>OX402579.1:35000-4835000 GCA_948098905.1 Tiliacea aurago | reverse complement strand
GTTCTCTATGCATTTTAACACCATACTGCTATCGGCAACCCGCCTACCAAGCGTGGCGATTATGGCAAACCCAGGGGGGGTTTAACCCCCCCTTTAGGGGAAGCCTATGTCCAGCAGTGGACGTATTTCGGTTGAAATGATGATGATGATGATGATTTGTACTGGACCATACCTGCGAAGCTTCTGATTACGGAGATATTAAAAGTCAAAGTTCCAACGTTTTTTATCTAATTCATATAAATAGCAAAATATAATTAATATCCTAATTAAACTAAAACTATTAACCAACTAAATTATTATTTTTACGTTATAAATTATAAGTTTTCTATTCCATATACTAGAAATAGTAATTTATTGGCGTCAATGATGAAATAAAAACAAGGGCAATTTAACTGATAAAACTAATTGATTTAATTAGATTAAGTTACAAGTTATCTTAGCGGAATGTTAGCACTCAGAACAGCTGACACTAATGGCAGATAAAGAGACGTCACACGACTATGTGTCTGATGGCTTTAGTAATTTGTGCAGTGCAGGCGTCCATACTTTCATCAGTCAAGTTTCGTTTGACTATCCTGTAGATATTGGATTTCAATATGGATTTTTATAAAATGATGCCAGAACCTTTTATATCCATAAATAAATCCGTTCGGACTGAACCTCAGTCCGCCTCAGGAATTATTAGCAGAATTTTATTACTTCAGACAGACATCTTTAATTAACGAGTTAATTTACAAAAAATAATTGCCTTAAAAAGAAGAAGAATTTCTAAGAAAATAATAATTTGGAGATTTTATTTCTTTGCATTTTCTCCTTTTGGTTTTCAAAGGCGTACAAAAACGGCATTGATAAAACTGATGCGCATTGATTTTTCGGCTTTGCATTTGTATTTTTTTTATGTATAGATTTTTATATTTTACATTAACTTGACAGTTGAGCAGATTGATACACAATATTAATTTGCTGTGTTATACCTATTTCATTATGACGGACAAAGAATGTCATGTCAATGTCAATAATATTTATGCTTTTCAATGAAGTTCTGTCTTTACCTATATCCCCTATATCATACAGGGTCATACATTTTACACAAAGGTGCGACGAAGTCGTGTGCCTTTACAAACGGTTCCTGTCGTGAAACCTCGTGACAACCGTAAGAAGCGCCGCCAGCTGGATTTGGTAAAGCCGATATGAAAGGTCTCGGAAAATGTACAATACATAGCAAAGTGGGGAAGCCTCTCCCAAATCGGAGAATATTATGGTCTTTGATTTTATTTATCTACACCCATGCTATAAATCCTCTAATAAAAGTTTCTGAAATAATTAGCCAACATTAAAACAACCAGTGTCATAGTAACCATAGTATTATCCAAACGAGTGTTATAATGTTGTACTAAATTTCGTTGTGCAATGTCTTTGCTTTCAAACAATGAACAGCGACATTCTCACAACTCAATTTTTGTTTTTTTTTTTTGGTATCTTTATGAATTTCAAAAAAATAACATTGTCATGCGCGCGCGTTTTACTACCACAGCGCTGTAATTAAACAAATGCAAATAATTATTACAATAAATAATTGTGTTATTAACTATACATTGTTTGTATTAGGTGCTCAGCAATTAAATTTTCCATGAATTTACATAGAGTTCTTACAACACTGTACTACACCATATTATTATGGTTTCAGAACCTAATAAATAGGATTCATATCATGGGTATAAAGTTTTGTATGCAACTGTACATATTTAGGTATTGAAACACTCATGTGATACTATTATCACACTCGGCTTCGCATCGTGTGATGCGCGATCCATTTAATGAAAAAACTCTTCATTTATCCTCATAACGAATTAAATTATGGTACGGGATTTAAAAAAAAACTATCGCCGACAAGGGACGGCACTAAATTTGGCGAGTGAAATTAAATTATCCGCATATGTTGTATAACATACTAGGAGCCCGTCCGGAGTGCCCCTAATTTAACTGTTTATATTCATAGCGCCAACTCCATGTTGTATCGCTAGAGAGGTTTTGTTTATCTCGTGAACGACAAATTTGTGGGTGAAAAGTTGGACCGACATGGGACTTTCATGGACACTCCATGTGTGTTTATTTTTTTCTGTATTCAGGAGTCAGTTTTGTTTATGGTGTTATGAATTTGCAAAAAAAGTGGCAGACTTTGGATAGCTTTGTATTTACCGGTGTGCGATAATTATCACCTAAAGTTTTTATTATATGTATGAAATTGTGTTAGGTAATATATTATCTTGCTAATTTCATGTCTTATGAAAGTTTAAACTTTAACAAACGCCTCTGAAAGAAAAAAAAACTCTTCTGACCATTACAAGGAATATTGAGCGTGAAACATTACATTCCAGTCCAAATTTAGTAAAATTAATGTAGGTCGGTCAAATAATTAAAATTCAGTCGGTGAAGGAAAACACCGTGAGGAAACCCATGCATTAATAATAAATTCTCATCGTCCTTTGTGCACGGAAGTGGGGATGTTGGAAGTATTGTGACGGACTTGGATGATATATTATACAAATACCTCTATGGGTTATTTCAATACGTACCCGTGGAGGTTTTCAGCGAAGTAACTAATATTATTTTATGGAATGACTATGCAGCTCTCACTAGAAAAGAATAAGCGATATTTCAATTCAATTCAAACATTCATATTGTATTAGAACATATGACACACGTACGTTGGATATTTACTAGACACACTATTCACAACACAAATAACAAAAATCATCATCATTTCAGACAAAAGATGTCCTCTGTTAGACAAAGATGTCCAAAGCATCAATAATTACCTTATAAACAAGAGTACATATTCGTAGAATCGAATGCACTAATCTCAATTGCAAAGAGTTCGTGGACGACAAATAAAATAATTTAAGTTTGTACCTCCCAGATTGACTACTTGACGCTTTACACTTTGTTAAAACACAATTTTGACTTAAATTAAACAAGTTTCTTATGAATTGATGGTGTAAATCCTTTCATTAAAATTGTTCGGCCACAACGTTTTATAAGATCTGTAAGTCGGATTCGCGAAATAAAACTAATTAAAATGGAGGGAAACTGAAATCCTTTTACGAATTCGCACCGAAATTTGTAAAATGAAACGGGATATTCTTGACATAATAATGGAAAGGAAAAAGGGTTATGGCCATTAAAAATTTAAAGAATGTAAGTAATTAAGAAAAATATAAGATAAAGAAGAGATAAACCAAGTAAAATTAAACATGATTGTGATAAAATATATGACTATGAAGAAGTGAAAACTGATATGGCGGGTGATTGAGATGTGTGAGACGATAAGACGTCAACCCCAAATAAATTGACATAATGATGAATTAAGAAAAATATAACATGGTATTTGCTGCAAAACAATTTTTGATGTAGAACCTAGGAGGATAATAATGATGAATTAAGAAAAATATAACATGGTATTTGCTGCAAAACAATTTTTGATGTAGAACCTAGGAGGATAATAATGATGAATTAAGAAAAATATAACATGGTATTTGCTGCAAAACAATTTTTGATGTAGAACCTAGGAGGATAATAATGATGAATTAAGAAAAATATAACATGGTATTTGCTGCAAAACTGTTTTTGATGTAGAACCAGAGAGCAAAGAGCAGGAGGATACTCGTAATAATGATTAATTAAGAAAATTATAACATGGTATTTGCTGCAAAGGTGTTGTTGACGTACCTAGAACCAGATAGCAAAAAACTGGCCAAATGTGTATCGGACCACGTACAATGAAGGGTTCCATAGTTGGGATGAATTTATCCCAAAAAAAAACTTAACCTTTTAGTTGAAAAACATGTTCATACATTGATATACGTCACGGTCAATTCTCCAACTGCAAACGTAAGTTGGTCGACTATTACTCGTTAACTTGTAAAGCCTACTTAGCTGTGATAGTTTTGCTTTTAACTTCGTTATATATATTTTCTACTGTCATAAAATAATAATAAAATTGAATGAATGTTTTAACACAACAACCATTTAACACTAGACTCTAACAGACAAAAATAAGCACTTTAAAGCTTAATATTACGTAAACGGATCCCTGAATCGAAAAATGCTTTTTACTGACTTCTAATATTTTTAAACGGGCTATTCAACGATACCCCATACTATGGGATAGACGAGAAAAAAAATATCATCCCCAATTTATGTGCAAGGGAAGGCAGGCACCCTACAAAATATTTTTTCTAGATTTTATTTTACCACTGTTGGCGTGATTAATGTTACCCATGCCAAATTACAGCTTTCCAGTACTAATAGTCTCTGAGCTAAGCCGCGGACAGACAGACAGACACACAGATTGACATGGTGAAGCTATAAGGGTTTCTTGTTGACAACGGAACCCTAAAAACGATACTTCATCATCATCATCATTTCAGCCGAAAGACGTCCACTGCTGGACATAGGCCTCCCCCAAAAAGGGGGGGATTTGCCATAATCGCCACGCTTGGCGATCGCAGAATGGTTTTAAAAATGCATAGAGAACGCTGCTGCCCATTCTCTAGTAAATCCCTTAGTCACCTTTTACAACACCCACGGGAAGAAATGGGTGGTGCTATTCTTTACGTCCGGCACCAAACAGAACCTCCGGTACAAAACGATACTTACGTTTTTGAAATCGATAAAATTTCTTACACTTTATGAAGGTATATCAGTACATATACCGCGTAATAATTCAGTTAGTATTTTAAAAGAATACCATGTAAAACAAAGGCCAAAAACCATGGGAACCACTTCAGAGCATTCCTAAGCAAAGTTTTAGTGGTTATGATATAGACTAAGTCATGGACTTACAGCGACTGGAACCAAAACTACAATTTTGAAAGGTACAGTACCTACATAAAATAAAAGTAGTCTTGATGATACTAATGGTAAAGGCTACGCTAAAGTTCTATATACTTCAAAGTGGAAAAGTGTCTATTCAAGTAAATGTCCAGATTTAAAGTATTCCATCATATCCCTTTATAACCAGTAGGCTTGGTAGATTTTCATATTTTAAACAAAATAGTATCCGAAGAATCAGCAACGGTTCAAAAATGAAAAATAATCACAAAATCGCTTCTTAAATAATAGATTGACAAATTGTATCATCGAGCATGTAGTGTCTTAGTCAAGTGGCCGAAAATATTATGGAAAAATGACAACCAAGTACTAAGGTTTAAAAATTGACAGTAGAATCAATTGTAAATGTCGCACAGAGGATCTTTGTACAAAAATAAGTAGTTTATCTTTTGCGATGTACAAACTGGCACCAACAGTAAATAGAAACGCATTATTCATGGCGTATTATGGACTTATTGAATCGGTGCTTAGATACGGTCTAATATTTTGGGGTAATTCGACAAACACCGACGTGGTGTTTAAAATGCAAAAGTATTGTATGGGCTATGTTTAAGAAATACCGACAGCTGCCAACCACTGTTTATAAAATACCATATACTGACACTTCCGTCACTATACATCTTGGAAATTGCTTTATTTGTTAGAAGCAATCCTCACTGGTTTCCTCTTTTGTCAGACAATGTCACCAGAAATAGACGTACTAAATATAAGAACTTCTTACAGCCTCACTCTGCAAAAACAGCACTCCTTCATAAAAGCGTGTTTTGTATGGCACCATTAATATATAATAAGATTCCAGAGGTTATTAAAAATATAAACCAGCCAAACTTATTCAAAAGAGAACTTAAGAAGTAACTTACTGAAAAATGTTACTATTATGTTAAAGATTTTTTAAATGATAGTCTCTAATCTATTTGTGTTATATTTTAATTTTGTTATTACAATTTTTTTTTATTTTCTCTTTCTAAATGGTGTTATATTTCAAGTGGCTATAATTAATTTTGTACGCCAATGGTGGCAAAACATGTTGAACTCGAATTTTTCACTGTTTATAATGTTACACATGTTTGCAAATAAATATCTCTTTATCTTTATCTTTAAGCAATCATGAATATAAACAAAATTAAATGCATAAACACTGGGTTTTTGATGATTTTCGAATACTTACAATACTGTATCTAACTAAAGGAATGCTGCCAGTCTTTTGGGCACTTTTCCTGTTGACAGCTATGCGGACGAGTTTTTTGATGCTCTATGATTCTTTCGCCTCCCTTTTTTATATACTTGTGTACAAGTAAAATATATAATACTGTAATATTGTTATTATTTTAATACTGATCACTGTATTATTGTTATTGTCATAATTAAATAAAACTTTACAACCATATTATCTAAATAAACTAAAGGAAATCATATGCTTACACAACAATCTCAAAATAATTATCATCGAAAATGTAGGTCATGGGAAAAAATGGGTACAGAAAGTGAAAAATATGATACACAAAATCCCATATTGATTGACAAATTGTCTCATCAAGTGTGGAGTGACGCACTACACGAGTGACGTTTTCAATCTCCGGATGGTTTTTACTGGGGAACATTCATACGGATGTTTTTACGACACGTTGGATATGACGATCGGATTTGAAAGCTTCCTTGAGTTTAGATGTTTCTGTTTTTACGTGTGTTTATTTTTGTTTGTCATCCTCTAGTGTTACTATAGTAGTAATATTTGTTTGGAATTTTGATGTAATCACATTAGGTTCCATAGTTTTTATTTCATTGATATAGGTGTATATCATTATCCTGGTGATCGCTACAATAATATTACATTACGATTACTCAAAAATCAACCAACTCAGCCTATAGCAGTCCACTGCTGGACATAGGCCTCTCCCAGGCTGCGCCACAATACCCTGTCTTCCACCTTCCGCACCCAGTCTGTCCCAGCTACCTTTTTAAGGTCGTCCATCTCGCCGGGGGGCGTCCCACACTACGCTTGCCGATACGCGGTCTCCACTCCAGGACTAGTCTGCTCGTCCTCATTAAGAAGCCAGGGCGCCCGGCGGACTCTCCGTCCGCTTACCGGCCCATCGTGCTGCTCGACGAGGTGGGCAAGCTCTTTGAAAGAGTTATTGCAGACCGCCTTGTCGGGCGGCTGGTGCGGGTAGGGCCGGATTTGGCGGACAGCCAGTTTGGTTTCCGCAAGGGGCGCTCTACGGTGGATGCCATCATGCGCGTTCGAGCCCTCACGACGGGGGATGCTATTGCCCGGGGTGGGGTCGTCTTGGCGGTGTCTCTTGACATCGCCAATGCTTTCAATACCCTGCCCTGGAGTTGCATTAGGGAGGCACTCCGGTATCACCGGATGCCGACCTACCTCTGTCGAGTGTTCGAGGCCTATTTGACGGACAGGGCCGTCATCTACCCCGGTCACCACGGAGAGTGGAACCGGCGAGAGATGTCGTGCGGTGTCCCACAGGGATCGGTCCTGGGGCCGCATCTGTGGGACATCGGCTACGACTGGGTGCTGCGTGCTGACCTCCCTAACGGCGTCAGCGTGGTCTGCTACGCTGACGACACGCTGGTCCTGGCGCAGGGGAGGTCGCATCAGGCGGCAGCCGAACTGGCGGCACGTGGGGTTGCGACAATCGTCAACAGGATCCGGCAATTGGGACTCGAGGTGGCTTTGCACAAGTCTGAGGCCATGTGTTTTTATGGTCCTCGGAATGCGCTACTGTCGGGTTCCCAGATAACGGTAGGAGGGGTTCACATCGGTGTCGAGTCGACGATGAAGTACCTGGGACTCGTCCTCGACAGCCGTTGGAACTTCGTGGAGCATTTTCGACGTTTGGCTCCCAGACTGGAACGGGCCGGGGCTGCCTTAAAGCGGCTCCTATCCAATCTAGGGGGTCCAAACGCCTCCTGCCGGAGGCTCTACGCGGGGATCGTGCGGTCCATGGCCCTTTACGGGGCACCGGTGTGGGCGCGTTCCTTAAGGCTGCGACCAGCCCGCCAATTGAATGCGTCCCAAAGGGTCATGGCCATCAGGCTGGTACGGGGTTACCGCACGGTCTCCCGTGAGGCGGCGGGCCTCCTTGCCGGACTACCGCCATGGGATCTGGAGGCAAAAGTCCTCGCGCACATCTGGGAGTGGCGCGAGGAGGCGAAACGCCGGGGTGAAACTCCGCTGCCGCGAGAAATCACGGCACAGCGGACAGAGCTCCGGCGGGATCTCATGGCGGCATGGAGAGTGCGATTGTCGCAACCCAGCGCTGGGCACGCCACAATTGTGGTGATAAGTCCCCTCTTTGAGGAGTGGCTAGAGAGGCGCCATGGCGTCCTCACCTTCCGCCTGACGCAGGTCCTCACCGGACATGGTTGTTTCGGGAGGTTCCTGTTCAGGATAAAGCGGGAGGAAACGCCCGGGTGTCACCACTGTGTGGATCGCCCGGAGGACACGGTGGAGCATACGGTGGAGGTCTGCCCGGCTTGGGTGGAGCACCGCCGTGTCCTCACGGAGGCGATTGGCGGCGGCGATCTCTCGCGTCCGGCCCTGGTTCGGGCTATGGTTCGGAGCGAGAGTGCATGGGAGGCCGTCACCTCCTACTGCGAAGCAGTAATGCTTGCGAAGGAGGAGGCGGAACGCGTGAGGGAGAGGCAAGGTTCGCGCCCTCGCGCCCCTAGTCGCCGCAGGGGACGCCCCGGGCGTCGGGAGTCGCAAGCCGATTTCCGGCCACCGTAGGCGCGGGCTTGCGGACGGTGAGCGATGGGTAGTTCACCGTCCGATAAGGACCAGGCCCGGGTCGACGGCGCGTTGTATTCCACGCGCGCCTCAAAGAGTTGTCAGCAGCAACTGACGGGGTCCGTTAGGGCCAATGCCTGCCAGGGTTGCGAGTTTGTCCGAAAGGGATATCGTGGCCCTGGCACACAGGCAAATGAAGGAATACGGGTGGGTTTTAGTCAGTAAAAGTCTGACACGCCCTCCCGCTCCGCCCAGAGCGGGAGAAGTTATTTGATAATTTCCCACCCAAAAAAAAAAAAAAAAAAAGGACTAGTCTGCTCCACCGGCCATCGGTCCTTCGACAAACATGGCCAGCTCACTGCCACTTCAGCTTGCTTACTCTGCAGGCTATGTCGGTAACTCCGGTTCTCCGGTCCATTACGAGCCTAGGTAAAACAAATTAAAAATAAAACACGAAAACTTCGTGCCTCATACATTCTAAATTATATGAAGTTCAAGGAATTGAATTTCAGCTATAAATTGCAAAATAAATAATATCTATAACAACTATCATCCCTCCACTTGTACTACACGATGTAACAGGATTCCACCGGCTAGGACCAGTTCAAACCAGCCTTCAACTATTTCGCAAGCCACCCCTTTGATCGGGTTTTCGACTGCAGCATTCCATTGGCTATAACTGTTGGCAATTCCGCGATAATAAGTAGAAACTTTCATTATGAGCTTCAACAACTGGAGCTGGGAATTCTGTAAAGCTCTGATTATTTCTCAGTATTAAAAGTTTGTCTATAATATGGGTTAAATTGAAATACGAAGAGGAATATAATTAAAAGGAATAAATTAGATTGAACGGCTGTACGCCAGTGGTAACAAAGCAGTATATTATGGTAGCCTCTTATACTTTTGACATTCCGCGCTACGCTACGTCCAATGTCAAAGGGTGACCACTGCTGTCGTTCAGCCTACTATACATAATTAAGTTGTTATACGAGTATTGTATCGTTTTGGATTTTATAAAGTTGTTAGTCAAACTCACTTGGATTTATTCATACACTTTGGTAATTTAGTCCAAAGTTATGCTGACGAATGAAAGTGCGAGAACTAAGTGGGAATAACAATATTAGAATTAAAGCTAGCATGCCTAAACAAAAGCCAGAAGAAGTAGGATTTATACGTAACTGTTATATTTCACGCATTAAAAACGTCAATAAAACAAACGCAACACATACAAATAATTATTTAGTTGAAACCAGTAAAATTGCCAACAATTATTGGTTTTAATTGAACCATCACAACGCCAACACGTCAACCCCCACGATAATTGGCTAAGTGGGCCAGTATATTAGATCCCGTGGTTGTGGTCACGCGAGCTGGGGGCTTATACATTGTGTCAATGAGGTTTTTTGACTTAAAGGGGTTTAAGTCAGGTGGGAGTGTGAATAGAATAAGGTACTGTAGAGCTTTTAACCTGCATTGTTTTAACATGAAACCTCTGCGATTCCGTAATAAATTGATGGCATACTTACGAGACAAAATCAATTTGTATTTTTTTAGAATAGCTGAAAAATAGTAGGAATTGGTTGAAGCTATCATGACATCCGCAATGTCTGCCACATTGCGGATGTCATGATATAAAATTTAAAAATGTAACGATTTTGAAATAATTATCATTTATCAGAAATATTATATGTTACATGGAAGTACTTATCTCTTAACTACAAGTCATTGACATTTGTACACATTGTCATAAATAATGTTAGTAAAATGGTTTATGATACCAGGCTGTAATCATTTTAGATTGCCTATCATTTTCGTTTTTACAGTTCTAAAAATGAAGCCTTTACAAACGGCTAAACTAGATTCTAAGTGTCAATTATATAATAATTGACACTTTGAATTTATTTGTAAGTAGAATTTCTTTTAGTTGTCAAAATTGTATGGCTTCTTATTTTAGATGGGGTGGAATTGTTTGATCCTACTAATATTATAAATGTGGAAGTGCATAATATGTTCTTTACTCAATCACGCAAAATGGCTACATGGATTTCAATGAAATTTGGCACACAGATACATAGTTTATAACCTGGATTAACACGTAGTAGGTATACTTTTGAGTGCAGGAGAGCAGTGGTGGCTTAGTGGTATCGGCCCCGACTTACGAGTTGTAGGTCGTGGGTTCGAACCCAAGCAGGCGCTTTACTTTGTGTAAATTATTTCATCACCACTGCTCTCAAAAACGGTGAAGGAAAACATCGTGAGGAAACCGGCATGTCCTAGAACCAAAAATGCAAAGACATGTGACGTCTACCAACCCGCACTGGGCCCGCGTGGTGGATTACAGCCCACTCCCTCTCACAGAGAGGAGGCCTGAGTCCCAGCTGTGGGAACATTATAGGCTGATTAAGTAGATTAAGTAAGCTATACTTTTTATCCCGTTCCAACATCCACGCGGGCGAAGCCGAGGCCAATAGCTTTGTCATTATAATTGTGGTTTGATAAACTATTTAAACATATTAATTTGACATAACGGATATTCTTACTCTTTTAATTATTTATTTATTAAAACTTTATGCACAAGTAAAAAATACACTGTACAAAGGTGGACTTAATGCCCGAGGCATTTTCTACTAGTCAACCTTAGGGTAAGAATAAAGCCGCCTCCGGTACCCCGTCCCTCGAGGCCGTCAAGAGTGGACGGGGTTGCGTGGCAGCACGGTTCGGGGAGATTGTCGTGGTAGGAGTATACTTCTCCCCGAACCGAACTCTCGCCGAGTTCCATAACTCCCAAGGGGAGTTGAGAGTCGTCGTCGTCGGGTACCATGCCCTCCCTGTGATCGTCCTCGGGGACTTCAATGCCAAGAACGTGGCTTGGGGTTCCCGGTATACGGACACACGGGGCAGGATGGTGGAGGACTGGGCTCTGGAGACAGGCCTGGTCATCCTAAACCGGGGTTCTGTACCCACGTGTGTGTGGATGCGGGGTGAATCAGTGGTGGACATCACGTTTGCCAGCCCCGCTCTGTCGCCGCGTGTCATTGACTGGCGCGTCATGGAGGGGGTGGAGACCTATTCCGATCACCGGTACATCCGGTTTGACGTCTCCGCCCAGACCTCGAGCGCGCTGGTCCGACAGGCCCCGAGTGGTCCACGGTGGGCGCTGAAGCAGCTGGGCCAGGAGCTCCTCCTGGAAGCCTCAATCGTGCAGGCCTGGGTGTCATTACCGGACAGGCCTGCCGACATAAACGACGAGGCGGAGTGGTTCCGGGAGGCCATGTCTGAAATATGTGACGTGGCAATGCCCCGGGTCCAGCCCGGACGTGCTCGGCGCCAGTTGTACTGGTGGTCGCGTGAGCTGACCGCTTTACGCGAGGCGTGCGTTGCTGCGCGCCACCGATACTCCAGGCACCGCAGGCTCCGTATCCGCCCTCCGGATACGGTGGCCATTCAGGCGGAGCTGTACGAGGGGCACAGAGCGGCGAAGACCGCCCTCCGAGATGAAATCCAGCGGGCCAGAGGACTGGCTCGCGAGGAGTCGCTGGAGACTCTCAACAGGGACCCGTGGGGACGCCCCTACAAAGGGGTGAGGGATAAACTCCGCCCATGGGCTCCCCCGCTGACGCAGAGTCTCCGGCCCCAGCTCGTGGAGGACGTGGTGAGCGCTCTGTTCCCTTCGCGAGGGGAACATACTCCTCCGCCCATGGCTCCGTCTCCTGCGGTGCCCGATGTGGACCACACTGCCGACGACGACGACGATGCTCCGGAGGTGACCGAGGTAGATCTGAGAGTGGCGGTACGTAGGCTTAATGCCAAGAATACCGCCCCAGGACCCGACGGCTTGCCTGGAAAAGCCTGGGTCCTGGCCTTGGAGGCTCTCGGGCCTCGACTAAGGGGGCTCCTAAGCGCATGCTTGGAGAGGGGCCAGTTCCCACTTCGTTGGAAGACGGGGAAACTGGTCCTCATTAAGAAGCCAGGGCGCCCGGCGGACTCTCCGTCTGCTTACCGGCCCATCGTGCTGCTCGACGAGGTGGGCAAGCTCTTTGAAAGAGTAATTGCAGACCGCCTTGTCGGGCGGCTGGTGCAGGTGGGGCCAGATTTGGCGGAGAGCCAGTTTGGTTTCCGCAAGGGGCGCTCTACAGTGGATGCCATCATGCGCGTTCGAGCCCTCACGACGGGGGATGCTGTTGCCCGGGGTGGGGTTGTCCTGGCGGTGTCTCTTGACATCGCCAACACCTTGCCCTGGAGTTGCATAAGGGAGGCACTTCGGTATCACCGGGTGCCGACCTACCTCTGTCGAGTGGTCGAGGCCTATTTGACGGACAGGGCCGTCATCTACCCCGGTCACCAAGGAGAGTGGAACCGGCGAGAGATGTCGTGCAGTGTCCCACAGGGATCGGTCCTGGGGCCGCATCTGTGGGACATCGGGTACGACTGGGTGCTGCGCGCCGACCTCCCTTGCGGCGTCAGCGTAGTCTGCTACGCTGACGACACGCTGGTCCTGGCGCAGGAGAGGTCGCATCAGGCGGCGGCCGAACTGGCGGCACGTGGGGTTGCGACAATCGTCAACAGGATCCGGCAATTGGGACTCGAGGTGGCTTTGCAAGTCTGAGGCCATGTGTTTTTATGGTTCCGGAATGCGCCACTGTCGGGTTCCCAGATAACGGCAGGAGGGGTTCACATCGGTGTCGAGTCGACGATGAAGTACCTGGGACTCGTCCTCGACAGCCGTTGGAACTTCGTGGAGCATTTTCGACGTTTGGCTCCCAGACTGGAGCGGGCCGGGGCTGCCTTAAAGCGGCTCCTACCCAATCTAGGGGGTCCAAACGCCTCCTGCCGGAGGCTCTTCGCGGGGATCGTGCGGTCCATGGCCCTTTACGGGGCACTGGTGTGGGCGCGTTCCTTAAGGCTGCGACCAGCCCGCCAATTGAACGCGTCCCAAAGGGTCATGGCCATCAGGCTGGTACGGGGTTACCGCACGGTCTCCCGTGAGGCGGCGAGCCTCCTTGCCGGACTGCCGCCGTGGGATCTGGAGGCAAAAGTCCTCGCGCACATCTGGGAGTGGCGCGAGGAGGCGAAAGGCCGGGGTGAAACTCCGCTGCCGCGATTAATCGCGGCACAGCGGACGGAGCTCCGGCGGGATCTCATGGCGGCATGGAGAGTGCGATTGTCGCAACCCAGCGCAGGGCACGCCACAATTGTGGCGATAAGTCCCCTCTTTGAGGAGTGGCTAGAGAGGCGCCACGGCGTCCTCACCTTCCGCCTGACGCAGGTCCTCACCGGACACGGTTGTTTCGGGAGGTTCCTGTTCAGAATAAAGCGGGAGGAAACGCACGGGTGTCACCACTGTGTGGATCGCCCGGAGGACACGGTGGAGCATACGGTGGAGGTCTGCCCGGTTTGGGCGGAGCACCGCCGTGTCCTCACGGAGGCGATCGGCGGCAGCGATCTCTCGCGTCCGGCCCTGGTTCAGGCCATGGTTCGGAGCGAGAGTGCATGGGAGGCCGTCACCTCCTTCTGCGAAGCAGTAATGCTCGCGAAGGAGGAGGCGGAACGCGTGAGGGTAAGGCAGGGTTCGCGCCCTCACGCCCTTAGCCGCCGCAGGAGACGCCCCGGGCGTCGGGAGTCACAAGCTGATTTCCGGCCACCGTAGGCGCGGGCCTGCGGACGGTGAGCGATGGGTAGCTCGCCGTCCGATAAGGACCAGGCCCGGGTCGACGGCGCGTTTTGTTTCACTCGCGCCTCAAAGAGATGTCAGCACCAACTGACGGGGTCCGTTAGGGCCAATGCCTGCCGGGGTTGCGAGTTTGTCCGAAAGGGATATCGTGGCCCCGGCACACAGGCAACGGAAGGAACACGGGTGGGTTTTAGTCAGTAAAAGTCTGACACGCCCTCCCGCTCAGCCCACAGCGGGAGAAGTTATTTGATAATTTCCCACCCAAAAAAAAAAAAGGGTAAGAATAAAAAGAACAAGAATAAATTAATTTCGCTGGGCTTACATTCAAGTGGATGGAATTCGTAGACCTCGCACTAGGATTCCCTGTGTTATGAGATCCAGGATCCTTCGTTCTCTTAACAATTTTATATACAACTAGCTTTTTCCCGCTGCTTCGCTCGCGTTAATTTAGAATTTGACAATCAATTTGGGTTGTACTCTGCTTGTTGTTTGGCGTTTGGCGGCAAAAAATGCTTAACACACTACTAAAGTTTCTATAGTAATATAATTCAATCATGATTCGAAAGACACTTTTCACACGATTTTTTACACGATTTTTGACACGACTATTTTTTAAACTTAAAATAGATATAAAAAAGGTATAGGTAAAAAAGAACATAGGTAGAGAAGAAGAATTCGTTAAAGGTGTTTATTCCTGATTATGCAAAAAATGTGGTACCGGACGTAAAGAATAGCACCATCCTATTTCTCCCCGTAGGTATTGTAAAAGGCGACTAAGAGACTTACTAGAGAATGGGCAGCAGCGTTCTCTATGCATTTTAACACAAAAATGCGATCGCCAACCCGCCTGCCAAGTGTGATGATTATGGCAAATCCCCTCTTTGGGGGAGGCCTATGTCCAGCAGTTGACGTCTTTCGGCTGAAATGATGATGATACACTTTTAGTAGGTATTAATTTTTAAATCTATAAAAGATTAAATCTCCATCTCATTATTGAGAATTATGTGGATAAATCAGTATCGAAACATAACTCACATAAAAAGAAAAAAATATGTTTTTCGTTTGCCCGTACCTTAATATCATTAAATCAGAAAATAACTTTAGCCTACGCAATAATAATGTAATGAAAAATAACCCTTCGCTAGTTCATATTTCTAAACCAAATGAATGTATAAAAAAGAAAAATCGACATCGTGCACTTGCGTGCTGCCATACCATGAATAAATTGTAAGTTCAATGTTTTAAGAAAATTCTTATTTCATATGTAAGGGTATTATGTAAGTATAATAAAGTATTTAGGCTTCGTAGACCTTCATGCTCAACCTTTAAGCTTGACATAATTGCGATGAAGTATTGAAGTGATTTTTATTTTAATAATAATTTTGTAGTTACACACAACACACTCACTAGCTTACACTCTGTAGGTATGGGATTTTGATAATCTACAAAGAATTTAGTTAATTCCAGTATCTAAAAACAAAAAATAGTTTTCAACTTTGGGTATAAAACAGTTACGGTAAAAAAAATTGGGCTCAATATAATATTTTTGACAGCAAAATGTTCGATATAACTTTTATAAGATTCACGGCTTCTTTCTTAATGGCGCGTCACGCGACGCGACACAAAGTCCCCGCGTGTCGCGCGACGAGCGGTCGACAAGTCGCGCCTGCATGTAGAAGCTTTAACCCGGTATGTCTTTCAGTACCTACATTAAGTAGATATCTATCTATTAGTAGAGCATATAAAATTACAATTTTCTAAAACTTCAAAATTCATATTTACTATACGAATGTAATGCAAAGCAAAGACCATTTTAATCCGATCCAGCCTATATCTTGCTGTCTTCCTACAAGGACCGAGTTCTGACACACAGGGGGTGCCCTTAGTGTTTAGTCGCATATTTTATAAGCTTATGCCCTGCCTGGAGGCCTTAATTTATTGAGGCACCCACAGCAAAGGCCGGTTAAGCAGACGACAACCTATTTGACCTGCGAGAAGCCATTTAAAAATAAAATAAAAAAAATGCTGTATTCATTTTGGTCACGAACGCACGCCCGAGTCAATACACCATACCACTCAATTATGACGAAGTGAGAAGGTAACGAAACGTAATTTATATACTACTCAACGGAGGGCGATTCTGAATATGTAAATTTATTGTGGCACGAATAATTTATTGTTAAATAATCGCTGAGCCTAAAGAAGCGGGTGCTTGCGTGACGGTTAAGTTAGGTGGGGAGATAGTGATAAGCGGCAGCGGGGAGCGATGTTGAATAAGTTTCTTACATTGTTTTCTAATATCTCCCATAGGTTCAAATGTCTTATAATAAAGGAGCTTTCTTGAATATTTTTATATATTTTGTCTTTTTTGTACCATTTTTTGTTTATTATACATATAACCCTATATCTTAAACACGATAGGTAGTTTAATAAGTTAGAATAAAATTATGTCTCGTATTTGTAACCCTAGCGTTAATTTTTATTTTTTACTGTATTGTATCCTATAATTAATCTGTGAACATCGTTGTGGGCTGCAATATTGTCTATAAGTTTTGTGTATTTCTTGTTTCTATGGGGCTGGCTGTGTGTGTGTGTGCTGTGTTGCTTGTTTGTATTGTAGCTGTTTGTTGTTCCTTTTGTAAAAATAAAATATATAAAAATACTTCTTGATGAACTGTGTGAAAGATGATAATTATGGCTAGAAAGGGGGTTTACTGAGATGATGACTAATTTATTTATTTATTTTCTCACCAAAATAAACATACAGACATTATTAACACTTAAAGGTACATGAAATGGTTTAAATTTATTATGGGAGACTGGTGCCTAATCTAGGCTTTAAGGCGACGATAACAGACTTTTAATGATTTTCTACTGATGATCACATCTAAACGAGTAGTGTTAATGATTTGAAAAAAATATATGATAAACTAGAGCATTTTCTCAATAACTTAATATGTGAATATTTGAGATTATATTTATATTACATAGTGAAATTAATTTGTAAAATCATGTCTAACGCGGATAAAAAACTGAGAATGGGGTAAAATCTACCAAGCGTATTTTTCTGAAACCATAAAAAGATCAATAATTAAATTATCTTTAAATTGGTGATTTAAAGATAATTTAATTATTGATCTTTTAGTATACGCGTTTTTTTAAATACCTTTTGTTTTGTATATAATAAATTAGTAATGCGTCAAATTGGGGACAGCTCTCCTTGATGGGCGAGTCCTATTACTGGCTGAACGTACGACGCGTTGCGTGAGCTCAGTAGAGAACACGCAAGCTAACCACTCAAGGTCACTGGCATATATCTGCGTCTTAAGTGTAGACGTCACTTTGACCTCTTGTGAAACTTATAAGAGCCCTTCACGTTGTACACACGGCTACACATCATGCTACATATTTCCTATATAAGTTGATCTCGCATCGTTTATTTTACCTTTACTCTGAATCATGAAGTCGGCAAACAAAATACAATAAATTGATTACAACAAGCGTTCGGTGCTTCATACTGACCGCTCGCAATCCATAACTTAGGCCCATTCAATAGCAACTGTTTCCTTAAAACGGCCTACAAATGTACGCCAATTAACAAATAATTGCTGCTATAGATAACCGACTATAACTCTTATGGCTGGCTTCGATATCGCTTTTAAATAACGTTTTCGATACAAATATTAAGGTATAATTATGACGCTTTTAAAATATATGGATTGGAAGGTAATCACAGGGTTGGTGTGATTTCGTACCCCATGCTATAATTTCACATAATGTTTTATGTATCAGTTTACACATCATTTTAGTACGGTTTATTTTATTTGTATTTTAAATCCATAAAAACTGACTAAAGAACAATTGGCTTAAACTTATCTGGAGAAACGTGGGTGTACTACTATAGGTTACACTTCTGCCTAACCCTTCGAATATTAGGCGTGATGGTATGTTATAATAAAAACTGACAAAAAAAATTATAAAACCATTTCGCAACTTTTTTATATCAGTTTAAAACTCATTGTTTTACGGCCGTGCTGCATATCTAAGAAATAAAGATTAATTCCTTTTGTCCATCGAGTATTATCACTTAGCAAATCATCATACTTTCTTTCTACTGGCGTAAAGCGAAGATATAAACAAAAAACTTACACGGTTATCGAGTAAAAGATCCAATATGTATAAAACAAATCTATGAAAGTTTTAATATCCTTTAAAAGGTTAAATAGGCAAAATAAACTAAGCTCTTAAAACTCATTGTTTTATAGCTGTGCTGCTTATCTAAGAAATAAAGATTAATTCCTTTTGTCCATCGAGTATTATCATTTAGCTAATCATCATACTTTCTGGTACCTACTTTCTTTCTACTGGCGTAAAGCGAAGATATACACAAGAAAATTACACGGTTACCGAGTAAAAGATCCAAAATTTATAAAACAAATCTATGAAAGGTTTAATATCCTTTAAAAGGTTTAATAGGTAAAGTAAACTAAGCTCCCTGATTTAAAGGGAAATTATATTTTTAACTCGCTTACAATCGTTGTTTACAAATCGTAAAAGCCTTCATAAAAATCGCTTAAAGAGCCCTTTGTAAACTTCGAAGCGCTCATGTCGCTTAATACCGTATTAAGTAACAAGCGAACAAGTTAATGGTAAACTTCCACCACAAATAAAACTATTATTCACATAGCTTTGTTTTGTTTTAACCGCAGTTAGTGCGGGTTCGAAAAAAAAAACAAGTGTGTAAAGTTATGTATCCTTTTTTTGCAAAGTTTTTTAATTAATTTTCCTCATCACTTTAGCATTACCTACAGCAGAGGGCTTATGTATTTTTCTTTGTGTTTTCTACGACCTGAGGGTCTACTCCGAGGCGTTAATCTCATGTATCGGCCGAATGTTCGGCCGTTTTATAACTTCTAAAGTTCCCTTTTTTGACTTTGAATCCTTACCCGACTTAAAGTCACAGTTTTGACTTTACGCTTATCTCCTTGACCGTCGTTTTTTTTCTTTCGCCGTAGACAGCCATACTTAGACGTAGTCAGTTTGGATTGATGTTCGGAGTAGACCCCTTGTCTTGGATAATTTAGTAACCTTTTGCCCTCATCAAATTATTATCAAACGGCATCTAAAATACGGCTGCAAATGCTTGCAATGTTGCATGAATTTATAACATTTCGTGACCAGTTTTTCAAAGAAGTACTCTTACTTTTCGATTTATTCTTTCCAAATATAGCCTGAGATTAGAGTAACTTAGAACGTGAGCTGTGACTTCAGTCGGTACCTACAGTAATTTTCTTAAGTCACTAAGAAAAACTGTTAGTGAAGGTACTTTAAATCAGGGGCCGTACAACCCCGGTTAAGGGTTAAGCCTTTCGAAGGGGTAACCCATTCAATAGGTTACCTTTATCATGGTGTAACCCATTGAAAGGGTTTTATACTAGAAACCCATTGAAAGGGTTACATGAGAACCCATTGAATGGGTTTTATACTTGAAACCCAGTGAAAGGGTTACCTGATAACCCATTTCAATGGGTTCTATACCTACTTGAAACCCAGTAACATAAAAAATCACATTATTATGTTATTTCGATATCCGCCCAGCACGCGTAGCAGGACCAATTCTATCTCTATTCTACCCAGGGACCATTTTGGTTATCATTTAAGAAAAACCCTACTGAATTCAATGGAAAGGGTTTTCGATAGGGTTTTTCTAAGCAGTTAATCAAAAACCCATACGGTGTGGGTAATTTTGAATGGCTTAAATTAAGCCGTTCAAAAGGGTTACCCACATCTTATGGGTTTTTATCGAAAACCCTTTCAATGGGTAACCAAAATGGTCCCTGCTTTAAATACGTTTGCTGTACCTTTAAGGAATCTTATCGCGTGACTCTTACGTAAAAGAATTTCTTAAGCTCAAATATTAAGCAAAGCAGTATTTACTAATCATATTAATTAGAGTAAAATATAAACCAAACAAAATGAAATCGTTATGCAAAAAATTACCAAGCCAAGTAATGAGTCTTGGGTTCAGGCATATTATAATTAAACCGACCTTTTGTAGCTTATAAATATATTCTGGACACGTTTCTGTGTAATAATATTGGTACAATTTCGCTGCGAAAGAAACCAACTGAAAAAATAGCTTTAACACACATCGGATTAAACAGTTGAAATTAATTGGTGTCGTCATAATTATTACTCATGTTTGTCTTTTTAAATGGCTCATTATGATAGTTGATACCTTTTTACTCGGAATAATTAGCCCGAAGAATTGTCAAACTTAAGTGGCAGTGGGCAGGGCACATTGCTCGCAGAACAGATGGCCGATGCCGAAAGGTTCTGGAGTGGCGAAGGCGTACCGGAAAACGTAGCGTTAGAAGGTGGACCGATTACCTTGTTAAGGTCACAGGAATCCGCTGGATGCGGGACGCACAGAACCGGTTGAAGTGGCGGTGCTTGGGGGGTCCTATGTCTAGCAGTGGACGGCTTTCGGCTGAAATAATGATGATGTCACGGAATCATCATTCCAGCCGAAAGACGTCCACTGTTGGACATTGGCCTCCCCCAGAAGGGGGCTGCGGCTGCCATAATCACCACGCTTGGTAGGCGGGCTGGCGATAGCAGTATGGTGTTAAAATGCATAGAGAACGCTGCTGCCCATTCTCTAGTAAGTCCCTTAGTCGCCTTTTACGACACCCACGGGAGGAAATGGGATGGTGCTATTCTTTACGTCCAGCACCACACAGAGCCTGTGGATGTCACGGAATAAATTTAATATATTTTTCAATGTTTTTACGTGGTTTTGTTTGACTAAAATTCATGATTTTAAATTGATTGAACAGGTCAGAATATTCACACACAGCACGGAGTACAGGTTTTATGATTTAAAATTCAAATTTTGCCGAACAAAATGTTTAAATTTCATTTCCATGCTAAAGTTCGAAAATATTAAAATAAAATCGTGATTTTCATTAACCTCCATAATCACCTACAAACTGGTACCATACCTAAATTGCAAAACCAGTAAAGCGTTTTAACCCATTCGATAAAATCTGAGTTCAAAAGATTTTCGGAGTTTTCTCATCACGAAAAATACCTCAAACACCGTCCGCTGTATACACGTCCGTTAATAATGGACACTGGTCATTGTACTCGGAAGGGTCATCTCGGTGACAACGTGGACGAAATTCACTTCCACACAAGGAACCTGAGAACTCACACACAGGAATTGTATACGAGACAGTAACACACACGGACATAGAGAATAGGAATCGCGATCACAAAATATGTATGTAGATAGGTACAAAAGGCTGGCTCCATTCAATGAACCTAAAAGGCACAATCACACATAATTATTATGCCTATTACGCACGAAAATGTTGGTCTATCTCAGTCGGATGCCATACATGAAGAGTGTCTATATAATATCAATCAACTCAGCCTATAGCAGTCCACTGCTGGACATAGGCCTCTCCCAGGCTGTGCCACAACACCTTGTCCTCCGCCTTCCGCATCCAGTCTGTCCCAGCCACCTTTTTTTATTTCATTGGTTCATCTAGCTGGGGGCGTCCCACACTACGCTTGCCGATACATGGTCTCGTCAGGACTCGTCTGCTCCACCGGCCATCGGTCTTTTGACAAACATGGCCAGCCCACTGCCACTTCAGTTTACTTACTCTGCAGGCTATGTCGGTAACTCCGGTTCTCTTCCGGATAACTTAATTTCTGATCTTATCCTTCAGAGAAACTCCGAGCATAGCCCGCTATATAATATAATCAGCCTATAATATTCCCACTGCTAGGACACATACTTCCTCTACTCGAGAGGGAGTGGGCTGTAATCTATAACCTCGCGTGCGGGTTGGTAGTTGGTTTCCTCACGATGTTTTTCTTCACGATTTTGAGAGCAGTGGTGATGAAATTATTTACACAAAGTAAAGTGCCTGCCTGGGTTCAAACCCACCACCTCCAACTCATATGTCAGAGCCGTTACCACTGGGCCACAACTGAACAAGCGTGTCTATGACATTTATTTTACATTCTGTGATTACCTTAAATTCACACACTGATATTATTTTTTTTAGGAAAACATTTTTTATTTTACAATGTTCGTAAATATGTGAGCAGCATGTATCTATCACATAATTAATTTGTCTGTCATTGCTTCATTATTAATTCTTTTTACCTATTGTGGTATAGTAATTTTATTCTAGGTGCATCGTCTTCACATATAATTATATAATTGACGTACCTATACAAAATATTGTAAAACATTTTAAAAGAGTAACGGTGGAGTTTCTTGCCCACTATTCTCCATACGAAGCTACCTTTTGGAAGGGGCGACTAGAATCAACTGTATTTTATTTGTAAATTTTGACGTTTTAAAGTGCCTATTTAAAATAAATAATTTGACTTTGAGTTTATGTGTGCGTGCATTTTCACCCTTAGTATGAAAGCGACCTTCTGTACCAATTTATTTTGTGTCACAATTCTTGCATAGATTCACAACCTGGTGTTAGTGTGAGTTTCTAAGAGCATGTCA
Organism: Tiliacea aurago; assembly: GCA_948098905.1. NCBI lineage: Eukaryota > Metazoa > Arthropoda > Insecta > Lepidoptera > Noctuidae > Tiliacea > Tiliacea aurago. The sequence goes on along the minus strand of OX402579.1, from coordinate 4,812,152 downwards.
GTGTTGTCCAAATATTTCTGAATAACCAGCATCATTTCTTCTCTGGTCGCCAATTTGTAGGAGCGTAGGCACACCCATTGTGTTACAAACACTCATTTTTAGGGTTCCGTACCCAAAGGGTAAAACGGGAACCCTATTACTAAGGCTCCACCGTCTGTCTGTCTGTCCGTCTGTCACCAGGCTGTATCTCATGAACCGTGATAGTTAGACCTTTGAAATTTTCACAGATGATGTATTTCTGTTGCCGCTATAACAAAAAATATATAATAACAAGCAAAAAAAAAATATTTAAGGGGGGCTCAAATACAACAAACGTGATTTTTTTGCTCGTTTTTGCTCGATATCGATAACGGCAACAGGTAGATGCTTGAAATATTCACAGAATCTTTAGTTATATATCTATTCATCTATAATAACAAACGTGATTTTTTTGCCGTTTTTATAGATAGTGGTATGGAACCCTTCGTGCACGAGTCTGACTCGCTCTTGGCCGGTTTTTTATTATTACTCGACTGCCATTTAATTTTCTCGGTCCGTGTTCGGATGTTTTAAGTGTCGTACGACTTTTTTTCGGACGAACCGCAACTGACATCAGCGTTAACTTTTACGATATTTGGGGTCTGTTTTGGTGATTTTTAGGGAGGGGTGCCTGCTTTTAGCAGTATTCTACGCTGTAATACCAATTTTCTGTCTTTTTTAAGGTTCCGTACCTCAAAAGGAAAAACGGAACCCTTAAAGGATCACTCGTGTGACTGTCTGCCTGTTTGTCCGTCTGTCACAGCCAATTTGCTCCGAATCTACTGGACCGACTAAGTTGAAATTTGGTACACAATTATGAATTTCTGTGACCCAAATATGGACGTGTAACGTAAATTAATGAATTTTGAATATGAGGGTCACTTTTGGGGGGCCAAATTAGAATATTTAAAAAAAAGGTTTGCAAAATGTACCGTTGTAAGGATTTCAGATATTTTTATAATTTTAAAATAAATACTTTTAAAGTTATTTAAGAAAATAGATGTAAACTGACCCTTTATCTCCGAAACTAGTGAGACTAAAATTAGAAAAAAAAATACAATAAATAGTTCTTTACTTATAGATTACAGGAAAACCTATAAGAAGTCTATGTTCTTAAAATAACATGGTAAATCTGTCAATATTATGCGTCCAATGTTTCATTATTCTGCTGTTAGAATGAGGACGACTAGGTAGTGCTTAAATCATTGCAAGGTTGCTGCAACAGAATGTATGATAATGGACGTGGAACCAGCTCATTGGCGTGCAATTGACATGGTCTAATGTCTATCAGTTCATCATGTACATGGCTAACATATTATTAATTCTATGAAGAAATATTGACATTCAGGCGCCATCTATAGGGGCGAAAAGAAAACATCGTGGTGATAGTCTCGACGTGCCATAAAATTCAGTAGAAACTCTATGAATCAATCTCTACACAGAGATAAATTATCGCGGCGATAATTTGAAGGCACAGCGTTACTATTGCCGCGATCCTCCCATCCGTGGAGATGGGGCCTAAGGGACAAATTGATTGCTAGCTTTAATGCTTAGGTAGGTACTGCTTCAAGTATAAATTCTTGTTTTGTATTTGTCTTAGCTAAGAACCAGTCAACTCCTAATATTCTTCATAAAACAAGTCCTTAATCAATTTCCAATTTCATTCCCCAGATTAATCCAAGCCAGTGCTCAAGAGGCCGTCAAACTGAGTGCACTAAGTGTCTCGGACATTCGGACGGAGAGCACAAACGAGGGACTTGGCAAGTAGGGCGATGCCACAATGAGCCCATACTATGACGTCACAGACAATAGACGAGACGCAGTTTGACCCTGTTGATCCTCCTTGAAAAATGAGGCAGGAAATAAACTCGAAACACAATAGCTTCTACTGTGAAGGGAATTATTTCCTAAGTACTATTGCGTTAAATGTTGAGAATGAAGAAGTTAATGCGTTTTGTGTTTGTGTGAAAAGGAATATGAGTCTGGTTTTTCTTTGGACAATGCTTAATGGCAACGGCAAGTAATTGTGCTTAAAAAGAAGGTTGAAAAGATAAAGTAACAAAGTATTTATCACATCACACTAATATTATAAAGGCGAAAGTGTGTGAGTGTATGTGTGTTAGTTACTTCTTCACGCTCAAACGGCTTGACCAATTTTGATAAAATTTTGTACGGAGGTAGCTGACATCCTGGACTAACATATAGGTAGGTACTAGTTATCCCGATATTCTTACGGTATCGAGACTTACGCGGGTGAAACCGTGGGGCGCAGCTAGTATAGAAATAAAGTCTGGTTTCTCATTTTCTTATATTTTCTATGCTTTCACTATATTCCGTATTCTACTGAACAAAATATAATTACCAATTTCTTTCCTTCTTCAGTTCTTCTACGGCTATAATTATTATCTGAATGATGTACTGATTGACAAAACTAATAACAGAATCTTTTCTGTTTGTCTACTAACACACAGATTTTCAATTTCATCAGTCGTTCCAGTAACTCCGTTTTCAGTTACGTTTTTGCTGATCTAACAAAACCCTTATATTATCCTAATGTATTACCCAAATATATAATCCTCAAATAGGGCCAAAGGACATTACATGACCAACGAAAACAGACTAATAAACATAATATTTTATTACAAGATCTGTCAGCTGTCTTGCTAACAGATTTTTTATTACATAAAGGAAATTTCATACATTCGTTTCGTCTATTTTAGAAGCATCAGCAGTCACAATACCAATGGATAGTAGTAATGTTTCTGGTGTTAGCGTTTTTTTATGAATATTTTCATCATAGAATACTGGTATATCGTCTTGAAGTATCCTGGACATATGCCAGGATAGTTCAGTAATCAGTAGTACTGTAGTAAAACTGTCGTATTTCCTGTTATGATTGGTAGTATTTTGTCTTTATTATGGCAATGGTTATGAGCCTTCTTTTATGCTTGTTGTATGATATCTACAATAAAATATTTAACCGGATAAGGGACTTATTATCAGAACTCAATGAAGTGGCACTGCTAGTGATATTTTGATATCACTACCCTAATGAATCTATTAAGTAATGCGCGAAGTATTACAAAAAATAACATGCATACACAATATGATTACATGAACATCATAACTCCTATGTCTAAACTCGAAATCCCGATTAACTGTATCCCGAATCACTTCATCCCGAATAAACGCTATCCCTAAAACGATATTTAACCCACAATTAAAGCTATGCGTAAAATAGCCCAAGAAAGTTAGTTTAAATAAAGGCAAAAAAAATAATTTCGGGACCTTTAGCAGTCGATATTTTTTTTACACTAGGAATCATAATTTTTTTCACATAGTATTTCTAATGCCTGCATAAATATAACCCTGGTGATAAATCATCACTAGATTTTATTTCACAGATTTGTCTTAATTTCAACTCATTTTCCTGGGCTTTGCACAGCTTTAGTTGAGGGTTAAATATTGTTTTAGGGATAGCGTTCGTTGGGGATAACGTTATTTCTGAGTCACGTTATTCGGGATAGCGAGCATTAGGTATACAATGATTCAAGATTACGTTCTTTCGAATTACAGTTATGGGGTTTCGAGTTTCGACCTCACGTATAAGAGTCGGACATCATTATTAATAAAAAACCGGCCAAGTGCGAGTCGGACTCGCGCAGGAAGGGTTCGGTACAATTATCTATAAAAATGGCAAAAAAATCACGTTGTATGGGAGCGCCCCTTAAATATTTGTTTTATCTTAATATAATATTTGTGTGTAATAGTGAATATGTAACTAAATATTCTGTGAATATTTCAAACGTCTACCTGTTGCCGTTATCAATATAAAGCAAAAACGAGCAAAAAAAATCACGTTTGTTGTATGGGAGCCCCCTTAAATATTTATTTTATTCTGTTTTTTAGTGTTTGTTGTTATAGCGGCAATAGAAATACATCATATTATTATGTGAAAATCTTAACTGTCTAGCTATCACGGTTTATGAGATACAGCCTGGTGACAGACGTACAGACAGACAGACGGCGGAGCCTTAGTAATAGGGTTCCCGTTTTACCCTTTGGGTACGGAACCCTAAAAATGCACACACATAAGTGCGTTATCCAAGCAAATACGCACGTCCAATCCACATCTGCTCCAATTTACCCAACATTCTCACGCTTCTTCATATTATACTAACTAGCACTACGTAAACTAAATATCAAAATATATCAAATTACGTAAAAAAATACTCATTTTATCCAACTGTCCCTAATCCCCAATTCCGTGTGAAAGCAGAGGTTGTGGAGGTGTCATCGTAATGGGATAATCCTATCGATTCACACCGAGCCCCTTCCACTCTATGGCTTCCGTATCAATTTCAATAGTGCCTAATCTATCTCTAGTATTTTGGTTGGAAATATATCGAGTAATTAGTTTTCATTATGTTGAAGATAAGTGTGCTGCATTTTCTATCTCTAGTCTATTGTCAACCAAAATGCAGCATTTTGGTTGACAATAGACCAACTTGACGTTTCTTGGAGTTGTCAAAACGATTTAGGGTTTGTTATTGGATAGGCGATGGAGGTATTGTGCGGGTGCTGTCATATATCATCGTTCTGCGATCAACAATATTGCTGCAAGGTATGTAATGTTTACGAGTAGGCTGTTAACACGGTCGTGTAGTGATAGGTATCATGACGATTTCAGCAGAATTTGTTTTGGAAACTAATTTTTCAGTGATTCATCTTCCCTATATGAGATATGACGTGGCTCATGCAATATAATAACATAAATTTATTTATTTAACAGACAGCAAGATACAAATTACAATACAAAAATACTCACAATTCTAGATGTTAGTTTAAACAATTTAACTTATTTGCTATGTTAGTACTTAAATTCTAATACCGACCGGGTCGTGTTAATCAGATGCCTCATTATGGGGCTTTCGTCAGGCTCATCAGCAATAGCATTAGAAGGCTGTTGCTACTGCCCCGCCATCTGGTAAGAAGGGATGCATTATTTTTCCGCACTACAGCTGAGAAGCTATCTACTCTGGCTCGAGCAAACATTGCACATGCACTGCAATAACGTGGTACCGCAACAGCGCCCTAAACGCGTTGTTGTATTGAACACGCAATGCATTGGTAGCGCGTTTAGTAGGTACAGCTGATCCATAGAGCGCTCGAGTACAGGGATGAGGAGTGTGCTTTAAAAGGCGTGATTTTGACAGCATCGCGCGAATCTACGGGCCAGCATATTCGGCCGCAGCATCAATGCCCTACATTCCCGCTCAACATCGGCATCATCTTTAAGGTCGTCCGCAACGACATGTCCAAGGTATTTGAACTGGTGTACCAGACGAATGGAGACGTCGTTAATTTAAATCGGTCGTACTTTTCTGGACACTTCTTGGCAACAGTCTTGAAAACCATGAGTTCCGTCTTATTTATGAGAAGACTTTTTTGTGAAGACGAGTAGCGTCAGCACATAACTCACACATACTCACACACAGACATACTCACTTCAGATTTCGCCCGTGTTTCGGACGGAACCGAGAGCTCCTGACACACACATTCACAACGTGTTTGTACACCTAGTAACCGCAAGTAAAGACTTCTAAATACCAGCGCGACTTGTCGCGCGACGCGACACGGCACAAAGGCCCCGCGTGTCGCGGAACGAGCGGTGCCTTTGTGTCGCGTCGCGTCGCGCGACAAGTCGCCCCGGTATGTAGAAGCCTTAAAGCGCGCGCGTCGCTTTGTGTTGTGAGATAAAAATACTGTCGTACTAAATTACTAAAACGTATTTCTAGATAAAAACAACAGGCCAAGTGCGTGCGGGCCACACACAATGAAGGGTTCCGTAGTTGGGATGAATTTATCCCAAGAACAAACTTAACATTGTAGTTGAAAGTCATGTTCCTTCATACTTTCCAACAGCAAATGTATGTTTGTACGCACAATATTGTGAGATTTTCCATGTTATTTTAAGATCATAGACATCTTATAGGTTTTCCTGTAATTTATAAGTAAAGACCTATTTTCTGTATTTTTTTATAAAATTTTAGGATCATTAGTTTCAGAGATAAGGGGGCAATTTACATCTTAAATAACTTTAAAAGTATTTATTTTAAAATTATAAAAAAAAAATATATATCTGGATTCCTTAAAACTCATTTGATAAGTAACACGGTACAGTTTACAATTTATTTTTTTCGTTTGTCTAATTTGCCACCCAAAAGTGACCCCTTTATTCAAAATGTATTTATTTACGTTACACGTCCGTGTTTGGGTCTTAGAAGTTCATATGTGTAACTTCAACTTAATCGGTCCAGTAGATTCGGAGCAAATCGGCTGTGACAGACGGACAGACAGCCAGACAGACAGACTCATGAGTAATCCTATAAATAAGGGTCCCGTTTTTTTCTTTTGAGGTACGGAACCCTAAAAAGTCACACTATCTTCCCAAACGTAACATAACTAGATCACACAAAACTCCTATTTTTTCGTAACAAAAACAATAAGACTAGCTCAGAACAAAACCAACTCACACAACATTAATAAACATTTAGTCCCAACAAATTTACTATTGTACGGGGCCACGAAGTTAGCTGACGGCGACGCGCGACCCGAGAAAGTTCATTAAACTTGAATGTGTGAGACTGGGGGCTACGTCTCTGCAATTTTGCTTGAATACTGATATTATTATGTTACCAGGTCATTTTTCGTCAGTTTGAAGTAGTTCCTTTAAGATTTTGTGTGAGAAATGTAGTGTTGGTTCTGTTGTAAATGTTTAAGAGGCTATTTGTTTTAGGCCCGTATTTATAGAACGTTACTCAGTACTCAAGCATTACTTAAGACTAAATTCAATCAATCCAATGGCTTGAATCTAGTCTTCAGTAAAGCTTGAGTACTGAGTACGTTCTATAAATACGGGCCTTATTAATTGTCAAAATTTGGGTGCACTATAGGTACACCTCTGTCTTATGTGAGTGTTTTAAAGAAAGAAAGAAAGAAAATACATTTATTTAGCACAGACAAAAAAGGCGCACAAATATACACGGGATAAATATACAGAAAATAGAAAAATAAAACAAGTAAAAAATGTAAAGTGCGATAAGAAATAGCAAGAAGAGAAATGGAAGAAGCAGCGTAGCCTTTAGAGCAGGCTTGATTTGGGAGCATAGGTGAATAACAAGAAGAAACTGAATTTCAAGAAGAATAACACGTATGATTATGATTTAGCCTTTTGACATCTTAAGCGGGACTTAAACGATCAATCATATAGCAGTTGTGTTTAGCTACTATTGTGAACGGACGTACCGATCGCGGTCGCGCGCGCGTGCTCTAGTTAAGAGTATTTTGCAGACGCATCACAACATCGTCGTCGCGGTGTACGTCGATCTATCGGGGCCACCACGATGACCCAGTTACAAGTGCGGAAATCGTCATGAAGTGTTTATCATAATTGTTTAGGTGTCACGCTCGCCCTAAAACTAAATAATGGCTGCAAAACAGTCTATTAAAATAAAAACAGACCTGGAAAAGCAGTTGTATGACTGTTACATCCAGGAAAAAACGGACAGAGAAAACCTGCAACAAATGGTACGTCAACTGAACGGCCACATACAAAGCTTGCAGGAACAGGTACAAGATCTTCAAGGACAATTAAAATGCCTAAAGACACACGAACAAGGAGAACCCTCAGATAAACAGGTTAGTGAGACCATAACACCGGCTCAGCCTACTAAAAGTGACGTTGAGTACTGCACAGATGAGGATGAACTCGCCAAAGAGACTGGGTGGATTAGGGCGAAAAACAGGAAGAAAAGGAAGTTGAACACCTCCCTCACTCCACCACCACTACAACAAGCTAGAGCTACCGCTGAACAGCAGCAACTTAACAAAAAAGAGAAAGCAACCATAAAAAAAAATCTAGCACCGCCTCCAATCGTAGTAGACGGTGTTAAAAATTATCAAACTTTCTACGACTTTTTGACTGAATCTCAGTCAGGAGAAACATTTACGGCCAAAATGTTAAGCGGTAATAGCGTGAAAATAAATGCCAATTCTGAAGAGTCCTACAGAGTGATTGCTAGACACTTATCAGAAAATAACTGTTTATGGCATTCATACGAGGATAAGCAGACCAGGCCAATACGAGTGGTGGCGAAAAAATTGCATTCTTCCTGCCTACCGGATCGGATTAAAGATGATTTAACGTCGCAAGGATTTCAGATAGAAAACGTAATTAACAAGTTAAGCTGGAGAAAAAAAGAACCGCTGAACTTGTTTATAATATCGTTCAAAAATGACGAAGATGTTAGTAAAATATACGGCATTAAACATATTCTAGGGTGTAAAGTTGAAATAAACCCGCTTAAAACATCAAAAATAATACCTCAGTGTAAGAGATGCCAGGCTTATGGTCATACCCAAAAGTATTGCGCTAAAGAGCCAAGGTGTGTTAAATGTACAGGTAAACACCTCACAGCTGATTGCAACAAACCTGCACAAGATAAACCTAAGTGTGTCCACTGTGGCTTACCTCACCCAGCCAACTACAGAGGGTGTTTAGTTGCCAAGGAGATGCAAATGATTAAGAATAAAAACTCTAAACATAATCCACCAAATAACCCTACCGTTAAGCAAGTTGTTGGAAACACCAACAAACAGATAACAAAGCAAAGTGCACAGTTTACGCAGACAACCGGGATAACTGGACAAACATCTAAAAGTGCCTCGTATGCACAAGCGGTAAAACCAAGTACACAACCATCAAGTCTTGAGGACAAGCTCAACCAGATCTTGAAGTGCATAACCTCTTTTGACAAGAGACTAGAGAAATTAGAATCAAGGAATACAAAAATCAATCATGAGTAACACACTAAAAATAATGGCGTGGAATTCTAACGGACTGCTGCAACACCAACATGAGTTGCAAGTAGTCCTAGACACAGAAAATATTGATGTGTGCTTGATCTCAGAAACGCATTTCACTAAACAGTCTTTTGTTAAGTTTAGAGGCTATAAGGTTTATCACTCGCTGCACCCTAACAACACGGCCCGTGGAGGTAGTGCGGTTATTATTAAAGAAAATATCTGTCATCACGAACAGTGTAAATATGAGGAGCCAGATACGCAAGCTGTGGCGATATCAGTTAAAACAACAAAATTTAATGTTACAGTAGCGGCCGTATATTGTCCCCCAAGACACACGATAAACAAAGAACAATATATACACTTCTTCAGGCTCCTTGGACAGAGATTTATATTAGGCGGTGACTTTAACGCTAAGAACACTCTTTGGGGATCGAGATTAACTTCAACTAAGGGAAGACAGCTACTACGTGCAGTGAAAGACATGCGCTGTGAGGTCATAAGTACTGGAAAACCTACATACTGGCCGACTGACCACCAGAAACTACCAGACCTTATCGACTTTTTCATAGTCAAAAATATATCAACTAATTATCTGAGTGTGGAAGAGGGGTATCACATGAACTCCGATCACTCTCCTATATTATTACAACTAAGTCACAAAATATTACTAAGAGAAAACCACCTGACATTAGTCAACAAGTTTACAGATTGGGAAAGTTTTACCATAGACCTACAAAATATTATTGACCTAAAAACTTCATTAAAAAGCAAATATCAGCTCGATTCTGAAGTAAATAAGTTTAGTAATAATATCCAACAATGTGCATGGAACAATACACCACAGATTACAAGAAAATATAAAGGAAATACCTACCCAAAGGAAATAATAGACCTATTATATGAAAAAAGGACTCAACGAAAAAGATGGCAGCAAACTAGGTTCCCGCAAGATAAAACTTTATTGAATAACCTTACGAAAAGATTGACGAGAAAAATACAGACCTTTCAAGATGAGGCTTTCAATACTAACCTACGTCAGTTAACCAGCGACCATACAACGCAATACTCTCTTTGGAAAGCGACAAAGTCACTCAAAAGGCCAATTACATCAATTCCCCCTATCAGAGATGTTAACGGAAAGTGGGCCATAAGCAATGAGCAGAAAGCTCTACGATTTGCACATCACTTAGAAGAAACCTTTCAGCCAAATGACGCGTCTGTAGACAACCTACAATTCGCTAATATTCTGCAAGATAAAAGAATTAAGCTTGTGACCCCGAAAGAAGTTGCAAACGAAATTCAAATCACTAGCCTTAAAAAGTCCCCAGGGTTTGACCTAATTACGGGAGAGATCCTAAAACATCTACCGCGTAAAGCCATCGTTAAGCTTACTAGGCTCATCAATGCAGCATTCGTGTTGAAGCATGTTCCTGAGCCATGGAAAGTTGTTGAAGTGATTATGATTGCAAAGCCCGGTAAACCACCACACGAAGCATCATCATACAGGCCCATTTTCCTGTTGCCTATACTATCAAAGCTGTTTGAAAAATTGTTTTTAAAACGGTTAAAACCTATCATAAACGAGACAAACCTGATCCCTGACCACCAGTTTGGTTTCAGAGAGAAACATTCAACAATAGATCAAGTACATAGAATTACCAACATCATTGAGAAAACACTCGAAGATAAAAAAGTCTGCTCCACAGTATTTTTAGATGTGGCACAAGCTTTTGATAGAGTTTGGCATAAGGCTTTGATATTCAAGCTAAGACTTATGTTGCCCAATGATTTTGCCGATATCTTGCAATCATACATTACAGATAGAATGTTTCGAGTAAGACACGAGGATGCCTTTTCCGAGTTAAAAATGATTAAAGCTGGCGTACCTCAAGGTAGTGTGCTGGGTCCAGTCCTCTACCTGTTGTATACGTATGATATACCAGAGCTGGAAAATAATACTATTGCAACCTTTGCAGACGACACCGCTATTATGGCTACAGGTTCATGCCATACGGAAGCAACCAGTAAGGTACAAATTGCTATAAATAAAATTCATGACTGGGCAGAAAAATGGAGAATCAAATTAAATGAATCGAAGTCACTTCACATTGATTTCACCAACAGGAAATGTGATTACCACCCAATCTTCATAAATGGACAACAAGTGCCATACGCAAATACAGCCAAATACCTTGGCATAACGCTTGACGCGAAACTGCGCTGGAAAGCGCACGTTAAAAAGAAAAGACAGGAACTAGACATGCGTTTTAAAAACATGTATTGGTTGATTGGACGGGATTCTACTATACAAGCATATTCTTATGCCAATATGGACATATGGCATCCAACTCTGGGGCTGTACTAAACCGACCAATATAAAAATAATACAAACATTCCAGAATAAGGTACTCAGGAGTATTGTTAATGCGCCCTGGTATATAAGAAATGACGACCTCCATCGTGACTTAAAAATGGAACCAGTCACCAAAATAATCCAAAAATTTGCTGAGGCCCATGACCACCGACTCCACCAACATGTGAACATCGAGGCAATTCAGCTGTTAGACCAAACAAATATAGTGCGAAGACTAAAACGAATAAAACCTTTTGAGTTAGTGTAGTGTAAAAAGTGTAGACATAATAGTGACAATGACACACATATAACAGGTGAACAAAGTGTTTATAAATATTATTATATTAGACTCAAAGAAAGTGGAATGGACTTGTGTAAAGTACAATCAGCACTATTCTAAGTTTTAAAATAATTATCACGTAGCAAATTAAGTTAGATTCAAATTACTTATTAGTCTTATAGGCTAGATTGTAATTAATTATTAAGAACCTGGTTCTTTTTAATAAAGGATAAAAAAAAAAAAAAATATATAGCACAATATCACGAATTTTGCAATGTGTTTGACCGTTTAGGGTTAATATTGAAAATTGCGCAATGATTGAACAAAATTTTGAGGGAGTTCAATTTGAATTGCACCGTGTAGGATAAGGTATAGTGCAGGTTTTGCTCACGCGACAACATTAAAGCTTATGGGCCGCCAATGTTATTGCGGGAAAATAATGAATCGTTTGAGTGCAAGGGCTGATTCAATCATATTGCGCGATATTGCGTAATCTACCAAGAAGCTCGCTCTAATAGGAGGCTTTTCTGCATTCCAAGATGCCATACCAACTTAAGGCAATATTGTCGACTGTCTAGAATGTACGCTGCATACAAAGAGCACGAAGTAGACAGAACGTATGCTGCATACAAAGAGTACGAAGTAGACAGAATATATTCTGCATACAAAGAGCACACAATAGACAATGTATACTGCACACAAAGAACACGAATTAGACAATGTATGCTGCATACAAAGAGCACGAAGTAGACAATGTATGCTGCATACAAAGAGCACGAAGTAGACAATGTATGCTGCATACAAAGAGCACAAAGTAGACAATGTAAGCTGTACACAATGAGCACGAAGTAGACAATGTATGCTGCATACAAAGAGCACGAAGTAGACAATGTATGCTGCATACAAAGAGCACGAAGCAGACAATGTATGCTGCATACAAAGAGCACGAAGTAGACAATGTATGCTGCATACAAAGAGCACGAAGTAGACAATGTATGCTGCATACAAAGAGCACGAAGTAGACAATGTATGCTGCATACAAAGAGCACGAAGTAGACAATGTATGCTGCATACAAAGAACTCGAAGTAGACAATGCATGCTGCATACAAAGAGCACGAAGTAGACCGAATGTATGCTGCATACAAACAGCATGACGTAGACAATGTATGCTGCATACAAAGAGCACGAAGTAGACAATGTATGCTGCATACAAAGAGCACGAAGTAAACAATGTATGCTGCATACAAAGAGCACGAAGTAGACAATATATGCTGCATACAAAGAGCACGAAGTAGACAATATATGCTGCATACAAAGAGCACGAAGTAGACAATGTATGCTGCATACAAAGAGCATGAAGTAGACAATGTATGCTGCATACAAAGAGCACGAAGTAGACAATGTATGCTGCATACAAAGAGCACAAAGTAGACAGAATGTATACTGCATACAAAGAACACGAAGTAGACAATGTATGCTGCATACAAAGAGCACGAAGTAGACAATGTAAACTGTACACAAAGAGCCCGAATTAGACAATGTATGCTGCATACAAAGAGCACGAAATAGAAGTTGACCTCTTACACTCATCAGTACCTGCTCTAAACAAAGCTGCGCTTGCCATTTAAGGGGTGTCACTAGTCTAAAATCCAAATCCTAACTTCCTAATAACTTATATACAGGATGTGTCGTAAATAGTGGTCCAACGTGCAAAGGCCAATACACCTTATATTCAGCTATCACATACGACATTTTTATTCCATAGGTAACTGATTTTTTTTTTTTTATGTATACCTACTGCTTTACTAATAAAATATATTTGTCCCAGTTAGCGATAAAGCTAAACTGTACAAAAAAAAACACATGGCGTTTTGTGGGTTGGTTACAGAAATATACCCATAGAAATCGAAAATGTTGTCTCTGAAGACCTCTATATATCTCAGTTCATGAGATACAGCCTGATGACAGACGGACAGACAAACAGATAGACGGACGGACGGCGGAGCTTTAGTAATAGGGTTCCCGTTTTACCCTTTGGGTACGGAACCCTAAAAATTGATATTTCAAGTGACCACATCGGGCGATTAAAGCTCAAAAAAAACTTATCAAATTTATTTATTTTTTGTTTTATCATGTTTAAATATCGACCTTCACGTCTACGGAGTTTCCCTTAAATTAATTAATCCCTTGAACTTATTTAAATTAACCCTGTATAGGATCTTAGTTAATCCTCTACTCAATAAAAAAATTGTGAGCCATCACGGGACGCCTGGCAGATGTGAAACATCGAAATCAAACAAACACACATCGAAAGAAAGGTCAGGGTCGCGTAGCGGAGGGACCGCGCGCGCGGAGTGAGCGGTGAATCGCCACGCGGTATGCATCACCCCGCCAGCAATCTGTTTTACTTGAGCCTATAGATGTTTCACATCAAAAGGTTTTTGCCCTAAGATTTATAAATAATTATTATTACAAAACCTGAGTCCGTTCCCGATCATTTTAATATACAATATTAGTTTTAGTATATCCTCTTCATTGTCAGCCATTTTTGGCGGGAAACGTCTATCTGTCACAATCTGACGTTTCGCACCATAAACCGACCTGAATCGTCATTAAACCCGAAACACGTGTCTAGTATTTTTATGTAAAGAATGTATGTACAAAATTTCAAAACTGTATCAAGAAAAATCACAAAGATAGAAGGTTGTTAGGTTACCGGGTTGTTGGGCACGCCACAATTGTGGCGATAAGTCCCCTCTTTGCGGAGTGGCTAGAGAGGCGCAACGGCCTCCTCACCTTCCTGACGCAGGTCCTCACCGGACATAGTTGTTTCGGGAGGTTCCTGTTCAGGATAAAGCGGGAGGAAACGCCCAGGTGTCACCACTGTGTGGATCGCCCGGAGGACACGGTGGAGGTCTGCCCGGCTTGGGTGGAGCACGGAGCACCGCCGTGTCCTCACGGAGGCGATCGGCGGCGGCGATCTCTCGCGTCCGTCCCTGGTTCGGGCCATGGTTCGGAACGAGAGTGCATGGGCCGTCACTATAATGCTTGCGAAGGAGGAGGCGGAACGCGTGAGGGAGAGGCAAGGTTCGCGCCCTCTCGCGCCTAGTCGCCGCAGGAGACGCCCCGGGCGTCGGGAGTCACAAGCCGATTTCCGGCCACCGTAGGCGCGGGCTTGCGGACGGTGAGCGATGGGTAGTTCACCGTCCGATAAGGACCAGGCCCGGGTCGACGGCGCGTTGTATTCCACGCGCGCCTCAAAGAGTTGTCAGCAGCAACTGACGGAGTCCGTTAGGGCCAATGCCTGCCAGGGTTGCGAGTTTGTCCGAATGGGATATCGTAGCCCTGGCACACAGGATACGGGTGGGTTTTAGTCAGTAAAAGTTTTACACGCCCTCCCGCTCCGCCCAGAGCGGGAGAAGTTATTTGATAATTTCTGACCAAAAAAAAAAAAAAAAACCGGGTTGTCCGTACAAAAACATGCTAACGGCGCCCCCGCGCCTCGGGTCGTCTTCCGTTAATTGATAATAATTTGGCAGTAGGTCCATAACCGCACGGAGATTGTATTGTAAGTAATTAAATGGTGATAACATTTTCCATCACACTTAAATATTTTTGGGACAAAATATAACATGGTGTAAAATCGATTCAGTTCCTTATTCTGAACAAAGCACATACATTCAGGTTTCGCTTATACTCAAAATAATGTTGTATATTGTGGCCTATATTTTTCCACGCACACATACTTACTGCCTGTCAGTACTCAAACGCTTATCTCTTAGCCAAACGCGTCCAAGTTATAAATGATCACCGGTTGCCCAAACATTATGCGATGCCACGCGCTGGTCAAGCCGAATAATTAATGCTTACGTAGTCGCCGGCGCCGTTCAGCGTTGGCAAAAATCGACTTTGAACATAAATGAGTCTTTGTTTATTTATTTTGTTATGATTTTTTGTTATGGTGTTTAGGGTTCTGTATCAAAAGGTGCCAGCGGAACCCGATTGCTAAGCCTTCGCCGTATACCTGTCTGTCGGTTTGCCGGCCTGTCTGTCTGTCACAAGGCTGCTTTTTAGGCTTAGCTAGTTGTCACTGGGGCACGCCACAATTGTGGCGATAAGTCCCCTCTTCGAGGAGTGACTAGAGAGGCGCCACGGGTTCCTCAACTTCCGCCCGATGCAGGTCCTCACCGGACATGGCTGTTTCGGGAGGTTCCTGTTCAGGATGAAGCGGGAGGAAACGCCCGGGCCCATTCCAAAATGGAGATCTCTATGAAATTATAAACAAAATACAAAATATAAGATCAAAAGATTACAAATAAGCCCTGACAGTGCAGTGACGGCACGGTTGGCGCAGTTAGTTAAGCAATTGACTGCTGCGCTGCGTGTCGCGGGTTCGATTCCCGCACGGAACAAATATTTGTATGACCTACAAGTAGTTGTTTCGGGTCTGGCTGTTTGTGTATGTGAATTTAAATGTTTGTAAACGCACCCACGATACAGGAGAAATTCCTAGTGTGGGGCAACGTTTTTAAAAAAAAGAAAGAAAGAAAAGAAAGTTAAGAGACGAGAGAGTCTTAACTGACGTACGTCACTTCATTGTATAATATTTTTAATAATAAAGGCTACTACATACCAGCGTGACTTGTCGCGCGACGCGACACGGCACAAAGGCCCCGCGTGTCGCGGGACGAGCGGTGCCTTTGTGTCGCGTCGCGTCGCGCGACAAGTCGCCCCGGTATGTAGAAGCCTTAAGGTGTTACACTATAAACAGCTAAATTTGAAGCTTAAAATACGCTACTCTTTAAAGAATACTATTTTGTAATTTTAGTTTTGTAGTCTCAAAGAGGCTTACTAGTTTAACCGTCGCCAATTTCAACTTTTAAAATGTTCTATATGTATAATGGGGCCGAAAATACAGGCTGTGCCTAATTTGGGACCAACGCTATCTCCATAATTATTGTAATTTGAATGTTAAAATAAACGATTTTAACTTTTTTACAATGTTCGTGTCCAGCATTCGATATTTACAAATCTAATTGGCTACAGTGTTATTACTAGCTAACATTAGAATTTGTCTAATGAAAACGTGACTATACTCCATTTGAAATAAGATTAGACATTTAAATAAACTTGTTTACAGTCCGTTCAACCGATTTTGACTTCTATTCCGTAGGCATAAGGATAGCATTGAAAGCAATAACGTGGTTACAATACCAACTTTTTATTACAGCTGTCATTGGTCATGCCACCAACGCAATAGAAGTCAAAATCGATTGAACGAACTGTAAAAAAGGTATAATTGAATGTTTAATCTTATTTCAAACGGAGTATAAACTAATACAGTATTCGACAGGTCAAAAAGTATCGATAATGTATGTCAGACGAAGTAGTTTTTATAATCCTTCTTAATATAAGATTATAGATATAGATTTAGGTACTTGACCAAAATTGACCTACTTACCTATAAAAAATATTGATAATATATTATTATCACCTGTCCATTACGCCCTTTTCTATAATAAACCTTAAAATAGACTAATCAATAATTCGAATATACAAAAAGCAGCACGTGTGAAACAAAATAATTTATTCAACAATGATTTATAATTCATGTTGGTACTGATTGGCCTTAATTGGCTGTCTCTATGTTGTCGAATCTGTCTTCACTCTTACATATTAATCGAGCTGTTTAAAGCTAAAACAGGCTATTTTGATTGATTTCTGTAACAATGGGATTTAAATTATTTAGTGAATTCAATGTTCATTTGGATTGGAATAAAATTGAATGTGTCAGTTGTTTTCGAATGTTTTGTGTTGTATTCAATTTTGAATTAGTAATGTTATGTAGATAATTATATAGTTATGTATCTAGGTAGCTGTGTATAATAGTATGTAGTTATATGAACCACATTAAGATTTTACACAAAAATAGAAAAAAAACAATAAACTTTGGGGGTTCCCCATCCTTAGAATTGTAACTCAACATTTTTTTTTTCTTCAAACCCATACGTGTGGGGTATCTATGGATAGGTTTTCATAAATGATATTGCGGTTTCTAAAATATTTTTTTTCTAAACTGAATAGTTTGCGCGAGAGACACTTCCAAAGTGGTAAAATGTGTGTGCCATGTAACTTCTAAAATAAGAGAATGATAAAACTAAAACAATTTATGATGTACATTACCATGTAAACTTCCACCGAAAATTGGTTTGAATGAGATCGTAAGTAAATAGTTTTTTTTAATGGATACGGACACTTTCGTGCGCGAGTCCGACTCGCACTTGGCCAGTTTTTTAAACTCTAAAAAAAATGTGTAACATAGAGATGTTACACAGGGCGAGAGGAAAGCCTCTCGTTTTCTGTGGGAGTGATTGCGTGAAAAGGAACGGAAGTGTGTAACAGGAAGTGACAGCTTGAGCATGGAATAAGTAAGTACCTACCTACTTTTTAATAGCATGGAATTAGTAAGTACTTTATAATGGGCTTTGTAATAGGGGGGGTAGTGGTGAGCTTTGCGGAGGTGGTCGTCTTGGCGGTGTCTCTTGACATCGCCAATGCTTTCAATACCCTGCCCTGGAGTTGCATTAGGGAGGCACTCCGGTATCACCGGATGCCGACCTACCTCTGTCGAGTGGTCGAGGCCTATTTGACGGACAGGGCCGTCATCTACCCCGGTCACCACGGAGAGTGGAACCGGCGAGAGATGTCGTGCGGTGTCCCACAGGGATTGGTCCTGGGGCCGCATCTGTGGGACATCGGCTACGACTGGGTGCTGCGTGCTGACCTCCCTAACGGCGTCAGCGTAGTCTGCTACGCTGACGACACGCTGGTCCTGGCGCAGGAGAGGTCGCATCAGGCGGCGGCCGAACTGGCGGCACGTGGGGTTGCGACAATCGTCAACAGGATCCGGCAATTGGGACTCGAGGTGGCTTTGCACAAGTCTGAGGCCATGTGTTTTTATGGTTCCGGAATGCGCCACTGTCGGGTTCCCAGATAACGGCAGGAGGGGTTCACATCGGTGTCGAGTCGACGATGAAGTACCTGGGACTCGTCCTCGACAGCCGTTGGAACTTCGTGGAGCATTTTCGACGTTTGGCTCCCAGACTGGAGCGGGCCGGGGCTGCCTTAAAGCGGCTCCTACCCAATCTAGGGGGTCCAAACGCCTCCTGCCGGAGGCTCTTCGCGGGGATCGTGCGGTCCATGGCCCTTTACGGGGCACCGGTGTGGGCGCGTTCCTTAAGGCTGCGACCAGCCCGCCAATTGAACGCGTCCCAAAGGGTCATGGCCATCAGGCTGGTACGGGGTTACCGCACGGTCTCCCGTGAGGCGGCGGGCCTCCTTGCCGGACTACCGCCATGTGATCTGGAGGCAAAAGTCCTTGCGCAAATCTGGGAGTGGCGCGAGGAGGCGAAACGCCGGGGTGAAACTCCACTGCCGCAAGAAATCACGGCACAGCGGACAGAGCTCCGGCGGGATCTCATGGCGGCATGGAGAGTGCGATTGTCGCAACCCAGCGCTGGGCACGCCACAATTGTGGCGATAAGTCCCCTCTTTGAGGAGTGGCTGGAGAGGCGCCACGGCGTCTTCACCTTCCGCCTGACGCAGGTCCTCACCGGACATGGTTGTTTCGGGAGGTTCCTGTTCAGGATAAAGCGGGAGGAAACGCCCGGGTGTCACCACTGTGTGGATCGCCTGGAGGACACGGTGGAGCATACGGTGGAGGTCTGCCCGGCTTGGGTGGAGCACCGCCGTGTCCTCACGGAGGCGATCGGCGGCGGCGATCTCTCGCGTCCGGCCCTGGTTCGGGCCATGGTTCGGAGCGAGAGTGCATGGGAGGCCGTCACCTCCTTCTGCGAAGCAGTAATGCTTGCGAAGGAGGAGGCGGAACGCGTGAGGTAGAGGCAAGGTTCGCGCCCTCGCGCCCCTAGTCGCCGCAGGAGACGCCCCGGGCGTCGGGAGTCGCAAGCCGATTTCCGGCCACCGTAGGCGCGGGCTTGCGGACGGTGAGCGATGGGTAGTTCACCGTCCGATAAGGACCAGGCCCGGGTCGACGGTGCGTTGTATTCCACGCGCGCCTCAAAGAGTTGTCAGCAGCAACTGACGGGGTCCATTAGGGCCAATGCCTGCCAGGGTTGCGAGTTTGTCCGAAAGGGATATTGTGGCCCTGGCACACAGGCAAATGAAGGAATACGGGTGGGTTTTAGTCAGTAAAAGTCTGACACGCCCTCACGCTCCGCCCAGAGCGGGAGAAGTTATTTGATAATTACCCACCCAAAAAAAAAAAAAAAGGTTAATTACTGTCGTTCCTCAGTTGCTTATTACCAAGGTGAAATGTCAGATGATAACCATCAGTGAAATTAATCACTACTTCCACAAGATTCTCTTCAAACACTAAGCTTTTACTAATACCAATAATACGCCATAGCAATGAAATATCATCTGGTATCCGTTTCCGACAATCAGGCTAAAATGCGGGCCAATTACGAGCTCAGGTGTTGGCTGTTCCGTGCGTTGGCTGTATGCCAGAATTTGGCATCGGATAAACAATTCTGTTTTCCAAAATGTACTATTAGGGCACGTGACGTGTACTAAGTATGGTTTATGCTGATGTAATCTGCGAGCTAAGAGATGCCGTCATGTTAGCTGTCTGCCACTTTCAGGATTATGCTTAAACTGGTTACTAAGCACGCCTGCCCGTCTTAGTTAAGAGTCTAGATGATCTTAGTTATTGTATAAAGAGTAAATGCTAATTTGTTTTGAGATAACCCCTGCCCCTGCTTACTTTTTAGGGTTCCGTACCTCAAAAGGAAAAACGGAACCCATATAGGATCACTCGTGTGTCTGTCTGTCTGTTCGTATGTCACAGCCGATTTGCTCCGAATCTACTGGACTGATTAAGTTGAAATTTGGTACGTATACGTATGAGGGAACATATTTTTCAACTACAATGTTAAGTTTGTTCTTAGGATAATGAATCCCTAATACGGAACCCTTCATTGTGCGTGGTCCGACACGCACTTGGCTGGTTTTTTTTCTCTTCATTTACGTTTCTCTTTTATTACCAAAATAAAAACGTTTTTTTTTCTTGGTTTTTTAATCGCTGTTAACGTACATTAGTCAACGCAAGTACTTGTAACTAGATTTATACATGTATGTATAAATCTGTATTGTAATTAGCAATTTACTTACCTACTAATGATTTTTAATCGTGTTATTAGTCTGTAATCGTGTTCCGTTTGGTGCCAGACGTAAAGAATAGCACCATCCCATTTCTTCCCGTGTGTGTCGTAAAAGGCGACTAAGAGATTTACTAGAGAATGGGCAGCAGCATTCTCAATGCATATTTATAACCATACTGCGATCGCCAACCCGCCTGCCAAGCGTGGCGATTATGGCAAATCCCTCCCCCGTTTTTGGGGGACGCCTATGTCCAGCAGTGGACGTCTTTCGGCTGAAATGATGATGATGATGATTAGTCTGTAAGCTTTCTATAAAAAAAGAAAAGAAAGTAAGTTAATATTCATCCACAATTAATCCAGATCCTGCAGATTTTTTAATAAACTTTCCGTAACTTCCACAGTTCAACTTAACTGAACTTCTAAACATATGACCACAAAGATCATCATCTGCCCAGCCTTTCGAACTGCGTCGGGTTCAGCTTCCAGTCTAACCGGACGCAGCTGAATACCAGTATTTGTCATGGAGCGACTGTCTATCTGACCTGCACAACCCAGTTACTGGGTAACACGATACCCCTTGGTAAGACTGGTTGTCAGACTTTCGGGCTTCTGACGACCCGTAACAACTCACAAATTACCACCATATTCCAAATGCAAAACTGCCGTCCATTCGTTTCTTCTTTTGAAAACCTATGATGAGACTGAGGATCTCTTAAAAACACTTTCATAACTTCATTTTCTTTTTCTTTCCGTATTTGTAACCTATTACAGTATTAAATTTATTAGTATTATTCTAGTTAATAACGTTGATAATAATGTATGTAATTTAACTAATGACTTGATTTAGGAGTCAACACGTAGCATTATTTTTAAGGTCTTTATCGCGGGAGGCAAACTGTCTCTCCTTGATACAGGTTGCTTTGCTACCTAGCTAGGAGAGTCAATAATTAAGACATGAGTATTTTGCCTAAACATAAGTGCTTTTATCCCCGCATGAGGGAAAATACAGACCTTATCGCAATACTTAGTCTGCTTACCCTAATCAGACCTCGTTTCGCCTTTATAGAGTTGTTAGGCATTAGGTTGCCGGTCAAGATAACCAAACGCAAACATTTTCAATAATCACCGACATCAGAGTCCTAATGGCGGGAACAATGAGATTATGTGCTTGGAAACATACTAGTGAAGATATTGGTTGTAGCCGTTGATATTTGAATCATTATTGATTCTGTCAGTACTGTAGGACATACTTTAACATCTTCTACAAATATAAGTTAGAAGGACGCGGTTATGACAATTATCACGAATGATCTATGATCTTGAGTTTACCTCGCAACTAGCATATAAATATATAACATCCCGACATCAATCGTCGGGCAGTTGCCCACCGTCTGTTCGGAGGATCCTCCATTTTCAATAGAGGATGAGTGAACTTTACATCCTGTTCCCTGTTTTGTTTTTAAAGATTTTATTTATTTGACGTCGCAGCAAGTGGCGCCGTCTATTTTTGTTACAATATTACTGGAATCACCGAAAGGGTCGGATAAGAGTGACACTGGTTGCTGACAGTCACTCTAGCAGAGCGTCGTCGCATCGCTGAATACGTGACGGCTGTCTTCTGATGACAGAAGATGTGAAGGGAGCCGCTGTCGTACCACGTCCACGACATACTGCTAAATTCCGGCACAATCCTGATGATATTGAAGTTGTTGAACCACTATTAAGATGACCACTTCTGGTAAAGGCTATAAATAAATAAAACCTTTATTTCAGACCAAGTTCATTATCAATAAAAAGACGGATCACAAAATTTGGACACGAATAAATGATTTCAGGATATTTGAGTCCTGTTTATTTGCAATGACCTGTAGGATGCTGTTAGTGCTACCTCAGACTCTGTTTAATAACGACGCGAGCTGCTTGCGTATGATGGCATGAAAGCCGTCTACCCTGGCCTCCGCAAACATACCGGTGGCACTACAAAAGCGGGGCAGCCCTAACAACATCCTAAATGCATTGTTATATAAGGACACGCTATCCTGCGCCGTTATATTTATTGCACAATGCACACATCAGTACATGACCCCGTTAGGGAGCAAGTAGTAATATTTAACTTAAAGCTGCATTCTCGCGTTTTAAAATACTTAGAATTTTCACAAATCTTGACACAGATGACCGCCTATTACCCACGATTCACGACTTCCTTTTCCAACCAACTGCATTAAACCTCAGAAAGTCTCAACTATCTAAAATACCAGCTGTCTATTTTCAGTGTACCTGAACCATCCTAATGACGTAGGCAGCCAACCTACATTTAAACGTGTCGCGGCGCGTTCGTTCAGAGACCGGAAACGTACGTATCCTTGCAAAGGTGCGGATGTTTGGCGTCGCGCCAGCCGGTTCGGATCCGGTCCGTCAGATTATTGCGTTTTAAACGGAGCGTTTTGTATTAGGTTCGCACTTGCTACAGATTTTGACCTGTGATATTTAAGATGGGGAGATTTTATTGAAAACGGTTGCTGGGTGTTTTCATTGTTGAATTCAATTTGATCCAAGATTGAGACAAAACTACCACTTCTTTACACCTTTAATAAACTAATAGGCCTATACTTAATACTCTTTATTATGTCATCATCATCATCATTCCAGCCGAAAGACGTCCACTGCTGAACTTAGGCCTCCCCCAAAAAGAGGGGGATTTGCCATAATCGCCACGCTTGGCAGGCGGGTTGGCGATCGCAGTATGGTTTTCAAAATGCATAGAGAACGCTGCTGCCCATTCTCTAGTAAGTCCCTTAGTCGCCTTTTACGACACCCACGAGAAGAAATGGGATGGTGCTATTCTCTACGGCCGGCACCACACGGGACAATCTTCGGCGGAGGAAGCCTGAGGAAACTCGGGGAAGCCTGAGTCGACCCAACGCGGTTGTATGCGTACATTCGTGGTGGGGCGACCCAGACTGCCAGGCACTTCTTCTCTTGCAACCGAGCGGGTGGGCAGGTTGCGGATAGCCCAACTCCGGCTGCGGGACCGACTATTAAAGGTCGATCCCGCACCCGGAGCATCTCGTTGAGATCCCGGACAAGAGAAGTTTCCGAAGGCCAAACCCCAGGCTTAGGTTAACCTTTCTACCTCTTCCTATGTACCTACCACCTAATTATCCGTCCTTCCTTATCCATACATCCTGTCGATCCCCAAATCCCTAGGCCAAATTCCAAACCTAGGGTGGCCCCACAAGTACCCGCACCCTTTACCCACGAATACCTTCCCTCCCATCCCTACATCCCGTCGGTCCTAGAGGAAGGGTAACCTCGATTCCAAAAAAGCCCACCCCCAAAATGCCAACATGAAACAGAATGAGCAAATTACTACCCAGGTGGGTCCCGGCCAAGCCGGGGAATCCCACACCGCCTCGGCGGTCAGCCCCCAACGTAATCTGGGGGGGGCACCCATCTGTTCTTTGGTGCCGCGCTCTTTAGCGCGGCCGGCTGCTGATTTAGCGCCCATTACCCAGGCTGCGACTCACGCGCCCACTAACCCGATTTCGGCTGCGACCAACGCGCCAACACACCCAAATCCGGCTGCGACTTACGCGCCTACACACAGCACAAAAGGCACGCTTCCCGCGAGCATCTGGCAGCAGAGCATCGTGCGGAAAAGCTTTGCCTACCCTGATAGAGACCAAGACCGACACGGACAGAGAGGGACGGGGAACGATGACGGGCCTGGCAGCTCCAAAACTCTCCCGGTTGATGTTGATGGAGTACGCCTGCTGAAAAAGCGCGGAAAAATCTGGGCCCGGGAGAAGAAAGTAGGCGACCGAAAGCCCGAAACCCGCCAAGGCACTAGCCAGCGTGGTGCGCGATCGGACGCCGAAGGGGAAGTACGCGACCAGCCACGAGTACGTGAAGGGGAAACCCAGCGCGAAAAGTGGCCGGACGCGGAACCACGCGACCAGCCGCGAGTACGCGAAGGGGAAACCCAGCGCGAAAAACGGCAGGATGCGGAATCACGCGGGCAGGGGCAAGTACGCGAAGGGGAAACTCAGCGCGAAAAGCCTCCGCAAGCGTCGGAGTCTGCCGGGGCCGACATCTGACCCCAAAACACCGACAGCACTCACGACCGACCTCAACCCAGACGCAACAGGGGTAAGAGATCCGGAGCCTTGTACAAGGCGTCGCCGGCAAAAAACACCCAGCCAGGCACCTCCAAGCCGCAGCCTGGACCGAGCGGTACAGGGCCGGCGAAGAGGGAGCGCCCTGACGATACAGCTTCCCCAAGCATGCTTCAGGGGGACGCCAAACGCTCCAGGATCTAGTCTATTCCGGGGGAGCAGAGGACCTACGCGCGAGCCACGAAGGACATCCCTGCGCGGCTGGCCGTAGCAATCTGCTTCCCCCCCCCCTCTAGGGACCTGACGAGAGAGGAGGCCGAGCACACTAAGACTACCCTAGAAAATCTCCTACTAGACACGGACTCGTCAACACCACTCCCGGCCTTCCGCGGATACCCTCGGGTAGCGGAAGGGACCGTGCAGATGTCGTGTGAGGACGATAACTCCCTGACATGGCTGACCCAGAACGTTCCCAGAATCAGACTCCCAGACACTGACCTCACCCTCACAGTACTGAGACAATCTGACGTGCCCACACGAGTCCGAGCCTCGCTTTTCGTCCCTCGTTACGACGGTGACGTGGCCCGGCTCCAGAGTATTCTGATCCGTCAGAATACTTGGTACGACATCGCCAAGTGGTCTTTGTACAGGGCGACGGCCGTCGGCGGCGACAACTTTGGGACATTTTTGACCCTGGGTGTACCGCCGGAGGAAGCCGCAAAGGTCCTAGCTCGGGAGCGACGTATATCCTACCTGCTTGGTTCGATATACGTCCGCTTCAGCCCCACGACCAAACCACCTGACACTCAGACTGACAGCACGGACACGACAACGACACAACCGACACAGACAAAGGACACGGACATTGCCCAACTGGAGGAGGTCATGGCCAGAGCAGCAATGGCTGATGACTGTGACACCATACCACCCTCATCCCCTGGCTGGCACGAGCAACTGCTCGCTTCGTCGCCGGGCGAACAGCACGAAGGTCAATACAGAGAGGAGGTGGTGGAGAGACTGTCCGTTGGATCCATCACAGACTAACCCCACTCCACCACCGTCACCGTCCCTCAACATCATCCAGACCAACCTCCAACATAGCCAGGCTGCAACGGCTAGTCTACGCAGGGCACTGGAGGTGAAGCCCCGAACCATCGCACTGATCCAAGAGCCGTGGATCAGGAACAACAGAATATGCGGCCTCGGTAACATCGGAGGTAAGCTAATCCTAAACACACACAGCTCAGACAAACCAAGAACCTGCGCTTACATACCCAAAGAAATCCCTATCGCCCCACTTACTCAATTCTGTTCCAGAGATCTGACAGCTATCAGGCTCCAAACAGAAGGCGACGCTCCAGATGTTGTACTGGCCTCGGTATACATGCCAGGCGAGGAAGCCGACTGTCCGCCGAAAGAGATGGTCGACTTGGTACAGCACTGCGAGCGCGCCAACTTGCACCTGATCATCTGCACTGACTCGAACGCCCACCACCCGCTCTGGGGCAGCGACGCACCGAACTCCAGAGGAGAGGTACTATCCACCTATTTATTTTCAACCAATCTTAACATCGTAAACCGCGGCTCGGAACCCACTTGGGTCACAGCCCGAGGACAAACGATCATAGATCTAACGCTCTCTACAGAAAACGCGACAAACTTTATCACAAACTGGCACGTGTCGGACGAGCCTTCTTGCTCAGACCATAGAAGAATCCGCTTCACACTAACAACCAACGTTAAAAAACCCATACCGAGACGAAATCCTCGGCGCACTAATGTGCCGGGATATAAGCGGCTCCTAGCCACACTGCTAGCTAGGCACCTAACACTAACAAGCTTAACAGATCCTGTACAATTAGAATACACTGTCACAAAGCTATCAGAATACATAACCGAAGCCTACCATACATGCTGCATACTAAGGGCACCACAAACCAAGACTGAGAGAAACCCCTGGTGGACCGCCGAACTCAGTAAACTCAGAGATGCACTTCGTAAGCAATTCAACAGAGCCAAGAACACCAGACTCCCGGAGGACTGGGAGCTATACAAAGAAACCCAATATCTGTACAGGAAACAGATCAGGACTGCCAGGAGGACAGCTTGGCGGAAATTCTGTGAATCCATTGAGACAAATAATGAAGCCGCAAGGGTAAGGAAGATCCTGTCAACTGACCAGGACCGAACTCTTGGCGCGCTGAAAAAACCCGACAACTCTTATACAATAACTGACCATGAAACCAGCAAG
Source organism: Tiliacea aurago (assembly GCA_948098905.1). NCBI lineage: Eukaryota > Metazoa > Arthropoda > Insecta > Lepidoptera > Noctuidae > Tiliacea > Tiliacea aurago. The sequence continues at coordinate 4,785,087 of OX402579.1, read as the reverse complement.
GTCCTTCTTGAGACTCACTTCCCGGACTGCAAACTCTTAGAGGACAGGACATGGGAGGTTGTGCCAGAATGGACCCCTACGGATCAAGACTGGTCAAGAGCCCATAATATAGCAACAGAAGACCGTATAAAGTGGGCTATCAACACGTTTAAGCCATTTAAGTCCGCAGGGCTGGATGGCATCTTCCCAGCCCTGCTACAGTGGGGAATAGATTATCTAACACCGTGGCTGGTCGAAATCTATCGAGCGTGCATAGCCCTCAGACACATACCACTAGCATGGCGTGAAGTGAAAGTCATCTTCATACCCAAACTGGGCAAAACCGACTACACACAACCCAAGGCCTTTAGGCCTATCAGCCTTACATCCTTTCTACTAAAAACCCTGGAAAGACTCTGTGACAGACATATTCGAGACGGACCTCTTCGGGTAAAACCACTCCATAAACAACAGCATGCGTACTCCACGGGCAAATCAACAGAATCTGCGCTACACAGCGTGGTTTCTAAAATTGAATGCGCAGTGGACCACAAATGCTCATCACTGGCCGCCTTCATTGACATCGAGGGCGCCTTTGACAAAACCATGTTCAACAGCATCAACATGGCTCTAAACAGACATAACATTGACTCGACCCTGAGCGGCTGGATCACCAATATGCTCAAAATGAGAGCTGTACAAGTCACGGTAAATGACACTACAAGGGCCGTTGTGGCGAAGGGTTGCCCACAAGGGGGCGTCCTCTCGCCGCTTCTGTGGAACCTGGTTGTAGACAGCCTCATCAAAGCACTCAATGACAAAGGTTATTTTACCGTAGGCTACGCCGACGACATAACCATAATAATAAATGGCACCCACGAGAACACCTTATGTAACCTAATGCGCCAAGCTTTGAAAATAGTAGAGGACTGGTGCAACAAACACCAACTGTCGGTGAACCCGACAAAAACCGAATTGATTCTCTTCACAAAAAAGAGGAAGTTGGCGACACTACAATTGCCACGACTCTTTGGAACTACCCTAAGCCTTTCAACTGAGACCAAATACCTGGGCATCTATTTGGACAAACAGCTGAACTGGGCAAAACACACCAACTACATCACCACAAAAGCCAGCATATCCTTATTGCAGTGCAAAAGACTGCTTGGAAGGAATTGGGGCATCTCTCCCAAGGTCACCCACTGGCTATACACCACAGTCATCCGACCAATTATCACATATGGCTCACTGGTCTGGTGGCCCAGGACGGACCTGAGTACAGCCCAAAAAGACCTCGACAAACTGCAGCGGTTTGCTTGTGTAGCAATAACTGGCAGTATGAGGACTGCACCCACTGCCGCACTACAAGTAATGCTAGGACTGCCACCCCTACACCTCATCGTGCGAGAGGAGGCAGCCCTGGCCGCCTTCAGGCTCCACATATCGGGAACCCTGAGCAAAGACTCTAGGGTCAAACACACACGCATAAAGGAGGAGGCAATCAAAAGACAACCGATGATGGCATCACCCTGCGACAAAGCCCCGAAACTACACTTCTTTCAGAAGCACTACAACGTTATACTTACAGAGGAACGGTGTGATCACTCAGGCCCGAAAGAGATGAGAGTATACACCGACGGATCAAAGACCAACTCCGGAACCGGAGTCGGAGTCTTCTCACACGATTTTAACATAAATATATCCAGCCCGCTTGGAATGTTCAACACCGTCTACCAGGCGGAATGTGTGGGCATTATACAAGCGGCTTACGCCATCGAAGCCAGGAAAGTTACGGACACCCGTATACGTATACTGTCCGACAGTGCCTCAGTGCTGCAATCCCTAGAGAAAAAATATATAACCTCCAGACTAACACTAGAATGTCACAATGCACTGGAGCGGGTGACGGTGTGCAACCGTAACAAAGTGACACTGCAATGGATAAAAGGACACAGCGGATCGCTGGGTAACGACGCAGCTGACGAACTGGTTAGGAGAGGATCCAGCGCGCCAGCCTGTGGACCCGAACCTATTGTACCCATCCCCTTTAACCAATTACGTAGGTGGCTACAGGAGTTCACCCATACACTAGCGGAGAACTGGTGGACCTCGGCACCGGGCTGCAGGCAATCCAGGGAAGCCATGCCATCCTTAGATGGCAGGCTAACCAGGCGTTTGCTACGCCTGGACAGGAACGGCCTGCGCCTGGTGACGGGGACTATAACGGGACACTGCTCACTGAACAAACATTTCCACACAATAGGTATAACGGACAGCCCTCTGTGCAGGGCTTGCATGGAGGCTGAAGAAACCGTTGCGCATGTGCTCTTTGACTGCACAGGCGTCACCCAGATCAGAACAGAAACCCTTGGGTCACCCAGATCTTTCACAGACGTCCTATGCAGACCAGGAGACCTAATCAGCTTCTGGAGGGAGGTGGGCTGGTTGGAATAAACCACTGACGGCCGCCATGGCCCACGCACAATGGTCCACATGAGGGACTAAGTGCGGAAACCAAACCTTCTAACATAGAACATAGAACATAGAACAATCTTCGGCGAACGTCGTTCGGCTGAAATGATGATGACATTTTGATTGAGGTACTTGATACATTAAAATAATCGCCGCTTATAGCAACATCCACATTACTAGTGAGAAAAACTTTTGCTGCAACCACAAACCAAAATGTCATCTGTGTATGTATTTTTTGGTTTTGTTGATTTTTTCAAAGAGCGCTAAGTCAATTTCGATAAAATTTATATGGTTTTACCTCTGAAGTATGAACTACCAAACAAAAAAAGAAAAATAAATTCATAAATGGCGGAGTAATAATATCATCATTTCAGCCGAAAGACGTCCACTGCTGGACATAGGGTTGGCGATCGCAGTATGGTGTTAAAATGCATAGAGAACGCTGCTGCCCATTCTCTAGTAAGTCCCTTAGTTGCCTTTTACGACACCCACGCGAAGAAATAGGGGAGTGCTATTCTTTACGTCCGGCACGACACAGACCCTAGTAGTAGTAGAGTAATAATAATTATAATCGCTAAATAAACAAAAAAAAAAGAAAGTGCAGTTGAAATTCTCATTTCAACTGCAGTTTTTAACCGACTTCAAAAATAAAGGGAAGAGGTCTCCCTCTTCCCTTTATTTTTGAAGTCGGTTAAAAACTGCTCAATCTTTTGAAAATTAATATTTAAAGAAAATATTCTTGAATTTAATTACCTACCTATGTTTTAGTAAGAAGTTATAGTGGTAGGTGTTAGTGGTTTATTTTAGTAAGTTTTTATTTTGATTTTATGTATTATGTTTTCTCTTTTAATCTTACACACGTTGTCTACATCTCTTCGTCTACTTTCCTTGTCGCAGGTATGCTGGAAGAGATTTCTTTACGTATTTTTCTGTTCCTTTTTTTCTTGTCTGTTTAAATGTGTGTAAATAAACTGTTAAATAAAATAAATAATAATAAATAAGTTACTTACTAATGACGCACTACTGACGACAGAACGGTTAATTTAAACAAGTGTAGTAAGTCATCTCCGAAAATCAATATAAAATAATCAAATTAAATCAATGGAAATGAACACGTAACAGAGGTGTGTACTTGGCGTCGTTCCAAAGTTCCGATGCCGTCTGTTGCCAAACGTTTAGACCGGTAATTACACCAATATTTTATACAATGCTTTCCTAAAATCATTTGTATTAAATTTGCTTCGTTTGGCTAACAAATTACAGAGGTTTCGGGATTTGATTAATTTTCATAGTTACAATATTTCATCTCGTTTCATCTCGGAGTATTTCCGAGATATTTCTAATATTTGCTTCGGTTTAAATCCTTTTCTGAATTCGTCTGTAGGCCATAGTGGATACTTACCTACTTTAACTGCATGATAATTTTGTGAATAAAGATTTTGACTCCAATGACCAATGGTTAAAAATATCGCTTTGAGTGTAGCGTAATATGATGTAGTAACAGTTCCCGCGGGCCGATCACGGGCGTGCCTTAAGACGTTTGCGGCAAGACATGATAAATTATGTCATGTCAATTTGTACTAAACATTTGGCATTTTGTGACAAAACAGTTTTATCGCTCAAACTGTGAGAAAATCTGTGACTCAAGACATGTCACAGTAGGCCGTGCTCGCCCCGCTGAACGAATATAGTAATTGATGTTTAACACATTTCCTCTCGCACTCTGTGGGATTGATTTCGTGAAAAGGGACGGATGTGTGTAACAGGAAGTAACAGCTTGAGCATGGAATAAGTAAGTACTTTTAATAGCATGGAATTAGTAAGTACTTTATAATAGCATGGAATTAGTGTACCTACTCATGGTAATTCATTATTTATACACTAATTATATAAATTGTAAGTAGAGGGGGTCAAATTTAGACCAGTGGGGGCGACCACTAGTATACACACATAAACTCACGCCTGCTTCCCATGGGGGTAGGCAGAAACTATAGAACGCCACCTGCTACGCTCCTTACATACTCCTTTTTATTCGAATAAAATATTTCAGTATTTAGCTTTATTAAATTTTGAGGTTAATTTCTGTCGCTGTTCAGTTGCTTAATACCATCTTAATACCAAGGTAAGATGTCAGATAAGGCTCGTTTGTTTTATTTTTATTTTATTTTAATGACTCATGGAAATAAGTTAAAAACAAAATTACGATTTATGTACTATTATGTTTTTCACATATTATTATATGCTACACTCTAAAGAGGTATTTTTAATTCAGGTCAGATAAACAAACTCAGGTTACAATAATGTATAAAAGGTGTAACAGCATTACAAATGACAACTTCTCTTCCCAATGCGGGCCCATTTCAATAATGCGCCGTTAGCGACACATCTCTAAAGGACCATTACGGGCGATCCATTTCCTGACTTTTACAACCTGGACCAGACAATATAGCTGCCTTTATGTCCTGCCAACTAAACCCACATTATAACCCCACACAAAATATATTAACCTAAAACCCGCATTGCACCCTCAATTTAGATTTTTGTCATACTTTTTGCCTAAAGGTAGTTACTGCTTTTTGTGTAGAAGATCGCGTCACCAATAACAATATTTTTTCCGTTATAGGCTATTAATTTGTAGTTGCAGGCGCTAACAACACGGGAACGATTTTGTCGATCGTTTAAAATATTGCTAGTTGAACGTGAAATACCTTTTGTTACCTGGGCGGAGACAACCTACTTTGTGGGGTCTTTGAATTTTTTTTTTGATACGATTTTTGAAGTGAAAAGTTCTTTAGGCACCTAAAGCGATTTTTGGTAGGGGAGAAACTTATGGGTTCGCGTTACAGACATGCTAATGTGACGTGTTATATACAACATTAGTTTTTGTTTATACTAAACCTCTTAAGGGGTCATTGTATTCATCATTATGAACAACTTTTACTATTGGACCAACCTTGAAATCGCGAAAAAAATATCAGCTGTTCCCTACATTTAAGTTCGCTGAACTCGTCAAAATGTAGGGAACAGCTGATATTTTTTTCGCGATTTCAACTTTGGTCCCATAGTAAAAGTTGTTCATAATGATGAATACAATGACCCCTTAAGAGGTTTAGTATAAACAAAAACTAATGTTGTTTAAGTCGGATCCGGTCATTAGTACGGACACGAAATGAATCGCAAGCGCGCCACTGCTGGTGACATCGCGTGATCTACACACACCTCTAGCGCGCTTCTACAGAGTCGTGAGGTTTTGAGCCGATGGGCGAGGAGGACATTCAAGATTCAGTGTCTGATCGCATCGTAGTTAAGACGTCGCGGAACTGTACTCGATTAATTGTGCTCAGTTATTATGGTAATTGTAATTTGTAGTGATTGTGTCAATTTGTGATTTTAATAAACGCTGTCTATCGCACCCAGTGTGTTTTCATTGCACGAAACCCACCTTCTGCCCACATGATGACCGAATCTAACGGAGTAAATCCTCACGATCCGACATATATAAGGTCTATTTATTCATACACGAAATCTCTTAAGGGGTCATTGTACTCATCATTATGAACAACTTTTAATATGGGACCAAACCTGAAATCGCGAAAAATAATTTGCTGTTCCCTACATTTATGTTCTGATAGATCGTCAAAATGTAGGGAACAGCTGTTTTTTTTTTCTCGATTTCAGGTTTGGTCCCATAGTAGAAGCTGTTCATAATTATGAGTAAATATTAGTAATATATATTTATCCACATAATTATTATCTTATTCCAACGTTTTAAGGTTTAACTTCTGTGGGCAGTCCCTATGACTGCCTATTTTTTTTCTAAGTTCGGTACTGTGATGCTTTTTTTTCCTTAAAAAACGTTGCCCCACACTGGGAATTTCTCCTGTATTGTGGGTGCGTTTACAAACATTTAAAGTCACATACACAAACAGCCAGACCCGGAACAACTACTTGTAGGTGATACAAATGTTTGTTCCGTGCGGGAATCGAACCCGCGATACGCAGCGCAGCAGTCAATCGCTTAACCACTGCGCGAACCGTGTCCTTTTTAATAGTATGTAAGTAGTAACAGAGAGCAGTGGTGGGGCAATGGTAACCGCCCCGACTTAAGAGTTATAGGTCGTGGGTTTGAACCCAGGCAGGCGCTTTCAATCAACTCAGCTTAAATAGTCCACTGCTGGACATAGGCCTCTCCCAGGCTGCGTCACAACACCCTGTCCTCCTTCCAAATCCAGTCTGCAAGCGCTTTACTTTGTGTAAATTAATTTATTACCACTGCTCTCAAAATGAAGAAGGATAACATTGTGAGGGAACCGGCATGTCCTAGAACCAAAAATCCGAAGACATGTGACATCTACCGACTCGCATTGGGCTCGCGTGATAGATTATAGCCCTCCCTCTGGAAAAGAGGAGGCCCGTTTGAACATTATAGGATGATTATGCTAAGTGATTTCTTACTAAAGAATCAATATGAATGAAGAAGTCAGATTACCTTATGCATTCAGACATCTAAATCTTCCTGTCACTGTTATTTACACAGCAGGTAGTGGTATTCGAAGTTGTGTGGGGTAGGTACCGCAACTAAAAAGTGATACATAAAATCTTATACAAAAAAAAAACAAACAACCGACTTCCAAAAAAATCACTACAAAGTGAAAACTAACTTTTATTTCGGAAATCAGTGGCAAAAACGAAAATACAAAACCAAAGAACCTACTTCTCAAATTAAAGTTATTTTTCACTTTGTAGTGTTTTTTTGGAAGTCGGTTGTTTTATTTTTTTTTAAGTTTTTCATAAATTCTGGTATAGTAGACCAAAATACAAAAGAACTCAACACAGAACCGGTCGAAGTGGCGGTGCTTGGGGGAGGCCTATGACCAGCAGTGGACGTCTTTCGGCTGAAAAGATGATAAGACCAAAATACTAGAGTTCTCAGTTTTGCCATTTCTTTATTTGGTGTAAGTACTCTGTGAACTGTAAAACCTATGTCCTTAACTTTTAAACCCATATAAAATCTATGAAAATTGAATATTGTAACTTTATAGGACACGATAAACGAATAAGAATTAAGCTGAAGTTCTTCATTAAGGCGACGATAACCGACTTTTAATGATTTTATACTGAAGATCACGTCTAAACAAGTAGTTTTAATGATTTGAATAACATATATGTTAAATTAGAGCATTTTCTCAATAACTTAATATGTGAATATTTTAGATTATGTTTATATTACATAGTGTACTTAATTTATAAAGTGATTTCTAACGTGGATAAAAAACTGAGAATGGCGCAAAATCTACCAAGCGTATTTTTCTGAAACCTTCACCCATGTAAAGATAATTTAATTATTCATCTTTTAGTATACGCATTTTATTAAAATACTTCTTGGTTTGTGTATAATAAATTAATACTGCGTCAAATTGGGGACAGCGTTCCTTGATGGGCGAGTCCTATTACTGGCTGAACGTACGACGCGTTGCGTGTGCTCAGTACAGAACACGCAAGCTAACCACTCAAGGTCACTGGCATATTTTATTTCCGTCTTCCGAATCGTTTATCGTGCCTCAGTCTTTATCTTCTCCTGTCGTAAATTCATATAGTAATCACAAAGGATTGATATAAATAAATGCGAGAAAGTACCTACTTATTTCCTCTTAAGGTAACATAACTCTAAGTTAACTTAAAGATAAGCACACTTAAAGTTAACAGGTGCAGTATAAACATAGCGTTATTGCACCAACTTTTAATAGTAACAAGTTCGTAGCTCAGAAGTATCATAATAATTCACTTCCTTGGCTAACTCTTATAACTTGGTGGCTTTTACCGCTTTGCGTGTGAGGTGAGATACCTATTACCCACTTTGGGAAACACACTACGTAATTTCTTCTATATTCCGTTGGTTTACGTAGTTAAACAAAGGTAAACAAAAAAAAACATGTGACGAGAGAGCCGTCAAGTAACCGACGAAACGAAATACCTGTCACTTCAGTTGTCATGCTACGTCACAGCTGAACTCTTCAATTTAGCAACTTTTTATTTCGTCGACGTTTAGAGAACCTGTCTTTTTGTGATCTTTACAATAAACAGATTACAAAATAATATATTATTAAATACATCTAACAAAAAAATTGTGCTCAAGCAATTACATCTACAAAGAATAGTTTAGTAATAAAGTTTAACATACGGTAATAAAAAAGGAAACTATCGTAATAATCTAACATAAATTTGATTTGGTTATAAGTTAAGGCTTCTACATACCAGCGCGACTTGTCGCGCGACGCGACACGGCACAAAGGCCCCGCGTGTCGCGGGACGGGCGGTGCCTTTGTGTCGCGTCGCGTCGCTCGACAAGTCGCCCCGGTATGTAGAAGCCTTTACAACGTATTTCAATTAAATTAAATTTTTATTTATTTCAAAAAAGTGTGGTACAGTCCATCACACAAATATGATTAAACAATTTAGGGAAAAATATTAAAGAGCGTAAGTAACAACATATTTGATCTGGCGTCCTAGCTAGGTTACATGGTAACCTGTATTAAGGTTCGCCAGCCCATATTTATAAACAAGAAAGTGTCATCTATAAAAACACTTTATATGATTTGTTTATCTTTATTTAACTACCTAAACCAATAGAGTATAGGTAGTTTTTTTACGTAAGTATGTAGTTTTTCGCCAATAAAACATAGATACATACGTAATTAGGCTGAATTTTTTTATTCATTACATTACATATTCCATATCTCAATAATTCAGACAAAATAAAAATTCATACAATACTAATATAGTACGCACGGCTACAGATCAAGCTATACATTTCCAGTATAAGCTGATCTCGTATTGTATAGGATTTCCTTACAATGAGAAGTCAGCGTAAACTGGAAACGTATAGCTTAATGTGTAGCCGTGTGTACCTGACTTTCGGTATCTCGGTCCACTCGTACAAAGTGATGGCGAAGTAGATCGGACGGTTAAGCACAGAATTAACACTGGATGGATGAAATGGCGGCAGGTCACGGGAACAATCTGCGACTCCCGCATTCCCCTTGAACTTAAGGGGAAGATATATAAAACAATGGTTAGACCTGCTGTCTTGTACGGATCAGAATGTTGGGCCACAAAAGGGATGAATGAAAGGCAATTGCATGTAGCTGAGATGAGAATGCTAAGAGGGATGTGTGTTGTGATACTAATGGATAGAATAAGAAATGTGTACATAAGAAGTCTAAAAGTGGCATCGGTGACTGAAAAGTTGTGCGGAAATCGGTTGTCATGGTATGGGCATGTGATGCGGAGGAATGAGGGAAATGTCGTGAGGAAAGTTTTGAGTATGAATGTCGATGGCTATAAGAGTAGGGAATAGTGGCGCAGCTAGCTAATAAGCCGATTCCTGTCGGCTTCCGTTAAGAAATTATGACAGTCAGAAGTTCTCAGCAGTGATTGATATTGGTTAAAAGAAAACCAAACCTTTCCAAAGCGGGGTGCTACTATTTTCGCACTCGCTTTGGCATCTTGTATTTTCATTTTTTTTGCATATCGGGGCGGGTGGGCCTTTCATTTCTAATTAATTAACAGAAATAGCACTCTACGCAAACGACAAGGGCCTCGCAAAGATCTGCCGCCCGGAGCCTCGCAATGCTTAAGGCCGCCGCTGGTAAGCAGCGGGGTTGCTTTATTTTCTTTATACAAGCACTACTGGGATCCACTAGCAACTTTGCTTGACCTACAAAAGCTTTGTTTGGGGAAAGGAATGTAAACCGGGCCCTGCCGGCTCAAAGGTTCAAAATATTGTTCACTAGGTGACATCATAGGTAAGCATTTTTTTTGCTCCGGCTTACCTCTCTTATAAAATCACCCTTCGCCACTGGTAGGGAAAGCCCAAAGAAACGATGGATGGACTGTGTGAAAGAGGATATGACTAGAAAGGGAGTGACTACCGAGATGACGACTAATAGAGTTTTTTTAAAATGAATATTAAAGTATTCATCACACTAACAGTCATCACATGCATACATACACTCATCACATTCACACTCATCACATACACACAAATATTTGGTCACCTCTATGCGCCCTCTATAAAGGCCGTTACACACGTCACCTTATTGTGGTAATGCCTGATCCACATATACCTACTACACTCCTCCCCACTTAATTTACAATACAGCAACCCAATTTATATGGCTTTTTTCCACCACACTGTAACAAACACAGCTAACTAAACTTATCCTACTTATAACTAAAAGTTTTGCCTTGCCGACAACTCCGAATGGGATGTGGCTGGGCCGGTACAGGGGTGGTTGGTGGCGTAGAAAACTGCTCTCTTGTTGGCTCAGCTAACCCCTCGGCTAACGGGGTATTTGTTCGATCTGTGGACCCCGCTCGTCGAAACTCCTCACGGGAGCGACGCGCCTCGGACCGCTCCGACTGGACTTCAACCGGTACTTGAGGTACCGAGCCTAGCGGATCCATTGATAATGCCCCAGAACCTGTGGGGATTACAAGTGAACTCCTAGGTCTTCGTCTTAGCTGGTCTAGGTGTCGGTGAACTACGTTACCATTAGTATCAACGATCGTGAATCAACGAAGTGTGAATGTGATGAGTGTATGTATGCATGTGATGCATACATACACTCATCACATTCACACTCATCACTTACATACTTACACTCATCACATACACACATATATTTGGTCACCTTTAAGTCCTAAGTTTCATTAATTATACTGAAACCGGTGCATTTGTTAACCTATCTTTTGTAATTCATGTAATCTTTCGAAAGAACTGGATCCTGCGACACAGGGTATCCTAGTGCGGGATCCAGTGTCATACCTAAATATTGTAACACTTGTTTATGAATCAATAAAACTTTTGTGTGTGTGTTGAAGAAGTGTTGAAGAAAGAGCTATGTTGCGACGACTACAAATTAATTGGGATAAGAGCAGGAGAATGATGATGATGATGACTAATATAGTACTTATTTCAATCTTATTCTGAATCAAGCAATCTGCCTAGCCTTTTCCTATAATGGGTTCGGCTTCTAATTTAACCGGATGCTGAATACCAGTGTATTTTACATGGAGCGACTGCCTATCAATACGATACCTCTTGGTAAGACTTTTGGCCTTTTTACAACCCATAACACTGCCAATGATCTACAAATAACAGCCGAACAGCTTGTTTATTTTCTATACACAACATTTATTAAGGTTCCATACCTCAAAAGGAAAAGGGTTCCGTACCTCAAAATCAAAAAAGGAAGCCTTATAGGATCACTCGTGTGTCTGTCTGTCTGTCCGTCTGTCACAGCTGATTTGCTCCGAATCTGCTAGACCGATTAAGTAGAAATTTGGTACACATATGAACTTCTGTGACCCAAACACGGACGTGTTTCGTAAATAAATTAATTTTGAATATGGAGGTCACTTTTGGGCGGCAAATTAGAAAAAAAAAATTTTTCACTGACTGTACCGTGTAACTAACTAAATGAAAGGCTTATTTTAAGGACTTCATATATATTTTTTATCATTTTAAAATACATACTTTTGAAATTATTTAAGAAAATAGATGAAAAATTACCATTAACCCTCCTTATCTCCGAAACTAGATATCATAAAATTTTGATAAAAATACAGAAAATAGTTCTTTACTTGTAGATTACAGGAAAACCTATGAGAAGTCTGTTATCTTAAAATAACATAGTAAATCACTCAATATTGTGCGTACAAACTTACTTTTGCAGTTGGAATGTATGGGGGATCATGTTTTTCAACTACAATGTTAAGTATGTTCTTGGGATAAATTCATCTCAACTACGGAACCCTTCATAGTGCGTGGTCCGGCACGTACTTGGCCGGTTTTTTAATACTTTAAGCACACATTATGTACAGAGGCGGACTTGCCATAGGCTTTTTCTACCAGTCAACCTTTGGGTGATGCAGAGACAAGCAGTGGTTTAAACAGATAAATATTTATTTATACATATACCTGTTAAAAACTATATATATAATATATATACCTAATTGCTGTTATTATTATTAGATATGTAGGTACTTAACGCTAGAATTTAACAATAGTTCACGAACAAGGAGCTAACTTAGTGAGAGACTGTTGCCTGAAGTAGGTTTATCAAAAAGTCAAATTGTTTATTTCAAATAAGCACATATAAGGCACTTTTGAACGTCAATATTTACAAAAAAATTGAATTTATTCTAGTCGCCCCTTCCAAAAGGTAGTTTCGTATAGAGAAGAATGGGCAAGGAACTCCAATATATAAAAGCCAGTATTTAATACAGGTCGCTATTATAAACCATATAAGCATAATCACATTTTGCGAAATATAAACATGCATTTTCACACAAACATCTACGTGTACTTAGTAAATGAATTATTTTCTTTCCGAAAAGTTCAACAACAGAACCTACTTTACTCGTAATTGTAGTGCAAATTATCAGCTAAGAACTTAAAGTAAATAATTTTAATTAAAGCACAGGAAATGAAAATTGCATGGTTATTGCACCGACCAGACTAAATACTTACCTAGTATCATAAATATTGAACTAACATAACACAAATTCAATATTGGAGTTATACACAATCATACCGGCCATCCACTAATAACGTAAATTTTAAACCAAAGTATAGGCTAATAGGTTCAGTAATATTTGATCTAAATTAACTTGAATATCGCTCATTGCATAGAATTAAACTTCGTGGCAATGATTAAGCTGGATGGTTTGAAATAGCTCGCCGACGCGACACTCCTCTGAATTCTTGTTACTTAATACGAGGATTGATGAATGTTTATCATTCGATAAATAAAAAAATTTGGTAGTCGGTTATTATTTTTTTGTAAAAAGTTTTTTATTTTTCACTTTTTAGTGGGTCAGTTTTGAATTTATCTAAGTTACAATAGCCTAATGTTAACTGCTTATCACCTTTTACAAAATATTGCTTTTCCCGATGCCGGAACGTTGATTGTTGAGGAGTTCTCCTGGTAAGAACCAGGAGAACTGCCACTCATCATATGCATAGTGACGAGCATAAATTGCTTAATCGCAACCCGTTAAATAGGTACTCATTGTTATATTGTTCCGGTGGCCATCTGTGGTCTCCATCATCAGTTCCACTTCACCAAATGGTGCTTTCGGAGAGCAAATGCACGAGTTACTATAAAAAATACCCAAATCGCTATAGGTTTGCACATAAAATTTGAGGGTTTCCCTCGATTTTCATGAGATCCCCTAATCAGATTCTGATTTGGTGGCAATGGGACTACCTCGGGAGTATACCCTTTCAAACAAAAAAATAATTTTTAAAAATCGGTTCATAATTGACGGAGTAATCGCGTAACAAACATACAAAAAAAAAAAAACATACAGCCGAATTGAGAACCTCCTCCTTGTTGGAAGTCGGTTAAAAATCAAAGCAGGTGCACATTTGAATTTTAATTATTTTTTCCTCACGCGACATGCATTGTGTTGACAATAAATTTTACGGAAAAAAAAAATCTAAGAAAAATTCATCGTGTTTTGTAATTTTGTTAATATTTTTTGACGACACGGTTGGCACAGTGGTTAAGCGATTGACTGCTGCGCTGCGTGTCGCGGGTTCGATTCCCGCACGAAACAGATATTTGTATGACCTACATGTAGTTGTTCCGGGTCTGGCTGTTGGTGTATGTGAGTTTAAATGTTTGTAAACGCACCCACAATACAGGAGAAATTCCTAGTGTGGGGCAACGTTTTTAAAAAAGAAAGAAGAACGGTTTATGAGTTTAAGCCAAAATCAATAGAGCACATCCGAAGGATGACAGAAAACTTATACAACGTGTTTTTTTTGATATCCCATAACTCTAGGGTATGATTGAGGCCATATCAAAGAATCAACTGGCATATGAGTTATGTTCCAATCCTGCGTTATTTTTTTTTTTTCATTTTTCATAAAAAATTATTCGGCAAAGTCACGATTATTAATGTAAAACACCCTTACGTGAAATATGACAACATCGACAAGGTTGCTTTCCCTTCACTAGCTGCCGCCGTGAAGCCCTGATACCAACATACCTACATATTTTATTTTACTATTTATTTTACTACACTACTGCGAAGTTTGGCAACCTCGCAAAAGTAAAGATTCGTCATACTGGTGACAATTTTTGACCTAATTTAATTATGATTGATGATATCTCCGAAACGATGCATTTTTGGACCACCTATTCTAGGAGTTTTAGTATTGGTAATATAACCCTAGAGTTATGGGATATCAAAAAGACCAGGTTGTATAATAAGATTTAGATTAATCCATTGTGTGTGACAACGTGAATCATGAGGACAACGTGAATCACATTTTTTGTTATAACTATCTAAAAGTATAATATTATTAATCTTATAATATCAAGTCTCTAGTTTTTAAAACTCTCCTGCTAATGTGAATGTATAATTGAGTGTATAGAATCGATTTCATGTTGGAAAATTTTGACAACGCGACATATCGAGGGTAAAACACTCTCACATCACTGAAGCGTTGTGAGGCGTGCAAAATGGTTAAGATAATGTAAGTACTCGTTAAGGTTCAGGTTAGAAATAAGTACCTGTCTATAGTATTACAAATCTAAATAGATAATCCGAACACTGATGTATATAAATGAGGGTGCAAACTATCTCTGAACTGAATTAGTCGTAGTGTAGTAGATGGGTAGATAAAGATGGGAAAAGATCTCGTGGCAGGTCACCTAACCAGTGCTCAGACCGAGTAACAGCCACTGGAATATCTGTTACGGCCCTGATAAAAGCCGAGAACCGAACAAAGTGGAAGAACATCCATAAAGCCACAAAGGCCTTTCAGGGACACGACCTTCAGTAATGCAGTCATCATTCATCATCATCATTTCACCCGAAAGACGTCCACTGCTGGACATAGGCCTCCCCCAAGCACCGCCACTTCGACCGGTTCTGTGCTTCCCGCATCCAGCGGATACCTGCGGCCCTCACAAAGTCATTGGTCCACCTTGTAGGAGGCCTTCCAACGCTACGTACAATTAAGTTTGGCAATTCTTCGGGCTATGTCGGTTACCTTGGTTCACCTGCGGATCTCTTCATTTCTGATTCGATCCCGTAGGGAAACTCCAAGCATAGCCCTCTCCATTGCCCTTTGGGTGACTTTTAGCCTTCTGATAAAGCCCATTGTGAGCGACCACGTTTCAGTGCCATAGGTCATCACTGGCAACACGCACTGGTCAAAGACTTTCGTCTTGAGACACTGCGGTATGTAGTAATGCAGTACGCAACAAAAAGGAGATTTCTTCAGACTTTCTGCACTTAGTCCAGAACAAGCACACACTTACAAACAATTATGTTAATGCATCAAAAACGTAACACGTCTATCCCGATTAAAGTCAGTAAGTCTCTCTTAGTTTTGGCATGTCAAAGGCGAGGAGCTGCGAAGTGCTCTTAAGATCTAGGGCAGGTGAATCTGCAAATCTCCTGTACTAATAACGGACTTTGGAATACGGCCAAGTAAGCCGATGTAGTTTAGATAAGTCGGACAAAAGAATACGGGATGGTTTACAAGAATGTTGTTTTTTGAATTTTGTTGTGTTCTGTAGGTGATATTGGGTTTGATTTTAAAATAATGAAAAACAAGATTCTAAAGAGTTATACACACACTATAACATTATTACATACACTTATAATATTAAATACTCACGCACAATGGTCCACATGAAGGACTAAGTGCGGAAACCAAGCCCTCTAACAGAACATAGAATATTAAATACATATTTAATGTGGCCCATCAGCATCAGGAACAGGATCCAAGTTGCCGGTGGTCAGGGCCCTAGATAGAGGAACCTCCTCACATGCATCACGTGTCCAGGAGTACTGCTTTTTGAATTAAGCCCTTGATCCAGCCGCGCAATGAGAGTCTCTTATGATGTTGGTCGAAGCTCTCCGCTATTAGGCCATTAACAGTAACGATTATTGTCTACATCCCACACAAGTCATGTCGACATCCTCGTGTGCTAAGTCAAGATACTTGATGTATTATTATAATCAGAAGAAAAACGAGATTTAATTACATTCAATACTTTCTCTTTCTTTCTCCTTTTATCAAAATTCTACAGAGCTTGAGATTTCCTAATACTAAGGTCACTGAAAGATATTTGAAAAGTCATGTACGCTTGCCAGCTTATATTGCAACCGGATACTGAGAAGAAAAACCAAGAGCATAAAGTTCACTAATAACAGTACCGTTTGGTGCCGGAGTTCCGTTTAATGCCGGACGTAAAGAATAGCACCATCCCATTTGCTATTGATTGTTATTTTGCAGTGTTTGATTTATTATATTTTAGGTGTACAATATAGTATATATAATTAAATAATAATAATAAACAATATATTTAAATAAATAAATAAAATAATTGTCCGTGTGGTGCCGGAAGTAAAGAATAGCACCATCCCATTTCTTCCCGTGGGTGTCGTAAAAGGCGACTAAGGGATTTACTAGAGAATGGGCAGCAGCGTTCTCTATGCATTTTTAAAACCATACTGCGATCGCCAACCCGCCTGCCAAGCGTGGCGATTATGGTAAATCCCCCCCTTTTTTGGGGGAGGCCTATGTCCAGCAGTGGACGTCTTTCGGCTGAAATGATGATGATGATTTTCTCTCTCTACTATTATCAAAATTATACAGTGCTTGAAGTCAAAGTCAAAGTCAAATTGTTTATTTCAAATAGGCACATAAAAGGCACCTTTGAACGTCAATATTTACAAAAAAATAGAATTGATTCTAGTCGCCCCTTCCAAAAGGTAGTTTCGTATGGAGAAGAATGGGCAAGAAACTCCACCAGTACTCTTTTAAAATCTAGTACAATATTTTTATAGGTACATTCATTATATAATTATATGTGAAGACGATGCACCTAGAATAAAATTACTATACCACAATAGGTAATAAAAAGAGTTAAGAATGAAGCAATGACAGATAAATTAATTATGTGATAGATACATGGTGCTCACATATTTACAAAAATTGTAAAAATATATAGGTACGATTTCCTAAAAAATATAAAAATATCAGTGTGAGTTAAGGTAATCACAGAATTTAAAATTAATGTCATAAAAATAATAAATTATACAATTAAAGATTTCCTAATACTAAATAAAATAAATGTTAATGTCTCATGAAAGTATTTAATGATAAACTGCACTAAATTAATGTAATAGAAAATGTTATAAAATGCTAATGTCGTGCGAGATTCGTGTTTCCGAATTAGCACGAACGGGTCATTGAAAGATAAATATTTGAAATGACACGTTACTTCTTGCCAGCTTATTTTGCAACCGGATACTGAGAAGAAAAACTAAGGGCTTATAGTTAATTAATAACAGCCGCACGCGTCGATCGATCAGGTTAAGCTATGCTTGCCGCGGTTGATCCGTGGATGGGTGACCATCTTTACATACCAAGACCCTTTCGTGCCTCGGAAAGGACGTTAAGCCGTTGGTCCTGGCTGTCATTTGTAGATCTTTGACAGTTGTTACGGGTCGTCAGAAGCCCGAAAGTCTGACAACCAGTCTTACAGTAGTACCCAATTGATATGGCTTACCGATGTACCTGCGCAGAAGGTGAATTTTAAAAGTGCGGGAAATGCTATTGACCAATCGGCACGCTCCACGCACCGCGGTTCTTTTTCCTGTACCGCTATTGGTCTGCCGCCATGTTAGCGCGCGCCGCGTGGCATGTTTGTCAGCCGCCATACTTCTGATCGAGTGCACGCTAGCAGCTCCAGTGTATTATGAACCTTATAATAGTGACCTAAGGTTGATCGTAAGTTTTAAGCATTCTTTCGTTAATCTTCGGGGCCATACTTTCTTTTCTGTGCGAACGAAGATTCACGACGCGCCTTATCAATTGGGTACCACTGTACCAAGTAACTGGGTCGTGGAGGTCAGAGAGGCAGTCGCTCTATGTAAAATACTGGTATTCAGCTACATCCGGTGAGACTGGAAGCTGACCCCAACATGGTTGGGAAAAGGCGGGCAGATGATGATACTGAAAAGAAAAACCAGATATGGAACATTTTAAATGCTTCAGAACTTGACTTGATTTGACTTGGGACTTTATAGAAAAAAAAAAAACATGTCCAGTCGATCGATCTCCTTGCCAACAACTAGTGAGTTTAGTAGCTGCAATTTCATTCTACAGCTAATCTAAAAACAATACTCCACAATTTTCTACTATTCATCCTAGGCGCCTGCCAAGTTTAGTGAATAATGACTTAGGCAATATCTCTTCACGATCGTTCATTGTAGCAATTTATGCAAAGGCTAGACACTTATGGGTCAGTAAAATGATAATATGGAGTGATAAGTATCTCTGCCTAGGCTACAAGAAAATAGAATACTAAATAAGTTATTGTTTCGGGCTGTAATTGTGTCCTTTTTCGAGATAAATGTATTTTCTCATTTAGAGACGGAATGAGCATTAATCATCACGTTGGTAACAAAGTTTTGGTGATTTAAACTATTCTACCCCAGGTTTTCTGAAAACTAGAGGTCTGCATAGCCTTTTCCCAACTATATTGTGGTCGGCTTTCAATCTTAACGGATGCAACTGAATACCAGTATTTTACATGGAGCGACTGCCTTTATGACCTCAAAAAACCCATATACTGGTTAATACGATACTCCTTGGTAACACTTGTTATCCGGAAAACTAGAAGTACCTATGATAAAATAAAATACAACGCTCAAAAAAAACTAATTTATAATTTTACTGTATCAATTTTGAATGATACATTTCAAAACCCTCACCTATCTCCGCCACTTTCAGAATTAATCTAGGCCAGTATTCCGAAATACATATATTGCGTAGCTCATTAAAACTTTAATTAAGTTTCGCAAGGGATTGGAACGTATAATCCTGGGCGCGAACGGCTAAGATATAACTGAGGGTGCCAAATATGGCACTCCATTAACCGCGTGTAACCCGTAGTAGCCATTAAAAGTTATGTTAATAGTCTATTTGTATGGGATTTTTCCGAGTTCTCTTAATGTTTGGCGTTTAATGAGTTTTTCGGTACATAGTGCTGGGATGTGGGTGCTTAATGATAAAAATGTGCTTGTTTAGGCCGCGGATTTTTTTTATTTGGGTCAAATATGGTTTTGGACTGGATGAGCTTAGGTATTTCAGGCTCTGGTCTCCTATTTTATGCTGACGACGTCTGACTTCAGCGTCAAAGTTCGGATCAACGTCTGAACGCAAGGCACAACGTCGGCGGTCAATACGCAGTGGACGACGATGCTTTAAGGCTTCTACATACCGGGGCGACTTGTCGCGCGACGCTACGCGACACAAAGGCACCGCTCATCCCGCGACACGCGGGGTCTTTGTGCCGTGTCGCGTCGCGCGAGAAGCCTTAAGTCGTTGCTCGCGAGTATTGAACAATGAACACGTCAAACCATTGCAACGTCAGGTCGTGGACCTGACGCTGCAATGGTTCGAAATAACTAGACACGCAACGCAAAGCGTTTGAATGCCGCGTACAACGTCAAGACGTCGACATGTGAAATCTGGACCACAGCAGTAAATTTCTATAGTAAGCATCGTGACACGGCGTACGGGGTGACGCTGTAAGCGGCCGACCGCGTTTATAGGAGGCGTTAGATTGACGTATGATGTCGGTAATTGCATGACCGTTTTCTGAAAATCTAAGTACACATGAATGCGTTGTATCACGATTTTTTAAAGCAAGGTTAATCTTTGATGTTACATGCGGATTTTAATTAGTTAAAATCATGTGTTAACGTAAACGAAGCAAAAGGAGTATGTAAGGAGCGTAGCAGGTGACTTTCTATAGTTTCTGCCTACCCCCTTGGGAAGAAAGAGTGAGTTTATGTGTGTATGTGTAAAATCAGAACGGGCTAAAGTTTAGCATGACGTAGGTCGACACCCTTTGGATAAGCGATTTTGCCAGCTACATGTTTTTAGTCAGTGTACAAAATATTATCACCTTACGATAATATTTGCATGATATCAGTGTAAAAGCAACAATTCCCATAAAAAAAACAGCATCAAGTCGTCAGTTACTCATCAAAAAAGTAAATAAAAGTCGTCAACTTCGGGAAAGGCTTACGCCCATAAAAAATAAAGTTAGATACAGTAATACAATTCTGATGTAACTAGTAAGCAGAAATATAAGTATCTACTAAATTTTTATGAAGCATAAAGGGAGTCGACGACAACGGAATATAATAACAGTAGCATAACTATAAAAAAAATACCTTACATAATTTTTAGGGTTCCGTACCCAAAGGGTGCCAACAGGACCCTGTTACTAAGGCTCCGCTGTGCGTCCGTCTGTCACAGGGAAATATCTTGTGAACCGTAATAGGGAGACACTTAAAATTGTCACACAATGTGTACTACTATGGACGCTATAACAACAGATAATAAAAATATGTAGTGTTCAATATTATACGGTGATACGGAACCCTACTTGTGCGAGTCCGACTCGCACTTGGCCGCTTTTTATTTTTTTCTTGTTTTGGCAACAAACGTTTTGCGGAGACATAGTTTTGGTACGAGTATGTATGTAAATGTATTATGATGTCGTAAGTAAAGTTGTAACTTAACATAATGTCAGGAAATTATTGTGTATGTCAGTATCATAGCACTTTGAATAAGTTATAGATAAGAGTAGGGAATTGAAAGATGCGTATTATTTTGTTCGTTTTAGCGTTTTCGGTTTATTATTTTTATTTTATTCATAAGGGAATACAAACAGTGAAACATTACATTTTGTAGGAAGAAATAAAAAAAATACGGCATGTGTAACTGACAACATTTTCCACGGAATACACATAAAAAAAAAATACTAACCATGCTACAAAAACTAAAACACTGACTACCTGCAGTATTGTCTCTCCTTCTCCCTATAATCCATCCAAAGGTTGTCTGTAAAAGATCGCTATATGTGATAAGACCGCCCATTGTGTCACCCTATGTCAAAGGACAATGCCAGCAACTCTATAGAACTTTGACCCATCAAATAAAAGTTGGATTACAACCATGTCGAATGAAGCAGTCTATTGCTGCTTTATTAGTGATAACTAAAAATATGTTTAAATGTCTTTAGACCTTGCGGTTTCTGTTTAAATCTAAGAACAATTATTACATTTAGGTTAGATACCTTAAGCTTAGCTTAAGTGCAGTTATAATAAGTTATTAATGGATCACTGTCTTCAGAATAAATGAACAGAATGTCCACATCCAAGACAAACGTGTGTGTGACCTAGATCTCTTTCAGCATTCACATTTCGATTTCTACAATGCTGGTATAGCCGCAAGAAGCACACTTGATAGATTACGGCTACTGGTGGAAGCTGTAAGGTAAGAAAATAATTATGGTTCAGATAAACAAGTTCATTATTATGTACACCTTCCACACATAACCCCTAAAACATAATCTTGACTATTTTGCCTTTAGGTACTTACCAGTTATTCAAGATACTTTTAGTTAAGTATACTATTCATTCATAATTCAGTTAGTACAATCATTATTATTTTGGATTTTTCGTTACGGTCAAATACGATCAATAAATAACCTAGTATCTACATACCTGTTGCAACGATTTCCATGTTGCGAGAAGAGTTTGCAGTGCAGATATGAGTTTACAAAATCTCTAAGCATCTTGTCGACGCACAAGTGACAATTTATGTACCTCAGCATCGTTAACCAAGTCGGAAGCAATGATCAGAATCCGAGACAAGTAGCACAAGTCGGCGAGTAGGCAAAATCGAGTCCGTGTATAAAAGCAAAAATTGTTGTGAAAATAAAACAGTATTATGATCACGGAGAGATAATGGAGCGTCAAAAACAAACGGTCGTCAAACAGAACAGAGCGAATAAAAATGAATTACTTTTAGGGGTGAAGCGTATTTATCGTAACAGATAGAAATAACAGATATTAAAAAATAACAAATATCTGTTGTTCCTACCAAAGGTATGTTACTTTAAGTAATAGATCATTTCAAAGACATACTGTCACCACGGCACGTAGTCATTAAAACAGCTCCGTCTGTTACCGTTTACCATAAACACTCACAAATGAAGGAATATAGCAAGGTTATTAAAGTTTTTTTATAAATTAACGTAATTCTTTAAGTCAACTTTAAACAAAAAGAAACAAAAAGAAACAAAAAAGATATTCAATAGAGATTTAAATACATATTTATCGTCCGTACAAAAATAACAGGCTGTTATTTAATAACAGTAATTTGGATCTGTTATTTTAGTGTAACGGTAACTGTGATAACAGATATCGTGTACAACCCATCTCTAATTACTTTTTGACATCGTCAATGACGTTTCGTTACATCTAACGCTCAAATGCGAAAGAAGGATAAGAACACAGTATCATTCATAATTATTATATAAATATATATAAAAAAAACATTATTTTCAATTACTGGGTGTATTTAGACCAAATACATATTAAAATCCGTACATAGTAATTAATAGATGTCATTTTAAATTAAAAAATCTCGTTTTGTTCCACGTGTATGCGGTAACGCAGATGGTCGCGATTAAAAACAGGAAATAGGACTTTGGTTTTTAAACTCCTTTTTACACCATTTTTTTATCCGCAGGTTTATCAGAATAATAGTTAAGTAACAAAGGATTATATTTTCATGCGGTAATTTTGATAAATTTACATTTATTGTAAATTAATGAAAGAGTGGGGCAGGATCTGGCATTGTCATTTAAACATTTACATCTGTAACTTTTATGGTGTACAATAATTTAAGTTAAGAAAACATATTTTTGTAATTTTGTTGGTTGACTGCCGCGTTAGTCTAGTGGTCGCAAGTTTTCTGAGTAGCAGCATGCTGGCGAAATGTGGGTGAACTATAGGTGCACCTCTGCCTAACCCCTTCGAAGAATGCAGGCGTGATTTTATGTGATGCAGTTGGTGTATCAATACCAACTACATCAAGACGCAGATGTATGCCAGTGACCTTGAGTGGCTAGCTTGCGTGTTCTGTACTGAGCTCACGCAACGCGTCGTACGTTCAGCCAGTAATAGGACTCGCCCATCAAGGAGCGCTGTCTCCAATTTGACGCATTATTATTTTATTATACACAAAACAAAAGGTATTTTAATAAAACGCGTACACTAAAGGATCAATAATTTTTTTTTTTTTAAACGTTGCCCCACACTAGGAATTTCTCCTGTATTGTGGGTGCGTTTACAAACATTTAAATTCACATACACAAACAGCCAGACCCGGAACAACTACTTGTAGGTCATACAAATATTTGTTCCGTGCGGGAATCGAACCCGCTACACGCAGTGCAGCAGTCGATTGCTTAACTAACTGCGCCAACCGTGCCGTTAAATTATCTTTAAATTGGTGAAGGTTTCAGAAAAATACGCTTGGTAGATTTTGCGCCATTCTGTTTTTTATCTGCTTTAGACATAACTTTACAAATTAATTTCACTATGTACTATTAAATATAATCTAAAATATTTACATATTAATTTATTGAGAAAATGCTTTAATTTATCATATATTTTTTTTCGAATCATTAACACTACTCGTTTAGACGTGATCTTCTGTATAAAATCATTAAAAGTCGGTTATCGTCCCCTTGAAAAGCAAAAGCAAAGCAAAATAAAGCAATCAGGCATCGGCCCCATTGATTTATTTTGTGGGTTAAATTTGTATGTAAGTTAATTTCAGCTAAACCTTCTGTTCTTGTAAATAGCCTTAACTTTTAGAGTACCTAGCAGTCTAGCAGTGTTGAATTACTTTAACGTAGACGTAACATCGTCGTTCGTTAAGCACAGTCAGAAACTTATTTTGTAAAATGCTAAAGTAGGGCAATGCCTCTTCCCTTTTAGAATTTTAGTTTCAAACCAAAAGTGGTCCTTTGTAGCTACATCTCTCGTAATTCGAACCGAAAAGCAATATTTTTTTAATCTTTTAGGGTTCCGTGAACCCAAAAGGCAAAAACGGAACCCTTATAGGATCACTCGTGTGTCTGTATGTCTGTCCGTCTGTGACAGCCAATTTGCTCTGAATCTACTGGACCGATTAATTTTAAATGATGACCGAAACACTTAAAAATAAATGAATTTTGAATAAAGGGGTCACTTTTGCGGGGCAATTTAGACAGTAAAAAAAGGTAAGGACTTCAGTTTTTTGTTTTTTTTTTCAAATAAATACTTTAAAAATTATTTAAGAAAATATATCAAAATTTACCATTCCCATTTATCCGAAACCACTGAGCCGAAAATTTTGAAAAAAATACAGAATATAGTTTATTACCTATAGATTACAGGAAAATCTTTAAGAAGTCTATGATCTTAAAATAACATGGTAAGTCTCTCTATATTATACGTACAAACTTACATTTGCTTACAGTTGGATTGTATGAGGGAACATGTTCTTCAACTACAATGTTAAGTTTGTTCTAGTGAGTTGGGATAAATATGTATTCTCATCCCAACTACGGGACCCTTCATTGTGCGTGGTCTGACCAGGGACCGTACAACCCCGGTTAAGAGTTAAGCCTTTCGAAGGGGTAACTCATTCAATGGGTTACCTTTATCAAGATGTAACCCATTGAATGGGTTTTATACTAGAAACCCATTGAAAGGGTTACATGATAACCCATTCAATGGGTTTTATACTTGAAACCCAGTGAAAGGGTTACATGATAACCCATACAATGGGTTAATACCTACTTGAAACCCAGTGACATGAAAAAATCATAATATTATGTTATTTAGATATCCGCCCAGCACGCGTAGCATTATCAATTCTATCGCGTAGCATGACCAACTTTGGTTACCCATTGAAAGGGTTTTCAATAAAAACCCATACGGTGTGGGTAACCCTTTTGAACGGTCTACTTTAAGCCATTCAAAATTACCCACACCGTATGGGTTTTTGATTAACTGCTTAGAAAAATCCTATCAATAACCCTTTCCATTGAAAGGGTTTTTCTAAAGTGGTAACTAAAATGGTCCCTGGGTCTGACACGCACTTGGGGCGGTTTTTTTAAGTTTTTTCCAGGTGTTTAGTACTCGTAACTGGCGTGCGTGTATAAACAGATGTATGAACGTAAATGAAGCAAAATAATTATTTAAGGATTGTAGCAGGTGACGTTCTGTAGTTGCTACCTACGCTTCTGCAGTTTACGAATGTGTATGTGTTTTAGAAAACCAGCGCTGAGGCTCTGTCTTGCATAGGGTCGCAGTATAATGCTGAGCGATAGCCGTTTACGTGGATGTGACGCATGTTTCCGCAACCTTTTCTTATTTATGTGTTTAAGTTCTTTTTTGCGTCATGTTTACCGCAAATAAACGTATTTTCTTTCTTTCTTTCTTTATTTTATTTTATTAAATAAGAAAATAGCCTTCTCAGATGAAAATTCACAACCATCTTAGAAAGCAAGACAGCAGTAGGGATCCGC
Source organism: Tiliacea aurago (assembly GCA_948098905.1). NCBI lineage: Eukaryota > Metazoa > Arthropoda > Insecta > Lepidoptera > Noctuidae > Tiliacea > Tiliacea aurago. The sequence continues at coordinate 4,759,156 of OX402579.1, read as the reverse complement.
ACCGTATTATTTTAGGGTCCCGTAATAAATAAGGCCAGCGGCAATTTGCCTCAACCGTTTGTTTGTTTGTCCGGCCCCTAATTCAAAGTAACACAGTTTGCACAACAGTGGCGCGTGTATTTGTGTTTGCAATTTACTGTACAACGTAGGTAGGCAACACCTAGCTATTCAGGTGAAAGCTTCTAGGAAAATGTGAAGGGCCCTCGTTATTAAAATCATGTTGGCGACCCCTGGGTTTATGATGAAGAGGGAAATCAGGGTGGGATAATTATTTTATATGACGTTTTTTGGACACGTTGTATACCAAAATACTGTGTTGCCATAATTACATCCTTTGTGCAAGTGAATTAATATAATCTAGACCTGGCAAGTTTATTGTAACTACACAAAAAAGATGTACAGTTCATTACGGGTTCAGTACGATGATGCTTACTGAACCCCTAATGAAACTGCCCAGATACTGCAGTGCCTGGAGCATGTTTGCCGAAGCGAGGGTCCCGGCCTTTACGCCATCATGAGGTCGAGAGTAGCGTCTTTTTGGCAAAGTTTGAGATGCTCCAGTAACAACATTTTGAGGGTTAATGTCACGTGCAACCTAGCAAGCCCCTTATTTGTGCACTGGATTTCTGTTCACCCTAAGCGAGAACAAACAATGACAAAAGACTAATAATTATGTTTTTGAAGACTATGGACTACTCCTACTAAAAAGTAAAACATGGAGATAATATTATGTATAGGTATACATACCTACTTACCAGTGGCGAAAGCACCATATAACACGATTCCTACCGGCTTCCCTTCGGAAGTTCTCATCAACAATTCTAACGCTATTGAAAAATGGCACAGTCAATAGGGGTATTAATTCACCATAACATTCAAACAGCAAAAACGCCTATTTTATTAGCTTTGAATTGAAAGAACAGACAAGAAAGTTTTGTCTGTGTAGTGATGCGTCTTTTTAGTTCTGCTACTTGACGATAGATGGTGTTAATTTCCCATCCCAATTGACGTGTGCCTAACTGATGTTATGTCAGGTTTTGAACTTCTGACACTCGGTTAACTTTTACAATTACAATAATTTTATTAAATAATAATTTTACTTTTTTATGTTATTTCACTCATGTATTTTTTATTTAATTTAATTTATTTCTGTATTTATCCATGACATCACAGCGGGCCCAGACGTCAGGATATCAGCGCTGCGACACTTATTTTTAAATGTCGCAGCATCATGCTGAGATAGGCGCCTTTTGGCCTCGAACAGGACCTTTTTTTTCTGTTTTGGTTTTTATGTTTCTTTGAGTGTGTTTTAGTTTAATTTGTGATCTCATGTGCGAGTCCCCCTGCTAGGGTTGCGAGTTTGTCCGAAAGGGATATCGTGGCCCTGGCACACGGGCAACTGAAGGAACACGGGTAAGTTTTAGTCAGTAACCCCCTTATTACAAAACAAGGTTTATCTTCAGACCCAGGTTTAAAAAATGGAGCCATTATTGAATTTCGAACTTTATTCCGACTACGGTAAAGTTCCTAAACACAAAACTGACAACTGAGTATCGAACTAAGTTTTCAGTTTTGTATAAAGAACGGTATTTCAATCACAGTTACGTTCTTATTACAAAAACTGGCTCCATGGTTTAAGCCATGTCAAAATATAAACCTTGTTTTGTAATAAGACGGTAAAAGTCTGACACGACCTCCCGCTCCGCCCAGAGCGGGAGAAGTTATTTGATAATTTCCCGCCCAATTAAAAATGTGTGAGTCCCTCCCAATAACTCCTTTTTCATTCTTTCTTTCTTTCTTTATAATGTTTTATATTAGACTGCCCATAATTGAACTATTTCCTATGTACAAAATTCAGTAAGAAAATATTGAACCCATGTTTTCCCTTTTCCCGTTAAAGGGTTTCCTTCGAAAGTGTGTAGTCATTTTTGGGTTTCCACTCGAAAGATAAGAGTAAACAAAGTAGCATATTTGCGAGTCGCTGCCGATTTTTCTTCTCTTCCAATAATTTGTGTATTTTACCCCAAGCGTTCTTCCGTTGACCCGACCCCGCCATTTTATCTCCATCAATCAGCTTCGTTAAAAACCTATTGTTGCTCGAACAAAATGAAGCATTCCTCGCAGTGGCGAGTTAAAAGCAACATTATATTGTAACATTTTATGCAAATGAATGTTCGCTCTGCTTTCAGCCTTTCTAGGCACTTTGCAGGGAAATGTACAATAAAATGGGGCTGCCACAGCTTGGCAAGGATTATACAGGGGCGGCCTAGAACTGGCATGTTTTTATCCGTCGCCGCGGCTTTTATGCTCTCTGTCCGAATCGTTAGCGGTTTAATGGATCCAAGGGTATTGTAATGGCTTATTAATAAGCTGAAATAACTCCCGTGTCTTGACATCCAAGAAAAAGGAGCTGTAAAGTGCTGATAAAGTCGGCTGAATAAACTGAAAGCTACTCAGCAATTCGCTCCTTATGACCAGTTTATGTGCACCATAAACGCATACCACGATATTGTTTGAAGCCAGATATTGCTCAAAGCTAACTGCAAACCGTGAGCGGACATAATCTGGGATTAACTAACGGAGAATAGCCTAGCACAGATCAGTGACTATAATTTCATCAGCTTAGTCGATGTGCAGGCAATTTGCAGGTGATCAAGCTATACTGACAGCTGCCAGTAAGTGTAATGTGGTTTATGCATAATTTAATAACGTAAAATATCATTATCATTATTATTTCAGCCAAAAGACGTCCACTGCTGGACATAGGCCTCCCTCCAGGGGGGGTTTGCCATAATGGCACGCTTGGGAGGCGGGTTGGCAATCGCAGTATGGTGTTAAAATGCAAAGAAATCGCTGCTGCCCATTCTCTAGTAAGTCCTTTAGTCGCCTTTTACGACACCCACGGGAAGAAATAGGATGGTGCTATTCTTTACGTCCGGCACCAAATGGCACGCAAAACATGCTACAATATGTATGTATGTACAACATGTCCCGGAATTAACGCACATCCTCTTATGGTCACTGTACTCATCATTATAAACAACTTTTACTATGGGACCTACATTTATGTTCGAATAACTTGTCAAAATGTAGGGAACAGCTAATTTTTTTTCACCAGTTTCAGGTTTTTTTCCATAGTAAAAGTTGATCATATTGACGAGTACAATCACCCCTTAAGAGGTTGTGCTTCATATACCTAATAAACGTAAATACAACTCTAGCCTTTAAAACGCTGTCGTATCTCACATTCTGATCATGCACGAATATATTGTCATGTAATCTTAATAAAGAATTCTTGATACGTTGTTCGAAACCATCCGCGAATACCAAACAGTGTGCCACGTACTATATTAGCGGATGTTTCCAGCCATTTGGAAGGATCCGCCCTTAATACACAGCCGGAACACATCAACGCTATACCACAAGACTCCACGCTTGCAAGGCGGAAACACCCAAGGTTCCGGGTCTCAGCGCCTTGCGAACTACTCCCAGCTTCTATGATACAAATAAAAACACGAACTTTCATCAAAACCAGATTTTCTTTGTCCCAAAAACACAGTTACAAACTGTAATACTCCTACAACTCGAAAGTCCTCCATATTATGATATCAAAATACACTAGCGAACTGAAATAAAAACATCCAACAGTCGGAAAGTTTAACTCCTCAAACTCGACAAAAAGAACAAAAGATATCCAGTAATTGACACCCGTCATAAAATAAAAAGGCGTAGGACGGGAAACTTTGGTTCCGAATCACGCAAAGTCCGAGTCGAATCGCTTGAAGTGGAGGGAACTTTTGACTCGGAGTGACAAACTGGCCGCAAAGTTGGAGTGTTCCGAACACCCGTTAGGTAGACGGCCATTGTGATTGTGTTGTAGAATTTGTACTGAGTATGGAATACCAAACAAGTTTTAGGTTTATATACGTCATAAATGTCGCAGTTGTTCGTAATTTTAGTATTGACCAAATAAATAGCAACAAAGTTGCAGTATAGCTGAACGAATTTATGAATCTGATTTTGCTTCCAATAACATTTATATTTAAAAAAAAAACTACAAGAAACCAATTTATTATTATACTCTGTGCAGGATTTTATCTATTTATTCTGATTTTATTTTAGTTTTCGTTGGCTCAAAATGACATTGATTCCTAAATTCCCAAAACTTTCTATTTTTACACGCCGTCGCGTTGTGGCGTGTAATTTAATATTATACGATCGCGTTTAGCTCACTCGATCTTCTGAACCGAATAACAGTTAAGCCTACAAATAATGTAGGTTTCAGCATTGACACAACAAACCAGTTTAGTTGGTCATTGCCGGAGGTCCTAAATGCACAGGAATTGAAACAATTGAATTGATTTCGACAGCCAATCAACGAACCGGGGTTGATTTGTCAAAACATGCAGTTAACTAAATATAGAAGAGAATTTCAACGTGAAACATGATTATTGAATAGGATATTGTTAAAAGTTTACTTTAAAACAAAACGGAATTGATCGGATTTATTTTTTATTATTAAAATATGTATTAGAAATTATGATTGATAAGCGGTTAAGGCTCTTCAAAAGCAGAAAAATATAATATCAAAACAACTCTACGGCACTATTTAGACCCATACCGTCTTATTAAAAAACATGATTTATATTTTGACATGGCTTAAACCATGGAGCCAGTTTTTGTAATAAGAACGTAACAGTGATTGTAATACCGTTCTTTATATAAAACTGAAAACTTAGTTCGGTCCTAAGTAGTCAGTTTTGTATGAGGAAATTTACCATAGTCGGAATAAAGTTCGAAATTCAATAATGGCTGCATGGTTTAAACATGGGTTTCTTTGGGTCAAACGGCCGTACAAAACAAGGTTTATCTTTATAAACCTTGTTTTGTAATAAGACCGTTTGACTTTACAATTATTTTCAAACTTAACTCCAAACTGCGACCGAGTATCTAATTTGATTGAAATGTAGGTCACAGTAGTACTTTTTCCACAAGTGTTGTCGAATCACACGGTCACCTAGGACCGACTTTGATTGATACCCATTAAAGAACAAAATTGTTTCCTCCAATTGATTCGTAAGACTTGCAGGATGATGACCATTATGCTATCTAAAAGATACATTTTTCACTTTTGTTTTCCATGTGAAGATTGTCACGTAGGCTAGACTTTCAATTTCGATCTAGGTTCATGATATTCGTTATAATTCGCCAATATATCCAACAAGGCCAGAAATTGGAAGGCATAAGTACCAAACAAAAAAAATTCAAAAAAACAAAAAACGTAAGCAAAATCACGAGCATCTGGTATAACCAAAAAGGCCTTTATACCCAAATGCTAAAACACCAAAACTTGGATATCAGATACGCATGTGTCCCAAACTATTTGATTCGATTAGACCAAACATAGGAACACATCGAGGGCGTAAAATCCGCAAAATGGCATCGAACCTCAAAGTTTGAATCCTCCGCATTCCATTTGATCAGATTTCACTCCCGTTCGTGGCCTTTGCATACATCCGCAGGATTTACTAAGGCCGTGACCCAACATACGACATCGGAGTTTGTGGTCGCTTTGTCAGTTTAAAAAAACTGTTTAGTTGTGAATTGAGGTCGTGAACTACTCTGACACTTGTGAATATGTTTCACGTAACGTAATGTATCTTGTCATCTGGAATGGACGGCATTAGCCATCGTTCAGTTTGGAGTTTTCAATTTGTGTAATGGACTGCACTTCGCTAAGAATAAGAATTGTGATACGCATTTGGCTGGACTTTATTGAAGTCGTTTTTTGCTTTGTTGCATAGAATACACATACACACACCCCTAAACACAACACACACCCCACATGACACAGGAGTGTGATTTGATTGCCGTGAGATGGATAGACGTAAGTATGTCGTGCATGTTCGAGATTCTGTGAGATGATGGACGAAAGATAAGTTTATTTTTTTATTAATTTTGTGCCAAATTGCCAATATTATTTGATTATTATTTCTTAGTTTTACGTGTTTTGTTAGTTATTTCTTGTATTATTTCTTATTGTTATTCCTTCCTTATTGTAAATATATCTGTTTCTATTGATATTTAACTGTGCAATAACTTGGATCTGGGTCTGTAATGTTGTGCATGTTTTGTACCAAATAAATAAATAAATAGAACTTTAACCTGACTACGGCAGTTGAGAGTCTTGGCTATATTGCAAAATCACATTGCCTAAAGTAATTTCCAGAACTCCTAACAATATCACATATATACTTGTAACCATTTCTACATCTAGATAATTAAATGTTATAATTATACCCGGAAACTCAGTATGCAGTAGTTGCTTTTACACACATACAACTTCACAATATACATTTCGGCACTGTAATTGTAAATTCTGTTAAGACGCTGACAACAGGTAAGTAACCCGCTGTCACTGTCAGACTGCATACAAAAGAAAGAAAAGCGCAATGACACAACGCTTGTAATTTATTGAAAAATATGAAGCAATTATTTATTTACTCAAAAATGAGTTGAGTAATCGAAAATAAAAAACAACCAAGTTCTGCATACAAATAAAGGCTTCTACATACCGGGGCGACTTGTCGCGCGACGCGACGCGACACAAAGGCACCGCTAGTCCCGCGACACGCGGGGCCTTTGTGTCGTGTCGCGTCGCGCCACAAGTCGCGCTGGTATGTAGAAGCCTTGAGACGTTCTTGTTATTAATTAAATACCAACCGTATGTTGATATTAAATACAGATATTTTGGATTGAAACTCAAAGTAAAGGGTTAGTTTAGTGTTAATTCGTATCGAGATTTTTTTTTCTAAACGTGTTTTGGTAACAGCCAAGTTCTGAGAAATATGTTCCAGAATAACATATATTTTTTCAGCTAGCACAAACTATATAGACTTGGCAATTTGTTGTTTAAGACAAGCCTACTTTTATCATTTGCCTCTTGTCAGCGCCTTAATCCAGTACTTCTTTGGCTGGACACTTGTGTCTGCTTGCAAATTCAGTTTTCGAGAAACAAAATGGACTGAATGTAAATTGTGATTTAATCTGTCGAGACATCACCAGCACAGCAAATATTCAAAAGCGAAAACCAACATAGCATTTTATCGTCTGATTTTTAAATAAATTCAACACAACTTTAGTTGGAGCGTGACTTGGCATGCAAAATGTCTGTATAGCTATATTATTTTACCGTTGAACAGTCAAGTTTTTTACAGACCTAAGAGCAATAGAAAATAATCGCTTCGGCATATTTTTACATAAATTTATTAGTTGAAACGGAAAACGATAAAAGGCTTTTAACGAACACGACTTGGCTCTGCCATCTGTATTAGTGACGTCACCAAAACTCTTAACGAATGTCAGCATTCAACAGTTTTGTTCACTTTTAAAAGTACACTTAAAAAGCGTTTATACTCATGCAACTTTCCTTTCTAGAAAGGCAATTTTAAATAAAACTTGTAAAATATTCCAACAACTCTTTTGAAGTCATCACGGAACCATTAACGTATTTTACGGTAACTCTGCCTAACGTACCTTAATATCAGTGGCTTCGGCCTGAGACTGAAAACTGTGGACTGTAAGGCCCGTATATAGAGAGTGTTATTCAGTACTCAAGCATTACTTAAGATATGATTGAAGCCATTGGATTGTTTGAAACTAGTCTTAAGTAATGCTTGGTTTTTTTTAGGCTGGCAACACTGGTAGCCGGTCGTCAAAAAAAACGATCTATGTAAAATTATTAAAAAGTGTTGTAATTATGTTAAATTAGTATTATATAGTCATACCTAGTTATTATTTAGTATATTCAGTGATTATACAGTGTTTTTTGCCGCGAGAACTTCGCACAAAAAGGATATTAAACCGGCTGTCAAATCAACCAACCCAACTGTGACGGATTTCAAAATATCATCAATCCCGGGGAGTATTTTGTTTTAGTTTTATTAGTATACATAATATTTACAGACCGCAGAACATCACAAATACTGCTCAGGCCTCTGAGCTACGTCCATCACGCACTGGCACGGTTAATGTCTCCTTTTGCTTGACAACTGGTGGAAGTAAAATCGAAGACGATAACATTCGCTCAGACAATAAACACTACATAATTTTACTATACAAAAAATAAGCTCACTAGGCCTTATTGATTACTATTTAATATTATTCATATTTGAAATGAAATGAAATGAAATGAAATGAAATGAAATGAAATGAAATGAAATCGTTTATTCTGTAAATAGGATATTAAAATCACTTTTACACGTCATATAAAAAAAAAAAAAAAAAAATCTAGATGTAGCCGACATTTCCTATCTGACTACCCCTGAGAAGAAATGGCGAAACAAACTCAGGGGTCAAAGTCTCTTTTAAAGTCCAGACATAATCTTGGTCAGATCATGTGAGGACCATGTAGATCCGTGTCTGAAATGGTCTTTTGAGGAAAGAACCACGCAAATTTGAGCGGACCTGACCAATCAGTGTAAGCATTTGTCAGTAATCGTGCAGCTCAACTCAAAACTTAAGGAGCTCAACGACTCGACGAACAGTACCAAAAAAAGGACATTTGGGTAGGCCGCATAAAGCGCTCAAAATGTCAGACCATCATTAAAACTTAACTGAGAAAAGAAAGGAAAACATTTAAAGAGAAAAAAAAAAAATTTTAGACTATTAAACCTGTAATGTGTGTAACTTGGTATTGTCAATCAAGTTTCTTTGAGTAATTTAAAAAAAGCAGTTTATGCCTTTGTAACTTCACTTTTGTATAACATTCCCATCTAATTCCCTATTAACTTCATCTACTTGTAATATCTATCTGTTAACAATTCATAACCTATTTTTAATTTAACATTTATTTTTTTCTCTTCTACCTCCTACTAATATAAATATTAGAACATCTTTTCTTACACTGTTATTTAGCTGCATAACTTCACACATTCCAGGTGACTGACATTTCAAAGAAAATGATAACCCGCAGTGCTACAATCAGGGATTTGGAAGCAAAACTAAGAGCTACTTTGAAGGAGCTCGAGGCTTCTAAAGCTACGTGCAAACAGCTGCTCCAGGAAAGGGACGACAGCTAAGTGGAAGTACAAAACATTAATTTAAAGAACACCTCCCTCAAAAATGAACTGTCTCGGTTACATACACAACACATAGACTTAACTGGTCAGCACAGTGAACTACAACATCTAGTTTCAACGTTTCAAGAGTGCAGTGATACCCACGAATTGGCTCTGAATCGAATTACAGAACTTGAACAAAAATTGTGTGAAGTCCAAAACGCGCTATCTATCTCTGAGTGTAACAAAGTCAGCAATCAGGTTGCTAGTACCAGTAACCTGTTTAATGAGTTGGTAGGTAGTAAGCCAAAATCAGTGTACAAGCCAGCTGTAACGATAGATTTGACTGGTGATGACACCATACCATTGTGTCCTATTGTTATGAGTCACAATAAATTAAAGAAATACATTAGAATCAAGAAATTAATTAAACGGTCACATAGAGAAATTAAAAAACAAAAGCTCTTAAAATTGAACCTTTCCCTAAGAAAGGAACGTGTTGTCTTATCTAAAACTTTAAATACATGTACTTTAGAATTAGATAAATGGAGGGAAAAATATGACACTGATATCCAGCTCCTCTATAACGATATATTACACAAGGAGCATTTACCGAAGGATATTTTTGAAAAATATGAGACTGCACAACAACAACTAAGTAACCGCTTGTTTGAGGCTGGGGAACTACTGGATTTGGTGAAGGGCAATGCTGAGAGGTATGAGTCTCTGACTAATAACCTCTCATGTAGCTGTGCCAACCAACCATTACCTTCACAGCCTCAGCCTAACTTGCCCCCTCCGGTGTTGGCTCTTCCAGCAGAGCCCTGTGTTAGCTCTCAGCAAAATAAAACAATATTTTTTTGTGATGAATTAGGTTCAGGCTTTGGAAAAATATTACTCAATTACCTAAGCCATAGTTTTACCAATCAGAGTTATCATAACATAAGTTATAAACAAATGATTAAAAGAATTGCAGACACAAACCTAAATAATTATTCTACAATGGTTTTGTTATTAGGAAATAGTACTGGTATTACCAGAAAGGACATAGTGGATGGTGTGAACACCTTATTAAAGTTAAATGTAGGAAAGCTGATATTGTGTGCATTTCCTTATTCTGACACTTTATCAGATGATGATAATAATTATATTTTTAGGTTGAATAGTACTATTCATAGACTGACATGTTGTCATAGTGGCAAATTATTGTATTTTGACACTAATAAGTTTGTTAGTGGTTTTAAGCTGACTCAGAGAACTTTATCTCTGTCCGGGAAATGTAGACATATGATTGCTATGTTGATAGCATATAATATTAACAAGGTTATAGCTAATATAACAGATTGTAGTATTAGTGACGAGTCTGTGTTGTCTAGTTATACTAACAACATAGTGATTAATTATGAATCATCATGTTGTACGAAGTAGGATCCACCTATAATACCAACATCCTTGGAGGCCACTACCAGTCAGATAGAGTATTTTCTTCCTGCTGGAACTCATACGGCCATTTTTGACTCTTCAGTTGTCGTTGTGGAGGTCACTCCGGATAATTCTTTAAACTAGGCAGTAAGACAACAGAAGTTACCGCTTCAAATAACCAATTATTAATATTAGAGAATAATAAAAAGGTATCTTCTGGCAATATAATTCATAGTAAAAAACCAAAGGGAGAGCAACATACTTTAAAATTATTTAATCAAAATATCCAAGGTTGCTCTTCGAAGTTACTGGAAATAGAATTGTTTTTAGAAAATACCAAGTTTGATGTCATTTGTTTAACAGAACATTGGTTAAAAGATCATCAATTAATTTTGAAAATTATTGTGTAGTTAGCCATTTTAGCCGAAAACGTATGATACATGGCGGATCATTAATATTAATTAAAAATTCTATTAAATCGAAAGAACGAAAAGACATCATTGGACTATCTGTTGAACACACCATTGAATTGTCCTGTGTTGAGCTCGATAAGCTTGTTATAGTATGTGTATACAAACCTCCAAGTTACCAGAATCTATCCGTGTTTGATTCTGTAATGGAAGATGTATTAAAAAAACTTAGTACAAATAGTAAGTCAATACTCATATGTGGTGATTTTAATATTAACTTATTAGAAAATAACGCGAATACTATCAGATTATTAAGTCTTTTTAGGTCATTTGATTAGTCAAACGTTTTTGATGAACCAACCCGAGTGACGGCTTCTTCTGCCACTTGTATAGATAATATTTTTTGCAATTGTGATTAACAAACAAATTGTAAATAAGTTGCCATCTGATCACAGTGGACAAACAATAACATTTTGCTCTTCTATTCCTTTACAAAAAATTCAAATAAGGTTTAGGGCAATCACAAGTAAAAATTTAGAGAAATTAAATAATTCTTTGGCCAGTAAATTATGTGTTCAGAGTTTTAATCATATGTGTGACCCAAATTAGTTCTACGCCGAGTTCTTTTCACTATTAAAGACGCAATTTAATGACACTTTTCCACTAAAGACTAAAAGCATTTACACAAAGTTCTTATTTAGTGATTGGGCGACTCCAGGAATTCGTAAAAGCAGGGAAAATCTTTTTGAACTTTATGGCCTAAAGCAACAAATGAATAATACTAGCTTTCATCAGCATGTTGCAAAATATTCTAAAACTTTTAAAAGTGTGTGCAAATTAGCTAAAGCTCTTTATATTAGCAATAAAATAAAATCTGCTGATGATAAAATAAAAACTACCTGGCAAATAATAAATAATGAAACAGGTAGGAAAAAACAGCGTAATACTGAATTTAATTTAGAGACTGCACATGGGCCCATCACTTCAGATGTAGAGATAGCTCAGGAATTCGAAAACTGTTTTGCTAATATTCCCCTTAAAACTACTGAAACTTTAAATTCCTCACCCGCGCTTTCTGCTGCCTTACTTAGAAAGAATGTAAAGGCTTGCCCTATGTTTCAGCATACAAACCCCGAGGCTGTTATAAAAGCTTTTAAAGATCTTAAAATTAAATCAACAGAAGATCTCTGGGGGATGTCTGTAAAAGTCTGTAGATCTATCATAGAAACCATTGCGCCCTATTTAGCTTTCATATTTAACACCAGTGTGGACCAAGGAGACTTTCCGGATCTCATGAAACACAGTAAAGTAGTTCCTTTGTTCAAATCCGGAGATAGTAAAGAACCCAACAATTATAGGCCTGTGTCAGTTCTGCCAGTTCTCAGTAAGGTGTTTGAAAAGTTACGTCACTTTAATAAAAATTCCATCTTTCATGAACAACAGTACGGTTTCACCAAAGGGCGTTGTACCACTGACGCCAGTGTCTCCCTAATAAAGAACATTTTTAACGCCTGGGAGGAAGCACAAGATGCCATTGGAATCTTTTGCGACCTCTCTAAGGCGTTCGATTGCGTAAACCATGAGACACTTTTGCTGAAACTAGAGCACTATGGGGTTAGGTATACAGCTCTTGATTTACTAAGATCATACCTGAAAGATAGAAAGGTTAAAGTTTAAGTGAACTGCGTAAACTCATTGGGGTCTGAAATGGCAATGGGCGTTCCTCAAGGTTCAATATTGGGTCCATTCCTCTTTTTAGTTTATATTAACGATTTACCCCAATTATTTCAAAATCAACCGAAGATGGTGTTATTTGCAGATGACACATCATTGATATTTAAAGAAGACCGACGGTCACAAAATCTTGACGACGTTAATAACTCTATTCTTCAGGTCCAAGATTGGTTTACGGTAAATAATTTGGTACTAAATAAAGCAAAAACCAAATGCATTCGATTTAAATTACCTAATGTTAGGAGTATTGAATGTAATATCATATTGAATGGAGCAAAACTGGAATTTATTAATCAAACGGTTTTCCTAGGAATCACTCTAGACGAGAAATTACAAAGGGGACCACATATAATATCTCGGCGGCTTATGCTGTTAGAAAGATAAGACAGTTAACAGATGTAGAAACCGCGCGTTTGGTCTATTTTAGCTACTTCCACAGCATTATGTCGTACGGCATTTTACTGTGGGGTCGGGCTGCTGACATTGAGTCCATCTTTATTTTGCAAAAGAGAGCTGTCAGAGCAATTTATAATCTAAGTCGCCGCGAATCTCTTAGGGAACTATTTAAAAATATTAATATCATGACGGTACCTTGCCAATTCATTTATGAAAATATTATGTATGTAAGGAAAAATCTACATCTTTTTAATAAAATAAGTGATAGACATAATTTTAATACTAGAAATAAAGACAAAATAGATCAACCATTTTTCAGGTTATCTAAACTGCCGTCATAAGGAAAAAGGGCACAACTAACATATTTTCCGAAATTGAGTTATATACATATCCGGAATCAGAAAAAAAAGGCCCATCTGCCAATATTTTTTGTACAATTTTAGGAACAAGATAAACAAAAATACCGTAAGCCTAAAAGGCACAACTGAGTCACTTTTCAATTTTTTGTACGTAAAAAGAGCACATCTGACTAATAGTACGTCAAAAAGGTCACCTATGCATAGATGTGACTTTTATTGTATCACGATAAATATCATTTATTTACTTGAAAAGGCATAATTAACCTGTGTTAAATATTAAAGGCATAACTACCAGAGATGTGCCCTTTGATTTAAAGTTTACCACCTAGACCTTGACATTTAATTTAAAAGAAAAGTCACAACTAGCAGTTATGCCTTTACTACCAAAAATCTTTGACTAGAGGTGAAGTGAGGTGGTCGAGGTACGAAGCGAATCCCGCCAGTTGTGCCTGACGTGTCTCGATGAGTCCACGCTTGCCTGTGCTGCGCTGGTAAGGTTAAGTTTTTTTTACATTTGCATGCTTTTATTATATAACACTTCTTTTGTGACACATTAGTATGATGTATTAGTATTTATTGGCGAAATTAAGATTAAATGCGATTTAGTTTAAAAACTATGATGACATTTTTTGTAGGAACTGTATCGTAAATAATTAAAATCAATACTACAAAATAAACTTAATTCTTTTTTCAGCAATATGCAATCACGAAGTGCAAGATTAGTTAGTGCTGCTTTACGCAACGATAATTATTGTGTAGGCAAAATGGTCTCCAGCGCCGTCAACAAGTGGCGTTCAACACTCGGTGCAATCATCAAGCTCGGACCATGTTAGCAATCTGTGTTAGATACAGGGTCCGATTTTGATTCTGATGACTCAGTATTGGATAAAAATTACGAATTACCAAAAGTACGGGAAAAAAGCAGCAATAATAGTGATGGTTCTGACTCAGAAGACTTTATATACCATGTTCGCAGCCAGTTTCAGGAAAAACAATTTTAAAATCACCGGAAGAATCAGATAAAGAAACAAACCATGTTCAAGAAGAAGAAGTTATAAGTGGAAGTTCTAGTTATATGTGCCTTGATGATTGTGATACGTTTATTGTAAGGTTTTTTTTTAACTTTTGAAATAGTTTTTGTTTAGGTATATAATGTTTATGAAAGTGCCATAATTAACAAAAATTAAAATAAAACTTCTAGAAGCTGATTCAATAAGGATATTTAATCAAAATAAGGATATTTAATCAGCTTCTAGAAGTTTTATTTTAAAGTGTGCTGTGATTTTTATAAAAAAAAAACAAATATGTTCCTTTATGATGACTGATAATTACAGTTACTTAATTAATGTTAATTTGTTAAGTTACAGATAATAAATGTAATTTTTTAAAGTTTTGAGACGTTAATTTTTGTTACCTTTTAAAATAAAAGTTTTATAGATATTCCCTAATTGTTTTTTTTACCTGTTTTTTTTTTGTATAATTATTCAAAAGAAAAGGCACATTTTAATAAATATGTCTTTTCATTGTATTATTTCATATTTTTTTCACAAAATGTCAGAATGAAAAGTCACAATTGGTTAGTTATGCCCTCTATTCGTAATAATAATAACTTTACTTAATTTTTTATGCTACGTTGAAAGAGAAAATGTTGATTATTTAATAAATGACAATAAAATAAAAACTTATATTTCAATAATCGTATAGAAATCGTGAAAATGAATTTATTATTATTCATCTATTTTCTAAAAATAATTTATAGTCGATATTTTTCGCCAAAAAACAATAAAAATTTTAAACTCGATTTTCTCCATATTTATAAAATGTTAGATGTGCCTTTTTTCATTATGACGGCAGTAAAGTACATACATCTTTTATGGGGTACTGTGTTAAATGTTACAACAAAACACCTTGTGATATATTGCAACTAAATGAAAGAAAATTTAAAACTCATATTAAAAGAACACTTTGTAAACAAGCATATTACAAATTAGAGGATTATATACAAGATAAGAATGCTTGGAAACATGCTGGTCCTGCTCCATAGGACAATCTAGAGTCTAGACAAAATCAAACAGGTTGCTATTTTAATTGTATAATTTATTATTTTTATGACATTTATTTTAAATTCTGTGATTACCTTAACTCACACTGATATTGTTATTTTTTAGGAAATCGTACCTATATAATTTTTACAATTTTTGTAAATATGTGAGCACCATGTATCTATCACATGATTAATTTATCTGTCATTGCTTCATCCTTAACTCCTTTTATTACCTATTGTGGTATAGTAATTTTATTTTAGGTGCATCGTCTTCACATATCATTTATATAATTAATGTACCTATAAAAATATTGTACTAGATTTTAAAAGAGTACCGGTGGAGTTTCTTGCCCATTCTTCTCCATACGAAACTACCTTTTGAAAGGGGCGACTAGAATCAATTCTATTTTTTTGTAAATATTGACGTTCAAAAGTGCCTTTTATGTGCCTATTTGAAATAAACAATTTGACTTTGACTTTGCTTGAGTACTGAGTAATGCTCTATAAATACGGGCCTAAATCACCCTGAAGAAAAAAATTATGGTCATTTGTTTGTTGGTATTTTAACGTTGCACCTATCTAGTATCTGTTTGGGAGCAGCGCTGTATATCGTCCTTATCGAAGGAACACAATATTAGTAACTTATAGAGGCCATTGTGTTACGGGGTGCGAAATGGCTTGGATATTCCTGGGCATTTCGGAGCAACTTAACACGTATGTACTGTTCAGGCTTAAAGTTGGTTATGCGGAACTATCTTAGCTATCCAGTGGCAAATTAGGTGGACAAATTGCAAGTGAGTCTTCGGCGCTGTTACGGCTTATCCGAAATACTACGAACCTGGACCGTTTCCAATGGTTTTTTGGTATCTTCGCCGTTTCGAGATCAAATCAAATCAAATCAAAAATGTTTTTATTTCACATAAGCCTACATGGGCACTTATGAAACGTCAGAAGCTAGGTGCACGGTTCCAATTGGTCGTTTCCTATGGAGAAGAGCCGGCAAGAAACTCCACGGTTAAAAAGATGGCTTTTACAATGTTTTCAAATTACAGTGTTAAAAAGTATGAGAGGACAGCGTTGGCCCGTCAAAAGTACCAGGTAGGTACTTAACAAAATAGGAAATGGTCTACAGTATATTAAGCCTACAACGTCCTCACATTAACAAAAAAACAATATAAAATATGATTAAAATAATAAAAGTTAGAACCTTGTTGAAATTAAAATTGTAGGTCTATTAATGTCAAATAAGAAAAAAATTGTCAGTGAAGTTTGTAAAAGAAAAAAAAACATGTGTTTGTTAAAATAAAAAAAAAACATCGATTATGTCAAGGAAGTATGTAAAAAAAAAAAAAACAAACATCACAACATGGGAGCAGTTCATAGACATAATGTATCCTTTTTTTTGAGAGCCTTGCCATACATAAATTCTGCGCTAGTTGATTTGCTTGAAAATGTTACAGCTGAAATTACTGAAATTTTGAAAGCCCTTAAAATCTATTACGTTTACGAAAGTATTTCTATGAACGTTGAATTCCAGGCTCTCAATTATTCTGGTAATAAAGAGCTTCTCTAAATCAAGCGCTTTCGTGATGCATAACGTGGTCCCATATTCTCTTGCATTTTCTCAGTTAATATATCTTTTAAACGACTTTCTTTGCTGCCCGCTGCGGCGGGGTATAAATCGCATACCACTTTTTACATCGTTCTTTCGTCCCTCCGCTAGATTTAAAAGACTCTATTAACGGAAAGTATCTTATAAAAATATTACAACATTTTTTATAGGACATGTAATTTTTAAGACAAAATGCGTGTACGATTTGCATTTGTTTTTAAGGCAAACAGGGGTAATGTTTAACAATTTATATTCCGTAATATGGTGTGTTACGAGTACTATAATATTATGGCGGTATTAGTGATCATGATAGCTGTGAAATATAAGTGTTGTTCTTTATCGTATTAGCATTTATCATACATATTGAACGGAAGTAGGATGGTTTGGTAAAATATAGCACTATTCAAATCAGATTATACTTCCTTGGATTACACACAGAATCCCAATTTTTGGTATTAAGTTCCGAATAATTGTTCCTATATAATCACTTCACACTATACTCTAGGACCTAGAGTATTGTGTGAAGTCATTCGTTAGTCAGTACTTTATCACCTCGGGGTCTAGGTGATGAAATAAAGTACCCATTGGAAGGAATGTGATAGTACGTTGCTTTTTGCTTTATGTTAAACAAATCTAACACCTAATTTAACATAAGCTTAAACTCAAACTTAAAGCATTTATTTCAAATAAACCAATTACAGGCACTTTTGAATTGTCAAGGGGTCGGTCAGTCAGAAAGATGAAGCTAGACGCCCATCCCAAAGCGTAGTAGGTAGGTACACATAACAATCAACATAACAGGTCAACAGAACAGGTATACATAACAGGTGATCATAAGGTCAACGTAACAGTTCAACATAATAGTTCAACATAATAGGTGAACATAACAGGTAAACATAAGGTCAACGTTACAGTTCAACATAACAAGTCAACATAACATCTCGCCTATTTTCCCCGAAGGAAATAATTTAATAACCCAAATAATCTATGAACATAAAGACAAAGCAGATGGTAAGACGTTCTTCATGAAATCAATTGCCATGAATTTCAACATTATTCACTTAATAAAGTCTGGTTCATTCTTTTTGGAGGAAAATGAGCTCAAAGGTATTTTGTCAACCTACGTTCACTTGATCCGATATAATTTTTAGATTACCCAGTAATGACTACCTTTAGTGAAGCTCATTTATTCACATGACTTGCGAAATGTGTCAACGTGCCATTATAATATTCATGCCATTGATTATTCCAAATTTTACACTTTTTTCGCGTTTTTCGGTATATTTTAACATCATGTCATCGTGGGTATGAAAAACTCGAGCTTCATAGCAGTTTTATGGCATAAAGCATTTCGTTATGTTAGTTTTGTTATGAATAATTACTAAATATTTTCTATAAAAACATATTCCATAGGTTATAATGTAATAGTGATTATACCTTTTTCTGTTTAATGTGGGTCGCCTAATTAAAGTCCGTTGCAATGAGTCAAAGTCAAATTGTTTATTTCAAAAAGGCACTTTTGAACGTCAATATTTACAAAAAAATAGAATTGATTCTAGTCGCCCCTTCCAAAAGGTAGTTTCGTATGGAGAAGAATGGGCAAGAAACTACCCCGTTACTCTTTTAAAATCTTGTACAATATTTTTTATAGGTACATTAATTTTATAATTTGTGAAGACGATGCACCTAGAATAAAATTACTATACCACAATAGGTAATAAAAAGAGTTAAGAATGAAGCAATGACAGATAAATTAATTATATGATAGATACATGGTGCTCACATATTAAAACAATTGTAAAAGAAAAAAAAAAGTGTTCCTAAAACATAACAATATCAGTGTGAGTTTAAGGTAATCACAGAATTTAAAATAAATGACATAACAATAATAAATTATACATTTAAAATAGCAACCTAGATTCTAGATTGTCCTATGGAGCTGGACCAGCATGTTTCCAAGCATTCTTATCTTGGATATAATCCTCTAATTTGTAATATGCTTGTTTACAAAGTGTTCTTTTGATATGAGTTTTAAATTATCTTTCATTTAGTTGCAATAATATGAGTGATCAAGAGGAAACTTACCGTATACCATTCCTGCATACATACATAACTTCACAACTTCTTCCCATGGGGGGTAAGCAAAAACTACAAAACGCCACCTGCTACGATCCTTACGTACTCCTTTCGCTTCGTTTACGTTCATACATCAGCAGTGCTATTCTGTAACCATGTCATCGTGATAACTTAGATGAAGTGAGCGTGGAGTGAACTGTCAGTGTCATCCCACCTGATGCTAGGGATGGACCAAAGATTACATTAACAATCATAATCGAGATTTTGAACAGAAACTATTATTTTTTTTACCTTAAATTGAGTTTGACTAAATTTCTGTTTTGCTATTTTATTTAAAATCCCCCAATAGTACCTAATCTTTGAAATAATATAAAATGATCAATAGAATTAGCTTAAAAATATTATTACAATCTCGATTATGATTGTAAATGTACCTAATCCTTGGTCAATCCCTAGCATTAGTGGAATGACACTGACAGCTCACTCCACGTAAGAATTCACGGTGAGATTTTTACAGAATCGACGTGCTGGTCATAAACGCACGCCGGTTGTGAGTACTACGCACCTAACCTTTTTTATTTCTATTTAGTACATAAAAGTTGATTGGAGTATGTTTATTTATTTAACCTTCTGCACAAATTCATCAGTTTATTTTTAAAGCGGGAATGCCTAATTGTGCAATATGGTATTGCAAATCTCGTAATGATAAAACGACTAGACGACTTAAGGTTTCTACATACCGGGGCGACTAGTCGCGCGACGCGACACGACACAAAGGCACCGCTCGTCCCGCGACGAGCGGTGCCTTTGTGCCGCGTCGCGTCGCGTGACAAGTCGCCCCGGTATGTAGAAGCCTTTAACCGCGGTTTATTTTCTCTGAGACATGGATCACATTTTTTCTATGAAATTACTTCTAATAGGTTCTCTACAGTAGGGGAAGGTGGTATGCGATGATCCCTCTAAGGGAGAATGCTCGTAAATCCGAGGATATACAATCTACTCTTAATGTTAAAGCTGTTTTGAATAGTCAGTTTATCTATCTAGGTATTGTCATACTTTATGTTCTCGATATCCATTATCGATTAGAGTTTTATTCATGAGACTAAAAGTCTCCTAAAGGATCATCTTCACTTCATCACCCCCCGTTATCCGGGAACAAGGGGTCATGACTTACGTAGGTCTAGTCTAGTAGTCCACAAACACGACTGCTGAGCTAAGGGTCCTTTTTTCGATGGCCGAGTCGGACAGTGGTAGTGGGGTTTCAATTAGAAAATTCTCAGTACCAGACCCAAGTTTGGATCTGTGCCCGGTTAATGGGGATAGGTTTTCGCTTGGGAATCACATGGCAACGTAACCTATAAAATTTCGGTGTTCTATAAACACATCTGCACGCCAATTGCGTAACTCGCTTTCTTTCGCAATCAGAAGAAGGTTTGGTGGTATGAGGAACAGGGTGTAAAGTTCACTCATCCACCATAGAAAAGAGAGGATCCTCCGACCAGACGGGTGTCGTGTCTGTTGGGCAACTGCCCGACGGTTGATGTCGGGACGTTGTATATATGCTAGTTGCGTGGTAAACTCTGCTTGCGCGATGCGAGAATTGCATGACGTCAGTGTGACGCGTAGTTCGCATGTGGCGATGTTGATGCCGCTACATCACTCCCCTCCGGAGACCGGAGGTCGATAGTGGGCTGAGTCGTGCATCTTGCGATGCTTGCCAGTGCCAGTAGACGGTTCCATTGAGTCGGATCCGGGTGCCGCATAGTTCTCGGTGAGTCGGAACTGTCTGCGGTGATTCCCCAGTGAGTCGGGGTGGCGCTGCGTTATGCTCCAGTGCGTCGGATGTAGTAGAGCACCGGGTTGTGGCTGACTGCTGGCGTCGACCAGGAGAGGTATCATGTTCTCTGCTTGTGAACCGGCCGAAAGCGCAGTGTGCTGTGCCGAGGTTGCTGATGAGGCTGTGGGTGATGACCAGGAATGCGCGTCCGCTGCATGCTGGTGGTCAGGATACCCGTTGAAGCCGTGGGTGCTGGCTGGCTGTGTGACTCGCCGCTCGAAAGCTTGAGGAAGTGATGATGATGATGATGATGACGTCACGCTGAAGTAGTTGCACGAAGGCTGCGCTGACGTTCATACTCGGGGTCACCAGTTTGGTGGTATGAGGAACAGGGTGTAAAGTTCACTCATCCACCATAGAAAAGGGAGGATCCTCCGACCAGACGGATGTCGTGTCTGGTGGGCAACTGCCCGACGGTTGATGTCGGGACGTTGTATATATGCTAGTTGCGTGGATTTACGTGACGTCAGTGTGACGCGTAGTTCGCATGTGGCGATGTTGATGCCGCTACAAAGGATTTTATTCTTAATACATTGCTTCATATGTTTGAAAAATTCGTCTGCTCGACAATAAAACCAACGCAATGAATTTTGTCGAATTGTCAAAATAAAAGGCATTACAATTGTTAAGGTGTTACGTAATTACCTCGCTGTCTACCTTCCGGGAATTCAGGAAAAAAACGAGTGAGCCTTACAGTAGTCTCATATGATGTGTAACATCTGACCTCTCACCACGGTATTAAGACTCAGATATATGCCAGTGACCTTGAGTGGTTAGCTTGCGTGTTCTGTACTGAGCTCACGTAACACGTCGTACGTTCAGCCAGTAATAGGACTCGCCCATCAAGAAGCGCTGTCCACAATTTGGCGCATTATTAATTTATTATACACAAAACAAAAGGTATTTTAATAAAACGCGTATACTAAAAGATCAATAATTAAATTATCTTTAAATTTGTGAAGGTTTCAGAAAAATACGCTTGGTAGATTTCTCAGTTTTTATCCGCGTTAGACATAACTTTACAAATTAATTTCACTATGTAATATAAACATAATCTAAATTATTCACATATAAAGTTATTGAGAACATGCTCTAATTTAACATATATTTTTTTTAAATCATTAACACTACTCGTTTAGACGTGATCTTCATATAAAATCATTAAAAGTCAGTTATCGTCGCCTTAAGTAACTGAGTGGCGACATAAATAAATAAATAAATAAATTGCTACCACTGGTCCAAATTCAACCAAGGGGTCTAATTTGGACCAGTGGTTGCAATTGTGACCCACTATAGTAATGAAATTAGTAAGTATTACTACTACGGGCTACTTACAATCTACATAGTACTCACAAATTCCATGAGTACACTAATTCCATGCTATTATAAAATACTTACTAATTTCATGATATTAAAAAGTAGGTACATACTAATTCCATGCTATTAAAAAGTACTTACTTATTCCATGCTCAAACTGTCACTTCCTGTTACACACTTCCGTCCCCTTTCATGAAATCACAGGCTTTGCTCTCGCTTTCTGTGTGTGTGTGTGTGTGTTACACATCAATTATCTATGTTACAAAACAAGGCATATTGTCACGATAAGTTCATTAATTTCTAAATATAATATATAATATGGTTGATGTATTTAACATCACCCATATTTATTGATATCCCAAAAATGGATGTATTAACATCTGGATGCATCAAAGCTTATTTCGTATTAAATACTTCAGGTTAATGGTGCCAGATTTAATTATCATTACTACGTTAGCCGGTAACAAAGCAATATCGGTTACGGTAATGTATAAACATTGCTAACATTTTCTGCCCTCGTGTTGGGATGCTAGTCTGAACGTGTTCAGGGAAATAATCTGTTGGTTTTCCTATAATAAGGCAATAGGGATTTTCCTTTATGTAGGAACGTTTTATAGCATTCATTTTTTTAAGTTTGCTTACTAAATCTTCTCGCTAAATAATTTGAAACTAGCTCTAAGTTACTACAAGTAATCAATCAAGCAAATATATCACATCCTATTTTTACATTGTCTTATTTTAAAGGAAAACTTACCCAGGATTGAAATATCTAAAATCATCAATATGCAGTGAAGGAACGTGGAGGAATGGGCCCACAAATTGATATTATTGAGCATTAGTAGACTTAGTCACTCAGTCAGGAAAAAGGCTTCTCAAAAACTTTTTACAAAAAAAAAAAACTGACTCCCAAAATTAACACTACAAAGTGAAAAATAATTTTAATGTCGGAAGTCGTTGGCAATAAACTAAAATACAGATCCAAAGACACCGACTTCCGAAATTAAAATTATTGTTCACTTTGTAGTGTTATTTTTGGGAGTCGGTTATTTTTTTTTGTAAACAGTTTTTTATGTTGCACTTTTCAGTGGGTTAGTTTTTAATTTATCTAAGTTACATTAGCCTAATGTTAACTACTCATCACCTTTTACAAAATATTGCTTTTCCCGATGCTGGGACGTTGAATGTTGAGGAGTTCTCCTGGTAAGAACCAGGAGAACTGCCACTCACCATATGCATAGTGATAGGCATAAATTGCTAAGCAACCACATTAAAGTACCTAATCGAATCGCAACCCGTTAAATACTTATTATTATATTGTTCCGGTGGCCATCTGTGGTCTCCATCATCAGTTCCACTTCACCAAATGATGCCTTCCGAGAGCAAATGCACGAGTTCCTATAAAAAAATATCCAAATCGCTATAGGTTTGCCTATAAAATTTGAGGGTTCCCCTCGATTTCCACGGGTCATCAGATTCTGATTTGGTGGCAATGGGACCACCGTGGGGGTATACCATTTAAAAAAAAAAAGAATTTTCAAAATCGGTCCATAATTAACGGAGAAATCGGTGAACAAACATAAAAAAAAACATAATATACGGTCGAATTGAGTAACCTCCTTTTTTAGAAGTCGGTTAAAAAAGAACCCGGTTCTTGCTCTCTACAGCTTCAGCATTCAGTCTGTTCAACTCAAGAACTTGCTACATTCGGGTAATTATATAACAGCACTGTTAAGAAAAAGTATTATGACAATGGGACCTGTCATTTACAATTAAATACCCCATGGTTTTAAGGATTGTTCTGTTAACATTTTGAAATCTAAGGTAACTGCACTACTTTTAGGCAAATGTTATTACTCTGTAAAAGACTTTGTCCAGATTATGATTATTATATTATTGATTATTATAAAAAATTATATGAGTTTGTCCAGATTATGATTATTATAATTAATTGCAAATTTGACCATGACATGTGTACCTGACTATATTATTATTAATTGACTTCATTTTAATTTCTGCATTTTAATTTGCACGCCGTAAGGTAGACTGTAGCCGATATCATTAATGTATGTACAACATCTTATACCTGTACCTACATTCATAGCAAATAAAGTACTGATTCTGATTCAAGCCACCTTTTTAAAAACCTCCACTATTATTTTCATACCTATAAAAAATCATTTACTACAAAACCTCATCCCACAAAACAACTCATGTGACCACAATTTACTTGGACATTAGGAACAGTCTATTAAGGTCAGGACATTATCCTTGTAAATCACAGGACGGTCCAGAACTAATAACATTAAACTCTGCTGCCTCATAAAAAAGATGGCCGTGTTATTACTGGCCTGTGGGTGTACTTGTTCGGGTTGAGATTTGGTATAATAGATATTACTTACAAAGAGATTCGTATACCTTTGTCACGCGCGTGGTTTCTTTTAAGACGGAGATATATGCCAGTGACATTGAGTAGTTAGCTTGCGTGTTCTGTACTGAGCTCACGCAATGCGTCGTACGTTCAGCCAGTAATAGGATTCGCCCATCAAGGAGCGCAGTCCCCAATTTGACGCATTATTAATTTATTATACACAAAACAAAAGGTATTTTAATAAAACGCGTATCCTAAAAGATCAATAATTAAATTATCTTTAAATTGGTGAAGGTTTCAGAAAAATACGCTTGGTAGATTTTGCGCCATTCTCAGTTTTTATCCGCGTTAGACATAATTTTACAAATTAATTTCATTATGTAATATAAACATAATCTAAAATATTCACATAATTAATTATTGAGAAAATGCTCTTATTTAACATATATTTTTTTCAAATCATTAACACTACTCGTTTAGACGTGATCGTATAAAATCATTAAAAGTCGGTTATCGTCGCCTTAAGAAGAGACAAGCGACTTTCTCACCTGAGGTGAAAAAGGTGTCCAAGTAACTTGAAGGCATTCCTTGGTCATGTGGTGTCTTACAAAGAACAGACTTGTGTCGATTGGTTTCTTGCAAACAAGAAGCTGGGCATCATGTCAAAGGAGAATCGATAGGAGAATCACTAATCAATTTGAAAAGCATGGTGAATAAGGCATGGTCTACGACATTTTGTTCAACAATAGACAATTACGAGCTGGTAGCATCAGATAATGAAAATATGAAACAAGAAAGAAAGAAAAAAGATAGAAAGAAAATAAATTTATTTGATCCAAAAAAACAGAAAAACTAAAGCAAGATGTAAAGCAGTTTTATAGTGTGTGTAAATAATTAAATAAAAAATAAATAAAATCGATTTGATATTTGTTAAAAAAAAAAAAACTATACTGACCTATACTAATATTAAAAATTTAACATCACGGTAAGACCCTTAGGAGCCGAGCAAAAAGTAGAAAATGGAAAGTGAATGAAAATGGCTGAAATAATGATAAGCGAAAACGAAGTAATGGCGCGGGCAGGCAACGCGATGCACCGCCGCGCCGTCGGTCGGGAGAACAAGAAATATCACGCGGACGGATCCGCGGGCAGAACCTGGTTAAAGATAATTATATACTGATGTTTAAGAAAAGAAAACAAATGGTATGATTGCGCAAGAAACAAAAGACTGTAGTCAATTAATAATAGATAACTTTATCATAATTCATATCAATTAAACACCATGTCTAGCTTCCGTTGCGCATCCATGAAATACTTTCGTAGGCGTCTTCTAAATGTATCGATCGTTTTAATTGCTCAAATAGGTGGTGACAGGTTATTCCACACTTTGGAAGCCGCATAACGGAAGCTACCTCTAAAAGTTGCTGTACTATGAGACTGAGTCGTGAAGAAACCGAAGGACCTCACAACGCGGCGACGTAGTACGTATAGCAAGACCAAATTCTGCTGCAAATGCCAATATTCCAGACTCCTGCAGACTACAAAATTGGTATTTTCATTGCTTTTAAGTCATTCACCAAACTCTATCGCAAGTTGCAAACGTTCCAAAGATACTGGCCTCCTATTTCTATAAATAAATAAAATACCAAACTTAGGCAGGATCGCTCGACTGACTGTTAATTGACCCCCGAATGAGCACTAACGAAAATCTAAAAATATCTCCTTCAGCCAGGGTATTCCAAGTATATATAATAAAATGAAAACCCAGCTTTAAAAACATACTTAATGAGACATGGTTTTATTAAAAGCATCAGTGCCCGGTCGGCTGCCCTTTTAAATCTGATACTATTTGTTGAAATTATTAACCATTTATTATATTTTTCTGACGTGAAATTGAACTGAATAGCGCGGTAATTGCGTAACACACATACAATGACAATTGATCGCAATGCCAATTATTTTGTCAATTCAGCTACGAAATTAAATAAATAAAAAGAAATAAAAAAATTTATAACGCAATGGACGTCCATCGTTGTAGAGCAGACAATTTTTTCAAATCTATTAAGCAATTAATTAGGAATTTTAAACCCTCAGATTGTGATGAAATCCAAAACTTCCTAAATCTCAAATTGACAGACATGCTTATTATTTATGTATTCATACTTAAAGTAAAAAAAAATGTACTTATAAAGGCAGACAGGCCTATTGACAGCTATAAATATTAAGACCATTCTTAAGCTTAAAATAAATATAAAATAATAAAGACGCGTAACTAATCTTCACAAAAGCGATTTAATAGCGTGGTAATGTTTAGCACTTAGAACCATACTACGTTAGACAAGAAATATTGCCTATTTTTGGGGAGCGAATTGCCGTTGGTCACAGATGGGTTTTATAACATGGCCGGTCCAATGTTCCCTGTGTACGTTGGAACTAAGGTCCTTATTGCAATTGTAGGCTATTTATATCTCTGAAATATTATTATTGTTATCACCTTAGTATTGTTTTACAAGGGCATGCCCGTGAGAAGTTTTGGATACGGTTATAAGGGTGTAGAGAAAGTTATGAGAAAACTTTTGTGTACGAGTTCTTGTTACAGTGTGATTTGAACAAGCATTTGTTTTATGAGCATTTCTATGTTGTTAGGGTTCCGTACCAAAATGTTAAAAAGGAACCCTTATGGTGAGACTAAGTCTGTCTGTCTGTCTGTCTGTCACACCTGAATATCTGAAGAACTATTAATGCTATCAACTTGAAATTTAGATAGTTTAAGATGACGTTTGCCCAACTATTTTGCAAACAAGAAAGAAATTTAAAAAAATATATCTTTTTTGCAAAAGGGATTGAAAGGGGGTCTTAACAATTAAAGTGGGTCTACTAGGGCATGTGGGGTATCATATGAAAGAACGCAGTTTGCACATTCCCTAACATTTTTGTTTTTCTTTATAGGCAGCATAGTTTCCGACTTTTGATGAAAAATTTAAAAAAAATACCGTTCCCCCCCTTATCTCCGAAGTTTGCATAGATAAAAATCTGAAATTATTCTATGTGATAGAAATTTATCTAAAAATTACAGGAAAAATAAAACTATGTCTCTTAATAGCACAGTTTATCAGAAATCATCCACATCATATATACTTACGGAAAAAAACCGGTTAAGATTATGTTGGGAGTTTGTTGGACGGTATAGTTTATTTATTGAGAACATTGATAAGTGGACTTGCTACAGCATGATCCGATTCATCAAGAGACGGTTTGTTGCTCAGGAAAATCCTTGAATTTTGTGGTTCTACGAATGGATCTGACCATCAGTCTAATTGAAATCATATTAAGTATAAACTTATAAACGACCATCACTGAACATGATTTTGGTCTTCTGATAAACCGTTATTAAAAACAATCTTATCAGTGAGCCTATTATTAAAAGATTTTAAAAAGATGTTGAAGTCAGTGTTCTTGACATAATCCAAGGGGATCTTATTCCATAACAAGTATTTTGGTTGACTAACTATTTAATAAGAATCTATCGGATTTGTTATTGACAGGACACACCATATGTGACGTTATTGAGGGCACTCCAATATGAGTGTGTTCGCTAGCCAAGCGTGACTCGGCGGACAAAATAGTGCGTGGAAATAACAGAGGGTAGGGCGGCACTGTTTACAAATGGTAATCAATTGTACTGGTTTTATAAGTTCGATAAAAACTCAATATTGGAATGCTTTAGGCTCTTCTTCACAATACCCGGATAAAGAAGAGGATCCAGGATCAATGTTGAAGTAATAAAACGACGAAGATTTTTTTTAAATATATTGTTCCGGGATGTTGAAACCCTGCTTGCATAAATTGCATCCTGTCGTTAACGGGCAAAGCTTTGTGGGTTTAAATCGATGAGCAACATGTCTGACATAACCCTTGGCCTCCATTACTTTGGCTTTCAAGAGGATTTACAATTGAAAAGGCCTGATTTATCTTGCACATATAAACATTATTCTCCGTTTTGAGGAGGGCATAGCAAAACGGCAGCAATAAAATGCGGGTGGGATGATTGATGCTGTGTTAATTAGTGTTGATACAACACAATGCAATGAAATCACTTTTATTTTGTGACATGTTTAAATGCAACTATTTTTATTTTATGAACATTGCCGTCCCAATAAAGCGTAGTGGTATATCATTTGTGGTTTCAATCTCACCCACAAAATAATAACAAAACCTACCTGCTCATAATTTATAGAACCAAAAGACCATTCAGTTTAATTTCCATGAAAACAGTACACCGGTTTTTACAACACTATTCGAAATATATCTTTTCGGATAATATATCAGTGATATTACGCGGAAACATTTTATGGACGCATTACGTAATGGGGTCCGACAATATTTTATTCTAATACATAAATGTCTGTGGTGGCCGTTAGTAATGGGTATGTATGGGATTCGTATTGGGAAACGTCGTGGTGATGCCTGTTTTAACCTAGGTGGGTATTTTACTTAACTATTGCGTTTTATACCGGTTTTTAAAGTCTGATAAGGTTGTGATATTAATAATACATATATTGCAATCTATGACGTAGGTTCCGTGTGACGCCGGATGTAAAGAATAGCACCACCCTATTTCTTCCCGTGGGTGTCGTAAAAGGCGCGACTAAGGGACTTACTAGAGAATGGGCAGCAGCGTTCTCTATGCGATCGCGATCGCCAACCCGCCTGTCAAGCGTGGCGATTATGGCCCCCAAATGTTGGGGGAGGCCTATGTCCAGCAGTGGAGGTCTTTCGGCTGAAATGATAATAATGATGATGACGTAGGTAATAATATTAAAAAAAAGTAGGCTTAAGATTTTAATACGTTATAAATATGGACCTGTCGAGAATAGCATAAATTGCAAGAGGACAAAGAGTGAAATCAAATTTATGTTTGCCAGCAAATTGATAAAAACAGGTGTTACACCATAACTGGCAGATGTTCCATCCTGTTCAGCGGTAATAATGATCAACTGTACTAATATGAGGTTACCTTGATTAGAAATTACACTAAGTGTATTTTGGGACCCCATACGTACCGGCTGTGAAACCCCATCGCTGACGTTATCATTTCGTAACCAAGGATCACATAACTTCCCTTTTCAGTCCAAAAAAATCCAAATTCGAATTTGATTGCTGGGAAACTTCTATTTTTTATCGTTTGTGTGTTTGTAAACCATGCAGTACAGTCGGTTTTGCTGTTAGTACTTTTGGAAGCACTTTATCACTTTGGGTTTTTTTTCTCTCAACTGATTGCGTTTTGAAGTGACCTCGTGCGTAAATGCACTTGGCGATCAGTTGGCAGTTTGTGCCGATTTTAAAGCGTAAAAACAATGTTAATTAAGTTTATTGTTTATTAAGTTTATTGATGCACTTACATATTTCACTTCACATGTAAGGTTGACGACACGGTTGACGCAGTGGACTGCTGCGCTACGTGTCGCGGGTTCGATTCCCGCACGGAACAAAAAATATTTGTATGACCTACAAGTAGTTGTTCCGGGTCCGGCTGTTTGTGTATGTGAGTTTGTATGTTTTTAAACGCACCCACAATACAAGAGAAATTCCTAGTGTAGGGCATAGTAAGCATAATCAGGCTATAATGTTCCCTCTGAGGACACAGGCCTCCTCTCTTCGAGAGGGACTGGGCTGTAATCTACCACGCGGGTCCAGTGCAAGTTGGCAGATGTCACATGTCTTCGAATTGTTGGTTCTAGGACATGCCGGTTTCCTCACGATGTTTTTCTTTACCGTTTTGAGAGCAGTGGTGATGAAATTATTTACACAAAGTAAAGCGCCTGCCTGGGTTCGAACCCATGACCTATGACTCGTAAGTCAGGGCCGTTACCATTGAGCCACCACTGCTCAACAACAGTGTGGGGCACATTTTAAAAAAGAAGAAGAAGTTAGTTGTCATAATAAATCTAACTGGCAAGAACACAACAGGACTATCTTGTTTAGTTGCGAATGCCCGTGACCACCTTCAGGCTCCATCACCAGAACCTACATACCATCTAGGATCAGAGTCAGTGTTAAGGCAGAGATTTCTGAAAATGGTCAAAAATGTGTTTTTTTAAAGCAGTGTATCTCTTAAACCGTAAATAATTTTTCCAAAACAAGAACAGTATGATATTTTCAAGTCTTTTGTGCATACTGTCATGGAAGACAAAACATAATTTAACACATAAAAAAAAACTTCAAAGACCGCACATAATTATTTTAAAAGTAATTCATCCCTTCGTTAACAGTTATAATTATAATTAAAAGTATACCATGAAATTGCAAATGCCAAACTGCATCCGGTGATGGATTAATTTTTATTAATTATTTAATATCTAATTTTATACGATTTTATTTGCATTTACGCCATACGTTGTGTCATCGCGCATCTCTTTCTTTTGTATGCAATCTGATGGTGACAGCTGCGGTTAACCTGTTGTCGGCTCTCATGGCCACCTCCGAGCTCCATCATCAGATCATCATTCATCGTTTCAGCCGAAAGAGTTCCACTGCTGGACATAGGCCTCCCCCAAAGGGTTTACCATAATCGCCACTCTTGGCAGGCGGGTTGGCGATCGCAGTATGATGTTTAAATGCATAGACAACGCTGCTGCCCATTCTCTAATAAGTCCCTTAGTCACCTTTTACGACACCCACGGGAAGAAATAGGGCGGTGCTATTCTTTACGTCCGGCACCACACAGACAATCATCATATCATGATCATGCTCCATGTAATGATAATATTGCATTGTCATCCATTTTACATACGCATGCAAAATTTCAGCTCAATCGGAAACCGGGAAGTTGGCCAAATAAAACATGCATGATTTAATTACCGCTACAGATACCGGACATGTGAAACTAAATAAAAGCTTGTAATAATCATCCAACACGTCCACAATACAAATCCGTGAATAACAATAAGTTGAAAAAACAAAACAATACCTGACCGACACACGATCCAATAAACCTCAATATCCATATAAAAACGAATGTCACCCATCAGAAAAATTGCGATGAGCACATAAAACGATGCGGCGATAACACAAATGACAGGTTACACGACATGTTATACCATACCCACAGACATAAATACTGAAATAATTATAGTACAATCGGAACTATTTTCTAGTCATTATACTGGAAAATTTCAGGCAAGATTAGTTTGATAGAAACAGCGGTGGAAATTGCCTTGGATTTGCTCGTTGTCACATTTTTGATCAATTCTATTAAAATTTCAACAACAAGAGTTAGCTATAAACTATTTTGGATTTGGGGGGATGCCTAAGTCCCAACAGTTAACATCTTTTGACTGAGTTGATGGTGCTGATGATGATATTGTAGAATAACTTTATTACGACACAAAAACAAATTATTCAAACACGGTATTTCAGTCTGCATTAGCATTGGATGTATTGGGAACTGACAGTGATGGCACATTCCTATAGTAAAATAAATTGTATGTATGTTGGAATTGAGGAAATTGTGTCGTAGTATAAGGTTGGAAATATTTTTACTCTAATTTAGAAGTGGGGAATAGGAGCTGGGAAATGTCAATTTATTTGTCGAGGTAGTGCACGGCGGAATTGTAGTTATGACTTCTGGAATAGGAAGAAGGAAGTAAAGAATTTAAATTTAGTTTTGCAGTCTTCATAAACATTTCAATCAAACAGCAATAACTTCATCTAGAAGGGAGAGTTTTGTGACACTTACTACCTACAAATTATTTGGATTACAAGGCGTCTTCCCGACGGAATTTCTCGTCGGCAAAAAAAAAAGAAATGCCCATATAAACTTACATCCCTATTGAAATCCTTTAAAAAATTAAAATACTATAATTTGGACCTTGATCCATACAGGGTTACTGGTAATTCGACGTATATCCGGCAGGGGCTGATAAGGGGGCCAAAATGCAACAAATTGAACCCCCCATATGTATGGCCGAAATTCAATAGTTTTCGAGATATTAGAATTTTAAGGGTTTTTCGATATTTACCCAAAATTTGACATTTCATTCCAAATTAAAAAAAAACTACATATTTGAATGGGTACCATTAAAAATGATGTTGTAGCTGGCACTTCAATTAAGATATGGACATAATTAAAACTACTTAATTTAACAAAATAATGAAAATAATGAGCGATATAAGAATAATATCTTACCAATATTTTCATTTTACGCTTCAAAAATGTTGTCTCGTCACAAAAATTTCTATGACATTAATCGTACAAATAACTAAAACAACTTGCTTATTCTGTAAGCTTTCCAGAAAGCTATAAAAGTCAATTTTAAAATACATAATTCGTGCCAAGGCATGTGTTTGATCGGCGCGGGGAGAGAAAGGGTCATTTGTATTTGTATGAAATAAAATGCATAAAAAAATGTACATCAAATTTTATTACAAATTTTACACATCTTGTTCAAAATGAGCCCCTCGATTACGAATGCAGGTTCGAATTCTCTTCCTAACTTCGGTTTTCGTCACTCTTGATGTGAACGTTGTTCTCATCTGTTGCGCCGCGTTTATTATTCGCTGTCGAAGTTCTTCAACTGAATTTATTGGGGTCACATAAACTAATGCCTTCATATGACCCCAAACGTAAAAATCAAGTGGTGTGATATCAGGGCTTCGTGCTGGCCACGGAATTGGCCCTCCCCTCCCAATCCATCGGTTTGGATATCTCTCGTCTAGCCACTGTCGAACAGTAATCCGGTAATGTGCTGGGCAACCATCATGTTGAATCATGAGGTTGTTTTTTATTTCTTCGGGAACATCCGCCAATAAATCGTCTAGGTTGTTTCTCAAAAACTCCTCGTAATTTTCGCCGTTCAAATTTTGGGGCAAGAAATGAGGGCCCACCAAATAATTATCAACGACACCCATCCATACGTTCAGGGAAAATCTCATTTGCGACGCAGTTTCTCTTAGTTTTTTTGGATTCCTGCCTGCTTTAGGTGCCCAAAAATGTAAGTTATGGTAATTTGTTATTCCATCCCGGTCAAACTTTGACTCGTCAGTCCACAAAATATTTCTTAGGAAATGTTCCTGGTCAGCGTCAGCGTTTAACATAAACCGAGAAAATTCGAGTCGCCTGGCAGGATCTCCCTCGTGCAATGTTTGAACAGGTTGATAATGGTACGGGTGTCTACCTGATAGATGTACTACCGACCACACTTTCCACTGGGACATACCGAGCTGTCTTGCAACAATGTTCGTTGAGATGTTTGGGTCATCAATAAAACACTGAAGAATGGTGTCCTCTTCGTCAGCCGTGTACCGTCGAGGAGGGATGGGACATTGGTAGCAAGATAACAACACACGTGCTTGCGCGGCGGAGAGTCAAAACTTACTAAGGAAGGCGACGCGAGCGCAGCAGACGCCTTGTACTCCCCCGCCCGCACACCCCGCCCTCACACCCCGCCCCATCGCGAAGAATTTTGCCAGGAAAATCGGTTGTTTTAGCGAGGATCATAAACTAAAAACACAGATAATTTCTCTCCCCGCGCCGGTTCAAACACATGCCATGCCACGAATTATGTATTTTAAAATTGACTTTTATACCTTTCTGGAAAGCTTACAGGATAAGCAAGTTGTTTTAGTTATTTGTACGATTAATGTCATATAAATTTTTGTGACGAGACAACATTTTTGAAGCGTAAAATGAAAATATTGGTAAGATATTATTCTTATATCGCTCATTATTTTCATTATTTTGTTAAATTAAGTAGTTTTAATTATGTCCATAGCTTAATTGAAGTGCCAGCTACAACATCATTTGTAGTTTTTTTTTTATTTGGAATGAAATGTCAAATTTTGGGTAAATATCGAAAAACCCTTAAAATTCTAATATCTCGAAAACTATTGAATTTCGGCCATACATATGGGGGGTTCAATTTGTTGCATTTTGGCCCCCTTATCAGCCCCTGCCGGATATACGTCGAATTACCAGTAACCCTGTATAATGTTAGTACAGTGAGTGCAACAGACAATATGAATTAGAAATTTGAGTTACATTTGTTACTAACATAGCGCACCAAATTCGCCATAATGGCGCAACACGGCTTATCACTGATGACCTTCAGAATGTCGTTGCATTCCCACGCACTCTGCGCATCATACTCGTAGACGCAATTTTTTTTCGCAGGATGGTACTGAAACCATCAGTATATGCTTCGGCAAACATTCCTGATGCACTGCAGTAACTTGGAAGCTCCAACATTCTGAAGGCATTATTATACTGAGCTCTGAGGGCGTTATTCGAACCCTTTGCATATATCGAACCCACAGAGTACACAGGTACAAAGATTGGGGAAACGCCTTAAAAAGAGTTAGTTAGCTGTTGGGGATGAATTTTTAAACACTCTTAGTAAGCACACTTTCTTAATAAAAGGAAGTCTTGTACAAAATATCATGCTTCGAGACCCAGCGGCTCAGGCTGTGCGTTGTCGCAGTGAATGAATGAATGAATTTAAGATTTTTACTAAGTAAATAGCTAACACAAAATGTCCTATCAAATTAAATACGCAACAACTTTCGTGTGTTAAAACAAACTCATCTGAATGAAACCCACATTTTATTAAAATACAGATAAAAGCCTAGTTCGAATGTGAGAGAATATTTTTTATTCCATTACCAAGCGTGGCGATTATGGCAAATCCCCCCCCCCCCTCCCTAGGCCTATGTCCAGCAGTGGAAGTCTTCCGGCTGAAATAATGATGATGAAGATGACTAAGTTATAGGAGTAGGTATGTAAGGAGCGTAGCAGGTGGCGTTCTATAGTTTCTGCATACCCCATCCCCATGGCAAAAGGCGTGAGTTTATGTATGTATGTATGTACTAAGTTATTATTTAAATTACCATAAAAATCTTGATCTAGACCGAAATTGGACAAAGGCCGTTCAAACGTGTGTTTTGTTCAAATGAGTCAATATGTTTAGTAGCAATTTGGCTGCCACTTGTCATAATGATAAATTATTAACTCCTTTGGTATCAGTACCCCTTGACATTTAGTTTTTCAGCCCTTGAGTGTACAATTTATGTCCTACGCAGAGTAGGTTAGTACCTATTCTATTCTACTAAAGGTAAAAAATAGACATAAACATTTTAGATTTTTCTACAACTAGCTGAGTGACGTTTTGAGAGCGGAGTTGAAACATTTCGAGGTACTACGCCAGCAAGTAAACTTAATGTTCTTGACGGAGAACAGAACTAATAAGTATTTATGTATTTATTTATTGTTTAAGTAAATAATACACCACTGACTACCTGCGGTATTCTCTCCTGCTCCCTTTAATCCATCCAAAGATTGTCTGTAAAATAACACACAGTATTAAGGCTTATTACACATTATAAGGATTATACGCGACGCGACACAAAGGCACCGCCCGTCCCGCGACAGGCGGAGCCTTTGTGCCGTGTCGCGTCGCGCGACAAGTCGCCCCGGTATGTAGAAGCCTTTATGTATACTATCTCGTTCAAGGCAAATAATCATATTTCAGAATTATTAACAAGCTGTTCCCAAAACGAACAGTCATTCAGGTCACTACCAAACAAATAATAAAATCTTCACACTTTTCCGTAGTTCATAAAGTTCCGGAATCGAGTATCAACCCCCAAAGTCGTGTATAAGTCTCGGGCGGGCTTGAAGTTAAAACTCCTTGTATCAAGACGGCCTAGCACGAAACCGACGAAACTTCGCCCATCTCCGCCGACTTTAATACGAGTTTCGTATTTCGGACGTTATCATTATAAAATCGAAAACGTGTTTTACTTTCTTTATTGTGTCTACAAAATGTATACATTGAAGCATTTTCTATTAGAACTATCTTTACCGTGTATCCTTGTAACCTTATAATGACTCTACTGTCCTGAAATCACATTTCAAACCGAAGAGTTAGCAAACGGACGGTCGGCAAAAAAGAACTAGCAACATTTACAATTAACACGAATGAAACTGTTCAATTAAACTCGTTTGAACAGTAACAGCCAATCAATAAAGTACGACCGACACTAATTAAGATACATTTAATGACAACAATAAAAATACAAATAGCCGTCGGGCCATTCAGACGAAAATTGACTAAACACGGCACGTGGTGCCCGCTCTTGGAGGGAAATAGCTGTGAGGATACAAAACATTTGATATCGTCCCTCCCCTCACCCTTGGAGCCTTTAACGGCGTGTTCAGTTCAGTCGAACGGGACGCTCCGACGAGAGCGGCTGCCTCGTCTGAGAACACGGACGTCACGAACTTTCTGTTACGTCATACGTACGGCTCGAGGGTGAAATTC
Source organism: Tiliacea aurago (assembly GCA_948098905.1). Taxonomy (NCBI): domain Eukaryota; kingdom Metazoa; phylum Arthropoda; class Insecta; order Lepidoptera; family Noctuidae; genus Tiliacea; species Tiliacea aurago. The sequence goes on along the minus strand of OX402579.1, from coordinate 4,722,205 downwards.
TGATCGTAGATAATAGTGTCTGATAATAATAAGGGATTCTGAGAGTAATACATCAATTGGTTCTGTGGGATGGTGATTCTATAAAAGTGCGATGGTGCGTTGTCGAGGTGTAAAGAGAGTGACCATCATGCATGCCTGCACCACCCTACTGTGGTTGGTCACCTGTTTCAACGGTAAGTTTTGGTACCCAGGGTCAAACTGTACAAAAAGGGGTTGTGGGGTAATTCGATGCGGTTCGGTGGTCTCGACCGTTACGAAGTTTTAACCTTATTATTCTATTTTTTTTTAGAACAAAGTTTCTGTAATCCGATGATGTTCTCGTTTAAAACGTTTGTTTCTTAATTTAATTGTTTTTTCGATATATCGCCGAGGGAATTTAAAACTCGTTCAGCAGTTAATTCGATAAAAACGTTGGGCTTTCTGAATAATCGTTGGACCGGATATGTTTTCAGAGTTATGTGAATCCAATGATCGTCCAAAGTATGGAAAATTAAATTATGTTTGCATTGTACCGTTTACATGAAAGGCTTACGTTCGTTCACTCTGTAATTGAAAACTTGTTTATCGAGCTTTTCATTTGATGGCTGTCTTTTATGGGCCATTCCGTGTACGTATAATTTAGTTTATTGAATGTAGCATGCTTTAATGATTTCATATTTATGAACAGCCATTAGAGAGTTGATATTGAATAATTACGACGGTTGTAAAACTGGTAACAATATTTTGAATTAGACTTTTTCTTGATGAAAAATACGTTATGGAAACTAAATTGGTTTGACCATAGTTTGCAGCCGTAACCTTACTTTTAAATGCATTAACAAGATCTATCTGTTCAATTTAAATAAAATTGTTACTAGCCTTAATCTGAATTTCAGTTTTACGTTTCTATAGATGATTTTATTGCCTCCATCTCCATTTTTGAAGAACTCATTTAAAACTCATCAGTCTCAAATGGCTAATTCTCACTGAAATAACTTGCAGATTAAGGAGTTGCCCAAATTGTGAGTTTTTTGATAGTAATTGGTTGGAAAAATTGAGCTTCGAGCTTTTTGGCGAAAACACACTAAGTACCCTGAATAAATGTTGACCGCGAGTAAGAACTTAAAAATATTGTTTCAAATATGGAAAGGAATGATGCATTTTGTTTTAAGAATTAGGTACTCATCTTAGACAGAATTTTATTGTATTAAGTGGTTCGTTGAAAATAGTGATGCTTTTTTCTTTTTTTACTTTGTATCTTGAGGTCTCCGTAGGTTTTTGATTTGTAACATCATTCCTCTCACCTTCTATGGAAGTGATTTCGTAAAAGGGACGGAAGTGTGTAACAGGAAGTGACAGCTTGAGCATGGACTAAGTAAGTTTTTAATAGGATGGAATTAGTAAGTACGTTATAATAGTAAGTTTAAAGTATTTCTACAGTTTCCTGGTTATGATGTACTAGAGAAAGATCAGAAGGTTATTTTACTAGGTATACGAAATAATTATTGAGTGACAAGGGTCCTTGTACAAAAAATACGATTAGGTACAACCAAATAATTACACAAAGAAATTAGAAGTATTCTTTAATCTAATCTAATAGAAAATGTTACCTACCACTTACATATATAATTACTTAAGTATATCATGTGGTTACAATCTAAAATAATAATAGCCACTCAAGCGAAATTGGATGCGATAGAGATCCACTAAAATATGAACGAATAGAAGTAAGTAAGTACATACATTGATATATTACACGACACATAAATCTATTAATAAATTATATTTTATTCAATATTATAATTTATTATTTATTTATAAATTATATTTTATTCAATATTATAATTTATTATTTATTTATAAATTATATTTTATTCTAATAAAATATTGGATGGGTCCAGTTATGCTAAAAAGAACCAACACATATCATATTTTTTCCATTTTCTTTTCCGAAGTAGTTCTAATGGTTTTTAAGGTTCCGTACCCAAAGGGGTGCCAATGGGACCCTATTACTAAGGCTCCGGTGTCCATCTGTCCGTTACAGTGCTGTATCGTATCGTACTTGAAATTTTCACAGAGTTTGTGGTATGGCCGCTATAACAATAAATAATTGAAATAAAATAAAGTTACAAATTTAATAAATCTATACAAGAAACGAAAAATATGTTGTGTTAAATATTGTACGGTGGAACCAGCGTTTGCAAGTACAATTCGCACTTGAACACTTTTTGATAGTTGTCGCTTAGTAATACTAATTCTAATGCAAGCAACATTACTTTTTGTTGTAGGTATTTAAATTGAACTATATCTGCTGGATGACGATAAATAATTACCACATTTGAGTTTGACGTAATTAACTGATAGTCTGATAAAACGAGAGATTGTGGGTTAATTTTGCTAAAACTAACCCCAGCTATTTTTTTTAATGAATAACAATATTTTATAAAAAAATTAGTTTAATTTGGTTCATCGTCATAAACCTCAGTATTACTGTCAAACTATTAAAACACATAGAAAGGTTATACCTACATGATACGGATACTATTTCATGTCTGTTTTATTTGGTAACCAACAAAATTTTGACCCCTCATTAAAAGTTATTTATTTATACTTAATGTAAGTTTCATTTCATTTCGTTCAAAATTCCTCAGTATGAAACCCGGGTACAGGATAATACCGAATAGAGTAGAATATCAACAATACCTAAGTAGTTATGGCTTATTTATCTGAATACGAAAGTCGCTGAAAGTAATAAAGTAACGAGTAAAATATTCCGAAATAGTAGGTACCTGATGAAAAACGTGAAATTAAGGCGAAAGACTAGTTCTCCGTTTTTTAATTTCGTAAATATTAAATTGTACCTCAAACTATATTAAACATTATTTACTTCGATATTGCTCTCGAGTTTTCGCTTTAAATATTAATGTTTTTGACAATAAATATCGTGGATATTGAAATTGAGCGCTCCAAAACTCCAAAGAGCTCGGCCATTACATTTTCTCTCGTTGTTCTCTTTGAAATTAGTTGGCAACTTTTTTTTCGGCGAAATTGATACGATCTTGAAAAGGAAAAAAAGCGTTCTCGATTTGAATTTCGGGAAATATTGTGAATAGAGCTCTGCGTATTTCAATATAGATATAGAAAATGTTCGGCGATCTTGTCTTTTAATCAATTTGATTGAATACATCTTTAAGTATCTGTTTATTATTAATTTGGTCACCACTTACGAGCCAAAAAAGTCTTTATTTCTTAATTTTAAGCTATTTTTCTTATTTTTCATTCGTTTGTGGTATTATTGACTGAGCCAGCGATGTGTCTCTTCTTCAAGTCTAGCAAAATTTGTTTTAATCTGTCAATTTGTTGGTACTCCTCTACAGGTCCCTATTTTGCCACCGATTTGGATGAAACTTTTTTTTTTTTTTTTACCTTCTGGCTTCGCACGGTTTGTGCATTTAGCCAATGTCACGTTTTAGTTCTTGTATAGTATTGATGAAATGAATTTTAAATGCATGATGATGATATCCCTCCCCTTGAGTTTCAGTAAAGATGTGGCACTTTACTGAGACCTCACGCGGACTTCTTGAGAGAACTTGAAGCGAAGTTGCACTGTTTTGTTTCATTTTCCTACACTAATGCACGTTCACAAACACTTAATGGTTAATAATCCACCATTATTACACATTAATATTCGGCTAAACACAAATTTTGGAAAATTAAACAAACTGCTGAACATGACGCTTCACTTTCCCGCCAAGAAGTCTGGATGAAACTTTGTACACAGGCTTTACGATTTTATCGATTTTTTGTCGTCGGGGATTTTTGATTGGAGGGATACTTCCTCCAGAAAGGGACATAAAGGGGGCTAATAGATATCACTGCCTTTCGATGGTTCTTTTTTTATTTGAATAGCAGTAACTTTAGGTCGGTCTAGTAGTAGTAGAATAGCTCCTCAAAATGCAGTAAATTTCTCACTTTTAGATTTCTACTAGTGGAATCAGCCCTTTTACTACTGGGTAGGGATTGATGAAGCACCTGGGATCACGTTCTCATCACAAAACTAGGCTGTAGCGTTACAATAATTACAAATGATCGTTCATGGTTTGTTTCTGATACTGAAAGATTAGGTGTTGAGTTTTTACCGATAACTTTAGTGGTATATTAATTGTTGCAAAAAAGGTACTACTAGTTGAGTTGTATATGAATAGGATATAGGGAACACTTACACTTACCTACTCGATGAGCTTGTTCTGTTGATCATGATTCCTACATATTTCTACCAATGTTTTGTTAGTGATCTAATTTTAGCATACACCTCGTCTGCACTTCATCTACATAGTCATTTATATTATGACGTTGGTTTGTCTTACAGTTACGCATTTCTTACCAACAGTTACACGGTGACCCAACACTATTATTTACCATATAAATCTCTACTTCCTTAAATAAAACAACAGGAAAATACGTTCACAAACTATCGAAAACAAAAGGCATAATAAATCCTTAAATTTTAACTTTACCGTTTGAACAAGTGATTTATAGTATCGCGCACCGGACGTTTCTTCGCCATCGTCCCTGTTCGCCCCAAACAAAAATATCGTGCTCCATTTAATCGTATCGTACGTGCATTATGCTAAGACGACGATCAGCTTACGACTCCCCATAAAGATTGGAAGGCCCCAGATTAAGTCTGCTTCATTGACTCCCTGCTTAATTGATGAAAGTGTCGCCTTAACTTCTTGCTGGACATCACAATGTTTTATTAAACTTTTTATCTATTATGAACTGGGGTAAAGATGGTTTTTAATTGTATGACTGATATATTGTACGCGTGTTTAACAGTATCGTAGTCAAAACTTGATTGATTGAGAAAATGATTTCCCAATCTTCAGATTTTCAGGTTCTCACATGGGAAATGTCAGATTTTTCGGCTTTATAGCCAGGCTCTGTTGATAATTTTACGTCAGCGATATATTCGTATTTTAAATGTTTCCGAGCTTTTCAAGTGATGAAAATTAATTAACTTCGTTTTCAGTAACAGATTCGAGAGAATTTAATTTTCAGGTTTTAGGAACCGTTTTATCAAACTGGTAGCGTTCCAGATTAAGATAAATCAAATGAGGTTTCGTTAGTCAAAATTGATTTAGTATCTATCTTAAAAGAAAAATTGTTAAAAAAACTTACGTTACTTCGATGACTTCTTAGTAGATAGGTAGTAAGTACCTAATAATATGCTCATACTTATATACTTCCAATAAGTAGGTTTATTTCATTTAAATTCAAATTCAATTTTGGGAGTATATTTCGAGAGTAAGCATCATTATTATTATAATATAAAAGTAAGCCAAAGGAAGGATTTTTTGAGAGTATTTTGTACTACTTACACGTTGAAAATCGTTGAGACAATTTCTCGAAAATCCCCTTTAATTTTCGTCTCGTATTTTACTTATCTGATCTCGTAAATCACTTCAGTGGGTTGTAAAAAAAAAGAATCTACACTTAATTTCTTCAGTAGATATATCTCACTACTTCACTGAGATTTACGGCTAATAAAATAACTTGGCTGCTTTTTGATGTAACTTTTTATTGTGTTTATTATGTTTGAAGTTTCATTTGCCATCGGTGCTTATTTTTATTTTTACGGATTATTTAATAATGTTGGCTTGTGCCTAAAGTTTACTTGAGCTAGTATCATCATTTTATTCAACGCAATATAAATAAAACTTTACTGACGATTTATAGGCCTATCAGGTATTTTGGACTACTTCAATAACCAGTAAATTCAGCATAAAAATAATGTTTTTTAAATAAAAAATCGCCCAAAAAAAATTTTTTTTTTTCGATTTATTCTGTTTTCTCACAGAGCAGGCCTGTGTCCCAGCAGTGCGAACATTATAGGCTGATTATTTTTTAAGGTTTAGTTAAATTCAACAATATTAATTTAAAGGTTTTGTTAACTTCAACAATATTTAAAGGTTTCGTTAACTTCAACAATATTTTATACTCATAGTGTTTGAGAACTACAAAATGCGTTTAATACCATCAAAATATTTTGATAATTCCATCATAAACATGTCCTTAATACATATTTAAAAGGCTCAACGTTGTAAGTTTTATTAAACCATTTGAAAATAGTTTGAACAGACTTTTAACTTGCTTAAGTTAGCTCAGCCTAACCGTAAAGCGGTTGTTATTTTGAATTATGGCTTTAAGTTATTTTTACCATGCTTACTATTTTAATATCCATGACGTTTCTTGCAGGTTCTCTATAGGGTATGTTTTTTTTTTTAACTTACTTTTTATTGACGTTAGTTTTAGTTACAGTTCTGTCACACAACATAACATCACGCCTGTCATGACTGAAGAGTTAGGCAGAGCTGTGCCTGAAGCATACCCACATTTTGCCAGTTATATTTAAGTACCACCTAATAGTGAGCCTATTGCCAACATACAAACTCGCGGCGAAATTTAATAAAAAAATATTGTGGCGAATATATAGAATTACCTACCTGTACCTATCTTATTATTAAATACACATACACATACATACATAAACTCATGCCTTCTTCCCATGGGGGTAGGCAGAAACTATAGAACGCCACTAATTACAACACACACACTATTATTAAATAAAAAAATGCCATAACCTTCTTGCCAACGTTATCTAGTGTACATAATAAATTAAAAGTAAAGAAAAAAATAAAAACTTAAACTAGTTGCTGATAATTATATTCTCTGTATGTTAAAGTGTGTTTATATTATTTAATTTCTAAGTACCCTTTATTATACAATTTATTCTGCAAGATACCCTCTACAGGTGAAGGCTTCCTCCTATCTAGTCTTTATCTGATTATTAGCCACATCTAATGAATATGCTAAAAAATAGGAATCATAATAAATCCATGTCGCATACTATGTTTTAAGATTCAATCAATCAATCAATTCAGCCTATAGCAGTCCCCTGCTGGACATAGGCCTCTCCCAGGCTGCACCACAATACCCTGTCCCCCGCCTTCCGCATCCAGTAAGTCCCAGCCACCTTTTAAAGGTCGTCGGTCCATCTAGCTGGGGGGCGTCTCACACTACGTTTGCCGATACGCGGTCTCCACTCCAGGACTCGTCTGCTTCACCAGTCATCGGTCCTACAACAAACATGTTCTTAGATTGCCATATAAAAATCTATTCGAAAAAGCCGCATAGGTCCGAATATTGCAATCCAAAGGTTCACTGTCTCGTATTTACGTCAAAACATATTATTTTATAAATATTTCCATCCTGATACCGCCCCGACGCGGTATCAATCATATCATTTGGCCCAGAACCCGTAAATTAACCCAAAAAAACTGGCCAAGTGCGAGTCGGACTCGCGCACGAAGGGTTTCGTACCATTATCTATAAAAATGGCAAAAGAATCACGTTTTTTGTATGGGAGTCCTCATATTTGTTTTATTTTAATTTAATTATTTATTTTTAAAGTGAATATACAACTAAATATTCTGTAAATATTTCAAGCGTCTACCTGTTGCTATTATCAATATAGAGCAAAAACGAGCAAAAAATCACGTTTGTTATATGGGAGCCCCCTTAAATATTTATTTTATTCTGTTTTTTGTATTTGTTGTTATAGCGGCAACAGAAATACATCATTTGTGAAAATTTCAACTGTCTAACTATCACGGTTCATGAGATACAGACTGGTGACAGAGGGACGGGCAGACGGACAGACAGACAGACAGCCAGATAGACAGACAGACGGCGGAGCTTTAGTAATAGGGTTCCCGTTTTACCCTTTGGGTACGGAACCCTAAAAATGACAATATAGACAAAAATCGTAACATGAATAATCGAAAATCCTATAAAATTGGAAGGTTAAGTATCTATCAGCCGGTAGGTATACAGCGCCATTTTGTGAATAAAATATTAGTCGGCCAGGGTTCTAAACGAGCGTCGTCCAAATCGGGTCCCATCGATCAAAGAAATCACATCTCATCTATAATGTACCACAGAGTACCGCGTAACAGTTAAATCATTGTGAAAACATACTGTTGGGACAGTAGCGATAGAATCGTTGTTTATTTTACATAGCATGGGTTTTGATTACCTAGACAAAGTTATTAAGTTTTTGCCTACAGAAAAATAAATTTAAGCCTAAGTTGAATCTAAGCTAAAAAATATGTGATAAGGCAACGGTGTAGTTTAAAAGGAGATGTAATGACAAAAATTGAACAGAGTATGCTAAGATGGTTTAGTCATGTTGACAGGATGAATGAAAGGAGACTTAAAATATATATTTACAAGGCAGAAGTGAGTGAAAACGCTGGGAGGGGACACCCTAGTAGGACATAAATAGTGACCTTATTGGTGATGTTCTTCAGAAAGGTCAGGTGCATAGTACTCGCAATCGGCGTGCGTGTATGACTAGACGTATGAACGTAAACGAAGCAAAAGGAGTATGTAAGGAGCGTACCAGGTGGTGTTCTATAGTTTCTGCCTACCCCCATGGGAAGAAGGCGTGAGTATATGTATGTATGAATCTAGTTTTAAGACCTCGAATATGTATTCGCCAAGGCTAATTAAGCAGATAAATTATTAGCAGAGGACTGTATTAATTAAGCTTCATAACAGTATTAATGCTGTCTTTAAAATTATTGTATTTCAAAACAGTTCTACTTCTGATCTCCTAGCTACTACTGAGACATTTTTAACCCGACATATTTTGATGTGAAGGCTGACTGAACCACTATGGTTGACTTGACTTAAAACACAAAGAACTACTATTAAGAAATGCAAATGAGGAAGTAAGTAATAAACCACAAAAAAATTGTGTAAAAATCTTGCCAATTCCAAGATATTCTGTGTTACGGAACTAAAATGGCACAGAACCTTACAAGTGCCAAAAGCAAAAACGCGTCTGCTCCTGCCACGCTACCCGTATGTTTCCACTTTTTCTGATCAGTCTGCGTCAGTATTTCGGGTAATGTCATTTTGTTTATAGTCATAAATTCAATACTACTATACATTATAATTTTATGTGGCATACTCACGCTATGAAGCAGTCTTATAAAGAATATTACAACTTTATAATCAGTGTAATGGTCGCGTTAAATATGTACGGAATTAACATAGCCATGTAATTTGCATATGAAAAGTGGTTTTTGATAAGGTGTATTCTTTACATACTGCTGTTATATGACTATGCTGTGGCTTTATCGGTAATTATAAATTCTGAATTATGAAAATTATATTTAAAACGTTTTTTATTAAATACGATGTTGATTAATCCGTTAATCCGTATAAATTATGATTTATCAGAAATAAGCGTGTTAGTTATTAATTGTAAATAATTAAACATTTCTTTGATGTACCTAATTACTGGAAATTTATTCAAATTAAAACGTCATTGAGCTTATTCAGTTCATTGACTTTGAACGATGTTTACATAAATCTAAAATCGGAGAACTACGTGATTTTATTTACTAAAACTTTTCAACTGACATCCCACACTACTTAATAATACTCGTAGTAATGAATACAATCATGATCTTTATGAAACATATGCCACATTAAACGAAGATTTGCATAGTAGGTTAGCTATTATCGAGTATCGCTTAGATATTCGTAGGTAGATATGTAGCTATTCAAATAGTTCACTACTAAATTGGCTGAAATTCATAATTTATCTTGACATTATACTGCTTATATTCAATAAATAACACAACTAACTATTTACATTAGGTACAAATTTAAATGACTAACAATAACTAAATTAAATGACTAACTAACTAAATATACGAATAAATACAAATTACTTATTGTAATAAAATACTAGTCAGTGACCTTTAGCCAAAGAAATCTAGTTTAAAAAAGGCACACCGCTTAAAGCTTAATTTTCATCAAATTTTCACACCATTCATTTTCAATGACTCATTTAAAATATACAATTATTTATACTAAAAGCCAACGAACACCTGCAAAACTTTTCTACTTCGCCACATACAATTACTTCTAACATAGCCGCGTCATGACACGGCATTAGAGCTGCTAACTGATGACCTCTACGTTTGAGGTCACTCCTTTAAATGTATGCTACTATTCTCAGATTTTGGTAGAATCGTTCGTGGTAATAATTGAACCGATTTCCATGTAGTCTATGGCATTTTTAAAGAAAACTACTTAAATCGTAATAGTGGTTTAGTTACTGAATTTAAGGGTAAAAATAATTCATACTTACTATAGATTTGGACCTTGATTTTTTCGTTCCGTGTGGTGCCGGACGTAAAGAATAGCACCGCCCTATTTGTTCTCGTGGGTGTCGTAAAAGGCGACTAAGGGACTTGCACTTGGCGGGTAGCAGCGTTCTCTGTGAACACCATAAAAGGACCGCCAACCCGTCTGCCAAGCATCACCCTCCCCCCCCATTTTGGGGGAGGACTATGTCCAACATTAGATGTATTTCGGCTGAAATGAAGATGATGAAGATAGATTTTGAATAGTAATGTTGATTTTTAATTCAAAAATACATTGATGTTGTACAAAATGCGAATTTTCGGAAAGTGTCTGATTGGCACGATGCCAAACCATGTAGAAGCACACTCTTATCATAGTTTGATAAAACGTTTTCTTGTACAGAAGCCTTAGTCTACTGCAGTTTAGTCTGAAACCTCCCTGAAAAACAAAATCATAATTTCTCGCTCTGACTAAGTTTAGCAAAAAGGTTGGTGACACATGAAAACAACAAACTAACACCTAAAACCTTTATTTCCTTGTAAAACCGCCCTTAAATAACCAAGTATTTGTGTGTCAGTCACCCACGTTACCTATAAATTTGTAGCAAACCATTCATTTTCAAATAGCCAGGTGCTGATAACCGTTATTTCACACAAACTTTATTATTAAATACTTCGAAGGTTTCCCCTACCATTAACTGGTGAATGTACGTAAAATTGTCGTGGTTAGCCGTATATTGTTAATAACCATGAATAAATGAAATGCCAATTGTTCTAATTCTATGTATTTCAATACTTATTTATTGGGAGTCAATGTTATAAAGTGTCAGTTTTCATTGAATGAGCAAAATACACACTCAATAATTATCTCAGTAGCAGAAAACATCAACTGCTGAGGCGTGCCTTCGTGTACGACAGCAGCCCGTGCTGCGTCTCTGGTACCGCGCGTGTTGACCGCTTTGAATAAGCTCGTGGAAGCCAACCCGGACTGCGATCTGTTCGTTAATAAATTCGCCAATTTAAGGTTTCTACAGACCGGCGTGACACGCGATGCGACACAAAGGCACCGCTCGTCGCGCGACATGCGGGGCCTTTGTGTCGCGCCAGTATGTAGAATCCTTTAATAGTTATGTGCCTACATTTTTGTGAAAATAATAGTATTTAATTGTTGTTATTAGTTTATGTATTATATTTGAACTTATTATACAACATTATTTTTAGTAGGTTTATGCGAAACCTGAATATAGTTTGTTCAGAATAAGGAATTGAATCGATTTAATTAATTTTTACACCATGTTATATTTTGTCCCAAAAATATTTAAGTGTGATGGAAAATGTTATCACCATTTAATTACTTACAATACAATCGCCGTACGGTTATGTACCTACTGCCAAATTATTATCAATGAGCGCAAGACGGCCCTGGAGGCCTGGAGGCCCGCGGGCACCGCACCGTTAGCATTTTTCCTGCCAGGATTGAGAGTTTGTCCGAAAGGGATATCGAGGCCCTGGCACACAGGCAAATGAAGGAACACGGGTGGGTTTTAGTCAGTAAAAGTCTGACACGCCCTTCCGCTCCACCCAGAGCGGGAGAAGTTATTTGATAATTTCGCACCAAAAAATAAAAAGCATGTTTGTGTAGGTACGGAGAACCCGGTAAAACAACCTTATAACTTTGTGATTTTAAATGATACAGTTTTGCAATTTTGTACATAGATTCTTTACATAAAAATATCTAGTATTTTTATGTAAAGAATTTTAAAGCACGTGTTTCGGGTTTCGCATATACTAAAACTAATATTGTATAATTATACTTTGATTTAAGTAATTAGTTTCTTAAGCCATGTAAATCAAATAAATAAATAAAAATACGGCCTTTACTGCCTTGTCGGTCTAATGGTCGCAAGCACTACTGTAAAGTGTTATTGGGGTTTTACATCTGGATTTTCGCAGTAACGCGCCCGGAGTCTGAATTTGTGCCCGGTTGATGGCAATAGGCTCGCCCCCTGTTACATAGGACTTAAGGGGACGATAACCGACTTTTGATGATTTTATACTGAAGATCACGTCTAAACGAGTAGTGTTAATGATTTGAAAAAAATATATGATATATTAGACATTAGAGCATTTTCTCAATAACTTAATAATGTGAATATTTTAGATTATGTTTATATTACATAGTGAAATTAATTTGTAAAGTTATGTCTAACGCTGATAAAAAACTGAGAATGGTGCAAAATCTACCAAGCGTATTTTTCTGAAACCTTCACTACTTTAAATATTGATCTTTTAGTATGCGCGTTTTATTAAAATACCTTTTGTTTTGTGTATAATAAATGGATAATGCGTCAAATTGGGGACAGCGCTCCTTGATGGGTGAGCTCAGTACAGAACACGCAAGCTAACCACTCAAGGTCACTGGCATATATCTGCGTCTTAACTGGTGAAATGTGGGTGTACTAAAAGGTACAACACCTCTGCCCAACCCTTCGGGGATTACAAGTGGGATGTTATGTTGTGTGTTTATTTTTAAATACTTCGAAGGTTTTCCATACCATTAGCCGGTAAATGTTGCGGTTAGCCGCGGTCATATTGTATTTAAAATCATATTACCATGAATAAATGAAATGCCAATTTGTAGGTTCTAATTCTGTGTGTATCAGTGGTTATTTTATGGGAATCGATGTTATAGTTAATAGAAAGTGTGTTGAACTTATATTTTCACTCAATAAATCAACTCAAATCAGCCTATCGCAGTCCACTGCTGGACATAGGCCTCTCCCAGGCTGCGCCACAACACCCTGTCCTCCACCTTCCGCATCCAGTCTGACCCAACTATCTTCTTAAGGTCGTCGGTCCATCTAGCTGGGAGGCGTCCCACACTACGCTTGCCGATACGCGGTCTCCACTCCAGGACTCGTCTGCTCCATCGGCCATCGGTCCCTCGACAAACATCATTCACTGAATGAGCAAAAAAATACTGCCTCGTTGGTCGTGTGGTCCCAAGCGCTACTGCTCAGCTCTAGGTTCTAGGTTCGATTCCAAGGTCGGGAAAAGTGCTATAGGGTTTTACTATATGATATTTTTCAGTAGCAGCCCGGAATCTGAATTTGTGCCCGGTTGATGGTAATACGGTCGAACCTCTGTGCGAATGCCCCCAGGATGGCGCTGGAGCTAGCCCAAACCCTGCAAATTAGGGATGTGCATCGTTTTCGCATAGTAGAATGGAAACAATCAATTTGCGACCCGGCAAACATCCCTGTTGTGCTACAGAATCGGGAGCTACAAAATTTTACTGGAATCATCATCATCTTCATAATCATTTCAGCTGAAAGACATTCACTGCTGGACATAGGCTAAGCACTGCCACTTCGACCGGTTCTGTGCTTCCCGCATCCAGCGGATACCTGCGGCCTTCACATGGTTATCGGTCCACCTTATAGGAGGCCTTCCAACGCTACGTCTTCCGGTACGCGGTCGCCACTCCAGAACCTTTCGGCACCATCGGCCATCAGTTCGCGAGCAATGTGCCCTGCCCACTGCCACTTAAGCTTGGCAATTCTTTGGGCTATGTCAAATTAGATATGTGCCTGTTCTTTGTTCAAATAATATAATAATCAAAATAATTGTATTGATATCATTTCACAACTCCGTCACATCCTCTTATGTTCTAATTCGAAACTCTCGAAGTGTTGTCTTCCAATAATTATAATTGCTTAGATAAAATATTAAGGACATTTTTTGTATAATTATGAAGAGACAAGACTAATTCTTCTCTTAACAAGACATACGAAACAGTTGTCTCTATTGACCTAGGACAGACTTGACCTCCACAATACCATTAGGTAAGATTAATTTGATAGAAAAGAAGGGGTAGCGGTAAACATCTGAATAATACCTACATTTTTTATACAAACACATTGCTTGTATATTTATATTTAGCCTATAATATCCCACTGTTGGGCAAAGGCGTCCCTCTTTCTGATCCACACGCGTCTGGTCTTTGTCATTGCTAGCCAGTCTATTCGGTAGGAGTCAAGTTCGTTCCTCCATCTTCGTCTTGGTCTGCCGCGATGTCACTTAGCATTTAAATATGATCTAAATAATATTCAGGTCATAAATCTTCATAATCCACATTTTCACATTTTTAATTGTAAACAGCTTCTATCTTGTCTAGACCAAAATCAAATCAAATCAAAAATATTTTTATTTCACATAAGCCTAGATGGGCACTTATGAAACGTCAGAAGCTAGGTGCACGGTTCCAATTGGTCGTTTCCTATGGAGAAAAGCCGGCAAGAAACTCCACGGTCACTCTTTAAAAAAAATAAAATTGGCTTTTACAATGATTTCAAATTACAGTGTTAATAGGTATCAAAAGTACCAGGTACTTAAAAAAATAGAAAATGGTCTACAGATCTACAGTCTATTAAGCCTACAACGTCCTCACAAACCAATTATTATAAAAAAAATAAACTTCTATAGCAGGTACTACTCAACAAATTTTTCTTCACAAATTTGGCCACCGTATTTTGCAGGGTACCGAAAGTAGGCATTATAAAAACAACGGCCGGTGGCCAAGGTCAATAGCCCTGTCGTCCCTACTCAATTGACCCTGAATACCACACGAGCTATCTAAATGTAGGACCGTAAGACCATAAAATAGATAGCGAATCAGAAGATCTATTCTTGATGATGCACGATAAGAGCATACAGAGATAAAAGTCGACCAATAAAATCAAAACACAAAAAAAAAATCAACTGCGGTAATATAAATAGGTAATATCCCGGTTAATTTTCTACAAACAGTTACTCTTTCATTAAAGTCATCAAGCGCTTGAGAAACAAAAAAAAAAACTATTGTGCTTTAGACCACACGACTCAATCAACTCAGCCTATAGCAGTCCACTGCTGGACATAGGCCTCTCCCAGGCTGCGCCACAACACCCTGTCCTCTTCCTTCCGCATCCAGTCTGTCCCAGCCACCTTTTTAAGGTCGTCGGCCCATCTAGCTGGGGGGCGTCCCACACTACCCTTGCCGATACGCGGTCTCCACTCCAGGACTCGTCTGCTCCACCGGCCATCGGTCCTTCGATAAACATGGCCAGCCCACTGCCACTTCAGCTTGCTTACTCTGCAGGCTATGTCGGTAACTCGGGTTCTCTTCCGTATAACTTCATTTCTGATCTAATCCTTCAGAGAAACTCCGAGCATAACCCGCTCCATAGCACGCTGAGTTACTTTGAATTTGTGGACCAGCCCGACTGTCAGTGTCCACGTTTTGGCACCGTATATCATAACGGGAAGGACGCACTAGCTGAAGACCTTAGTCTTCAAAACTACTGATTATACTTACTTACAACAATAGACCTGCACTGTGTCTTAGGTATACGAAACGCAACTGGCTATGAGAGAAAGAGAGAAAGAACATGTGTACTCGCACCTCTCTCTCTTGCCCCCACAGTAGGTAATATACGAAACGTAACTCTCTCTCTTTCTATCTTCACTAACTTATATCTCCCTCTCAACTTCCGTTCGCTCGCTTCCGTAACGCTCTTGTCACGCATTCACCAGCTTACTCCCTAAGTCAAGCGTGCGTAAAGAAGTTTTACTTAAAAAAAAAATTAAGATAATTGATTTTCACTAGAATAGTTAATTGCCTATTGATATACTGTAAAATTAACTTCAAGCATAACACAATACCAATAGTATTTTATTTTTCTTGAAGGAAATCTGCAGGGATCCATTTCTCAGTTTCAACGCTATCTTTACAGAAAAACAAAGTTCGTGTATCACTGGTCAGTTTCCGTCACTCGTCAGTTTACTTAATTCGCCAGTTCCGTTAATTAGGTACTTTTGCTGATTGATCAGTTTAAGATTTTTTTTTATGAATACGCGGATACGAATAATACTAGAGTTTCTGTAAATAAATACCTTTAAATATCGCGAGCCTTCTGCGTTTTCTTAGATTTTGTATAAAACTCAATTGTTATGTATCATGTTGTACCTGCTACAGAATAGTAGGTGGAACGATTTGTACAAATGGTATTGGTTTCTCGATGTAAAGAATGTTCGAAGCTTTTAACTTAAAGTGATATTGTAAAACGATAGTTCATTTGTTAGACAGGAATTTCTATAAAGACTGTCTGCTTGATGTAAATAAAACTGTGGCCTTGAACGTGTTTCGTTTTATTTCGAGTCTTTTAAAGGTAAAATAACTAAACCAAAGGGTAAAGAGTTCTTGCTTGTAATCACCAGGTTTTGTTTTAAAACCTGTGCAGTGTCTGAAGAGCATTTCAAATTTTCAACATCATTGGTGCTTGCGCAATAAGAATAAATTCATGAGAAATCTGGAACATTTAAATCACCAACACGCATTTGAAAACTCAAACTCAAAGCATTTATTTCAATTAAACCATTGACAGGCACTTTTGAATTGTCAAGAAGTCGGTCAGTTACAAATATGAAGCTAGTTGCCCATTCCAAATAGTAGGTTCCTATGGAGAAGAACGGGCAAGAAACTCCACGGACACTCTTTTAAATTAAAATATTGATACAATATATTGGTTACATCATTCATATCGAAGTTAAACATGTGAGAACGATGCAATACGTCAAAAGCGTTCGTGATAAAAAGATAACAATTCAAAACTAAAATAATTAAAAATAAGCCGTGGCAGCTAAGAGATGACCAGTCCCAACTGACAGCGCCCGTTCACGAACATGACGCACGGATCAGCACCATTCAGCTCAACCATTTTGAAGGGAGCTAAATGATCCAACACACACGCCACCATCAGCGAAACATCTGAGTGAGCATGACATACTCTCAGCCGCCAGGGCACATTTAAGTCAATGAATAACATAATTACCCGGTAAATGGCTCTATTGTACATAGTACTCACACCTGTGATATGCAATTATATAATACAAAGGAGATTCGAGTTTATACAATGAAAAGATAGTCTTCCAATCTTCATCAGCTCCAGTTGACTGTGTGAGAGTCGTGATCAATACTCCCTGCGATCTTCTCCCAGGCCTCTGCCCTGCAGGGTGACGATTACAAGCTCGGACTACAATACTCATAGCCTAGCATGGTAATAACAATTAAATTATAGCTGCCCGCTCAAAGCCCTCACTTATCTTCTAATTTCACATCCATATCAACTAATTTGCATACAATCTCTTTAAAATATTGCACTCCAAATTAACCTCCCAAAAATTCTTTGTTAGAATTGAAAAAGCCTCATATTTTACGGCAACAGTCATTAATGTCAGAAGCAAGATGGCCGGTCCATAAAATATGTTATTATAATGCCGTACAGGGCCCACTTATACCAAGTACGGTCACTTTACATATCGCCGGGTATTTTAAGTTTAGTTTTAGCAAATTAGACGGTAACGTCGTCCGTATTTTGTGTTGGTTTGGTAGCTATTAGATTCTTTAACTTGAAGATTATTGATGTGTGATTTTATAAGATAATTATGGCATAGGATAAAATATAATTGGTAAGAGGAAATTAAATCATTGAACCATGTACGGTTTTTTTATATATTAAATTATTTGCTATAATTATGTCAGCTATCATAATCGTAATCGGCCTATAATATTCCCACTGCTGGGGCACAGGCATCCTCTCTTCATGAGGGAGTGGGCTATATGTCAGCTAGCACACGCCAATATACCAACAAATACAATGAAAACTACACAAAAGCAAAAAAAAAAATTGTAATACCTAAATAAAAGTCTTCAGACTTAAAGGGCGTGACAGTATTAATGCTGGTGACAGTATTAAACCAAGGGTTTGCACCATCATTATTAAGGCAAATCTTATCTCAATGTTATTATTGCGATCGCCAATCGGTTAGCCGATGTACTGATGATGACAATCACCCGCTTGTTTATTTTTATGTTGACGATCTTTTTGGAGGCCTATGTTCGTCAGAATACGTTCTAAATACATACAATTATACACTGACCAGTTTTTAGTTCCACCACTAAATATCCCAAATCGCTATGCACGACTAACTCCGATCCGCTACGAATAACTGCAGTTGCATCCTTCATCCAGATTTCCAGAACCATCGCGAGAGGTGTCGCATTTGGAATAGAGCACATACTGCGATGACACGCGAATTTTTATGTCTCCAACATCTGTGACAAACAGCCTCCGTTGAATAATAGAACGTTCCTTCTGATATAAGCTGAGTCATATTCTGGGATATGACATGTATAATGTATGGTTTATTAATTATGTATGAGTGTATTGTTTCTGTTTTGTATGGCTTATGACAAGGAGAAGACTAAGTATTTTCCACCTGAACGTGTTGTAAATGTTTACTTAGGGATAGCATCAAAAGGATGGGCAGCGTGTCTTGTGTACTAAAACGTGATAAACTTCCAATCTGCCAGTCTCGATTTATAGTGCATTAAAATATTACCCAGAATCAGAATCAGAATGCTTTATTTGTAAACATAGGTCAAATTACAACCGTGTGCGAGTTGTTACAGATTGGTAGATCCTCTATGTTTTGCCCAGAGGCGTACAAATATATTTAATTAACATAGTCGTAGTTGAGATTTTTACTTTTTAACACAAATTTAATTTTTAAGATATCGGTGGTAGAATTATGTAAAATGTCCACTTAAGTTCGATTGCTTTGGATATAGATAAAAAATTTAAGTGACAATAATCTATGCTGTTTTTTATGTTAAGCATAATGCGCAGACACTCCATCAGAATCAGAATCATAATATTTATTTGTAAAACATAGGTATTTACATAAAGGTGATAGGTTAACATATTTGGGCGCTATGTTTTGCCGTGAAGGCGTACAAATATTAAGTGAAATGAAATTAAAAAATACAATACTTAAAAACTCATCCTTTAAGCCGATAGACGTCCACAGCTGGACAGGCCTCCCCCAAGCATCGTCACTTCGACCGGTTCTGTGCTTCCCGCATCCAACGGATACCTGCGGCCTTCACAAGGACATCGGTCCACCTTGTAGGAGACCTTCCAACGGTACGTCTTCCGGTACGCGGTTGCCACTCCAGAACCTTTCAGCCCCATCGGCCATCAGTTCTGCGAGCAATGTGCCCTGCCCACTGCCTCTTAAGCTTGGCAATTCTTCGGGCTATGTCGGTTACCTTGGTTCGTCTGCGGATCTCTTCATTTCTGATTCGATCACGGAGGGAAACTCCAAGCATAGCCCTTAAAAACTAAATGAAACAAACAATAACACAAAACAAAATAAACTAAAAAATATTAAAAACTATCATTTATAAAATCTGGAACAGCATAATAATATTGTTCAATTATTAGCGAGGTGAGCGCTTTCTTAAACTTTAATACTAATATTTTTTCCATTTCTCTTTGGCATGTGTTAATTTTGTTCTTGATAGAATTGTAATATTTCCAAGTTTGGCACGCGTATGGTAAGCATGGGAGGAGGTTTGAGTCCATTACCATTTTCTTCAATTCTACTGGGAGGTTGCTTCATAATTGTAGTTATTATAATTATTTCATGCTAATACAAGAGATGAAGAAGTACGTGGTGATAATGGCAACTTACCATTCCAACTATCATCCTTGTCCTATTATTATTATTATATCATATAATTCAGGTAACGCCCATAGTGTTAGTAACAATGATCTTAAAAAAAATAGTGTTAGTAGACATACAAGTTTTATTACGTGTGGAGTTTCATCCAATGTCGCAGCATTGGAGACTCCCATCTATCTGCGAATAAACTCAAGATAGTGTTGGTACTGCCGCGGAGACGAGCAAGCAGAGAAGCGCTTCTTTTACGTATGATGGCCGCAAAACCATCTATATGCCTTTCCGCAAACAGCATTGACGCGCTACATCGCCACGGCAGCCTCAACAGTATCCTGAGTGCGTTATTATACTGGACACGTAGATCGCTATATGCACGCAAACTATAACTAGCCCACAGGCTGCACGTGTAAATGACGAGCAAAATGATTTAAACAATGTAATCTTGACCGCCTCTGTACATCGCGCAAACCTATCAAAAAAATTGCGCCTATATCAAAGGGTATTTGAGCCTGATACGATAAAGTGAAGCTACGTAACGCCTGATGCAGTAGTTTATATAAAGGGCAATGCCCAGCGCCGTTTACGTGCTGACACAGGCAGTTTCCATGTAAATTGGGATTGTAACAAAACCGCAGTGTATGCACCAGCTGCGTATCATCCTATGTCAGTAATAAAAGCGAGTTCAGAGCAAGAAATAACTGCTGAGTCTACACATGGCTTTATTGGATTTTTTGAAGGATGAATAACAATGTTGAAAAATAAACACGAAAGAAAATCATTCCCTCGGACGGGCTAAGTTGGTAGCCCATAGTCCGAGGGAATGATTTTTTTTAAAGAGGTTGCTCTTTGCCCGATATGGTGGCTGAAAAGAATCATTTCTATCTTCTGTCCTATTAAAAAGAATTTAAGTTAATTTCGACTGCCGATCTAAAGGGAGTAGGGAGAGGAACACATGGACTTCTGTCGTTTCATCTGAAATCACGATCACGCAGTTCAGTTTTCAATGAGAAGAGATAACCATGTTAAGGGTAGATTTTAATTGCAATTATGGTTTTAAGTCACTACAATTTTTATACACACATACGTTTCAACTCTTTATAACCCACACGGATAACAAACGTAAAAAGGGGTTACTGGATCTGTCCGAAAAAAATCGCCAGAGATAACGTGACCGCCGTTTTTAATGTCGTACCGGACACTGGCATCCGGCATGTTGTGCCGCGTTTGTGAGGCGTTAACGCCTCGATGGACCCGGGTCCGACTCTGTTCCGGCCGTTGCCCGGTAAAAGTTTTATGTGCTCGCTTTGTTTCGATTTTTTTTTTCATTTTATTTGGCGCCGAAAGTACTTTTTTAGTATCGAATGGTTGAATTGTGTGATCGGATGTTCTGGCTCTTGTTCTGTGAATGACAACAAACTCAGCTCAGATGAATAAGCCCCTGTAAAAGTATTTACACGGTCTTAACGTTTTTGAACAAGTTTAAAATAGCTTTAGCGCCAAAACGTTATCACCTACTTTTTACATCGAAACATGACATTATTTTACTAAGTTTAGAGTCAGGAAGTAAGGTAGAGTTACTTTAAGTTTAGAGTATTGATAACCACATCTAGTTTTTAAAATATGATTGACGTGTAAAAGTGTTTGTACAAACCTACTTACCTACAGAAGTAAAATCATTAATGATTTATCATAAAACAACGCATACAACAAAAACGGTAGCCAATTTATTCAACTGCGAAGAAGGGTTAATATGTTTTTTTTTATCGATAAAAACAGAACGTACGACAACGCACATGACATTCCAGCCAGCTGGCCGCCTGTCGCTGACAAAATAAGTCGAACGGAACCTCCAATAGGGGAACCGTCAGTGACCCACTTTGTGTTACCTACGGGCAAAACCGTAAGTTTATTGGATCTACAGAAATCTGCTATCTGCAGGCACTTATAAATTAACAGTCCATTTCTTTCTGACTTTGCAGTATTGTCAAAATCACAGTGATCTTTACTTTCATTAAAAAAAGGTTCAAATTCAAATTTATTACTGTTAGGTTATGTCAGGTTCCTTGCCACTGACAATAAGTCTGTCAAAATCACAGTGATCTTTATTATCGTCATAATAAGGTTGCTGTTGGGTTGCTGATAACACAGGTAAAATTACAACTGTGAAAATACTATACTGTATGTCCTGAGTGTATGTCACATAACATAAAAACAATCCACTTTAGACAAATTACAAACACCCGTCAATTTGACAGCCAACATGATAACAAAAACTCGTATGAAAAATACACATCGGTGAACAATAAAGTATACACACATTTATATTTGGTGTCATTAGGGGTGCTAATCACCAAACATAGCACAACACGTCACACAGTGATAAATTACACAAAATGTAACGATGTTTATCGATTATCGATTACAAAGTGACACGTTTATTGCGACTGCCGTGCTGTCAATTTGTTTAAATATTTGAAAATGAAAAGCTGGGTTGTTAGTTCTTGGGTCATTAATCTCCATCTTCCCTTTTTTCTTGAAGGTTATCTTGTTTGTACTGGCAAGTTGTTAAATAATTTGATCGTTTTACGTTGGCAGTAGAGGTTACGGAGTCTTGTCAATCAACATGTCAAACCTACTTCTGTAGTATTGTTTAAATTTTTTAAATTAATTATTGTATAAATATTGACACGTTCTATACTAAAGTCACCAAAAACGTAAAATTTCTAGCGTGTGTCCGTTTGGTACCGGACGTTATGATTAGCACCATCCCATTTCTTCCCGTGGGTGTCGCAAAAGGCGACTAAGGGACTTACTAGAGAATGGGCAGCAGCATTCTCTATGCATTTTAACACCATACTGCGATCGCCAACCCGTCTGCCAAGCGTGGCGATTATGGCAAACCCCCCGTTTAGGGGAAGCCTATGTCCAGCAGTGGACGTCTTTCGGCTGAAATGATGAATGATGATGATGACAATTTCTATATAGCGCTTTTCAAATATTTTGAACGTCTATTCGGGAAAAACATGTTGAGAAAACCTCGACTTACTTAATCTTAAATCACCAACCCGTCTTCAGCAAGCGTGGTGATTAATGCTTGTGCTTTCTCTGTATGAGAAGTGGCCTTTGCCCTGCAAAGTGTGGGTCATTAATATTATAGGCGGGTATATTATTAAATTAAATAAAATGGATGTGCGGATAAATAGAAGAAACATTTTGTTAAATTCTGGCAGTGGTATAACAACGTTATATAAATTTCAACCTAATATCTGTACCACCTCCAAACATTAGTCTCATGCGGAAATCGAACCCAAGCCCGCACACCACAAGCGGACGCGTCGGCACTGCATCACTTACTCCGAGACACGGTTCAGATATTAAATTGGTTCAAATAGTGACAAATTGTTTAACTAATGTGACATGTCTCACAAGTAAGCGACATATCTCACAGTTGTTCTGTACTGTGTGGGAGTATAAACATCCGTTGTAAGACACCTTGTTTTATTTGCCACGCTAATAAAGGCGGTAATAGCATTAAAGGATGATCGCCTACTAGGACTTAATAAAGTAAGTGTTAGGCATTTCTTGAGAATTGAGTACACGTGAAGAATTTGATGTACATTGCCGATGCAAAAAATTGTACTTAATATCAAATAATGAACTAGAATGACGTAACTATAGCATTTAAAATTATAAAATGATTACATAATCAATTGAAGTTTTTTTTCTTATAACCTTTCTTTTTTACAGGTATTTCTGATTAATTTATTTTACCGTTATACTCCTAATACGAAACAAACCAAACTTTTCGAGTAATCAAAGCTATTAAAATCATGTAATTTCCGACGAAACTTGTAAACAGAATTTGTGACATTAATTTTTAACAAATGTCGTTTGAATATTGAATATTAGGTACAGTTAAATTGTCTGAAACTTTATTTGATCAATTAAAAGTTATTTTATAAAGGTCACATTCAAAGTATTTAATTTTGAACTTTCGTGTTATTAACATAATTATTTACTTTCTTTGATTAAGTTTTAATTTTACTAATTTGTGCCGTCTTCTTTTTGGAATACGGGCCAAAATTGGTTTTGGTAGATGAATGATCTTCTAGCTTCCTTTCCTTTCTGTTTCATAATAATATATATAGATACAATTTCACATAATAGGCAAGATTGACAACGTTTCAGACAAAAAAGAGACTAACTTTTAGTATACTTCAATGCAAAGTGGGTAAATATGACAAGTACACAAAGTACCAAAATTACTTTAAATTCCAGCAGTAAGTATTGACATAAAAAAAATGTGTATGTATTATTATCACTTAGGTATATTTCTCATGATAAGTAGATTGTATTATTTTTGAGGAATAAATGTCATAAAACGTAAAAGACTTATCACCCAATAGTCATTCAGTATAGGTTAGAATAGGTAGTATAGAGTAGAATTCGAAACTTCAAGGACAATAGACGTTCTGAAGTAACTTTCTATCCTTTGAATTCTACCTTTCGCTCTATTTACTCGCCCACATTGCCCTCAAATAATAATGAAAGAGTCCATTCAAATTCGAAACTAGTCGTGCGTTACAAAAATGTTCTGTAAAAGTGAGTTATGCTTTAACGTAGAAAAAACTGAACACCAACACTGTTATTTTCACATTCGCGGATTACGAACTAAATCCTCAAAAATAACCCCTTTACAAATATACATTTGATGTACAAATAATCCCAAAATAATTGAGTATCAAAAGCTATTAGAGTTTAAACAGACTCACAGAGTGGCTCACAGTTATTGATGTTTGTTTTCCATTGTTCCCTCTGTTATCATTTGTTGAAGTTGTTTTTTGCACCGCAGTGTACGCGGGGTGACGTGAACGGATGACGTCACAGGGTATAATGATTTGTAACTCCTGTTCGTTACAATTTGTTTAACCTTTTATGACATTGGTATGCAAACGTAGTAATATACTTTTTGCGGTGTGAACATGAAAAATTACTTTTGTGACATTTTAATGAACCTATTTTTTTATTCCCACGGGGTAGATAGTATTCATGTGCTCAAATGAACTGTTTCTATTCATCACGATAGGGGTCGGTTCTGATTTATTACACAGGAAATTCCAATTCAGAGCTTCAATTTAAAACCCAAATTCAAACACTCTATTACTCACTGCCGTTTAATTGGGCCCACATCAGAGCATTCTAAGCTCGTCAGCTAAAACTCTTTTGTGGTCTATATCGAATCCAATATCTAGTATACCAATTAACCTACAAATACAGACTGACGAAACGAAACAATTGAGATACAATAGCGGAGCGAAACACGCCGAATATTTCCGAAAATTGGAATTCAGAACTGTTGAATTCTCGTGGTCAACCGATTTGCAGAACGAACACTGAGCTCCATTCGAGAGGCTATATATTAATAATGTATCAAGCTTTCCTACTATGAATGTTGTCTTTTCCCAAGAGATGGAACTCCAGCTGTGAGAAACAGATGCTAAGGGAATGCTCGCAGCTAAATGGAACATGCTAGTTTCCAAGATTGCAGGTATATATTAAGTTCCTTATTCTCGCGTTTAGACTGTTAAGTAGTAAGACCTAGATTGATACAAATAGTTAGAGAATCTTGTGAGATTGTCAGTTCTGAAGTATTGATTTCAGGTTTCTACTAGCTGCTGCCCGCGGCTTCGCCCGCGTGGCTATTTCAAAAATAAAAGTAGCCTTAGTTATTCCTTATAACATCAGCTATGAAAGCAGCAGTGAAATTTTAATTATCTTGAAATTAAGTCAGATTGCACCTATAAATAAAAGTGAAAATAAATTTATCTCTGTTACATTTTTGCCTGAACCGCTATTGCAAAAAAACTTTGATTAATAACATAAGCTAGTACAATATGTTTAATGTTTTTGGATAGCGTATTAAAATACTAATGCAAAAAACCGTTGTTAATATTTTTGCTTGAAGTGCAATTCAAACATTTCAAATTTTATTTTTATCAAATTTTCAGTGGAAAAAAATGAGAAATTTTCTAACCTATTCCTCATCCCTTAGACAAACATATCTATTCATATTTTTTTCTACCTAGTAAACTGGAAATAACATGTTTTCTTAAAGAAAACGTACACGCGGGGGTGAACTTTTCACGGTATACATTTCGACATACTTCCTTGTTGATACCCTACACGTTAAACGAAAAAGATCGCTATTTTATATTAATGCAAAGTTTGCTTAAAATTCGGCGTAATTGCCCCGGACTACATAGTCTCTACCAAGTGTTGGTTGACTTAAAACTGTTGATTATTTGCCAATTCATCTGTACCTACTTTATTATAAGATTCTGCTTTGTTTAAGTTACTTCCAGTCGCGGCGTTCATTATTAGCTTCTTATAGAAGAACCAAACTACAACTCGGCTTTGGTAAACAAAATGATTAAATCTAAGTGGGTAGATCCTTGTCATGTGCAAACTACCATTATAAGCGACCGCGGAGGAAGCTGTTACATAATTTGTCGCTGAATTCTTTATTATTTTGCTAACGTCAATTAGGTATTAGGCGTCTTAGCTGGGCCATATTGTGATTAATGGAATTTTAGGCACGTGTCAAATTCAAGGTTGCGCAAAATTGATGTCATAATGTGAATTGGCTGCCATTTTGTTGTAAATGAAAAAAAATGGGCCGTGTTTTCACGGAAAGTTTTTGTAAAGGTGTAAAATTCGATGAAAAATTAAAAAAAATATGTCGGTCAAATGACCACCTCCTGAGTAGATGCTCATTTGTGCTAGTTTTACGGCGTTTTGAACTATTGCTCGCAAAACATCTGGCTTCAAATTGGTGATTACTTCTTCAATGTTGGCTATAAAGACTTGCAAGGCTTTTGGTTTGTTGTGGAATACGCGAGATTACAAAAAACCCCAAATGATCTGGTCGGTCGGCCACTTCAAACTGCCAAAACGGGAGATCACACGGCCCGGATATTTGTATTTCAAAATCTCCATCGTTGCTCCAGTGCAAAGTGACAAGGTCAAATACTTCCATGCATGCGAAAAAAAAGAACGCAACAATGCGCGAACCAAGATATAAAACGTAAGAGAGCCAAACCAAACAAAAACCACCTTATTACAAAACAAGATTTATATTTTGACATTGCTTAAACCATGGAGCCAGTTTTTGTAATAAGAACGTAACTGTGATAGAAATACCGTTCTTTATTAAAAACTGAAAACTTAGTTCGGTACTAAGTTGACAGTTATGTGTTTAGGATTTTTACCATAGTCGGAATGAAGTTCGAAATTCAATAGTGGCTCCATGTTTTAAACCTGGGTCTGAAGATAAACCTTGTTTTGTAATAAGGGGGTTATTGTTTAAAAATAAATTAAGATAAGTTTCAAAAATATTTTTTGCCAGTATTCAATGGCCGTACATTTTGAATGAAATTTTGCAATGAAAATAGAGGTAATTTAACCCAATTGCGTTTTCCTTCAGACAGAGTATTAACCAAATAGTCAATTAACATATTTCCAAAAAAATTTATATCCATACATGCTGTAATAGTGAGATAAATGGTAACGTAAAAGCCCCCGATTTATTTATTTTTAACTTATTTCTCTATGAGTCTACAACATAAATGCCACATCACAATGACATTAAGACGCCATTTGCAAAAAATATGGCACATTTACATTGTGCACATTTACATCGGAGGAGCTCGTGGCTAAGTAATAAAGCTGCAGGGGTCGATCCTACGGTTATGCTACGCTTGCCGGGGTTGGTCTGTGGATAGGTAACCATATTTACATGCCGAGTCTCATCCGCGCCTCGGAAAGCACGTTGAGTTGTTGGTATCGGCTGTCATTCGTGGATCTTTGACAGTTGCGTCGTCAGAAATCGGAAGGTCTGACAATCAGTTAAGATTGATTGTAGTAACCAGTAACTGGGTAATACGATACCCCTTGGTAAGCCAAGGGGTATCGTATTACTCAGTTATTGGGTTGTGGAGGTCAGATAAGCAGTCCCTCCATGTAAAATACTGGTATTTAGCTAGATCAGGTTAGACTAGAAGCCGAACCCGATCCCAACATAGGGGAACAGGCTAGGCAGACTGGTATTCAGCTAGATCAGGTTAGACTGGAAGCCGAACCCGATCCCAACATAGGGGTACAGGCTAGGCAGCCTGTTTTTTTTTCACATTATGACAATACTTTTGCCGCACCTTCTTTATGTCATGTGCAAACTACCATTATAAGCTTAGCGACCGTGGAGGAAGCTGTTACACAATTTGTCGCTGAATTCTTTATTATTTTGCTAACGTCAATTAGGTATTAGGCGTCTTAGCTGGGCCATATTGTGATTAATGGAATTTTAGGCACGTGTCAAATACCAGGTCGCGCAAAATTGATGTCATAATGTGAATTGGCTGCCATTTTGTTGTAAATGAAAAAAAATGGGCCGTGTTTTCACAGAAAGATTATGTAAAGGTGTAAAATTCGTTGAAAATTTAAAAAAAATATGTCGGTCAAATGACCACCTCCTGAGTAGATGCTCATTTGTGGTAGTTTTACGGCATTTAGAACTGTTGCTCACAAAACTTCTGGCATGTTTGATAAGCACTGTAACTACTTTAAATTATTATAGTATATATATATATAGTAGGTACTTTATAGAAAACAAATATAATAAATTATCTTATCTTATCTTATAGATTTTGATCGCTACTGAAGTTGCCAAACTCGTAGGCAAATTCTGGGCTGACTCTAGTTTACGATCGACATGCCAATAAGAAGATAGATTATATTATTATTATGAAGGTAGAGAGCCGGGGTAGCCCAGTAGTACCTAACAGCCACGACTCACGAGTTTGGAAGGCGCTGGTGTATATGATACAATGATTTTTCATTAGTACAGACACCAACGATACACTTTTTTCTGTAATGGTCATATTTACTAGAAAATTTGTTTGTTTGTGAACCTTATTACGTTTGTTTCTAAAATAAAATAAATATTATGATTATTAATAATAAACGAATAATGAACTCATTAATTACACGATCATGAATATACATGGAAATGTTTGTAACAATAAAATAAAAAATAATAAAAAAAATGTAGGTCCTAGGTTCGAACTTAGACAGGCGCTTTACTTTGTGTAAATTATTACATCACCACTGCTCTCAAAACGGTGAAGTAGAACATCAAAACTTCAAAGACTTATGACATCTACCAACCCGCACTGGGCCCGCGTGGATATCGGCTCACTACCTCAATCAAAATCAAAATCAAAAATGTTTTTATTTCACATAAGCCTACATGGGCACTTATGAAACGTCAGAAGCTAGGTGCCTAGCTAGGCTAGCTAGGTGCCCTCACAGAGTGGAGGCCTGTTTCCCATCAGTGGGATCATTATATAGGCTGATTAAAGTAAAGATAGGTTTGTATATGACGATCATTTTTACTAACGTAATCGGTAAGTAGGTACCAAGGACTCAGCATCTGCCATGCCTTTTCCCAACTTTAATGGGGTCGGATTCCAGTCGTTAGTCTGATAAATGTATCAGAATACAAGAAGGTATTTTACGTGGAGTGACTGCCCATCTGACCTCCAATTTACTGAGTAACACGATATCCCTTGATGGACTTGCCTATCTATTGAATATTGTTGGAAGTTGCAACATTTAAATTAATATTTACTCATGATAACTTGTATTACTGTCATTAGACCGATGTGTCTGTGTTCAACGGTGCACCGATAGGTGTAAGAATAAAAGGTGTCTTCGGACCCTTGTGGTCTTTCCAGGTAAAAGTGCGTATTCATTAGTGTTCTTCCCGTCCCTCTTCTCCTGGCAATAAAAACCATAATAACATATAGGTACAGTCCACTACCAAAAAGGGATTTATGAGCGGGTTTGCTGAGCAATGCCACACGTCAGCATGGTACCTACACCGCCGATAACCCGAACAAATATGGTTATGTAAAAACTTTTGATGGTATTTGCATAGCTTAGTGTAATTAACGAATATTAACTTTACAAATTGAAGACGAATTCTTTAGTTATTTCGTCGTTGAACTAACTAAAGAATCAGCCTTACCAAAGATTTCAAAATATTTTATTTCACTTATACCTACATGGGCACTTATATAACATCAGAAGCTAGGTGCACGGTTCCAATTGGTCGTTTTTTATAATCATAATAATGTTATTTTTTTTTTTTTTTTTTTGGGGTGGGAAATTATCAAATAACTTCTCCCGCTCTGGGCTGAGCGGGAGGGCGTGTCAGACTTTTACTGACTAAAACCCACCCGTGTTCCTTCCGTTGCCTGTGTGCCAGGGCCACGATATCCCTTTCGGACAAACTCGCAACCCTGGCAGGCATTGGCCCTAACGGACCCCGTCAGTTGGTGCTGACATCTCTTTGAGGCGCGCGTGAAACACAACGCGCCGTCGACCCGGGCCTGGTCCTACCCATCGCTCACCGTCCGCAGGCCCGCGCCTACGGTGGCCGGAAATCAGCTTGCGACTCCCGACGCCCGGGGCGTCTCCTGCGGCGGCTAAGAGCGTGAGGGCGCGAACCCTGCCTCACCCTCACGCGTTCCGCCTCCTCCTTCGCGAGCATTACTGCTTCGCAGAAGGAGGTGACGGCCTCCCATGCACTCTCGCTCCGAACCATGGCCTGAACCAGGGCTGGACGCGAGAGATCGCCGCCGCCGATCGCCTCCGTGAGGACACGGCGGTGCTCCGCCCAAGCCGGGCAGACCTCCACCGTATGCTCCACCGTGTAAATGTTAGATGCCTGAACTAGGATAAACCTGTATCACAGGCGGCATGAGCTCATTTTTAAGACGATTCAATTCTAAAGAATATATTTTAACATTACAAGTCTTGAAATAATGACAAAATTAAATTAATTTAATATTTTATACATAGTTTACTTAAATACTATTTACTTTAAAGATAAAAATAACAAAAAGTCATATAAACGTAATTGTAGTTCATAATTAGTTTGCATAAAATAGTTTCTTGCACTTTATAACCTAGTTAGACACATAATTAAGTTATGATTTTGCGTCAGCAGAATCGGTAATTCAAATTGTTGCACAATAACATCAAATTCGAGACTATGTGTATATTCGATTTTTGCTGCGGGCGACTGATGTGCTTAGACATCAACAAAATTGGCGGTTCGTAGGTCAGTGCAGTGTCTATGATGAAGAACCGGTAAGAAACTTCACGGTTACTCTTTTAAAAATTAAATGGTGTCGTGTTACCCAGTAACTGGGTTATGGAGGTCAGATAGGCAGTCGATCCATGTAAAATACTGGTATTAAACTGCAATCGGTTAGACTGGAAGCCAACCCTAAAATAATTGAACTAAATTGAGAACTCAGTTTACTTAATTAGAAAGTGTGCAACCGGCAGAAAATGAATTATACACGGTGGAATAGGAAAAAATGCACCAAATTTTTTTGAGGCTAATTCTTCTCCGGAATGAATCAAAATAGAATAGTACGTTTTAATTAAAGTTCACACGAAAATGTAGCTGAAATGTTCCATCGCGTTAGAAATGAAAAAGTTTTTGACATGCCACAATCATGACAGAATATTTTTTCGAAGTAATTTTGGGGTCTGTTTTCAGGGGATGAAAATTAATATAGTAAACGGCTGCAACAGAGAAGGGATCGCCAAGATTACAATTAACAGTTGAAAATATACTTTCACCAATTTTTTCTTTTGAAACGTCATAATTTGACCTAAAAAAAAACTTAAATTAGTTACATTATTTATTTTTAGGAATGTCCTTTTAAGGGCTTCTACATACCGGGGCGACTTGTCACGCTGGTATGTAGAAGCCTTAAGGCGACGATAACCGACTTTTAATGATTAGTGTTAATGATTTGAAAAAAATATAATTATGTTAATTTAGAGCATTTTCTCAATAATTTAATATGTGAATATTTTAGATTATGTTTATATTACATAGTGAAATTAATTTGTAAATTTATGTCTAACGCGGATAAAAAACTGAGAATGGCGCAAAATCTACCAAGCGTATTTTTCGGAAACCTTCACCAATTTAAAGATATATATTTAAAGATAAATATTTGATAATTATTGATCTTTTAGTATACGTGTTCTATTAAAATACCTTTTGGTTTCTGTATAATAAATTAATAATGCGTCAAATTGCTGACAGCGCTCCTTGATGGGCGAGTCCTATTACTGGCTGAACGTACGACGCGTTGCGTGAGCTCAGTACAGAACACGCAAGCTAACCACTCAAGGTCACTGGCATATATCTCCGTCTTAAGCAAAATAGATGCTTGTGTTGCTTGTGTTGTGCCTTTGTTTATACAATGCGTTCCAACTAAAAATAGGAACATCAATGACCTTGATGTCAACTATGACTTGAAAAGGAGGGCTTGCAAAGAAAATTTATGTTGTCATCCGTTTTTAATAATTTTGTTGTTACTGTTTTTATTAATTTTGTTGTTATCTGTTTTTGTAATTATTTTTTGTAATATCTCACTGAATTTGTTTCAAAATGAGTAAACGAGGCGCTATTTTGCCAATATGGCGCAAGGTCATATTCTTAGTTGAATCGCATAGTACACACTGCTACGGTCCCCCTTTCTAGATAATATGTATTTATACACTACTCCACAAAGTCTAGGGAACAAGGGTATTCACTATTCATAGTTATTGTTTTAATTTCAACACTTTTAATAATCAGCCTATAATGTTCCCACTGCTGGGACACAGGCTTATTCTCTGTGAGAGGGAGTGGGCCGTAATCCACTACGCTCTGGCCCAGGGTGGTATATGTCACATGTCTTAAAATTGTTGGTTCTTGGACCTCACGATGTTTTCCTTCACCGTTTTGAGAGCAGTGGTGATGAAATAATTTACACAAAGTGAAGCGCCTGTCTCGGTTCGAACCTACGACTCACAACTCGTAAGTCACGGCCATTACCACTGGGCCACCACTGCTCTCTTTTCTCCCAACACTTTTAATGTAACATCCAAACATCCAGGGGCCCAAGTCTGCTATTTTTATAAATTCAGTCATTCCAACACGATCCCATTGTCATGCCATTGTCATTTTGCTAAAAGTTCGTAATCTGCTAAATTCATAATGGTCGATCATTGGTCGGTCAATGTTCTCGTAATAGAATTGTGTTATTATAATGACATTGTCGTATTGCCATTATTATAAAACCCATTAGTAGAAATTTCATTTATTTGTCATTTTATGTACGAGATTACCAATAAATGCAATTTCTTTCAATGTAGTGTCAGTGGCCGACCATTGGAAAGTCATAATGACGCCATTATAATAGTTGATTACCAAACTTGACAAAATCAACAATTATGAAATCAATGATCGACCATTCTGACACTATTGTAATAGTTGCAGACTTGAGGCCCAGTTTGGATGTTTAGATGTTTGTACGTTTGTTACTTAATCACGCTAAAACGGCTAAACGGATTTAGATGACTTTTGGCACATGGTTTACCATGACCTGGGTTAGGCTATATAATACTTTTTATCGCGGTAGTACGGTCCCCTGGGATAATTATCGACGTCCACGTGGGCGAATTTGCGGGCACAATCTAGTATTTTACATCAATAGAAGCGTAATTGAATAGACATTTTAATTGTTTGATTAAATAAAAGGGTTGTTAGTGAAAAATAAAAATATATTATGAAAATTTAATATGGTAACAAGAAAATAAGTAGATTAAAAAAAACTAACGCCCACAAAACATTAAACAAAATAAAAAAGCACTCCTAGCAACTTTTTAATAATCTGTTTGAACGCCCATGGCATTAGCGACGGCTTTACATCGGCGTGGCATGCTGTGTATCACGTTGTCTATTGTCATCTATGGAATATAGCTTCATACTCTAGAAAGATAAGGTGCGCAAAAAGCTCTTCTTCCATGTTCAAATTTTGGGGAACGTTCCGAGGTGACAAGGAGAAAATTCCATGCATGCTCTAAGGGATTGAGATCAGTGGACTGAGCAGGCCACTCTAATAGCGTGTTAATGTTCTCGCAAAGCACATTCATCACTAGCCTAGCTGTGTGCATGCGCATTATCTTGCATGAACAAGAAATCTTGGCCATACAGCACGCGTAGCATGACCAATTCTATCTCTATTCTACCAAGAAATGACAAAGTTCTTTCTATCCAACTCGATATCTCTTCTGCCCGAGCACGGCGTGACCCGTAGACTCGCGTTTCTATGAAGACGAAGACATTTATTCTTTCCATAGCAACGGGGAGTGATGTCGCTGAAATATGAAATTTACGATAATTATAACGTTTCGTTTTCGAAAAAAATTATGCTTGGCTGCTTGTTGACAGCGTTGGCAGTTTCTCGCTGACTGCGCCCTGCTTACAGCATACCACAGCCCTAAGCATCTCTTACCACGTTAAATTACGACGTGACATATCGCTTCAGAGTCTAAAATCAACGCAGAAGCAAGAAAGCACCAAAAAATACCGATAATGGACAGCAATCTCTAAAGTTATTACGTTTCAAAACGCTGCACGCTGTACGCTGGGACCATGTGAAGTTTTCCCATACTTATTTCAAAATTCTACTGCTTTTAGGGTTTAATTTTGAACAATTATTTAATGCACGTTCAACCAACATTTATAACTTTTGTGGCCAGTACTTCTTCTAAAGATTTTTTTTTAATAAGTTGATATAGTTGGCTTGTTCCAAAGATTTTTTTTTTAGTAGTTTAGTCAAAGGTACTAAATTAACGCAGCAACATAAATTACATTAATAATTTACCTCCATTAGCTTTTAACCAAATACATCTCTAAAAAACACCTCACATAATATTCATCTCTTAATTATTAATAAGTTTACTAAGCTATAATGATATTTAGATGAAACTCAAAATTCTTTACCGAGAAAAGTCTCTTTTGCTGTAAAACCAATTACTAGATTATATAATCAGCACGGTACGAAATGAACGCTTTTCATTATATTATTTATTTACAAGTCAGCTTCTTGCTTTCACAACCAATGAATTATGTGTGAAATATGGTGGCCATGATTTTGAGGAATGAGAGAATTTCAGGGTTAGTAGGTATCTATGCGTCCTTTTCTTTATTGGGCTACTGCTTGGAGAGCCAGCAAGGTTGCAAGCACTATAATAGTTTCATGTTGTTAGTGACTAATCGCCATTTAAAATCTCCTTCACAATTCAAAAGTGCCTGTAAATGGTTTAATTGAAATAAATGCTTTGAGTTTGAGCTTAATTATCTAGAATTTATTTATCAGGGGCTCGTTTCTTTTTTCTCGTTTTCTCGTTTTTTTTATGGAAGGGGTCGTGGCTAAATCATAACAACCGCACGGGTCGATCTCCAATCTTTAGCAACGCTTGCCGAGGTCGCACCTTGGATGGGTGACCATCTATAACTTATACTATATTTTTTTTACTGTACACAGTTCGAACACATATTCATGATGTTGCGCCTTACATATTATTATGGCTCTTTTGCATTTCATACAAGTTTGTTTTCATTTTTAGACGAGACAACTCCGTGCCTCAAAAAAGCACGATAAGCAGTTGGTCTCGGCTGTTTTTTATTTTTTAGGAAAACATACTTTTACGATGTTTGTTAAATACGTGAGCACCATGTTTAGATCTATCTCGTAATTAACTTATTTTTCATTGCTTCATTTTTAATTATTTTTACCTATTGTGGTATAGTAATTTTATTCTAGGTGCATCGTCTTCCCATATAATCATAGAATTAATGTACATCAAACAAAATATTGTAAAACATTTTTAAAAGAGTAACGGTGGAGTTTCTTGCCCATTCTTCTCCATACGAAACTATATTTTGAAACAACTAGACAAGGGCTCAATTTACAAAAAAAAATTGAATTGATTCAATTTTTATTTTTATGGAAATTTTATGACGTTCAAATTGAAAATAAATAATTTCACTTTGACATCCGTAGATGTTTGACCGTCGTAACGTATTCAGAACCTTGACCGTCTTATTACAAAACAAGATTTATATTTTGACATGGCTTAAACCATGGAGCCAGTTTTTGTAATACGAACGTAACCGTGATTGAAATACCGTTCTTTTTACAAAACTGAAAACTTAGTTCGGTACTAAGTTGACAGTTTTGTGTTTAGGAACTTTACCATAGTCGGAATAAAGTTCGAAATTCAATAATGGCTCCATGTTTTAAACCTGGGTCTGAAGATAAACCTTGTTTTGTAATAAGGTGTGAATGTCTGATAACCAGTCTTCCCAAGGGGTATCGTGTTACGGGCAGTCGCTTCATGTAAAATACTGGTATTTAGCTGAATCTGGTTAGACTGGAAGCTGACCCCAACGTAGTTGGGAAAAGGCAGATGATGATGATGATTAAAGATTTATTTCTCATCAATAGAAGCACAATCAAGATCAATACATAATAACTTTAATTATACTGAGGAAGCATGGTGCCTAACAAGACGTTAAGGTCTGTATTTCAGGACACCTGTCTCCACGTCTTCGGAAGTATTTACATTTATTTATGACTATCTTTTCTTTTTTTTTTTGGGTGGGAAATCATCAAATAACTTCTCCCGCTCTGGGCGGAGCGAGAGGGAGTGTCAGACTTTTACTGACTAAAACCCACCGTGTTCCTTCAAATGCCTGTGTGCCAGGGCCACGATATCCCTTTCGGACAGACTCGTAACCCTGGCAATATTTATGACTAGCTACGCCCCGCGATTTCACCCGCGTAAGTATCGATCCGGTGGGTATATCGGAATAAAAAGTAGCCTATAATTATGTTAATCCAGGGTGACAGCTACCTCCATACAAAGTTTTATCAAAATTGGTCCAGTCGTTTGAGCGTGAAAAAGTGACAAACACACTAACAAACTTTCGCCTTTATAATATTAGTGTGATTAAAAGTAAGCTTTTTGCCCAAATTTTACAAAAACCCGTAATTCAGAGGAATTATTACTCTATTGTGAACACTGGCCTTGTTTACCTAATCCAGATTTGGTTAGTGTTTTATGTTTACGTATTTTTTTTCGTTAGCCATAAAGAAGCGAGAATTCAATTTACAAGAAGTTTATTGCTGAGTAAAACCAGAATAAAGCCTACACCATCCTAAATTCATCTCACATCTCACTCTTCTTTCTTTTATTTAATTATTTACATTTTTATGCACAATAAACCACCGCACGTAATGCCACAGCGAATTATATACTAGCCAAACTTTGTGTTAAACGAAAATTTTAATGAGACAGTAACAAAGGTCTAAAATTGACAAAAAAAATATCTATTAAGTCCAAGTCAAATTATTTATTTCAAATCGGCACATAAGAGGCACTTTTGAACGTCAAAAATTACAAAAAAAAATACCATTGATACTAGTTGCCCCTTCTCAAAGGTAGTTTCGTATGGAGAAGAATGGGTTAGGAACTCCACCGTTACTCTTTGTTGTTTGTGTAATGTAATGTTTCACAATATTTTGTATAAGTAAATTAAATATGATTATATGTGAAGACGATGCACCTAGAATAAAATTACTATACCACAATAGGTAAAAAGAATTAAAAATGAAGCAATGAAAAATAACTTGATCGATTGTAATGTATCTCGTTGGTATAAATAAATAAACTTAATTATGACATGGTGCTCACATATTTACAAACATCGTTAAAAATATAAGTACTCTAAAAAAAAAAAAAAAGTCAGTGGGGGAGTTTAGGTAATCATAGAATGTAAAATCAATGTCATAAAAATAACAAATTATACAATTAAAATAGCAACCAGTTTGATTTTGTCTAGACTCTATATTGTCCTATGGAGCTGGACCAGCATGTTTCCAAGCATTCCTATCTTGGATATAATCCTCAAATTGTAATATGCTTGTTTATAAAGTGTACTTTTAATATGTGTTTTAAATTTGCTTTCATTTAATTGCAATATATCACAAGGTATTTTGTTGTAACAATTAACACAGTACCCCATAAAAGATGTATGTACTTTATATAATCTGAAAAATGGTTGATCTATTTTATCTTTATTTCTAGTATTAAAAATGTACACTAGCTATTGCTACTAACTTTTAGTCTTCTATCTAGGCAAAACTTGTTAAACAACCCCCAACTTCATGTTTGAGACACCTGCAAAATATTAATCCTAATCAGTCTCCCAAAACGATTCAACATGGCGACCCTACGCTAACGCTGAATATGCTCCGCTCACATGACGTGTATGTAATTACTTAGCGAGTCGGAGCAGAGTCATGCCTTGTCATTTTAGCTCGCCCAAGCCGGGGAAAAGTGGAGTCGTTTGTATTATGAGTGTTGAATACTGATACGCTAAAGTGGTGTTCGTGCTATTTTAATTTTATATGCTTAAAATGTGCTCGAATATTGTGGTCGCAGTAATTGTGTTCGTGTAATGTTTTTTTGGACTGTATTTAATTTGTTACTTTTGTATGTATTTCAGTTTTGCAGCGGCTACTTTGTTTACGGGATTATTTTGTGTTCTAATAGTGGGTACCTATATTTTTATTTGTTATTTGAGACTGGATAATTATGTCACGTTATTACCATTATTATGTAAAAAGTACATTACTAGATTAAAAGTGAGTAGGGCCAAAGTGACCTACGATAAATTAGTGAAAACAAAACACATAATCTGTGGTACAAAGGAAGTTAACGTCTGCCTTCCATAGTCTAAAGATTCATTATATTCCACTGCATATTAAAACTCACTCTATTTGAACGTCCAGCAAGATATTCAGCTTGGCTAGAGAGGTTAACAAGAACATTATTAATGCATTATATCTACACTGTAGAGCTGTTTTAATGACCTACTTCAGTGTTCTCCGTTTACCATTGCCTAACCATTAAAGTTTAAATAAAAATAGTATCTAATCGGTTTTACGATACAACTTAAGTAAGAGTAGATACTCAATTGATATAATATTTTACCAACTAAACACCACACAAAACAAAACGTCACTAAAATAACTTATTCAGTCACTTATTCAAAGAGAGTTAACCTCAGAATGAGAGATAATAAACTGTATACTTGTATAAACCTTCATTTTGGCATTCTAAAGTCCAAAATTCTATAATCTCGTGTCCGCGTCTCGAGATATTTAAAGTCATTAAATTTATATGACGTACTAGCTGTTGCCCGCGACTTCTTCTGCAATCCAGAATGAAAATGTTATGCCTAAGTCTTTTTCCAGGTTATGGTCTACCCATGTGCCAAATTTCATCCAAATACGTTCAGCCGTTTTAGCGTGAAAGCGTACCAAACAAACAAACACTTTAATTTTTTTAAATTTTAGTTAGGATTATTTAGCGGGACGCACGGTTGACCTAGCCATATGCCATGTATGGCTGAGCACTGGGCGCGCTCCGTGCTCTATTTCAAAGACCGTTAAGCGTATAAAAATGTTAAGGTTTTGTATTAGATGTCTCTCTGCCTGCGTGTGTGTTCCCGAACGCATACAACCCTAATCTCTTTAAAAAAACTTTTTACAAAAAAATTATAACCGACTACCAAAAATATCACTACAAAGTGAAAAATAACTTTAATTTCGGAAGTCGGTGTCTTCTGGCTTTGGATCTGTATTTGAGTTTTTTGCCACCGACTTCCGAAATTAAAGTTATTTTTCGCTTGCTTAGCCACCATAATAAAGTACCTAATCGAATCGAAACCGTAAAATACTTATTATTAAGTAGTTCTACTTCACCAAATGGTGCTTTCCGAGAGCAAATGCACGAGTTACTATAAAAAATACCCAAATCGCTATAGGTTTGAATATAAAAATTGAGGGTTGCCCTCGATTTCCATGTGATCCCCTCATCAGATTCTGATTTGGTAGCAATGGGACCACCTCGGGAGTATACCCTTTCAAACAAAAAAATATTTTTCAAAATCGGTTCATAATTGACGGAGTAATCGCGTAACAAACATACAAAAAGAAAAAAAAAAAAAACATACAGCCGAATTGAGAACCTCGTCCTTTTTGGAAGTCGGTTAAAAATTTAGTGAACAGGCTTCTTCTGGGTAAGCTCACTCCATCGTCGACTTTGTCTCTGTCACCTGTGCCCTAGACTAAGGTCAAGAGCAAACCCATCTTAAATAAAAAAAAATGTAAACATCATTGAAACATAGGAAGCGAGATACTTACTTGCAAAAAACGATTTTTGTGACTGATTTCTGTGAAAATCTCGTGTCCGCATCTCAAGATATTCAAGGTCCAGTCAAATCAAACCTTGATTATCTTAAGACGCGGACACGAGATTTAATGAGACTTTTCTACTGCCAAAATCGTTGTTTATACAAGTTTACAGTTTACTATCTCTCATTCAGAGGTGAAACCCCTAATGAGACTGGATTAAACAGCCCTATATTCGATAAAAGAATCACAACAAACTACAATCTTAACTAAAAATAATATCCTGGATACGTTAACAAAATCCAGCAACACACGGCCATATTCTGCTGTTTTTATTTTATCTTTGAGGGTTTACCTGAACAGGCCGCGGTCATCCGATAGTATGAAACGCTCAGCCTTTTAGCCTTTGAGAAAGAACGTCTCGGCTTAACTTGGACTGCCCTGAGGTAAGCGAGCGTAGCGTCTTTTATACAAGTTGACGTGCTAGTATTGCTTGCAAGGTTTTCTGTTCACGTTCCTAGTTGTACGACATGAAGTGGCAAGGGATTAATATCTGAGTTTTCCGAAATTTATTTATTTAAACTTTTCGCACAGAATAATGTGCAAAGGCGGACTTATTGCCTTAGGCATTCTCTACCAGTCAACCCAAGGTGGTGTAGGGATCAGTTCACTGGTGCTCTGATTGAGAGAAAATAAAAACATTAAAATATAACATAATTAATTATAAATAAAATAGGTGCACAAGTACATAAATAGGTTATAAACTTTTATAATCATTGCAGCTGGAAGACGTCCACTGCTGGGCATAGGCCTCCCCCAAAGGGAGGGTTTACCATAATCGCCACGCCCATGATTTATTTTCGTTGGATCCCAGTTTTGAATCCCGGTTTAATATTTTTGGCGTTGGATCCCGGAAGTGTTATTCTTAACGTCCGGCACCACACAGACAAACTTTTATAATAACTCATATTACAAAACAAGATTTATATTTTGACATGGCTTAAACCATGCAGCCAGTTTTTGTAATAAGAACGTAACAGTGGTTGAAATACCGTTCTATTTACAAAACTGAAAACTTTGTTCGGTACTAAGTTGTCAGTTTTGTGTTTAGGAACTTTACCATAGTCGGAATAAAGTTCGAAATTCAATTATGGCTCCATGTTTTAAACCTGGGTCGGAAGATAAACCTTGTTTTGTAATAAGGGGGAAAATGTATGAGAAAATGCGAATCTCTAGATTATTCATAATGTATCCCTAGATAATACAAAGACTTGAATGCAGGAAAATGTGGGCAATAGACTCGAGGCGCAAAAACCTTTCACTAAAATATGTTAAAAAAACCGGTCAGGTGCGAGTCGGATTCGCGCACGAAGGGTTCCGTACCATTATCTATAAAAACGGTAAAAAAATCACGTTTGTTGTATGGGAGCCCCCTCAAAAAAATATTTTATTCTGTTGTTTATTATTTGCTGTTATTGCAGCAACAGAAATACATCATTTGTGAAAATTTCAACTGTCTAACTATCACGGTTCATGAGATACAGCCTGGTGATAGACGGACAGACAGACGGACGGACAGCGGAGTCTTAGTAATAGGTCCCGTTCTACCCTTTGGGTAAGGAACCCTAAAAACGGTGAAGGAAAACATCGTGAGGAAACCGGCATAGGCACCTGAGAGATATTTCTCGACGGTATCTGAAGCCAAGTCAGAGGCCCATGGGCGGCATAAAAATTCTTACACCAGCGGAGCGAGCACGGCCTACTGTGACATGACTTAAGTCATACATTTTATCACAGTTTGAGCGATAAAACTGTTTTGTCATAAAATGCTAGTACAAATTGACATGACATGTCTTGTCACAAACGTCTTAGTCAGTTAGACACCACATCAGAAAAAAAAAACCTTTCTCTCGAAGAACATTTGCGTTCATAAGTACGAGTATCATTTATCATCTACCTATTTCACAACACACCTTAGAATTATGATTCAATAAGAACACTTATAAATTACAAGGTTCCTGAAACGTTTAGCTGAAATAATTCAGGTCACGTTACGTAAGCGGTGCGGAAGCGAGAAAACGAAATGACTTTTAAACAAGCTGTCGTAAGAAACTATTGCACGGAAGGTTTTAACGTATACACAATCGGATATTTTTTACGGTCAATTTATAGTGAAGAGAGAGAACAAGTGGGTCAATAATTTGAAACCCAATATATCAATACATAAATATTGAGTCATAAATCCCAATATATAAATATCGAGATATAATAACTGGTGAATAACACCTCTGCTCAAACCTTCAGGTATTACAAGGGTAATGGTATGTTACATTAATTTAGTGTTTTATAAAATATGCTAAGTAAAGCAACGACATAATATCAACCAAAAAATTAAGTGGCAAATAAAATATATTAACCCTCTGCGACTGACGTGCCGTAAATTTTACAATGCCACTGACGTGGTAGTATACTAGACACTACTTTGACTGGTCATAAGTTCATAATTACTTTTTAATTCCTAACGGTGTGATGTTTATTTGAAAATGTATAGTATATATTATTATTATGATTAAATAAAAGTGTTAAAATAAAAAGCAATGTCCACTTAACAGTATTGATTTACTTAACCCAAATCAGTCCTAATAAACTTACACTCACACAAAATAAATAAAAAACAAATTAACTATATCACTTTTCTTAAGAGTGTTTTTTATTTATCAAAGACAACACTTATGATTATCAGACATGAAAATTTGGGCAATATTCATTGGTTCAATTGAGAGTTATTAGCCCTCAAATTATTACATTTTTTTTTGACAATCATCACACAATGTCTTTGAGCATTGGAGGCAAATCGGCTTTAAGCAATCTCAGCAACAATATCTTGTTACTCTTTTTATATTAGTTGGACATATACGACATAACTTCCTTCCACTTGTTGGAAGAGATCCGTTTTTGGAGGTGGAAGGGAGAGGTATTTACCAAAAACTCGACTGAAAGTCATACGCAGTTCTTTTGCAATATTTCGTTGTATACCCGGGTTTTCAAGTGATCCAGCACTAAATCTCTTCCTAAATTCAGTGTAAATGTCCCTCTTCTCATTTTCTTATCACTATCTGATAATAATATCACAAAGCTGATATATCACCTATATCTAGCAACTAGCCTATAGCTAGAATTTTGCGACTGCAATAATATAATTCAGATGGTCCTTGATTCTGACACTCTCCATCAGAGACTTCATCGGAGTACAAGTGTTCGGTTTCTGGTTGAAACTCCGGGTCGTCATCTTCAAAGTCCAGATCGCTGAACTCATGCTCACTTTCTTCTTCTAATCACTGTTCTACAAGCTACTATGGCTTTTATAAGTTCCAGCCGAAGCTGTTTTGGGCATTAGCTGTTACTTGAGCGAGCCATCTAAAAAACTGTGTATAAAATGTTAAGTAGGAAACAATTTTACTGACGGGTTGTCTAGGAAACACTATAAAACTTTAACTATTTTACTGAGGTGGTTGTCTATTAACCACATACCTTAACATTGACGTAGTGGTCTGTTAGACACCTTCCCCCGTAAAATAGCGTGTGCACTTGCCTCAACTGGTCGCCGCGCACTAATTGACGCATGGCCGCATGATATGAAGGTACTGAGAACCCGGGATTCATAATATAAAAAATTGCGAGTCAGGACATATTTTTCGATTTTGCGGTGTCTGTGGTACTACCACGTCAGTCGCAGAGGGTTAAGGTATTTTGGATTACTTTTCTCTTCAAGTCATGAATTGAAAACACGAATTAGAAGTACCTGTTGAAGTAAGAAACGCATTTTCACAAAAAACATATATTTTACAAAAATTTCGTGGTAGCGATTTGATTGAATTACTAACAAACATCTAAAAATCGTACCACACTTAACATTCACTGAATCTAGAAACAATGAACTGAATACTTAGAATCCTGGCTTAGGTAAATTCATGAATATTCTTTTCACTTTGTCACAGTAAGGACGAAACGATAAAATAAAGGTAAA
Source organism: Tiliacea aurago (assembly GCA_948098905.1). NCBI lineage: Eukaryota > Metazoa > Arthropoda > Insecta > Lepidoptera > Noctuidae > Tiliacea > Tiliacea aurago. The sequence continues at coordinate 4,678,235 of OX402579.1, read as the reverse complement.
TAACATTTTTAAGACCTTGAAAGCAGTTCCTTTCAATCTTACGCATTTTATTTGAATTAATTTGTTAGGTTTCCAATCTCAAGCGGGATCGAATATTTCTAGTTTACAGTAGGCACTCTTACTATGATCACCCTTATCCGTTTATCCTATCCTTTTCCCAACTGTGTTGGGGTCAGCTTCCAGTCTAACCGTATGCCTTCTGCGAAGCAGTAATGCTCACGAAGGAACAGGCGGAACGCGTGAGGGAGAGGCAAGGTTCGCGCCCTCGCGCCCCTAGTCACCGCAGGAGACGCCCTGGGCGTCGGGAGTCACAAGCCGATTTCCGGCCACGTAGGCGCGGGCCTGCAGACGGTGAAGAATGGGCAGCTCGCAGCCCGATAAGGACCAGGCCCGGGTCGACGGCGCGTTGTGTTTCACGCGCGCCACAAAGAGATGTCAGCACGAATTGACGGGGTCCATTATGGCCAATGTCTGCCAGGGTTGCGAGTTTGTTCGAAAGGGATATTGTAGCCCTGGCACACGGGCAAATGAAGGAACATGGATGGGTTTTAGTCAGTAAAAGTCTGACACGCCCTCCCGCTCCGCCCAGAGCGGGAGAAGTTATTTGATTATTACCCACCAAAAAAAAAAAAGGCCTAACCATATGCAGCTGAATACCAGTATTTTACATGGAGCGACTGCCTATCTAACCTCCACAGCTCAGTTACTGGGTAATGGTGATAAATTACCCCTTCGTAAGACTACCAGGCATGATTATTCCAACAATATTCCATTTTAACTGGCAACTATCTATAGCGGTCTACAGGTATCTTTGTCTGTGACCGAATACTTAAGGAACAAGTTTTGCTCTCAAACTATTTTAGGCACAAACTGGAAAGTCAGGCAGCGCTCCTATCGTAGCAACAAACTTGGTACAAGTTGTGTCCTTCAAACAAAAGTACCTATCCACGGCACTGTAAGTTTTACAGGAATGAGCAGCAAGTAAAATTTTATAAAATAATATTTTATTAAACTTACCTTTTTGTCGTTCCCCATTCATAAATGATTCCTCCAAATAGCAACATTACTGCTTTCTTCCACATCAATTCCACACGTCCTCAGAAAACTAAAGGTTTAAGTGAATGGCCTCCAATACTGAAATCATAATTCCATAATTTAATAGTAATTATGTACTAAGTATATATATCAACTTTTAGCCACTTAAACATCGAGTCCTTAATAGTTATTTAAAAAAAAATCTAGAACTCAGCTTACGTCACGAAGCTATTAAAAGTTTCAAATGAAGACATGAAAAATGAATTAGCTTTTCATTTCCTGTGGGATCCCTATCGCCCTAATGTTGGCTATCTGATGTTAATAATTTAGGCACTGCGGGTAAAAGGAATTGGGGCTGCTCCTAACACTGATTTCTCGCTAAAGTTGTATTTGGGTATCTCTAGTCTCTAATGTATGAACTTATCAGCCTTCGCAGTTCTGGGAAACCGAGTTCCTAAATAGAAGATATTGACATAATATATTTATTTGGATGAATATTAATACTTTTGGTGCCTAAAGATACTCGTAGTGTAGGATTTCTACGAATCATTAGTATCGTATACTAAATTACTCCATGGTTCCAAGAATTGCTTTCAAAATATTAACTTTATATTAACAGAATAAAAATAGATACAATTTTATTTGAGGAAGCATGGGCTCGCGAAAGATGGTAGGAATGATGAAATGGGACAGAATACAATAGTAAAAAAAAAGATTTTATAGCATCTCAAGTATATCATGGAAAAGATATAACACAGGACATAAAAAAACCAGCCAAATGCGAGTCGGACTTGCGCAGGAAGGGTTCCGTACCATTATCTATAAAAATGGCACAAAAATCACGTTTGTTGTACGGGACCCCCCTTAAAAATTTGTTTTATTTTAATTTAATTATTTATTTTTAAAGTGAATATATAACGAAATATTCTGTGATTATTTCTAGCGTCTACCTGTTGCCGTTATCAATATCGAGCAAAACAATCACGTTTGTTGTATGGGAGCCCCCTTAAATAATTATTTTGTTCTATTTTTTACTATTTGTTGTTATAGCGGCAACAGAAATACACAACAAACAACAACACATCAACAATACATCATCTGTGAAAATTTCAACTGTCTAGCTATCACGGTTCATGAGATACAGCCTGGTGACAGACGGACAGACAGACATACAGACGGCGGAGCCTTATTAATAGGGTTCCCGTTTTACCCTTTGGGTACGGAACCCTAAAAATCACGTTTGTTGTATTGGAGCCCCCTTAAATATTTATTATATTGTTTTTAGTATTTGTTGTTATAGCAGTAACAGAAAAAGAACATTTGTGAAAATTTCAACTGACTAACTATCACAGTTCATGAGATACAGCCTGGTGACAGACGGACAGACAGACAGACGGTGGAGCCATAGTAATAGGGTTCCCATTTTGCCCTTTGGGTACGGAACCCTAAAAATGGTACTAAGACAGCTTGAGCTCAAAAATATATACGAACCTATATATGCGACTACCACATAGGTACAGTCAGCATCAAAAGTCGATGACCACATTCAAATTTTCAAAATCACTGTACATTATATATTATTATATTATTATTTATATTATTGATTTTGAAAATCTAAATGTGTCATCAACTTTTGATGCTGACCGTACACTTCACGCCAAAATTATTATCACATCGTATCTTAAATATAATATAACATAGTATTCCAAGCATGTTTCTCCCAGTGAGTGTAGGTACGACTCATGAGTCTGCACATCACATTGCGACTAAAAATCGATTCCCAACCCACTTCTTGCACTATAACGACCCATTTCTCTCCGTTGAATCTTAGGTTCTGAGTCGATCAACTGAACACTTTGTGTTAATGGCACAAATGTCATTTGCAGAATGCTTTGTCATAACTGCTCATAAATGGATGCTTTGCTAGAGAATGGTCTCTGAAATCACCAGCACAAGGGAATATTGCTTTATAGCCATGCTTGGCAATGCATCAATGGTGATGTTAGCACGTTTTAGTCACTTATGAAGATGCTTTTAATTATAGAATAGAATAGAATACTCTATATTATGTACACCATCAAAGTTACAGATATAAATGTTGTCATTTTACATAGGGTGACACAATGGGCGGTCTTATCGCTAAAAGCTAATTATTATTGGAACGAAGCCCTATCGCACGTTATTCTCTGCACACTTGGCGAATGAGAGCTAGACTGAAAAAATGTAACATTGACCGTCACGACACTTTTGTTACGAAAGTGTCATGATGTCCAAATATGAATAAGATTTGTATTAATTTTAAAAACTAAATATAAAATTGAAAGTATGTGATTTGCCTCAAATGATTTTTTATCAGCGTAGTCATGAAGTTTAAAGGTATCATTTGACAGTTAACGTAAAAAGGTTTTGAACGGAACGTAATGGAAACATGATAAATATTTGGGGCGTCTCCGCGTCGTATAGTTGCTAAGTAATTTGTCTTCGAGCCTCGGAACCTAAAGGTTGTCTTCAAGAAGTCTAAATTCTATACTGATATTATGTTAAGTACCGAATTAAATACACATAAACTCACGCCTACTTCTCATGGTGGCAGGCAGACACTATAGAACGCCACCTGCTACACTCCTTACATACTCCTTTTGCTTCATTTACGTTCATACATACATCTGGTCATACACGCAAGGTTCATTACAAAAGGAACTTCGTCCCAAACGGGTCCTTCGGTCCCGCGACACCCCTCGACTGTTTTTTAGTTAAATCATTATAGGCGATGAAATCACACTAGGAAAAGGAGTTGGTGTTTAAAAGTTCGTTGCTATTAGCGAATTGAGGATGCACCAAATAAAAAAAAGTTAATTTAGTTTTAAATACGCAAAAACAAACAACAATCGTTTACTTTCGTCCCTCTTTGTACCATAAACAGTTTAATAGTCTCTGACAACATTTTCGTTTTCCGCCCCAACCCCGGTTGTCTGAAAAAGTGGTCCTTCACACAAGAACTATTTAACTCGGTCAATACTTATCAAAGTATAGTAGAGTGACCTCGTTTGTATCAAATGTCAGACTACATAGATACGTCGCGCTTTCAAGAAAATTGGCAAGGCAGTGTACGTACGCTATTTTTATACGGCAACCCGCGTGTAATGTGAAATGATGTATCTTTTGTTGATGTGACGGGATACAATATGTATGAAGTGGGGTTTCGTAACTTTTTTTAGTGGAGGTTGATATTTGACACGGTTTGTCACGAAGGTCAACTGCGTATCTTAGTGCTTCTTGATTTTTATTTTTATCTTATCGTATGTGTCGAATAGGGTGGATACACACAATATTATCAAATCAAATTTATTCGTTAAAGTAGGTTGTTATAATAAAATGGTTAGTTCGCTACATTATAAAAAAGTTAGTTGTGTCAAAACAACAAACACGCATTTAAAATAACTCAATTACTTACACACAATTCCTTACGTACTAACACACAATCACCAATGTCAAAATAATCATAATCTAAATGTAATATTGTAAAAATATAAATGTCAGTGATGTCCTCCATATACTCAGTTGTGGAGTAGTAACATTTATGAATTAAAAATTGTTCCAGTTTATTTTTAAACAATTATTATTAAGATTATTTTTCTGTCGTGGAATTTTATTGAAAATAACTAGTGCCATTCGATAAACACTTTTACGTAGGAGGGCTGTTTTACTGCGATCAACACAAATAATGTTCTTTATCTTTTTTATTAGACAGAACAAGAAAAAGTTTGGCTTATAAAGGAAACACGATGACGGGGTGAGCTTTGCCCAGCACTGGGGCAGTACAGGTTGAAATAACCATACACATAAACAAGAAACATTTGAAAAGTTTACGGCCTGTCTTAATTACTGGGATCGTCTGTCAGTTTTGACGTTCAAAAGTGGCTTTCATGTACTCTTAAATTATTTCACATCGACTTTGAAGTTCCTGAAATCCTAAACTCCTATTGTGAGAACTATTTAACTTTCATCTGCAATTGAAGTTCGGTTATTCAGTCTCTAATACTACTTAGAATCGATTATTATTATGTAGGTCAGGAGCTAGCCTAAGCAGTTTGATTCTCGCTCATTAAGGCTTCTACATACCGGCGCGACTAGTCGTGCGACGCGACACCGGTAGAACAATTTCATTGAATTTTTAATAGAAATTGTTTTGCCGGTGTCGCGTCTCGCGTCAAGTCGCACCAGTATATAGAAGCCTTTATCCAAACATTGATAGTAGGTATCTAATGTCCAAAACTTGGAGATCAAAAAAGCGTGTGAGTATGTAAACTTGCAAATTGAAGGTCGCCCAGCGCGCTATGGAGCGGGCTATGCTTGGAGTCTCTTTGAAGGATAAAATCAGGAATGAAATTATCCGGAAAAGAATAGAATAGAATAGAATACTCTTTATTATGTACACCATAAAAGTTACAGATATAAATGTTTAAATTTTACATAGGGTGACACAATGGGCGGTCTTATCGCTAAAAGCGATCTTTTACAGACAACCTTTGGATGGATTAAAGGGAGCAGGAGTGACAATACTGCAGTGGTGTACCATTAACATATACAATAAATACACACATACACAAAGCATACATTTATCTAATAAATATATACATATATACAATAATACACATGGAACAAGAGCAGGGAACTGTATTATGTAATGATGATGTTTATGGAGAGAGGAAGTGTTTTTTTACCTGAATCTTAAAAGTGGACAAAGATTGAGCACGCCTTACCGACACAGGCAAGGCATTCCATAACCGCACTGAACACAAGAACCGGAGTTACCGACATAGCTTGCAGAGTAAGCAAACTGAAGTGGCAGTGGGCTGGCCATGTTTGTCGAAGGACCGATGGCCGGTGGAGCAGACGAGTCCTGGAGTGGAGACCGCGTATCGGCAAGCGTAGTGTGGGACGCCCCCCAGCTAGATGGACCGACGACCTTAAGAAGATGGCTGGGTCAGACTGAATGCGGAAGGCGGAGGACAGGGTGTTGTGGCGCAGCCTGGGAGAGGCCTATGTCCAGCAGTGGACTGCGATATGCTGAGATGATTGATGTAAACTTGCTTCATTTAAGCAGTAGGTAACATAAAGACAAAACTATCAAATCAAATCATATCAAATACGTTTATTTGTTTAGGTACAGGTACATGGTCGGTGTTACAAAATGTATAATGTGGCTAGTACAAACATTACTATAAAGTACAGTAAAGAAACAATAATAGGGAACAATAGCTATAAACATTATAACAATAATAAAATAACTCATAGTTATGAAGTTCCTTATCACTGCAGCGTTACAGTTTACCTGCCAGGCAAACTGTATGCCATAAGTTATTTGAAGAGGTTAGTGTTGTGTATAAAGTCTGACAGATGGGACCTATAAAGGATGGGTAACACACCTACCTAAAGAGGATAGCAATCTTTATTTCTAAAGTTATCAAAAAATAATAGGCCTGTTTTGACATTTAACTTGAATCGTTTTATCGTGAGTATCGAGTACCGAGTGGTATGGTTACTTCACTAGTTACGTTGCGAATCGCGATCGACCATCGCGACGTAACTAGTGAAGTAAAAATTATCTTGATTCGATTTATCGTGAGTATCGAGTACCGAGTCGTATGCTTACTTCACTAGTTACGTTGCGAATCACGATCGACCATCGCGACGTAACTAGTGAAGTTACAATTAACTTGAATCGATTTATCGTGAGTATCGAGTACCGAGTCGTATAGTTACTTCACTAGTTACGTTGCGAATCGCGATCGACCATCGCGACGTAACTAGTGAAGTACCAATTAACTTGAATCGATTTATCGTGAGTATCGAGTAACGAGTCGTATAGTTACTTCACTAGTTACGTCGCGATGGTCGATCGCGACGTAACTAGTGAAGTAACATTTAACTTGAATCGATTTATCGTGAGTATCGAGTACTGAGTCATATAGTTACTTCACTAGCACTCCTACACTAGTTTCATAGCCCTGTATATTTACTTCACTAGCACTCCTACACTAGTTTCATAGCCCTGTATATTTACTTCACTAGCACTCCTACACTAGCTTCATAGCCCTGTATATTTTTGTTCGTCATAAAAGGAAAATATGAGAACGTGAGGGCATAAGACCCTTCTCAAATCTGATGACTTTAAAAAATAAATTCAAACCCGTCGATCGCGGACATATCCACTGTCTTCCAGCGGATTGAATTTCACTCAAATCTAACGACTGTATCCCAAATGATTAATTTGCTATGCCCCAGTTAATAGAACGTTGGATCTCTGTTGGAAACCACGCAAAATGAGAGTGGTCTGAGATGTGAGTTATAGGAATTGTTATTGTAGCTCAGGTAAACTGTAATGCATCCATAGTCCAAGGAAGGCGGAGCCAGTCAGAAATGCAAAAAGATAACCAGAAACACAGCGAATGATATTATTTTTGAAGAAATCATAACAAAACATTCATGATGCTGTCACCCAGAATTTAACCGTCACACCATTTTATCATAAACATGTAAAAATACTTTCCTTTAACCTTCCTTATCAAGAAATTCAATGATTATTTGGAACACGTAAACAAAAACACAATTAATCATAGTTATTTCAATCTTTGGAAGACGTTATCAGTACAGTTGCAGACGTGACCTTAGTCCCGAATCTGTTTACGGATGGACTTACTCGTACAAATAAAATATGTTGCAGTGGCTGTCAAGTCGACTTAAATGTTAGAATGATAAAGTGCAATAATTATGACCGTAGCCTATCTTTTATGGCAGATAAGGGATTCTACTCGTTAAAAAACGATATTTTTTTTATCATTCTCTTGTAATGATAATTATTATGTAATAAAAAAAAACACCGATTGTTATAAAATTACTGGTTAAAAGCTTCGATCAATAATAGTACGTTAAAAGCGATAAGCATATCCTGTTGTAAAGATTAAAAAAAAAAAAAAACTATTATTAACAATTATTGTTTATCATAAACGGATGACAAATTGCGTAACAATTATAATTGGAAAAAAACTGCATATCTTGTTGTAATGATAAAACATAAATCTAACCATTAATAACATTTATTGTTTATCTTATGCGGATAACAAATTGCGTAACAATTATAATATTGGAAAAACTACGGATAATAAGGTTTTTTTTTGGGTTTTATGTGTTGGATGTTTAAACGCAATGCAGTGACATAGACCCAACCTGTATCATGTCTGGTATTTTTTATTATTATTTATTGCGGATTATTCGCCATTTTCGCGATAGTTATTAATACCTCTACGGATAAACGAATAGATGGTCATTAAAGTTATGATAATTTTGTGCTAATCAGGTATGTAGGCTGTTCGTCTTCTGCTAATCTTCTGATTGACAAGAAAAATATCTTCAATAACCCTAAATAGCTCCTATTCCCCGTATCGTATTTATTCGCCACATTTTTATACAGCCCGTATAAAAGATTTGATGTCAGCACTAAAACCAGGTAATAAACATTCTATAAAAAGTCACCTCTAACATGTCAAGACATCTATATCCAGGACGAAAAACTTTGCTATTACTCCTGTTGCTATTATATTAGTATTGAGTAAGCGGTGTCAATAGAGAGTACCTTTTTGGAGAAACTAACCAGTCAAGCCAGCGAAACTCCGCAGACATGATGGGTAACGATAACTAAACATGATCAAACAAAAAATAAATTATTTTGATGAGTTTTTTTGGGGTCATCAACCGCAGTTATTGTAGTCACAGTTGAAATATCAGTTTAAAATACATCTATTTCACTCCTCTTGCTCAAAAAGTTCGTCATTGTAATTTACCAGAGCGGGGATAAAATAGCACATTTTCCTCATAGGGGACATTTTTTTTTTGTCTCTCGTCGTCTCGTCGGTACGAGCCTACAAAAACGAAAAATTCTTTATTCATAAGTACGTATAGAATAATCATGAATAAAGACTCGACTTATCTGTTTCATAAAAAAGAACATTTATATAAATTTTTTTTAAATGGAACTAAAAGCGGCGATCTCTTCAGTAGAATGCGTGCATTGCGTTGCGGCTACAGAAGAAATTTAAATAAAAACGCTTTGGCATGAACTTTTCTCTAATCACCTCTTGGTAGAAGAGTAGTATATTTGTTACGGTAAGTGTGATTAATTGAAAATTATTAATAATTATTGTCTATCATTATTATTAATTATTCAACCGAAAGTCAAGGTAAAAGTAAGAAATTAATAACATTTATCGGTGATTATTAATAATGTAACCATAGTACGATTTTGCATGTAAGTTTATTTTAGTTATGTATTATTTTGTAAGTACTCTGGTATTATAAATAAATAGGTACCTAGTGGACAAATAACTTCGAGTCTTATTTAATTTTATTACTTTTATCGACGAGTGTAGTGAATTATTAATAATAACTGCAAAAGTGATGAATTTCAATTTTATATTTACAATATTTTACCAAATCGTGAGGAAATTATTAATAATGATGGATAATTATTAATAATTTTCAATTAATCACACATACCGTAACATATTCATTGCTAATTACATATTGAATTGATCACCGTAATTTATTTTACAACAGTGAAAATATCATCATCTAGTGAGAATGGAAAATTGATAAATAATAATTATTACTTGCCGTTAAGGTGTATTTTATTTTATTTTGTCGCAATCGTAGTGAAAAGTAGAGTGTAACAGACGACGCAAAAAACCCATTATAACACGGGTTCCTCGCAAAAGCTCGGGAGTAAAACTACCTCGGACATAATGGGTCATTTTAGCCCCTTGTATAATAATCTACTATTATTTGTGTAAACTTCACAGACGTGATAACTAAACAAGATAAAACCAAAGAAAATAACAATTTTACTTAACTCATACTTCAAGTGAGAGAAGTGGTGGCGCAGTGGTAACAGCCGTAACTTACGAGTTGTATGTAGGTCATAGGTTCCAACCAACCTAGACTGGCGCTTTACTTTGTGTAAATTATTTTATCACCACTGCTCTCAAAATGGTGAAGGAAAACATTGTGACGAAACCGGCATGTCCTAGAACCAAAAATTCGAAGACATGTGACATTTACCAACACGCACTGGGCCCGCGTGGTAGATTAGGGCCCCACCCCTCTCACCGGGACGAGGCCTGTGTCCCAGCAGTAGGAACATTATAGGCTATTATTATGCTATAGGTACTGTAACAACACCACAATGGGTCGCTGACCTAAAAATAAACGTCGATTATTTTTTATTTTGTATTTATCGTAATTAGAATTTTAGATATAGTAACCACAACAAGTCGCAGTTTCGTTTTTGAATTTCATTTGACCCTGTAGAGACTTTTCCTAGAAAATGTTTTTAACTAACTTTTTAGACCTTTGTTTCCTACTTATGCGTATGAAGTTTCATTAAAATCAGTTCAGTTATTTCGAAAAACAAAGGCTTGAAAGTTTGTATGAAATGCCGTACGTTGTAAATGGCCTTAAATCAAAATATTGTTACAATGTTTTGGTTACATCATTCATGTTGAAATTATACATGTGGAAACAATATATGAAGACGTTCACGTTATTAAAATCGTCCGTAAAAGAAGATTTTAAAAATAAGCTGTGGCAACTAAGAAATTACCAGTCCCTACTGACGGCGCCCGTTCACGAACATGACGTGCATTTTTACTCGCAGTGACTCGCCTCATGTTCCTAGCCACCATAAAGTTTGCATCGGGCTATACACAGCAGTCTGTAATCCCTGATAAATACTTTGCTAAGTCATCATTTCAGCCGAAAGACGTCCACTGCTGGACTTAGCCCTCCCACAAAAATGGGGGGGGGGGGGATTTGCCATAATCGCCACGCTTGGCAGGCGGGTCGGCGTTCGCAGTATGGTTTTAAAAATGCATAGAGAACGTTGCTGCCCATTCTCTAGTAGGTAAGTCCCTTAGTTGCCTTTTACGACACCCATGGGAAGAAATGGGATGGTGCTATTCTTTACGTCCGGCACCAAACGGAACAACTTTTGCTAAGTATAGGTACCTATTTAGATAAACTTTATCATAGGCATAGTTTCTTTCGTACCAAGTAATAATATCACGCTTATTTAACTCCGACTGTTCCAGTTATTGTTCAACTGCTTGGGTTCTCTTTCCAACTAAGTTTTCTTTACTCCATTCGCTCTTATATAAATGTGGGTAGGTCCATGAAAAACGGGAACACATAATATTAACAAAATAAGAGACAAACGGAATGGCGCGGACCGCCCCACGTTTTGAGATCACGTAAAATTACACGCTTTGCAGCTTTTAAGTTTGGTACAAGGCTTGAGAGAATTGTTTGAAGTATTCTAAAACTTTTGTTATTTTAATAATAATTGAATCCTACTAATATTATAAACGGGAAAGTTTGTAAGTATGGATGGATGTATGGATGGATGTTTGTTACTCTTTCACGTAAAAACGGCTGGACCAATTTTGATAAAATTTAGTATCGAGGTAGCTGATACCCTGGATTAACATATAGGCTACTTTCAAATTAAAAAAAAAAAAACGAAGATTAAGTAACATTTGAAAAGAGTATGCTTAGATGGTTTGGTCATGTTGAGAAGATGAATGGAGACTAACAAAAGATAATTACATGAGTGGAAACGCTGGGAGGGAGGGGGGGGCGCCCTAGAAGGACATAAATAGTGACCTAATTGGTGATGTTCTTCAGAACGGTCAGGTGCGTAGTACTCGCATACCGGCGTGCGTGTATGATCAGTGTATGAACGTAAATGAAGCAGAAGGAATACATAATAATATGTAAGGAGCGTAATTACAGAATTAGCGAAATTACCCCCATGGGAAGAAGGCGTGAGCTTTTGTATATGTATGTATGTTATTTAATCGTAAAAGTGTCCGTGGAGTTTCTTGCCCGTTCATCTCCATAGGTACCTACTACGCCTTGGAATGGGCAACTAGCTTTATCTCTCTGACTGACCGACCCCTTGACATTTTAAAATTGCCTGTAATAGGTTTATTTGAAATAAATGCTTTGAGTTTTGAGTTTGAGTTTGAATCTTATAAAATAATAGGAACACTTTTTACAGTTTTCCATTGATTTCAAATTTTTCAAGTGAAAACTTCTTTAGTCACGTTGGGCACTTTTGGGATGGGGAAAAAGCACTGAACTCGCGTGACCGTCACGCTCAGATACATAAACAGATGTTTACAGGTTTGTGAAGCTAAGAAGTGTTCACATCTGACGTGCACTCCTACGACTGAAAGGGTAAAACGGGAACCCTATTACTAAGGCTGCGCCGTCTGTCTGTCCGTCTGTCACCAGGCTGTATCTCATAAACCATGATAGTTAGACAGTAGAAATGTTCACAGATGATGTATTTCTGTTGCCGCTATAACAACAAATACAAAAAAAACAGAATAAAATAAATATTTAAGGGGGCTCCTATACAACAAACGTCATTTTTTTGCTCGTTTTGTTCTATATTGATAACGGCAACAGGTAGACGCTTGAAATATTCACAGAATATTTAGTTATATAATCATTTTAAAAACAAATAATAAAATTAAAATAAAACAAATATTTAAGGGGGCTCCCATACAACAAACGTGATTTTTTTGCGATTTTTATAGATAATGTTACGGATCCCTTTGTGCGCGAGTCCGACTCGCACTTGGCCGGTTTTTAGGGTTCTGTACCAAAATGGTAAAAAGGAACCCTTGTGGTGAGACTAAGTCTGTCTGTCTGTCACACCTGAATATCTCAAGAACTACTAATGCTATCAACTTGAAATTTAGAATAGTTTTAGATGACGTTTGCCCAACTATTTTGCATACAAGAAAAAAATAAAATAAAATATATATTTTTTGCAAAAGGGACTGAAAGGGGGTCTTAAAAATTTAAAGTGGGGCTACTAGGGCATGTGGGGTATCATATGAAAGAACGCAGTTTGCACATTCTCAAACATTTTTTTTTAGGCAGCTTTTGTTGCGAATTTTGATGTAAAACTTTGATGTAAAACGTACCGTTCCCACCCCCTTATCTCCGAAGTTTTCAGAGAAAAAAATCTGAAATTATTCTATATGATAGAAGCTTTATGTAAAGATTACAGGAAAAATAAAACGATGTCTCTAAATAGCACAGTTTTTCAGAAATCATCAAAATCATAAATATTCGTACGGAACCCTCGGTGCGCGAGTCCGACTCGCTCTTGACCGGTTTTTTTTACTTGTTTAGGCATTGGACAGGAAAGAAGTGTAGTGTTAACAGCTAGTACACTACTTACCGTCTTAATGACGATATCGCGGGTGCGACAGGCAGTGACATAGAAATTGTCCTACTAGTGTCGTATCGCGCCCGCGATATCGCCCAAGTCTGTGCAGACTTCTTCGACAGAGTCTTTATTTTAAATAGGTTACAAAATCAGTTTTATTTGCGGGTTGGAGGGCTGTGCACTTTGGATATCTTTATGTTATTCTTTTAGGTATATTCTTAGTATATTTGCAAATCTAAACTATTTATTATTGGCTTAATGCCGACAAAGCACACACACACACACATTCAGTGTAACTTAGTACGATTGACAAAATATATTATTAAGTACTTAGGTATAGCTAAATGCAACTGATTTTTAATGGAGTTGGGCGTGTGGCCAAGTCTCATTTAACTCTTTTTTCATTAAAAAGTTATCACAGATAAAAGACCAATAAAAATAAAATGTATTTGTACAGCAATATCTACTATTTACTTCGTTTATTTTTGTAAGCTTGTTTTGTGGTTTATACAGCCAACAACGAAAATACCTACTATCTAGGTTTTTGAAAAACTATGTATCAAGTCAATGAACATTTTTATAGATAAAACAACATTGTTATTCAACTTTTGTTGCTCACCGTACAAAAAAGCTTATGCCGTTGCCCATTACCCTCTTATCGCTTATAACTTATAGCTCAGTTTTACATCTTTGTAAGTTACTTCACGACGGTGTGACCTACATTTTGCGCTCGTTTCCATCTCACAGAAACAACGATATTTTTGTGTGGCAAAAGCTACTTTGTTCTGCATCCGCCGTTTGGGCCTTAATTAATTAAAACTGTAGCGTGTTCCATCTTTGTGTGAACAATTTTTGAGGTGGCAATTTGAGATGTTTTTGTTTCTCTTTTTAGAAATTAATGGCTCTTGTGTCGACAACCAGGAAAAATATTACGTCACTTTTGAAACGATTCATTTTTTTAATTCTATATAGGGTGTTAAAGTAACTGCGTGCCCATAGCTTAGGGGTAGGTTCAGTATCGATAAAGGAACCCAACTAAAATGAAAACACAAAAAAATATTTAGATTTAGATTTTTATTTCTATAAAACTCTTCTCAAAATTTAAACTTGTATAAATCAACCAACCTAGTGAACAACCAACCAACCAACCAATCTACCTAGTGTATGCAAGATCAACTTAATTTAGTACCTACTTACTTAAAATAGCAATCGTTTAGAATTAAAATGATTTTATTTGACGGTACTAAGCCCGTTAAAGTACGAAGAGACATATTATTATTTATTTTTTATGTTTAATAAAAAAAATTGTTTTTGTTTTTTTGATATTATATTTTTTTTCCTGGGTTCCTTTATCGATACTGAACCTACCCCTAAGCTAACAGTTAACACCCTGTATACTAGTGTGAGACGAAACTGGGAATAGGCTTTATGTAAACAGTGAGAAGCCATTGAAAACACTGTGGCGGGATCTACATCGCCACATGCGAACTACAAGTCACACTGACGTCACGCAAAATCCTGCATCGCGCAAGCAGAGTTTACCGCGCAACTAGCATATATGCATGCAACATCCCGAAATCAACCGTTGGGCAGTTGCCCACCAGACACAACACCCGCCTTGTCGTTGGATCCTCCCTTTTCTATGGAGGATGAGTGAACTTTACACCCTGTTCCTCATGCCTCTATAAAACAATAAATTGCCAATGTCGGTCATAGCCAATTGTTATGATGACAATAAATACAGGGTTATTTTTAAAACCTCAATAACCCTTAAGGGGTCATTGTACTCATCATTATGACCAACTTTTACTATGGGACCAAAACTGAAATCGCGAAAAAAAACCAGCTGTTCCCTACATTTATGTTCGAATAATTCGTTAAAATTTAGGGAAGAGCTGTTTTTTTTTTCGCGATTATGTTTGGTCCCATAGTAAAAGTTGTTCATAATGATGAGAACAATGACCCCTTAAGAAGTTAATGACGTTTTAAAAATAACCCTGTATATTATCATCATAACAATAAAAAATTGCAACTAACTAACAGAAGTATGTAAACAAACCAGTGATTTAGGTAGATCTTTCTTCACCCTAATATGTAATTATGTACAAACTTTCACTAGACTCTCTACTTAATTCTACTTACAAACTTAATTATCTAAAGTCTAAATCAAGTCCTTTATGGCCGTTGTTAGTCGAAACTCAGACTACCCTACTTCTCGTCGAGTGATAGTTATTGTATTTAGTAACTTAAGTAACAAATTAAACGGAGCTGACTTGAAACCTATCCGACCAGCCAGAGAAATACTTGAGCTATGTCGTATACTCGTAGTATTGAATCTCTAATTGGTTTTGTGGAATGTGGGAGGTTATTTTGAATTATTAGTTCGTGTAATTAAGGGTGAAGGCAAACGAGCGTAATTTTGTGAGTCGTGAATCGCTGAATTTCGATCGCAGAAATTCTGCTGCATTCGGTTTCATAAAAAATCCTATTTGATTTACACGGCGACGCAAAATGAGTTGCCTGCCGACTCGAATTTCTGCCGGGCAGAATTTCTGCGACCGAAGTTCTGCGACTCACGACTCACAAAATTACGCTCGTTTGGCCTCACCCTTAATGTTTGTTGTTTATTTTCAACTGGGAGTTGTACTCTTTTATTGTCAAAGTTGGATACCGATAGTTGTTAAGGCACTGACAAGAGGCAAATGATAAAAGTAGGCTTGTCTTAAACAAAAAAACTGCCAAATCTATATAGTTTGTGGCAGCGGAAAAAATACATGTTATTATTGAACATATTTCTCAGAACTTGGTTGTTACCAAACCACGTTTAGAAAAAAAAAGCTCGATACAAATTAATGGTAAACTAACCCTTTCTTTGAGTTTCAATCCAAAATATCAGCATTAAATATCAACGTGCGGTTGATATTAAATTTTTCAGTTTTAATAGATAAATAAATGATCTATCTATTAAAACTCTATGCACAATTATTAAAAATTCGGCCAAGTGTGGACCACGTACAGTGAAGGGTTCCTTAGTGGAGATTAATTTATCCTAAAAACAAACTTAACAATGTAGTTGTAAAACATGTTCCCTCATACATTCCAAGTGGAAATGTAAGTTTGTACGCACAATATTGAGAGATTTACCATGTTATTTTAAGACTTTTTATAGGTTTTCCTGTACTTAATCTAATATTTTCTGTATTTTTTAAAAAAGTTAGTCTTAGTTGTTTTGGAGATAAGGGCGGGGGAATGGTCAATTTCATCAATTTTCTTAAATAATTTTCGGTTTTCGGTCCAGTAGATTCGAAGCAAATCGTCTGTGACAGACGGACAGACAGACAGACATACAAGTGATCCTATAAGGGTTCCGTTTTTATCCTTTTGAGGTACGGAACCCTAAAAATTCTGTACAAAGGCGGACTTAATGCCTGACCTATTATCATACTTACACTAAAGTTGATTGGTATAAAAATACCAGTCAACTTTAGTGTAATTCAGTGACAAAATATGGCAGGTGTAACATAAGGGGTAGATAGCACAAAAATAACTATAAGATACAAGAATAAATACAAAGATACATACATATTAATATTTTGCCTATTGATATTTTCTCCATGAGTTTCGCTTAATACAGGCGTTCCCTATTCAAACAGTGCGAAGAGTGCACGTCTGTGTAGCTCAAATTGGTTTGTTTTGTAATGTTCTGGATTTGGGTCTCTGGACACAATTTTAATTTTTTACACTTTTATTTTTTTCTCTTTTGTCTCTAATATTCATAATTATGTTAAATGTCATGCATACCTGTTATTTGCATGGTTACTGAAGTGCCAATTTTATGTTATTTTATTTTGAATTGTAAGTGACTATGCTGTTGGTGTGCTTATTAGAAATAAATATAAACAAAATAATAAGAGAGAAATAACGATCGGTAGTCGAGCAACGAATCGAGCAAATCGGCTACATATTCAAGTTACAACCTTGTTCAGTGCAGTCTTACCTAGCCCTAGATCGTTAGACACTACTGCGGTAGTACAAAGACTGTCGTGTCCAATAATTGGTTGAATGGCCTTTGTATAGGTACTAATAGTCGCCTATGCTGATTCCTCTTTGGAACGAGGGTCTGTGTTGTGTTGGGTACAGGTTTGTAGCCCGTTTATTTGAAATTCAGACTGATGAGTTCAATATTACCAACTCTGTATTAAACCACACAGGTAATGCAAATGATCTAACTAACTAATAGCTGTGTGCTGGCATTATTTCTTTAATAAAGAACACCAACAACAAATACAACCCTATTCATCTCATCTCAAACATTGGCTTATGTTACCTACTTAGAAAAGGTATAACATATCATTACATAACACATATCATTTTAAGGGTTGGCTTATTAGGGTCGACATAACATAACACATGAAATAAAAAAAACCGCTCAAGAGCGATTCGGACTCGCGCACTGAGGGTTCCGTACGTATATATGATGTTGATGATTTCTGAAAAACTGTGCTATTTGGAGACATCGTTTTATTTTTCTGTAATCTTTACATATACTTCTATTACATAGAATAATTTCAGATTTTGATTTATGCAAACTTCGGAGATAAGGGGGTGGGAACGGTATTTTTGGAAACTATGCTGCCTAAAAAAAACAATTTTTTTTTGAGAGTTTTTGAACAGCGCTCTTTTATATGATACCCCACATCCCCAAGCATCACATGCAAAGGGACCCTCCTTCGGGGGAAAGACCCTCTTTCAGTCCGTTTTGCAAAAAAATATTTTTTTTTTTAATTTCTTTCTTGTTTGTAAAATAGTTGAGCAAACGATATCTAAAACCATTCTAAATTTCAAGTTGATATCATTAGTAGTTCTTGAGATATCCAGGTGTGACGGACAGACCGACTTAGTCTCACCTTATGGGTTCCTTTTTACCATTTTGGTACGGAACCCTAAAAACAGTGACAGGAAGTTATTATGACATCGCCGACATAGACTAAGTGAATATTATATTTTATTAAAGCTAACTCAGAGACTATCCAAGCAAAGTTAATAAAATTTATATGTGACCAACACGCAAGCTTCCTCTACCAAATGAAGCATTTCCAAAATCAGTCTACAATTTACGAAAATATCGATGAACAAGCATAACAAAAAAAATACATACAAACGAACAGTTCCTCCTTTTTGGAAGTCAATTGTAGATTAAACATTTTTATTTATCTATTTATTTATTTTATTTATTTATATTTATGAAAATATCCTGATCATTTGAAATTATTATTATTATTATTTATTCATTATCAAGTAACAATAGACTCATACTAACTATTAGGCATAACAATTTAATACAAATACAAGCAATTACTAATCACATTACTGGTCACAGAAAACAAAATTAAAACAAAACACAATAATTAATTAAAATTTTCTAACCGGCATCGGAACAGCATCATGCCTGCCACAGCTATGCCGGACATAAGGGCAGTCCAGCCTGTCGGCGATCATTGCCAGGATGGTATGGGGGCTGGCCCGCACCCGGCGCACCAGGGAAGCACACCGCTTGCGCATAGAAGCGTGGAAACAGTCAGTGCGCGCCATCGCGAACATCCCTGATGCGCTACAGAAACGGGGCAGCCCCAACACCACCCGGAACGCGTTGTTGTACTGGACACGGAGGGCACTGTATGCCCTTTCAGTATAGTTAACCCACAGGCTGCTCGTGTACAGTGATGTGCAGTACGCTCTAAAAAGCGTGACCTTCACACCAGCAGAACAACGTGAAAACCTGCGGGCTATTATGTTGGCTCGCACCGACAGCACCCTCCGCTCCTGCTCCATGTCAGCATGGTCTTTTAGGTCCTCGGTGAGTAGATGCCCTAGATATTTAAATTGGTCGACTCGGTCTATTGGAATACCATCAAGATGAACAGCTGGTATTTTCATAGGGCTCGACACACCGATGGCCTGAAACTAAACCCTGAAATAATCCTCAAAAGATAGGCAGCTATCTTTCCAGCCCACTTTATTCGCTTCCATTTTATTTCCTCACTCAATCATAATCTAAATTTCTCCATTCATAAGATTCATTCACTTCAATAACTATTGTCAAAGCTGAATGGTTGGGCAAATTGTAGTTAATCGCGTTTGAGAGACCCACTTAGGTATAAAATATAGCTTACCTTTGTGAAGTAATCAACGCTTTAGGAAGATTCAAAGAAGTTGGTGGCTATGGGTGCATCTACATTTGAACGAGTACTGAGTAAGTTTCGATTTAGTGGAGATGTGGTGGCATCAACATCGCCGCATGCGAACTACGCGTCATACTGACGTCACGCAAAATCCTGCATCGCGCAAGCAGAGTTTACCGCGCAACTAGGATATATGTATACAACATACCGTCATCAATCGACTTCTGACGACCTGTAACGACTGTCATAGATCCATGAATGACAGCCGGGACCAACGGCTTAACGTGCTGTCCGAGGCACGGAGGAGTCTCGGTATGTAAAGATGGTCAGTCATCCACGGACCAACCCCAGTAAGCGTAGCTTAACCTGATGGATCGACCCATGTGGCTGTTATTACATAACCAGATACTATTACGGATTCTAAATAGCTCTAAACTCTTAAGGGTCTACACTGCCTCAGCGCCACCACACTCTTTATCTCGCTCGCACAAGTAGCTGGCGGTCACGCGAGCAAGCGAGACAGGGTGACAGGGAGAAGACTCCAATGCACTGATTTTTTAGTTTAATTCTTCTGACGGTGAAAATAAAGGTAATTAAAAAAAAATAACATAAGACCTGCTTCATGGTTAGTTCAGTTTAATGATCAAATATGAAGTATTTTTTGAATTCCAGCGGTTTATTGGTCGGTTTGGAGGTAACTTTGGATTTTTTTTCGATGAAGAAAATTTTATGGAATGGTGTTTTCGTCAAACATAGTACATAACATTAATCGTCAGTTTACCATAATTATATTAATTTCAAAATTAATGCTGCAGTATTTTCGACTTATCGGAGGATAATGCTCTTAATACTTAGAGGTATTGATAAAGTCAAAAGTTCTGTAGGTTTTTGGTGAACAAGCCCTTTCCTAAGTATCGGTATAATGAAATTAACATAAACATTATTTGATTTGATAAGAGTAATCCTCTTATCATTTTTGGAAAGATTGATAAAAATACCACTCTTGATAGCAATTTTCATTGCCTTTGTTATGATGTGCGTGTAAATTAAAATTTGTGGTCATTTACTGCCCTTAAATGCACATAATAATAATTAATGTTGAATATTGAAATGCAAATAATTACTCGATGGGCGTGACGGCCAATGGCATCGACCAACACCTGACTAGGCTCTCATTAGGCAGCTGGATCAAGGGCTTAATCCAGAAAGCAGTACTTTTGGACATGGCGAGTATCGTTATGAGGTTCCTCTCTCAGGAGCTCTGACCACGGGTAGCTTGGAACCTTCTCCTGATACCGGTGGGCTACAATATTTTTTTATATTTTTGTAATGTTTTTATAAAAATATTTAAAAATGTCAATGATAATATTTATATAAATGAAATAAAGGAATGAATAATATATTAATATTAACTATTAAATCACAAACACTCGTGACCTACAACTTAATGAATATCAGCTGCCTGTGCCTAATTTGGGGCCCACGGCTACTTTTACATATGCACTCCTTCGTTAACATTGTTCCTGTTTACAAATGTTTCCTAACTTGTTTTTTATTACGAATATCAATAGCTAGAATCACTTACGAATACCAGTAGAAATCATTAATTATTTAAACAACAAACTGAATTAAATCGATATACTACGAAAGCTTGTAGCCCTAAATATGCAAATTTATGGAATAGTTGATAACTTGGCCTGTAACTGAGAAGATAGGTCGTAATTTAGCACTTTGAACTAAATCTTGTAACCTGAGGAAGCTTAGCTACGAGTATTATCTTATAAAAGCTAAATCTAATCTTAGTTCCCAAACATGTTAAGAAATATGAGTTTTTGAAATAAGAACTTTATCTAATACCTACAGTTCAGTTTGCGCTAAAGCGTTAATTTTAATTTTTTACTTTTTCGATAGTACTAGTCAATAAAAAATCAACTTAATTACCACTAGCATAAAGTTGATACTTGTTTAAGTTGAAATAACATCAAATTGGAAACAAGGATTCTAATAGACATTAGATTATAATAACATAACTGCCACTATCAATTAAGTCCATTTACCCGATACCGTCGATAAACTGTTAATGGAGGAATAATGAAACCTTTGAATCAATACCTACTATTCTGATAATGTTTGATAGGATTATTTATGTTGACATACATACTCGTCCATCACGCCTGTAATCCCAAAGGGTTAGGGAGAGGTGTACCTATAGTACACCTACATTTTGCCAGATATGTAATAGGGGGCAAGCCCATTGCCATCAACCGGACACAAATCCAGACTCCGGGCTCATCATCATCATCATTTCAACCTAAAGATGTCCACTGCTAGACATAGGCCTCCCCCAAATAGGGGGGATTTTCTATAATCGCCACGCTTGGCAGGCGGGTTGGCGATCGCAGTATAGTTTTAAAAATGCATAGAGAACTCTGCTGCCCATTCTCTAGTAAGTCCCTTAATCGCCTTTTACGACATTCACGGGAAGAAATGGGATGGAGCTATTCTTTACGTCCGGCACCAAACGGACTTCGGGCTGCTACTGAGAAATTCCACATAGTAAAATCCAATAATACTTTTTCTAATCAAATTTAATAATTTAGTTGCTTTGCCCGATCTGGGAATCGATCCCAGGACCTCATGTAGCGCTTGCGACCACTAAACCAACGAGTCAGTAATTTAGGTTAAGTTCGGAGTAATATCATAATTAAATTCTACCAATTCTGATTAACTATAGGCAAACTTAGTAGGCCTAGGATGGTAATATAATGATATAGTCAGTATCAATCTAACAGGTTATAGGTACTGCCTTGGCTAAAAAGTTTTGACTATGACGCTACAGAAAACCTAATTAAATCTTAATGAAGAGAAACACACACACTCACTTAATACACACACTCATACTACCCCCCCACATACACACACCACTTCCCTTACCCCTTACATACTCACACACCTAAACTAACATGAGCGAGCACATAATACTGCCCGCCCACACAACACATCTATAAACAACATCAATTTTATGTTCTTCTATTTTTTTTATTATTATGCATGTTGAATTACTTTTAATTTTTATTATTTCGATTTTCTTTGAAGTCTTTGGATGACATAAATAACATGTAACATAGTAACTAGGGGTTGTCACTAGCTCCTGTAATACAGTGTACACTAGTGCAGGAGCTAGGGAATTCATAAAAATAAATGCTTTTACTTAAGTCAATAATAGTACATTATTGCATAGGCCGTGAAATAGGCAATTGCAGGTCGAGTATGAGTTTGAAGGCCGAGTTGTAGGCGAGGACTTCACTAATACGAGACAGGCAATTGCCATTTCCGCCGAGGCATATAAAATAACCCCAGCACGCCGTTTCATACAACATTGCTGGAGCGTTGTAATGTTCCAAATTCAAAAAACGCTCCCGCAATGTATTTGATTTTCTTTGACCGTAAATTCGATACTTCGAGTGTTCTTTTTTCAAAAATAATGACAATATTTCCATGCATGTTTGAGAAAAGATTATTATTTATAGTTTCTTGAGTGACGACCAGGCGTGTACGCACGAACATACAAGAACATGGTGAGCACGAACATCGAACACTTTGTTCGCATGTGTGCACCACTAAATAACATAACATAACATCACGACTGTAATTCCCGAAGGGTAAGGCAGAGGTGTACCTATAGTACACCCACACTTCGCCAGTTATGTTTAAGTCCCATGTAATAGGGGGCGAGCCTATTGCATCAAACAAAAAAAAACATCTAATTAACAAACACCATATTCATTATAAATGTTCGTGGAGATCCAATTTCAATATTGGCTGTGTGGACGGTGTTCGAAAAAATTTTACACAACATAATTCGTACCGAACTCAAGTGTGAACGCACGGTGGCGCGGGGCACCAGTTCTCAGCCACATAACCAACAGTGTACAACAGCAATACTTCCAACAGCGAATCGAATCTATGGCTAATAATGTGAGCGGGATGGGGCGCGAACACAAGTCAAACTGTGTTCGTAATGGTGTTCGTGTTCGCTTTGCTAATTTACATCCACACGGACGGACCAAATGTTCCGTGTTCGATGTTCGTGTTCACCATGTTTCATTCGTTCGTGCGTACACGCCTTTAGACTTAAGTGGGTGATAGTCGTGCGAACTTAAAGTATTCAGTTTTTAAGTTCGCAAACTTACTCGGCTCAACGTGGGTGACACACGTGATGCTTGCTCACACGGTATCGCGATGTCGTCGACAGAGGAAGCTTTGTGTTATTTAGGAATTATATCATAGAATAGAATAGAATAGAACCAAAACAAAAACCAATACAAGAAGACGAAGTCCGCAAGTGAGGGCGAAGCACTGGCTTACAAAAAGAGAGAAAATCAAATCACTTATTTTTTGAAGCAAAATAACGAAAAATTACATACAATGTTAAATATCACAACTCACAAGCGGTGCGCACCCACAGAATATCAAAACAAAATGGCGGCTCGTGACTCGCGGTGATAACAGACTTACGAGCCAAGGCGGGTTACGAGCATAATCTCAAACATGTTGGATCGCCAACGAACTTACTCGGTGGTTCGAAAGTACGCGTACGTACTTAGGGTGACACACGAGCGAAAAAGGTCGCCGAGCCGCGTCAGCCAAGTACGCGTACTCGCACGTCTATCACCCACTTTAAGGTACCTTGCTACTGCCTTATCTATTCACCAGGGCATGCACCCATGTCGTACAATAATAATTCGATATTGAAAGTGCCCGATACCGAGATACCAACTGAGGGATCAACTATAATTATTTAGTGCGCAATTTTCATCTAAGGATACTTGGGATGTAGATCATGGCTTTATCCGCCTCTATATAAAATAAGGAAACTAGTTCTTTAACAAACGGACTAGATACCTACTGCTTAAATTTTCCGTATATTAAAAAATCTAGACTGTCATTCTTTGACAGCTGTATGAAATGGCTACAACACGGCAACTTAACGTAGTGTGTTAAGACGCTGACAACAAGTAAACCGCTGTCACTGTCAGACTGCATACAAAAAAAAAGAGAAACGCGACGACGCAAAGCTTGTAATTTATTGCAAAATATGAAGCAATTATTTATTTACTCAAAAATGAGTTGAGTAATCGAAAATATTCAATACAGACATTTTGGATTGAAACTCAAAGTAAAGGGTTAGTTTACCGTTAATTTGTATCGCGATTTTGTTTTATAAACGTGTTTTGGTAACAACGAAGTTCTGAGAAATATGTTCTAGAATAACATATATTTTTCCGCTACCACAAACTATATAGATATAGCAATTTTTTTTGTTTAAGACAAGCCTACTTTAATCATTTGTCTCTTGTCAGCGCCTTCATTTGATGAACCTTCCAAATCAGAGCCTTCCAAATTAGGGTCACAACAAGAATATCATAATCACCACGTTTAACAAACAGCTTGGTGATTGCAAAATGACATTAGTAACTAGCACACAACGAAAAAATTAATTAATAAAATGTATAAGAAAAATATTCAATGCTTACTTACTCTCTAACTGCGTCCGTGTTTCCGAACGCATACAACCCTAATCTCTACAAAGTTAGAGTGAACAGGCATCTTCTGGGTAAGCACACTCCATCGTCGTCTTTGTCTCTGTCACCTCTGCCCTAGACTAAGGACAAGAGCAAACCCATGCTAAAAAAAAAAAATCTTTTCTGTGTGTCAAAAATGTTGACGCTAAAGAAACAAATATTATAAATGGAGTAAATAATTTTATCTTTGCAACAAGTAGCCTCATCTGCTCAGTAAGTACGTACTAATTGTATCTACTTAACCCTATAAAGGTAACATTGGCCAAACGGCTCTTCTACCAAAAATCGATAAAGGTCTTCGCTCTCAGTTCAATTTCATTAAGTGGTTCTAAGTTATTCAAACTACGACTTATCGCGTTTCGTTTAAAAGTTGATCAGTATTTCAATACAATTTTATTTCTGCTTCAAGTATTCTTATTGCCAGCATGTTCTTCTGCGACATTCAAATCATTCCGCATTCTTCTGCCTTTATTCCAATTGATTTAGGGTCGGCTAGCATGTATTCTTCTTTCATACTCTCTATCTCTATTCGTCTCAGTAGTCATACCCTTTCTAGGCATATCGTGTTTGACAGTCCATCCATCGTTTCGTTGGTCTTCTCCGGCTCATAATAGCCATCCACATTCTTATTCTAAAACTTTCCCCACGAAATTATTCTCTTTGTTTATTCTTATTGGCACTTTTATTATAAATTAGCTGACCCCACAGACGTTGCCCTGTCCAAATTTTAATAATTCGTATAAAATTCCCATAGAAAACACACTCAAAATTTTTTCAATTTTTGTAATTTTACCGGCAACATTTCAATTTTTTCTCTTCATACATACTTTCCTCGGAATTCAACGAATATTTGAAAAAAACAAAAATTGCCGAATTGGTCCAGCCGTTCTCGAGTTTTGCGCTTAGCAAAACATTTAGCCATTCATCTATCTATAGATACTAATATTATAAAGAGGTAAAGTTTGTGAGGTTGTAGGGGGTAATCTTCGGAATACTGAAACGATTTTGAAAATTGTTTCAGTAATGGGAAGCTACAGTATTGCATTATTTTATGTTAAAACAATAAATTTTACGCGGATGAAGTCGCGGGTAGAAGCTAGTTTTTATATAAATATAAATAGATAGACAGATTACCAAGCTTTCATTACCGCTTTACCAGCTAAAAATATGTTACTACTTTTATTCCTTTCCAGCACAAAATGAAAACCATGCATTTTCATTATGACCGTTGTTTTAATTTAAAAGAATTTCCAGGTAGTTATGCCAGTCCAGATTCGAGGTGGAAATATAAATCAAAATAAAACATCAATTCATTTGACTTAACAACTTTAGAATACGCTATAGATTATACTCAATTTGTTATCGTACTGCAAAATACAGTACAAATATAGCAAGGTAGGTTAGCAATAAAAATTAAAGACCAGCTAAGTTTTTTTATACATGTAGGAAATTATTTTAAATACATGTGAATCTGGATTCAATTTCCATCTATCAATAATGTACATGAAAAAAATAAACTGTAGAAAATACACTCTGCCTAAATATGCTTCTAGACTACAAAGTAGATAATAACCGGCCCACAAAATGCATTTTTTTCTCTTTATTTATTTAAAGGGGCTTTTACGCATAGCGTATGTCAGTCCCATCATATCCTAAACAATAATAAGTATTTCACAACACGTGGGCCATGAATTTGAACAAACCCTTCGCATCGTCGCCTTTTGGTTGGAATAGAATTGTATGAAACATCAGTTTTGTTCAAATTCAGGGACCTTACAAAATTATTTCTAATGGACTCATATTGGACACATTCCATAAATTGTTTGCATGGAATGTGTCCAGATCTGAGCTGTCAACTAATATGATCGTATTAGTTGCTCCAAACAGTAGCGTCTCGACTTTCAATGGGAATATAGCAGTCCACACTGACAAACCCACACAAACAAAAAAAAAATAATTTAAATTTATATAAAAAAGAAACTCGACACGATAAATGACTCCGTAAAAGCATTGTCGTTACTGTCACATACATATACCGTAGGCAAAGGAAACCCATTATTAATAGCCACAGACCTGCCCAGAGGTTGCCGCTGGGAAATAATATATCGCGACCTTTTGATGCCGGTTGCGACTCGAAAATATTGTCCTAATGTTACTCTGTTTAGTTCAGCTTGATTCTAAATGTATTAAGGTTAAAATTTTGGGAGTTTCCTTGTAATTTTGCATGGTTTAAGCTTCTGCTATTAATTGTTTTGTTTTCCTGGATGTTAGTTTCTTGGAAATCATTAAGCACGTAAGCCGAATGAACAATCTTTATTATATCTAATGCTTAAGAATTTTAATCTTGAAGATGAACATAGTGTTATTACTCAAACTCACCGAACAGTTCAGAAAATTTATTCCATATTAAATTAAGTAATCCCACTACATCTATGTTACACATGGTGTGTGGCCATAACCCATCTTATTACTTGAACTCATGATCTATTCTAGGAAAAATTTAATACAATGACTGGTACATTGATTGAGAACAAAGAGACAATTTTAAATTCAATCTTTTTAAAATCTCAATGCTCAACAATTTCAAAATTTGTATTTTAACCAACTGATATCAAATCCCCCATAAATAAACATTAACCGAACAGCTTAACACTCTATAGTAAACATCTTCAAAATGAAAATTTAAAGGTGAACAGTTCTATTGAACCATCAGCAAATACCATTCCAATTAATTTTCTGCTATAGTGTTGAAAATTGATAAAGTTTAACGTTCTTACTACCATTCGAAGCCCAATTCGATTTCAGATACAAATACGATGCCTACAGTGTTCACCGGACGAAATTAAATATAAATAAGATCGGAGGGTCGACTAGGGATTCAGAATTGAATTAAAAAATAATAACGCCTTTCAATACTGCCAATGTTATTCTATCGATAAGGAAACTTTTGTAAAAGAAACGTTTGGAAGTCTCAGTGTGATCTTAACTTAAGCATTATTTGGAGTAAATGAAGTCGTTTTTAGTAAGATAAACTGAACCAATGTTTTCGTTAGTGATATCTAACTTCAACAAGTAGTCGATTTGGAAGAGATACTTCCCCCCTTTTTATGTTCTGAGTTGACATTACAATCACATCGATTATATAAAATGTAATCAAGTTTTAGTTGTTGAATACTAATTTTTGAAATACATTGCAAGCTATAGTTTTGTATAATTTTGAATCATTTTGACAATTCTGTAAGTGTAAGGACCATGGAGCCGTTTATTATGATAAGATGTATGTTGACTTAAAAAAGCGTGGCAGTTGAGAGTATGTCATGCTCACTTAAATGTCTCGCTAATGGTTGAGTTGGATGGTGCTGATCCACGCGTCATGTTCGTGAACGGGCGCCATCAGTTGAGACTGGTCTTCTCTTAACTACCAGGGCTTATTTGTAATCTTTTAATCTTACATTGTTTTTTTTTTTAATAACTAATTTAAGTTTTTACATTGTTCTTACATAAATATAAGCAACAAGAATAATGTACCCAGGATTTTGTAATATCTTGATTTAAAAGAGTGTCCTTGGAATTTCTTGCCTGTTCTTCTCCATAGAGATCTACGTTTTGGAATGGGCAAATAGCTTCAATTTTCTGACTAACTAACCAACTCTTTGACAATTCAAAAGTGCCTGTAATAGGTTTAATTGAAATAAATGTTTTGAGTTTGAGTTTGAGTCAGGACGAATTTCACCATTGCGTTTAATTTGGCGAAAAATCTCTCCGCTAGCACACAAACGCGAACTTAGGACGCCGCCGCGCGAGTACGGATAAAAATAAAAAAAATCTTTCACTACTTATAATACGTATAATTTTGAACTTAATAAATAAAACAATATAGTAAAAAATAAAATAAAAAGAAGACTAAAGAAAATGTGAAGCACAAACATTGTTGAGTTGAAGGTTTAGTAAATTTCATTAGTTTTTAAGAAATCTGAAATCTGCTATTTAAATCAATAAAGAAGTACTCATGGAAAGTCGAAAATGATTGCAATCACCTACTATTTCGCTCGATAAAATAAAGATACTTTAAAATAAATGGTTTCTTAAGTTTACGAAACATATTATTAAAAGAATAACATAGAATTTAGTAAGTATTAAAAAGGTAATATTATTATTATTATTTTTAAGTCGTTCCCGGTTATGACGTACCGGGGACGAGTCGTTCGTCACAGAAAAGTTGCCCAAGCTGTACTTGAGATATACACGGAGAGTTGGAGCTCCTCTGCTGAAAATTAGATGCGTTCGTACCGCTCTCTTCCGCGCTTTAATGTCGGACGGACGTCAGAATAGGAGAGGCGTTCGCAACGGACAGGATTCTTAAATGTTACCAGAAAAAATGACTCCGTGGCCCAGCGGTCTTCTGTTCGAAGCTGGATGGAAGTCGAACTAGGTGAAATCTAGTAGGCTGTTAAAATCTAGCCTGGCACCTTGGGCCAAAAACCTGGCCCTTATGGTTGATTCTCAACCTAGGACAAAGTAAGAATTTTTTGTTGAGACCAAGGAAATAAAGCAGAAGTAATAATATTTAAAATGAAAGGAATACATACCATTAAAAGATAAACGCGAACATACATCACAAAAACACCGTCAATACGGTTAAATATGCTTTTAATAAGCTACGACATGAACAGACTAGGCTAATTTACAAAAAAAAGACTGATCACGCCAATGCTTCAACTCAAAAGAAGCAAAAAAATGGGTCATTGGAACAACATTATTTCGAAGCTTATTGAGAAAATTTGAAATTGAAAATCAATTAATTTTAAAAATGAATAGCCCAAAATACAAAAAGAGTTTGAATGCGGAACGCGCAAAAAAGTTTAATGCAGCAATTATACTGCACTACTGTAACTTTTCGCTCTTTTTCTTTTTACATTTGAATATCGACGAACCTTTAGAATCCCCATAATATTCGAGCCCTATGCCTATTCAACGCATCACCTAAATAGGTTTGCCAACGGTTTTGTAAACAGTCGGTCCACGACATATGAGATTTCGTCAATACCCTGAAATAATGGCTCCTGTTGTGTACGCAATTGCCAATATTGGCCCAACTTCAGCGTCCTTTGATGGATTACAAATGCGAGTGACCGTTTGTGTACGAATGGACTGATAGACATTCAAGTATCCACAAAATGGACCAACAATGTCAACGAAGCCAATTAAATCTAACCAATTTCTATTACTGCTGAGAATATAATCAAGATAGAACTAAGTAATAATAGGTTTGTATCCAGAATGTCGTTGTCAAAGTTTGCCAATATAAATTGAACACAGCCTTCAATAGTTAACATTAATTTTCGCGAACGTGTTTTGCACAAAGACAAAACCCTGGCAAATGAGTTAACCAAGTTTAATTAGACAATCCATGTTACCAGATACAAGAAACAGTTCGGTTTGCTCTTGTCCCAGTTGTTCAAGATATCTGTTCGTGTGTTCACAAGTTTGTTGGTTAGAAATTGTGATTTCCTATGGGGTCTTGTGTTGCAAAACATGCGTACAAAAGTGTTTGTGGCTCAAGAAGTTATTCAAGTAAAACAGACTTGAAAATGGAGACAAAGTCAACATGTTAGGGCCTGTGCACACCACGTTTTTTAAACGTGCCGTTGACGCGCGTTTGTAGTGATACAGACGCGATACGCACGCGAGTCAGTCTATTCTGTAGGAAAAACCGGTCAAGAGCGAGTCGGACTCGCACACCGAGGGTTATGTATGTATATATGATGTTGATGATTTCTGAAAAACTGTGCTATTTAGAGACATCGTTTTATTTTTCCTGTAATCTTTAGATACACTTCTATCACATAGAATAATTTCAGATCTTTATCATGCCCTAGTAGCCCCACTTAAAATTTTTAATACCCCCTTTCAGTCCCTTTTGCAAAAAAGATATATATTTTTTAATTTATTTCTTGTTGGCAAAATAGTTGGGCAAACGTCATCTAAAACTGTTCTAAATTTCAATTTGATAGCATTAGTAGTTCTTGAGAAATCCAGGTGTGACAGACAGACAGACAGACTTAGTCTCACCATAAGGGTTCCTTTTTACCATTTTGGTAAGAACCCTAAAAAGCGCACCGTCGACGCACGTTTCTAAAACGCGCGTCACCGGCGCGTTTAAAAAACGTTGTGTGCACAGGCCTTTAAGGAAATTACAGACACTGTCATTACTAAAATTATTTTATTTAAATAATATCCATGAAACCAAGCTAATAGACCTAGTAACATATCCATCTTACTCAAATAAAATAAATAGCGGACTTTTACATTTTATTTAAAAACATAACTTTTTATTATTCTTATACAGTCAGTGTACATTATAATCACAACAAAAAAAGTGCCGGTCCCGGCTGTTGTCACATGATAACGGGGGCTTTACGTCATGACAGAGAGAACTTTGCCACAAAAACGCTGAAAACTTGAAGATACGACTAGCTGTATAATAATGTTGAACCAAACTTGTTTCTGACACTTTTTAGAGCACGCCACAAAAAATGTACACAAGAATTCGTGTAGAATATAAAACCGAAAATACAAAAGTTTTGTTCGAAATAAGGCTCCATAAACATTTTAATCCTAAAATAAATCCCAGATCTAGATTACGGGAAAACATCTGTGTTTTATTGAAACTGAAATGGTTGAAAAACATTCTCATTATATATTATATTCGTCGGGGGAACTTTCGAGCGGAGTTACTGACGTTATCGCTTCGCAACAATTGGTCACTAGAAAGCCTCCTGACCGCAACACCGCTATCCAAACTAACGTTCAGCTGACCTTACGTTGCCTTCATTCAAATGTGACAACTAGGATAGTCACCTCGTTAGTGGGAATTTTGAAGTCCTGTGGCAACCGCAAGTGCTCTTGGACAAGCAGACGAATGCGAGTAATGACGTTACATTTTGAAGAAACCACTTGTGTTTTGAGATTTTCGGTGTCAGTTCTTTATTTTTTTTGCTGAGTATTTTGAAGGAAAACAAATTCCTCAAATAATAATTCCTCAAATAAAAAGTCAAATTATTAGTAAAGTTTTGGTAAATAAAAAAATATTGTGTAGTTTTATAATGACATCATTAATGTTATATAAAATTCACAGACTGTCAAAATAAACACAGATTACTAGAGACTAAATTGATTTTCTACTCAAAAGTAATATCAACGACTGTACTAAATAACTTAACTGCTGAAAGGGAAGATCTTCAAATATAACTATGTTTAAATTATACTGTTTTAATATTACCTTTGAAACTGGGGCACATAAATAAGCCAACTATTTTGTACGTCAAGAGATTCGATGCCGTTGAAAACTGTAGCCTAACTTGTTGGCAGTTAAGAGGCTATTATGTTATCCTGTCCGTCAACCCTGCCTAACACAAACTTGTAGACTTGCGTTCACGCTTCAACAAAAACCTGTACTGTACCCCGAGTGTAAGTTTGCAAGTGAGTTAACGTAACTAGCGCGTTTGCGTTAAGATTTTTATTCTCACTCTTTTACTATCAGCATTATGATCTATCGGTCAAATTTTTACGCAAACGGAATAGTTACGTTTAGTCTCTTACAAACTTGCACTTAGGGTACAGTACAACATTTCGAAATAACAAACTCCCATATCTAGTAGCTTGTCTTTATGAATTTTTTATTTAACACTTGGCTATTTTTGCTCCAAAATCATCCACTAATAAAAAATTAAGTGCTACCGACTCAAATTTTTAGGTCGTGCCTACTCTCGCTTTTAAGTAGGACCAAGGATGAATTTAAATGAGCTTTCAACAGCGTTGACTTGGAATTGCATAAATATTAATGGTTCGCGGACTACGAGACTGATGGATATGGATTAGCCGGAGGGAGTTTTCTTTAAGCAACTTGAGGGGACAACGTGTCTTCAGCAAATTGTTTGTTGCTGTCCTATGAATATTAATCATTTACATTACCGAGAAAACGCTTGGATGCCCTCTTTCCGTCAATATTGCGTTCCGATTTATTATTGTTCCTGTCGACGCTAATGCGACGTTGTCAGTCAGAGAATTTGCTGTTCAAGTTAAGTTTATTATCTTTGCGAGCACTCTTGTATTTACTGTTTTAGTACTAATAAATAAATCTGTTAACACGAGTTCTACTGCTTCGTCGGTACAAAGACTGTCTTTAATGAGAAGCCGTTTGTATTTCATTCCATTTACATTAAACTCGGGTCTAGCGTGAGAATGTACGCAGATTCCTGAATATTAATAGCTACCTTATTAATGTTTGAACATCGCATTACCATCAAATTATTGAAATTAGGCTTCGTTGCTATGAAAACATTTTCTAACCAAAATTTTTCTTTGTTTCAGGTTTACATGCAATAAAAATAGTGAAGTTTGTAGTGCCAGAGATAATTCAGTATGGTGTTCAAGACTCTGTTATATTAGACTGTGATTACACGTACGGGAACAGAACTCCAGGCCTTATGGTGAAATGGTTCTTCAGAAGCAAAACGAAACCAGTGTATCAGTGGATAGTGTCACAAAAACCTCAGGACATAGGCATTTTGAGGGGCCGCGTGGACTTAAATTATAGAGCGTCTGATGACCCCTTAAAAATGTATAGAGCACTTCGAATAGTTAAATTAGATACGGACATCTCTGGTGAATATATTTGTGTAGTGTCAACGTTTCTTGATGAGGACGTCAAGAGTAAACACATGACAGTCTTCGGTGAGTATTTTTTAAATTAATGTAGGTAGAATATCATTTTTTTTTATTATGAATGAAAACTTACAGAAGTATTTTCTTTAAATAGAATAGGTATTTATGGATTCCTAAAAATATATGAATACTCAGTAAGATGTATTTTAAGATTATATTCATCATTCAAATTCACTCTACAGTACGGTTCACTAACAATCGATGTTATTTTAACCAATACGCAAAACCAGTTCACCCATATATTTTCATTCCCATACATTCTACTCCTCCACTTACATACACACGTGCCGCGACTGTAGTACTCGAAAATTCGTGTTAAACTTACATAAAATTTGAAGGCAAGACATCCAATCCATACTAAGAAAACATTGAATTTCATATTTGTAGGTTCCTTCCTCGTAAACCGTTTACTTTCCCGCATAACACGTAGTGAGTCCCTCTGACACAGATATAAGCGAAGTGGTGCAAGGAATAAATGAATTGGGGGATTTATAGGTTCATTTTTGTGGTATCTGGGTTAACTATCAGAGATGAGAATTCAAGTACTGACTCAAAGTAAGTGGTTTAGTTAAAAAGTGAACAACAAATTGGAAAAACTTAAACCGATATTAATGTGCCATCTACGTCATTTCTATTTCTTTTTCATGTTTGTTCAGCATTAACCCCTTTTTGGTCATATGATCTTTCACACAATTTTATCATCGCAGCTTTTATCAATTACACGATTACATTATTCTCTGTTATCACGTCCGGTTTCATGTCCTGTATCCACACTTGAACTTTAAAATATTCCGAATCAATATTTACTTATTTTTTTAGTACGGCTCAATTAAAATAAATGTATGTGTAATAAAAATGATTTCAGCTCAAAGTTTAAAGTGGTTACTGGCTATTGGAAAGTTCATTATGTCTATCCTCTTTTACCCTCTTGTGGTTAACCCATTCCTGCTATGTGTATTAGCTTCCTTTGATGAGGATTAGTTGATTAACCTAACAAATACATTATCATTACGTAAGTGAAACTAATTTTAGGCTGATAAGTTTAGCCACATTACAGCCTGTACTGCGGTTATCATTTTACAAGCTTTTTATTAACGTGTGTTAAATGTTGCCTTATAGATAATTATTATGTTGTGGACGATCTTTGATGTTATTGCAAGAATAAATTGCAACTTTGACATTGATACCATTCATTTGAGGCTACGTAAACCACTTTTTGTGATGTTTTCAATGTTTTTTTATTTCACGATGATCTCGTATAATCATAGAGCTTGTTTTACTGGTTTTTTTTAAAAATGTTATGGCTATCCAGGTATGATTGATGTTTCTTTCCAATCGAGCTCTTGGTAAACGAACATGGTTTATGGTTTAATTTAGGCTTAAATTAGGACTTGATATCGATCCTTATTAATCGATATCGAGTATATATCAACCTTCACGTCGTCTCCTTGATTAATTTTTACTATATTTTTTTCATGTACTTCATCTTCAAAGTCTTCCTTTTGGCCTTTAGTACTCGTTACAGCTTCTCCCTTAAATCGGATATCCTTTTTGTTTAACCAAGCTAGTTTTATAAATTCAACATCTGCTATCCGCAGCCCGCTCTTTTTGTGTCAATGACACTTGTAAGCCTTCCGGCCAAATAAAACTATACCGAATTGCTCTATTCCAATTCAACTTTATGCAATCGGGGTTATGTATACTGCTGGTATGCGGGAATGGTGCAGCATTTTAGATGGAAAAAACAAAACTGATGACTGTGCATTCAAGGGATGTGTGTCATGTACATAATAAACTTACATTTAACCATAGAGAATGACTTACGTTATACAAGTCGAATAGAAACTTAAAAACTTGAACATCAATTTATTTGTTATTTCACTTACATCTATTACACTATTGAAATTTTCTTGACAAAAAAAATCGTTGTAGGTTCCAATAAATAAAATTCAAACCCTGTTTCATATTTTCTCATTGAATTTTAGTTGAATATTCTTTCCCTAGGACAGCTACCGTTTTATTTTGGCCATTCTCTTTCAAAAAACAACGTTTATAACCACAATTGGTGGAACTTGGCCCAATTCCGAACCTAATTTCGAATTGACATGCCAAGACTTGGCCAATTCATTTATTAAAAACAGGGAAGAAAGAAAGAAGGAAAACGTATCAGCTGCGTGTTCAAAGTAAGTTATATAAGTTAACTGAGGGAAGAATAATTTAATAGAGATCGTTAACGGTCGGTTAACAACCTGTTAGTAATCAGCAACTATTTCTATTTTATTTTTATTGCGAGTGAGAAATGTATTGGCTTATTGCAGTCTGTTGAGTTTTTAGTTTGTATTTGTGAGTTTTTTAGTTCATTTAGTTTTGAATATTACTAATCTGAATAGTCTGATCTAAAATCGAGTATGCCATGCCACCCTACCTACGAATACTTCAAGAACACTTAACTTTTAGACGCACTTAACTGCATTTATGTTGCCATAATGCAACTTAAAATAAAAGGGACAAAATGAGATTCAAGGAGTACTTACATTTATGTTCTGTTTGAGTGTTCATTGGATTTTCTGCTTTGTACTTTAGTTATTTACTCTGAACTTCTTTTATTGTAATAATAAAAAAGGTTTATTCACAAAAAAAAATACAGAAACACATTTATAATGCACATTATAAAATATACACGTACATTATACATGTATATTATATAGTGGATGATGATAATGTACTCACATGCATCACATTGCATCGTTTATAAAATATTTTGTATCAATATTTTAATTTAAAAGAGTGTCCGTGGAGTTTCTTGCCCCTTCTTCTCCATAGGAACCTAGACTATTTGGAATGGGCAACTAGCTTCATATTTGTAACTGACCGACTTCTTGACAATTCAAAAGTGCCTGTCAATGGTTTAATTGAAATATATCCTTTGAGTTTGAGTACATTCAAATTCATTAAAAGTTGCAAAATCTGTATAAATAATTATATAACCCTGTCTCATATACTAGGATAGCCTGTGTTCTAAGAGACAGTGCTCGGTTAAATAATTATTAAAACATGATCAACATCGTTCATTTGTTGTACTAAACAACAAATGAACGTTGTTGATGTTATTAAGCTTCTGTAACTTTGATATGTGTAGTGTAAATTAAATTAAATTAAATGGCGTGTTACATACACGTTTGACTTTATGATTGGGCAATATAAGTGCCTAATTGTGTGCATTTTTAATGAAAAAGCTGTAAGAATACTACTGCCTACTGTGTTGGATTACCAGGTGATGTATGTGAGGAAAGACTCCGTGTAGGCACTCTGTTACTACGGATATAACTTTGTCTGTTTGTATTACGCAAAGTCACTTTACAGCAGAAGTGTCACAGCTGAAACATGCAATTTTCTTTACCTTGTCAACGCCTTTAAGAACTCCTCAACACACATAACGCGTGTCTTTGCCTCCAACTCCACACAGTTTACACACCCACTCATAAACTCCACAAACAAACCTTTAATGCCGTGTACAAAACTATCAAATTTCAGTGCCAGAGACGAGTTTCCGGCTGATCCAGAACAAGACAGATGACGACACGGTGAACGTCATCTGTGCGGCGGACGGGGCCTTCCCTTCGCCGAACCTCACAATAGCAACGCCAGAAAAGTAAGTAGTTTATAATTATTATAACACTTTTTAGGGTTACTTTGTTTTGTGAGTCAGTCAATAACTGAAAGCAATTATCCTTCAACAGTGCCAAGATCTCTTGACTCATTTGCCCAACAAACAGTGAAGGGAGGGAAGCCTCCTTTTTTTAGGGTTCCGATCTCAAAAGGAAAAAAACAGAACCTATTTAAGATCACTTCGTTGTCCGTCTGTCTATCTGTTATACTGTCAATACCCCTTTTCTCAGATACGCTTGGAGTTATCAAGTTGAAATTAATATCAAATACGTAAGTTTAGAGCCCTAAAAACCATTGGAGCTCTAAAAAAATCAAGCTTCTAAGTCAATGCAATAAAGTAATACGGTGATTTATGCGACATATTTTGATACTCGCAAATAAATCAAAATATATAGGGTACAGTGGTACCCAATTGATAAGGCGCGTCGTGAATCTTCGTTCGCACAGAAAAGAAAGTATGGCCCTGAAGATTAACGAAAGAATGCTTAAAACTTACAATCAACCTTAGGTCACTATTATAAGGTTCATAATACACTGGAGCTGCTAGCGTGCACTCGATCAGAAGTATGGCGGCTGACAAACATGCCACGCGGCGCGCGCTAACATGGCGGCAGCTGCCGACCAATAGCGGTACAGGAAAAAGAACCGCGGTGCGTGGAGCGTGCCGATTGGTCAATAGCATTTCCCGCACTTTTAAAATTCACCTTCTGCGCAGGTACATCGGTAAGCCATATCAATTGGGTACTACTGTACTTCCCGTTGACCTAGAATCATGAAATTTGGCAAGAAACAAGGTCTTACAGCACAAGTATAGGAAAAAGTCCTAAAATTATAAATTTGTTTGTCTGTCAGTCAGTCTGTCAGTACCCTTTTTCTCAGGAACTCGTGTATGTATCAAGTTGAAATTAATATCAAACACGTAGGTTCACGGTTCCTTGGAGCTCTAAAATCAAGCTTCTTAGTTAACGTAATAAAAAAATACGGCGATTTATGCGACATATTTCGATACTTGCAAATAAATCAAAACATAAAGGGTACTTCCCGTTGACCTAGAATCATGAAATTTGGCAAGAAGCAAGCTCTCATAGCACAAGTAAAAGAAAATCGTTGATTTGTAATTTTGTCACATACAAAATTGGTTTTTTTTGCGATTACATACTTACATTTGCAGTTAGAAAATTGACCGTTGCGTATATCGATGTATTAGAGAATATATTTTTTCAACTACAATGTTAAGTTTGTTTTTGGGATAAATGCATCCCAACTACGGAACCATTAAAAATACTTTGTTAGGACCGTTGCTAGTCTACCTTGTCTAGTGGTTACGAGCTCGACTACTCAGATATCAGAATTCTCAGTAGCAGCTCAAAGCTTTGAACTTTTAACTGATTGGTGGCAAAAGACTCTCTCCCTTTTACGTCAGACTTTAAACATAACTGGAGGAATGAGGATGTTCATCTGTTTTCCTACCGCTTAGGGGAATACAGTCATATTGTTGTGTATGTGATGAGGTTAGTTTAGATGCCTAAAGAACCAGAGTTATGTTTCTTTCCTCATAACCAGCCCCCTAATTGCGAATCGGTATGATTTTGAAGTTTATTGCTAGGTAATAGGTAATACGGGCTGGTGTCCGCCACTCCACGTCAATATGCGCGTATTTTGCGTGCGGGTGGGAAAATCGATTATTCGATCCACCCCAGCTCCTCAAGGAACGCCAGTGTCCAGTTTATTGCTAATCCATTGCTTTATATGTTAGAAAAAAAATTGTCTGCTCAACAACATAAATAACGTATGAATTTTGTTGAATTGTCAAATTGAAACCGATTCCTACTGATAGTCTGTTCCGCAATTAGCCCGCTGATTTGAATTTTTTTCAGTGAAGGCCAGTGTTTCCTGGCCTTTATAACTCGAAAATTTTGTCTTTTTTCGTGAGGCTTGTGACTAACCTGGGGGTCTACTGCGAACATAAATCCGAAGTATCGGCCGAATGTTCGGCCGTTGCTTGCCTACGGCCAACTATGGCTGACTACGGAGAAACAAAAAAAAACGACAGTCAAAGAGATAAGCCAAAGTCAAAAATGTGACTTTAAGTCGGGTAAGGATTCAAAGTCAAAAAAGGAAACTATCGAAGTTATAAAACGGCCGAACATTCGGCCAATACTTTCGATTAAAGCTTCGGAGTAGACACCCCTGGTGTCAGTTTAATGCCACCCATGGGCCTCTGACTTGGTTTCACATTTCGTCGAGAAATATCTTTCAAGCAAGTTTCAGGCGTTTCCTCACGATGTTTTCCTTCACCGTTTTTTAAGTAAGTGATAATCATACAATACGCACATGAATCCGAAAAGTCAAAGGTGCGTGCCTTGGGTTCGAACTCGAGACCTATGACTTGGCAGTCCGACGGTCACACCACTAGGCTATCACTGCTGTACTCGGAATTATATAAAAAAAAATATTTCGGAGGATATATTTGGGCAAACCCTGCCAACTTTCATTGGAAGGGCACAAATAATTATTGAAAGAGGCATACATCTTTACAAAAAAAAAGGAAGTAGAACATATAAACGTTGTCATGTTTTAATAAAATGTAATTAATATAAACTATTTTTTTTTTTTGTATAAATGTGTGTAAGTAGACATTGTGACTTATAAGTTAAAACATCGTCTTGGATGAGTCTGTGAAGGTGTTATAATTGTGATTTAAATAAATAAATTAAAACTGCAAATGTTTAATTTGATTGCGAAAATTATAATTCAAAACCTCGCAACGATAGCAGGAAATTCTTTGAAATCATCACTAGAACTATTTATGCAATGAAAAACTCGTAGTAATTAAAGTTTCAAGCGGGAATTATTCGCTTTAAAAAAAGTTTGACACGACTGAGTTTTAATTTTTTTTGCGCGTGGGAAAATTTAAGAGTCAGAATCAGTTAATTTGCTGTCCAAACTGTTGGAGTAATTTAAATATAGGTTACTAGTTAATGTGGTTTTATTAAATGCAAAACAGTTTTCAATCTTTCGTAGCAATTAAAAATTTGTCGGATTTATTACAAGCTATTTGCTTATTTATACACAACTATGCTACGATAATTATTGAATTAACCCAACATATTAACATTACGACAGGATTTCCCGAAGGGTTTAAGGTGTATGTGCACCCACATATTGCCAATTATATTATTAATACCATTATGTAACAGTGCTAAATTGGCAGAGACCAATAATCGTGCGAAAATCTAGGCTCTGAACGAATAATGCCCATGACGATGAACCCAGGATATAATACTCAGTGGTTTCTTTGCATACTTAAGTAGACTCACGGGGCAATATCTAGTTTTTATTTATTCAACAATACACCAGAAAGTCGGGTGTAGTCCCATTTCCGGGCTCGTCACTGTGCAGACCACAAACATACCAAAATAACATGAGATATTACTATAAATACTTCCCGTGATTACTATTAATTCTTAGTAGGTATAGCCTCTTTAATAACATAAATAAACTCAACAAAATTAAGTTACCCTGCTAACAGCTAAGATTATAGTACTGTTAATGTTCAAAGTAAAATTTAAGTAGGCTTTCCTCAAGGCGATCTGAGCGTAAAACGTTAAATATTACATAATAAGAACAACAAAATAAGCTACGAAATTAAATCACGCTTCATTTTTATCTTAGAAAAGTGTTAATTTAATCAAGTTTATTTTAATGGCCTAAGGGTATGATAATTTGCTACAATTTCTTGATTAAACGTCGTTATTGTACTCTTTATACGTCGGTTCCAAGTTCCAACCTCGCCACAACAGTTAACAAGATGAGGAATTATAGAACAGTCCTTTGATTTCCCTCTAATTTTCACCATTTCCAATTTCTTGATAAGGAAGCGAGGCGGCCATCTTAGATAGACCTGCTTCACCTCCCTTTGTTGAAGTTATTGCTGACGTCTCAAGGGTTATAAGGGTAGTATTAGGTATCTATATAAGGTGGTCAGACGTAGATGTATGAAGTTACCCGTGGCACATAGCAACCGCATTGCGGGAAGTGTCCATGTAATGTGCTGGGCGCAATTTGATATGGAATGTCCCGAACCGTTTGGATGGGATTTGAGGTGTTTCACGGTTCACGGTGCTTAGTTTCGTATTGTTTCCTTGTTCTATTGTTAGATCAATTCACGGTTATTGTCTACTTCGTCGTACGTAACGTTGTTTGTTAATTTGGTGAATATTTACTACTGAATTTTCCTCGTGGCAAATTTTTGGAATGATTGCAATATTCTGTACCGTAAAACAAAATAAAGTTCCCAATGCCTTTTGCGTCTAAAAAAAATATAAAGTTTAGTTTCTATAAAAAAGTAAAATATCAAAAAAAGAAATGTATAAGTTTTTCGTCTTATAAAGATTATACGTTATTTTTTATTTATAACAGCAATAAAATCCAACGATGTGAAATATATTTCTCAATGTTCTCTAGATTTGATGAAGAATCAGTTATTTATGTGTTACGGTGATTAATTCGTAAAATATAAAGACAGTATAATAACGTAGGTACGTCATCGGAACAAGTATTTACACGGACATCATTATTATTTCCATCTGTCTTAACGGGGACAAAATCTGTGCTTATAGAATAAAGCATTTTTACATGGTGCAATTTAATTACCTTTGGCATGTTGTAAGCTGCAACAACAAACGTTACGTTACACCGTCCAACAATGTTTAGACGATGAATTTGTTTAAACTTACATCAGCATGTCGATTCTGTAACCATGTCACCGTGAAAACTTATGTGAAGTGAGCGTGGAGTGAATTGTCAGTGTCATTCCACATCTCACTGATGCTTAGGATTGACCAAGCATTACATTTACAATCATAATCGAGATTTTAATACTATTTTTAATGCTAATGCTGTTGATTATTTTATATTATTTCAAAGCTGGTATTTAAGTGACTGAACATAGTAATGTTTAAGGACTAGTCTAGGAAAAAATGGAAATAAAACAAAATTGAGTTTCTGTCTGAATTTCTGTTGCTGTTTTATTTAAAAACCTACTAATTAGTAATGTTTAGACACTTAAATACTAGCTTTGAGATAATATAAAATGATCACCAGATTTAGCATAAAAAATATTACGTAAGTATTCAAGCCTCGATTATGATTGTAAATGTAATGCTTAGTCAATTCCTAGCATCAGTGAGATGATACTGACAGCTTACTCCACGCAAGATTTCACGGTTTGATATTTACAGAATAGCACTACAAGTTTAAGGGACCTAAATGGTGTGAAAAGATGATCGAACTGTTTAAAACTGATATTCATTATGACCTTTCACATATTATAGTATCTACATAGGAACCTACATAGAGAGTAAATGAGTCTTGAGGCCACTCAAATCACACAAAAAAACCAAAAATATTGAATTCCAACATTTAAGAAGGCAATTTGGAACATTTTAACACCTCACTGCTTCACAAAAGTTTACTTTACAATCTTTCAAAAATCCACAGGGTATAGTTTAAAATAATATCACATTGTGAACAATTGATTATAGGGGAATAAAAGAACTTGGCAACGTTTGAGGCCAATATTAAACTTGGTCGGCTTGCCTACCATCTGGTTCACCTGCCAAGTACCTGAGGCTATAAAATATGCTTTGCTAAAAAATTTAATTTTGTTCACAGAGTATTTTTATTTGCTTATTATGCTCATTTTTTACGAGAAATTCAATCACCGTTACATGAAGTATTTGATTGATAGTTAAGGTTTAGACCAGGCAGTCTAAATCTCCGCCCCATGCTTCCCGCCACTCCGACACTTCAGAAATAAAATTGAATACCGCGTGCGCTCTTTGATCGTGTTCGAGAACGAAACTAAATAGCGTAAGTTTCAATTTTTTTTTGTTTATTAATAAAATAATAATTTATCTAGAGAAAAAATGTCTGGTGGGTGGATAATAAACTATATTTTCTTGCTGTCAATATTTATTTTAGTCATAAAAGCCGAACAATCTTGTTTGTTTATTATAAAATTACCTTTAAAAACCGGCTAAGTGCATCGGACCACGCACAATGAAGGGTTCCGTAGTTAGGACGAATTTATCCCAAAACAAACTTAACATTGTAGTTGAAAAACATGCTCTCCCATACATCGATATACGTTACGGTCAATTCTTCAACTGCAAATTTAAGTTGGTCGACTATTACTCGTTAACTTGTAAACCCTACTTAGCTGTGATAGTTTTCCTTTTAATTTCGTTATATATACTACTGCCATGAATTTTTTCACATATCCAAAACCAACCATTTAGCTGGCAGGGGGGGGACACTTGACTCTAACAAAAAATAGCACTTTAAAGCTTAATATTACGCAAACGGATCTCAGATTCGAAAAATGGCTTTCACAGAGCCACAATATTATAAACGGCCTATCTAACGATACCCCACACCATGTATAAGGCGAGAAAAAAAAATATTGTCCCCGTTTTACGTGCAAGGGATACCTCCCTTGCACGTAAAACGGGGACAATATTTAAAAAAAAAAAAATATTTCCCTAAAAAAAAAATATTTTTCATGGTTTTATTTTACAAATTTCTTGGCGTGATTAATATGTACACTCATGCCAAATTACAGCTTTCTAGGACTAAGCGTCTCTGACCTAAGCCGGGGACAGACGGACGGA
Organism: Tiliacea aurago; assembly: GCA_948098905.1. Classification (NCBI taxonomy): domain Eukaryota; kingdom Metazoa; phylum Arthropoda; class Insecta; order Lepidoptera; family Noctuidae; genus Tiliacea; species Tiliacea aurago. The sequence goes on along the minus strand of OX402579.1, from coordinate 4,634,065 downwards.
AGGACAGACAGACAGACAGACGGACATGGTGAAACTATAAGGGTTCCTTGTTTACTACGGAACCCTAATAAGACATTATTGTCGAATAAAATATGTATCGTATTTCAATTACTTAACTGTCTTCTACATGGAAAGGAAAAGTTCCAATAAATCATATACCTACATAAGTTTCATTTTGATTGTATGTGTGACTATTTCAGAATATTCATGCAAATTAATATAAAAATAGGGAGCCTCCTCTTAAGGACGCTATCAATAATTATATATACACCACAGGTAATTACAAATCTATGCGGCTAAGTTCAATTGTGGCTGAGAAACATGAAGCCATGACATCTATAATAAGCCCGTATATCAGTCGGTTGTACAGAGAAAATATTAAAAATGTTCCACACAGGTGGTTCCGAGTAGCATCTACACAGCTAAAGTCGTATTTTTACCTTCCCCACAGCAAGAAAGTCGCAAGAACGAACACACGAATATTTTTATAATGAATGTACAAACTAAAACGATCTCAACTTTCTAATTTAACTTTGTGTAACCAACATTACAAGCGGCGACCACATATTTGCTGGGAACAATGAAGTTTTCCCTCCTCGGGGAAATATGTCTTGAAACTAACAACAAAATTTAATCAAAGGGGAATGTTTTAAAAACTACGAACATAGACTCGGCGAGGCTTTGAATTATTTGCGGTGATTTTTTACTGCGTGCTCCCATCTTTTAAGCAAAACATCGCATTCTTTAAGTAAAAAGTCAGAAAATGCATTCTCTTTTTTGTTATCCTCGGCGTAATGAATAGGGAGAGGGAAAAATATTTGTGCAGGGAAATCTAATTATAGCTATCTGCATTTAGAGCCTTGAGCGATGTTAATTTTGGAAATTAAATTAAATGGAATGTCAGCTGCTGTTGTTCCATTCTTATTTTTCATCTGCCTTTGTGACCCTCGCTAGGAATGCTTTCATTTTTGTATATTTTTTTACAAAAGTATAATAATATGCTATCATCATTAACACATTAACATATTCACACACACATATACGCACTCAAACCCACACACCCCACACATTCACCCCCCACACACAACATACACACACACAAACACTACACATACCTGAACATGCTACAACAATTTTTGTGACATCATAGAACATAAGCATTTTGTTTTCTTTTTGAATCATGTCTCAACATTGTAAATAGTAACCCATGGGAAGTTGCGAGGTAACCCCATCACAAGTATCCTTATAACTTACCGGGGCTGCCTCAATTTTGTGCTGTGGAACAATTGTATGAGAAACAATAAAAACTTTTATTTATTTATTATTATTATGCTGTGACATTTTACATATTTACGTAAATATTATAATGTAAAATTAAGTGAGATTTCGTATCTAAATGTGACGATAAAAACCTAGTATTTATTTCCAAAGCAAGATTGTCCAGAATACAAGTGGTGGTTACATTTGATATAAATTGGATTTCCACTGTGTCTTTGACAAAACTATATTCTTGAAACTACTTTTGTTCTTTTGAAATAAGATTGGCGTGAAAGTGGTAGATTCGTATTCATACATAGCGCGTTGATTTTCAACCAACACCTTTGATTATTTATTTAAATAGTGTCGCGCTGCAAAATAATTATAACAAACCATCATGGCAATGGTGGAACTGTGTAGTGAACATAATTTATAATTCCAGCCTTAGGGTGCGTTTCCACCAGAGATGTGCGAGGATGCGTAGCGGTGAATGTGCGTAAAACTAACCAATGACAACACTAGCTTAGCTTAAGCAATGGAATGAAGCGATGTTATTCGTAAGTTTCACACACGTCCCTCGCTACGCATCCTCGCTAATTTCTGGTGGAAACGCAGCCTTAATGTACACGATTTTATTTTGTTTTGTTAATTCATTTCGAACTGGAAAATTGCCACAATTTTGTCCTTATAGCTGATCATGTACCTATAATTAGAAAATCGATATGTCCTTGCTCTAAAATAATCTCGAAGGGAAGATTAAAAGCGATAGGGAGGCAAGAACAGGTAAATATACTGTACAATGAAAATGATTTTGGTAGGCATAGAGTAGAATAAGAATAAATATTTGAATAGGCTGTAAAAAGTAAGAAATAATTTCATAAACCTAGAATAGAATAGAGTACCCTTTATTATGTACACCATAAAAGTTACAGATATAAATGTTTAAATTTTACATAGGGCGACACAATGGGCGGTCTTATCGCTAAAAGCGATCTTTTACAGACAACCTTTGGATGGATTAAAGAAAGCAGGAGAGACAATACTGCAGGTAGTCAGTGGTGTACCATTAACATATAAAATAAATACATACATACACAAAGCATACACTTATCTTATAAATATATACAATAATACACATGAAACAAGAGCAGGGAACTGTATTATGTAATGATGATGTTTAAGGAGAGAGGAAGTGTTTTAAACCTACCGTTTTATTACACTTCCTTTTAGCTTTGTTGTGGTCAGGCAAAAAACTGTATATACGTAAAGCAAAATTATAAAGCAAAATGGTGTTTAAAAAACAAGATGGCTGGCTATAGTGCCTAAATAGTTTCTATACAATAGAAGATCGAAATGGCTTCGAATGGCGCTGATACACTTAAATATTAGTCCCAGTTGAGTTGGGCGGCATTAACCCGAAATTTATAGTCGCGGCCGGGTAAAGTATGGATAATAATATATCAGGATTAAATATAAAAGGACCATTATACTAACGTAATAGGGCTATTTAAGTATCGGTGACGCGTTGCTGTGAAAAACCTTCGAATCTGATGATAAGGCATTTTGGAATTGTTTTTTTTTTGCAAAGTGTTGTAACACAATTTGATTGCATCAATCCTGTATTTTTCTTTCTTCCCTAAGTTGAATTCCTTTGGTTTCGGTTGACAATATTGCAATCAATTATAAACTTGCATAAATTATAAGGAAAAAATCGAGTTACAAAAGCTAGCCAAATTGTTTTTGTTGTTTTTGGGAGGGCGTTTTGGGGGACTGTTTTATGTAATTTAGACGTTCAAAAGGTGCTCATTTCAGCCTGAATAAATCTTCTTCAAAAAATTTTTTTTTTTTTTACATGGATACAATAAGAACTTAATTCAAATTCTTAATCAGGCTGAGACCAACATTTTGTTATGTTTGGCCAAAATTCAGTTACGCGAACTGCGCTCACTGACGCAGTCATAAGGTTATCAAGTAACATGAATATAATAAATTTATTTAGTTTATTGATCATTTATTTGTGATAATAATATTATACAACACTATTTTTAGTTTATGCTAAACCTGAATATAATTTGTTCAGAATATGGAACGGAATCGATTTCAATAATTTTTACACCATGTTATATTTTGTCCCAAAATATTTAAGTGAGATGGAAAATGTTATTACCATTTAATTACTTACAATACAATCGCCGTACAGTTAGGTACCTACTGCCAAATTATTATCAATGAGCGCAAGACGACCCTGGATTCGCGGGGGCGCCGTTAGCATGTTTTTGTACGGACAACCCGGTAACATAACAACCTTATAACTTTGTGATTTTTCATGATACAGTTTTGAAATTTTGTACATAGATTCTTTACTAAATACTAGACACGTGTTTTGGGTTACGCATATACTAAAACTAATGTTGTATATTTTTTTAAATAATAAAATTTATTGAATCATTGTTACAATTATTTTAACATAATAATTATGTCTGTAACTGTTGGTGAAATTCATTTTGCTATAGGCGGTGGTACCCAAACTAGGCGGAGCTTGTATCTTGGGGACCTGAGTTTTGCTACATTCGGGTTTTACTGGTTGATAATAAAATGGGTAATAAATTGCAACCAATTATAAAAAATCTAAATTAAAATTTGAAATGAGATCGAAGATAAATAACGCATCATCATAGCTGATAAAAATAGATGCGCTCGACTGCAGCTTATATGTTGATAACTATTCCGGTATTTTGATAAGTATAATTTTACTAGAGTGTAAGTCTTTAAGACTTTTAGAGGTATGAGGAACAGGGTCTAAAGTTCACTCATCCTCTATTGAAAAAGGAGGATCCCCCGACCAGACGGGTGTTGTGTCTGATGGGCAACTGCCCAACGATTGATGTCGGGATGTTGTGTATATCCTAGTCGCGCGGTAAACTCTGCTTGCGTGATGCAGGATTTTGAGTGACGTCAGTGTGACGCGTAGTTCACATGTGGCGATGTTGATGCCGCTACAGACTTGCCCTCTAGTAAAATTATATTTTATTGGTCATGGATTACAAGTACTCAAAATACAGCCAAAACTGCACAAAATCATCATTTATTTTTGAATTTAACGCATCATCTTGTTTTTTTACGCAGGCATCTACAAGGAGTGGACCACAGAGTACATCTAGTGAATGGAAGGTACTCTGCAGTCTCGTCCGTGACCCTCAACGATGTGGACCTGCCTTCACCAGCAGAATTTATCTGCACACTAAGAATACCACAGGCGAAATACGCCGTGAGAAAAGAAGCTATTTATTATCCAGGTAACAGCCCATGTGACCTTTTTTATGACCTTACTAGAGAATGGGCAGCAGTGTTCTCTATGCATTTTATTACCATACTGCGATCGCCATCCCGCCTGCCAAGTGTGGCGATTATGGCAGCCCCCCCCCTTTGGGGGAGGCCTATGTCCAGCAGTTAACGTCTTCCGGCTGAAATGATGATGATGATAATGGACAGCCCATGTACATGTATGCACAATACATGGGCTGTTCATCATCATCATCAATAATAATTTATTGTCTTGAGTTACGAACCTACCTAAACAACATTATTGGGGTTCCGTACCAAAATGGTAAAAAGGAACCCTTATGGTGAGACTAAGTCTGTCTGTCACACCGGGATATCTCAAGAACTACTAATGCTATCAACTTGAAATTGAGAATAGTTTTAGATGACGTTTGCCCAACTATTTTGCAAATAAGAAAGATATTTAAAAAAAAAAACCTATTTTGCAAAAGGGACTGTAAGGGGGTCTTAAAATTTTTAAGTGGGGCTACTAGGGCATGTGGGGTATCCTATGAAAGAACGCTGTTTGCACAATCTCAAACATCTTTTTTAGGCAACATAGGGTCCGACTTTTATTAAATTATTATATATTATAAACAATATCATCCCCCCCCTTATCTCCAAAGTTTGCATAGATAAAAATCTGAAATTATTCTATGTGATAGAAGTTTATGTAAAGATTATTGGAAAAATAAAACGATGTCTCTAAATAGCACAGTTTTTCAGAAATCATCAACATCATATATACGTACGGTACCCTCGGTACGCGAGTCCGACTTGCTCTGGACAATTTTTTTTTAGTATGCGAAACCTGAATCTAGTTTGTTCAAAATAAGGAACTGAATCTTTTTTTAATAATTTTTACAATATGTTATATTTTGTCCCAAAAATATTTAAGTGTGATGAAAAATGTTATCACCATTTAATTACTTACAATACAATCGCCGTACGGTTAGGTACCTACTGCTAAATTATTATCAGTGAGCGCAAAACGACCCTGCAGGCGCGGGGGCGCCATTAGCATGTTTTTGTACGGACAACCCGGTAACATAACAATCTTATAACTTTGTGACTACATGATACAGTTTTAAAATTGTATACATAGATTCTTTATATAAAAATACTAGACACGTGTTTCGGATTTCGCATATACTAAAACTAATATTATATAATTATTTACTGTCAGGAAAATTAATTGTTCAGCAAATGGACTACGAACTTAAATTGTCCGTAAGTATAATGAAATCACAACTGCCATTCTTTGACAGTTGTATGAAATGCCTGTTACCCAGCAAATTGACGTAGTGTTAATTTTGCGCATAAAATAATTTCCCTGGCTGTACATACTACTAAACTTTTTATGCAGGAACATGTAATATAAAAACAAACCGGCCAAATGCGCGTTGGACCACGCTCAATGAAGGGTTCCATTGTTGGGTTGAATTAATCCCGAGAACAAACTTAACATTGTAGTTGAAAAACATGTTCTCCCATACATCGATATACGTGCTGTGTGTGTTTTAATTTCGTTATATGTGCCACGATTTTTTTCACATAACCAAAAGCAACCAATTAGCTGGCAGGGGGGGGGGAAACAGAAAAATGCACTTTATAGTTTAACATTACGCAAACGCATCCCTAAATCGAAAAATGACCTAGGCAAACCCGTAATATTTTTAAACGGCCTATCCAACGATATCTCACATCATGGGATAGTCGAGAAAAAAAAATATCATCCCCACTTTATGTGTAAGGGAGGGCGTCTAAAAAAAATCGTTTTTAAGATTTTATTTAACGACTTTATCGGCCTGATTAATATGTAAACCAATGCCAAAAAATCTAGAGGAAAATTCTTGCGAACAGCTCTATTCCTTTTGATTCGCCGTTCTGCTACAAAATAGTTTCGTTTGACTATAAATAAGGCTTTTATGCTGTGACAAAATTGTTAAATTGATTTTCTATTCAAGTCGTCCACACTCACAGCCTGTGCTTGCATGCAATATAGTACAATATAGCTAGCAGAGAGTAAACCTGTCAACTGAATTGAGTACCAACTGGTAGAATTTGCTTTAGTTTTATCTTTAGGCGCGTTGAACGATAAGTTATCATTTCTGTCTGCAGTCCCCATGACTGCCTGTTTTTTATATAACTAAAATAAGTAAGTTATTATTTATTTGTTAGAATATTGTTGTTACAAAGGTGTGTATATATAATGTCCATAATATTCTGCTGTTTCCAGCGTACAAATATTTCAAAGAATTAAAATTAAGAGTATTAGAACAATAATTATGTCGAAATTAAACCATACAATGGCAAGGTCAAGGAAAACGAAAGCAAGCAAATTCTACCAGTTGGTACCAATTATATTACCTATATTAAACAGATATGTTGTGAGTGCCCAATCGTGAAGACTCGAAAACGTCCTAATTGGGACGTATTTGTTAGTCTGTGATGCCAACATTTGGTGATTGGTGGCCAGAATAATGTTTGTTTACATTCACGCGCAATTGACAACACTAGCTGTCTCTTTTTTCTTGTTGTTTATATCAAGCCATAATTTTTGCTTGTAGTGAAATGTAAAATGAATGAAAAGTGGGTATGTGTACTGCCGCTGCTGCGCAGAACACTTTTTTCGGTTATTTTGTGAGTGTATAATATATCTGTGTAATATAATATCGTTAGTTGGTACTCAATTCAGTTGTGAGTTGGGTTGTGATGTTATCATCACAGAGGCTAATTCTGACATGATTAGTATGATATACCTAATGTAAGTAGTTAGTGTTGGCTCTTGTGATACAGGAACTCATAGTACAAGAGCCAGAGCTTTGAAGTGTAAATAAAAAATTATTATTATTAATTTAAACAAATCTATTTGATAATCCTATAAAAAAACAGTATTCATATTGAAAGATAATCTTTATTAAAAAAAATACATTTAATTCAGACTAATTGTGGTTCATATTTTGTTAGTATTACAATTCAAATTTAAAAGTACCAGACAAAAAAAAACATCAACAAAATAATGGCAAAGCGGCGTAAAAGCTGTTTATTTATTTAAAAAAGCAACTTAACCGCTTGATAAGTCTACGAACGTCATTATTGTGCCCCTCTAGGAGGGCAAAGAATAAGGAATGGTACCTATATTTTTTAACGGGAGCCATGAAAATAACAATTTTGCGGAATAATTTTCGAGAGGGCCATTCTAAGCTTTTTATCAGTAGAAAGTTTGTGTACACAGCTATCTAAAGTACATGAGACGAACGTTTCCGACAGTCCTCGTGAATAATTTTATGCTTCGTTAAGTCCATTGTGGAGGGTAAATGCGCTTAATAGAATATCGGTGGGCGCTCAAACATTTTTTTTCAGCGTTTGTTCCTTATGATCCTAATGAAAAGTCAACAAGCGTCGGAACTAAGTTTTACCTCCAAAAAATCTTTTTAGATTGGACGTTGAAAGATGGATTATTATGATTGATAGAGTTTTTTAGTTAGTCACATCAATAGTGACGTCTCGAGGGTACGCGACCAATTTACTGTTGACAAACTATTGGATGTCATTTGGCCCGTTTTTTCACATTTGGATTTTATTTTGGGTTTGGTGTTAATGTGGTTGGAATTACAACGAAGTTCTATGTTTAGGTGACTATAGCTTTGAGATATAATTATATAGTTAATATAATATATAAAATAATACGTGCTTTTCATAAATAGTTATATTCAGAATCCTCAAGTTCTGGTGATCAAATCAAATCAATTATTTTGTTTGCTTGAATATGGGTAGGTACATGAGGTGACACATACAAACAAGTTCATTAAACCATATCCTACCTAAACAGGTGTGCACATATCTACTATATCACAAATATTTCTTAAATTATTCTAATTTACAAATATTAATATTAAATTATTTATGAAATTTATTAATTATATAATTTTATTAAATATTACTTAACTTAAAATTTAAATTACATTTATCATTTAAATAATCAGTAACTGTGTAATAGGCTTTATTGATCAGATATTATGTCTTTAATTTATTTTTAAATTATGTAAAATTCTTTGCTTCTTTTATATTATTATGTAATTTATTATAATTATATTCGAGGGCCCATACAAAATGCACTCTTGTCAAACATAGCTGTTCTATGGCGTATTGCATAAAGTATACTGGCAAGCCTGATACTCTTTAACGTTTCATATTTTTTTATATTATTTCTAATGTCTAATGCTAGTTCATAGATATACAGTGATGGGAATGTCAATATTTTTAAATTTATAAAAACCTGTATCTGTAATACATGATCTGTAGGCTTTAATGCACATATTGCCCGGATACATTTCTTTTGGGCTTTCAAGACAGTATCTTTCGTGATCTCGTCTAGAGTCAAACACCAAACAACAGCATCATTTATAAGGTTCAGGTGAATAAATTTTACATGCACAAATAATAACGAGAAAGAGCCAGCATATTATAATGAAAAAAGCTTTGCAGTGAATTTCACTAGTGTTCCAAAAATAAATTAAGTTACGAAATATTTTTTGTGCTCGGAACGGGTGATTTAATTACTAAAAATTTGACTATGAAGTCGACCCGCGTACAGCAGCGAGATAGGCTAACGATATTGTAAAATTACACTTGCATACAGAATTTAAGGATGCAGAACATAGGCGGATGACATAATGCAAGAGAGGCTTAAGGCGCAACTAGTCGATACTTTTTCCATATAAATTTTGGGGGGGTTTTACTCCACTGTTACACATTGTACATCTAAAGTAAAACATGATATCGTTTTGATTTATTATTAATTTTGTCTGTACAGAAGCAGAATAGTAAAACAAAAAGGCATTCAAAAGTTATGAGCCAACAAAGATTCGTTTTTCCTGCTAATTTTAACGCAACTTTGGGCGTAAATAAGTAATAAAAGAAGTATAAAATGTCGAAAACAAAGCTCGTTCCGACAAAGCTCAATTGTCGAAGATTATAATAAACTTTATTCGTAATTGATTTATGCAGTAGTTTTTTCATAAAACCCCACCTTCCAAAGGAGTTTTCGTATTTTTTTACGCGCGCGGTTTAGTATGAATGATCGTGCACTGTGTTTGTGTGCGTGCGACTAGACGTTATGCGTGTAGACTAGCTTCTAACTGCTCATCACTGGTGCTATCTCTGTCGGACACGATGTTAAGTGAGACAGCGTGCTTTTTGGCCGCGCCCGCCAGTGAGTTCGAGCCCGCGACTAGTTGGCTCTTAAGGGGACGATAACAGACTTTTAATGAATTTATACTGAAGATCACGTCTAAACGAGTAGTGTTAATGATTTGAAATAAATGTATGATAAATTAGAGCATTTTCTCAATAACTAAATATGTGAATATTTTGGATTATGTTTATATTACATAGTGAAATTAATTTGTAAAGTTATGTCTAATGCGGATAAAAAACTAAGAATGGCGCAAAATCTACTAAGCGTATTTTTCTGAAACCTTCACCAATTTAAAGATAATTTAATTATTGATTTTTTAATATACGCGTTTTATTAAAATACTTTTTGGTTTGTGTATACTAAATTAATAATGCATCAAATTGGGGATAGCGCTCCTTGATGGCAGAGTCCTATTACTGGCTGAACGTACGACGCGTTGTGTGAGCTCAGTACAGAACACGCAAGCTAACCACTCAAGGTCAATGGCATATATCTGCGTCTTAAGGCCAGCATTTGGGTATTGAGGGTTGAGGACAAATAATGTGAATTATTGTCAATAGTATGTGGTCATCAGAACCAATTAAATGAACCCCTAAGAAATTTCTTTAAGCTTTTATCAGCGTCCATAAAAACCACAACCATTTTTATTATTTATTTAGACCAATACTTAATAATACTTAAACAAAACGAGCAATTCTCAAATCATAGCAACTGTTATATTTAATAAACTTCGTAGTAGCAATATTCCCCACATAAACTAAGAATGTTGTACTCGTAACAGTTTAGGTAGGTAAGTGAACTTGCAATATCTTTAGTAATTGACGACGTATGTAAACGATTGTTCCACCTAGAGTTACAACGCTCTATTTTGTGTTTAAACTACTAAACATGTATAAAGGTTTTACAAATAATATTGTTATTTAATTCAATTCTTTGTTTTCAGGACCTATAAGCACCACTCCTGAGATGCCCACTGCAGCAGACATGCAGCTCGCAGCCGCAGTTAGTTCTAGAGGTAGTTTATCTTCATTCTCTTCTTTACTATTTTCTTTTTCATTACCTATCGTTTTCACTGTAATTTTAAGAAGATACTAAAGTGGTGTAAGTTTTCAAAAGGTGAATGAATTATATTTACAACAGAAGAGAGAGAAATTAGCAGTCAAACTCAAAATCAAAATCAGAATATTTTATTTCACATAAGCCTATAATTATGGGCACTTATAAAACGTCAGAAGCTAGGAGCACTAAATATTTACAATGAAAGTCAAACAACTGCTTTAGCCAGATTAAACATTAATATTCTGAAAATGTCAAAAAGCAATCAACCACTATTTTGTTAATCATTATGTCAACCATATTTCTCATTTCAAAAAGTAATACCACACAAAATGGTTTATCGTTTTGCTCTGTATTTGTTGAAAATTTATGAACTGTTTTAATATTTGTATTTTTCTCTTTCAGAGGCGAACTCCTTTATGGCACTTACGATGGCTTGTTTATCAGTGCTAGCTCGAATTCTCGTCTCATAAACATGTCAGCAAGAAAATTTCGTTCAGATGAAAATATCTAATAAAATACATTTTTTTTTTACTTTATCATCCAAGTATGTCTCATCAGAGACATACTCAGTCTAATAGACAACCTTAATATGACGTTTGATAGTCATACACTTTTTTCTCAATATCAATGGAAACTGAAATTCTCAGCATAATTTTCTATAGAATAAGGCATTGCAGTAAGCGTTAAGGTATTGTTACTGACACATTCCGATTAGTTCTAGTCATACCCAAAGTAACCAAACCAAATAGGTTTAATGAAAGAACAGCTTTAGGAACACAATTTTGTATTGTCATGCAGAAAAAAAATAGCTTTACGTGTAATACACTAAGTTACGTGCGTGTTTGAAAGCAACAAAAAATAATTGAAAATAAAAAAAAAATGATAATAAATCTTGATGTATGGATTGGGTAATTCGAAAATATTTTTCATGTAAACCAAAGTTTATAAGGTGTAAATAAATATTTCTTTGAAAGAAAATGTACAGACTATGTTGGTAGTTAGCGGTGTGGTCATGGGCCTAAAAAGGGACATTTGGAAAGAATCGTGAGTGGTCATTGTTGAATGTGTGTTTTAGTCTGTATGGATACAATTTTTAGTAACAGGTTTAATTCCAATGAATAAATGTTTTAAAACTGAATGTTGGACTATAAGCTGCATTTTTATTGTAAAAAATTAACTTAGTTGCTTTAAGTTACTTGAAGCAGATGACAATGAATGTTTTGAGAAAAAGTTAACGTCCAAATGGTATATGGAATGCTGTTCTTTTTTTTATAATCTTGTATTCTGAAAAAAAAAAATTGTTTCTTGCTGGAAAACATGATTTTTAGTAACAAGGCTCGTTCGATATTTTTAAAATATAAAATATTGTCATTTGCTTCTACACAATAAATATAATTTTGTGGACATGGATGAAAAGTTTATGCTTAAATAATTTATAGCCCCTTTGTTTTAGTTTAATTTTAATACTAACATGGCTTAATTTAATCAAAATGCAATATTTTGTTTAGATGGTAATTATTTCCAAAGACAATATATACGTATAACCTGTACAAAGTCCAAAAATTGTTTATTAAAATAAAGTTTATATTTGAAATAATATAGATAAAACACTCAGAACAATTAAAAGCATTGTTAGACTAAACTAACCTTCCAGTTTTTTATTTAGTTATAAATTGTTTATCAATAAAATTGCAGACATCGAAATGGAACACTCTAAATATTAAATAATATTATTTCGAAATCCTAATCATGAAAAAAAAATCTCTCATAGTCTAAACTCTAAAGGCTCCAACAGACTGGCACGATATTGCGGGCGCAACAAGGGTCGCGCTACGCGTTGCGCCCGCCATATCGCACTGTACGAGCCTTAACTTGAGTGTCATATTCTGAAAATGTTTTTTTTAATCTTATGCTTACTTCGTGTTTCAAGGAGGGATGCAAAGGTCCTTTCGAAAACAGGGTATCGAATTTAGTTCACTTTAATTTTCAGTTTTAGCCACGGTTCGGTATGAATTCTGGACAATATTGTAAAAAGTTCGCCCTTATTCGTAAACTTATTTTTTTGGCTTCAATACCAATCTGTTCGATCCTAAACTGACTAAGCACAAAATGCAAGGTTTTTTAATAAAAATGTATTAAATAGTTACCCATATGAAGTACTCAATAGGTTAAGTTTAAGCTTCAATGAAAATACGTTCATGAATAAGGGCTAGTGTAAATATTTGTATGGATTTAAAATCATAAGTTTTTTTTGTTTAATTAGGTTAAGGTTTTAGTATAATATTTGCTGTGCATATTGCCGTTTATGGATAAGATCCAATCAAGACTTTTATTGTGAAATTTCCTAAAATAAAAAGGATCGTTGTGTACTTTGTTTTTGTTTTATTCCTATTTGTTTGATAACTTTACTTGTGTACACTGTACTGTGTACCGTGTGGTGCTGGACGTGTACCGTGTAGTGCCGGACGTATACCGTGTGGTGCCGGACGTGTACCGTGTAGTGCCGGACGTAAAGAATAGCACTAACCCATTTCTTCCCGTAGGTGTCGTATAAGGCGACTAAGGGACTAATTACTCATACTAGAGAATGGGCCGCCTGTCAAGCGTGGCAATTATGGCAAACCCTCCCGTCTAGGGAAGGCCTAAGTCCAGCAATGGACGTGTTTCGGCTGAAATTATGACTACTGTCGCTACTCTGGATATAGTTAAGACGGAATATCACAATAATGACTGTCCCAGTTATACATGTTTATTGAAGCATAAACCCACAAGGTCCCTTGTAATCCTTTTGGGCTTATTCCTTAACGGAAGTAACAAGTTATTGGCGCAGCTATTAGGTTGAATGGGTTATTAATATAGTTGCCAAATATTCATACTCTGCGACATGATTACATAAACTTCATTGATCAATTTAAGGATTAATTAAAACTGATAAATTAATACCTAAGAGACCAATTTACTTTATACATTTTCTTTGATCCAATATGTAGTGGACTAACTGCCCGGCGCGACTTCGTTCACGTGGTGTTCTACCCCTAAACCTTCACGGGCATATGCAGAAAAACTCACCAAATTTTCATCAAAATCAGCCTAGCCCTTTTGGAGTCCATAGAGGACCAACATTGATTTTTATTTAGATTTCTTGTTATTTTTTTTCACTAAAACATTAAAGCGTGCTGCTAATGTGTCTGCTTTGCGGAAAAGCAACGTGTGAAACAATCTATTGTAGCAAAGCCTTGATTAATTGTAATAACTTAGTATATATATTATACAGGGTCAAATTTAATTAGCTAGCGAAACGATTGGATTTGGATGATTTAAAAGGTAACATCGACTGTTTTTCTTGTGGGATATACTTAGTAATATTCAGGGTCAAATTAAATTAGCTAGCGAAACTCCGTGGACATGTTGAGTATCGATATCTAAATGGCAATAAAACGAAAAAAATAAAAATTTTACTTTTTGTTTTCTGGTGTCAATGACCACTGGCAGTGAAGTTACTTGAAATAGTTAAGTTTTTGTTTTATCGTGTTTAGTTATCGATACCCATTACATCTGTGAAGTTTACACAGAAAAAAAAACTGATTTTGAAACTCATATTTCAAGTAACTAGTCGTTGACCCCAAAAAAAATACAGTTTTGTTTTTTATTTTTTTCGTTTTATCGTATTTAGATATCGATACCCAACACGTCTGCGGAGTTTCACTAGTTAATTTAATTTGACCCTGTATATTACTAAGTATATCCCACAAGAGAAACAGTCGATGTTACCTTTAAAATCATCCTCTATAATAATATCGCTTCCTCGTCTATCTTCGAACCGGTGCTAAGCCCGACCTCATTATCATTAATAACTTTGTCTTTGTGAGGATTTGAAAGGGTTCAGAATACCTACGCCTAGTAAGTACTGCCCTTTCAGACATATTTTGTGAAGGCCTTAAAAAAAAAACGAGCGAGCCTTAATAGTAGTTGTAAAATGCTTAATACTGAAATATTCATTACTACTGGTCGCCTACCGGTTGAAGTTCGACCCACTCTACTTACAATATGAAAAGTACTTACTAATTCCATGAGTACACTAATTCCATGCTATTATAAAGTCCTTACTTATTCCATGGCTACTGAGCATTGACAGAAATAAATCTCAAAATTTAAAATGCTTCATATTGAAATATTCATTACTAGTGGTCGCCTACCGGTTGAAGTTCGACCCACTCTACTTACAATAATTCCATGAGTACACTAATTCCATGCTATTATAAAGTACTTACTTATTCCATGCTCAAGCTGTCACTTCCTGTTACACACTTCCGTCCCTTTCACGAAATCACTCCCACAGAAATGGAGAGGAAGGATGTTACGAATCAAAATATTCATTTGAAAAAGCTAGGCTTCGAAAATTACGGAAGTCTTTTCCATGTTAGAAACTAAAATACTGAGGGCGAGGTAGACCAGCGGGGCGAGCACGGCCTACTGTGACATGACTTGAGTCACACATTTTAACACAGTTTGAGCGATAAAACTGTTTTGTCATTAAATGCTACTACAAATTGACATGACATAATTTATCATGATACTGACAGTCTTGTCACAAACGTCTTGAGACGCCCGAGTTCGGCCCGTAGATGAGAGACTGAAAACTTAAGACGCTGACAACAGCTAAACCGCGGTTACTGTCAGACTGCATACAAAAGAAAGAGGAGCGCGATTACACAACGCTTGTAATTTAGCTGTTCCCTACATTTTAACGCATTATTCGAACATAAATGTAGGGTACAGCTGGTTTTCGCGATTTCAGATTTGGTCCCATAGTAAAAGTTGTTCATAATGATGAGTACAATGACCCCTTAAGAAGTTATTGACGTTTTAAAAATATCCCTGTATAGAAAGGTATTAAAGTTGAGTGTTAAAATTTGTGATGAGAAACGGAATATTTGACATAAAATATAATTTATCCCAAAATGGCAGAGAATAAACTTTTGATCAAGATTGTTCAGGACGTTTTCCCCGTAGAAATCAAACGACACATCAATCTTTTAACACGTCCAAACAACGATTCAATCCGAGATTATTTCGTACAAAATTAAATCATAACAAAATTCGTATGAGCGATCCATCAAACGGTAACTGGGTCAGGAATAGAAACATTTTCGGATGCATTAGACCATTCCCACGAGTTTCGGACTTTCCATTGAATAATAGATACGTTTGCCTCTCTCCCGAACAAATTATCCGACTAAATTATTGAGCAAGCCACCTCTGACCGAAGCCGTACGTATAAATCGACTTCGTTACCTGTCTGAGCTATAGCTCATGTGGAGTCAAAATGAAAGTTTCCTTAGCACGGTTTGACGCCTAGAAGTAATTTGGGCTTGAATGATTGATCGTGCAGTCAACGCGGGGGTAAACAGATAGTCTTTTATGCTCCACTGAATTAAATATAAGTTCGGATTATATTCTGCTTACATATTTTTCGTGTTCAACGTTACGGTAAATTCGGTACTCATTTGGTCCATATAATATTTAGACTTTATTGCAGAGTTATAAATTGGACGAGGTGGAATCTGGAGTACAATACAGAATTTGCGACTGTTAAAATATTTTTTAATGGAGTAACCATTTTTGGTATGATGATGGGTACCTAATGTAATAATAATAATTTTAGGAACGCTTTTTATTCTCAAAAATTTAAAACAATAACTATGTATGAATAATGATTGTAGTTATCTGACCGACTATCTACTGATTCAGTAAGGTAACTAAAACCCTTGATGAGTATATTTTTCTGCATCAAAACTCTAAGTTGTACCGATATGGGTCGTCCTCCAGTTGAACTGTAGAGTGTGTGTTAGACTGTGTATTTAATTAACACCCCATGTACCATATTCTAGCAACTAAATATTTTTGATTTGATTTGAGCGGTACCATGGTAGACCAAGCAAAAGATACTAGAACGAACTGATTCCCAAATTAGGAACAGTGATAAACAAGTAAATATATAATACTATGAAAACAAACAAGAAGAGGAAAAAGAGTTCTTTAGAATAAATGAAATATAACTAGCTTAAAATACTTCCTCTCTCCTTAAACATCATCATTACATAATACAGTTCCCTGCTCTTGTTTCATGTGTATTATTGTATATATGTATATATTTATTAGATAAGTGTATGCTTTGTGTATGTATGTATTTATTGTATATGTTAATGGTACACCACTGACTACCTCCAGTATTGTCTCTCCTGCTCCCTTTAATCCATCCAAAGGTTGTCTGCAAAAGATCGCTTTTAGCAATAAGACCGCCGATTGTGTCACCCTATGTATATTAATTATACTCTTTATTATATACACTATAAAAATTACAGATATAAATTTAAATATTTATATCTGTAATTTTTATAGTGTATATGTTACCGGCCAAACCCGATTTCAGGACAAACTAGTTTAGCCAGGCTAAACTAGTTCTTCCTATACGCGATAGGATTAACTAGTATAGCCTAGGCTAAACTAGTTTGTCCTAAGCCCGATAGGATAAACCAGTTTAGCCTAGGTCGAATCGTTTGATATACCACTCAAAAGACATAAAACCTATTTAGTCTAATATGATAAACGTGCAAGCAAGCATGCAGCAGGCATGTTTTCTGTCACGGCTCCGGCGCTGCAGGGCTCCAGCGGTCCCATGCGAGCTTATCGTCACAGATGTGTTTCACGCTCACCACCGAGGCTTCGGCTTGCTGGCCGGCTCTGCCGGCCAGCCTCAGCCGCGGTGGGAAGCGTTGAAACCACCTGCTCCTCAGCTCGCGGGCCGCCTCGCCCTTACGCGCCTACGCGATTTTAAATAACACTCTAGGGTTAGGGCAGACAAGACTACGTGGAGTCGGTTTTTATAACTAGGATAAACCGATTCGACCTAGGCTAAACTGGTTTATCCTATCGGGCTTAGGACAAACTAGTTTAGCCTAGGCTATACTAGTTAATCCTATCGCGTATAGGAAGAACTAGTTTAGCCTAGGCTAAACTAGTTTGTCCTGAAATCGGGTTTGGCCGGCAACATATATAATAAAGAGTATTCTATTATATTCTAGCCTTATAAGTATTATAAATTTGGGTGTAAGACACTATCTCCACAGCCGAGAAAATCGTGGCGAGGGTGACGCTGTGCAATGAAACTATTACTGAGATGTCATCGCGGTGTGGAGATTGATTCATAGAAATTGTACGGCAAGACTATCGCTGCGATTCATATTGGGCCTTATGGAGATGGCGCCTAAGGTAGTAGTAGTGACTACCAAACTCAATTTCGACAAACTGTTCCTGTGTAATATTTCATTTCATTTTCAAAATATCTTTATTTAACAACGAAACAATGATCAAAATGCACTTAACCTAAGCTACATTAACTCATTATAATTGAGGGACTTTATGAGGCTAGGTATTAGCCTTTCAAAGCTTATAACAGATATATGGTTTAAACTGATAACAACATAAACTAACACACAATAAACAAGGGCACACGATGACAATTACGCAGAATTATTTAGTTACATATAATTTTGCTGGTTGCATGTAGGTATAACAAAAAATCATTTAAAATAAAAATAGTTTGCTGATTGCACGGTGTACATATTTTATATAAGTACTTGCAATCGCGCGACCAGGCAATGATCAGCGGACGGGCCTACCTGCCGCCCGCGCTGCGGTGTACTGTGTATGTAATAGGGAGCGAGCCTATTGCCTCAAATCCAGAACCCGGGCTGCTACTGATAAATTCCAGATAAAAAATTTCAATGACACCATGCCTGACCTGGGAATCGAACCCAAAACCTCATACATAGCAGTAACGCTTGCGACCTCTAGACCAACGAGGCGGTCAAGGTTGTGTTAATACCGCCATAAAAGGTAAATGATGAATAAACAACAGTATACCTACATTCTAACGCTGCAAACTCTCGCTAACCTTTAGAAGAGGATCACAGGAATAATGAGAAAGTTTACTTAAAGATAAATTCAATTTAGGCCTTTGTTAACATAAGGCATCTATCTGATCTCTAGTACGTAGCTAGTTATTTATTTATAGCAATTATAAAATAATACAAAGGAAGCCTAACGTATTGTACGCAATTACCAAGCCGTATAAATTCTTGCTTGCCTACACTGAAAAAAGTGCGAGCTAACTAAGATACATTTTCTCTTAGATGGCATTAAAATGTTTGGAATAATTATTTATTTATTTACTATAAACAAGATAGCATATTTACCAGAACAAATTCATTTTATTTATATCGACAATGTGACACGTACATAATAATCACCGGTCTTTGTTAAATCATGCTTTGTTTGATTTTACTTCTTCACTTTTATTTATCAAATAATAATTTAAGTTGATAGTAACAAGCAACTTGTTAGCATTGTATCATTTTTAAACTGGCCAACATTTGAGTTAAATTAAATAACTACCCGTAATTAGACGAATTAATTACTTAGTTGACGGAACTATGATAATTTAACAAAGTTCTCCTAGCTTCAGAAGTCAAGATCTCGTTAGGCTCGTATGGAGTCAAGATGCGTGATCACATTAAACAAGATTTTTGTTAAATCAAACACTTTTTTTTTCAGTGTACCTAACCTGGTCCCATCTATGTTGGAGTCGGTTTTCAGCCTAACTGAATGCAGCATAATACCAGTATTTTACATGGAGTGACTGCCTCTCCGGCCTCCACAACCCAGTTACGGCCCTAATTGCCCCTTGGTAAGACTGGTTGTCAAACTTTTGGGCTTCTGACTACCATGACGACTGTTAAAGATCTACGAATGACAGCGGGGAATGAAGGACTAATAATAATAATCTTTAATAATAATAATAATCTGACTTAAGGAAAAGCATACATTTTTATGAATTCCGTAGCTCCTGCGCTAGTGTACACTGTATTACAGGAGCTAGTGACAACCCCTAGTTACTATGTTACATGTTATTTATGTCATCCAAAGACCTCAAAGAAAGTCGAAATAATAAAAATTTAAAGTAATTCGACATGCATAATAATAAAAACGTAAGGTAACGTAAGGTAGGACGCCCTCAGGCTAGGTGGAGCGACGATCTTCGCAGGGTGGCTGGTGGCAGCTGGATGAGAGTTGCCGAGAATCGAGCTGAATGGCGTGCAATTGGAGAGGCCTATGTCCAGCAGTGGACTGCTATGGGCTGATGATGATGATGATAATAAAACAAATAGAAGAACATAAAATTGATGATGTTTATAGATTTGTTGTGTGGACGGGCAGTATTATGTGCTCACTCATGTTAGTTTAGGTGTGTGAGTGTGTAAGGGGTATGGGAAGTGGTGTGTGTATGTATGGGGGGTAGTATGAGTGTGTGTATTGAGTGAGTGTGTGTATGTTCGGGAGTGTGATTGTTTCTCTTCATTAAGCTTTAATTAGGTTTTCTGTAGCGTCATAGTCAAAACTATTTAGCCAAGGCAGTATAACCTTTTTAGATTGATTTAAGTTAGTTTACTAATTTAGAAAATGTATTTTTTTTAAACGAATGACAATGAAGCTTAGCGTACTTTCCGAGCCATGGAGGGTTTTCGATATGTAATGGATGTCACACATCCAGGGACCGACCGCGACAAGCGTAGCTTTACCTTTGATCGACAAGTGGGGCTGTTATTATTTAGCGGCGGTTTCGCAATTGACAAGCTAAATATCCCCGTATTATCCCAAAAATAAAACTGTGCAAGAATAGTAGATTACTGCATCGAGCAGAAAGTGACCTATTGTTGCATCGAGTGTTAGATTGGAGCCAGAGCATTAGCGAGGGTTCTGAAAACACGAGTGCAACAAGAAGTCACGTCAAGCGAGGTGCGTAATCTGCTTCTCTTTCAACTACTACGGCAATTAAAGTTGGTAGGAAGTAAGAAAAACCGGCCAAGTGCGAGTCGGACTCGCGCATGAAGGGTTCCGTACCATTATTTTATTTTTATATTTGAGTTGATTGAATGAAAGGTAAATTGCGGTTTACCATTAATGACGTATTAAAAAAAACTACTTACTTACTACTTTCGGTGGAAGTTTACATGGTAATGAGATTCATATTTTTTTTTAGTTTTATCATTCTCTTATTTTAGAAGTTACAGGGGGGGACACATTTTACCACTTTGGAAGTGTCTCTCGCGCCAACTATTCAGTTTAGAAAAAAATGATATTAGAAACCTCAATATCATTTTTAGAAGACCTATCCATAAATACCCCACATGTATGGGTTTGATGAAAATATTTTTTTGAGTTTCGGTTCTAAGTATGGAGAACCCCCAAAATTTATTGTTTTTTTTCTATTTTTGTGTGAATATCTTAATGCGATTTACAGAATACATCTACTTACCAAGTTTCAACAATATAGTTCTTATGGTTTCGGAAAAAAGTGGCTGTGACATACGGACGGACAGACAGACAGACATGACGAATCCATAAGGGTTCCGTTTTTTGCCATTTGGCTACGGAACCCTAAAAATCAGAAAGTAATAATAGTAGATTACTGCATCGAGCAGAAAGTGACTGAGTGAGCAGAAGTCACGTCGTGCGAGGTGCGTAATCTGCTTTTCTTTCAAATACTACAACAATGGCTTCATAGTTTTCGTGAGCTCACTAAAATACGCTAAAAACACACTCTCGGATACAGATTTAACCTTTCTATCGTTTCTCCAAGACATGATTTTTTTCTGGTAATAGGTTATCAATTTATTACGAGCAGAGCCTCATTTTTTATAGCTTCCGGCGTTAACGATAACTCACTTTCACTAGAAGAATCCATTTTTTTTACTAATTCAGATGAAATTCGTAATGTTCAGCTGTAAAAATTATAAAGTTAGAGCCATTTCGTTTTCTTTTTTTTATTATTAATTATTTACAGCCAGCACGTATTATTTTTAAATCTCTTTGGTTGTCTGCTCTGCGTACATTTTATATGGAACATAATAATTATGAAGAATTTTTGGTCACTGAAAATGTTTAAAAAAGTAACAACAAAGCAGCAATGAAAAACACACTCATTTCCGCCTCGTTTTAGCGATGCTGTAATGAAAATATATACAATCATTTCTGCACTGTTTAAAAGGTTAATATTACGCAAACTGACCCCTGAATCGAAAAAGGTCTTCACAGACCCGCAATATTTTTGAACGGCTTGTCCAACGATATCCCCACCATGGGATAGACGGAAAAAATAATATCATCCCCAATTTACGTGGGAGGGAGGTACCCAAAAATTTTTTTTTCAAGATTTTTTTTATCACTTTGTCGGCACGATATTATATATTTTATGTACGTATCTACGTCAAATTACCTTCGTCAATTACAGCTTTCTAAAGTGTCTCTGAGCTAAGCCGCGGACAGACAGACGGACATGGCGAAACTATAAGGGAAGGAACTCTTTTGGCTACGGAACACTAAAAATAAAAATAAACCGTATAATTAAATTTATTTGTTTTCCGTTCATAACTCCTTCTGTATCATCGTTTGCAACCAAAATTCGTACCTACATAATTATTATTCAAAATAAACTACCCAGTAATTATAATTAAATAGATGGAACAACCTACTCAACTTTTTCAACAATGCTAAATATTTGAATTACAGAAATCACATTAAAGGATATAATTCTGTATCATAATGGCCCAAAAATTGGCCATATACACCGTGGCATTTTAATCGTCTTAAAACGGCAGCTCACTTCATGTATGTGTAGCGGCATCAACATCGCCACATACGAACTACGCGGCACACTGCATTTTTTTATAGAGGATGAGTGAGCTTTACACCCTGTTCCTCATACCTCTAAATATCCAATGACTACTAATCATTCATAAAAGCATTTTTTATTATTTACCACTTAAGTAATAATAAATATAATTAAAATAAAAAAATATTATTCATTATATAAATAAATTAAAATTCTTTATTAGGAGTAACTCATTAGACTCATACAGTATTAGTAACAATAAAATAAACTTACTTACATAGCATGACGTAGTTTGAAACACCCTGTTACGAGCGCGGTGCGGAATGGAGCTAAATTATAATGAATAATATTTTTTCTATATTGGACAATATAAAAAAAAAAATTAAATATATTATGGTAATAAATAATTTTTTTACTTTTATGAACGATTAGTAGTTATTCGAAACATGAAGTGGGCTGCCGTTGTAAGACCATTAAAATGCCACGGTGTATAATGGCAATATCCATTGCTTGATTAATATACATTGATAGATCTTCTAATTACAAATGCAGCAGTGGACGTATTTCATTAGCCAGCAACCAATGCGTGTATAACAATGAATCATTTGTGTGTGATGTACGGGATCAAGCAAAATACATTAGGTTCATAAATCGTTCGTATGCGTTGCGAACTGTGATTAAAGCTACGTCAGCATAATAATGCGATTTCGTTATGCTATTTAGTGAATATGAATGGTTATTGAGTTCATGTAGCCGTGTAATTTACCGAAGACCTTTCGTCCTGCCTCATAGTTGAACTAATATAGGTAATTCTTCACCCATTAGCCGCATGCTTTCTCTTGCCAACTCCATTCGTGGCGAAATATATGGTTTTGCTGATTCCATAGCCTCAGTTAGGGCTAAACTTAGAGACTTAATATTTTTTATATTTAATTTTTATTTCCCAAATTTTTTCACTATCCATGGAAAAGTTTTCAATTTGTAAGATTTTTATAAGTTTATTTTTTTTTAAATAGTAAGTGTCAATTATAAGTGTTACTTGTATGCTAGATTCACATCTAGTAGATGTCAATCAGACATATTGTGTTGTAGCTGTTTTATTGCATTTGTGATTGATATGTTTTGGAAAAAAAAAATCAGGACTCGTGGGATACTTTGGGAAATAATGAAATGAAATGAAATCGTTTATTCTGTAAATAGGATATTAGAATCACTTTTACACGTCATATAAAAAAATAAAAAAACTAGATGTAGCCGACATTTCCTATCTGACTACCCCTGAGAAGAAATGGCGAAACAAACTCAGGGGTCAAAGTCTCTTTTAAAGTCCAGACATAATCTTGGTCAGATCATGTGAGGACCATGTAGATCCGTGTCTGAAATGGTCTTTTGAGGAAAGAACCAACCAAATTTGAGTGGACCTGTCCAATCAGTGCAAGCATTTGTTAGTACTCGTGCAGCTCAACCCAAATCATAATTCCTCAAATTCATTTAAAAAAAACAAATTCATTCCATTACCTCAAATAATATCATAAGTCAGTTTGCCATCATCATTTATCATTCTCTCGTCAGCGCAGCACGTCTTCTATATTATCTGCTTCTTTGTTAATCGTCATCTCATAGTGACCCCCTTTCTAGCTCTTACATCTTTCACAGAGTCCATCCATCGTTTCTTTGATTTTCCCTTACGCTTATATCACAGCCACATTCCACATAACTTTTGATTTAGTAGTTTGAATTTTAAAATTTCGTGAGAAACTCGGCGCAGAACATATTATATATAATCTGGCTCTGGATGTATGACATTAAATTAAAACGAGCACAGTACTAGTCCATCGAAACATTTTAAAACACGAAGATTAGTAGTTAATGGAAAATTTTAAAATTGCTATTTTCAAACAAAATAAATACTAGAATCAACTGCATAAAAAGTAAGCACTCTATATCTACGAAAAGTTACTGACCTTGCGCGGCGCGTTAGGCGCGCCTTACAATGTTTACCTATTATTACGGACTCAGATCTACATCATGTTGAAAAATAACAAAATGGAAAATAATTTCCTGTGGCTAAAGTATTCATTGGATTTGATTCATTTTTTGTATACGGGTTAAAAACAAGATACTCTTTACATGGTTTATAGGAATGTCAATCGTCCTGTAACACCTTGTATATACTATATACTATACCATTACGGATATACTATACCATTAAAGGCGAACGAGGATCGAATCGTCATCGTTCTTATTTGCTTTGAGTTCAACTCATCCCTAGTCGAACTTTCCTTGGGACAACAAAATGAGTTTAATGGATTTATACTCTATAATAGTCTCATCTGATCCTTGCTGCTTGGTAAACAGCCTCTTTCATTCTTCTGTCATTATATTATCCAACATACAAAAAAGCTAACACATTCAAAACCCAATCAAATTTTAACAACCTTACCTATAGTCCCTACATCTCCATCTTTTCCATATCCGATAACAAAGTAGTTTATGAATGAAAAATATTTCATATCTAAGTGCGATACTCTTCGCACTTGTGATTCAGAGTCAGTCGCTTCTACGTGAGCGGGGCTTACGCACTCACCTGTGCCAATGATATAGGGAAACTGGAACGGCTGAACTTTGGAGCGTAGTGGCTATTGACCTGAATTAGACTGGATTGAGTGTGTTCGGGTTATGCGTTCATTGATAATGTTATTAGATGTGCTATGTGTGTATATCTCACTAGTGACTGAACACTGTTCTATAAATATCTTTCGAATTCCGAATTCTGAGGCAGTTGTCACATTAGTACTTGATTAAAGTCACAATGGACCAATCCATTGTCCAAATTACAATTCATGAAACACTAAATACGGACCTCAATTTACATCACATAAATAACAGGATATATCACACTAATATTATAAAGGCGAAAGTTTGTGATTGTGTTTGTTACTTCTTCACGCTTAAACTGTTGGACCAATTTTAATAAAATTTTGTATGGAGGTAGCTGACACCCTGGATTTTTATTCCGATATTTTCACGGGATCGAGACTGACGCGGGTGAAACCGCGGGGTGCAGCTAGTTGTTCATGTATGCATATTGCATAAACTCCATGCAGGTAAACATTCTTACTAACAACTTGTATTCTATGTTATCATACCAGTCAAGTGCTTGTAGGATA
Organism: Tiliacea aurago; assembly: GCA_948098905.1. Classification (NCBI taxonomy): domain Eukaryota; kingdom Metazoa; phylum Arthropoda; class Insecta; order Lepidoptera; family Noctuidae; genus Tiliacea; species Tiliacea aurago. Next base: position 4,608,321 of record OX402579.1, on the reverse strand, counting down.
TTACATTTTTATTTAATTCATTAATTGGTATTATTTATGTACTTCATTGTAGTTCATTTTAATTCTATTTTTAATTAAAACTATTAACAAACTAAAATATGGTGTCGAAAAATTCCACCGCGTCACTGTCGACTGTTAATGTACCCAAGAAACTGGCGAAATCGCCACGTTGAAAGGCAATGCTTAGCCTCTGGCCAAGGTAATAGCCAGCCCTTGGGTCACAGGAAGTGTCAACCAGCCGATTTGGAGATTACGTTGAATTAACTATGGGCATTCGGACCCCACGGCCCGAGGGTTTCAACCCCAAGCGGTTCGAACATATAATTACCGATATGGTTATTATGCTTTCGCCGATTGAGGGTTTCCGCAGCCGCAGCAGCAGCGCCAGCACAGCACACAGTATCGACACCACGTTTCAGCCCACACTAAAGGCCTATCACCCACCTTCCATGGAGATAAAGACATGAAATTATGATTTGAAAAAACTTAGATTCAGTGTAAGTCACGCAATAAAACAATTGTAATAGCTACGCTTATAATATTACTAGCGACCCCTAATTCATACGGCTTTTTTGACTGGACAAAATTGAAGATTTCTTTATTATAATTACGTGTATTTCATATAAGACCTTCCAGAATAAATTCTCTAAAATATTATGATGGTGAAAACCGCATCAAAATCAATTGAGTAGTTTAGTTAAACAAAGAGGGCTCACAGACAGACACTAATTATTTTTTTGATGATACATTATCTTTATAAGAGCTGGAACCCTCTGAAAATGCTCAAAATTGCCTGTTTAGACCGCTGACAACAGAGGGCTATTGTACAAATTTGCCAACTATTAATATTAAAAAAAAAACATAGTGACACAGTATATATCCTTCTTAATCAGTATAAGAAATATCTTTTAAATTGGTCCAATATTGGAGGAGGAAATAGGCGAGAGCCGAACCTCGATTTATGACTTTTTACTCTAAAAGTCTCTCCGCCCGCATTTCCTTTTAAAGTCCTTACTCGCTCGCACTATGTATGAATGTTGCCTGTAGTTAGTAGAGGAATATGGAATAGAGATAGGCGAATTAAATCTAACTGATCTCTGAGGGACATTGAAACGCAGTTTGTGCAGGAGATCAGAACAGTCAATCTCGTTAGATATTCTAACAATACTCTTTTATAAAAAAACATACGTCCCATCCAGCAAAATAGATCCAAGTGAGCCGTCTCATTTGTTTTGCACGACGCACGTAATAACGCGATCAAAACGTATGAGAATTTTGACAGCGACGCGTGATGTGAAAGCTTAAACTGTAAGGGAGAATTTATTTCGAGTGAATCGTCAGCCCTGGAACACTCTTCGAGATGTTTGAGGAACTCTTGACCTTGAGGTGTCATCAGTGGCAGCTATTGACGAAGTGAGATATTATTTTGGGACGACATTTTTATAAAGACCGATATTAGGAGGAGTTTAAGAGTTGAGAATGTTTTCCCTTTGATGTACCTTTTGAGGGAAGACAAATAAATCTAAGGATGGATTGCGTGATAGATGATATGTACTAAGATGTCTATTCTATTATATATAATACCTATATTGAATCAAAGGCGTTATAATGATAATGTAGCTTTTTAGGACTCAGAACTTGATTACGAAATAACCAAGTGTTTATTTTTAATTCTTCCCTAGTTAAATTTAAATGAGACAGTAGATCCCTCACACAGGGAACCTTTTAAACCTACGTTGTAAACGTGTCAGTGGCTTTTCGTGTCTCTAATAACGTTACCCAAATACTAATTCATATGCGAGTTCTGTTGGGACTCTAAAATAACAATAATTAGTACTCTTTGAAGTAGTCACAGTTCTGGTTAGGGATTTCGGACTGAAACGCTACTTCATTTAATTAATCTTCGTGGAAACAAGTTATTACTGGATCCTAGTGCTCTGTGGGGCACTAATTTATTATACTAATGACAGATGGTTCAAAGAGAAAAACATTAAGTAAATGTTGTTGCAGTTAGCCTAAATAAGATGTTTACCTACACTAACAAAAAATCATTTAGGTAATTTTCTACATCGTTTGTTCAAAGATATTGTGCCAACGTGTAGCCACAAAACGTATTAAACATTGGGTACTTAATGGTAGCTACACATTGATACAATATTATGAAACACATTGCAGACAATCAAAAAAATGTTTGTCGATGTATACATCTTTTTGAGGCTTTACCATGTTTTAGGCAAATATTATTACTGGTCTTGCCAACGCAAACAGTCTACCCAAGGATTGCCAACAATTGGCTGGTGCTTACTGGCACTTAAGATGATTAGGTCTAGATCTAAAAGAAGACCGTGCCATTTAGTACCGAAATGAAAAAGAAAATTCACCACTTTATCACGTATATTTTTTTAACCATATAAAAAATCAAACAATAGGTACAACCTTCGATCAATGGTACACCAGATGGTAAAGCTAAGTCGCGCCTTTGGTTTACGAACGAAGGAATCGATTGCAATCGGTTGTAGGTTCGCGAACCCAAAATTACGTAACCTGTCAAATGAATATTATTTTTAAAGATGAACCTAAGTTATCCTGACCGAAACAGAGCTGGTTTAAACAATATCAACTAGTATTAAAATGTTTTGACGTAGTAATTACGTAGAAGGTTCCAGTAAAAAAAAAATTCCTGACGGACTGCACGTGTAAAGCGTGCGCGCTTCGAATGAACTGCAGGTGACACAAGGATCGTGCGACGCACTTACGGAGATGCTGGTCTATGGACTCCAAGGATTGTGTGCGACAGTGACATAATGAGTGCATACAGACGGAGCAGCTGGTAATAACGAACCGAGCGCCCGCATACCTGGTAGACAGTCCGGGACCCGGAAAAAAGGCTAAAGCGCTATCCACACATTTCCGGGTCAGGGCTATCAGTGTTCCAAGTTGTTTGTTTCAGTGTTCCCGTCAGGGACGTGCCATCCGTCACCCGTGTTCACACATATCAGGGAAATCGGTATCAGTGTAATCTGTTTCTTTAGCTGATTTGCACATAACACGATGTCCTTTTTTAACAATGAAGAATTAGCAATGATAGCAATAGCGCTAGATGAAGAAGAAGCAGATCACCAAGAAGACTATCAGCAGGCAAAACGTATTTGGGTATGTGAGCTCTAGATAAAAATCGGATAGCACTGTCAAAGCGTCCGTGCGTGCGAGCGTGCTCCAGGACACTGAAGATGTGTTCAAGTTCATACAAGTTGTACGTAACCGATTTTTTCCCGTCCCTGTCGGAACACGGCAGGGCCGGGTACCCGGAAATGTGTGGATAGCGCTTTAAAGCGGCCCTTTTCAACAGATTCTACACCTACGACAAATAAAATAGGGTATTACACCAGAGAAAAGGATAAGATTTAGGTTGGGTGAGCCAATAAGCGGAAGTACATACCAAATTCGAATAAAGAGACATATTTTGCAACTCCGTTTTCAGAACTCAACAATAAATAGTAACTTGTGTAACTTTCACATAATAAAATAAAATAAAAAAAGCCTTTTGAGTGAAAATGTTAAATTAAAAGACATATTTTTTAATGGATGAATATTAAAAAATATGTTCTTTTTTTAACATTTTGTTTTTAACATGTATGTATTGTGTATTTTAATTGATTTACAAAAGAAATTGTTAAGTACATCAGTTATTTTTATAATTTCATAATAATTAATTAATAATTTCCAAAACATCTTTTCATTTGTATTTAGTTTCTTATTATAGTAGTTAAAAAACTTAAAATATAATAACAATAGTTTATAGTACTTAGGTAATTATAATGTAGGTATAAATTAAATTTGAGCTATTGTAATATTTATAAAATGATTGAAATAAAATAAAATAAATTAAATGAAAATAAAATAAAATATTTCATGCATGAACCCCTCAGGTAGTGAGGGTGAAGGCCTCCTCCAGAGAACACCAGTGATCTCGGTTTTTGGCTTCTGTGAGCCAGTTTTTGCCTGCGACTCGTGTGATGTCGTCTGCCCATCGAGTTGCAGGTCTTCCTCTTTTCCGAGTGCCAGTAGGACCTGGCTATGACGTCATGCGAATTGTCCATCGATCGTCACTCATTCTCGCTACGTGTCCTGCCCATCTCCATTTTAACTAGAGAGCGTAGGTGAGAGCATACCAAATTCGAAGAAAGACACACATATTTTGCACCTACATTTCCGGAATCAACAATAGTTAAACAGTAACATGTGTAACTTTTATATGGTTGACTGTAGATCACACGACAGGATAAGACAACATTATTAGGGACAAAATTTTACTTGGCACGATTAAGAATTAACTGGCCAAAATAATAGATTCGACTTGATTCAATACATATTTTTCAAGGAATGTTTTTTTATTTATAGAAAATTTACAGCTTCGTTTGGACTCTTATCAAAGAATATCAAAAAATTTAAAAATAAAAACTTGATGATCAGCTAAAAATCAAACAGTTGCACTTTTGTAGTATTCTGAATCTATTTTATTTTATTATTGTTTTATTTTTATTTTCTTTTAAGTATAATAATTTTGTAATGTTATTTTAATAATTAATTAATTAGATAGCCAATAAAATAAATATTTGCACACTTTATTAGGTAATGTTACAGTGTACTTTATATTTATTTGTAACATCTGTTTATGCATGCACCTGTATTAAGCAAATAAATAATTTGATTTGATTTGAACCACAGAGGTCACGCTACAGCACCCCATTTCCAGCAAAAAAAAAAACCTGACAGACGGCCAGTATTTATCAATTTCTTATATTCTGACTTCTACGATGTTAGCTTGATTTTAAGTACAGTTACTCGTAACAACACATCTGTGGTAACAATTAGACATTGACAGAGCTTTTATGTCGTAGCAATAAAGGCTTCTACATACCGGGGCGACTTGTCGCGCGACGCGACACGGCACAAAGGCCCCGCGTGTCGCGGGATGAGCGGTGCCTTTGTGTCGTGTCGCGCTGGTATGTAGAAGCCTTAAGAGCAATGTTCGTAGTGCAAGTGCACTGATATACGATTTATTGTACCTATTAATTTCCTATATAGCATATCAAATCAAATAATTTATTTACATAATACATGTTAAATAAGGTGTTACAGGTGTATATGGTACATTGTATTATAACCTAATGAGGTGTGCAAATTAATCTAATAGGTACTAATCGCAACATTGAATTTAAAGAATACATTTTAAGTTGAGTTACTTAAAAAATAGAACGTCAATAATTAAAAAATAATTAAAATAAATAGAATAGAATAGAATACTCTTTATTATGTACACCATAAAAGTTACAGATACACAAATCGAATCAATATTTCAATAGTCATTACATTTGTGATCCCATTTCAGATAAAATCAGTCATCTTTCATTTAAATAATCATTAATTGAATAGTAATATTTTGTAACTAGGAAATCGTGCAAACTTAATTTGAAATGGTATATTTTGGGTGCCCAAAATGTTTTTATTAAATACCGCTTTTTTTATGACGTCTTACGCATATTTTATTTTTATGTCGTGTACTTCTTGGATATACCAGGTAAATATGTGAGGCAAACATGTGACGCCAGAGGTTCAAGATGTAAATCTATGAGCTTAAAACGAAAACACTCAATAAAAGGTGGTTCTATTGACATTTGCAGTGACACAGTTGGATTAGCACCCTGACATCACTAACCCCTTTCTAAAGGTCGCTGTGAATAGGGAGCAAATTTATGAAGCTAGTCCTTATTTATGACAAGTATTAGCCGGATTCGCACAGACCAGGGAAGCATAATACAAAAGGGAGGAGTTCTATATACTCAGCAGTGGGTGGAACAAGACTGCAAATACAAATTGCAACCAATGTAAATGATTGTCAAAAATTTTTTGAGTATTGGATACGAGGGTTTTGGCTACTTTGTATGTGAAATGAAATGAAATCGTTTATTCTGTAAATAGGATATTAAAATCACTTTTACACGTCATATAAAAAAAAAAATCTAGTTGTAGCCGACATTTCCTATCTGACTACCCCTGAGAAGAAATGGCGAAACAAACTCAGGGGTCAAAGTCTCTTTTAAAGTCCAGACATAATCTTGGTCAGATCATGTGAGGACCATGTAGATCCGTGTCTGAAATGGTCTTTTGAGGAAAGAACCACGCATATTTGAGCGGACCTGTCCAATCAGTGTAAGCATTTGTCAGTAATCGTGCAGCTCAACTCAAAACTTAAGGAGCTCAACGACTCGACGAACAGTACCAAAAAAAGGACATTTGGGTAGGCCGCATAAAGCGCTCAAAATGTCAGACCATCATTAAAACTTAACTGAGAAAAGAAAGGAAAACATCTAAAGAAAAAAAAAAAAATGACCCACATAGTGCTCACATTCACAATAAATTAAAGCAGTAAATATAATACTTTTCAAAGTAAACATTCATGTAAAATTGTATACAATATTCTGCAATGTCAATATGTATATAAAATCATGCATAATAATTAAAATGTCAAGTTTTATCACAAGGCTAGCAGAGCGAGCAGCTCAATCCCAAGCTTTTTTGTCCTCTAAATAATCAGAAATCTTATAGTACCCTTTTTTACAAAGTTTAGTTTTAATACAGATTTTAAATCGTTTAATGGGTAAGTTCCGAATGTCAGTAGGAAGTTGGTTGTAAAAGCGTATACATTGACCCATGAACGAGTTGCCTACTCTGTGGAGGCGAGTGCGATGTACAGCAAGATTGTGTTTATTCCTGGTATTTAAACTATGAATATCGGACATTTTCTTAAAATTTGATTTATTTGTGTGTACATATAATAGATTTTCAAGTATATATTGAGAGGCTACAGTCAGAATATCTATTTCTTTGAATATTTCACGAAGTGAATCTCTTGGACCTAGATTGTAAATGGCTCGAACAGCCCTTTTCTGTAAAATAAAGATATTATTAATGTCCGCACATGTTCCCCAGAGAAGGATCCCATACGACATAAGACTATGAAAATAACTAAAATAAACAATTCTGGCAGTATCTACATCAGTAATCTGTCTAATTTTTTTAACAGCATAGGCGGCCGAACTAAGCCTTCCTGACAATTTTTCTACGTGTGGGCCCCATTGTAATTTACTGTCAATAGTTATTTCAAGAAAAACTGTCGACTCAACAGGGTCCAACTCTATTCCATTAAGTTGAACATTAGTAGTTAGCTGCCTGACATTTGGCATTGAAAATTTAATGAGTTTAGTCTTTTTCTCGTTCAGGAGAAGATTATTTACATTAAACCAATGGACAACTTTAGAGAGTGCATCGTTAACATGTTCAAAATTGACTAGCTGACGTTTGATTTTAAAAATGAGTGAAGTGTCATCTGCGAATAATACAATCTTATGATTATCCCTTATGTGAAAAGGTAAGTCATTTATATAAATTAGAAACAAGAATGGACCTAGAATTGAACCCTGCGGAACGCCCATAGTGACCGCAGATCCTGCAGATCTCTTGCCATTAACATCAACCCTTTGAATTCTGTTGTTCAGATAAGAAGTCAGAAGGTCGAGAGCACTGTCCCTCAAACCATAATGGTGCAGTTTTCTGATGAGTGTATCATGATGAACGCAATCGAAGGCCTTAGACAAGTCGCAGAAAATGCCAAGAGCATCCCGCGACTCCTCCCAGGCCTCGAATATGCTCTTCAGTAATTCCACGCCCGCGTCTGTAGTTGAACGACCCTTAGTAAAACCAAACTGTTTCAGATGTCTACTACATCTGAAACAGTTTGGTTAATAATATTATATCTATCTTTTGTCAAATACAAATTGTTACCTACATAATTGTTAATATCCACTAGATGGAATAAATTATTGTTAAATGTCAAATTATGCAATGTCAAATTAATTTCAAATCTTATGTTATTTTCTTCCTGTGGCAAACTGTTACTATAAGGGAATGTAAACAATACAATTTTTCTTAAACTAAGATTACTCAATGTTCTATAATATTGGAGCAATTCTCCTTTGTTCACATTTCCCCTATTTCCAATAAAAATTAATAATGTTGTTTCCTGTCTAAAGTTACATTTAATAATTTCTTTCATAATATCAAATAAAGAACAACCAGGCATGCAGTAATTTATTATTGAGTGTCCCGGGTATTCATCTGTCAGCAAGTGGCCTAAGTCCTTGCCAATCAAAATGTGTGTATTATAATTGTGTAGATTTGTTGAAATGTGCGTTTTGTTTGTGCAGAATAAACTATTTTTCTTTCTTTCTTTCTTCTTTCAAATGGTGATAAGCCGGATATTTAAGACACGCAAATTGATGGGCTTATATTTATGAAGATTACGTTAATTGCTCCAATATTTATCCAGTCTTATTGCGTATTTCTGACATATTTTTTTCTCAACAAGTTATTTTTGATTGATGTAAAACCGGATTAGGTTAGCAGTCGTTTTCTACAAGTGGGAATCGTATAAACATCTACTTGGCTCGCTTTGTCGTATTTCGATCAAAAATGGACCTTCCCACGTATTTTCGGTAAGAAACGCCATTGAAGATAAAAGCTACTATTATCGCGCAAATTATTAAAGAACATCAAATTGAGGCAGACAGTCATATAATACAAAATATAGTACCTAACTAGTTGTGAAAGAACTACTAAGGTACAACTTATACACAACAGGAAATGTAGGTAGGAAGACATAATTCAAGTTTGCTTTGAAAGCGAGGAAGGAATTGACATATCCCAGAAGACAATTATATAATATTCAAAGGGTTATTCATAGAAAATGGATACGTAAATCCATACTTCCATACTAAAAAAGTAATTCTGTCTGACTGTCTGTAACTTTTTCAAGCTTAAAGGCGACGATAACCGACTTTTAATGATTTTATACTCAATATCACGTCTAAACGAGTAGCGTTAATGATTTAAAAAAAAAATATGTTAAATTAGAGCATTTTTTCAATAATTTAATATGTGTGTAGCGGAATCAACATCGCCACATACGAACAACGCGTCACACTGACGTCACGCGAATCCTGCATCGCGCAATCAGAGTTTACCACGCAACTAGCATATATACAACGTCTCGACATCAACCGTGGGGCAGTTGCCCACCAGACACGACACCCGTCTGGTCGGAGGATCCTCCCTTTTCTATGGTGGATGAGTGAACTTTACACCCTGTTCCTCATACCACCAAACTGGTGACCCCGAGTATGAACGTCAGCGCAGCCTTCGTGCAACTACTTCAGCGTGACGTCATCATCATCATCACTTCCTCAAGCTTTCGAGCGGCGAGTCACACAGCCAGCCAGCACCCACGGCTTCAACGGGTATCCTGACCACCAGCATGCAGCGGACGCGCATTCCTGGTCATCACCCACAGCCTCATCAGCAATCTTGGTACAGCACACTGCACTTTCGGCCGGTCCACAAGCAGAGAACATGATACCTCTCCTGGTCGACGCCAGCAGTCAGCCACAACCCGGCGCTGTACTACATCCGACGCACTGGAGCATAACGCAGCGCCACCCCGACTCACTGGGGAATCACCGCAGACAGTTCCGACTCACCGAGAACTATGCGGCACCCGGTTCCAACACACTGGAACCCCTCTACTGGCACTGGCAAGCATCGCAAGATACACGACTCGGCCCACTATCGACCTCCGGTCTCCGGAGGGGAGTGATGTAGCGGAATCAACATCGCCACATACGAACAACGCGTCACACTGACGTCACGTGAATCCTGCATCGCGCAATCAGAGTTTACCACGCAACTAGCAACAACGTCTCGACATCAACCGTGGGGCAGTTGCCCACCAGACACGACACCCGTCTGTTCGAAGTTCCCTTTTCTATGGTGGATGAGTGAACTTTACACCCTTTTCCTCATACCACCAAATGTGAATATTTTAGATTATGTTTATATTACATAGTGAAATTAATTTGTAAAGTTATGTCTAACGCGTAAGAAACTGAGAATGGCGCTAAATCTACCAAGCGTATTTTTCTGAAACCTTCACCAATTTAAAGATAATTTAATTATTGATCTTTTAGTATACGCATTTAATTAAAATACCTTTTGTTTTGTGTATAATAAATTAATAATGCGTCAAATTGGGGACAGCGCTCCTTGATGGGCGAGTCCTATTACTGGCTGAACGTACGACGCATTGCGTGAGCTCAGTACAGAACGCGCAAACTAACCACTCAAGGTCACTGGCATATATCTCAGTCTTAACCACTCAATCCATCGTATGTAATTTGACAGATAAGTCGTGGTGATGATGATAGGCTTATGTAGCCTGGAAACTGGAAAAGGATATTGGTATCTTTTCATCCAGGATATTTGTTGAAAAAAAACCGGCCAATTTTGTGTCGGACAACACACACTGAAGGGTTCCGTAGTTGGGTAGAATTTATCCAAAGAACAAACTTAACATTGTTGAAAAAAATGTCCTCCCAGACATCGATATACGAGTACGTCATGTTCTATTCTCCTACTGCAAATGTAAGTATTACTCGTTAAATTATAAAGCCTTTTTATCTGTGATAGTTTTCCTTTTAATTTCGTTATATGTATTACTGCCATAACTTTTTTCACATATCCAATAGCCACCATTTAGCTGGAAGGGGTGGTAATTTGACTCTAACAAAAAACGCACTTTAAAGCTTAATATTACGCAAACGCATCCCGGAATCGAAAGATGATGTTGAAAAACCCGCAATATTTTTGAACAGCCTATCCAACGATACCCCACCCACATCATGGGATAGACGAGAAAAAAAAACATCCCCACTTTACGTCTAACGGATGTACCCCAAAAAAAATTGTTTTCAAGATTTTATTTTACGACTTTGTCGCGCTGATCAATATGTATACCCATGCCATATTTCAGCTTTCTAGTACTAAGAGTCTCTGAGCTAAGCTGGGGACAGACAGACAGACGGACATGCCGAAACTATAAGGGTTCCTAGTTGATTACAAACCCCTAAAAATTATGGAATAAAAAATACACACAGAGGAAGACACAGGCAACAGCTAGTCTCAGATAAATTATAGTAAAAGGAAGGTGAGAATGAAAGAATAAAGAAAAACCCAAACATAAAAACGAGCGAAAAAGGGATAAAATAAAGAGTATTCCGCTTGCATTACCAACTTACTCAAACAAAAACGTAAAGGCAAGACAATCGATGGGTACTCTTCATACGTTCAAAGCAACGAAATGCTCGCAGTCAACGAACTGTGTTAACTTCTTTGATCCGCGACGCTATAGTTCGTAACTTTAGTGTTCGTTCATATTTGTTCTTGCTTTTACTTGTTTTGTATTGAAGGACTTTCAAGGTGAAACTGTGTTTAATGGAATATTTGCACGAAGAAGTTCAATACTAGGCAGGTAAAGTGATGGAACAGTTGATAAATTTTGAATGTAATAAATTTAGATTTTGTTGATTAATAAGTCAAATTCAAGTCGAGTGCAAAGTGTTATTGGGGTTATTCATCAGGAAATTCTTAATAGCAGCCAGGGGTCTGGATTTATGCCCGGTTGATGGCAATAGGCTTGCCCCTAATACTTACATGGGACTTCAATAACTGGCGAAATTTTGGTGTACTATAGGTACACCTCTGCCTAACGCTTCGGGGATTACAGGCGCGATATTATGTTAAAAGTCAGACTACAAGACCACAGAAAACTAAACTGACATGCAATATTTTTTTTAAGTGTTGCCAAGCCGTATTTTACATTCGGATGCGTTCAGTTTAAGAGAATATCTACCAGACCATCGACTAAAACCGCCATAAACAATACTAAACCTTATATAAAGTGTATTTTGAGCCTCTAGTAGCATGAGTCACCGTTGCCGAATCGACAACGCACGGGCCTGACGGTTTTGGCACACTGTTGCCGAATCGGAAATGCCCGCTTTAGCGGTTTTAAGCTATCTAACTCAAGCGTACTGCAGTGATTGTACGAGTAACAGTTGAAAGACAGTGTTACTTATCCTGTGAATCACATCCTTTTTCGACGTCACTCAAGTGACATACATCTTCAGGGTTCCCAAAAAGGTATTAAAATGACACAATTACAGACTGCTCATTATACAGGGTCCAATTAAAAACACACAATTACAGGCTGCTCATTATACAGAATCCAATTAAAAGGACACAATTACAGACTGCTCAATATACAGAATCCAATGAAAATGACACAATTACAGGCTGCTCATTATACAGGGTCCAATTAAAATGACACAATTACATTCTTCTCATTAAACAGGGTCCAATTAAAATGTCACAATTACAGGCTGATCCATTATACAGGGTCCAATTAAAAGGACACAATTACAGACTGCGCAATATACAGGGTCCAATTAAAATGATACAATTACAGGCTGCTCATTATACAGGGTCCAAGTAAAATTACACAATTACAGGCTGCTCATTATACAGGGTCTTTAAAATGACACAATCACAGGTTGCTCATTATACAGGGTCCAATTAAAATGACACAATTACATTCTGCTCATTATACAGGGTCCAATTTAAATAACATAATTACATTCTGATTACTATACAGAGTCAAATTAAAAATAGTTGAAAGACAGTGTTACTTATCCTGTGCATCACATCCTTTTTCGACGTCACTCAAGTGACATATCTTCAGGGTTCCCAAAAAGGTAGATAATTATCTATTTATTAACAAACTTATCTGACAAAACTCTAATGAAACATAGTTCTAGCAAGCAGTAAGTAAAATGATTCTGTAAGTTTCAAATTAATATCTGTTGAAATGAAATTACTTAGATTAAACGTAGTAATTTCATTTCAACCCATCACTACACACTCGAATTCTAAACATACAGCAATTACAATAAAGTCTGTCTTTATTAGACAAACCACTAGTTCGCCTAATGAGATTCTGCTGAAACGGTACAGACATTTACAAAAACAAAAAAAAATATGAAACAACTCGAAAATCCTAAAGCCCATACCACATTACCATAAATGTCACTAAATAATTAAATTTACGCTCTAAAAATGTAATTTACTTGGCACAGGTGACAGAGTACCTACGCCGACAAAACCCCGTCAACGCAACACTTGTACACAAAATTATTCACTCCGTTCACTTCATTCGTTCATTCGTTCCCCCTGACGTACAAATTGTATTCGTAAGCTTAAATTATTGCGTTACGGCGTCCCGAATACGAAATTATAATTGTGTGCTTACTGTTGCTGACTCACACTGGCTGCGTGTTTTAAACATTCTGTATACGGAAATGTGAATATGGTCGCTCTGAAGAATTACGAAGACAGTGTCTACCTTAAGTAAGATTGATAGAATAAATTAAAGGCTTTTGAATATAACAGAAGAAAAATGTTATGGACTACAAAATATTACATTTTAGGGATCTCTGCCCTGCTAGGTGCAGGTGCCTTCAAGGAACATATTCTTTTCTCAGGACCAGTAAAATAATGTACTGATCATGACTTATTCTCTCCTACTCAATAGTGAAACACAAACATCTCATTTTCATAATTACGTACACTTGATACTCCACAAACATACACACACACCCCCTTACATATCACACTTCATGATGATTATTTAAAAAAAGTTCCCTTTATTTTCATTTCACAATTTTCTTTTTTAATAATCAACGACATAACTAATGATTTTTATAGACTTCTTGGCGGGAAAGTGAAGCGTCATGTTCAGCAGTTTGTTTAATTTAGTTAGTAAAAATTAGTGTTTAGCAGAATATTAATGTGTAATAATGGTGGATTATTAACCATTAAGTGTTTGTGAACGTGCATTAGTGTAAGCAAATGAAACAAAACAGTGCAACTTCGCCTCAAGTTCTCTCAAGAAGTCCGCGTGAGGTCTCAGTAAAGTGCCACATCTTTACTGAAACTCAAGGGGAGTGGGCGGGGATATCATCATCATGCATTTATAATTCAATTCATCAATATTATACAAGAACTAACTTGACATTGGCTAAATGCACAAACCGTGCGAAGCCAGAAGGAAAAAAAAAAAAAAAAAAATGATTTTTATAATGAAGGAACACTGACTCCCAAGTTACAGGTATAAACCTAGTTTGGGAGCCAGGAGACCTATGTTTAAGACACTACTTCTGTATGTTGTATATTTAAATGTAAAATGTCTGTTACAACATTGTCACTTTTTTTTAAATACAGAATTATTATTATAATTTACTTAGCTGGCTGATAATAATTGCATGCTTCAAGCTCGTTTATGACTGACAGTTTAGCTTTCAGGTTTTGTTCAAACTTAAGCTGTCATCTATATAGCACCATCTAAGTGTGCAGTAAATTAAAATTTTCGTGTTTTCTGCACATAATGGTTGAAATAAAAATTGTCGTCTGTGTGAGGCCGCCATGTTCTGTGGCTTATTTGTGTGTAGCAGAAAATTGTTGAGTCTTTAGAATCCTATATCCGTTTCTTATTGTAAACGGGTATGTTTTAGGTACTAATAATTCGTGCTATTAACTGCCATACAGAATGTTTTACTTAGTAGTAGGTATTGGATTTTTCGTTGTGGTAACTTTATTGTTGGAATACGGAGATCGTTCAAATAAATATTATGTGTTTTTGGTTACTTTTAAGAGCAATTTATTAATGTGTATCAAAGTGTATTAGCTTCAGAGTCTTTATAAATCGTTTATTCTTCGATTTAATTATGTGGATTTGTAGACTGACCGACGACACTCTAACTAAGCATACCTACGACAACTGACATAGAACGCTTCAAGTTAATGAAAGAAAGAAAGAAAAAGCATTTATTGGGACTCGCACAGATCACAAATTAAAATAAACCACTTTCATAGAAACAAAAAGAACAAAACCAAAATCAAAACAAAGTAAAAATGAAAATAAAAACAGAAAGTCAAAAAAGCCGAGAGAGAGAGAGAAAGTTTCAGTAATGCCCGTTTAAACTAGCACTAGGCGATACCTAAATGTAATGCCTACTCGTAAATATTGTTGCGCATTGGATTTCCGACGCTCGGCGCTACACCGAGTATTGAAAATCCAACAAAACGCTTTTATTTAGATATTACATTTTGGTATCGCTTAATGTTAGTGGAAACGGGCTTATGTGATTGCTACTCCAACATGGAACTGATACCCTTTGATATTTATATGTCTAGATAGAGTATCGCGCTGCAAAAGGACTAAAGCCAACAGGCCAGCTTTTATATGCTGGTGTGCGTGACATCTACGTCTTACACTCCCGCCACGTTTTTGTGCTGTCATTGTGTTACTCAAGTGTGCGTTTCTTTAGTGGCCTGAACTCCTCAACAATTAACGTCCCTACATCGGGAAAGCAATATTTAGTAAAAAAGGTGATGATCAGTTGACATTGGGCTATTGTAACTTAGGTAAATTACAAACTGACCCACAAAAAAGTGAAAAATAAAAAAAACATTTTACAAAAAAATAAAAAAACAACCGACTTCTGAAGTAGCAAAAAACTAAAATACAGATCCAAAGACACCGACTTCCGAAATTAAAGTTATTTTTAACTTAGTAGTGTTTTTTTGTGAAGTCAATTGTTTTTTTTTTGTATATAGTATTTCGTATATCGTTTGTACACCTAAAACAAGTTGAAATGACTAGTTACACAACTTGTAGAAAACTTGTCAAAAAGGTGAATAAAATGGGTAAATGATATATAAATGAACGACGTCAATACATTTGTATCATATATATTTTATACACGACATGTTTTAAAAAGTTTTTTACAAGATTTGTGGAAAACAAGTATCACAACTTGTTTATTATGTTTATGGTTGTAAACACGGGGTCAAGAGCTAGTGATAAAAACAAAATTTTTAGATATGTTGCAATGACACAATTACAGGCTGCTCATTATACAGGGTCCAATTAAAATTACACAATTACAGGCTGCTTATTATACAGGGTACAATTAGAATGACACAATCACAGGTTGCTCATTATACAGGGTCCAATTAAAATGACACAATTACAGGCTGCTCATTATGCAGGGTCCAATTAAAATGTTACAATTACAGGCTGCTCATTATACCGGCTCCAATTAAAATGACACAATCACATGTTGCTCATTATACAGGGTCCAATTAAAATGACACAATCACAGGTTGCTCATTATACAGGGTCCAATTAAAATGACACAATTACAGGCTGCTCATTATACAGGGTCCAATTAAAATTACACAATTACAGGCTGCTCATTATACAGGGTCCAATTAAAATAACACAATTAAGGGCTGCTCATTATGTAGGGTCCAATTAAATTAGCTAGCGAAACTCCGTAGACGTGATGAGTATCGATATCTAAACGCAATTTAATAAAAAAAAAATCTTTTTTTTGGGTCCTCGCTCGCTTGTAGTGATGTTATTTGAAGTATGAGTGGAGAAAATCTATTTTTTTTTTGTTTTAGCGTGTGTAGATATCAAAACCCATCATGTCTGTGAAGTATACAAGGTGTAACATAATTAACGCACAACCTCTCAAGGGATCATATTACTCATCATTATAAACAACTTTTACTATGGGACCAAACCTGAAATCACAAAAAAAAATCTGCTGTTCCCTACATTTATGTTCTGATATCTTGTAAAAATGTAGGGAACAGCTGAAATTAAATAATTTGACCCTTTATAGAAAGTTTTAATAACGGATGCCACTGCTCTATTACGCCCAATACACAAGAGTAAATAATAATTATTATTCATCGTATTAATAACTAAATTATTGACACTATTATACCTAGTAAAATAGAACGTTAAATTTCCAAATAGGCCGCTTAGTCAACATTTAACAATGATTGAAACCAATGAAACAATGTGAAACAGAGTCCATTCAACCGGCAGTTACATAGTAAATACAATTAATATAATATCAAACCAATTTGCGAGCATGCTTAATCAACATAGGTTATAATCATTTCCGTGTTGCTTTGAGCAACCAAATTCCGTAATGTTACACCTGTCAGTAGTCGCCACTGAGTGTGTTGTCTACCATTATCGAATTCTAAACTATAGGTTAGATTTTTTGTATGTGTATTTGTCACGCTTTCACCTTCAGCCGGGTCTGCTGCGCCCATATTTGCGTGTTTCAAACACTTACAAACATGTTTCAAACACGATTTGTATGATTTTGATTTAGGCCACGCCCCCAAATCGTGTTTGTAACTGTTTTAAACACGCAACTATGGGCGCAGCAGACCCGGCTTTAAGGTGATACGTAAAAAATAAATCATAGCGAACGCGCGTGCATAGGAAAGTGACAGAGTCTTTTACTTCCACATGCGAAAAAAGAGAGCGCAATGATGCGCTGGAACCAAAATAAAAACAATTTAGGAGCATCAAACCAAATAAAAATTGTTTAAAAATATAATTATATAAGTTACTAGCTGCGCCCCGCGGTTTCACCCGCGTAAATTTCGATCCCGTGGGAAAGCCACCCTTAACACTTAGGCGTATAAAATATAGATAGTAGCCGATTCTCAGATCTACTGATTAGGCATATAAAATTTCATCAAAATCGGTCAAGCCGTTTTGGAGGAGTATGGTAACTGACATTGTGACACGAGAATTTTATATATAAGATTATGTAAGTATCAAAAATATTTTCAGCCAGAGTTTTCAATTACCTAATACGCACATTTTGAATGCAATTTTGCAATAAAATTAATTAGGATTTTAGAATTTCAGAAAAAAATATAAAAAAGAAGAGGTCTGTTCTGAATTCTATCGAGAAAATTTTACCCAACTGCGTTTTCCTTCAGTCAGAGTATTAGTCAAATAGTGAATAAACATATAACCAAAAATTAAATCTATCTAAAATATTCTATCTATCTAAAAAAAATCTAAATCTTGCTGCGCTGTGTGTCGCGGGTTCGATTCCCTCACGGAACAAACATGTGTATGACCTACAAGTAGTTGTTCCGGGTCTGGTTGTTTGTG
This sequence comes from Tiliacea aurago, assembly GCA_948098905.1. Taxonomy (NCBI): domain Eukaryota; kingdom Metazoa; phylum Arthropoda; class Insecta; order Lepidoptera; family Noctuidae; genus Tiliacea; species Tiliacea aurago. The sequence continues at coordinate 4,590,317 of OX402579.1, read as the reverse complement.
TATGTGAGTTTATATGTTTGTAAACGCACCCACAATACAGGAGAAATTTCTAGTGTGGGGCAACGTTTAAAAAAAAAAAAACCGTACATGCTGTAATAGTGAAATAAATGGATACAAAATAGCCCCCTATTTATTGTCGTATCGCCTTAAACGGATTTGAGTGAAATTTGGCACTCATTTCGCTCTCTGTGCCTGTACTCTCATAGTCCGAAGGGACGCCGATCGACACGACCGGAGAGAGATCAGGTGCAACAGTCAGCACCTTAAGCCAACGGCTTAAGGTGCTGACAAGAGGCAAATAATAAAAGTAGGCTTGTCTTAAACAAAAAAAAATCTAAATCTATATAGTTTGTGGTAGCGGATTTTTTTTTATTCTTGAACATATTTCTCAGAACTTAGTTGTTACCAAAACACGTTTAGAAAAAAAAATCTCTACAAATTAACTACTTAACCCTTTACTTTGACTTTCAATCCAAAATATCTGTATTAAACATCAACGTACGGTTAGTATTTAATTAATAACAAGAACATCTTATTTGTATGCAGAACTTGGTTGTTTTTTATTTTCGATTACTCAACTCATTTTTGAGTAATTAAATAATTGCTTCATGTTGTGATAAATTACAAGCGTTGTGTCATTGCACTTCTCTTTCTTTTGTATGCAGTCTGACAGTGACAGCGGTTTACCTGTTGTCAGCGTCTTAATGTGCTTTCCGAGGCACGGGGGTATCACACCACCAACTTCAAAACTCGGGGCCACTACTGAGAAATTCCTAATGGAAAACCCCAATAACACTTTGCTCGACCTGGGAATCCAACCCAGGACCACGTGCTCAGTAGCCACGCTTGCGACCACGAAACCAACGGGGCCATAAAGTGCGTGAGTTCTAGTATTACAATCTTTTTGCCAAATATCATCATCATCATCAGCCCAAAGCAGTCCACTGCTGGACATAGGCTTCTCCAATTGCACGTTATTCAGCTCGATTCTCGGCATCTATCATCCAGCTGCCACCAGCCACCCTGCGAAGATCGTCGCTCCACCTAGCCTGAGGGCGTCCTACCTTACGATTTCGATTCGCGGTCTCCACTCAAGAACACGTCTACCCCAAACGGTCATCGGTTCAACGGCTAATATGGCTGGCCCATTGCCACTTCAGCTTGCTTATTCTGTGGGCTATGTCAACAACTTTGGTTCTCTGCCAAATAATTTAATATTAATTTTAGTATAGTATAAAGAGGCCTATTCTTAGAGCCGCCAAGAGCCCTATTCTTAGTCAGGAATTCCGCGACTCGTACAAGTGTTTCACGTAATATAAAGGCGGAATGAATGTTGAGTACACGCGCGTAAATCGTTTCAAATGAGTGCTTCATGAGTGCAGATAAATTACATTAAATCTGAGAGTTACGTGCCGGAAAATTCACCAATGTTTCAGCCGGGATAAGGGTGACTATGAGTTTTGGGTGGCAGATACATATTGATTCTGTTATTTCGTTTTCTTGATTTAACTATTATTAAGAAAGGCGCCGGTGTAGTTACGTTATTACGAAATAATATATCAAATGCTTTTTTTGAGGTTTTCTTTATAAGGGATATTTTGTGTTTTTGTAAGACTATTAATAATACTATATGCAATATGCTAGAAGTTTGTAATGTATCTATATGGTTAAAAAATTGCAGGTCATTAGAGAGATAAGCCGTGTTGCACCATTATGGCGCATTGGGTGCATTAACATGTGCATGTACCCGGTACGTCAAGTGAGTGCAACAGGTATATTAATTAAAAATTTGAGTTGCATTTTTTACTAACATAGCATAAGTATTGTGTATTATCTACTAACATTATATGGATCAGGGTCCGAAATAAAGTTTTTTCATACAAGTTATTCAAAAAATGCATTTCAAAATACCACTGCTGGTGCTTGTTTTAAACCAAATTAACTTGCTTTGGTATCATATAAGAAAAGAAAACAATAAAGACAAGCGTTGGGCAGCTTTCATGCGCTGTACCTTCTTGTTGCAATATCACACTAGGCTTGCAGATTAGGCCTACGTCCTTTAGGCCCGTGCGTCGTAATATTTTATAGAGGCTCAACGTCGGCCGCCATGACACTGACGCATTTTGTAGTGTAATAAATGTTGTAACATTAAAACAGAATTCCGAAGGGTTAACGTTCATTTCTAATGCCAAAGTGAAACTAAGACTTCAATGTTCAATTAAATAGCTGTCTATTAAATCCTTCTCAGGGATAAATGCCTAAAATCTACTTATAAAAATATACAGGGTTATTCTTAAAACGTCAATAACCTCTTAAGGGATCATTGTACTCATCATTATGAGCAATTTTTACTATGGGACCAACACTGAAATCGCGAAAAAAAAAACAGCTTTTCCCTACATTTATGTTCGAATAATTCGTTAAAGTGTAGGGAACAGCTGATTTTTTTTTCGCGATTTAAGGTTAGGTCCTGTAGTAAAATTTGTTCATAATGATGACTACAATGAATCCTTAAAAGGTTATTGACGTTTTAAAAATAACCCTGTAGGTATAGGTCGCCATTTATTAACATAAGATTTTTTACTTCATTCATAAAAACCTGTATCACACTACCAATTGCCGTTTTCACAAGGCGAACAGAAAACATAATTACAACTCAGAAACTTCGTAACAAAAAAAAAGGGAAGTTCCGAGAAAGTCCGCGTTCGCAATAAAAGTAAGTACACCGTACATAACAAGTACTTGCTCTCTGAAGTTACTTTAAGTATCTACTCAACAAGAATTATGAGAGGGTACGTGTTTCTCAGACTTTTTATTGAATTAAATTTACGTACTAATGAGTTTAGCTCTTATGCCTGTATGTATTGTTAATTTCTAGACGGCTCTAGGCTGTGGTTGTTTTTAGGTACGTAAACAACAATGTTGCTTGGTTCATTTCTAGGTCATACATATTAGCCTCACACACGACTGAGCAGGCAGATGCAGCGTAATTTGATAATATTTAATGATAGGAAAAGTGTGAATATCAACAAAATGACTAGAATATAATTGACACTGCTTCTAACATTCGTCACTAGCAGTAAGCACTGTAAATAAATAAATTAATTAAATTCATATAATTCAGATAACAAGAAAGGAAAAAAAAAAAAAACTAAACTAACTTAATCCATACAATTACAATTTACATTAAAACACACACACCACTCACAGTGAATAAGCATACTACAAATTAGTGGATTATATCCAAGATAAGAACGCTTGGAAACATGAGGGTCCAGCTCCATAGGACAATCTAGTTAGAGTCTACACAAAATCAAACTGGTTGCTATTTTAACCGTGGAATTTATTATTTTTATGACATTGATTTTGCATTCTGTGTTTACTTTAATTCACACACTGACTTATTACTTTGGTTTTTTTTTAATGTATACTTTTACGATATCTGTGAGCACCGTGTATCTATCACATGATTAAATTATCTGTCATTGCTTAATTTTTAATTCTTTTTACTTGTTGTGGTATAGTAGTTTTATTCTAGATGCATCGTCTTCACGTTTTTATTTTGTTTTATTAAAACGTTGCCCCACACTAGGAATTGCTCCTGTATTGTGGGTGCGTTAACAAACATTTAAACTCACATACACAAACAGCCAGACCCGGAACAACTACTTGTAGGTCATACAAATATTTCTCCCTTGCGGGAATCGAACCCGCGACACGCAGCGCAGCAGTCAATCGCTTAACCATTGCGCCAACCGTGTCGTCAATTAATTATATTATGGTTAATGAACTTATTAAAAATATTGTTAAACATTTTAAAAGAGTAACGGTGGAGTTTTTGGTTTAGTCCATGTTCAACCACCTCAATCTTTACCCCTGACCATGTTGAACCCCTAAACGATTCCATGTTCAACCCTCCAGGGGTTGAACATTTTGCTCATTCTTCTCCATTTGAAACTACCTTTTGCAAGGGAACCAGAATCAATTTTATTTTTTTGTAAATAGTGTTCAAGTGCCTATTATGAGCCTTTTTGAAATAAATCATTAAAAATAAATCTGGTATTTAGCTGCGAAGAATTGCCAAGCTTAAGTGGCAGTGGGCAGGGCCCATTGCTCGCAGAACTGATGGCCGAAGGGGCCGAAAGGTTCTGGAGTGGCGACCGCGTACCGAAAGACGTAGCGTTAGAAGGCCTCTTACAAGGTGGACCGATGACCTTGTGAAGGCCGCAGATATCCGCTGGATGCGAGAAGCACAGAACCGGTCGAAGTAGCGGTGCTTGGGGGAGGCCTATGTCCAGCAGTGGAAGTCTTTCGGTTGAAATGATGATGATGATGATGACTTAGCTGCGTCTGGTTAGACTGGAAGCTGACCCCAATATAGTTGTGCAAAAGGCTAGGCAGATGATGATTTGAAATAAAACATTTGAAATTGACTTGGCACTAAATACCTAAGTAATAAGTTTTGACGGTCAAGACCATTTCTTTCATCTCTTGCGTGAAATTGAAGAACGTATATACCTTACACATGTTTGTATAAATGTATGTTAGTATGTTCTCATATTATATTTGTAATTTTTATCATTTTATTGTTTTAGATTTTATGTATTCTTTTTTCTCGTTTACTCTTACACACGGTGTCTTCACGCTGCTATAAGAAAGTCTCAAAGAAGATGAGTATCTTTATCTACTTTCCTATAGCAGGTTTGCTGGAAGGGATTTCTTTATGATTGTGCCCATCATTTTGAACAACTTTTTCTATGGGACCAACCTTGATTCAGGAAAAAAAAAACAGCTGTTCCTTAAATTTTGTCGATTTAAGTGAACACAAATGTATGGAACAGCAGATTTATTTTTCGTGATTTCAAGGTTGGTCCCATAGAAAAAATCGTTCAAAATGATGAGTACAATGACCCCTTTTCGGGTTTAGTATAAACAAAAACTAATGTTGTATACCCGTCTAATAGTCAATACGCGTTATAAGATTCTGTAGGCACTATAAGACAAAGTCTATGTCATTCTGAACCAGGACTGAAGCGAAACGCTCCACAATAATGCAATTTCCTGTCGTACTACCTTAGAACTTACTGGTTTAATGGCTCACATTCATTAGTGGATAACTCCGTCGATATATAGCATGCGGGGAATCCCCATAGCGGTCATAGCGACCAATGAAGTTCATTGGTCGGTATAAAGCGTTCGAAGACTCCCATAATCAGTCTATAATGTTCCTTGAGCTGGGATGTATCCCAGCTGTGAAAACATTATAGACTGTGATTATAGATTATAGACGGTGGCCTTTAGGCCACCTCTCTTCGAGAGGGCGTGTACTGTAATCTACCACACGGGTTGGTAGATGTCACATGTCTTCGAATTTTTGGTTCTGTAGCGGCATCAATATCGCCACATGCGAACTACGCATCACACTGACGTCACGCAAAATCCTCTATCGCTCAAGCAGAGTTTACCGTGCGACTAGCATATATACAACATCCCGACATCAACCGTAGGGCAGTTGCCCACCAGACACAACACCCGTCTGGTCGGAGGATCCTCCCTTTTCTATAGAGGATGAGTGAACTTTACACTCTGTTCCTCATACCTCTAAACTCGTGACCCTGAGTATGAACGTCAGCGCAGCCTTCGTGCAACTACTTTAGCGTGACGTCATCATCATCATCACTTCCTCAAGCTTTCGAGCGGTGAGTCACACAGCCAGCCAGCAACCACGGCTTCAACAGGTATCCTAACTACCAGCATGCAGCATTCCTGGTCATCACACAAAGCCTGAGAGCAGAGGTGATCAAATTATTTACACAAAGTAAAGTGCCTATCTGGGTTCGATTCCAAGACCTACAACACGTAAGTTGGGGCCGTTGCCACTAGGCCACCACTGCTTGACGAGCATCAGTAGAGCAGCAGACTCGAACCCCATGAAAATGAGCCCTCAAAGCTTTTGTCAATCGTGCCATGTAAGTTCTCCGTATACCGCAATCGTTCCTTATCGACTAATGAAAACGGCTCCTCGAATACACTCCCTATGTAATGCTTTACAGAAATATCCAGCACCCCACATGCGGGCCCAAGCCAAAACTTGACTTTAGGCATACATCGTGCGCTCGCGCCCATAGTCGCCGCAGGAGACGCCCCGGGCGTCGGGAGTCGCAAGCCGATTTCCGGCCACCGTAGGCGCGGGCGTGCGCACGGTGAGTGATGGGTAGCTCGCCGTCCGATAAGGACCAGGCCCGGGTCGACGGCGCGTTGTATTCCACGCGCGCCTCAGAGTTGTCAGCACCAACTGACGGGGTCCGTTAGGGCCAATGCTTGCCAGGGTTGCGAGTTTGTCCGAAAGGGATATCGTGGCCCTGGTACACAGGTAAATGAAGGAATACGGGTGGGTTTTAGTCAGTAAAAGTCTGACACGCCCTCCCGCTCTGCCCAGAGCGGGAGAAGTTATTTGATGATTTTCCACCCAAAAAAAAAAAGGCATACATGTCACGACAGTAGTTTTCAGTTTCAGTTTCATTTCCTACCGTATATAAATGGATCAGTCCATAAAAGACGACTGTGATTTTCAGCAAATTACCCCCATCTTCCATGTTTCTGTACTATTGCCGACATAAAAAGGAAATTAAACTCAATCGATTATGTCAAAGAATTGAGGAAAAACATTATTTCTGTCTTTGAGCGAATGAAAACAATTTACGATCAGCATTCCTTTTTCCAGGATTAAAAAATAAAGCAAAATTACTGCTTAATCAAATTTATCCCAACTTATAGTAGGCATTTGTACATTTGTTTAAATAAATCATACATTTTATCTCCTCGATTTACTCCTTCAAAACAGATTCAAACAAACAGCACGAAACTCCCTTCACCTCGATTCTTATTACAACCTGTGTACAAGTATATACCTACCGTCCCAGGAGGATAGGAGAGCGTCGATAGACCGACTAATTCAATCAGATGATATCTATTCACAGATCCAATTTACGTAAGAGACTCCCAATAGTGGGGATCAGTTACTATTACCATGATATTTGGGGCAGATAGCTAAGGAAAAGAAGGTATTCTTTTATGATTCGTGGAATTAGATGAAAAAGCTGGGATTAATAATTTTTATGCCTGATTGTAGCAACCGGTAACTTGGTAAGTAAATATATAACATGCTCCTAAAAAAAACTAAGCATATTTGTTTTGCTTCAAGCGCTTTCAAAGCTCATGCAAGTGTGAACTTGAAGTGCTATTAAATGAGTCGTCATAAAATATCAGGCCGTAAACGTCAAATGAAGCTTGAATTTACAACTGAAGTCGTGACAAGCCTTATTTTATGACTAAATGCTAAAGTATACAGTGGCTAAAGCCGAAACCCAGCTTTGAGAGAATCCCAAAGAGGTTCTTATGTGCTGTGTGCTTTATATATTTTAGAAATTTTATCGTGTAGAAATTGTGACTTAAAACATCGCCTTGGATGAGTATGTAAAGGTGATATAATTGTGATTTAAATTAATAAATAATAACATGTTCGTATTGTCTTTTTGTATGCACGTGTGTCAGTCCTGTGCGAATCGCCGTTGCAATCGAACGCGCTTACACTGTAAGCGGAAATTATTATTTTGCGCCGAGCGCGGCAAATGCCGCTGCCACCATGCATTCGGAAGAACTTGCGGCGAACAAGGTCTTGGAATTTCTGCAGTACCAGCTGGATGTCATGGACGAGGTCAGTGTGATCCAGATCTGCAAATCCAACTTCAATGAAGAGGAGATACGCGGGGCGAAAACATTGCTGTATGAGTAGCTACATTATGGCCGACCGAATGCCCGCAGAAGGGCTGAAAAGGGAGAGAGTAGTCTCCATGACATTATAAAAGTGTTGAAGGAGGCCAACCCGGACGACGTGCCGACTTTTGTGGCGAAGGATTTGCGCAAGCTGCCCTCAGTCACATTGGACCACATTGACGTCATCAGGCTGCTGCGGGACATCACAACCCTAAAATCAAGCCTGGTCGAGATGCATTTGAAGTTGGAAGCATCGCAATCCGTAATCACCAGTGATCTACGTACTGAGGTAGCTGATATACGCAAGACGGTATGTAGGTCACATGAACCAGCAATCAACATCAAACACGTCACGGCGCATTCAATACATCGCAGCTGAGTTTCGAGTCAGCAAAGTTCGACTCATCAACGGCCGCCGTCACTGCAAGCGATGCACTACTGCACCCCGCCCTCCCTGCGTCCCCCATCGGTGGGACGCCGACCAATATTAGCACGTCCACACCGGGACGTGCTTACTTTTCTGCCGTTATTAAATCTCCCGCAAATAATCAGCGGCAGCCTAATAATACGAGGGGTTCGCAAAGACCCTCTCAAGCAGTTCGAAGCTTGTTAGCGCAGGTAACAAGCCAAGGACAGGCCGATGAAGAAGGCTTCACTAGCGTGGAGAAGAAGAAGAAGAAGCCTGCTTGTCACAATCAGTGCGGTACCGCATTGCCAGGACCCGACATGTTGCTGCGTCCCGCTATTCCAACGACGCAGCTGTACGAGTACGTGTCACGATTACATCATACAACGAAGGTAGAGGAAGTCGTGTAGTACATCAGGATGAAGACCAAGTTCACGTTGAGAGTCGAGAAGTTGGAGTCGCGCCATAAGATTAACTTCAAATATTTTTCATCATCAAGACACTTTCTTGAAGGAAGAATTTCGGCTGACGGGTATCATGTATCGGCGTTTTCGTGGAAGGCTACATGACACCACGACTCAGCGTAATGCGTCGCCGACCCAACGTAGTAACTAGATTTTGTAGTGATGTTTTTATTAAATATGTATTAGTTTATTATTTTGTAAGATTATTTTATGTATTTTGTCTATGGGCCTGAAAATAAATCTATTAATATTATTATGACAAATATACCTATTTTTCAAACTGTATTTCTGTTCTATGCCAGGACATGTTTCTATACCTTCCACTGATGGAGATTTTCCCTAAGGACAAAAACACAGGTGGTATTCTATAATGCTCATGGGAAAAGGGCTAGAGCACGTAAAAAAATTCTCAAAGTTTACTACAAATAAAATAATCACAAGACACAAACAAGCCAAGTGTGGATCACGATATCCTTCTAACCAAACTTGACGCATACGGTATTCGTGGCAATGCCCTTAATTTAATAAAAACGTACCTAAAAGGTCGTAGACAATGTACGGAGATATCGAGCCTGTGTTTAAGATTTAGAAAGGAATTAAAATGTACATCGCCTTTTAAAGAAATAAAATATGGTGTCCCGCTGGGCAGCGTCCTCGGACCCTTATTATTTTTATTGTACATAAATGACCTGCCCCGTCATATACTTCATCCTGTGGTATTATTTGCACATAAATTGTTTCATGTAGCAATAAAGAATCATATGTAAATGACATTAACAATACAATTAGTACTTTAATAAAGTGGCTTGACAACCATAATTTAGTTATTAACCTCCAAAAAACTAAAATCATGCACTTTAACCAACGAATCTCTCCGGGAGATATGGATATAAACTACAATGGTCAAACTATAGAAAAAGTAAACAGTACAAAATTTTTGGGAATCATAATTGACAGCCAGTTAACTTGGAAGCCGCAAGCACAAGATATATGTAAACGTTTAAGCACAGCCGCGTTTATGCTGCATAATCTCTCAAAAAAAGTAAATCCACCGACAATATTAGTGGCTTACCATGGCCTAGTAATCTCCATTTTAAGATTTGTTATAATATTTTGGGGTCATTGTAGTGACAGAGAAAGCATTTTCATAGCTCAAAAGCGCTGCCTGAGAGCTATAGTTGCGTACCTATGTTTAAGTCTCATAAATTGTTAACCTTCCCGAGCCTTTATATACTTGAATTAGCAATATTTGTAATAACAAATCGATGTCTATTTCCAACATTAATAGAAACTAGAAAACGAAGTACAGCTATGAGATCTCAATACCAGAATTTATAATGCACGGGCGTATTTATAACTAGCTTATTAAAAAGAAATGTGATTTGTATGGCTCCTGTAATCTTTAATAAAATACCTGACCAAATTAAAAACTTACCGTTGCAAAATTTTAAAAAACGTTTCACAGAATTACTTTTAGATAAATGTTATTATTCTGTGCAGGACTTCTTAAATGATAATTGTTTGTAATATCATTAGTATTCTTTACTTTGTATTTCATTTGCATGCTATATTGAGCAGAATGTACATGGATCCTATTATATAATTTAATAACTTATTTTTATGTACCTACATTCTAAGCAAATAAAGACCTATTCTATTCTATTCTAAGCGCTTCACAAAAATCCGAGTGCAAACTGTGACCACATTTTATATTTGCAACGTTTCTGAGCCCAGGTCGATGTGCTCAACAACACGAATCCCGGTTTCCGCTGATGTGTGTCGCTGTTGTGTGGGAAAAGGCATCGGAAATGTATGATTGTTTGTTATTATAAATTACTCTATTACAAGACTAACATTTTACTGCCTACAAATACTGATAAGGCACAATACACAAACATAGCTCCAGAAAAATGCCAGTACAAACTGTCACAGCATTGCATATTTGCAACGTTTCTGAGCCCAGGTCGATGTGCTCAACAAAACGAATCCCGGTGTCCGCTGATGCATGTCGCCGCAGTGTCTGCCTACTTCATTGTGAAAATGCATTGGAAATGTAACTCGTTTGTTAATATAAGGTCCATATAATTATAAGACTTCAATTGTACTACAAACAGACATAACCATAGGTCCACACAAATCCGAGTGCAAACTGCCACACCATTGCATATTTGCACCGCTTCTGAGCCCAGGTCGATGTGCTCAACAAAACGAATCCCGGTTTCCGCTGATGCGATTGTCCGCTCAATTGCACTTCAATTTTACACAGCAGGCGGGCTTAATGTCTTTTGCGTTGATACTCGGTTATTGTGTAATATGCCTAAGCTTTGTTATCAGTGTTACGAGCTGGAGTTGGTACTGTGTAATGAAGCTATAGGTTTGAGGATTAAACTGAGAGAAGTATTAAAGGCAGTTTTTGTTAGCTACAAAATATGAAGTCAATTTCTTTGGAGACTCTTTGTATGGTCCTGGTTTTTAAGCATCAGCCCTAGAATATGTTATTTTCAATGTAAGCACGTCATTCCCGTATTTTGGTTTTACATGATTTGTGTTTCTAAAACAACGTGATAAACGACATTATTATTATTTTATGACGTGCTGTCCCTGTATACACGAGTAAAACCATAAACCGTGACCTAACAAAATAACGTTGTCGGTATTCCATTTATATCATAAAGGCGAAAATATAAATATTTGTTCGGACACCGCAGGAAATTCTGTAGACACACATTTTAGAAGTACACAAAGCCTGACCGAAGCCGTTAGGAGTACCTGCCACATAGAACGTGTACTACCATCGTGCGTCCAACGTATCGAGTGAAAAACACTTCCGTTACGGCTTTCGTTCGATTTATCCCTCTCACTTTAGCCTGGACTCGAACTCGATCATAGATTAAGAAAACTGTATGAAAACGAAACTCGCGTGCCTATTTTCTTTGGGCATGTGCCGACATTTCTGAAGTAATTATCCACCGCTGTCTACCACCTCGCTGCGAAGACCGTTCTTTGATTTTGACAACCCTATTTTGGATCCAATACAGGGTTGTCCAAGTAAATGATTGCGTCTTGAACCTTTTTTGACTTCTTGTCAAAGTCACGACGTGTGCACCTGCCGACTATTTCTGTTCTGTGCTCGTGATTATAGATCTGTTTTGTTTTTTTTATTCGAGTTAACTTACTTATCTCTATTTATGCACTGTTTCTTTGATAAAGAAACCTATTTTTCTTTCTTTAATTCTTACTTCTACCTCAAAATTCAAGATATTTTTTTTTATTTCACATCAACCTACATGGGCACTTATGAAAAATCACAAGCTTGGTGCACGGTTCCAATTGGTTGTTACCTATGGAGAAGAGCCGGCAATAAACTCCACGGTTACTCTTTAAAAAAATAAATGGCTTTTCAAATGTTTTCAAATTAGTGTTAATAGGTATGGGAGGACAGTGTAGGCCTGTCAACAAGTAACAGGTACTTAATTAAATAGAAACCAAACTTTAAGGGCCCCCGCAGACTGCACACTTTTTATCGGCCGATAGTTTAGTCGGGTTGGGCTGAAAGTGCGCACACCGAGCCAACTAGTGCACACGGAGTGACGTTTTGACGTTTGCACTGATGGAATCGTTGCTTGAATTATTCGGAGAAATAAAATAAAATTACGACGTTATAGTGTTGAAAAAGTTTTTAATACAGTGTACAGCAGATTAATACAAAATATAAAGTGTAGTGAGATCTCGTGAGTTCTCTCTAACGGTGTAATTATTGCGTAAACAAATATAAATCTCCAAGCCATATTTACATACCCACAATATACAAAAAAAAAAAAAAAACCGAAAACGTAAACAGACTGTGTACCAATACTTGTTGCAAGAATGCCGGTAAAGTGTGGTGGATGTGGCAAATTTTTGTCAGCAGTTGACACGGCGAGGTGCACAAAATGTGCCGTCGCTTATCACCGAGTGTGCGTCGGCCTCCCTACGAAAGGCCCCTTAGTCTCCGCCTGGCATTGCCCTGAGTGCAGGAAAGATGTCCGCAGGGACAATAAGTCCGAAACGCCCGTGCGAGGTTGTGTGGCAGTAGTACGGGGTGAGCAGCCGGCGTCCATGTCGATGTCAACGCCATCAGCTGTGGCGACGCTGGAGACGGCAACGCCCACAACGACAACGCTTCTGTCAGCTGCCGTTTCGCCAACGCCTCTGTCAACTGCTGCACCGTTGACGCCTCAGTCAAGCACAGCACCGCCGTCGCCTGTAGTAGTGGAGGCGCTCATGCAGGTGTTGACGCCTTCCCCTATCGTGACTGTGGCTGTGGACCAAGACAACAATGCTTCGAAGATGATTCCCGAGGTCCCGGAGGATGTAGGCTCTGCTTTGAAACTTGTAGTGGAGGAGCTGCGCACTTTGAGATTTGAGGTTTTGGAGCTTCGGAAAGACGTAGCGGAGTTGAAGGCGTCTCACGACTCAAGTCACAGCCGTATGGATGGGATTGAGTCCAGATTGGAGGCGCTTGAAAAGCGACACGATACCGGATGCGATCCGATAACAAATTTAAGTGCAGTCGAGAGTGTGGTTCTACAGCTCAAGAGGGACCTCAATGACAGAGATCAAGAGCTGATGGCAAACGATCTGGTTATAGCGAACGTGCCGGAGTCGCAAGCGGAAAACCCAACACAACTGTTCCGGTTAATTGCCACAAAGTTAGGAGTCGCTTTGGAGGACCGGGACATCGTGAGCGCAGAGCGAGTCGGCGGAAGACACATTAAAGCGACTAGCCCCACAGCTTCAACAGAACCCCGCCCTCGCGCTATCATGGTGCGCCTCGCTCGACGTGATCAGCGGGACGCGGTGTTGAATGGCGCCCGCGTGCGACGTGACGCTACAACAGAAAATCTCGGGGTCCCTGGGAAACCCTTACGGTTCTTTATCAATGAGAGGCTGACCAGGTCGAACCAGCAGTTATTTCGTCAGACAAGGGCCGCTGCAGCCCTTCATGGATGGCGGTTCGTATGGACGAAGCGCGGTCGCATCTTGGTCCGGCAAAAGCCTGGAGAAGCCACTCATAGGGTTGCATCTGGGGAAGACATTCAACAGATTATTGGACCATACACAGACACTTATCAATAAAACTTTGTTCGTTGCTGCACATTTGTTTGTACTAGTTTATGGTTTTTCTAGATATAATAGTTTATTAAACATGGTGTCTGAGTGTCGTATCTGTCGGGATCTGGGGAGGTGGAAATATCAAAGTGAGTACTGCATTATTACGAGGAACATAGTTACATTATTTACACATATTATTATCTACACATTGACAACAACATTATTTACAAACAACATATTTATATTATTTCCAATTCATAATGACTGGGAGCGTTATTTTAAGAGTAACACAGTTAATTATTTACTACAAGAACTAAAAATTATGTACAAACATTATTTACACAAAATAAATAAACAAAATTACCATGATAAACATGTAAATAAAATATTATTATTACTATATAAGTACACTTATACAGACATTACTCTTTACATGACATGCTTAAGTCAACATTATTAAAATTTGGTTTATTCAATGCGGGCTCTCTGGCAACTAACCAGGATGAGTTTCTAATTGCCATGTCACAACACTCAGTGGATATAATGGCAATTAACGAAACGTGGTTGAGACCTGGAGAGGAGGGGCGCGCGCCTAAGGTTCCGGGATATAGGTTGAAGCACGTGCCGCGCCCTGTGACTATACGCGGGGGGCGAGGCGGAGGTGTAGCGTTTTACATTAAAACGGGACTTAGGGCGCGTGTGCAGCCACACTCAGAGCCGTCTGATGTGGAACAGATGTGGTTGAACCTATCTATCAATGGTAGAAAGTTGTTGATTGGCACAGCCTACAGGCCACCATGGTTCGAATTATCAAAATTTCTGGAAGGAATAACTGACAGTATCAGCGCATTGGCACCTTATGATCACTTGGTATTGTTGGGGGATTTCAACGTTAATCTACTTGATAAAAACAATACAAAAACTAAAGAAATGATGGAATTCCTAAATTATACCAATCTAAATCAGGTAGTACAGTCACCAACTCATTTTGTGGGGGATAGTAGTACTCTCATAGACGTAATCTGTACCGATGTCGGGGTCCGTAATGTATTGGTCAGTCATAGCAGGGAACTTGGTCATCATTCGTTTATTGAATGTGATACAGTCATCAAGAAGGTAAATAGCAAACCTAGGCTAGTTGTGTATCGGCCTCTAAGGGATATATTGATTGATTACTTTGTAGTGGATCTGAAATTAATGCCATGGTTTGAAATAAGCTTAATGCCAGATGTTAATAGCATGATTCAACATTTTAATGACTGTATCACCCTATTGTTTGACTTGCATGCCCCCATAAAAAGCAAGATTTTTAGGGACCGTCCCACACCATGGTTAACAGATAATATTAAATTAATGATTAAGCTGCGAGACGAGGCAAAGGATAAGTATCATAAGGACAAGCTAGACACTACAAAAAAATATTATTTGGATTTAAAAAAACAAGCTATTGCAGCACTAACACAGGAAAGGAAGGTATACTTTGACGGGCACATTAATAGTCAGATAAAAAACCCCAAAAAGCTTTGGAAAAATCTTAAATCAGATGTGTTTGCGGAACATAGTGAAGGTATGCTTCCCGTACAATTTAATGACCCGGACAAGATAAACAAGGCATTTCTGACTGTACCGGGACAGAGCATACTGCCCACATCGCAACTTTCATATTTTGATGCAAATAGATTTGGTGAAACTCAATTTCAGCTACGAAATGTTAATGAGGAAGAAATTTCGAAAATTATTAAGAGTCTGGGGTCTAATGCTAAAGGGGTGGACGGAGTGAGTCTGGATATGATTGAGCTAACGTTACCAACCACTCTTCAGGCTATAACCACCATGGTAAATAAGTCGATAGATACCCACACTTTCCCAGACTTATGGAAGTGCGCTATTGTGCGTCCTTTACCCAAAATCGGCAATCCAAGTACTTTTAAAGACCTACGTTTTATCAGCATTTTGCCCTGTTTGTCGAAAGTATTGGAGAGGGTGGTTTACAACCAAATGTTCGAATATTTAGAAGCAAATAATGTGCTCCCCGACCTTCAGTCTGGTTTTAGGAAAGGCCGTGGGACGGCCACAGCCCTTTCTGACGTAGTGGGGAATATCCTGGAGGCACGGGACAGAGGGGAGGGATCAATCCTTGCACTTCTTGATTTTTCACGGGCGTTCGATGCAATAAACACCACACTGTTACTTTCCAAGTTAGCCTATTATGGTTTTACAGCGGAAACAATAGAGTGGTTCGCTAGCTACTTACAAAATAGGTCACAGCTCGTTGAAATCCAGAAGGAGGATGGATCAAAGTTGTCATCCCCCCCTCGTCGGGTGTCACGTGGTGTGCCTCAAGGATCGATTTTGGGGCCCCTTCTGTATATTCTTTACAGCACAGATATTATTAAGTCATTTCAGCATTGCAGGTATCACATGTATGCCGATGATATCCAACTATATATATCATTTAAACCAGCTGATACATTAGAGGCAGTTGAGAAAATCAATGATGATCTAGAAAGAGTGGTGGTATGGTCAGATAGTAACTCACTAGTATTAAACCCACTAAAATCAAAATTTATGGTTTTAGGAAGTAGGAAATTGATCAGCGCCATACTGTTAGCCAAACCAGAAGTAGTTATCAGAGGGGAGAAAATAGATAGGGTAGAGATAGCATGTAATCTTGGGTTAACCATGGATCCGGAACTACGATTTGAGAAGCACATCAGTAACTCAATGAGAAATTGCTTTTATAGACTGAAACTTCTTTATTCAATTAGAGACTACCTGAGTGTTGATCTACGGAAACAACTAGCGGATAGCCTAATATTATCAAGGCTTAACTATTGCGATACTGTGTATGGTCCATGCCTGTTAACAAGAACAGAGAAGCTGATACAACGTATACAAAATGCATGTGCACGGTTCTGTGTAAAAATACCTCCTAGAAGTCATGTCACTCCTTTTATAAATGAAAATAATATTTTGAAAATGGCTGCTAGGAGAAAGTTGCATATGGCTAGTTTACTGTTTGGAGTAGTCAAAACACAAAAACCACACTACCTGTTTGAAAAGTTAAGTTGGAGACAGAGCAAATATGACCCTCGTCTTAATACTAAACCTTTGTGTACATCAACACATAGGACCGCGGCATTCAGAGGGAGTTTCAGATACGCCGCCACACACTGTTGGAATAACCTTCCTCCACCAGTAAGAGTCCTGAGAACAAAGAAGCATTTTTTGAATACTTTAAAGAGATATTTCATGCAAATACAACAATCCACATGAATGTAACATTAAACTAAAAATTATAAATGCTCTCTGTGCACTTACCTCAAGGGTTACGACCTACGGGCAATGAATATGGTTTTCCAACAGTCCAAAGTGGCCTCGGTTTGATTGCGCCCTGTTTAGGTCCGGTCTGTTTCATCCTCACAAGAGGAATGGTAGTCCTCAGTTATATGGAGCGTGTTTGCTGATGATCTTGCCGGAGCTGCATTGACTAGATATCACAAAGCACTTTAAACAACGTCAACGTCTAGAATAATGGTATATTTTTATTTCTTTTCATGTTATTATAGTTGTAGTTTACGTATTATTTATATAAAAAAGTTACGCGTAATTATAACCAGTTATTTTTTTACACACTATGTTCAGTTTAACACAATAATTTCTTTAAAATATAGTACAAGACTTACCCGCATTATTATGTAACACAGGGGGACGTCATTATGTCACTCGAGAGGTAGTTACTGAAAATCAGCGCTGTTGACAATAAGTTCGTCCGAAGTCACAGCATTTTGCTGAGTAACGACCTGTTCTTGCACAGATGCGACACACGGCTATTCTTACTTGTAATTGTTACAAGGGTAGAACATTTCCACTCGGCAATGCGCATTTTGTTTTGTTTTGTTTGGATTTTGTTTGTTGTCATTTACTAATACCGAAATCGCAACTATTGTCTTTTGTCTTTGGCCTGCCTTGACAAGCCCTGACACTGACATCAAGCAATTGACAACATTGTCAAACTTTTAACTTTTAAGGTTTTGAATACTAGGCTTTTAGCAATTATTATTTATTATTTTTCTTATTTTTATTTCTGGTTATTCATAGTCTTAAATATGATTGCAATTTGGCTACTTGTATTAGTGTGTTTTTTTTTTTTTCGTCAATTTGTATTTTATTTTTGTAATGTGTGTTTTGTTTGTGCAGAATAAACAATTTTTCTTTCTCTTTCTTTCTAACTAAACAGTTTGGTTGGTGAACAGGGCGCAGACTATCCAACAGCCGGCCGACTATTCTCAAACTAGTTTGTAACTGACTGTTCAACAGTCAGTTCAATCAACTTTTCGAGGGAACTTTCTACAATCAACAATTGTGATTTGGGCGACGCCATATTCAAAATACACGCACACGACGCCAAATCACAGAGCGAACTGAACTATCGGCCGACTAAACAATCGTCATGTATGCGCAGGCGTGTATGCGCCAATACTGATTAAACAGTCGGCCGATAGTTGGCCGACAGATTAGTTTGAATGTAATCGGGTAGCCTATCAAACTTTTTTATCGGCCGATACTGAATCGCTGTAGTGTGCGCATATGCATTCCTCTCCATACTGATTAAGAAGCCGACCAAACTATCGGCCGATAGAAAGTCTGTAGTCTGCGGGGGCTCTAAATGAGACTGTGATCTCTGAGTTTGTTTCTGTATGTCTTCTCATAGTAGTCAGTTCGACAACACCGACCTCATCTGATTGTAAAATATTATTACCTATTTCTTTTGACGTGAAATAGGTAATAATATTTATACAAATATCATGTAACGTTTCTTACGCTTTGAAAGTGCAGGCATAATTCTTTAATGGATTTGGAGTGAAGTTTCTCTTCTACATATTCTTATTCTATGAAGTAGTACGATACTCTTAAAATATTGAAGGTATACAACCTCTTTGTTATTATTGTTTAAATACAGATACCGTGCTTCATTTCCCCGAATTCTTATCGAGTTATTCGTATTTGAGTCGACTGAATGAACCTGATTACATATCTCGATAATAACAAGAAGAAAGTCGTATTTATGTGTTTTTATTTACGCAACATGACTTTTCTTGATAGCAGTACTTACGGAATAAAAGTATCTATTGAAAATATTGTAACGCATTGAGATGAATAATTTAGGGCTATAATAATAGCGACAATGAGTGCACATTGTCATGTACCGCATGTCGACACAAGCATACCCAAGATGCTATGCTATGTCATCCACATGCGAGCATTTTGTTAGCATAACTACTGCACGCAACTCAACCCTGGGTTGTATCCAGTTTACGCACGTACTAAGCACGTATCCGTACGCGCGGAAAACGCCTTTCGAACATGCACTATTATATATATAATACTAGGGAAAATAACACAGATCAGTACAATATTAGTTTAATATATTATGAACATTTATGTTATCAAAATACACAAAGAATCACATTTCAAATCATATTCAGCAAATTTAATATTAATTTACATACTTAGCTGCCACAATGAAACTTATTTAGGAATTACAAAATACTTAGTAGGGGGATACTTAAGACAGTCGTGGACTCGTTGAGAACTGCACGCAGAATGGGACCGATCAACTCTTGAAACACCTTTTACTGAGCGGCTTGTCGTCAAGTGGCGGACGTGACGTCATGAAGCCTTTTCCAATTAAATAAAATGCGTCGATAACACTACTTGTGCCTGGAGAATGCTTAACAGCGTAATAGAATAGGGTTTTTTATTGCCAAAAACAATGATAATACATCATTCGTTGCCATAACCCAATAACTCAAAATGATACAAATAATAATCGGAAAACCATACCTAAGGCACCGACCATACCGCATGAATAAATTATAACGATGTACCCAATACCGATTCCCAGATTCCGGTCGAGATACGGATATATGCCGGGGCCTATGGTAAATCGATAGCCATTATACGTATAGGATGCAATGCAACCCCACCTGATGGCTTTAAATGGAACGATATTATTCCGCTGTACGATACGGATACTATCATTGTCAATTAAATGCAAAGGTGTTCGTATTGAGTTTGTTGGTAATGGCCGTTTTGGAATTGGTATTGGATCTAGTACTTGGCTGAAAAGAAATAGTACTTTGATTTAAATTTAATAAAATATTAACGAAAACCCTCTACCAATTCGACGTTGTCAGCTCACGCGGTAATAGATATGAACGCTCTTAAAAGGGGTTAAGCTTAGTACTTTTTGAATTAGTTGAAAATATACGTTGGTATTTGAGAAGGATTACGCAGGACTAGAAAATAAACAGGTCAGAGTCGGACTAACGTTATTTAAATTATCCATCCCAAAAATAGTCCTTCAGGTTTCTAACAATGTTGGTTGTACCTATATTATAAATGTTTTTGTTGACCCCTACCACAAAGTTACATAATGTAGGTATCTGACAATCCATTTAACCGATAGAGTTGGAATTGATGAATTCGTGAGCAACAAGCCGAGGTTACTCCGTGTGCTGTCAGACGTAAAGAATAGCACCACCCTATATCTTCCCGCTAGCTAAAAGGCGACTAAAGGACTTACTAGAGAATGGGCAGCAGCGTCCTCTATTTTAACACCATACTGCGATCACCACCCCGCCTGCCAAGCGTGGAGATGACGGCAACCCCCCCCCAAATTTTGGGGGAGGCCTATGTCCATCAGTGGGCGTTTTTCGGCTGTAATGATGATGATGATGATGAAAACAATATCACACAACCTAAGAAATAAAAATAAATTACAACGAAGACTCGTACTAAGTAAAAAAACCATATTGTTCAAAGGAGCACAGCTGTATAATGACCTGCCTTATGACGTAAAACATTGTAACAACATTAACTCATTCAAAACTAACTAAAAAATCATATTCATAAAATTTAGTCATACCGCATACCTATCAATTAATGTTAGCAACTTCTTACCTACCTAATATTTATTTGTATAACTTCACCAACACGCACCTGAGGCAAAATGTATTTAATTCAGATTTAAGCAATTAATTTGTATCTCATTGTAAGTTAACCTTTATATTGTTCATAAGAGAATAAATTCTTAGAACCTAAAACGAGGTTAAAGTGGCATTAAATTGAAACAATATATTTTTTTTTAGAGTCACTACCACGAAACAATGATTGTTAAGATACTCGTAAAGTTTCCCAACTAAATTGGGGTTGGCTTCCAGACTAACCGGTTGCAGCTGAATACCAGTATTGTACACGGAGCGACTGCATATCTGACCTCCACAGTCCAGTAACTGGGTAACAGGATACTCCGGTTGGCGGTATGACTGCTAGTCAGACTTTCGGGCTTCTGACGACCGAGGCTATAAAGGGCGATATACAATCTGGCTCTGGATGTACGACATTAAATTAAAACGAGCACAGTACTAGTCCATCGAAACATTTTAAAACACGAAGAATAGTAGTTAATGGAAAATTTAAAAATTGCAATTTTCAAACAAAATAAATAGCAGAATCAACTGCATAAAAAGTAAACACTATATCTACGAAAAGTCACAGACCTTGCGCGGCGCGTTAGGCGCGCCTTACAATGTTTACCTATTATTACGGACTCAGATCTACATCATGTTGAAAAATAACAAAATGGAGAATAATTTCCTGTGGCTACAGTATTCATTGGATTTGATTTATTTTTTGTGTAGGGGTAAAAAACAAGATAACCTTTACGTGGTTTATAGGAATGTCAATCGTCCTGTAACACCTTGTATAAATAAAATTAATCCATATTCCAAAAATAATAAAAATAAATCCGCAGATCTCAACGTATCAGCCAGCAAATAAACTATAAGGACAAGGGCGAACGACAAACGTTATATTTTATTTCCACAACATTAATTCTTGATATATTGACTCCTGGAATGATTGCAGACAGAGTAACAGAATGTTTGTCTTAGAATGTTTTAGTACTTTACTATGCTTTATGTGTTTTCTATATTTTTATGTTTCATTTCATTTGTTTTCTATGAAGCTCAATGTAGTTCTTGTTTTTAGGGTTCCGTAGTAAACAAGGAACCCTTATAGTTTCGCCATGTCCATCTGTCTGTCTGTCCGTCCGTCCGTCTGTCCCCGGCTTATCTCAGAGACGCTAAGTCCTAGAAAGCTGTAATTTGGCATGGGTGTACATATTAATCACGCCAAAAAAGTCGTAAAATAAAACCATGAAAAACATTTTTTTTTAGGGTACCTCCCTTGCACGTAAAACGGGGATGATATTTTTTTTCTCGTCTAATACATGTTGTGGGGTATCGTTGGATAGGCCGTTCAAAAATATTGTGGATCTGTGAATAACATTTTTCAATTCTGAGATCCGTTTGCGTAATAGTAAGCTTTAAATTGCTATTTTTTGTTAGAGTCAAGTGTACCCCCCCCCCCTGCCAGCTAAATGGTTGGTTTTGGATATGTGAAAAAATTCATGGCAGTAGTATTTATAACAAAATCACAGCTAAGTAGGGTTTACAAGTTAACGAGTAATCGTCGACCAACTTAAATTTGCAGTTGAAGAATTGACCGTAACGTAAATAGATGCATGGGAGAGCATGTTTTTCAACTACAATGTTAAGTTTGTTTTTGGGATGAATTCATCCTAACTACGGAACCCTTCATTGTGCGTGGTCCGACACGTACTTGGCCGGTTTATTATTTGGGAATAAATAAAGTAAATTATTATAATTGTATAGTAATAAGTTCTCGTGAATGGTTCTTACTTTATTATTATATCTTCTTTTATATTTCGGTTTCGATAGTAGAATATGATTAGGTACCTACTGAATATGTTAAACCTAAATTCAGTTGAATGAATATCAAAGAAGAAAAATCAGTAATGTCTACCTCGTAATGTAACGACAAAAAAAAACTTTCTAAAACTTATACAAAAAAGAATTGTTCCTAATAGCCGACGCTAAACTAAAATAATGAGAACTCAACGTTTGAAAAATGGAAGTTAAAGGCAGGAAAAATTCGCCATTAATTTTCTGCGAATGGCGTTTGGTACCCAAGAAACTTTACCAACTGTAAGAAAAGAGTTACCAAACTTTTTGGAAACTTTTGAAATGTTTGCGAAGAAAAACAATTATCGAATTTTTTAACTAATTTTCGGATGGGTCCGTTGTTTGTCCGGACCCGAAAGTAGAAGTCTGCCTAAATTCACGGTTCGGTTCGATTTATTTACCGCAAAACAGGAAAAGTTCTGAGTTAATAAAAAAAAATCTATACCCACTAACGTGAACTGGATGGTGATTTTTTTGTTGACTACGTCTTATTCTAACACAATTTCATGATTCTTAATTAAAATATGTCTTTTATATTTTTAGCCGGAGTTTCTATAAATAAGTTATTAAAGTCCAGTAGATATGTAGGTACCGATCTACCGACTAAGCCTTGTAGGTAGGAGAAGGTTAAAACAATATCCGTACTAAACTGCAAACTTTTATTTTATTTATTTATTTTTATAAATTACAAGTTACAACACTCAAATAAAGCACACAATTAGACCTCTGGGGTCTGTCTTAGCATTCCATGACCTGAGATTTGATCAACGCGCTATTAACAGTTAAGTTATAATCGAGTTGATGTAATGTTCTTTCAGGTTATGCTTTATGTTTTTACTATTTATTGAGTCTCTGATGTCTACAGGTATTTGGTTTAGTAAATTGGGGATTGTGAAAGAAGCGGTACGCCTGCCATGAAAGTTATTTTTGCGTGGCGAGCCAATTCATTGCAAGTGCAATGATTTTGATTTGGCTTGTCGTGTATTCACGTCATATTTA
The DNA here is from genome assembly GCA_948098905.1 of Tiliacea aurago. Classification (NCBI taxonomy): domain Eukaryota; kingdom Metazoa; phylum Arthropoda; class Insecta; order Lepidoptera; family Noctuidae; genus Tiliacea; species Tiliacea aurago. Next base: position 4,566,747 of record OX402579.1, on the reverse strand, counting down.
ACTGGAATTTGAGTATCACTGTTATCGAAATGCTCTATGAGGAACATATACTCAGTGCGCGCTAGAACAGGCAATACTTTGCATTGTCTTGGTGTTTATATTTTACATAGTTTGGTACTACAAGTTTCAACAAGCGTGTTTGCAAATTATGAATTTTATCTAGGTAAGTATTAAATTAGAACGACCTACAGTAACCTCTTAAAAATACTTCCCAAAAACCACTCAGAATTTGCCTCCCTAATATTACAATATTCAATCGAGTGCTGCCAGATAATTTCCCATTCAAACAAAAAGAGCTAGTTCAAAAGAGCACTTCGGATCCCGCAATCTGACTCAATTACTTAAATACCCAGCTCAATTCGACTAACGAACCGATGGGAATGTACGCAGTAAAGCATAAAAGTTTTTTTGGCACGGATAAAAATTCCGCACAGTCCTACTTGGAGTATTGTTTGGTCGAGGAATGCCGCATTTCCTTTCAACTTTGCTTGAAAATATTGAAACTATTCTCAACTCAAGTAGCAGTGAGCCAGTCATCTGTTACGCAGTCAGGACAATAAATGAAGCAGGTTAGTAGAGTAGGGACAATGTGTGGGTTCTTTTAGCTCATAGGCCAGGTTTTAAATCAGGAACAATAGGGCTTTGAAAAATGTATCGGGTAATGACACTATCAACTTTTAGCTAAAGATGTATAACATAAGACACTGTAACTTGATTAGGGTTTAAACTAGGACAGGGATAGATAAATGTATTCATCTGACTAGCTTCATCTACTTTACTAGTCGATAAGACTCAAATTTCCGACCGGAATGTAGCCACCTAGATAGCTCTATCGTTTGCTTCGTTTAAATCTGACTAGCTACAGATGTATAAAATAGGACACAATAAAAGGATTGTTGAGCATGTGACAAGATTTCACGAAAACGCAATCCCAAAGGATGCTACCAACATTTCAATTCAAACACAGGTACAAAAGTCGTTGGATATAAAGAGCACAGAATAAAAAATCAGCTCTAGAATACGTGAAACAAGTTAGTAAAGGTTTATGTCCTAACGGACAATGAAAACTGATGGACGAAGAAAACTATTCGGGCAAGACGGCGAATGGTTGCAGGCTCGAAACATTGTCACCCTTATTTATTGTCTTCAATGGTACAGTTTCTCGAAACGCCATGAATAGTTTCATTAGTTGAAACTCCAGCGTAAATTAATTTAAAATTTGCCCAATAGCATGATAATTACGAAACAGTTGGTTAATTAATGTACGGAAAGTATGGCGAGGATAATGTTGAACATTATTTATTACTCTGTAGCTTGAGGATTTTTGGAATAGTTTTGTTGTTCGACCTACTTGTAGTAAATAAGGGTATTGTTCATACTTGTTGTTTTCATACGGATTAAAAATAAAAGGCACGAGGATACATGCTGCTACGATTTTGATAATTATAGATCAATGTTTTATGATAAAAAGATGTTTAAACTCTGTAAAGATAAAGATAAAGAGATATTTATTTGTAAACATGTGTAATATTATACATATAAATTATACATATAAATGCAAATGTGGATGTAAAAGTGAAAAATGTTCAACATGTTTTGCCACCATTGGCGTACAAAATTATTTATAGCCACTTGAAATATAACACAATCAAGAAATAGAAAAAAAAATAACAAATATAAAATATAATACAAATAGATTAAAAACTATCATTTAAAAAATCTTAACTTAACATATTAGTAACATTTTTCAGTAAGTAACTTTTTAAGTTCTCTTTTGAATAAGTTTAGCTGGTTTATATTTTTAATAACCACTGGAATCTTATTATATATTAATGGTGCTATACAAAACACGTGAAGGAGTGCTGTTTTTGCAGAGTGAGGCTGTAAGAAGTTCTTATATTTAGTACGTCTATTTCTAGTGACATTGTCTGACAAAAGAGGAAACCAGTGAGGATTGCTTCTAACAAATAAAGCAATTTCCAAGATGTATAGTGACGGAAGTGTCAGTTTATGGTATTTTATAAACAGTGGTTGGCAGCTGTCGGTATTTTTGATCTTAAACAAAGCCCGAATACAACGCTTTTGCATTTTAAACAGGACGTCGGTGTTTGTCGAATTACCCCAAAATATTAGACCGGATCAAATAACATATCAAACCATTCAAATAGCTTTACTTAAACTCTGTAAAACATAACAAAATAAATATCTCACAAATTAATCACCATGCAAAAGTGATGAAATCATCCACATACACAGCGCTGAAAACATAACAAAATAAATATCTCACAAATTAATCACCATGCAAAAGTGATGAAATCATCCACATACACAGCGCTGAAAACCGCGACGTTTCTGAACACATAAATATTCAACAAGGCAGGTTGGAGTAACAGTTTCAGTGGTTCTGCGCCAGAAGGTCATATTTTATTCCAGCTACCCAGTACTTGTTAGTCGAGTTGACGTTTACGTTGTGTTCATATTTTAAAATTAAATGTTCTCCAAAGTATTGATATTGAGGAGACTTTTTGTGTTAACAATAAGCCTCGTTTAGCATTTAAAATGAGAGCCGTTTGTATGCTACTTTTCTTTTAGTCTATCACTTTTTAACCGACTTCCAAAAAGGAGGAGGTTCTCAATTTGGCTGTATGTTTTTTTTTTTTTTGTATGTTTGTTACGCGATTACTCCGTCAATTATGAACCGATTTTGAAAAATCTTTTTTTGTTTGAAAGGATATACTCTCGAGGTGGTCCCATTGCCACCAAATCAGAATCTGATGAGGGAATCCCATGGAAATCGAGGGAAACCCTCAAATTTTATATGCAAACTTATAGCGATTTGGGTATTTTTTATAGAAACTCGTGCAGTTACTCTCCGAAAGCACCATTTGGTGAAGTAAAACTAATGATGGAGACCACAGATGGCCACCGGAACAATATAATAATGAGTACCTATTTAGCGGGTTGCGATTAAGCAATTTATGCTCGTCACTATGCATAATGGTGAGTGGCAGTTCTCCTGGTCCTTACCAGGAGAACTCCTCAACAATAAACGTCCCAGCATCGGGAAAAGCAATATTTTATAAAAGGTGATGAGCAGTTAACATTAGGCTATTGTAACTTAGATAAATTCAAAACTGATCCACTAAAAAGTGAAAAATAAAAAACTTTTTACAAAAAAATAGTAACCAACTACCAAAAATAACACTACAAAGTGAAAAATAACTTTAATTTCGGAAGTCGGTGGCAAAAAACTCAAATACAGATCCAAAGACACCGACTTCCGAAGTTAAACTTATTTTTCACTTTGTAGTGTTATTTTTGGTAGTCGGTTACTATTTTTTTGTAATTTTTTTTTTATTTCTGCACAATTTAAAAAAATAAAGTGAAATATAAAATGGGCTTGTATGGGGCCCAATACATAAAAGGAGACCAAAAATTTGTTCTGTTTTGGTAGTTATTAAAAAATTTGAATAATTTCATCTTAAAATTTTAACTGTGCTATAATATGGCAATTTAATTTCTAGAGACATGGGGTACTAGCCTATAATAGAAATGTAGAATCCAGACTGATGACTCCTATTTGAGTTTAGCGGCTGCAACAGTAATTTAAGTCGTGGAGCGCTGGGCCGTGTTCCTGACCCTATTAATTAGTTTCAGTAACGGGAGCCGTGTAAAGACCGGGTGGAGTCCTTGTCAGCGGTGGGACATTTAGGACGTGGATGGTTGATGAGATCAGATAAGTAAGTAAGTAGTATGGATGGTTTTAATGGACTATGTATTGTAAAATTACGATGAGTAAATAGTTATCTTAAGGATAGAAGATGCTTTATAATATAAGGCATTCTGAAGTAATACCTAGTGATAGCTAGTCATTCAGTTCACATAATAAATGTAATATTTATTATCAGTCTTTTCTGAAGTCTTCATAGAATATTTTTTTCCAATCTCGAATAAGAGATTGATGAAAAATGTATTTCAAGAAAGCAATAACTCTGCTTGGTGAGACAGTATTATAAAAATAAAATCAGAAAAAAAACCACGTAACGTATTGACTTATACCAGGCGCGCATACTATAAAAGAGCAGACGTCTACATTGAAACATTTTTGATTTTTGAATTTAAAATCGTCAACGCCCGGGCCAGCGGCTCAGTCGCTACAATAATATGAATATAAGATCCCCTATACCGCATTGCGACGGCTCAGTTATTCGCCCGCACCTGTTCACGTTATGCTAATGTTGTGATGCATGTGGGGAACTGCAGCGGTGAAAGACAAGAAAGTATTCCATTCAGGGGTTCCAAAGTTAACGACTTTAAGGGACTGCGTTGACAAAATTTTGTTTAGTTCTTTCATTTGGCATTGTGCCAATGGTTTGTATTAAAAATTCCATGACTGTCCATTCATGTATTCCATCTTTCGTTGTGGAGTCGTTGGCTCCTATTTCGGTTTTTAGAACAACAACCTCGTACGTCTATAATGCTTTATCTTTCTTTTAAAAGTTTCTAATCGAAACCATAGCTTTTGTGATAGTTTTGATTAAAGTATATAAATCTGTAAGTATTCTTTACCTAGATATATGTCTTCTGGCAAGGTCTTCTTTTGAAATCCAGTAATTTTAACTCGCACCTGGTTCCTCTGCTAACTTATGCCACATAGCTGATGCAACGTCGAGGCGACGTAAGAAAATATTCTTATTCAAAAGTCGACGTCAGCCCGTGACCAGTATATAATAAGATTCAATTTTCACTTTGGGCATTATAAAAGAAAAATTGAGTAATATTTATTCTCCAAGGTTATATTATAATTTTCGCTATCAGTGAGATGAGGTGATATTTTTTCTTTTGATAAACTGAAGATATTTAGAATAACAATCTTAAGATCTCTTTTTTTCGAAGCATACCTATTACCTACTTCAAATAAACAGCCATGTATCATTTAATTTGGTGCGCAGACATTTTTTATGTTATCATATTATCTACACGTATTTTCTTGGAAGGGGATATTTCTGCTCATCGGTCTTACCTTACGGATATAATGCTTTTATATCTCTATCTTCCCCCTAGTAACAGAAAAAAGCTAATATCTACCCTTAGTAACCGATAAGCTTATAAAATATATTATATCACTGTTCTTTATTTACTTCTCAAAATCTGTTATTCTCTCACGCATCAATTCCGTCTGTCAAATGCATAAAAACAGAATTGAATATTGAATCCATACCGTAGCAAAAGGACAAAACAAAGGGTCCCGGGGAGACAAATTAATGTCACAAAGAGATAGGATTTGCGTAAACCTCAGAATCTATCAGGCAACGGTCTGAGAATACCCCATATTCTGAAGGCATATGAAAATGGGTGAGTCTGAGCGTACGGGGAAAATTTATGCCCGTTTCTTATGTAGTGGCATATCTGAGAAACGGGCTGTGGGGATTTTTGCAGTATTTGTGTCTATTGGGATGTGAAAGGAAATATTTTTGGGGAAAGAGAAGTAAGTAATTGGTGTGCGGAATGTGAATTTGTTACCAGTTTTTGTATGTTTTTCATGTTCAAAGAACAAAAATAGCTGCACAATGCACGTTGGATAGGAAGTATTTAAAATATTTTTATTCAATATATTGTTAAACATTGTAAAAGAGTACCTAACAGTAGATTTTCTTGCCCATTCTTCTCCATACGAAACAATCTTTTGGAAAGGCAACTAGAATCAGTTATATTTTTTTGTTCAAAAGTGCCTTTTATGTGCCTATTTGAAATAAGGAATTTGAAGTGCATATCTACTCATCAAAATAGGTACCCACATTTTTATTAAATTTTAATTAATGATCATTCTTTACAATACAATTTTGTAAGTTACAGACTGGGCTCGGCAATCGGTTAATTTTCTATGTAACCTTAACCGTTATTATAAAGGTTTTAGAACATATTTCGTTAAGTATTTAATATTTTGTTACAAAATTGATGCTGAACTTAATTTGATGAAGCAATCTTTGAAGCTAATATCAATTGTATCAAAATTAATTGTATCTTCAGAAATAAAAATTAACCGGTTACAAATACTAAATCAAAGTCATCAGGTCACGCAAGAAACTTATTCATAGGTTAATTAAGTAGAAGGATGTCGAACGCTTCTGCTTACACTCTTGATACTGGCTGCACTCCCGGGAGGAGAGCAGATGACTTGTTTTTAAAATCACCTTAACTACCTGCAGTCAGTTGGTGGTGCCGGACGTAAAGAATAGCACCACCCAATTTCTTCCCGTGGGTGTCATAAAAGGCGACTAAGGGACTTACTAGAGAATGGACAGCAGCGTTCTCTATGCATTTTAACACCATACTGCGATCGCAAACCCGCCTGCCAAGCCTGGCGATTATGGCAAATCCCCCCTTTGGAGGAGGCCTATGTCAAGCAGTGGCCGTTTTTCGGCTGAAATGATGATGAATAATGATCCTCTAGTCATCTCTCTGACTCGAGGATAGTTTGGGTGATTGTAAATAAAATTAGCAAGAGGATAATTATAATCCACAGTGTTTAATTGAACAACATTTCAATTGTAAACAATGAAATAAGTGTCGATAAGACTAAGTATTATTTTATCTCAACTTAATCCGTTGTTTACAACGTTGCTACCGGGTTAATCCTCACTTTAATGATAAACAGTCCTCAAGAGATAAGGTTAATATGCCTTAGCTCTTTCAGCTTTATAGCTAGCAAATAAAATCCCTTGGGTAATCTTATAGTAGTTAGTTAATCTTAATCTTGGTCCGTTGTTTAGTTATTTTTAGAGGGCATTTTTAGCTACATATTTGGTAAATAAATAAACAATTTGAGAAGGAATATATTGTTACAATACATTTTTTTTTTATTCTAATGTAGGCATAAATATTGATAGAAGAATGGCAGTTTTGTTGTCGCTTAATTTCAGAAGCTTTCATGAATAAAAGTATGTACATTATATGAAACAGTTTTTACCTTATTTAGGCTTTACTTTGAATGCTTTAGCTTTTTAGGGTTCCGTACCTCAAAATGAAAAAAGGAACCCTTATAGGATCACTCGTGTGTCCGTCTGTCTGTCTGGCCGTCTGTCACAGCTGATTTGCTCTGAATCTACTGGACCGATTAAGTTGAAATTTGGTGTACATATGAACTTCCGTGACCCAAATACGGACGTGATACGTAAATAAATAAATTTTGAATATGGAGGTCACTTTTGGGGGGCAAACTAGAAAATAAAGAAAAAAAAGTTTTGCTGAACGTACCGTGTGACATTTCAAATGAAAGGGCTTGTTTTAAGAATTTTATACGTGTGTTTTTTTATAATTTTAAAATACATTCTTTTGAAATTATTTAAGAAAATAGATGAAAAATGACCATTCCCCCCTTATCTCCGAAACTACTAAGCCTAAAACTTTGATAAAAATACAGAAAATAGTTAATTCCTTATAAATTACAGGAAAACCTATAATAAGTCTGGTGTCTATCAATCAATCATTTTATTAATCCAAAAGCTTTGTTTTTATTTATTTGCCTTTATTTAAGACGTTAAAATTATTAAATCATTAATAATAAAATAAATTTTAACAATCATTACGTAATTATGGTTGCTTGCTATCCTTAGTAAGTGCATGGAGCACAATAGGACATGAAGCTCTTCTAGATGTCCAATGCGTAGAGGGCTTAATATACAAAGTGAGCTAATAGTGGCACTTTTCCCTTCAGTAAACATTATAGGAACTATTCATTCCGCCATCTTTGAAAGTCTTAAACTGTTTACTGCTACTCTTTGGCTTACTGTTATGGGGTCTGAATAAACGGAGCCACCGGCTCTCTACACAACGTTTTTCTGACAAAACCCTATATTAAAAAAAAATGCTGTTATAACCTCATATCTTAATTTGACCGAGATCTATCTTTTGAGAGTATTTGTACGAACGTACGCGAAGTGTAAGTGCGACACCAAGACTACGTTGGAGTTCTGCCATTCTTCTTTAGAACTATATATAATTTTTACAATCATTGAAAAATACCTACACAATATTAAGACTATAGCTAAGTACCTACCTACGTACGTACCAAGGACATCGAATGATTTGATGATGATGATTTTGATGAGTAGATTTATACCATAAAAAAAATATCAATCTGCCTGCCTTTTCCCAACTATGTTGGGTTCGATTTCCAGTTTAACCAGATGCTGCTGACTACCAGTATTTTACATGAAGCGACGGCCTATCTGAACTCCACAACCCAGTAACTGGGTATTAGGATACCCTTGGTACAGTCCGCGAGGCTTAAGCTGAGCTTTGCATTTGTGTGAGTGATGATTACAGTACAAGTGGTGAAGTGTTACGTTGTTCTCATACGTCACACCTACACTATCTATGTGCACTCACACAAATGTAAAGCTCAGCTTAGGCCTCTGTCACCACTGTGTGGATCGCCCGGAGGACACGGTGGAGCATACGGTGGAGGTCTGTCCTGCTTGGGCGGAGCACCGCCGTGTCCTCACGGAGGCGATCGGCGGCGGCGATCTCTCGCGTCCGGCCCTGGTTCAGGCCATGGTTCGGAGCGAGAGTGCATGGGAGGCCGTCACCTCCTTCTGCGAAGCAGTAATGCTCGCGAAGAAGGAGGCGGAACGCGTGAGGGTGAGGCAGGGTTCGCGCCCTCACGCCCTTAGTCGCCGCAGGAGACGCCCCGGGCGTCGGGAATTTCAGGCCGATTCCCAGCTACCGTAGGCGCGGGCTTGCGGACGGCGAGCTACCCATCGCTCACCGTCCTATAAGGACCAGGCCCGGGTCCACGCGCGCCTCAAAAAGATGTCAGCACCAATTGACAAGGTCCGAAAGGGCCAATGCTTGCCAGGGTTACGAGCCTGTCCGAAAGGGATATCGTGGCCATGGCACACAGGCATTTGAAGGAACACGGGTGGGTTTTAGTCAGTAAAAGTCTGACATGCCCATGTCATGACATGTTATTTAATAATTTCCCACCCAACATAAAAAAAGGCCTCGCGAACTATAAGACTGATTGCCAGACTAAGATTTAGTAGATGTATACCATAAATCCAAAATATAATAACGAAAAACTTTTATAAATAACGGCAATAATATCATAATATCTTACAACGAAAAACCCCACTCTTAAAACCCAGTCATCAACACAAAACTTAAAAATAAAATAAAAACTACAGCACAACCTGTTAGCAAGCCGTTCTATATTTTACCCGTGAAGCAAAAACCGGTAGATTCAAACTCTTATCTCGTACCACGGTTCATTAAAATCCCTTCTCGTATAGAAAATTAAACCGCTGTGTTAAAATTTTAATGAAGCATTATTTCCTTGTGGAAAACTTAATAGCTGGCAGTGATTAAAGTTCCTACTAAAGATGTTTACGTTGCTCAAGTAAATAGATACTTTGCAAGTTTGTGGCACCCACTCTCAGGGTAATGTATCACGGTTTGAAGAACTAGCTTAGTTTCATCTACTATTTTCCTAAGCAATCACCTACTAGAATTCGTTTCCTCGTACGCGCACAACGGTTTTCACGATCATATTTATTGTCATTTGGAGGAGCTCGTGGCTAAGTAATAACAGCCACACGGGTTAAGCTATGCTTGCCGGGGTTGCTCCGTGGATGGGTGACCATCTTTAGATACCGATACTCCTCCGTGTCTCGGAACAAACGTTAAGCCGTTCCGGCTGTCATTCATAGGTTTTTGACAGCCGTTATGGATAGTCAGAATCCTAAAAGTCTGACAACTAGTCTTACCAAGGGGTATGGAGTTACCCAGTAAATGAGTAGTGGAGGTCAGATAACAGTCGCTCCATGACAAATACTGGTATAAATACCAGTATCCACGTACCGGTTGGTATCCAGTCTAACCGGATGACCCTGAAGCTGCATCCGGTTAGACTGGAGGACAACCCTAAAATAATTGGGAAAAAAAAAAAAAAAATCGGACCTTGATCCATATAATGTTAGTAAAAGGATGGGTAAATTAATTTATTGTCTTTTGGAGTGAATTTTTCATATGGACAATCGTGCAGGACACGTTTGTTAGTTACGTACATCATTTTTTGTTGTAGTTATAGGGAAATTAAAGACAGAGAGAATTGTCAAAAGTCCCCATCGATCAAAAAAAAATATAGTTAAATGTTCCAAAAGTTGGTTCTTTGCATTTTTCAGCTAAACGGTAAGTTTTATCAACAAAATAGATGAGACAAAAATTGTTTATCATGCAATTATCTATAATAATGTTTCTTAAACTTTTTTTCCTAAGAATCACCATTTCGGAGATATAGTGATGCAAAAACTTTGAAAAGTTAAAAAAAGACTAGCCCGGTCCTTTTGCATCAATTTTATAAAATTTATTGCATTTATAAATGCACTCAACTTGGGTCTTTGCATCACACATACATACAAAAAAACATAAACAAATTTAAATATCAAGCCTGTAATCCCGAAAGATTACTCAGAGGTGTCTACTTATCAGTAGGTAACTCTAGTAATTAATCTTTCAAAATCATTTGATAAAAATGCAAAGAACTAATAATAAATTGACTGATCAGAAACTATCATCACTTTTTGCATCCAATCCGACTAATAGGTAGAATACGCTCAATAAAAAACTACATTTAAAAATTGCCTACAAAAAAATAGCTATTTCGAAAAATAATCCCCATTTACCGTACCAAGCATATACAATGCCAGTATCCATATATCCGTTGATTTATTTGAGCGGCCCATTAAACGCGATTTAACTGAAAAAGCCTGCTTTTAAACTGAGCTGATACGGATTGCAATCAATCGGGCCAATGAAAATATTTGCAGACACACTGATATTCACTATTAGCATGCTTTATTCTGCACGTGGCTTATTTCCCTGATAGTTAACTGTATGAGGGAAGTATCTCAGCGTTTTTTTAGCTAGTTATTTTCTTATATAGAACTCTACTAATAAATAAAATTCTTACTGGGAAAGTGAGTTTGTTTATTTATTTGTGACGCTTTCATACTAGAACAGATTTGGCACATGAGTAGACCATAACCTGGATTGGGACATAGAATACTTCTACTTCTACTGAACTTTTATCCCGATATTCCCACGGGATCGAGAATTAGGCCGTGTTCAGATCACCCGCGCCGACCACGCGCACGGCCCGCACACACGTTGGGCCCACCTTGCACCCGCGTTCGCCACGCGCAAAATCCGCGCACGCCACGCACCCACCTCGCACCCGCTTATACTACTAATTATTTTTATAAAAAAACGCCTTTAATCACCGTCAATACGGCACTAACCAAAGCGCGGTCACAAGGCGTTTGCAGCGCGTATGCGGGTGAACGCGGGGCGGGTGCGAGGCGGCCGTGGAGTGGGTGCGAGGCGGGCGCATGGCATGAAATGAAATCGTTTATTCTGTAAATAGGATATTATAATCACTTTTACAGGTCATATATAAAATAAAAAAAAATATCTAGATGTAGCCGACATTTCCTATCTGACTACCCCTGAGAAGAAATGGCGAAACCAACTCAGGGGTCAAAGTCTCTTTTATAGTCCAAACATAATCTTGGTCAGATCATGTGAGGACCATGTAGATCCGTGCCTGAAATGGTCTTTTGAGGAAAGAACCACACAAAGGAGAATGCCGTTGGGCAGTACCAACTTGCGGGGGAGCGTGTCACAACCAAATTTAGTTCATAAAATTACTACTATTTTTTAAATCAGATTTACGTTTTTGTTATAAAAAAGATTCCCGGATTTCGGAGATCAAAAATAAAAGTATTTTTTTGAATGCTATTTTTAAGAATGTTGCTACTACGAGTACCACAGAATACTACAAAATAAGTAATAGTACTACGTAGGTACTACTACGTAAAAACAAAAACCATATTTATGTACCGGCCAGCAAACATTTTTATGTTTAATGTTTATTTACTCAAAAACAAAGGATTGTTGTACACGTTAAAAATACAGTTTTACAAAATAAGTACTATAATATATCTACAAACGTGTGGGTGAGCACTGCTCTCCTAGCTAGGTTATGAAAACCTGTGTTAAGGAGAAGCAGTCCGGTCCCCTAAGGTATAATGACGTAAATTGGTATAAATTTAAATGAAGAAGATAATTATGTATCGTACCGATTTGCTTTTTAGAATACGTGATATTAGGTATTGTATGATATGTGTGATAAAATAAAATCTTTATTTAGGTCACGCGTTGTGTTGTCATAATAATTTAAATTATTATTTTGGAATACATGTATTTAACGAAAAGCGGCCCGATTCAAAAAAGGAAATGTGTTTATTGTGTGTGACTATTGCATTTGTTTTTTTTTGGCGCCGTCACGAATGACGTTACTTTCAATCTTTCAATGTTGGTTTCATATATTATATTGATCGAAGGTTTCATATGAACTATTTGATTATAATTAAAATAACGAGAACGGGCGTTCAAGTGCTTTTTCTTAACGAAGTGTTTGTGTGATAAATTGATAATCCTTAGCGATGTCGCCATCTAGGGTAAGACATCGGCCAGCAAGTCGTCGTCGCCGATGTGTAAACTGTTCACTGGTATTGTAAGAACAATTTAGGGTCCATGACACAGAAAATATATCCGTGGCTATGATTCGTGTTTTAAGATCATGGATGCTCCGACGCCTGTTAGTATTACCGCTTTAACTAACTAACGCATTAACTCCACCATTTCGAATCAGTAATTTTTACGAAACTAACCTCAAAATATTAAGTAGGTAAATGGCAAATAAATACAAATTGCGGAAATCCATGTAAAAAACAGTTAAGAATATAGGCAGAACATTGAATTCTCCTCCAAATACACTGGGTTTGGTTGTGACAGCGGACTTTTCGTTTGGTACAGGGCGCCCTATATTGGTCGGCATTCTCCTTTGAGTGGATGTGGACATGTGCGGGTCGATTTCGATAAATGCAATTTGAGATGTATTGATATGTCATAAGACTCAAATTATGTACAACAAATTACAAAGCGAGCGGGGTGGGCGCGGGGCGGGCACGTGGCGTGCGCGTAGCGGGCGTGTCGTCTGAACGCAGCCTTACGCGGATGATACCGCAGGGCGCAGCTAGTAATAAATAAATAGTGTTTTATTACAGGCAAAATGTACAAAAAATTTAATAAATAGTAAACAGTAAAACATTACGCCACTACGGGTCCGGAACACCTCTCTGAATCTTCTTACTTCTTATTTGATTAATAGGATTCAGAGCATTGACGTCAACGGGAAAAGATCTCCCGGATCTATAGTAACAATGGGAGTCCCACAGGGCTCAATTCTTGGTCCTTTTTTTGTTTCTTATTTATATTAATGACTTGCCTTACCTCATAAAGGATAACCATGAGTGTTGTTTGCAGGTGACACTACACTTTTGTTTAAACTTAAACGTTAGCAGCTGGTTACTGACGATGTAAATAGCGCGATCTCAAAAATGTCGAAGTATTCCACTCAGAACACTGATTTCAACAGCACTTGACTGAACCGCACCTGAGCACTTCCACTAGCCGCACTGACTAAATGGAAAAAAAAAAAAAAAACAAATGCATTAAGTTTACGCTACCTCAAGTCAGGCAGGTGAAAACTGACTAGTAGCGTAAACACCGTCCGATAAGGACCAGGCCCGGGTCGACGGCAAGTCGTATTCTACGCGCGCCTCAAAGAGTTGTCAGCACCTACTGACGGGGTCCAATGGGGCCAATGCCTGCCAGGGTTGTGAGTTTGTCCGAAAGGGATATCGTGGCCCTGGCACACATGCAAATGAAGGAATACGGGTGGGTTTTAGTCAGTAAAAGTCTGACACGCCCTCCCGCTCCGCCCAGAGCGGAAGAAGTTATTTGATAAATTCCCACCCAAAAAAAAAACGCAGCTGAAAACTTATGTGTTGATAAAGGGCAAAAAATTTAATGCTGATAGCACAGTATTCTTCGGCTTAACTTTGGATTCTAAGCTTCAGTGGGGCCCACATATAGATAAAATGTCAAAAAAGCTAAGCTCCGCAGCATATGCTGTTAGCAAAATTCGCAAGTTAACTGACTTATAGACAGCCCGTTTAGTGTGATTTAGCTTTTTCATAGTGTAATGTCGTACGGTATTCTGTTGTGGGGAAATGCCGCCAACATTAGGACTATCTTTGTTTTGCAGAAAAGAGCTGTTCGATCCATTTATAAATTAAGTCCAAGACACTCTCTCAGAGAGAAATTTAAGGAGATTAATGTAATGACTGTGCTCAATCTCAGTATATTTTTGAAAATATTTTATAAGCCCATAAAATTATAAAATTGTTTAAAAAACAGTGATATCCATAGTATTGATACCCCTTGGTAAGACTGGTTGTCAGACTTTCGGGCTTCTGACGACCCGTAACGACTGTCAACGACTTAACGTGCTATCCAGGGCACGGAGGAGTCTCGATATGTAAAGATGGTCATCCATCCACGGACCAATCCCGGCAAACGTAGCTTTACCTGATGGATAATGCGGCAGTTATGACTTGGCCTCGAGCTCCTCACCACTTGGTAGGTACTCAACTGTGGTACTATAAATAAATTAAATAAAATTCGTTTATTTCGACCAACAAAGATCATATGCACAACATGTTTTATCAAATTAAAAATATAATAAAAACACACATTGAAAATAAAAACACAATTAAACATACCACATAAAACACATTACCGACCTTGATTGCTCAGTATGTGAACCATACAGCAATGGTTCAGGTACTGGCAATCGAACCTCTGCGCGAATGCCCTGAGGATGCCGTTGGAGCTAGCCCGAACCCTGCGCACCAGGGATGTACACCGTTTTCGAATAGTAGAATAGAAACAGTCTACATGCGACTCAGCGAACACATACTAAAGCATACTTACTGATCAGTAAACCCAGAGATTTTTTTAACTTTGCCCCACACTAGGAATTACTCTTGTATTGTGTTAAACTCACATACACAAACAGCCAGACCAAGAACAACTACTTGTAGGACATACAAATATTTGTTCCGTGCGGGAATCGAACCCGCGACACGTAGCGCAGCAGTCAATCGCTTAACCACTGCGCCAACCGTGCCTACATTGAAACTTACAAACTTTACCTCTTTATAACATAAGTATTAATAGAATGTTTATGATAGGCGGCGGTGACCACATTTCCGTCCGGTGTAAAAAGAGTTACGTCCATCTTTTCGTATCACCATACTAAAGAAAGAAAGAAAATACGTTTATTTGCGGTAAACATGACGCAACAAAGAACATAAACACAAAAATAAGAAAAGGTTGGGGGAAACATGCGTCACATCCACGCAAAACGGCTATCGCTCAGCATTATACTGCGACCCTATGCAAGACAGAGCCCCAGCGCTGGTTTTCAGCGACAGTCGGCGCCGACGTATGACGAACACATCTCATACAATCTCTTCATTGACAAATTCAATTTACTTGCCACAATTAGTCAAATTAGAGCAAAATTATCACCACACGTCTACAATTTCACACTTCACTTGACTAAACATAAGCTCGTATTACACACACGACCAGAATTACGTACACCACTGTTAATTAAGCGGAGGCCTCATAATAAACCCTATTAAGTACCGCTTTTATGCGATCTAAGGGCTTTGCCGTGTATGCCTCGAACTAGTCGTGGAAACTATTATATACACATAGTTGCATAGATATTCGTGTAATGAACTTATACTATGATCATGTATTAGATCATGTATCATGTTCTGTATACCGTAAATTCAAATTGTTTATTTGCAAGAAAATACAAGGTTTACAAGGGAAGATCTTATAGCCTTAAGGTCATTGTATTCTGCCTGCGAGCAAGCGTGCAAATTATTCATTATTTTAAGTCACAATGACGTATGACTTTGAACTCATTGCTATTCTTTGAGGGGGAAAGAACTCTCTCTATGATGTGACTTAATTGTGATCAACAAGAAACAAAAAAAAAATTACGAGAAATGTCCATTTATGTCGTCTCATTAATATACTGGTATTTAGCAGTAGATAGGAGACAGTAGAAATCCGGTAAGACAGGAAGCCAACACCAAAATTATAGCTGGATAAGTCGAGGTAATTGATGATGTCTGTGATGATGTCGTCTCTGTAATTTGGGTACTCTGTTGCCACTAAAAGTAAAGGTTAGTTCAGTATTGTTCAGAGTACCATGACAATCAAATACACAAAAGCACCAATATTCCATAGAAAGGTTTTAAAACTGACACCATAATTTCTCCCAAACATTAATAGGACAGGATAGGATATTTCGGAGTCTGAATTTATGCCCGGTTGATGTCAATAGGCTCGCCCTCTATTACATGGGACTTAAACATAACTGGCGAAATATGGGTGTACTATAGGACAGGTACACCTCTGCCTAACCCTTCGGGGATTGCAGGCGTGATGTTATGTTATTAATAGGACCTTGATAACAACTCATACACATACTTTCCTTCCACTGTCACAACTTTGAAACAATACATTGTAAACTTCATTCTGATACACAACAGCGTACACGCAACGTAACTTTGGAATTGTTTATGCATATCGCAAAGTAAGGGCCAGTTCACCAACTTACGTTTAAGTTGACATACTAAGTTGCGTTGACGGGCCGTCACGGAATTATAAAAGTCGCTGCTTCGCATTTAACGAACGTCAGTCAAAGTTTACCATTCCTTAACATAACCTTCACCGTTTGTCTTAATTGTTTAGGTAGGACTATACTTCATTTATCTACGTAACTACACGTATCATCGGTTTAATAGGTAATACAGGTTGGAGTCTGCAACTCCGCGTCAAAGCGCGTGTTTTGCGTAATTAGTTTTCCAAATTACGTGCACCTATACTCGTATTTGCTGTTGTCATTTTAGTCGACGACTGTAAATAATTGTAAAATTTGACAGCTGATTATCTGAGATATGAGCCCTAATTATCAGGTTGTCAGATACCCAAATGTACTCTTACATTGTAAGACCCATCAAACTCAAATCATCAATCAAGGCTTACCTATACCCTTCCTATACCGATAACTGTTAGAAGGAGATAAACATACTTATTTAGTTACGTTACTAGCTGCTTCATGTTCATAGACGCGTACGCGTCGGTCGTCAGCAGTCAGGAAAAATGGCTGACTGGCTGTACAAGTACAAACCAAACAACGTTTTCTTATAATAAAAAAATACAATAAGTACTTATGCATGAAATGAGAAGTTTATCTGTACTCCCACAGTAGTAGTGTAATATGTACATCGTGTATTAGACACGGGAAGGCATTTTCTTCACAAATAATAGCTGAGAATTGCGAGTGATTGTGACGTGTAGCCGCGTCACTGGATGGCGCGTGACTAATTCCTAGTTAGGCAATTGCCTTGCATTTACTTTGCCATTATTGAGTAACGCATCTAAAGGTAATAACATCATTGATATTGAGCACAAAAAACAAATAGTCGGCAGCTGCACGTCATGAATGTGACAAGAAGGCTTCCACTCAGCATAATGCTGTGCTATGGGGGACCCACACAACAGTACTGATTTTCAGTGGTCAGCCATTTTCAACTGTCGGTGTTGAGCCGAGCATTAGCAATCCAGCAGAGCGCACGCCAGTGCGTAAAAAAAAACTCACTGTTGGATCTTCAACTCTCTGCGCTTAGCACCGCGTTGACAATACAGTGCGCGATAAAAAATCGCTGTGTAAAAAAATCGCCCGTGGGTATGAGGTCTAATAACGCTCTATTAACTATAGTTTGTGATTAGTCGCGTCGTGGACGGACTGCCACTGAAACACTATTGCTGTGAAATTCTTGCAATTCACTGTTGATTTGGGTTTTTAACACGTCACTTTTGAATAACTTCGTGGATCTGGTGGTGGTCTTTACTTTGTGAGTAAAGCAACACTCATAAGTTGACGGAAACAGATCATAAACTAATTGCCAATTTTAACGAACGTAACTTTTGATTACCGACGCTTTGAAACCCGCCCTTATTATGTCAAACTTCCGTGGCCTTGTAACTCGCATGATAAACTGCAGGGTAATGTTACCCCAACTATGGAGTGATGAATGAATGTAATTTGATCAAATAGTTCGGAACTTAGTTAGGTTAATATAAAAGTTGGCGGCTTAGAATACAATGTAGGTACCTAGCGTTGTTGTGTACGGATTATTTTCAAATTAAAACTTGCTTAAATGTTTGCTTTTTAACGCTTGATATTTTCAGGAATTTAGATACTTCCTGCAGCAAATTTTCAATGGTAATTAAACATTTGCTGCGGGAAGTATCTAAATAACCACGACAGTTTTCGATATTAATTACCAGTTTATTTATTCTGGTATTTAAGTAATGATCCATTAAATTTTAATTAATTTGGATTCTAATAACCTAAAAATAAAACGATTATCCACATAGAATGAAAGTTATCCAAAAAATTCGAACTCGATCCCCCCCACCAAAACCAGTTCGAAAATCCTTGAAGGAAGCTCAAAGATTTTTCTGTTTACACAGCATATTCACCAACTAATACAAAATCCGTCCCGATCAGCAAGATCCCACACTTAAACTTCGTATATTCGTATATTCAGTTCACTTTCACATTATATAGCTATCTGAAACGAGTTCAAGGGTATTGTGCTAACAATATTGCTGAAAATTTTTAGAGCAAACGATTCGGAAGCGAGATTATCCTTGTACGCGTGAGTTGATAGCTTCATACGTATTTCGATTCGTAATTGAAGACACACGGGGAAATTCTTGGAGTAACTCTGGAAGTTATAGTAAGTAACTTTATTTCATCTGTTGTAAGTTAAGATACTAATATTGTTGCTTAAGTGGTTGGGGAAAGTTGTACCTATTGATGTAAGTTACGTTGCTAAGCAATCTATTTTGAGAGAAGGTTCAGAGTTATTACCGAAACGAGATATACATATATGACAACCTATGCGACAAAATAAATCATGCATTATTATTATTATGCATGATTGTTTAAACATATTGACATTGCAGAATATTATATACCTACAATTTTACATGAATAATATGTACTTTGAAAAGCATTATATTTATTGCTTTAATTTATTGTGAATGTTAGCATTAAGTGGGTCATTTTTTTTTCTTTAAATATTTTCCTTTTTTTTCTTTTTCTCCGTTAAATTTAATGATGGTCTGGCATTTTGAGCACTTTTTGCGGCCTACCCAAATGTCCTTTCTTTGGTATTGTTCGTCGAGTCGTTGAGCTTGAGTTGAGCTGCACGATTACTGACAAATGCTCGCACTAAATTGGACAGGTCCACTCACTGTGGTTCTTTCCTCTGTTTCAGACACGGATCTACATGGTGCTCACATGATCTGACCGATTATGTCTGGACTTTAAAAGAGACTTTGACTTCTCAAGGGTAATCAGATAGGAAATGTCGCCTACATCTAGCTTATTTTTTAATTTTTAATATGACGTGTAAAAGTGATTCTGATATCTTATTTACAGAATAAACGATTTCATTTCATTAAATATAATAATGAATAGTAATTATATCTTGTTAGGGGCTGCAGGGTTATTGTGTAACGAATTATCAGTAGCAATGGGTTTCATTTTGACGGTATTCATTGCGTTATTTACGTTATATAAATACATTCTCATCAAAATATACATTTGGTGGTACTAAATTCTACGAAATCACCTAGTACCTAATCCGATTCGACATATTCAGTAGGTACCACAAAATTTATTCCCGTATAGTTTCAACATTTTCTTTTAGCTTTGATGTCGCATTATTTGTTCATTTTTTCACACAAAATTGTGGCCACTTTATTTTAGATGAAAAATATGTTGAAAACTTAGGTTTTTTTTAATATTATACAATTCTCGGTAATGCGGACGCTTTTTAAAGTTATTTTATTCATTTAGTAAAAAAATGTTTTAGGATTCTGTGGCCAATACAAAATTTACATGTTTTTAACATGTAAGTTTGTAGAAAATCTTGAGAGACCATCGGCTATTATTTGATTATTTGTACGTCTATACAGACCCACTAAAGGTTTCAATCGAAAAAAAAAAACAAATTCGTATTTTGTCTGAAAATCTTGGACCAACGATTAAACAGTTTCCAACTCCAGAACGGCAATTCAGTTACCAAATTCTGTTTAACCGCCTGCGGTCGGAATAGTGTTCGATAAATTGCTTTCGGCTCGACTCTCAGGTTGGAACCTTTTGGTACCAAAGTCGAAAGCATTGCTGTTGATTGAAGACGGGAAGAAGTAATACCGAGCGGCAATAAGCCCATTTTGAAAAGGACTGGTGAGCATGAACTCATGAATTCACATCCAATCCATCGCATTATTGACAAAAGCCAGGAGTAGGATTCTGTTAATAACATGCATGTATGAATAAGGATGAGAGGTTACAAAGAACTCCAGTAATCAGTAATAATCTATACCTAGTCTTTAAGAACTACATCTCTTACTTATTGTATCAATTTACTTAACTAATCTTCTTTACATTTTTCACTTTTACATCCACATTTGCATTTATATGTATAATGTTACACATGTTTACAAATAAATATCTCTTTATCTTTACCTCAAACCACAGAACCATTACCAAAACCCCGAATAACGAGTTCCCAATTTTTCAAAACTCATTCAAATCACATCGCTTAAACACATAAAAAGCTGCATCCCATTTATTGGTATTTATAAAGGCAGATTTTTCTAAAGCAAGTAAATTTATGAAGGCACTCAAATACCAATTTCTTGAGTTTTCTTTGCACCATCGTAAATTCACTTTTAGACGCAAATAGCACTCGACTCGCTGAAGCGACGGCGTTAATATAATCTTTGCTGAGTCCACAATATTCAGGTCACTACCTCCAACAGTAAATAAAATCAGAAATGCATTTTAAGTTTGACTCAGTGATTTTTAATTAAGCTTTAGTTATAATATTAACGTTGTTAAGTTGAACGCTATATCTTCTAAGTTTTTAATGAAAACAGCCTTCACAAGTAGTGATACTTTAATGAAGCAGTCAGCCCCGCTATCTTGCTAAATATATTTTAACCAACTCTTACATATTTTTTAAAGTCTGTTTCAAAATTATCTGATAAATATGTAAACAAATGGATTAGAAAACGTACCTGCGGATGCCAATTTGTAGGATCACTTACAAATTGAGTGCTGTGATTTAATTATTTGAATATTTAAACACGAAAATCAAATTTTCAATCACCAATAAAGGTTTTTCATTTGACAACTGCGGTTGATTTTATAACCTCAATTTTCGTTGATGAATTTTCAATTACTATTTAATCATGAAAATTTAAAAGTGCCTGTAATTGGTTTCATTGAAATAAATGCTTTGAGTTCATGCTATTCAAACAATAATTGTTGGAAAAAATGGTGATACTTAAATTTTAAACCTAAATACAGATGCATGTGTAACTCTTAAGTGAGTGGGTAAGAATTTAACCTGAACAGAGTTTGTTTACATTTTCAAAAAATACTTTTAGAACAGACCATAGTTCGTACCTATATGGGAGAAGAATAGAAAGTTTTCATGAAAGGTGTGTCGTGCATTTGTAGTTTCCATAGTTGTATAGTATCCCATTCTATAAAGGCTTAGGTATTCCTAGTACTTTCAGTACTTATTCTGAAATGTGCATACGCTTTCATAAAAATATGCCTCCTGGAATTTAATTATGTTTGATTTTTCATACCCAGCGTCAATTTGGGCATGTATTTGATAGTTTAATGTCAATTTGAATAAATTAGTTCATAGGAATTATGTACCCATTCTCTTTATATTATTATTTTGTAATGATACCTATGAGTCAATTACTAATAATCAACCTATTAAAAATTATATAAACTAAATTTGTAATGAATTCAAAGACCTAAAGAGATTAGAAAAATCTTTGTTTTTTGTTATTTCCGAGTCATAACTGCAGTAAAGAACAGACAAACAGAAACACGTTGCGTTTTATAATATGTAAGGAAACGGCTACAGATGGTAGAGATGTACAGTTGGATGGACAATAAATGGCGAGACGTGATAAGCGTTCCTAGTACCATCCCAGCTTTATACAGCTGGGCTCCTCTTTTACCTGCGTCAAATTACATACTGGGAGAGAACGAAGCTGTTTGAATTAAATTAAGTTAAATAAATTAAAAAGTATGATGTTGCTAGTGAAAAACTAATTTACATGTTATCTTATTTAAATTACAAGGAGGCTTTGCTTATTTTCTTTACATGTAGGTACTACGCTCACTGCCAGGGTTACGAGTCTGTCCGAAAGGGATATCGTGGCCCTGGCACACAGGCATTTGAAGGAACACGGTGGGTTTTAGTCAGTAAAAGTCTGACACGCCCTTCCGCTCCGCCCAGAGCGGGAGAAGTTATTTGATCACCCAAAATAAAAAAAAAGGTACTACGCTCAAGCGACTCGCGTCTTGTGACAGCGACTGTGGAGAAAACAAATACAAGAAGTTGTTTAGAGCATGCCATGAGTCACCAAGACGGACGACGGACGGAAACAGGTGAAGCGCAAGCGTGTCGCTTGAAGCAAGTCGCGTTGCAAGTCGCATCGCTCGAGGGGGTGCGTCTCATATCATATAAAGTTATTTGGTATATTTTGATTTCAATAACGTTCACAAGATATAATAAACGTGAGTTATACCAACTGTTGATATAATTTTTTTGGATATAACATTTATTTATTCTAAAACTTATTTCGTATAACGTTATTGGATAAAACGTTTATTTAATAGAAAATCATTAGGCCTATCGTTTAAAATATATAATATTGCGATTAATTTGATTGAGCGTGCTGCGGGAGCGGCGTGACAGAAACGAATCGCAGCAAAACCGACTCCACGTAGTCTTGTCTGTCCTACCCCTAGAGTGTTATTTAAAATCGCGTAGGCGCGTAGGGGCGAGGCAGCCCGCGAGCTTTGGAGCAGGTGGTTTCAACGCTTACCGCCGCGCAAGCCGAAGCCTAGTTGGTGAGCGTTAAACACATCTGTGACGATAAGCTCGCATGGGACCGCTGTAGCCCTGCAGCGCCGGAGCCGTGACAGAAAACATGCCTGCTGCATGTTCCATGCTTGCTGCATGCTTGCTTGCTGCATGCTTGCTTGCATGTTGCATGCTTGCTTGCACGTTTTATCATATTAGACTAAATAGGTTTTATGTCTTTTGAGTGGTATATCAAACGATTTTAAATTCAATGTATGATATGCTTACACAAATTAGTTGCTTGTTAAAATTATATCAATCGTTTATTATATTAACTGATCATTATATCAAATAAAATTATAGATTCAGTTGTTATATCTGGTAAATATTAGCGATTTTGTAATTATAAAATATTACTTACCCCGCTCGAGGCCGTGAACAGAGCGTAAGACAACCTAGCCTCTCTTTGTTACGTGGAATATGTATTAAAAATTAATCCTAATAAATAAAACTTTAAGTTAAATCACACAGCGAACTTAGAAGTTAGTTTTTATATGTAGAACATGCAACTGTTGTATAATAAGGGGTATTAAAACACGAATGTGGGTCATAATAGTAAGTATCACATGAGTGTTTTAATATCTAATTATGTACAGTTGTATACGAGACTTTATCTACACCTATGATATTATGAAGCCTCTTTAAAAGGTTCTGAAACTATAGGTTGTTGTACGTTGTTGTGTATGTAGTAATAATAGAATTATTAATTGTAATAATTATTTACATTTTTTAAATTACGGCGCTGTGGTAGTGTAACGCGCGTGCATGACAATGTGTGTTTTTTTGAAATTCATGTGAGTATCTGGCTGTTTGATGAGTAAGGAAGGTATCAAAAAAGCAAAGGAGTTGCATAATGAAATTTAGTACAACCTTATAACACTCGTTTGGATGGTATTATATTTGATGATATTATGGTCAACACTGGTTGTTTTAATGTTGGCAATAAGCTAATTGTTTCAGAAACTTGTTTATAGAATTTACAGCATAGGTGTAGATAAAATACGTAATTAAACTACAAATCGAATTAAACTAAAAACGAATCATGTAAAAAATAGTATTCTGACGTAAATACAAAACAATGCATCGTAACTTCCAGTCTCGGTTTCACGATATATCAAACGCGTAGTATATTTTCATGGGTCCACGGATCGCATTTGTCACGTAAAACCAATATTTCTCTTGGGACCATCCGCCAAATAAAGCTACAAAATTTTTTATCAAAGAAAAGAGATACATTGGCGGTTTTTTATTGAAGACTTTTAAGATATCGGATTTTGGATTGGACGTAGTAGGAATAAATTGATGGGAATTATACTGAGATGAGGCAAATTACATAACTGGACACAATTACACAAATTATAAAGATCTGTTAGAAAAAAATAAGACAATCTTTGTCAGTGCGAGTGTAAGAATAAAATTATCTGTGGGATTGTACGTATTCTGTGGGACTGCAATAACTGGGGCTAAAAATTTACTTTATGTTAGTCTTAGTGGAATTATTTACAGTATTTCGTAAGACCTATATAGTAGGACAGACAAAAGGAAAATGCTCATAGAGTTGGGCGCCTTTCAGCTGATTAAAATGTGAATGATAACAAATGAAAACTTTTATAATAGCCATCTATTTAGGAATACCCAAATCGCTTTAGCGTGGTAATAGCGGTCATTGATCCACCTACGTTTTTTAGCATTCTTTATTTCATTAATTGAAGAAAAAAAACATCATGAAAAAAAATATTGTTCTCTTTTTAGTGGGTTAGTTTTTAATGTATCTAAATTACAATATCCAACCCCAACCAACAACAACAACCCACCCACCCAACTGCTCATCACCTTTTTACAAAATATTGCTTTTCCCGATGCTGGGACGTTAATTGTTGAGGAGAACTGCCACTCATCATATGCATTGTGACGAGCATAAATTGCTTAACAACCATAATAAAGTACCTAATCGAATCGCAACCCGTTAAATACTTATTATTATATTGTTCCGGGGCCATCTGTGGTCTCCATCATCTTCCACTTCACCAAATGGTGATTTCCGAGAGCAAATGCACGAGTTACTATAACCAATACCCTAGTAGCTATAGATCTGCCTATAAAATTTGAGGGTTTCCCTCGATTTCCATGGGATCCCCTCATCAGATTCTGATTTGGTGGCAATGGGACCACATCGGAAGCATACTCTTTCAAAAAAAAAATGTGTTCAAAATCGGTGACAGAGAAATCGGTGAACAAACATTAAAAAAAAACATACAGCCGAACATATACCCTCCTCCTTTTTGGAAGTCGGTTAAAAAACTGAAATAAAGTCCCTTAACGTCCTGAATACATATCTATCGTGATTTTCAACATGCTCCAATAAAAAAAAAACAATACATAGTCTTTTGTTTAGGTTAGAGTTATTAGGGAAAGGGCAATGACCGCTATTGCTACGCTAAAGCGATTCGGGTGTAGCAACTTACTGCTCTCTATTTTCATTGAAAGTTAACTGATAAAAACACAACCTCCACAATTAATAATAAAACCAGCCAAGTGCGAGTCGGACTCGCGCACGAAGGGTTCCGTACCTAATCTAATAACGTACATAATCTATAAAAATGGCAAAAAATCACGTTTGTTGTATGGGAGCTCCCTCAAATATTTATTTTATTCTATTTTTTAGTATTTGTTGATAAAGCGGCAATAGAAATACATCATCTGTGAAAATTTCAACTGTCTAAATATCACGGTTCATGAGATACAGCCTAGTGACAGACGGACAGACAGACAGACGGTGGAGCCTTAGTAATAGGGTTCCCGTTTTAAGGCTTCTACATACCGGGGCGACTTGTCGCGCGACGCGAAGCGACACAAAGGCACCGCTCGTCCCGCGACACGCGGGGCCTTTGTGCCGTGTCGCGTCGCGCGACTAGTCGCGCTGGTATGTAGAAGCCTTTACCCTTTGGGTACGGAACCCTTAAAACTGTCCAAAGATAGAAAACTTAACAGACTCACAATTTAAAAGTATATAACAACTGCAGCGACAATAAGTCTACCGTTTACAAGCTCCATAATGCATTTCCTCCCGTTCGCGATGCTACCAAAATAACTTAAACATTGCCTTGTATATTGTTCCGAAAATAACCGTCCATTTGTTTCCCTAGTTGGAAGAAACTAAGGTAGATTATGTCAAGAGAACGGAGAACAACATCTACGTGCTTGGTAATAATATCTTTTGTCTATTTTCAATCGTCTTTTATTTTGCTACTGTTTCGAAAGTAAATTGTGTTCTTGTTTTGAATTATTATTAATATTTATGATACTTCTTACCAGAGAATGGGCAGCAGCGTTCTCTGTGCATTTTAACACCATACTGCGATCGCCAACCCGCCTGCCAAGTGTGGCGATTATGGTTATACGATTCGACCTATGGGTAGAACAATGTTACATGTTAACATAGACCGAAACCCTTTTTATTCGTGGTTTACGTTTAGATTGACCATTGCTATCACCAGTAATTATTTGAAAAAAAAAAGGTTTAGTAACTTAGGAGATATCGATAAAACAACGTCCTATTTAAATTTTCCTACCCAAAAACAACGTTCCATCTTCACAAGAGCTGTTGTTTTTAGTCAGTGCCCGCGCGCACGCGGCGGTCTATGATCAGTCGCATCTATGTTCGGCCGAAGGATGGTTGCGTTGTTGTCACCGTTACGATTTTTGATTTATAGATCATTTTGGGCAATATTTACTACAAAATCGGTTTAAAATGAATAATGCACAGTCGAGAAAAATGCTAAACTTAGTATTAAGTCCAAATAAAGTGGATAAATCGCCGGTGCGAAATTCCGTTGGAGATGAAAACGGTGAAGAATCTATAATTCCAGGTAAGTTATTTGTGTTCTACTGTTTTTTTATTGGTATAATCCCAAGCCGATAGGTATGTATTATTATTCATAGAATTTGTTAGAAATTTAGGTCACAAAACCGGTTAGTGTAAATGAAGCGTTCTACGTGCACATATAACTTTGTTCCGCGGAAATTATACTTTTTACGTAAATATAATTAAGGCAAGGCAGTTAATGTTTATTTATTTATCTAGTAACGTTAGATATGTCAGATTCTACTATTAAAAATCATGGCCTTTTTTAACATAGATCTTTATTCGTTGGATATCAAAATAATAAATGTAGTTCGTTTTAAACATGTAACTTTGTTAGTGGGAAAACAACTATGCATTTTGAGTATTAAGTGAATATAGGCGTTTGTTCTTTGAAAAAAACTATCATATTACTTTCTTCCAACTGAAAAAAACCATAAATACCTTGTTAAAATATAATTTATTTTTCATTAATATGTTTGACTATCCCTACTTGTAGAGAGCCTTAATCTTTTTTTTATTATTTCGACGTATTTGCTTCATTTTCAGATGTTACTGTGAACTGTCACGGAGCATTATCACCTTCACCAGTGCCACCCCAAGCAGAAATATGCGATAAAGATGTTATGCTTCAAGTGTACAACGACGTGTTTGGCGAACCAGAGGTAACTTCTGCCGGAGCAGTCAGTCACTCAAACCCAGCATCTAGGCACACAGACAGCCGTTATCTTTCGGGTCCTGCTACATCTAATACGGCTTTGGGTAATCAAATACCAACTGCAGGTCCTCCTCAGGAAGAACTGACGCCCTTTGACCTCGATGTACCGGCCAGCTATGAAAATTCGCCTGCATTTACCCTAGAAGAGTTTCAACCCTTTTCGGTAAATACAACCGGCGGTGAATTAAATATTCCAACCCCTATGGCTTATCCGGTGAACTCGCATATCGATTGTCACGATGTTTTCTGCCCTGTGCATCATTGTGAGCACTTGACTCAATCACCTTCGGCATCAGGCGCGAATACGTCTGGTCCTTGTGACTCCAGTGAAGACGCACAGTCATATACACCGAAGAGACGACTAAAGAGACATTAGCGCATTTCAGAGTGGTCAGATGCAAAGAGAAAATGTCTCAAAAATATTGGCAAAAAGTACGTATCCAAGAGAGGTAAGGTGGTTGATGAGAAGACTTTGAGTTCGCCATGCAGTTGCCGATATCGTTGTTATGAAAAAATATCTCATGAACAAAGATACCTGCTTTGCTGCTGCTTTAAAAAGTTTTGTAGTTTGGGATGCCGAGAAAAGCAGTGGTCTTATGTAGTTAAATACAACCAAAAAGAGAAGAAAAATAGATGTTTGAATCGTGATGAACCTAATCGTCGCCAACACACTTACAAGTATACCTTACCACTGTCAACAAATGATGAACAAGAAAACCAGTGTGAGACGGTCAGCGTGTGTAAGACAATGTTTCTGAATACCCTGTCTACTAGTGGTCGAATTCTTAAAACAGCCTGGGACAAATATGACGGCAGCACGTTGATAGAAGCTGATTTGAGAGGGCACCACAAGAATCATAAACAAGTAATTACGGCAGATGTGGTAAAAAGTGTGTGTGATCATGTCCTTTCTTTCGCTCCGGTTGAATCTCACTACACGCGTAAGACTTCCACAAAACTTTATCTGGATGGTAGTCTCAGTATCTCACGCATGTATGTGTTATACAATGAGTGGTACGATGATTCGAAATATACAGGCAAAGCAGTCACACAGAGGCAATACCGCGAAGTGGTGACAAAAAATTTCAACTTGGGATTTTTTATCCCCAAAAAGGATCAATGTGACGTTTGCCACATATATAGAAATAAAACCGATCACACTGATCAAGAGAAGACTGATTACGAAAAGCATGTGTCAAATAAAAATAGTGCTCGAACGCTTAAGAAGCTTGACAAATGCGAGGCGATAGATTCGAGTGGTAAAATAGTGGCTGCCGTATTTGACTTTCAAAAAGTCTTATCGTGCCCTCATGGCCAAGTCAGCGTCTTTTATTATAAAAGAAAACTGTCTTGCCTAAATTTCACTGTGTTTAACATGGGAATAAAGAAGGCAGTATGTTACATGTGGGACGAGACAGTCGCTAAACGAGGAGCAAATGAGGTCGTCAGCTGTTTGCTTGATTATATTGAAGCAAACGCCACAGAAGGAGTGACTGAATTCAGGTTTTGGTCTGACAACTGCGCGGGTCAGAACAGAAATCGCTTTGTCTTTTTTCTGTATGTTTACGCTGCCATAAAATTTAACGTGACTATAAGACACCGTTTCCTGGAGAAAGGCCACACTCAAAATGAAGGCGATAGCGTTCATGCGCTGATAGAACGTGAAGCACAGAAAAAAACCATTTATACTCCAGACGAATGGCGTTTGCTCATACGGTGGGCCAAATGTGAAGGAGAACCATATGAGGTAAAAAATGTGACACAGAGACACTTTTTCGACTTTAAGAGTCACGTTATCAACAAGATTTGGAGCAAAAACACAAAAGGCGAAAAGGTTTCGTGGACTAGTATTAGAGAGGTTTACGTGGACAAATCTGATACCAACAAATTGCAATATAAATATGATTTCAACCAAGCCGATTACAGCACAGTCATCATACGAAACAACACACGCAGAAATGCCAGTTCCGCTTTAGCTGCTCTGGAACATGCGTATGAAACGAACATTAATTTACCAAAAGACAAGTACAAAGACCTAATCAGCATGTGTGATTCGGGGATAATAGGAGAACAATATTCAGCTTTTTTTAAATCACTACCCCATTTTGAAAACAATGCAGAAAATAGCGATAATGACTGAGATGAGTAGCTTAAACCAACAAAATAATTATTATTTTTACTAAATATTTACTATATATGATAAAACCCTTCACATTACTAGTCTAACAAGTGCCTGTAAGAGACAATACTATTGTTGTATTTTGATATTCTATTTTTTTTTATATTGTTATGCTAATGTGGAGATTGTTCTGAACTACTCAGGTGCCAAAAGCATTGTTGTACGAGTATGTACCAATATTTCTAGGGAAACATACCAAAAAGATGTTTATTATTTGCATTTACTAGTAATAATATTAAGGTTAAAGTATTGTTAATCGTAAGTACCTACGGTGTATGTTTAAAACAAAAGAGATTATCTAAGTTTGTTAAACGTTATACAAATTGTTAAGATTTCTAAAGCTTTTTTTAAATGTTCATACTTATAAGAATAAGTGATATATCACAGATAAACAAAACACAAAGTTCCTAAAATATAGGTCTGAGAGACACAATATTTAGACTATTTAGATATAAGATGGCGTTACAAAGTAATGTTGTATCGTTTCTTTCGCTAAAATGTGATTTTGCATGTGATTTTCCCAACCTAATAAGTCTGATAGACATACACCTAATATTAAGACAATAATACCTAATTTTGCCTACTTATAAGAACTTTTAATGTTTACTTAGTTGATTTTATATGTCATGTTGCCAAAAATAAAAGACATACATACACATTGTATACGTATTAGGTAGCTTTGAAGAAAAATTTTCCAATTCCATACAGTGGAGTATATTTATAAATTCACAGCTGGTGTTAGATACACACCAGCTGTGAATTTATAAATTATATTAATAAAAATAGCTTTTACAAAACCTCTATAAATATCAAAACAAGTTTTTGAAACATGTGACTTTCATAACTCGAGCTATGGTAACATTGTTCGCAATAAAACATTATTTTGAAATAACAAAAGCGTTTTTATTTAATTTTTTACCTATAGTAAATCAGATAGAATCATAATTTGACTTCAATTTTCTGTGAACATGGCATTATCTGCATAAGAGACAATATTTTTAAAGTGACTTTCCCTAAAACAACGTTCTATAAGCATGTGTAACAAAGACTGGTACTAGGGCCTCCGCAAAAAAACGTCACATAGTCACATGCAACACCTTAATTCAGGAAATAATCAGTTAAATCTCATAATAAATACTCTATTACCTTAGAACTCATATTCCTAAACACATATCCAAAAATCATAACTCTAAGTATAACCGCTGTAAAAATATGACTAGAATAGTGAGCGCTCAACTTCAAAACGCTCTCCTGGAAAGTACAGATTTCGCAGATAGAACTTTGTTCTACCAATAGGTCGTACAACCCCCCCCCCCCCCCCCCGTCTAGCAGTGGACGTCTTTCGGCTGGATTGACGATTCATTCAGTCGTTTATTTACATTTTTATACATATAATTTAGCGCATACATAAACTCAATAGAGTTTTACCGTGCATCATCGACCTCATAACTTTAATAATTAAACCAAACTTAAGTTCTTAATTAAAATAACAACGAGGGTATTTATTTATGTATCTATCTACTAAACAAACGAGCGAACATCGGTGAACGAATTGACCGTCCTTCAAACAAAAACCGGCCAAGTGCGAGTCAGACTCGTGCACGAAGGGTTCCGTACAATTATTATCGAAGGTAAATTCTGGTTTACGATTTATGACGTATTAAAAAAAAACTACTTACTAGATCTCGTTCAAACCATTTTTTGGTGGAAGTTTACATGGTAATGTACATCATATATTTTTTTTAGTTTTATCATTTTCTTATTTTAGAAGTTACAGGGGGGGGACACATTTTACCACTTTGGAAGTGTCTCTCGCACAAACTATTCAGTTTAGAAAAAAATTATATTAGAAACCTCAATATCATTTTTGAAGACCTATCTATAGATACCACACAAGTATGGGTTTGATGAAAAAATACGGACGGACAGACAGACAGACATGACGAATCTATAAGGGTTCCGTTTTTTGCCATTTAGATACGGGACCCTAAAAAGTGGTAGAGTAGGTAATGTGACTTAGATTGATACAGATTGTTTCTAAATGTATAATTATGTAGAGCAATAATTAATTTACCTTTATTGTTGTTTGATATGATATCATCTCACGGTCAATTCTCCAAATGCAAATGAAAGTTGGTCGACTATTACTCGTTAACTTGTAAAGCCTACTTAGCTGTGATGAGTTTCCTTTTACTTTCGTTATATTATATACTACTGCCATATTGTTTTTCACATATGTAATAACAAACATTTAGCTGGCACACTGCTGCTGGGCCGGGACACTTGCACTTTATTTATTTATTTATTTATTAAAACTTCATGCACAAGTAAAAAAATACTGCACAAAGGCGGACTTAATGCCTGAGGCATTTTCTACCAGTCAACCTTAGGGTGATGCAGAGACAAAACATGGTAGGTGCAACATATGGGATAGATAACTCGAAAATCAAAAATATATACTAATACATACATACATACATACATACTTATAAACAAAATAAAAAGTGTCAGGAGAAATAACGATTGGTGGAGGAGAAAACGAATCAACGCTGGGATGATTCTGCCAACTTCTTACGAATATATTCCCGTGCCTTCACTTTAAACGTTAACCGTCCGGTTGCCATCCTGATGCTCAGAGGGAGCGCATTCCAAAGGAAAACCGCCTGGACAAAGAAAGAAGAGTGAATGAAACCAGAGCGGTGAGAAGGACATCGTAGAAGACGATTGTTGGTGGAACGGAGATTTTTATTGTGGGCAGAGCACAAGTATTGAACATGGGAAGTTAGGTAAGAAGGAGAAGTGGGTTTGTTGTAAATCCTAATATTACGCAAACGGATCCCTGAATCGAAAAATGGTCTTGATAAAGCCGCAATCATTTTGAACGGCCTATTCAACGATACCCCACATCATGGGATAGACGAGAAAAAAAAATATCATCCCCACTTTACGTGCAAAAAAAATGTTTTTCAATATTTTATTTTACCACTTTTTGTTGTAATTAATATGTATACCCATGGCAGTTTACAGCTTTCTAGTACTAATAGTCTCTGAGCTAAGTCGGACAGACACACAGACAGACGGACATGGCGAAACTATAAGGGTCCCTTATTGACTAGGGAACCCTAAAAAAGCAAAAGCTGATAACGTACCTAATATAATCGTTTTAAATTAATGACGAGACACATTCAAAGTGACGGTGTGAGTGCATCTAATAACTTTGGCTGAGATTTTTCACTTTTTCTTTAAATTGTTATCACTTTATCACAGCTCTTAAGCCAATCTAGACTAAATTGAGTCAAGATTGTACCCTCGTATTATATGACCAATTAAACTGCTATCAGAGTCAACGATAATAACTGTAAAGTTTTATCTAAGAGAGCTTCAAAGTTCTGAAGCATTTAGACCTCTCTGATTTGAATTTCGTGAATGTTTAACGTAGCTGAATTGTTAGACGCGTGGTGTAAGTCAAAGTATACCATGTTATTTTAGTATTTCTTAGAAATCATTACAATTATCGTATGTGCCTTTTATACATAGAAACTGTAGGCATTTTGTTGTGTTAGATTCCTGGAAAAAATAATAAAGGTTCTTAATTGATTATAAATGTGGTATTACTTAGAACCAAACCAAGTAATAAAAACTAAACTGTGGATCCAAGAGAAACTGTTGTATGGAGCATGCAGTCTTCATACAAATGCGCGCCGTTCGGTTTCATAGGGAATATTTATTTTTGGAAACAAAACTAAGAATATTTAAAAAATCGCTGATAGAATTATAGACAATAAAACATGAAAAAAACCTTAAATAGTTTCAAAGTAATATCGTTTTTTATGCTTTGGGTAGACATTACTTCCTGAATTTATTTCATAAAGTATTTTACTACAATACTTATTATATTCACGTACGAGTATAGAATAATAATTTAACATAATTTTTTTGCATAACTTGCATTATATGAAGGCGTAATAACAGATTTAAAAGTCACTAAAATCATTTAAGAGGCTGGATTCGTAGTTCATACAAACGTAATACCAAAATAATTTGTAAATCAAACATTATATTCTTAAGGTAGTGTCTTTATTCCGATTGGAATACAGAATATCTAGGTTCCTAAATATATATTTTGAATGGACACTGATTTAAACAAGAGTTATGAGAAAAATAAGTTTTCTATAGAAATTTAAATTCCTCATATCTCGTCTTTATAATTATCATTCTCCTTTCAAAATATATATTTGGGAAGATAGATATTCTGTAATCCAATCGAAATAAATACACACTACCTTACAAATATGTTTGATTTACAAATTATTTTGGTAAATTTACGTTTGTATGAACTACGCATGCTACGCCGGCCCCTCAACTGTGGTTTAATTTGGTGAACTGCATTGTTGAAGTCACCAGTCAAGCAGTCCAAGGTAATACATGCATGTGTGACGTTGAAAGTATTCTCCACCGCATAGTTAAGAATTTTTAGAATCACGATGTTCTACAAGCCAACTGTGGCTTGATCTATACGCTACATTAATTGAGGAAAATGTCTCTCATAGTAAATTAATTAAAATTGAAAATCATGGTACAGTAACATCCAAATTATGTTCGATACCATAAGGGCTATTTTTGTCTGCTCAAAGCACCACCGAATCTGGTTTACCGTCTCAGTATAATTATATTTATTGCGTTTTAATTTCAAAACCACAGAATGACATTCAGCCAGCTTCTTTACATGTCAGATCGGACTAAAAATATAAGACTTGAGAGACACTGATTTTTTTTTAAAATCTTTTTGATTATTAAAATGGCCAAGCCATTAAAAAGGTTTTAGGTTGATACAGACTTGACATTGGTCAAAGATGTGTGCTATAATTATTAAAAAAAATATAGTTTTTTAAGCAATAATCTGCTCAGTGATGTAGCTTTTTTAGGGTATTTATGCGTAAAGAATTTGAAAACTGGCGAAGATATTAAATACATCGATATTAAACACTTGACTGTACATCGTACGTACGGCGCGCATTTGTATGAAGACTGCATGCTCCATACAACTACATTCAGTAGTTTATAACAATGAAATTTCCATCGGTATCCAATTCTAGTTACCTTTTCATCGTAGAAGACTACATTTTATTACCAAATCAATATAAAAGTAAACAGACCGAAGTGTGATACTAAAATACATATAACTGTTTCGTCTAGACATGTTTGAATTATATTACATTGTAAAATAACACTCTATTTCGATAGCATTTCGCTAAAAATAAACGATAAAAATTCTGGTAACGTTTTCTCGAAAAGAGATGTTTATTTTGTCTGTAATTTGTAGAAACCTATTCAATTATATTTTGCCGAATTCCCACAAGTTATTTTTATGCTATATGTGATCGAAAATACACTGAGAATTTAGGGCCAAAACACATACACACGATACGTCATACGTCGCCTCGTGGCACGTTGCGACGTCGTGTGACGGTGCGATGTCGTGTCGTGGAAACGACATCTACGACATGCATCGTGATACGATGCACGGCACGTCGTCGTGAATACTGAAGATGCATCCTGCGCATATTCAATAGTCAAAGATGACGCACGACCACAGCACGGGACGCTCTTCCACTAGGGATATTAATTGATCTACATCAATGTCGTGCATTTTCGAAACAAAGTCGTTGAGATTTGAAGAAAAATTGCCACAGTTGAACCCGAGATATGGATCGGGCTAGACGTATTGTCTCCTTGCTGTTATCCATAAAATACTTAAAGAGGGGACAGAAACGCAGAAAATACTAGGTACATTCATTTATTTCCATCATGAATGATGGAAATCGCTTTAAGAAAAACTATAATTACATCGACACGACGACATATAGTGCATCGTACCACAATACGCCGTCCTGTCGTGATTTTTTACGATGCACGTCGTAGATTTCCACGACACGTCATCGCATCGTGACACGACGTCGCAACGTGCCACGGTGCGACGTCGTATCGTGTGTATGTGTTTCGGCCCTAAATTCTGAGTAGATATATGTTCCATCACATCAGCATAAACATAATTTGACTTGGATGACGAATGAAGAAGAAAATAACGAAACAATTATTATTCCAACAATATTTTTTAACACGTCACGAGTCTTACCACAAAATAAGTCACTTGTTCAACTCGTTTATAAATAATTCCAGCTTAACGTCAAACTCCATACTATAAAATGTCGTATTTAAGACGCAGATATATGCCAGTGACCTTGAGTGGTTAGCTTGCGTGTTCTGTACTGAGCTCACGCAACGCGTCGTACGTTCAGCCAGTAATAGGACTCGCTCATCAAGGACCACTGTCCCCAATTTGACGCATTATTATTTTTTGTTCACAAAACAAAAGGAATTTTAATAAAACGCTTATACCAAAAGATTTCAGAAGGTTTTTTAAAGAAAGGTTTCCGAAAGATTTGCGCCATTCTCAGTTTTTTATCCGCGTTAGACATAACTTAACCAATTAATTTCACTATGTAATATAAACATAATCTAAATATTCATACTAAGTTATTGAGGTAAAATGCTCTAATTTCTCCTATATTTTTTTGAAATCCGTTTAGGCGTGATCTTCAGTATAAAATCATTAAAAGTTGGTTATCGTCCCCTTAACAGTTACGTTATATCAATCATCTTTAAGTAACGTCTCACTGCCAAATGGAACAGAACTTTTCCATACATCCAATGTAACTTTAATAGCTCCATTAAAACTGTCTGCAGGGTCTTAAAATATGCTCTTAATAGGCGCATAATCTCTAACATTAAAGATAAAAATTTCCCAGCCTCCACCCACATTGTCACATGGGTATGACGGGGTAACCGCAGGCGAGGAAACCTTCCAGGGGGTTATGTATGACCTCCATTAGGAGCCTAATCTTAAAGCCTTTCTTACAATAAATTATCAGGGCTCCGGAAATTTTACACGGTATATTTCAAATACAAACAGCGGGTGTTCTTTTAATAAACGCAACTATATTGTTGTTATTTTAGATAAACGTGGACTAACATTATTTTGGAAGGTTGTTATTTAGATTTATATTTTGCGAAATTATATAGAAGGTTGTTTTATCTTTTAATTCTTTTTTTTAAAACAACCTTTTAATTGGTTCATTTCAAGAACTTCTAGATACACTTGAATTTACAGTTTTGTTTTTTCACTAG
Organism: Tiliacea aurago; assembly: GCA_948098905.1. Lineage (NCBI taxonomy): Eukaryota > Metazoa > Arthropoda > Insecta > Lepidoptera > Noctuidae > Tiliacea > Tiliacea aurago. The sequence goes on along the minus strand of OX402579.1, from coordinate 4,529,770 downwards.
CTACGTGTATTTTAAAATATCTTGATTGTTTAGTTTGTATTAGAATCGAAAAAAAATAGGAAAGACTTTTTCACGTTATACTAGCTGTGCCCGCGGCTTCACTCACGTGACTGTATTATATTGGTTTAGGTACGTTGATGGCAACGTGAAGTACCAAACAAAAACAAAAACAAATAATTTGTTTACTTCTCGCATGATCAATATTTATTTTACATGCAACCACATTTGTACGCCTCTTGGCATAACATAGCGACCTAAGAACTTTAATTTAAGAACTGTATTCACTAATACCTATGATATACAAATAAAAAATGATTATGATTATATTTGGGAGGAAATTATCCCCTACAGATATTGTTCATTTAAACGAAAACTTGTTTAAGTGAAACTAGGTTACAATAATTCTGAAAGCTTATGTGCCACTTCAGGGACAAAGCCTTCCTTTTGCCTTTTGAAAAGTTCTCCATTTTGCGGCAGGTCTGTCCTGAAAACACGTCTAGGTTGTCACGCTACCTTCACTGCGGTTAACCTCAGCGGCTCCTCGGGCGTCCAGTGAGTGACAACTTTTGCCATGTATTATGTACTTTTAAATAAATAGACAACATTTTTATTTTTAATATAAAAACATTTAATCACGTTTAATTTTTTCACGTTGTCTACATCTCTCATAACTTTCCTATCGCAGGTATGCTGTAAGAGATTTCTTTAGAAAGAAGCATCACTATTATACGTTTTTTTCTGTTCCTTTTTTCTTGTCTGTTTATATTGAAGTTTTAAAACTCATATTAAAAGTACACTTTGTAAACAAGCATATTACAAATTAGAGGATTATATCCAAGATAAGAATGCTTCGAAACATGTTGGTCCATATGACAATCTAGAGTAGACAAAATCAAACTGATTGCTATTTTAATTGTATATTTTTTTTACGTTAATTTTCTACTCTGTGATACTGATTACCGCACACACTGACCTATTTTATATTTTTTTTAGGAAAACGTATATATTTGTACAATATTTGTAAATATGTGAGCACCATGTATCTATAACATAATTAATTTATCTGTCATTCATTGCTTCATTTTATTTAATTTTTTTTCACTTTGTGTAAGAAAGTCTTCACATAAAATTAATGTGCCTATACAAAATATTGTAAGACATTTTAAAAGAGTTACGGTTGAGTTTCTTGCCCATTCTTCTCCATACGAAACTATCTTTTGGAAGGGGCGAATCAATTCAATTTTTTTTTGTAAATATTGACATTCAAAAGTGCCTTTTTTGTGCCTATTTGAAATAAATAATTTGATTTTGACTTTATGTATGTACATAATCTGTTAAATAAATAAATTTCATTAACATCGTAATTATTATTATTATTATATTCTTTATTTTTCAGACAACAATGATCCAACGTGTTAGTAAACAATAATATAACTTATTACTAGTGTTAGTAGTTACAAAAAATACAATAGAGAAGACAGTTTTTAAAGTATTGTGAAAAGGACATCCCCAAATTAATTTGTAGTGATTGTCCTTCTCACAAAACTTTTAATAATCGGAGAGTCGATACTCTCCGCCAAAGTTTTTAGAATGCTGTTGCCACTCGCCCGCAACCTTGACAACAGCGACGCGGTTTTCCTGCGAATGACCGCGTGGAAGCCGTCATGAAAGGAACACGTGTACCGTTAATAAATTAAAAGTTCGTGGATCTACTTAATATTTAAAAAAAAACTTTAGCCTACGTGTGATCATACCTTAAAGGGAAACGTTCCAATATACGTGCTTAGAAAGAACCCCGTATTGAATTTGGCCGTGAAAAGGAATACTGTCGTATGTAAAACTGGATGTAATGAAAAAGGCTTACGTTGTTAGATGACTGTTTGAATGAGGAAAAGGTTCCAGTCTTTTTATTCTGTTCTTTATAGAATTTGAATGGGTTACTGATAGACTTTCAATAGGGGAGAGATATAACAAGCAATTACGTGGGTGCCATCTGATACTCAGTACTGAGGTATGTTTTTAGCTAAACGATTTCGTTCGCATTATTATAAAGGCTTTTATCCAGACAACAAAAAAAAACAATTTAAAACGGGGATTCAGTAAGTGGAATCATGTGTACATTTTTTTTTTGTATTACTTGGTTTATCAAATAAATGCCTCATTAACTAAATGAAATATATGAATCTCTCAACACCTTAAAACCGTAGATACCTGCGTACCACGTTTTGACACCGCCTGCCTTAGCAAAATCTCGTAACCAGTAGCACACTGCTGCGGCGTAGCGCTTACTAAACTAAGTAATAAGTATGGTTGCTAAGACCCTTTTCATAACGCGTAGCACTGCTACGGCGTAGTGCTTACTATACTATGGTTGCAAGACCCTTTCGTAACCCGTAGCACACTCTGCTACGGCGTAGTGCTTAATACACTATGGTTGCAAGACCCTTTCTTAACCCGTGGCACACTCTGCTACGGCGTAGCGCTTACTAAACTATGGTTGCAAGACCCTTTCGGCTTTTTATCTTTTTAGAATAAATTAAAGCTTGATAATTCGTCCAATATTATGATTTTCCTAAATGTATCCGGCTGTCTAGGATACATCCTGTTCCTGTTCGGATAGCCTAAAGGCAGGGAACATATTAATATGGTTCTTGTTTGCACTGAGCGCCAATAAGTATATTATTTGCCCTAGGGTGATCATTGATTGATTATAATTCCTGTTAATTTATTGTTAACATAACATAACGAAACGGCAATTACCGTACATATGGCAACACTGGTCTGTAGACTGTACTTTATTATTTATAGGTATTGTGTGTGGGCGGGCACGCAGGCGACGCGAAGGTCAGGGTGGAAGCGAGACAAAACACTTGATAATCTTGATATTCTCGTGTAATAAATGTTTTAGGTAGGTACCTACTTTATTTATGTATGGTGATGCCAACGGATTAATTTTAATGTTATATAATAAACAAATTTTGCCAATATTCTTAGTACTGTTTATTTTATTTCTTTACCTATACAGGGTGTTAAATTAACTGCGTCTCATAGCTTAAGGGTAGGTTCAGTATCGATAAAGGAACGCAGGAAAAAAAAAACAAAAATAAAAACTAAAATGAAAACACTAAAAAAATATTGCAAGATCAACCTAATTTAGTACCTACTAACTTAAAATAGCAATCATTTAGAATTAAAATTATTTTATTTGACGGTCCTAAGCCCGTTAAAGTGCGAACAGACTTATTTTTTATGTTTTAATAATTTTTTTGTTTATTTTGTTATTCCTGGGTTCCTTTATCGATACTGAACCTATCCTAAAATATGGTACGCAGTTACTTTAACACCCTGTATACTCACTAAACCTGACTCGGGTTCCGTACGTATTTTGCGGGTGACCACTGAAAATCAGTTCTGTGCTGTGTTCCCCCATAGCACAGCATCATGCTGAGTGCAAGTGAGTGCTTGTCACAGTCATGACGTGTAACTGCCGACTATTTTTTTTTTTGTGCTCGTGATTATAACGATGTGTTTTGTGTAATGTTTACCAACTCGAGTTTCATGTTTTCATATGCACGTGTTTCTGTGACAAATAAAATTATTTGTCTTTCTTTTCTTTCTATAACATCACGCCTGCATTCCCCAAAGGGTTACGCAGAGGTGCACCTATAGTACCGATTAAGTCCCATGTAACATGGAGTGAGCCATTGCCATCAACGGGGACCAAATCCAGACTCCGGGTTGGTACTGAGAAATTCCAGATGAAAACCCCAATAACACTTTGGCTGACCCGGGAATCGAACCCATGACTTCATGACTTATAACATCGCCTTGGATGAGTCTGTAAAGGTAATATAATTGTGATTTACTCGTAAATAAATAAATAATAATAATAAATGTTGAATACTTGATCAACAACTACGGTACTTCACCAGCACTTCTAGAATCCACCTAATTTCTATGCCAAACAAATAACAAGAAACCAATACAATCTCTCTGCCCATCCCTTCGGGGATCACAGCCGTGATGCTATGTTATGCAATACAATCTACGAGTATTTCCTTTCTCCGCGTTGAGTTACCAATCAATGGTATAAAGAATCAAAAGGTAATGGGTTGGTATATTAAAGTAAATAAGGGTTTACGAGAGCAGGTAATCACACATAAACACAGAAATAAAATACGATCGTAAATATATTGGCTGTGATGTATCGAATATAGAAATTGTTTCACGTTGATATGCAATGCTGGAAGAGGCATTTTTTGAAGAGGTTTTAAGCCATCTGTCCAACGCCGACGTGAAAGCGACTAGCTGGACCAACGATTTTCTTGCTCAAGAAAAGTAAATAAGATTGAAGATCCCGTGTAATTAATAAAGTCAAAGTATTTATACCAAATTAGGCACTTAAAATGCACTTTTGAACGTCAATATTTACAAAAAAAAAATCAATTCTAGTCGCCCCTTCCAAAAGGTAGTTTCGTATGGAGAAGAATAAGCAAGAAACTCCACCGTTAAAATGTTTTACAATATTTTGTATAGGTACATTAATTATATGTGAAGGCTTCTAGATACACTTAAAACTTTAATTTACAGTCACTCGTTTAAATACTACCCTAATTTAACCTTATTTTGTAAAAAAAAAGTGTGATGTATATTATTTGATCAACGTATAATAAAAGTGCACTCCATCTGAGTACTTACAGAAAACAACAAAATGCAACCTCGTTAGGGAATAAAAGTCGCACAAATCGAGTCAGGCAGCTGCAAATAGGTTACACGAATTCTAAAGTATATTCTGTAAATGCAGTATTTATAGCGTTACAGGTACCCAGATTAGTTGCAATGTTGTGCTCGTATGTACTAGTTTGTACACGCCAGCTTAAATTAGTTCAACGGTTCACAGAATGTTAAACCTAATCAAAGAAATTCGAATGACTACCGTTACTATCAATATTCATGATTATGTTACCCTACTATGAATATTATGGAAACTAAAATATTAATTATTGCAATATATCCTACTAATAATATAAATGTTAGTTTGTATGTTTTTGATGTTTTTTGTTTTTCTATGAATTGTTTGATTCGCTTAATTTTAGGGTTCCGTACCTCTAAAGGAAAAAAAGGAACCCTTATAGGATCACTCGTGTGTCTGTCTGTCTGTCCGTCTGTCACAGCTGATTTGATCCAAATTTACTGGACCGATTAAGTTGAAATTTAGTAGACATATGAACTTCTGTGACCCAAACACGGACGTGTTACGAAAATAAATTAATTTTGAATATGGAGGTCATTATTGGGCGGCAAATTAGAAAATTTAAAAAAAAAGTTTTGCTGACTGTACCGTGTGACATATCAAATGAAAGGGCTTGTTTTAAGAATTAAAAAGAAATATATATACGTTTAAAATACATACTTTTGAAATTATTTAAGAAAATAGATGTAAAATGACCCCATAACTCCGAAACTACTGAGCCTAAAATTTTGATAAAAATACAGAAAATAGTTCTTTACTCATAGATTACAGGAAAACCTTTAAAAAGTCTGTGGTCTTAAATAAACATGGTAAATCACTCAATATTATGCGTACAAACTTACATTTGCAGTTGGAATGTATGCGGATCATGTTTTTCAACTACAATGTTAAGTTTGTTCTTGGGATAAATTCATCCCAACTACGGAACCCTTCATAGTGCGTGGTCCGACATGCACTTAGCCGGTTTTTTGTTGTTTCTTTTGGTTTATGATTATATTTTTTTTAATTGTTTGCATTCGACAGTATCTGCGTATGTTTAGATGTTTGGATATTTTTTACTCAATCACGCAAAGACGGCTGAACGGATTTCATGAGATTTGGCACACAGATAATTTATAAGCTGAATTAACACATTTTATTCCGGTAGTAGGTTCCCGTAGGATGATTCCGGACTTCTACGCAGGCGAAGCCAGGGAGTAAAAGCTAGTTATCAATATTTGAATACAATACAGAGTGATATTTCATAATTTCATTCAGTAATAATGACAAATTAATCTAAACAGCGAAATATTTGGCAGCTATTTGTGACGTTGCCAACTGTCAGAAAGCACCCTCTTAATCTACGGCTTCCTCAAAGATCGGTGGCCATCACACGGTGTCCACAATTTACGGGCAAATGACGTCACAGAAACTTTATGTAGTAACGAAAGTAAGTTGGTGTGTCTTTCAAGAGAGAGTTTTTGACACCGTTAAGTCAAACCCCGCTGCACAAAGATTTAAATCGCTAGAATTGCCCTCACTATTACTAAATTACAATACAAAGTGTTCATAATGAGAAGAGTGAGCCCCCATGGTAACCAAGTCAAAGTCACTGCGTCATAGTGAGGTGTCAAAAAGAAACACAGAAACGCGGCTATCTTTTAACGCGGTAGGGCCAATGCTGGCCAAACAAAAGATTTAAATCTTTGCCATTGTCATCATGTTTATAACAGCCATCTCTGCGGCCGTCAAGTGTGGCCACCGCTGTTCCTGAAAACTGTATCTTTAAGGATTGTTGCTAACGTTAGAAATTGTCTCTAATCTCTCTGGACTTCAAAAAATACTGCCTTAGTTTTGGAAAAAAAAAACAAAAAACTCAAAACATTTATTTCAAATAAACCATTTAGACACTTTTGAATTGTCAAAAAGTCGGTCAGATAGAAAAATGAAGCTAGTTGCTCATTTCAAAGCGTAGTAGGTACAGACGCCAGTAGGTCAAGCTACCCGAAACTGTCAAATTTTCCCAATCAACCTTGAACCTTATGCTATTACGATAAAGTTGAAAATCTTTTAAAGAAATTTGACAGATTGTGGTAGCTTGATGTGCGTCTGTACATAAATGTATATGGAGAAGAACGGGTAAGAAACTCCATCGACACTCTTTTAAATTATAATATTTCAAAATGTTATTACATCTATAGTGTTGAATTAATAACTATTATGTGAGGACGATATAAAAAAAACCACGTCCATTGTACAGTAAATAGACACAAACAAAAAAAAAACTACCGCCTTGACGGCTAAGAGAGGACCAGTCCAACTGACGGCACCCGTTAACGAACATGACGCATGGATCAGCCATTCAGCTATGCATCGGAGAAAAGATAGCTAGAGAACTTTTCTTGAAAAAGAACTCTACTTAAGGCGACGGTAACAGACTTTTAATGATTTTATACTGAAGATCACGTCTAAACGAATAGTGTTAATGCTTTGAAAAAAAATATATTTTAAATTAGAGCATTTTCTCAATAATTTAATATGTGAATATTTTAGATTATGTTTATATTACATAATTAAATTAATTTGTAAAATTATGTCTAACGCGGATAAAAAACTGAGAATGGCGCAAAATCTACCAAGCGTATTTTTCTGAAACCTTCACCAATTTAAAGATAATTTAATTATTGTTTCTTTTAATATACGCGTTTTATTAAAATACCTTTTGTTTTGTGTATAATAAATTAAAAATGCGTCAAATTGGGGAGAGCGCTCCTTGATGGGCGAGTCCTATTACGGGCTGAACGTACGACGCGTTGCGTGAGCTCAGTACAGAACACGCAAGCTAACCACTCAAGGTCACTGGCATATATCTCCGTCTTAAGACTGAGATATATGCCAGTGACCTTGAGTAGTTACGATAATAGTATCGTCGCCTTAAGAACATCTATGTGACGCTGACGGTGTATGTAATAATAAGAGATGAAATCAATAACGTTTCACATGTTATTGACAATTCTAATGTCCCTTTGACTGGTCCTATTGAAAATCAGCAATTGAATAAGTGTTGACTTTCAATAGGAACACATCGTTGTCACAGACTGTATTGTGCTTGTTTTCGAACAACTCCATCACATAGGTACTTGCTTGATCACAATGTCAAAACCCTAATTGTTAATTGACACATTTGTGAATTGAACATAATAGTGAACTATCCACACTGAGGAATCCGTCATATAGACGAGTCTTTTTTATGATCTTGTATTAAACAGTCAAGCTAAGTTTATGTATGTAATGGAACTCGTAGTTGTAGAGGACCTCGTATTTGCTGCACCACAGGTTAAAATTCAGTTGCACTTCATAAGGTCAAAGCATGTTTTAACCTTAAGAGCCAACTAGTCGCGGGCTCGAACTCACTGGCGGGCGCGGCCAAAAAGCACGCTGTCTCAACTAGCATCGTGTCCGACAGAGATAGCACCAGTGATGAGCAGCTAGAAGCTAGTCTGCACGCATAACGTCTAGTCGCACGCACACAAACACAGTGCACGACGATTCATACTAAACCGCGCGCGTAAAAATATACGAAAACTCCTTTGGAAGGTGGGGTTTTATGAAAAAACTACTGCATAAATCAATTACAAATAAAGTTTATTATAATCTTTGACAATTGAGCTTTGTCGGAACGAACTTTGTTTTTGAGATTTTATACTTCTTTTATTACTTATTTACGCCCCAAAGTTGCGTTAAATTAGCAGGAAAAACGAATCTTTTTTGGCTCATAACTTTTTAATGCCTTTGTTTTTTACTATTCTGCTTCTGTACAGACAAAATTAATAATACGATAAAACTATATCATGTTTTACTTTAGATGTACAATGTGTAACAGTGGAGTAAAACCCCCCCGAAATTTGTATGGAAAAAGTAACGTCTAGTTGCGCCTTAAGACTGATTCTCCAATGAAACTTAACGCGATCCCATCTAAACTGCGTTCAACAGCTATTAGTGTTGATATTCTCCATTGAAGTAGGAATACTATGGCGATGGCATATTCTGCTATAAGAAGAATAGTTATAAGAATATCTATTATATAGACACAGACATGTCATAAAGCGTTTTGTTTCTTTCTAACTAATCAAGAGCTGCTTATGAAAAAACCTGTTTACGGTGTCTTTGGATCTGTATTTGAGTTTTTTGCCACCGACTTCCGAAATTAAAGTTATTTTTCACTTTGTAGTGTTATTTTTGGTAGTCGGTTATTATTTTTTTGTAAAAAGTTTTTTATTTTTCACCGCTTAGTGGGTCAGTTTTGAATTTATCTAAGTTACAATAGCCTAATGTTAACTGCTAATCACCTTTTACAAAATATTGCTTTTCCTGATGCTGGGACGTTGATTGTTAAGGAGTTCTCCTGGTAAGAACCAGGAGAACTGCCACTCACCATATGCATAGTGACGAGCATAAATTGCTTAATCGCAACCCGTTAAATAGGTGCTCATTATTATATTGTTCCGGTGGCCATCTGTGGGCTCCATCATCAGTTCCACTTCACCAAATGGTGCTTTCAGAGAGCAAATGCACGAAGTACTATAAAAAATATCCAAATCGCTATAGGTTTGCATATAAAATTTGAGGGTTTTCCTCGATTTACTTGGGATCCCCTCATTAGATTCTGATTTGGTGGTAATGGGACCACCTCGGGAGTATACCCTTTCGAACAAAAAAAGAATTTTCAAAATCGGTTCATAATTGACGGAGCAATCGCGTAACAAACATACAAAAGAAAAAAAAACATACAGCCGAATTGAGAACCTCCTCCTTTTTGGAAGTCGGTTAAAAATAGAGACATCTAAATGTTTGTCAAGGACTACAGGCAGCACTTTTGTGTGACGTCAAAAACATAATATCTATGCGTGACCGGTCGCCATGTTTATTGCCAACTTTTGTGGTGCTGTCAAACGGTTGCTGGCTTTCTCTCTCGCACTTGGAGTAACAACCCTACGAAAGGCGGCCATTTTAAATTCCCGATTTTTGTAGGTACGGCTAGTCCATAGGTTTATAACACAATGATATTCCCCAACAATGATAAATGATTTTTATTACTGTAAGTAGGATTGTACAAACACTTTTACAAGTCACTCATATTTTAAAAACTAGATGAGGGCGGCGTTTCCTATCTGACTACTCTGAGAAGAAAGGCCGAAACAAACTCAGAGGTCACAGTTTCTTTTAAAGTCCAGACATAATCTTGGTCAGATCATGTGAAGGCCATGCAGCATGGGCATGTGTCTGAAATGGTCTTTTGAGGAAAGAACCACACAGATTGAGTGGACCTGACCAGTCAGTGCACGCATTTGTCAGTAATCGTGCAGCTCTACTCAGAACTTAAGGAGCTCAACGATGCGACGATCAAAACCAAAGAAAGGCCATTTGGGTAGGCCGCTTACAAGACTCAAACTGCCAGACCATGATTAACACTAACTGATAATAAAAGAAAAGGAAAAATAAAAAATAACCCACATAGTCTTCACATTCACAATAATTAAAATAATATAATACTTTACAAGTGAATATTTAAATGTCACTGTATATAAAATAATAAAAGTTAGCAAAAAAACATCAAACAATAAAAATAAACCACCTGAATATGTAAAAAAATTGGAGCAGCTCAATCCCAAGCCTTTTTGTCCTCAATATAATCTTTAACGGTATAAAAGGCTTTCTGGTACAACTTACGTTTAATGAATGATTTGAATTTATTAAGGCTTAGATCTTGAACGTGGCTTGGAAGTTTATTAAAAAATGATGACACTGACAGCTCTTGGGCGCGGTTTAGATCTGCTGATCGCATTTAGTTTCATTAGTGAAATTGGCCCTTAGTGAAGTTGCAATATACTGGGAGTTTATGTAGCAATTCCGAAGCCCAATATTCCTACAATATTAAAAAAAACTGAAAACTGTCTATTCCACACTTTTAACTCCACATCCTTACGACACAGCATTCGTCACGTGGCGCGGCTATATCCGTAGGGAGTAGCACGACTAGAGACGTTCTTAAATTTTCATACAGTAAGTAGGTACACGTCATGACGACACATCAAGCCATACAATTTCCAGTATAACCTGACCTCGGATTGTGTAGGATCTAGAGAGGCGAGCGCAATGAGAATAGCCTTTTTTAAGGCATGCTGCACATTCCTTTACTCGGAAGCCTTGTGGTTCACATATACCCAAAAGGCTTACTTACAATGCTCTGTGTATCTCATTCAAGACGCATTCAGGGTTTTGCGCGCTTTTGTAAAACCTTGGCGCTGTTTTCCATAGCACGCACTGCCGGCTTGGATGAACTGAGTGTAAGAAATGTGCCTCCCTACTCGCAGGCTGCTACACATCATCCTGCAACCAATAGCCGCCGGGGCAAACATCCTGCTGGTGTGGGCGCTTATAAACGGGACCCGCAACCTTTTTTTTTTTGTGTGGGAAATTATCAAATAACTTCTCCCGCTCTAGGCTGAGCGAGAGGGCGTGTCAGACTTTTACTGACTAAAACCCACCCGTGTTCCTTACGTTGCCTGTGTGCCGGGGCCACGATATCCCTTTCGGACAAACTCGCAACTCTGGCAGGAATTGGCCCTAACGGGCCCCGTCAGTTGGTGCTGGCATCTTTGAGGCACGCGTGAAACACAACGCACCGACGACCCGAGCCTGGTCCTTATCGGACGGCGATCTACCCACGGCTCACCGTCCGCAGGCCGCGCCTACGGTGGCCGGAAATCAACTTGCGACTCCCGACGTCCGGGGCGTCTCCTGCGGCGGCTAAGGCCGTGAGGGCGCGAATCGAAGTCGACCCACACACACCACGCGCCCGCCTCGCGCCCGCCCAGCGCTCACCCCGTACACACGCTGCACACGCCTTGTGCCCACGCTTCGGCTAGTGCTGTGTTGCCTGTGATCAAGGGCGTTTTTTGATTAAATAGTAAGTATTATAAACGGTGCGCGGCGTGCACGGATTTAGCGCGTGGTGAACGCAGGTGGAAGGCGGGCCCAATAGGTGCGCGTGGTCGGCGCGGGTTATCTCAATGCGGCCTTATTGCGTAACACAGTTTGAATCACAATCGGAATGATATTGAAGTATATTGCTAATTCAATGCTTCATGAGTTAGAAAAAATTGTCTGCTCAACAACGTAAATAACGCAATGAATGTTGTGTAATTGTCAAATTAAAAACCGATTCCTAAATGATAGTGTGCGCTGGTCTGTTTAAGTTATTCGGTAAGTACTAACACAGGCTAAGTTATATGGTTACTAACACTGTGGACCTCATTGAAGTCTGATTGAATTAAGTTTATTAAAGGCTCAAACGCTGCTCCACTTTACGTACCATGAGAGGTCAGCTTATACTGGACAAGTAAAGCTCGACGTGTCGCTACGTTCCCCCATCCCGTCGACGTCACGGCCAAAGTGAAAATAACAAATTGGCAAATAGAATTTTATGTGTAACCATAAAATGCTTCTATGATGTCATCAGTCATCTGAGATAGTGACTATGGTGTCGGAAGTAATTTTAGATGAAATGTATGTGTGCGTGTTTGGTGGTTTGACATTAGATTTGCATGTGTAGTGATGCCATTTTTTTAAATCACTACCGATTAATGTTTTGGTTTTTTTAGAATACTCTCTTTTGTATTGTTATTGTATTTGCGAAAGCGGTTTTAGTAACACATAACAAACATCTCAGGTAGTAAAGTGCCTATAACAATAGAATGGAGGATAATTAATCTTCAATTAAATATGACTGTGTTTTTAAGCAAGCTACGAAGGTGTAAAAAGTTTGAACGCACAATGAAGAAAAAAGAAAAGAAAGAAAGAAAATACGTTTTTTTTTCTTTCTTTTTTGAAGGGTTCTTTCTGCAGGTGGGATGAATTTATCTAATGAACAAAACTAAACATTGTTGGCAAAAAAACATGTTCTCCCATACATTCCAACTGCAAAAATGTAAGTTTGTACGCACAATATTTAGAGATTTACCATGGTCCTCATATGATCTGACCAAGATTATGTCTGGACTTTAAAAGAGACTGTGACCTCTGAGTTTAATTCGGATCTTCTCAGAGTAGTCAGATAGAAAAAGCAGACCTCATCTACTATTGATATGAAAATTTATTTAGGCGCATTGAGCACTTTTTAACCGACTTCCAAAAAGGAGGAGGTTATATGTTCGGCTGTATGTTTTTTTTTTTTTTTTTTTTATGTTCACTGATTGCTCTGTCAATTGGGGACCGATTTAGAAAATTGTTTTTTTTTTTGAAAGGGTATGCTCCCGAGGTGATCCCATTGTCACCAAGTCAGAATCTGATGAGGGGATCCCATGAAAATCAAAGGCAATCCTCAAATTTTATAGGCACACCTATATCGATTTCAGTATTTTTTATAGTAACTCATGCATTTGCACTCGGAAAGCACCATTTGGTGAAGTGGAACTGATGATGAAGACCACAGATGGCCACCGGAACTATTTAATAATAAGTATTTCACTGTTGCGATTCGATTAGACACTTTAATATGGTTGCAATTTATGCTCGTCAGAATGCATATGGTGAAGTCACCATCAGTTCCAGTTCTCCTGGTTCTTACCAGAAGAACTCCGCAACTATTAACGCCCCTGCATCGGGAAAAGCAATATTTTGAAAAAAGGTGATGAGCAGTTGACATTAGGCTATTGTAACATAGATAAATAAATTGCAAACTACCCACTAAAAAGTGAAAGTCGGTGGCAAAATACTAAAATAGATCCAAAGACACCGACTTCCGAAATTAAGTTTATTTTTCACTTTGTAGTGTTTTCTTTTTTGGAAGTCGGTTATTTTTTTTTGTAAAAAGTTTTTTTTTGGGTGAACAAAAGTCATGGAACTCGCGTCATCGTCACCGAAAGCTTCGATACAATTCACAAGTTACTTAGTTTTCATTCTTGACGTGCAGTCCTACGACTGTTTAAAATAGGACTGGTGTGTAAAAGTTGTACAAACCTACTTACAGAAATAAATCATTTATCAGTCCAGTCTAGCACTGGATCAAAACGTTTACATTATTCCAGTCATTCAAAAGCTGTTGATTCGGTAACACTAAAGTGACAATGATTTCAAGAAATTATGTTTTTTCAGGCGCTTTACTTTGTGTAAATAATTTCATCACCACTGCTCTCAAAACGGTGAAGGAAAACATCGTGAGGAAACCGGCATGTCCTAGAACCAACAATTCAAAGACATGTGACATCTACCAACCCGCACTGGGCCCGCGTGGTAGATTACAGCCCAGTCACTCTCGAAGAGAGGAGGCCTGTGTCCCAGCAGTGGGAACATTATAGGCTGATTATGCTTATGCTTATGCTATGTTTTTTTATGTTTTCTAGTTCAAGTTAGTAAGTATTTAGATAGTACTATACTTTATATTTAATTTTTCACTTCCTCTACTGTGAAACCTTCTATTTGTACTAAAATATTGTTCGGAGGGAGAATGGGATAGCTTTTGTTTTTGTAAAATTCCGATGTGACACATGCTCTCCGTAAAAAGAAACAAATTGAAGAGTTTAGTTTTCAGTTAACTTTATCATTGGTAGGAATTATGGAATTACAACAAGGCGTGTTCACAAAAAGACAACAATGATACGTGTTCACCGTTTAACGTTTAATCCAGCACTGGATTGGCCGTCTCCATATTCCAGTGGCTATGGAGTGGGCGAACTGGAATAAAAAAACCGGTCAAGAGCGAGTCGGACTCGCGCACCGAGGGTTCCGTACTTATATATGATGTTGATGATTTCTAAAAAACTGTGCTTTTTATAGACATCGTTTTATTTTTCCTGTAAACTTTACATACACTTCTATCACATAGTATTTTTTTTTTTGATTTTTATCTATGCAAACTTCGGAGATAAGGGGGGAACGGTATTTTTTTTTACATTTTTCATCAAACGTCGAAAACTACGCTGCCTAAAAAAAAAAAGAAAGAGTTTGAGAATGTGCAAACAGCGCTATTTCATATGATACCCCATAGCCCCATAGCCCAATTTTTTAAGACCCCCTTTCAGTCCCTTTTGCAAATTTTTTTTTTTTTTTCTTATTTGCATAATAGTTGGGCAAACGTCATCTAAAACTGTTCTAAATTTCAAGTTCATAGCATTGTTAATATATTATGTATATTTAGGTTAAGGTATTCATCTATGGGTCTTTGTAACCTGATATTAAATGGTTTATTATATTATTATTTGTAGTTCTTGCGATATCCAGGTGTGACAAAAAGACAGACAGACAGACAGACTTAGTCTCACCATAAGGGTTCCTTTTTACCATTTTGGTACGGAACCCTAAAAAGTAGACACTGGGTTAGGTATATTTCAGTGCCGGTTTTCGATCGCTGGACTGGAATAATGTAAACCGCACGTTTGAACTATTTTCACTAGTCACGAGTCGTTGACCTACTATTATTTATCAGGTGATATCTCTATGCATTTACATGATGTTGTTTAATATAAAAACAAAAAAAATGTGTATTTGCAAAGAAAATCGTCTACGTGGTTTATTATGGCGACGATAACCGACTTTTAATGATTTTATACTGAAGATCACGTCTAAACGAGTAGTGATAATGAATTGAAAAAAATATATGTTAAATTAGAGCATTTTATGTGAATATTTTAGATTATGTTTATATTACATAGTGGAATTAATTTGTAAAGTTATGTCTAACGTGACCAAAAAACTGAGAATAGCGCAAAATCTACCAAGCGTATTTTTCTAAAACCTTCAACAATTTAAAGATAATTTAATTATTGATCTTTAAGTATACGCGATTTATTAAAATACATTTTGTTTTGTGTATAATAAATTAATAATGCGTCAAATTGGGGACAGCGAGCGGTCCTTAATGGGCGAGTCCTATTACTGGCTGAACGTACGACGCGTTGCGTGAGCTCAGTACAGAACACGCAAGCTAACCACTCAAGATCACTGGCATATATCTGAGTCTTAAATGTGATAACCTCATCACAACTTAGCATAGGCAACTCACTGCCACCAAAGTAAACCAAATACCCTAGAGGAATAGATTGCAC
The DNA here is from genome assembly GCA_948098905.1 of Tiliacea aurago. Taxonomy (NCBI): domain Eukaryota; kingdom Metazoa; phylum Arthropoda; class Insecta; order Lepidoptera; family Noctuidae; genus Tiliacea; species Tiliacea aurago. The sequence continues at coordinate 4,513,933 of OX402579.1, read as the reverse complement.
GACCAATGGCTTCAACAGTTACAATATTGCATTTCATCTAGTTGACTCCCGCAAATTGTATTGGCTAACAAGGACGTAGTTGACTTACAGTCTGTAATACGATCGTTTGATGACGAGGATTTGATCTTACGTTATTTGAATGTACAATCAGCCTTTTATATCTTCGTCAGTTTTACAATTCTTTCCTTTACTCGTATCAAGTCGGGACACAAAATAAATACTTTTTGGAACTACGGCACCGAGCAGACTATTGCTTGAAAATCTAGAAAACTATACCTATTTAATTACTTGATAACGAAGATCATAATAGCAGATACCTTGACCGATATCGAAATGACACCAACCTTTTGAAAAGGCATGTACATAAAGAAGATATTCAATAGATTACAGATTTGTTGTGTATTTCAAATTGTGAAACTTATATTGGCACTTTTCTATATCATTTATAATCATCAATTTGCTGATTTTTTTTTGTTTTAAACCCAGGGTTAAGGGTTAGGTTTATAGTATCATTGGGTCCTATATACATTTATGGATATGTATAAAATATGTTGTCTCATCTGGCCACGCTACCCGAACCTCTATACTTTTCTTACTCGAAGGCCCGGACTACATCAAAGCGAAGAGGAGAGGAGATGTTTGTAAACGACCAATAAGATACCGATAAGATAACGTTACCGTACCATTGCATCAAAATAACGATATTTTATTGGTCGTTTACATGTAGCGGAATCAACATCGCCACATACGAACAACGCGTCACATTGACGTCACGCGAATCCTGCATCGCGCAATCAGAGTTTACCACGCAACTAGCATATATACAACGTCCTGACATCAACCGTCGGGCAGTTGCCCACTAGACACAACACCCGTCTGGTCGGAGGATCCTCCCTTTTCTATGGTGGATGAGTGAACTTTACACCCTGTTCCTCATACCACCAAACTAGTGACCCCGAGTATGAACGTCAGGGCAGCCTTCGTGCAACTACTTCAGCGTGACTTCATCATCATCATCATCATCACTTCCTCAAAACACACATCTCCTCCCTCCTTCCTCTCCTCTCTTCTCCGCTTTGGTGGAGTCCGGGCCTAAGGATGTCATTCTGGAGTATTGACATTGAGTCACTAAAGCAAGTTCTATCGTGCATTATACTCGTAATTATGTGATAAAAACCTTTTGAATAAAATAAAATGTAAAAGTGTGTTCCCGTTGTCCCCGTTTGCCATATCCCCGTCACGGGGACAGCGGGACGTGATTAAATTTATTTCCCGTTGTCCCCTTATCGTACAAAGTAAACCTTTTTTAAATCAAAACAGCTGGGTTAGGTTAGAACTGTGACCACACAACGCACGAACTGCCGCGGCAGCGGCCGGCGAGTGCCAGAAACATATTTTTGAATGTAAAACCAAACCACGGGGACAACGGGAAGTATTTTTAAATATTTAATTGAAGTACCGCTGTCCCCGCAGAACGGGGACACGGCGTACGGGGACAACAGAAATACACGAAAATAAATATATCTCTTCAGTGTAGTAGTTCTCTAACGTGCCTACTATGATCTTCAGTATTCAACTCCACGTTACAATTTCATCCGCCATTTTGATTTTCTTGATACGTTATGTGGCATAATTATTATACAACATCTCATTTCTTGCTTGCTTTACGACTTTAAACAAAACCGGCCAAGTGCATCTAAGACCACGCACTATGAAAGTTTCTGTAGTTGGGATGAATTTATCCCAAGAACAAACTTAACATTGTAGTTAAAAAACATGATTGTTCTCCCATACGTTCCTTCTGCAAATATAAGAATGTACGCACAATATTGAGAGATTGACCATGTTATTTTAAGACCAAAGACTTCTTATATTTTTTAATTTAATCATTTAATTCAAGTAACAAGACTCATAGTGTTAGTAACAAAATACTTACAAACTATATTAGTAAAACATTAACACAGAAACAATTCGTGACATCACTGCTGCATGGTGACAGGCCCCGCCGATACCTTGCAGCAGTGACTCACTTTCGCACAATCTAGCCTACTTGCTACCATAAACAGGATGCTGTTGGTGCTGCCCCGCACCCTACTAACCAGGGATGCGCACCGCTTCCGCATCACAGTGTAGAAGCAGTCAACGCGAGCTTCAGCAAACATCCCTGATGCGCTGCAGTATCGAGGCAATCCCATCAGTACCCTGAATGCGTTATTGTATTGAACGCGAAGGGTGCCGTATGATTTCTGAGTATAATGAGCACACAGACTACAGGAGTAAAAAAACGTGCAGTAAGCACTAAATATAGTGCGCCTGACCTCCTTAGAGGCACGCTTCAATCTGCGGTCAATCATGTTAGCTCTCACACACAGCGCCCTCCGCTCTCTGTCAATATCCTCATCATCTTTGAGGCCAGTGGTCAATAAGTGACCCAGATATTTAAATTGGTCCACCCTCACAAGGGGCATACCGCTTAACTTTACTGAAGGTACTGCTTCTGGGTACCTACCCCTGGCCCCAAAGACCATGGCCACACTCTTCTTAAAATTATATGCCAGACCTGCATGGTCTGGCATATAGCTCGCAAGTGGCCACAAGTGTCCTAAGCCCGCAGATTGACGCGCTCAGCAGCACCATGTCGTCGGCGTAGCTTATGTTATTAACACACACTCCGTCAATGTGACACCCGACACGCATGCTGCTAAGCGCGCCAATCAGATCATTCACGTATAGGTTGAATAGCGTAGGCGAGCATAACCCCCCCTGCCTCACCCCGCACTCCAACCCCTACGGCTTAGATAGGGCATCCGCCCATCTCACACTATTGGCACAAGACTTGGTTTCCATACCAGTATTTTAGAGTATTTGTCACCTCTGGCGGCCAATTGACCTCTTCCATCTTTCTCCATAAAATGTCGTAGGAAACCAAGTCAAAAGCCTTGCTCAGATCAAGGAAACAGGCGTAAAGTGGAGTGCGGTGATCCGTGTAGTATTTCACAGTGTGCTTCACACTCAATACAGCGCTGTCAGTGGATAATCCTGGACGGAAACCAAATTGGTTATCGTGAATACTTTTTAGACTGCTAAGCTGAGCGCTAAGAAAGAAAAGAAAGAAAAATGATTTTAATTGTCACAGAAAAAACGTGCGTACGAAAACCTAATAAGTAATAATACCTGAAGGTTACACAAAAGAGATCTAAGTACTATCGCAAACAAACAAATAGCCAGAAGCTGCACGTCATGACTGTGACAAGAAGGCTGCACAACACACAGCTCCAGGAACTGCAGGAAGCACATTTTCAAACACCTTTGACATGATTGTGGCAAGAGATAATGGCCTGTAATTGTTCTTATCGCCCATGTCACCAGTCTTATTTTTGACAATAGGCACCACTGTTGTTTTGATCATGTCACTCGGCATATTTATGCATGACCCAGACAAAAAGTAAAAAGCATAGCCAACACTCTTGGCAAATGCGCACCTGCAAATCGAAGGTTATAGGTTTTCCTGTAATCTATTATAATTATAGAATTATTTTCAATTTTTTTTTCAAATTTAATAAATGGTCTATTTTTGTCTTATATTTTATTAAATTGCTTTATCTACACCCATGCCACAAATCCTCTGTAAAAGTTTCTGAAACAGTTAGCTTATTGCCAACATTAAAACAACTAGTGTCATAGTAACCATTTTAACATAATGTTGTAAACGAACATTGTCATGCACGCGCGTTTCACTACCACAGTGCCGTAATTTAAAAAAAACTTATAGGTTATTCGAATTCACGTCGTATCCCGCCATTTTTGTTCGTTATTAGTATTGCAAAACTGTAATATAGAGGATTTGTGGCATGGGAGTAGATAAAGTCTTGTATGCAACGGTCCATAATTAGGTATTAAAACACTCATGTGATAAACCCATATTAGTGTTTTAATACCCCGTATTATTTATAACAGTTGCATAAATAACCTATTAAAACTGTTTGTTAAAGTTATAAAACAAAAAAAAATTGGGAGTCTCACAGTAAGCCCTTTCATTTAATGAGTCAAGGCTTCTACATACCGGGGCGACTTGTCGCGCGACGCGACACGACACAAAGGCACCGCTCGTTCCGCGGCATGCGGGGCCTTTGTGCCGTGTCGCGTCGCGCGACAAGTCGCGCTGGTATGTAGAAGCCTTTACACGGTACAGTTTATAAAACTTTTTTTTTATTTTGTCATTTGTCCCCCAAAAATGACGGGAGTGAGTACCCCGATTAATTTTTATCTTAATAAACTCAATTAAAAGTCAGTTTAACTTAAAAGTACCGTCAGCAAATGATATGTTAAATAATATTTTATTAGTATCTAAAATGATAATAAGTACTTAACTTTAAGGATCAGGAAAAAATGACAAAGTTTTGCTTGGTTAAGGTAAATATTTTAATTAGAGAATACATTATAGAGTCTCCTAAAGCAATCACAGGTTCTAATTATTATCACAATAGTTCCTTTTTCAGTACAGAAAATTTAAATACCTACTCTACGTAGAATATAAACATAATTTAAAAAATACGCAAAAACAGTCTCACATTCAGGAATTATTTATTATAATATAACATAGTAAATAGTTAACTCTAAAATAATCTCTTAACACGCAAAATCAGTTTCAATTTCATATTTTTTTTTACAATACCGAAAACCAAAAATGCTTTTTAAAATTGATTATTAGGTTACTTTAAAGTCTCAAAACATCCAAACTACAACTATCAAAATAATCAACATTAGTAGGTAATAACTAATAACATTTTTTAAAACGTAAGTTTTGATTCCATGCCTCTACTAAATTAATGCTCCTGTCATTTACGAACTTTTTATGTCGACCGTACAAGTTGAAAACAATAGAAAAAAGAAATGTAATCATATTTATCGTATTGGGGGTCCTCTGGGACGGGGGCCTCGGGGTTCGGGGTACTCAGGGAATAACCCAAAATGACCCCCATAGTATTTTTTTATATATTTTTATTTATGTATGTTCATCGATATTTTGGTCAACCTGAACCGATTTTGAAAATATTTTTTTTTTAAGGATGTACTTCTGAAGTGAAGTTCTGATTAGTGGTTTTTGAGTTAGGTTCAATAATACGTATTTAATGCACTTTGTGTATTTTGATTATGCTATTTTATGTTCCTTTCACTGTTGTTTACATAGCTAGTAGTGGAATACGAACTTGTGTGGGGTAGGTACCACAACTAAAAAGAGAAAAACTAAAAACTTTTTTACAAAGAAAAAAAAAAACAACTGACTTCCAAAAAAAACCAGTACAAAGTGAAAAATAACTTTAATTTCGGAAGTCGGTGGCAAAAACGAAAACACAAAACCAAATAAAATAACTTCCGATATTAGTGTTATTTTTCACTTTGTGGTGTTTTTGGTTATAATTGGCAGGCCTTTTTACAAAACTCAGTTTAAAATATACATATATTCATGTTCCGTCCCCTTCATTTTTATCCTGACTAATCTCATACCGAGACTGGGTACAGTCCATGGGATTAGGCATAGAATAAGAATTTATAGAACTGATATTCCGCTGGGAACACATTTTAAATGCCTACTGTTTTGGGACGTAGTAAACGTTCTTGCCGTGGTTTCTTGCTGGCTCTTCTCCATAATTGTGAATGTGAAGACTATGTGGGTCATTGTTTTATTTTTTCTTTTTTTTGTCTCTCTCAGTAGGTTTTAATCTTGTACTGGCAATTTGAATGTTTTATAGGCCAAATATTCTTTCTTTGGTATTGTTCGTCGAATCGTTGAGCTCCTTAAGTTCTGAGTTGAGCTGCACGATTAATGACAAATGCGTGCACTGGATTGGTCCACTCAATCTGTGTGGTTCTTTCCTCAAAAGACCATTTCAGACACCAATGTGATTTTCATTCGACCATTTCACATGATCTGACCAAGATTATGACTGGACTTTAAAAGAGACTGTGACCTCTTAGTTACTTTCTGCCTTTCTTCTCAGAGTAGTCAGATATGAAACGCCGACCTTATCTAGTTTTTAAAATATGATTGACGTGTAAAAGTGTTTGTACAAACCTACTTACAGAAATAAAATCATTTCATTTCATTTCATAGGTGGTAACGCCATCTCTTGGGGATTTAATAATAAATTAATATTAGACAGTTCCGGGTAGATTTTGAAGTAATTGTCAGAACAGGCGATCATACCCCTTTCTCCCTCCCGCAAAGCACGCCTGCCAGAGGCGTGAAGATTCCATCTCGGACGGCCATGTGAGGTAGCCGTGTAATAGCGCTGCGTGCACGCCGTTCTGCTCGCTTAATCCGCTTAAACCGCTTTCGATAAATTCGGTGATTGAACTCTTTAACTAACAACCGCCCGTGGGTGTCATTGAGTGATTTGGTGCATGAAAGACTCCAGTGACAAGTGCCGAGCTTCAAAGCAGGATCCCGTCGCCGCCATCTTTGTCCTGAACGCCTGTCGCGAAAAAGATATTGTAAGGTAAGGCGTGCTCTCCTTGTATTCCTCACAATCGATCGCCCGTTCATCATGTATAATCGCCATCCTTTGAATACAGTCCATTTAAATTCTATAAACTTAAATTGGTAGTTTTCCATACCAATAGGAAACGAACAATTGGAACCGTGCACCTAGCTTCTGATGTTTTATAAGTGCCCATGTAGGTTTATAAGAAATAAAAAATAATATATTTTGATTGTTCAACATAATATAGATTGTCGACCGAGGCGTTCAGTGCTTGATTAGTAAATAAAATTGAAAACTCTATTTTTACAATCGCGATGGAGTCACCAATTTAGAAGTATGAGGAACAGGTTGGAAAGTTCTTCTTCCTCCGTTGGAAAGGGAGGATCCTCCGACCAGATGGGTGTTTTGGCTGGTAGGCTACTAGTAGGCTACCTTACGATTGTTTTAGGGTTTCTGTATACAGGAAGGTTTTTTTTAAATGGGGCAGTAAGGCCAGGTACCTTAACCGTTGTAAGCTACACGGAAATGGTGCCAGGATCATTTTTAAGATAATAATATTTTGATCTGCGTTCATAGTTTTTTTTTAAATAGGACAGTTTGCAAGGAAATGGGCAATTTTCACAAAAACTTTTTTGATGCCAATCGATTCTGCTTCTTACAAGGATTTAAAAACTATAACGGATTAACTGAGGTTTGAGTACTTACTAGAAAAGTCGGAATAAGCAGAATAAGCAAGCTGAAGTGGCAATGGGCCGGCCATATTAGCCGTGGAACCGATGATCGTTGGGGTAGACGTGTTCTTGAGTGGAGACCGCGAATCGGCAAACGTAAGGTAGGACGCCCTCAGGCTAGGTGGAGCGAAAAATTCGCAGGGTGGCTGGTGGCAGCTGGATGAGAGTTGGCGAGAATCGAGCTGAATGGTGTGCAATTGGAGAGGCCTATGTCCAGCAGTGGACGTCTTTCGGCTAAAATGATGATGATGATGATGTCCAGCAGTGGACTGCTATGGGCTGATGATGATGAGAAAAGTCGGAAAGTGCATAAATCTTTACCCATGCATTTCGAAGGAAATGAAACTGTGCAGCATACTTTTAATGATAAAAAAAATCCTCCGTAAGTCTGCTAATTCTGGCTTATTGCTCTGCTTGTGCGATGTAGGATTCGCGTGACGTCAAGTGCAATGCGTAGTATGTATGTGGCGTTATAGATGCCCTCAAGTCTAGACTTGAGGGCATCTATAACGCCACATACACACCGAGTAGCGCCTCTTGCCTAGGCAAGAGGCGCTACTCGGTAGGGAGTGGTAGGTGATTCATCATCTGCCCAGCCTTTTCCCAACTATGATGGGGTCGGCTTCCAATCTATTCAGATACAGCTGAATAGAATACCAGTTTTTTACATGGAGCGACTGTCTATCTCACCTCCACAACCCAGTTACTGGGAAACACGATATCCCTTGGTAGCCTGGTTGTCATAGTTTCGAGCTTCTGACGACCCGTAACAACTGTCAAAGATCTACAAATGAAAGTCGGGACCAACGGCTTAAGGTGCTTCCCGAGGCACGGAGGAATCTTGCTATGAAAAGATGGTCACCCATCCACAGACCAACCGCGGCAAGCGTAGCTTAACCTGATCGGTTGACTCGAGCGGCTTGTATGACTTAGCTACAAGCTCCACTCATCTAGGCTCAGCTCAAGTAGGTGATTAATTACCCATATCGCCACACGTTCAAAGGAAACTATACTCCATTTGAAATAAGATTAGAAATATAAATACACTTTTTTACAGTCCGTTCAACCGATTTTGACTTCTATTCCGTACGCATAAGGATGGCATTAAAAGCAAATACGTGGTTACAATACCAACTGTTTATTACAGCTGCTATTTGTCATGTCACCAACGCAATAGAAGTCAAAATCGGTTGAACGGACTGTAAAAAAGGCTTATTTAAATTTCTAATCTTATTTCAAATGGAGTATACGTAGGTACATCAGTTTCACTTCTATATAGTTTTCTTAGTCTATGATACAGTCCATAGGTTTAGGGTCCCTCGCATCGTCACGATCTCACCCTTCTTCGGGTTTTGTATGTTTTATAGCGCATTTCTCGCCCATTAAATTTCGAGAATAGCCGCTTTCAAGACAGCGCTAGAACCACTCGTATGTAGGTCGTAAATCGATCGCTGTTGAAACAAATGGTTTATGTACGTACGTATGTGTTTGGTTTGAATTACAAATTGGAGGAAGGAATTAGGGTTAATGTCCAATTTTTTTAGTTTACCAATACTTAAATGCTAATACTGGGTCATGTGTTTCCTAACTGATATTTAAGCATACATACGAGTAAGTAATGTTATCTTTAATGGTAGCTCCTAAAACCTTTTGAATGATTAGAAAATGTTATTTTGGCTTACCAAAATATTCTCTAACCAAAAATGAAAAATAGGATTTTGTGATACTGGTTATTTTTGTGTTATGTGGAAAGTAAAAACCTGACATGAAATAAGCCAGTCAGGAGACTCGCCAACGTTCATACGCCCTATAACCAACATGCGAAGTTGTAACGTTTTGAATCGAAAAAACTTTTTACAAATAGGTTGTTTTTTTTACAAGGTTTTTATTTTTCACCTTCTAGTGGGTCAGTTTGTAATGTGTCTAAGTTACAATAGCCTAATGTCAACTGCTCATCACCTTTTACAAAATATTGCTTTGCCCGATGCTGGGACGTTAATTGTTGAGGAGTTATCTTGGTAAGAACCAGGAGAACTGCCATTCACCACATGCATTATTAAATTAAATTAAAATTCATTTATTACAGACAACAGGGATCCATATTATGTTAGTATTACAAAAACAACTTATATTCTAGTGTTAGTAGTAGATGAAGGTAGGTATAAAATAAATTAAAATACAATAACGCACACTCCACGCAGATGATGACCAGGCAAGAACATATGTTTCCTACCTGAGCAACCTCCGGATAAAATGCCAAATATTTGGAGTATAGCTCTCCGCCACAGCTCTCAGGATATAGTTATGACTACCTCGCACTCTGCTCAGCAGCAACGCGGTTTTTCTCTCGAATTATAGCTTGAAAGCCATCTGTGTGGGTCTCAGCAAACATTTCCGAAGCGCTGCAGAAACGGGGCAGTCGCAACAACATCTTGAATGTATTATTATATTGTACGCTCTGCGTGCGTACTATGTGATCTCTTGGTGTAGGTGATCCATAGATTGCTCGTATAAAAGCTCTAACAGTAGGCCTTAAAAAGCGTAATTTTTACTTGGTCAGAGCACCGCGCAAATCTACGGGCCAACATGTTACCTCTGACCGCTAAGCCCTACGCTTCCTCTCTATGTCTATATCATCCTTAAGGTCATCGGTGATGAAATGTCCAAGATATTTCGATTTGGACACACTGTTTAACGGGAGCCCATTCAGCCTTATTATTTCCGGAACAGAGTCCGGACACCTACCCACGGCCTTAATGTTTTTATTTTAAATCATATTTTCACTCTTGGTGACATTATAAATCTGTCCGTGTGAGGCAGCATAATTCTCACACACTCTGAGCAATTCTCTGATTGCCCCAGCAGTTGGGCCCAGCAGCACCATATCGTCCACGTAGTTGATGTTATTGACGCTTACTCCATTTATTCGATATCCTATACTCATGCTGCTGAGCTCAGTGATGAGGCCATCAACATACGGATTGAAAAGCCTAGGAGGGTGTTGGACCATTTTACCTGGTTCTTTTGATTGGCATACCAGTACTGGAATATTTTCAGTATTTCAGCAGGGGCACCCCTGTCCCTCAACTTGTCCCAAAGCACATCATAGGAAATAAGATCGAAGAACTTTGAGGCCATTATGACGAGCATAAATTGCTTAGCAACCATGTTAAAGTACCTAATCGAATCGCAACCCGTGACATACTTTTTTAAGTAGTTCCGGTTGCTATCTATGGTCTTCATTATTAGTTTTACTTCACTAAATGGTACTTTCCGAGGGCAAATGCACGAGTTACTTTAAAAAATACCGGTGTGCCTATAAAATTTGAGGAGTTTCATCGTTTTCCATTGGATGCCCTCATCTGATTTTGACTTGGTGACAATACAACAACCTCGGGAGCATATCCTTTCAAACGAAAAATAAATTTGAAAATCGGTCGGTTATTGATGGAGAAATCGGTGAACATACAAGAAAAAAAACCGTTCAAGAGCGAGTCGGACTCGCGCACCGAGGGTTCCGTATGTATATATGATGTTGATGATTACTAAAAAACTGTGCTATTTAGAGACTTAGTTTTATTTTTCCTGTAATCTTTACATAAACTTCTATCACATATAATAATTTCAGATTTGTGTCTATGCAAACTTCGGAGATAAGGGTGAAAAACGGTATTTTTTTTTCATTTTTCATCAAACCTTTATTGCCAAAACAAATAAATGTTGCGAATATGCAAACAGCACTCTTTCATATGATACCCCACATGCCCTAGTAGCCCCACTTATTTTATTTAAGACCCCCTTTCAGTCCCTTTTGCAAAAAAGATATATATATATAGTTGGGCAAACGTCATATAAAACAATTCTAAATTTCAAGTTGATAGCATTATAGTTCCTGCGATATCTAGGTGTGAAAGACAGACAGACAGACTTAGTCTCACCATACGGGTTCCTTTTTACCATTTTGGTACAAGCAAACATACAGACGAACATTTATGACCTCGTCCTTTTTGGAAGTCGAGTCAGTTAAAAATACAACTATCCTATAGCATTTTGGTCCAAAGTGCGGCAAGTGCAATAAGTATCACTCATAGCTATGAATAAACTAAGTTATTATTACGTGCAAAACGAGTATATCCAATTTTAAAATGGTCAGAATTTACGTTACGTATAAACTCCGTGCGCTAAAACTGTTGCAGCTTAGACAAACTCAAACTCAAAGCATTTATTTCAAATAAACCTATTACAGGCACTTTTGAATTGTCGTAGCGTAGTAGGTTCCTAAGGAGGAGACCGGGCAAGAAACTCCACACATGACAATGCGCGATACCAAATTATTGCGGCCCAGTGCAGTGATCACCCCTCGCTTTGCCATTTAGTTCTTCAAAATGGTTGCATTAACTTAAAAAAAAAAGTTAATTCTTTCATAATAGTTAGTCCAAAATGTCGGTTAATTTCTGGTTAAAAATGTTCAAACGACATCATCAAAGGAATTTTGTTGAAAAGATTATTTCATAATACCAAAACATAATTACTCAAATTTTATTAGAAGGGCCGCGGCTTAATGTGCTTTGAACGGTCCTTCATTGGCGTCTTTTGTCGTCTTCATGGGGTCCAAATTGACGTAATTAAGATATTTAGCTAGAGAATATTAGATTTCTGCGGCGAAATGGAATGACATCAACTTCTACGTAAAGTTAATTAGCTAATATTTACCTTGAGGGTTCGAGGAACAAAAGAAAGAAACCATAGCTCTAATTTTTGTTAATAGATTGTGATCTTCATTAGAAGCTTAACAAATATCACTTTTGTTTGTGATGTCAAAAATTACTTGATAAAATGCCCTGTTTGAGCAATATCAAATAAATTCTAAATATTTAAGTAAGTCCTACGACGCAACAAAAACTTCGGGCAAGTCAAATCAAATCAAAATTATTTTTATTTCACATAAGCCTACATGGACACTTATGAAACGTCACAAGCTAGGTGCATGGTTCCAATTGGGCGTTTCCTATGGAGAAGAGCCGGCAAGAAACTCCACGGTCACTCTTTAAAAAAAAAATGGCATTTACAATGTTTTCAAATTAGTGTAGTAATAGGTATGAGAGGACAGCGTAGGCCCGTCAAAACTACCAGGTACTTATCAAAATAGAAAATCGTCTACAGATCTACAGTCTATTAAGCTTACAACGTCCTCAGCCTCACATTGACAAAAAAAAACAATATAAAATATGATTAAAATAATAAAAGTTATAATAATAATAATGTCAAAGAAGAAAAACATTATGTCAGTGAAGTTTGTAAAAAAACAGATAAAATTAAATTAAAAAATTGGGAGCAGTTAAAGACATTTACATAGTTTTACCGTTAATGAGGTACCAGGGAAGCCACATGTACAGAAGGAATTAATGCCAAACTTCCTTGTCTTCAACGTAGTCCTTAATCTTATATTATGCTTTTTTGATAAGGGCACGTTTAATGTGCGTTTTGAATTTTCCAAGAAATTAAATAATCAGCCTTAGGTAATTTTGCACCACAAATCACGAACTTAAAACATCTTTCTTTTTCTGTCAATTGTTGAGACGTTTAAATACGCTTAACGCTAAATGTATTTAGTGATTGGTGGTGCAAGCGGGGCTTAGTGTTAAACATTTATTTACAAACTCATTCTGTCTCAGTAATCTTTAAACGATATTGACAGAAATGGAACGATGTTTTAAATTCGTTTAGCGTTAAATGTATTTAGTGATTGTTTGTGCAAGCGGGCGTAAGTAACTTACCATGCTATACCTTTTAACTTCATAATGTGTAGCTAACAATCTACCTACCTCTTACACATTATGTGCCGACAACGTGCGGAAGAAGACAATGTAGCATAATTTTGAGCAAAGAATATCGAATATCGATTGCATAATCAGCCTACAGGGTAGGGGTGTGCAAGATTGCGCAGTGTATAAGAATACGCAGAGCGATTCTCCAATCAGTGAAACAGTCTTCTGCGGCCAACTTTGGTTAGCAGCGCACCATCAACATTTTTGACGCGTGGCACAATATTTTTAGTTTTTAATACAATTTCCACAGATGTATTCGAAAAAAACTGAATTTGATACCTGTATTACAGTATGTGTAATTGTATATACTCCATTTGAAATAAGATAAGAAATTTAAATAAACATTTTTTACAGTCCGTTCAATCGATTTTGCGTGCGTGCGTTGGAGGCATGACAAATGGCAGCTGTAACAAACAGTTGGTATTGTAACCACGTTTTTGCTTTAAATTCCATTCCTATGCCTACGGAATAGAAGTCAAAATCGGTACAACGACTGTAAAAAAAACTCTAATCTTACTTCAAATGGAGTATAGGCAGATTGATTAATTTGATCAGATTTTCACGACACATTTTTTTCATAATAAAAATGAAATGCTGTTCGTGGGTAAGCGCATAACGTCAGAACGGCTGTACCAATTTGCGAAATTTTGATTTTAAAATATTCGTGGTGGTCCAAATCAGGTTCTTAGGGTAAACAAAAATTGTAAAAGTTGCCGAGATTGGTGTATTTTATATGATTTATTCGGACAGGACTACGTCTGTCGGGTTTGCTAGTAGGTAGGTAATAGTCAGATCTAAAGTAATTTTCTTAGCTTCATTTGCCGAAAAAGGGCTTCAAAGGAATTCATATTGTCAGTCTTCTAAAAATACACACTCGAAATGCTAGCAAAATAAATATAACGATCCGCAAAACGTTTTACAAAGAAAAATATCATGTAAAAGTAAAAGGAAAAACAGACAACGCCGCGCGGTCGAACGTAAGGCTTATTAATATTCATGAAACACAAATTGGAACAGTGTACCAAATGACCGGACTTTCCTAGGGATTAGTTATCGGAATTCCTTAATTTCACTCTGTGATTAGATTTTGCTAAGTTAACGATAACGTTTATTAAGTTGGTTGATTTGATGGGCTACTAAATTGGGTTTTAGAAATAGGAATATTTTAAGGTATTTTACAAAGTACCTATTAAAATTTCGGTATAGGTAAATCTAAAAAAAACGGATAAGTGCGTGTCGTACCACGCACAATAAAGGGTAACGTAGGTGGGATGAATTTATCCCAAGAACAAACTAAACTGTAGTTTGTAGTTGTAGTTGAAAAACATGGTTTCCCATATATTTCAACTGCAAATGTAAATATTGGGAGGTTTACCATGTTATTTTAAGACCTCTTCTCTCAAGAGTCTTCTTATAGGTTTTCCTGTCTCTATAAGTACAGAACATCATTTAATTTTTTTTCATCGATGTTCGTTACATACATAAGTTTAAAACGGTTTATTGAAAATAAAATACTTGAGACTCACAGTAAGCCCTTTCATTTGATATGTCACGCTGTACAGTGCACATTTTTTTTCTTAAATTTTCTTATTTGTGTCCCAAAAGTAAGCCATATTCAAAATTCATTTATCCACGTAACACGTCCGTATTTGGGTCACAGAAATTTATAATATTTATACCAAATTTGAACTTAATTGGTCCATTAGATTCGGAGCAAATTAACTGTGACAGAAGGACAGACAGATAGACCCACGAGTGAGCGGTTATACGGAACCCTAAAAAGTTAAATTCCGTTTTCATCAATGGACTAATAAATTAAGCACATATAACATCCAGTGGTGGTTGCCTCGATAAATAATATAAAATGATTTAACTGCCTTGTTAGTACATGGTTTGAGGACAAGGATTTTGGTGTGGTAGTAGGTGTAGTTTATAATCAATTTAGATTATTATAACCTAACCGACACCCAGTGCAAATGCGGTGCTCTTGACCAAACCATGTCCCGTATGTTGGAGTGTCGAGTGCCTATACACCTGCGGGCCGATGCCGTGCCAAGACGTTTGTGACAAGACATGATAAATTATGTCATGACAATTTGTACTAACATTTTATCACAAAACAGTTTTATCGCTCAACCTGTAATAAAATGTGTGACTCAAGACATGTCACAGTAGGCCGTGCTCGCCCAGCTGCACTGAAGACCTAAACGTCACTGATCCCGCGATCGGTGTGGCCGCCTACTGGGCCCAACTCATCTAACACAATATCTACAATATTTTTACCTTTATCATCGATTCGAAAATAAGTAGACTTTAATTGTTGAGTTTATATTCAACATGCTGAGACACGCAGGACCCCACAACCCCGCATCGACCGGTCTCCGCGTTCATTATGTCAACCATTTTTTTCTAAACTGGAATGTGCCTTGGCGCTACCACGGGTTCGGGTTCGCCGACCCACATGTCCTAACCGAAAGCAACCGTCGCACGAGTACGTGATCGACGCGATCGTTTGTATGAATTATGAAAAAAACACGATCTGTTTGATCTCGCGAGTATGTCATGTTCATATAAAACAGCGTGACGATCGCGTACTCACACAACGTTTGCTTTTAGTTAGGACGTGGCCGAACAAAATAAATGCGACGATCACGTGTCTGCTTTGGTTAGGACATGCCTGGACGCTTCCGTCAACAGTTGCCACGCCAATAATTGGTCGAAACGATGACCTAAATGGTTACCTACTACTTACCTATTCACTAAACATGGTATATAATATGAACACGTTTTTAAAACCAATATTTTACTACAATGCACAAGGTGTCACTTACACGTGTTCGAAAAATACTGAATAAATTCATTTTGTTGTCATGGTTATTAAAATATTCTACGTTAACAATTAGTAAGATGCCAGAAGAATGTTCGATTACATGCTAAACATATCTCCGTATGTAATTATGCTGATTTATGTGCATGAAACAATGAACAATAGTTGGATTTATTTTGTTTATTTCTTGCAAATTATTTTCTTATTTTGAATTTAATGTGGTGACGTATACAAACGAATTTAACGAACAACACTGAACACTCTCTCTCAGTAACATTAGGTATATATTTGTCTTCTAAAAATTAGGTAGGAACACATTAATATGTGAACGACATGATATCTGTAGGTAGCGTACAGTCTGAATAATCATAATTATTCATGCATTGTGTTTTAAAATTGAAGGTAGATCAATATGATCCGTCATTGTAAGGCTAGGAATGCACTTATCGCGAAATATAAATTTTATTTTTATCTACTTTGATTATCTAGTGATACCATGACACGAAATAATCATCATCATCATCATTTCAGCCAGAAAACATCCACTGCTGGACATAGGCCTCCACCAAGCACCGCCACTTTGACCGGTTCTGTGCTTCCCGCATCCAGCGGATACCTGCGGCCTTCACAAGGTCATCGGTCCACCTTGTAGGAGGCCTTTCAACGTTAAATAATAAATAATCATAATTTCGCTGAATTAAAAAACAAATATTGTTAAAAGAAGCTGTTTTCTGTGGTTAATTTCTTGCATGTGAATTCCTATCGTACGTTTGTCTTAAACCCTCTAAAACACATTGTGCAAGAACGCAATATTTGTTTTTTAAAGACATTCGACAAAAATGTATGGGGCTTGGTCCAAATGTCTATCACTAACATGATCAAAATAGTTAAATAGTTTTCTAAATAGTCTAGTAAATAGGGAGTAACTTTTAGTAAGACACCCATCTATGAGTCCAAAATCTGTGAGTGAATTATGTTTTTTTCAATCAATTTACCCTGAACCTAAACGACTTGATTGATTTTAACAAATGACGTGTTATTTAGATAAGAATGGAATAAATAAAAACATTTTTACAAACTGACCTTAAAACTGATAATTTATTATAATGCGAAAAGACAGACGAGAAGTATGTTACTTATTATAAATAGTGCAACTTGCTACATAAGTAGTTTATTTACTGTTGGCCCGTATTGCGGAAGTGTAGATGGGAACTTTATTTAATTTTAGTTGTGCTAAAGGAGTTATAATAAATAATATTTATTGTGACAATTAATAAAGTGTAACATAGGTTCTGATTGAAAAATACATAAGTACCGATTATGGATTTATAAAATTATATCAAAGACTCTGTCTGTAGGCCATGAAAAATATAAACTAATTGTCTTAAACGTTAAGAAAATGGTTTGGAATTGGAATGGCATAAATAGAGCAAATAAATTTGAAATTAGTGTAATAAGTGAAAAACCAAAACACAATGAAAACTCAGAAGAAAAGATATACGAATATGAAGAAGCTATCGACCTGACAGGTAAATAAATAAAACATTAGGTACTTATAAGATGTGAACACTTTAGCCTCATAAGCAATGAATAAGCGTGAGCCTAACGGCAAGATCCCTTGGTAAAGGACTTTCAAGAATCATTATCAGAGGCACTGAATTCAATTCGCAAGATCAGAAACCCACATTGTATTAATGTCAACTATTATCCCCCTAGCAAGCCACAAGCTATTCATTGTGTTGGTTTATTATTGAAAGGACTTTTTTATCGTTGAGTTTATAGCATTTCCTTTCAGGAATCAGTCAGGTAGGAAATGCCGGAGCCATCTATTTTAAAATACTGAAGAAATAAATATGTGAAAATAATGAACATCATTTCATTTCATATCTAAATGTTTTGTTTACTAAACCGAATAGTTTGAAATTTTCAGGCAATGGCTGGTACAACCGTGGTCTTCTCACGGCTCTTAGCATAGGATTGTTAGGTATGGGTATAGATATCTTCGGATTCTCAGTCGTCGTCACTGGTTGCACCTGTGACTTCCAACTAGAACTATGGCAGAGAAGTACGATGCTGTCCATGCCTTTTGTTGGTAAGTGGTTAATTACTATCTTTGCTTTTTAATTACTATTTGTGCAACCCTTTCTAATTATTCTACATTTATAACTGTAATGTATATGGTGCACATAATTAAGAGTATTGTATCTATCTATCTATCTATCTATCTATCTATTTATTTATTTAATCTTCTCGCACACAATAGGGTACAAAGGTGGGCTTAATGCCTTAGGCATTCTCTATCAGTCAACCAAGGAATATATTGTGTTTGGTAAAAATGTTGATGTATTCGGTTCCAAAACCTTTTAAATTTTCAACAGTCCTAACTGTAATTTAATACGAAGCAATAAGTTTGTTATTGTTTTCAAGTTTCTCAAAAACTCATTCTTTATTAAGATCACCAATTATTGTTTCTAAATCTACTTGGTCCCCAACATTATTTTTTACTTCAAACAGTTATTTTTTTACCACTGTGTTTACTTTCAATCTCGATTTTATTCCAGGACTAATAAGTAATGTCAATACCTTGGGGCTACATATCAGATACAAAAGGTCGAAGTAAAACATTGTTGATCGCTTTATGGGGAAGCTTCTTGTCTTCTTTTATAAGTGCCTTTTCCTCAAACTGGATCATGTTGGTTTTCAGTTCTTGTTTGTGAGTAAGCATAATATTTTTTTTTAATGAACGTGAGAACACATTTACATAATTATTTGACCAACATTATAATTATCATAATAGAGAGAGAGACCTTGAAAATAAATGCGGTGTCAATTATAGACAGATGAATTATTTTTGACCGTATATCTTCTGAACACATTAAGAGGGATGCACTAAGGTAGCCCGCGAAATTCAAATTTTCTTACGTTTTTTTGCAATTTGGAGGTCAGTAACAGGTTGTATGTTGATCTAAATATGATTCGCGGCCATAACAAATAAAGGCTTCACAGAATTATAATCATTAGAATCAGCATTACAACTCTCAAGTTCAAAAAATCCTACTGAATGATTATTTCAGAAATTATCATTCAGTTGGATTTTTTGAACTTAGAGAGTTCTTCTGAAGAATAATATTTAACATTTTTTTTTCTAATTTATGTAAATGTAATTCATTAACAAGATCTTTATTTACAGTTGCAGTGCAGTCCAATCAGGGGCCTATGCACTTCTTGGTGAATCCTGTTCGACCAAGGTCAGGGGTTTTTACATGCTTATAATGACCAGTGCCCTGATGTTATTTCTTCTTAGTTACGTTGGTAAGTTTATTTTAAATGATCTTTAATTAATATATAATATAATCAGGAGTTTAATGGTTATCATAATTTTTAATGGTAATTGTTTAATGGGTATAAGCTACTCCCTCGTTGGCCTAGTGGTCGCAAGCGCGACTGCTGAGCATGAGGTCCTGGGTTCGATTCCCAGGTCGGGCGAAGTGTTATCGGGATTTTCTATAAGGAATTTCTCAGTAGCAGCCCGGAGTCTAGATTTGTGCCCGGTTAAAGGCAATAGGCTCGCCCCCTAATACATGGGACATAATCATAACTGGCGAAATGTGGGTTGTACTTTAGGTGCACCTCTGCATAACCCTTCGGGGATTACAGGCGTGATGTTAAGTTATAATTTAAAAGCGGAAATTAATGATACATTAAATTTAAACTGAAAGCTAGTAACATTTTCTTGGTTTTATAATTCTTTTGTTGAAGATACAGCTGAAAGCCGTTTTGTATTTAATAAGTAAATATTTAAACATCTTATTTTACCATTGTGTGATACAATACTCGTAAAATATGTGTGTAGTAGCCACTAGTAAAATATGTTTTTCATAACTAAATTCTCTAGAATAAATATGTTAACTCAACTCTTTATACAAGTAAAAATAGCATTGTTTTGTGAGGCTAGTAAATCATTTTTAATTTATGCTAATTGTGCTACAGAGACAATATTGCCACTTGCTTTTTCCATGTTTTACTCGTCTTTACAATATTATGATGAATTAATAATAATAAGTTTATTGATTCAAAATATACATAGACACGAGTTGTATACTAGTTACATGCTAAGACTTAAACAACTAACAATGGACACAAGTGGAAAAAAATAAAATAAAATAATTGTCTTTATAAACAAAAATTTAAATCCTGTCTCCTAAACTAGGGATGGCTTGTATCTTAGGAGACAGTGATTCGACCAAGCTGAAGTGCAAATGATGGATCTTAGGTTTCGAGTGTCGATGCTAATTCTACCATGAAACAAAAATGTGAGTTAGCTGAGTTAGTAATTCATTTTAGATTTATTTGAGCATGAAAGGATGGATGCAGGTGTGGAGAAAAAAAGTGGGGGTGTGAATGGGAAAGTGGTGTGTGTGTGTGTTCGTGTTCGTGAGTGTAATGTTAGTTGTGTTGTATATTGGTGTGTGTGTGTGTGAGGTGTTTGTTTGTGTGTAGTGTTTTGTGTTCCTATTTAATAGTGATTTGTTAAACGATGTATGCCAGAAGAGATTCGGTGTTATTGTAGTCCTGTTGCAATTGCTACATATTTTAGCATAACTTACTATGGACATCAATCTAATTTTTTACTACTTCGATTAAATGTAGGATTTATTATCTAAGTCGTATTTCTGTTTAAAACTATTTGTATTTTGTATCTCTTTTTTGTGTTAGTATTTACCCACCACGATGGCATTTTGATCAATTTAATTTTTCTATAATCTGATTTGAAATTGTGCTAACTGTGCTTATCTATACATAATTATTATAATTATATGACTACCGTTGCACCAAATAAAAGTTTTATCTGTCCTATCTTTAAATTGTCCACAGTTCCCGGATTCTTTATCCTCCATCTAAAATTTGCTTATGACCTGGTCTTCATCAAATTCACACCTTGGAGGCTCCTAATCCTCGTAATGGCAGCACCACTTGGAATCAGTGCCTGTCTTCTACATTTTTTCTATGAGAGCCCCAAGTTTCTTGTCAATGCTGGTCGAGAAAGCGAAGCTCTGGAATACCTCGAAAGGATGTGGGTCAGGAATGGAGGTAACAAGCATGAGTATCCGGTATGTATGAGATAATTTAACGGTTCTTTTTATACTTAGCAGTTGTCAAAAAATAATAGGCCCGTTTTGACATTTAACTTGAATCTATTGACCATCGCGATGTAACTAGTGAAGTAACCATACGACTCGATACTCACGATAAATCGATTAAGTTAAATGTTAAAATGGGCCTATTATTTTTTGAAAAGTATAGCTTATAAATTGGAGCAGGTGCTAAATTTTTTCACTCTCTCATCTTTGTGGCCATCCTTTTTATACGTTTTTTTTTTAATAAATTGTATAACTCTGCACGGATTAACCTTCATAATCATTTTAGGAGTACAACAAGTGGGTATGTTGTTTGTGTTCTAATTAAATTCTGACTTTTTTTGTTTAATTTTCTCTTTATTATTGTCTATAGTTTATAATTTTTCGATGTGTAACATCTTTTCTCTCGCTTGCCTTGGGAGTGATTTCGTGAAAAGGTACGGAAGTGTGTAACAGGAAGTGACAGCTTGTGTGTAAGTACTTTTTAATAGCATGGAATTAGTAAGTACGATAGAAATTGTAAGTAGAGGGGGTCATTTCCAAAGGTTGTCTGTAAAAGATCGGTTTTAGCGATAAGACCGCCCATTGTGTCACCCTATGTAAAATTTAAACATTTATATCTGTAACTTTTATGGTGTATATAATAAAGAGTATTATATTCTATTCTATTCTAATTTCAGTCGCTGCTCAGTTGCTTATTACCAAGGTGATATGTCAGATGTTACACATCATAATTATGCGACTATTGTAAGGCCATTTTTTTAGGTAAGTTCAGGCTTTTAAATATTTCTTTTAATTGTTTTTCTTATGTAAGTGCGTAGAGTGATATTAAAAGAAGAAGCAAAGGCTAGAATAGTGAATGATGAGGAAACAAACTTATTAGTATCACTCTGGCGACAAACGATACCGTTGTTCAAACCGCCTTTACTTTGGCGGACACTGCAGCTTTTCTTCATAACTACCGTCATTTATAGCATGTAAGTTACCATATCCAAACTATGTAATATTATGAATTGCGTAAGTAACTCTGTCTGTCTATTATATTTTCACGCCTCCATCGGCTGAACGGATATTATATGAAAAGCCAATGACCGAAAATGATTTTTCGCGGCCATCAATCATCATCATCATCATCATCATTTCAGCCGAAAGACGTCCACTGCTGGACATAGGCGTCCCCCAAGCACCGCCACTTAGACCGGTTCTGTGCATCCCGCATCCAGCGGATACCTGCGGCCTTCACAAGGTCATCGGTCCACCTTGACCGATGACCTTGACATTCGGAACTTACCCATTAAACGATTTAAAATCTGTATTAAAACTAAACTTTCTAAAAAAGGGTACTATAAGATTTCTGATTATTTAGAGGACAAAAAAGCTTGGGATTGAGCTGCTCGCTCTGCTAGCCTTGTGATAAAACTTGACATTTTAATTATTATGCATGATTTTATATACATATTGACATTGCAGAATATTGTATACAATTTTACATGAATGTTTACTTTGAAAAGTATTATATTTACTGCTTTAATTTATTGTGAATGTGAGCACTATGTGGGTCATTTTTTTTTTTCTTTAAATGTTTTCCTTTCTTTACTCAGTTAAGTTTTAATGATGGTCTGACATTTTGAGCGCTTTATGCGGCCTACCCAAATGTCCTTTTTTTGGTACTGTTCGTCGAGTCGTTGAGCTCCTTAAGTTTTGAGTTGAGCTGCACGATTACTGACAAATGCTTACACTGATTGGACAGGTCCGCTCAAATTTGCGTGGTTCTTTCCTCAAAAGACCATTTCAGACACGGATCTACATGGTCCTCACATGATCTGACCAAGATTATGTCTGGACTTTAAAAGAGACTGACCCCTGAGTTTGTTTCGCCATTTCTTCTCAGGGGTAGTCAGATAGGAAATGTCGGCTACATCTAGATTTTTTTTTTTTATATGACGTGTAAAAGTGATTTTAATATCCTATTTACAGAATAAACGATTTCATTTCATTTCATTTCATTTCCTTCAATCAAACATTAATAATTATATGCAGAATAATATGATGAACAAGAGTTAATATCCGATAACATAACCTAACATCCGTCTGAACCGAGTTATCTATACAGGGTGGAAGGGACTCCGACGCGAATCCGTTTACCATGGATTCAGAACATGATTCTTGACCCCCCTGCGTTAAAATATTTCGTCGGTTATTTTAAAAAAAGTTCGCTGTTCCATACATTTTGACTGAGTAGGTATTGCACTTCTGTAGGAAACAGCTGTTTTTTTTTTTAATTACCGACGAGAAATTTTAACGCAGCCCCTCAAAAATGATGCACTGAATATGTTAAATTATGTTTTTTTTTTTTTACTTATTTATCATCTAAAAGCAAGTTTGTACAGCTTAGAGCTTATTACATAAAAATTCAAGTTGAAATATATAATATTCTCGGACTGCATTTGGAGAAAAATCGTTAATCAATTCATTTCTGTGATAGGTTTTTCCAATACTGACTAAGGTTTCAACGTTGGCCTCGGTATAAAACCAAATGCGCCACGTTCCATAGTGATTTGGTCGTTGTCCTTTGACAGCCGGATATACAATGACCTGGGTTAGGTAGATCATAGGATATTTTTTATCCCGGTAGTAGGTACGTTCTCATGGGATAATTTCCGACCTCCATGCGGGTTCACCCGCATTGGTAAAAAAACTGTAAATGTTAATTTCTACCGCTTTTAATTATCTTACAAACTCACTAAGATAGATGCCAAATATTTTTTTTGTATATTTATTTCCATAATATTTTTGGTCACCAAAAATATTTTCAAGAAGTGAAGTTTAAAAAATAATAGAGTCTGAAAATGAAAAGATAAGCCAACATATTTTTTTTATCACATCTTAATAATACTGCCTTTTGAAGTCTCATTCGTTATCTAAGACTTCATTGTTTCGTTCACAATTACATGTTGTTATTTTTATCTCCCACAGTAACAACAGTTTTGTGATGTGGATGCCATATATTGTGGAGGCCTTCTCAGCCGGAGTCAGCTCGGAAGCCCTCTCAGGGAGCTTATGCAGTATTATTATGAGAATATCAAATCATACAGCTTCTTCTAATGATGACCCAGTTAGTAGCAATTTTTGTAAATAAAATACGTATAACTAAATGAGTCTAAAATATTAGTTTCAGACCCGTTTAATTATAACTAAAAGCCTTTTAAGCAGATTGATTCTCCATCTAAAAACACTTTCAACACCTCTTAATTGATAAATTATTTAAAATACTGTTATTCAACACTAAGTAAAGGAAAACGAATGCTAGTGTTCAAAATCTCCCCCTGTTTCAGATATATAGTGCCCATCTGGACACTAAGCTTGGTTTTTTTTTTGAGAACGTCATGACAAATCCTTAATCCTAACTAATATTATAGGTACAGGGTTCTTTTTAAAACGTCAATAATCTCTTAAGGGGTCATTTTACTCATCATTATGAAAAACTTTTACTATGGGACCAAACCTGAAATCTCGAATAAAAAATCTGCTGTTCCCTACATTTTAACTAATTATTCGAACATAAATGTACGGAACAGCTGGGTTTTTTTTCGCGATTTCAGTTTCGGTCCCATAGTAAAAGTTGTTCATAATGATGAGGACAATGACCCTTTAAGAGATTATTGACGTTTTAAAAATAACCCTGTATATGCGAAAGTGAGTTTGTTCCTTTGTTTGTATCGCTTTGACACTAAAACTGTTGAGCTGATTTGGATGATGATGGCTCAGATGCCCATCCTCCTTTTGCACACGGGTGGACTCTGACCTGGGTCTTTAATCAAGTCAGAGTCCACCCACGTGCCAAATTTACTACCGATAAAACGGCAACATACTACCGATAACAAAAAAGCAACCCGTGGGATAATTTCCGACCGTGGGGAAGCCGCGGGCTAAGCTAGATATTTATAATTATATGAATTTCATGAGTAAGTATTAAAATAATCCTTTATAATCCTTCCAGATTGCCTGCTCATCATTAATCCAAACAAGAACCTTACTATCAGGCGTCACTCACGGCGTGGTCTTCGCTGGAGTTACTCTCGCTGTTTCAAAATTTGCTTCAAGAAAGAAAGCAATGATGATAGCATTCCTCTTAATACCTTTGCTCTCCAGTTTAGGGGCAGTCTTTAACCAGAATAACATAGCAAGTCTTCTACTTTATGTTGGAATAATGATGACGAATTTGTGTATGGGTGTGCTGTTTGCGTACTATGTGGAACTGTTTCCTACATCTTACAGGTGAGTTACTGTTGTTAACCGACTTCTAAAAAAGGAGAAAGTTCTCAATTCGGATGTTTGTATATTTTTTTTTTTTTTTATGTTTGTTCGCGCATAACTTCGTAGCTTGCCAACCGATTTGAAAAAAACTTTTTTTGTTGGAAATTGCATAGGTACTTCCCAAATGGTCCCATGAAATTTTTATCGAAATCGGACAAGCGGTTTTTGAAAAATCAACAAAAATCTAAAACTTTATCTACATTGTCTACATTAACGATCTTTTCGTTTACTCTGCATTGCGTTTTTTGTTCGCGCATAACTCCCGTCATTTACGAACTGATTTGGAAAATTCTTTTTCGCCACTAAAAAGTGAAAAATCAAAAACTTTTCTTTTTGTAAAATTTTTTTTTAGTATTGATAGGTCTAAATTTTTGACCAAGCACGTTAAGCTGTGGGCCCTGCGCCTGATCTCTCTCCGGTCGTGTCGAACTGCCGTCCCATTGGGTTATGGGAGTGAGGGAACAGAGAGTACACCTGTGTCTGCGCACACACTTGTGCACTATACACCGTGGCATTTTAATCGTCTTACAATGGTAGCCCATCTCATTTAGCCAATGACTACTAATCATTCATAAAAGGAAGAAAAGATATTTATTAACATTTTAATAATTAAAATATTTTAAATATTATTACGCATAAGGTAGTTTGGAACACCCTGTTATGAGCGCGGTGCCAGCCCTGCGTTCCAAGGGCGGCGCAGAATGGAGCGCAAGGATTGCACCGCGCTCATAACAGGATGCTTTTATAACATTGCATAACCTCGGATTTGCAATGTTATAAAAGTACATTTTAATTCTGTGAACTCTTCACCAATATATTTTATCATCAGGTTATTCGTTTTAACGTGATAGACTACGCTAATCATCTTATAATCTTTATTTTCCAGGGGTATGGCTGCTTGTTTAGGCGTGATGGTGGCTCGAATCAGCGGTCTGGCCGGTGTCAACTTCCTCGGCATGTTTCTGATGACGAACTGCGCCATGACCTTCTATGCTTTCAGTGCTTACCTTCTCAGTGAGTATATTTTTTAATTACTCTTCAACACATTTCAACCATGTAGGTACTTACCTAATCTGGGCCTTAACCGTTTAAGCCCGGCGTTGCCGATTCAGCAACAGTGTGCCCAAACCGTAAAGCCCCGGTGTTGCCGATTCGGCAACAGTGACTCATGCTACTGTAGGCTCAAATTACACTTGAATATATCGTTTAGTATTGTTTGTGGCGATTTTAGTCGATTGTCTGGTAGATATTCTCACAAACGTGAGTCAGTGGGGCTTGACGGTGGGAACAACTGACTCACCGGTGAGTCGGTGGGCCGTAACCGGACTGATAATTTGACAGGCAAGCGTGAATTGACAAATTAAATGATTATAGGAAACTATTAGGAACATGTCACTATCTCCGTTCTCAATCAAATTAGTCAGATAAATCAATCAAATTAGTCAGCTGTTATCACTTTTAATGGATGAAAGGAAAACTTTTACCTATTTGGAGCAAAATCTTATTTGACAACTCGGACGATGTCAATTAACAAACAATTATCCTTTTACTATTCTTTTTTTGTTTGTTCCGGGTTGGAAAATCCTCATGGATGTCCTCCGCCAGGTGGCGGGGGGAGGGGTCTGTCAGACTCTTACTGACTAAAAACCTCCCCGGTGTTCCCTTTCCACACTTGCACCGGGGATCATGGGATCTTGTGCGACTTCCACCCGCGGGGGGAGTGAGTTGTAAGACCCCTCCCGCGATATCCAATAGGGGCGCGTGTGGGACACTACGCGCCACCACTTCGGGACTTTTGTGAAGTGGGCGGCGGACGTCCCCTAGTCCGCCGTCACTGGACCCTTTCTGGGGGGCCGGAAGAGGTCATTACTGCTCTCTGCCGATGCCCGGTGTGCCTGCTGTGGGCCGGATGAGTGGGAGAGATCTCACGCTCCCTTTCGAGCAGTCTCCTTCTGCGACTTTTATGCAGAAGGATAGCACCCTGTCCCAGGACTCCTCGCTGCCGACCATTGACTCGACCACGGCTGGCAGGGACAAGTCGCTGCCTACTCCTGAGATGAGGGCACGGCACGGCCCTCCGGCCTTATATTATTCCTATCTTAATAGTGTCGAAAACTTTCCTAGTAGTGTCGAAAACATCACTGCGTGCAGGGCGACCGCGGGTGGGGAGCAGTGGGCGCGGAGGGGGCGTTAGACCAGTGGACGCGCATCGGCCGGCCCAGCAGTACGTCAGCGTCCGCGATACTGAGCGTTTTGCGTTAAGAGTATTTTCTCGCCAGTCAAGTCTTGATATCCGTTTGTCAACCTATTCTACGCATTCAAATACAGTCCACTATTGTCTAACGTGTTTATAGTTCCTCGTAACACCTGGAGGATATGCCCATTCCTGTTTAAGTGGTTTAATAACACTTATTGTAGGTTGTTAGAACAAACTGTGTAGGTAATTATATTTTTTTTATGTTTCCAGGTGGCATTGTTGTGGCAGCGTATTTTTTACCACCAGATAATATAAAGAAAGTGTAAATACTGTGATTTCATTAAAATATTGTTAATAATGAACAACTTGTTTTCATTCGTAATTACATTTAATTTATTTTGATTCATAAGTTTTATTCCCAGCAAAAGAGATTCAGTTTTGTCGGTTAATTAGTCGATATTTAATTTACATCCACTTAATACAACTTGATAACTGTCGCACTTGCCTACAATAAAATCCTAACTTGAAATTACCTGAAGAGTGAAGTACAACAACTTATTGAAATTGTGTCGAACACTTATCTAATAAAAACTAATCAAAGAATGAAATTAAAGAAAGGGAGATTGTGTCGATAACCAATCCCTGGGAAAACCCAGTGATTTGGTTCTGTGTTCGAATTTGTAGTTCATGAAAATGTATACCTAACTATAGCGCTCGGCAACGCGGACTCGCTTGCATTTTTCTTACATTTTACGCGTGTTTTATTTACTACATAGCTGCTGCCTGCAGCTTCGCCCGCGTGGCTTTTTTCTAAAATAAAAGTTTAAGTTACTTCTTATAACATCAGCTATCTGCCAGTGAAAGTCCCGTCAAAATCGGTCTCCTTGTTTTTGAGATTAGCTGAAACAAGTAGACAGACAGACAAACAATGTTAAAATTATTTCTTTGTTACAAGTACCGTATATACTTTCATAATTATGCATTTAGTGTAAAGCTGTTTTTAGGGTTCCGTACCCAAAGGGTAAAACGGGAACCCTATTACTAAGGCTCCGCCGTCTGTCTGTCTGTCTGTCCGTCTGTCACCAGGCTGTATCGCATGAACCGTGATAGCTAGACAGTTGAAATTTTCACAGATGATGTATTTCTATTGCCTCTATAGCAACAAATACTAAAACATAATAAAATAAATATTTAAGGGGGCTCCCATACAACAAACGTGTCTTTTTTTGCTCGTTTTTGCTCTATATTGATAACGGGCAACAGGTAGGCGCTTGAAATATTCACAGAATATTTAGTTATAAATTAACTTTAAAAATAAATAGTTAAATTACAATAAAACAAATATTTAAGGGGGATATACAATACATAAAACAAACGTGTTTTTTTTGCCATTTTTATAGATAATGGTACGGAACCCTTCGTGCACGAGTCCGACTCGCACTTGGCCGGTTATTGACATTACAAACACACTTCAATTTTATTTATTTGTATAGATTGTCCTTTTCTTTATAGAATTTAGTATATAAATTGTCATCAGATTTTATTATCTACATAAATCAGCATATAACGTTCCCACTGCTGGGACACAGGTCTTCTCTGAGAGGGAGAGGGCCGTATTCCACCACGTGGGCCCAGTGCGGGTTGGTGAATGTCAGTCTTCGAGTTTTTGGTTCTAGGACATGCCGGTTTCCTCACGATGTTTTCCTTCACCGTTTTGAGAGCAGTGGTGATGAAATTATACACCTACACCAAATAAAGTGTCTGCCTGGGATCGAACTAATTCGTTAGTCAGGGCCAATACCCTTGGGGCACCACTGTTCTTATCAGATATTTAATAATCAATAATATACAACGTGCCGCCACAATGGCGACATTAATTCAACACACGGATAGGGCAAGTGGCCAGTAATCATAAAAAAAATATAATAAGATAAGATAATATAAGACTTGGTCTTTGACTAACATCCAGAAGTCAAAACTCAAGGTCTGCCAACGAGCAAAGGAGCGCAGTATACTAGGCGTTAAATTAACTGATCGTGTTCGTAACACAATACTGCGCGTAGCTGACGTGGCTCAAAAGGCTGCCCAACTTAAATGAGACTGGGCAGGACATGTCTGCCGCATGCCGGACCAACTGTGGGCCCAAATGGCACAGAATTGGTGCTCTGAAACAGTGCGACGGGGTCGCGGCAGTCCACGTAGGAGATGGCGGGACAAATAAGATAGGTTCCGGCAAAACTGGAAGGAGGACGCGCGGGCTCGCGAAGGATGGAAGGAGTGGAGGGAGGCCTTTGCCCAGCAGTGGGACAGCATAGGCTACAGAAAAAAACAAAAAATATTAATTAAAAATAAATTTTTCAAACAAACTAAATAATAAAGCTCTCTCCTTCTATTCGCCTTTTTTAAGTTTTAAATTCATTGATGCAATTTTATGATCTATGATCCCGGCAAATTACCTCTGCGCTACAGTTCTTTAAGTACAGGTTACTTCAAGATGCTATTTTAGAAAATTTAAAATAAATGTCAAATATTATTTGACATTTATTTTCTTTTTTTGTATTATGTTTAATGAAATGAAATTAAATATCTTCATAAAACGTAAAGGTGAAACCATATAAGTGTGTTAAATTAATGTCGCCACCAAACCGCCACGCTGTATAGTATAATTATGATCAACGATGTATTTTCAAAAGAACAAAGTAAGTACCTACACGGTTATACGGGAGCTTTAGCAGTTGAACCTATTTTAACAGACAATCATGTTTTTGACTTAACTTTATTAGTGACTAAGTACTGAAAATATTAGTGGAAAGGTATTTGTTTAAATTTAAACCCTAAACCCCTTCTACTCAATTACAAAACCTGACGGCGATAATGGACTAAGCTGAAATATACTCAGTTCATGTTTAAAACACTAGTCATCCAAAAAATATCTGACGTTTTTCTATTTAGATTTTTATTTACTTTCTTTGTATGTTAAATGTTTTGTAATGTTACCAGTACTACATAAATCACTCGGAACAAAAGAAATGGGAGAGTAGCGCAAAACAAAATGCAAAAGGAAAAATTTATCTTTTCGTACCTTTTTCTTTTTTTTTTCTTTTCTGAATTGCCGCTATTGCTTCTCTACCAGGAAGTCAATGTCTATTTTATTTTTACGTTTTTATTAGTCACTGTATTCTCTAAAATATGAACTGCTGTACTTTTACAGACAAATTAAACGTAATGGAGACCGGGAATCTTATGAGTTATTTAAAGTATTCTTTATTTCATTCTGGATTCTTTGCTACGTCATAAAACTTGCGTTGAAAGAATGTGTTGCATAAAAGTTAATTTTTTTTTTCTTTCACAGAAAAAAAAGAGTACAGTTTCAAACAGAAAACGGTGTCGTTTATCAGATAGGTATGTAAGAACAAGGTTTATTGCAGAAGACGCTAAAAAAACTATGGTTCTATGTGTAAAAAAGTTGCTGGTTATTTTTGGGACTAGGGGGTTCTCTATGAAAGGGATTCAAAATTAACTGACAAAATTAAGTGGTAAGATCATTAGAGTCTCTTAAAAAGACTCCAAACGTGTCTGTGTGTCCACATTTACGTTTGAAAGGAAAGTTTCTAATTGTAAATTCGATTTTTTATGATTAAAAAAAATAAAAAATAATTTGAGTAAGTTCTACATGATATTTCCAAACTTTTTGTGGACCAGAAACATAAAATAATAACACTTTCTCGATAGAAAAACATCACGAATTGACCTCTAATTTCCACGCATTTTCGATTTGTTTTATTTATAAATTAATAAAATCGTAGCGGAGTTAAAACTGTACATTTATTATGATAAAAAAAAGGAATTGCTACGAGGTCTGGAAACGATTCCTATGTCGAAAATATAGTTTTTATCTGTTTGACTAAATGTATGTTTCACGCAAATACATACACTTTGTTCAAATTTTGCATAGATATTTCATATAAGTCTGGTCAGTCAATAAGCTATAAATTATCACGCTATTTGCTATGGGGGATGAGCAGTATTACATTAATGTTTGTATTCTTATAGAGTTTACCGCAAATTGTAAAAACACGAGCTATAAAGCAGGTAATTTGACAAGGTCGACCATGAAATTCTACTGAATAAGATTGCGTTTAATGGTATAGGAGGGAATTTGCTTCGCTGGTTCTCATCCTATATAAAAAATAGAACACAAAAGGATGTCGTGAATGGTCATCAGTCTGATGCAGTGCATATAACCTCAGGTGTTCCACAGGGTTCAATCCTGGGACCACTATTGTTTATTTTATATATTAACGACATAGACAAATGTTTTAAAAATACTAAGTTTCTTGTATACGCTGATGATCTAAAAGCGTATAGGTCTAAACAGACTTTGGAGGACTGTCTACTGTTTCAACAAGATCTGGACAGTCTCACTGACTACTGTCTAAACAATAAACTACACCTTAGTCTCTCCAAGTGCAATTGCATCAATTTCACTAAGAATAAAATAATTATTAATTTTAAATACTCTTTGCAAACTCAAAAACTCAAACTCAAACTCAAAGCATTTATTTCAAATAAACCTATTATAGGCACTTTTGAATTGTCAAGGGGTCAGTCAGTCAGATGAAGCTAGTTGCCCATTCCAAAGCGTAGTAGGTTCCTATGGAGAAGAACGGGCAAGAAACTCCACGGACACTCTTTTAAATCAAAATATTGTTACATAGTATTGGTTACATAATTTATGTTGAAATTATACATGTGAGAACAATGTAGAAAAACGTGCACGTTAAAAGCGTCCGTAATAAACATACAAAAAACAACTAAAATACTAAGTTAAAATAAGCCGTGGCAGCTAAGAAATGACCAGTCCCTACTGACGGCGCCCGTTCACGAACATGACGCATGGATCAGCACCATTTAGCTCAACCATTTTGAAGGGAACTTAATGATCCAACACATACGCCACCATCAGCTAGACATTTTAGTGAGCATGACACTCTCAGCCGCCCTGGCACATTCAAGTCAATAAAAGACGTACTCAGAAAATGGTAGGTACATAGTGCTCACACATGTGCTATGCAATTATACAATACTAATAGATGGAATTTATACAATAAAAAGATAGTATTTACAATCTTCAGCCGCTCCAACAATAGATTTGAATGCTATTCAATTAGTTTATGCGCCCTTGTGGAGCAGGACCAGCGTTAAGCCAAGCATTTTTGTCAGCAATATAATCCCCCAACTTATAATATGCTTGGCTATATAGTGTGCGTTTTATAGAAGATTTAAATTTCGTTTCATTTAGTTGGACTATGTGGGGAGGTATTTTATTGTAGCATTGTAAACAGTACCCCATGAAGGATGAGTCTACTTTAGCCAGTCTGAAACCTGGTTGAACTAATTCATCCCTATTTCTAGTCCCATAATTGTGTCTTTCACCTCTTTTACTGAAACTATTTAAATATTTTCTTACGTACTTGATGTTTTCATAGATATATTGACAAGGTACCGTCATGATGTTGATATCTTTAAACAGTTCCCTTAGAGAATCGCGCCTGCGGAGGACATATATTGCTCTGATGGCTCTTTTCTGCAGAATAAAAATAGACTCGATATCTGCAGCCCGTCCCCATAGTAAAATACCGTAAGACATAATACTATGAAAGTAACTGAAATAGACTAGCCTCGCGGTATCTACATTAGTGAATTGACGGATTTTTCTCACAGCATACGCTGCTGAACTTAGCCGTACTGCAAGAGATGTTAAATGAGGACCCCATTGCAGCCTTGAGTCGAGCGTGATCCTAAGGAGAACAGTTTTATCGACGAATTCCAGTTTCTCTTTATTCAATACTATGTCACAATCACTACTTTTAACATTTGGTAAAGCAAATCTTATGCATTTAGTTTTTTTCCCATTTAATACTAAATTATTAGCAGTGAACCAATTTTGGACCTGCAGTAGGGCGTTATTTACGTCGTCAAGATTTGATGCCCGTCTATTTATCTTAAAGATTAAGGAAGTGTCGTCAGCAAATAACACCATTTGTGGTTGGTTTTTGAATACATGGGGAAGATCATTAATATATACTAAAAAGAGGAAAGGACCCAATATTGAGCCTTGTGGAACACCCATTTTTACTTTAAAACCGAGTGAATTGAGACATAAAATCTCCACAAATAACTGCGGCTTTGTTACTGGATGCAAGTTTCGCTAAAACATCATACATTATTGACTCAAATAAAGAAAAGTTCTGATAACTAGGGGGTCTGTACACGCACACTACAACATGCTTATCCAGCTCAACACAGGACAGTTCGATGCAATGTTCAACCGATAAATCAACTATGTCATTACGTTGCTTAGATATTAAACAATTTTTTATCAAGATTAGAGAACCTCCACGCAGCATCGATTTACGGTGAAAACAACTGCCCACGATATAGTTCTCATAATTAATTAACATTTGGTAATCCTTTAACCAATGTTCAGTAAAACAAACAATGTCAAACTTAGTTTTTTCTAAAAACATTTCGAATTCAAGGTATTTCGAAGAAATACCTTGAATATTTTGATGAAATAATTTCAAGGCATTCTGCTGACCTCCTATCTGATAATTACTTATTTTAGAGCAAGAAGACACCTTGTTGCTGTTATGTAAAAGAATATTCTTACTGGTACTGTTGTCTTACAAACTAGTTTAAATGACTATCCGGAGTTAAGCCCAAGACCTCAGTGTCGTCACTAGACAGTGAGCTCATAGTGCGCGAGGAACATGGAGCCTCCTTCGTACAATTAGTGTAAATATTTATAGCATTTGAGCTACATTTATTCAGGCTTACCACTTTATTATTAGTATTATTACTAATCATTGTGGTGTTAATAACACAAGACTTTGACATACTACTTATGTCTGAGTTTATATAAAAATCTAATAGCCTTGCTATTATGTGTCTAAAACTAACAGGCAGATACACAGTATCCCTAGTCGATTTTAATTTTTCCACAAAACAGTTGGTGTCAAAATACACAAACTTGTCACTATAATGACTAACTAAGAAGTGCATATGCTTATTAAGCATATGGATATAATTGTTTTGCCTATTTGTCAATTTTTCAAAATATGGGAAAGCACAATATTATTTTACTACAATTTAACATTAACAACTCAGTTACCCAGTCGGTGATTTCTTCTTTTTTGACTTTAGAACTATTTCCTACAAATACAGTAATGTTGGTTTTGGTATTATATACATTTCCTGTTACTGCTGCCATTATTCGTTTGTAGGTTGACCCTGTCAACCTGTGTGCATGACACAACACTCAGTTATGTATCTACTGTGAGAGATCTTGGTGTGTTAGTTGATGATAAGTTGTCCCTAAAACAACATGTAGAAAAATTTGTAAATAAAGCATTTAAAATGTATGGTTTCGTTATGAGATCGTCCACTGAGTTCAAGCGCGTCTCCACATACCTTTAAAGACTCTTATACGATCACAATAGAATATGCCGTCCCTATCTGGAACCCGTTTTACCAGTAATACATAGACGAGATTGAAAAAGTCCAGCGGAAGTTTCTACTAGCCATGCATTACAGATGCCACAAAACGTATTTGTCGTACTCACAATTACTAGTTATATATAGGCAGGTCAACCTAGAATCTAGACGTAAGTATCTAGAGGCTTCTGTACTGTATGGTATTGTTCATGGGGATTTTGATTGTATCGACCTCACAAGCAAACTTTGATAGGTAGTTCCACGCACTGTTAATATACGTAGTATCCGTGCAGGTGCCCTATTTGCTGTCAATACCTGTCGAACTAATTCTGGTTTGCGCTGCCCGATTTGTCGAATGGTTGAATCTTATAATTGTAATTTTGTTATTATTGATATTTTTGTATGCTCTAAATCCAAATTTAAATGTAATGTTACGAAAATTATTATAAATCAATAATGTTATTAGAAATGTAAGCTAGTCTAGATATATTTTTTTTTTTTGTGTTAATTATTACTATGTTGCCAAGCAATCAATTTGAATTTAATTTTGCATGATGTTATTAATTATTATTATTTGTGATGTAATTATTTATTGCCTATCTAGTGGCACTCAATGTCATATTTTCGTTGTTAATATGCGGACAATGTAGTGGGCTGTAATATTGTAAAATTTTGTATTATCTTTTCCATCTACCAACACATATTGTAGCTGTTTATTGTCCCTGAATAAAATAAAAATAAAAATTAAAGGATTTAACATTTTAAATTATCAATATCGTGCCTTTATGGAGCTTGGCAGTCAATCATGATTTATTTAAGAGCGGCAATTTTAGTCAACTTTCAATAATGCAAATAGTTTAGTGTTCAAGGTGGTGAAGGATATTGTGTTGTCTTACGATTTACTCTTAAACGGGAACGAAGTCGCGGGCAGAAACTAGTATTTAATATTTTGAAACCCATTATTCTGCAGCCATTGTTAGGGTTCCGTACCCAAAGGGTAAAACGGGAACCCTATTACTAAGGCTCCGCCGTCTGTCTGTCTGTCTGTCCGTCTGTCACCAGGCTGTATCTCATGAACCGTGACAGTTAGAGAGTTGAAATTTTCACAGATGATGTATTTCTGTTGCCGCTATAATAAATAGAATAAAATAAATATTTAAAGGGGCTCCCATACAACAAACGTGATTTTTTTGCTCGATTTGCTCTATGTTGATAATAGCAACAGGAAGACGCTTGAAATATTCACAGAATATTTAGTTGTATATTCACTTTAAAAATAAATAATTAAATTAAAATAAAACAAATATTTAAGGTGATTTTTTTGCCATTTTTATAGATAATGGTACGGAACCCTTCGTGCGCGAGTCCGACTCGCACTTAGCCAGTTTTATTAATTCCTTTGATTATTCTTCGATGTATTACGATGAAACACTTTCGGCACTTACTACATGCTTATTTTGAGGAAAATGTCGTCATCCGTAGCATTTTTATCTCACAAATCGAGCACACCGCAAAGATGCGCTTTATTTCCCTCTTAATCATCATTTCAGCCAAAAAACGTCCACTGCTGGACATAGGCCTCCTCCAAAAAGGGGGAGGTTGCCATAATCGCCACGCTTGGCAGGGTTGGCGATCGCAGTATGGTGTTAAAATGCATAGAGAACGCTGCTTTCCATTCTCTAGTAAGTCCCTTAGTCGCCTTTTACGACACCCACGGGAAGAAATAGGGTGGTGCTATTCTGTACGTCGTGCACCACACGGTATGTCTTAAGAGCGTTTACGACGTACGGCATTTCATACAAACTTCAAGCCCTTGTTTTTCGAAATGACTGAACCGTTTTTTATGAAACTTTATACGCATAAGCAGGATACAACGGTCTAAAAACTTACTTTAGAACATTTTCGAAATGTTATTAATTAAAAACAGATAACTGGAAATCTCTGTTTCTATGGAAAATTTAAAATCGGTCTAATTTGGCTGTAACACAATTTTTCGAAAATGTTCTGAACTCTTTTTAAAAATCCAAATCAATAGTCATTTATTCAAACTAGGCTGAGAATCAGCACTTTTCGAACGACAAAAATTACATGAGACAGTCCCCCAAAAACGCCCTCCCTTCACCACTTCCTAGTGCTTTAGCTGGGAAGAAGAAGTGGCGCAACAAACTCCCCAGCAGCACAGCTATCTGTTCGCATATAAAACTTGAAGCTATACAATACAATTTAGAATAATTTGCATTTCGCAACACAAAACGTTAAATTAAATTATTTGCCTTATGTTAGCTAGCACACTAATAATGGTTTATACAAATATATATATATATATAATAATCGTCGAAAACTATTACTCAAGCAGAAATAATGTAAACAAAACGTATCTAAATAAAAGCCTCCAGGCATAATGGGCGTGCCCGCTTAAATAAAGCTACAGCTATAACTCGAAGTCACAAATGATAAACTAGCACCATCGAAGTAAAATAAAAACAGTTAATTATTAATAACAATAACAAAACCAGACCTTTGTAGACCTTTGTATCCTGCTTATTCTTATGAAGTTTTATTAAAATCGGTTCTGTCATTTCGAAAAACAAGGGTTTGAAAATTTTTATGAAATGCCTTAAGGTGGTCAAAACAAGATTTTTAATGTGCCCTACATTAATACAATACAAAAATACAAAAATTATTTATTGACATAAAACATATTTTACAATATAATAGAATTCTCTGACTCCTGCGCTAGTTAAAACTGTGTTGCCTCCCGTAATAAAAGACACAATTTTGTTGTTTTATGACAAGACAAAGAAAAACAAATATAAAGAAAGGAAACAAAAGGGACTTCACTTTATATGTACTTACTTCTAAACTAAAAACAAAAAACAAATCAAGCTACATATTTTATTTAAATTAATTTACCATAATCATGCAGTCATTAACCAGATAATCCCATTAAAAACATTGTATTATTGAATTAAATAAATGTCAATTTATCAATATTTAATATAATAAAAATTAAATATAATTTATTTATCCTAAAAATACATGATTAAGTCACAACAACACGTCAAAAATCTTAATCAAATAACCCGCCCCTAACTGTTCCCGGCGCAAAGGTGCCCTTAAAAAAATTAAGAAATACCTAAACAATAATTATGGTGCTTCATTTGCGCGAAAGTATGTTTTTAGTGTATGTGTGCGTGTGTGTAATTGTGTGTGTATGTGTATTTGTGTTAAAGTGTGAGTTTTCATGCCCCAATTGTTTGTTATGAAGAGGCACCAACTCAGCAATGCCCTTCATTTCGACAGTTCAACAACATTCATCGCGCTATCAACTTTGTCGAACAGACAAACCTTTACGAGTAGAACATAATTATGAAGCAATGGATCAGCATTATCCATAAAAATCTTGTTCCTAGCTTGTGCATCATCTGCCCAGCCTTTTCCCAACTAAGTTGGGGTCGGCTTCCAGTCTTACGCGGATGTAGCAAACATAGGGCGAACATAAAACTCGTTCTGACCATTTCCCCTCAAAAAAAACCGTACCTCGAGACATAAATATGGTTTTTATTGAAATTTTTACATGCAACAGAAAATGTCGTTTTTAGATAAACAAGACAATAACTAGACCGTTTGTCTGTCCCAAGTCCCCTCAAGCCATAAAATTTTCTTGCCTCGTTGGTTACATTGTCCCAAATGTAGGCAAAAAATATTTGTTTTTTAAATGCCCTTTTATTTTTATCATCTGTCTATGTTTTATGTCAACCGGGAATATGAATATTCTTGATTTTAAATTGTAGGTAATTGTGGGAGCAAATTAGCTTTTTTTGTTTCTAATGAGCGTGTTGTTTTTTTTTTTTTGTTTTATACATACATACACAAAGTCATGCCTTTTTCCCATGAAGATTGGCAGAAACTATAGAACGCTACCAGCTAAGATCCTTACATACTTCTTTTTAAGACGCAGATATATGCCAGTGACCTTGAGTGGTTAGCTTGTGTGTTCTGTACTGAGCCCACGCAACGCGTCGTACGTTCAGCCAGTAATAGGACTCGCCCATCAAGGAGCGCTATCCCCAATTTAACGCATTATTAATTTATTATAGACAAAACAAAAGGTATTTTAATAAAACGCGTATACTAAAAGATCAATAATTAAATTATCTTTAAATTGGTGAAGGTTTCAGAAAAATACGCTTGGTAGATTTTGCGCCATTCTCAGTTTTATATCCGCGATAGACATAACTTTGCAAATTAATTTCGCTATGTAATATAAACATAATATAAAATATTCACATAATAAGTTATTGACAAAATGCTCTTATTTAACATATTTTTTTTCGAATCATTAACACTACTCGTTTAGACGTGATCTTCAGTATAAATTGATTAAAGTCAGTTATCGTCGCCTTAAATAAACACAAAAGTATAATAACACCAAAACATCACCGGCACCGTATAAAACTGATTTACATAACACATAACATAACCTCACGCCTGTAATCCCTAAAGGGTTAGGCAGAGGTGTACCTATAGTACACCCACATTTCGCCAGTTATGTTTAAGTCCCATGTAATAGGGGCGAGCCTATTTCCATCAACCGGGCACAAATCCAGACTGCGGGCTGATACTAAGAAATTCCTAATGGAAAATCCCAATATCACTTTGCCCGACCTGGGAATCGAACCCAGGACCTCATGCTCAGCAGTAGCGCTAGCGACCACTAGAACAACGAGGCAAAAAAAAATAAGATGGACTCTAAGATGTACTCCCGCCCATAGTCCACCGACGCGACGTGCAGAAATATAATAGTCTGCTGTCGACAATCCAAAAATTGATTTACATCCCTAATATAATCAAGTTTATCAAAGACCTCCCTTTGCTTAGAAAATAACAAAACCCATAGACTGACGATTACATTACCGCTAAACCCATATCCGGATCCATAGAATAAATTAAAAATGTCAAACATAGTGCATTGCCCCTTATTTATTGCATATAAAACTATAAAAATAGTAATAAATGTTGCAATATTTCACGAATTTCAAAAACTTTACCCACAAAGAAACCATCTATTGCATCCTTCATTACAATAAAATGGGGGAGAAGAATTATAGCTTTCGTTAAAATATTCTAAGGAAATGTGCAGGAAATAATAATAGACTTGTGGTATGTTAGTCGAAGGATATTTATTATGAAGCCGGCTTTGTTATTAGGGATGTAGGAAAGACGGAATTACGCAAATTCGAACTCCGGATTTTTTTGTGGAAGGGGGAGATCTTGTTTGCCTTTCCTTCTCATCGATCGGTAATAACTTTTCAAACAAAGAACCTACCTATCTTAGAGTCGGGTAAAAAAGCAGGTATGGAAAAATTATAATTCAAATAATAAACATAAGGTTAAATTTAACAAAATAAAAATCTACAATTTTGAGATAATTGTTTTTATGTTTTTAACAGATTTACATTTACATCAATTTCTACGACGATATACATAATTAATTTTTTGACTCTAACTAATATCATGCACGATGTGTGCATATTGAATCTGTGTTGTGACAATACATGTAGACGCATTCAATTACCAAATCCCAGTTTTGTTACCTTTGACATAATAGAGCTCGCTGGTCTAAATACGATGAGGTTTTGCATCCTAATCACGCATCATCGATGGTAATAGGAATCGATTTCATTCGATATAGCAGTCACATCGATTCTATTACCATTCGAGACCAGAAGAGAACACTGTCGAGTGCTATTCACGAGTACCTATCGGATACTGAATTTGGGTGACATTATTGTTGAGATAGATCATTTAGCCTTCATCCGATTGACTAAAAGAGGTGTATAACTAGAACACAATTCTTTTGGAACTTTTATTAGTATACAAGATTTAAAAAAATACTACCATTTTTAATACAATAACAAAAGTCTTGTGTTGCTTCATATAAATTAAAAATAATGCAAGTGTTTTTTTTAAGCGAAGCTATATGAATACTAGGAATTTCTCCTGTATTGTGGGTGCATTTACAAACATTTAAACTCACATACACAAACTGCCAGACCCAGATCAACTACTTGTAGGTCATACAAATATCACGCGGGAATCAAACCCGCGACAGGCAGCGCAGTCGTCAATCGCTTAACCACTGAGCCAACCGCGCTAACAGACAGATTGTTCAATTCAACCCAAAATCCTTTCATTCAACTATAACAAAAAAAGCCTTCACGGAAGAACTTAAAGGTGATTTTATTTTTTCACGCATTTTAAATACCTAATTTCCTGAAATTCGGCCTTCCGACCACATTACAGCCTAAAACTGCATTCACATCTATACAAAGCTTGCTACGATACCCAAATTAAAAGTACATCGGCAAAAAGGCTTGTACTTTGTAAGGAACGTAATCCCCCTATAGCAAGTACTTCAAGAGTATCAGGGTAAATGTAGTGTGCTGGGATCAAGCCTCGCTGCCTCAGAGTTTACCGTCTGTGTAATCGTATATACTCGCTAAGTAAATATTTTGACACATCTACTGTAAAGAAAGAAGAGACGGAATAATGGTTAGAGTTTTACCAAAATCATTTTTGTTGTTAGCTACTAGAATGGCATGAAGTTTAGTGTTAAGACACACAGTGGCATACCGTGAGTTCAAGTAACAATAAAAGTTCTATAGACGATGGAAGTCATTTATTACTTCTTTTATTGAATTCATCAGGCATGACACTAACATCGTGTAAATGGGGCTTTAATGACAATAAAGCCCCATTCACACGATGCAAATTTCTTGCCTGTATGCCACTGGTAATTCAATTGCACCGTTTATATCAGGCTTGGATAAGAATAATAATAAATCTATAATCAGAATCAAAATTGGTAAAGTACAAATATGAATATTTGCTTAGGACTTAGCTACAATGCAAGAATAAAATGAATTACATTAGTATCCGATCAGCAGGTTATAAAAATGTTCATAGGATTATTTAAATATGAACCACAAACATCTATAAATGTCAGTTCAATTTATTTCATTGCAACTACGCTTTGGTTCACACCAACAGGCACCAATCAGCGTGCTTGTGGCAATACAATGGGTAATTCTCTTTCAGTAAACTTCACATAGAAACCTTTACTGGAAAAAAAAACAGCCAAGTGCGAGTCGGACTCGCGCACGAAGGGTTCCGTACATTCGAAAAAATGACAAAAAAATCACATTTGTTGTATGGGAGCCCCCTTAAATATTTGTTTTATTTTAATTTAATTAGTTATTTTTAAATTGAATATATAACTAAATATTATGTGAATATTTCAAGCGTCTACCTGTTGCCGTTATCAATATAGAGCAAAAACGAGCAAAAAAAAACCGGCCAAGTGCGAGTTGGACTCGCGCACGAAGGGTTCCGTACCATTATCTATAAAAATGGCAAAAAACACGTTTGTTGTATGGGAGCTCCCCTTAAATATTTGTTTAATTTTAATTTAATTATTTATTTTTAAAGTCAATATATATCTACATATTCTGTGACTATTTCAAGCGTCTACCTGTTGCCGTTATCAACATAGATAAAAAACAAGCAAAAAAATCACGTTTGTTGTATGGGAGCCTCCTTAAATATTTATGTTATTCTGTTTTTTAGTATTTTTTGTTATAGCAGCAACAGAAATACATCATTTGTGAAAATTTCAACTGTCTAACTATCACGGTTCATGAGATACAACCTGGTGACAGACGGACAGACAGACAGACAGAAAGACGGCGGAGCCTTAGTAATAGGGTTCCCGTGTTACCCTTTGGGTACGGAACCCTAAAAATCTTTTCACGAGCTTCACTTATTGTACAGCAAATATAATACAAGAAAACATTATAATCTTATCTCTTTGAGATAAAACCGAAGAATTTACAAGTGGATTCTACGACATGGCCAGCAGTTATCCGTCTTGCATCTACTAAGAGGGATTCCAAAGTAATCTGTGCAACGAACCGATCCCGAAGATTTATATGTACAAGGAAAAATAAAGATTTAGTTCTGTACCATCTAAGACTTGTATCTTGACTGTAGTCAGAATTTGTCGGGGCGTAAAATGCGTGTCTATTTTGCTTGAGTTATAGTCCAAGCTGCAGCATATTTTAGTGCCTTGAATTTTTTTTGTTAAATGAATAAAATATTGTTGATGTTGTTGCTCTATTAAGTTCGACCCAGTAAAGGCTTCTACATACTGGCGCGACACGCGACGCGACCCAAAGCCCCCGCGTGTCGTGCGACGAGCGGTGCCTTTGTGTCGCGTCGTGAGTCGCGCTGTTCTGTAGAAGCCTTAAAGCTCTATTTAATTGTGTAAATAAATTGAGTGTTTCGTTAATTAATTAGCAGGGGTATTCTAAGTATGGGTAAAGCTTTTAATGTACCTGTTTGTGTTGAATGTGGTAAGAGCCTCACTTTCAAGTAAACCATCTCAGTTTACCATACTATACTAAAACAATCCCAAAGCACTGTATAAATCCATGCTGAAGAATCGAATATTTCACAAATAATTTTATCAAATATAAAATATAATAGATTCCAAAAAGTTCTAATCCAAGAAAGGTTCTAAGCACATTCAAAGAACCTAAAAACAAAAGATCACTACAAAACCCCGTTAAAACTTGATTACAAGATTGTACCGTAATACAGAAGTTAAAGTAGAGGCAGCAAAATCGATAGAAAGTACAAATAACCCGTCTTGGAACATTACTGGACGCGTGTTAAGAATCTAAAGGGGTCGTTTGGCAGACAGTGAGAGGCTACCTTACACTTTGTACGGACACGAAATAGAATTTTTGTTCAATTACTCAAGATTTTTGTTCCATTACCTTGGTACTAAGAGTCGTTCCTTAAAATTAATCAACCAATAACTTTGATTGACAAATTGGAACGCTATCAGTCAAAAACATGACAGATTTAGAGCGTTCAAATTTTGTTAAATAAGTAGATGATTATGATGATCTTGGCACATCCGCTAGATCATCATTATCATCATTACTACGTAATGGTCAGCTTCCACTCTAATCGGATGCAGAATTTCAGTATTT
The DNA here is from genome assembly GCA_948098905.1 of Tiliacea aurago. Lineage (NCBI taxonomy): Eukaryota > Metazoa > Arthropoda > Insecta > Lepidoptera > Noctuidae > Tiliacea > Tiliacea aurago. Next base: position 4,469,854 of record OX402579.1, on the reverse strand, counting down.
AAGAGGGCACAAGTCGCTCGTATTGTATTTCTGACTTTTAACAGTATTGACAAAAGCTTTTCGGAAGCTTATGTCAATCCTCGGAAAGCATGTAAAAAAAAGAAGTTTTTTTATTTTATGCTACAGTTGACATTATATTGAATAGTGTTTGGAGCCTCCTTTTAAGCAAACAATGCCTGTGTTAGGAGACTCCGCTCTTCCACCGTACAGCATAAATTAAATTAAAGAAGGTATGTTAGTGAGGGTATGATCCTAGTGTGAATACCTAAGCGTAGTGTATGTATGTGAGAGTGTAAGTTAGTATGTGTGTGTGAGTGAGAGTATAAGTGAGTGTGTGTGTGAGTGAAAGTATAAGTGAGTGTTTGTGTGAGTGTGAGTGAAAGTGTAAGTGAGTGTTTGTGTGAGTGTGAGTGAAAGTGTAAGTGAGTGTTTGTGGGAGTGAGAGTGTAAGTGAGTGTGTGTGTGAGTGAGAGTGTAAGTGAGTGTGTGAGTGTATTTGCTACTTTATGTGCTCCAAAAGTGCCTCAGTGTCATGATATGTAAGTGTCTTAATTCAATTGGTTATACATTTTTTGACGTTAAGCCGTTGGTCCCGGCTGTCATTTGTGGTCTTTAACAGACTTTACGGGTAGTCAGAAGCCTAAAAGCAGCTGGCAACTATTCTCACCAAGGAGTGATGTATTATTACCTAGTAACTGGGTTGTGGAGATCAGATAGGCTGTCGCTCCATGTAAAATATTGGTATGATGATGATGTCAATTAAATACATTTTTGACTCTTCCATCATAGTTATCGCTTATAGATTGCTACTTTATCTAGGCCCTAAGGTCAAAGTTATTGCTTGATTCATCATCATTTTTTTTTATTTAGGATGGGTATGCTCTTGACCTTAGTCTAGTGAGAGAGACAAAGTCGACGATGGAGTGAGCTTACCCAGAAGAAGCCTGTTCACTCTAACTTTGAAGAGATTATGGTTGTATCATTAATCATTTCAGCCGAAAGACGTCCACTGCTGTACATAAGCCTCCCCCAAAGTGGGGAGGGTTTGCCATAATCGCAACGCTTGGCAGGCGGGTTGGTGATCGCAGTATGGTGTTAAAATTCATAGAGAACGCTGCTACCCATTTTCTAATAATTCCCTTAGTCGCTTTTTACGACACCCACTGGAAGAAATAGGGGAGTGCTATTCTTTACGTCCGGCACCACACAGACAATTGCTTGATTATTTTTAAGTGTAGTCTCTAGAAGCGCAGTAAACCTATTTTCGGCGAAAATTTGTAATTTGGGTATTCTAGAACGTTCAAGCTTTCAGTGTTCATGTGAATGTGGGTATTGAACAAGGATTTTCACTTACGTTAGGTGAAGTAAGTATCTAGGCGTATTTTAAGAGGGTAAGATAATAGAACTAACAATATTGTTACCTTTTGATACGAACATTCTTTTGAAATATTGAGAGCTACTGATGGATTTTGTTCTTAGCATTTTTACAAATCTGGACTTTTTTATTTAAGCTGTAATCTCATTAGCTATTAACACATTATTATTCGGACATCCAATCAATGAAAATATTTCATAATATTCTTTTTTACAGCCGGTTTTATCATCATAATTGATTCACTGTCACAAAAAGTTAAGATAGTGATTTCATGTTATAAATTCACTTCACTAAACATAATCTAAAATATTCACATATTAAATTATTGAGAAAATGCTCTAATTTAACATAATATATGTTTTTTCAAATCATTAACACTACTCGTTTAGACGTGATCGTCAGTATAAAATCATTAAAAGTCGGTTATCGTCGCCTTAAGGTCCTTTTAATGTGAGAGTGTGACGGCAATACAATTTTGCGCGAGCGATAGAGACAAATAATGAGGGGGGTGACCATCAATTACACATCGAGACCCCTCTGTAAAAACACGAGCTCTTTAACAGTCGTTACGGGTATTTAGAAGTCCGACAACCAGTCTCAACAAGGGTTATCGTATTACACAGTAACTGGGTTGTGGAGGTCAGGTAGGTAGTTGATCCATGTAAAATACTGGTATAGAGTTGCATCCAGTTATACTGGAAACCTACTAACGTAGTTAAGAAAAGGCTGGTCAGATTGGTTGAACTCAATGATTATTTATTTCGCAAACCTTTCTGCTTGCTTTCCTGAAAGCTTAAGGACAAACTCTCAAATTAAATGACCATTATTCATGAGTTTCAGGCAAGAAAACCCAATTAAGGGAACAATTTAAATAAATTTTAAGTGCAGTGTCTTGTACTAACGCCAATGGCACGAATATTTGAAATAGTAAGCGAATGAATATTATTCCTAAGTGAAGGCAAATTAAGTTCCTGTTAATGAAGACGTAATAGAACAATACATATTGCTAGAAATTAAATTAAAAATTGGATTTAGAAACATAGTACAAACGATCGCTAATGTTGATAAAGAATTCAATAATTGACATTATACAAGATTTTGGAAAGAATATTATCAATTCACAGTCGAACAATATCCCAGGAATCTTTCTCTGCTTACTGTATAGTCGATATTCTTAAATTTTCCTCTAGAATACAAAAATCTTTCTAGCAATATCACTCACTTGTTCCAGTTTAATTGCGTTGCTATGCTACTATACACTATTCCAAACCAAACAGGAAATCCAACACAAATAGAGCCAAATCACTTCTAATGCAGCAGCATTTATTAGCCACAGCTACTGTCCCATTCAGCGCCTCACCATAGAAATCCCGGGCGTCTAACTCATCAACAATAACGCGATTGAACACCAAATTGACTACGTTCGATCTTCGCATTTGCATTCAGAAAGCGCTGTTTTGAAAGCATTGGCTATCCGAAGGACAGCCGCTTTCATTTTTGCATTAATATCGCATCGAATCGATTGTGTTTTGTTTGGAGAGGATGAATAATGTTTGTTATTTATAGGATTAATATATTTTCGGATTTGCATAGTGGTTGGCTTGATATCGGTCTAAGATGTGGTACGGGATTCAAGGTGAATGACGTGGCAAGTTTGTTGTTGAAATGAATCTTCTTTTTAATCGACTTCCACAAAAGGACCAGGTTATAATGTTCGCCTTTATTTTTGTTTTTTTTATGTATGTTCATCGATTTCTCCGTTAATAGTTGACCGAATTGAAAATTATTTTTTTGTTTGAAAGGGTATGCTCCCGAGGTGTTCTCATCGTCACCAAGTCAGAATGTGATGAGGGGATCCGATGGAAATCGCGATAATGATTTGTATTTTTTTAGTAACTCATACATTTGCACTCGGAAAGCATCATTTGGTGAAGTAGAACCGAAGAAAAAGACCATAGATGGCCACCGGAACTACTTAATAAAAAGTATTTCACGGTTGCGATTCGATTAGACATTTTCATTTTTTTTTCTTTTTTTTTTTCACTCACTTTGTTTACAGTTTTAATATTCCTGACATGCTCTTTTGCAATAATATTTCAAATTAAAATGTAATTGGTTATTTGACTTTTTGATAAAAGAAAAAAATTTTTTTTTCTTATTTTTACTTATTTAAAGTGACATGGTTGTAATTTATCCATTGACATACTTATTACTATAGCCAGTGACATTTGATGTATTATTATGACATCTATTTCACTATTTTATTGTTATTTCAAATGATTTGATATTAATTTGTAAAATGGTTATAAAATAATATTTTTTTTTTTTTAATTATATGAATGATTAAGATTTGCATGCCCATGTGACGGTTGAACACGGAGAACTAACTTTAAGACAACATCTGTGTACCGATCTACCCATGTTTGCAAAGAATTAATACATGATAAATGATAAACATTTGATAGAGAGATATTAACTTTTGTACGAAAAGTAGGTAAGTAAGTATTTGTATAATCTTTGTTAAATTTTAATTAAAAAAACTTTATTTCAGACATGAACAGTCCATAGATTGTTTAGTGAAGAGTTAGTAACAGAAAGTACTTATAGTCTATATTAGTATTGTTAGAAGGGACACAAAACACAGCTAAATACCTACCTCCCCCCCTTCTGATTTGACCCAATACATGTTTTATTGCGAAGTTATATAAGTTATATGTTTTTACCTACACAGTTGATCCTTTTTAGGGTTCCGTAGTAAACAAGGAACCCTTATAGTTTCGCCATGTCCGTCTGTCTGTCTGTCTGTCTGTCTGTCTCTCTGTCTGTCTGTCTGTCCGTCCGTCCGTCTGTCCCCAGCTTAGCTCAGAGACGCTTAGTCCTAGAAAGCTGTAATTTGGCATGAGTATATATATTAATCATGCCGAGAAAGTCGTCAAATAAAACCATGAAAAACATTCAAGGAGTGCCAGCCCCTGCCAGCTAAATGGTTGGTTTTGGATAGGTGAAAAAATTCATGGCAATAGTATATATAACGAAATTAAAAGGAAAACTATCACAGCTAAGTAGGCTTCACAAGTTAACGAGTAATAGTCGACCAACTTAAATTTGCAGTTGGAGAATTGACCGTACGGTATATCAATGTATGGGAGAGCATGTTTTTCAACAACAATGTTATGTTTGTTTTTGGGATAAATTCATCCCAACTATGGAACCCTTCATCGTGCGTGGTCCGACATGCACTTGGCCGGTTTTTTGGACTCATTTAGTTGTTTCTACTACAAAATATAACTGTATTTGAATTTCCATTCAAGAGGATACACACAGTAAAATCAAGCCAACAAAAGATATCTTTTTAATTAAATTTTGGCAAATGCAAAAGGTTTCTTTTCCTGGCTTGTTTTCAAAAGCTTTAGAGTTGAGCTTTTAGAAGTTTTCTAAAAATAGTTTTTATATTCTTTTGTGAATGTCTTAATGGTGCATTGTTTTGGTACACACACATGGGACCTTTGTCTAATCACCTCGCTTTTTAAATTGTTTTTGTACGTTCGTATTGTTTTTGTAATGTTGTTCATAAATAGCCGAATGAATACTCAGGAAAAGGCGGAATTCTATGTTGAAAAGGTTGCATAACGAAATAATGTACCGTGTGGTGCCGGACGTAAAGAATAGCACCATCCTATTGCTTTTAGTGCGTGTCGTAAGGCGACTAAGGGAGTTACTAGAGAATGGGCAGCAGCGTTCTCTATGTATTTTAACACGTGGCGATTATGGAAAACCCCCCTTTGGACGTCTTTCGGCTGACATTATGAATGATGATGATAAAAGAAATAACATGGCTGGAAGAAAATGAGAATAGTATATTATTATTTTGCGTTCAATGACGTAATATAAATAGACGCGTCATACACGAACATTAGTGCACTCAAAAATAGCGTAAGCCATGAATGTAGCTACATACTTGCATCTCTAGTTGTAATCATACAGCGCGTGAAGAAAAGGAAAGACCTATATCGATATCAGAATCTGTTGTTAGAAAGAGATGAACATACATATTTAGTTACGTCACTATCTGCTGCATGTTCATTGGCGCGTACGTAATAATACCTATTATTATTGTAAATGTCAGGCAATTGCCTGACATTAACTTTGCCATTATTAAGCGCAGGTAATCTAAAGGTAATACATCATTGTTAGCGTTATGTTTCGTTTTATTTTTTGATGTATACACAATACCATATAGTTTGTGGAGGGGCTTGTGGCTAAGTTATAACAGCTTGCATGGGTCGATCGATTGGGTTAAGCTACGCTTGCCACGATTAGTCCGTGGATGGGTGACCATCTTTACATACCAAGATTCCTCCGTGCCTCGGAAAGAACGTTAAGCCGTTGGTCCCGGCTGTCATTTGTAGATCTTTGTCAGTCGTTACGGGTCGTAAGAAGCCCGAAAGTCTGACAACCAGTCTTTTCAAAGGGTATCGTGTTACCCAGTAACTGGGTTGTGGAGGTCAAATAGGCAGTCGCTCCATGTAAAATACCGGTATTCAGCTACATTCAGGTAGACTGGAAGCCGACCCCAAGATATTTGGGAAAAGGCTGGGCTGATCATAATTATACAGTGGCAGTTGAGAGTACGTCATGCTCACTTTAATGGCTCGCTGATGGTGGCGCGTGTGTTGGATCATTCGGTTCCCTACAAAATGGTTGAGTTGGATGGTGCTGATCCACGCGTCATGTTCGTGAACGGGCGCCGTCAGTTGAGACTGGTCTTCTCTTAACTGCCAGGGCTTATTTGTAATCTATTAATCTTATATTTTGTATGGTTTTTTTAAATAAGTAATTGAATTTTTTACATTGTTCTCACATATAGAGGCAACAAGAATAATGTACCCAGGATTTTGTAATATCTTGATTTAAAAGAGTGCCCTTGGAGTTTCTTGCCTGTTCTTCTCCATAGAGATGGCACGGTTGGCGCAGTGGTTAAGCGATTGACTGCTGCGCTGCTTGTCGCGGGTTCGATTCCCGCACTGAACAAATATTTGTATGACCTGCAAGTAGTTCTTCCGAGTCTGGCTATTTGAGTATGTGAGTTTAAATGTTTTTAAACGCACCCACAATACAGGAGTAATTCCTAGTGTGGGGCAACGTTAAAAAAAAAAAAATAGATCTACGTTCTGGAATGGGCCAATAGCTTCAACTTTCTGACTAACTGACCGACTCTTTGACAATTCAAAAGTGCCTGTAATAGGTTTAATTGAACTAAATGTTTTGTGTTTGAGTTTTATAGTTACTTCTTACTACAAAGAAATTTCACCTTACGAAAACCTGTAAAAACTTTATCTAAGCTTCACTGTAAGCTCTAATTTAATCCATTTTAGACACTCGTTTTATTCGAAAATGGACTGAAAGCAAATTTTTCCGTGTTAAATAGCATGCAACGCGAAGTAAGGAAGTTTTAGTCACGCGAGGGCCCGATGGGCGGGTAATGACCGATCAGCAGCTACATCGCTGTCAAAGTTAACATAATGGCTACTATACATTGCGCGTTCTCTTTTATTGGCTCGGAAGACTGTTTGTCTAAATGGGAAATGCATTAGGAATTTGTTTGTTATGGGGATGCGCTAAGGTAGCTCGCAACATTCAATTTTTTTTATGTTTTTTAATATTTGCTGGTCTTTGTCAGGCTATAATTATGTTGATCCAAATAAAATTCGCGGCCGTAACAAATATGAATTTACAGAATTATAATCATTATAATCAGTAAATACAGTTCTCTAAATTCATAGAATCATATTGAATGACTTTTTTATAAAATAGTCATTCAATAGGATTTTACGAAGAGAGTAAAACCTCCTATTGATGTCTGAGATTGATCGATTTATACACATTAATATTCCTTTTTTTTATAAGTACACAATAGTAATTAAAAAAACAGCTCATAGAAATCACTCCTGATCATCGAAAACACAGCATTGTATAATCTTCAAAATACTGCGATGTAGTCAAGCTCGGTTGGACAGATAGGAGCATTTTCGTTTGAAATTTAATATTATCGTGGACCCTGCATTTCCTTTTTCCTACGAATGACATGTCCCTACGAAATCCTTCCTTTATTGCGCACAGTTCCTGTATCATTCATTAGCAAGCCTCCATTGAGCTACTTCATCCACCCTCCGGTGCTTCGTCTGTGATTCTGGAACGAGTTCCTTATCAGCAATGTCATCTTTACCGTAGATTTGCGAAATAGATCCCAACAAACCATGGCTTTTCATATGCCAGCGTCGTGAACTTTCAGTAAAATGTTTGTAGGTCATGCCCTATGACGTTTATTTAAAACTGCACGTTTGTTTATTTCAAAACTATTGATGATGACTGATCGATTATAAGTACAATTTGTAGCTACTTAAAGTTTATTTACTGTATCAGAAAAAGAAAACAGTATCTATCAGAAAGGTTGCTATTTCACCAATTCGCACTAAGCGTTTCCAAATGACTTTTATAATGCGCACAGCAAAAGAGTGGAACTATCTGCCTGCGTCTGTGTTTCCGAACGCATACAACCCTAATCTCTTCAAAGTTAGAGTAAACAGGCATCTTCTGGGTAAGCTCACTCCATCGTCGACTTTGTCTCTGTCGCCTCTGCCCTAGACTAAGTTCAAGAGCAAACCCATCCTAAATAATAAAAATTAAAAAAAGGAACCTTCTGGCATGTTCAAATTTGTATTTACAAACATACTTACACATACTTAATCCAAAAATAAAGTATACTATAGATACTGCCATGGTGACTGCCTCGTTTATCTATTTGGCGCAAGCGCTACTGCTAAACACCTTTATAATATTAAGTAGGGCAATTGTAAATAATAATAATGAATACATTATAATTTTACTAACAATGTATGGAATGTTTATTCTGAAGGTTTATTTTGTAGGTGGCAATATGAACGCCTAAAAATTACGTTGAAGGTGTTCCTGGCCTTATGTTCATCCATGTGCACAAAGTCTAGGCTCAGATTTCACGCTGATGCATGGCAATGCGCGTTCACACATAACTCGGAAGACTAGAGAGTACTTGACAACGGAAAACATCCAGGTATTGCCGTGGCTTGCACAATCGCCAGACCTTAATTAATCCCATCGAGCACGCATGGGACATGCTCCAGAGACAGCTTTGCTGCTGGGGAGTTTGTTGCACCACTTCTTCTTCCCAGCTAAAGCACTAGGAAGTGGTAAAGGGTGGGCGTTTTTGGGGGACTGTCTCATGTATTTTTTGACGTTCGAAAAGTGCTGATTCTCAGCCTAGTTTGAATAAATGACTTTTGATTTTGATTTTTGAGACGTGTTCTAGAGAACCAAATGAAATGATTGATGAGAATAAAATGATTAATAATAATAATAAGCATAAGGTCTTAGGTTCGATTCCAATGTCGGGTACAGTGGTATTTGGTTTTGCCATCAGGAATTTGTCTCTAAGAGCCCGGATTTTGGATTTGTGCCCTGTTGATGGCGATAAGCTCAACATAACCAGTGAAATGTGGGTGTACTATGAGTATATCGCTACCTAAACCCTCGGGGATTACAGGCGTGAAGTTATGTTACCTTACTATATAGGCTGTGGCGTATATTATAGGTATGTGGCGACATCTACAACGCCACATGCGAACTACGCATCAAAGACCTGATGTTGTCACACAAATCCTGCATCGCGCAAGCAAAGTTTACCGCGTGACTGGCATTGTATATAATTATGTTACGGGCAACTTGATTAACCGTGTAGTATAAATAAAAATAAAAAATATGTACCGATCATTTTGAATAATGCCCAAGAACGTCGGTCAAATTGATACATTTATTACTTTGGCCGGCCCATATTAATAATGGCCGTGGTCCATTTTAGCGTTCGATACGTTAACAAATCACTTGCATTTAGTAATAATGGCCTTTTGTAAACAGCATATTTAGTCAACTGCGATACCTTTAATAGTGTTTTACTTAGTACAATAGCCTATTTTCATATAATATCGCTTATGTCAGTAGCCGGTACGTATATTATTTTAAACCAAGGTTTGAGACAGCTTGAATTTCTAACTTGGACCGGGCAGTATGAATACTTTCCTACTTATTTTTTAAACTGACTGACTGACTTCTTTTTAAACTATTGTTCAAGTAATATTTTTGTAATATATTATGCTGAATTGTTTCTTTTTGTACCTTCCAATAAGAATTATGTAAGTTTAATTTCATTTAATAAACGAAAACACTACAGATCATCTCTTTTATTACTTTGCTCAAGATAGGGTGATCATTATTTAAACTGAGCGGGAAAAGTGAATAGTCATGCAGTTTTACTTACATTGCCCAGTTGATACGGGCATTATTTTTACAGACCGGCCATTATTCAGAGTGACCGGACTTTTTAAGTTGCCCGTAACATTATGTACAACATCCCGTTATCAACTTCGGGCAGTTGCCCACCAGAGACAACACCCGTCTGGTCGGAGCATCCTGCCTTTTCTATAGAGGATGAGTGAAATTTACACCCTGTTCCTCATACCCTATAGAAGTATTATATTTTTCGTTTTCACTTTCCTGACAGATAATTACAATGTGTTTCCAAAGTAACAGACAATAAACATGAAGCACTTTACCGTTTCCAGCACTCATTCTATTGGCATCGGTATGTTATCTACTATCTACAAATACTATGTATTATCTATGTATGTTATGTTACTACCTACTAATCCCAATTAGATTTTATTACGACGTTTTCCTCCACCTAATGTCAGTGATATCCTAGATTTCTATTTAGAAAAAAATAGAAACTAAAGGTATTCAACCTGTTAAAAACCCAACGGAACAAGCAAGATAAACATTAACTATCAGAAATATTTTCTATTATATTTTTAAATATACACACCACTGTAATTTAAACTAACGTATGGAAACGATACGCCATTCTAAATCAACATCATATCACATCACAGAGAGTAAACGTAACTAGCGCGTTTGCGGTAAGGGTTTTTATTCTCACTCTTATACTCTTAGCATTATGATCTATCGGTCAAATTTTAACGCAAACGGAATAGTTACGTTTACTCTCTTGCAAACTTATACTTAGAGTACAAATCTGCCTAACCTTTTCCTGGGGTCGGCTTCCAGTCTAACTGGATACAACTGAATACCAGTATTTTACATAGAGCAAAGTCAAAGTCAAAGATTTGTTTGCATACTAAATGTACATTTTGCTGTTATTTTATAATATAGGTACGTAAACTTAGCGGCCTTTTCCAGGCATCGCAAATTTGAGGGTTATTTAACATTAAAAATTAAAATAACTATGCTATTGTCACGATGTTAAAAAAATAATTTTAATCATTTACTTATTCAAATCTACTTATTATACTACTTACTTATACTTTCTACTTATACTTTTTACTATTACTTGTTTACGTATTCAATTTTACTCATTCAAATAATAGTAATATATAATATAATATACTTACACATTTTTATAATTAATAATATAACTAAATTTCTTATTAATTAGATCGCCTTATTAATTTATTTAGAATAAGAAGTCATGTAGGTAGTGGTGTAAGTGTGTTTAATGTCTGTGTACGAGAATGTGTGTGATACCTATTGATTTATTTTTGGTGTAAAAATTCTTGAATTGAATACATTGATGTATTAAATAGAAAGATAGGCCACTCTCTAACATCACGTAAATATTAAATGCACCCGATTTCATGCGTCATGTGCTCGACAACTGAAATAGATAGACATACATATTACGCGGGCTATAGCGGGAACGAGATCGCAATAAATGTCACTGTTATGTACCCATAACAACTCGCAAACAAACTACGATTCGGGTATTCCCCGCAAACTGGGAGTAATGTAGGTCGATTGTGTCCTTTCCCCTAATTTATGCGGTCCACATCGAGGAGCGCGTACCATATCTTCCTATTTAATACATCAATGATTGAATAGTAACAATTTTTCAAACGGTAGGTATTTAATTATCAATTGCCTATCTGACCACAACCCAGTTACTGGGTAATACGTTACCCCTTGGTGAGTCTAGTCAGACTTTCAGGCTTCTGACTATCCCTTACAACTGTGCAACGGCTTAACGTGCTTTCCGAGCTTCAAAAGGGTCTCGGATATTATTAAAGGATGGTCTGGTCACCCGTCCACAGACCGACCGCGACAAGCGTGATCAGTTTACTCGTATCTTTGCAGCTGTTACTTTACTACGAGCCCCTTATTTACGTTAACGTGTGGAAACGTTCCGCCATTCTTTTCGCTTGTATTTTGTAAACCTACCTGTCAATGCATGCCATTCCCTATAAATTGAGATATCTGGCTCTTGTGCTACAGGAACTCTTAGTACAAGAGCCAGGGCTACACAGTTGTTTCTGTCTTTGAAGTGAAATAAAGAATTATTATTATCTCCTTTATTCAATTAATTATATTTATAAATTAAAACTGGCAACACCAACTTCAACAGATAGTCAAAAAATAGTTTTCACAATTCTCAATGTTTTATTAATTTTAGACGTAGTTTTTAACTTGAAGAGAAATACATTATTATTCTAAATTAAGTCTATCACATGATCAGCTATAATTTAACGGAAACAAAGGCGCACAACTAAGTGGCTCGTTTCTTTTAATTTAACCACCGCAGTGATACAAGTATTTTGTTTTCATGTTTCCAGGTTAATAGTAGGTTACAGCCTAAAAACGAACAGTGTAACAATGAGTGGCTTGCTTGATACTTCATATTGTGTAGCACTATTTTTTTTAAAGTATTTTCAAATGTACTTTATAATAAACAAAAAAAATATTATTTGCACCTTCAAGTATAAATAAAAATAGTTACAATAATTTTATTCTAACTATTTTATAGTAGTTAATATTTACAATATTTACACCATCACATTAAACATACATAAAAAAAAACAAAATATCTAAAACTAAAAACATCAAACTAAATTATGGCATCGAAAAATCTCTCTCAAAATATACAAATATTTTTGACGTATGCCGCCCGACTTGTTCAAAGAAATCAAAATTTATTGTATGATTATTTAGGCCTGATTTAAGTTAACCAAAGAAGAAGAAGAATAGATTATAATCAACCATGTATAATACCGTAACCATTGTAATAATAATCAGGCGTTTACTAAAAAATGAAATAAAGAAAAACCACAATACAAGTAGGTGATTATTTTTCCTTTATCATCCTATCCGTACTCCCACTGATTTCATTTACTCTGTATTAGAGTTTAATTAGATTCCGCCTTTCAGACTGATTAAGAGTGAATGTGAATCGATGGCCCACATTCGTGAGTCGAGGGTTATACGACGCGATACCTTTGTTATATTTAAATAAACTACACTACACTAATTTACTACTACAACTAATGTAGTAGTAAACTTACTGTGGCAGTTCAACCAATTTGTCTAATTTGCTTTGCGAGTTTGTGTTTCAGGTTGTTGTTCGGTTCTGCCCAAAATGTTATCGTTTTTAGGATTCCGTACCTCAAAAGGTAAAAACGGAACCCATAAAGGATCACTCGTGTGTCTGTCTGTCCTGTCACAGCCGATTTGCTTCGAATCTACTGGACTAATTAAGTTGAAATTTGGTATACTTATGAATTTCTGTGACCCAAAAACGGACATGCTACACGAAAATAAATAAATTTGAATGTGCCAAATTAGAAAAATAAAATATAAAAAAGTTTGACAAACTGTACCATGTGACACATTATATGAAAGGGCTTACTGCGAGGATATATATATTTTTTTGTATTTGTACAACCTAGTCTGAAATAAATTATTAATAAAAATAAAATAAATATACATTTATGTTGACGCATAATTCGACAAAATGTCGAGAATAGCAGTTTTTTTTTTGCGATTTTCAATTTCACTTTGTAGAACTAAACTAAGTAGTGCAATGCAATATAGTTACGAAATACGAATAATGACGTCAGAGCGTAAGAACTTTTAAAGGTAACGGCAGACTGTGGTCACCTGGACCCCTAAACATTATTTCGCAGAACACCTCGGTCTGTGATACATTGAAATTTGAACTCGCACGATTGTATTAAATTGCAACTGAAACACAGATCACTAAACTAAGGATAGTCCTACCGACACTTTTTATAAATGTGATTCAATTAAACTCTAGAAATTGTACAGTCGTCAAGGACAATATAAATCTACGTTATTAAAAAAAATAACAAAATGCATTCACACATTATTTTTTTTATTAACCTGCCTGCTTTTGACCTTGATCTTGCCCGTTGGATAGCGATTGATGAGTGTGCCCAGAAGATGGCTGGTCTCTCTTGCTTTGAAAACTGACAAAATCTCCGAACGCAGTAAGTAAATATCGAAACTATTTGTGATGGCATCTACAACGCCACATGCGAACTACGCATCACAGTGACGTCACGCAAAGTCCTGCATCGCGCAAGCAAAATTTACCGCGCGACTAGCATTCGTGTATATAGAACGTCCCGATATCAACTGTCGGGTGTCCCAAATAATAATACTCAGATACTGCAAACCCCCAATATTTCAGTAGTCAGTAACGCCCTCAGCCTAGGTTCGAGTCCCACTATGGGACGCCCTTAGCTGTGTTACTTAAATTGTTTTTCTAACACGCTAGAGGCCCTTCTGGCCCCGCCAAAGCTCGGTTACGCAGAAGAGGCTCTCCGGAGCCATCTGCAATACGTCCGAATCAAAAAAAAAAAAAAAACACACACACACAACACCCGTCTCGCTGGAGGATCGTCCCTTTTCTATGGAGGATGAGTGAGGTTTATACCCTTTTCCTCATACCTCTATACACTCATCGCACGAATGGTAACGAGATCCTATTAATTGTCAGTCATGCCCATTTCAGATGTAAGCCCATAAAAAACCATTAACGTGCTTCATTATATCCACGTAACCCAGAAATTCCTGCGTAGCGTACAAGGTGGCCCAACCTGTGACTTTGTAAGCCTATAAAAACCGTTTTATTTTATAACCTAGTTGATTTTGTCAAAGTTCAGTAACAAGCTACTGACGGACATCGGCTTTACTCGTTAAAATGAAACGGGGGCTGTTAAAATTGACGACTGTTAAAAGGTTTAAGGGGTGGCTTTAAAATAAAATAATCCGTAAACGGATGATTTTTATTATTGGTAGTTTTGACTTTGTGTCCTGCGTAGCAAGCGATTGTGATTCACGGTAAAGTCAATGTTTTTATTGTTTTAATGTTGCGAAGGATTTTTTATTGGATGCGAACAAATCGCAACGTTTGGGAATTTCCAACAATCAACAGGAATGGTTGGGATTGGTGATGGCGTATTAATATTATAGTTTGTTAGAAAACAATGGTTTTATTTATATATCGATGTAAATACCTATGCAAGTATTAGTTGTACAACAAAATGTCACATATTATTTTAATGTAGGCCTGTAAGCTTGTCTCTAAGCTTTCCACATTAATAAACCCTTCCCAACTGAATTGCGCTTACAACCAGCAAAAGGAAAACAACTTGCAAGAAAATTAGCCAGCAATTACAAGTCTCGGCAATCCTCGTTAGCCTGGAACACACGAATCAGACCAAACGTGACCGAAGAGCTATAACTCAACCGTAATTAAGGACTTCATAAATAACATCCTTATCTCGTATGGAAAGAAGACTAATTTGAAAAAATGCCAGTACACCTTTAACACTGAAACACGGGCGTGGAATAATGGCTACAAACATCCATTATGGTAAAAGCAGCGGTGTTAGAAATATAGTGACTCCAGTTGTAGCAGCTTCGCCTCATTTTTCTTGGCCGGCCGTTGGAGAGCTAAAGTTTGGATGGATGTTCTATAAAAACGAACAATTATAAATACACTGAAATTGGATAGAAAATTTGCTGTTGTCTGACATTTCAGTCGTAAGTAAATATAAACACCATTTTTGAACATGAGGTTTCTCAGAAATATTTAAAAGTGCATGTTGCCTTGAAAATAAATCTCTCAAAGTTGTTGCTGAAATAGAATTTTAGTACATGAATCTCATTTTAAAACTTGAGAATAGGTACTATGGAATTTGTTAGTTTTAAACCAAGATTTAAAACAGAAAATATGAGATATTATTATCATAAAGAAGGCTCTTTTTTCTCTAGGTAGAATAGGGCTACGAACGTCATAGGCGAGCATGTTTTTCATGTATGTCTGCTTGTACTGATGGATCGGAATTCAGGGCAGTGAAAAAAATTGCTTGCAGCGGAGATGAGAATTTTGAGATGAATGTGTGGACAGACGAAAATGGATAAAGTAAGAAAGTGGCGCCAGTGACAGAAAAGTTGAAAGGCACTCGTTTGGCTTAGTATGGGCATGTGATGAGGAGGGAGGAAACGCATTTGACTGAAATAATGATGGTTAAAAATGTTGATGGATGGAGAGGGAGTGGAAGGGCAAAGAAAATAATGTTGTTTGTTTAAGGAATGATTATGAAGAGAAGGAAGTGAATGACAGCGTAACGATTGACAGGGGAGAGTCGAAAAAAAAAACATTAATTTCAGGCAAAACTCATATTACACCAAATAAAATAAAATTTTACAATTCTGCAACAGAATAGGATAAAATGTCAATACAATTAAAATAAACGAAATAATAGGTACAAATTATAAAGGTCACAGAATAAAAATAAAATGTCAAATGCAATTAAAATAAACGCATGAGTAGGTACAAAATATAATCTCACAGAATTAAAAATAAAATAAAATGTCACCTAATTTGGATAACAAAAATAAATGATGATGATGACAGACGAGCATGCTGCTATAAATCAGATACAGTGGCAAAGCACTCACTGCTTCTTAGAATATCTTACGAAACAAACTTAACAGATTGATGACGGAACTTTACCAGTCCTAACATCCAATTTGATGGTAATATTTTTTTTTAAACCTTATTCCCTTAACTAAATAAAAATGCCTTATTTGACTGCTGCATTTATTTTAAAGTAGGCACAGTTCCATTATTAATAAAGCTTATGAGTCCCTACATGCTATTTTAAGATATAGATGTCACAAAATTTAAAACCGCACTTAAATAAATAATACTGACAGCTGCATTAATTTTTACACCTACTTTAAAATTATTCGTTGTAATAATAAATCGTTTGGAAATTTTCACTGTTGGACGTTTTGAAAGAGTGGGATTTTTCGCCAAAGGAAATATCCAAAGTATTTGTTTAACACTGCATACTGATATCGACCCTGTCGGCAGCATGAAACATGGTGTTGTTTACGCAAAATCCCAATCTACTAATTGGGTGACTATGTGTCGCACTGAATCCTGTTTTTCATTAGCAATGCGTTTTCCAGATCAACAATCCGATTTCAAAGTTTTAGTGAAAGAACTATAAGAGAATTCGAGTTGTTTATTGGGCAGTATCATAATAGTGTCTTAAGTGAGCAGTGGTGGCCCGGTGGTAATGGCCTCGACTTACGATTTGTAGGTCGTGGGTTTGAACCCAGGCAGGCGCTTTACTTTGTGTAAATAATTTCACTCGCCCATCAAGACCGCTGTCCCCAATTTGAAACATTATTAATTTATTATAGACAAAACAAAAGGTGTTTTAATAAAACGCGTATACTAAAAGATCAATAATAAAATTATCTTTAAATTAGTGAAGGTTTCAGAAATATACGCTTGGTAGATTTTGCGCCATTCTCAGTTTTTTATCCGCATTAGACATAACTTTACAAATTAATTTCACTATGTAATATTACATAATCTAAAATATTCACATATTAAGTTATTAAGAAAATGCTCTAATTTATCATATATTTTTTTCAAATTATTAAAACTACTCGTTTAGACGTGATCTTCAGTATAAAATCATTAAAAGTCGGTTATCGTCCCCTTAAAACGGTTAAGAAAAACATCGTGAGGAAACCGGTGTCCTAGAACCAAAAATTCGAAGACATGTGACATCTACCAACCCACACTGGGCCCGCGTGGTAGATTACAGCCCACTCCCTCTCGAAGAGAGGAAACCTAAGTTAGAGCAGTAGGAATATTATAGGATGATTATGCATGCGTATCATGTCTTATTAGTTTTTTTTTTGTTTGAATAGGATGCTCGTTGAATGTGTTTTACAAGGTTATTAAGTACTTAGTAATAAATAAAGAAAACATCTTTTTCAATACAGTTGTTAAACATGGCGTACTTTTAGAGGCTATTTATGATTCGAAAATTAAATCTTTTCCATAGGCATCTTTCTGTTACGCGGTCGTGACTTTTGTTTACAAGCTCTATCATTTGTTTTGCAGTTGAGTTTTAAATTTTAAAAAGTTTAGTAGCAAGGAGTTTTCATACATAGAAAAAAGTGGGATAGATTTTATACGAGGAAAAATTAATGAGTTCGTACGTCTTAGCATTGAATTCTCAAAAGTATTTTAAATGATTCTTTAATATATATAATTACCAGTTTTAATTTAATTATTTTCACATCACCATTTGTCAAAAATCGAGTAGGCTGTATAGGCCATTTTCATTGTAAAAAAAAAATATGGCCAGTGGCAAAACGCGCCATTTTCTGATTCTTTTTATTTTTTGAGCGTTAAATTGATTATTTATTTGTTAATTGTTTTTTACTATTCTCCACTAGTGTATTGAAAAACGTCGTTGTGATACACGGGTGTATAGGTTATTGCAAACGAGCTGTCTACTTTTACCGTCTTTTTTACGTCGAGTTTTACTACTTTCCACCCTTGTATCATAATGTACTATTTCTAGTTCAATTTGTGACCTCGCTGCATTATCAAGCACATGAAATGGACTATGTTTAAGGTTGAATCCAGTTGAGAAATTACAAAATCTGCACGATTGCACATAATTTAGTTAGAAAGAAGTTTAAGTATAATTTATCTAACTTCGTTTCAGCTCAGTAAATTTTCATCAACATAACTATTAGCGAGACATAAAATTATCTGATTACAAAATCATGTCCTTTCCATTTGGTCAGTATTACTACGTCTGTGTGGAGTGCAGTACCGCTGAACTGATGCCATGCGCTGCGTCGCGCGTCGCAACAAATTACACTTTTAGCAAATTATGTCCACTACTGACGCCATTGTGGGGTAACGATGCGATGATGAAACATTTACACGGGAATTTACCATGATGAAATTCTCACGTAGAAATACATGGGAATAACAAGCAAGGCAAGAAGGCATAACTGGCGGAATGTGGGTATACTAATTATAGCTACATCATCATCATCATCAAGAGTGGAACTCTCTGCGTCTGCCTGCGTCTGTGTTTCCGAATGCATACAACCCTAATCTCTTCAAAGTTAGAGTGAACAGGCTTCTTCTGGGTAAGCTCATCGTCGACTTTGTCTCTGTCACCTCTGCCCTAGACTAAGGTCAAGAGCAATCCCATCCTAAATAAAAATGAAAAAACCATAGTTAACCTTAGATAATGTGACACAAATTTATTTTATTTATATATTATTATGTATGCATAGACACGTTGCAGTATAAAACTGGTTTACATCCGTCACCTCACACATTTAAATCCAGTTGAAAACCAGCGTCAGGCACTAGTTGTCTGTCATTTTTGCTAAACTGGGCCTTTTTGGCGCAGCCGTGAGGCACACTTATCTGCTATGTTTCTTTCATCGCACTTGTACACCTAGTTAGGCAATCGCCTGAGTAGCGTAATCGCTGACTAATGCAGCGGATGCGCCCGTGCGTCATTAACAAACTGCACACTTGCAGATTTGCGGATTATAGTAATAAGTTAATAGAAATATAATAATTGTAAATTAGTCTTGTAGAACATTCCAATCAATAAACATTGTTTTAATTCAAATAAAGTATTTTTTTAATAGTAATTTCGTTCGCCGTAACTTAACTACCTTCTTGTTTTATTTTTATTTGAACGTTTTTTAATTACGAGAATTGGCCTTCAGTGTATATTTGTGTGCATTTTAGTCTGTGCTAAATAAAAGTATTTTCTTTTCAAATCAAATCAAATCAAACCCATTTATTTGCCGGAATGTAGGTTTACAATCATGTACGATCTTAAAAGCTATAATGGTCCCTTTACATTCTAGCATTTTATATGGTGTCCAAATATTTAATTTTGTCCTGCACAGTGTCTTATCTTACTTATCGTTATGTTCTTTTCTTATCTTTCTAATGTTCCCACTGCTGGGACACAGGCCTCATCTCTTCGAGAGGGAAAGAAAGAAAGAAAGAAAGAAGGAAAGAAAGAAAGAAAGATAGAAAGAAAGAAAGAAAAAACATTTTATTGGGACTTGCACAGATCAAATATTTTTTTTAATTATTAGTATTTTTTATTATTAGGGAGTAGGCTGTAGTGTACCACGCGGGCCCAGTGCGTGTTAGTAGATGTCATATGTCTTCGAGTTTTTAGTTCTAGGACATGCCGATTTCCTCATGATATTTTCCTTCACAGTTTTGAGAATTATATGTACACCTATTACTAACCCTTTGGGAATTATTGGCGTGATGTTATATGTATAATCATCATCTGGCTAGCTAGGCTAAAAGGCTAGCCTTTTCCCAACTATGTTGTTGGGGTCGGCTTCCAGTCTAACCAGATGCACCAAAATACCCGTATTTTACATGGACCGACTGCCTATCTAAAGAAAGAAAGAAAGAAAGAAAATACGTTTATTTGCGGTAAACATGACGCAAAGAAAGAAAATAGATACAAAAAGAACAAGTAGGGGGAAAATATGCGTCACATCCACGCAAAACGGGCCACCGCTCAGCATAATGCTGCGACCCTATTCGAGACAGAGCCCCAGCGCTGGTTTTCAGCGATAGCCGGCGTTGACGTGATGACGTCGACCGGTGCAGCATACAGTGAGATTATAAATAAAAAACAAAATAAATACAAACTACTTAGATTAAGTTTATAATATATCTGACCTCCACAACCCAGTGACAGGGTAACACGATACCCCTTGGATAGACTGGTTGACAGACTTTCTGGCTTCTGACAACCCGTAACAACTATCGAAGATTTACAAATAACAATCAAAAATTCAAAATCAAAAATATTTTTATTTCACATAAGCCTACATGGGCACTTATGAAACGTCAGAAGCTAGGTGCACGTTTCCAATTGGTCGTTTCCTATGGAGAAGAGCCGGCAAGAAACTTCACGGTTACTCTTTTAAAAAAAAAAAGGCTTTTTCAGTGTTTTCAAATTACAGTGTTAATAGGTATGAGAGGACAGCGTAGGCCCGTCAAAACTACCAGGTACTTAACAAAATAGAAAATTGTCTGCAGATCTACAGTCTATTAAGCCTACAACGTCCTCACATTAACAAAAAAACAATATAAAATATGATTAAAATAAGAAAAGTTGTAGGTATAATAATGTCTATTAAAAAAAACATTATGTCAGTGAAGTTATTAATAAAAAGATAAAAATACGGTTTAACGTGCTTTCCGAGGCACGGAGGGGTCTTGGTATGTAAAGATGTTCACCCATCCACGGACCAACCGCGGCAAGCGTAGCATAACCTGATCGATTGACCTGTGCCGCTGTTATTACTACTCACAAACCACTTACTCACTTATTTATTCACAAGGCCCTCACAAGATGTTATGTGTGTAAATACATAGGAATTAAATATCATGAACAATAAAATAATGTTTACTAGCTTTTCCCGGCCCGGCTTCGCACGGGTAGCGCTAAGTATCTACCCTACCCAACCTAACTACCCTACCTACCTACCCTACCTACCTACCCTACCTACCTACCCTACCTACCTACCTACCCTACCTACCTACCCTACCTACCCTACCTACCCTACCTACCTACCCTACCTACCTACCCTACCTACCTACCCTACCTACCTACCCTACCTACCTACCCTACCTACCTACCCTACCTACCTACCCTACCTACCTACCCTACCTACCTACCCTACCTACCTACCCTACCTACCAACCCAGGTAGGGTTAACCTACCCTAGTAAAAAGTACGAAAAAGAAAAGTAAAAAAAAAAAGTTCCTATGTCCGTCTGCTGGTTCTAAGCTACCTCCCCACCAATTTTCAGCCAAATCGGTCCTGCCGGTCTTGAGTTATAAATGGTGTAACTAACAACTTTCTTTTACATACTCGTATATATAGATTTGGAAGTAATGGAGCTCATTGTGAGGAGCTTATGGCCAAGTAATAATAGCGGCACAGGTCGATCCATCAGGTTAAGCCATGCTTGCCGGGGTCGGTCCGTAGACGGGTGACCATCTTTATATACTAAGGCTCCTTGGTGCCTCGGAAAGCACGTTAATCTGTTGGTCCCGGCTGTCATTCGTGGATCTTTGACTGTCGTTACGTTACGGTCGTCAGATGCCCGAAAGTCTGACAACCGACCCTATTACGAGCAACTTAAACATGACTGGTGAAATGTGGGTGTACTTTAGGTACACCTCTGCATAACCCTTGGAGAATTACAGGCGTGATGTTATATTAATTATTTGTGTCCGTCAAATGTTCAAATTCAAAAAAAAAAAATCATTTTCTCTTCACAAACAATGACATGATTGATACCTATTACAATTAAAAACAAGCTTAGGACGTACGTGACAAAGTTTGTAAGAGACTGGTGTCTGCACTAGGAACACCTGTATAGAATAGAATAGAATACTCTTTATTATGTACACCATAAAATTATAGCAGATCACCAGGATCCCACTAGACGGAGAGTTAACATAATTCGTTATACAATAAAAGTAAAGGAGCTGAGCATAACAATATAAATAAAATCTAAATCAAAAATAAAAACTAAGTGAAAAAAAATAAAAATAAATAAATATATAAAACACAGCAAATAAAGAAATGGAAACATTTATAAAATAATAATTATGTTTGGAGAAGTTAACGGGATGGACTATTTAGGATGACTAAGTAATTCCTCCGTTGCTTTATAATCTCTATATAATGTCATTCTTGTTAGAGTCTAATTTTACCAGGGGTGGGACGGGTAGGGTTCACGTATCTTCAAATGAAGTACTTGGCATACCCAATAATGATCGATCTTCACTTATCGGCGTCTGCCTACAAGTCATTTGGAATGCGTCCGTAATAAAACCCTCCAATTTGACTTGGAAGTAACTGGTAATTGCAACGCTGACCATCTAGTTAATTAACTTCAAGCTGAAAAAGTGCTGAAAAAAGACTTTAATGAAACCACAAAAGCCGAGATAATATTGTGACGGTATAATTAATTGAAAAAACCTGCAGCACACTTCAACTCAATAAAGCCTGAGTACTTTTCAGAGATTCTTCATAACTCGATGTTAGAAGAACAGAGAACTTCATAACAGAAGGCAAAGCAATAATGACGAATATAAGAGGTATCATCCAAAAAACGTCCTATTTTTCGCATTGTAAACGAATTCACAGGTATAGGCAATAGCAATCGTTATAGCGGGTCCACTCGACATTTTTATTAAATTGGCAGCACCGATAAAAGTGATTGGGAACCGTATTCCCTGATCAATATTGAAGTTAATTGGAACGGATGGAACTTGAATTTGTAATTGAAAGATTACAGGTTCGCTTCCCCGTTTCAAGGATCGCGGTATTGGCAAGATTGGTCCGTAGATGTTGGGTGAAAAAAAATTAATGATGCTTTGATGAGATTCCGGAATGGCTTAAGCCGATTCGAATTAATGAATGTTTTGCTGTTTGGGAATCCGATTTTTAATTAAGTATATGTAAATCTTGTTTTCTGGGAATTGTTGAGCATTTGGTTTCTGTAAGGTGAATTAATTAATTATGATGTTCCTTTTATTAAACGATTCTATAGAAAATCATAAAGTTTCTCGCTGTCATATTATAAATGAATTAGTAGATAATTATATTTTTGGAACCAGTACCTATCTACCTAATTATTTGTATCCATATAAAAGTCACAATTAATGTACAATTACACGATAGACGTTAAAAAACACATAGGTTTATTATATTCACACATATAAACAAACGTATTTCTGTAACATAAACAGTTGAAAACTAGGTACCCCACCCCTAGACTCCACAGAGTATCAAAACCAGAAGTGTCTTTCCGGAAAACAGTTACGCCCACGGCTCAAAGCAAAAACTGCCTTTGATGTTAAAAAAGCCACTTGAATGGTGTCTCGTAGCGCACAATGTGATATCGCTACCAACACACGGCTTTGCCTATCATCGCCATAGGAAAGTAGGTAAAGTGTTCCATTTTCTACTCACAGGATTTTTTTTGTTCCTATATTTTCTGTATTGTTTCGGTTTTAATGGCTGGATTCTGTTGTTGGGGACAAATGGAGACTTTGTGCCTAACTTTTTTTTTGTGGTGGCGTTAGAAATGGGTGAAGTCTTTGTTTTGCTGTCCGTGCTTAGAAGCACTGTGAATAGTAAAGTAATGTTGTAGTGTTTTGTTTATTGCATTGTCTGTTGCTAATAAATAAATTTAAAGATGTGTAGTCAATCTTGTAATTGCTGTACCAATGTCACTTGCACGTCAGAAAACGACAGGGTCTTTAAGTCTATGTGACAGTTAGATAATTTCAACCTTAGTGAAGTTTAAATTTACTGGGAATTGAAACTTTAAAAAGTGGTAAAGCTGCTACAAAGCCGATTATACCTAAAAGTTAAAAGAGGATTTGTTTAAAAAAAACACAGTTGCAATTAAAATTAGGTACGAAAATGTAGACATGATTATTATTAGGCAGTGACCCTCTTAGTGCTTATCTCCTTCTGAGAAAATTATTGAACAAAGATGAAGACCTGTTTTGTTTTCTAACAACGCAGCATCATTAACGTAAGTCTGTCAAACATTAAAAATAAGTTACAACTTCGTATACTGGATGAGACGTTAATCCATCTTGAAAAATTGCAAGTGTACCGTTTGTTTAAACTTTTCCATCAGAAGTTAGTAAGAAGTTCTTCGTAATTTGATTTTAAAATGAGAAAAGAATATCTTTTTTAAAGTAAACTAGAAGACATCGTGATGGACAAAAAACAGATTGCTTCAGTCTCCTGAATATTGTTTTTTTTTTTGTTGAATAAAAAAATGTATAACGTATCATCACATAACATAATATTACGCCTGTATTCCCAGAAGGGTTTTTAGAGGAACAGTTCACTCATCCTCTATAGAAAAGGGAGGATCCTCCGACCAGACGGGTGTTGTGTCTGGTGGCCAACTGCCCGACGGTTGATGTCGGGATGTTGTATATATGCTAGTCGCGCGGTAAACTCTGCTTGCGCGATGCAGGATTTTGCGTGACGGCAGTGTGACGCGTAGATCGCATGTGGCTATGTTGATATCGCTACATCACTCCCCTCCGGAGACCGGAAGTCGATAGTGGGCTGAGTCGTGTATCTTGCGATACTTGCCAGTGCCAGTAGAGGGTTCCAGTGAGTCGGAACCGGGTGCCGCATAGTTCTCGGTGAGGCGGAACTGTCTGCGGTGATTCCCCAGTGAGTCGGGGTGGCGCTGCGTTTTGTTCCAGTGCGTCGGATGTGGTACAACGGTTGTGGCTGACTGCTGGCGTCGACCAGGAGAGGTGGGTGCTGGCTGGCTGTGTGACTCGCCGCTCGAAATCTTGAAGAAGTGATGATGATGACGTCACGCTGAAGTAGTTGCACGACGGCTGCGCTGACGTTCATACTCGGGGTCACCAGTTAAGAGGCATGAGGAACAGGGTTTACACCCTTTTACTCGTCCTCTATAGAATAGGGAGGATCCTCCGATCAAACGGGTGTTGTGTCTGGTGGGCAACTGCCCGACGGTTGATGTCGGGATGTTGTATATATGCTAATCGCGTGGTAAACTTTGCTTGCGCGATGTAGGATTTTGCGTGACGTCAGTGTGACGCGTAGTTCGCATGTGGCGATGTTGATAACGCTACAGGTTAATGAGAGGAGTATCTACAGTACACCCACATGTCGCCAGTTAAGTTAGTCCTATGTAATAGGGGCCGATCCTATTGCCATCAACCGGGCAAAAATTCAGACTCCGGCTGCTACTAATAAAATTTTATCATCATTCAAATACCAAAACTCATTGAGGTGAGGTAGCAACTCAACATTATGCCGTTAGAAAAGGAACTGTCATAGTAATAAGGCACTTTAAGTTGAAGATCAGAAGTACTGACTGATATTTTACACCTACGTGAGAATTTTGAAGCCATCGATTATAAAATCAGACAGATTTTGGAAATCCCAAGGGCCCTGAATGAACATAGTCCATCATCGTTTCTTTCAGAACCGAAAGAAAAATATCTATTTTAAAGACATAACTAAGTATCTAACTACTACGAGTATTGTTTACATAATGCGTCAACGTCATCATTATTCATTCTGCCACTTTGCAAATCAGTGGCAAAGCAGTACAAATCCTTCTCGAATTTATAATACAAATCAAACTTGAGTGATCCATCTAGCAAGAAAAGCTCATTATGTCGATGGAATAAGGTTTATTTTCCAAAAAATAAACGGCACATAATAATGTGGTTTAACCCCCAGTGATGTATTGATGAAACAAGAATTTGTTTCAGATATACTTTTTTGCGAATGTGAAGGTAATCCAAATTGAATTTGGTGGCGCAATTTAATTTACAATCGGCGGGAGTGTTTTATATTTTGTTTCTAATTTGCAACGTTGCAAGACTTTATTTTGTTAGCTGTTGATCCGTGTTTGCCTCAACGATAATGTGACTTATTTCTGTTTCATTAAAGTTGAAAGTACCTATGTGAAACGAAACCTTTGGATCGTATGATGCCACCAAATTAAAGCGTCTGAAATACGTTTTTAGGTGGTGACTGTGATGTCACATTGAATTTAATTTTCATGGCAACTAGTTAATTTTTGTTTCCCGTAATGCAAGTTTATATAAAACACTATATAATTGTAACTTTTATACACAATTTATTAAAAATAAGATCCTTTATTTGATGCGTTTTCAAGTAGGGCCTCCGATTTCAATAAACACATTTTAGGTACGTGAAGAACGCTATTCATATCTGTAAATCATAAGATTAAGACCTCATTTATCTATTCTGTGTTGACAACCATGTGCACAGTTATCACTTGTGCAAATTATCCTTTCCGTAAAATACAACACTCGTTGTCATATTGCTAAATAGTTTTGCACACAAGCAGCTAAAGCAGGAACGCTAAGATTATGTAGCAAAACATGATTATCTTGAATGAAATTTATACCACAGCAATATGTTTCTACAACTTTAGACTTTTTATGGGTCAAACAATAATTCTTTTGGTAATAACATTCTCTAGCCAAGGATAAGATAAATTTCTACCATAGTTATGAGCGCCTGGTATCTTATTTTGAATGTAAGCCAATTTTCTTGTAGTTTTCTAATAACATTTGTCTCAATATAATGTGTTTTGGTAAATAAAGTGTTTGGTAATAATTACCAAACACTTTATTTACACAAAACACATTTTATAGGTATTATGAATAATTTGTCTGGTATTTTGGCAATGCGGATAGATTAATGCATAAATATGACCTATGACACAAAACATAATACTCATTTGACTTAACGACACACAAATATTCCCCCACAATTGTGACGATAAGTCCCCTCTTTGAGTACGCGCTACGGCATCCTCACCTTCCGCCTGACGCAGATCCTCACCGGAAAGGTTGTTTCGGAAGGTTTCTGTTCAGGAGAAAGCGGGAGAAAATTCCTGGGTGTCACCACTGCCTGTGAGGATCGCCCGGAGGACACGGTGGAGCATACGGTGGAGGTCTGCCTGGCTTGGGCGGAACACCACCGTGGCTTCACGGAGGCGATCGGCGGCGGTGATCTCTCGCGTCCGGCCCTGGTTCAGGCCATGGTTCAGAGCGAGAGCGCGTGGGAGGCCATCACCTCCTTCTGCGAAGCACTAATGCTCGCAAAGGAGGAGGCAGAACGCGTGAGGGAGAGGCAAGGTTCGCGCCATCGCGCCCCCAGTCGCCGCGATAGACGCCCCGGGCGTCGGGAGTCACAGGCTGATTCACGGCCACCGTAGGCGCGGGCTTGCGGACGGTGAGTGATGGGTAGCTCGCCGCCTAATAAGGACCAGGGGATTCACTCCGAACATAAATCCGAAGTATCGGCCGAATGTTCGGCCGTTGCTTGACTACGGCTAACTATGGCTGGCTACGGCGAAAGAAAAAAAACGACAATCAAAGAGATAAGCCAAAGTCAAAAATTTGAGTAATAAGTCGGGTAAGGATTCAAAGTCAAAAAAGGAAACTATGGAAGTTATAAAACGGCCGCTTCGGAGTATACCTCCAGGTCCGGGTCGACGGCAAGTTGTGTTCCAAGCGCGCCTCAAAGAGATGTCAACACTTACTGACGGGGTCTGATAGTGCCAATGCCTGCCAGGGTTGCGAGTTTGTCTGAAAGGGATATCGTGGCCTTGGCACACAGGCATCTGAAGGAACACGGGTGGGTTTTAGTCAGTAAAAGTCTGACACGCCGTCCCGCTCTGCCCAGCGGGGCGAGCACGGCCTACTGTGAATTGAGTCACACATTTTATCACAGTTTGAGCGATAAAACTGTTTTGTCATAAAATGCTAGTACAAATTGACATGACATAATTTATCATGTCTTGTCACAAACGTCTTGGCACGCCCGTGCTTGGCCCGCAGAGTGGCAGAAGTTATTTGATAAGTTCCCACCCAAAAAAAAAAAGATTACGGTCTTGTCAATCATTAATACCCATTAGGCAAAGATTTAAATCGTTACATTTGTCCTGACCGTACTTATGTCACGCGTAAATTGGCAATAGTGAGAAGAGTGAGCTTACACACCCGTTTATGACGTATCCATGACAGTCAAGTCAATGTGTCAAAATGAAACAAAAATGACGATATCTTTGACGCCATAAACGATAAATCTTAGCTACTCGTATTATCTTTTTATTTTGGTTTTGGCTTAGTATCTGTAGGCTATTTCAGGATTAATATGGTTCCGTAGTCAACAAGGAACCTTTATAGTTTCGCCATTCCCGTCTGTCTGTCTGTCTGTCCGTCCGACCGTCTGTCTCCGGCTTAGCTCAGAGACGCTTAGTACTAGAAATCTGTAATTTGGAATGGGTGTACATAATTACGATTAGTCACGCAGAGAAAGTCGTAAAATAAAACCATGAAAAACATTTTGTTTAGGGTACCTCCCTTGCACGTAATAAATAAAGATAAAAAAAAAATCGTCTATTCCATGGTGTGGGGTATTGTTTGGATTGGCCGTTACAAATATTGTGGGTTTGTGAAAACCATTTTTTTGTTACCTAGTAAATGGGTGGTGGGGGTCAGATAGGTAGTCGCTCCGTGCAAAGTAACCGTGTCGCTCCGTGTAACTGGTATTCAGTTGTATCTGGTTAGACTGATCTGACAAAGATTATGTCTGGACTTTAAAAGAGACTTTGACCCCTGAGTTTGTTTCACCATTTCTTCTCAGGG
This sequence comes from Tiliacea aurago, assembly GCA_948098905.1. Classification (NCBI taxonomy): domain Eukaryota; kingdom Metazoa; phylum Arthropoda; class Insecta; order Lepidoptera; family Noctuidae; genus Tiliacea; species Tiliacea aurago. The sequence continues at coordinate 4,440,965 of OX402579.1, read as the reverse complement.
GTCAGATAGGAAATGTCGGCTACATCTAGATTTTTTTTTTTATATGACATGTAAAAGTGATTTTAATATCCTATTTACAGAATAAACGATTTCATTTCATTTCATTTCGATTTAATTTCATTTCGATTTCATTTCATTTCACTGGAAGCTGACCCCAACATAGTTGGGAAAAGGCTAGGCAGTTGATGAGGTTAGGAAGTACTTATGAAAATGTTAAAGCAAATCTATACTAATATTATAAAGAGGTAAAGTTTGTGAGTTTGTACGGGGTAATCTTTGAAACTACTGATCCGATTTTGAAAATTCTTTCACTAATGGGAAGCTACAGTATTGCCGAGTGTCATAGGATATATTTCATGTTAAGAAATTTCACGCGAACGAAATCGCGGGCAGAAGCTAGTAAAAGTTAAAAACAAATACGAAGCGTCTTTAAACATAACATTCCACAAAAAAATAAGTTTCTAAACGGTATAATGACACTTTACAGGACTTTTTCCGCCAACCGTCCACTCAAAACTAGAACATAGCCGTCTGTTACTTTTAGAAAAGTTTTATAAAAGCAGCCGCGGTCCGCTGTGGCGGCAACTTTGGCAATTAGTGTTAAGTGGGTTTTAACCTAAATAAAACAATTGTTACATTGTTTACCTTAAATATGTGGAGTATTCATAATGTGGTTTGGTATATTTTTTTATTGATACGATTTATTTTGATTGTTGAAGGTGATTTTTTCGGCTCCTTGATCTATACAATAAAAAACTGGCCAAGTGCGTGTCGGACCACGCAGAATGAAGTGTTCCGTAGTTGGGATGAATTTATCCCAAGACCAAACTTAACATTGCGCACGCACGCTAAGAACCGGCGTTCTTCCAACAATCTTCTTCTACTCTGTCCTTCTCATACTTCTGACTTTGTTCATTCTTCCTATCATATTCAGTCCATTCTTCTCTGGAATGCGCTTCCTCTTGATATCAGGACGGCCACCAGTCGGTATGCATTTAAGCGGAAATTGCAGAGTTATTTACAAAACAAATAGGGTAGAGTCATCTCAGTTACCTCCTTTCCTTGAATTTGTATGTATTATATTTATATATATATATATAATATAGGGATATGTTATAGTGTATATGTACGTATTTATATGTATTATAAGTTTATAATCTATTTATGTACTTGAGCACCTATTTTATTAATAGTTAAAGGGACGTCGGGACGGTCCACAATATTATTTGGATCCATGGTCGAATTTACTAGGACGTGGGTAATCGGGCGAGGAGAATCAATACGACGTGTTTCACACAAAGTATAATCAGGATCTTATTACAATGATTAATTATTAGGAACACTAAATCACTAGACACTCCACCAAAAACGTAGCGCGTATTCGTGGTGCGAACAGGTCGCCTCTCGGATTCGAACTGACTTGTCGCCCCGTTCGTTCTCCCCACACTAGCTCTTGGTGTTGCGTCAGAGCGAATGACAACCGATTACTTCGACAGATGGCGTTGGCTATATCCGGTTGACATTCACTCTTAATTAATCAAATGCGCCGTCATAGTAATATAAATAGGTTAGAATTTAATATTTTTTAATATTATTATTTTCTCTCCATCAGAGCACCCGCCATCTTATCTCTTCACCACCCTTGGTTGACTGGTAGAGAATGCCTAAGGCATTAAATCCGCCTTTGTACCTTGTTGTGTGCGAGAAGTTTAAATAAATAAATAAATAACATTGTAGTTGAAAAACATGTTCCCATACATCGATATACGTCACGGTCAATTGTCCAACTGTTAATGTAAGTTGGACTATTACCTACTCGTTAACTTGTAAATCCTACTCAGCTATGATAGTTTTCCTTTTAATTCTGTTATAAATACTGCCATGAATTTTTTCACATAACCAAAAACAGCCATTTAACTAGCAGGGAGAGGGGGACACTTGACTCTAACAAAAAGTTGCACTTTAAAACTTTATATTATGCAAACGGCTTTCACAGACTCGTAATATTTTTGAATATATCGTTGGATACACCAACGATACCCCAGACTAAGGGATAGACGAAAAAAAAATATCATCCCCACTTTACGTGCAAGGAATTTAATTTTTTTTTTTTATGATTTTATTTTAACACTTTGTCGGCGTGATTCAAACTCAAAGCATTTATTTCAATTAAACCATTGACAGGCACTTTTGAATTGTCAAGAAGTCGGTCAGTTACAAATATGAAGCTAGTTGCCCATTCCAAATAGTAGGTTCCTATGGAGAAGAACGGGTAAGAAACTCCACGGACACTCTTTTAAATTAAAATATTGATACAAAATATTGGTTACATCATTCATATTGAAGTTAAACATGTGAGAACGATGCAATACGTCAAAAGCGTCCGTGATAAAAAGATAACAATTCAAAACTAAATTCAAAATTAAAAATAAGCCGTGGCAGCTAAGAGATGACCAGTCCCAACTGACAGCGCCCGTTTACGAACATGACGCATGGATCAGCACCATTCAGCTCAACCATTTTGAAGGGAGCTAAATGATCCAACACACACGCCACCATCAGCCAGACATCTGAGTGAGCATGACATACTCTCAGCCGCCAGGGCACATTTAAGTCAATGAAAGACATAATTACCCGGTAAATGGTAGCTCTATTGTACATAGTACTCTCACCTGTGATATGCAATTATATAATACAAAGGAGATTCGAGTTTATACAATGAAAAGATAGTCTTCCAATCTTCATCAGCTCCAACAGTATTTTCAAATGTTAATAAATTAGTTGTGGTTGTGGAGCTGGACCAGCATTGAGCCAAGCATTTCTATCAGCGATGTAATCCGCCAACGTATAATATGCCTGCTTGCATAGTGTGCGTTTTATACAAGATTTGAATTTCGTCTCATTCAGCTGAAGTATGAGGGGAGGGATTTTATTATAACATTTTAAACAGTACCCCATGAAAGATGTGTCTACTTTTGCCAGTCTGAAACCAGGTTGAGCTAATAGATCCCTACTTCTAGTATTATAATTATGTATTTCGCCTCTTTTACTAAAAAGTTGTAAATTTTTTCTTACGTACATGATGTTTTCATAGATATAATAGATTAATATGTACACCCATGTCAAATTACAGCTTTCTAGTACTAAGAGTTTCTGAGCTAAGCTAGGGACAAACAAATGGACATGGCGAAACTATAAGGGTTCCTTGTGGACTACAAAACCCTAAAGAGTGTCAAAGAAAAATACGATAGTTACCTATGTCTTTTTAAACACGTTCAAACAATAAAACTAAAACTTAACTTTCGTGGCATATTGTCAAAGCTTTTGTACGGGAAATCTGTGGGTCAGTCACACCAAAAGATCGCTGGGTGTACTGCGCGTCCAGTATAACAATATCATCAGAATGATGTTTGGGCTGCCTCGCTTCTGTAGTGCATCAGGGATGTTTGCGCTGTATCGCACTGATGGCTTTCATGCCGTCATCCGCAAGAAAACCGTATCCCTGATCTGCAAAAAGCGTGGCAGCTGCAACGGAATTCTGAAGACTGTAGCCGACAGGATCTCTTCTTCGCTATGGAGATCCTTTATTGAGCGGGTAATTTGAGTGTTGTGTTGTGTTTTAACTTAAATTCTAGTTTTAGTTAAAGTTTATGAGAATTAAATTGTTTTTTTTTTAAAACATATTTGCAAAAATTATTAGAACGGCCACTTAACTTAGGGTCTGGCGCTAAGTGTGAATTGTAAAAACTGGAAAATGTTATACCAACGAAACTGTCAACCAGCTTAAACGACGCTCTGAAAACCCTATCCATTTCCAAACAGATTCCACATCTAAACCATAAGAACATTCTAATAACATATTTCATAAACGCGCGACCTATTTTCTCACTCAATTGGTAAGAAAAGCGACAATAGTTCATTTCTGCTCCGAGCGAACGTAGGGTTTAATATCATCTTAATTAAATGATTAAAATTAAGTACATCTTGTGTTCTATTGTCTTGATATGTGTTAGATACATGTAATCCTTTCTTTGTGCTTCTGACTGTAAATGTGTGAAATAATTAAACGTATCATCTTCATCATTTCATTTGAAACACATCTACTGTTGGACATACGAATATGGTAACTAACTAGATGTTATTTACATTCATGGTCTATAACCATGAATGTAAATAACATCTAGTTAGTCGTTCGTACTTTCAGCGACAAAAGTAAAATTACATTTAAATTTAATTAACTAAATATTGAATTGTTTTTTTTTATTGTTTGTGTATGTAACTTTAAATGTTTGTAAACGCACCCACAATACAGGAGAAATTCCTAGTGTAGGCCAACGTTTTTTTATACATAACATTAAACAGGAACAGAAGTAAAACAAAAACAATAATTAACTCTTAAAAAAAATAAAGAAAAACAGCTTGAGCTACGGGTTTAGCTAATAAATGAAATCATTTCATCCGAAAGACGTCCACTGCTGGATATAGGCCTCCCGCAAAGAGGGGGTTACCATAATCGCCACGCTTGGCAGGCGGGTTGGCGATCGCAGTTTGATATTAAAATGCATAGAGAACCCAACCTAAGTCCCTTAGTCGCCTTTTACGACACCTACGGGAAGAAATAGGATGGTGCTATTATTTACGTCCGGCACCCCACGGAATAGGTATAGGTACTTACTTAATATCAGCAAGTCCTCATCTCATACACAGAAGGCACAAGCTTGATCACCACGCTTGCTCAAGGCGGGTTGGAGATTTTAAACTTATATTAACTATAAGTCCAGGTTTTCTCCTGATGTTTTCCTTCACCGATTTCAGTTATGTCCAAGATAAACTCTCAAAATAAAAATCTAAAGTCATTTATTCAAACTAGGCTGAGAATCAGCACTTTTCGAACGTCAAAAATTACATGAGATAGTCCCCCAAAAACGCCCACCCTTCACCACTTCCTAGTGCTTTAGCTGGGAAGAAGAAGTGGCGCAACAAACTCGGAGCAGCACAGCAGCTGTCAGTTCAGTTAGAAAACTTTACTTGATTGTGTATTGACTCGTATTGCTCGAATTTATAACACAGATTTCAACATTCATCATCATCACATCATTCATTTCAGATTTTCGAACTTATTATTATTATTAGGTATATTGAGTTCTTTATTTTTCTTCTCATTTCAGAGAGTTTTACAACCTTACTCACGGGTTATTATTATTAAGTGGATAATAATATAATTAACTCTAATAAACCTAAATTCAAAAACTGAATACTAAAAACCATAAGTGAAGGCAAATGACAAACTACTAATATCTTATATCTTATCAATCAAACTTAATTTAGTCTTACCAATCACACTTTTTTTTTCTCTTTAAAGTTAACCTAAATTTGTAGATACCTTTTGTATTTAAATTTCTTAGTAGATAGTCCGTTCGCATGTTTTATTTATTTATCCTAGTTATACAGAGAAACCTATTATTTGCCATACATTACTGTAATACTTACTCTGTAACATACTATATGTATCGCTGTTGGTTGCCTAAATAAATAAACTTAATTCTACATTACAATAGAATGTAAAACTATTTGCATAAGCAACACAAAACATTAAATTAAATTATTAGCTAGCCTACGCCACTATATAAAAAAAAACTATACCTCTGTACGTAGGTACTATTGTTTACAGGTACTTGGACTTAAGAATATTATGGTATCTTACTACCTGTTGTTGTTTACATTCATGATTAATTCTGTAGGTACTTTCAGCTTTTAATAAACTAAATATTTAATTTAAACAGGAACAGAAGTAAAATAAAAATAATAATTAACTCTTATAAAGAACGTATGAAAACAGGTTGAGTATTGAATAGAATAGAATACCATGTTAAGCCATGGGTTTAGCTAATAAATGAAATGCTGAAATATAATGTATCCAATAATTTTGAGTCAATATAGATTATTTTTTTAGTTAATGTCATCACACACATTTACAGCACCTACATTGCACAGATACACGTATGCACACACATTAAATATTAATACTTATGTCATTCTGTGTATTTCTTATTTTCTGTGTATACCTACTTCGTAATTAGCGTAATGTTTAGAATAATAATAATGTTCTAATTACTGTCAGCTGTAAAGCTACCTTTTATTAAATAAATATATGTTTAAAATAAGCTGTGTAATACTTTTGTACATCTATCTGGCAGCAGAAGGTTGAAAATGCAATACTTTCGAGTAATAGTGGTTAGTGTTGCCATCTATATTACATTTAGAAAAAGATTAGTACTTACATGACAGCGTCAGAACTTTAAATTATTATAATAGATGGCGCCCTGAACTTAGTATAAATAGACTTCGACTTCATTTTTAATTCTTTTTACCTATTGTGATGTAGTAATTTGATTGTAGGTGCATCGTTTTGTGTGTGTATGTATACAAAATATTGTAAGACATTTTAAAGGATTAACGGTGGAGTTTCTTGCCCATTCTTCTCCATACGAAACTACCTTTTGGAAGGGACAACTAGAACCGCTTTTATTTTTCTGTAAATGTTGACGTTCAAAAGTGCCTTTTATGTGCCTATTTGGAATAAATGGTTTGACTTTGACTTAGATAAATATTATACAGGGTTATTTTTAAAACGTCAATAAACTCTTAAGGGGTCATTGTACTCATCATTATGAACAACTTTTACAATGGGACCAAAATTGAAATCGCGAAAAAAAAACCAGCTGTTCCCTACATTTATGTTCGAATAATTCGTTAAAATGTAGGGAACAGCTGATTTTTTTTTCGCGACTTCAGGTTTGGTCCCATTGTAAAAGTTGTTCATAATGATGAGTACTATGACCCCTTAAGAGGTTATTGACGTTTTAAAAATAACCCTGTATATTAGATATTGCGGATCTTTGTAACGCTGCAAAATAACATTTCAAAAACATTGAAGCAATTTATTTGTAACTACACTAACTGCTTTCAAAACGGAAAGGAACTTCCAAGTTTCTTGGTAAATGATTTCAGTTCTAATAAATAGTGCCACACGTTAAAGAAAGTTTGCAATAAGTGTTGAGTTTGAAGCTAAAACTGCGCAATAAGTAATGACAAATTGTCGTCTCTTAGCTCGATAACACATAGACGTAAAGTTATACGTTAGAGGTAAACTTTTTACGTAACGTTCGGACTTAGTATGGGTTAAACACTTTATGGTTCTCACACAGTATTTTGTGAATCTGTACAAAGACATAATTTTTTTAGTTGTGTTATTCTTTATTTAAGTAAAAAAGAGTGTCGATTTGTGGTCGGTTATTAGTGCTACAACGTCTTTTACGACTACGTAAATTATGAAAAGCTAGAGCTTGGAGCGGATCACAACCAGTAGGTACCAAAATTCACTAGGTACTCTGTGTGCTAACACAATCTTGATAGATATTTAAATCAGCGGAGCGAGCACGGCCTACTGTGACATGACTTGAGTCACACATTATATCTCAGTTTGAGCGATAAAACTGTTTTGTCATAAAATGCTGGTACAAATTAACATGACATAATTTATCATATCTTGTCACAAACGTCTTGGCACGCCCGTGTTCGGCCCGCTGATATTCTAACTAAAACAATCTTGCTGCCACACGTGCGACCTCGTTTTGGAACGAAGTTCCTTATCTTGGCGAATGAGAGCTAGACCGAAAAAACCGGTCAAGAGCGAGCCGGACTCGCGCACTGAGGGTTCCGTACGAATATATGATGTTGATGATTTTTGAAAAACTGTGCTATTTAGAGACATCGTTTTATTTTTCCTGTAATCTTTACATAAGCTTCTATAATATAGAATAATTCCAGATTTTTATCTTTGCAAACTTCGGAGATAAGGGGGGGGAACGGTATTTTTTTTACATTTTTCATCAAAAGTCAAAATCTATGGTGCCTAAAAAAATTAAAAAATGTTTGAGAATGTGCAAACAGCGTTCTTTCATTTGATACCCCACATGCCCTAGTAGCCCCACATCAAATTTTTAAGACCCCGTTTCATTTTTTAATTTCTTTCTTGCTTGCAAAATAGTTGGACAAACGTCATCTAAAACTATTTAAAATTTCAAGTTGATAGCATTAGTAGTTCTTGAGATATCCAGGTGAGACACACAGACAGACTTAGTCTCACCATATGGGTTCCTTTTTACCATTTTGGTACGGAACCCTAAAAAGTGTAACATTTTGACCGTAACGACACTTTTTGGTGTGTGGAAGTCATTTCGTGAAAAGGAACGGAAGTGTATAACAGGACGGGACAGCTTGAGCTTGGAATTAAAAGAAAAAAAAAAGCGATCATGACATTTTTATGAACAATCAATAATCGTAACAGTATATTGTGCTAAATCTCTACTCACCCCCATATCCATTTATTAAGTACTTTTTGATAGCATGTCATTAGTAAGTATGTACTCATGGAATTAGTGAGTACCTACTATGAGATTGTAAGTAGAGGGGGTCGAATTTCGACCAGTGGGCGACCACTAGTAATTAATAATTATTCGAATAAATATACCAGTATTAAGCTTTTTAAAATTTTGAGGTAAATTTCTATCGCTGGTCAGTTGCTTATTACCAAGGTGAGATGTCAGATGTTACACATCATATGCGACTACTGTAAGGCACGCAAATTTTTTTTTTATCGGTGGCCGGGAATCAGCCTGCGACTCCCGACGCCCGGGGCCTCTCCCGACTGGGAGAGCTAGGGCGCGAACCTTGCCTCTCCCTCACGCGTTCCGCCTCCTCATTCGCGAGCATTACTGCTTCGCAGAAGGAGGTGACGGCGTCCCATGCACTTTCGCTCCAAACCATGGCCTGAACCACGGCCGGACGCGAGAGATCGCCGCCGCCGATCGCCTCCATTATAACCTGGATTAACATATAAAGGTACTTTTAAGCCCGGTTCCCATGAGATTTTTTCCGACATCCACGCGGACAAAGCCGCAGGCAAAAGCTAGTACATAATATGCAGTGAGAAGAACTTCGTTCCAACCGGTTTTGACTGTTGTCTTCATCCAGCTTAATCTTGCACTTTGTATCAAAAGAGAAACAGCATAAATGTTAGCAACAGAGACACTTATTTATCCTCGAAACACTCAGAATATCACGTTCTACCGTTTATAGTGACAACGTCGGAGATACCAACTATTTAATAATTGTTCTACCCAGACAAAGTTCTGGGAACACACTACAATTCAACTAAATTAAGGCGTCTTTCCTAAGTGAAATATTACAGGAATAAAAAAGAATATGAGAAAACTTTTGTGTTACTACGAGAATTGGATTCCTGTTGTTACGCTATTTTGGGTTCAACAGAATATTGGACAAAACCCGGTATGAAATATGTGATTGCTTGAGTGATTTGAGGAACGTACTAATGTGAGATATAAAGGCCTAGTATCTAGTTCCAATCGACAAAAAATTTGTTGCGTTGTGATATTGGGATTTTTTAAATTTCCATATCAAACTCAAATTATTTTATTTCACATAAGAATAAAATAAGAATAATTAAGAATAATTTTATTTTGCAAAAAGAAGAAATACAATGCTTGTTACTATAATATGATATTACATTATTTAATTTTGTGCTCAATTTTTGTGAATAATGACCCCGATGCTAGGAAAATCCTGTGTTATAGGGGCCATCCATTCGTCCGCTTAGATTTTTTAACAAAATTAGGGAAGCCAAAACGTGTAACAGTAGCAATAGTGTGTGAGTAAGAGCGTGTGATGTGGTGTAATGGGAAACGTGTATGAGTGTGTAATGTGTGTATGAGTGTGTAATGTGTGTATGAGTGTGTGATGTGTGTGTGATGTGTGTCGTGTGTGTGAAGAGAGGGAAGGTGATTTGCGGTGTCTGTGGGTGTGTAAGCGTTCGTCAAATACTAATAATTATTTATTTGCAAAGGGGTTTCATCAATGCTTCTGTTTCATCATAATCTAGGGTGAGAAGGAATTCTTTAGTTACTTTTTTACATTTGTGTGTGTTTAGTGTATGTATGTTATGTTTTTGATGTATTTTATTGTATATAAGGGCACTTAGGTAGGGGTAGTGACGTCTAGCAAATGTAGTTTTTGTATGTGTTGTGGGACAAGCCGGTTTGGGTCTTCTTCTTACTGTCGGGCTGTTGTTTATGCTGTATGGAAGAGTCGCGTGTTTTCGCATGACTGTGCGTAGTATGTAGAGTTGTCGAACCGTTGGTGTTTTAAAGTCCCTGTAAAGTTGCCGCGTTGGGAATCTAAAGGATCTTTTTAGAATTACTTTAATTACGGCTCTCTGGGCTCGTTCCACCTGTATAATGTCGGTCTTGGCGGCTCCTCCCCAGGCAGTAATGCAATAGCTCAGTACAGATTCGGCTAGTGCCGAGTAAACAATCTTAAGGATTTCGCTGTTTGCCCTTAGCTTCTTAAATAGAAAAATAAGTTTTCGTGTTCGTGCGGACACTGTTTGTAAGTGTGTTTTCCAGGATAGGCAGGCATCTAATTGAAGGCCGAGATATCGTACCACTGATACTCTAGTTACAACGGGGCATGAGCAAAGGGCAAGAGGTTTGGAACATTTGTGGGCTTTAATAAGTAGTGAACCGTCTTGTGGTAGGGTGGAACGTCTTGAGCCAAAGGTGATAAAATTAGTTTTCGCAACATTTAGTGTGAGACTGTTTTGCTCTAGCCATAACATCACTTCAGCGAGCCCCTTTTCGGCGGTCTCTTTAGCTGAGGCCCAATCACGGCCATATGATAGAATTGCCGTGTCATCCGCATAGGCTATTATTTTTGTAAATGGAAGGGATAGCTGCCAGAGTTCGTTCACATAAATCAGAAAAAGGAGAGGACTGAGCAAACTTCCTTGTGGAACTCCGACAATCACAGGATTTGCTTCGCTAACGTACTCCCCTATCTTAACGCATTGCATCCTATCAGTATGGAAGTTTTTAAACAAGTCGTGAGCGATGCCTCGCACTCCGATGGATTCAAGTTTAGAAAGAAGTAGAGGAACAGACACTGTATCGAACGCCTTCGAAAGGTCTAGGAAGACTCCTAGACACTTGAACTTATTCTCGATTTTGTCAACTACAAAATCCAGTAAAGATGACACCGCGTCCTCTGTGGATAATCCGCGTCTGAAACCAAACTGGTTTTGGGAGATAATTTTGTGTTTGTTTAGGTAGTTATTAAGGCGTTTGTACATTATTCTTTCCAGAATTTTGGAGATTGCTGGGAGCACTGAAATTGGGCGATAGTTCGTGACACTGTTTCTGTCACCCGATTTGTATATTGGATGTACGATGGCTTTTTTTAGAGCGCTAGGAAATATACCTGTGGATATTGCCAGGTTGCATATACGTGTGATAGGTGGAACCAGAATGTGGCTAGCGTGTTTTAGCAATTTTGGTGGGATGCCATCCCAGCCCGTAGCACTGTCAATCCGGAGGGTGTTTATAATTGAATTAACCTCTTCATCGTCGGTTTCCAGAAGGACCATTGAGTTGGCTGTATTTTGTTGGTGGATGTCGACAGACTGAGGGGAATTTAAGTTAGGTATATTGTTTGCAAGATTTATACCAACGTTTGCAAAGAACGTGTTAATGTTGTTGACGGACTTAGTGGGGCAGTTTTCAATTGATAAGAGTTCTGTTGATGTCGAGCGCACGCTTTTGGTGTCAGTTACACTGCGGACAGTTTCCCACATTTTTTTAGGGTTGGATTTTGCTTTTTGAAATTCCTTTTCTTCATAGTCCGACCTTATCCTTTTTAATAAATCATTGCAGAAGTTGCGATATCGTAAATAGGTTAATTTTAGGATCTGATTATTCGGCTCTTTATTTGTATTATAGTGCATTCTGTCCCTATTACGTATGCATCTCAAAAGACCTGTAGTTATCCAAGGCTTTATAATTCTTTGTTTGCATGGGATTGTTCTATAAATTGTATTTTTAATTAATATGGGGGAGATTATATTTAATAATTCATTGATGGCTTGGTTGGGCTCATTCATTGCATCTAAATTAGAGAAGTTACAGTTTTCAATATCAGAGATAGTGCCTGTGAGATTAAGGAAAGATGTATGAACTTTATTGTTAATAGGTTTGGGTTTGCTATTTTCCAAATTTAGCAAGACTGCAAAGTGGTCTGTTATCGATGTTTTTAATATTAAAGTAATCGCTTTGTTGTTGGTTTTTAATAGAATATGATCTATACAGTTATGCAGGCGAGTAGGAAGAAGGTAGGCTGGAAGAAATCCGTGAGACGCGGTCATGTTTAGGTACTGTAGAGAGCGTGGGTCATTGCTATCAGGGCTGATATTGATGTTTACATCTCCGATAATTGTGGTGTGATTGTGATTTTTTAGATCAAGAATAACATTATTGAGATGGTCTAGGAATGAGTCAATGTTTCTTTGTGATGGCGGTCTATTATAAGGCAATGATAGTTAGGTTGTTTTCTATGGAGCAGGTTAGGCAACTGGCGTCAGGGAAAATCGGTTCAGTTGTAGTGTGACGTAGATTATTCCTAATATATAAGACTAAGCCATCGTTTTGGTTAATTAAACTTTGGGTTTTGTGTGATGAGTATCCATCCAAAATAGGGATGTTTCCTGCTTTTTTAAGCCAGCATTCAGATAGCACAATTACATCGCATGTAATGTTCATTGTGACTAGTAGACATCTAAGTTCGTCAAAATTTTTAGTGATACTTCTGATATTTAGGTGTAAAACAGTTAGTGCATGTGACGTGTGTAAATAATCTTTGCAACGGTCTGGTTGACATGTGTATGAAGTAGATACTTCTATACGATCTAAGTCGATAGATATGTTATTTAAAGCAACCATTTATTAGACACATGGCAACAAAATGTGTATAGGGGTTCGATATTAATTTAAGTATAGGTTTTGATATTAAAGAGTCGGTCGCATAGATTATTGTACAGCCATTCCAGTTATGTGAATGAAAGTAGATTATATCGTTATATTGAATAAATACAGACGAAGCAGACTGTTTAGTGATAGGTGTTTTTATTATATTGTTATGCTTTATCAGTGTGGTGGTAGCATTAGTATTTTTGTTGTGTAATGTATGTGTGGCAGTGGTGTGTAAGTTGTTGTATTGGGTATGTGATGGAGAGGTAGTTAGAAATGTACTTAAGTGTTTAAAATTTTCTGTAAATGTATAGTGGCTAGGAAGTAAAGAGATACATACAATGGCAAATACTGTTATGATGAGAAGTAGTCATTGACTTGTTTGAGCTTGCAGTTCAGTTAGGGAATGTTCGGATTTAATAAGGTGATGTTTGGCTCCTTCCTCCTTACGTAGAAAGATGTTTCCGTTCGCTGTCCAGCAAAATTTGTACTCCATACGTTTTGAGAATTCCCTCGCAGCAAAGAAGAGCTTCCGAGAGCTGGCAGGAAGATATTCAGCAACGTAGATTGGACGGCGGTCACCGGGCAGCCCGATGCTGGAGGTACTTAAGCGCCCTTTGTTTGGGTGTTCCTGGTTAAATTTCCGTACCGAGGTGACCGTCTGGTTTTTTGTTTCCACATTGGTAAATTCAACAACTATTGGTCTGACCGCGCCTGGCTTACCCGGCAAACGGTAAATGTCGCGTACAAGAGCTTTATGGACGGGCATGTTGACCGTGGTGCCTAGTTTATTCATTATGGTGGTAAGATCGGCTGTGGATTCTTTCTCTTTATTGGGTACGTTGCGGATTTCTATGGTGGATGATCGCGATAGTTGCTGGAGATCCTGTAATTTTGTTTCCAGGTGTAGTATACTGTCTCTGTAAACCTTTTTTTCTTTTTGCGATGACTCAATTTGTTTCGACATATCGTCATATTGTTTACTTATGAATGTGACTGTCTTTTCAATTTCTAGGAATGATTTATGCAATGAACTGTTTTGCAATTTTAGCTCAGCTATTTCAGTCATAAAAGTTTTCAGTTGGGAGCTTTGTTCGTTTCCTATTTTTGTAAGGTATTCCTGTTGTTCCTTTTTCCAAGTAGTAAGAAGCTGACGTATCTCTTGTTTGAAGTCCTGAAGGTCGCTGTTTTTGGGTGACGATTCCGAACGTGGGCGTTTGCTACGCGAAGTAATATTATCACTGTCGTATGGGCTACTCGACAACGATAACTGTGGAATGTCTGAATCGGACTTCACTTGCATTAAGTTAGTAGTTGTTACCGGGCGCGCTGGAGAGTTTGGTGGTGATCGTGTTACCGACATCACGAGGCTTGGGTGTTTAAAAATCGGTTGTATTGCACTACGGATAGCTTTCAAGTTGAATGTAGCGATCGCAGCTATGGCACGTCACTTGACCTTGGGCAGCTTCAACGCAACGGAGTGCGAGCGAGAGGCAAAGTATTGCCAATGTGCTTTCCCCACAGGTACTCCGCGTGGCCGCGTGCAGCGATAAGCAGGGTTTAGATGCGATATGGTACACTATTACTTTGTTGTTATGAGTTAGGGTCGCTTACACACATTGAACTTAAGTTATTTAAAAACGAAACACACGTCCACTCGCGAACAAGGTAGCGGGCCGAAGGAAGAAACCTACATGAGTACTTACGAAACGTCAGAAGCTAGGTGCACGATTCCAATTGGTCGTTTCCTATGGAGAAGAGCCGGCAATAATCTGAACGGTTACTCTTTTAAAAATAATTGGCTTTTACAATATTTTCAAATTACGGTGACAATAGGAATGGGAGGACAGTATAGGTCTCTCAACAATTACCTAACAAAATAGAAAATGGTCTACAAATCTGCAATCTATTAAGCCCACAACGTTCCCACATTTTTTTTTTTTTTTTTTTTTATATTAAAAACGTTGCCCCACACTAGGAATTTCTCCTGTATTGTGGGTGCGTTTACAATCATTTAAATTCACATACACAAACAGCCAGACCCGGAACAACTACTTGTAGGTCATACAAATATTTGTTCCGTGTGGGAATCGAACCCCCGACACGCAGCGCAGCAGTCAATCGCTTAACTAACTGCGCCAACCGTGCTGTCACAACACACATAACATACATAGAAAATAATATGTATAAAAGATAAATAAAATGAAAACCTATTTAAAACAAATAACATGATTGCCATTACAACCGTAATAAATCTGAATTAATATCCTGTCTGATTTTTTTTTTCAATGCCTCTAGTTCAAAAGTGGCATTTGTGTTTCATTGTTTTTTGCCTAAACTTAATGTATATTGTTTTGAGGATGGTGGAGAAAATAGCTGGAGAACTTGCAGAAGCAGCATAAAAATATACATAAATTATGTTTGTAAATGATTCTGAAGACAACTCTCATTTATTAGGGTTCCGTACCTCAAAAGGAATAAACGGACACCTTATAGGATCACTCGTGTGTCTGTCTGTCCGTCTGTCACAGCCAATTTGCTCTGAATCTACTGCACCGATTAAGTTGAAATTTGGTACACATGAACTTCTGTGAACCAAACACGGATATGTAACGTAAATAAATGAATTTTGAATATAGGGGACTTTTGGGGGACAAATTAGAAAAATAAAAGTAAATTGTTCCGTTTCATATCATTTGTGACATATCAAATAAAATAGCTTGTTGTAAGGATTTCAGATAAATATTTTTTCATAATTTTAAAAGAAATACTTTTAACATTATTTAAAAAAATTGTAATGAAAATTTACTGAAAAAAAATACAGACAATAGTTTTTAACTTACAGATTACAGGAAAACCTATAAGAAGTCTATGATCTTAAAATAACATGATTAACCTCTCAATTTTGTGCGTCCAAACTTGCGTTTGCAGTTGGAATGTATGTACATGTTTATCAACTACAATAATGAGTTTGTTCTTAGGATAAATGAATCCCCAATACGGAACCCTTGATTGTGTGTGATCCGACACGCACTTGGCCGATTTTTTTTAAGTTGTGCTTGCTGAGAATCAATAAAAAAATTATTTAGAAGCATAATAAAAAGAAGCTCAAAAAATTCACATCCGGACATTAATCAAACCACGTTCATCATTTTTCAAACTTTCCACTTACATCAAACCTAGAAATTAAAATAAATTTTACAAACTTATCAAAGCACCGGTTGGCCCCTATAAAAAAAAACTGTACCCAAAAGAAAATAATCAAAGCATTTTAATTAGGGGCTTTAAAAAATCCAAAGACGGCTCCCTATTGTCCGTTGAAATCTGAGTCTGGATCTCGACATAACTGCCTACTCCAAGGTGTAAAAGCGAATCAGAACGTTTGAAGTCTTAGTCCCACAAGGGGAGGGCTGTTGACTCCCCCAGACGCACTCTGGAAGGGCCACTCAACAACATCAAAGGTAGGATTTCATACGCGCAAAGATAGTCTGTGGTACACTTTTTAAGTGACGCGTAATGATGGCGTTTACATTTTTTGACCTTTGTATGGATAGAGGCTATTTTCTGACAAGTGTATAAAAAAGACTTTTTAGAGAAATAATCTAGCATCTTGAAAAAAAACTCGCATGAAAGAACACGAAAAAACTCTTTCGTCTCGAAATACTCGATATTTTGAGCGACAATTATTCATAGTTTTGTAACTCTAAAAAAGGAAATTTAATCATCTATAGAAATACGTAAAAATGTCTAAACTTGTTAGTGTATTTTTTTTAAATTAAATTTAAACTCCGGTATAACTTTCATACTATTGACGGAAACGAGATTTAACTAAAATCAAACGCATCGCCATCATCAACCGTATTTGTATACCACAATGCAGTGCTCACTTTACGTCCTGCAAAACTTAAAGATTTGCGTCTTACCACGCCTTAACCCGCCAGAGACCTGCCTCTGATAAATCGATGCTGAACTGAAATGTCAGGGTTTCTGAAAGACATAAAAAAATAGCTATTAGATATAATGGTGGTCTTCACAGAGTGTGTAATAGGTACCTACATATTGGATAAATAAGAGTGTGTTAGGATTGACCTCAGGGACGTGCTATTGAAATGATATTTTCTAGCAGTGGACTGTACTGGGTACAGAAATCATCATCTGACTGATGACTTGATATTTGCTGCACAATTTCATCATCATCATTTTAGCTGAAAGACGTCCACTGCTGAACATAGTCCTCCCCCAAAGCGGGGCAAGGTTTGCCTTAATCGCCACGCTTGGCAGGCGGGTTGGCGATCGCAGTATGGTGTTAAAATGCATAGATAACGCTGCTGCCCATTCTCTAGTAAGTCTCTTAGTCGCCTTTTACGACACCCATGGGAAGAAATTGGGGGTGCTATTCTTTACGTCCGGCACCACACAGACAATTTAATAAAACATAATTAACACAAATTAATAGTAATCATGAATGAGTATTTAACATAGACATTATTAAATAGTACATATTATGTTTATTCCAACTCTGTTTGTGCATGTGATTTGTACTATACTGGCATTTATAACAGAGGGGATTCTAGTGAGGGGTTGTAAGTGGAATAGGAGGTGTATATTATCTGCTTATCCCTTTCTAGATGTAAGGGGGCAATTGAGTGAACTTGATTGTGGTGGAATGAGATGTTTACTGTGAAATCTTGACTTATAAGTTCAAAGGAATTTCATTATTTCGAAACAATAAAAATCTTGAGTCTCCCTGTTCTGAGATCTTCGAAATGACTGTCGTTAAAATGAATATCGTGATCATAATTAGGTATTTTAAACTAGCTGGCTCGACCGACGTTGTCTTACTGACGTTCAGATATTCCCGAATATCAAAATTTTTGGGAAACTTTTCAAAGTTTTTGTTCCACAACAGCCTAATTCGGACATTTCAAAACAAGAAAACCGGCCAAGTGCGAGTCGGACTCGCGCATGAAAGGTTCCGTACCATCTAAATATATAAAAAAAGAAACTGACTGACATATCAACGCACAGCCCAAACCGCTGGGTCTAGAGATTCCAAATTTGGCACGTAGGTTCCTTATGAGGTCTAGGGGTGCACTAAGAAAAATTGAGGATTTTAGCGGCAAATTACGAAGACGCCACACGCATCCGCCACATGCGTCTGCAATTTACCGGCGAACGTCGAAGAGCGGTGGCCGCCACAAAACGGTGGCCACTAAATAGCGGTGGCCGCCAAATAGCGGTGGCCGCCAAATAGCGGTGATAAACGATAAATGATAAATGATTTTATTTCTGTAAGTAGGTTTGTACAAACACTTTTACACGTCAATCATATTTTAAAAACTAGATGAGGTCGGCGTTTCCTATCTGACTACTCTGAGAAGAAAGGCCGAAACAAACTCAGAGGTCACTGTCTCTTATAAAGTCCAGACATAATCTTGGTCAGATCATGTGAAGACCATGTAGATTGGTGTCTGAAATGGTCTTTTGAGGAAAGAACCACACAGGTTGAGTGGACCTGACCTGGTGGCCGCCACATAGCGTTGCCCGTCAAATAGCGGAAGCCGCCACATAGCGTCAGCCGCCACATAGCGGTGGCCGCCAAATACCGGAGGCCGCCACATGGCGGTGGCCGCCAAATAGCGGATGCCGCTACATAGCGGTGACCGGCACATAGCGGTGGCCGCTAAATAGCGGATGCCACTACATAGCGGTGACCGGCATATAGCGGTGGCCGCTAAATAGCGGATGCCGCTACATAGCGGTGACCGGCACATAACGGTGGCCGCTAAATAGCGGATGCCACTACATAGCGGTGACCGGCATATAGCGGTGGCCTCTAAATAGCGGATGCCGCTACATAGCGGTGACCGGCACATAACGGTGGCCGCTAAATAGCGGAAGCCGCTACATAGCGATGACCGGCACATAGCGGTGGCCGCTACATTGCGGTGATCGCCACATGGCGGTGGCCGCCAAATAGCGGAGGCCGCTACATAGCGGTGACCGGCACATAGCGGTGGCCGCCAAATAGCGGAGGCCGCTACATAGCGGTGACCGTCACATAGCGGTGGCTGCTACATAGCGGTGGCCGCCAAATACCGGAGGCCGCCACATGGCGGTGGCCGCTACATTGCGGTGGCCGCTACATTGCGGTGGCCGCTACATAGCGGTGGCCGTTACATAGTAGTGGCCACTACGTAATGGTGGCCGCTACATAGCAGTGGCCACCATATATCGTCTGCAATTTAGCGGTAATCGACACATCGCAGTGGCTGCTACATAGTGGTGGGCGCCAAATAGCGGTGGGCGCCACTAAACCGTGGCCACCAAATAGCGGTGGCCGCCACATAGCGGCGGCTGCCAAATAGCGATGGGTGCCACATAGCGGTGGCCGCCAAACAGCGGTGGGTGCCACATAGCGGTGGCTGCCAAATAGTGTAAGCCACCACATAGCGGTGGCCGCCAAATAGTGGAGGCTACCACATAGCGGTGGCCGCCAAATAGAGGTGGCCGCCACAAAGTGGTGACCGCCACATAGCGGTGGACGCCACATAGTGGTGGACGCCACACGTTTTTAGGGAAGGATTTTAGCGTCGTGGGGGGTCGTTTTGATAAACTTTATAGTAATTTAAACGTATTATGACAAAACACATGATTAAAGATTTTTCAACAAACCCCTTTCAGGGTGAAATACAGTTTATATCAAAATTATGTTTCCTTTGATCAATAAACTTGATAATTTACCCGGATATTCTTAATAAATGAAGCGACCGTAAACATAAATTTTTGAAAACAA
The DNA here is from genome assembly GCA_948098905.1 of Tiliacea aurago. Classification (NCBI taxonomy): domain Eukaryota; kingdom Metazoa; phylum Arthropoda; class Insecta; order Lepidoptera; family Noctuidae; genus Tiliacea; species Tiliacea aurago. Next base: position 4,421,294 of record OX402579.1, on the reverse strand, counting down.
ACTTTTAAAGGGGCGGGGGGGGGGTTGAATTTGTTTAGGGTAACTTGAAACTCTGTAAGTTGCCTGAGTTGTCTGTGTGTTGTGTGTTTAAGATCGGAAATAAAGGAAAAAGGGTTCAGGGTTTTCAAAAAATCTACCTCTAACTGGTCGGAAAGGGGGAATCAATTTTAGAGCGGATTCTATGTTTCAGATTGGCGCAAAAACGACTGAATGGATTTAGATGACTTTTGGCACACATAGTTTATAATACATTCACGCGCGCGAAGCCACGGGCAAAAGCTAGTTATCTATAAAAATGCCAAAAAAATTACGTTTGTTGTATGGGAGCCACCTTAAATATTTATTTTATTCTGTTTTTTAGTATTTATTGTTACAGCGGCAACAGAAATACTTCATCTGTGAAAATTTCAACTGTCCAACTATCACGGTTCATGAGATACAGCCTGATGACAGACGGACAGACAGACAGAAGGCGGAGCCTTAGTAATAGGGTTCCCGTTTTACCCTTTGGGTATGGAACCCTAAAAATTGGCAAATCGGTCCAACTTTTCTCAAGTGATGACTAACGAACAGCATTTTATTTTTATTTATATAGATTATGGTCAGAAAAATGGTGAAATGGTGGTTCAAGAAAGATGTCAATCGTCGAATTCGGCTGGGCAGCTCGGCTGGGCAGCGTTCGGGAAGCTACGCAATATCTTCTCGCCCCACATACCGCAGTGTCTCAAGACAAAAGTTTTTGACCAGTGCCAGCGATGACCTATGGCACTGAAACGTGGTCGCTCACAATGGGCCTTATCAGAAGGCTAAAAGTCACCCAAAGGGCAATGGAGAGGGCTAATATGCTTGGAGTTTCCCTACGTGATCGAATCAGAAATAAAGAGATCCGCAGGCGAACCAAGGTAACCGACATAGCGAAGAATTGCCTAGCTTAAGTGGCAGTGGGCAGGGCACATTGCTCGCAGAACTGATGGCAGATGGGGCCGAAAGGTTCTGGAGTGGCGACCGCGTACCGGAAGACGTAGCGTTGGAAGGCCTCCTACAAGGTGGACCGATGACCTTCTGAAGGCAGGTATCCGCTGGATGCGGGAAGCACAGAACCGGTTGAAGTGGCGGTGCTTGGGGGAGGCCTATGTCCAGCAGTGGACGTCTTTCGGCTGAAATGATGATGATGAGAGTATGGTCGACGCATTTTAACTGAAGCGAAGTTCCACTATGTCAAAAAATCTATTTCGTATTTTTCGGGTGACCACTGAAAATCAGCGCTTTGCTATGGGTCCGCCATAGCACAGCATCATGCTGAGTGCAAGCCTCCTTGTCACAGTCATGACGTGCAGTTGCCGACTATTTGTATTTTTGTGCTTGTGATTATAATGTAGATGTGTTTAGTGTAATGTTTACCTACTTGAGTTTATGTTTTCGTAAGCACGTGTTTCTGTGACAAATAAAATAATTTTTCTTTCTTTCTTTATAATTTAGGTTTCAGTTTTCAATGCTCTTTTACTTTCTAAGTAAAAGCGAAAAGCTGGGACAAATATCTATATCTATATTTGCCTGATCCAGAAAAAGAGCACAGAGATGAATAAATAAGTTTTATTCGGAGACAAATATTGTGAAAGTCAAATATGGCAGACACGGCTGGACACGTAAACTTGATTGGGTCTAAAAATGGACGGCAAAAATAAAGTGCTTGAATACGAACTGATACGCCAATATTTTTGGTCAACAAAATATTCAATAGTCAATAAAAATGCTCTGGCAAAGATAATAATATACATATACAGGGACATAATAAAGTTTTACAGTCCAAAATACCCAAAAATGTCGACCTGCAGCTATTTAACTGCAAGGCTAGTTCATGTCTGGAGTATTGTGGGATGAGCGTATGACTGTCGAGTAGCTGTATTTTTTTGTTTTTGTCCTAATACAATATGTAACAAAAACCCTGTTGTTCCTTCTACCTATGTTTTAGGAATCGGTATACATACGTAATAAAGCAAGTCATTTATAAAAACTGAACAACAAGAATAATTAAAATAAATATTTAATTATTAATATTTGTAATGTTTAACTGATTTCTTACCTCTTTAGTTCTTTGATTTTGACTTCTCGACTAGCCAATTCTTAATTTTTTAAATTATAATTCCACCAATGTTGTGCTTGTAGGTTAGTGTATACGTCCCTAAAAGAAACAACAGCGTTTTTGTTACATACTGTTTAATGTGTTGTCTTTAACTAATGTAATTGGCCTTTGACCGTTTTATGTTAAAGTAAAATAAATACAGCTGGCCCATTTCGCAATTATAGTTTAACGAAAAAAAAACGGAAATTAACACATTTTAATTCAATTTTTTTAAACCTTTCCCCACACTACGAATTTCTCCTGTATTGTGGGTGCGTTTACAGACATTTGAACTCACATACACAAACAGCTAGACGCGTCACAACTACTTGTAGGTCAAACAAATATTTGTTCCGTGCGGGAATTGAACCCACAACACGCAGCGCAGCAGTTAATCGCCTTTCGCACCTTTAGGACATTAGGACATTCCTTTATTCCGGATGATATGTTGAAAACAGTAGTGGTTTCAATAGTCAAAAACAAAACCAGTGATCCATCTGACAAGCATAATTACCCCCCGATATCATTGGCCACAACCATGGCGAAGGTCCTTGACAGTGTCATGAACGCGCAGCTGAGCGAATACCTTCAGATACATGACTTGCAATTTGGCTTCAGACCAACCTGTTAACGGAAATGGCAATTATGTGTCTGAAACAAACGGTAAGATACTACACTGACAGGAAGACACCGTATATGCGTGTTTTCTTGATCTTTCGAAGGCCTGGTGTCGTATGATGTTCTTTGGCATAAACTGCTTGAAGAGACAACTGTGCCGAGGGAACTGGTATCTCTCCTCAAATATTGGTACAGTAGTCAGGACTATTATCTTAAATGCGGTGTTAGGCAGGGTGGGTTGACCTCCCCGAATTTGTTTAACCTGTTTGTTAACCAGCTGATTGGCAGGCTCAGTGGAGTCATGATCGGATGCTCAATAGACGGAAGAATGATCAACAATATTAGTTATGCGGACGACATGGTTCTGTCCGTCAGTGAGTGCGCTCAGGAGACTTCTGAACATTTGTAAATCGCATGCCCTGTCACATGGACTCAAGTATAATGCTAGTAAGAGCTTGTTCTCATGCTATACGATATGTTGGCCCGCAGATTTGCACGATGGACCACGGATTTGAAAATGTTACTTTTTAGAGCCTTCTGTCAGTCATTTTACACGTGCAGTCTGTGGATCAACTTTACGCGGCGGGCTTACAACGCCCTGCGAGTTCAGTACAATGACGCTCTGAGAGCAGTGTTAAAAAAACCCTGGTATTGCAGTGCTTCCGCAATGGTTACGGATGCTTCCATCGATGATTTCTTTTCCATAATTAGGAAAAAAACTGCATCGATGATGAGCAGGGTCCGTGGTAGCACCAACACTGTCCTCAAAACATTAGGGTGCAAAATAGACACAGAAATAGGAAATAGGCATCAGTTACTGTGTTTTGTTTACTAACACCTTTTATCTTGTTTATGTTTTTTTTTGTGTGTACTACTAACCATCCTACTAACTACTTATATATTTGTAAAAATTATGGACGTATGTCTGAAATAAAGATAAAATAAATTAACCACTGCACCAACCGTGTCGTCGAATTGCCTTAGTACAGCTGTCAAAATCCTTTGGTAGTCAAAAAAATTTCATCCTCCATCTTAAAAAACGTCTTGCGCTTACGGTGAGCTTTTGGAACTCAAGTACCTTACTGAGTGGTCCTTTACAACTTCAAAGAAAGTAAGACCTGTTGGCAGAGTAGAAAAATCTATAGTTATACATAATCTCTTGAGCAGAAGGACCAATTGGGAATAGAAAACTACGAATAATGGGTTTTTAAAAGTGTTTTCTGATGTAAAATATGCAAAAAGTTGCATCCGTAAGAAGTCAATTTAGATTATTGTAGATGAAAAAAAAATCATTTTCAGTACAAAAAAAAACTCTAAAATATACAAACTAAGTCTGTAGGTATTTTACAACACAACAATAACTTGTCTATTGACTTCAAACAGCACCAAATACGAGCCTGAAAAATTCAACACTATAATTATTTTAGAAACGAAAACGTCTGAATATTCGTACCTAAGACAACCCTACGATTCCATCACCCTTCCAAGTGTGGAATTCCGCGGCAATCCCCAATTATCATTCCAAACATCGGAGGATTAATTAAATTTCGCGTTACTATGAATTAATTGCTATGTAGGGGAGTCTAATATACCCCTGTGACACAATATAGATAGATACAAAAGGTCGGCTCCTTTGAGCGAAAATGCACGCACACATAGAAAAGCAGCGCACTCGCGACTGTCATTTTTTTGACATCTCTCCATCTGCCTCCACACACACTTTTCTCTGCACACAGCCGGCGAGTCGTGACGGGGCGCGACGTGGAGGGGCGGTGACGCTGCGCTGGTGCCGCCACAGCGGTTACTCTGCGGGCGCGATTACGTCCCGTCCCGCCGCCGTGCCCCTTCACGCCGACCGTGTCGCGATGCGATTCATTCAGAACTGTTTTTATATGGCCTATTGCCCAAATCGTACAAACATACGTGAGCACGAACACATTCGATTAGTTTTTCGACATCCATTTTTGTAAATCAATACAAAATCACATTCACGGTCCGTCCCGTCTGACGCAACGTGTTCACGCCCCGCCGGCAGTGTAACTACAACATACGTAAAACATACAACACAAATCGTCGGCGCCCTGCCGGTGCTGCGCTCGCATCCCGGCACGCACCACCCCACCGCTTCTGACTGGTATTCCCGCTCAGCGCGGCGCGGCGGTGGCATGGCGCGACGGTTACCGTCGCGTCGAGCGGGACGGCTCTGTTAGGCGTCGTCCGTAGATCGTAATATCTAGTACATTACAACTGCTCAGCGTCACGTCGCCGTCCTGTCCCGCCGCGCCGCGCCTGCTGTGTGCAGAGACCAGGGGGTCTACTCCGAAGTATCGGCCGAATGTTTGGCCGTTTTATTACTTCCATAGTTTTCTTTTTTGACTTTGAATCCTTACCCGAGTTAGTCACATTTTTTACTTTGGCTTATGTCTTTGACTGTCGTTTTTTTTTTCTTTTGCCGTAGTCAGCCATAGTTAGCCGTAGTAAAGCAACGGCCGAACATTCAGCCGATGCTTCGGATTTATGTTCGCATTAATCCTGGGAGGCTGGTTGGCAGGCTTTCGTGCTTCCGACTACACGTACGAATGTCGAAGACCTATGAATGACAGCCGGGACCAACTGCTTAACGTGCTTTTCGAGACACGAAGGGGTCTGTGTAAATGATCACCCATCCTCGAACCAACCTCAGCAAGCGTTGCTTAACCTTGAAAGTCGACCTGAGCTGCTGTTATTATGTATCCACGAGCGCCTCTTTCTTTGAGGTCTCTTCGTACTCGTTATGCAAATAGGCGCACGCACATAAATAAATGTGCGTGCGCCTATATGCATACGAGCAATTTGTGGAGCTCACTTTTTAGACAGCTGTAAGCCACTATTTCAAAAACTTAAAATTCTACCTCTGCCATGTTTATATATTTTTGAAATAAGTCTTTTTGTTAAGAGAAATTATAATTTATTTGAAGCGAGCACTGACAGGCCAAATAGCCGAACACGGCATAAAGATAGACTTCGGCTGCCACCAATAAAACTAAAATTATTTAAGAAAAATGTATACTGCATGTCGATTATTATTTACAATCATTTACCAAATACTTTTCAAGACTTACCGCTGACAAAGTTTAAAAAAATGCTTTTTAAACTATTACTATTTAAAAGATATTATACTATTAAGGACTATTTAGAAGACAAATCAATAGAATCTGTAATTTGTAAGTTGGATTAATTGACATCGCTGATTGTGAAGACATTTGCACGCCATGTTATGGCAGGATATGCTGAAACAAATTTACTGTAACACCCTATGTACCATATTCTAGCAAATAAATATATATATTTTTTTTTTTTTGACCTTCTGTATCTATGTACTCTGTGCCCGTCAGGCTTTACAGGCGCCAAATTGGTTTTTACACGCTGACATACATTTTAGAATCTGATATGCTTGTTCCCTCGTTAACGAGTCAGTTACTTTAATTAAAAATTGTTTCAGTTATCCTGTGTTGTAACGTTGATAGGATTCTGCTTTGTGAGTTTGATAACGTTGACTAATTAGATGTCATTGTTGTCCGTTTAATTATTTTTTCATTAATTTGCTACAGATTTTTTTTTGTAAAGAGATTTTTATCTTTTTTCTACCAGTGTTTAATAACGACTCAGTTTTCTTAGAAGTTCAAACGGTGGCAGATGTTGTCAATATAACAAAGAAGAAAATAAATAATGATCGAAATGGGAATAATCATCTTGTTATTAAAAAGCTATTTAGTCTCTTACCATTATTTGTACGCTTCTGAAGTTGGAATTAAACTAATTAAATGGTGCAATTTTTCCATACTTGTACAATGCCATTTTGTTTTTACTCATTCACTAATAATACCAACTTACCAATATTAGAATAGAATAGAATTGTCTATATTCAAGTAACTTAGACTCAAAAATTACACTTAAAAAAAACAAACAAATGGAAGTGGATCACCGTTGTGGCAACCCATGTGAGACGGCACAACAGCGACCCACGAAAACACAGTCTAGACTACTTGCAATCATGCTTAGGATACTGTTAGAGCTACCCCACACCCTGCGCACCATGGAAGCGCACCTTTTGCGCATGGTTGTGTAGAAACAATCTACATGCGCATCCGCGAACATCCCCGATGCACTACAGAAGCGGGGCAGCCCCACCAGCATCCTAAACGCGTTATTATACTGAACGCGGAGAGCGTTGTACGATCTTTGCGTATTGATCAGTTGCTTAACAGAATTTATTGATAGGTATACTATTATATCTCAAATTCCACACCAAAATAAAAAATTGCGTCACTTGTAAATTCTGCTCCTCACAAGTTTCACAAAAGCTATGCAACTGCCATTCATAACCGATGATCGTCCATATTCTACTGTATGAGATTTTGTCAATGAAGTCATAAGCCCTTGCTCTACTATGTGCAAGTTCGAAGCGAACGTGTGACGTCATATAATGCTTATCTCCGTGCAGTAGATGGTGTTGGGATTCAAAGAGAATCCTGAGAATGATTGACGCATTGGATAAATGACGCATTGGATAAATGATGATTGGCTCTCTATGCTACGGGTCTTGGCTTTGCTCTCGTAGGATAAATCTGGTTTCGAAATATATAAATATGCTCTTATCTAGAACTAGGTTTAAACTATCGAGCCATTTTTGAACTAAGACAATATTATATTAATACATGCAAAAACTGATTAGGTACACCCAAGTCCAAGTTGTATATTTTGTATTAAGAAATTTACGTCAGTTGGAATACGGTTTGAAATACAAAAACTGGCTGAAAAGTTTAAGCTTGGACCAAAGTTTGAACTCGTTTATTAATAAGACGGATTCCTTTCAATGGCTATCATCAATCCAATTAATGTCATGTTGCTTATTATACAATTTGACTTTAACTTCATTCACAATAATTTTTTTTAAAGTTTTATATGAAATACTAGCTTATTTATCCCAGTGCCAGTGTTGGTCGCATAGTTATTTTGAAACCGGTTCCGGTCACACCGGATATACCTGGTATAGTAACTTAAATGACAACCGTTAAGGCTACAACGAGCTTGAACTAATGTGATAAATATGACACCCTTGATGGAATCCCTATTTAAATTTAAATTAATTCGTGTTAGTATTACAAAACAATTTATATTCTAGTGTTAGTAGTATTGATATAAAATAAAAGAATGCACACTGTACGCAGAGGACGATCAGACAAGAAAACATGTTTCCTACCTGAGCAATCTCCGCATAAAATGTTTAATATTTGGAGTAGGTCTCCGCCACAGCCTCTTTCTTTGAGTGCGCGGACATGATGTATCTAGATATTAATCATACAAGCTGTTCTCGTGACTACATTTACAAGAAACCTAATTTATCGAATGGTTTTCCTGAAATTTAATTTTGATTGAATTAAATTGCCTTTCTTGATTTCCATGCCAAGAAAGTGAGTCCAGGGCTAAAGTTATAAGAAGGGATGATAATTTAGGGCCGATATTTCAATAGTCAGATAACTATCTGAGGAATAAATATGCATAGAAAATATTTCAAACTGTTTTAAATATATGTATTCTTCAGATAAAAGTTATCGGCAATTGAAACATCAGGCCATATTTGATAGCCGTAAACTTACTGCTGCAGCCCACGCAGCTGCAGCCCACGCAGCTGCAGCCCGCGGCTTCAACCGCGTGGCTGTTTCTAAAATAAATTACTACATAAAGCATCCTGATGTTATAAGGGATAACTTACGCTTTTATCAGCCAATGAAAGACGCGTCAAAATCGGTCCAGCCGTTGCGGAGATTAACCGGAACAAATAGACAGACAGACATATTAAAAATTGTTTTAAAAGTAAGTATTGTATAAATCTACTTTCATATGCATTTAGTAAAATGCTGTTACGTTGACATTACAAACAGACACTTCAATTTTATTTATTTGTATAGATAATCTCGATTCAGAGTCTATTGAAGATTTACTACTGAAACACAATGCTACAGTACAGAAAATACCTTTATTTTAAATACCTATATCTACCTATATTATACGTAGGTCAAAATATCATGGTCACAACGCTTGGCAGATGAATAATTAGTGCTGGCAATATGAGCCTGTGAATGTTATTGCTAATAGCCAATTATTTATCAAATAGGATAATAATATTATTATATTATCATGACATTATACTCCTCCTTATTCATGACATTTTGTGTTTATAATAATCATCAAATGCCAGTTTGTATAAAACAAAAAAAAAACACAAAAAAAAAACACAAAAAAAAATAAGCCGTCACGAAACGACTGGCAGATGTGAGACATCGCACTACACACACATTTACACTCTTCTACTTAAAGACTGTATAAGTGTATTGTATAGTGAACGATCGCCACGCGGCATGCGTCGCCCCGCCAGCAATCGGTTTAACGTGCACCTGTAGATGTTTCACATCAAAAACAACATTAATTATGTAATAAATTGGAGCAGCTCGACTTTCGAGCTTCTGACGACGTGTAAAGACTGTCAAAGATCTAAGAATGACAACCGGGACCATATCGAGGCACGCAAGGGTCTTGGTACGTAAACATGGTCACCCATCCAGGGACCAACCGTGGCAAGCGAAGCTTAACCTGATCGATCCTTAGATTACTTAGACACAAGCCCCTGATAAGGTACTCAAATTGAGATATATGGCTGCCCGTCTTTCTAGAGTAATTTGCACTAGCACTTATTTTATTTCCCACCATTATAAAAACAAGATTTAAAACACACAATGAACTCTGTATGTAATTAAACACAAAAAGCGTACTTAAATCCGAACCCGTCCTGCACAGGACCAAAAATTTCAAAGCAAAATTCCCGACAATTTCGGAAGGCGTGTTATGGCGAGAAATTAATACAAACATAGTGGTTTGGCTCGAGCGTTTTATGGGCAACGTAAATCAAATGTGATTCCTTAAATTATTTATAACAAAATCTCTTTGGTGCTATAACTTTTGTGGCAAATTGAGTGGACAGAAATTATTGCCTACGTCTTGCCGAACGATAAACTAATTGACTAGCTAATGCGGGAAAACGATCGTTGTGATTTAGTGCGTAATGTTTTTATTTGTGCGAAGGTACAAAGTATGGATAAGAAGCATTGATTTTCAAATGAAGCTCGCATACAATCGGAATAATATGTTAATGAGTGTTGATTCCTAGTCTATGTGATTCTGAAGAAGATTGGTGAAATTATTTTATACATTTGGGCTCTATACCCACGTTCGCACGGACGTAAAAGTATCGCGGTGGGATTTTATCGTGAACTGGATTTTCAAGTCTCGGTGGCCGAGCATTGAGAATCTAAAAGTGCATAAAATCGCCTGCGGAAAAAATCACCCGTGCATACTTGGGCTAAAACCACCTTCGTAAGAAGCTGGCAGTATCGTCACAACGGTAATGTTTTCCCATTGATTGTTTGGTTTGTTGGTATATTCGTGTATTTATGTGTTTAGATTATTTATTTATAATTAGGTATATATATTATATTTAAAGTTTTTAATAGGTATATGTATGTATATCCATAAATTTAAATAAATATTTATTCCACAATTTTCGTTATTGCACCTACCACTGCTTGTCTCTGCATCACCCAAAGGTTGACTGGTAGAAAATGCCTATGGCATTAAATCCGCCTCTGTACATTTTGTGTGCTTAAAGTGTTAATTAAATAAATAAATAAAAGTATATTATTCGTTGTTGTCAAGTAGCAGACTAATATTTTACCCTTAACTACGAATGTTTTTAAAAACCAACATTAAATATTTTTTTGCCACAATGTAATCTGTAAAACCACTTTAAGTCAAATATTGACGTTTCTCACTCGCAGTTAGGAAACCGAATATACAAAATCCTCTACTTGCTAGGATCAAACCTAACCTAAATAAAACAAAGGTCACCCTTCCCGATAATGCATGCAACACTGAAATAAACACAACCCATCCATAAATATTTATTCGGCTTATAGGGAAACATGTCCATGTAACTAAGAACGGTCTCATTAAAATGGAGAGGGTAGACCACTGGTCCCGAGATTTTCGGATCAATAAAGAACTAATTAGGATGAGATGGGGTTAACTTTTGTGATTCATGAGCTCTACAAATTGGGGATCAATTGAGACTTGTTATTATTTCACTTTTATTTATCAAGTGGCTGAATTTTAATGGGCGGACAGGAAAACGTTGGGAATCGAGCTCGAAATAAGTGAAGATGGATTTTGAATGAATGATTGCGGATGATTTAATTTCGCTAATAATATTGAGCTGGTAACTGATACTTTTGGAGGAAAGAAAAGTAAAACAAGTAGGTATGTCTGGATAAGTCATAATGGTATTGGACCGATACATGAGTTTTACCGTTAAGGCGCTGACAAGAGGCAAATTATACAAGTAGGTTTGTCTTAAACAAAAATATAGCAAAATCTATATTATGTAGTTTGTGGTTGTGGTTGTTGCAAACATATTTCTCAGAACTTAGTTGTTACCAAAACACGTTTATAAAAAAAAAAACGATACAAATTAACGGTAAACTAACCCTTTACTTTCAATCCGTTTCAATCCAAAATATCTGTATTAAATATCAACGTATTATTTAATTAATAACAAGAACGTCTTATTTGTATGCAGAACTTGATTGTTTTTATTTTCGATTAGTCAACTCATTTTCGAGTAAATAGATAATTGCTTCATATTTTGCAATAAATTACAAGCGTTGTGTCATCGCGCTTCTCTGTCTTTTGCTTGTAGTCTGACAGTGCCCGCGGTTTAACTGTTGTCAGCGTCTTAACAAGCCAGCACCTTAATTTCGTAACACAGTTTGAATCACAATCCGCGAGTTGTGAAGGATATTGCTTTCAAAAATGCGTCTGCTCTACAACGTAGATTAGTAGACGACAAGCGTCTATAACGCAACGGACGTGGATTGAACTGCCTAAATTAAAACTATTGCGATCAGTTGTAATTTTAGGTGTGTTACGCAATTGCCCCGCGGTTTAGTTCATGTTGAATTGATCCAATGTTCGATGTTGATTTTGTGTATTAACGACAAACTAATTAGCTAACTATTTGCAGTCAGAACCATAGTAGTTTTATCAAACTCAAACTCGAAGTATTTATTTCAATTAAACACTTGAATTATTCTTTATTTATTTTTTTGGTGGACCGATGACCTTGTGAAGGCCGCAGGTATCCGCAAAATGTGGGAAGCACAGAACCGGTAAAAGTGGCGGGGCTTGGAGGAGGCCTATGTCCAGCAGTGGACGTCTTTCGGCTGAAATTATGATGACTTGAATTATTGGCAAGGAGTCGGTCATTCAGAAAGATTAAAAAAAAATGGGTTTTCAGGTATATTTTTTTTTATCAGACAGCAAAAATCAATAAAATTTGTAAACCAGAATTCAAAAGATGTACAAATATACCTAAAAGAGACCACTTTTATTCAATGAACTTATCAGCGTTTCTGTTTACCGCCACCAAGTTGTTATTACAATCGCCTTATCAAGAATACCAGATACTGTATTTTTAACGCAAAAAATCACGAATAAATTTCGGGACTATTCCCGAAATTTTTGAAGGCGGCACAACTGGCGAAGCTGTAAAGTAATTTAAAATTATAACGAAGTGCGTCGGACAGGTTAATTATTCAATTAAACAACCTGGGTTCTGTACTCCTGGGCGAGTTTGGAATTTGCATAAAGGTCAATCAAAGCCCGATCGGATCCGTGATTACCGGGAGAGGATCCCAAGTTTACTGTATTTGAATAGGTTTTGTTTGAAATAATATTATCCGAGCGTATGCAAGGAAAATGCCTTATTAGTTTCGGTCTATACTCGCATTTTCCTTTGACTATTTGATCCTATTTATGTACTTTTGGGATGATAAAGTAGATTGTATTTCTTTGTTGTGTCATACCAAAGTACTCACGTTTTATCATATTTTGTGGATGCGACTTTCGGGGCTATATTTAGATATTCTGATAAGTAGCCTGACTTTGTCTTTTTTTTTTTTTTTGGGTGGGAAATTATCAAATAACTTCTCCCGCTCTGGGCTGAGCGGGAGGGCGTGTCAGACTTTTACTGACTAAAACCCACCCGTATTCCTTCATTTGCCTGTGTGCCGGGGCCACGATATCCCTTTCGGACAAACTCGCAACCCTGGCAGGCATTGGCCCTATCGGACCCCGTCAGTTGGTGCTGACAACTCTTTGAGGCGCGCGTGGAATACGACGCGCCGTCGACCCGGGCCTGGTCCTTATCGGACGGTGAGCTACCCATCGCTCACCGTGCGCATTCCCGCGCCTACGGTGGCCGGAAATCGGCTTGCGACTCCCGACGCCCGGGGCGTCTCCTGCGGCGACTAGGGGCGCGAGGGCGCGAACCTTGCCTCTCCCTCACGCGTTCCGCCTCCTCCTTCGCAAGCATTACTGCTTCGCAGAAGGAGGTGACGGCCTCCCATGCACTCTCGCTCCGAACCACGGCCTGAACCAGGGCCGGACGCGAGAGATCGCCGCCGCCGATCGCCTCCGTGAGGACACGGTGGTGCTCCGCCCAAGCTGGGCAAACCTCCACCGTATGCTCCACCGTGTCCTCCGGGCGATCCACACAGCCTGACTTTGTCTGACTATCAAATCCATTTATGTACTTACAAAAAACTGGAGCTATATTTTGTTACCCACGTATTATCTCCAGACATATTTATAAATATTATAAACATAATAATATAAATTCCGACAAAAAATCACGCAACTGATCAATTCTTTAAGTCATAATCATAAGTTATTTATTTTTGTTAATAAATAACAGTTTTATTATAAATTGGCAAAACGGGGGAAAAGTGAAAAAAAAGACAACAAAAACCGGGTATTGTGGTAAAACTCCAGTCAAGGCAAGACTTCCCAGACTTGCCGGGACTCAAGCTTGCGGGTTGCTTGGAAGGCTTAGAAGGCTTGGGAACATGCTGGTCCAGCTCCATAGGACAATCTAGACAAAATCAAACAGGTTGCTATTTTAATTGTATAATTTATTATTTTTATGACATTTATTTTAATTTCTGTGATTACCTCAACCACAGAATAAGTAATAGTACTACGTACAGAAGGTTCACTCTCTGGAGTCGATTAAATAGATAAAAACTCTACCCGCGTACACAGAAAGCTCAGTCTAGCTCACTCCTGTTATATTTACCTACAGCGATAATAGCCTACAGCCCATTTCCCGCAAAGCATTCATGCAAAAATAAACCGTGTTACTACGCGAGAGCGCTTCTTTTAGTTTAACCGTTTCAATCATGGCAGTTCTTGACGTCACCACGTACTTATTAGGGTTGCGACTTACAAATTATATTTTTTGTACTGCAGCGGCTACAACGAAGAGGAAAGAAGAAGTGAAAGACGATAGTATTATTGAAATAGGTACATGAATAATGATAATGATAATAATATTTTGTTGAATGAAATAAGAACACATTTATATAAATGAATAGAGACTTTGTATTATATTTATTAAATTATTGTTACAAACATTTCAAATATTGATTATTATTTTCGCAATCAGGAAATAAAGTTTAGTTATTACTAAAAAATAACTCAAATTACGGTATAGAAATAGAAATGTTATTATTGGGTAATCGACTAGGAATCTTTATCATTTCGTCATATCGTATGACTGACGCCTGATTACCTACATACGTCCGTCATGCTGCGCCACCACCATAACTACGACAACATCACAAGTTGATAAATATCATTTCATACCTGCCTGTCTAAACAAGTGGAGCCCGGCGCGGCGGCGGCGGCGGCGGACGCAGATAATTACGATAATTATGACAAAATCGAAGAATCAAATAAACAGGATACATTTTTAGTGTAATGATCTGAGTCACCTAGTATAGCCCATAAGGCCCAAAAGTACCTAGATATAAATGCAATAAGCTTATTGCCTACTTAATGTGTATAAAAAATATCACCTTTCAATATCCTTCGGTAGTATGTCAAACGTCAGGCTTCGATAGCTGTCATTATTTAAACAACCAAACGCTATAAAATTTTTTTTTTGGTTTTATTTTTGTAACGCGAGAACTCGGAAGCGCGAGAATAAAGTACCTACTCGTATTAACGCGTGCGAACTAAGCAGCGCGGCGCGCGGCAACCCACTGATTGACCGGTCCGGACCGGCCGCCGGGGCCTGGCGGCCGGTATTTTTTTTGTAAAAAGTTTTTTATTTCTCACTTTTTAGTGGGTCAGTTTTTAATTTATGTAAGTTGCAATAGCCTAATTTTAACAGCTCATCACCTTTTACAAAATATTGCTTTTCCCGATTCTGGGACGTTAATTGTTGAGGAGTTCTCCTGGTAAGAACTAGGAGAACTGCCCCTCACCATAAGCATTGTGACGAGCATAAATTGCATAGCAACCATATTAAAGTACTAAATCGAATCGGAACCCATTAAATACTTATTATTATGTTGTTCAGGTGGCCATCTATGGTCTAGTCTCCATCATCAGTTCCACTTCACCAAATGGTGCTTTCCGAAAGCAAATACACGAGTTACTATAAAAAATATCCAAATCGCTATGGGGTTGGCTATAAAATTTGAGGGTTTCCCTCGATTTCCATGGGATCCCCACATCAGATTCTAATTTGGTGGCAATGGGACCACATCGGGAGCATACCTTTTCAAACACAAAAATAATTTTCATAATCGGTTCATAATTGACGGAGAAATCGGTGAAAAAACATTAAAAAAAACAGCCGTACATAATTATAACCTCCTCCTTTTTGGAAGTCGGTTAAAAAGGATTAAGTTGTGTTTAAGCCTTCAGACTTTCGAAAGACCTCAGTTACTTTAAAAACTTACAATAACGATCGATTCTTTACAATAACTATCAAGGGGATTGTTGCTAAGTAATAACAGGTCTATCAACCAGGTTAAGCTACGCTTGCCGCGGTTGTTCCATGGATGGGTGACCATCTTTACATACCTTAACCCCTCCGTGCCTCGTAAAGCACATTAAGCCGTTGATCTGTTGACTGTCATTCGTGGATCTTTGACAGTTGTTACGGGTCGTCAGAAGCCTGAAAGTCTGACAACCAGTCTTACCAAAGGGTATCGTATTACCCAGTTACTGGGTTTTGGAGGTCAGAGAGGCAGTCACTCCATCTAGAATACTGGAATTTTGCTGCATCGAGTTAGACTGGAAGCTGACTCGCGGAGTTCTAACTATCGACTCTAAAACACTCGAGACAAAACACTTGATATTCCCGTGTAATAAAAATGTTTTAGGTAGGTACATGTTAGCCGTAGAACCGATGACCGTTGGGGTAGACGTGTTCTTGAGTGGAGACCGCGAATTGGCAAACGTAAGGTAGGGCGCCCTCAGGCTACGTGGAGCGACGATCTTCGCAGGGTGGCTGGTGGCAGCTGGATGAGAGTTGCCGAGAATCGAGCTGAATGGCGTGCAATTGGAGAGGCCTATGTCCAGCAGTGGACTGCTATGGGCTGATGATGATGATGAGGTAGGTACCTACTTTATTTATACATGCGGATATTTTTTTATGTAATTTAATCATATTTATTCTTATAATTGGTTGTATAGGCATTATATTATAAGTACTGTTTATTTTATTTTATTTTGTTGTTCAACTCATTAAACCTGACTTGGGTTCCGTACGTATTTTTCGGGTAACCACTGAAAATCAGCGCTGTGTTGTGGGTCCCCCATAGCACAGCATCATGCTGAGTGCAAGCCTTTTTGTCACAGTCATGACGTGCAGTTGCCGACTATTTGTTATTTTTTTGCTCGTGATTATGATGTAGATAGGTTTTTTTTTTATGTTTACTTGCTCGAGTCTATGTTTTCCTAAGCACGTGTTTCTGTGACGAATAAAATTATTTTTCTTTCTTTCTTTCTTTCTAAAAACTTACGAAAGAGAACCTACTGAATTTGCAGCAGTAAAATAAACATAACAATACAGGGTGAAAGGGACATCGACGCGAATCCATTTACCATGTATTCAGTACATCATTCTTTACCCCCCTGCGTTACAAATTTTCATCGGTTATTTAAAAAAAAAATCGCTGTTCCATACATTTGACCGAGTAGGTATTGCACTTCTTGTGGATAATAGCACTCACATTGCTATTGTTAGACGGTTAGGCCTGCAGAATATGATGAGAGGTTTTTCGATATCAGTGTGTGTCCGTTTGGTGCCGGACGTAAAGAATAGCACCATCCCATTTCATCCCGTGGGTGTCGTAAAAGGCGACTAAAGGAAACAACAGTTTTTTTTTTATTTACCGACGCGAAATTTTAACGCAGGGGGGTCAAGAATGATGTACTGAATCCATGGTAAACGGATTCGCGTCGATGTCCCTTCCACCCTGTATACAGCACCCAAATTGTGTAACACAGCTTGAATCGGAATCGGAATGATTTTGAAGTATATTGCTAATCCATTGCTTGTTATGGTAGAAAAAATTGTCTGCTCAACAACGTAAATAACGCAATGAATGTTGTTGAATTGTCAAATTGAAACCTATTCCTACTGATAGTGTGTTACGCAATTAGCCCACTGGTTCTAGCCTTGAGACCTCCTTTAGTTCACTCACCTTTATAATCATTACCGAAAACTTCTGGTACTGAAATCGGACTGAAATTACAGACGACCCGTTGACGTTACATAAGTTGTTATAAAAATAATTTTGCCATCAAAAATCTATAGCCAAATTCGAGTCGACGACGATGACGATAATGGAATTTTAATGAGAATTTCAGATGCTCGCTGTAATTTCTTTTTTTCCGCTTCTGAAATAAAAGAACGGCATTTATTGGAATCGATAACAGAGCGATTTGGTCTCGGAAGATAATGTCGACAATCGTGACCCTATTTTTATTTTTTCCTCGTCAGATGTTAAAAGACTTTTATGATCGTAATCCTCATGCAAATTATTGCAATGTCGTGGATTTGATCATTTGATTCGATTTACGCGGGTTCTAAATCTGTAGATTTTAATATTGTTTACAGATGGATCAAATAATTTAATGGGTTTTATTTATAGGTAAAGGATCAAATGATTTGGGTATCTTTGTGATTGTTCCGTTATTAACTAAGATACTAACTAAGATCCAAGTTGAGTTGATCGATGGCTTTCGTTTTTTAAACAAAAGAAACTCATTGACTAAGATTTTTTTTAATTGTATTTTGAAAGCATTGTATTTGACGGAAGCCATTTAAAATATATTATATTTAAAGTTTTTAATAGGTATATGTATGTATATCCATAAATTTAAATAAATATTTATTCCACAATTTTCGTTATTGCCCCTACCACTGCTTGTCTCTGCATCGCCCAAAGGTTGACTGGTAGAAAATGCCTATGGCATTAAGTCCGCCTCTGTACATTTTGTGTGCTTAAAGTGTTAAATAAATAAATAAATGACACAAATGAAAAAATACTGCCTAAAAGGTTTGGTCAGGCTACTTAAAAGAAGCTTCTTTCATCCGGTTACTTTACAAAATTAGGTACTTTACAGAATCAAACACAATTCACTTTTTTTCATTTAGAGATCAGAGTAGACATATTGCAAAGTTTACCCTAAAAAAGTATCACAATCGGGTATTTTCGTAGGAACGCCCGAAAAATCCGGATCAGGTTCATAGTCGGGCCTCGGTGTTCGTGAAAAAAGAAGAAGAAAAATGAAAACGTGATAAAATTGTCAACAATGGAATCCGTAGAGAGCTGAACACACAAAAGTGTTAAAATAAACTCGGGGTCTGTAAGCAAGCCTTATCTGAGAGCCCCAGACGGTGATCCGTGAACTTAGCGATTCTTTAGAATTCATAATTAGGAATATTTTACTCGGTAAGTAATGGTTTTTAGGGTTCCGTACTTCAAACGGAATCCTTATCAATCACTCGTGTGTCTTTCTGTCTGTCTGTCCGTCTGTCACAGCCGATTTGCTCCGAATCTACTAACTGCTGATTGAACTGAACTGAACTACTAATTAAGTTGAAATTTGGTACTCATATTATGAACTTTTGTGACTGTATATGGGGGTCACTTTTGAGCAGCAAATTAGAAAAAAAAAGGTTTTCAAACTGTACTGTCTGGCGTAGCAACTAAAAGGGCTTGTTGTAAGGATTTACGAAATAACTGTTTATAATTTTAAGATAAATAGTGTTAAAATTATAAAAGAAAATAGATGAAAATTTATCATTCCCCACCTTATCTCCGAAACTACTGAGCCTAAAATTTAAAGAGTGTTACATTGTATTCAGATCAAGTTCTGCTGCGATGATCGAATCAATACTTATAAGTAAAATGATAAAAAAATTGAGCTGTCACGGGACGACTGGCAGATGTGAAACATCGTAATACACACACATTTACACGCTACAACAATCATATAGACTGTATAAGTATATTATGGCCGATCGCCACGCCACATGCGTCGCCCCGCCAGCAATCGGTTTTACGTGCGCCTATAGATGTTTCATTTCAAAAACAATATTGTACAATTAATACCTACCGTGTCACAAACAAAATACCTAATAGTTATTAGTTCAGAGCATTTTTTTTATTTAAGGTGGGTTTGCTCTTGACCTTAGTCTAGGGCAGAAGTGACAGAGACAAAGTCGACTATGGAGTGAGCTTACCCAGAAAAAGCCTGTTCACTTTAACTTTGAACAGATTAGGGTTGTATGCGTTCGGAAACACAGACGCAGGCAGAAAGTTCCACTCTTTTGCTGTGCGCATTATAAAAGACATTTGGAAACAGTTAGTGCGAATTGGTGGAATAGCAACAAGGATGGGATGATAACCTGCAGTGCGTCTAGATGTCCGATAATAGAAGGGGGCCGGTGGAATGAGGTCGTGGAGTTCTTGGGCACACTCACCGAAGTACAATCTGTAGAAGACCGACAAGCAACCAACCTCTAGCATACATCAAATTCACGTTTTGTTCCTTTTAATTTAAAGCAGGATAACAGTCTTTTAGTTCTCCAAAGCTGTCAATTGCGGGGTCGCGTATCTACCAATCCTTTCAAATCTTAATGGGCGTGTTTGTGGCACGCAAATAGTCTGCGAGGAGTAGAGCAACTGCTGTGGGATTTATTGTTTAGCTGTATAGCAATAAGAGTGACTTTTTGAAAGAATAACAAAAAGTATCGTATAACAGTTGATTCTTTAGGAAGGTGCAGGAGTGAATTAGACTTTGTTAAGTTTGTGGACAAAGATTATTAATTTCGGGAATATACACAATGACGTATTATAAATAGTCGCGTCATACACGAACATTAGTGCACTCAAACACAGCGTAAGCCATGAATGTAGCTACACACTTGCATACAATCATACAGCGCGTGAAGAAAAGGAAAGACCTATACCAATATCCGTTGTTAGAAAGAGATGAACGTACATATTTAGTTACGTCATTAGCTGCTGCGTGTTCATTGGCGCGTACGTAATATTAATTATTATAATTCTAAATTTCAGGCAATTGCCTGGCATTTACTTTGGCATTATTGAGCGCTGGTAACGCATCATTGGTTATACACGCTCCGCAAGTGGCACGTCAAAATTAGGTAATTAGCCACATTTTCTTCGTCTTGTCTCTTTTTCACTGCCGATAATTACGATATGCTAATAGTTTGACATTGTGCCATTTATGAAGATCGAATATTGCGTAGGTTACCTATCTACGTCTTTTTACCTATAAAACTATTGAATATACACATGTACAATCATAAAATAATAGGCTTACTCTAAGTGTACAATAATATTTTGTACTGTTCAATCCATCGTGCCTCTCCAATGACGTATTATAAATAGACGAGTCATAAACGAACATTAGTGCACTCAAAAACAGCGTAACCCATGAATGTAGCTACATACTTGCGTACAACCATGCAGTGCGCGAAGAAAAGGAAAGACCTATACCCTTCCTATACCGATAACTGTTGTTAGAAAGAGATAAACACACTTATTTAGTTACTTTACTAGCTGATGCATGTTCATTGGCGCGTACGCGCCGGTCGCAGCACTCGCAGAACTCAGGAAAAATGGCTGACTGGATGTACAAGTACAAAACAAAACAACGTTTTCTTATAATAAAAAAATACAATAAGTTATAATGCATGAAATGAGACGTTTTTCTGTACTCCCACAGACCCACAGTAGCAGTGTAATATGTACATCGTGTATAGACACGGGAAGGCATTTTCCTCACAAATAATTGCTGAGAATTGCGAGTAATTGTGACGTATAGCCGCGTCACTGGATGGCGCGCGACTAATTCCTCTTTGGGCAATTGCCTTGCATTTACTTTGCCATTATTGAGCGCGGGTAACGCATCTAAAGGTAATACATCATTGTGCCTCTCTGATAGAAAGATCTCGGAGAAATGAAAATAAAACTACCTTCAACAATAAATATAACTTTAGCAACTACGAATCCACGTTTGTTTGCTTTTAATTTAAAGCAGGAAAACTGTATTTTAGTTCTCCAAAGCTGTCAATTCCAGGGTCGTGTAGCGATCCTTTCAAATCTTCACGGGCGTGTCTGTGGGACGCTGATAGTCCGGGACGCGAGCAACTTTTATGGCATTTATTGTTTCGTTATATACATAGAAATAGGGGTGACTTTAGAAAAAAATTACCGACTACCTGGATATAAATAAATTGATACTATTTTTGTCAGTTCAGTACTTGGGTTTCTGATTTGCATAATTGGCTTTGCAGCATACTTATTTATTGGTTTTCTTTAATTATACATTATTTTACATTATATTGAAATACAATAAACAATCTAACACTTAGAGGCCGGATGGATGCGTAGTTCATACAAACGTAATACCAAAATAATTTCTAAATCAAACATATTCTTAAGGTAGTGTGTCTTTATTCCGATTAGAATACAGAATATCTAGGTTCCGAAATCTATATTTTGAATGGACACTGATTAAAAAAACAGTTATGAGAAAAATAAGTTTTCTATAGAAATTTTAAATTCTTCATATCTCGTCTTTATATCATTGTCCTTTCAAAATATATATTTGTAAACCTAGATATTTTGTAATCCAATCGAAATAAATACACACTACCTTAAGAATATGTTTGCTTTACAAATTATTTTGGTATTACCTTTGTATGAACTACGCATGCTACGCCGGCCCCTAAATATTTATATTATATACAAGTATAGGAAGGAAAAAAAAGGGATATGAGCTCGGAAGGCTATCAAAAATTTTCCCGCAGCGTTGTCTGTGGGAAAAGTTCCCATACGGCTGGCAGCGTTGCTATGTTGGACTGCAATGCAGATTCTTAGCTGAAAATTGTATGCTGTACATAAAGTAGGGAAAATATCAGGTAGGTACTTATAAGCACACAAACTTGTTGAGATTGTAATATGATTGACCAGCATAGTTAGTATTCTGTGACCTAGTAAATTCTAGTCCAAAAAAAAGAGCAGTAGTGACCGTTGTAATACAAGTGAATGTTTATGAGGACATCCATCAAAAAAATCTCATTTAGCTATTGAGAACTATAAAAGAGAACCGTACCTTACTAAAACTTAACTCCCCTATCACGAAACTACTATAACCGGCGCACGTCTCCATAAAACTGATCAAAATACCCTCACGTATTCTATTTGAATGAAAATTTTCCATAACGAAATTTTACTGGAAGTCCAAAGTGAGATGGGAAATTTCGGAATCCACGGTACATAAGTATTGAGCCACTTGTCACGCGTATCCTGGCACTCAGGGGATAACGTCGCTAAATTCGACCAGGGACTATGGGATTCCATTTGCCTATCCCCTAAAAATTTCAACCGATAACAATTTTAATAAAACATGAAACTTATGTCTTGTACCACAGTTTATTTGTAACAAGATGCTCAATATTATTTTAAAAATGTATAAAGTGGTTGCATTTCACGAGCGTCAGTCAATTATTGCAATCTAAACCTAATTTTAATGACTTGAAACTCGCAATGATCTGATTTGCAACAAATATATATTTCGTATTTTAGAGTGTTATAAAAAGTTGTAAGAATCCACGCTTAGGTTAGATATAAGCAGAAAACGTCGTTCTTTCATAAATCTGTCAATGACAGCAAATGGCCCTCTCTGTGATGGATGAGCCGTTAACCCTCTGAAGATCTGTAGCCGCGAAATATTCAATGGGACTACCTTAGCAATATGAAGGGTTAAAAGCAATAATAATATGTCTTACTCATAAATGCTCCAGATCTCCAGACTTAACCATTTTATCACTTATCAATATCTTATCCATAAGTTTTGATCTTGTCCACAATAAGTCTATAAGGACACGTTTTATATCTTATAGCTAGTAGGTATCTACTTACTGTTTAGGCAAATATGAGTTTAAATCTCTATGAATTAATTTATCATCTCTATCTCCATTTCTTTCAATATCCTTCACTGGCTCAACTATCATAATAATCCCATCACAATCCGTTTCATAAACAAAAATGTCGCATAAATGTGCACTTATATCTCAGCAATAATTCAAGAATATGCGTTAGTATAATGTAAGTATACACAATAAAAAGTAAATATACACATGAAATATTTCAGCTGCTCACAAATAACAGGTTTATCTTCGTCGTAAACATGAGCTAAAATTTAATGCAAATGGTTATACACTTCCGTATTTTAGGGATTTTATTTCTGCAAAGATTTTGCTTTGCGTTTGCTCTTTGATATTTATGACGTTTAGTGGAAGGAGGTTTATGTGTGAGGTTATTTTCTTCACTATTTTGACTCTTGCTTGTCCATGTCTGAAATCGCCAACCCGTCGCCAACAAGTCTTCTCTGTGTGAAAAGAGGCCTTTTCAGTGGGGCAACAATAGGCTGCTATTATTGTCCATGTCGACTGCTTGGACCATTGCCTTGTCAGCACCTTTAGTAGATGTACCAAGGTATTGTTGATTGCAGCACTTACCATCCAAAGTGTTTTGTTTATTAATGAAAAACTTGAAATTAATTATTAACAATCGTAACTATTCATATTTGCACGATATAGTACGTGGCAAACATGTCTGAACCTGTATTTTTTTCTTTATGTTATCCTTTTTTTTTGGGTGAGAAATTATTAAATAACTTCTCCCGCTCTGGGCTGAGCGGGAGGTGTCAGACTTTTACTGACTAAAACCCGCCCGAGTACCTTCCGTTGCCTGTGTGCCAGGGCCACGATATCCCTTTCGGACAAACTCGCAATCCTGGCAGGGTTCTTTATGTTATCCTGCATGCACGTTTTTATTCTTTTATGTGAACACATGTTTGAGAAACTCTCTTACTGATCTTATCTTACATATTATTTTATTTTTATATCTATCATGATTATCATATTATTATCTAATATTATTTCCTCTTTCAATTTAGTCACTACTATGATTACCAAAATTATACTTTCCTATCTAAATACGGGAAAACCATTATCGATTAAATTCGCAGGATTTAACGAACCTTTCTCTTTATTCTGCAATATTACAATACCAGGCTAATGATGTACTTTGCATTGACAACGGGTAATATTGCTTGGCGGAATTAACAGTGTTTCTGCTTATTGGAACAATGAACATAATAGGGCTGCGTATACATTGACCGTTCATAAGATTAAATCTGGTTGTTGGTAAAATTAATTGTTTATTTTCTCTGGGTGTCCCTGGCTGTATTCTTAAGCCTTTGGTTTAAAGCCACTTTTTTTTCTCTGCAAACGGTTTATCCTGCAAAATAGTAGCGGTCTGTCCTTTCAAAAACTTGGGTGCCAAATATCTCGGTCTTGAAGTCGAAAGTGAATAGTTTACTTGCAAGCAAGCGTGCTCCAGCGTTGACCACATCATCGTTTACCATCTGGTGAGATAGCGGGCAATCGCGAGTCTATCAATAATAATATTAAAATCTTGTAGCTTAACTTGGCAATTCTTCAGGCTATGTCGGTTACCTTGGTTCGCCTGCGGATCTCTTCATTTCTGATTCGATCACGTAGGGAAACTCCAAGCATAGCTGTCTCCATTGCCCTTTGGGTGACCTTAGCCTTCTGATAAGGCCCATTGTGAGCGACCACGTTTCAGTGGCATAGGTCATCACGGGGCAAGCACATTGCTCACAGAACTGATGGCAGATGGGCCTGAAAAGTTCTGGAGTGGCGACCGCGTACCGGAAGACGTAGCGTTGGAAGGCCTCCTACAGATCGACCGATGACCATGTGAAGGCCGCTGGTATCCGCTGGATGCGGGAACCATAGAACCGGTCGAAGAGGCGGTGCTTGGGAGAGGCCCATGTCCAGTGGACGTCTTTTGGCTGAAATAATGTTGCTTATATTAAATCGAGTTTAAGAACTTTCAAAACAATTATATTTACGAGAACAAATAATTATCTCGTGTTGCGCTATCCCTATCTTCGCTAACATTTGCCATATGAAACATTCCTTACTTTGTACTAAGAAATCGAACAGAAACAACCAAACAATGAATGCAGTTCTTTCGGCTGCTTCGTATACGCGTCTTGGTATCAACACTAACAACATGTTAGTAGCATTATTCGTAACGATATTCACTTTTATAATTCTAGAAGACTACAAGACAAATTCGTTTAAAACGCTTGCAGATCTTAAAAAGAATTTGAAAAAGCACGAAAATGAGGCATTTTCTCGCCAAGATATTTGGGTTGGGAAAGCAATGGATTTCGTTTACTCTAATAAAACGATTATGAGTTTGATCGCAAGAGAGTTATGGGACGTTGGCTCGAAGGCTATTGATAAAATTGTCGAAGTGAAGGACAGGACTAAGAGTTAAAGTAAGTTCATTTTGATGTTTGTGAAGTTTTGGTTTTTAATTTTCAAATCATGATTCAAATCTGGGAGTGTTACCTTATTTAGGTACTGCTTCTTATTGCAAATGAACGCTGTCTGAAGTTAAGCTGCACGATTACTGACAAATGCTTTCACTGATTGGACAGGTCCACTCAAATTTGTCTTTCCTCAAAAGACCATTTCAGACACGGATCTACATGGTCCTCACATGACCTGACCAAGATTACGTCTGGACTTTAAAAGAAACTTTGACCCCTGAGTTTGTTTCACCATTTCTTCTCAGGGGTCATCAGATAGAAAATGTCGGCTACATCTAGATAATTTTCTTAATTTTTATATGACGTGTAAAAGTGATTCTAATATCCTATTTACAGAATAAACGATTTCATTTCATTTCGCTGTCAGTGCATTTTTAAACGCTGTTAAGGACTGACAATTATTATTTATTTATTTATTTTATTTATTTAAACTTTATGCACAAGTAAATAAAATACACTGTACACATATTATTATAAATAGGACTATAACACTATGATGTGTAAATGTCGCTCGTGGTTAAATAATATTCGTCAGCACAGACAGTTGAGGGCTCTGTCTATGTTGTTCTCTATTCTCGACAAATCCACTTCTCCTTCATACCTGACTTCCCAGATTCAATATGTATGCTTTGCCCATAGTAAAAATCTTCGTTTCACCAACAATCGTCTTTTACAATGTCCTACTCACCGTTTTGGCTTCATTCATTCTACTTTCTTTACCCAGGCGGCCTATCTTAGGTATGCGCTCCCTCTGAAAATCAGGACGGCAACCAGCCGATTATATTTTAAAGTGAAGGCACGTGAATATATTCTTCAGAAGTTGGCCGAAACTTCCCAGCGCGCAGCGGTGATTTGCTGGAGTCGTTTACTCCTCTACCGGTCGTTATTTCTCCTGATAAAGTTTATTTTGTTTATATATTCACTACCTACATAGTATAAAAAGTCGCTTCCCGCTTCCTGTCTGTCCCTATGTATGCTTAGATCTTTAAAACTACGCAACGGATTTTGGTGCAGTTTTTTTTAATAGGTAGATTGATTCAAGAGGAAGGTTTATATGGTTAGAAAAAGCCACGAGGGCGGAGCCAGCAGCAGCTAGTAATTCTTCTGTACGTGTGTTTGTCACCTAACTCCTCCTAAACGGCTGGACAGATTTGTATTTTTGTAATTATTTTTCAACTGGTTCCTGGATGCTTTTAACACACAATAGGACCCGGTAGGTGCCGCTGCTGTCGGTATAAGGCGGTACAAAGTTCGCCGGGTCAGCTAGTGTATCTACAGGGTGTAAGGGACAGCCCTCCGCAGACTTATGGGGTGAATTCAGTATATCGTACTAAGATGACCGGTACATGAAATTATTTCAGGAACGTTATGGGAATCCAATGAACGTGATTTGTCGCGGCGGGGTGGACGGCCGCGCTCGCTGATTTCAGGCGTCGTTCGTTAGAGAATTTCAACATCCATTGCAGATTTTTTTATTTTAGCTGTGTTATTTACAATAATGGAGTACTGCGTACAGAGAATGTGATTTTACATTTAAATAAAGGAATAGTAACTGAAATTACGATGAAAAAAAATTACAATTTTCCTGAGAAAATTTTCAGTGGATTATGATTCAAAATAAGGAGCTGAATGCACCCTGTGAATTTGCGGAGGGCTGTCCCTTACACCCTGTATTTAATAGTATTTAATCTTGTATTTTAAAGTTATTTCTGAGCTATCTAAACCAGAATAAAATTGTACCTACACAAACTTAATCTAGTTGTAGGGTTGTAGGTTGTAATAAACTCTAAAGCGGCGTTAGAGTTTATTCCACATAAAAATTATTGAATGTGAATTCTAATCCAAAAAAAGATGGATTTGCTTATTATCTTGGTTCAAACTTTGTGTATTTTTTTTCAGATGTGGTGTGTTTTCACTTCAAATGGAAACGTTAAAATATAATTTATAATTAAGTTCTGTTAGAAACTGGTCACTAAAATAAATTTTAGTTTTAGTATTGTAGTAATTTACTGGTAAATAAAGAAATTTTTATTACGAATAGTACCTCATTATTAAACAAGTATTACTTACATTGTTACACCAAATTTGTTTTTCGAAAACATGATAAACAACAATAATGTGTCTTTTCAAACATATTTACAAAATTATAATTATGACGTATCTCTATTTATTTTACTGTGTATATACAGTATGTAACAAAAACCCTGTTGTTCCTTTTAGGGACGTATACAATTACCTACAAGCACAACATTGGTGGAATTATATTTAAAAAAAATTAAGCATTGGCTAGTCGAGAAGTCAAAATCAAAGAATGAATAAATTGAGAAATCAGTTAAACATTACAAATATTAATGAAATATTTATTTTAATTATTTTTGTTGATCAGTTTTTATAAATGACTTGCTTTATTACGTATGTATAGCGATTCTTAAAACGTAGGTAGAAAGAACAACAGGGTTTTTGTTACATAATTATTGTATAAATAATAAAATAAACAAATGAACTATAATGAAAATTGTTGAAATAAATGTCATTCTAGAATAGTTAAGCTTATTTACCTAAACTTCAAGGAAGGAAGTAACATAGAGTTAATAATACCTACTTTAACATCCCGTAATAATTATAATGACGTTTAAATCCCGGGATTTATTTATTGAACTTTATTTATAGTAAGAAATTATTGATGTGAAAAATCATATCATATTTTGTTTGTGACAAAAGATATTTTGAAATAATAGAAACCGCCACCGCTACCTGTTCCTGGGCACGAATAACCAAATATCTGTACAACAAAATGTATTTAATTATGTAATCGAAGCACAAGTTTTAATAATCCAGCTAACCTTATTTAATTTTACCTACATAAAACAAAACACTCTAATTTGACATAATTTTAGTACGTAGCCCTAAAAAAAATGTATTTATATATTCTTCAAATCATTAATTCGTGGTTTTAAATGCCGGGATTTTAACGTCATTATAATTATTCCGGGTTAATTCCTTCCTCGAAGTTTAGGTAAATAAGCTCTACCTATTCCGATCTCTGTTCATCAGTTCAGATTATAAGTAGTTTAAAAAAACGGACACTGGTGAACTACCGTTTTTGGTATACAGTCATCCATATTGTTGTTTACGTACAGACGAACAAGCTATTTGGTATACCTACAGGCAGCTTGAAACTACTTTTAAACAGTGTTGTGCGTGTGCTGGGTAGTCAATTATTTTTAACTGACTTCAAATAATGGAGAAGGTTATAATTATTATGTACTTGAGTTTTTTTTAATGATGTTCATCGATTTTTTCATCAATTGGACTGATTTTGGTTTTCTTTTTTAATTAAGTAGAGAAAGCTTGCGCGGTGGTCTCATATAAATGGTATTAACTTATCTTTGGTAGTTTTTGAATTCGATTCAATAATACGTATTTTTTCCACTACTAGCTTAGGTGGATGATGTTATAATAACTTCCTGTCGCTGTTATTTACATAGCAGGTAGTGATATTCTGATTTGTGTGGGGTCATCATTTCAGCGGAAGACGTCCACTGCTGGGCATAGGCCTCACCCAAAAGGGGGGATTTGCCATAATCGTCACGCTTGGCAGGCGGGTTGGCGATCGCAGTATGGAGTTAAAATGCATAGAGAACGCTGCTGCCCATTCTATAGTAAGTCCCATAGTCGCCTTTTACGACACTCACGGGAAGAAATAGGGTAAGAATTCTTTACGTCCGGCACCACACGGACAATTGTGGACAATTGCGGACAATTGTGTGGGGTAGGTACCACAATACTAAAAAGTTCAAAATAAACACTTTTCCAAAAAAAAAAAAAAACGACTTCCAAAAAAAAAAAATTTTTATTTCGGAATTCGGTAGCAAAAAAAAACTTAAATATAAAACCTTTGCCTGTATTCCAAATAGCTTGTTCAACTTCATTCTCGTGAAGAACTTACCCACTTAGAACCTATTCTGCCCATCTCCCAATTAAACAAGCGTAACGCCACATAGAATATTACACGAGACATCCACTACGCATCAGCTCCTATTTATGTAAAGCAGAGTCACCACTATCAAAGTTAAACAAAGCATGACAAACTCAAAGGTTGTAGAGAGCACCCTAAATGTAACAGATTGCAAGCATACATTATTTATAAGGGGTGCTGCCACAACTAACATAACATTTAATAATTTATGCTAATTAAATTGTGTGTGTATCAGAAGTGTTATTCCCAGAACTTCACTTAGGCTTGCTTCACAGTGTGAGCTAGCGTTGTAGGTACGACGGGCGTGGCATATCAAAGATTATGAAAGCGTTTTAAAAACCACTATGGTAAGTTATGAACTCAAAAATGATTGTTAACAGCCGTGCTAGCCTCGCACTGTGGACCTCCTTCTGCGAAACAGTAATGCTCGTGAAGGAGGAGGCGGAACGCATGAGGGTGAGGCAGGGTGCCTGCCCTTCCGCCCTTAGTCGCCGCAGGAGACGCCCTGGGCGTCGGGAATCGCAGGCCGATTCCCTGCCACCGTAGGCGCGGGCTTGCGGACGGTGAGCGATGGGTAGCTCGTCGTCCGATAAGGACCAGGCCCGGGTCGACGGCGCGTTGTGTTCCACGCGCGCCTCAAAGAGCCGTCAGCACCAATTGACGGGGTCCGAAAGGGCTAATCCCTGCCAGGGTTGCGAGTCTGTCCGAAAGGGATATCGTGGCTCTGGCACACAGGCATTTGAAGGAACACGGTGGGTTTTAGTCAGTAAAAGTCTGACACTCCCTCTCGCTCCGCCCAGAGCGGGAGAAGTTATTTGATGATTTCCCAACCAAAAAAAACTGTGGACCCCGCTTTAAAAATTCGAATAGTGTCGAGATGTGTCTTTTGTGCATACCGATTTAGAGATTCATTCAATTAAAATCTACATTTCGTCAGCCTAGCAACATGGGTCCAGCAATTACTGCGTGTTCAATATGTTTGACAAACATTTGGGTGAATTGCAGGGTTGCTATAGACAGGGTGTTAAAGCAACTGTGTGCCATAACTTAGGGTTAGGTTCAGTATCGACTAGGAGGAAAAAAAAAAAACATACAAAAAAAAAATATTTTCATACTTTAACGGACCGTCAAAATAATTTCTGTCGTCTCTTCTCACAAAATTGACGATATCGTGTTGAGTTTAGAAACATGTTTCTTCAATATAATAACATAAATTAAGTTATTAAAAATATTTTATGTACGCATACATGTTAAGCTCAAAAAGGTAGTAAAAAAAACTATCAAAATGTTACAAATAATCTCAGAAAATAATGTTAAATAAAATTAATTGATTAATTTTTTTTAAAACACTGTCGGTAATGTTTTTTTTTCCTATTATTTAACAAACCATATCAAGAAATTTAAAAATCACACACTGGGCTTCAGCTATCCGTGTGATATAATCACAATTTTATTTTATGATTATACAATATCTTCATTAAGTAAATCAACGGCGAAATGAGCTATATTTTCGAGAGCGCAAAAGTCATGAAACTATTAACAGGTGCTGAGACTGACACGAATGGTTTATCACCTCGAAAACTGTACTTTTATAGTAACAGAGACTTAATGTTTCAATTATTTTAAGCTTTCTTACAATTAGATAAGAAATTGACGAAAAACGTTTTTTTTGTGATAGCACCCTTAAGAGGTATTTCTTTCCGACCTGCTAGACAAAAATTGTGATAGCTCGGGTAATGTGCATGATATAAATATAATTTATAGCCTATAGCACTCAGGAATAATGTTGCATTCTACCAATATTAACATGTTTAGAATTGGATCATTAGTTCCAGAGATTACCCCCTACATACAAACTTATTTATATTAGTATAGATTTTAAATCGCGATGAACAATGGAGATGGCCGATGGCCCATTCTTTTACCAAGATCGACACTATACAACCATGAAACACAGTTAACTTCATAAACAACACAACACACAACTTCAAACCCTAATGTGGGCAAAATATGCGATTTTCCCCACATTTGGGTTGGTATGGCATGGAACTATTATAAAGTAGCCTGGCAATGGTTATTTATTAAACCACCACAGGATAGCCCGGTTGAGAAGCCGGCCATATACAACGTGTAACGGAAAGGGTACCTATTATAATGTCGTCGCCGGGGTGCCTAAGATATATACAATTCATATCCAGCAATTCATCTGTTTGACAGTTTTGTATGGAGTTTCGTAAAATGGTCCACAAATTATTAATTGCTATAATGAAGTCTAATGTCAAATAGCAGCTGTCAAACAGATGAATTGCGGGATGTATGAATTGTACGCAGACTATCATACTATGATTCTGCCAAAGGGTCAATTTTAGGTCCCCTGATGTTACAATTGATCATTTCATAAAGTGTTCGACCATTTCATGAAATAATTGTATTTCATGAAATAGAATATCGACCGCTGGTTACATCATGATGTGGTTGGCTAGATATTGAATACTCAACGTTTGACAATATGAACAGTTAAACGCACGACTACTTCATGATGTGGCTAAACATTAGTTAGTGGTCATATCATTAAATAGTTAGATTATCCACCGGTAGACGCGTTATGTCGCTTTGTTTTTGTTGTTCATCATGGCGGTGGCATTCAATAAATCAAACAAAGAAGGGGGACCACGCAAAAAAAGTCGATGGACTTTTATTGGATTTCCGAATATGTTATTATGGAAAGCGACCAACTAGGAAGTAGTGCTCGCCGGCCGCCTGCCGCGGCATCATTCGCTTCGCTCGCTTGGCCCGCGCGGTGGTGGTCACAGTTCTAAACTTTTTTTTTTTCACGGGGTGGAAAATGCTCATGGAT
Source organism: Tiliacea aurago (assembly GCA_948098905.1). Lineage (NCBI taxonomy): Eukaryota > Metazoa > Arthropoda > Insecta > Lepidoptera > Noctuidae > Tiliacea > Tiliacea aurago. The sequence continues at coordinate 4,388,798 of OX402579.1, read as the reverse complement.
GTCCTCCGCCCTGGCGGGGTGGGTGGAGGGGTCTATCAAACTCTTACTGACTAAAAACCACCCCAGTATTCCCTTCCCACACTTGCACCGGGGATCTTGGGAGCTAGTATTACTTCCGTGATTCCGCAGAGGCGGGCCACCTCAACCACAGTTCTAACCTAACCTCACCCATTTGGTTGATTGTCATGGGTACCATGGATACTCTACAGCAATGATAGGGCCATTTCACGAAATGGTCGAACACTTCGTGAAATTATAATAAAGTTTCTACATACTGGCTCGACACGTGACGCGACACGAAGGCCCCGCGTGTCGCGTGACGAGCGGTGCCTTTGTGTCGCGTCGGGAGTCACACTGGTCTGTAGAAGCCTAAATTCTAAGATCTGGCTACGACACATATATATGTCGCAGCAAACTTGCAGTTTAATCAACAGCCTAGCCATTGGAGGTAGCGCTCGCTTCGCTTACTTAGCTCGCGCGCGTATGGTCATTGTTCTAACCTAACCTAACCCATTCGGTAGGGGTGCCCTGGCTTGTTACTGCGATCAATTCGACTCGCGCGTAAACAGCGCCGTTTAGTAAAAAGACTAGGCTGTTCACTAAAAGGCTAATTAAGCTAGTAAGCTGTGACATATACTTATCAAACTGCACGGCTTTTGTGGCTGTTATCAAACTTTACGGTAAATGTTTTTAAATCCTATATCTGAAAAACAAAGAAACATTTATTTATTTTATTTATTTAACATACCCAGTACAGTATGAGAAACAGTACATGAAATACATACGGCTTACTAGTCTGGTGGCTAGGACAGACCTGAGCACAGCCCAAAGAGATCTCGAAAACCTGCAGCTGTTTGCTTGTGTAGAAATCACTGTCGCCCTACAGGCAATGCTTGGCTATACCTCATCGTGTGAGAGGAGGCGGCCCTGGCCACCTTAGGCTCAATGTAACAGGAACTCTGAGCAAAGATTCTTGAGTCAAGCACATAGGCATCAATGAGTTCGCGATCAAATGACGACCAATGATGCCATCACCCTGCGACAAAGCCCTGATACTACACTACTTTTAAAAGCATTTGGACATAACACTTACAGAGGAACAGTGTGATTACTCAGGCCCGAATGAGCTGAGAGTATACACTGACGGATCAAAGAGAAACTCCGGAACTAGAGTCGGATTTTTCTCACACGACCTTAACATAAACATAATCTCATCATCATCATCATCATTTCTGCCGAAAGACTTACACTGTTGGACATAGGCCTTCCCAAAAGAGGACGGGGGGGTTGCCATAATCGTCACGCTTGGCAGGTGGATTGGCGATCGCAGTATGGTGTTAAAATGTATAGAGAACGCTGCTGTCCATTCTCTAGTAAGTCCCTTAGTCGCTTTTTACGACCACCACGGGAAAAAATAGGATGGTGCTATTCTTTACGTCCGGTACCACACGAAACCTATCTAGCCCACTGGAAATGTTCAACACCGTCTCCCAGGCAAAATGTGTGGGCATTATACAAGCGGCTTATGTCATAGAAGCCAGGAGAGTTACAGACACCCATATACGTATACTTTACAACAGAGCCTCAGTTTTGCAACCCTTAGGGAATAAAAACATTACCTCGAAGCTAACACAAAAATGTCACAATGCACTAGAACGTATAATCATATCTAACCGCAACACAATGACACTGCAATGGCTAAAAGGACACAGCTGGTCACTAGGTAGCTGACGAACTAGCTAGGAGAGCATCCGAAACGTTAGTCTGCGGACCCGGACCAATCAACCCTATAGACCCTTCAACCAGCTACGTAGGCGGCTACACGAGTTCCATACAAGCGGAGAGCTAGTGGTCCTTGACACCGGGTTGCAGGCAGTCCAAGGAGGTTATGCCAACCTTAGATAGTAAGCTACGCCTGGACAGGACTGGCCTGCGTCTGGTGACGTTAGTGAGCAGTATCCCATGATGGTCCCCACCATCATGGGATACTGCTCACTAAACAAACACTTCCACACAATAGGCATAACGGACAGCCCTCGGTGCAGAGCTTGCATGGACATGGAGGAAACCGTTGCGCATGTGCTCTTTGAAAGCACAGGCATCACCTAGATTAGAACACAAACCTTTGGATAGGATAGGATAGGATAAGGATAGGATAAGTCTTTATTTCCCTTAAACATAGGTAAAGTTGTAACAGTTAGGTATTATAAAGTCCACATATTTAGCTATACAGAATAATATGTGTCAATTGCATGCAAAATAATAATTATTAGTTCATTGTTGTTTAATGTCACTGATATTTATGGTCAGTACAACAATATAATAGTTTTATTTGAGCATTATCCACAATGACAAAAGTCCAGAAAATAGTTAAAAAAAAATCCTTAATGTCATAAAACATATGTTCTTTCAGCCATTTGAATAATCTGTTGTTAAAATATGAGTTAATTTATTATATAACATTTTTATTTCTTTTGGAATTTTGATGAATGACTAGGAAACTTTTCGCATACTTGGCTGACCTTGGGGCACCCAGATCCTTTACAGGCATTCTAAACAGGCTTGATCTACTTCTGGAGGGAGGTAGGCTGGTTGGAATATACACGGACGGCCGCCATGGCCCACGCACAATGGTCCGCCTGAAGGACTAAGGCCCGCATTAATAGAGCGTTACTCAGTACTCAAGCATTACTTAAGACTAGATTCAAGCCATTTGATTGGTTGAAACTAGTCGTAAGTAGTGCTTGAGTACTGAGTAACGCTCTATTAATACGGGCCTTAGTGTGGAAACCAAACCGTCTAACAGCAACAATAGTAGGTACTTACATGAAACCAACCACTCGTACTTATCCGCATGGGTGGCTCGTTTGGTCCCATTAATTTGAATTAAATAAACTTACGAAATCAAAAATTGTATGAGTAATTTACACGAATTCTTTGAGTAATTTATTTTGAGCTGAAACTTTGCATAGAGATTCTATACCTGATGTAAACTTCACCTATTTTGTATAGATATATTATGCCCTTTCCATTACAGGTTGTATTAAAAAAAAACCGGCACCACAGAGAATCTATGGTAGGTTCAAGGTTCTTTTGGCACGTGGTTAAAAAAGGAACTAAGGTGGCCTTAAATATTGTTTCTGGGTTACGTACCCAAAGGGTAAAACGGGACCCTATTACTAAAAGTCGGGTGTCCATCCGTCTGTCACCAGGCTGTATCTTATGAACCGTGATAGTTAGACAGTTAATTTTCCACAGATGATATATTTTACACCGAAGATTGTCACCTGTGACAATCTTGCTGGCGGTGCACATAGAGTTAAGCGTTAGTCGTCCGCCAGCGCCGCACTATGGGACCAAACAATCTTTGCCATCTCAAAAATGGTTCGGAAAAAAGTAGTGTTACTAAAACCATTTTGATTGTTTTACAATCTGTGATGATAGAGCTATCTGATATAATGTAATCACATCATGTAGTTCCTACAACAACAAATTGCAATATAATGTAATCACATCATGTAGTTCCTACAACAACAAATTGCAATTTTTTTTATAGATATACTACGGAACCCTTCGTGCGCGAGTCCGATTCGCACCTGGCCGGTTTTTCCAACACATTTCAAAAAACAATTGCACAAAATACTAATCCCTATCAACGTCATTCGAGCGTCAAAGATCCGTGTAGCAGTGTAAATGCTTTTTTCAACAAACTCGTGACCACAATGTTGGGGTAGGCTTTACAATAATTTAAACGAAATGATTTCTTTGACCTTCGCTCCATGATGACCATATATTTTCGATTTCACTTGTCTCCGAATCTCTGAGTCGTAACACCAGTTGTGCGTATTCATCAACAGGGACCACCGGATAAAAGTGGGATCCAACTTTGTAAAGAATAATCACTCACCCACAAATTAATCGAAAATGTTTAGACTTACAGATCTACTGATTTATGTGGTTGTTATTAATTAGCCAATAACGCCCTCAACATAATCATTAAAAATACCTGCTCTTCCTGTTTTTATATAAATTTTTTTTTTGGAGAACTGGTACAATTAGTGTCATCTTAAGTTGTAAAGGGCCACGCACATTCCGCGTGGGGACGCGTCGCAGTGACATACCTTATAACTTTATAAAGCATGACGATTGGTAGGTATATAAGAAAAAACATCAGTGTACAAAGACTGATTATCTTGACTCTTCGGTATCGAAGATGTTTGGGATATTGACCCCATAACATCAAACGAAGGTACACAAAATTCATTGATTGATTATTGTTGAAACTACACGTTTATCACTTTTCCATCAACAAGAGAACAATGAGAATAAACTACAGTTGATGCTATATACAGACACTTTCCATTGACATTTTGACTAAGAACTGGACACAGTTACGTCTCAAGAATCCAAAGATGTTCTCGTGTTTTGAAATTAGAACAACTTTAGTCTTTACTATTTTAATTTTAATTTTGGAAGGTGATACAAAAAGACACAATATGAGAGATGATGGCAGGCCGCCTCCGAGGGACTATAGACCTTCGAAGTGGGTCGCCAACAGTGCCATGGATGTTTGGTATGGAAACAAAAGTACTATCGATGTCATATCCAGGGAATTCGCCGATATAATGTACAAGCTAACGGCGCGACCAGGTACATTGAATATTATATAAATTGGTGACCATTTCAGTTGTAGTCGTTTGTTTTTATTATTTTAAATTCATGTTTGCAAAGTCGAACATTTTTTAAGCGTAAAATACAATGAAGTGACGAAAACTCAAATGTAGCCCCACCCGCCTACCTGCTTATTTACGTAAGGTCAGCTAGAGATATATTTATAGCTAGACGCACAATTCGGTCGACGGCTTATGATTATCAAAATCAGTGGCAGTAATCCAAATAATTATATAGCTTCAAGTTTTTTATGCGAACAGACAGCTGTGCTGCTGGGGAGTTTGTAGCGCTACTTCTTCTTCCCAGCTAAAGCACTAGGAAGTGGTGAAGGGTGGGCGTTTTTGGGTGACTGTCTCATGTAATTTTTGACGTTCGAAAAGTGCTGATTCTCAACCTAGTTTGAATAAATGACTTTTGATTTTGATTGATTTTGAATGAGTTGCTACTGAGGAGTTCCTTATGAAAATACCTATGAACACTTTTCCCGACCTGGAGATTCAACCCTTTTTTTTTGTTGGATAAAATCAAATAACTTCCGCTCTGGGCGGAGCGGGGAGAGTTAGACTTTTACTGAATAAAACCCACCCGTGTTCCTTCAGTTGCCTGTGTACCAGGGCCACGGTATCCCTTTCGGACAAGCCCGCAACCCTGGCAGGTGGAGATTCAACCCTGAACTCCGTGCTCAGCAGTCGCGTTTGTGTCCACTAAACCAACAAGGCTGTAATCTAATTTCTTTCCTTTTTTTTTCAGTCCGCTCACTACTTCGGTATAGAACACAAAACGGAAAGAATGGCACCAAAAAACAGCATCACGTACCTTCGAAACGTGTGTCCAGAGTCGAAATTAATTTAATTAATTCGGACAACAACACATTTCACACGATAAAATTGCAGCCGATGAAACAAGTTTTAGAGCCGCTATTAGACATGGAGTGATTATTTGACAAATTAGTTTTTTTTATAACTTAAATATCTTCAACCGTCTCATTACAGAATACGTTCTAACTTCACATGCCCGATGCCGTTTCCATCGACAAAAATTACGAACTTCCACGGAAATTTTCATCCGCTATTTGACCCCTTTAGGGGGTGAATTCTTCAAGACCCAGCAGTTTAGGCTGTGCGTGGTCTGTCAGTGAATTTAAGAATTTTATTAAGTCGACTGACTTCTAACCTCAAAGCCTCAAGGTAGTTTTTGTATTCTGAACCTTATTCCGATGAGGTAAAAGTTTTTAATACAAAAATGACAACGAAGATTCGGGTTTAAAGTATTTTTAATGTGTTACATTTTTCCTCTTGCCTTCTGTGGGAGTGATTTCATTAAAAGGGACGAAAGTGTGTAACAGAAAGTGACAGCTTGAGCATGGAATATGTAAGTTCTTTTTAATAGCATGGAATTAGTATGTACTTTATAATAGCATCGAATTATTATACTCATGGAATTAGTAAGTACTATATATATTGTAAGTAGAGGTGATAAGCAACTGAGCAGTGACTGAATTACCTATTTCTGTCGTTGCTCAGTTGCTTATCACCAAGGTGAGATGTCAGATGTTACTCATCAATTATGCGATAAATTAAGAACTGTAACATTGAAGGAATAGTTCGAGATTCAAAAATAGCTCGATGATTTAGAGCCCTCGCCCACGGCGACTTTTTGTAGCGATGCTGTCGCGCGTTTCGTAAACGCGCAACAGCATCGCTACTAACGCGTGTTGGTCGCATTTGCAACGCGCTGCAGAAGCGATGCCAACGCGCTACTAACGCGCTACTGTTGTGACTACGTGACTAATGTTGCCTCAACGGAGTTCATGTTGCTACTGTAGCGATCGCAGGGATTTTTGGGCCGTTACTGAATCGTGTTTGCATAGCGACAGTGTCGCGTTTGCATCGCGACTGAATCTGAGCCCATGGGCGAGGGCACACAGCTAGCGACCGCTTCGCGACTGTATCGATGCGGACGCGCGACAGCATCGCTACTGCATCGCTACAAAAAGTCGCCGTGGGCGAGGGGTCTTAAACCTGGATCTAAAAAAACATCTTGTTTTGTAATAAGACCGTAAGGCCCTTTGTACACAGCACGATTTCTTTACGGTACGGCGTATAAACCGCACCGTAGAAAAAACGTGTTTTTCAACAAGCTTTTGTTGTGATCCATACAACGCTGACAACGTGCATACCTACACACGGCGCATAATCTGTAATTTTTCTCGGCAAGATAAACGTGTGTGTATAAATGGCCTAAAGGTGTCAAACTAAATTCTTTTACGTTAGTGCATGAAGAAAAGTCGGAGCATCTTCTTGAATAAATATGTGGACTGAAATAGCACAACGTAACTTTTTTATTAATCATTTACAATCACCTAAACTAAAGTAAAGCATACAGCTAAAATCCCCCCACTGCACTGCTGAGATACAGGTTACTTCTCTGTGAGAATTAATCTCTAAAAAACACAACGTTTTGTATATTTATATTTTCAGAATAAAACACATAGTAATAGACATTTATTTAATCATTTATTATTACATAGCTCTCTATTCCAGATTATTTTTAGTCAAATACAAATCTTACTGTTAATCAACTCATTTTTTCTCAGCATTTCACACTCTTTATAAAGATTGACACAAAGTCTTTTATTACATTGCACCTGAAAAAAATACAAACTAAATAACTACATTGTGCATCTTAGATGAAAGTCTTAGGCCTGTGTTACAGAACGTCACTCATTGCTACGGCGTTAAGTTTTTCGTGGTAGCGTGCATTCGTTGTTAAGTGTTTCGTATTCGTAAACTTACGGGGATGTGATATTCGGTGTTACACTTTTCTAAGTCACGTATCACACTCCTCAATACTCAAGCATTACTTCAAGCCATTTAATTGGTTGAAAGAGAAAAAAATAAACTAGTTTCAACTTGAAACTAGTTTTAAGTAATGCTTGAGTATCGAGACTCCAATTATAAAAAAAAAAAATCCTTACGATGGACTGGATGTGTCGTCGTTGCTACTTTCATTGATGGCCCCTGCTCCAATACTGAATGCATCACTGCCAAATGTTGCGCCTTCTACAACCCCAACCGCGATGCTGCCTTTAGACGCGTTTGAGGTACCAATGTTATCGGCTGGAAAATCAAAAAAGCTCTATATTATATTATAATTGTAATCAGACTTAAGGCTCGTACTGATGTACGCGCCCGCGATATTGCACCACTCTGTACGAGCCTTTATGATAATTTAATTTGTAGGCAGAGATGTAAATATTACCTACACTTACTTACATTCGCCAGATTTTATTTTAAGCCACTCGTGATAGCTCCCATAAAAAAAGCTAGTGGTAAACCCAATAAAACTTGGCTCGAGTTGGGAATCAAAGCCAAGGCAACATGATGTAAACCGCACATCTTTTGAAGTAGTAAGGAACCAGCAAACTAATTGCGTAACTCAGTTTGAATCACAATCGGAATGATTTGGAAGTATATTGCTAATCCATTGCTTCATAATGTTAGAAAAATGTGTCTGCTCATCAAAGTAAACGCAATGAATGTTGTTGAACTGTCAAATTGAAACCGATTCCTACTGATAGTATGTTACGCGATTAGCCCGCAGAACTGTTTGATCGATTAAAATTGAGTTATCAATAAAAGGCTTTATAATGCAAACTCAAACTCAAAATCAAAGCATTTATTTTAATTAAACCAATTAGAGGCACTTTTGAATTATCAAAGAGTCGGTCAGTTAGTCAGAAAGTTGAAGCTATTTGCCCAATCCAAAACGTAGATCTCTATGGAGAAGAACAGGCAAGAAACTCCAAGGACACTCTTTTAAATCAAGATATTACAAAATCCTGGGTACATTTTTCTTGTCGCTTCTATATGTGAGAACAATATAAAAAAATTAAAATTAAAAACAATACAAAATATAAGATTAAAAGATTACAAATAAGCCCTGGCAGTTAAGAGATGACCAGTCTCAACTGACGGCGCCCGTTCACGAACATACCTTATTATTATTGGTATACTTAGTTCCTACGTTACTGTAAAACGAAAGTCATAGTACGTTATTCACCCACATTCTGACATAACAAAAAAACATGTTCGTTTGTTATGGTATTCGCGAGTTGTAAATAAATTAACTGATGAAACAGGAAAAAAGTGATACGGATATTTGTACAAAAATGCAAAATTAATGTCAAATAACCTGTTTTTTTATGTAAAGTCCAGTGGTACTTCTATTCAAATTAGTTACTAAAGTTTTATATATTTAATCATCGTAATAACAATATCTACCGAATATTAGGTGAATATGCAATTATTCATCTCTAAATTGTTTTACTTCTCTCATAATTTGGTATATTACAGAAATAAGTATGGTGTTAAAAGGGTTAATAGGACGAAGTTTTTAAAGTAGGAAGGTAATTTAAACCGGATATGTGAATATTATTATTATTATTATAAGACGTTCCTATGAAATTAAAAGTGATTGATTTGTGATTTTAACCGACTTCAGAGTAGGAGAAGGTTATGTTCGTCTGTATGTGTATTTTTGATGTAACTATGTTCATCGATATTTTCGCCAATGAATTGACTGACTGATTGTGAAAATATTTTTTTTACTTGGTTGAGGAAGCTTGCGTGGTGGTTCCATTTAAATTTCTTTAAAGTTTCTAGTTTTTGGGTTAGCTTCGATACGTACGAGTATTTAATGATTAAATACGTATTATATCGAAGCTATTAATCCACTTTTTGTATCTTGATGATGTTATAATACTTCATGTCACTGTTGTCTATTTATCAAGTAGTGGTATACGAATTGGTGTGGGATAGGTAGGTATCATAACCTAAAAAAATAAAAACGTTTTTTACAAAAAAAGACAACCGACTTCAAAAAAAAACATTTTAAAGTGAAAAAAAATAACTTTAATTTTGGAAGCCAATGGCAAAAAAACTGAAATATAGATCGAAACTACACTGAATTTCGACATTAAAGTTATTTTTTCACTTTGTTTTTTTGGAGGTCGTTTGTTTTTTTTTTGTAGAATAGTATTTTCATTATGTTGGTACTGTACTTGTTTATCAAATTAGATATGTAAGAAAGAATACGCTTTAAAATAACACTACTGCCGCAACAAATGCCTGCACTTTTGACCGCACTTTTTCTCACAATAAAAAAAAATAATTTACCGCATTTTTACCGGGCCACACACAGTATTTTTTCACACTAAACCTGAAGATTTATTCAATCTTAAAATACACAATAATTTTGATTTGTACGAACCTGGGGCTGCGAATGCATGAGCAAGTAGTAATATCGTCAGGAATACCACAAAACGCGTCATCTTGCTTGACCAGTCTCGCAATACTCAAGACAAAATATCCGTACATCTTCTTTTTTATGAAACGACCTTGAAAAATATTCTTATATCTTGTTTATGTTGTGTAGAATTACTTATTCAACATTTTGTTTTTCGTCATCGTCTATTCAACCTTATTTTAACGTTCCGTACTCTGTCTTGTTTTTTAATATTAGTTTATTTTTATTTTTTTTCTCTCGTAGCTTTGACAGAGATTGTTGCCTTGAGCAATGGAAGATTTTGCGATCTAAAACCAATGACGAAGGTCATCAAGGACATCATTGTCTAATACGCCTAAATTTCAATATATTTATTTTTTTCTTTATTTTTACCTATTAAGTTCTTTACTAGAGTTTAATTCCTGGATTGTGGTCCCTTGGAAGATCACATTTGAGTCTTGTGGAGCACGAACGCCATAGGGACAAATATCAATATTTTTGGGAACGGGAAAGATCGACCATTTTGCCGACAATCTGTTGGTATATTGTGAATCTCACCAAGGGGGAGAAGGGATGCGACCACGAGACGAGTTCTTGACCGATATAGAATGATCAGCAGCGGCAAGCATACAGGAAACAAAAGCTTCATAGGCCACTAAAAAATTTGAAAGGTCTATGGAAGGGAGACCAGATAATTTGGAGTCTAGGGCTAGAGTATACTTGTCCCAGTCTGCATCTGATAGTCTATATCGCTGTAAGGGAGGAAGAGCAGGAGGGGGGGTAAATGATTGGAGAAAGATGATTAAAATTGGAAACTGGTCGCTGCTGTGGGAATTAGGTAACACGGACCACGAGAGGGAATTTACTAGGGAAGGAAAAGATAATGAAAGATCAGGTACACTATTATTTTGACCAAGAGGTACCCTGCGAGTTGGAGATCTATCGTTTAGTAGGCAATATTTTCGGGAACGGGAAATATCGACAATTTTGCCAGTCCTTTTGGCTCTTACGTATTGAGGGCAGGATTTCCTACGTCCGCCCCGTATGAGGTTCAGCTGTGCATACAGAACCTAGTAACCTACTTCAATGTGCAGTTCAACAGAACTAACTGCTTAAGGCCTCGTTGGAACCACGACTAGATAACCCATGTTGCTTAGTACCTCTAATTTTTATTTCGATGCGAATGCGTAAAACCTTTAAGCTAATCTCTTCGGACAAAGCCTTCGCATAATTATGATTGAACTTCACTTAGGGTCAGTTCGTTTAATCATTAATTATTCTTTCTTAGACATCAAATCTTGTAAGCGGACCTAATCCAGCTTGGTTGCAACTGAACTTTTAGGGTTAGGACGTAAACTGACGTAAAAATCTTAACAAAAATAATACTTAACCACTTACTTGATATTAAAAAAAATATATTTTGATAATTTTTTTTTCCTTTTAACAACATTTTTTTTATAGTGATATCAGATTATATAAACTACAAAGTACGCCTCTCCTAAAGTGTGCTCTACTACTTTCAATGCCCTTCGTCCACCAAGATGGACAAACATAATGTAACGTCTTACAAAAATATAGTCATCAATGTCATCAATTCATGCAGCAATAATAATCTACTCTAAAATTTCTTCACTTATGGAGTGTAAAGAAAAAGAAGGACAGAGAGAACACGATAAAAATAAATGGGTCATTGCTTTTGTTTTCTTTTTCTCTTAGTTTTAATGATGGTCTAGCAGTTTGAGTACTTTATTCGGCCTACCCAAATGTCCTTTCTTTGGTGTTGTTCGTTGAATCGTTGAGCTCCTCAAGTTCTGAGTTGAGCTGCACGACTGCTGACAAATGCGTGCACTGACTGGACAGGTTCCCTCAAATCTGTGTGGTTCTTTCCTCAAAAGACCATTTCAGACACCAATCTACATGGTCCTCAAATGATCTCACCAAGATTATATCCAAGAAAGAAAGAAAGAAAGAAAATAAATTTATTTGACACAGGAAGGCACACAATATTCACACAAAAAACAAAAACAGAACAAATGCTTAAAATAGTATTGAGTGCTAAAAACGATACGTATTTACGTATTTTATGTACACATTGACATTGATGAATTTTATACAAACAATGACATGAATATTTACTTTATTAAGTATTATATTGTTTAAATTAAGTATTGTAAATGTGAAGACGTGTGGGTTATTGTTTATTTTTGTTTTTACTCAGTTAGTTTTCATCATTGTCTGGCAGTTTGAGTAATTTATGCGGCCTACCCAAATGTCCTTTCTTTGGTGTTGTTCGTTGAATCGTTGAGCTCCTCAAGTTCTGAGTTGAGCTGCACGACTGCTGACAAATGCGTGCACTGACTGGACAGGTTCCCTCAATCTGTGTGATTCTTTCATCAAAAGATCATTTCAGGCACCAATCTACATGGTCTTCACATGATTTGACCAAGATTATGTCTGGACTTTAAAAGAGACTGTGACCTCTGCGTTTATTTCGGCCTTTCTTCTCAGAGTAGTCAGTTACGAAACGCCGACCTCATCTAGTTTTTTTTTAAATATGTTTGAGTGTAAAAGTGTTAGTACAAACCTACTTACAGAAAATAAATCATTTATCATTTAATGAATATGATATCGGTCCATTGTTAAAGTTTTAACGCAGCGTTCCCCTGAGATAGCAAACATATTTACTGATTTGTTTAGACATTCATCATCATCAATTACATTGCACTAGCTTTTGCCCGCGACTACGCCCGCGTTGATGTCGGAAAATATCCCACGGGAACATACTACCGGGATTAAAAGTGCCCTATGTGTTAATCCAGGCTATAAACTATCTGTGTGCCAAAGAAGAATAGCAGGACTCCATGTAATCTGTGTGTCACACTTAGACTTCGCGTACATTCGTACAAACACTCATAAAATATAGATCTCGGTCAGATTAAGAAGAATGGTAATCGTAACATATTTTTTTAATATTAATATTTTTATTATATTTCGCCGGAAAACCATAGTTTAACAATAAGCTAATACATTTATTTATTAATATGAAACATATTGCAAATACAAATAGCATTTATTTATTTTTATTTATTTCTGTAACAATTTTAACATTATATTGAAATTTTACACAAAATTATAACAATTAAAAGAATTACAATATAAATCATTATTTAAAACAGTATACAACTTAGAAATTAAAAATTAAAACATTTGCAATTCCCAGATATTACGGTAAATGTCAAAAAATAAAATCTAAGAATATTATCAAAACAAATAAACAAAAGATTCAACTATTACATATAATATGTCAAATATATAATCTAATGTCAATACAAATAGTGATGTTATAAATTTTAAGTCAATTATAAAATAAAAAAAAACAAATTAAATCAGATTCATCCATTACACAATGTCAAAAATAAAAAAAATAATGTCAATAAAAATAGTATAAAAGTCTAGTTGTATGTGTCACAGAGAAACTCATCAAGGGTGTAATAGCACTTTTCTATCAAAAATGATTTTAACTGCTGCTTATACTGATTAAAGTTGTATATTGACTTTAAGTGTACAGGTAGTTTATTAAACAGTTTAATTGATTGATAACCTGCAGCTTGACTCACGACTTTTAAATGAGGCTGTATTTTATTTTGTAAGTCCCTACGCTTACTTCTTTCTTCTGGTGTTTCGAAATTCTGCAGCTGTTTCATAAGATCCGTGAGAAGAACTAAAATATACAAACAAGGGACCGTTAGTATCTGTAGTTCTATAAAGTAGTCCTTACACGATACCCATTGTGGAATTCTTACCATGGTTCATATTGCCCTTTTTTGTATGATGAAAGCTGTATTTATATTGTACTCGTAACTATCTCCCCATAAAGTGATACTGTACCTAAGCTTTGACTCTACAAGCGAGAAATATACCACTTTTAATTGCTTAATAGCGATCACATCTCGAACACTTCTTAGGGCATAACTAGCTGAGCTAATTGAACTTTCTATAGCTGTCAATTCTTTTTTCCAGTTTAGGCTTTCGTCAATGTGAATACCTAAGAATTTTACGCTGTCTACCAATGTTATTGTATTTTCATTTAATACTATGTAAATTTTTTCTTTGTTTTATTGCCTCCAAAGCTTACAATAATACTCTTGTCATGGGCCAGGGTGTCTGCTTCTTCAAAATGTCTTAGATTTGATGGAACTGAACTGCGGCAATAATTAACGTCTTGTCCTGTAATACTCTTATTTTTTTTTCTTTTTTTTTTGGGTGGAAAATTATCAAATGACTTCTCCCGCTCTGGGCGGAGCGGGAGAGCGTGTCAGACTTTTACTGACTAAAACCCACCCGTATTCCTTCATTTGCCTGTGTGCCAGGGCCAAGATATCCCTTTCGGACAAACTCGCAACCCTGGCAGGCATTGGCCCTGTCGGACCCCGTCAGTTGGTGCTGACAACTCTTTGAGGCGCGCGTGGAATACGACGCGCCGTCGACCCGGACCTGGTCCTTATCGGACGGTGAGCTACCCATCGCTCACCGTCCGCAGGCCCGCGCCTACGGTGGCCGGAAATCGGCTTGCGACTCCCGACGCCCGGGGCGTCTCCTGCGTCGACTAGGGGCGCGAGGGCGCGAACCTTGCCTCTCCTTCACGCGTTCCGCCTCCTCCTTCGCAAGCATTACTGCTTCGCAAAAGGAGGTGACGGCCTCCCATGCACTCTCACTCCGAACCATGGCCTGAACCAGGGCCGGACGCGAGAGATCGCCGCCGCCGATCACCTCCGTGAGGACACGGCGGTGCTCCGCCCAAGCTAGGCAGACCTCCACCATATGCTCCACCGTGTCCTCCGGGCGATCTACACAGTGGTGACACCCGGGCGTTTCCTCCCGCTTAATCCTGAACAGGAACCTCCCGAAACAACCATGTCCGGTGAGGACCTGCGTCAGGCGGAAGGTGAGGACGCCGTGGCGCCTCTTTAGCCACTCCTCAAAGAGGGGACTTATCGCCACAATTGTGGCGTGCCCAGCACTGGGTTGCGACAATCGCACTCTCCATGCCGCCATAAGATCCCGCCGGAGCTCTGTCCGTTGTGCCGTGATTTCTCGCGGCAGCGAAGTTTCACCCCGACGTTTCACCTCCTCGCGCCACTCCCAGACGTGCCGCAACCCCACGGGCGGCCAGTTTGGCCGCCGCCTGATGCGACCTCCCCTGCGCCAGGACTAGCGTGTCGTCAGCGTAGCAGACAACACAAACGCCACTAGGGAGGTCGGCGCACAGCACCCAGTCGTCACCAATGTCCCACAGATGCGGCCCCAGGACCGATCCCTGTGGGACACCACACGACATCTCTCGCCGGTTCCACTCTCCGTGGTGACCGGGGTAGATGACGGCCCTGTCCGTCAAATAGGCCTCGACCACTCGACAGAGGTAGGTCGGCATCCGGTGATACCGGAGTGCCTCCCTAATGCAACTCCAGGGCAGGGTATTGAAGGCATTGGCGATTTCAAGAGACACCGCCAAGACGACCCCACCCCGGGCCACTGCGTCCCCCGTCGTGAGGGCTCGAACGCACATGATGGCATCCACCGTAGAGCGCCCCTTGCGGAAACCAAACTGGCTCTCCGCCAAATCCGGCCCCACCCGCACCAGCCGCCCCGACAAGGCGGTCTGCAATAACTCTTTCAAAGAGCTTGCCCACCTCGTCGAGCAGCACGATGGGCCGGTAAGCGGACGGTGAGTCCGCCGGGCGCCCTAGCTTCTTAATAAGTACCAGTTTCCCCGTCTTCCAACGAAGTGGGAACTGGCCCCTCTCCAAGTCCTGTAATACTCTGAGGTAGTAAAAGTCTCATAATAGTTTAAAAATTGAAACCACTCCCACCAAAACCCTGCTGATTAGCTTAATTATAGAAATAAAAAAACCATATTCTGGTGAGTAAGGTATTCCATTACCGTCCTAGGTTATGCGTTTAGATATTGCAAATAATTACGTTTTGATAGTCAGATTCAATACAAATTTGTTTTCTTTCTGATCTTTTTTTCTTTGTGCAGATTAGTAAAGAAAAGCTTATGCATACAAAGTAAAGCCCTGTAACTGTTTTATTATAATTTACATACTTTCATTCATAAGCGCTTCTGAAATTAAACGACACCAATATCTGCTTTTTTTAAAAAGTCGATGGGCTTTTTGTTCGTTGAAATCTCTACTTTCTGATGGTGTAAAAAAAATTTAAAAAGCAGGTATTTTGACGGGAGAATTTTCGAATGAAAATACGGGTGCTTTTTCGATATTAAGCCAAAATAAGGTAAAAATAATAATACAGGCAGTGTGTTTGGGACATAAAAAGGTAAGTTTTCAACAAATTACGTAAAAAAAAAAAATTGTAAAAGAAAAATAGTAAACGAAAAACATGGTTATTAGAATTTTTCACAAACATTTTGAGGTTATGTGAAAAAATACAAAAGTTGTAGATCTTTTTACTATCTACAATTTTGCCATTTAACTTTTTTCTATAGGACTTGTAGTTTTGCCGGAAATCGAGACAAACCGTTTTTTCCAACCCTTAAAAACTTACCCTCATCCACTTCCCGACTTCAGATCGCCCGTAAATTATTTTTGCTTTCATTTTTTATAAATAAATATCCTTTTCCAATGGGCTTCATCCTTTGATTATTATGTTTCATCATTATTTTAATAATTTTGGGCAAAGACAAAGGCCAAACTTAAAAATAGGATTTATAATAACGAATTAAAGACAAAAATCCGTCAAAGCGGCTCGCTAATAATACTTCTGAAGAGTTAGCGTGGCCAGACTTGCCTTGCCTTGCTGTGGACGTTTTGTTCGGGAATCAAAGGATAATCGGTATGTTACCCATGGAGTTATTTTCGGGTGGAATTAAAAGGTAGTTTTATTCAGCGTATTGCACTCCACTGCTGGGCCATAAGCCTCCCTCAAGTTGCGTCACAACCCGACCAATTTTTTAAGCAAATGTCTGGTTTTTTAAATTCCGAAATGAACTCGTCAGTCCGCCATCATTTTACACATACACAAATTAACTAACTGTGACTACTCTTATGGCTCTGTCTCACTAGGAGCATTCGCTTGTAATGAAACTATACAAGATTAGATTTGGAGCATTACCTCGATTCTCCTCACTCAGTGATGTAATGCTCGAATTTGAACTGTTGCATTACAGGTTCCCGATAAGGGAGCGCCTTTACTGTAAACATAAATATGTGTTAATCAATATTAGGTACAAAACTAACCTTGAACATTCGGGTAATTTTATGTATTATATTCATCAGTTTGAACTAGGAGTGCAAGAACCAGGAATACAAAAAACGCGTCATCTTGCTTAACGAGTCTCACAATACTATGTCAAAAATATCTGGTCATCTGCTTATATAAGGTGTATCTATTCATACACGAAATCTGTTAAGGGGTCATTGTACTCATCATTATGAACAACTTTTACTATGAGAACAAACCTAAAATCGCGAAAATAAATCAGCTGTTCCCTACATGTATGTTTTCATAACTCGTCAAAATGTATCGCGATTTCAGATATGGAATACAAGATTTCAACAATGTCATGTTTCAAGGTAACGATATTGTGTTGTTGTAGGAAGTGTCAACGCCTTTATTTCCCCAAAAGAGTAGGCACCTATCTTTAGGGAAACAATTTCGGAAGCTATGTAGGTAATAACATACAAGCAAGGCAAAAGTCATCGAGTTGTGAGCTACCCTGAAAGTTTCAGCCGGATAGCTAATCAGGAATTGCTCGAAATTTGAGTTGCATGATTCCACCCGGAACGATAGACAGACAGACAGACAATCAAGAAAGTGACTTAAGTAATAAAAACGTGGTAACTTTTTCTTCTTTTGCTTATTTCGCTAAATTCTGTAAACGATTTCGACGGCCGATCCAAGCTTTGGAGCACTCTCGGTATTTCAAAAGTTTTTTTCAGCCATTCTTCATTGTTTTTTTAGGAATCTTGTATCTATTTTATCTGATTTCTTCCATCTGTGAACCATCTATGTATAACTCTTTTCTGCATTTTTCTGAGACAATAAATTATTTATTTCATGTAATGAAATATTATGGGTAATTTTTTAATTATCATGGTAACCGTACACACACAATAGAGGCACCTGTTCTTATAGTGCTGTCACGTGGCTGTTACGCACACATGTCTACAAACGGGCCTCACTTTATTTTTCCGCGCGGTCTATCTGCTTCTTTCTATAATCTGAGATATAAATAATAAAATAATGTACATCACGAATATTTTCCTATAATAATAATGTTATTATTTAGAACAGCATAAGAATATCACCTGTTTGTAATCAAAAATAGATAAACTCACACATACCTATTTATATTAACTTCAATGTAAGCATGGTAAATTTACGAATAGCAAATAGGTTAAATTCTTGTATTGAATATATATCAAAACAGACGTCTTTCACACTAGAATGACCGAAATAGAACTTGGAACTGAAGAACATACATTTTTTTCCAAGCGGGAACTACACTTCCAACACTCAGGGTTTCAATGAAGGTATTTTCACACGAATTAGTAATTCCGTAGAAAACGTTGTTCCTATTTTTTGTTATCAAAACTTTACAATGTTTACTTCCCCTTCCCCAGAACCAGACATGAACTGTTTTGTTGATATAAACATTAAATATTTATACAAAATTTCCTTTAAATTTTATGCTACAATTAGCTAGACTTCAGCCTAAGACAAGCCAGTATGGTTGTGCCAAATAATACTAGAACGATTTTAATTAGTATCGTCATTACTATATTTATTTTGGGTGGTTATACCCAAAGGCCAAACTTAAAAGAAGGATTTGTAATAGCAAAAGACAAGAAACTGTCGAAGTGGGTCGCTGACAGTGCTATGGACGTTTTGTTCGGGAATCAAAGCATGGTCGGTGTGTTATCCAAGGAGTTCTCTGATATTGTAAACAGATTAACCACGCGACCAAGTACGTATACAATTTTTTTTCGATCATTTACCTATATGTAACATTATCAGCCAATTGGTTCTATGACATGACCGTTTTCCAAAATATATTAGAGGTGTATTATCGAAATGTTTAGATATTAAAAAGTTTCGTGCTTTTATTTTCAAACAACTGCAAATATAAGAATAAACAGGAATTTTCTAATCTCGTAACTGCTTCGCTGGTCTAGTGGTCAAAAGCGCTACTGCTGAATATGATTTGGGTTTGATTCCCAGATCGGGCAAAGTGTTATTGGGTTTTTCCATCGGGATTTTCTCAGTAGCAGCTCGGAGTCTAAATGTGTGCCCAGATGATGCCAATAGGCTCGCTCCCTATTACATGGGACTTAAACATGACTTGACGAACGCGTTCCTCTACATCAATTTTTATGACCAATATTGCAACATTATAATGCATGAGATTTTTATTTAAATGATATTAAATGCGAATCAGATCGTCCCCAGTATAACAATAAAATGTAAAACTTTGTTTTAGGGGGCCTGGTGACCTGACATATGTTTTGAAAAAAACTTAGTTTAGGCACCAGTCTTCCACAAATTAATTTGTTCGTGGCGCACACCCATTTTCGCGCCAAATAGGCTGGTTCAGAAGAGGGTAGACTTTGTACTAAAATTCTCTGTAATTTGTGGTAAGAAATAAATAAATAATTATTATATATTATTCCTCTGCCTAACCCTTCCACAAATATTGACGTGTGTGTGTTTGTTATCTAACACAGGTGTCATCGTGCTTAAAAAGAGGCTCCAATCACAACTAAAACAAACTATTGGTACAGAAATAAACATGTTGTATTTTTCTCGTCTTAAAAAAGAAAATGTACCTATTTGTATACGAAATTCGAATAATTATTTATTTGTTCCAGTCCGCTCAGCCCTTGACCTCCCTCTATCACACTTCCTGAAAGAAAATGCTAAGACTCAAAATAAAGTTCGCAAAATATCCAGAGTCGACATCAACTTTATCAACAAAGACAATCAAACTGTGCACACGATTCAACTGCAACCATCTCGTGCTGAGAAAAAGGTCATGCGCTTACCTGATTATAACAATAATTGATTCAACTCAAACTCAAAGCATGTATTTCAATTAAACCATTTACAGGCACTTTTGAATTGTCAAGAAGTCGGTCAGTTACAAATATGAAGCTCGTTGCCCATTCCAAATAGTAGGTTCCTATGGAAAAGAACGGGCAAGAAACTCCACGGATACTCTTTTAAATTAAAATATTGATACAAAGTATTGGTAACATCATTCATATTGAAATTATACATGTGAGAACGATGCAAAACGTCAGAAGCGTCCGTGATAAAAATATTAAAAACAATTCAAAACTCGCCCGCAAAAACCAGCGCCCGTTCACGATCATTACGCATGGATCAGCATCATTCAGCTCAACTATTTTGAAGGGAGCTAAATGATCCAACACACGCGCCACCATCAGCGAGACATCTGAGTGAGCATGATATACTCTCAGCCGCCAGGGCACATTCAAGTCAATGAAAGACATATTACCCGGTAAATGGTAGCTCTATTGTACATAGTACTCACACCTGTGCTATGCAATTATATAATACAAAGGAGATTCAGTTTATACAATTAAGTCTTACTTAAGTTACTAAATTAAATAATGTTTGATTGAAAAAAATTGTTTGATTGAACTCCAAATTTTTTAAGTGAAATCAACTATAACCGCGTTGAGCATTTTTGTTTGGGAAAAATCGTATGTGCCCGCCCACATACGATTTTTATCGTTATCAGTACATCTGTAGCTATAGGATGGCGTGTGCGCTTGGCAAGCAGTTATTTTATAGTATAGACGCAGATATATGCCAGTGACCTTGAGCTTGCGTGTTCTGTAGTGAGTGAGCTCACGCAACGCGTCGTACGTTCAGCCAGTAATAGGACTCGCCCATCAAGGCGCGCTGTCCCCAATTTGACGCATTATTAATTTACTATACACAAAACAAAAGGTATTTTAATAAAACGCGTATACTTAATGATCAATCAGATTATCTTTAAATTGGTGAAGGATTCAGAAAAATACGCTTGTTAGATTTTTGCGCCATTCTCAGTTTTTTATCCGCGTTAAACATAACTTAACAAATTGATTTCAATATAAACATAATCTAAAATAGTTGAAGGCAGAGGGTCCAACATCTTAAATGAAAGTAAGAGATATAGCAGAAGTCAGCCTTTATTTCCACAACTTATTAATTCACTGTAATAATAGTTTAATTCAGACTACAGTATCTAAGCGCTACAACATGTGCACCGGGCCGAGCCTGCGACAAGAATGCTCCCCTCCTTTTTTTTTTTTTTTTTGAATGGCATCTCGTAGCAGACCTAGAGAGGTCGTTGCTACTTAACCGGATATTCCTGTGGCTGCCCTAAGGTTTTTAATCTTAAAGCCTCCAGCCAGGGCGCAAATTATATATATTAAAAACTAAACGACAGCGCACTAAGGGCACCCCCTGTGGGGTACGGACCTCGGCTCAGGGCGTCGTTGGGGGATCACAAAATTATTAACAATTTGGGGACGGGCTGGATCAACATTTTGATCATGATTATTATCAGGGGATATTATATTTATTGCTACGGCGCTCTCAGCCTCTAACCGGGCGGCTGGCGCATCGACATTCAAGGGACGGGGGGGAGGACTTTTATTACCATTTACTCGGGAAGTTCGCGTGGTACCTCGGCGGCGAGGACGGAAGGTCGGTTTGTGTATTTTGTGCACTGTACTCGTGGCCCTATTGCTTTCCTGAAGGAGAGTGATGGGGTCATCCGGATCTAAGAGAGTGTGCCTCGGTCGGCGAGTCTGACTAATGGCAGAAGGCCTGTAACTAGCGGCCTGCACAACCAAGGGGTTGCGATGACGTTCCGCGGATTCGAAAAAGCGCTTTGCAAGGCGCTTCATAAACTGTTTGATGGTAGGCATCTTAAGGTCTACGTGAAGTTGTTCGTTCCGAACGAACCAAGGAGCTTTCGTAATTCTACGGAGAAATCGGTTTTGAAGCGTCTGCATCTTATGAATGTGATATGACTTTGCGTGAGCGAAGACTACGCAGGCGTAAGTCATGATCGGTCGAATGCACGCGGTGTAAATACGCAATTTGCACTTAAGGGACAACTTGCTGCGCGGGTTGAGTACGGAGTGTAGTCGGCCGAGAGCAAAACTGGCGCGCGAGCGCACCTGTTTTATGTGCTCGCCGAACGTCATGTGATGGTCTAAGACCACACCGAGATATTTGGCTCGCTTCTCCCAAGGGATAGGCTTGCCGAACATGGTGATCGGGGCAGGGCGGGTGACCGCCGGGGCCTACAGAATAGGACCCCCTGGCTCTTATCAGGGTTGACTTCAATCCTCCACTTCCTGAACCAGGCCGCGAGTCTGTTGACTTCGGCCTGAAGGATGCGGGCGATATTGTCTTGCCTGCGGCCGGAGTAGTAGATGGCCGTGTCGTCTGCGAACAGAGCTAACTGCGCCTTTCTACATTTGGGGATATCACTAGTAAATATAGTGAATATCAGCGGTGCCAGCACAGCGCCCTGAGGGACGCCTGCGCGGAGCGGATGGGGGGAGGATAGCGCACCCTCGATGCGATAGCGGAAGGTGCGGTCCGACAAAAAGTCTCGTAAGATGAGCACGAGACGATCGGGCACACCGAGTTTGTAGAGCTTATATATTAAGCCGTTGTGCCAGACTTTGTCGAACGCTTTCGCAATGTCGAAGAACACAGCACCCGTCATGAGCCCGCGCTGGAAGCCAGCGCTTACATGCTCGACGATACGGTGGACCTGTAGTACGCACGAATGTTGGGATCTGAACCCGAACTGTTCGTTTGGGATGAGGCCCTTCGTCTCGGCATAGTCTCTGAGACGCTTATAAATAAGCCTCTCATAGACTTTGCCGAAGACGTTGAGCAGACTGATGGGTCGGTAACTGGAAGGTTCGGTCTTAGGTTTGCCGGGCTTCGGGATACCGATGACCGTGGCACTTTTCCAAGCTTGAGGACGAAGACGAAGGAGAAGCTGGGGTGACGGGAGCCAGAGGACAATCAGGGTCTTCGACCGGAGGCTCCCCTCCTTGCTGCGCGTTCGCTTATATAGAGCGGCTCGAGTAGTGGGGAGAGTGGGGAGGCCCAAGTGACACATTGCAGTGCGTAACTCGGACCGTTGCACGTGTTCGTTACAATGGTGACGCCGACATATTCATATATTAAGTTATTGAGAAAATGCTCTAATTTAACATATATTTTTTTCAAATCATTAACAATACTCGTTTAGACGGGATCTTCAGTATAAAATTATTGAAAGAGTCGGTTATCGTCGTCTTCAGTTCTGTCAGCAGTCCATGCTTATGGTTTTTCTAAATTGAGTTAACGTGGACCCTGTTTGCAGTCATCGTCATTGGAGTGACCGGCATTTTGCTATTTTAAACAAATCTAGAATATTTGCTTGCATTTTTGTTGTATGACAAATAGATTTTATCAAAATTAAATAAAGGTCAAAGGGTAAACGATTTTCTAATGTATACATTTAGCAACTTTATTTTAGGCCTTTTTTTATCTCTAACCACTTGTCCCACCGCCGAAGAGGAAGCGATGATCATCAGTTTTGTCGCTCAAGAAACGAACATAGATTGTAGGTCTCGTGTAAGTAAAAGAGATACATATTTATTAATAGTTGATCGCTGACTGTGCAGCAATGGTGGCCCAGTGATAACGAGTGCAACTTACGAGTTGTAGGTCATAGGTTCGAGGTATTCTACTCAGAGCACTGATTCGCACCCTGACAGGCGCTTGAAGGAAAACATTGGTGACGTAAAACTGGTGGATGCCAATCTTCACAGCTTGGCCCATCGCCGCAAGGTTGCCTGCTTGTCGGTCTTCTTGGGCACACTCACTGAAGTACAATCTGTATTGTACTTCAGTGAGTGTGTCCAAGAACTCCACGACCTATTCCACCGGCCCCCTTCTATTATCGGACATCTAGACGCACTGCAGGTTACCGTCCTTTCCTTGTTGCTATTCTACCAATTCGCATTAAGAGTTTCCAAATGACTTTTATAAAGCGCACAGCAAAAGAGTGGAACTCTCTGCCTGAGTCTGTGTTTCCGAACGCATACAACCCTAATCTCTTCAAAGTTAGAGTAAACAGGCATCTTCTGGGTAATCTCACT
This sequence comes from Tiliacea aurago, assembly GCA_948098905.1. Taxonomy (NCBI): domain Eukaryota; kingdom Metazoa; phylum Arthropoda; class Insecta; order Lepidoptera; family Noctuidae; genus Tiliacea; species Tiliacea aurago. Next base: position 4,364,634 of record OX402579.1, on the reverse strand, counting down.
ACATCGTCGACTTTGTCTCTGTCACCTAAATAAAAAAAAATAAAAAACATCGTGAAGAAACCGACATTTCATAGAACCAAAAATTCGAAGACGTGTGACATCTATCAGCCCGCACTGGGCCCGCGTGGCCCACCTCTTACAGAGAGGAGGCCTGTGTCCCAACTCGCAACAGTAGGAACACTATAGGCTGACTATGCTGACTGTTCACACTGTCGCCGGCTAATAGTCATTTGTAGCATCGAGCAGTCAAATCAAATCAAATCAAAATATTTTATTTCACATGGGCACTTTGTTTGCGGAGGCCAGGGTAGACGGCTTTCATGCCATCATGCGCAAGCGGCTCGCATCGTTATTAGACAGAGTTCGGGGTAGTACTTACAGCATCCTACACGTCATTGCAGATAAACAGGACTCAAATATCCTGAAATCATTTATCCGTGTCCAAATTGTAATCCAGCTTGTTTTTGTTTTTGTTATGGACTTGGTCTGAAATAAAGGTTTTATTATTATTATAAAACGTCAGAAGCTAGGTTCACGGTTCCAATTGGTTGTTTTCTATGGAGAAGAGCCGTCAAGAAACTCCACGGTTACTCTTTTAATAAAAACAATTAGCTTTTACAATGTTTTCAAATTACAGTGTTAATAGGTATGGGCGGACAGTGTAGGCCCGTCAACCAGTACTAGGTAGAAAGTGGTTTACAAATGTACAGTCTACAGTTCTAACATTCACAAAACATAAAATAATCTATTTTTGGAAATTAAAACCAGAAGTGTTTTTTTTTAAAGATTTATGCAAATACCTACAAAAAATAAACTTAAAATGAATCAATCTGACAACAATTTTACCTAATAACAAAACCTTTATTAGATCCTAATAAAAAAAATAGCGAACACGTAAAATACAGATAATGACACAACACAATCAATGAAATAATAAATAAAAAATATAACCGACAGAGTGACGTCCTAACAGTCTTACGCTTGCGATGTCTCGAAGTGAAAAGAGAGCGGTGCCGGCGTTGCACCGCCTTATATAGGTCTTCCCCCTCCTTGTCTTCCTATCTTCTACACGGCCTTTCCTGACAGGAGGCCGTCCTCGGACTCCTTTGTCTTCTAGCTTTGAAGGTCTGTCTCTAGTATTGGCATGGAAGACCCTGAGTCTCCACTGCATGCAGATAAAGTGCTGATGGGCATCTCTCTCTGCGTCGGGTTCCGGTTCGGCTTCATCAAGTGGCTCAACTTCGTCAGTAGCTTGCTCGGGTTGCACCGGTCGGTCAACACAAGGGGCAGACTCCTCGTTTCCGTTGTCTGACTCTGCAAAGGAAACAAATATCTCGGACAATACTAGTTTTGTAAAAACAACAAAACAGTGGTTGTTGGCGTAAAACTCACTTCAACGACATAATTACAACTCTCAGTTAGGCTAATCTAGCATAAACTACGCACAATAGGTGTGAAACATACAAATATCCAAACCAACCACCCGGGGCGGGACTTGTCGGAAGACCGCCTCGTCACGACTCGTTAGAGACCTACGTGAGGCATAACTTTGCGTGTGTGTATCAGTTCACATAAAAGCATGTTTCAAACCAATCTTAGATTTAGATCATAGTAGGTACATACGATGCTTATCAACAAGCATAACTTCCCACTGAACACGATACGTCAGAGGCCAACCTATGCCTACGTGTACCACAGCTCTAGGATAACATGTCTGAGAACACCACTCCAAGACCACACGTCCGATCAGGCTACTCCAAGACAGTTTCCCTTCACGAGCTCTGCCCGAGGTATGTTTTATGTACTAGGATAGCGTGTCCGATGCGCTCCAAGACAGGCCCATCCAATAACATGAAACCGTACCTCACTTGAAGTGTATCCGTCAACTTGAGATGGCATGTCCGATGCGCTCCAAGACAGAGGCCCATCTCAAATTGCAAGACTCGACTTCCCTTTAACATCGTTCAGAATATCAATAGTGACAAGAAAACACTAATTAAGTTAATAGAGATCTCTAATACTGTACAAGCAATGATTATCAAATTGGTCAGCATAAGTAAAGTGTATAGCTTACAACACATAGCAAAGCTCATTACACTTTTGCAAAAACAAATCACTCACCATTAAAGAAAGCAGAACATACGTCGGGAGTCCATTCCCCTTGCCACGGGAGCATGTACTCGGCAGCTGCTTGTGTTGTTTTTCCGTACAAGCCAGCCAAGAGCTGCAACTCGTAACGTCCGTGTGGTAGTACCTTCATCACACGATACGGCCCTCGCATACATGAATCCAGCTTTCCAGTTGATTGTGCCTGTTTTCTCACAAACACAAAAGAATTCAGTTCAAAGACACGAGATGGCTTTCGCCCCTGATTGACATAGGCGTCCTGTTGTCCTTGATTTAAATGGAGACGTTAGTGCTCTCATTTCGCGAAGAGCTTCCCGATTAGGGCTCAAACCTTCAAAGGCCACATCGCGAACCAAGCTGCGAATTAGTGGCGTTGCAGCATCGATACCTATCAATAGGTTCAAAGTTGAATACTGAGTTGTTCTGTGTTTTGTGATGTTAAGAATCAACTGCAGTTTCCACATTACACTGGGCCACTTTTGCTGTCGATGGTTGCACTCAATACGCACCATGTTGAGACCAGTGCGACAATATCGTCCACCTGCCCGTTGGACTGGTGCACTTCAGGAGTTTTAGGGTGAGTGTCACAACCCATGTCTTTGACCCAATTTAGAAAAACAGTACTCTGAATCAAGCGACGTCTGTCGGCTACTATTAGTTTAGGAGTTCCAAAGAGGGAGATCATATTAGTGAAATGGCGCTTTAGTTCGTCAGCGTCTTGTCGGTACATAGGGTATAACAAACAGAATTTAGAAAAGGCGTCTACAATTATAAGAACATAGCGATAGCCATTGGTTTCAAGAAGGTGAATCTGGTTTTTCCCAGGAGTGAATGGGCTGTAAAGGAGCTCGGGGTCCCTGAGTAAGCCTACTGAAGTAAGACACCACTCGCCTACGATTGCCTTCATGCACCTGCATTAAGACTGCTCCATACCCAATAGAACTCGCGTCTGTGTGAACTTCTATGGATAACAACGGGTTATAAATTGCAAGTTCAGTTAGACATTCCACAATGTACTTACGAGCAGCCCGTTGTTCAACTCCCCAATTAAAATTACTCCCTTTTTAGTAAGTCCTGAAATACATGCACTTTTCTGTGCAAAGCCAGCCATATACCGCCTGAAATAGCTACCTAAGCCCATGAATTGGCGAACCTGCTTTACATTTTGCGGTTCGGCTGAGTCTATCAAAGCCTTCACTTTCTCATGACTCGGCCTGACCTGACCTTCACAAATTGTTCTACCCAAGTATTCGATCTCGGTGGCCAAGAACGAACACTTTTTCATATTAATGGAAAAGCCAGCTTAGTCAGTATGTCAAGAACCCTTTGTAGCAAAATAAGGCCCTGATTGATACTTTGAATCATAATCAAGATATCATCGATATGGATGAGGATATCACCAGACTCAACCAGATCGGGAAGTGTTTTGGCAATTATAGTAAACAGGAGTGTTAGTGTTTAGTCTAATGGACATACACCCTGTTTTTACAGATGATGTTGCAGTACCAGAAATAAAATAGTGAGAAAAATTATTAATTATTTCTAACAACTTATCCAAGTGACCGCCAATTAGAGGCGTATTGATTGGAATTGCAAACTGTATGTTCATTACCTTAAGCGAGTTATTTACGCTTCTTGTAAGTGATTGAAAATTTTTGGTGAGAACATACCTAACACCGTCCCTATTAAGAACATCTGTTCCTACTATGACCGGCGTGTTCATATATTCGGCAGACACTACAAACAATCTACTTCAAGGGTTAAGCCATTAAATTCAATAGGTAACGTCACATAACTTGTACTCTCTACTTCCTGTGTGCCTAATCCCTTCAGAATACGAAACGCTGGTTTATGTGAACAATTAAAATGCTTAAGCAACGAAGACGAAATTAAGAATATAGTAGACCCGCTATCAATCAAAACATCGACCGCTATGTCCTGTATAACTGCTACAATAAAGTCTCTATTTTTGGTATTTACAAACTCGTTACAGAAATTAACACTAGGTACTTTTGTTTGCTGCTTCCGATCTTTGCTTAGCAAAACAATACTCAGCTTTGTGACCCTGTTTCTTACAAAAAGTACAAGGTTCGGACCTAGTCGGTACTAAAACAGACTTAGAATTTGGCATAGAATTATTTGACGAACCGCTTGGCGGTTGATCAATCCTCGGTTTCTTATTACATGAAGCCTGTTTATGTCCTAATTCACCGCAACAAAAACATTTAATATCGTTGAGATTACGTTTACGAGAAAAATCTGTAGTTTGTTTATCTCTCACAGAACGAAACGCGGCACTTTTTGATGTATTACTACTATTCGGTTTAACATAAATTGAAAAGTATTGAACTAGATCATTAGGCAATAACTTAGCGTTAGTCGCCGACGCTCTTATGTTAGGATCAGTGATACCGCGGACTATTATCGCCGAAATCAGCTCGTCACTAAGTCCCCGCACTATTCGTAGACGAAGTAATGAACGACGTACGTAATCCGCATAAGTAGAATAGTTATCGGAATTTTTGGTCATTACGTCATATAAAATATTCGCGACGTCTGGTACCCTAGGACACAAAGGCTTAAATTCTTTTTTAAAGTTGCTCCACGAACGGTCATTAGTTACCCATTCGTTAAGCCACGACTGAGCATCACCCTTCAGGCAATTACCGATACGCGACAAGGATTCGAAATCACTCCAATTGTTTAGTACTTTGGCGCGATCAACCTCCGCACACCAATCGTCAATATTATGTAGGGTAGGATCGAAGTTTGAAATATAAAAATGTTGAGATCTACTAGCAGTATTAATTGACCGAATAGCATCCACAATACGATCAGTTATCGTAGCTTGTGCTGAATTTGAAGGCTCATTCACATCCCTAGTCAAACGGTCCGACGCACGTAGTGGTGTTCTAGAGCGAGAACGCGATTGACGATGGCGGTTATATTCGCGAGTCAGTGACATACGTTGAGACATAACTTCTCTAGGCAAAGGTGAAACCAAACGGCGGCGACGCTCCGGCAGTGACGAACGACGCACGCTATTACGCGATTCTATACAGCCTGGGGATCGTGACGTATTTTGTTCAAGCGACGGTGTTCGCGTACGCCGCAATGACCTTCGATCACATACACTATCATTCACTAAAGTTTTATCACGATTACACGAACGTACTGGCAAGGGTGAAGCCCTCGTTTTATCTTCTAGTGTCTTAAGGCGAGACATCATTGCTTGTATCTCGTGCCTTAACATGTCGTTTACATTAGCAGATCGCTCGCGGTATCGACTATTTTGGCGCCACTGACTATTGAGACGATCGCGATTAGAACTTTGGTCGCGACCCGGGCTATTATCGCGGTTGTCGCATCGCATACGACTATGATCTTGATTGCAGTCTGCCATACTAACGTCCCAAACACAAGACAACTGAAAACAATAAATCAATCGACTAACGAACGATCCTACGTACCGCCACCAAATAAAAACAACACAAATAGATAAATCAACAACTAAACCAAACTAATCAAACAATGAACAGTCAAACCTATCACTAATAATAACGCTTAACGCAAAAAGTAAAATAAATCACTACCTACTAAAAGTACAACAGCAAAATGAATCGTGACAAGAGTAAAAAAATAGACAGAAAAAATAACAAATAGAAAAGTGGGCAGATAGAAATAGGAACTATCCCACTTCTGATTTTGGAAATTAAAACCAGAAGTGTTTTTTTTAAAAGATTTATGCAAATACCTACAAAAAATAAACTTAAAATGAATCAATCTGACAACAATTTTACCTAATAACAAAACCTTTATTAGATCCTAATAAAAAAAATAGCGAACACGTAAAATACAGATAATGACACAACACAATCAATGAAATAATAAATAAAAAATATAACCGACAGAGTGACGTCCTAACAGTCTTACGCTTGCGATGTCTCGAAGTGAAAAGAGAGCGGTGCCGGCGTTGCACCGCCTTATATAGGTCTTCCCCCTCCTTGTCTTCCTATCTTCTACACTATATAAAATAATACAAATAAAAACCCATTTAAACCAAATTACATGATTGTCATTACAACTGTAAAAAATCAATATTAATATCGTGTCTACAATTTAACCCACTAACTAATAAATTGTTGAGATTAAAATTATAGGTATTTAAAGTTTATATCAAAGAAATAATATGTAAAATATAAAATAAAATAAACGTCGTAATTTGGGAACAGTTATTAGACATTTACATGGTTATGCCGTTAATAATCCGTTCTGCACATGTGGCTTTCCTGGTAGGTACCAGGAAAGCTATACCAAGAAAGCCACATGTGCAGAATGAATTATTTCTAACCTTCCTTGTCTTCAACGTAGTCTCCGTCGCCTTTTGCTGCCTGTTTGATAGATAGAAAAGAACAAGATCAGCAGTTTGCCCACGAAATCCGTAGTGATTTAATTTACAGATCGGTGTATTATGGTCGTGTAATTCGCATTTCCTGTATCCTCTCAAAAGCAAACGCTTTTGAGAGGATACAGGAAATGCGAATTGTATCCTGGTATTTTTCCCAGGATTCCCAAATGTGACTGATGAGTTTTACTCCTGCGTCTATCGTTGACCTACCTTTCGTGAAACCCAACTGGGGACTATGTAGTCTTGGTAAATACGTATACCATCGAGTAATCGGTAGTCGCCGTCGCGCACTCGCTGCTCGTTGCTAGCCAACTCGTTTTGAGTTGCTAGCTCTACTCGCTTCTCATTAATCGCCGTTAGTGGTATAGATGCCATAGAAGGGGTTTATAGGTGAGTTGAAACTGTGAATGAAGAAACGGGTTTATAATTTTACTGGGAATGAAAAAGGTCAAGCAAACACACAGCACATAAACAAAAAAAATATATAATTATAATGAATTGTATTTATTAAAGTGCGACCGAAAATATTGTTCTTTCGGCCGAAAACGAAAACATAATTCGGGCCGGTCGAACGACGACGATTTGATGTTATATGCGATAAAAAGCTTTTTCTGCATTGTCGCAGTTGTTGTGCTTTTGTTTGTTGTACAGATGGATTTTCTGATTGATTGAAGAGCAGTGGTGGCCCAATGGTAACGGCCGTGACTTACAAATAGGTCGTAGATTCGAACCCAGACCGCTGCTTTACTTTGTGTAAATTATTTCATCACAACTGCTCTCAAAACGGTGAATGAAAACATCGTGAGCCCGCGTGGTGGATCACGGCCCACTCCCTCTCACCGAGAGGAGGACTGTGTCCCAGCAGTGGGAACATTGTAGGCTGACTATAATTATATTGATTTTTCGGAACAAATTTTTTTTTGGCAACGACCTGAAAATATGATTTATTTTTCGGTCGAAGACGATCTCTTCCGAAAATTGCCAAAAACGAAAACGAAATTATACCGGACTACTATTTATATTTAGGTAAGTAGGTACGCTACGTTTATCCCAACATACTACCACAAACCAGCTCTTGTTTTCAGAACACATGAACCAACTCCGCTTCGTATTTTTTTCCACCGCGTGCGAACTTCAAAGCCCCTTTCAAACCTTTAATTAAGGGAGTCTCGAAGCCATTCTTATTTTAGCCCTTCAAAGGGATTATATTTCTGAAGACCGAATTTTCGAGAATAATGGTGTATCGGAAGCCAACAAATTCTCCTTTAGGCAACTAATAAATAATTTTCGTGGCCCCTAAAGCCTGGGGTAGTCAGAGGCGTTGACTTTGATGTTTGAAAAAGCCACTTGATGTGCACACACTCAAACCACGTGATTAGATGGTATTTAGGGGAAAGAGGGTGTCCGGAAGGCAATAGCGAATGAATTTTAAATCACGTTATATTCTGCTGTAATATTGCGTGGCTCTAATAACCCTTGACGCTTCTAAAATATCCCTTTAAAGTTTAAGTGGGGAAGCGGTATGAAGTAGAAAAAGTTCGCTTTTTGTGTTCGTATCAGGATTTCGAAACTCGGATTCTGTAGCATTATTGTCAGTTAGGACAAACATTTGTTCAAGTACCCGGATTTCGAGATTTGTAATATTACCCAAATTTAAAAGTAGTTCAAGTGATGATTCTAGAACGACGAAGCAACATTGTTACAATTAAAATTATAATCAAGACATATCTTAAACATCGTGGTACTTAAGCCTCAATTCTTCAATCTTCATAATAAAATTGAGCTTCTATATTCCTCTGGTTTTCGTCCAAAAGGTTCTGGCCACATGTTGTTCACTCAATAACATCGTCCGGGAGACCACAAATTCCGTTGCCTTGTGACTAAAAAGCATTCCTGTGTTTCCCAGGAATAGCTCTTGAATATTCTTAACAAGTGCTCTATAAGAGAATATATTTTTAACTGCTATATTGTACACGACGCTTTTTAACCCACTTTAAAGAACATGGCACTTCTAAGTACTTTTTAGTATTACTGGGCTCTGTGCTACATAAGTACGGCACGGTTGGCGCAGTTAGTTAAGCGATTGACTGCTGCGCTGCGTGTCGCGGGTTCGATTCCCGCACGGAACAAATATTTGTATGACCTACAAGTAGTTGTTCCGAGTCTGGCTGTTTGTGTATGTGAATTTAAATGTTTGTAAACGCACCCACAATACAGGAGAAATTCCTAGTGTGGGGCAACGTCTTTTAAAAAATTTATTAATTCATTAAAATTAATAAGTAGTCCTCCAACAAGGAAATTATTAGTCGACTCTGAAGTATTTAATACCACATGTGTTATTGAAGTGACGATAGTTTAGTGTTTAAATTATAGATAATTATGATTTTCATAATCATCATCATTATTTCAGCCGAAAGACGTCCACTGCTGGACATAGGCCTCCCCCAAAAGGGAGGTTTGCCATAATCGCCACGCTTGGCAGGCGGGTTGGCGATCGTAGTATGGTGTTAAAATGCATAGAGAACGCTGCTGCCCATTCTCTAGTAATTAGTCCCTTAGTCGCCTTTTACGACACCCACGGGAAGAAATGGTGCTCTGTACGTCCGGCACGACACGGATGATTATAATTTTTTGATTATGATTTATTATGACGTAATTCGACTTAAAAATGGTCGAAAGATTATTGCTCGTGCTGACAATTACAGGTTCAAACGAAAACACCATAAATATTCACCTCGCTTAGCTCATTAACTCATTCTCAGCATGTCTTGGCAATTAACAGGGCTTCGTCTTTTATTACGTAGATTTCAAGTCATGCATTTAATTCACAGCAAGGAGTGTTATCAACTAGGTGCCTCCGCTAAGTACTAATTACATCTGCACTCGTTTCAGAGTAGGCTTTATTCGAACACAGCTCTCTTGTGTGGTTGTCGGTACAAATAGGATGCATGGCAGTGCAGCTCTGCCAAGTTTTCTTCATTAACAAAATTATCAAATCTATCTATTTCATCCTCAAATTAATTTTCAAAAAATTTGCACAAGTATACAAGCCGAGGCACATCTGAAGAGGAAGAGGGCGGGAGTTCCGTTCCTCTATTCATTAGATCTTTCTTATTTTAAACCTATAATTAAATAGCATATAGTTGCAAGTGTTGCAACACACATTTCGAGTATCTGTACTGATGGCTCATCAATTGGACATCAGTCATACTATAGAAAATAGTAAAAACGGTACCTACATATGTACAGTAGGTACACATACCTCCAGATAAACAATTATATTATAAAAATCATGTAAACATCAAAATTACACATAATGAAAATCTAATACTGTAACCACTGCAAGTATAATATTAATACGGTAGTGTATTTGTAGTCTATTATAACATTTAAAATGAGTGTCCAAGTTTTAAAACGAAAACAACATATAAGTTTAAAAAACCAAATCTGCCACCGAGATTTTATACAAAATTATTCTGCAAACTTGTCCCAGTTTTTGCATGCCTGTTTTAGGATGGGATGGGATTTTTCGTGCAAAAAGAGTGTCCTTAATGAGCTCACTTGAAAACAAAACTTCAGGTAGATATAGCGCACATTTTGGTTGACATCATTGTCTTTGATATTTGAAGCGTTGTTACGGACGTCGAATGTTGTGGCTTTTGTATTCCCGGTTTATATTCTGTTGTGTGTTTTTTATGAAGATATTTATGATATATACGCAGGTATCGTTGTAATTTGTTTTTCAAACAATGGTTTTTTGTCAACAATGGTTATTTAAATTAGAAGTATTTATACTTTGATGGTATTTCATGCAGATTGATGCTTTCATAATGAAGAAATGGAGACTTAATGTCCATAACAAGTATATGTATCAGTGTACGATGCTGATTGATTATGTCAACATGATGAGATGTAGGTACAGAATGCCGAGAACTGTCAAAGTTGAGTTCTCCACTTCTGCACTTTCTACCATACCGCTGGCAAAACATCTAAAATGCAAATAAAACAAAACTATTGTAGTATTATAAAAGTTTATATAGAAATCAATGTATATCTATTGTTCAGTTCAGTACGAACATTTTCCGAGACATTACATTGAAAACCGAGAACGTCATCAACAAAATTACGAATACAATAAAAGGACCTCAAAGTGTACGATTATTTTCTTCGTGTAGCACAATAACCGTTCTTATTGCGAAGGCCGTAAAGGGCAGTGTAAGCGAATCAGTGTCAGTTCAAGAGAATGCAATAGCTTTCTTTTATTTTAGTGTTATTGCGGTATCGCTGGAGCTTGGACCACCTGCTCTTGATACAACTTTTGTAACATACGGGGTTGTATATTCTCAAGCATTTTTGATTATTGTATTGTCTTTCATGTGAGGCAAGACTATTATTTTTAACCATCTTCCAAAAAGGAAGAGGTTATAATTATGTTCGGCTGTTTTTGTTTTTTATTTTTTTTTATTTTATGTTTGTTCACTGATATCTCCGTCAATTATGGACCGATTTTGAAAATTATTTTTTTGTTTGAAAGGGTATGCTCCCGAGGTGGTCCCATTGCCACCAAATCAGAATCTGATGAGGAAATCTCATGGAAATCGAGGGCAACCCTCGAATTTTATAGGCAAACCTATAGCGATTTTAGTATTTTTTTATAGTATCTCGTGCATTTGCTGCTGAAAATCACCATTTGGTGAAGTGAAACTGATCATGGAGACCATAGATGGCCACCGGAACAACATAATAGAATAAGTATTTAACGGGTTACGATTCGATTAGGTACATATGGTTGCTAAGTAATTTATGCTAGTCACAATGCACATGGTGAGTGGCAGTTCTCCTGGTTCTTACCAGGAGAAGTCCTCAACAATTAACGTCCCAGCATCGAGAAAAGTAATATTTTGTAAAAGGTGATGAGCAGTTGACTTTAGGCTATTGTAACTTAGATAAATTAAAAACTGACCCACTAAAAAGTGAAAAATAAAAACTTTTTGTAAAAAAAATAACCGACTTCCAAAAAACACTACAAAGTGAAAAATAACTTTAATTTCGGAAGTCGGTGGCATAAAACTAGAATAAAGATCCAAAGACACCGACTTCCGAAATTAAAGTTATTTTTCACTTTGTAGTGTTTTTTTGGAAGTCGGTTATTTTTTTTTACAAAAAGTTTTGTTCGTCACTGATCGATCAAATAAAATGAATTTGATCATTTTAGTGGTCTTTATTGCAGTAAATAAAGAAAGAGCTCTGTACCACCGTACATTATTTAGCAAAAATGCCTAAAAACACGTCTCACGAAACCCCCTTTAATTTATAACTATATTTTATTTTTACCTGGCTACGCAAAGGAAAAAGGAGGGTTATGATTTTGACCGGTATGTATGTATTTTCATCTGCTCCCACATAACTTCTAAACTACTTATCATAATTTGACAAATGAGACGTATCGTTGGAACCGTCTTGATCGTCCATCGTTGGCTATGTGCCGTCACATTAAATTGAATATCCACCCTGTAGAGCACCGCAATAGGCACCCTGTAGAGCACAAAGTCATAAACTAAAAATATTTTTTTAGGGTTCCATAGTCAACAAGGAACCCTTATCGCCATGTCCATCTATCTGTCTGTCCGTCTGTCTGTGTGCTTAGCTCAGAGACTGTTAGTACTAAAAAGCTGTAATTTGGCACAGGCACACCAATCACATCGACATAGAGGTAAATAAAATTTTGTTTAGGTGCTTCCCTTACACGTAAAGTGGAACGACATTTTTTTGTTGTCTGTCCCATGGGACAGACCTACACATCATCGTTGGATAAGCCGTGCAAACATATTAAGGGTCTGTGAAGACTATTTTTAGATTCAGGAATCCTTTTGCGCAATATTAAGCTTTAAAGTGCAAAGTGTCCGTGCCAGCTAAGTGGTTGCTTTTGGATATGTGAAAAAATTCATGGCAGTAGTATAATATAACGAAATTAAAAGGAAAACTATAATTGCTAAGTAGGCTTTATAAGTTATCGAGTAATAGTCGAACGACTTACATTTTCAACACGAGAATTGACCGATGTATGTGAGAACTACAATGTTAAGTTTGTTTTTGGCATAAATTCATTCCGACCACGGAACCCTTCATGGTGCATGGTCCGACACGCACTTGGCTGGTTTTTTAAATAATTAATAGTTTGTTTATGACATTCAAATGATAATATTATCTTATTTCATACATTTTAGAGCGTGATTTTTCAGTATTTGGGTTTTAGTTTTTGAACTTACGTTTTATTATTATTTGTTGTTATAGCGGCAATAGAAATACAGAATCTGTGAATTTCAATTGTCTACCTATTACGGTTCAATAGATACATCCTGCCGACAGGCAGAATACGGACGGACAGCGTAAGCTTAATAATAGGGTTCCTTTTCGCACCCTTCGGGTACGGAACCCTAAACACCTTAAAACTATTTTTTTTTTAAACCAGTGTGCTTTAGACCACACGACTGAAGTAAAACAGAAATCACTGTTCGCTAGCAAAAGTAGTTTTACTTCAAAAAAGTTGCTGTCATGTGAGTGTATAAACTGCCAGTGTGAATTAAAAAAAATACCTATTAAGCGGGACGTCCCGCGGCGGTGACGCGATGTGTTCCATGTTTAAAATTTAAACAACTTCCGTTCGACTCTTTCCGTAACGCTCTCGTCACACATTCACCAGCTTACTCCCCAAGTCAAGCGTGCGTTAAGAAGTTTTACTTCAAAAACAGAATGAAACAATGCTTATAATGCCAAGAAGGCATGTAACACAATATTGAAACAGTCTAGTTGTTGAGTCTTCCTTAATGAAACATGAAGTGTATGTTACATTACATAGTTAAGGAAGGCTCATTTGTGTTACATTTGACGACACGGTTGGCGCAGTGGTTAAGCGATTGACTGCTGCGCTGCGTGTCGCGGGTTCGATTCCCGCACGGAACAAATATTTGTATGACCTACAAGTAGTTGTTCCGGGTCTGGCTGTTTGTGTATGTGAGTTTAAATGTTTGTAAACGCACCCACAATACAGGAGCAATTCCTAGTGAGGGGCAAAGTTTAAAAAAAAAAAATCTCCAATCTTTGGTCAGCAATTGAAAACATACCCTTATTATTTACTCATCATAATCATGATATGACGAATTTTGGCTAAATGATGATGATGTATGATCATTGACCATCGTCCACTGTTGGTCAGGACATCGGCTAAGCATCGCAGCAATGGAGCTTCCTGCGTCCAACAGATTTCTACGACCTTCACCAGATCGTCACTTATAGGTAGCACGAATTTGGCTTCGTGCAACTCTAGTAACCGTTCAATATCAAGAAGAAAGAAAGTTTTAAATAAAATAGGTATAAACTCAAACTCAAAGCATTTATTTCAATTAAACCATTGACAGGCACTTTTGAATTGTCAAGAAGTCGGTCAGTTACAAATATGAAGCTAGTTGCCCATTCCAAATAGTAGGTTCCTATGGAGAAGAACGGGCAAGAAACTCCACGGACACTCTTTTAAATTAAAATATTGATACAAAATATTGGTTACATCATTCATATTGAAGTTAACCCACCATCAGTGAGACATCTGAGTGAGCATGACATACTCTCAGCCGCCAGGGCACATTTAAGTCAATATAATATAATAATGGCAGTTTGGCACAATGAAATGTCATAACTCCACGCCATGTAAAAAACCGGCCAAGGGCGTGTCGGACTACGCACAATGCGCACAATGAGTGGTGCCGTAGTTGGGATGAATTTATCCCAAGAACAAACTTAACATTGTAGTTGAAAAAAATGTTCTCCCATGCAACTGCAAATGTTAGTTTGTACGCACAATATTGAGAGATTTACTACGTTATTTTAAGACCATATACATTTTTATAGGTTTTCCTGTAATCTGCAAATATAGAACTTTTTTCTTTATGTTTTTCAAAAATGTAGGCTCAGTAGTTTCGGAGACATGGCAGGTAAATGGTCAATTTCATCTCTTTTCTTAAATAACTTTTAAACTATTCAGATTATAAGTATTAAAAAAAAAAGTTGGAGGCCCTCACAGTAAACCGTTTCATTTAATGTGTCACATGATACAGTTTGTAAAACTTTTTTTTTAATTGTCTAATTAGACCCCCAACAGTCAACTTTAGTAATAGGGTCCCATTGGCACCGTACGTACGGAACCCTAATAATAGGTGAGTACTCACCGAAAATTATCCATGAATGTGTCTTAACTTGTTTGTATTTTATTGTCATTAACAAGAGAATAGAAGAGAAGAATCTAACCTACTCACATGACGAGCTACAATGAAGCATTTTAGTTTGCTAGATAACAAAAGGGTGTATAGATATATTGTATGTATATGATTGGGCGGATACTACTATTACTACTATTCAATTTTTTTTATGAAATGAGCCATCTTATTTTTTAATGAAATGAGCCATCTTATTTCACTATTGTAACTGTTATTTTATATTTTAATAAAAAAAATATCCCATTATGTACTTATTATATGCAACCGACATTGCCAGTTTCATTTTTTTTATACATAAAAAGAGAGCTAATAAATATTTTTCACGTCGAAATAGTTTAAAAACTAATCATATTCAAAATTCATTCATTGATATTCAAAATTAATTTATTTACCTTTCGTATTTGGGTCATAGAAATTCATATGTATATGAAATTTCAACTTAATCGATCCAGTAGATTCGGAGCAAATCAGCTGTGACTGTCAGACAGACAGACCGATAGACAGACATGAGTGATCCAATAAGGATTCCGTTTTTACCTTTTGAGTAACAAAATCCTTGAAACTGTAGTGGCATCAACATCGCCACATGCGAACGACGCGTCACACTGACGTCACGCAAAATCCTGCATCGCCCAAGCAGAGTTTACCGCGCAACTAGCATAATATACAACGTCTCGACATCAAACGTCGGGCAGTTGCCCACCAGACACAACACCCGTCCTGTCGGAGGATCCTTCCTTTTCTATAGAGGATCAGTGAACTTTACACCCTGTTCCTCATGCCTCTAAAAAACAAAGGAAAAACTGTATACAGGACAAGTAGTGCCTGACGCTGGCAGCAGGTAAGAAAATATGGCCTATATTGAAAACATACGATGCTTCCTATAACTATGTAAGTATATTCCTACTGAACTTATTTACCTACTTAAGTATACCTACTCGTTTATGGAGTTTACGTCTAATCAGGTAAAAAAAAATGCTCTACAGATTATAA
This sequence comes from Tiliacea aurago, assembly GCA_948098905.1. Taxonomy (NCBI): domain Eukaryota; kingdom Metazoa; phylum Arthropoda; class Insecta; order Lepidoptera; family Noctuidae; genus Tiliacea; species Tiliacea aurago. The sequence goes on along the minus strand of OX402579.1, from coordinate 4,348,836 downwards.
CCCCGTGTATTGTCAGCACAAAGCCAGCTCTACTGAGCTCAGTCCGTTCGTTCTACTGCCGCTATGTCCCACGCACCACGGGATGTAAACCAAGGATTGTAGCAGCATCATGTAGACAAGCTTTGTATCGCGTTTCTTCGGATAAATTCTACTGTTTATTGTTTGTGAGATTTAAAATTAAATGAGTGTTTGGAGTTCTCAAGTACTTCAAGGGTAAACCCAGACAAGTATTCGCATAATTACAAAGCTCCGATACTATCTTTTTCTGAAATGTAAATAAGCGGCCAAATATGAGTCGGCCTCGCACACAATGCGTCCTAACTACCGTCAAATATTTAACAATTTTTTTTTAAACACCTTTCCTGTTTCTGGGGTCCCGAACTAAGAAACCTTTTAAAAAAAAAAAAACTTGAATTTTTAACTTTTTTTTATTTTTATTATTTGGTATTTTAGCGGCTATAATAATATACACTCTGTGAAAATTTTTAGTGTCTACCTATTACGGTTCAAAAGATACAGCCCTGTGACAAACGGACGGACGGACGGAACGAACTTTATTAATAGGATCCCCTTTGAGTACGGAACACTAATAATAGGTGGGTACTCACCGAAAATTATCCATGAATGTGTCTTAACTTGTTTGTATTTTTTTTGTCATTAACTCGTAACTAACCTAGTCACAAATGACGAGCGACAATGAAGCATTTTACTTTGCTAGATAAAAAAGGGTGTATAAATATATTGTTTGTATATAATTATGCAACCGACATTGCTAGTTTCATTTGTTTATACAAAAAACAAGAGATAATAAATATTTTTCATGATGAAATAGTTTAAAAACTAAATATAAATATGTTCACTAAAATTATTAAGTAGGTATCCCTAAAAACTTTAATTTCGGCATGACACGAATCTTGCCAGCCGATACAGCCAGCCAGCCAGCACATCACACTACACTTCAGAAAAATCAAAACAACAGTGACAAATTGCAGAATTTGTAGTCAATAGCCTTTTTATTGTTACTGTGACTTGAAAAGTTGTTAATAACCCCTGCCAAAGGGCATAGACAATCGACTTTGACATTTGATCTTTCTAATCTTGATAAAAAATATTCGACCTTAAACCAATCTTTACCTAGAATCTATGTCAATTTTTGTACGTCCATGGTTTTGTACGTACACAAAATGTGAATTAATGAAGTCACCTGTAAAAGAATTTCCAAAAATTAAATTGCTGATTAGTAACATTTTGTTCACACAACAGACGCGGAAATTTTCTATTTTGACGCGTTTTCTGATCATTAATTTATGTTTGTAACTCCAGCTTAAATTGAACACAACACTGGATCCTGCCCGATATTATATTAGTTTCAAGGTTCTGTGAAAGTTTTTAACAGTAGTTAATGCTTTATATTAACAAAGGTTGTTTTACTAAGCATATTCTACTGAAAAGTCAAAGTCAAAGTCAAATTGTTTATTTCAAATAGGCATATAAAAGACACTTTTGAACGTCAATATTTACAAAAAAAAATAGAATTGATTCTAGTCGCCCCTTCCAAAATGTAGTTTCGTATGGAGAAAAATGGGCAAGAAACTCCACCGGTACTCTTTTAAAATCTTGTACAATATTATTATAGGTACATTAATTATATAATTATATGTGAAGACGATGCACCTAGAATAAAATTACTATACCACAATAGGTAATAAAAAGAGTTAAGAATGAAGCAATGACAGATAAATTAATTATGTGATAGAACATGGTGCTCACATATTTACAAAAATGGTAAAAAATATATACGATTTCCTAAAAAATACCAATAATATCAGTGTGAGTTAAGGCTTCTACATACCGGGGCGACTTGTCGCGCGACGCGACGGGACATAAAGGCACCGCTCGTCCCGCGACTCGCGGGGCCTTTGTGCCGTGTCGCGTCGCGCAACAAGTCGCGCTGGTATGTAGAAGCCTTTAAGGTAATCACAGAATTTAAAATAAATGTCATAAAAATAATAAATTATACAATTAAAATAAAAAACCTGTTTGATTTTGTCTAGACTCTAGATTGTCCTATGGAGCAGGACCAGCATGTTTCCAAGCATTCTTATCTTGTATATAATCCTCTAATTTGTAATATGCTTGTTTACAAAGTGTTCTTTTAATATGAGTTTTAAATTTTCTTTCATTTAGTTGCAATATATCACAAGGTATTTTGTTGTAACATTTAACACAGTACCCCATAAAAGATGTATGTACTTTAGATAACCTGAAAAATGATTGATCTATTTTGTCTTTATTTCTAGGATTAAAATTATGTCTATCACTTATTTTATTAAAAAGATGTAGATTTTTCTTTACATACATAATATTTTCATAAATGAATTGGCAAGGTACCGTCATAATATTAATATTTTTAAATAGTTCCCTAAGAGATTCGCGGCGACTTAGATTATAAATAGCTCTGATAGCTCTCTTTTGCAAAATAAAGATGGACTCAATGTCAGCAGCCCGACCCCACAGTAAAATGCCGTACGACATAATGCTGTGGAAGTAGCTAAAATAGACTAAACGCGCGGTTTCTACATCTGTTAACTGTCTTATCTTTCTAACAGCATAAGCCGCCGAGCTTAGCCGTCCCGCAAGAGATGTTATATGTCGTCCCCATTGTAATTTCTCGTCTAGAGTGATTCCTAGGAAAACCGTTTGATTAATAAATTCCAGTTTTGCTCCATCCAATATGATATTACATTCACTAATTCTAACATTAGGTAATTTAAATCGAATGCATTTGGTTTTTTCTTTATTTAGTACCAAATTATTTACCGTAAACCAATCTTGGACCTGAAGAATAGAGTTATTCACGTCGTCAAGATTTTGTGACCGTCGAAAGCCAAATAGATATCTAAAACTCTGCGTTTTGCCCGAAGGCCTTAGAAATATCAATTAAGTTTCAGAACCTAATGTCAAGGATAATCTCATTCCGAAAGTTCATGAGCTGTCAAAAAGAAGGAAGAAAGAAAAATAGGTCCAGGTATTTGTCACAGGATTTATTTTTTTGTTATTATAGACACTTTCTTTTTTTCCACTTGTGTCTATTGTTATTTGATTAAGTCTTAGCACGTAACTAGTATACAACCCTTGTCTATGTATATTTTTTAATCAATAAACAGACTTATTATTATTATATATTGTTTTAGTGCTGATTTTCAGTGTTTACCCGAAAATGACGTATGGAAACCATGTCAGGTTTAAAGATTTGTACACAAATAGGTAATAGAGTTAAATAAAACAGTCAACTACAACGGTTAGATTTATAACAATATTATTAAAATGTCTGTTGACATAATATCTACTTAGCTAAAATATTGTTGTAGTCCTTGAAGTTTTAAGTTTACATGGTGGTTTCCTGAGAGGATAGCTGTCCCCAAAAAGTGGGTTTGTTTCGTCAAGATAATCCAATTTTGAAAAAAAAAGAAGCAATATTTGTTGTCATCATAATCATCAGCTGATCATAATCATCATTTCAGCTGAATGACACTGCTGGACATAGGCCTCCCCCAAAACATTTTGGGGGGTTGCCATAATCGCCACGCTTGGCCCGGCGGGTTGGCCATCGCAGTATGGTGTTAAAATGCATAGAGAACACTGCTACCCATTCTCTAGTAAGTCTCTTAGTCGCCTTTTACGACTCCCACGGGAAGAAATAGAATGGTGCTATTCTTTACGTCCAGCACCATACGTCACCCGGTACCAACCTGCCAGGGTTGCGATCTGCCAGGGTGGCAAGTTTGTCCTACAGGTATATCGTGGCCCTGGCACACAGGCAACGGAAGGAACAAGAGTCGGTTTTAGTCCGTAAAAGTCTGACATAGTCTGGTCCTCCCGCTCCGCCCAGAGCGGGAGAAGTTATTTGACACACAAAAAAAAAACCTGGCACCACACGACGTTAGTTGATGTAAGTACCTAGTACCTAAGCAACACAAGCCAGATAACAGTATATAAATATACTATTATTAATATTGTAGAGGGTTAAATTCCCTTCAACTTTTGTTTAAACATTTTTAGGGTTCCGTACCAAAATGGTAAAAAGGAACCCTTATGGTGAGACTAAGTCCGTCTGTCTGTCTGTCACACCTGGATATCTCGAGAACTACTAATGTTATCAACTTGAAATTTATAATAGTTTTAGATGACGTTAGCCCAACTATTTTGCAAACAAGAAAAAAAATTAAAAAAATAAATCTTTTTTGCAAAAGGGACTGAAAGGGGCTCTTAAAAAATTGAAATGGGGCTACTAGGGCATGTGGGGTATCATATGAAATAACGCTGTTTGCACATTCTCAAACTTGTTTTTTTTTTTTTAGGCCGCATAGTTTCCGACTTTTAATGAAAACTGTTAAAAAAGAATACCGTTCCCCCCACCCTTATCTCTCCGAAGTTTGCATAGATAGAGATCTGAAATTATTCTATGTGATTGAAGTTTATGTAAAGATTACAGGAAAAATAAAACGATGTCTCTAAATAGTACAGTTATTCAGAAATCATCAACATGATATATACGTACGGAACCCTCAGTGCGCGAGTCCGACTCGCTCTTGACCGGTTTTTTTTATATCTTGAACCATTTTCGAGATAGAGGGCAGAGCGCGCGCAGTGGTTAACTATTTAGATTATCATTCGAGGTCAACCTGTAGTCCCGATTAAAAACACGACGTATCAAGTTTATAAATTATTGATAAATATATCATTTCAAATAATTTGCATTTTTTACTAACTTTTAAGTAATTTTTTTTTCAATAATTCAGTATCTATTAATTTAATAACACTTACCTACTTGTATATATGTATAACTATCTTCTGCCCGCGACTTCGTCCGCGTGGAAGTCGTAAGACACCACATTATACACATTACAGCGACATTTTTATAGAAAACTGCCTCGTTAGTCAATTATAGAAGTTGGTAGTTGGCAAACTATAGAACGCCACCCGCTACGCTACTTCCATACTCTTTTTGCTTCGTTTACGTTCATACATCTCACACGACGCATTACGAGCACTTTACCTTTCTGAAGAACATCACCAATTAGGTCACTATAATATCCTTCTAGGGCGTTTCCACTCACATTTGCCTTGTAAATTCCTTTTGTTAGTCGCCTTTCATCAATCCTTTTAACATGACCAAACCATCTAAGCATATTCTTTTCAAAATTTGCCACTACATCTTCTTTTAAACCACACCGTTGCCTTATCACATAATTTTTCAGCCTATCATTCATAGTCACGCCACACATGCTTTGCAAGGAACACATTTTCACAGCTTTGATTCTACTTTCATGCTTCTTTTGCCACACCTAAAATTCACTTCCATGCATAAGCAACCCACGCTTATTCATGGAAGTGAATGTTAGGTGCATCATTGTGAACAGCCAGTCTTGCCTTTTTGGGCATCGATTGATTCGTCACAATCGCATGTAGAACATGATTCACTTTATTCCCCGCATTTACTCTTTATAAAACTTCTCTGTATACTACGTTTGTAATTATGGTCTCAACAGCCAAAATATACAGTGACTCAGGACTGGTGACGCGTGAGCAAGCGACGTATAGTTGTCCGTATGAGAAGCAGTTACTCCTGAGATCGACTCCGCAGTCGTCAGTAGTAATTTCCCATTGCTTTCGAAGTTCTTCGTTTTTAGTAAATTAATGAACGCCTGCGTTTCTGCTTATACTACCTAATGTCACAAAACTGGTTGATGCATTCTAACAGATTATTCTTGACGAACGACTATCACTAAAATAATATAACAGTAGATTATGCAGAACACATGGCCGATAGGGCCAAAAGTTTCTGGAGTGGCGACCGCGTACCCGGAAGACCGCTCACAAGGTGGACTCGGATTCAGCAAGCACATAACTGGTCGAAGTGGCGATGTTTGGGGAAGGCTTATGTCCAAGAGTGGTCTTTCGGCTGAAATGATGATGATGTGATAATTCTACAAATTAACGATTTTCGGACTTTTTCCTTTACTTGTGCTGTGAGACTTTGCTTTGTGCCATATGATTCTAGGTCAACGGGAAGTACCCTGTACCCTATGAAAATGTCTCAAAAAGTTATAGATAGTCTCCTAAGAACGATTTCACGTAGCTACAATGGTTAAGATACTTTTAGGCAATCACAATAATCCACTCTGTATATGACATGATGATTGACAGCTTAGCCCCATAAATATATAGCGTGATGATAAAATTTATAAATGTTCTAACCATTTGGCTCGTCCTTTTACAATCAGGAAACCGTACAACAGGTATTTGAAATGAATTTCAACTTTATACCTCCATGCGTTCCTGAGAAAGGGGTCTTCACTGTCAGACAGACAGTTTTTTTACTTTTGACGTAGGTACGGAACCCAAAAAAGTAAATTGGAATCTCATTTCCCACGATACGTATGGGAAAAGATTTTTGCGATTTCTACCTCATCTAGTACTCAAGCCTAAGTTGGTCAAATAGAGTTTTTGATCCTCATAATATTATGAAACAGGATCTATTGGCACCAAATTTATTTTTTATTGAAAATTGTCTTCTATTGCTGACTGTACATTTTAATCAAAATCTATGTCTGCAGATGAAAATGTCCCAAAAAGTTATACCTAGATAGTCTCTTAAGACCGATTTCACGTAGCTACAATGGTTAAGATACCTTTACTGCTCCATCACAATAATCCACTCTGTATATGACATGATGATTGACAGCTTAACCCCATAAATATATAGCTTGATGATAAAATTTATAAATGTTCTAACCATTTGGCTCGTCTTTCTACAATTTACTGTAAACTATAGAGGTATATAATCATTATACAATATTGTTCATCCCCCGTAGCAAATAGCCCGATAATAATGTAGCCTACTGACTGACCAGACTTATAGGGAATATCTATGCAAAATTTGAACAGAATCTATTAGTAGAATTTGCGTGATGCTAGAACGTGTGTGTGTGTAAAATAGAGGAATACAAACATAATGCAATATTGCTCATCCCCCATGGCAAATAGCATGATATTATATAGCCTATCAATTGACCAGGCCATTACTCTATGAAATATGTGTGCAAAATTTGAACAGAATCTATCCAGTACAATTTGCGTGATGCTCTAACATATATTCAGACAAACAGACAAAAATTCTAAAAATTATATTTTTGGCATTGGAATCGATCCCAGACCTCGTAACTAAATCAAGCGATTGGTACAGAAATAAACAATTTGTATTTGTTGTACTTGTAGCAATTACTTTTCCTTAAAAATATTCAATGTAAATTTTTGACTTCGCTACGATTTTATTATATAATATGTACAGATACTCCTACAATACCAATATCTCTCATCCATGTTACCGTTCACTTATCTAAGGAGCTTATAAAGTAGCCACACCAGTGATTATGTGCGGAGGGACGGATAATAAAGAAACGCACTGTCACGCACTCCATCGCTTTAAAGAAAAATGTTGGAAAAGGTTTTTAAGTTAAAAAGAAAACAGAAATAAAAGTGGATGTTTTAATCTTTGTTAGTGCCATAGTGAAGTTCAAAGTACAAACGTTGTAGGTGCATAATAATATACTTAGCAAAATTATACCAGCGTAATATAGTCCCACTGCTGGTCAGAATGGCATTTACAACAAACACAAACATCTCTCGTATGAGCACCAACCCACAGGTCCCCCCCTACAGCTCTACAGGTATACACCTGTAATGATACAACTATCATAAGGGAGATTTTAATAAATAAATAATAACTTTTAGAGAATAATTCACGCCGTGGCAATAATACTGACAGTCAGCAAGCTGTTAGCAGAGCTGACTGCCCTGGGTGCCCTGTATGTACAGTTACATAAATTAATTGTTAAGCTTAAGCAAATTGCCACGCTACGTCAATTCGCCGTGTTATAACCATTTATTTCATACAATTGTCAAGTTGCTACAGCTGTTAAGTGGGTAGTCAATACTACCAACCTAAATTGTCCGTATATTCAAATCACAAGTGTCATTGAAATAGTGTGAAATAAATGGCTATAATACGGCAAATTGACGTAGAGCACCAATTTGCTTAACAATTTGATTTCTGACTATACATTTAAGTATCGCTCGTGGATGCTTTTTTCTAAGTATAATAACTTTTAATCTGCATTATTGCGATACAATTTATGATTAGGAAGGAGTTAAAGCTAAGTATAAAATGGACGCTGAGCGGTTTAGTTCGCAAAATTGTGAAATGCAATGGACGGTGCTGTAGTAGTTGCAGTAAATTTTGCACACCACAGCGGACACGTTCATCTGAAAGAAATTAATACATTTCAGTTAAGATGAGAGAATGAACCAATGACAGATTAATTAACTGTTAGCCGTCAGATATGTCGACGAGGTGGGCAAGCTCTTTGAAAAAGTAATTGCAGACCACGTTGTCGGGCGGCTGGTGCGTGTGGGGCCGCATTTGGCGGAGAGCCAGTTTGGTTTCGGCAAGGGGCGCTCTACGGTGGATGCCATCATGCGCGTTCGAGCCCTCACGACGGGGGATGCTGTGGCCTGGTTTGGTGGGGATGTTTTAGCGGTGTCTTTTGACATCGCCAATGCCTTCAGTACCTTGCCCTGGAGTTGCATTAGGGAGGCACTCCAGTATCACCGGATGCCGATCTACCTCTGTCGCGTGGTCGAGGCCTATTTGACGGACAGGGCCGTCATCTACCCCAGTCACCAAGGAGAGTGAAACTGGCGAGAGATGTCGTACGGTGTACCACAGGAATCGGTTCTGGGGCCGCATCTGTTGGACATCGGTTACGACTACCCGTGCTGCCGACCACCCTAGCAGTGTCAGCGTAGTCTGTTACGCTGATGACATGCTGGTATTGGCGCAGAGGAGGTCGCATCAGGTGGCAGCCGAACTGGCGGCACGTGGGGTTGCAACAATCGTCGATAGGATCCAACAATTGGGACTCCCAGATAACGGCTGGGTCAGGTTCCCAGATAACGGCAGGAGGGGTTCATGTCAGCGTTGAATCGACGATGAAGTACCTGGGACTCGTCCTCGACAGCCGGTGGAACTTCGTGGAGCACTTCTGATGTTTGGCTCCCAGACTGGAGCGGGCCGGGGCTGCCTTAAAGCGGCTCCTGCCCAATCCAGGCGGTACAGAACGAATTATTGTATTTATTTTATTTCTTATTTTGTTTATTTTTACCTCATTTAATGCTGCACCGGTTTGGTCATGTCATCACATCAACGCCGGCTGTCGCTGAAAACCAGCGCTGGGGCTCCGTCTCGCATAGGGTCGCAGCATTATGCTGAGCGATGGCCGTTTTGCGTGAAAGTGACGCATATTTTCCCTCAATTTGTTCTTTCATGTTTGTTTTTTTATTTCGTTATGTTTACCGCAAATAAACGTATTTTCTTTCTTTCTTTTCTTTCTTTTAAAAACGCCTCTTGCCGGAGGCTCTACGCGGGGATCGTGTGGTCCATGGCCTTTTACGGGGCACCGGTGTGTTCGCTTTCTTTAAGGCTGCAACCAGCCCACCGATTGAACGCGTCCCAAAGAGTCATGGCCATCAGGCTCGTCCGAGGATACCGCACGGTCTCCCGTCAGGCGCAGGCCTCCTTGCCAGACTGCCACTATGGGATCTGGAGGCAAAATTCCTCGCGCACATGTGGGAGTGATGCGAGAATGGCCACATGCCGCCGGGGCGTAACTCCGCTGCCACTAGAAATTACGTCACAGCGGACGGAGCTCCATCGGGATCTCATGGCAACATGGAGAGTGCGATAGTCGCAACCCAACGCTGGGCACACTACAATTGTGGTGATAAGTCCCCTCTTTCAGAAGTGGCTAGAGAGGCGCCACGGCGGCCTCATCTTCCACCTGACGCGGGTCCTCACCGGAGACGGTTGTTTCGGGAGGCTCCTGTTCAGGATAAAGCAAGAGGAAAAGCTCGGTTGTCACCACTGGGTGGATCGCCCGGAAGACACGGTGAAGCATACGGTAGAGATAGCCCGGCTTGGGCGGAGCGTCCTCACGGAGGCGATTGGAGGCGGCGACCTTTCGCGTTCGGCCCTAGTTCAGGCCATGGTTCGAGAGTGCATGGGAGGCCGTCACCTCCTTCTGCGAAGCAGTAGTGCTCGCGAAGGAGGAGGCGGAACGCGTGAGGGAGAGGAAAACTTAGCGCCCTCACGCCCTTTGTCACCGCGGATGACGCCCCTGGCGTCGGGAGTCGTAAGCTAATTCCCGGCCACCGTAGGCTTGGGCTTGCGGATGGTGAGCGATGGGTAGCTCGTCGTCCGATAAAGACCAGGCCCGGGTCGACGGCGCGTTGTATTCCACGCGCGCCTCAAAGGGATGTCAGCACCAACTGACGGGGTCCGATAGGGCCAATGCCAGCCAGGGTTGCGAGTTTATCCGAAAAGGGATATCGTGGCCCTGGCACACAGGCATCTGAAAGAACACGGTTGGGTTTTAGTCAGTAAAAGTCTGACACGCACTTCTCCGCCCAGAGCGGGAGAAGTTATTTGATCATTTCCCACCCCAAAAAAAAAGCATAACAGTTAATTAATTTATACTGACTCAGCAAAGCTATTACAACAACCAGCGTTTATTAAACGCGAAGTCCACGTGCGTTCGCCGTAAAACGCCGCATGCTTCGGCCCTAAAGTGGGTGATAGACGTGCGAGCAAATACGCGTACTTGTGACTCGGCCACCTTTTTCGCTCATGTGTCACCCTAAGTACGCGTACTTTTAAACCACCGAGTGAGTTCGTTGGCGATCCATCATGTTTGAAATTATGCTCGTAGCCCGCCTTGGCTCGTAAGTTTGTCATTACCGCGAGACGCGAGCCGCCGAGCTGTGATATTTAACATTTTATGTAATTTTTGGTTAATTTGCTTCAAAAAATGAGTGATTTGATTTGCTCTCTTTTTGTAAGCTAGTGCTTCATACACTCACCGACATCGTCTTCTTTTATTGGTTTTTAAAATGTGATATAATATAATTCCTAAATAACACAAAGCTTCCTCTGCCGACGACATCGCGATACAGTGTGCGCAAGCTTCACGTGTGTCACCAACGTCGAGCCGAGTAAGTTTGCGAACTTAAAAACCGCATACTTTAAGTTCGTACGTCTATCACCCACTTAAGAACTACTTACTCGTGGAAAGTATAATTTTCTCAACACATATAATTTCGATACTGCTTATATTATCAGCTGTCAAATCCAACACTATGGCAGCGATAAAAAAATAGAAGATGGGGTAATCAAAAATAATAGCCAGGTAGTCTATATTTTCTACGCCGGCTGAACCCTAAAACAAAAGTAAATGTTATATCTATTCACATTAGGCCCGGTAGGTAGCCAAGTAATGCCTAATTACGCTACTTCAGTGTCACTTCAGAGGAATACCTCTGATGTGACACTGAAGTAGCGTAAAAATTAACTTATTATATTATAAAAATTAAATAAGTTCAGAACTTTGCAACATTATAGGTAGGTATTAAGTAATTGGAACTTACAAATTGTTTTATATGCGTTAATCTCATAAATGAATTGTACATTGTCTTGGTTAAAGCATACAGTAAACTGAATATAGTCTTGAAAAAAAAAAAAATATTAATTTATTTATTTTATCTTGGCAGATTGTTAAGAAATTCCTACGAATCTATAATGGCTTACACATACCAAAATCTTTGAATTTCGCAAAAGATCCCTTAAATTATTCACGAGCGTCTCATACATTTGAATAAGCTTGTTTACAGCTGATCTATTTTGAAGAGAATCGTTTAAATCCGCGGCTTTTATCGCCATTTTGAATACTTTAGTACGATAATACAGCAAACCAAAGCACATAACCGTAGTTATTCTCCACATATCATTAGCAATAAATAAAAAAAGTGTAATAAATACTTCAATCGATTGAATCATAAACAATAATCCCGGCACTGAATAGAAAATATACGCTGTACAATACACTCTGAATACGACAGTGAAAAATATACCAAACATAGCAAAGATTTGTAATTTTCGATACTCTTTCTTAGCACCAGGAAAACTATCAATCGTATGTTTATATTTAAAGTAGGTATTCATGTAATCTTCCTTAAGTAGCAATGAGACCAAGACGTTAAATATATATTCTCCGAAGGCCATATAATTATAAAATGAAAGTGCAGTGTTCAATTCGTAGTATCCAATCATTAAGCTGATGATAGTAACAAGTACGATTTGGTACAATTTTGAAAGTAGTGGTGATGATTGAAAGTTTTGACTACATCCGAGGATAAAACGATAGTACATTATAGGTTTTATGTTGCACACTTGCGCTGGCTGGTTACCAATCATGGTGTCCTCTTTTTTTCCAGTAAATGTTTTAATTTATTCAATGAAACTGCTGCACACTACTCGACTCCCAGCACCAGAACTGTGTTGTGGTAACATAATAGAAAAACCTTCTTGTTTTATTACACTTACGGAGTGTTTAAATCGATATCGTGAGTCTATTTTGATATAATTTATTGAAACTAAAAATATAACTGAATTTTTAATGGGGTAATCGCTGTATTTTATATAATGAACCTGTGTTTTTAATGTCAGGTACTTAATCGGTTTTGAAGCCAAATCAAAATCAAAAGTCATCTATTCAAACTAGGCTGAGAATCATCACTTTTTGAACACCAAAACTACATAAGACCGTCCCCCGAAATGCCCGCCTTTCACCAATCAAATCTAAGGTTAGCTTATTTGATTGGTTGTTGAAAAGTAGGATATGTAGGTCAAACAATGCCAAATGCAAATATGCGGAAGATTAGCTCCTCTGCACTCGTATTAATAAACAATGCTAAACTTGTATAAACTAGTTATAACATTATAGTAATTTTTGTTGATCTGCGACAATATTCATGAAACAAAAATAGAAAAAAACGAAGCACCAGGTAATGTTTTTTTTTTTTGAGTGGGAAATTATTAAATAATTTCTCTCGCTCTGGGCGGAGCGGGAGGGCGTATCAGACTTTTACTGACTAAAACCCACACGTGTTCCTTAATTTGCTTGTGTGCCAGAGCCACGATATCCCTTTCAGACAAACTAGCAACCCTGGCAGGCATTGGCCCTATCAGGCCCCGTCAGTTAAATGGACCACCACCGTATTATATACTGTGTGGTCACTTTCTGATGTCTCTTTGAAATGTAGACCGTCCATGTGGCACCCAAAACCTTTGTTTTAATAGAGCTAAATTTTGATAGACACTTACATGATAAAATCAAAATCAAAAGTAATTTATTCAAACTAGGCTGAGAATCAGCACTTTTAAAACGTCAAAATTACATGAGACAGTCCCCCAAAAACGCCCATCCTTCACCACTTCCTAGTGCTTTAGCTGGGAAGAAGAAGTGGCGCAACAAACTCCCCAGCAGCTGTCTGTTCATTTAATATATAAAACTTGAATCTATACAATAAAATGTAAAATGCAACACAAAACATTAAATTAAATTATTTGCCTTATGTTAGCTAGCACACACCATTATACAAAAAAATATAATTTATGTAATAATCGTCGAAAACTATACTCAAGCAGAAATAACGTAAACAAAACGTATCTAATTATAAGCCTCCAGGCATAATGGGCGTGCCCGCTTAAAAAAAGTTTTTCTGATGCAGTTCGGATATAATTGTGTGCGTAAAATCTGAATCTTTTGGAAGAAGTATAGGCTCTTTTTGATTATGTGAGAAATTCGTGTATCTAAATCTATCTTTACACCTAATAAGTCCTTCCTCGCCTATATATAATTTCAGTGATCTCGATAAGTTGGTTGTGATTGCCTCAACTTCTTTAGGAAAATGTTTAGCCTGAATTTCTAATATGTTAGTCTCTCTTTTGTCTGTATCATATACTATCATTGGTTTTGGAATATCTAGACTTGGTCTATGATTATCTAAAGGTATTGAATTCGAAAGACCCTCCCCAGCAATTGGAATTTGAGTATCTATATTATTATTATGAATTGTAGGCCACTTATTTGAGTTACTTGTTAAAAAGTCAGGTCCTATGAGCCATCTATTGTAATCATCTACCCATTCCGTCCTAGTGCCTACATCAGATGGATTTAATTCAGTTGGCACATATCTGATTTGTAAAGTCTTGTTCTGTTTTATTTCGTTGATTCTACGTGCCACAAATGGCGGAAGTAATTTATCTAATTTGAGCCAGCTTATTACTATTTGACTATCAGTCCACAAAAAATTTGCTATGATTTTTAATCGTAATTTTTTTGCTACTTAACAAGTCTACATCCAATAAGTACTCCCAGCAATTCAAATCTTGGCATCTGTAAGTCATTTTGCTTCTTTAACGACACTAATCTAGACTTGCCAATAACAAAGTTGACACCATTATTAGTGTGCAAAGTACTGCGTAAATAAATTACTGCTGCATAAGCACGCATAGACGAATCCGTAAAACAATCTAGTTCGTATTCAATTTGCTCCGCTTGGCTTTTATTTAAACCTTGCGCAAAATAACGATCAACATGAATACTCTTTAGACATACAAAGTTTGATGTAAATTTTATACATCGAATTACTATTATTAAATTAAATAACATAATATTGATTGTAATTATTGCAATTTATTACATTATACTAAACGTTAATCGATAATTTATTACATCTTATTTTAAAATAAATCAATAATAACAAGTCGTTCATTCATTTTAGTCATTTTTGAGACTGTCGCTGGACGGTCGAAAATTGTGTTTATAACTCAGGAGTGATATGAGGTACTACATTTGCATGAATAAGACGAGTAACTCCTGTTCGAGTTGTAATACTAAACTGTACTATAAGACTTAATAAGTTGTTTATCTGTTGCCAAATGTAAATATTCATAAATTAATTTATTAAATAATAGGCAGTTTGAGTAAATTAGTATTATGTTCCGTTAAGTCTTCTGCATACCGGGGCGACATGTCGCGCGACGCGACGCGACACAAAGGCACCGCTCGTCCCGCGACACGCGGGGCCTTTGTGCCGTGTCGCGTCGCGCGACAAGTCGCGCTGGTATGTAGAAGCCTTTATTTATGAGCGCTGGCTACCACAATCGAGCAACACCCTACATTGTAGTTTTATTTTAGTTTCTAAACTATCTACAGTTACTAGGGCCGTCTGCAACAACGTAGTGCTACATGCATTCATCATCTGGACATAGGCCTCCCCTAAAGGGGGGGTTTGCCATAATCGCCACGCTTGGCTGGCGGGTTGGCGATCGCAGTATGGTGTTAAAATGCATAGAGAACGCTGCTGCCCATTCTCTAGTAAGTCCCTTAGTTGCCTTTTACGACACCCATGGGAAGAAATGGGAGGGTGCTATTCTTTACGTCCGGCACCAAACGGACAACTACTATACGGACTATATTTATTTATTTATTTAGGTTAGCCAACAATTGTTTACACAATATATTAACAATATTTTACATAATAGATACATTTATAAGTGCAACAATCACTTACAGGCTAACACAACATTCACCATTTAATGGTTTTACATAATAATACAAAGCCAAAAAGGATATAATACGAGTATACAATTAAAGTTATTCAATAGTTTTGGTGATTCACGAGTAACAATAATAATATCAAAAATAAAATAATATAACAATAAGATTAAAACATTTAATTTAACAAAAAAATATATAACAATCTAAAATAATAAAAATTAAAATTATAACATTCGGTAAGGACTATAAGCATTATTAGTATGTAAAGTATCAGTTGGTACTTGGTACGGACTTCACTGGTTGTGTTAGCTTAGTTGGACATAATGGTCGATTATGATTGCAGAACTTATTACAATGTCGACATTTCCGTTTGGCACGGCAATTGTCAGCCCTATGGCCTTCACCGAAACAATAACAACAGCTTCCTAATTGAGCCTTTCTTTCCTGTAAGGTTTTGTGCACACTACACTCATCATTAAAACGTTCCTGCTTACAAAATATATAATTTTTTTTTTAGCTGGCTCATTGGACCTGTCACCGTCATTTGGTCTTTTCCGAGGGTGCAGTTTATTTTTATTATGCTGTCTATTTTCATATCTAGATTTTTCCTTTCTGAAGTTTGATGTAAATCTACGCCTTTTATTATAACTAGTCTCTTCCAATCTCACATGTAATGATCCTAACAATGACGTATTATATATAAACACGTTATCAACCAACATCTCGGCGCTTAAAAACGGCGACGATATAAATTAAAAACAAACATAGCGTCGCGCGACAGGTTAGTGCGTGACTGAGCGCAATGTGGCCAATTGGCTTCATTTCATGTTGCCATTTTAGAGTGCGGACAACGTATCTATAGTTTTATACATCATTGGATCCTAATGTAATATTATCAGAAGCCTATTTGTCTTCGGTAGTTGTAGCATTTTTATTTATATTGTCTTTTGCAGTTTTCTTTAATCTATTTGATGTTTTCCAAGCCGATATGATATACTCTAAAAACTTTATAATTATTATCAATAGACTCATCTTCGTTATATTCGCGGGCGCGAGTCGCGACAGGCACCGACAACGAAATTGTGATACTAGTGTCGCGTCGCGCCCGCGATATCGCAGTAGTCTGTACGAGCCTTGAATTTGTAAATATAATAATGTTTCGTGTGGTGCCGGACGTTAAGAATAGCACCATCCTATTTCTTCCCGTGGGTATCGTAAAAGGCGACTAAGGGACTTACTAGAGAATGGGCAGCAGTATTCTCTATGCATTTTAACAGCATACTGCGATCGCCAACCCGCCTGCCAAGCGAGGCGATTATGGCAAATCCCCCCTTTGGGAGAGGCCTAAGTCCAGCAGTGGACGTCTTTTGGCTGAAATGATAATTCGTAAAAGAAATCCTCGGGGAACCTTTCTAAAATCATTACACTAAGATGATTGTGATTTACATCTTTACCTCGAAACTTAATATTCTAAGATGTCTCTCAATTTCATTTAGAACGTGCTTACAATCCTTGACTTGACTAGATTCCGGTGATTTAATTCTATATAGTGCTACATAATGAGCATCAATCATTACACTAGGTTTTCCATACCGTTCCTTTAATGTGTCGACAGCAATACGATAGTTTTTGTCTGTTGTGTCCAACCCATCAAGCGCCTGTTTCGCGTCACCCTGAAGAACCGATCGAAGGTACAACAGTTTATCTACATCATTAATATTTCTCTTAACAACGTTCGATGAAAACTGATCCCAAAATTGGTACCACTTTAGAACATCACCATCAAACTTGCCAAACTCCGTTTTTTGGTAACTTACTAATTGTGTTAAAATTGTTGTCATTATTTGTAAAAACAAATGCGCGATTTCGATTATTCTGTTTTATTACATCTATTTTTGCTATTAAATATTCGGCCTGAATCTGTGTGGACGTACCTATACTGACTAATTTCCTCAACGTTGATTTATTTTATCAATGTATAAGTATACTTTTTTGACATAATCTCATACTTTATTATATTATATAATGAAAAAAAATTACAACATGAAAAATATAAAAAGTAAAAAAGACACTTAAGCGTCGAAGTACTCGTCCGCATCGCTGTCATCCGGAAACGGTGCCCAGAAGACTGGCAGCATTGCCACGTTGAATGGCAATGCTAATTCTTTGGCCGAAGAACGAGCCAGCCCTCTGGTCACGTGAAGTGTCGATCAGTCGGCGAGAAATTTCCTTAAAAAGGAGACGCGCACTCGGGCCCCATGACCCGAGCGTTTCGACCCCAAACGGCTCAAAACTGTAGTTACCCATAAGATTACAGTATTTGCGCCGCTTGAGGGTCTCAGCAGCCGCAGCAGCGGAGCCAGCACAGCCAGCCGTGCTTGGAATATGAGATGGCGCAAGGGTGTCGACACAGGTTGCGTCCCACACCAGAGGCCTACCCACCTTCCAAGGCAATAACGTCATGCCGTCTGGTCTCTTCCCATCGTCACGTACCAATCCGTTTGGTTCTAATACCGCTGGTACGCCGGCGGTGACAAGGGCTCGAAGAATAATATCGTTGATGCTGGCGTGCCGAGCTATGCGACCTGCGCTCCTGCAACAGGACAGGCCATGGTGTCCGAGACCGTCGACGGCTTCACCGCAATGACACTGATGCGGAGCAACACAAGGTGCGCCCAAGCGGAGACACGTAGCGAGCCGAAACAATGAGTCATCCATCATAGTGCCTATGGTGGATGACGGTAGCGCCTGAAGCCATAAACCTGACTCCCATTCTCCCACAGCCAGCAGACGGGCACGCTCAGCAGTATTAAGTGACGAGTTTATCAGGGTATTCCGAATAACACTGCAGAGCGGCACATCCCACTGTCTCTGAGAGGACGGGTTGTTAGGCAAATCCGTATTGGGACAAGCCATTTTCCAAGCGTTCAAAGCGTCGGTCAAACACGGTCCAGACTTCAAAATCAACCAGTGAGGAAGATAAAATGTTCCTGGTTAATTTATCAGTACTGTGAACCGAGGAGATGAAGGCCGGTAAACTGATACTTGAAATTTTGCGGATGCCGAGACCTCCCAGGCGAATGGGAAGTGTGGCTTGCTGCCACGCTCGGTCGTCCAGGGCCACATTTAGGATAGAAGTTAGTGTGTTCCTAATAATTTGGTCAACTTTTGCTAAAAGTTGTGGATGTCTCCATAGATGTGAGGAGCGAAGGCTATAAGTAAATTTTGGTCCAAAACAACAGTATCGAATGAGTGTGAAGGCCGAATGGATGTTAATTTTAAAAATTCTTTCCGAGACATCATTAAAATTTTGTATTTTCTCCTCAATGAACGTTGGAAAGGATTCGTCAAAAATTGGGGAGCCCAGGAGGTGAAGAGAATTTTTTTCCATAATTTTGATATTTGGTGCTATTGTATTAAATTTTGCTATGGTAGTCTGTCTGTCAGTGGTTTGGGGAAGATAAATTTCACATTTTGAAAAGTTAAGGTCAAGGCCAATGGAACTGATTATTTCTTTTAAAAAAGTTGAATCTTTTATGACTGTGTCTACATCGCCTCCTAGGGTTCCGTCATCCAAATACCAAACGTTGAATTCAGAATTTAGTTGTCGAATAATTGGATTTATTGCCAAACTAAAAATGACTGGCCCAAGGGGGTCACCCTGTTGACATCCAACAGCTGATCTCAAAAGGTTGTCTTTATAAAGTAGTTTAGACGGATGCCGGTAACATTGATAAAGAAAACTGTAAATTTTGGGTATTTCTTTTTGAACTTCTGTCAACAAGGTGTCCCTGTTTACGGAATTGAAAGCGTTCTTAATATCAACCTTAAGGATGACCTCACCTTTACCACTATTGAGGTAGGTGGATAAAGCGTGTACCGCAGCCTCACTGCCCCCTTTAGATCCGAAGCCCAGCTGTAGGGGCTGGAACTTGCTGGCCAGTGTTTCTCTGTAAAAAGCACAGCAAATTTTGGCTGCGATACGACGATAGGTGGACCCTACAGCAATGGGACGAATGCCGCCATCCTTCTTGCGCAGGGCGCATAGATTTGCCCCATACAAGATATCAATGACGGCTTCGTTCACATTGCCGGAGAGCATGAGATTAATGAGGGCCGTCAGCTTCTTCAAAAGGGACTCACCAGCCTCCCCGGCACCTGAACAAATTAGGTCCTTCAAATGTTGAGGAGTCAAGCCGTCGAGGCCGCCGGCGGAGCCACTTCGAAAGGAGCAGACGGCCGCACATACTTGTTCAGCTGTAATTTCAAGTGAGTTGTATTCCGGATTGGGTGAGTCAGGGAAGGAGAGGTCATCTGCCGGGGCGGGATGTTTGCTCTCCAGAGCTGTAAGTGTCTCTGGTGAGTACGGCGCAACCACATCGCTGCTAAAGATGATCCTAGCTGCACCTCTGATATCACCATCGCCTAGTTTAGACTCTACATGGTGCAATAAAACTCTTTGGGGGAGGTGGGCTGTAATTTAGAGTCGAAACATTGGGCCGAAATGTTACAATTATCCTTGATTTGTGCGGTTAACGTTTTCTTATTTGCCAAATTTTTTTGAACATGTAGAATTCTAAACGGGAAGGTGATTAATTGCTCCCAAGCATTTTGAGAGTTCTCTCGGGTGACGAGGTGGATACAACGCGCTAAACATGAAGCCACGGATGGTCTCGCGCCACGAGGAACTCTCTTCAAAACTGGAGTTGGACTTTTTAAATTTTGCAAGGTTTTTCCAAAAGGGTTGAGCAGGTAAATCGGGAGTTAGGGAACTGGGTATTGTCGGGCATGATGAAGGCACATTGTGGAGTTTGTGTTTCTTGCCCAAATGTACCTTCAAGCCTCGTTCACCTTTAAAAAGGCGAGCTTGGGGACAATAAATGCATCTCACTAGGCCATCCAGCGATGTGGAAGGTTGACTGGCGCTTCGTGCGGCGTCACTACTGTCGTCATTGACCAGCATAAATGGGTACTTACAGAATTTTTTCCTTATATATATTTTCCTTATAAACACGTAAAACAAGTTAAGAAGCTACAATAAAAATATAAATAAACATAACTAAAATGACTTAAAAAAAAATTTGACACAACTTGACGGCAGCACGATGACAGCGGCGCAGTCACGCCGGTGGCCTGGGGCGCCACGCCGCCGTATGATATTTCGGCGAGCCCTGGCAACCGTTGCTATGAGACAGCGTCGCGTCGGTTAAAATATTTATTTTATAATTTTCAATCCAAGGACAAATGATAGATAGGTAGGTAGATATACAAGTCACATATATTATATTTTGGGTGAGTAGGTATGTATAGTCCACTTCACCGTATCCGTTGACAGCAACCAAACTAATTTTCTTTCCTTTCGTGGTTATGAGCCTGTGTGAGAATCTGCAAACTGCAACGCCTCTTTTATGAGCTCAGATCATTGATTAGCATCCACCATTAACACTATAATACGAAATGTTCAATTGATTTTCATAAAATTCATCGAAATTACGATGATCGTTGTGCTGTCAACCTGACCGCGTCAATGTATAATAATTGCGAAGTTTGACTGTTTGTCTTAATGTTAGAGCATCACGCAAATTCTACTGGATAGATTCTGTTCAAAATAATTTACACAAAGTAAAGTGTCAGGGTTCACGTACGCCGTACAACTCGTAAGTCGCGGCCGTTACGGGACGGTTATTAAAGCAATATTACGCCTTGTAATATTATGACTTGTCACGTACTTGATCACTATTTAGAATAATGTTGGAAAAGGTTTTAAAGTAGAAAAGAAAACAGAAATAAAGGTGGATGTTTTAATCATTGTTAGTGCCATAGTAAAATTCAAGGTACTAACGTTGTAGGTGCATAATAATATAACAAAAATATACCAGCCTAATGTTGTCCCACTGCTGGGCAGAGGCCATTTATAATACAGAGAAAGCATGAGCATTGAGTACCACGCTTGCTTAAGGCAATTTCAAACTTATATTAATTATAAAGCCAAGTTAATTCACACACACACATAAACAAATGTGTTACATTTAGGTACAACAAACACAAACAACAACAAATATATACTAACTTAAAATAGTATCATAGTGTTCCTCTCTGTTATCGGCAATAACTCTTGAGAATAATAAAATTCACGCCGTGGTAAAAAAAAAAAAAATTTGTTAAGCTTAAGCGAATTGCCACGCTTCGTCAATTTGCCGTGTTATAGCCATTTATTTCATATAACTGTCAAGTTGCTACAGCTTTTAGTGGATAGTCAATACTACCAACTTAAATTGTCCGTATATTCAAATCACAAGTCTCATTCTTTGACACTTGTGATTTGAATTGAAGTTGTGTGAAATAAATGGCTATAACACGGCAAATTGACGTAGAGTGTCAATTTGCTTAACAATTAATTTTCCTGACTGTACATTAAGTGTCGCTCGTGGATGCTTTTTTTTCTAAGTATAATAACTTTTAATCTGCATTACTGCAATACAATTTACGATAAAGAAGGAGAAAAAGCTGAGTATAAGATGGACCCTGAGCGGTTTAGTTCGCAAAATTGTAAAATGCAATGGACGGTGCTGTAGTAGCCGCAGTAAATTTTGCATTCCACAGCGGTCACGTTCATCTGAAAGAAATTGATACATTTCAGTTTAGCTGAGAGAAGGTTCTACTACTAAAATGGAAGCAATGACAGATAGGTTAATTAACTGTTAGTTGTTAGACATAAAACATAAAACGCCACGTGCAAGCCCTAAGAACTACTTACTCGTGCAACGTACAGTTTTCTCAACACATAAAATTAGGATATCGCTAATGTTATCAGCTATCAAATCCAACACTATGGCAGCGATAAAGAAATAGAAGATGGGTTGCGCAAAAACAATAGCCACCCAGTCTTTAATATTTTCTACGCCGGTTGAACCCTAAAACAAAAGTAAATGTTATATCTATTCACATTAGGCCACTAGGTAGCCAAGTGAAGCATAATTACGCTACTTCATCCCAAGCAGCCAATCAGATCATGGTTAAATCTGATAGGTCTATCTAACTTTCATTTGGCCAAGATAAACTAACTTTGCTAAAGAGTGTATTTATACATTCAAGCCGTCTTAGAATTCAATATAATTTTTAAAATACGGTATTCTTATTTTTACTTAGAATATCAAAATCCACTTAGTATAAATTTAGTTTCAAGGGGGATGCGCTAAGGTAGCCCGCAACATTCAGCATTTCTTAAGTTTTTTGAAATTTGCATGAAATCATTAGAATCAGCAATACAACTCTACGTTCATATAATCCTATTGAATGACTATTTCAAATAGTCATTCAATAGGATTTCACGAAGAGAGTTAGTTGTATTGCTGATTTTAATGATTATAATTCTGTAAAGCCATATTTGTTATAACGTTTAACAAGTTCGAACATCAACTTGCAACAGACCTGCAAATTTCAAAATACTTAAGGATGTTTAAATTTCGTGGGCTACCTTAACGCATCCCCCTTAACTATGTCCATGTCGATAAATGCTACTTATGCAGAATTATACTTTCTGAACAAGAATGTTTAAAGAAATAGTTTGTACTTAATTGAATTATGAAGAATGACGTAAATCTATATTAAGTTATGAAGCCAAATAACTTAATTAGTTCCTAACTATGAATTACTAAAACCATATTGTCTTTACTCGTACTTAGTACAGATAAATAATATGGATTCATCGCCATTTTGAGCCATGTTTAATATGAACACGTTAGTTATTAATTTAGCTTCTTTTTTTTATTTAACACAATATTACAACTTATCACGAAACATAACAAACATCACTATTGAATATTGAATTAAGATTTGATTTTTTTTCTAAATATATATGTCGGCGTCACCATTGTAAACAGCACGTGCAACGGGCCGAGGTACGCACTGCAATGTGTCACTTAGGCCTCCCCACTCTCCCCACTACTCAAGCCGCTCTACATAAGCGAGCGCGCAGCAAGGAGGGGATCATTCTTGTCGCAGGCTCGGCCCGGTGCACATGTTGTAGCGCTTAGATACTGTAGTCTGAATTAAACTATTATTACAGTGAATTAATAAGTTGTGGAAATAAAGGCTGACTTCTGCTATATCTCTTACTTTCATTTAAGATGTTGGACCCTCTGCCTTCATCAGAAGTGGGATACGTTCCACCGTCCACTAATGATAGCCACAGTAATTTAATACAAGACCAAATTTCATTGCTTTCTGCTGGCATGGACGCTATATTAAAAATTAAAAATAAATTGCGGATGCCATGATTAGTTGTCAAGCTGCTCCAAGCATAGGGGTGGCGCGAGGTGGCGAAATGTCGGGGTGAAACTCCGCTACCGCGACAAATCACGGCACAGCGGACAGAGCTGCAACGGGATCTCATGGCGGCATGGAGAGTGCGATTGTCGCAACCCAGCGCCGGGCACGCCACAATTGTTGCGATAGTCCACTCTTTGAGGAGTGACTAGAGAGGCGCCACAGGTTCCTTTCCTTCCGCCTGACGCAGGCCCTCGCAGACATGGTTGTTTTGGGAGGTTCCTATTCAGGATAAAGCGGGAGGAAACGCCCGGGTTTCACTACTGTGTGGATCGCCCGGAGGACACGGTGGAGCATACGGTGGAGGTCTGCCCGGCTTGGGCGGGGCACTGCCGTGTCCTCACGGAGGCAATCGGCGGCGGCGATCTCTCGCGTCCGACCCTGGTTCAGGCCATGTTTCAGATCGAGAGTGCACGGCCTTTGTGGCACGAGGATGTTGTCGTGCAAAGGGTGTCGTGTGTTCGATACCAAATTGGCTCTTCCGCCAGAGCTTGCCACCACTCTGCGAACTACTAGTGCCACTATTCCTGCTGAGTTGGTTTTAGGTAACCAGTGATGATCGTCGACGTGACGTTTCATTCAAAGCTGTGTCCACTGATACTGCATGGGCAGAACAACTCCACACGGGCCACGTGAATACACCCGCAGGAAAAGATAGTACCAGCCAGTGGTCCGCATGATGGTAGGCACCTAGGCAAGCAACCCCATTTTGATCAGACGAGTCGCTGAAGAGCACTGTTGGTCGTTGCTGTGCTTGATGGACACACCATCTCAAACAGTTTTTAGTTTGCGGCACGAGTCTCTATTGCGGAGATGAATTAAGTAAGACTTGGTTTGGCTCGGATTGGGCCCGAGTCAGTTAGCGAGGTAATACGGACCTCAACTTCCTCAAATTGTGACAAGGTCGTCTGCATAGAGGAAGCGTGATATGTTCGGGCTGGATAATTGGTTGTTGCTATGGATATTAAAAAAAGAGAATGTGTCAGGACACTACCTTGAGGTTGGCCATTTTCTTTTTTTTTTTGTGAGAGAAGATGGCCCAGAAAATCTGATCTCTGATCAATGTCTCCACCTTAGACAGCAACCGTGTGAGGTTGACTATATCGTATGCAGCTGACAGTTCTACAAATACAGCGCCTGTGACCGTTCCTTGTCCCGAAACCATCTTCAATGTGTTGAACGAGTTTAAGGGTCTGCAGCAAAATTTTACGGTTGAAACCAGCTTGCTCCGGGATTAACTTCGGGCCAATAACACTCGTTAGTTGTTCTAGCAACTGTCCCTCAAACAGAGTACTAATACATACAAACGTATGGCAGAGCGAGTATGGAAGAATGTGTGATATTGGACGAAAAGTTTTTGGATCTTCTGGTGCTTTACCTGGCTTCGGATTAGCTACGACCTTTAATGTTCTTCAGAGACGGGGTATTGAAGCTGATTCTAGACAGTTGTTGTATAGTTGCAGCCACCACAACTCAGCAACTGAGCCAAGTTGTTTGATTTGCTCAACTGAGATGTCGTCTAAGCCAGAGGCTTTACCACACTTAAGACCCCTATCTTATTGCCACGACGATATCAGATTGGTCCAAAAATTCTATAAACCCATGATGATGCAGGACTATTTTTACCAGGTTATCAAATTTCAGATTGATAATAAGAAAATTGCAGCTGGAGCGAGTATGTGTCTATAGCAACCCATTGAGAAGATTCCAGAAGCAAATTGGTCAGAAAAATGGTGACGGGATTTACCATTTCAGTTTTGTCTCAATCTCAATGTGATGATAAAATTCAACCCAAAACTAAACAACCGAAACTAGACGTAACATGCTTTGTTTGCAGTAAGCACGAATATATGGCCAACGCCTGCCCCAAGCGCTGAAAGAGCGTAGGCTCCACACCGAGCATCAGTACCAATCAAGTGAACCTGTGCTCCAGAGCAGCTGGTAGAGTGTGACACATAGGAGGTACAGATTTCCCTGTTATATTTGACTCGGGATCAGAATGCCAGATAGAGCATAGTAATTGAAATCTTGTTAATTATGAGTGAGTGAGTAAGTGATCCTTAAAGGTATAGATGTGGGGAACGTAGTGTGCTCATTACAAATTAAATGTCCAGCCATGATACAAAACCACAAGCTTGAAATAATTCACGTTGTATTGCCGGAAGAAAACCGGATATATTACAGGATAAATTTATATCCAAGTTTTTCTAAATTAAAGAAACCACTATTACTTGGCACCACAGGCGATCATGTTGGCTAAAATTCATGTTGGTGGTCGCGTTAGTGCGCCATGCCCGATTAAGATAATCGCGTTAAAAACGCGTAACTTAAGGGTTGTCGTTCGTACAATAGCTATGATAAAAACTACCTTAAAGCTAGACTAGTCGGGTGTTTACAAGAGTTATACAAATTTCGTATTTTTGAGGCAGTTAAAATCCAGTTCATTTGTTTGGTGTCCCGAAATGAATAATGACTGATCACGGGGTTTTTACCACCGTGTAAGAAAATAACCGGAACGAGTTTTTGAAATATTAATGGAAATAATAGAGTCTATAAATATTCTGTTAGCAGTACCTCGTGGTCAAAAAGTTCAGACTCAAACTCGAACTCAAAGCATTTATTTCAATTAAACCATTTACAGGCACTTTTGAATTGTCAAGAAGTCGGTCAGTTACAAATATGAAGCTAGTTGCCCATTCCAAATAGTAGGTTCCTATGGAGAAGAACGGGCAAGAAACTCCACGGACACTCTTTTAAATTAAAATGTTGATACAAAATATTGGTTACATCATTCATATTGAAGTTAAACGTGTGAAAACGATGCAAAACGTCAGAAGCGTCTGTGATAAAAAGATTATAAAAACAAAAACAAATAAACAATTCAAAACTAAAATAATTAAAAATAAGCCGTGGCAGATAAGAGATGACCAGTCTCAACTGATAGTGCCCGTTCACGAACATGACGCATAGATCAGCACCATTCAGCTCAATCATTTTGAAGGGAGCTAAATGATTGATATGCAATTATATAATACAAAGGAGATTGAGTTTCAAAGTTCTGGTAGATATCGTGGAAAATTATGATGACGTGACGGCGGGCAGTAATGATGACGATATCCTTGTTCACGAAACAAGCCACGAGAATAATGCCATGCGTAACAGCAATATAACTTTGGCAATAGTGATACCATGTCTGTGAATAGCAATCCTGTATCGATTATTAGTGATACAATGACTGTGAATTGCTATTGTTACTAAAGCAGTCATAATAATTAGCAAAAGAGAAGTAGTATTGTATAAATTCAAGTATTATGTGTGAACAGACAGCTGTGCTGCTGGGGAGTTTGTTGCGCCACTTCTTCTTCCCAGCTAAAGCACTAGGAAGTGGTGACGGGTAAGGCGTTTTTGGGGGACTGTCGCATGTAAAAGTGCAGATTCTCAGCCTAGTTTGAATAAAAGACTTGATTTAGTCGGCAATGTCTGGTCCAGGGGACAATAGTTTTGCAGGGTCATTAAGTTGTAATGGCCGGACCAATAACAAAAAAAAAAATCATTTCTGAAGGCTCAGTAACGAGCGGTCCAGAATAAATAGCAACTGAAGGGATGAACCGGACCAGTATGCTAGTATAAGTCCTTAAGGCTCAATGTTGAGCGGTCCAGAGTTATGAGCAAACCCTGAAATTATGAACTGCACAAGATTGCTAGTCAGGATGAACGAACATTAATAGCATCGTTGTCTTTTTAGACACTGTTCTCTGTGTTCTGTTGTTCGCATGTCAGTATGGCCGTGTTGGCGTCACCATTGTAAACAGCACGTGCAACGGGCCGAGGTACGCACTGCAATGTGTCACTTAGGCCTCCCCACTCTCCCTACTACTCAAGCCGCTCTACATAAGCGAGCGCGCAGCAAGGAGGGGATCATTCTTCATCATTCATCTTGTCGCAGGCTCGGCCCGGTGCACATGTTGTAGCGCTTAGATACTGTAGTCTGAATTAAACTATTATTACAGTGAATTAATAAGTTGTGGAAATAAAGGCTGACTTCTGCTATATCTCTTACTTTCATTTAAGATGTTGGACCCTCTGCCTTCATATATTTGTTACTTCTTTGTTCCAATAATATTTACGTTGTAGTTTTTGAAGCCCATCAATTTTATAAAAAATTACATTTGACACGATAAACTCATGTGCGTTTGAATTAATCTGTAAGATTATAGAAAAAAAAACCCTTTAGAAAATAAGTATTATTTTATTAGGGGATAATTTTATTTTGTTTCTGTTTTAGAATATTAAGTTGTAAAATCATACCACCATAATTTATTTAAAGTAAATCTGAGACTAGTATGTGAAGTTTGAAGTTAGTTTTTGTAAGTCTTATTTATTTTTCTGCGACAATTTTACAAATTGTTAACTTTGGTATTGTAGATATCTTACATACTAATATTATATAATAACTATAACGTCGAGGTATCTTAAAGATAACAGGAAGAAATACACCAATGCTGTTACTTTTAACTTAAATTTAATTAACTTTTTAAACTTAACTTAACTTAAATCTTACTGAAGTTTATCCGTAAAGTAGTTTGAAGTCTTTCTTAACTTATTCTGTAAATATGTGCCCATTGTACCTTAGCTCTGTCTTAGTGGATATCCTCAAGTTTTTTTGGGGGTCGATATGGTTATAACCAAGACAATGACCAAGAATTTAGTTATTGACACGAAGACATCTACACTACCTTTTTAAGACATGACAGTGCTACTTGGGTTGTCACATGAGGTATTGACTACATGATATAATAAAATTAAAAAAAGTTCAGAACTTCTCAAGAAGATAGCTAAATGTAAGAGAAACTTACAAATTGTTTTATATACGTTAATCTCACAAACGACTCGTACATAGTTTTGAAAACAGCACACAATAAACTGAATACAGTCTGAAAAAAAAAAAAAAAAATTATTATAGCTTAGTTTATTCTTCAGAAACTCCTATGAATCAATAATATTAGCTTACACTTACCAAAAACTTTAAATGTTGCCAAAGATCCGTTAATGTGTTGACGAGCGTCTCATACATTTGTATTAACTTGTTTACTGCTGATCTATTCCGAAGCGAATCGTTTAAATCAGTGTTTTTTACAGCCACGTAAAACACTTTAGTACGATAATACACCAAACCAAAGCACATAACCATAGATACTCTCCACATATCATTAGCAAAAAATATGAAAAATAAAATATATACATCAATCGACTGAATCATAAACATTAATCCCGGGGTTACATAGAAAATATACGCTATAGAACACAATCTCAATCCAATTGCGAAAAATATACCAAACATGGCAAAGATTACCAATTTTCGGTACTCTTTCTTTGCAGCAGGAAAACTATCAATCGTATACATATATTTAAAGTAGGTATTCATGTAATCATGTTTAGTTAGCAATGAAACCAAGACGTTAAATATATATTCTCCCAAGGCCAGATTTCTGTGAAACAAAGGTACAGTGTTCGATGTGAAGTATCCAAACGTGAAGCTGATGATAGAAGCAAGTACAATTGGGTACAGTTTTGAAAGTAGTGGTGATGATTGAAAGTTTTGACTACATCCGAGGATAAAACGATAGTACATTAGAGGTTTTATGTTGCACACTTGCTGGTTACCGACCATTCTGTCCTCTTTTTCTTTTTCCAGTAAATGTTTTAATATATTAAATAAAACTGCTGCAGACTACTTGACTCCTAGTACCAGAAATGTGTTGTGGTAAAATAATAGAAAAACCTCCTTGTTTTAATACACTTACGGAGTGTTTTTTAATCGATATCGTGAGTCTATTTTGATATAATTTATTGAAACTAAAAATATAACCCAACTTTGTAAGGTCTTACCGCAGTATTTTAAATGACGAGCCTGGAAAAAAACGGAACCCTTATAGACTCCTGTGTCTGTCTGTCTGTCACAGCAGTTTTCCTCCAAATCTACTGGACCGATTAAGTTGAAAAGTACACATGAATTTCTGTGAGTCAAACACGATCGTGTAATGTAACTTTCATTCTTTGAATAAGGGCTTCACTTTTGGCGAAAAAAAACAGAAAGTTAAAAAAATAAGTTTTTATAATAATTAATTTTAAAGTTATAAAGAAAATATATGAAAATTGACCGTTCCCCCCGTATTTGCGAAACAGATGAGCCAATTTTTTTTTAATACAGATAAATAGTTCTATACTTATAGATCACAGGAAAACCTATAAAAATTACAAGTTTATTTTTATTTTGGAACAACAATAGATTGACATAATTACAATAGAAACGATGACAAAAGTTAAAAATTGATAACAGACCGACACGCGACGGTCACAAAATCTTGACGACGTTAATAACTCTATTCTTCAGGTCCAAGATTGGTTTACAGTAAATAATTTGATACTAAATAAAGAAAAAACCAAATGCATTCGATTTAAATTACCTAATGTTAGAAGTAGTGAATGAAAGTATCATATTGAATGGAGCAAAACTGGAATTTATTAATTAAATGGTTTTCCTAGGAATCACTCTAGACGAGAAACTACAATGGGGACCACATATAACATCTCTTGCGGGACGGCAAGCTCGGCGGCTTATGCTGTTAGAAAGATAAGACAGTTAACAGATGTAGAAACCACGCGTTTGGTCTATTTTAGCTACTTCCACAGCATTATGTCGTACGGCATTTAACTGTGGGGTCGGGCTGCTGACATTGAGTCCATCTTTATTTTGCAAAAGAGAGCTGTCAGAGCAATTTATAATATAAGTCGCCGCGAATCTCTTAGGGAACTATTTAAAAATATTAATATTATGACGGTACCATGCCAATTCTCTTATGAAAATATTATATAAGTAAGGAAAAATCTACATCTTTTTAATAAAATAAGTGATAGACAGAATTTTAATACTAGAAATAAAGATAAAATAGATCAACCTTTTTTCAGATTATATAAAGTACATACCTACATCTTTTATGGGGTACTGTGTTAAATGTTACAACAAAATACCTTGTGACACTTCTCACTAAGGGCAGCAATATGTACTTTATCCTGGCATACAATTTCATGAAACGATGTTAACAATGTAGGATGTTTGAATTAATTTATTTGTTAGCCATCACAAGGAATGAAAAAGTTAAACAATGCTTTTATGCACGGCCACTCTGAAACAACACTCACTGACATGAAGGTTAACCATTCTGGGCACAGTTCATCATCAGGTGATTTTTGAAAGTCTTTATCTTCTGCATCTGAATTCCAAAACGTCCAATCTTCTTTTGGTGGGTTGTTTTTATTTTTCGGTGACTGTACTTTGGGTTTTGGAGGGGCATCACTAACCTTAGTAGGAGTCTGCACTTTGTGTACAGTGGCTTTAGTGTGGATAACAAGAGGTGTAGAAGAGACACGATTTTCTGTGGCTACCGGAACTTGAGGGAGAACGACAATTTCGGAACATAACATTCTAAGGCTTTCCTGAATGTGCATGTGCAACCAAACTCAGCCATAATCTCCCTTACCCTCCTCTCCTTCTTATACACTGGACAAGTCTTTCTTAGCGATATGTGGTTACCATTGCAGTTGACAAAACACAATAAAGTGTCGCAATTTTCATGATGCCCACCACACTTCGGGCAAACTACGTTTTTTGAAGGGTATGCCATAATCTCCCTTACCCTCCTCTCCTTCTTATACACTGGACAAGTCTTACTTAGCGATATGTGGTTACCATTGCAGTTGACAAAACACAATAAAGTGTCGCAATTTTCATGATGCCCACCACACTTCGGGCAAACTACGTTTTTTGAAGGGTATATTTTCCGCATAAGGCCTAACCTCCAACATTGGGAACATTGAGATACCAGGTGATTGTAAGGCAAAACCCTTATGTTTATATCACATACACGAACGGATGCTGGTAGATAATACCGTCAAAACAAAGTCGAAGGTTTTTGCTGGGGCACCAACCACCTTCATCCCTATTACGGCAGTCTAGCCTCTTGAATGATAAAAGCTTGACGGGGGCCGGACATGAAATATTTTCGAGGATCTCCTCATCTGTAAAATCTAGATCTACATCCTTGATTTATAGGCCATAGCAGACAGATAGCTGCATAGCCTTCTGGAACATCCATCCTTTCTCTAAAAGTTTCTCGCACATTATATGGTTCTGTGCAACCGAATCACATTCAAATTGAAAGCGTATTTTAAATGGACTTAAATATTTAACTTGGCTAATTTTTGTTGTTATCTATATATATAAAATTCAAAGTCCTGACTGACTGACTGACTGACTGACTGATATATCAACGCACAGCCTAAACCGCTAGTCCTAGAGACATGAAATTTGGAGGGTGTGTTTTTTGTAAAGAGTAGGTATCCACTAAGAAAGGGTTTTTCGAAATTCCACCCATAAAAGGGTGAAATAAGGGATGGAAGTTTATATGAAAGTCCGTCAGTTTTGAAGTTAGGATCTTCAAATTTAATGTATAGGCTGACGATTGAAAATTAATTTATACGTGTCTCAGAGTTTTTGATAATTCTACACCCGAAGGGTTAAAAAGGGGGATTAAGTTGTGTATCAAAGTCCTTAATTTTAGAAGTAAAAAACACTAAATAATATTATCTAGGGTTATGGTTGGAAGCTAATGCAACGATGTTGTTAGAATTTCAACTCTTAAGGGGTGAAAAAAGGGATACAATTTTATTTTTAATGAAAGTTCTTTTTAAGTTAAAATCACTAATATTTCGGCTTATGGTTGGAAACTATAGGCAGGCATCCGCTAAGAAAGGATTTTTCGAAATTCGACATTTAAGGGGTGAAAAAGGGGAATAAATCTTATTCCTTGAGTTAATAAACCTGAAACTTGGCACAAATACTAACCAAAGTAAATTATAAAGTGTGACATTTTTTGTTTTTATTGTTCCGTACCAAAATGGTAAAAAGGAACCCTTCTGGTGAGACTAAGTCTGTCTGTCTGTCTGTCACACCTGGATATCTCAAGAACTACTAATGCTATCATCAACTTGAAATTTAGAATAGTTTTAGATGACATTTGCCCAACTATTTTGCAAACAAGAATGAAATTAAAAAAAATAACCCTTTTTTGCAAAAGGGACTGAAAGTGGGTCTTAAATATTTGAAGTGGGGCTACTAGGGCATGCGGGGTATCGTATGAAAGGACACTATTTGCACATTCTCAAACATTTTTTTCCTTTTTAGGCAGCATAGTTTCCGACTTATGATGAAGAATGTAAAAAAAAATACCGTTCCCCCCCCTTATCTCCGAAGTTTGCATAGATAAAAATCTGAAATTATTTTATGTGATAGAAGTTTATGTTTTGATTACAGGAAAAATAAAACGATGTCTCAAACGATAGCACAGTTTTTCCGAAATCATCAACATCATATATACACGGTACCCTCGGTGCGCGAGTCCGACTCGCTCTTGACCAGTTTTTTTTTTAAACTACTCTTTAAGGTGGAGATTTCTAAAAATGGTCAAAAATGTGGTTTTTAAAGCAGTGTATCTCTTTAACCGTAAATATTTCTTCCAAAACAAAAACAGCATGATATTTTTAACTCTTTTGTACATAAGGTGATGGAACTCAAAACATAATTAAACATAATTTAATACTACAAAAAAATCTTCAAAGACAACTTTTAATTATTTTGAAAGCCTTTTTTATTCCAGTTTATACCTTCGTTATCAGTTATAATTATAATTATACCATAACATTGCAAATTCCCAACTGCATCCGGTGATAGATTTATTTTTATTAATTAGTTAATCTAATAAGTTCTAAGTTAATTTAATAACATTTGTGACCCAGACGCAGAGTTCTTTTCACTATTAAACACGCAATTTAATGACACTTTACCACTGAAGACTAAAAGTATTTACTCAAAGTTCGTATTTAGTGATTGGGCGACTCCAGGTATTCGTAAAAGCAGGGAAAATATTTTTGAACTTTATGGCCTAAAGCAACATATGAATAATACTAGCTTTCATCAATATGTTGCAAAATATTCTAAAACTTTTAAAAGTGTGTGCAAAACAGCTAAACCTCTTTATATTAGCAATAAAATAAAATCAGCTCATGATAAAATAAAAACTACCTGGCAAATAATAAATAATGAATTAGGTAGGAAAAAACAGCGTTATACTGAATTTAATTTAGAGACTGCACATGGGCCCATCACTTCAGAGGTAGAAATAGCTCAGGAATTTGAATTTTTTTTTGGTAATATTCCCCTTAAAACTACCGAAACTTTAAGATTCTCACCCGCGCTTTCTGCTGCCTTACTTAGAAAGAATGTAAAGGTATGCCCCTTGGAGTTAAGGTTTCAGCATACAAACCCCCAGGCTGTTATAAAAACTTTCAAAGATATTAAAATTAAATCAACAGAAGATCTATGTGGCATGTCTGTAAAAGTCTGTAGATCTGTCATTGAAACCATTGCGCCCTGTTTAGCTTTCATATTTAACACCAGGGAGTCTTTCCGGATCTCATGAAACACACTAAAGTAGTTCCTTTGTTCAAATCCGGAGATAGTAAAGAACCCAACAATATTATAGGCCCGTGTCAATTCTGCCAGTTCTCAGTAAGGTGTTTGAAAAGTTGATGCTCAATCAAATGTTACGTCACTTCAATAAAAATTCCATCTCTCATGAACAACAGTACGGTTTCACTAAAGGTCGTTGTACCACTGACGCCGGTGTCACCCTAATAAAGAACAATTCTAACGCCTGGGAGAAAGCACAAGATGCCATTGGAATTTTTTGTGACCTCTCTAAGGTTTTCGATTCCGTTAACCATGAGACACTTCTGCTGAAATTAGAACACTATGGGATTAGAAATACAGCTCTTGATTTACTTAGACCATACCCGAAAGATAGAAAGGTTAGAGTTCAAGTAAACGGCGTGAACTCTTTGGGGTCTGAAAAAGCAATGGGCGTTCCTCGAGGTTCGATATTGGGTCCATTCCTCTTTTTAGTTTACATTAACGATTTACCCCAATTACTTCAAAATCAACCGGAGATGTTTACAGATGACACGTCATTAATCTTTAAAATAGCCCGACGGTAACAAAACCTTGATGACGTGAATAATTCTATTTTTCAGGTCCAAGATTGGTTTACGGTAAATAATTTTGTTATAACTTATAAAATAAAAAACAAGAAATAATCGGGTAAATAAGTTTTCGGGAGAATTTTACTGCGTACCTTGAATAACTCAAAAGTTGGTTTACGTAAATTATTATTTAAGAACAAAAACAGTAGAAAAAATAAACAAATGAAATGGAGGACACGTATATTGAACAAGTATGTACAAAACGAAGTTGGTATTTGTATGCTATCTATATTATTATCCTCCGTAAAGTTGTAAATCAAACTGCACTCCTATCTGCTTACCACGCTTACGTTGGTTCCAACTAAGATAATATGGTATAATGTTTTGGGGGAATACTGCTGATAAAGAAGCTGTTTTTTTTCGACATCCACGCGGGCGAAGCCGCGGGCGAAAGCTAGTTTTCTTATAAAATACATGCCATTGCAAACTGTTTTAGAAGACTTTCCTTGGAAGAGACATAAACTTCATACTTTTCTTCTTTTACAGAGTTATTGCTCCTGTGACATATCTTATTTTTACTCGCCTTCACTTCTGTCCAACCCTCTTCGTCGTCAGTACTGTCATCTCTTTCTCCTTTTTCGGCTCTTAACACCTCCTTTGTATTTTTACCAGCATCATCTATAGAATCCACGTCCCACGAATCAGTTAACAAACTCTGTACATCATTCTTGAATACGGGCGTGTCACAGTGCGGTGAAGCACTTACGTTATCAGTCATGGCGCGATTGCGTAAGGCACACGGTAGTGCCATGTAGCCGGGAGGTCCGGCGCACACCTATAGCGCGTGACAGTGCGTAAACAACAATTCGCAGTGGGGATAGCGATTCGTTTTGCGACAAAAAACACAACCGTACGGCTATGATGTCAATGATCAATGTTAAGTTTGTTTTTGGGATAAATTCATCCCAACTACGGAACCCTTCATTGTGCGTGTTCTGACACGCGATTGGCCGCTTTTGATTCTAGAATTTGCTGATTTACTCAAGATGTTTTCCTTAACCATTTGCAAGATCTTTCCTTCACCGTGATGATGAAATGATTTACATATAAGTAAAGAGCCTCTCAGGGTTCACCTACGACGTACTTAATTCGTAAGTTGCGGCCGTTACGGGACGGATAGTAAAGAAATATTACGACTTGTAATAATAATATTATGACTTGTCACAGCTTGTCACGTACTTGATCACTATTTAAAATCATTTTGGAAAGGTTTTAAAGTAGAAAATTAAAAGTGTCTAAAATCTTTGTTTGTGCCGTCAATTCCAGGTACTATTAATGTGCATAATAATAAAGCAAAAAATAATAATACCAGCCTAATTTAAACTGCAGGGCAAAGACCAGGACCAGGACCAGGCTGCATATCGAGCATTCCGGATGCAAACCTAAATTTAAACAAAGATGTTCATCTTTGTTTAAATTTATATTGTTTATTATTAAATACTTTTTAGATATGTTTTTATTTCTCTCAAATAATGAAAAAAATGATGTGACATATGTGTGTATTTTAATTTGGTTTGATGATAAGTGTAGATAATGTGTTTTAATTTGAATGTTTTAGTATAATATTATTGTGTATGTGTGATTTTGTGATCTTATTTAATGTAATTTTATGGACTATATCTGAAAAATAAATGAAATTTGAAATTTTTTATTTGAAAGACCTCTTCTCATACACAGAAGGCAAAAGCATTGATCACCACGCTTGCTCAAGGTGGGTTGGCAATTTCAAACATATATCCTTACTAGCTAATGCCCGCGGCTTTGCTCGTGTTAATTTAGAATTTGACAATCAATTCGGGTTGTACACTGCTTTGGGCACGCCACAATTGTGGCGATAAGTCACCTCTTTGAAGAGTGGCTAGAGAGGCGCCACGGCGTCCTCACCTTCCGCCTGACGCAGGTCCTCACCGGACATGGTTGTTTCGGGAGGTTCCTGTTCAGGATAAAGCGGGAGGAAACGCCCGGGTGTCACCACTGTGTGGATCGCCCTGAGGACACGGTGGAGCATACGGTGGAGGTCTGCCCAGCTTGTGCGGAGCACCGCCGTGTCCTCAGAGGCGATCGGCGGCGGCGATCTCTCGCGTCCGGCCCTGGTTCAGGCCATGGTTCAGAGCGAGAGTGCATGGGAGGCCGTCACCTCCTTCTGCGAAGCAGTAATGCTCGCGAAGGAGGAGGCGGAACGCGTGAGGGCGAGGCAAGGTTCGCGCCTTCGCGCCCCTAGTCGCCGCAGGAGACGCCTCGGGCGTCGGGAGTCGCAAGCCGATTTCCGGCCACCGTAGGCGCGGGCCTGCGGACGGTGAGCGATGGGTAGCTCACCGTCCGATAAGGACCAGGCCCGGGTCGACGGCGCGTCGTATTCCACGCGCGCCTCAAAGAGTTGTCAGCACCAACTGACGGGGTCCGCTAGGGCCAATGCCTGCCAGGGTTGCGAGTTTATCCGAAAGGGATATCGTGGCCCTGGCACACAGGCAAATGAAGGAATACGGGTGGGTTTTAGTCAGTAAAAGTCTGACACGCCCTCCCGCTCAGCCCAGAGCGGGAGAAGTTATTTGATAATTTCCCACCCAAAAAAAAAAAAAAAAGAAGAGTTGTACACTGCTTGTTGTTTGGCGTTTGGCGGCAAAAACTCTTAACATACTATATTCATATAATTCAATCATGATTCGAAAGACACGTGGCGCCATTTATTATCATAAAAACGTTATTTTTGTTTTCCTCGGGAACAGTACTTTTTTTGGGATGATAGATACCCTATGTCCGTTTCTGTACACCTGACAACATATTGTATGCAAAATTTCAGGATGATCTGTTCAGTAGTTTAGGCGTGAAAAGATAACAAACAAACTTTCTTACGCATTTATAATTTTATTACAAATTTTTTTCGCTTCGTTTACTTTTAATCCCGGTAGAACGTTCTGGAACCCGGGTGATAAATAGTGATACGCAATGATCAGAAAACTTGATGTATTTGGTTTCAATAGTGGTTGTACTACTCACAACCGTGCTAAAGTAAATTTATAGGGTACTAGCTGTACCCGCGCGGTTTCACTCGCGTGTTTCATACGTTGGTGTTTATGAGATTTAGTGTGAAGTTTAAATTAGCCAACGGAATTAAAACATCAAAATTACCTTCATTAAAGTTTCCTGAGAAGCGGAATATTTTGACTCCCTGCCGTGCTTCCCCAAAACCAGCAATAAAAGTACCATCCTAAAACACCTGGAACTCAAATGGGAATAGTTCTCCCGCTGCCATGAGTTCACAGGTGGTTCCGTAGGTGCAATTCCAAGACATTTCAGCGACGTATTCACGCTTTGAACCATAAATAGCTCCTGACCGATCCTGGGTGAAAGGTTGGAATCTTTCCCAGTTGTTAGACACGTGGTGCACAATGCTGTCTCGAATTTGAGAAGCCATGGCCACATTACTGTTCATTAAATAGGATAGAGATGAAAATAAGCATACGCCATCGCCAGGGATTCACTATTTGGCAAAGAATTTGCACGCCATTAGAAGTGATAATTTGACTAACCATTTTTAATTAAACAAAGCTTACGACCAGGAGGCTTAAAATGGACGCTTTGGCAGAATCATATTATGATCTGCGTACAATACATACATCCCGTAATGCATCTGTTTGACAGCTGCTATTTGACATTAGACTTCACTTTATCAATTCATAGTTTGTGGACCATTATATGAAACTCCATAAAAAACTGTCAAACAGATGAATTCATCATCATCATCATTTCAGCCGAAAGACGTCCACTGGTGGACATAGGCCTCCCCCAAGCACCGCCACTTTGACCGGTTCTGTGCTTCCCGCATCCAGCGGATACCTGCGGCCTTCACAAGGTCATCGGTCCACCTTGTAGGAGGCCTTCCAACGCTACGTCTTCCGGTACGCGGTCACCACTCCAGTACCTTTCGGCCCCATCGGCCATCAGTTCTGCGAGCAATGTGCCCTGCCCACTGCCACTTAAGCTTGGCAATTCTTCGGGCTATGTCAGTTACCTTGGTTCGCCTGCGGATCTCTTCATTTCTGATTCGATCACGTAGGGAAACTCCAAGCATAGCCCTCTCCATTGCCCTTTGTGTGACTTTTAGCCTTCTGATAAGGCCCATTGTAAGCGACCATGTTTCAGTGCCATAGGTCATCACTGGCAACACGCACTGGTTAAAGACTCGTCTTGAGACAGTGCGGTATGTGCGATGAGAAGATATTGCGAAGCTTCCCGAACGCTGCCCAGCCGAGTCAGATTCGACGATTGACCTCTTTCTCGAAGTTGGACCTACCTAACTAGACAGTTTGTCCGAGGTAAACATACTCGTCCACAACTTCGAGTGTAGCGCCTCCGATCTTCATGAGAGTGGGTGTTACATGGGCATTTGACATGATCTTTGTCTTATCCATGTTTATTTTCAGACCCACTCTTTCGGAAGCTCTACTGAGGTCATCGAGCATTGCACTGAGGTCCTCCATGGTCTCAGCCATGACAACTATATCGTCGGCAAACCGTAGGTGAGTGATGTACTCGCCATTGATGTTGATGCCTAGCCCTTTCCAGTCCCGAACCTTGAAGACATCCTCCAGTGCAGCGGTGAACAGTTTCGGAGAGATAACGTCTCCCTGCCTCACACCTCGTTGCAGAACCTGGTCTGGTCCTGGAGTCGGACCAACATAGTGGCGTTTTTGTACAGACACTTCAGCACCTCGATGTACCGATAGTCGATCTGGCACCGTTGAAGAGACTGCAGTACAGCCCATGTCTCGATCGAATCAAAGGCTTTCTCGTAGTCCACAAACGCTAAGCAGAGAGGCAGGCCGCAGCGTATGTATGTGGTCTACTGTGCTAAAGCCTTTACGGAATCCGGCTTGTTCGGGAGGCTGGAAGTCGTCAAACCTTCGCGCGAGACGGTTCGTAATGACTCTTGAAAACAGCTTGTAGACATGGCCCAGAAGTGAGATGGGCCTATAATTCTTAAGGAGGGTATTGTCACCCTTCTTAAAGAAAAGGATCACCACACCTCTGTTCCATGCCTGTGGCGCTTTGCCCTCGAGTATGACGGAATCAAACAGCTTCTGGAGGACCTTGAGAACGGGTTTTCCGCCGGCCTTCAGGAGCTCGGCCGTAATTCCATCATCACCCGGTGCCTTGTTGTTTTTAAGCTGCTTCAGAGCCATCCTAATCTCGTACAAGCTGACGTCCGGGATGTCTTCAGTGTAATGTCGGGTCAATCTAGCTCTTGGGTCATTTGCCAGATTCGTACCGGGGTTATATGTTGATGTGTATAACTGCCCATGGAACCTCTCGATCTCTCCCAACAGCTCAGGTTTGGTGGGTAAGATCCTGCCGTCATCGGTCTTCAGTTTTGCAAGCTGGCTCTGCCCGATAGACAGATCTCTTGAAAAGACCTTGGAGCCCTTATTTCGCTCTATCGCGTCCTTAATGCGGTCTGCATTAAAGCGGCGAAGGTCGCTTTTCAAGGACTTCAGAGATCTGTCTATTGAGCTGGCGGTACTTAAGCGCATCGTCTGAAGACTGCAGTATCAACTCGCGCCTCTCCTCCATGAGCTTTATAGTAAGATCAGAGAGCTTCTTGTTTTTATTTGTAAGACGGGTCTTAAAGATCTTAGACCCGACCGTATGGACAGTTTCCACGAACCCATCGTTAACAGATGAATTGCGGGATATCAATTGTTGTTGTTGTTGTTGTTGTGTGTTGGGCCATTTTAGGCCCTCAGTAAGTAACGTAAAAAATATTACTTGAACGTAATTTTCTTTATAGAGAGCTACCTTTTTACAACCCTTACAACACCAGCCTAAACCAACGATACTCAATCAATCAATCAACTCAGCCTTTATCAGTCCACTGCTGGACATAGGCCTCTCCCAGGCAGCGCCACAACACCCTGTCCTCCACCTTCCGCATCCAGTCTGTCCCAGCCATCTTTTTAAGGTCGTCGGCAACCAAAGATATTAAACAAAAAAATTAAAGTACGAACGTAGGTATTCAAGGACACTTTTTCTAGTAAGAACGACTAATACTAAAAACTATTATAGTAATACCACAGTGTGAAATACCTACACAATAAGTGATTCGCAAAGAAATAGAAATAACAAAATTCCAACCAGGCAATAGGTCAATTATTGCAAACACAATTATTATCCTCCAATTTAAAATTAGGATGCGAAACAAACCAAAACGAAGACATAGGACCCAGATATATGCCAGTGACCTTGATTGCTTAGCTTGCGTGTTCTGTACTGAGCTCACGCAACGGCTCGTACGTTCAGCCAGTAATAGGACTCGCCCATCAAGGAGCGCTGTCCCCAATTTGTAGCATTATTAATTTATTATCCAAAAAACAAAAGGTATTTTAAAAAAAACGCGTATGCTAAAAGATCAATAATTACATTATCTTTAAATTGGTGAAAATTTCAGAAAAATACGCTTGGTAGATTTTGCGCCATTCTCAGTTTTTAATCCGCGTTAGACATAACTTTACAAATTAATTTCACTATGTAAACATAATCTAAAATATTCACATATTAAATTATTGAAAAAATGCTCTAATTTAACACAATTATATTTTTTTCAAATCATTAACACTACTCGTTCAGACGTGATCTTCAGTATAAAATCATTAAAAGTCGGTTATCGTCGCCTTAAACCAAACGACGATAAAAAATATTTCAAAGCAAATTAGTAGTAATAACAAAATATCGCAGAACAGAAATTTCGGTATAAATAGCTTGAACGTGTATCGCTTAGGTAACCTCGGGTTTTACAGTATTCTGTATTCTATGATTGATACATGACTTCGTTTTTTGAAACGACCGGCTTGCAAGCCGCGACATTGTGAAGTTTTCCCCTTGGCATTCTTGACTTTATTGCTATAACTGCAACGTTCATATTACCTGAATACCAATTAGAACCTCATTTCATTATCTTTTAGCAGACGCCTGCATACTGAAAAATACTGGCCACCTGTAAATTGGCATAAAAAGTTTAGAACGTTATTACGCCTGCATTTTATTGAAACAGGTACTGGCCGCCTATAAATTGGCATAAAAACTAAAGATAAACCTCAAGGAACTTCCAAAAATTCTTATTTCAATGTAAAATATGCATTAACGCGTTGTCGTAAAATTCAATTTGGATCTTTATCGGCCTCCGAATTCTAATTTTAATGTAAAGTATGCAATAACGCGTTGCCGTAAGATTCAATTTGGATCTTAACTGCATTTGGTACATTTTTCATACAAACATTAAACACCCTTATTTACACCCATAAGGGCCGAATTTCGTAAAATCCTTTCTTAGTGAGCACCTAGAAGCCAAAAGGAACAATCAGGCCAACATTCATGTCTCTAACTTTAAAACCTAGGACTTTCATACAAACTTTGACACCCGTTTTCAACCCTTTGGGGTGCGAATTTAAGAAAATCCTTTCTGAGTGCGCTCCTGCACCCCATAGAGAGTGCTTGGGCCCAATTTTAGACCTCACGGCCCAGTAGTTTCCGAGATTTCGTGATGAGTGTTCAGTGAGTGGACTTCTCTTTTATATATTACTAGCTGACCCGTGCCCACTTCGTTGGGCGGTAAACATTTTACCGTCTTTTCATTTTTCGGATTAAATTATGGCCTTATGTTATGACACTCACAAAATAATAACGTGGCTTTCAATGGGTAAAAGATTTTTTCAAAATCGGTTCAGTAGATCCAGAGATTACCCCTACAACCTCACAAACTATAAAGTATTAATATAAGTAGATGAAGCAACGGTTTAGCAATATCCTTAAAAAAAATGACTCGCATTCCGTTTGCTCACTATAGGCAAGCGACTTTTCGACAAAATCAATAGCAGTGAATTGGGACTGGGATTGTGAATTCAACTGCACATTTACCGCTGAGTCGGTGACGGTCGGTGATTCTTCAATTTTGCGTGAGGGGTCAAAAGATATTTTTAGAGTTCCGTACCCAAAGGGTAAAACGGGAACCCTATTACTAAGGCTCCGCCGTTTGTCCGTCTGTCACTAGGCTGTATCTCATGAACCGTGATAGTTAGACAGTTGAAATTTTCACAGATGATGTATTTCTGTTGCCGGTATAACAAATAATACTAAAAAACAGAATAAAAAAAATATTTAAGGGGGCTCCCATACAACAAACGTGATTTTTTTGCTCGTTTTTGCTAGATATTGATAACGGCAACAGGTAGACGCTTGAAATATTCACAGAATATTAAGTTATAATATATTCACGTTAAAAATAAATAATTAAATTAAAATAAACCAAATATTTAAGGGGGGCTCCCATACAACATACGTGATTTTTTTGCTATTTTTATAGATAATGGTACGGAACCCTTCGTGGGCGAGTCCGACTCGCACGTGGCCGGTTTTTTTATTATTTAAATTAGCCAATGGAATTAAAACATCAAAATGACCTTCAATAAAGTTTCCTGAGAATCGGATTATTTTGACTCCCTGCCGTGCTTCCCCAAAACCAGCAATAAAAATACCATCCTGAAACACCTGAAACTCAAATGAGAATAGTTCTGCCGCTGCCATTTTTTTTTTTTTGGGTGGTAAATTATCAAATAACTTCTCCCGCTCTGGCCGGAGCGGGGAGGGCGTGTCAGACTGTTACTGACTAAAACCCACCCATGTTTCTTCAAATGCCTGTGTGCCAGGGCCACGATATCCCTTTCGAACA
Organism: Tiliacea aurago; assembly: GCA_948098905.1. Taxonomy (NCBI): domain Eukaryota; kingdom Metazoa; phylum Arthropoda; class Insecta; order Lepidoptera; family Noctuidae; genus Tiliacea; species Tiliacea aurago. The sequence goes on along the minus strand of OX402579.1, from coordinate 4,305,108 downwards.
GGCTCGTAACCCTGGCAGGCATTAGTCCTTCCGGACCCCGTCATCTCTTTGAGGCGCGCGTGGAACACAACGCGCCGTCAACCCGGGCCTGGTCCTTATCGGACGGCGAGCTACCCATCGCTCACCGTCCGCAAGCCCGCGCCCACGGTGGCCGGGAATCGGCCTGCGATTCCCGACGCCCGGGGCGTCTCCTGCGGTGACTAAGGGCGTGAGGGCGCGAACCCTGCCTCACCCTCACGCGTTCCGCCTCCTCCTTCGCATGCATTACTGCTTTGCAGAAGGAGGTGACGGCCTCGCGTGCACTCTCGCTCCGAACCATGGCCTGAACCAGGGCCAGATGCGAGAGATCGCCGCCGCCGATCGCCTCAGTGAGGACATGGCGGTGCTCCGCCCAAGCAGGGCAGACCTCAACCGTATGCTCCAACGTGTCCTCCGGGCGATCCACACAGTGGTAACAGCCGGGCGTTACCTCCCGCTTTATTCTGAATAGGAACCTCCCGAAACAATTGTGTCCGGTGAGGACGTGCGTCAGGCGGAAGGTGAGGAAGCCTAGCCACTCCTTATAGAGGGGACTTATCGCCACAATTGTGGCATGCAAATTCTTTGCCAAATAGTAAATATCCCTGGCGATGGCGCATGCTTATTTTCATCTCTCTCCTTGAACAGTAACGTGGCCATGTCATTGTCTTCTCAAATTCGAGACAGCATTGTGCGCCACGTGTCTAAAAACTGGGAAATATTCCAACCTTTCACCCAGGATCGGTCAAAAGGAGCTGTTTATGGTTCAAAGCGTGAATACGTCGCTGAAATGTCTTGTAATGGCACCTACGGAACCACCTGTTAACTCATGGCAGCGGGAGAACTATTCCCATTTAAGTTCCAGGTGTTTCAAGATGGTGTTTATAATAATCTGATTCTCAGGAAATTTCAATGAAGGTCATTTTGATGCGTGTCAGACTTTTACGGTCGGAAATATTTCAAAGCAAATTAGTAGTAAGTAATAACAAAATATCGCAGAACAGAAATTTCGGTAACTATAGCTTGAACGTGTATCGCTTAGGTTTGTATTCTGTGATTGATACATGACTTCGTTTTTTATCCGATCGGCTTGCAAGCCGTGATTAAGGTTAAACATTGTGAAGTTTTCCCCTTGGCATTCTCGACTTTAATGCTATAAATGCAACGTTCAAATTACCTGAATACCAATTAGAACCTCATTTCATTATCTTTTAGCAGATGCCTGCATACTGAAAAATACTGGCCACCTAGAACTGGAATAAAGACTTTAGAACGTTATCACGCCTGCACTGAAACATACTGGCCACCTAGAAAAAAAACTAAATAAAAAGAAACTTCCAAAAAATATTATTTCAATGTAAAATATGCATTAACGCGTTGTCGTAAAATTCAATTTAGATCTTTATCGGCCTCCGAATTCTAATTTCTATGTAAAGTATGCAATAACTCGTCGCCGTAAGATTCAATTTGGATCTTAACTGGATTTGGTACATTTTCATACAAACATTAAAAACCCTTATTTTCACCCTTAAGCGCCGAATTTCGTAAAATCCTTTCTTAGTGAGCACCTAGAAGTCGAAAGGAACAATCAGGCTAACATTCATGTCCCTAACTTTAAAAACATAGGACTTTCATACAAACTTTGAGACCCCTTTTCAATCGCTTAAGGTGCGAATTTATAAAAATCCTTTCTTAGTGCGCGCCTGCACCCCATAGAGAGTGCTTGTGCCAAATTTTAGACCTCACGGCCCAGTAGTTTCCGAGATTTCGTGATGAGTGGTCAGTGAGTGGACTTCTCTTTTATATATATAGATATATAAGCTGTTAGGGAAAGATTCAATTAAACAAGTACCTTCTTACACAATATAATATTTATTGCAACGTACCTACATAATTTAAAGGTGCACAATAAATAATGTGGCAGGCCACATGCCTTCCCCAAACACTTGGGCATCCACACCAATACTACCAGTCTCGGATCTAGTTGTATTGGTGTTTTTAACCTGCAATGAGTCTATAACAATAACTCATAGCGAGTCCGTGAGTTATACGACTTAATAGCTTCTAGCTCAATCACACAAGTACCGAGCTATTAAAGGTGTGCTTATAAAGGGATCGTAAAGATTATGCAAACCAACCTAGTCCGTACAATAAGCCTAACTCTCTCGTAGATTAAATTATTACATTACAGATATACTCTGTGATCTCTCAATATAATCCTTTCATTTGACGGAACTACGACCCTTGGCATCAAACACAGAATAAACCTGTGTTCACACTTTGAACGTGGCCTACGGGTATAAATGGTGACGCTTTCATTACCTGGCGCGGAAAACTTCCCTCATTACCGATATATGGCTAACTAAAGCCTTCCTTACAAACGGATGACCACACCTCAAGGTTTTCTTGCACCCGAATCAATTCCAATCATCAGACCACGGGGCCACACCAAGGCATCACGTATCAATTGTGAAATACAACCATCTCAAAAGGCTAGCATAAACAGCCAGACCTGTAACAACGTACTCGTGTCGTAAGGCACATCATCATTTCAGCCGAAAGACGTCCACTGCTGGATATATGCCTCCCCCAATGGGAGGGTTTGCCATAATCGCCACGCTTGGCAGGCGGGTTGATGATCGCAGTATGGTGTTAAAATGCATAGAGAACGCTGCTGCCCATTATCTAGTAAGTCCCTTAGTTGCCTTTTACGACACCCACGGGAAGAAATAGGAATAATGCTAAGGCACATGCATAAGGCACATGTAAGTAAGTAATCAGTAAGTAATCATTTATTTACCAATAACTTAGCCGAGGTAACATCAGTTTTGTATGAATAAGGGATGGGTATGGCTATTACTAATGAGTAAGACCCCTGCCCATCAAACTAGAAAAATCCTTTATCTTGAAGGAGGATCTTATAGAAGGATGTAAAACCTAGGATATCTAGCATGAACAAAGAATATGGTTGAATACTCACATGATTCAGCTTCGAATTAAACTAATTGAAACCCCATCGGGTTATTTGGGCACAGTCTGGTCTTCCAGAACTAAGTCCCTATTCCAAAACCTATTGGTCTCCTTTTCAGCAAGTCATGTTCTCGCCAACTCTCTTCCACCATAAACCAAATAGAATTATTTGTCTATTGGTTACTTTGAAATTATTTATTAGGCATTTTTTCCAACAGAATGTGGGAAATTATGTATGTATTTTTATTCATTTTAAATTAGCAATAAAACTTGTAATTAATTTACTCGACATAATTTCTAGCGTCATATAACGTCGTTCACAGGCATGCCACGAGCCTGCTCCCTCCGACAATAGATGTCGCTGCTTGTTGCTTAATTTATTGATTTTGCAACGTCACAGTTCCCGTGGGATAGTTTCCGACATCCACGCAGGCAAAGCCGTGGGCAAAAGATAGTTAAATACAAGGCCAGGTTTATTCACGATAATAGTCTTTACCGATGTCAGTGATGTCTAAGATATACGAAGGTGCTGACATTTACAACAAACACAAACATCTCTTGTATCAGCACTAACTTTTAGAGAATAATTCACACAGTGGTACCTAATAATATCGACAGTCAGCAAGTTGTTAGCGGAGCTGACTGCCCTGGGTGCCCTGCATGTATGCACATACAGTCAGACAAATTAATTGTTAAGCAAATTGCCACGCTATGTCAAATTTCTGTGTTATTTTATTTATTACATACAACTGCCAAGTTGCTGCAGCTGTTAAGTGGGTAGTCAATACTACCAACTTAAATTGCCCGTATTTTCAAATCACAAACGCCATTCTTTGAAACTTATGATTTAAATTGAAACTGTGTGTAATAAATGGCTTTATCACGGCAAATTGACGTAGGGCGTCAATTTGCTTAATAATAAATTTTCCTGACTATACATTTAATTATCGATTGTGGATGCTTTTATTCTAAATATAATAACTTTTGATCTGCAATACTGCAATACAATTTATGATTAAGAAGGACAAAAAGCTGAATATAAGATGGACGCTGAGCGGTTTAGTTCCCAAAATTGTGAAATGCAATGGACGGTGCTGTAGTAGTCGCAGTAAATTTTGCATTCCACAGCGGACACGTTCATCTGAAAGAAATTAATACATTTCAGTTAAGATGAAAGTACTTCTACTAAAATCGAAGCAATGTCAGATAGATCACTTAACTGTTAGCTTCTAGACTCAGTAAAGTTATGAAGGGTCTCCGAAACGACAGATTGTAATTTTCAATTTTTACGCTATTGATAAAACGATAATATAGTATATTGATCAATCGCCCACATCGATGGGCAAATTGATCGACTACCAAGTGTAATTGAAGCGATTGACAATATTACTACAAAAGAAATTGATGGTAATTGATCGTTTCGGGGACCCCTTACAGCAACCAGTGCAGCGTTTAATAAGCATCTTGGACGCGCGTTCAGTGTATACGTCATGTGTTTAGGCCCTAAGAACTACTTACTCGTGCAAAGTATAGTTTTCACATCACATAAAATATGGATATCGCTCATGTTATCAGCTATCAAATCAAAAACTATGGCAGCGATAAAGAAATAAAAGATGGGCTGCCCAAAAATAATAGTCACCCAGTCTACATTATTTTCTATTCCGGTTGAACCCTAAAACAAAAGTAAATATAAAAGAAAAGACAGAAAGAAAAATAATTTTATTCGTCACAGAAACACGTGCATACGAAAACATAAACTCGAGTAGGTAAATATTACACAAAACAAGTCTACAATATAATCACGAGCACAAAAAAAAAAAACAAATAGTCGGCAACCGCACGTCATGACTGTGACAAAAAGGCTTGCACTCAGCATGATGCTGTGCTATGGGGGACCCACAACACAGCGCTGAATTTCAGTGGTTAAAAAAATATATTTAAATTATATATTATAATTATATATATATTATAATAAAACTTAAATGTTATATCTATTCACATTAGGCCCGGTAGGTAGCCAAGTAATGCATACTTACGCTACTGCATTGTCACATCAGAGGTATTGACTACGTCATGATAAATTAAAAATGAATTATGTTCAGAACGTCTAAATATGATAGGTAGGTATGATAAATGCTAGGTAAAATAAACTTACAAATTGTTTATATGCGTTAATTTCTCAAACGAATCGTACATAGTTTTGGTTAAAGTACACACTATACTGAATATAGTCTGCAAAATAAAAAAAATCTTCATTTATTTTTTTAATCTTAGCAAATTCTTATGAATCAATAATATTAGCTTACACATACTTACCAAAAACTTTAAATGTCGCCAAAGATCCCTTAATGTGTTGTCAAGAGTCTCGTACATTTGAATTAACTTGTTTACTGCTGATCTATTCTGAAGTAAATCGTTTAAATCCGCGGTTTTTACCGCCATTTTGAATACTTTAGTACGATAGTACAGCAAACTAAAGCACATAACCATAGATATTCTCCACATATCATTAGCAAACAATAAGAAAAGTAAACATATATATCAATAGACTGAATCGTATACAATAATGCCGGGGCTGAATAGAAAATACTCGCTATACAACACACTCTGACTCCCACAGCGAAAAATATACCAAACATGGCAAATATTACCAATTTTCGGTACTCTTTCTTAGCATCAGGAAAATTATCAATCGTATGTATATATTTAAAGTAGGTATTCATGTAATCTTCTTTAGTTAGCAATGAGACCAAGACGTTAAATATATATTCTCCGAAGCCCAGATATTTATAAAAAGAAAATACAGGGCTCAATTCGAAGCATCCAACCATTAAGCTGATGATAGTAGCAAGTACGATCGGGTACAATTTTGAAAGTAGTGGTGATGATTGAAAGTTTTGACTACATCCGAGGATAAAACGATAGTACATTATAGGTTTTATGTTGCACACATGCGCTGGCTGGTTACCAATCATGGTGTCCTCTTTTTTTTCCAGTAAATGTTTTAATTTATTCAATGAAACTGCTGCACACTACTCGACTCCCAGCACCAGAACTGTGTTGTGGTAACATAATAGAAAAACCTTCTTGTTTTATTACACTTACGGAGTGTTTAAATCGATATTGTGAGTCTATTTTGATATAATTTATTGAAACTAAAAATATAACTGAATTTTTAATGGGGTAATCGCTGTATTTTATATAATGAACCTGTGTTTTTAATGTCAGGTACTTAATCGGTTTTGAAGCCAAATCAAAATCAAAAGTCATCTATTCAAACTAGGCTGAGAATCATCACTTTTTGAACACCAAAACTACATAAGACCGTCCCCCGAAATGCCCGCCTTTCAACAATCAAATCTAAGGTTAGCTTATTTGATTGGTTGTTGAAAAGTAGGATATGTAGGTCAAACAATGCCAAATGCAAATATGCGGAAGATTAGCTCCTCTGCACTCGTATTAATAAACAATGCTAAACTTGTATAAACTAGTTATAACATTATAGTAAATTTTGTTGATCTGCGACAATATTCATGAAACCAAAATAGAAAAAAACGAAGCACCAGGTAATGCTTTTTTTTTTTTTGAGTGGGAAATTATTAAATAATTTCTCTCGCTCTGGGCGGAGCGGGAGGGCGTATCAGACTTTTACTGACTAAAACCCACACGTGTTCCTTAATTTGCTTGTGTGCCAGAGCCACGATATCCCTTTCAGACAAACTAGCAACCCTGGCAGGCATTGGCCCTATCAGGCCCCGTCAGTTAAATGGACCACCACCGTATTATATACTGTGTGGTCACTTTCTGATGTCTCTTTGAAATGTAGACCGTCCATGTGGCACCCAAAACCTTTGTCTTAATAGAGCTAAATTTTGATAGACACTTACATGATAAAATCAAAATCAAAAGTAATTTATTCAAACTAGGCTGAGAATCAGCACTTTTAAAACGTCAAAATTACATGAGACAGTCCCCCAAAAACGCCCATCCTTCACCACTTCCTAGTGCTTTAGCTGGGAAGAAGAAGTGGCGCAACAAACTCCCCAGCAGCACAGCTGTCTGTTCATATAATATATAAAACTTGAATCTATACAATAAAATGTAAAATGCAACACAAAACATTAAATTAAATTATTTGCCTTATGTTAGCTAGCACACACCATTATACAAAAAAATATAATTTATGTAATAATCGTCGAAAACTATACTCAAGCAGAAATAACGTAAACAAAACGTATCTAATTATAAGCCTCCAGGCATAATGGGCGTGCCTGCTTAAAAAAAGTTTTTCTGATGCAGTTCGGATATAATTGTGTGCGTAAAATCTGAATCTTTTGGAAGAAGTATAGGCTCTTTTTGATTATGTGATAAATTCGTGTATCTAAATCTATCTTTACACCTAATAAGTCCTTCCTCGCCTATATATAATTTCAGTGATCTCGATAAGTTGGTTGTGATTGCCTCAACTTCTTTAGGAAAATGTTTAGCCTGAATTTCTAATATTTTAGTCTCTCTTTTGTCTGTATCATATACTATCATTGGTTTTGGAATATCTAGACTTGGTCTATGATTATCTAAAGGTATTGAATTCGAAAGACCCTCCCCAGCAATTGGAATTTGAGTATCTATATTATTATTATGAATTGTAGGCCACTTATTTGAGTTACTTGTTAAAAAGTCAGGTCCTATGAGCCATCTATTGTAATCATCTACCCATTCCGTCCTAGTGCCTACATCAGATGGATTTAATTCAGTTGGCACATATCTGATTTGTAAAGTCTTGTTCTGTTTTATTTCGTTGATTCTACGTGCCACAAATGGCGGAAGTAATTTATCTGATTTGAGCCAGCTTATTACTATTTGACTATCAGTCCACAAAAAATTTGCTATGATTTTTAATCGTAATTTTTTTGCTACTTAACAAGTCTACATCCAATAAGTACTCCCAGCAATTCAAATCTTGGCATCTGTAAGTCATTTTGCTTCTTTAACGACACTAATCTAGACTTGCCAATAACAAAGTTGACACCATTATTAGTGTGCAAAGTACTGCGTAAATAAATTACTGCTGCATAAGCACGCATAGACGAATCCGTAAAACAATCTAGTTCGTATTCAATTTGCTCCGCTTGGCTTTTATTTAAACCTTGCGCAAAATAACGATCAACATGAATACTCTTTAGACATACAAAGTTTGATGTAAATTTTATACATCGAATTACTATTATTAAATTAAATAACATAATATTGATTGTAATTATTGCAATTTATTACATTATACTAAACGTTAATCGATAATTTATTACATCTTATTTTAAAATAAATCAATAATAACAAGTCGTTCATTCATTTTAGTCATTTTTGAGACTGTTGCTGGACGGTCGAAAATTGTGTTTATAACTCAGGAGTGATATGAGGTACTACATTTGCATGAATAAGACGAGTAACTCCTGTTCGAGTTGTAATACTAAACTGTACTATAAGACTTAATAAGTTGTTTATCTGTTGCCAAATGTAAATATTCATAAATTAATTTATTAAATAATAGGCAGTTTGAGTAAATTAGTATTATGTTCCGTTAAGTCTTCTGCATACCGGGGCGACATGTCGCGCGACGCGACGCGACACAAAGGCACCGCTCGTCCCGCGACACGCGGGGCCTTTGTGCCGTGTCGCGTCGCGCGACAAGTCGCGCTGGTATGTAGAAGCCTTTATTTATGAGCGCTGGCTACCACAATCGAGCAACACCCTACATTGTAGTTTTATTTTAGTTTCTAAACTATCTACAGTTACTAGGGCCGTCTGCAACAACGTAGTGCTACATGCATTCATCATCTGGACATAGGCCTCCCCTAAAGGGGGGGTTTGCCATAATCGCCACGCTTGGCTGGCGGGTTGGCGATCGCAGTATGGTGTTAAAATGCATAGAGAACGCTGCTGCCCATTCTCTAGTAAGTCCCTTAGTTGCCTTTTACGACACCCATGGGAAGAAATGGGAGGGTGCTATTCTTTACGTCCGGCACCAAACGGACAACTACTATACGGACTATATTTATTTATTTATTTAGGTTAGCCAACAATTGTTTACACAATATATTAACAATATTTTACATAATAGATACATTTATAAGTGCAACAATCACTTACAGGCTAACACAACATTCACCATTTAATGGTTTTACATAATAATACAAAGCCAAAAAGGATATAATACGAGTATACAATTAAAGTTATTCAATAGTTTTGGTGATTCACGAGTAACAATAATAATATCAAAAATAAAATAATATAACAATAAGATTAAAACATTTAATTTAACAAAAAAATATATAATAATCTAAAATAATAAAAATTAAAATTATAACATTCGGTAAGGACTATAAGCATTATTAGTATGTAAAGTATCAGTTGGTACGGACTTCACTGGTTGTGTTAGCTTAGTTGGACATAATGGTCGATTATGATTGCAGAACTTATTACAATGTCGACATTTCCGTTTGGCACGGCAATTGTCAGCCCTATGGCCTTCACCGAAACAATAACAACAGCTTCCTAATTGAGCCTTTCTTTCCTGTAAGGTTTTGTGCACACTACACTCATCATTAAAACGTTCCTGCTTACAAAATATATAATTTTTTTTTTAGCTGGCTCATTGGACCTGTCACCGTCATTTGGTCTTTTCCGAGGGTGCAGTTTATTTTTATTATGCTGTCTATTTTTATATCTAGATTTTTCCTTTCTGAAGTTTGATGTAAATCTACGCCTTTTATTATAACTAGTCTCTTCCAATCTCACATGTAATGATCCTAACAATGACGTATTATATATAAACACGTTATCAACCAACATCTCGGCGCTTAAAAACGGCGACGATATAAATTAAAAACAAACATAGCGTCGCGCGACAGGTTAGTGCGTGACTGAGCGCAATGTGGCCAATTGGCTTCATTTCATGTTGCCATTTTAGAGTGCGGACAACGTATCTATAGTTTTATACATCATTGGATCCTAATGTAATATTATCAGAAGCCTATTTGTCTTCGGTAGTTGTAGCATTTTTATTTATATTGTCTTTTGCAGTTTTCTTTAATCTATTTGATGTTTTCCAAGCCGATATGATATACTCTAAAAACTTTATAATTATTATCAATAGACTCATCTTCGTTATATTCGCGGGCGCGAGTCGCGACAGGCACCGACAACGAAATTGTGATACTAGTGTCGCGTCGCGCCCGCGATATCGCAGTAGTCTGTACGAGCCTTGAATTTGTAAATATAATAATGTTTCGTGTGGTGCCGGACGTTAAGAATAGCACCATCCTATTTCTTCCCGTGGGTATCGTAAAAGGCGACTAAGGGACTTACTAGAGAATGGGCAGCAGTATTCTCTATGCATTTTAACAGCATACTGCGATCGCCAACCCGCCTGCCAAGCGAGGCGATTATGGCAAATCCCCCCTATGGGAGAGGCCTAAGTCCAGCAGTGGACGTCTTTTGGCTGAAATGATAATTCGTAAAAGAAATCCTCGGGGAACCTTTCTAAAATCATTACACTAAGATGATTGTGATTTACATCTTTACCTCGGAACTTAATATTCTAAGATGTCTCTCAATTTCATTTAGAACGTGCTTACAATCCTTGACTTGACTAGATTCCGGTGATTTAATTCTATATAGTGCTACATAATGAGCATCAATCATTACACTAGGTTTTCCATACCGTTCCTTTAATGTGTCGACAGCAATACGATAGTTTTTGTCTGTTGTGTCCAACCCATCAAGCGCCTGTTTCGCGTCACCCTGAAGAACCGATCGAAGGTACAACAGTTTATCTACATCATTAATATTTCTCTTAACAACGTTCGATGAAAACTGATCCCAAAATTGGTACCACTTTAGAACATCACCATCAAACTTGCCAAACTCCGTTTTTTGGTAACTTACTAATTGTGTTAAAATTGTTGTCATTATTTGTAAAAACAAATGCGCGATTTCGATTATTCTGTTTTATTACATCTATTTCTGCTATTAAATATTCGGCCTGAATCTGTGTGGACGTACCTATACTGACTAATTTCCTCAACGTTGATTTATTTTATCAATGTATAAGTATACTTTTTTGACATAATCTCATACTTTATTATATTATATAATGAAAAAAAATTACAACATGAAAAATATAAAAAGTAAAAAAGACACTTAAGCGTCGAAGTACTCGTCCGCATCGCTGTCATCCGGAAACGGTGCCCAGAAGACTGGCAGCATTGCCACGTTGAATGGCAATGCTAATTCTTTGGCCGAAGAACGAGCCAGCCCTCTGGTCACGTGAAGTGTCGATCAGTCGGCGAGAAATTTCCTTAAAAAGGAGACGCGCACTCGGGCCCCATGACCCGAGCGTTTCGACCCCAAACGGCTCAAAACTGTAGTTACCCATAAGATTACAGTATTTGCGCCGCTTGAGGGTCTCAGCAGCCGCAGCAGCGGAGCCAGCACAGCCAGCCGTGCTTGGAATATGAGATGGCGCAAGGGTGTCGACACAGGTTGCGTCCCACACCAGAGGCCTACCCACCTTCCAAGGCAATAACGTCATGCCGTCTGGTCTCTTCCCATCGTCACGTACCAATCCGTTTGGTTCTAATACCGCTGGTACGCCGGCGGTGACAAGGGCTCGAAGAATAATATCGTTGATGCTGGCGTGCCGAGCTATGCGACCTGCGCTCCTGCAACAGGACAGGCCATGGTGTCCGAGACCGTCGACGGCTTCACCGCAATGACACTGATGCGGAGCAACACAAGGTGCGCCCAAGCGGAGACACGTAGCGAGCCGAAACAATGAGTCATCCATCATAGTGCCTATGGTGGATGACGGTAGCGCCTGAAGCCATAAACCTGACTCCCATTCTCCCACAGCCAGCAGACGGGCACGCTCAGCAGTATTAAGTGACGAGTTTATCAGGGTATTCCGAATAACACTGCAGAGCGGCACATCCCACTGTCTCTGAGAGGACGGGTTGTCAGGCAAATCCGTATTGGGACAAGCCATTTTCCAAGCGTTCAAAGCGTCGGTCAAACACGGTCCAGACCTCAAAATCAACCAGTGAGGAAGATAAAATGTTCCTGGTTAATTTATCAGTACTGTGAACCGAGGAGATGAAGGCCGGTAAACTGATACTTGAAATTTTGCGGATGCCGAGACCTCCCAGGCGAATGGGAAGTGTGGCTTGCTGCCACGCTCGGTCGTCCAGGGCCACATTTAGGATAGAAGTTAGTGTGTTCCTAATAATTTGGTCAACTTTTGCTAAAAGTTGTGGATGTCTCCATAGATGTGAGGAGCGAAGGCTATAAGTAAATTTTGGTCCAAAACAACAGTATCGAATGAGTGTGAAGGCCGAATGGATGTTAATTTTAAAAATTCTTTCCGAGACATCATTAAAATTTTGTATTTTCTCCTCAATGAACGTTGGAAAGGATTCGTCAAAAATTGGGGAGCCCAGGAGGTGAAGAGAATTTTTTTCCATAATTTTGATATTTGGTGCTATTGTATTAAATTTTGCTATGGTAGTCTGTCTGTCAGTGGTTTGGGGAAGATAAATTTCACATTTTGAAAAGTTAAGGTCAAGGCCAATGGAACTGATTTTTTCTTTTAAAAAAGTTAAATCTTTTATGACTGTGTCTACATCGCCTCCTAGGGTTCCGTCATCCAAATACCAAACGTTGAATTCAGAATTTAGTTGTCGAATAATTGGATTTATTGCCAAACTAAAAATGACTGGCCCAAGGGGGTCACCCTGTTGACATCCAACAGCTGATCTCAAAAGGTTGTCTTTATAAAGTAGTTTAGACGGATGCCGGTAACATTGATAAAGAAAACTGTAAATTTTGGGTATTTCTTTTTGAACTTCTGTCAACAAGGTGTCCCTGTTTACGGAATTGAAAGCGTTCTTAATATCAACCTTAAGGATGACCTCACCTTTACCACTATTGAGGTAGGTGGATAAAGCGTGTACCGCAGCCTCACTGCCCCCTTTAGATCCGAAGCCCAGCTGTAGGGGCTGGAACTTGCTGGCCAGTGTTTCTCTGTTAAAAGCACAGCAAATTTTGGCTGCGATACGACGATAGGTGGACCCTACAGCAATGGGACGAATGCCGCCATCCTTCTTGCGCAGGGCGCATAGATTTGCCCCATACAAGATATCAATGACGGCTTCGTTCACATTGCCGGAGAGCATGAGATTAATGAGGGCCGTCAGCTTCTTCAAAAGGGACTCACCAGCCTCCCTCCTCCTCCAGCACCTGAACAAATTAGGTCCTTCAAATGTTGAGGAGTCAAGCCGTCGAGGCCGCCGGCGGAGCCACTTCGAAAGGAGCAGACGGCCGCACATACTTGTTCAGCTGTAATTTCAAGTGAGTTGTATTCCGGATTGGGTGAGTCAGGGAAGGAGAGGTCATCTGCCGGGGCGGGATGTTTGCTCTCCAGAGCTGTAAGTGTCTCTGGTGAGTACGGCGCAACCACATCGCTGCTAAAGATGATCCTAGCTGCACCTCTGATATCACCCTCGCCTAGTTTAGACTCTACATGGTGCAATAAACCTCTTTGGGGGAGGTGGGCTGTAATTTAGAGTCGAAACATTGGGCCGAAATGTTACAATTATCCTTGATTTGTGCGGTTAACGTTTTCTTATTTGCCAAATTTTTTTGAACATGTAGAATTCTAAACGGGAAGGTGATTAATTGCTCCCAAGCATTTTGAGAGTTCTCTCGGGTGACGAGGCGGATACAACGCGCTAAACATGAAGCCACGGATGGTCTCGCAACACGAGGAACTCTCTTCAAAACTGGAGTTGAACTTTTTAAATTTTGCAAGGTTTTTCCAAAAGGGTTGAGCAGGTAAATCGGGAGTTAGGGAACTGGGTATTGTCGGGCATGATGAAGGCACATTGTGGAGTTTGTGTTTCTTGCCCAAATGTACCTTCAAGCCTCGTTCACCTTTAAAAAGGCGAGGTTGGGGACAATAAATGCATCTCACTAGGCCATCCAGCGATGTGGAAGGTTGACTGGCGCTTCGTGCGGCGTCACTACTGTCGTCATTGACCAGCATAAATGGGTACTTACAGAATTTTTTCCTTATATATATTTTCCTTATAAACACGTAAAACAAGTTAAGAAGCTACAATAAAAATATAAATAAACATAACTAAAATGACTTAAAAAAAAATTTGACACAACTTGACGGCAGCACGATGACAGCGGCGCAGTCACGCCGGTGGCCTGGGGCGCCACGCCGCCGTATGATATTTCGGCGAGCCCTGGCAACCGTTGCTATGAGACAGCGTCGCGTCGGTTAAAATATTTATTTTATAATTTTCAATCCAAGGACAAATGATAGATAGGTAGGTAGATATACAAGTCACATATATTATATTTTGGGTGAGTAGGTATGTATAGTCCACTTCACCGTATCCGTTGACAGCAACCAAACTAATTTTCTTTCCTTTCGTGGTTATGAGCCTGTGTGAGAATCTGCAAACTGCAACGCCTCTTTTATGAGCTCAGATCATTGATTAGCATCCACCATTAACACTATAATACGAAATGTTCAATTGATTTTCATAAAATTCATCGAAATTACGATGATCGTTGTGCTGTCAACCTGACCGCGTCAATGTATAATAATTGCGAAGTTTGACTGTTTGTCTTAATGTTAGAGCATCACGCAAATTCTACTGGATAGATTCTGTTCAAAATAATTTACACAAAGTAAAGTGTCAGGGTTCACGTACGCCGTACAACTCGTAAGTCGCGACCGTTACGGGACGGTTATTAAAGCAATATTACGCCTTGTAATATTATGACTTGTCACGTACTTGATCACTATTTAGAATAATGTTGGAAAAGGTTTTAAAGTAGAAAAGAAAACAGAAATAAAGGTGGATGTTTTAATCATTGTTAGTGCCATAGTAAAATTCAAGGTACTAACGTTGTAGGTGCATAATAATATAACAAAAATATACCAGCCTAATGTTGTCCCACTGCTGGGCAGAGGCCACTTATAATACAGAGAAAGCATGAGCATTGAGTACCACGCTTGCTTAAGGCAATTTCAAACTTATATTAATTATAAAGCCAAGTTAATTCACACACACATAAACAAATGTGCTTACATTTAGGTACAACAAACACAAACAACAACAAATATATACTAACTTAAAATAGTATCATAGTGTTCCTCTCTGTTATCGGCAATAACTCTTGAGAATAATAAAATTCACGCCGTGGTAAAAAAAAAAAAAATTTGTTAAGCTTAAGCGAATTGCCACGCTTCGTCAATTTGCCGTGTTATAGCCATTTATTTCATATAACTGTCAAGTTGCTACAGCTTTTAGTGGATAGTCAATACTACCAACTTAAATTGTCCGTATAGTCCTTATATAAATCACAAGTCTCATTCTTTGACACTTGTGATTTGAATTGAAGTTGTGTAAAATAAATGGCTATAACACGGCAAATTGACGTAGAGTGTCAATTTGCTTAACAATTAATTTTCCTGACTGTACATTAAGTGTCGCTCGTGGATGCTTTTTTTTCTAAGTATAATAACTTTTAATCTGCATTACTGCAATACAATTTACGATAAAGAAGGAGAAAAAGCTGAGTATAAGATGGACCCTGAGCGGTTTAGTTCGCAAAATTGTAAAATGCAATGGACGGTGCTGTAGTAGCCGCAGTAAATTTTGCATTCCACAGCGGTCACGTTCATCTGAAAGAAATTGATACATTTCAGTTTAGCTGAGAGAAGGTTCTACTACTAAAATGGAAGCAATGACAGATAGGTTAATTAACTGTTAGTTGTTAGACATAAAACATAAAACGCCACGTGCAAGCCCTAAGAACTACTTACTCGTGCAACGTACAGTTTTCTCAACACATAAAATTAGGATATCGCTAATGTTATCAGCTATCAAATCCAACACTATGGCAGCGATAAAGAAATAGAAGATGGGTTGCGCAAAAACAATAGCCACCCAGTCTTTAATATTTTCTACGCCGGTTGAACCCTAAAACAAAAGTAAATGTTATATCTATTCACATTAGGCCACTAGGTAGCCAAGTGAAGCATAATTACGCTACTTCATCCCAAGCAGCCAATCAGATCATGGTTAAATCTGATAGGTCTATCTAACTTTCATTTGGCCAAGATAAACTAACTTTGCTAAAGAGTGTATTTATACATTCAAGCCGTCTTAGAATTCAATATAATTTTTAAAATACGGTATTCTTATTTTTACTTAGAATATCAAAATCCACTTAGTATAAATTTAGTTTCAAGGGGGATGCGCTAAGGTAGCCCGCAACATTCAGCATTTCTTAAGTTTTTTGAAATTTGCATGAAATCATTAGAATCAGCAATACAACTCTACGTTCATATAATCCTATTGAATGACTATTTCAAATAGTCATTCAATAGGATTTCACGAAGAGAGTTAGTTGTATTGCTGATTTTAATGATTATAATTCTGTAAAGCCATATTTGTTATAACGTTTAACAAGTTCGAACATCAACTTGCAACAGACCTGCAAATTTCAAAATACTTAAGGATGTTTAAATTTCGTGGGCTACCTTAACGCATCCCCCTTAACTATGTCCATGTCGATAAATGCTACTTATGCAGAATTATACTTTCTGAACAAGAATGTTTAAAGAAATAGTTTGTACTTAATTGAATTATGAAGAATGACGTAAATCTATATTAAGTTATGAAGCCAAATAACTTAATTAGTTCCTAACTATGAATTACTAAAACCATATTGTCTTTACTCGTACTTAGTACAGATAAATAATATGGATTCATCGCCATTTTGAGCCATGTTTAATATGAACACGTTAGTTATTAATTTAGCTTCTTTTTTTTATTTAACACAATATTACAACTTATCACGAAACATAACAAACATCACTATTGAATATTGAATTAAGATTTGATTTTTTTTCTAAATATATATGTCGGCGTCACCATTGTAAACAGCACGTGCAACGGGCCGAGGTACGTACTGCAATGTGTCACTTAGGCCTCCCCACTCTCCCCACTACTCAAGCCGCTCTACATAAGCGAGCGCTCAGCAAGGAGGGGATCATTCTTGTCGCAGGCTCGGCCCGGTGCACATGTTGTAGCGCTTAGATACTGTAGTCTGAATTAAACTATTATTACAGTGAATTAATAAGTTGTGGAAATAAAGGCTGACTTCTGCTATATCTCTTACTTTCATTTAAGATGTTGGACCCTCTGCCTTCATCAGAAGTGGGATACGTTCCACCGTCCACTAATGATAGCCACAGTAATTTAATACAAGACCAAATTTCATTGCTTTCTGCTGGCATGGACGCTATATTAAAAATAAATTGCGGATGCCATGATTAGTTGTCAAGCTGCTCCAAGCATAGGGGTGGCGCGAGGTGGCGAAATGTCGGGGTGAAACTCCGCTACCGCGACAAATCACGGCACAGCGGACAGAGCTGCAACGGGATCTCATGGCGGCATGGAGAGTGCGATTGTCGCAACCCAGCGCTGGGCACGACACAATTGTGGCGATAGTCCACTCTTTGAGGAGTGACTAGAGAGGCGCCACGGCGTCCTTTCCTTCCGCCTGACGCAGGCCCTCGCGGACATGGTTGTTTTGGGAGGTTCCTGTTCAGGATAAAGCGGGAGGAAACGCCCGGGTTTCACTACTGTGTGGATCGCCCGGAGGACACGGTGGAGCATACGGTGGAGGTCTGCCCGGCTTGGGCAGGGCACTGCCGTGTCCTCACGGAGGCAATCGGCGGCGGCGATCTCTCGCGTCCGGCCCTGGTTCAGGCCATGGTTCAGATCGAGAGTGCACGGCCTTTGTGGCACGAGGATGTTGTCGTGCAAAGGGTGTCGTGTGTTCGATACCAAATTGGCTCTTCCGCCAGAGCTTGCCACCACTCTGCGAACTACTAGTGCCACTATTCCTGCTGAGTTGGTTTTAGGTAACCAGTGATGATCGTCGACGTGACGTTTCATTCAAAGCTGTGTCCACTGATACTGCATGGGCAGAACAACTCCACACGGGCCACGTGAATACACCCGCAGGAAAAGATAGTACCAGCCAGTGGTCCGCATGATGGTAGGCACCTAGGCAAGCAACCCCATTTTGATCAGACGAGTCGCTGAAGAGCACTGTTGGTCGTTGCTGTGCTTGATGGACACACCATCTCAAACGGTTTTTAGTTTGCGGCACGAGTCTCTATTGCGGAGATGAATTAAGTAAGACTTGGTTTGGCTCGGATTGGGCCCGAGTCAGTTAGCGAGGTAATACGGACCTCAACTTCCTCAAATTGTGACAAGGTCGCCTGCATAGAGGAAGCGTGATATGTTCCGGCTGGATAATTGGTTGTTGCTATGGATATTAAAAAAAGAGAATGTGTCAGGACACTACCTTGAGGTTGGCCATTTTCTTTTTTTTTTTGTGAGAGAAGATGACCCAGAAAATCTGATCTCTGATCAATGTCTCCACCTTAGACAGCAACCGTGTGAGGTTGACTATATCGTATGCAGCTGACAGTTCTACAAATACAGCGCCTGTGACCGTTCCTTGTCCCGAAACCATCTTCAATGTGTTGAACGAGTTTAAGGGTCTGCAGCAAAATTTTACGGTCTGAAACCAGCTTGCTCCGGGATTAACTTCGGGCCAATAACACTCGTTAGTTGGTCTAGCAACTGTCCCTTAAACAGTTTGTATGTATGGCAGAGCGAGTATGGAAGAATGTGTGATATTGGACAAAAAGTTTTTGGATCTTCTGGTGCTTTACCTGGCTTCGGATTAGCTACGACCTTTAATGTTCTTCAGAGACGGGGTATTGAAGCTGATTCTAGACAGTTGTTGTATAGTTGCAGCCACCACAACTCAGCAACTGAGCCAAGTTGTTTGATTTGCTCAACTGAGATGTCGTCTAAGCCAGAGGCTTTACCACACTTAAGACCCCTATCTTATTGCCACGACGATATCAGATTGGTCCAAAAATTCTATAAACCCATGATGATGCAAGACTATTTTTACCAGGTTATCAAATTTCAGATTGATAATAAGAAAACTGCAGCTGCAGCGAGTATGTGTCTATAGCAACCCATTGAGAAGATTCCAGAAGCAAATTGGTCAGAAAAATGGTGACGGGATTTACCATTTCAGTTTTGTCTCAATGAAATGAAATGAAATGAAATGAAATGAAATGAAATCGTTTATTCTGTAAATAGGATATTAAAATCACTTTTACACGTCATATAAAAAATAAAAAAAAAATCTAGATGTAGCCGACATTTCCTATCTGACTACCCCTGAGAAGAAATGGCGAAACAAACTCAGGGGTCAAAGTCTCTTTTAAAGTCCAGACATAATCTTGGTCAGATCATGTGAGGACCATGTAGATCCGTGTCTGAAATGGTCTTTTGAGGAAAGAACCACGCAAATTTGAGCGGACCTGACCAATCAGTGTAAGCATTTGTCAGTAATCGTGCAGCTCAACTCAAAACTTAAGGAGCTCAACGACTCGACGAACAGTACCAAAAAAAGGACATTTGGGTAGGCCGCATAAAGCGCTCAAAATGTCAGACCATCATTAAAACTTAACTGAGAAAAGAAAGGAAAACATTTAAAGAAAAAAAAAAAATGACCCACATAGTGCTCACATTCACAATAAATTAAAGTAGTAAATATAATACTTTTCAAAGTAAACATTCATGTAAAATTGTATACAATATTCTGCAATGTCAATATGTATATAAAATCATGCATAATAATTAAAATGTCAAGTTTTATCACAAGGCTAGCAGAGCGAGCAGCTCAATCCCAAGCTTTTTTGTCCTCTAAATAATCAGAAATCTTATAGTACCCTTTTTTACAAAGTTTAGTTTTAATACAGATTTTAAATCGTTTAATGGGTAAGTTCCGAATGTCAGTAGGAAGTTGGTTGTAAAAGCGTATACATTGACCCATGAAAGAGTTGCCTACTCTGTGGAGGCGAGTGCGATGTACAGCAAGATTGTGTTTATTCCTGGTATTTAAACTATGAATATCGGACATTTTCTTAAAATTTGATTTATTTTTGTGTACATATAATAGATTTTCAAGTATATATTGAGAGGCTACAGTCAGAATATCTATTTCTTTGAATATTTCACGAAGTGAATCTCTTGGACCTAGATTGTAAATGGCTCGAACAGCCCTTTTCTGTAAAATAAAGATATTATTAATGTCCGCACATGTTCCCCAGAGAAGGATCCCATACGACATAAGACTATGAAAATAACTAAAATAAACAATTCTGGCAGTATCTACATCAGTAATCTGTCTAATTTTTTTAACAGCATAGGCGGCCGAACTAAGCCTTCCTGACAATTTTTCTACGTGTGGGCCCCATTGTAATTTACCGTCAATAGTTATTCCAAGAAAAACTGTCGACTCAACAGGGTCCAACTCTATTCCATTAAGTTGAACATTAGTAGTTAGCTGCCTGACATTTGGCATTGAAAATTTTATGAGTTTAGTCTTTTTCTCGTTCAGGAGAAGATTATTTACATTAAACCAATGGACAACTTTAGAGAGTGCATCGTTAACATGTTCAAAATTGACTAGCTGACGTTTGATTTTAAAAATGAGTGAAGTGTCATCTGCGAATAATACAATCTTGTGATTATCCCTTATGTGAAAAGGTAATGTAATCTCAATGTGATGATAAAATTCGACCCAAAACTAAACAACCGAAACTAGACGTAACATGCTATGTTTGCAGTAAGCACGAATATATGGCCAACGCCTGCCCCAAGCGCTGAAAGAGCGTAGGCTCCACACCGAGCATCAGTACCAATCAAGTGAACCTGTGCTCCAGAGCAGCTGGTAGAGTGTGACACATAGGAGGTACAGATTTCCCTGTTATATTTGACTCGGGATCAGAATGCCAGATAGAGCATAGTAATTGAAATCTTGTTAATGATGAGCAATTTCATGAACAAGTGATCCTTAAAGGTATAGATGTGGGGAACGTAGTATGCTCATTACAAATTAAATGTCCAGCCATGATACAAAACCACAAGCTTGAAATAATTCACGTTGTATTGCCGGAAGAAAACCGGATATATTACAGGATAAATTTATATCCAAGTTTTTCTAAATTAAAGAAACCACTATTACTTGGCACCACAGGCGATCATGTTGGCTAAAATTCATGTTGGTGGTCGCGTTAGTGCGCCATGCCCGATTAAGATAATCGCGTTAAAAACACGTAACTTAAGGGTTGTCGTTCGTACAATAGCTATGATAAAAACTACCTTAAAGCTAGACTAGTCGGGTGTTTACAAGAATTATACAAATTTCGTATTTTTGAGGCAGTTAAAATCCAGTTAATTTGTTTGGTGTCCCGAAATGAATAATGACTGATCACGGGCGATAGTATGAAAATTCAGCTTTTAAGTTTTTTTTACCACCGTGTAAGAAAATAACCGGAACGAGTTTTTGAAATATTAATGGAAATAATAGAGTCTATAAATATTCTGGCAGCAGTACCTCGTGGTCAAAAAGTTCAGACTCAAACTCGAACTCAAAGCATTTATTTCAATTAAACCATTTACAGGCACTTTTGAATTGTCAAGAAGTCGGTCAGTTACAAATATGAAGCTAGTTGCCCATTCCAAATAGTAGGTTCCTATGGAGAAGAACGGGCAAGAAACTCCACGGACACTCTTTTAAATTAAAATATTGATACAAAATATTGGTTACATCATTCATATTGAAGTTAAACGTGTGAAAACGATGCAAAACGTCAGAAGCGTCCGTGATAAAAAGATTATAAAAACAAAAACAAATAAACAATTCAAAACTAAAATAATTAAAAATAAGCCGTGGCAGATAAGAGATGACCAGTCTCAACTGACAGTGCCCGTTCACGAACATGACGCATAGATCAGCACCATTCAGCTCAATCATTTTGAAGGGAGCTAAATGATCCAACACACACGCCACCATCAGTGAGACATCTGAGTGAGCATGACATACTCTCAGCCGCCAGGGCACATTCAAGTCAATGAAAGACATATTACCCGGTAAATGTTAGCTCTATTGTACATAGTACTCACACCTGTGATATGCAATTATATAATACAAAGGAGATTGAGTTTCAAAGTTTTTAAAGTTCTGGTAGATATCGTGGAAAATTATGATGACGTGACGGCGGGCAGTAATGATGACGATATCCTTGTTCACGAAACAAGCCACGAGAATTATGCCATGCGTAACAGCAATATAACTTTGGCAATAGTGATACCATGTCTGTGAATAGCAATCCTGTATCGATTATTAGTGATACAATGACTGTGAATTGCTATTGTTACTAAAGCAGTCATAATAATTAGCAAAAGAGGTGATCCTGTGTAGTCTTATATAAATTCTTATATAAGTAGTATTGTATAAATTCAAGTATTATGTGTGAACAGACAGCTGTGCTGCTGGGGAGTTTGTTGCGCCACTTCTTCTTCCCAGCTAAAGCACTAGGAAGTGGTGACGGGTAAGGCGTTTTTGGGGGACTGTCGCATGTAAAAGTGCAGATTCTCAGCCTAGTTTGAATAAAAGACTTGATTTAGTCGGCAATGTCTGGTCCAGGGGACAATAGTTTTGCAGGGTCATTAAGTTGTAATGGCCGGACCAATAACAAAAAAAAAAAATCATTTCTGAAGGCTCAGTAACGAGCGGTCCAGAATAAATAGCAACTGAAGGGATGAACCGGACCAGTATGCTAGTATAAGTCCTTAAGGCTCAATGTTGAGCGGTCCAGAGTTATGAGCAAACCCTGAAATTATGAACTGCACAAGATTGCTAGTCAGGATGAACGAACATTAATAGCATCGTTGTCTTTTTAGACACTGTTCTCTGTGTTCTGTTGTTCGCATGTCAGTATGGCCGTGTTGGCGTCACCATTGTAAACAGCACGTGCAACGGGCCGAGGTACGCACTGCAATGTGTCACTTAGGCCTCCCCACTCTCCCTACTACTCAAGCCGCTCTACATAAGCGAGCGCGCAGCAAGGAGGGGATCATTCTTCATCATTCATCTTGTCGCAGGCTCGGCCCGGTGCACATGTTGTAGCGCTTAGATACTGTAGTCTGAATTAAACTATTATTACAGTGAATTAATAAGTTGTGGAAATAAAGGCTGACTTCTGCTATATCTCTTACTTTCATTTAAGATGTTGGACCCTCTGCCTTCATATATTTGTTACTTCTTTGTTCCAATAATATTTACGTTGTAGTTTTTGAAGCCCATCAATTTTATAAAAAATTACATTTGACACGATAAACTCATGTGCGTTTGAATTAATCTGTAAGATTATAGAAAAAAAAACCCTTTAGAAAATAAGTATTATTTTATTAGGGGATAATTTTATTTTGTTTCTGTTTTAGAATATTAAGTTGTAAAATCATACCACCATAATTTATTTAAAGTAAATCTGAGACTAGTATGTGAAGTTTGAAGTTAGTTTTTGTAAGTCTTATTTATTTTTCTGCGACAATTTTACAAATTGTTAACTTTGGTATTGTAGATATCTTACATACTAATATTATATAATAACTATAACGTCGAGGTATCTTAAAGATAACAGGAAGAAATACACCAATGCTGTTACTTTTAACTTAAATTTAATTAACTTTTTAAACTTAACTTAACTTAAATCTTACTGAAGTTTATCCGTAAAGTAGTTTGAAGTCTTTCTTAACTTATTCTGTAAATATGTGCCCATTGTACCTTAGCTCTGTCTTAGTGGATATCCTCAAGTTTTTTTGGGGGTCGATATGGTTATAACCAAGACAATGACCAAGAATTTAGTTATTGACACGAAGACATCTACACTACCTTTTTAAGACATGACAGTGCTACTTGGGTTGTCACATGAGGTATTGACTACATGATATAATAAAATTAAAAAAAGTTCAGAACTTCTCAAGAAGATAGCTAAATGTAAGAGAAACTTACAAATTGTTTTATATACGTTAATCTCACAAACGACTCGTACATAGTTTTGAAAACAGCACACAATAAACTGAATACAGTCTGAAAAAAAAAAAAAAAAATTATTATAGCTTAGTTTATTCTTCAGAAACTCCTATGAATCAATAATATTAGCTTACACTTACCAAAAACTTTAAATGTTGCCAAAGATCCGTTAATGTGTTGACGAGCGTCTCATACATTTGTATTAACTTGTTTACTGCTGATCTATTCCGAAGCGAATCGTTTAAATCAGTGTTTTTTACAGCCACGTAAAACACTTTAGTACGATAATACACCAAACCAAAGCACATAACCATAGATACTCTCCACATATCATTAGCAAAAAATATGAAAAATAAAATATATACATCAATCGACTGAATCATAAACATTAATCCCGGGGTTACATAGAAAATATACGCTATAGAACACAATCTCAATCCAATTGCGAAAAATATACCAAACATGGCAAAGATTACCAATTTTCGGTACTCTTTCTTTGCAGCAGGAAAACTATCAATCGTATACATATATTTAAAGTAGGTATTCATGTAATCATGTTTAGTTAGCAATGAAACCAAGACGTTAAATATATATTCTCCCAAGGCCAGATTTCTGTGAAACAAAGGTACAGTGTTCGATGTGAAGTATCCAAACGTGAAGCTGATGATAGAAGCAAGTACAATTGGGTACAGTTTTGAAAGTAGTGGTGATGATTGAAAGTTTTGACTACATCCGAGGATAAAACGATAGTACATTAGAGGTTTTATGTTGCACACTTGCTGGTTACCGACCATTCTGTCCTCTTTTTCTTTTTCCAGTAAATGTTTTAATATATTAAATAAAACTGCTGCAGACTACTTGACTCCTAGTACCAGAAATGTGTTGTGGTAAAATAATAGAAAAACCTCCTTGTTTTAATACACTTACGGAGTGTTTTTTAATCGATATCGTGAGTCTATTTTGATATAATTTATTGAAACTAAAAATATAACCCAACTTTGTAAGGTCTTACCGCAGTATTTTAAATGACGAGCCTGGAAAAAAACGGAACCCTTATAGACTCCTGTGTCTGTCTGTCTGTCACAGCAGTTTTCCTCCAAATCTACTGGACCGATTAAGTTGAAAAGTACACATGAATTTCTGTGAGTCAAACACGATCGTGTAATGTAACTTTCATTCTTTGAATAAGGGCTTCACTTTTGGCGAAAAAAAACAGAAAGTTAAAAAAATAAGTTTTTATAATAATTAATTTTAAAGTTATAAAGAAAATATATGAAAATTGACCGTTCCCCCCGTATTTGCGAAACAGATGAGCCAATTTTTTTTTAATACAGATAAATAGTTCTATACTTATAGATCACAGGAAAACCTATAAAAATTACAAGTTTATTTTTATTTTGGAACAACAATAGATTGACATAATTACAATAGAAACGATGACAAAAGTTAAAAATTGATAACAGACCGACACGCGACGGTCACAAAATCTTGACGACGTTAATAACTCTATTCTTCAGGTCCAAGATTGGTTTACAGTAAATAATTTGATACTAAATAAAGAAAAAACCAAATGCATTCGATTTAAATTACCTAATGTTAGAAGTAGTGAATGAAAGTATCATATTGAATGGAGCAAAACTGGAATTTATTAATTAAATGGTTTTCCTAGGAATCACTCTAGACGAGAAACTACAATGGGGACCACATATAACATCTCTTGCGGGACGGCAAGCTCGGCGGCTTATGCTGTTAGAAAGATAAGACAGTTAACAGATGTAGAAACCACGCGTTTGGTCTATTTTAGCTACTTCCACAGCATTATGTCGTACGGCATTTAACTGTGGGGTCGGGCTGCTGACATTGAGTCCATCTTTATTTTGCAAAAGAGAGCTGTCAGAGCAATTTATAATATAAGTCGCCGCGAATCTCTTAGGGAACTATTTAAAAATATTAATATTATGACGGTACCATGCCAATTCTCTTATGAAAATATTATATAAGTAAGGAAAAATCTACATCTTTTTAATAAAATAAGTGATAGACAGAATTTTAATACTAGAAATAAAGATAAAATAGATCAACCTTTTTTCAGATTATATAAAGTACATACCTACATCTTTTATGGGGTACTGTGTTAAATGTTACAACAAAATACCTTGTGACACTTCTCACTAAGGGCAGCAATATGTACTTTATCCTGGCATACAATTTCATGAAACGATGTTAACAATGTAGGATGTTTGAATTAATTTATTTGTTAGCCATCACAAGGAATGAAAAAGTTAAACAATGCTTTTATGCACGGCCACTCTGAAACAACACTCACTGACATGAAGGTTAACCATTCTGGGCACAGTTCATCATCAGGTGATTTTTGAAAGTCTTTATCTTCTGCATCTGAATTCCAAAACGTCCAATCTTCTTTTGGTGGGTTGTTTTTATTTTTCGGTGACTGTACTTTGGGTTTTGGAGGGGCATCACTAACCTTAGTAGGAGTCTGCACTTTGTGTACAGTGGCTTTAGTGTGGATAACAAGAGGTGTAGAAGAGACACGATTTTCTGTGGCTACCGGAACTTGAGGGAGAACGACAATTTCGGAACATAACATTCTAAGGCTTTCCTGAATGTGCATGTGCAACCAAACTCAGCCATAATCTCCCTTACCCTCCTCTCCTTCTTATACACTGGACAAGTCTTTCTTAGCGATATGTGGTTACCATTGCAGTTGACAAAACACAATAAAGTGTCGCAATTTTCATGATGCCCACCACACTTCGGGCAAACTACGTTTTTTGAAGGGTATGCCATAATCTCCCTTACCCTCCTCTCCTTCTTATACACTGGACAAGTCTTACTTAGCGATATGTGGTTACCATTGCAGTTGACAAAACACAATAAAGTGTCGCAATTTTCATGATGCCCACCACACTTCGGGCAAACTACGTTTTTTGAAGGGTATATTTTCCGCATAAGGCCTAACCTCCAACATTGGGAACATTGAGATACCAGGTGATTGTAAGGCAAAACCCTTATGTTTATATCACATACACGAACGGATGCTGGTAGATAATACCGTCAAAACAAAGTCGAAGGTTTTTGCTGGGGCACCAACCACCTTCATCCCTATTACGGCAGTCTAGCCTCTTGAATGATAAAAGCTTGACGGGGGCCGGACATGAAATATTTTCGAGGATCTCCTCATCTGTAAAATCTAGATCTACATCCTTGATTTATAGGCCATAGCAGACAGATAGCTGCATAGCCTTCTGGAACATCCATCCTTTCTCTAAAAGTTTCTCGCACATTATATGGTTCTGTGCAACCGAATCACATTCAAATTGAAAGCGTATTTTAAATGGACTTAAATATTTAACTTGGCTAATTTTTGTTGTTATCTATATATATAAAATTCAAAGTCCTGACTGACTGACTGACTGACTGACTGATATATCAACGCACAGCCTAAACCGCTAGTCCTAGAGACATGAAATTTGGAGGGTGTGTTTTTTGTAAAGAGTAGGTATCCACTAAGAAAGGGTTTTTCGAAATTCCACCCATAAAAGGGTGAAATACGGGATGGAAGTTTATATGAAAGTCCGTCAGTTTTGAAGTTAGGATCTTCAAATTTAATGTATAGGCTGACGATTGAAAATTAATTTATACGTGTCTCAGAGTTTTTGATAATTCTACACCCGAAGGGTTAAAAAGGGGGATTAAGTTGTGTATCAAAGTCCTTAATTTTAGAAGTAAAAAACACTAAATAATATTATCTAGGGTTATGGTTGGAAGCTAATGCAACGATGTTGTTAGAATTTCAACTCTTAAGGGGTGAAAAAAGGGATACAATTTTATTTTTAATGAAAGTTCTTTTTAAGTTAAAATCACTAATATTTCGGCTTATGGTTGGAAACTATAGGCAGGCATCCGCTAAGAAAGGATTTTTCGAAATTCGACATTTAAGGGGTGAAAAAGGGGAATAAATCTTATTCCTTGAGTTAATAAACCTGAAACTTGGCACAAATACTAACCAAAGTAAATTATAAAGTGTGACATTTTTTGTTTTTATTGTTCCGTACCAAAATGGTAAAAAGGAACCCTTCTGGTGAGACTAAGTCTGTCTGTCTGTCTGTCACACCTGGATATCTCAAGAACTACTAATGCTATCATCAACTTGAAATTTAGAATAGTTTTAGATGACATTTGCCCAACTATTTTGCAAACAAGAATGAAATTAAAAAAAATAACCCTTTTTTGCAAAAGGGACTGAAAGTGGGTCTTAAATATTTGAAGTGGGGCTACTAGGGCATGCGGGGTATCGTATGAAAGGACACTATTTGCACATTCTCAAACATTTTTTTCCTTTTTAGGCAGCATAGTTTCCGACTTATGATGAAGAATGTAAAAAAAAATACCGTTCCCCCCCCTTATCTCCGAAGTTTGCATAGATAAAAATCTGAAATTATTTTATGTGATAGAAGTTTATGTTTTGATTACAGGAAAAATAAAACGATGTCTCAAACGATAGCACAGTTTTTCCGAAATCATCAACATCATATATACACGGTACCCTCGGTGCGCGAGTCCGACTCGCTCTTGACCAGTTTTTTTTTTAAACTACTCTTTAAGGTGGAGATTTCTAAAAATGGTCAAAAATGTGGTTTTTAAAGCAGTGTATCTCTTTAACCGTAAATATTTCTTCCAAAACAAAAACAGCATGATATTTTTAACTCTTTTGTACATAAGGTGATGGAACTCAAAACATAATTAAACATAATTTAATACTACAAAAAAATCTTCAAAGACAACTTTTAATTATTTTGAAAGCCTTTTTTATTCCAGTTTATACCTTCGTTATCAGTTATAATTATAATTATACCATAACATTGCAAATTCCCAACTGCATCCGGTGATAGATTTATTTTTATTAATTAGTTAATCTAATAAGTTCTAAGTTAATTTAATAACATTTGTGACCCAGACGCAGAGTTCTTTTCACTATTAAACACGCAATTTAATGACACTTTACCACTGAAGACTAAAAGTATTTACTCAAAGTTCGTATTTAGTGATTGGGCGACTCCAGGTATTCGTAAAAGCAGGGAAAATATTTTTGAACTTTATGGCCTAAAGCAACATATGAATAATACTAGCTTTCATCAATATGTTGCAAAATATTCTAAAACTTTTAAAAGTGTGTGCAAAACAGCTAAACCTCTTTATATTAGCAATAAAATAAAATCAGCTCATGATAAAATAAAAACTACCTGGCAAATAATAAATAATGAATTAGGTAGGAAAAAACAGCGTTATACTGAATTTAATTTAGAGACTGCACATGGGCCCATCACTTCAGAGGTAGAAATAGCTCAGGAATTTGAATTTTTTTTTGGTAATATTCCCCTTAAAACTACCGAAACTTTAAGATTCTCACCCGCGCTTTCTGCTGCCTTACTTAGAAAGAATGTAAAGGTATGCCCCTTGGAGTTAAGGTTTCAGCATACAAACCCCCAGGCTGTTATAAAAACTTTCAAAGATATTAAAATTAAATCAACAGAAGATCTATGTGGCATGTCTGTAAAAGTCTGTAGATCTGTCATTGAAACCATTGCGCCCTGTTTAGCTTTCATATTTAACACCAGGGAGTCTTTCCGGATCTCATGAAACACACTAAAGTAGTTCCTTTGTTCAAATCCGGAGATAGTAAAGAACCCAACAATATTATAGGCCCGTGTCAATTCTGCCAGTTCTCAGTAAGGTGTTTGAAAAGTTGATGCTCAATCAAATGTTACGTCACTTCAATAAAAATTCCATCTCTCATGAACAACAGTACGGTTTCACTAAAGGTCGTTGTACCACTGACGCCGGTGTCACCCTAATAAAGAACAATTCTAACGCCTGGGAGAAAGCACAAGATGCCATTGGAATTTTTTGTGACCTCTCTAAGGTTTTCGATTCCGTTAACCATGAGACACTTCTGCTGAAATTAGAACACTATGGGATTAGAAATACAGCTCTTGATTTACTTAGACCATACCCGAAAGATAGAAAGGTTAGAGTTCAAGTAAACGGCGTGAACTCTTTGGGGTCTGAAAAAGCAATGGGCGTTCCTCGAGGTTCGATATTGGGTCCATTCCTCTTTTTAGTTTACATTAACGATTTACCCCAATTACTTCAAAATCAACCGGAGATGTTTACAGATGACACGTCATTAATCTTTAAAATAGCCCGACGGTAACAAAACCTTGATGACGTGAATAATTCTATTTTTCAGGTCCAAGATTGGTTTACGGTAAATAATTTTGTTATAACTTATAAAATAAAAAACAAGAAATAATCGGGTAAATAAGTTTTCGGGAGAATTTTACTGCGTACCTTGAATAACTCAAAAGTTGGTTTACGTAAATTATTATTTAAGAACAAAAACAGTAGAAAAAATAAACAAATGAAATGGAGGACACGTATATTGAACAAGTATGTACAAAACGAAGTTGGTATTTGTATGCTATCTATATTATTATCCTCCGTAAAGTTGTAAATCAAACTGCACTCCTATCTGCTTACCACGCTTACGTTGGTTCCAACTAAGATAATATGGTATAATGTTTTGGGGGAATACTGCTGATAAAGAAGCTGTTTTTTTTCGACATCCACGCGGGCGAAGCCGCGGGCGAAAGCTAGTTTTCTTATAAAATACATGCCATTGCAAACTGTTTTAGAAGACTTTCCTTGGAAGAGACATAAACTTCATACTTTTCTTCTTTTACAGAGTTATTGCTCCTGTGACATATCTTATTTTTACTCGCCTTCACTTCTGTCCAACCCTCTTCGTCGTCAGTACTGTCATCTCTTTCTCCTTTTTCGGCTCTTAACACCTCCTTTGTATTTTTACCAGCATCATCTATAGAATCCACGTCCCACGAATCAGTTAACAAACTCTGTACATCATTCTTGAATACGGGCGTGTCACAGTGCGGTGAAGCACTTACGTTATCAGTCATGGCGCGATTGCGTAAGGCACACGGTAGTGCCATGTAGCCGGGAGGTCCGGCGCACACCTATAGCGCGTGACAGTGCGTAAACAACAATTCGCAGTGGGGATAGCGATTCGTTTTGCGACAAAAAACACAACCGTACGGCTATGATGTCAATGATCAATGTTAAGTTTGTTTTTGGGATAAATTCATCCCAACTACGGAACCCTTCATTGTGCGTGTTCTGACACGCGATTGGCCGCTTTTGATTCTAGAATTTGCTGATTTACTCAAGATGTTTTCCTTAACCATTTGCAAGATCTTTCCTTCACCGTGATGATGAAATGATTTACATATAAGTAAAGAGCCTCTCAGGGTTCACCTACGACGTACTTAATTCGTAAGTTGCGGCCGTTACGGGACGGATAGTAAAGAAATATTACGACTTGTAATAATAATATTATGACTTGTCACAGCTTGTCACGTACTTGATCACTATTTAAAATCATTTTGGAAAGGTTTTAAAGTAGAAAATTAAAAGTGTCTAAAATCTTTGTTTGTGCCGTCAATTCCAGGTACTATTAATGTGCATAATAATAAAGCAAAAAATAATAATACCAGCCTAATTTAAACTGCAGGGCAAAGACCAGGACCAGGACCAGGCTGCA
Organism: Tiliacea aurago; assembly: GCA_948098905.1. Taxonomy (NCBI): domain Eukaryota; kingdom Metazoa; phylum Arthropoda; class Insecta; order Lepidoptera; family Noctuidae; genus Tiliacea; species Tiliacea aurago. The sequence continues at coordinate 4,273,421 of OX402579.1, read as the reverse complement.
TATCGAGCATTCCGGATGCAAACCTAAATTTAAACAAAGATGTTCATCTTTGTTTAAATTTATATTGTTTATTATTAAATACTTTTTAGATATGTTTTTATTTCTCTCAAATAATGAAAAAAATGATGTGACATATGTGTGTATTTTAATTTGGTTTGATGATAAGTGTAGATAATGTGTTTTAATTTGAATGTTTTAGTATAATATTATTGTGTATGTGTGATTTTGTGATCTTATTTAATGTAATTTTATGGACTATATCTGAAAAATAAATGAAATTTGAAATTTTTTATTTGAAAGACCTCTTCTCATACACAGAAGGCAAAAGCATTGATCACCACGCTTGCTCAAGGTGGGTTGGCAATTTCAAACATATATCCTTACTAGCTAATGCCCGCGGCTTTGCTCGTGTTAATTTAGAATTTGACAATCAATTCGGGTTGTACACTGCTTTGGGCACGCCACAATTGTGGCGATAAGTCACCTCTTTGAAGAGTGGCTAGAGAGGCGCCACGGCGTCCTCACCTTCCGCCTGACGCAGGTCCTCACCGGACATGGTTGTTTCGGGAGGTTCCTGTTCAGGATAAAGCGGGAGGAAACGCCCGGGTGTCACCACTGTGTGGATCGCCCTGAGGACACGGTGGAGCATACGGTGGAGGTCTGCCCAGCTTGTGCGGAGCACCGCCGTGTCCTCAGAGGCGATCGGCGGCGGCGATCTCTCGCGTCCGGCCCTGGTTCAGGCCATGGTTCAGAGCGAGAGTGCATGGGAGGCCGTCACCTCCTTCTGCGAAGCAGTAATGCTCGCGAAGGAGGAGGCGGAACGCGTGAGGGCGAGGCAAGGTTCGCGCCTTCGCGCCCCTAGTCGCCGCAGGAGACGCCTCGGGCGTCGGGAGTCGCAAGCCGATTTCCGGCCACCGTAGGCGCGGGCCTGCGGACGGTGAGCGATGGGTAGCTCACCGTCCGATAAGGACCAGGCCCGGGTCGACGGCGCGTCGTATTCCACGCGCGCCTCAAAGAGTTGTCAGCACCAACTGACGGGGTCCGCTAGGGCCAATGCCTGCCAGGGTTGCGAGTTTATCCGAAAGGGATATCGTGGCCCTGGCACACAGGCAAATGAAGGAATACGGGTGGGTTTTAGTCAGTAAAAGTCTGACACGCCCTCCCGCTCAGCCCAGAGCGGGAGAAGTTATTTGATAATTTCCCACCCAAAAAAAAAAAAAAAAGAAGAGTTGTACACTGCTTGTTGTTTGGCGTTTGGCGGCAAAAACTCTTAACATACTATATTCATATAATTCAATCATGATTCGAAAGACACGTGGCGCCATTTATTATCATAAAAACGTTATTTTTGTTTTCCTCGGGAACAGTACTTTTTTTGGGATGATAGATACCCTATGTCCGTTTCTGTACACCTGACAACATATTGTATGCAAAATTTCAGGATGATCTGTTCAGTAGTTTAGGCGTGAAAAGATAACAAACAAACTTTCTTACGCATTTATAATTTTATTACAAATTTTTTTCGCTTCGTTTACTTTTAATCCCGGTAGAACGTTCTGGAACCCGGGTGATAAATAGTGATACGCAATGATCAGAAAACTTGATGTATTTGGTTTCAATAGTGGTTGTACTACTCACAACCGTGCTAAAGTAAATTTATAGGGTACTAGCTGTACCCGCGCGGTTTCACTCGCGTGTTTCATACGTTGGTGTTTATGAGATTTAGTGTGAAGTTTAAATTAGCCAACGGAATTAAAACATCAAAATTACCTTCATTAAAGTTTCCTGAGAAGCGGAATATTTTGACTCCCTGCCGTGCTTCCCCAAAACCAGCAATAAAAGTACCATCCTAAAACACCTGGAACTCAAATGGGAATAGTTCTCCCGCTGCCATGAGTTCACAGGTGGTTCCGTAGGTGCAATTCCAAGACATTTCAGCGACGTATTCACGCTTTGAACCATAAATAGCTCCTGACCGATCCTGGGTGAAAGGTTGGAATCTTTCCCAGTTGTTAGACACGTGGTGCACAATGCTGTCTCGAATTTGAGAAGCCATGGCCACATTACTGTTCATTAAATAGGATAGAGATGAAAATAAGCATACGCCATCGCCAGGGATTCACTATTTGGCAAAGAATTTGCACGCCATTAGAAGTGATAATTTGACTAACCATTTTTAATTAAACAAAGCTTACGACCAGGAGGCTTAAAATGGACGCTTTGGCAGAATCATATTATGATCTGCGTACAATACATACATCCCGTAATGCATCTGTTTGACAGCTGCTATTTGACATTAGACTTCACTTTATCAATTCATAGTTTGTGGACCATTATATGAAACTCCATAAAAAACTGTCAAACAGATGAATTCATCATCATCATCATTTCAGCCGAAAGACGTCCACTGGTGGACATAGGCCTCCCCCAAGCACCGCCACTTTGACCGGTTCTGTGCTTCCCGCATCCAGCGGATACCTGCGGCCTTCACAAGGTCATCGGTCCACCTTGTAGGAGGCCTTCCAACGCTACGTCTTCCGGTACGCGGTCACCACTCCAGTACCTTTCGGCCCCATCGGCCATCAGTTCTGCGAGCAATGTGCCCTGCCCACTGCCACTTAAGCTTGGCAATTCTTCGGGCTATGTCAGTTACCTTGGTTCGCCTGCGGATCTCTTCATTTCTGATTCGATCACGTAGGGAAACTCCAAGCATAGCCCTCTCCATTGCCCTTTGTGTGACTTTTAGCCTTCTGATAAGGCCCATTGTAAGCGACCATGTTTCAGTGCCATAGGTCATCACTGGCAACACGCACTGGTTAAAGACTCGTCTTGAGACAGTGCGGTATGTGCGATGAGAAGATATTGCGAAGCTTCCCGAACGCTGCCCAGCCGAGTCAGATTCGACGATTGACCTCTTTCTCGAAGTTGGACCTACCTAACTAGACAGTTTGTCCGAGGTAAACATACTCGTCCACAACTTCGAGTGTAGCGCCTCCGATCTTCATGAGAGTGGGTGTTACATGGGCATTTGACATGATCTTTGTCTTATCCATGTTTATTTTCAGACCCACTCTTTCGGAAGCTCTACTGAGGTCATCGAGCATTGCACTGAGGTCCTCCATGGTCTCAGCCATGACAACTATATCGTCGGCAAACCGTAGGTGAGTGATGTACTCGCCATTGATGTTGATGCCTAGCCCTTTCCAGTCCCGAACCTTGAAGACATCCTCCAGTGCAGCGGTGAACAGTTTCGGAGAGATAACGTCTCCCTGCCTCACACCTCGTTGCAGAACCTGGTCTGGTCCTGGAGTCGGACCAACATAGTGGCGTTTTTGTACAGACACTTCAGCACCTCGATGTACCGATAGTCGATCTGGCACCGTTGAAGAGACTGCAGTACAGCCCATGTCTCGATCGAATCAAAGGCTTTCTCGTAGTCCACAAACGCTAAGCAGAGAGGCAGGCCGCAGCGTATGTATGTGGTCTACTGTGCTAAAGCCTTTACGGAATCCGGCTTGTTCGGGAGGCTGGAAGTCGTCAAACCTTCGCGCGAGACGGTTCGTAATGACTCTTGAAAACAGCTTGTAGACATGGCCCAGAAGTGAGATGGGCCTATAATTCTTAAGGAGGGTATTGTCACCCTTCTTAAAGAAAAGGATCACCACACCTCTGTTCCATGCCTGTGGCGCTTTGCCCTCGAGTATGACGGAATCAAACAGCTTCTGGAGGACCTTGAGAACGGGTTTTCCGCCGGCCTTCAGGAGCTCGGCCGTAATTCCATCATCACCCGGTGCCTTGTTGTTTTTAAGCTGCTTCAGAGCCATCCTAATCTCGTACAAGCTGACGTCCGGGATGTCTTCAGTGTAATGTCGGGTCAATCTAGCTCTTGGGTCATTTGCCAGATTCGTACCGGGGTTATATGTTGATGTGTATAACTGCCCATGGAACCTCTCGATCTCTCCCAACAGCTCAGGTTTGGTGGGTAAGATCCTGCCGTCATCGGTCTTCAGTTTTGCAAGCTGGCTCTGCCCGATAGACAGATCTCTTGAAAAGACCTTGGAGCCCTTATTTCGCTCTATCGCGTCCTTAATGCGGTCTGCATTAAAGCGGCGAAGGTCGCTTTTCAAGGACTTCAGAGATCTGTCTATTGAGCTGGCGGTACTTAAGCGCATCGTCTGAAGACTGCAGTATCAACTCGCGCCTCTCCTCCATGAGCTTTATAGTAAGATCAGAGAGCTTCTTGTTTTTATTTGTAAGACGGGTCTTAAAGATCTTAGACCCGACCGTATGGACAGTTTCCACGAACCCATCGTTAACAGATGAATTGCGGGATATCAATTGTTGTTGTTGTTGTTGTTGTGTGTTGGGCCATTTTAGGCCCTCAGTAAGTAACGTAAAAAATATTACTTGAACGTAATTTTCTTTATAGAGAGCTACCTTTTTACAACCCTTACAACACCAGCCTAAACCAACGATACTCAATCAATCAATCAACTCAGCCTTTATCAGTCCACTGCTGGACATAGGCCTCTCCCAGGCAGCGCCACAACACCCTGTCCTCCACCTTCCGCATCCAGTCTGTCCCAGCCATCTTTTTAAGGTCGTCGGCAACCAAAGATATTAAACAAAAAAATTAAAGTACGAACGTAGGTATTCAAGGACACTTTTTCTAGTAAGAACGACTAATACTAAAAACTATTATAGTAATACCACAGTGTGAAATACCTACACAATAAGTGATTCGCAAAGAAATAGAAATAACAAAATTCCAACCAGGCAATAGGTCAATTATTGCAAACACAATTATTATCCTCCAATTTAAAATTAGGATGCGAAACAAACCAAAACGAAGACATAGGACCCAGATATATGCCAGTGACCTTGATTGCTTAGCTTGCGTGTTCTGTACTGAGCTCACGCAACGGCTCGTACGTTCAGCCAGTAATAGGACTCGCCCATCAAGGAGCGCTGTCCCCAATTTGTAGCATTATTAATTTATTATCCAAAAAACAAAAGGTATTTTAAAAAAAACGCGTATGCTAAAAGATCAATAATTACATTATCTTTAAATTGGTGAAAATTTCAGAAAAATACGCTTGGTAGATTTTGCGCCATTCTCAGTTTTTAATCCGCGTTAGACATAACTTTACAAATTAATTTCACTATGTAAACATAATCTAAAATATTCACATATTAAATTATTGAAAAAATGCTCTAATTTAACACAATTATATTTTTTTCAAATCATTAACACTACTCGTTCAGACGTGATCTTCAGTATAAAATCATTAAAAGTCGGTTATCGTCGCCTTAAACCAAACGACGATAAAAAATATTTCAAAGCAAATTAGTAGTAATAACAAAATATCGCAGAACAGAAATTTCGGTATAAATAGCTTGAACGTGTATCGCTTAGGTAACCTCGGGTTTTACAGTATTCTGTATTCTATGATTGATACATGACTTCGTTTTTTGAAACGACCGGCTTGCAAGCCGCGACATTGTGAAGTTTTCCCCTTGGCATTCTTGACTTTATTGCTATAACTGCAACGTTCATATTACCTGAATACCAATTAGAACCTCATTTCATTATCTTTTAGCAGACGCCTGCATACTGAAAAATACTGGCCACCTGTAAATTGGCATAAAAAGTTTAGAACGTTATTACGCCTGCATTTTATTGAAACAGGTACTGGCCGCCTATAAATTGGCATAAAAACTAAAGATAAACCTCAAGGAACTTCCAAAAATTCTTATTTCAATGTAAAATATGCATTAACGCGTTGTCGTAAAATTCAATTTGGATCTTTATCGGCCTCCGAATTCTAATTTTAATGTAAAGTATGCAATAACGCGTTGCCGTAAGATTCAATTTGGATCTTAACTGCATTTGGTACATTTTTCATACAAACATTAAACACCCTTATTTACACCCATAAGGGCCGAATTTCGTAAAATCCTTTCTTAGTGAGCACCTAGAAGCCAAAAGGAACAATCAGGCCAACATTCATGTCTCTAACTTTAAAACCTAGGACTTTCATACAAACTTTGACACCCGTTTTCAACCCTTTGGGGTGCGAATTTAAGAAAATCCTTTCTGAGTGCGCTCCTGCACCCCATAGAGAGTGCTTGGGCCCAATTTTAGACCTCACGGCCCAGTAGTTTCCGAGATTTCGTGATGAGTGTTCAGTGAGTGGACTTCTCTTTTATATATTACTAGCTGACCCGTGCCCACTTCGTTGGGCGGTAAACATTTTACCGTCTTTTCATTTTTCGGATTAAATTATGGCCTTATGTTATGACACTCACAAAATAATAACGTGGCTTTCAATGGGTAAAAGATTTTTTCAAAATCGGTTCAGTAGATCCAGAGATTACCCCTACAACCTCACAAACTATAAAGTATTAATATAAGTAGATGAAGCAACGGTTTAGCAATATCCTTAAAAAAAATGACTCGCATTCCGTTTGCTCACTATAGGCAAGCGACTTTTCGACAAAATCAATAGCAGTGAATTGGGACTGGGATTGTGAATTCAACTGCACATTTACCGCTGAGTCGGTGACGGTCGGTGATTCTTCAATTTTGCGTGAGGGGTCAAAAGATATTTTTAGAGTTCCGTACCCAAAGGGTAAAACGGGAACCCTATTACTAAGGCTCCGCCGTTTGTCCGTCTGTCACTAGGCTGTATCTCATGAACCGTGATAGTTAGACAGTTGAAATTTTCACAGATGATGTATTTCTGTTGCCGGTATAACAAATAATACTAAAAAACAGAATAAAAAAAATATTTAAGGGGGCTCCCATACAACAAACGTGATTTTTTTGCTCGTTTTTGCTAGATATTGATAACGGCAACAGGTAGACGCTTGAAATATTCACAGAATATTAAGTTATAATATATTCACGTTAAAAATAAATAATTAAATTAAAATAAACCAAATATTTAAGGGGGGCTCCCATACAACATACGTGATTTTTTTGCTATTTTTATAGATAATGGTACGGAACCCTTCGTGGGCGAGTCCGACTCGCACGTGGCCGGTTTTTTTATTATTTAAATTAGCCAATGGAATTAAAACATCAAAATGACCTTCAATAAAGTTTCCTGAGAATCGGATTATTTTGACTCCCTGCCGTGCTTCCCCAAAACCAGCAATAAAAATACCATCCTGAAACACCTGAAACTCAAATGAGAATAGTTCTGCCGCTGCCATTTTTTTTTTTTTGGGTGGTAAATTATCAAATAACTTCTCCCGCTCTGGCCGGAGCGGGGAGGGCGTGTCAGACTGTTACTGACTAAAACCCACCCATGTTTCTTCAAATGCCTGTGTGCCAGGGCCACGATATCCCTTTCGAACAGGCTCGTAACCCTGGCAGGCATTAGTCCTTCCGGACCCCGTCATCTCTTTGAGGCGCGCGTGGAACACAACGCGCCGTCAACCCGGGCCTGGTCCTTATCGGACGGCGAGCTACCCATCGCTCACCGTCCGCAAGCCCGCGCCCACGGTGGCCGGGAATCGGCCTGCGATTCCCGACGCCCGGGGCGTCTCCTGCGGTGACTAAGGGCGTGAGGGCGCGAACCCTGCCTCACCCTCACGCGTTCCGCCTCCTCCTTCGCATGCATTACTGCTTTGCAGAAGGAGGTGACGGCCTCGCGTGCACTCTCGCTCCGAACCATGGCCTGAACCAGGGCCAGATGCGAGAGATCGCCGCCGCCGATCGCCTCAGTGAGGACATGGCGGTGCTCCGCCCAAGCAGGGCAGACCTCAACCGTATGCTCCAACGTGTCCTCCGGGCGATCCACACAGTGGTAACAGCCGGGCGTTACCTCCCGCTTTATTCTGAATAGGAACCTCCCGAAACAATTGTGTCCGGTGAGGACGTGCGTCAGGCGGAAGGTGAGGAAGCCTAGCCACTCCTTATAGAGGGGACTTATCGCCACAATTGTGGCATGCAAATTCTTTGCCAAATAGTAAATATCCCTGGCGATGGCGCATGCTTATTTTCATCTCTCTCCTTGAACAGTAACGTGGCCATGTCATTGTCTTCTCAAATTCGAGACAGCATTGTGCGCCACGTGTCTAAAAACTGGGAAATATTCCAACCTTTCACCCAGGATCGGTCAAAAGGAGCTGTTTATGGTTCAAAGCGTGAATACGTCGCTGAAATGTCTTGTAATGGCACCTACGGAACCACCTGTTAACTCATGGCAGCGGGAGAACTATTCCCATTTAAGTTCCAGGTGTTTCAAGATGGTGTTTATAATAATCTGATTCTCAGGAAATTTCAATGAAGGTCATTTTGATGCGTGTCAGACTTTTACGGTCGGAAATATTTCAAAGCAAATTAGTAGTAAGTAATAACAAAATATCGCAGAACAGAAATTTCGGTAACTATAGCTTGAACGTGTATCGCTTAGGTTTGTATTCTGTGATTGATACATGACTTCGTTTTTTATCCGATCGGCTTGCAAGCCGTGATTAAGGTTAAACATTGTGAAGTTTTCCCCTTGGCATTCTCGACTTTAATGCTATAAATGCAACGTTCAAATTACCTGAATACCAATTAGAACCTCATTTCATTATCTTTTAGCAGATGCCTGCATACTGAAAAATACTGGCCACCTAGAACTGGAATAAAGACTTTAGAACGTTATCACGCCTGCACTGAAACATACTGGCCACCTAGAAAAAAAACTAAATAAAAAGAAACTTCCAAAAAATATTATTTCAATGTAAAATATGCATTAACGCGTTGTCGTAAAATTCAATTTAGATCTTTATCGGCCTCCGAATTCTAATTTCTATGTAAAGTATGCAATAACTCGTCGCCGTAAGATTCAATTTGGATCTTAACTGGATTTGGTACATTTTCATACAAACATTAAAAACCCTTATTTTCACCCTTAAGCGCCGAATTTCGTAAAATCCTTTCTTAGTGAGCACCTAGAAGTCGAAAGGAACAATCAGGCTAACATTCATGTCCCTAACTTTAAAAACATAGGACTTTCATACAAACTTTGAGACCCCTTTTCAATCGCTTAAGGTGCGAATTTATAAAAATCCTTTCTTAGTGCGCGCCTGCACCCCATAGAGAGTGCTTGTGCCAAATTTTAGACCTCACGGCCCAGTAGTTTCCGAGATTTCGTGATGAGTGGTCAGTGAGTGGACTTCTCTTTTATATATATAGATATATAAGCTGTTAGGGAAAGATTCAATTAAACAAGTACCTTCTTACACAATATAATATTTATTGCAACGTACCTACATAATTTAAAGGTGCACAATAAATAATGTGGCAGGCCACATGCCTTCCCCAAACACTTGGGCATCCACACCAATACTACCAGTCTCGGATCTAGTTGTATTGGTGTTTTTAACCTGCAATGAGTCTATAACAATAACTCATAGCGAGTCCGTGAGTTATACGACTTAATAGCTTCTAGCTCAATCACACAAGTACCGAGCTATTAAAGGTGTGCTTATAAAGGGATCGTAAAGATTATGCAAACCAACCTAGTCCGTACAATAAGCCTAACTCTCTCGTAGATTAAATTATTACATTACAGATATACTCTGTGATCTCTCAATATAATCCTTTCATTTGACGGAACTACGACCCTTGGCATCAAACACAGAATAAACCTGTGTTCACACTTTGAACGTGGCCTACGGGTATAAATGGTGACGCTTTCATTACCTGGCGCGGAAAACTTCCCTCATTACCGATATATGGCTAACTAAAGCCTTCCTTACAAACGGATGACCACACCTCAAGGTTTTCTTGCACCCGAATCAATTCCAATCATCAGACCACGGGGCCACACCAAGGCATCACGTATCAATTGTGAAATACAACCATCTCAAAAGGCTAGCATAAACAGCCAGACCTGTAACAACGTACTCGTGTCGTAAGGCACATCATCATTTCAGCCGAAAGACGTCCACTGCTGGATATATGCCTCCCCCAATGGGAGGGTTTGCCATAATCGCCACGCTTGGCAGGCGGGTTGATGATCGCAGTATGGTGTTAAAATGCATAGAGAACGCTGCTGCCCATTATCTAGTAAGTCCCTTAGTTGCCTTTTACGACACCCACGGGAAGAAATAGGAATAATGCTAAGGCACATGCATAAGGCACATGTAAGTAAGTAATCAGTAAGTAATCATTTATTTACCAATAACTTAGCCGAGGTAACATCAGTTTTGTATGAATAAGGGATGGGTATGGCTATTACTAATGAGTAAGACCCCTGCCCATCAAACTAGAAAAATCCTTTATCTTGAAGGAGGATCTTATAGAAGGATGTAAAACCTAGGATATCTAGCATGAACAAAGAATATGGTTGAATACTCACATGATTCAGCTTCGAATTAAACTAATTGAAACCCCATCGGGTTATTTGGGCACAGTCTGGTCTTCCAGAACTAAGTCCCTATTCCAAAACCTATTGGTCTCCTTTTCAGCAAGTCATGTTCTCGCCAACTCTCTTCCACCATAAACCAAATAGAATTATTTGTCTATTGGTTACTTTGAAATTATTTATTAGGCATTTTTTCCAACAGAATGTGGGAAATTATGTATGTATTTTTATTCATTTTAAATTAGCAATAAAACTTGTAATTAATTTACTCGACATAATTTCTAGCGTCATATAACGTCGTTCACAGGCATGCCACGAGCCTGCTCCCTCCGACAATAGATGTCGCTGCTTGTTGCTTAATTTATTGATTTTGCAACGTCACAGTTCCCGTGGGATAGTTTCCGACATCCACGCAGGCAAAGCCGTGGGCAAAAGATAGTTAAATACAAGGCCAGGTTTATTCACGATAATAGTCTTTACCGATGTCAGTGATGTCTAAGATATACGAAGGTGCTGACATTTACAACAAACACAAACATCTCTTGTATCAGCACTAACTTTTAGAGAATAATTCACACAGTGGTACCTAATAATATCGACAGTCAGCAAGTTGTTAGCGGAGCTGACTGCCCTGGGTGCCCTGCATGTATGCACATACAGTCAGACAAATTAATTGTTAAGCAAATTGCCACGCTATGTCAAATTTCTGTGTTATTTTATTTATTACATACAACTGCCAAGTTGCTGCAGCTGTTAAGTGGGTAGTCAATACTACCAACTTAAATTGCCCGTATTTTCAAATCACAAACGCCATTCTTTGAAACTTATGATTTAAATTGAAACTGTGTGTAATAAATGGCTTTATCACGGCAAATTGACGTAGGGCGTCAATTTGCTTAATAATAAATTTTCCTGACTATACATTTAATTATCGATTGTGGATGCTTTTATTCTAAATATAATAACTTTTGATCTGCAATACTGCAATACAATTTATGATTAAGAAGGACAAAAAGCTGAATATAAGATGGACGCTGAGCGGTTTAGTTCCCAAAATTGTGAAATGCAATGGACGGTGCTGTAGTAGTCGCAGTAAATTTTGCATTCCACAGCGGACACGTTCATCTGAAAGAAATTAATACATTTCAGTTAAGATGAAAGTACTTCTACTAAAATCGAAGCAATGTCAGATAGATCACTTAACTGTTAGCTTCTAGACTCAGTAAAGTTATGAAGGGTCTCCGAAACGACAGATTGTAATTTTCAATTTTTACGCTATTGATAAAACGATAATATAGTATATTGATCAATCGCCCACATCGATGGGCAAATTGATCGACTACCAAGTGTAATTGAAGCGATTGACAATATTACTACAAAAGAAATTGATGGTAATTGATCGTTTCGGGGACCCCTTACAGCAACCAGTGCAGCGTTTAATAAGCATCTTGGACGCGCGTTCAGTGTATACGTCATGTGTTTAGGCCCTAAGAACTACTTACTCGTGCAAAGTATAGTTTTCACATCACATAAAATATGGATATCGCTCATGTTATCAGCTATCAAATCAAAAACTATGGCAGCGATAAAGAAATAAAAGATGGGCTGCCCAAAAATAATAGTCACCCAGTCTACATTATTTTCTATTCCGGTTGAACCCTAAAACAAAAGTAAATATAAAAGAAAAGACAGAAAGAAAAATAATTTTATTCGTCACAGAAACACGTGCATACGAAAACATAAACTCGAGTAGGTAAATATTACACAAAACAAGTCTACAATATAATCACGAGCACAAAAAAAAAAAACAAATAGTCGGCAACCGCACGTCATGACTGTGACAAAAAGGCTTGCACTCAGCATGATGCTGTGCTATGGGGGACCCACAACACAGCGCTGAATTTCAGTGGTTAAAAAAATATATTTAAATTATATATTATAATTATATATATATTATAATAAAACTTAAATGTTATATCTATTCACATTAGGCCCGGTAGGTAGCCAAGTAATGCATACTTACGCTACTGCATTGTCACATCAGAGGTATTGACTACGTCATGATAAATTAAAAATGAATTATGTTCAGAACGTCTAAATATGATAGGTAGGTATGATAAATGCTAGGTAAAATAAACTTACAAATTGTTTATATGCGTTAATTTCTCAAACGAATCGTACATAGTTTTGGTTAAAGTACACACTATACTGAATATAGTCTGCAAAATAAAAAAAATCTTCATTTATTTTTTTAATCTTAGCAAATTCTTATGAATCAATAATATTAGCTTACACATACTTACCAAAAACTTTAAATGTCGCCAAAGATCCCTTAATGTGTTGTCAAGAGTCTCGTACATTTGAATTAACTTGTTTACTGCTGATCTATTCTGAAGTAAATCGTTTAAATCCGCGGTTTTTACCGCCATTTTGAATACTTTAGTACGATAGTACAGCAAACTAAAGCACATAACCATAGATATTCTCCACATATCATTAGCAAACAATAAGAAAAGTAAACATATATATCAATAGACTGAATCGTATACAATAATGCCGGGGCTGAATAGAAAATACTCGCTATACAACACACTCTGACTCCCACAGCGAAAAATATACCAAACATGGCAAATATTACCAATTTTCGGTACTCTTTCTTAGCATCAGGAAAATTATCAATCGTATGTATATATTTAAAGTAGGTATTCATGTAATCTTCTTTAGTTAGCAATGAGACCAAGACGTTAAATATATATTCTCCGAAGCCCAGATATTTATAAAAAGAAAATACAGGGCTCAATTCGAAGCATCCAACCATTAAGCTGATGATAGTAGCAAGTACGATCGGGTACAATTTTGAAAGTAGTGGTGATGATTGAAAGTTTTGACTACATCCGAGGATAAAACGATAGTACATTATAGGTTTTATGTTGCACACATGCGCTGGCTGGTTACCAATCATGGTGTCCTCTTTTTTTTCCAGTAAATGTTTTAATTTATTCAATGAAACTGCTGCACACTACTCGACTCCCAGCACCAGAACTGTGTTGTGGTAACATAATAGAAAAACCTTCTTGTTTTATTACACTTACGGAGTGTTTAAATCGATATTGTGAGTCTATTTTGATATAATTTATTGAAACTAAAAATATAACTGAATTTTTAATGGGGTAATCGCTGTATTTTATATAATGAACCTGTGTTTTTAATGTCAGGTACTTAATCGGTTTTGAAGCCAAATCAAAATCAAAAGTCATCTATTCAAACTAGGCTGAGAATCATCACTTTTTGAACACCAAAACTACATAAGACCGTCCCCCGAAATGCCCGCCTTTCAACAATCAAATCTAAGGTTAGCTTATTTGATTGGTTGTTGAAAAGTAGGATATGTAGGTCAAACAATGCCAAATGCAAATATGCGGAAGATTAGCTCCTCTGCACTCGTATTAATAAACAATGCTAAACTTGTATAAACTAGTTATAACATTATAGTAAATTTTGTTGATCTGCGACAATATTCATGAAACCAAAATAGAAAAAAACGAAGCACCAGGTAATGCTTTTTTTTTTTTTTGAGTGGGAAATTATTAAATAATTTCTCTCGCTCTGGGCGGAGCGGGAGGGCGTATCAGACTTTTACTGACTAAAACCCACACGTGTTCCTTAATTTGCTTGTGTGCCAGAGCCACGATATCCCTTTCAGACAAACTAGCAACCCTGGCAGGCATTGGCCCTATCAGGCCCCGTCAGTTAAATGGACCACCACCGTATTATATACTGTGTGGTCACTTTCTGATGTCTCTTTGAAATGTAGACCGTCCATGTGGCACCCAAAACCTTTGTCTTAATAGAGCTAAATTTTGATAGACACTTACATGATAAAATCAAAATCAAAAGTAATTTATTCAAACTAGGCTGAGAATCAGCACTTTTAAAACGTCAAAATTACATGAGACAGTCCCCCAAAAACGCCCATCCTTCACCACTTCCTAGTGCTTTAGCTGGGAAGAAGAAGTGGCGCAACAAACTCCCCAGCAGCACAGCTGTCTGTTCATATAATATATAAAACTTGAATCTATACAATAAAATGTAAAATGCAACACAAAACATTAAATTAAATTATTTGCCTTATGTTAGCTAGCACACACCATTATACAAAAAAATATAATTTATGTAATAATCGTCGAAAACTATACTCAAGCAGAAATAACGTAAACAAAACGTATCTAATTATAAGCCTCCAGGCATAATGGGCGTGCCTGCTTAAAAAAAGTTTTTCTGATGCAGTTCGGATATAATTGTGTGCGTAAAATCTGAATCTTTTGGAAGAAGTATAGGCTCTTTTTGATTATGTGATAAATTCGTGTATCTAAATCTATCTTTACACCTAATAAGTCCTTCCTCGCCTATATATAATTTCAGTGATCTCGATAAGTTGGTTGTGATTGCCTCAACTTCTTTAGGAAAATGTTTAGCCTGAATTTCTAATATTTTAGTCTCTCTTTTGTCTGTATCATATACTATCATTGGTTTTGGAATATCTAGACTTGGTCTATGATTATCTAAAGGTATTGAATTCGAAAGACCCTCCCCAGCAATTGGAATTTGAGTATCTATATTATTATTATGAATTGTAGGCCACTTATTTGAGTTACTTGTTAAAAAGTCAGGTCCTATGAGCCATCTATTGTAATCATCTACCCATTCCGTCCTAGTGCCTACATCAGATGGATTTAATTCAGTTGGCACATATCTGATTTGTAAAGTCTTGTTCTGTTTTATTTCGTTGATTCTACGTGCCACAAATGGCGGAAGTAATTTATCTGATTTGAGCCAGCTTATTACTATTTGACTATCAGTCCACAAAAAATTTGCTATGATTTTTAATCGTAATTTTTTTGCTACTTAACAAGTCTACATCCAATAAGTACTCCCAGCAATTCAAATCTTGGCATCTGTAAGTCATTTTGCTTCTTTAACGACACTAATCTAGACTTGCCAATAACAAAGTTGACACCATTATTAGTGTGCAAAGTACTGCGTAAATAAATTACTGCTGCATAAGCACGCATAGACGAATCCGTAAAACAATCTAGTTCGTATTCAATTTGCTCCGCTTGGCTTTTATTTAAACCTTGCGCAAAATAACGATCAACATGAATACTCTTTAGACATACAAAGTTTGATGTAAATTTTATACATCGAATTACTATTATTAAATTAAATAACATAATATTGATTGTAATTATTGCAATTTATTACATTATACTAAACGTTAATCGATAATTTATTACATCTTATTTTAAAATAAATCAATAATAACAAGTCGTTCATTCATTTTAGTCATTTTTGAGACTGTTGCTGGACGGTCGAAAATTGTGTTTATAACTCAGGAGTGATATGAGGTACTACATTTGCATGAATAAGACGAGTAACTCCTGTTCGAGTTGTAATACTAAACTGTACTATAAGACTTAATAAGTTGTTTATCTGTTGCCAAATGTAAATATTCATAAATTAATTTATTAAATAATAGGCAGTTTGAGTAAATTAGTATTATGTTCCGTTAAGTCTTCTGCATACCGGGGCGACATGTCGCGCGACGCGACGCGACACAAAGGCACCGCTCGTCCCGCGACACGCGGGGCCTTTGTGCCGTGTCGCGTCGCGCGACAAGTCGCGCTGGTATGTAGAAGCCTTTATTTATGAGCGCTAGCTACCACAATCGAGCAACACCCTACATTGTAGTTTTATTTTAGTTTCTAAACTATCTACAGTTACTAGGGCCGTCTGCAACAACGTAGTGCTACATGCATTCATCATCTGGACATAGGCCTCCCCTAAAGGGGGGGTTTGCCATAATCGCCACGCTTGGCTGGCGGGTTGGCGATCGCAGTATGGTGTTAAAATGCATAGAGAACGCTGCTGCCCATTCTCTAGTAAGTCCCTTAGTTGCCTTTTACGACACCCATGGGAAGAAATGGGAGGGTGCTATTCTTTACGTCCGGCACCAAACGGACAACTACTATACGGACTATATTTATTTATTTATTTAGGTTAGCCAACAATTGTTTACACAATATATTAACAATATTTTACATAATAGATACATTTATAAGTGCAACAATCACTTACAGGCTAACACAACATTCACCATTTAATGGTTTTACATAATAATACAAAGCCAAAAAGGATATAATACGAGTATACAATTAAAGTTATTCAATAGTTTTGGTGATTCACGAGTAACAATAATAATATCAAAAATAAAATAATATAACAATAAGATTAAAACATTTAATTTAACAAAAAAATATATAATAATCTAAAATAATAAAAATTAAAATTATAACATTCGGTAAGGACTATAAGCATTATTAGTATGTAAAGTATCAGTTGGTACGGACTTCACTGGTTGTGTTAGCTTAGTTGGACATAATGGTCGATTATGATTGCAGAACTTATTACAATGTCGACATTTCCGTTTGGCACGGCAATTGTCAGCCCTATGGCCTTCACCGAAACAATAACAACAGCTTCCTAATTGAGCCTTTCTTTCCTGTAAGGTTTTGTGCACACTACACTCATCATTAAAACGTTCCTGCTTACAAAATATATAATTTTTTTTTTAGCTGGCTCATTGGACCTGTCACCGTCATTTGGTCTTTTCCGAGGGTGCAGTTTATTTTTATTATGCTGTCTATTTTTATATCTAGATTTTTCCTTTCTGAAGTTTGATGTAAATCTACGCCTTTTATTATAACTAGTCTCTTCCAATCTCACATGTAATGATCCTAACAATGACGTATTATATATAAACACGTTATCAACCAACATCTCGGCGCTTAAAAACGGCGACGATATAAATTAAAAACAAACATAGCGTCGCGCGACAGGTTAGTGCGTGACTGAGCGCAATGTGGCCAATTGGCTTCATTTCATGTTGCCATTTTAGAGTGCGGACAACGTATCTATAGTTTTATACATCATTGGATCCTAATGTAATATTATCAGAAGCCTATTTGTCTTCGGTAGTTGTAGCATTTTTATTTATATTGTCTTTTGCAGTTTTCTTTAATCTATTTGATGTTTTCCAAGCCGATATGATATACTCTAAAAACTTTATAATTATTATCAATAGACTCATCTTCGTTATATTCGCGGGCGCGAGTCGCGACAGGCACCGACAACGAAATTGTGATACTAGTGTCGCGTCGCGCCCGCGATATCGCAGTAGTCTGTACGAGCCTTGAATTTGTAAATATAATAATGTTTCGTGTGGTGCCGGACGTTAAGAATAGCACCATCCTATTTCTTCCCGTGGGTATCGTAAAAGGCGACTAAGGGACTTACTAGAGAATGGGCAGCAGTATTCTCTATGCATTTTAACAGCATACTGCGATCGCCAACCCGCCTGCCAAGCGAGGCGATTATGGCAAATCCCCCCTATGGGAGAGGCCTAAGTCCAGCAGTGGACGTCTTTTGGCTGAAATGATAATTCGTAAAAGAAATCCTCGGGGAACCTTTCTAAAATCATTACACTAAGATGATTGTGATTTACATCTTTACCTCGGAACTTAATATTCTAAGATGTCTCTCAATTTCATTTAGAACGTGCTTACAATCCTTGACTTGACTAGATTCCGGTGATTTAATTCTATATAGTGCTACATAATGAGCATCAATCATTACACTAGGTTTTCCATACCGTTCCTTTAATGTGTCGACAGCAATACGATAGTTTTTGTCTGTTGTGTCCAACCCATCAAGCGCCTGTTTCGCGTCACCCTGAAGAACCGATCGAAGGTACAACAGTTTATCTACATCATTAATATTTCTCTTAACAACGTTCGATGAAAACTGATCCCAAAATTGGTACCACTTTAGAACATCACCATCAAACTTGCCAAACTCCGTTTTTTGGTAACTTACTAATTGTGTTAAAATTGTTGTCATTATTTGTAAAAACAAATGCGCGATTTCGATTATTCTGTTTTATTACATCTATTTCTGCTATTAAATATTCGGCCTGAATCTGTGTGGACGTACCTATACTGACTAATTTCCTCAACGTTGATTTATTTTATCAATGTATAAGTATACTTTTTTGACATAATCTCATACTTTATTATATTATATAATGAAAAAAAATTACAACATGAAAAATATAAAAAGTAAAAAAGACACTTAAGCGTCGAAGTACTCGTCCGCATCGCTGTCATCCGGAAACGGTGCCCAGAAGACTGGCAGCATTGCCACGTTGAATGGCAATGCTAATTCTTTGGCCGAAGAACGAGCCAGCCCTCTGGTCACGTGAAGTGTCGATCAGTCGGCGAGAAATTTCCTTAAAAAGGAGACGCGCACTCGGGCCCCATGACCCGAGCGTTTCGACCCCAAACGGCTCAAAACTGTAGTTACCCATAAGATTACAGTATTTGCGCCGCTTGAGGGTCTCAGCAGCCGCAGCAGCGGAGCCAGCACAGCCAGCCGTGCTTGGAATATGAGATGGCGCAAGGGTGTCGACACAGGTTGCGTCCCACACCAGAGGCCTACCCACCTTCCAAGGCAATAACGTCATGCCGTCTGGTCTCTTCCCATCGTCACGTACCAATCCGTTTGGTTCTAATACCGCTGGTACGCCGGCGGTGACAAGGGCTCGAAGAATAATATCGTTGATGCTGGCGTGCCGAGCTATGCGACCTGCGCTCCTGCAACAGGACAGGCCATGGTGTCCGAGACCGTCGACGGCTTCACCGCAATGACACTGATGCGGAGCAACACAAGGTGCGCCCAAGCGGAGACACGTAGCGAGCCGAAACAATGAGTCATCCATCATAGTGCCTATGGTGGATGACGGTAGCGCCTGAAGCCATAAACCTGACTCCCATTCTCCCACAGCCAGCAGACGGGCACGCTCAGCAGTATTAAGTGACGAGTTTATCAGGGTATTCCGAATAACACTGCAGAGCGGCACATCCCACTGTCTCTGAGAGGACGGGTTGTCAGGCAAATCCGTATTGGGACAAGCCATTTTCCAAGCGTTCAAAGCGTCGGTCAAACACGGTCCAGACCTCAAAATCAACCAGTGAGGAAGATAAAATGTTCCTGGTTAATTTATCAGTACTGTGAACCGAGGAGATGAAGGCCGGTAAACTGATACTTGAAATTTTGCGGATGCCGAGACCTCCCAGGCGAATGGGAAGTGTGGCTTGCTGCCACGCTCGGTCGTCCAGGGCCACATTTAGGATAGAAGTTAGTGTGTTCCTAATAATTTGGTCAACTTTTGCTAAAAGTTGTGGATGTCTCCATAGATGTGAGGAGCGAAGGCTATAAGTAAATTTTGGTCCAAAACAACAGTATCGAATGAGTGTGAAGGCCGAATGGATGTTAATTTTAAAAATTCTTTCCGAGACATCATTAAAATTTTGTATTTTCTCCTCAATGAACGTTGGAAAGGATTCGTCAAAAATTGGGGAGCCCAGGAGGTGAAGAGAATTTTTTTCCATAATTTTGATATTTGGTGCTATTGTATTAAATTTTGCTATGGTAGTCTGTCTGTCAGTGGTTTGGGGAAGATAAATTTCACATTTTGAAAAGTTAAGGTCAAGGCCAATGGAACTGATTTTTTCTTTTAAAAAAGTTAAATCTTTTATGACTGTGTCTACATCGCCTCCTAGGGTTCCGTCATCCAAATACCAAACGTTGAATTCAGAATTTAGTTGTCGAATAATTGGATTTATTGCCAAACTAAAAATGACTGGCCCAAGGGGGTCACCCTGTTGACATCCAACAGCTGATCTCAAAAGGTTGTCTTTATAAAGTAGTTTAGACGGATGCCGGTAACATTGATAAAGAAAACTGTAAATTTTGGGTATTTCTTTTTGAACTTCTGTCAACAAGGTGTCCCTGTTTACGGAATTGAAAGCGTTCTTAATATCAACCTTAAGGATGACCTCACCTTTACCACTATTGAGGTAGGTGGATAAAGCGTGTACCGCAGCCTCACTGCCCCCTTTAGATCCGAAGCCCAGCTGTAGGGGCTGGAACTTGCTGGCCAGTGTTTCTCTGTTAAAAGCACAGCAAATTTTGGCTGCGATACGACGATAGGTGGACCCTACAGCAATGGGACGAATGCCGCCATCCTTCTTGCGCAGGGCGCATAGATTTGCCCCATACAAGATATCAATGACGGCTTCGTTCACATTGCCGGAGAGCATGAGATTAATGAGGGCCGTCAGCTTCTTCAAAAGGGACTCACCAGCCTCCCTCCTCCTCCAGCACCTGAACAAATTAGGTCCTTCAAATGTTGAGGAGTCAAGCCGTCGAGGCCGCCGGCGGAGCCACTTCGAAAGGAGCAGACGGCCGCACATACTTGTTCAGCTGTAATTTCAAGTGAGTTGTATTCCGGATTGGGTGAGTCAGGGAAGGAGAGGTCATCTGCCGGGGCGGGATGTTTGCTCTCCAGAGCTGTAAGTGTCTCTGGTGAGTACGGCGCAACCACATCGCTGCTAAAGATGATCCTAGCTGCACCTCTGATATCACCCTCGCCTAGTTTAGACTCTACATGGTGCAATAAACCTCTTTGGGGGAGGTGGGCTGTAATTTAGAGTCGAAACATTGGGCCGAAATGTTACAATTATCCTTGATTTGTGCGGTTAACGTTTTCTTATTTGCCAAATTTTTTTGAACATGTAGAATTCTAAACGGGAAGGTGATTAATTGCTCCCAAGCATTTTGAGAGTTCTCTCGGGTGACGAGGCGGATACAACGCGCTAAACATGAAGCCACGGATGGTCTCGCAACACGAGGAACTCTCTTCAAAACTGGAGTTGAACTTTTTAAATTTTGCAAGGTTTTTCCAAAAGGGTTGAGCAGGTAAATCGGGAGTTAGGGAACTGGGTATTGTCGGGCATGATGAAGGCACATTGTGGAGTTTGTGTTTCTTGCCCAAATGTACCTTCAAGCCTCGTTCACCTTTAAAAAGGCGAGGTTGGGGACAATAAATGCATCTCACTAGGCCATCCAGCGATGTGGAAGGTTGACTGGCGCTTCGTGCGGCGTCACTACTGTCGTCATTGACCAGCATAAATGGGTACTTACAGAATTTTTTCCTTATATATATTTTCCTTATAAACACGTAAAACAAGTTAAGAAGCTACAATAAAAATATAAATAAACATAACTAAAATGACTTAAAAAAAAATTTGACACAACTTGACGGCAGCACGATGACAGCGGCGCAGTCACGCCGGTGGCCTGGGGCGCCACGCCGCCGTATGATATTTCGGCGAGCCCTGGCAACCGTTGCTATGAGACAGCGTCGCGTCGGTTAAAATATTTATTTTATAATTTTCAATCCAAGGACAAATGATAGATAGGTAGGTAGATATACAAGTCACATATATTATATTTTGGGTGAGTAGGTATGTATAGTCCACTTCACCGTATCCGTTGACAGCAACCAAACTAATTTTCTTTCCTTTCGTGGTTATGAGCCTGTGTGAGAATCTGCAAACTGCAACGCCTCTTTTATGAGCTCAGATCATTGATTAGCATCCACCATTAACACTATAATACGAAATGTTCAATTGATTTTCATAAAATTCATCGAAATTACGATGATCGTTGTGCTGTCAACCTGACCGCGTCAATGTATAATAATTGCGAAGTTTGACTGTTTGTCTTAATGTTAGAGCATCACGCAAATTCTACTGGATAGATTCTGTTCAAAATAATTTACACAAAGTAAAGTGTCAGGGTTCACGTACGCCGTACAACTCGTAAGTCGCGACCGTTACGGGACGGTTATTAAAGCAATATTACGCCTTGTAATATTATGACTTGTCACGTACTTGATCACTATTTAGAATAATGTTGGAAAAGGTTTTAAAGTAGAAAAGAAAACAGAAATAAAGGTGGATGTTTTAATCATTGTTAGTGCCATAGTAAAATTCAAGGTACTAACGTTGTAGGTGCATAATAATATAACAAAAATATACCAGCCTAATGTTGTCCCACTGCTGGGCAGAGGCCACTTATAATACAGAGAAAGCATGAGCATTGAGTACCACGCTTGCTTAAGGCAATTTCAAACTTATATTAATTATAAAGCCAAGTTAATTCACACACACATAAACAAATGTGCTTACATTTAGGTACAACAAACACAAACAACAACAAATATATACTAACTTAAAATAGTATCATAGTGTTCCTCTCTGTTATCGGCAATAACTCTTGAGAATAATAAAATTCACGCCGTGGTAAAAAAAAAAAAAATTTGTTAAGCTTAAGCGAATTGCCACGCTTCGTCAATTTGCCGTGTTATAGCCATTTATTTCATATAACTGTCAAGTTGCTACAGCTTTTAGTGGATAGTCAATACTACCAACTTAAATTGTCCGTATAGTCCTTATATAAATCACAAGTCTCATTCTTTGACACTTGTGATTTGAATTGAAGTTGTGTAAAATAAATGGCTATAACACGGCAAATTGACGTAGAGTGTCAATTTGCTTAACAATTAATTTTCCTGACTGTACATTAAGTGTCGCTCGTGGATGCTTTTTTTTCTAAGTATAATAACTTTTAATCTGCATTACTGCAATACAATTTACGATAAAGAAGGAGAAAAAGCTGAGTATAAGATGGACCCTGAGCGGTTTAGTTCGCAAAATTGTAAAATGCAATGGACGGTGCTGTAGTAGCCGCAGTAAATTTTGCATTCCACAGCGGTCACGTTCATCTGAAAGAAATTGATACATTTCAGTTTAGCTGAGAGAAGGTTCTACTACTAAAATGGAAGCAATGACAGATAGGTTAATTAACTGTTAGTTGTTAGACATAAAACATAAAACGCCACGTGCAAGCCCTAAGAACTACTTACTCGTGCAACGTACAGTTTTCTCAACACATCAAATTAGGATATCGCTAATGTTATCAGCTATCAAATCCAACACTATGGCAGCGATAAAGAAATAGAAGATGGGTTGCGCAAAAACAATAGCCACCCAGTCTTTAATATTTTCTACGCCGGTTGAACCCTAAAACAAAAGTAAATGTTATATCTATTCACATTAGGCCACTAGGTAGCCAAGTGAAGCATAATTACGCTACTTCATCCCAAGCAGCCAATCAGATCATGGTTAAATCTGATAGGTCTATCTAACTTTCATTTGGCCAAGATAAACTAACTTTGCTAAAGAGTGTATTTATACATTCAAGCCGTCTTAGAATTCAATATAATTTTTAAAATACGGTATTCTTATTTTTACTTAGAATATCAAAATCCACTTAGTATAAATTTAGTTTCAAGGGGGATGCGCTAAGGTAGCCCGCAACATTCAGCATTTCTTAAGTTTTTTGAAATTTGCATGAAATCATTAGAATCAGCAATACAACTCTACGTTCATATAATCCTATTGAATGACTATTTCAAATAGTCATTCAATAGGATTTCACGAAGAGAGTTAGTTGTATTGCTGATTTTAATGATTATAATTCTGTAAAGCCATATTTGTTATAACGTTTAACAAGTTCGAACATCAACTTGCAACAGACCTGCAAATTTCAAAATACTTAAGGATGTTTAAATTTCGTGGGCTACCTTAACGCATCCCCCTTAACTATGTCCATGTCGATAAATGCTACTTATGCAGAATTATACTTTCTGAACAAGAATGTTTAAAGAAATAGTTTGTACTTAATTGAATTATGAAGAATGACGTAAATCTATATTAAGTTATGAAGCCAAATAACTTAATTAGTTCCTAACTATGAATTACTAAAACCATATTGTCTTTACTCGTACTTAGTACAGATAAATAATATGGATTCATCGCCATTTTGAGCCATGTTTAATATGAACACGTTAGTTATTAATTTAGCTTCTTTTTTTTATTTAACACAATATTACAACTTATCACGAAACATAACAAACATCACTATTGAATATTGAATTAAGATTTGATTTTTTTTCTAAATATATATGTCGGCGTCACCATTGTAAACAGCACGTGCAACGGGCCGAGGTACGTACTGCAATGTGTCACTTAGGCCTCCCCACTCTCCCCACTACTCAAGCCGCTCTACATAAGCGAGCGCTCAGCAAGGAGGGGATCATTCTTGTCGCAGGCTCGGCCCGGTGCACATGTTGTAGCGCTTAGATACTGTAGTCTGAATTAAACTATTATTACAGTGAATTAATAAGTTGTGGAAATAAAGGCTGACTTCTGCTATATCTCTTACTTTCATTTAAGATGTTGGACCCTCTGCCTTCATCAGAAGTGGGATACGTTCCACCGTCCACTAATGATAGCCACAGTAATTTAATACAAGACCAAATTTCATTGCTTTCTGCTGGCATGGACGCTATATTAAAAATAAATTGCGGATGCCATGATTAGTTGTCAAGCTGCTCCAAGCATAGGGGTGGCGCGAGGTGGCGAAATGTCGGGGTGAAACTCCGCTACCGCGACAAATCACGGCACAGCGGACAGAGCTGCAACGGGATCTCATGGCGGCATGGAGAGTGCGATTGTCGCAACCCAGCGCTGGGCACGACACAATTGTGGCGATAGTCCACTCTTTGAGGAGTGACTAGAGAGGCGCCACGGCGTCCTTTCCTTCCGCCTGACGCAGGCCCTCGCGGACATGGTTGTTTTGGGAGGTTCCTGTTCAGGATAAAGCGGGAGGAAACGCCCGGGTTTCACTACTGTGTGGATCGCCCGGAGGACACGGTGGAGCATACGGTGGAGGTCTGCCCGGCTTGGGCAGGGCACTGCCGTGTCCTCACGGAGGCAATCGGCGGCGGCGATCTCTCGCGTCCGGCCCTGGTTCAGGCCATGGTTCAGATCGAGAGTGCACGGCCTTTGTGGCACGAGGATGTTGTCGTGCAAAGGGTGTCGTGTGTTCGATACCAAATTGGCTCTTCCGCCAGAGCTTGCCACCACTCTGCGAACTACTAGTGCCACTATTCCTGCTGAGTTGGTTTTAGGTAACCAGTGATGATCGTCGACGTGACGTTTCATTCAAAGCTGTGTCCACTGATACTGCATGGGCAGAACAACTCCACACGGGCCACGTGAATACACCCGCAGGAAAAGATAGTACCAGCCAGTGGTCCGCATGATGGTAGGCACCTAGGCAAGCAACCCCATTTTGATCAGACGAGTCGCTGAAGAGCACTGTTGGTCGTTGCTGTGCTTGATGGACACACCATCTCAAACGGTTTTTAGTTTGCGGCACGAGTCTCTATTGCGGAGATGAATTAAGTAAGACTTGGTTTGGCTCGGATTGGGCCCGAGTCAGTTAGCGAGGTAATACGGACCTCAACTTCCTCAAATTGTGACAAGGTCGCCTGCATAGAGGAAGCGTGATATGTTCCGGCTGGATAATTGGTTGTTGCTATGGATATTAAAAAAAGAGAATGTGTCAGGACACTACCTTGAGGTTGGCCATTTTCTTTTTTTTTTTGTGAGAGAAGATGACCCAGAAAATCTGATCTCTGATCAATGTCTCCACCTTAGACAGCAACCGTGTGAGGTTGACTATATCGTATGCAGCTGACAGTTCTACAAATACAGCGCCTGTGACCGTTCCTTGTCCCGAAACCATCTTCAATGTGTTGAACGAGTTTAAGGGTCTGCAGCAAAATTTTACGGTCTGAAACCAGCTTGCTCCGGGATTAACTTCGGGCCAATAACACTCGTTAGTTGGTCTAGCAACTGTCCCTTAAACAGTTTGTATGTATGGCAGAGCGAGTATGGAAGAATGTGTGATATTGGACAAAAAGTTTTTGGATCTTCTGGTGCTTTACCTGGCTTCGGATTAGCTACGACCTTTAATGTTCTTCAGAGACGGGGTATTGAAGCTGATTCTAGACAGTTGTTGTATAGTTGCAGCCACCACAACTCAGCAACTGAGCCAAGTTGTTTGATTTGCTCAACTGAGATGTCGTCTAAGCCAGAGGCTTTACCACACTTAAGACCCCTATCTTATTGCCACGACGATATCAGATTGGTCCAAAAATTCTATAAACCCATGATGATGCAAGACTATTTTTACCAGGTTATCAAATTTCAGATTGATAATAAGAAAACTGCAGCTGCAGCGAGTATGTGTCTATAGCAACCCATTGAGAAGATTCCAGAAGCAAATTGGTCAGAAAAATGGTGACGGGATTTACCATTTCAGTTTTGTCTCAATGAAATGAAATGAAATGAAATGAAATGAAATGAAATCGTTTATTCTGTAAATAGGATATTAAAATCACTTTTACACGTCATATAAAAAATAAAAAAAAAATCTAGATGTAGCCGACATTTCCTATCTGACTACCCCTGAGAAGAAATGGCGAAACAAACTCAGGGGTCAAAGTCTCTTTTAAAGTCCAGACATAATCTTGGTCAGATCATGTGAGGACCATGTAGATCCGTGTCTGAAATGGTCTTTTGAGGAAAGAACCACGCAAATTTGAGCGGACCTGACCAATCAGTGTAAGCATTTGTCAGTAATCGTGCAGCTCAACTCAAAACTTAAGGAGCTCAACGACTCGACGAACAGTACCAAAAAAAGGACATTTGGGTAGGCCGCATAAAGCGCTCAAAATGTCAGACCATCATTAAAACTTAACTGAGAAAAGAAAGGAAAACATTTAAAGAAAAAAAAAAAATGACCCACATAGTGCTCACATTCACAATAAATTAAAGTAGTAAATATAATACTTTTCAAAGTAAACATTCATGTAAAATTGTATACAATATTCTGCAATGTCAATATGTATATAAAATCATGCATAATAATTAAAATGTCAAGTTTTATCACAAGGCTAGCAGAGCGAGCAGCTCAATCCCAAGCTTTTTTGTCCTCTAAATAATCAGAAATCTTATAGTACCCTTTTTTACAAAGTTTAGTTTTAATACAGATTTTAAATCGTTTAATGGGTAAGTTCCGAATGTCAGTAGGAAGTTGGTTGTAAAAGCGTATACATTGACCCATGAAAGAGTTGCCTACTCTGTGGAGGCGAGTGCGATGTACAGCAAGATTGTGTTTATTCCTGGTATTTAAACTATGAATATCGGACATTTTCTTAAAATTTGATTTATTTTTGTGTACATATAATAGATTTTCAAGTATATATTGAGAGGCTACAGTCAGAATATCTATTTCTTTGAATATTTCACGAAGTGAATCTCTTGGACCTAGATTGTAAATGGCTCGAACAGCCCTTTTCTGTAAAATAAAGATATTATTAATGTCCGCACATGTTCCCCAGAGAAGGATCCCATACGACATAAGACTATGAAAATAACTAAAATAAACAATTCTGGCAGTATCTACATCAGTAATCTGTCTAATTTTTTTAACAGCATAGGCGGCCGAACTAAGCCTTCCTGACAATTTTTCTACGTGTGGGCCCCATTGTAATTTACCGTCAATAGTTATTCCAAGAAAAACTGTCGACTCAACAGGGTCCAACTCTATTCCATTAAGTTGAACATTAGTAGTTAGCTGCCTGACATTTGGCATTGAAAATTTTATGAGTTTAGTCTTTTTCTCGTTCAGGAGAAGATTATTTACATTAAACCAATGGACAACTTTAGAGAGTGCATCGTTAACATGTTCAAAATTGACTAGCTGACGTTTGATTTTAAAAATGAGTGAAGTGTCATCTGCGAATAATACAATCTTGTGATTATCCCTTATGTGAAAAGGTAATGTAATCTCAATGTGATGATAAAATTCGACCCAAAACTAAACAACCGAAACTAGACGTAACATGCTATGTTTGCAGTAAGCACGAATATATGGCCAACGCCTGCCCCAAGCGCTGAAAGAGCGTAGGCTCCACACCGAGCATCAGTACCAATCAAGTGAACCTGTGCTCCAGAGCAGCTGGTAGAGTGTGACACATAGGAGGTACAGATTTCCCTGTTATATTTGACTCGGGATCAGAATGCCAGATAGAGCATAGTAATTGAAATCTTGTTAATGATGAGCAATTTCATGAACAAGTGATCCTTAAAGGTATAGATGTGGGGAACGTAGTATGCTCATTACAAATTAAATGTCCAGCCATGATACAAAACCACAAGCTTGAAATAATTCACGTTGTATTGCCGGAAGAAAACCGGATATATTACAGGATAAATTTATATCCAAGTTTTTCTAAATTAAAGAAACCACTATTACTTGGCACCACAGGCGATCATGTTGGCTAAAATTCATGTTGGTGGTCGCGTTAGTGCGCCATGCCCGATTAAGATAATCGCGTTAAAAACACGTAACTTAAGGGTTGTCGTTCGTACAATAGCTATGATAAAAACTACCTTAAAGCTAGACTAGTCGGGTGTTTACAAGAATTATACAAATTTCGTATTTTTGAGGCAGTTAAAATCCAGTTAATTTGTTTGGTGTCCCGAAATGAATAATGACTGATCACGGGCGATAGTATGAAAATTCAGCTTTTAAGTTTTTTTTACCACCGTGTAAGAAAATAACCGGAACGAGTTTTTGAAATATTAATGGAAATAATAGAGTCTATAAATATTCTGGCAGCAGTACCTCGTGGTCAAAAAGTTCAGACTCAAACTCGAACTCAAAGCATTTATTTCAATTAAACCATTTACAGGCACTTTTGAATTGTCAAGAAGTCGGTCAGTTACAAATATGAAGCTAGTTGCCCATTCCAAATAGTAGGTTCCTATGGAGAAGAACGGGCAAGAAACTCCACGGACACTCTTTTAAATTAAAATATTGATACAAAATATTGGTTACATCATTCATATTGAAGTTAAACGTGTGAAAACGATGCAAAACGTCAGAAGCGTCCGTGATAAAAAGATTATAAAAACAAAAACAAATAAACAATTCAAAACTAAAATAATTAAAAATAAGCCGTGGCAGATAAGAGATGACCAGTCTCAACTGACAGTGCCCGTTCACGAACATGACGCATAGATCAGCACCATTCAGCTCAATCATTTTGAAGGGAGCTAAATGATCCAACACACACGCCACCATCAGTGAGACATCTGAGTGAGCATGACATACTCTCAGCCGCCAGGGCACATTCAAGTCAATGAAAGACATATTACCCGGTAAATGTTAGCTCTATTGTACATAGTACTCACACCTGTGATATGCAATTATATAATACAAAGGAGATTGAGTTTCAAAGTTTTTAAAGTTCTGGTAGATATCGTGGAAAATTATGATGACGTGACGGCGGGCAGTAATGATGACGATATCCTTGTTCACGAAACAAGCCACGAGAATTATGCCATGCGTAACAGCAATATAACTTTGGCAATAGTGATACCATGTCTGTGAATAGCAATCCTGTATCGATTATTAGTGATACAATGACTGTGAATTGCTATTGTTACTAAAGCAGTCATAATAATTAGCAAAAGAGGTGATCCTGTGTAGTCTTATATAAATTCTTATATAAGTAGTATTGTATAAATTCAAGTATTATGTGTGAACAGACAGCTGTGCTGCTGGGGAGTTTGTTGCGCCACTTCTTCTTCCCAGCTAAAGCACTAGGAAGTGGTGACGGGTAAGGCGTTTTTGGGGGACTGTCGCATGTAAAAGTGCAGATTCTCAGCCTAGTTTGAATAAAAGACTTGATTTAGTCGGCAATGTCTGGTCCAGGGGACAATAGTTTTGCAGGGTCATTAAGTTGTAATGGCCGGACCAATAACAAAAAAAAAAAATCATTTCTGAAGGCTCAGTAACGAGCGGTCCAGAATAAATAGCAACTGAAGGGATGAACCGGACCAGTATGCTAGTATAAGTCCTTAAGGCTCAATCTTGAGCGGTCCAGAGTTATGAGCAAACCCTGAAATTATGAACTGGACCAGATTGCTAGTCAGGATGAACGAACATTAATAGCATCGTTGTCTTTTTAGACACTGTTTGATGAGACTATGCGCACGAGGACGTTCGCACGTCAGTATGGCCGTGTCGGCGTCACCATTGTAAACAGCACGTGCAACGGGCCGAGGTACGCACTGCAATGTGTCACTTAGGCCTCCCCACTCTCCCCACTACTCAAGCCGCTCTACATAATCGAGCGCGCAGCAAGGAGGGGATCATTCTTCATCATTCATCTTGTCGCAGGCTCGGCCCGGTGCACATGTTGTAGCGCTTAGATACTGTAGTCTGAATTAAACTATTATTACAGTGAATTAATAAGTTGTGGAAATAAAGGCTGACTTCTGCTATATCTCTTACTTTCATTTAAGATGTTGGACCCTCTGCCTTCATATATTTGTTACTTCTTTGTTCCAATAATATTTACGTTGTAGTTTTTGAAGCCCATCAATTTTATAAAAAATTACATTTGACACGATAAACTCATGTGCGTTTGAATTAATCTGTAAGATTATAGAAAAAAAAACCCTTTAGAAAATAAGTATTAATTTATTAGGGGATAATTTTATTTTGTTTCTGTTTTAGAATATTAAGTTGTAAAATCATACCACCATAATTTATTTAAAGTAAATCTGAGACTAGTATGTGAAGTTTGAAGTTAGTTTTTGTAAGTCTTATTTATTTTTCTGCGACAATTTTACAAATTGTTAACTTGGTATTGTAGATATCTTACATACTAATATTATATAATAACTATAACGTCGAGGTATCTTAAAGATAACAGGAAGAAATACACCAATGCTGTTACTTTTAACTTAAATTTAATTAACTTTTTAAACTTAACTTAACTTAAATCTTACTGAAGTTTATCCGTAAAGTAGTTTGAAGTCTTTCTTAACTTATTCTGTAAATATGTGCCCATTGTACCTTAGCTCTGTCTTAGTGGATATCCTCAAGTTTTTTTGGGGGTCGATATGGTTATAACCAAGACAATGACCAAGAATTTAGTTATTGACACGAAGACATCTACACTACCTTTTTAAGACATGACAGTGCTACTTGGGTTGTCACATGAGGTATTGACTACATGATATAATAAAATTAAAAAAGTTCAGAACTTCTCAAGAAGATAGCTAAATGTAAGAGAAACTTACAAATTGTTTTATATACGTTAATCTCACAAACGACTCGTACATAGTTTTGAAAACAGCACACAATAAACTGAATACAGTCTGAAAAAAAAAAAAAAAAATTATTATAGCTTAGTTTATTCTTCAGAAACTCCTATGAATCAATAATATTAGCTTACACTTACCAAAAACTTTAAATGTTGCCAAAGATCCGTTAATGTGTTGACGAGCGTCTCATACATTTGTATTAACTTGTTTACTGCTGATCTATTCCGAAGCGAATCGTTTAAATCAGTGTTTTTTACAGCCACGTAAAACACTTTAGTACGATAATACACCAAACCAAAGCACATAACCATAGATACTCTCCACATATCATTAGCAAAAAATATGAAAAATAAAATATATACATCAATCGACTGAATCATAAACATTAATCCCGGGGTTACATAGAAAATATACGCTATAGAACACAATCTCAATCCAATTGCGAAAAATATACCAAACATGGCAAAGATTACCAATTTTCGGTACTCTTTCTTTGCAGCAGGAAAACTATCAATCGTATACATATATTTAAAGTAGGTATTCATGTAATCATGTTTAGTTAGCAATTAAACCAAGACGTTAAATATATATTCTCCCAAGGCCAGATTTCTGTGAAACAAAGGCTGTACCTTTGTGTTCGATGTGAAGTATCCAAACGTGAAGCTGATGATAGTAGCAAGTACAATTGGGTACAGTTTTGAAAGTAGTGGTGATGATTGAAAGTTTTGACTACATCCGAGGATAAAACGATAGTACATTAGAGGTTTTATGTTGCACACTTGCTGGTTACCGACCATTCTGTCCTCTTTTTCTTTTTCCAGTAAATGTTTTAATATATTAAATAAAACTGCTGCAGACTACTTGACTCCTAGTACCAGAAATGTGTTGTGGTAAAATAATAGAAAAACCTCCTTGTTTTAATACACTTACGGAGTGTTTTTTAATCGATATCGTGAGTCTATTTTGATATAATTTATTGAAACTAAAAATATAACCCAACTTTGTAAGGTCTTACCGCAGTATTTTAAATGACGAGCCTAGAAAAAAACGGAACCCTTATAGACTCCTGTGTCTGTCTGTCTGTCACAGCAGTTTTCCTCCAAATCTACTGGACCGATTAAGTTGAAAGGTACACATGAATTTCTGTGAGTCAAACACGATCGTGTAATGTAACTTTCACTCTTTGAATAAGGGCTTCACTTTTGGCGAAAAAAAACAGAAAGTTAAAAAAATAAGTTTTTATAATAATTAATTTTAAAGTTATAAAGAAAATATATGAAAATTGACCGTTCCCCCCGTATTTGCGAAACAGATGAGCCAATTTTTTTTTAATACAGATAAATAGTTCTATACTTATAGATTACAGGAAAACCTATAAAAATTACAAGTTTATTTTTATTTTGGAACAACAATAGATTGACATAATTACAATAGAAACGATGACAAAAGTTAAAAATTGATAACAGACCGACACGCGACGGTCACAAAATCTTGACGACGTTAATAACTCTATTCTTCAGGTCCAAGATTGGTTTACAGTAAATAATTTGATACTAAATAAAAAAAAAACCAAATGCATTCGATTTAAATTACCTAATGTTAGAAGTAGTGAATGAAAGTATCATATTGAATGGAGCAAAACTGGAATTTATTAATCAAATGGTTTTCCTAGGAATCACTCTAGACGAGAAACTACAATGGGGACCACATATAACATCTCTTGCGGGACGGCAAGCTCGGCGGCGGCTTATGCTGTTAGAAAGATAAGACAGTTAACAGATGTAGAAACCGCGCGTTTGGTCTATTTTAGCTACTTCCACAGCATTATGTCGTACGGCATTTAACTGTGGGGTCGGGCTGCTGACATTGAGTCCATCTTTATTTTGCAAAAGAGAGCTGTCAGAGCAATTTATACTATAAGTCGCCGCGAATCTCTTAGGGAACTATTTAAAAATATTAATATTATGACGGTACCATGCCAATTCTCTTATGAAAATATTATATAAGTAAGGAAAAATCTACATCTTTTTAATAAAATAAGTGATAGACAGAATTTTAATACTAGAAATAAAGATAAAACAGATCAACCTTTTTTCAGATTATATAAAGTACATACCTACATCTGTACTGTGTTAAATGTTACAACAAAATACCTTGTGACACTTCTCACTAAGGGCAGCAATATGTACTTTATCCTGGCATACAATTTCATGAAACGATGTTAACAATGTAGGATGTTTGAATTAATTGATTTGTTAGCCATCACAAGGAATGAAAAAGTTAAACAATGCTTTTATGCACGGCCACTCTGAAACAACACTCACTGACATGAAGGTTAACCATTCTGGGCACAGTTGGTAGACACACCTTATCTTAAAATGAAGCTAGTCTTTTTGAGGTAAATATAATATAATATGATATGTACCTACGAACATAATATGGACCTATATCATTTGGTCTGAAATAAACATTTTCATTTCAAATAACTTCCGTTATTCTGGACCACGCTCATTGAAAGATGGACATTCGTCGTTACCCTCTCCATCATCAGGTGATTTTTGAACGTCTTTATCTTCTGCATCTGAATTCCAAAACGTCCAATCTTCTTTTGGTGGGTTGTTTTTATTTTTCGGAGACTGTACTTTGGGTTTTGGAGGGGCATCACTAACCTTAGTAGGAGTCTGCACTTTGTGTACAGTGGCTTTAGTGTGGATAAATCGTGTCTCTTCTACACCTCTTGGTGTAGAAGAGACACGATTTTCTGTGGCTACCGGAACTTGGGGGAGAACGACAATTTCGGAACATAACATTCTAAGGCTTTCCTGAATGTGCATGTGCAACCAAACTCAGCCATAATCTCCCTTACCCTCCTCTCCTTCTTATACACTGGACAAGTCTTACTTAGCGATATGTGGTTACCATTGCAGTTGACAAAACACAATAAAGTGTCGCAATTTTCATGATGCCCACCACACTTCGGGCAAACTACGTTTTTTGAAGGGTATATTTTCCGCATAAGGCCTAACCTCCAACATTGGGAACATTGAGATACCAGGTGAATGTAAGGCAAAACCCTTATGTTTATATCACATATACGAACGGATGCTGGTAGATAATCACCGTCAAAACAAAGTCGAAGGTTTTTGCTGGGGCACCAACCACCTTCATCCCTATTACGGCAGTCTAGCCTCTTGAATGATAAAAGCTTGGCGGGGGCCGGACATGAAATATTTTCGAGGATCTCCTCATCTGTAAAATCTAGATCTACATCCTTGATTTATAGGCCATAGCAGACAGATAGCTGCATAGCCTTCTGGAACATCCATCCTTTCTCTAAAAGTTTCTCGCACATTATATGGTTCTGTGCAACCGAATCACATTCAAATTGAAAGCGTATTTTAAACGGCCTTAAATATTTAACTTGGCTAATTTTTGTTGTTATCTATATATATAAAATTCAAAGTCCTGACTGACTGACTGACTGACTGACTGATATATCAACGCACAGCCTAAACCGCTAGTCCTAGAGACATGAAATTTGGAGGGTGTGTTCTTTGTGAAGAGTAGGTATCCACTAAGAAAGGGTTTTTCGAAATTCCACCCATAAGAGGGTGAAATAAGGGATGGAAGTTTATATGAAAGTCCGTCAGTTTTGAAGTTAGGATCTTCAAATTTAATGTATAGGCTGACGATTGAAAATTAATTTATACGTGTCTCAGCGTTTTTGATAATTCTACACCCGAAGGGTTAAAAAGGGGGATTAAGTTGTGTATCAAAGTCCTTAATTTTGGAAGTAAAAAACACTAAATAATATTATCTAGGGTTATGGTTGGAAGCTAATGCAACGGTGTTGTTAGAATTTCAACTCTTAAGGGGTGAAGAAAGGGATACAATTTTATTTTTAATGAAAGTTCTTTTTAAGTTTAAATCACTAATATTTCGGCTTATGGTTGATAACTATAGGCAGGCATCCGCTAAGAAAGGATTTTTCGAAATTCGACCTTTAAGGGGTGAAAAAGGGGAATAAATCTTATTCCTTGAGTTAATAAACCTGAAACTTGGCACAAATACTAACCAAAGTAAATTATAAAGTGTGACATTTTTTGTTTTTATTGTTCCGTACCAAAATGGTAAAAAGGAACCCTTCTGGTGAGACTAAGTCTGTCTGTCTGTCTGTCTGTCACACCTGGATATCTCAAGAACTACTAATGCTATCATCAACTTGAAATTTAAAATAGTTTTAGATGACATTTGCCCAACTATTTTGCAAACAAGAATGAAATTAAAAAAAATAACCCTTTTTTGCAAAAGGGACTGAAAGTGGGTCTTAAATATTTGAAGTGGGGCTACTAGGGCATGCGGGGTATCGTATGAAAGGACACTATTTGCACATTCTCAAACATTTTTTTCCTTTTTAGGCAGCATAGTTTCCGACTTATGATGAAAAATGTAAAAAAAAATACCGTTCCCCCCCCCCCCCCCTTATCTCCGAAGTTTGCATAGATAAAAATCTGAAATTATTTTATGTGATAGAAGTTTATGTTTTGATTACAGGAAAAATAAAACGATGTCTCTAAATAGCACAGTTTTTCAGAAATCATCAACATCATATATTTACGTACGGTACCCTCGGTGCGCGAGTCCGACTCGCTCTTGACCAGTTTTTTTTTTTAAACTACTCTTTAAGGTGGAGATTTCTAAAAATGGTCAAAAATGTGGTTTTTAAAGCAGTGTATCTCTTAAACCGTAAATATTTCTTCCAAAACAAAAACAGCATGATATTTTTAACTCTTTTGTACATAAGGTGATGGAACTCAAAACATAATTAAACATAATTTAATACTACAAAAAATCTTCAAAGACAACTTTTAATTATTTTGAAAGCCTTTTTTATTCCAGTTTATACCTTCGTTATCAGTTATAATTATAATTATACCATAACATTGCAAATTCCCAACTGCATCCGGTGATAGATTTATTTTTATTAATTAGTTAATCTAATAAGTTCTAAGTTAATTTAATAACATTTGTGACCCAGACGCAGAGTTCTTTTCACTATTAAACACGCAATTTAATGACACTTTACCACTGAAGACTAAAAGTATTTACTCAAAGTTCGTATTTAGTGATTGGGCGACTCCAGGTATTCGTAAAAGCAGGGAAAATATTTTTGAACTTTATGGCCTAAAGCAACATATGAATAATACTAGCTTTCATCAATATGTTGCAAAATATTCTAAAACTTTTAAAAGTGTGTGCAAAACAGCTAAACCTCTTTATATTAGCAATAAAATAAAATCAGCTCATGACAAAATAAAAACTACCTGGCAAATAATAAATAATGAATTAGGTAGGAAAAAACAGCGTTATACTGAATTTAATTTAGAGACTGCACATGGGCCCATCACTTCAGAGGTAGAAATAGCTCAGGAATTTGAAATTTTTTTTGCTCATATTCCCCTTAAAACTACCGAAACTTTAAGATTCTTTCTTTTAAGAGCAGAAACAAAGATTCATCTTTGTTTAAATTTATATTGTTTATTATTAATGACTTTTTAGATATGTTTTTATTTCTCTCAAATAATGAAAAAAATGATGTGACATATGTGTGTATTTTAATTTGGTTTGATGATAAGTGTAGATAATGTGTTTTAATTTTATTTGATTTGAATGTTTTAGTATAATATTATTGTGTATGTGTGATTTTGTGATCTTATTTAATGTAATTTTATGGACTATGTCTGAAAAATAAATGAAATTTGATTTTTTTTATTTGAAAGACCTCTTTTCATACACAGAAGGCAAAAGCATTGATCACCACGCTTGCTCAAGGTGGGTTGGCAATTTCAAACATATATCCTTACTAGCTAATGCCCGTGGCTTTGCTCGTGTTAATTTAGAATTTGACAATCAATTCGGGTTGTACACTGCTTTGGGCACGCCACAATTGTGGCGATAAGTCCCCTCTTTGAGGAGTGGCTAGAGAGGCGCCACGGCGTCCTCACCTTCCGCCTGACGCAGGTCCTCACCGGACATGGTTGTTTCGGGAGGTTCCTGTTCAGGATAAAGCGGGAGGAAACGCCCGGGTGTCACCACTGTGTGGATCGCCCGGAGGACACGGTGGAGCATACGGTGGAGGTCTGCCCAGCTTGTGCGGAGCACCGCCGTGTCCTCACAGAGGCGATCAGCGGCGGCGATCTCTCGCGTCCGGCCCTGGTTCAGGCCATGGTTCAGAGCGAGAGTGCATGGGAGGCCGTCACCTCCTTCTGCGAAGCAGTAATGCTCGCGAAGGAGGAGGCGGAACGCGTGAGGGCGAGGCAAGGTTCGCGCCTTCGCGCCCCTAGTCGCCGCAGGAGACGCCTCGGGCGTCGGGAGTCGCAAGCCGATTTCCGGCCACCGTAGGCGCGGGCCTGCGGACGGTGAGCGATGGGTAGCTCACCGTCCGATAAGGACCAGGCCCGGGTCGACGGCGCGTCGTATTCCACGCGCGCCTCAAAGAGTTGTCAGCACCAACTGACGGGGTCCGCTAGGGCCAATGCCTGCCAGGGTTGCGAGTTTGTCCGAAAGGGATATCGTGGCCCTGGCACACAGGCAAATGAAGGAATACGGGTGGGTTTTAGTCAGTAAAAGTCTGACACGCCCTCCCGCTCAGCCCAGAGCGGGAGAAGTTATTTGATAATTTCACACCCAAAAAAAAAAAAAAAGATGTGTACACCGCTTGTTGTTTGGCGTTTGGCGGCAAAAACTCTTAACATACTATATTCATATAATTCAATCATGATTCGAAAGACACGTGGCGCCATTTATTATCATAAAAACGTTATTTTTGTTTTCCTCGGGAACAGTACTTTTTTTGGGATGATAGATACCCTATGTCCGTTTCTGTACACCTGACAACATATTGTATGCAAAATTTCAGGATGATCTGTTCAGTAGTTTAGGCGTGAAAAGACAACAAACAAACTTTCTTACGCATTTATAATTTTATTACAAAACTTTTTCGCTTCGTTTACTTTTAATCCCGGTAGAACGTTCTGGAACCCGGGTGATAAATAGTGATACGCAATGATCAGAAAACTTGATGTATTTGGTTTCAATAGTGGTTGTACTACTCACAACCGTGCTAAAGTAAATTTATAGGGTACTAGCTGTACCCGCGCGGTTTCACTCGCGTGTTTCATACGTTGGTGTTTATGAGATTTAGTGTGAAGTTTAAATTAGCCAACGGAATTAAAACATCAAAATTACCTTCATTAAAGTTTCCTGAGAAGCGGAATATTTTGACTCCCTGCCGTGCTTCCCCAAAACCAGCAATAAAAGTACCATCCTAAAACACCTGGAACTCAAATGGGAATAGTTCTCCCGCTGCCATGAGTTCACAGGTGGTTCCGTAGGTGCAATTCCAAGACATTTCAGCGACGTATTCACGCTTTGAACCATAAATAGCTCCTGACCGATACTGGGTGAAAGGTTGGAATCTTTCCCAGTTGTTAGACACGTGGTGCACAATGCTGTCTCGAATTTGAGAAGCCATGGCCACATTACTGTTCATTAAATAGGATAGAGATGAAAATAAGCATACGCCATCGCCAGGGATTCACTATTTGGCAAAGAATTTGCACTCCATTAGAAGTGATAATTTGACTAACCATTTTTAATTAAACAAAGCTTACGACCAGGAGGCCTAAAATGGACGCTTTGGCAGAATCATATTATGATCTGCGTACAATACATACATCCCGTAATGCATCTGTTTGACAGCTGCTATTTGACATTAGACTTCACTTTATCAATTCATAGTTTGTGGACCATTATATGAAACTCCATAAAAAACTGTCAAACAGATGAATTCATCATCATCATCATTTCAGCC
Source organism: Tiliacea aurago (assembly GCA_948098905.1). Classification (NCBI taxonomy): domain Eukaryota; kingdom Metazoa; phylum Arthropoda; class Insecta; order Lepidoptera; family Noctuidae; genus Tiliacea; species Tiliacea aurago. Next base: position 4,234,125 of record OX402579.1, on the reverse strand, counting down.
GAAAGACGTCCACTGGTGGACATAGGCCTCCCCCAAGCACCGCCACTTTGACCGGTTCTGTGCTTCCCGCATCCAGCGGATACCTGCGGCCTTCACAAGGTCATCGGTCCACCTTGTAGGAGGCCTTCCAACGCTACGTCTTCCGGTACGCGGTCACCACTCCAGTACCTTTCGGCCCCATCGGCCATCAGTTCTGCGAGCAATGTGCCCTGCCCACTGCCACTTAAGCTTGGCAATTCTTCGGGCTATGTCGGTTACCTTGGTTCGCCTGCGGATCTCTTCATTTCTGATTCGATCACGTAGGGAAACTCCAAGCATAGCCCTCTCCATTGCCCTTTGTGTGACTTTTAGCCTTCTGATAAGGCCCATTGTAAGCGACCATGTTTCAGTGCCATAGGTCATCACTGGCAACACGCACTGGTCAAAGACTCGTCTTGAGACAGTGCGGTATGTGGGATGAGAAGATATTGCGAAGCTTCCCGAACGCTGCCCAGCCGAGTCAGATTCGACGATTGACCTCTTTCTCGAAGTTGGACCTACCTAACTGGACAGTTTGTCCAAGGTAAACATACTCGTCCACAACTTCGAGTATAGCGCCTCCGATCTTCATGAGAGTGGGTGTTACATGGGCATTTGACATGATCTTTGTCTTATCCATGTTTATTTTCAGACCCACTCTTTCGGAAGCTCTACTGAGGTCATCGAGCATTGCACTGAGGTCCTCCATGGTCTCAGCCATGACAACTATATCGTCGGCAAACCGAAGGTGAGTGATGTACTCGCCATTGATGTTGATGCCTAGCCCTTTCCAGTCCCGAACCTTGAAGACATCCTCCAGTGCAGCGGTGAACAGTTTCGGAGAGATAACGTCTCCCTGCCTCACACCTCGTTGCAGAACCTGGTCTGGTCCTGGAGTCGGACCGACATAGTGGCGTTTTTGTACAGACACTTCAGCACCTCGATGTACCGATAGTCGATCTGGCACCGTTGAAGAGACTGCAGTACAGCCCATGTCTCGATCGAATCAAAGGCTTTCTCGTAGTCCACAAACGCTAAGCAGAGAGGCAGGCCGCAGCGTATGTATGTGGTCTACTGTGCTAGAGCCTTTACGGAATCCGGCTTGTTCGGGAGGCTGGAAGTCGTCAAACCTTCGCGCGAGACGGTTCGTAATGACTCTTGAAAACAGCTTGTAGACATGGCCCAGAAGTGAGATGGGCCTATAATTCTTAAGGAGGGTATTGTCACCCTTCTTAAAGAAAAGGATCACCACACCTCTGTTCCATGCCTGTGGCGCTTTGCCCCTCGAGTATGACGGAATCAAACAGCTTCTGGAGGACCTTGAGAACGGGTTTTCCGCCGGCCTTCAGGAGCTCGGCTGTAATTCCATCATCACCCGGTGCCTTGTTGTTTTTAAGCTGCTTCAGAGCCATCCTAATCTCGTACAAGCTGACGTCCGGGATGTCTTCAGTGTAATGTCGGGTCAATCTAGCTCTTGGGTCATTTGCCAGATTCGTACCGGGGTTATATGTTGATGTGTATAACTGCCCATGGAACCTCTCGATCTCTCCCAACAGCTCAGGTTTGGTGGGTACGATCCTGCCGTCATCGGTCTTCAGTTTTGCAAGCTGGCTCTGCCCGATAGACAGATCTCTTGAAAAGACCTTGGAGCCCTTATTTCGCTCTATCGCGTCCTTAATGCGGTCTGCATTAAAGCGGCGAAGGTCGCTTTTCAAGGACTTAGAGATCTGTCTATTGAGCTGGCGGTACTTAAGCGCATCGTCTGAAGACTGCAGTATCAACTCGCGCCTCTCCTCCATGAGCTTTATAGTAAGATCAGAGAGCTTCTTGTTTTTATTTGTAAGACGGGTCTTAAAGATCTTAGACCCGACCGTATGGACAGTTTCCACGAACCCATCGTTAACAGATGAATTGCGGGATATCAATTGTTGTTATTGTTGTTGTTGTGTGTTGGGCCATTTTAGGCCCTCAGTAAGTAACGTAAAAAATATTACTTGAACGTAATTTTCTTTATAGAGAGCTACCTTTTTACAACCCTTACAACACCAGCCTAAACCAACGATACTCAATCAATCAATCAACTCAGCCTTTATCAGTCCACTGCTGGACATAGGCCTCTCCCAGGCAGCGCCACAACACCCTGTCCTCCGCCTTCCGCATCCAGTCTGTCCCAGCCATCTTTTTAAGGTCGTCGGCAACCAAAGATATTAAACAAAAAAATTAAAGTACGAACGTAGGTATTCAAGGACACTTTTTCTAGTAAGAACGACTAATACTAAAAACTATTATAGTAATACCACAGTGTGAAATACCTACACAATAAGTGATTCGCAAAGAAATAGAAATAACAAAATTCCAACCAGGCAATAGGTCAATTATTGCAAACACAATTATTATCCTCCAATTTAAAATTAGGATGCGAAACAAACCAAAACGAAGACATAGGACCCAGATATATGCCAGTGACCTTGATTGCTTAGCTTGCGTGTTCTGTACTGAGCTCACGCAACGGCTCGTACGTTCAGCCAGTAATAGGACTCGCCCATCAAGGAGCGCTGTCCCCAATTTGTAGCATTATTAATTTATTATCCAAAAAACAAAAGGTATTTTAAAAAAAACGCGTATGCTAAAAGATCAATAATTACATTATCTTTAAATTGGTGAAAATTTCAGAAAAATACGCTTGGTAGATTTTGCGCCATTCTCAGTTTTTAATCCGCGTTAGACATAACTTTACAAATTAATTTCACTATGTAAACATAATCTAAAATATTCACATATTAAATTATTGAAAAAATGCTCTAATTTAACACAATTATATTTTTTTCAAATCATTAACACTACTCGTTCAGACGTGATCTTCAGTATAAAATCATTAAAAGTCGGTTATCGTCGCCTTAAACCAAACGACGATAAAAAATATTTCAAAGCAAATTAGTAGTAATAACAAAATATCGCAGAACAGAAATTTCGGTATAAATAGCTTGAACGTGTATCGCTTAGGTAACCTCGGGTTTTACAGTATTCTGTATTCTATGATTGATACATGACTTCGTTTTTTGAAACGACCGGCTTGCAAGCCGCGACATTGTGAAGTTTTCCCCTTGGCATTCTTGACTTTATTGCTATAACTGCAACGTTCATATTACCTGAATACCAATTAGAACCTCATTTCATTATCTTTTAGCAGACGCCTGCATACTGAAAAATACTGGCCACCTGTAAATTGGCATAAAAAGTTTAGAACGTTATTACGCCTGCATTTTATTGAAACAGGTACTGGCCGCCTATAAATTGGCATAAAAACTAAAGATAAACCTCAAGGAACTTCCAAAAATTCTTATTTCAATGTAAAATATGCATTAACGCGTTGTCGTAAAATTCAATTTGGATCTTTATCGGCCTCCGAATTCTAATTTTAATGTAAAGTATGCAATAACGCGTTGCCGTAAGATTCAATTTGGATCTTAACTGCATTTGGTACATTTTTCATACAAACATTAAACACCCTTATTTACACCCATAAGGGCCGAATTTCGTAAAATCCTTTCTTAGTGAGCACCTAGAAGCCAAAAGGAACAATCAGGCCAACATTCATGTCTCTAACTTTAAAACCTAGGACTTTCATACAAACTTTGACACCCGTTTTCAACCCTTTGGGGTGCGAATTTAAGAAAATCCTTTCTGAGTGCGCTCCTGCACCCCATAGAGAGTGCTTGGGCCCAATTTTAGACCTCACGGCCCAGTAGTTTCCGAGATTTCGTGATGAGTGTTCAGTGAGTGGACTTCTCTTTTATATATTACTAGCTGACCCGTGCCCACTTCGTTGGGCGGTAAACATTTTACCGTCTTTTCATTTTTCGGATTAAATTATGGCCTTATGTTATGACACTCACAAAATAATAACGTGGCTTTCAATGGGTAAAAGATTTTTTCAAAATCGGTTCAGTAGATCCAGAGATTACCCCTACAACCTCACAAACTATAAAGTATTAATATAAGTAGATGAAGCAACGGTTTAGCAATATCCTTAAAAAAAATGACTCGCATTCCGTTTGCTCACTATAGGCAAGCGACTTTTCGACAAAATCAATAGCAGTGAATTGGGACTGGGATTGTGAATTCAACTGCACATTTACCGCTGAGTCGGTGACGGTCGGTGATTCTTCAATTTTGCGTGAGGGGTCAAAAGATATTTTTAGAGTTCCGTACCCAAAGGGTAAAACGGGAACCCTATTACTAAGGCTCCGCCGTTTGTCCGTCTGTCACTAGGCTGTATCTCATGAACCGTGATAGTTAGACAGTTGAAATTTTCACAGATGATGTATTTCTGTTGCCGGTATAACAAATAATACTAAAAAACAGAATAAAAAAAATATTTAAGGGGGCTCCCATACAACAAACGTGATTTTTTTGCTCGTTTTTGCTAGATATTGATAACGGCAACAGGTAGACGCTTGAAATATTCACAGAATATTAAGTTATAATATATTCACGTTAAAAATAAATAATTAAATTAAAATAAACCAAATATTTAAGGGGGGCTCCCATACAACATACGTGATTTTTTTGCTATTTTTATAGATAATGGTACGGAACCCTTCGTGGGCGAGTCCGACTCGCACGTGGCCGGTTTTTTTATTATTTAAATTAGCCAATGGAATTAAAACATCAAAATGACCTTCAATAAAGTTTCCTGAGAATCGGATTATTTTGACTCCCTGCCGTGCTTCCCCAAAACCAGCAATAAAAATACCATCCTGAAACACCTGAAACTCAAATGAGAATAGTTCTGCCGCTGCCATTTTTTTTTTTTTGGGTGGTAAATTATCAAATAACTTCTCCCGCTCTGGCCGGAGCGGGGAGGGCGTGTCAGACTGTTACTGACTAAAACCCACCCATGTTTCTTCAAATGCCTGTGTGCCAGGGCCACGATATCCCTTTCGAACAGGCTCGTAACCCTGGCAGGCATTAGTCCTTCCGGACCCCGTCATCTCTTTGAGGCGCGCGTGGAACACAACGCGCCGTCAACCCGGGCCTGGTCCTTATCGGACGGCGAGCTACCCATCGCTCACCGTCCGCAAGCCCGCGCCCACGGTGGCCGGGAATCGGCCTGCGATTCCCGACGCCCGGGGCGTCTCCTGCGGTGACTAAGGGCGTGAGGGCGCGAACCCTGCCTCACCCTCACGCGTTCCGCCTCCTCCTTCGCATGCATTACTGCTTTGCAGAAGGAGGTGACGGCCTCGCGTGCACTCTCGCTCCGAACCATGGCCTGAACCAGGGCCAGATGCGAGAGATCGCCGCCGCCGATCGCCTCAGTGAGGACATGGCGGTGCTCCGCCCAAGCAGGGCAGACCTCAACCGTATGCTCCAACGTGTCCTCCGGGCGATCCACACAGTGGTAACAGCCGGGCGTTACCTCCCGCTTTATTCTGAATAGGAACCTCCCGAAACAATTGTGTCCGGTGAGGACGTGCGTCAGGCGGAAGGTGAGGAAGCCTAGCCACTCCTTATAGAGGGGACTTATCGCCACAATTGTGGCATGCAAATTCTTTGCCAAATAGTAAATATCCCTGGCGATGGCGCATGCTTATTTTCATCTCTCTCCTTGAACAGTAACGTGGCCATGTCATTGTCTTCTCAAATTCGAGACAGCATTGTGCGCCACGTGTCTAAAAACTGGGAAATATTCCAACCTTTCACCCAGGATCGGTCAAAAGGAGCTGTTTATGGTTCAAAGCGTGAATACGTCGCTGAAATGTCTTGTAATGGCACCTACGGAACCACCTGTTAACTCATGGCAGCGGGAGAACTATTCCCATTTAAGTTCCAGGTGTTTCAAGATGGTGTTTATAATAATCTGATTCTCAGGAAATTTCAATGAAGGTCATTTTGATGCGTGTCAGACTTTTACGGTCGGAAATATTTCAAAGCAAATTAGTAGTAAGTAATAACAAAATATCGCAGAACAGAAATTTCGGTAACTATAGCTTGAACGTGTATCGCTTAGGTTTGTATTCTGTGATTGATACATGACTTCGTTTTTTATCCGATCGGCTTGCAAGCCGTGATTAAGGTTAAACATTGTGAAGTTTTCCCCTTGGCATTCTCGACTTTAATGCTATAAATGCAACGTTCAAATTACCTGAATACCAATTAGAACCTCATTTCATTATCTTTTAGCAGATGCCTGCATACTGAAAAATACTGGCCACCTAGAACTGGAATAAAGACTTTAGAACGTTATCACGCCTGCACTGAAACATACTGGCCACCTAGAAAAAAAACTAAATAAAAAGAAACTTCCAAAAAATATTATTTCAATGTAAAATATGCATTAACGCGTTGTCGTAAAATTCAATTTAGATCTTTATCGGCCTCCGAATTCTAATTTCTATGTAAAGTATGCAATAACTCGTCGCCGTAAGATTCAATTTGGATCTTAACTGGATTTGGTACATTTTCATACAAACATTAAAAACCCTTATTTTCACCCTTAAGCGCCGAATTTCGTAAAATCCTTTCTTAGTGAGCACCTAGAAGTCGAAAGGAACAATCAGGCTAACATTCATGTCCCTAACTTTAAAAACATAGGACTTTCATACAAACTTTGAGACCCCTTTTCAATCGCTTAAGGTGCGAATTTATAAAAATCCTTTCTTAGTGCGCGCCTGCACCCCATAGAGAGTGCTTGTGCCAAATTTTAGACCTCACGGCCCAGTAGTTTCCGAGATTTCGTGATGAGTGGTCAGTGAGTGGACTTCTCTTTTATATATATAGATATATAAGCTGTTAGGGAAAGATTCAATTAAACAAGTACCTTCTTACACAATATAATATTTATTGCAACGTACCTACATAATTTAAAGGTGCACAATAAATAATGTGGCAGGCCACATGCCTTCCCCAAACACTTGGGCATCCACACCAATACTACCAGTCTCGGATCTAGTTGTATTGGTGTTTTTAACCTGCAATGAGTCTATAACAATAACTCATAGCGAGTCCGTGAGTTATACGACTTAATAGCTTCTAGCTCAATCACACAAGTACCGAGCTATTAAAGGTGTGCTTATAAAGGGATCGTAAAGATTATGCAAACCAACCTAGTCCGTACAATAAGCCTAACTCTCTCGTAGATTAAATTATTACATTACAGATATACTCTGTGATCTCTCAATATAATCCTTTCATTTGACGGAACTACGACCCTTGGCATCAAACACAGAATAAACCTGTGTTCACACTTTGAACGTGGCCTACGGGTATAAATGGTGACGCTTTCATTACCTGGCGCGGAAAACTTCCCTCATTACCGATATATGGCTAACTAAAGCCTTCCTTACAAACGGATGACCACACCTCAAGGTTTTCTTGCACCCGAATCAATTCCAATCATCAGACCACGGGGCCACACCAAGGCATCACGTATCAATTGTGAAATACAACCATCTCAAAAGGCTAGCATAAACAGCCAGACCTGTAACAACGTACTCGTGTCGTAAGGCACATCATCATTTCAGCCGAAAGACGTCCACTGCTGGATATATGCCTCCCCCAATGGGAGGGTTTGCCATAATCGCCACGCTTGGCAGGCGGGTTGATGATCGCAGTATGGTGTTAAAATGCATAGAGAACGCTGCTGCCCATTATCTAGTAAGTCCCTTAGTTGCCTTTTACGACACCCACGGGAAGAAATAGGAATAATGCTAAGGCACATGCATAAGGCACATGTAAGTAAGTAATCAGTAAGTAATCATTTATTTACCAATAACTTAGCCGAGGTAACATCAGTTTTGTATGAATAAGGGATGGGTATGGCTATTACTAATGAGTAAGACCCCTGCCCATCAAACTAGAAAAATCCTTTATCTTGAAGGAGGATCTTATAGAAGGATGTAAAACCTAGGATATCTAGCATGAACAAAGAATATGGTTGAATACTCACATGATTCAGCTTCGAATTAAACTAATTGAAACCCCATCGGGTTATTTGGGCACAGTCTGGTCTTCCAGAACTAAGTCCCTATTCCAAAACCTATTGGTCTCCTTTTCAGCAAGTCATGTTCTCGCCAACTCTCTTCCACCATAAACCAAATAGAATTATTTGTCTATTGGTTACTTTGAAATTATTTATTAGGCATTTTTTCCAACAGAATGTGGGAAATTATGTATGTATTTTTATTCATTTTAAATTAGCAATAAAACTTGTAATTAATTTACTCGACATAATTTCTAGCGTCATATAACGTCGTTCACAGGCATGCCACGAGCCTGCTCCCTCCGACAATAGATGTCGCTGCTTGTTGCTTAATTTATTGATTTTGCAACGTCACAGTTCCCGTGGGATAGTTTCCGACATCCACGCAGGCAAAGCCGTGGGCAAAAGATAGTTAAATACAAGGCCAGGTTTATTCACGATAATAGTCTTTACCGATGTCAGTGATGTCTAAGATATACGAAGGTGCTGACATTTACAACAAACACAAACATCTCTTGTATCAGCACTAACTTTTAGAGAATAATTCACACAGTGGTACCTAATAATATCGACAGTCAGCAAGTTGTTAGCGGAGCTGACTGCCCTGGGTGCCCTGCATGTATGCACATACAGTCAGACAAATTAATTGTTAAGCAAATTGCCACGCTATGTCAAATTTCTGTGTTATTTTATTTATTACATACAACTGCCAAGTTGCTGCAGCTGTTAAGTGGGTAGTCAATACTACCAACTTAAATTGCCCGTATTTTCAAATCACAAACGCCATTCTTTGAAACTTATGATTTAAATTGAAATTAAATACAGCCATTTATTATGTGTGTAATAAATGGCTTTATCACGGCAAATTGACGTAGGGCGTCAATTTGCTTAATAATAAATTTTGCTGACTATACATTTAATTATCGATTGTGGATGCTTTTATTCTAAATATAATAACTTTTGATCTGCAATACTGCAATACAATTTATGATTAAGAAGGACAAAAAGCTGAATATAAGATGGACGCTGAGCGGTTTAGTTCCCAAAATTGTGAAATGCAATGGACGGTGCTGTAGTAGTCGCAGTAAATTTTGCATTCCACAGCGGACACGTTCATCTGAAAGAAATTAATACATTTCAGTTAAGATGAAAGTACTTCTACTAAAATCGAAGCAATGTCAGATAGATCACTTAACTGTTAGCTTCTAGACTCAGTAAAGTTATGAAGGGTCTCCGAAACGACAGATTGTAATTTTCAATTTTTACGCTATTGATAAAACGATAATATAGTATATTGATCAATCGCCCACATCGATGGGCAAATTGATCGACTACCAAGTGTAATTGAAGCGATTGACAATATTACTACAAAAGAAATTGATGGTAATTGATCGTTTCGGGGACCCCTTACAGCAACCAGTGCAGCGTTTAATAAGCATCTTGGACGCGCGTTCAGTGTATACGTCATGTGTTTAGGCCCTAAGAACTACTTACTCGTGCAAAGTATAGTTTTCACATCACATAAAATATGGATATCGCTCATGTTATCAGCTATCAAATCAAAAACTATGGCAGCGATAAAGAAATAAAAGATGGGCTGCCCAAAAATAATAGTCACCCAGTCTACATTATTTTCTATTCCGGTTGAACCCTAAAACAAAAGTAAATAGAAAAGAAAAGACAGAAAGAAAAATAATTTTATTCGTCACAGAAACACGTGCATACGAAAACATAAACTCGAGTAGGTAAATATTACACAAAACAAGTCTACAATATAATCACGAGCACAAAAAAAAAAAACAAATAGTCGGCAACCGCACGTCATGACTGTGACAAAAAGGCTTGCACTCAGCATGATGCTGTGCTATGGGGGACCCACAACACAGCGCTGAATTTCAGTGGTTAAAAAAATATATTTAAATTATATATTATAATTATATATATATTATAATAAAACTTAAATGTTATATCTATTCACATTAGGCCCGGTAGGTAGCCAAGTAATGCATACTTACGCTACTGCATTGTCACATCAGAGGTATTGACTACGTCATGATAAATTAAAAATGAATTATGTTCAGAACGTCTAAATATGATAGGTAGGTATGATAAATGCTAGGTAAAATAAACTTACAAATTGTTTTATATGCGTTAATTTCTCAAACGAATCGTACATAGTTTTGGTTAAAGTACACACTATACTGAATATAGTCTGCAAAATAAAAAAAATCTTCATTTATTTTTTTAATCTTAGCAAATTTTTATGAATCAATAATATTAGCTTACACGTACTTACAAAAAACTTTAAATGTCGCCAAAGATCCCTTAATGTGTTGTCAAGAGTCTCGTACATTTGAATTAACTTGTTTACTGCTGATCTATTCTGAAGTAAATCGTTTAAATCCGCGGTTTTTACCGCCATTTTGAATACTTTAGTACGATAGTACAGCAAACTAAAGCACATAACCATAGATATTCTCCACATATCATTAGCAAACAATAAGAAAAGTAAAACATATATATCAATAGACTGAATCGTATACAATAATGCCGGGGCTGAATAGAAAATACTCGCTATACAACACACTCTGACTCCCACAGCGAAAAATATACCAAACATGGCAAAGATTACCAATTTTCGGTACTCTTTCTTAGCACCAGGAAAATTATCAATCGTATGTATATATTTAAAGTAGGTATTCATGTAATCTTCTTTAGTTAGCAATGAGACCAAGACGTTAAATATATATTCTCCGAAGCCCAGATATTTATAAAAAGAAAATACAGGGCTCAATTCGAAGCATCCAACCATTAAGCTGATGATAGTAGCAAGTACGATCGGGTACAATTTTGAAAGTAGTGGTGATGATTGAAAGTTTTGACTACATCCGAGGATAAAACGATAGTACATTATAGGTTTTATGTTGCACACATGCGCTGGCTGGTTACCAATCATGGTGTCCTCTTTTTTTTTCCAGTAAATGTTTTAATTTATTCAATGAAACTGCTGCACACTACTCGACTCCCAGCACCAGAACTGTGTTGTGGTAACATAATAGAAAAACCTTCTTGTTTTATTACACTTACGGAGTGTTTAAATCGATATCGTGAGTCTATTTTAATATAATTTATTGAAACTAAAAATATCACTGAATTTTTAATGGGGTAATCGCAGTATTTTAAATAATGAACCTGTATTTTTAATGTCAGGTATCTTACTCGGTATTTGAAGCCTGATCAAAATCAAAATCAAAAGTCATCTATTCAAACTAGTCAAACGTAAATACGTAAACGTTTTAAAAAGTCAAAATTACATATGACGGTCCCCCAAAATGCCCGCCTTTTACCAATCAAATAATAAAATTGTAGTAAAATTTTTCGTAATAAAACTACATAACAATACTAAGATGCTTATCAGTTAATCCTTTTATCATTAAACAATGCTAATATTCACAAATACAAAAGCGTTTTATTATGAAAGTTTAATTAGTAACTTCATTACTTTGTACAACATAAATTGACAATGTTTCCGGTAGATCCAGGAATTTTCAAACAACAAGCTCTCATAAAGAAAAAATAATCTTGTTACTTTATAGTTTCTAAAATTATTATTGAGACTGATTTAGTTCTTTCTTCTTCTTTCTTTCTTTAAAAAAAAATTGGAATTGTTAATTTGATTTCAACCCAAAAGTTATTCAATGTTCTCTTTTAATTTTAACTATAGTTTTAACGAGCACATCATATTAATTTAATAAATAATCTTAAAACAATACAAGATGTTTCTAATTTACAAAGAAGCCAATAGGTGTCGCCGATCTCGATATTATCACGTTGAATTGATTGTAACAATACTCCGCAGAGGGAGTAATTATTAAGATTATGATAAATTGGAATAATTAATTCGTTACGAATAAGATAATGATAAATGAAATAAACGTAATAATCTTAACAGGTAGACGCACGGGGTGCGTCTCATATCTTATAAAGTTATTTGGTATATTTTTATTTCAATAACGTTCACAAGATGTACCTTATAAACGTGAGATGTCTTTAAAGGCAGTCAAAAGTCTCCTGTAGCGCAACAGACGCACTTAGGCTGGATCCTATGCGGCAAACTGAAAACTTTTAACTGTTACATACCACTGGTCGACCTAAGCAAATTAACTAAATTCTGGGAGAACGAAGACATAACTATCAGCAACCATGACATGCCCAAGGATAATCAGTGTGAAGAATACTACACCAACGAGACGCAGATAAACGCTGGTCCTGCTCCACAAGGGCGCATAAACTAATTGAATAGCATTCAAATCTATTGTTGGAGCGGCTGAAGATTGTAAATACTATCTTTATATTGTATAAATTCAATCTATTAGTATTGTATAATTGCATAGCACATGTGTGAGCACTATGTACCTACCATTTTCTGAGTACGTCTTTTATTGACTTGAATGTGCCATGGCGGCTGAGAGTGTTATGCTCACTAAAATGTCTAGCTGATGGTGGCGTATGTCAAAATGGTTGAGCTAAATGGTGCTGGTCAATGCGTCATGTTCGTGAACGGGCGCCGTCAGTAGGGACTGGTTTTAGGGATTTCTTAGCTGCCACGGCTTATTTTAACTTAGTATTTTAGTTGTTTTTTATATTTTTATTACGGACGCTTTTAACGTGCACGTCTTTCTACATTGTTCTCACATGTATAATTTCAACATAAATTATGTAACCAATACTATGTAACAATATTTTGATTTAAAAGAGTGTCCGTGGAGTTTCTTGCCCGTTCTTCTCCATAGGAACCTACTACGCTTTGGAATGGGCAACTAGCTTCATCTGACTGACTGACCCCTTGACAATTCAAAACTGCCTATAATAGGTTTATTTGAAATAAATGCTTTGAGTTTTTTTGAGTTTTGAGATAACAAATACGTCGGGGCATTCAAACCCTTATACGAAAGTAGAGGTCCTAGAAGTAAGCTTTTACCGCTGATTTGAGAAGATGTACCGTTGCATCGGGTTAGCTGAAGATCAACAATAACTTCAGAAGATAAATGGCGCTACTCTCCTGCTAAAAGGTTACAAGAATTTCAACTTTGCATAGTGACATACGGGACCAAGTGCGCGCCACGGTTGGCTATGAGAACTATGAATCAGTTAGCCCTAGATGACGTTCATTAATATCCAGAGGCCGCCAATACATTGCTCAACGAGTTCTACGTTGATGATGTGATTAGCGGTCACTACTCCCTGGATAAAGCTAAAGACCTACAAAGTTCTCTTAAAAACTTACTGAAGGGCGGCGGCATAAACTTACGAAAGTGGTCGGCCAACCACCCCGCGCTACTAGAGAGTTTAACTGACGATCAAATATCAACTAAAAGCATATTTGATTTCAAAACTGAATACTCGACACGTTCTTGTTTAACTGGAGTCTGGAAGAAAAGTCGAAGGGTCGGACAACGAAAAGGCACAATACTTTCTGAAATTTCGAAACTGTACGATCCTTTGGGTTGGTTGGCTCCACTTTAAAGCTACCAATTACTGGGTACGTCTTTCATTGACTTGAATGTGCCATCAGTAGGGGCTAGTCATCTCGTAGCCATAGCTTTTTTAATTTATTTATTTTAATGTTTGAATTGAATGAATGAATGAATGAATGAATGAATGAATGAATGAATGCATGAATGAATGAATGAATGAATGAATGAATGAATGAATGAATGAATGAATGAATGAATGAATGAATGAATGAATGAATGAATGAATGAATGAATGAATGAATGAATGAATGAATGAATGAATGAATGAATGAATGAATGAATGAAATGCACCGACCCCAGCGTGGTTTGACCAGATTCGATTGCTCGAATGAACCCAAAGATTCACACTAGCCCCTGGCGCCTCATATTTCATGGGACTACAGAGACCATTGTATATCAGAGAGTAGACCGGGGGCGCGATAATGGTAGGGAAGACGTGCCCTTGGGATAGGAGGGATTATTAGAGCCTACCGACTATACAGTCTTGAGCAAGCATTGGATTAGTGGAGAGACGGGTGATATTTATCTATGGGAGGGGCATCTTTTAATAGCGTCGCCGCCAGGCTGGCTCCGGTCCTCTCGACTCTTGTCTGTGGCACTGCTATGCTGTATTACACGTTGCTGGTTCCAATGTCTTCGTCTGAGATCTCACTATCCGTTGCTGATTCCAATGTCTTCGTCTGAGATCTCACTATCCGTTTCAGATTTCTTGTGAGTCTCGCTGGCAGCGTTGTTGATCTTATCTCGGTCTTCAGCCGTGTCCATCCAAAAGTTGTATTTCCTTGTTGAGATATGTCTTGTGCTGTTTTAAGTTGTCATTCCATTTGCACCTGTGCATGTACCGTAGGTACTGTAATGTTGTTCGCGGCGCCTGTGAACATGTGCACGATAGCACATCCTGTGTTTCTTGATGCGTTTGGCTATGATTTTGCGTCCAAGAGTTCATGTATTTTATTTTGACTGGGTTTGTTCTTAACGTGATTAATCTAGTCTCTCGTGATAACTCCCTCATATCTTCTAAGTATTGACATGTTAGCTTAAGTGAATGTCGATAGTTTCAAATCGTGTATCATACAAGGTACGATCACCATTCGATATATGAGTCTAGCTAGTTTCGAGTCCGAATTTATTATGGATCGTTTCGAGTGGTCTTTAGTTCACGGCGTTTTTAATTGTGCTTTTCCCGCTTAACGCAGATGTTATGTGTGTGGCTATAGGTATTTAATTTTGTCGACTTGTGACTGTCTGTCGTATGCTCCCAGCTGGTGACAAGTTAACTAGTCGTAGTAAGTAGTCGTGGGCCATATACTGTGTCCGCATAATTTAACTTAGATAAAACCAAAAACTCCACAATTAAGAATTCTTCACTAAGATAGGGATGGGCTTTGTATAAAATCTTAAGTCTATAATAGCAGTTACGGATGTGAAAACGAAGTTCCGTGTCCATGATAAGACCTAGATTACGCGCTTCGTAGATCCGTTCGATAGGCTCTCCCATCACAGTCACACAGCCGGGACAGGGTTTAATTTTACCTAGCTGATTTTCGGTTCCAAAAAGCAAATACTTCGTCTTTTTTTGTCCATTGCACTATGTTTTCAAGATCTGTATTAAGATCTTTTAATGCATATATAATGCATATGTTATATGCAATTTAGTTCATAGTCTTCCGGCTTAAATGATATATATACTTGTGTATCATCGGCATAAATATGGTATTTACATTTATTTAAATCTTTAATCATATCGGCACAATACAATATAAACAATACTGGCCCAAGAATCGAGCCCTGCGGAACCCCCCTTCCTACTGAGCGATGTCCAGAGATAACTGTTGAGCCGTTCGCCTGACGTATTTGAACAAATTGCGTACGATCGCCAAGATAGCTATCAAACCAATTAATAGTGTCCTCGTCAAATCCATAAAAAGCCATCTTTGACAATAATAGAGGAACATTAATACAGTCAAAGGCGCGTGAAAAATCAAGCAACACCAAAAGAGTGCACATCCCATTATCCTGAGCTGACAAGATATTGTCTGTCACATCCAACAAAGCCGTGGCTGTACTACGGCCCTTCCTGAACCCTGATTGAGCATCTGGGAGAATTTTATTTGTTTCTAACAGTACATAAGAGGAAGTCTGAAAGTGGCACCAGTGACTGAAAAGTTGTGCGGAAAACGGTTGTCGTGTTATGGGGGCATGTGATGAGGAGGAACGAGGAAAATTACGTGGGGAAAGTTATGAATAAAGATGTCGATGGCTATAAAAGTAGGGGAAGACCAAAGAAACGATGGATGGACTGTGTCAAAGATGATATGGCTAGAAAGGGAGTGACTATCGAGATTACTAATAGAGAAGTGTGGAAGGAAGTACATGTTGCGCCGACCACAAATAAATTGGGATAAGAACAGAAGAATGATGATGACAAAAATAATAGAACCAAAGTAGGTAATAAATAAAAAATTGAAAATTGACAGGAACATTTTTGTTGTTGACGTCTTGTAGTTAGGCAAAAATGAACATATACTCACCACCTACGGCGAGCTAGGCAACCACGCCTACTATAAAACTATGACCTAGTTGTGATCAAGAATGTTTTTAATTAAATAGACAATAAATCGTGATTAAACATTGACTGACATGTGGGGGAGGAATCTACACTGCAACATAACGATGATGTTGTCAGAGAACGAACTACAAGTGAAACCGTTGTAAAGGCGCGAGCAACCACGCTTGTCACGACTTAATAATAATGAAAATTTGCACAACTTTAAAAGAAATTTAAAAAAAAAAAATATTAGAAAAATGCTATTATTCAATCACCGATTATTTGAATGACATTCCGTTATAAACTTTCTGACATTTCACAAGTAAAAATTGATCTTCCTTATTGACATTTAATTTTAATTTATGAAATCATTCACTTTATTTAACATTCTTTAATTGCTGACAATTTTCATTTTATTAGAATAACTGCGGACATTTTTTATAAATTTTTTTTCCATTACACATAATTTATCTGATTGACATTGTTCTGTGTGATTTAATTATATTTGCATGTAATAATATTTTTGTACGCCCTAGAGGCAAAACATAGCGCCCTCAATAGATTACCATATAACAACTTATAATTATTGTACCTATGTTTTACAATAAATAAATGAATTTGAATTTGAATAATACAACCATTATTATTAAGATCATCTTAATGTTATCATTCAGCCAAAGGACGTCAACTGCTAAACATAGGCGTTCCCCCACGCATCGCCACGAGCGGTCATGCAATTCTTGCATCCAGAGGATTCCCGCGACCTCCACCAGGTGGCCGTCGGTCCACTTTGTGGATTGCTTCCCTACGCCTTCCAGAAGCAACTTCTCATACCTACAGATGTCAAGCAGGGGTCTGCCAGATATAACCCGTGTGGCTGTAGCATCTTCCTTGTCATAGAAGGAACATAATACCCTCGTTTCACAAAAAAATACCCCACCTAGTTCAACATCTTGGATCTTTCTTGCAGATGACCGTAATTGCTGTGGAATTAAAAATTTACTGCGACTATTAAATCACCGCCATCTGTGTTTCACAGTTTTGAGAACTAAACCGCTCAGCGTTTATATGATACTCAGCTGTTTCTCCTTCTTTATTATCAATATAATCGCTATAATGCAGATCAAAGGTTATTATTATATGTACAGGGTGCCCGGTAATTAATGAATAACTTTAAAATGGGTCATGGTACAACTAATGGCCATTCAGAAAAAAAAACCAAAAAAAAAGAAAAAACAAGTAGTATCCAAGATATGATTTTTTTAATAATAATCGGTGTTTTTTGTTACCCTATATTACATTTTTGTACACCACGACCACAAATGAAAGAATTCTATCGGTTTTTTATTGTTATAGTAAATTACGTTAACTGAGCTGATAGATAAGCAATAAATAGTATGACTACTATTACACTGTTTTTTTTTAAACAACTTGAATGTTTGTTCTGGGGAAAAATTTGTGAAAAATATTCATTTTGACAAAGTTTAAGAATCCGTAGCTTAAAAAAAAAGTATGCAAACACAAGTGACCAATTATTTTAAAATATCATGCGCTTAAAGCAGATTTCAAAATAGTATTATTCATTATTGTATCTAATGTAAATTGTGAATTATTGCTATTTTTGTAGAAAAGGTGTGAATTTTGGTTTAACAACAAAATTTGCAATATTGGAATATTTATTTACATTAAATGTACCTGACCATTGCGGTTTAATAAAAACATTAATAGACGTTAGTAAAGAATAGTAATACTTAAATAAAGTCGCTTTAAAAACAGAAATATTTTAACAAATACAAATTGGGTTTGAAATAAATGTCGTGTGTGTGAGTTGTGTGACCGTCATTCTGGCTACCTTCGCGCACCGCGCACCACCCGTCTTTTGTACATGTTAGCTTACTAGTTTAGTAGTTTAGTGCATCACTTCACTTGCTCGACTTCGCATGTGTTTATTTCGTTCCTGGTTGCTATTGTTGCTATTTACTGTGAATCAGTGTTAAAACGACGACCTGGCTATTTTACTGGACTAATCGTTTTGTTTACTGATTTGGACTTGTTTTGTGTGGTGATATTTGCGACGACTTGGCTTGTAAATGCATTGTTTACTTTGTGAATCAAAATGCCACGTATTGAGTATACGCCACAAGAATATGCAAACATGCATTTTATTTACGGGGAATGCAGAGGCAATGGAAATGCAGCCGCAGCTCTTTATAGGGAAAGATATCCTAATGTGCGTCATCCAGATTACCGCGTATTTATAAGAGTCCACGGTTGTTACTCAGAAGGAAGAATCCCTGGTAGAGGTGTTGGTGGTACTAGCGGTGGAAGAAACGCTCGTGCTGATGTAGAAGACGTGGTGCTTGAGGAAATTGCGCAAGATCCTTCAATTTCTACGCGATCAATAGCTCACGGGAATAGGGAAATCGACTGTGCATGATATTTTAAAAAAGAACAAATATTACCCGTTCCACGTTACGCGCGTGCAAACTCTTGAACCAAGAGATTACAATGCAAGATTGCGTTTCTACCGAAAAATGCTCGAGAAGATGGAAGAAGACCCGGAGTTTTTTAATAAAATTCTATGGAGTGATGAATCAACACTTAAAAGAGATGGCTACATGAATTTACACAATCTCCATAGCTGGCAACTAGAGAACCCTAGTGCTATGCGTGAAGAGAGGTCACAGTACCAATTTAACATAAATTATTGGACTGGAATTCTAAACGGAAAAATAATAGGCCCATTTGAATTACCGGGTAACCTAACTGGCCAAAGTTACTTATAATTCCTTCAAAATGATCTTCCAAACTTATTGCAAGAGGTGCCCGAGGAGGAGAGAGAATCTTATTGGTTGCAAAATGACGGCTGTCCTGCACATCATGCTGTATCTGTTCGTGCATATTTAAATAGCACATACCTAAACAGATGGATTGGCCGACTGGGGCCAATCTTGTGGCCCCCACGTTCACCAGATCTAAATCCACTTGATTTTTTTTACTGGGGCTGTCTTAGGGAAGAAGTATACACAAAGCCGATCCGTTCCTTGGAAGATT
Organism: Tiliacea aurago; assembly: GCA_948098905.1. Lineage (NCBI taxonomy): Eukaryota > Metazoa > Arthropoda > Insecta > Lepidoptera > Noctuidae > Tiliacea > Tiliacea aurago. Next base: position 4,214,987 of record OX402579.1, on the reverse strand, counting down.
TACGTAGCCGTGTCCGGGCAGCCGCATCGAAAATAAGTGAACGACGCTACACGCGACTGCTCAGGAGATCATTCATTAGTAGATATAGAGCCTGTATCAGACGGGGTGGCCGACAATTTGGATATTTATTGTAATTTATAACGAATACAGTGTCATTAATGTCAAATATTGTTTTTTATTAAACCCCAATGGTCAGGTACATTTAATGTAAATAAATATTCCAATATTGCAAATTTTGTTGTTAAACCAAAATTCACACCTTTTCTACACAAATAGCAATAATTCACAATTTACATTAGATACAATAATGAATAATACCATTTTGAAATCTGCTTTAAGCGCATAATATTTTAAAATAATTGGTCACTTGTGTTTGCATACTTTTTTTTTAAGCTACGGATTCTTAAACTTTGTCAAAATGAATATTTTTCACAAATTTTTCCCCAGAACAAACATTCAAGTTGTTTAAAAAAAACAGTGTAATAGTAGTCATACTATTTATTGCTTATCTATCAGCTCAGTTAACGTAATTTACTATAACAATAAAAAACCGATAGAATTCTTTCATTTGTGGTCGTGGTGCACAAAAAAACACCGATTATTATTTAAAAAATCATATCTTTGGTACTACTTGTTTTTTAATTTTTTTGGTTTTTTTTTCTGAATGGCGATTAGTTGTACCATGACCCATTTTAAGGTTATCCATTAATTACCGGGCACCCTGTATATAGAAAATTACACCGAAATAAAGTTTGATTTGTGTGCTTAGAAAAGTTTGCACCTAGTTTGTAATTATTGAACAAAGTTACTTACAACGATTAAAAACACATTTTATTTGCCTCTGTTTTCTTCTTACAGACCTATACCGACTTCTTAAAAGAACTATTAAACCCTGGATAACTCCTGGTCGTCTAAAATGCATTAGACACCGAGATAAGTTACACAGTCCAAGAAAGCACCAGACAACCTTATATTTAAAATTATCTATCACTACCGAAACTTTTGTAATGAGCTACTTCGAAAACTATAAATATCATACAAAAGGATTGAGCTTGAGAAAGCAAGTAATAAACCAAAGTTTTTATGGAAAACAATAAAGCAAATAACCAATACCACGCAGATAAATGTACAAACCCCGTTGAGGTATTACAAATCCGCAATGATCCTAAGTCTTCCGTAAATGAGGTCTGCAATTTTTTCACAACATTATATCACAACACCACACCCCATTACCTCGGACTAACGATCAGTCTCATCTAAATAGTATAAACCACTCCCTTGTAAACTCTCTTGCGTTCTTAGAAGTAGATGAAGCTGTAACAGAGTCGCTAATCCTACAGTTACGCAATGACTGTGCTATTGGATGGGATGGTATATTGCTCTTTTATTAAAAACTGTCGCCACGTACTGATACCGTCACTTACCTTCATATACAACCGCTGTCTACAATTGGACGTGATCCCGAATGCGTAAAAAGGCGATACTGCGTCCTATACACAATAATTATAGGCCTATAACAGTTTAGCCGACACTTTCTCAGATCCTTGAAAGGAACTTTAACAATCGTCTCAGGACCTAAAGATACCAGGAAAAATAAGAAATTATAGCAGACAACCAGTATGGCTTCCGAGCTGGTGTTTCAACAGGAGATGCTGTGCTAGGATTGACACAAGAGGTAGCAAAAAATTTAGACAAGAAGACTAAATGTTTAGTTATATTCCTAGACCTTTCTAAGGCATTTGACACAGGTTCTATTCCCATCCTTACCTCAAAATTAGAACACTTAGGTGTTCGTGACGTGTCACTTGAAATATTCAAAGATTATGTTAAGAATCGCACCCAGTTAAAAATGATACCCACCTTAGTTAAGAGGAGTTTGTTACTTTCGACGTCCCTCAAGGCAGCATGCTGGGTCACACCTTATTTAAAATTTACGACAACGACCTTTGCATAATGAAACCCCCAAATACTAAGTCGTAGGTCATCATGATGACACCGCGATATTAGTTCACGGACCAACTTGGGATACTATCAAATCTATAGGACAGCGGTAATAATGAAATGGCTCAACTTTAAACTTAGCTTCCACAAATCTTGCTACAACCCATTTGCAATTTTAGGCGAAAGACCGCACCGTCACATAGTTTTTCAATTACTGCCCATTCATGCTCTAGCCGTTGTCCAGCACTAACTAGAAGTGACAACGTAGACAACTTAGGAGTCCATATAGATGACGGACTTACTTGGAAAAAACAACTTGACGCTGTCACGACTAGAACTTTGCGCCTCCTACATATATTCAAAAAACTTCAATACTGATAACAAAAGGAAGAGAAACTGAACATTAGGCACATGCTGAGCGGCCTGGTTTGCAAAACTGTGAAGCTCAGAAGATGATGCTGCAGCGCTTGTTGCATCTAAAGGAAATTTATATTGTTTTGTTGAAATGGAATTCAATGTACCTATAGTCCATTGGTTTGGGTAGTAAAATAAAGGTAAACAAATCGTAAAAAGGATTGATGACACTTTCTTGTTTAAAAACACGTTGTAACTTATAACCAAATTAAATGGATTTCTGATTTTTACGATAGTTTCCTCTTTTATTAATGTATGTTAAACTTTATTTTTTATTCTTTAACTACTCTTAAAGAAAAAGAAGAAAGAAAAATTGTTTATTCTGCATAAACAAAACGCACATTCAACAAATTTATACATAATTATAATACACACATACAAAATAGCCAAAACCCTCGTATCCAATACACTAAAAAAAAATGACAATAATTTCCATTGGTTGCGATTGGTTGATGTCAGGGCCAGGGACCAAAGACAATTTACATTGCGTTTACTAGATTTTAATGTCTATGTATCTTATCTGTTGTTGTGGTACTGGCAAACCCAAGATGACAACCAGTGATGACAACAAAGTCAACATTCAACAAACAAACAAACTTGAATCAAAACAAAAACAAAATACTGATTGCCGAGTGGAAAAATAGCTAGTTTTATACCAAACAAACTATAATATGAACAATTACAATAACCGTGCGTCGTATCTGTGCAAGAACAGGTCTTTGCTCAGCTAAATGCTGTGACTTCGGACAAACCTAACGTCAACAACGCTGATTTTCAGCAAAAACCATACTCTTCGTTGATGTAACTGCTTGAGCACAATTTTTTAATTTATTAAAAATAATACTCTAAAATTTTGTAATCTGTCTACTGTAAAGAGCCCAATAATACAGGTTCTCAAAATGTCGAAGAAATATAACATTGCTAAATTGAAGAGCATAACCGTGAAGTAGCATGACAACTAAAGTGACAGGTATTACGTTTAGTCGGTTACTTCACAGCTGTCTCGTCACGTGATTTTTTTTGTTTACTTTTATTTAACTACCTAACCTACCAACGGAATATAGCAGATACTTCATCATTTTTTTTCATTCATCATCATCAGTTCAACTATTGAGGAAATGTAACGCAGTTTTGTCATTCAAAATTCGCCATATTGTAGATCAAAAACTTTTAAACGTAGAAAACAAAATTCGATTTTATTGTAACGTTATATCTGCATAGTATATACAAGTTTAGCATTATTTATTGATACGAGCGCAAACGAGCTTATCCTGAACTAATTTAATTATTTGCAACATGTCAGCAACCAATTATATAAGTTGACCTAAGATATAATTATCATCTCATCATTTAAAATACTGCAGTAAGACCTTACAATGTTGAGTTATATTTTTAGTTTTAATAAATTATATCAAAATAGACTCACGATATCGATTTAAAAACACTCCGTAAGTGTATTAAAACAAGAAGGTTTTTCTATTATTTTACCACTACACAGTTCTGGTATTAGGAGTCAAGTATTATGCAGCAGCTTTATTGAATAAATTAAAACATTTACTGGAAAAAGAAAAAGAGGACACCATGATTGGTAACCAACAAGTGTGCAACATAAAACCTATAATGTACTATCGTTTTGTCCTCGGATGTAGGCAAAACTTTCAATCATCACCACTACTTTCAAAATTGTACCCAATCGTACTTGCTACTATTATCAGCTTTATGTTTGTTTACTTCAAATGGGCCACTGAATTTTCGTTTTACAAAAATCTGGCCTTGGGAGAATATATATTTAACGTCTTGGTCTCATTGCAAACTAAAGAAGATTACATGAATACCTACTTTAAATATATTTATACGATTGATAGTTTTCCTGGTGCAAAGAAAGAGTACCGAAAATTGATAATCTTTGCCATGTTTGGTATATTTTTCGTAATTGGATTGAGAGTGTGTTCTATGTTGTATGTTTTTTATTTAGCCCCGGGATTAATATTTATGATTCAGTCGATTGATGTATATATTTTATTTTTCTTATTTATTGCTGATGATATGTGGAGAGTATCTATGGTTATGTGCTTTGGTTTGGTGTATTATCGTACTAAAGTGTTTTACGTGGCTGTAAAAAACATGGATTTAAACGATTCCCTTCGGAATAGATCAGGAATAAACAAGTTAATACAAATGTATGAGACGCTCGTCAACACATTAAGGGATCTTTGGCGACATTTAAAGTGTTTGGTATGTGTAAGCTAATATTATTGATACATATGAATTTTTTGAACAATCTGCAAAGATAAAATAAGTGAAATAAGAAATTTTAATTTTTCAGGCTATATTCAGTTTATTGGGTGCTGTTGCCAAAACTATGAACGATTCGTTTGTGAGATTAACGTATATAAAACAATTTGTAAGTTCCTTTTACATAGTAGCTATCATCTTGGGAAGTTCTGAACTTTTTTAATTTTAATTTATCATGTAGTCAATATCTCATGTGACAACCCAAGTAGCACTGTCATGTCTTAAAAAGGTAGTGTAGACGTCTTCGAGTCAATAACTAAATACTTGGCCATTGTCTTGGTTAAAACCATATCGACCCCCAAGACATCTTGAGCATATCCATTAAGAGAGAGCTAAGCAAAAGTGGGCACTGGTTTATAGAAAAGTTAAGAAAGACTTCAAACTACTTTACAGATACACTTCAGTACGATTTAAAAGTAACAGCATTGGTGTATTCTTCTTGTTATTTTCAAGATATCTTGACGATATAGTTATGACATAATATTGGTATGTAAGTATCTACATACCAATATCCATCCAAAGGTTGTCTGTAAAAGATCGCTTTTAGCGATAAGACCGCCCATTGTGTCACCCTATGTAAAATTTAAACATTTATATCTGTAACTTTTATGGTGTACATAATAAAGAGTATTCTATTCTATTCTATTCTATTCTACAATACCAGGTTAAGAATTTCTAAAATTGTCGCAGATAATTAAATAAGACTTACAAAAACTAACTTCACATATAACTAGTCTGAGATTTACTTTACATACATTATGGTGGAATGATTTTACAACATAATTCTAGAACAGAAGCAAAATAAAATGATCCTTTATTACTTAATACTTATTTTGTAAAGTGTTGTTTTGTACAATCTTAAAGATTAAATTCAAACGCACATTAGTTTCACATGTCAAATGTATTTTTGTTAAACTGATGGGCTTCAAAAACTACAAAGTAAATATATATAGAACAAACAGTAACAAATATAATATTTATATTTAGAAAAAAAATCCGAATCTTACTTCAATATTCAATAGTGATGTTTGATATGTTTCGTGTTACGTTGTAAAATTGGATTAAATAAAAATAAAGCAAAAGCAAAATTAATAATTAACGAGTTCATATTTAACATAGCTCAAAATGGCGTGTAGTCTTTCTGCAGTTATGTTGGGTTAGTCCAAGTTGCCGGCCTCGTCACCATCGAGGCGGTCCGGCCGGTACTCGAACCCTGGCTCGGGAGGAGGCAGGGCTCCCTGTCGTTTCGGTATCTGTACTAAGTACGAGTAAAGAAAATATATATAATAATAATGATTTATTATGTATGATATGTGCTAATAATATATGTTTTAGTAATTCAGAGTTAGGAACTAATCAAGTGAATTGGATTCAAAATTTATTACAGATTTATTTATATAATATAGATTCTTCATAATTCTATTAAGTAGGTATAAACTATTTCTTTAAAAATTCTGCGTCCAGAAAGTGAAGTTCTGCTTAAGTAGTATATATCATGGACATAGTTAAGACTAAATTTATACTAAGTTGATTTTGATATTCTAAGTAAACGTAAGAATACCGTGTTTGAAAAATTATTTTGGATTCTAAGACGATTTGAAATTTATAGATACACTCTTTAGCAAAGTTAGATTATCTTGGCCAAATGAAAGTTAAGATAGACATAATAGATTTAACCATGATCTGATTGGCTGCTTGAGAATGCCCGGGCCTAATGTGAACATTTACTTTTGTTTTAGGGTTCAACCGGCATAGAAAATATTATGAATTTGGTGGCTATTGTTTTGGCGCAACCCATCTTCTATTTCTTTATCGCTGCCATAGTATTGGATTTGATAGCTGATAACATGAGCGATATCCAAATTTTATGTGTTGAAAAAACTTTAAGTAGCACGAGTAAGTAGTTCTTAGGGCCTTAACACGCGGCGTTTTATGATTAATGGCTTCTACATACTGGCGCGAGTTGTAGCGCGACGCCACACCGGTAGTACAGTTTCTATGAAAAATTCAAGGAAATTGTTCTACCGGTGTCGCGTCACGCGACAAGTCGCGCCAGTATGTAGAAACCTTTGTCTGACAGCTAACAGTTACTTAATCTATCCGTCAATGCTTCGATTTTAGTAGTAGTACTTACTCTCATTTAAACTGACATGTATAAATTTCTTTCAGATGAACGTGACCGCTGTGGAATGCAAAATTTACTGCGACTACTACAACACCGTCCATTGCGTTTTACATTTTTGCGAACTAAACCGCTCAGCGTCCATCTTATACTCAGCTTTTTCTCCTTCTTTGTCATAAATTGTATTGCAGTAATGCAGATCAAAAGTTATTATACTTAGAAAAAAAGCATCCACGAGCGACACTCAAATTACATTCATAGTACCTATAATTATTGTGGTGTGTATTTGAAGATTGGTTACTAACATAATTCTTAAGTATAAAAAAAAAAATATGGACACTTGTGTCTGGCATAAATTAACTAATTAAATTAAATTATATTAAATGTACAGTCTGGAAAATTAATGGTTAAGTAAATTGAAAAATCACTTCAATTCAAATCACAAGTTCAATCTTTGACACTTGTGATTTGAATTGAAGTTGTGTGAAATAAATGGCTATAACACGGCAAATTGACGTTGCGTGGCAATTTGCTTACAATTAAGCTTAACAATTAATTTATCTGACTACATAGAGTGCACACAGCAGTCAGCTCCGCTAACAGCTTGCTGACTGTCAGTATTATTACCACGACGTGAATTATTCTCTAAAAGTTAGTGCCGATACGAGAGATGTTTGTGTTTGTTGTAAATGTCAGCCACCTTCATTTATATTTATATAATATAATTAGTGTTTTAAGGCTACGCTCTCATTGTAAGCCGTTCTTATTGATTCTGGCCAACAATCAAACAAGAAGTAATTTTAAATTGTTTGCTTGTTTGGAAGCTTCTAGAACGTCAACTGAGAATCTATAAAAGCAACCATCAGACCTGACAAAGGCTTAGTTTTACTCCAGTTTACTTTAGATTTTTAATTTGACTTTTAGTTGGACTTCAGTTTTGATTCTTAGTTCAGTGCATTTTACTTAAGTCGAGTTTGAGTTCAATTTAAGCTTCCTTTTTCTTTAATTGATTATATTAGGACTCAAAATTTCCGACAGATTGTGTAAATAAACAAATATAACTTTTTCAAACAATCATTCGTGTGTGATTCAAGATCTTTCTCCTCCATTACCGCTGGTCCCCTCGCCAGCGCCTCTGAGAGGCCTCTGATGTCAGCGGCAACACTGGTGTGTTCAAAGTCACCGCAGCTGATTACTACCGGCTGCTGATCACTCCCTCACTCGTAGGAAGGCCAAGAATCTCCTCCTGCTGAACGTGAGGCAGTGCCTCCACTCTCCTGCAACGGCGTAGCTCAAGACCATAATATCCCCTTCTTTGCTCACTTCCGGACATAATCTAGCTTCCATAGTCATTAACTTACGTTAGAACATTTCCTCTCCTGAGCAGAATGACCTCCTCCTGTACCTGATCGTCCTAAGACGCTACAGGCCCGTCCTCGTTCCTGTTCTGCTAGCGGCTGCTGATTCTGTTTCCCGTTCCTGTCTCCGAACATCCCGATCAGCAGCTAGAAACCTGAAGACTGGAACTCCTTTTGTATACTTTTGTATTTTTAACCGACTTCCAAAAAGGAGGAGGTTCTCAATTCGTCTGTATGTTTTTTGTTTTTTTTTGTATGTTTGTTACGCGATTACTCCGTCAATTATGAAGCGATTTTGAAAATTATTTTTTGTTTGAAAGGGTATACTCCCGAGGTGGTCCCATTGCATTGCAATCAGAATCTGATGAGGGAATCCCATGGAAATCGTGGGAAACCCTCAAATTTTATATGCAAACTTATAGCGATTTGGGAACTTTTTACTGTAAACTGTAACTCGTGCATTTGCTCTCGGAAAGCACCATTCGGAAGTGGAACTGATGAAGGAGACCACAGATGGCCACCGGAACAATAAAATAATGAGTACCTATTTAACGGGGTGCGATTAAGCAATTTATGCTCGCCACTATGCATATGGTGAGTGGCAGTTCTCCTGATTCTTAGCAGGAGAACTCCTCAACAATCAACATCCCAGCATCGGGAAAAGCAATGTTTTATAAAAGGTGATGAGCAGTTAACATTAATGGCTATTGTAATTTAGATAAAATCAAAACTGGGCCACTAAAAAGTGAAAAATAAAAACTTTTTACAAAAAAATAGTAACCGACTACCAAAAATAACACTACAAAATGAAAAATAACTTTAATTTCAGAAGTCGGTGGCAAAAAACTCAAATACAGATCCAAAGACACCGACTTCCGAAATTAAAATAATTTTTCATTTTGTAGTGTTATTTTTGGTAGTCGGTTACTATTTTTTTGTAAAAAGTTTTTTATTTCGTTTTAACTTGTGACCGTTGCGACTGGCCCTCCGGGCAATCGTAACGTTACAATGATGGTTAGATTATACTTAAATATCAAATACTTAACTTACCTACCTACCTACTTAATGTTAAAGTAGGTATAATTACTGTTGTTGTGGTCAAAAGCCAGGGAAATAGTTTTCTTGTTAGACAAATCAAATCATGTTTTCGGCTGGTAACGGCAGCCCATTTAAATCCGTATGTAGATGTAAAAACTATTTTCCCATCACAAGTGCTAGTTTCCAACGCCTCATATTAATTTGCCTTCCCTCATGAAATTCTAAAGGTCCCATTTGACAATAGCTTGGTTAAAACTTAAATATTTGGAGCCCGATGATACAATAGGTTGCTTTTGACTATGATCTAATGAGAAACGAGGAACAATGACGATAGAATATATCCCGCTTCATAACTTAAGGATGAAACTTTACTAAACTATGTTGTAGGTAGTTACGTCCCCTTCTCTCTCATCAGCACGAAATATAATTAAAATGGATCTTTTCGCCCCCTATTACATGAAAAATAACTGGTGAAATGTGGGTGTACATCTGCTGCCGGGGAGTACAGATATGATGTTAGGTATATGTGTAAATCTTTTATGAACAACTCACAAAAACTCAGTTTACGTAAGACTACAAGTCCAAAGGATCATCATTGAAAATCAAGTGCCAGTAAAATAAAAACTATTGTTCTCTTGACTTAAGCTAACAACAATAAAATAGAAAATAAAATATAATCGGATTGCAAGGTCCATGGTTAACTTTTTGGTAAAATAAATACCAAAAACTTACATACATTTTTAATTTTGCCTGGCGGTGAGATCCCTTCTTTTCGCATATTGCTTTTTTTACTAATATATTTTAGCATAACCATTTTGGTATAACTTTTTTTGGTATAATAATTTTTTTCCATTATCGTTTTTGGCATACAATTGCAGTTGACATAATTATCTTATTGGATAATGTTAACCTTTAACTTGAGGCCCTAGAACGAACTTGAGACGTAAACGTAATCGAACGATTTTTGTATCGAAAATACACGTTAACAATTTTGAAAGTAGAAGAACTTTCAACATAAATCGTATTGAACGTACTAAAATAAAACTCCTAGAATACCAATGTCCTATCCATCTTACCGTTCACTTATCTAAGGACAATATTTCACTAAGAGCTTATAAAGTAGCCACACCAGTAATTGTGTGCAGAGGGACGGATAATAAAGAAATATTACGATTAGTACTCTCACGTACTTGTTCACCATCTAGAAAAATGTTGGAAAAGGTTTTAAAGTAGAAAAGAAAACAGAAATAAAATTGGATGTTTCAATCTTTGTTAGTGCCATAGTATAATCCAAGGTACAAACATTGTAGGTGCATAATAATATAGCAAATGTATACCAGCCTAATGTTGTGCCACTGCTGGGCAGAGGCCACTTCTCATATAGAGAAGGCATGATCATTGAGGACCACACTTGCTCAAGCCGGGTTGACGATTTCAAACTTATATTAATTATAAGGCCTGGGCCTCAATTGTGCTATTACAATAGCGTCAGAATGGTCGATCATTGATTTCATAATTGTTGATTTTGACAAGTTTGGTAATCTACTATTTTAATGGCGTCATTATGACTTTCCAATGGTCGGCCACGGACACTACATTGAAAGAAATTAAATTTATTGGTAATCTCGTACATAATGACAAATGAATGACATTTCTACTAATGGGTTTTATAATAATGGCAATACGACAATGCCAATATAATAACACAATACTATTACGAGAACATTGACCAACCAATCATCGACCATTATGAATTTAGCAGATTACGAACTTTTAGCAAAATGACTATGGGATCGTGTTGGAATAACTGAATTTATAAAAATAGCAGACTTGGCGCTCAGGTTATTCATGATGGTATTCTTCACCGATATCAGTGATGTCCAAAATAAACGAAGGTGCTGACATTTACAACAAACACAAACATCTCTCGTATCGGCACTAACTTTTAAAGAATAATTAACGCCGGGGTAATAATACTAACAGTCAGCAAGCTGTTAGCGGAGCTGACTGCCCTAGGTGCATTTACAGTCAGATAAATTAATTATTTTTAAGCTTAAGCAAATTGCCACATTACGTCAGTTTGCCGTGTTATAGCCACTAGTTTCATACAACTGTCAAGTTGCTGTAGCTGTTAACAGGGTGGTCAATAATACCAACTTTAATTGTCAGTATAATCAAATCACAAGTGTCATTCTTCAATATTTGTGATTTGAATTGAAATTGTGTATAATAAATGGGTACCTATAACTATTTGTTTTCTGGCTGTACATTTATGTACTCGTATCGCTCGTGGACGCTTTGATTGACACTTGTGATTTGAATTTAAGTTGTTTTGCAATTGGCTTAACAATTAATTTTCCTGACTGTACATTTAATATTATTTATTTATTTATGCCCGACACAAGTGATCCATATTTTTTTTGTATACTTAAGAATTATGTTAGTAACCAAGCTTCAAATACGAGTCCCGTACGGAATTTAGAATTACCCTTGAACGATATAATTTTCTACAGAAATCATGGTTCACCGTTGAACAGTAATACGAAAAAACAATTAGTCGATACCATTATTTAGCGACAGCACGTTTCGCCGAATAACGCTACAAAGAATGAATGGTTGGCCGATACCAAGATTTGCCGATGTCATAGTTCGCCGGAACACGCTTGAACGAAATAATCTTTTACCGATAGCCATTTTCACCGAAAGCACCTTTTCTTACGCCGATCCAGAACAATCGTGTTCTGCCCGAGTGCGAGTTTCTTGCCTTTACCACAAAATTACACGCAAATATTACGAACGTAACTAGTAAAAACAACAAATCACCTGCCACACACCAAGTGAGTGAGTTTACTACAAAGTTCACGTTTACAAACACCGCTTGGAAACGTCAAATTTTAACTTACACTCGCATTATCCCGCAAAATGTTCTCCGAAACGCTACTACGTAAGTCACGTTTAAAATACCGAACTATTGTAGTACCGTTAAAAATCTTACACTCGCTGTTTTGGTTTCCAATACTCTCCGCCAGGGGCGCTTATTACGTTTTCATACATTTATTACTCGATACAGAAACGTTATAGTAGCGTTTTCTTTAAGAAAAAACTCACACTCGGGGTAATCTTCCTCATACAATTTTGACAGACCTCGATTAAATTGCATTAACTTCTATTCCCAAGCGTTTAGAAATATAAAAAAACAAGAGAAGTGGTAAGGGGGCGTGTAAGTGTCCACGCGACGTGATCGAAACACTCATGTCACAGGCAAATGTCCGTTGCTGCGAACTAGTGCGCTTTCGACCGCGATCGTGACAACATTTAAGAATGCCGTATTGTTCAGTGGTTTCTTGTAAAAAGTGAAGCCAAACTAAATATTTTATATATCATGGAATCACTTAACACAAATTAGTAGAAATATTTTACTATATTTGTCTTTAAAATCATGAAAAACAACAAATTGTAAAATATTTCTTGCTTTTACTATGTTACTTTTGTTTTCATATATCACAGCTAGTGTACTATTTTTGCAGAAAATACATTGCTTCTTAACCACTACCTACCTAAGTATGTCGCTAAGTGACTGGACAATCAATGTAAAAATCACAAAACGAAAGTTTATTTATGCGTATGTATTGCGTAGTACGGCCGCTGTATCTTGCGACGAGCTAGTGCTCCTTGTGCAGATCCACTACCGTAGGCTGGCTATCGACAAAAATGTCGATTGCCTAATGAATATATTGCTATTATAGTTTATTCTTCAATTTGCCAACCGTTTTAACCCGATTGGAAGACAGGAAAAAATGTTTTTTACTCATTTTGATTTTCTCATATTGTTTAATTTTTTTTTAACTTAATTATATGTTTTTTTAGCTACATTATTGTTTATTTATGTGATATTAGTATCTGTATATCATTTATTATTTATTTATATTTTAGGACCCCCCAAAAAAAGGTTAATACTATGATAATCGATGACTTTTCGATTTAGTCAATCACTAGTGTGTATGTAAATGGCTTTTTCACAGCACAACGATAGCGACCGATGTTTTCGTGTGAATAAGTTGTACGGTGCATGGTAAATGCACGCTGTGTTTGACGAGCTATGGTTTATAATTGATTGTATAGTACGTTCAAAATATAGAAGTTAAAAATGGAATGGATTTAATCGAGGCCTGTCAAAATTTTATGATCAAGATACAGAAGACAAGTGTTCTGGATCGGCGTAAGGAAAGGTGCTTTCGGTGAAAATAGCCATCGGTAAAAGATTATTTCGTTCAAGCGAGTTCCGGCGAACTATGACATCGGCAAATTTTGGTATCGGCCAACCAGTCATTCTTTGTAGCGTTATTCGGCGAAACGTGCTGTCGCTAAATAATGGTATACCGTACGGGACTCATAATAACTTTTAATCTGCATTACTGCAATACAATTTATGACAAAAAAGGAGAAAAAGCTGAGTATAAGACGGACGCTGAGCGGTTTAGTTCGTAAAATTGTGAAATGCAATGGACGGTGCTGTAGTAGTCGCAGTAAATTTTGCATTCCACAGCGGACACGTTCATCTGAAAGAAGTTAATACATTTCAGTTTAGATGAGAGTTGGTACTACTACTAAAATCGAAGCAATGACAGATAGATTAACAAGCTGTTAGCTGACAGACTTAACTACTGATTCAGCAAATATACTGCAACAGCCGCGCGCTTAGGTCCTAAGAATTACTTATTCGTGCAAAGTATAGTTTTCTCAACACATACAATTTGGATATCGCTTATGTTATCAGCTATCAAATCCAATACTATGGCAGCGACAAAGCAATACAAGATGGGTTGCAGAAATACAATAGCCACCCAGTCTTTAATATTTTCTACGCCGGTTGAACCCTAAAACAAAAGTAAATGTTATATCTATTCACATTAGGCCACTCACACAACACACAACCAGCCAAACAGACCATGGTTAAATCTAATATTTCTATTAACTTCGATTTGGCCAAGATAAACTTTGCTAAAGTGGGTAATTATAAATTTCAAGTAGTCTTAAATACGGTTTTTATTTTTTGGTTGGGAAATTATCAAATAACTTCTCCCGCTCTTGGCGGAGCGGGAGGGCGTGTCAGACTTTTACTGACTAAAAGCCACCCGTATTCCTTAATTTGCCTGTGTGCCAGGGCCACGATATCCCTTTCGTACAAACTCGCAACCCTGGCACGCATTGGCCCTAACGGACTCTCCGTCAGTTGGTGCTGACATCTGTTTGAGGCGAGCGTGGAATACAACGTGCCATCGACCCGGGCGTGGTCCTTATCGGACGGTGAGCTACCCATTGCTCACCGTCCGCAGGCCCGCACCTACGGTGGCTGGAAATTGGCTTGCGACTCTCGTGCCCTGGGCATCTCCTGCGGCGACTAGGGGCGCGAGGGCGCGAACCTTGCCTCTCCCTCACGCGTTCCGCCTCCTCCTTCGCAAGCATTACTGCTTCGCAGAACGAGGTGACGGCCTCCCATGCACTCTCGCTCCGAACCATGGCCTGAACCAGGGCCGAACGCGAGAGATCGCCAAATACGGTCTTCAGAGCTGCTTATGTTTTACTTAGAATTTCAAAATCCATTTAGTATAAATTTTGTTGTTTAACGTTACCTTTGGACATTGACTCAGTACTTGGCCCAGCTGACGCGCGGCCCAGTTAAAAATAATGATTTGGTTGCATCTTACACGCGTAGGACACAAAGATTTTTTTTATACCTAGTGTGTGTAAAGAAAGTAGTATATAAGCTGTGTCATATTGTAAATAAATCAGATTTGAATTCTATATTCTTGTCTCATTACCCCTCACAGTGTCCAAGATACCTTAGCCATCTCTGATCAGTTTCAGACTCACTCCCAAATCTGGAAATCCTGTCTACTATCCTTACTTACCTACTACTAACTTATTTATATATTTATTTATCACATACTAGTTATATGATAGGTTAGGGCTATAGGGCTTGTAGGGCTTAGAGTTGAAAGGAGTGTTATGTGTGTGTGGATGGCTTGTAGGTTCTGCTAGGGTTGCGAGTTTGTCCGAAAGGGATATCGTGGCCCTGGCACACAGGCAACGGAAGGAACACGGGTGGGTTTTAGTTAGTAAAACTCTGACCCGCTCCGCCTAGAGCAGGAGAATTTATTTGATAATTACCCACCAAAAAAAAAACGGCTTAACGGGTTCCTTCAACTTATCATATATTTTCATGTACATGTACACCCTTACCAGTATTGCGGCCATACGTGACGTTTTTTAAGGGTGGATGTACATTAGTCTTAACTATGTCCATGATAAATGCTACTTAAGCATATACTTTCTCCTGCCAGGGTTGCGAGTTTGTCACACAGGCAAATGAAGGACACGGGTGGGTTTTAGTCATTAAAAGTCCGACACGCCCGCTCCGCCCAGAGAGGGAGAAGTTATTTGACAATATCCCACCCAAAAAAAAAAAGCATATACTTTTTGGACAGAGAATTAATAAAAAATGTTTTTATGTACAGCGTGGCGCTTTGGTGGTGACATTAATTAAACACACGTAGGTATACGGTTTTGCCTTTATGCTTTATGAAGATAATTTGATGTCTTTAAACGTTGTTATTTATTGATTTATTTATAATTTTCTAAAATAGCATCTTGGAGCAACCTGTACTTAAAGAATAGTAGCGCAGAGGTTATATGCTGGGGTCACGGATCATAAAACATTGCATTAATGAAATTAAAACGAATAACGTGCAAGGAGTAGGCGAACTGAAGAAAAGAAAGAGCTTTATTATTTAGTTTGTTTCAAATTTTTATTTTACAATTTATCATTATTTTATCTTATTATATTCTTTTATGTTTAAAAAAATATATATATTTAGGATGGGTTTGCTCTTGACCTTAGTCTAGGGCAGATTACTGGTCACTAGCCCTACCCGTGTGTTGAATCAATGTCGCCATTGTGGCGGCAAGTTATTTATATATTTGAATTATGAAGGATGTCTTAAATCAAATTATGAAGGCAAATAACTTAATTCCTTCCTAACTCTGACTTACTAAAACCATAGGTATTGTCTTTACTCGTACTTAGTACAGATAATATCAATTTAACGCCATTTTGAGCTATGTTCATTATGAACACGTGGTTATTAGTTTTGTATTTCGTATTTTTTTTTGTTTAACCCAATTTTATAACTTATCACGAAACTTACCAAACATCAATATTGAATTAAGATTCGGTTTGTTTTCTAAATATTATATATTTTACTTTTTTGTGTTACTAAAATTACTTTGTAGTTTTTGAAGCCCATCAGTTTTATAAAAATGTCTGTTCATTTGACACGACACACTAAAGTGCGTTTGAATTTAATCCGTTTTATAATATTAAATTGCAAATCATATAGATACTACCATAATATATTTGAAGTAAATCTGAGATTAGCATGTGAAGTTTGAAGTTAGTTTATAAGTCTTATTTTCTTTTATCTGGTAATTTTATAAATTCTTAACTTGGTATTATAGATATCTCACATACCAATCATTAGTCATTACTATAACGTCGAGATATCTTGAAGACAACAGGAACAATACACAAATGCTGTTACTCTTAAATCGTACTGAAGTTCATCTGTAAAGTAGTTTGAAGTCTTTCTTAACTTATTTTGTAAACCTGTGCCCACTTTTGCTTAGCTCTGTCTTGATCGATATCCTCAACATAATTATCTTGGGGGTCGATATGGTTTTAACCAAGACAATGGCCAAGAATTTTAGTTATTCACTCGAAGACAAATCTACAATAAAGACATGATAGTGCTACTTTGGTTGTCACATGAGGTATTGACTACATAATACATTAAAATTAAAAAAGTTCAGAACTTCTCAAGATGCTAGCTACTATGTTAACGAAACTTACATATTGTTTTATATAAGTTAATCTCACAAAAGACTCGTTCATAGCTTTGAAAAAAGCACACAATAAACTGAATATAGTCTAAAAAAAAAACAACTCTTTAATTGATTTATTTTATCTTAGCAAATTGTTCAGAAATTCCTGTGTATCAATAATATTAGCTTACACATACCAAACGCTTTAAATGTCGCCAAAGATCCCTGAATGTGTTGACGAGCGTCTCATACATTTGTATTAACTTGTTTATTCCTGATCTATTCCGAAGGGAATCGTTTAAATCCGTGGTTTTTACAGCCACGTAAAACAACAAATAAATCATTTATTTGCTGATAATGAAACACAAGAAACACATTGTCCCAGACTTACCTAGCTACTGTTAAATGATGAAACCACTATCACCAAAATCCTTTTGAATAAATTCCATTAGCATAATTAATTGTACAAATAAAAATAACAATATTCTGGTGAGTATGCTAACTAAAGAACTACCGTCTCAGGTTCTGCGTTTAGATATTGCCGATAATTACGTTTTTATAGTCTGATTTTATAAAACATTTGTATTTTCTTTATGCAGCTTAATAAAAAAAGCTGATGCATACAAACTATACAAAGTATTTTAAAGCCCTGTAACTGTTTCATAAGTGTACAATGACATACTTTCATTCATTAACGCTTCTGAAATTAAGCGACACCAAAACAGCCATTTTTCTTTGGCAAGAATCAAGGTATCACGGCACAATTAAAAGAAATACTCCGAAAATCTTTAATTTGTGGTTTTATCTGATTTTTTTGCCTTTACCATCTTACATTTGCAGTTGGAGAATTGACCGTGACGAATATCGATATATGGGGTAACATTTTTGATCTCTACCCCATTATCGTTGTCACCGCCTTCGAAAACCATGAATGTACGTACCTACTTTACTCTTAACATAACATATTATGATCACGCCTCTTTTTTTTATTTTTTCTTATTATATCGCATGCGGGTGGTTCCAATCATATAATCTTATGAAATATTCGAGCCAGGGTCTCGTAGCTGACCATATGAAACTGAAAATTGCTACTGGAGACTGCGGAGTCGACAGGACTAACTGCTTCTCACACAGAAAACT
The DNA here is from genome assembly GCA_948098905.1 of Tiliacea aurago. NCBI lineage: Eukaryota > Metazoa > Arthropoda > Insecta > Lepidoptera > Noctuidae > Tiliacea > Tiliacea aurago. Next base: position 4,196,798 of record OX402579.1, on the reverse strand, counting down.
GTACGTCGCTTGTTCCGCGTCAGCAGTACTGAGTACCTGTATCTTTTGGCTGTTGAGACCAATACTACAAACCAAGTTTACAGGGAAATCTTATAAAAATAACATAAAACTACGCCTACATTTCCCAAAGGGTTAGGCAAAGGTGTACACCCACATTTCGCCAGTTTGTTTCGGTTCCATCTAATAGGAGGCAAGCCTATTGCCATTAACCGGGCACAACAAAGTGCCCGGAATAAAAATGAAGCAACAAGAATAATGTACCCAGGATTTTGTAATATCTTGATTTAAGAGTGTCCTTGGAGTTTCTTGCCTGTTCTCCTCTATAGAGATCTACGTTTTGGAATGGGCAAATAGCTTCAACTTTCTGACTAACTGACCGACTCTTTGACAATTCAAAAGTGCCTGTAATAGGTTTAATGGAAATAAATGTTTTGAGTTTGAGTTTGACAAATCCAGACTGTTACTGAGAAACTCCAGACGAAAAACCCAATAACACTGCCTGGGTTCTACTAAGGCCCCGCTGAACATAAATCCGAAGTATCGGCCGAATGTTCAGCGGTTGCTTAACTACGGCTAACTATGGCTGACTACAGCGAAAAAAAAAAACGACAGTCAAAGAGATAAGCCAAAGTCGGGTAAGGATTCAAAGTCAAAAAAGGAATCTATGAAAGTTATAAAACGATACTTGGGATTAACTTTTTGGAGTACACCCCCCTTCTTTTTTTTTGTTTGAGAAGTTATCAAATAAATTCTCCTGCTCTGGGCGGACCGGGAGGGCATGTCAAACTTTTACGGACTAAAACCCACCCGTATTCCTTCATTTGCCTATGTGCCCTTCCTGTAGTAGACCCAGTAGACCCCCTGACCCGGGAATCGCACCCATGACTTCATCAACAGCGCTAATAAAAATGAGCCTGTTATTTAAATATATTGTGGTGTCTTACGACTTCCACGCGAACGAAATCGCGGGCTGAAGAAGCTAGTTGATAAAATTAAAAGACACTACACCCTGTCGTTACGACAGGGTACAGTTTTCAAAGTAGACGTACGCTGAACGAAGATTGTAAAACCCAGCATAAAACGATAGTACATTGTGGGTTTCATATTGCACACAAGAATATATTTTTTCGATCATTATTTTGTTTTAAAGTTACAGTTTCTCTTTATTTGTCAGAATTCGTGTAGAATTAATATTGCCACTGCTCAGCTTACGTCGAAAGTATTAAATAAACAATGAGTGTGCTTTAGACCACACGACTGAAGTAAAACTTAAAAATAGTAATACTTAGTATTCTTACATACAACAATAGGCCTGCACTGTGTCTTAGTTATACAAAACGCAACTGGCTATGAGAGAAAGAAAATGTGTGCTCGCACCTCTCTCTCTTGCCCTTACAGTAATATACGAAACATAAATCTCTCTCTTTCTATCTTCAGTAACATAAATCTTTCTCTCAACTACCGTTCGCTCGCTTCCGTAACGCTCTCATCACGCATTCAACAGCTTACTCCCCAAGTCAAGCGTGCGTTAAGAAGTTTTACTTCAATAAGCTTTCAAATCGAGACCTCGATGGCAGTAATGAGGAGTTTCATTTTCTTCAGAATCGATTTTACCAACGAATATAAATTAAAAATAGCCCCTCTACAATTCCGTCGATATACAGCGTGTAACCCGTAATTATTATCCGTTCTGTTACACTACATCAATATAATGAAAATACAAGCTCGTGACTTTATCACCTTGGTTTTGTGAAACGTAACACCACGCCTGTATCCCCGAAGGGTATGACAGAGGTGTACAACAACATTTCACCAATGCTTAAGGCGACGATAACCGACTTTTAATGATTTTATACTGAAGATCACGTCTAAATGAGTAGTGATAATGATATGAAAAATATTTCAGATTTTGGTTATATTACATATTTTAATTAATTTGTAAAGTTATGTCTAACGCGGATAAATAACTGAGAATGGCGTAAAATCTACCAAGCGTATTTTTCTGAAACCTTCACCAATTTAAAGGTAATGTAATTATTGATCTTTTATTAAACGCGTTTTATTAAAATACCTTTTGTTTTGTGTATAATAAATTAATAATGCGTCAAATTGGGGACAGCGCTCCTTGATGGGCGAGTCCTATTACTGGCTGAACGAACGACGCGTTGCGTGAGCTCAGTACAGAACACGCAAGCTAACCACTCAGGGTCACTGGCATATATCTGCGTCTTAAGTCTCATTTCGTACCTAATATGGGGAGAGCCTATTGTCATTGTTTTTGTGAAACTTGTACAGAAATGGTAAAACAGGCCGTAAAACAAATTATAGCCAAATCAAATGAAATAAACATAATTACTCGCCAAAATGATTTCCTCTTTAATTTAACACTATCAACAACACTGGGCTTAGTAAACACAAATCTATCAAACGTTAACCAGTTTGAACTGGTTTTGGTGTTTATTTCACTTGTTTGCATTAAATCTACCTAGTTGTTTCAGCGTGATAACGTTTGAAGAATTACAAATACTGACGTCCAGGAACTAGCACCATATATTTCATTTTAAGAAGAGTCTACCGGATTAACTCATAGGCCCACTTTTACTACAAATCACTAAGGGATTTATGTATAAACGTTGAGTTAGGAGAGCTTTTAAACGTCAAAAATGTATGGTTAAACAGTCGCTAATCATTACTTAGCTTTGAGCAACGCACAAAAAAAAAATCACACAGCCAAAATAAATTGGGGACGTTTTCGTAACCATTTATTTCACTATTACAGCATGTATGGATGTAATTTTTCGATATTTATGTTTAATGACTATTTGATTAATACTCTGACTGAAGGAAAACGCAATTGGTTTAATTTCTTCGATAGAATTTAATTCCGAAAAGACCTCTACTTTTTTATATTTTTTTCTGTAATTCCAAAATACTAAGTAATTTCATTGCAAAATTGATTCAAAATTTACGTATTAGGTAATTGAAAACTTGGGCTGAACATATTTTTGATACATAGCTTAATTTATTTTTAAACTTACATTGTTTTATTTTGGTTCCAGCGCTTTGTTGCGCTCTCTTTTTTTTTCAGATGGGGAAGTAATTGACTCTGTCACTTTCTTATATGCCCAGTTCGCTATGATTTATTTTTTACGAATATAAAAGTCCGTTCTATTTCTATCAATCGTATACCTTCGTTTGCCGAACGTGGATCAACGCGACACAATGGCTTTTTAATTGTTTCTGTAATGTCGGCATTCAACCGGTTAAAGATGACTGAGATAGAATGTTTTCTTAAATACTTACGCTTTTAAGTTTTTATTTAATTTTTCACATTTTTTGATTAAGTAAACATAATTATTATTAAATTATCATCATCATTTCTTTAAAACACACGATGACACGAGTGATAGCTTTAATCAAACCTTTTACTGAACTATAAGAAAAGGTATAGTATAGTTCACGGAATGCTAAGATAACTTTGATAAAATATTCACATACACAACGAAAGGGACTTGTCGGCCAAATTCCTTGAAGGGGAATGTGGAATTTATTGGACACCTTCCGTTTCAATTTGCGAACGCCGAGTAGAGATGGTGTCATTTCGGTCCGGTCTCCTCTCTTGAGAGTTTGGACAGTGACGGCAGGAAACGAAGTTACACGAAAGAGTTCGTTTTGAATCGGTTTTGACGGTTTTTCCCTGTCTAAACTTATACGGAAATAATTCGGTGGACCTGTTTAATGCCGTTATTATAGACGGAAATATAATGTCAGGTATCACTTAGATCTACGTTTTGGTGCAGAAATTACCTATACCTACTTTCATACTAATATTATGAAATAATGTGAATGCCATTCCCATTTCTTCCCATCGTGTCGTAAAAAGCGACTAAGGGATTTACTAGAGAATGGGCAGCAGGGTTCTCTACGCATTTTTAAAACTATACTGCGATCGCCAACCCGCCTGCCAAGCATGGCGATTTGGTAAATCCCCTCCCTTTTTTGGGGGAGGCCTATGTCCAGCAGTCGACGTCTTTCGGTTGAAATGATGATGATGAATGTGAATTAAACACTGTTTATATATGATACGCCTACACCACTGAAATTATCGTTATGTTTGACAGATAGGTAGCCTGGGACCTAGACAAGTTCCTACAAAGGCTAGTTTTCATCCAGAAAAAAAAAAAACATGCAAATTACGGATCTACCACTTAGGGGATTCTACGTCCTGTCAGGGTTGCGAATACGGATGAGTTTTAGTCAGTAAAATTCTGACACGCCCTCCCGCTCAGCCCAGAGCGGGAGAAATTATTTGATAATTTCCAACCCAAAAAAAAAAAAAAAAAATATATAATATTTATTAAAAAATTATGAAACACAAAATACACACAGGTGAAGTCACGGGCTACAGCTAGTATAGGTACTACATTATTTTTAGTGTATGCGAAATCTAAATATAGTTTTTTCAGAATAAGGAACTGAATCGATTTCAATAAATTTTACACCATGTTATATTTTGTCCCAAAAATATTTAAGTGTGATGGAAAATGTTATCACCATTTTATTAAGTACTTACAATACAATCACCGTATCAGTGCCAAATTATTGATAATGAGCGCAACACGACCCTGGAAGCGCGCGGCGCCGTTAACATGTTTTTTTACGGACAACCCGGTAACATAACAACCTTATAACTTTGTGATTTTTCATGATACAGTTTTGAAATTTTGTACATGTATAGATTCTTTACATAAAAATACTAGACACGTGTTTCTGGTTTCGCTTATACTAAAACTAATATTGTATTTATATAATTATTTTATAACGATTCATATTGTTTTTTATACCTTAACGAAAATATTGATGCATCTTTCCTTGAACTTTTTGAAAAGTTACTTAATTTCCTTTACTAAAACAAATTACATGGGAAATCGTTTCAAAGGTTAACCGAACCCTAAACTTCAATACATAATTAGTTTAACTCTAAATTATATAAAACTAAAAACTGACTTCGGAGCTAAATTAGAAAGTTTGGTAACCCTTCACTACCGCTAAAGTGTTGGCATCAATTCAATTATTTAAAATTAATGGATCGCCATCCAGCACCAATTATTTAAGATAGGATACATACTGAATAAATTAAACTTATTTATTTCACAGGCATATTACAAAGTTAATAAAAAGGAAAATGAATAATTACAAAACTTTGAATCATTATAAAGGCTTCTACATACCGCCACGACTCGCGACGCGACACAAAGGCACCGCTCGTCACGCGACACGCGGGGCCTTTGTGTCCCGTCGCGTGTCGCGCTGGTCTGTAGAAGCCTTAAAGCAAAAACTTTGTACCCCATTTTACGAAAATTCCGCGAACGGAGAAGCATGATATTTAGCACAGATAAAGTTTATATGGAGGAGGAGCGCAGAAAGCTAATATTCTTTAAATATGTTATGTATAAGAAAAAAAAAATCAGCTGTTCCCTACATTTATGTTCCAATAATTCGTTAAAATGTAGGGAACAGTTGATTTTTTTTTCGCGATTTCAGGTTTGGTCCCATAGTAAAAGTTGTTTATAATGATGAGTACAATGACCCCTTAGGAGTTATTGACGTTTTAAAAATAACCCTGTATTAATAATAAAAAACATTACACACACTACCATGCGTTTGACACACACACATGCACCTATCTATCATGTCATGAGGCCGTGGTACTGCCAGGGCCTCATGAGTAGTCATGAGACTTGATTTCAGGACTTAATTTCTTTTTATTTAATAAAAAATGCAAATAAATATAGGTGGGTCAATGACGGCTTTTGCCATGCTAAAACGCGACAACTATGGTTATATGTATCTATACTAATGGTCGCTCACTATTCTAAATTCGATCCCAATATAGATAGTACTTACTAATTCTATGAGTATACAAATTCCATGCTATTAAATAAATAACGCGTATTATAAATAAAAAAACCCGACTGGTAAAACTCATAACTGAAAAAAGAATAACAAGCATTATAATCTATAGAATGATAATTATGGTATCGCAGGCCGGGGACAAACCAATGACCTGAAATATGGTGTAACTTTTGTCCGTCCTCGCCTGCGATACCATCATTGTATAGATTATAATTCTTGTATTTTTTCTTTTCAGCTAATAGTTTTTGCAGTCGATTTTTTATTTTATAATTTGCTTTATTTATGAATTAGCGTACTCATGGAATTAGTATCTAAGTATCTATATTAGGATCGAATGAGACCAGTGGGCGACCACTAGTATGGATAAATATAACCATAGTTGTCGCGTTATAGCATGGCAATTATAGCCGTCATTGAACCACCTACATTTATATGCATTTTTTTTTTTTTAAACTGAAATAAAGTCCGTTAACGTCCTGTTTAAAAATCTATCGCGATCTACATAGACATAACTTCACGCCTGTAATCCCCGAAGGTAAGGCAGAGGTGTACGTATGCAGCGATGTCAGATTTGTTTTCGGGAAAACCGGGATGTTGAAACCTTTTGAGAAAAAAAAGCGGGATTCTGTCGTCAAAAGCGGGAAATAAAAAGAAAACGTGAATAATTAGTTTTTTTTGCTACAATTACTACTTATCCTTTTATTTGAGTTTCAAATTAAGTTTAAAATGACGATAAGCAGTACGAGTAGGTATACAATAGAAAATGTATTTAATTGAAAAATATAAAAATCGTTATATGTAAGCCTATAATATTTGAGGAGTTCCCTCAATTACTCATGGATTCCAACATCAGAACTGGATTTTGATAAAAATGGTACCAATCTGGAAGTATATCCTTTCAAATAAAAAAATAATTTTCTAAATCGGTTCATAAACGACGGAGTTCTGAGGTAACAAACATTTAAAAAAAACATACACACGACTTGAGAACCTCCTCTTTTTTGTGAAGACAGTTAAAAATACATTACTTTACTATACTAATAACTGTAAAGTTTGCCCCGTAACTAAGGTAATCAAGTAAGTTTTAGAGGTATGAGGAACAGGGTTTAAGCACCCGGTTCCTCACACCTCTTAACTCGAAGTTCGCATAGTACTAGCGATGTTGATGCCGTTGATGCTACAAAGTCTTAAGAGGAATATAAATAAGTAATACATTACTTACGAATTACATATGTATTTTTCTATCCCTGAAAACCGGGACTGAGCCTGTCCCGCGTGGGACATTTAATTTTGGGCTAAGAATCTATAGTATACCCATATTTCGCCAGTTCCTTGTAAAAGGGGGAGAGCCTATTATTCTATCCAGATCTTAGCATACATAGTTTATAGTTTGGGTTCTGAGTGTTCTGAGTGTTCTGACTTCTGACGGAGAAATATTAGGGAAAGGGTAGAGACCGCTATTTAAGGCGCAGATATATGATTTTAATGACTTTTAAATCTGTTATTACGCTTTCATATAATGTAAGTAAGTTATGCAAACAATTTATGTTAAACTAGAACGTATACACATCAATTCTATAAGTGAATATTTAAGTATTGTAGTAAAATACTTTATGAAAAAAAATCAGGAAGTAATGTCTATCCAAAGCATAAAAAACGATATTACTTCCAAATTACTTAAGATATTTTCATGATTTTTTTTTAATGAATACTGTTTTATTATCCATAATTCAATTTTTTTTCATATATTCATATTTTCGTTACTAAAAATAAATATTTCCTATGAAAGTTAACGGTGGCGCGGCGCACTATGGAAAATGGTAGAACAAGCGCATATCAAAAATGCTTTTTACGAATATCATAATTTGGCTAATATGGCTATTCTTTTAGGTTTTCTAATAGTCAAATTATAATATTCATTACGATTTTTTTTCTTAATACGTGAAATTATTTTTTTTTTCTTAGATAGAAATACATAGAAAACAGAAGTGCCAAACTCAAGTCTTTGCGTATACATGTTTCAATACCATATTGTGAAAAAAATACTTGGTACAGATATGCAGTATTATACATTTTTAGAAAGGTTATTTTATGCTTTTTGCAATACAGCTTAATGATTTTAAAAGTAAAGAAAAATATTTCAGTAATTACTTAAAAAGTGACATACCTTTTTTTTCACTTGTATGTTTTTTCGTCGAAGGTTTTCAGTATTACCCACGTTCGCCCAAGCGCTACTTTTTGCGTCGACTAGTAGTCTAACTATTCATAAATAGAATGCAAAAAAAATCAGCTGCGGATATTTGCGGTTTTAGAAGATATGAGAAAAAAACTGATAAAAGTCAGAACCCGAAAATTAGTATCTTTTGCGGTTTACCACTGACACCATTCACATGAACAATATAGAACTTTTTGGATATTTTCTTCATTATTTCGTGATAACAAAGGGACGTTATCAAATTTGCACTCGGTTTGCGTGGGAAATTACAAGATAATAATGATGTAGGTACCAATTCGATATTGTAAAATGAGTATTTAAAGGGAAGCAAAAACTATTCGAACCATCTACATCAGTGTAACTTCAAGTGAAGCAAATCTCATCTACGCCTATTATTTCTGCAGATTGTGAAGTGTTAAAATGTCTTCCTTCAGCTGTACCAAACGAGACTTCATAATCCCCTATATAGAGGGCGGCAAGACCATGGAATCATTATCCAAAGTTTTAGTGGAAAAGCTGAATGTTTCTGAAAACAACTTGTGTTTTATAATTAGTGACATACAAAGGCACATTCTTCCTATTTTCAACAAACGCTGGGCCCTGGCATCTCGGAAAAAAGAAACATTTTTACAGAAGTATTGTACTTGGTTGGACTCAAGGTATTCGTTAAATTTACCGGATTCTGAACAATATTCTACTCCATCAACATCTGGCCAACGAGGACGAGCATGCGTGGCTTATGGAGACTCCTCAGAATCTACCAAGAAGAGGAAAAACACTCTTCTACTCCAAGACTATGGCTTCGAGCATATAAAAAACGCCTATCTGCAGGGACTACGGGCTTTACGTGAGTACACAGAAGCTCATCTTGTCGAAGAATTAAGAACCGCTGACACTCAAAAGAAATTAGATATCTCAAGTAAGTGGAACGACTCAGACCAGATGAAGATTCTTTCCGATACGGAAGCATTGAGTGCTTTTATAGATTTAGATCTAACAAAAGCACAATATATGTACCTGAAAAACTTAACCAACGAACGAAAGTGTTGTATATTCCCGCCTTACTACAAAATACAAGAAATAAAAAGATCCTGTTATCCACCATCTTCTACAATCGAAATCACGAATACTTATGCTAAAGTGATTAATATACAAGATTTATTGGATCATACTGTTGCTAGAATTTTAAAAATCGATTTTGTTTTCCAAAAACAACATAGAACATTGATCCTTTATTCTAAATGGGGCTGTGATGGTTCATCTGGTCAAAGCCAATACAAGCAAATACTTGCAGAAGAGTCAGAAACAATTTCAGATGCCAATTTGTTCATCACTTCATTAGTCCCCATCAGATTAGTTGATGTGCAATCGGGATCCGTTGTTTGGCAAAATCCGGTACCTTCATCTGTCCGTTTTTGCAGACCCATTTCTATTGAGTTTTGTAAGGAAACTCCAGAAAAAACCAAGGCAGTTGTTGATGATATTAAAAAACAAATTAGGGCTGCACAAGCATCACTTATAAACAAAGATGGTGTTGTAGTAAATGTGAAGCATGAACTATTTCTAACGATGATCGATGGAAAGGTGGCTCAGGTCCTTACAGATACTCCATCTGGTTCCACATGCACGATATGTGGGGCTACTCCACGGCTAATGAATGACCTATCGAAAGTAACTGCCAGACCCGAAAACGAAAACGCCTACCAATACGGATTGTCCACCTTACACGCCTGGATTCGCTGCATGGAAATGATACCTATTGCATATTTCCTATAATCTTTCGTTTAAGACTTGGTCTGCTTCAACTGAGGAAAATAAGAGATTAAAAAAAGAAAAGAAAGAAGTTGTTCAAAAACGTTTCAGGGAGGAGTTGGGATTAATCGTCGACAAACCTCGGCAAGTTAGCGGGAATACGAACGATGGCAATACCGCACGAAGATTCTTCTATAATAGCACTTGCTCATCGGAAATAACAGGTGTAGATGAGGCATTGATTAAACGCCTATACATTATCTTGCAAGTTCTTTCTTCTGGAATGATGATCGACCCTGAAAAATTTGGGGAATATGCAATAGAAACTGCAAGAATCTATGTAAGTAATTACGATTGGTATTATATGCCATCCTCCGTTCATAAAATACTCATACACGGGCAAAACGTTATCAAACATTTTGCGGTGCTTCCTATTGGACAGCTATCGGAAGACGCACAAGAGTCTCGCAACAAAGACTACAGAAACATACGACTTCATCATGCCAGAAAATGTTCCCGATCTGCTACAAATGAAGATGTCATTAAAACGCTTTTATACACGTCAGATCCATATATAACAAGTTTGAGAAAACCGTACGTAAGAAATGTGAAAGAACTTGAAGAAGAGGCACTAAGTCTTTTAAACGTGGCACCTGAAAGTGAACCCACATTTACTGACCCTGATCCTGAAGTGGTATAAGTTAAAAATAATATTTATATTTAGTTATTACTTATATTTGTACCTAGCTACATCATTTCCTGAAGCCAGAGTATAGGATGTACCTATTAGTAATATGATTTTAATTTAGTATTTTTTTTTCATATATATATATTTTGTTTACTTTGCTTGTTGTAATTAACCATGGTTTAATCTTTTTAGTCATTATAAACTTGTATTCCACTTGAAATAAATTTTTAACTATTTTTTTCGTGATTTTTTCCCATTTCTTTCATTCTATGCAAAAAAACATACATAGATATACAAGAAAACCCTATAAACTACACATCGTTCGAATCTCCGAACCTTGCTGCATATTTGTGCCAAATTTCATCACGATACAACAAAAATTCATGAAGTTACAGATTTTTGATCCGATACCGACCTATATTTTCCATAGTGCGGCGTGAGCGCGACGCGCATTTGTATGGCCAAGGTCAACGGCGATTATCTGCCTCTTAATTGCCAATATTGCCATGCTAAAACGCGATAATTATAGGTGATTACGCCAAAAAGAATCCGTTTGGGAGCAAGCATTTTGCTGAACGTACATTATAACGATTATGTTTATAGCAAGGTAGCTTGGTTTACTTAAATAATTAAACGGAAAACTTCTAGTTTTCTCATAAGCATTATTTAAGAAATTTAATTTATTTCTAGAGCAAACTGTTACTAAAGTAAAATAATAATACCCATAACTACAATTTCATAATGAATACAAAACACACTCAAGTTTACAACCTTTTCATTAATTTTATATTTTACGACCTTAATGTAGCCGAAACTTACGTAGAGAGAAACAGCAGTCCCACTCAATACGTGAAAATAGAAGTCGGGGTTGTTATTTGACATGACGTATTTAATCGAACAAACGTAAATAGCGCAATTAATGTTGTTGCATTGTCCAAATGAAAGGCGTTGCAATTGTAAGTGTGTTACGCAATTATCCCACAGCACAGGTCTAAATGTCTATGTGATAGTTACACAGTTCCACCCTTAGTGAAGTTTCAATTTTGTGGGAATTGTTGCCTAAAATTATAAAGTACAAATAAGGTTAGAGTATTTATTTAAGTCTTTGTCTTTGTTTTTTTTTAATGTTGCCCCACACAAGAAATTTCTCATGTATCGTGGGTGCGTTTACAAACATTTAAACTCATCGCCGACACGACACTGCGCCAACCGCGCCGTGTCGTGTGTACGTATAAATGTGTATTTTTATGTAGGTATATATAATAATATAGTTATGGTATAGTTTAGGTATATTTAACATTTTAGTTTAAGACTTCGTATATTATTCATATTTTTCTCTTCTTGTTCTCACACACTTTTGTCTACATTTACTCTTCATTTCTCCTTTCGCAGGTCTGCTGGAAGAAATTTCTTAAAAAATAAGCAGTACTTACCTTTGTACTAAAATTATAATTATGATTTTATGTCGTATCTCTCTATATTTTTATGTGTATACATAAATAATAAAATAAATAAGATGAACTTATTACATAGTATGTTTTGTAGTAAACCTTCTGTCCTTTTCCACATTGTTCTGCAGCTACAGTTAAACTCAACGAATACTGCACTAATTCTGTTTTATGACTCGATGATTGTTAATAAACACTTAATGCGTGGTTTTCTCGTATTAAAATGAAAATTGCTGTCATATTTTGGTTTGGTTAAGGGTTTGGTTTAATTTATGTTCCTTCTTCTTTGTGTCTATGGTTTATGTTAAAAGATGTAACTTTGCTGTATCTGATTTCACTGAAACTTGAGTCAAAAGTACAAGTATGCCCATTTTAGCTGCGGTGATTATCTCTGTTACTTGTCGATTCTGTAAAAATCTCACCGTGAATTCTTGCGCGGAGTGAGCTGTCAGTGTCATTCAACTGATGCTAGGGATTGACCAAGGGTTACATTTACAATCATAATCGAGATTTTAATAATATTTTTATGCTAATTCTATTGATCATTTTATATTATTTCAAAGCTAGTATTTATGTGTCTTAACATTACTATTTAGGGGGATTTTAAATAAAATGGCAAAACAGAAATTTAGTCAAACTCAATTTTAACGTAAATAAAATAAAATCGAGTTTCTGTTCAATATCTCGATTATGATTGTTAATGTAATCCTTGGTCCATCCCTAGCATCGGGTGGGCTGACACAGACAGTTCACTCCACGCTCACTTCATCTTAGTTTTCACGGTGAGATGGCTACAGAATAGCACTGGAAGACTATGTGTTACAAGCGTGTGCTCTTATGCACTCTTTATCTTGGCTGTGAAGGTACGTGCACAGTGCGGACTCGTTGGAATACCATTTTGGTAATTGTGTTTTTTGTTGGAGGTGGTCTCGCCTGCCGCCGTGACTCTTCCGTCACTCTCCCATCACTCGTCCGCTGCAATGGTCTCCAAAAACATAAGCAAAGGAACATAGTCTAATATTAGATAGTTGATAGTTGACTGAAAGTAGTGTCCTCATTTTACGCCTTACACTAATGAGTAGGTAAGCAAGCTGAAGTAGCAGTGGGCTGGCCATGTTTGTCGAAGGACCGATGGCCGTTGGAGCAGACGAGTCCTGGAGTGAAACCCGCGTATCGGCAAGCGTAGTGTGGGACGCCCCCTAGCTAGATGGACCAACGACCTTAATAAAAAGGTGGTTGGGACAGACTGGATGCGGAAGGCGGAGAACACAGTGTTGTGGCGCAGCCTGGGTGAGGCCTATATTCAGCAGTGGACTACGATAGGCTGAGTAGATCGACTAATGAGTAATCAGTAGTAATTTTTACCTGCAAACTCGACGGCACTATTCAACTTTTTCTGAAAGAAATTTCATAAAATAGTGGCAACAAGTTTGATTGTTAATTAAAGTGTATTCGTAAATTTCTGGAACATCACAAGAACTCCACGACCTCATTCCACCGGCCCCTTTCTATCATCGGACATTTAGACGCACTGCAGGTTACCATCCCTTCCTTGTTGCTATTCCACCAATTCGCACTAAGCGTTTCCAAATGTGTTTTATAATGCGCACAGCAAAAGAGTGGAACTCTCTACCTGCGTCTGTGTTCGTGCGTCCGAACGCATACACCCCTAATCTCTTCAAAGTTAGAGTGAACAGGCTTCTTCTGGGTAAGCTCACTCTATCGTTGACTTTATCTCTGTCACCTCTGCCCTAGATTAAGGTCAAGAGCAAACCCATCCTAAATAAATGAAAAAAAAAATCACCTATGTTAGAAATAATATGTAATCCTTATTAAATAATATTTCTAACATAGGTACCTTACCACAATTTTTTGTCCTTACTAACATTGGAAAAAAAATTGCAAGAGCATTCTCAAAAAAAAAAAGAAATATCCTTTCAAAACATCCATCTTTATAACTACACATATAGAGCCGTGTATGTATATTCATGTAAAGTCGCAGGGTTGAATAGATCACTGATTATGCATAAAGCATGTCCGTCGTATCTCAAAGAGCATGTTGAGATGTCGACAGTTCGTCACCCTTGCTATATATACATGGCACGTATTTTAACTTTCCTTCATGCTTGTTTTAACTTGTGGTATGAGCAGAATTGTAACTGGTTTTTATTTACATTAATGTTTGTGGAGGCGTTTTTTGTAGACCGACTCTAAGTATTGATTTCTTTTATAAAACTTCAAATTTTCTCATTAACATTATTTGTTTTGAACACAGGAAATAAGGATGATATGGGAGGTACATATATATGTCACAGGGAATTGGTAAACATGGATATATATTCAGGGTGGATAAAAATAACCACTATAAGCGACGGTACTGAAGTGCGTCCGGTGGAACTTGGCTAGCATACTGTACTGTTTTCTTCGACTAAAGCTCAACACACACAGGCAGCGGGTGCGGGTCGGGCGCAGGTCGGGCGCGGGCCAGCACAGAAGTACGGTCGCTGGGCTGTATTCTCTGTATTTATTTATATGAATGACACCACACGAAACGCGTGCGCGACTCCCGCTCCCAACCCGCTCCGCGCGCGAATCGCGCACGCGTTTCGTCTGGTGCCATTCATATAAATACAATGGAATTCAGCCCGCCGTACTACCGTCCCGACCCGCGCCCGTCCCGCACCCGCCTTCTGTGTGTTTTGAGCTCAAAAGTATTACAAACCTGATTGTATGGTCTGTCAAATTACGGTATTATTTGTACTTACATATACATATTCAGCCTATAATGTTCTCAGTGCTGGGACTCAGGCCTCCTCTCGGTGAGAGGGAGTGGGCTGTAATCATCCACGCGGGCCCAGTGCGGGTTGGTAGATGTCACATGTCGTAGAATTTTTGGTTCTAGGACATGCCGGTTTCCTCACGATGTTTTCCTTCATCGTTTTGAGAGCAGTGGTGATGAAATTATATACACAAAGGAAAGTGCACGACCTACAACTCGTAAGTCGGGGCCGTTACCACTGGGACACCACTGCTCTCAGTGCAGTTTGTAAAGAAAAGAAAAGAAAAAAGAAAGAAAAAATGTTTATTCTGCACAAACAAAACGCACGCTACAATGAAACAACACAAATTGCACACAAACAAAGTAGCCAAAAGCCCCGTAATCAAACAATAAAAATTTCGACAACGTCCTTTATTCTTCACTAGTGACCCGCCCCTGCTTCATCATCATCATCATGATTTCAGCCGAAAGACGTCCACTGCTGGACATAGGCCTCCCGCAAAAAGGGGGCGATTTGCCATAATCGCCACGCTTGGCAGGCGGGTTGGCGATCGCAGTATGGTGTTAAAAATGCATAGAGAACGCTGCTGCCCATTCTCTGTAAGTCCCTTAGTCGCCTTTTATGACACCCACGGGAAGAAATGGGATGGTGCTATTCTTTACGTCCGGCACCTAACGGAACACGGCCCCTGCTTCGCGCAGTTTTTATTACTTGACACAACATAAAGATTTCATTATTTTATCCAATATACACATAAACCATCCGGAATCATCATCTGCCTGCCTTTTCCGAATTATTTTGAAGTCGGTTTCAGCTCGGGTGCAATCGGATGCAGCTGAATACCAGTATTTTACATGGAGCGATGGTAATACGATACCCCTTGGTAAGGCCGTGTTCAGATAACCCGCGCCGACCACGCACACGCATTAGGTCCGCCTTGCACCCGCGTTCGCTCCGCCCCCACTCCGCGCACGCCACGCACCTGCCTCGCACCCGCTTTTACTACTTATTATTTAATCAAAAAACGCCCTTGATCACAGCCAATACGGCACTAGCCGAAGCGCGGGCGCAAAGCGTGTGCAGTGCGTGTGCAGGGTGAGCGCGGGGCGGGCGATTTTAATTTTTTAAGACCACCTTTCAGTCCCTTTTTCAAAAAAGATATATTTTTTTTATTTCTTTCTTGCTTGCAAAATAGTTGGGCAAACGTCATCTAAAACTATTAAAAATTTCAAGTTGATAGCATTAGTAGTTCTTGAGATATCCAGGTGTGACAGACAGACAGACAGACTTAGTCTCACCATAAGGGTTCCTTTTTACCATTTTGGTACGGAACCCTAATAGACGGCGCCACTTACTACGCCGACGTGTATATAGATTTTGTTTAAAGAAAACTTTAAAAAATTCACAAACTTTAAGCATAATATTACTTTAAATTCTTATCAAAAATACCCGGTTAGTATGGTAAATGAGCTCGTAAGAGTGAATAGCGGCCGATATGTTACCGGGATCAACGCGGGTGGACTGAAGCGATACGGCCGTAAATTATGGCCGTTTTCAACATTGGCCGGCTATAGTGTAACAAAGAATGGCGTCATTAGCTTCTCTGGGTGAGGAATGAGACTGTTAATCATAGAGGGTGTAGATGTTAGGATTGTAGTTATAAAGAATTGCGTGTCTCGAGGGTACTTTGTTAGTCTTTGCGTGTTATGTGAGGATGAGTTTTAAGTTCGTTAAAGAGGTTAGTTTCTAGAATGAAACTTAGAGGCTAGATTAGTATGACTGCGCCAGTTTTAAAATCGCTTTCGAAATTAAATTAAATGATGTTTGTTTCTGTTAACATTAAGATGCACGTTAAGCCGTTGATCCCGGCTGTCATTCGTGGATCTTTGACAGTCGTTACGAGAAGCCCAAAAGTCTGACAACCAGTCTTAGCTTACTGGGTATTACCCAGTTACTGGGTTGTGGACGTCAGATAGACCCTCGCTCCCTGTTTGGAAGGGCCTTTTAAAGAAAGAGACATTGCAGCTTCGAGTCGACCTGTTCCGTTAAACGGGCATTTAGGTAAATTTCAACCAGTTGTGTTTTTTCTCATTTCAGCATTTAATTTTTATTATAATAATTATTTTATTATTTGTTTTTAACTTGAAATTGTCCTTCGGGCTATTTAATGAATGTATGTTTGATAAGATCAAAATATATTTCGTAAAATACGAGATATTTGAGTTTAATTTTAAATGCTACCGAAATGATATGTATCTTCATAGGTCATCACTTTATAGGTGCAGTTAGTGAAATTTAAGTGTCCGCACTAATATACAAAAATTGCAAAACTGTGTTCTGTTCCCACAGACAAACCGTGAAAACGGTTTTGCGGGGCAAAGTCCATAAGTAAAGTTTTTTTTGTAAACGTATTTAAAAAATTAAGAAATAATAATAATAAAAAAACTAAAGAAATAACCGACTTCCAAAAAAAAACACTACAAAGTGAAAAATAACTTTAATTTCGGAAGTCAGTGTCTTTGGATCTGTATTTTAGTTTTTTGCCACCAACTTTCGAAATTAAAGTTATTTTTCACTTTGTAGTGTTTTTTAGGAAGTCGGTTATTTATTTTTTACAAAAAGTTTTTTTTTCTCACTTTTTATTGGGTCAGTTTTTATTTTATCTAAGTTACAATAGCCTAAAGTCAACTGCTCATCACCTTTTACAAAATATTGCTTTTCCCGATGCTGGGACGTTAATTGTTGAGGAGTTCTCCTGGTAAGAACCAGGAGAACTGCCACTCACCATATGCATTTTGACGAGCATAAATTGCTTAGCAACAATATTAAAGTACCTAACCGAATCACAACCCGTTAAATACTTATTATTATGTTGTTCCGGTGGCCATCTGTGGTCTCCATCAACAGTTCCACTTTATCAAATGGTGATTTTCGGGAGCAAATGCACGAGTTACTAAAAAAAATACCCAAATCGCTATAGGTTTGCCTATAAAATTCGAGGGTTGCCCTCGATTTCCATGAGATCCCCTCATTAGATTCTGATTTGATGGCAATGGGACCACCTCGGGAGCATACCCTTTAAAACAAAAAAATAATTTTCAACATCGGTCCATAATTGACGGAGATATCGGTGACCAAACAAAAAAAAAAAAAAAACATACAGCCGAACATATAACCTCCTCCTTTTTGGAAGTCGGTTAAAAATAAATCTTGCCACCAAAATTAGATTTTGGTCACTAAAATGAAACTGATCAAAGAGAACATAAAACAAAGAGAAACAGCTTCGTGGCACAGTGTCACGAGGCACAAAGTCCTTTTTGAATGACTTTACGCATAAAGGCTTCTACAGACCGGCGCGACACGTGACGCGACACAAAGGCCCGGCTGTCGCGCGACGAGCGGTGCCTTTGTGTCGCATCGCCAGTCGCGCCGGTCTGTGTAGAAGCCTTAACGTCCCTTTCGCAAAACGTCTTATTTTATAAGAGCATAATGGCGGATTAGTAGACATTCAATTCCATCCTCGTTTCTGAGTCGATCTCGCAGAGAAACCCCTTTCCATAGCCCGTTGTCTGACATTGAAAAGAGTATATGGTGTCGACTAATAGTTGATGAATGAAAGATTTTACAATGACACCATAATAAATATGTCTCAGATTTTTGAGTTTATTTTTTAATCGGCAGCTAAATGATAAACCCGTCCTCCGAAGTGAGCTAAATGACCACCAAGGAACATTTACGACACCGAAATGGGATATAGGGTCATTTCGGTGAATCTATATATATAAAAGAGGTTTCCACTCACTGACCACTCATCACGAAATCTCGGAAACTACTGGGCCGTGAGGTCTAAAATTTGGCAAAAGCACTCTCTATGGGGTGCAGGCGCGCACTAAGAAAGGATTTTTATAAATTCGCACCTTAAGCGGTTGAAAAGGGGTGTCAAAATTTGTATGAAAGTCCTATGTTTTTAAAGTTAGGGACATGAATGTTGGCCTGATTGTTCCTTTCGACTTCTAGGTGCTCACTAAGAAAGGATTTTACGAAATTCGGCGCTTAAGGGTGAGAATAAGGGTTTTTAATGTTTGTATGAAAATGTACCAAATCCAGTTAAGATCCAAATTGAATCTTACGGCGACGAGTTATTGCATATGAAGGCAGAGGGTCCAACATCTTAAATGAAAGTAAGAGATATAGCAGAAGTCAGCCTTTATTTCCACAACTTATTAATTCACTGTAATAATAGTTTAATTCAGACTACAGTATCTAAGCGCTACAACATGTGCACCGGGCCGAGCCTGCGACAAGAATGATCCCCTCCTTGCTGCGCGCTCGCTTATATAGAGCGGCTCGAGTAGTGGGGAGAGTAGGGAGGCCTAAGTGACACATTGCAGTGCGTAACTCGGACCGTTGCACGTTTTGTTTACAATGGTGACGCCGACACGGCCATACTGACGTGCGAACGTCCTCGTGCGCATAGTCTCATCAAACAGTGACTAAAAAGTCAACGATGCTATTAATGTTCGTTCATCCTGACTAGCAATCTGGTCCAGTTCATAATTTCAGGGTTTGCTCATAACTCTGGACCGCTCAACATTGAGCCTTAAGGACTTATACGTACTAGCATACTGGTCCGGTTCATCCCTTCAGTTGCTACTTATTCTGGACCGCTCGTTACTGAGCCTTCAGAAATTATTTAATTTTTTTTTTGTTATTGGTCCGGCCATTACAACTTAACGACCTTGCAAAGCTATTATCCCCTGGACCAGACATTGCCGACTAAATCAAGTCTTTTATTCAAACTAGGCAGAGAATCTGCACTTTTACAGGAGACAGTCCCCCAAAAACGCCCACTCGTCACCACTTCCTAGTGCTTTAGCTGGGAAGAAGAAGTGTCGCAACAAACTCGCCAGCAGCACAACTGTCTATTCACATTATAATACTTGAATTTATACAATAAGTACTACTTATATAAGAACTTATATAAGACTACACAGGATCACGTCTTTTGCTAATTATTATGACTGCTTTAGTAATAATAGCAATTGACAGACATTGTATCACTAATAATCGACATAGGATTGCTATTCACTGACATTATATCACTATTAATCGATGTAGGATTGCTATTCACAGACAGACATTATTTATCGATACAGGATTGCTATTCACAGCCATGGTATCACTAATTGCCAAAGTTATATTGCTGTTTAGGCATGGCATTATTCTCGTTGCTTGTTTCGTGAACAAGGATATCATCATCATTACTGTCCGCCGTCACGTCATCGTAATTTTCCATGATATGATATCTACCAGATTTTGTTTGACCACAATTTACTTTACGTAAATTTTTGTCGGAATATTTATAGACTTTATTTCTCCAATTAATATTTAAAAAAAAAACGTGACGGTTATTTTCTTACACGGTACAAAAAAAATCTTTAAAGCAGAATGTTCATACGATCGCCCATGATCAGTCATTATTCATTCGTTTCGGGACACCAAACAAATGAACTGGATTTTAACTGCCTCAAAAATACGAAATTTGTATAACGCTCGTAAACACCCGACTAGTCTAACTTTAAGGTAGTTTTTATCATAGCTATTGTACGAACGACAACCCTTAACCCCTTATGTTACGCGTTTTTAACGCGATTATCTTAATCGGGCATAGCGCACTAACGCGACCACCAACATGAATTTTAGCCAACATGATCGCCTGTGGTGCCAATAGTGGTTTCTTTAATTTAGAAAAACTAGGATATAAATTTATCCTGTAATATATCCGGCTTACTTCCGGCAATACAACGTGAATTATTTCAAGCTTGTGGTTTTGTACCATGGTTGGACATTTAATTTGTAATGAGCACACTACGTTCCCCACATCTATACCTTTAAGGATCACTTGTTCATGAAATTACTCATAATTAACAAGATTTCAATTACTATGCTCAATCTGGCATTCTGATCCAGAGTCAAATATAACAGGGAAATCTGTACCTCCTATGTGTCACACTCCACCAGCTGCTCTGGAGCACAGGTTCACTTGATTGGTGCTGGTGCTCGGTGTGGAGCCTTCGTTCTTTCAGCGCTTGGAGCAGGCGTTGGCCATATATTCGTGCTTACTGCAAACATAGCACGTTACGGCTGGTTTCAGTTGTTCAGTTTTGGGTCGAATTTTATCATCACATTGAGATTGAGACAAAACTGAAATGGTAAATCCCGTCACCATTTTTTCTGACCAATTTGCTTCTGGAATCTTCTCAATGGGTTGCCATAGACACATACCCGCTCTAGCTGCAGTTTTCCTATTATCAATCTGAAATTTGATAACCTGGTAAAAATAGTCTTGCATCATCATAGGTTTATAGAATTTTTGGACCAATTCGATATCGTCGCGGCAATTAGGTAGGAGTCTTAAGTGTGGTAAAGCCTCTGGCTTAGACGACATCTCAGTTGAGCAAATCAAACAGCTTGGCCCAGTTGCTGAGTTGTGGTGGCTGCAACTATACAACAACTGTCTAGAATCAGCTTCAATACCCCGTCTCTGAAGAACATTAAAGGTCGTAGCTAATCCGAAGCCAGGTAAAGCACCAGACGATCCAAAAACTTTTCGTCCAATATCACACATTCTTCCATACTCGCTCTGCCATACATACAAACTGTTTGAGGGACAGTTGCTAGACCAACTAACGAGTGTTATTGGCCCAAAGTTAATCCCGGAGCAAGCTGGTTTCAGACCGTAAAATTTTGCTGCAGACCCTCAAACTCGTTGAACATATTGAGGATGGTTTCGGGACAAGGAACGGTCACAGGTGCTGTATTTGTAGAACTGTCAGCTGCATACGATATAGTCAACCTCACACGGTTGCTGTGTAAGGTGGAGACATTGATCAGCTATCAGAATTTTGTTCGAATACTTCAAGAATTTCTCCACAACCGCCGTTTTCTGGGCCACCTTCTCTACCAAAAAAAAAGGAAAACGGCCAACCTCAAGGTAGTGTCCTGACACCACCTCTTTTTTTCAATATCCATACCAACAACCAGTTATCCAGCCCGAACATATCACGCTTCCTCTATGAAGGCAACCTTGTCACAATTTGAGCCTCGCTAACTGACTCGGGCCCAATCCGAGCCAAACCCAGTCTTACTTAATTCATCTCCGCAATAGAGACTCGTGCCGCAAACTTAAAACCGTTTGAGATGGTGTGTCCATCGAGCACAGCAACGACCAACAGTATTCTTCAGCGACTCGTCTGATCAAAGTGGGGTGGTTTGCCTAGGTGCCTACCATTATGCGGACCACTGGCTGGTATTATCTTTTCCTGCGGGTGAATTCACGTGGCCCGTGTGGAGTTGTTCTGCCCATGCAGAATCAGGGGACACAGCTTTGAATGAAACGTCACGTCGACGATCATCACTAGTTACCTAAAACCAACTCAGCAGGAATAGTGGCACTAGTAGTTCGCAGATTGGTGGCAAGCTCTAGCGGAAGAGCCAATTTGGTATCAAACACACGAAACCCTTTGCACGACAACATCCTCGTGCCACAAAGTCCGTGCACTCTCGCTCCAAACCATGGCCTGAACCAGGGCTGGACGCGAGAGATCGCCACCGCCAATCGCCTCCATGAGGACATGGCAGTACCCCGCCCAAGCCGGGCAGACCTGCACCGTATGCTCCACCGTGTCCTCCGGGCGATCCACACAGTGGTGACACCTGGGCGTTTCCTCCCGTTTTATCCTAAACTGGAACCTCCCAACACAACCATGTCCGGTGAAGACCTGCGTCAGGCGAAAGGAAAGGACGCCGTGGCGCCTCTCTAGTCACTCCTAAAAGAGAGTACTATTCGCCACAATTGTGGCGTGCCCAGCGCTAGGTTGCGACAATCGCACTCTCCATGCCGCCATGAGATCCTGTCGCAGCTCTGTCCGCTGTGCCGTGATTTCTCACGGTAGCGGAGTTTCACCCCAACATTTTGCCTCCTCGCGCCACCCTCATGCTTGGAGTAGCTTGACAACTAATCATGGCATCCGCAATTTATTTTTTATTTTTATTATAGCGTCCATGCCAGCAGAAAGCAATGAAATTTGGTCTTGTATTAAATTACTATGGCTATCATTAGTGGACGGTGGAACGTATCCCACTTCTGATGAAGGCAGAGGGTCCAACATCTTAAATGAAAGTAAGAGATATAGCAGAAGTCAGCCTTTATTTCCACAACTTATTAATTCACTGTAATAATAGTTTAATTCAGACTACAGTATCTAAGCGCTACAACATGTGCACCGGGCCGAGCCTGCGACAAGAATGATCCCCTCCTTGCTGCGCGCTCGCTTATATAGAGCGGCTCGAGTACTGGGGAGAGTGGGGAGGCCTAAGTGACACATTGCAGTGCGTAACTTGGACCGTTGCACGTGTTGTTTACAATGGTGACGCCGACACATACTTTACATAGAAATTAGAATTCGGAGGCCGATAAAGATCTAAATTGAATTTTACGACAACGCGTTAATGCATATTTTACATTGAAATAAGAATTTTTAGAAGTTTCTTTTTATTTAGTTTTTTTTCTAGGTGGCCAGTATGTTTCAGTGCAGGCGTGATAACGTTCTAAAGTTTTTATGCCAGTTCTAGGTGGCCAGTATTTTTCAGTATGCAGGCATCTGCTAAAAGATAATGAAATGAGGTTCTAATTGGTATTCAGGTAATTTGAACGTTGCATTTATAGCATTAAAGTCGAGAATGCCAAGGGGAAAACTTCACAATGTTTAACCTTAATCACGGCTTGCAAGCCGATCGTATCAAAAAACGAAGTCATGTATCAATCACAGAATACAAACCTAAGCGATACACGTTCAAGCTATAGTTACCGAAATTTCTGTTCTGCGATATTTTGTTATTACTTACTACATATTTGCTTTGAAATATATTTCATCGTCGTTGTTTGGTTTTCGTTTTGGTTTGTTTCGCTTCCTAATTTTAAATTGGAGGATAATAAATGTGTTTTTACCTTTTGCCGGGTTGGAATTTTGTTATTTCTATTTCTTTGCGAATTACTTATTGTGTAGGTATTTCACACTGTGGTATTACTATAATAGTTTTTAGTATTAGTCGTTCTTACTAGAAAAAGTGTCTTTGAATACCTACGTTCGTATTTTAATTTTATTGCTTAGAATCTTTGGTTTAGGCTGGTGTTGTAAGGGTTGGAAAAAGGCGGGAGAACTATTTCCATTTTAAATGGATGTCAGCACCAACTGACGGGGTCCGACAGGGCCAATGCCTGCCAGGGTTATGAGCCTGTCCGAAAGGGATATCATGGCCCTGGCACACACAGGCATTTGAAGGATCACGAGTGGGTTTAAGTCAGTAAAATTCTGACACGCATCAAAATGACCTTCATTGAAATTTCCTGAGAATCAGATTATTTTTACTCCCTGTTGTGCGTCCCCAAAACCAGCAATAAAAACACCATCTTGAAACACCTGGAACTCAAATGGGAATAGTTCTCCCGCTGCCATGAGTTCACAGGTGGTTCCGTAGGTGCCATTACAAGACATTTTAGCGACGTATTAACGCTTAGAACCATAAACAGCTCCTTCTGACCGATCCTGGGTGAAAGGTTGGAATATTTCCCAGTTTTTAGACACGTGGCGCACAATGCTGTCTCGAATTTGGGAAGACAATGACATGGCCACGTTACTGTTCAAGGAGAGAGATGAAAATAAGCATGCGCCATCGCCAGGGATATTTACTATTTGGCAAAGAATTTGCATGCCACAATTGTGGCGATAAGTCCCCTCTATGAGGAGCGGCTAGAGAGGCGCCACGGCTTCCTCACCTTCCGCCTGACGCACGTCCTCACCGGACACGGTTGTTTCGGGAGGTTCCTATTCAGAATAAAGCGGGAGGAAACGCCCGGGTGTCACCACTGTGTGGATTGCCCGGAGGACACGGTGGAGCATATGGTTGAGGTCTGCCCTGCTTAGGCGGAGCACCGCCATGTCCTCACTGAGGCAATCGGCGGCGGCGATCTCTCGCATCTGGCCCTGGTTCAGGCCATGGTTCGGAGCGAGAATGAATGGGAGGCCGTCACCTCCTTCTGCAAAGCAGTAATGCGTGCGAAGGAGGAGGCGGAACGCGTGAGGGTGAGGTAGGGTTCGCGCCCTCACGCCCTTAGTCTCCGCAGGAGATGCCCCGGGCGTCGGGAATCGCAGGCCGATTCCCGGCCACCGTGAGCGCGGGCTTGCGGACGGTGAGCGATGGGTAGCTCGCTGTCCGATAAGGACCAGGCCCGGGTCAACGGCGCGTTGTGTTCCACGCGCGCCTCAAAGAGATGACGGGGTCCGAAAGGGCTAATGCCTGCCAGGGTTACGAGCCTGTCCGAAATCCCATATCGTGGCCCTGGCACACAGGCATTTGAAGGAACATGGGTGGGTTTTAGTCAGTAACAGTCTGACACGCCCTCCCCGCTCCGGCCAGAGCGGGAGAAGTTATTTGATAATTTACCACCCAAAAAAAAAAAATGGCAGCGGCAGAACTATTCTCATTTGAGTTTCAGGTGTTTCAGGATGGTATTTTTATTGCTGGTTTTGGGGAAGCACGGCAGGGAGTCAAAATAATCCGATTCTCAGGAAACTTTATTGAAGGTCATTTTGATGTTTTAATTCCATTGGCTAATTTAAATAATAAAAAAACCGGCCAAGTGCGAGTTGGACTCGCCCACGAAGGGTTCTGTACCATTATCTATAAAAATGGCAAAAAAATCACGTATGTTGTATCGGAGCCCCCCTTAAATATTTGGTTTATTTTAATTTAATTATTTATTTTTAAAGTGAATATATAACTTAATATTCTGTGAATATTTCAAGCGTCTACCTGTTGCCGTTATCAATATCTAGCAAAAACGAGCAAAAATATCACGTTTGTTGTATGGGAGATTGGGAGCCCCCTTAAATATTTGTTTTATTCTGTTTTTTAGTATTAGTTGTTATACCGGCAACAGAAATACATCATCTGTGAAAATTTCAACTGTCTAACTATCACGGTTCATGAGATACAGCCTGGTGACAGACGGACAAACGGCGGAGCCTTAGTAATAGGGTTCCCGTTTTACCCTTTGGGTACGGAACTCTAAAAATATCTTTTGACCCCTCACGCAAAATTGAAGAATCACCGACCGTCACCGACTCAGCGGTAAATGTGCAGTTGAATTCACAATCCCAGTCCCAATTCACTGCTATTGATTTTGTCGAGAAGTCGCTTGCCTATAGTGAGCAAACGGAATGCGAGTCATTTTTTTTAAGGATATTGCTAAACCGTTGCTTCGTCTACTTATATTAATATTTTATAGTTTGTGAGGTTGTAGGGGTAATCTCTGGATCTACTGAACCGATTTTGAAAAAATCTTTTACCCATTGAAAGCCACGTTATTATTTTGTGAGTGTCATAACATAAGGCCATAATTTAATCCGAAAAATGAAAAGACGGTAAAATGTTTACCGCCCAACGAAGTGGGCACGGGTCAGCTAGTTTTCTCATATCGGTGATGGTTTCAGGCCACCGAATCTACCGTTAGGAGAACACAGAAAGGAGAAAAAAAAACATAAACAAGATTTACAAAATAATAATAATGTTTGGGACTTAATGAGCACTATTCAAGTAAATATATACATATACGGATGTATGTACGACAAACAAAATTAAAAAGTAATGAACAGGGCCTCAAGTCTGCTATTACAATAGTGTCAGAATGGTTGATCAATGATTTCATAATTGTTGATTTTGACAAGTTTGGTAATCTACTATTATAATGGCGTCATTATGACTTTCCAATGGTCGGCCACTGACACTACATTGAAAGAAATTGCATTTATTGGTATTCTCGTACATAATGACAAATGAATGACATTTCTAATAATAATGGCAATATCTCAACGTGACGCTGGCAGAATAGTCGGCATTTATACAACGGGTCAATTGCCAGAGGAAAAAAAAAAATGGCAATACGACAAAGCCAATAACACAATTCTACATAATTATACGAACTCTTAGCAAAATGACAATGGCATGACAATGGGATCGTGTTGGAATTACTGAATTTATAAAAATAGCAGACTAGGGGCCTCAGTTGGTAAACAAGTTAAAATAGCCACCGAAACGATAATGGTTTTGTCTTCGTCCGCCGAAATGAGTTAATTTGCTCCGCGTCGAGCGCTTAGCGAGACTGAATAGAGCTACTAGCTAAGTAAGCGCGGGGGGCGGTGCTGTATGCAAACTACAACCGTGCAACTTTTGTTCACCGGAATGAGTATATTTCGCGGGACACTTGTGTTTTCATAAATATAAAGACAAAGATGCTGATGAGAAACTATGTATTCATAAAAATAATTATAATAAACAACATCTTTGTCTGTCTGTTCGTTAGTGCTCATAGAACTCGAGAATCATTTACACAATTGATGGGATATTCATTTAAACTATTATTTTGTCAGGCTAGGTTTTAGTTTCAATCAAAGTAACGTAAAGTCAAAGTGCGGTCTGCGAATCTAGCCCTTAGTCCACGAGAGCAAAGCCAAAGTATTTTGTAAGAGGTTGCTCTTCATCATGATTTATCATAAACTGGACTTGTCTCTTCCTGTTCCAGTAAAGGACGGTGTCATTAACTGCAGCCAGCGATAAAAATGAGTAGAATCATCATTAATGTTCCGGTATTTCAATGGTAAGTGAACAGAAGATGAAACTGAACTATGCGCAAGCAAAAAAAAATGTTTTATATCAATATAACCCTTTACATTCAATTTTTGGCATCAACTGTCTGTAAACAAAGCATCACGCCAATTTGAAATAAATTTTTAACATTTTTTTTTTAACTAAATGGCAATGCTTAGCCTCTGGCCAAGGTAAAAGCCAGCCCTTGGGTCACGGGAAGTGTCAACCAGCTGTTTGGAGATTTCGTTGAACAAACCTTGAGCACTCGGACCCTACGGCCTGAGGGTTTCAACCCTAAACGGCTCGAAAATATAATTACCGATAAGGTTATTTTCGCCGTTTGACGTTTTCCGCTGTCGTAGCAGCAGTTCCAGCACAGACAGCGATGCGGAGGAATTTTTGACGCCTTATGTTCTATAGTGTATAATGTTAAAGTTAATGACGGATCAACATTATATAATCAAAAATCAAAATCAAAAGTCATTTATTCAAACTAGGCTGAGAATAAGCACTTTTTGAACGTCAAAAATTACATGAGACAGTCTCCCAAAAACGCCCACCCGTCACCACTTCCTAGTGCTTTAGCTGGGAAGAAGAAGTGGCGCAACAAACTCCCCAGCAGCATAGCTGTCTGTTCACATATAAAACTTGAATTTATACAATAAAATGTAAAATGCAACACAAAACATTAAATTAAATTATTTGTCTTATAGTAGCTAGCACAATAATAATCGTCGAAAACTATACTCAAGCAGAAATTAAGTAAAAAAAACGTATCTAAATAAAAGCCTCCAGGCACAATGGGTGTGCCCGCTTAAACTTCATAACTGATGTATGAAAAAGTCCCCCCAATTAGTAGTAAAATGCAAACCGTGTAGGTAGTTAGGTCCCTAAACAGCTCAAGTGACATGACAACCAAGTCACTCACTACACATTCCACCCCTGTTAAACCACCCAGAACATCACAAAACTAAATAAAACCGATCAACAAAGGACCGAACACAATAACTACTCACTGCTCACCCTTCAGTAAATGTAAGTCAAAACGCGCGTACACAATTCAGGGGCCCAACCGACTAATCATCCGCTTTGCCAGGATCCCAACGAGGTCGGGAGGAAATGAAACCGCGTGTTTCGGTGCCAAACCTGAGTGTACTTGGACACCGTTCAAGTGTTGACACATCGAACGCCAGATAAAATGTGTGTGCGGTTGTGTGTCTCTGGTATTTATACTTTTATGTAAATAAATATTTTTGCATTTTGTAGGAAGCAGGTTTTGTACATGAAGGTAAATAATATATACCGTATTGGCTGTATAATGACGAATTTTCGGGTTTTCTTAAGGCCTACTCAACAATCAAAAAGTACTGGAGATTTTATTGCAATTAAGCGATTTTAGGTTGATCAGACGGGTTAAATCTTCTTTCATATTTATCTATGGGTTAAATTTCATAGAAATATACTGATGCTTTCGTGTGGGTAAGTTGTACGGTGCATGTTAATATAAAAATAAAATCGATCATTTACAGACTAACCTCTTCTGGGCTCCTGTCTGTAATCATTCCGCGGTGTTTACGGTTAATGGAAGGGTCTGTGACTTCTTCCGATCCCAAGACGCTGTCGTAGGGTTAACCACAATACCTAAATTAATCAAATTATACTCATCTCTGTACACCCTCACTCATCCCCATACACTCACACACACACACACCCCCACATACCTTACACCACACTTCACTCAAGCGCGCCTCTTTTTCCTCTTTGTTTATTCTTTAAATCTACTAGCATGTTCTTTTCTAAATACATGTTTCTCAATTATATATATTTTGGATAAAGATAAGTGGAAGAGCGGAGTCTCCTAACACAATCATTTACTTGCTTAAAAGGAGTCTCTAAATCATATAATGCAAACCAAGTATGTTAATTGAAATAAACATTTTTATTTTATTTATTTATTTATTATGTTAAATGCACAATGTGTTTGATGGGATGAGGTTTATAATTGATTGTGTAATACGTTCTGACTTATTCCTTGCGAGTGTGTCCGCGACTTCGTTATTGCTTTTACCGAACTGCATGTGTAGTTGTGGCGAGTGGTAAGGACAAACTGGAGACACCAGGTTCCGATACATTTTCAACTACCGGAGCATATCTCCTTTCATATATCTATGGGTTAAATTGATATAGGAAAGAAAATTATTATTAAAAAATGGTGTAAATTAAGAAAAATGTAATTTACAACCCGCTTTTTTGACATCGGCCGCCACATAGTATCCGCAATGTACGCAATGACGTCACTGACGAAAGTAGGTTGGTGTGTTTTCCAAGAAAGCGTTTTTTGACACCGTAGGCCGATTGTCCGCCGCACCGTCAACGAGAAACGAGATGACGGCGCCCAAGTAGCGACAGTACATTTACTATGGCCACGTGCCCACCGCACACCACTACTGGGACGTCGCCGCCACGGCCGTCGCGTTTGGGTCGAATAATCTCGTAACTCGTTGACGTACCGTTGTCATTGTGGATGAACTACTGAACAAACAGTGGTAAAGTCAAATCTCGCTGCCATCATTTTCATGAGAGCTGGCAGTGCGGCCGTTATGTGGCGGCCATCTCTCTACTAGCAACCCGTAGCTTTGGTAACATGAATAGATAGAACTATTTATTTCCTAATTTATGTTATAGGTATTTTTAAATTTATAAATGGCCTTCAAGTTTTTTGTATATGACTATTGTATAGGTGTTAGCTGTAAGTATCCCGAACGAAATAAAATAAATAAATAGAAAAACTTTTTGTAAAAAAAATATAACCGACTTCCAGAAAAACACTACAAAGTGAAAACTAACTTTAATTTCGGAAGTCGGTGTCTTTGGATCCGTATCCGTGACTGCTGCGCTGCGTGTCGTGGGTTTGATTCCCGCACGGAACAAAAATTTGTATGACCTACAAGTAATTGTTCCGGGTCTGGCTATTTGTGTACGTGAGTTTAAATGTTTGTAAACGCACCCACGATACAGGATAAATTCCTAGTGTGGGGCAACGTTTTCTTTTTAAATAAATAAAAATAGTATTTTAGTTATTTGCCACCAACTTCCGAAATTAAAGTTATTTTTCACTTTGTAGTGTTTTTTTGGAAATCGGTTATATTTATTTAACAAAAAGTTTTTTATTTTTCACTTTTTAGTGGGCCAATTTTTAATTTATCTAAGTTACTATAGCCTAAAGTCAACTGCTCATCACCTTTTACAAAATATTGCTATTCCCGATGCTGGGACGTTAATTGTTGAGAACAAACTGGTAAGAACCAGGAGAACTGCCACTCACCATATGCATTGTGACGAGCACACATTGTTTAGCAACCATATTAAAGTACCTAATCGAATCGCAACCCATTAAATACTTATTATTATGTTGTTCCGGTGGCCATCTGTGGTCTCCATCATCAGTTCCACTTCACCAAATGGTGATTTGCGGGAGCAAATGCATGAGTTACTATAAAAAATATCCAAATCGCTATAGATGTGCCTATAAAATTCGAGGGTTTCCCTCGATTTCCATGAGATCCCTTCATCAGATTCTGATTTGGTAGCAATGGGACCACCTCGGGAGCATACCCTTTCAAACAAAAAAAATATTTTCAAAATCTGTCCATAATTGACGGAGATATCGGTGAACAAACATAAAAAAAAAGCATAATACGCGGTCGAATTTAGTAACCTCCTTTTTTATTAGAAGTCGGTTAAAAATAACAAAACAGTAATAGTACAGTCAGTAATATAATTACTGCATGCATAATTAGTGTTTAGTTTTATCATTTAACGCATTATGTAATTTATAAAATTGTTCTGTTTGGTGCCGGACGCAAAGAATAGCACCATCCCATTTCTTCCCGTGGGTGTCGTAAAAGGCGACTAAGGGACTTACTAGAGAATGGGCAGCAGCGTTCTCTATGCATTTTTAAAACCATTTTGCGATCATCAACCCGCCTGCCAAGCGTGGCGATTATGGCAAATCCCCCCCTTTTTGGGGGAGGCCTATGTCCAGCAGTGGACGTCTTTCGGCTAAAATGATGATGATGATGATAAAATTGTAAGCGCACATCGCATTAGTTTTATAACTCGTCTTTAAAAATTGTGGAAAATGTCGTGGGTCTATATTTACTCACTCTGTAGAAAAAACATTTTTGTTTGAAATTTTTCTGAGATTTGAAAATTGTATGAGATTTTTTTTGCGATTCTTGAAAAATTTTACTTAGTATTTTCTGTAGTAAATAAACAACCTTTGCGTTGCAGTAAGTTTTCCGAATAATATACCCAAGGAAATGAAAATTTTAGTAATATTTTGATAATATTTTGTGTGCTTTCCTGGTGCTATATTTCTTGGATGTGGTAAGCGTTTGCGGAGATACGTTCGGGTGCCGCAGGAAATAAGTCGTTTGTGACTTTAAAGTGTGTAACTTGAAACTTTTTGGTATTGAAGTTCGTGTAAAATATTGTGGCCATCGTTTTGTTGTCCGAATGATTTGTTGATTGTTTCGACTGTTCAGATCCGAAACGTGTTACTGGGTTTTTCCATGTAGGGATTTCTCAGTAGCAGCCCGGTCTCTGGATCTATGCCTGGTTGATAGAAATACCCTCTAATAAGGCTTCTACATACTGGCGCGACTTGTCGCGCGACGTGACACCGCACCGGTATAACCATTTCTATAAAAAATTCAAGGAAATTGTTCTACCGGAGTCACGTCGCGCGACAAGGTGCGCCAGTATGTAGAAGCCTTTACATGGGACTTGAAACATAACTGGTGAAATGTGGGTAATATTGGTATACCTCTGCTGCATGTTATGTTATATAAAATGCACCTTTCATCATCATCATTCATCATTTTAGCTAAAAGACGTCCACTGCTGGACATCGGCCTCCCCCAAAGGGGTTTGTCATTATCACCACGCTTGGCAATCGCAGTATGGTGTTAAAATGCATATAGAACGCTGCTGATCATTCTCTAGTAGGTAAGTCCCTTAGTCGCCTTTTACGACACCCACGGGAAGAAATAGGATGGTGCTATTCTTTACGTCCTTTACAAAATCTTCTTAATCATTGTTCATTAAGTTTTTAAGGTCTCTGTGACAAAAATACCCTAAAACCGAATAATCAAGTATTTTACGTTTGATTTTGACGATCTATGGCAAATAACAACATAACGTTGTTTAATACTAGCAACATCTTTCGGACATCACATGAACTAGTAATAAAGGGTTTTCATGGCGGACTGCCGTTGGCAACGGAGGAGTAAAACGGCCCTCCCCATGATATAAATTTGACTTCTGCCGCTAGATGTCATTAGTGTCCCTGTATTGAAATGGGAGTATCCTCGGTAGAGTATCTTTGAATTTCAAAGTTCTCACAATTGTGACTAGATGGCGCTTACTGGCGAATAACCGAAATTACAGTAAGAATCATGAATCCGTTTCTACCTCAACAGGACTGCAATGATGTATATTATGATTTAAGAAGGTTCAATACTATCGCACTGGTATAGTACCAGGGAATAGAAATACTATTGCTGGAACCTTCTGAAACGAGCACCTACATAACATTTCTATATCCTGTTTGATATTTGTTCCAGAAAGGTCTTGGAGATGGCGTTGCATAACATTTTGTAAATAAGTAAATTCTTTTTCTTTATACATATACGGTAAGTAATCCTGATTACGTACAACAAATTAAGGCAACTAGTATTGGATGTCGTGGTTGAGAGCTAAAAAAAATAAGAAAAAAATATTAAATGTCTAATAATACAATTTATTATACAGCTTATTTTTCACCGCTTCATAGGACCTAGAAAACCACCTACTAGGATCTTTTCTCAATTCTTTATTGCATTCCTGTATTAAATTGATCCCATTTAGTACTTCTTCTTTTTCCCAGCTAAAGCACTAGGAAGTGGTTAAGGGCTCCAGTTTTGGCGGAATTGACAGTCCCCCAAAACGCCAATTTTGGATACCTTAAGGGAACCTTTATGTCATTTAGTAATTTTGACGAATATAAAAGTGCTGATTCTTTTATTATGATACTAGCTAACCCGTGCCTACTTCGTTGGGCGGTAAATATTTAACCGTCTTTTCATTTTTCGGATTAAATTATGGCCTTATGTTATGACACTCACAAAATAATAACGTGGCTTTCAATGGGTAAAAGTTTTTTTCAAAATCGGTTCAGTAGATCCAGAGATTACCCCTAAAACTATAAAATATTAATATAAGTAGACGAAGCAACGGTTTAGCAATATCCTTAAAAAAATGACTCGCATTCCGTTTGCTCACTATAGGCAAGCGACTTCTCGACAAAATCAATAGCAGTGAATTGGGACTGGGATTGTGAATTCAACTGCACGTTTACCGCTGAGTCGGTGACGGTCAAAAGATATTTTTAGAGTTCCGTACCCAAAGGGTAAAACGGGAACCCTATTACTAAGGCTCCGCCGTTTGTCCGTCTGTCACCAGGCTGTATCTCATGAACCGTGATAGTTAAGACAGTTGAAATTTTCACAGATGATGTATTTCTGTTGCCGGTATAACAACTAATACAAAAAAACAGAATAAAAAAAATATTTAAGGGGGCTCCCAATCTCCCATACAACAAACGTGATATTTTTGCTCGTTTTTGCTAGATATTGATAACGGCAACAGGTAGACGCTTGAAATATTCACAGAATATTAAGTTATATATTCACTTTAAAAATAAATAATTAAATTAAAATAAACCAAATATTTAAGAGGGGCTCCCATACAACATACGTAATTTTTTTGCCATTTTTATAGATAATGGTACGGAACCCTTCGTGGGCGAGTCCGACTCGCACTTGGCCGGTTTTTTTATTATTTAAATTAGCCAACGGAATTAAAACGTCAAAATGACCTTCAATAAAGTTTCCTGAGAATCGGATTATTTTGACTCCCTGCCGTGCTTCCCCAAAACCAGCAATAAAAATACCATCCTGAAACACCTGGAACTCAAATGAGAATAGTTCTGCCGCTGCCATTTTTTTTTTTTTGGGTCGTAAATTATCAAATAACTTCTCCCGCTCTGGACGGAGCGGGGAGGGCGTGTCAGACTGTTACTGACTAAAACCCTCCCGTGTTCAAATGCCTGTGTGCCAGGGCCACGATATCCCTTTCGGACAGGCTCATAACCCTGGCAGGCATTAGCCCTTTCGGACCCCGTCAATTGGTGCTAACATCTCTTTAAGGCGCGCGTGGAACACAACGCGCCGTCGACCCGGGCCTAGTCCTTATCGGACGGCGAGCTACCCATCGCTCACCGTCCGCAAGCCCGCGCCCACGGTGGCCGGGAATCGGCCTGCGATTCCCGACGCCCGGGGCGTCTCCTGCGGTGACTAAGGGCGTGAGGGCGCGAACCCTGCCTCACCCTCACGCGTTCCAGCTTTTCCTTCGCATGCATTACTGCTTTGCAGAAGGAGGTGACGGCCTCCCGTGCACTCTCGCTCCGAACCATGGCCTGAACCAGGGCCAGATGCGAGAGATCGCCGCCGCCGATCGCCTCCGTGAGGACATGGTGGTGCTCCGCCCAAGCAGGGCAGACCTCAACCGTATGCTCCACCTCCGGGCGATCCACACAGTGGTGACACCCGGGCGTTTCCTCCCGCTTTATTCTGAATAGGAACCTCCCGAAACAACCGTGTCCGGTGAGGACGTGCGTCAGGCGGAAGGTGAGGAAGCCGTGGCGCCTCTCTAGACGCTCCTCATAGAGGGGACTTATTGCCACAATTGTGGCATGCAAATTCTTTGCCAAATAGTAAATATCCCTGGCGATGGCGCATGCTTATTTTCATCTCTCTCCTTGAACAGTAACGTGGCCATGTCATTGTCTTCCCAAATTCGAGACAGCATTGTGCGCCACGTGTCTAAAAACTGGGAAATATTCCAACCTTTCACCCAGGATCGGTCAGGAGGAGCTGTTTATGGTTCAAAGCGTGAGTACGTCGCTGAAATGTCTTGTAATAGCACCTACGGAACCACCTGTGAACTCATGGCAGCGGGAGAACTATTCCCATTTGAGTCCCAGGTGTTTCAAGATGGTATTTTTATTGCTGGTTTTGGGGACGCACAACAGGGAGTAAAAATAATCTGATTCTCAGGAAATTTCAATGAAGGTCATTTTGATGCGTGTCAGACTTTTACTGACTAAAACCCACCCGTGTTCCTTCAAATGCCTGTGTGTGCCAGGGCCACGATATCCCTTTCAGACAGGCTCATAACCCTGGCAGGCATTGGCCCTTTCGGACTCTGTCAGTTGGTGCTGACATCCATTTAAAATGGGAATAGTTCTTCCGCCTTTTTCCAACCCTTACAACGCCAGCCTAAACCAAAGATACTATGCAATAAAATTAAAATACGAACGTAGGTATTCAAGGGCACTTTTTCTAGTAAGAACGACTAATACTAAAAACTATTATAGTAATACCATAGTGTGAAATACCTACACAATAAGTAATTCGCAAAGAAATAGAAATAACAAAATTCCAACCCGGCAATAGGTAAAAACACATTAATTATCCTCCAATTTAAAATTAGGAAGCGAAACAAACCAAAACGAAAACCAAACAACGACGATGAAAAATATTTCAAAACAAATTAGTAGTAAGTAATAACAAAATATCGCAGAACAGAAATTTCGGTAACTATAGCTTGAACGTGTATCGCTTAGGTTTGCATTCTGTGATTGATACATGACTTCGTTTTTTGATACGATCGGCTTGCAAGCCGCGATTAAGGTTAAATATTGTGAAGTTTTCCCCTTGGCATTCTCGACTTTAATGCTATAAATGCAACGTTCAAATTACCTGAATACCAATTAGAACCTCATTTCATTATCTTTTAGCAGATGCCTGCATACTGCAAAATACTGGCCACCTAGAACTGGTATAAACACTTTAGAACGTTATCACGCCTGCACTGAAACATACTGACCACCTAGAAAAAAAACTAAATATAAACCTCAAGAAACTTCCAAAAATTCTTATTTCAATGTAAAATATGCATTAACGCGTTGTCGTAAAATTCAATTTAGATCTTTATCGGCCTCCGAATTCTAATTTCAATGTAAAGTATGCAATAACTCGTTGCCGTAAGATTCAATTTGGATCTTAACTGTATTTGGTACATTTTTCATACAAACATTAAAAACCCTTATTTTCACCCTTAGGCCCGAATTCCTCTGTCGCTGATGTCGATCGCGCGTACGAATATACGTTGTGTTCTATGAAGCACCACACTGTAAAGCTGACATCAGCGGCGCGCGAGTTGCTACGCGCCGCTGATGACGCGCGTCGGTCTCGCTCGTCAGCGCCGCGTTCGTCGGTCGACTGACGCGCTTAAGCGCCGAATTTCGTAAAATCCTTTCTTAGTGAGCACCTAGAAGTCGAAAGGAACAATCAGGCCAACATTCATGTCTCTAACTTTAAAAACATAGGACTTTCACACAAACTTTGACACCACTTTTCAACCGCTTAAGGTGCGAATTTATAAAAATCCTTTCTTAGTGCGCGCCTGCACCCCATAGAGAGTGCTTGTGCCAAATTTTAGACCTCACGGCCCAGTAGTTTCCGAGATTTCGTGATGAGTGGTCAGTGAGTGGACTTCTCTTTTATATATATAGATGATAGTAGTATACCCGTTTTATTAAAATACCTTTTGTTTTGTCTATCATAAATTAATAATGCGTCAAATTGGGGACAGCGCTCTTTGATGGGCGAGTCCTATTACTGGCTGAACGTACGACGCGTTGCGTGAGCTCAGTACAGAACACGCAAGCTAACCACTCCAGGTCACTGGCATATATCTGCGTCTTAAATCTTAGTTTCAATAGATACCTACTTACCTGCCTTATCTGTATTGCGGTCAGCGTCTAAGAGCTCGTGTCCTAATTCAATTCATATATTCATAATTTCAGATAACAAAGATCCATTTGGGTTAGTAACAATAGTCTTAACCTATGTTAGTACTTAACTAATAACACAGACAGTGTCAGGTGACAAGTGACCTCACCTAAGTCCAGGGTTGCCATAAGTACGGTAATTGCCGTCTCGTACGGTATTTAGGCCTTCAAATTGCACAATGTACGGCATACGGCCGAGTAGTTACAACCGATACTTACGCTAAAATACGGTAATTTCATCATATCAAGTGGCAAAAGAGCATCTTTCACAGGTTTTGTTGAAAAGGTGTACAAGGTAACTTGTGAGACTTCCTCAAACCCCCCCCCCAACCCCCTCTCCCCCCTAACCTAACTTTAGTTTTTTTTTGTTACCAGATTAGAAAATCCTGATAGATTTCTACCGCTCTTGTCGCGCGAAGGTGTCTGTCAGACCCTACAATACTGAAAACCACCCCGGTGTTAATTTTACACACTTGCACCGGGGTGATGATGATGATGATGATGCGTGGGATCTTGTGCGACTTCCTCAAAACCTAATCTAACCTAACTTTTTTTATTTTTTATTCCGGAGTAGAATTTCCTCATAGAAAAAAAAAAATCAAGTTTTTGTAAACTTATACTAGTCAGAAAGTAAGACGGAACTTATTTAAGGCTTCTACATACTGGCGCGACTTGTCGCGCGACGTGACACCGATAGAACAACTTCTATAAAAAATGCAAGGAAATTGTTCTACCGGTGTCGCGTCGCGCGATAAGTCGCGCCAGTATGTAGAAACCTTTAAGATATACATAGTTCATGAACGACATGATGACTAAATAAAACGTTATTATAAAGTTTATTACTAACATCATGAATAAAAAACCTAGTAATACGAGTAATAAACCTAGTAATAATCCCAGTACTATACAGGTTGGAAGGGACATCGACGCGAATCCATTTACCATGAATTCAGTACATCATTCTTAAATTTTAATGCAGCGGGCATCAAAATTTTTCGTCGGATATTAAAAAAAAAATCGCTGTTCCATACATTTTGACCGAGTAGGTATTGCACTTCTGTAGGAAACAGCTGTATTTTTTTAAATTACCGACGAGAAATATTAGCGCAGAGGGGTCAAGAATGATGTACTGAATCCATGGTAAACGAATTCGCGTCGATGTCCCTTCCACCCTGTATTTAAACCGAGTTTTGGAATAAGACGGAAAGAGTTTGATGCTTAAAATATAATTTTTGATTTTTTTACCGTTTGTCTGTTTGTATGTTCCAGATTGGCGCGAAAGGCGGCTGCACGGATTTAGAAGAAAAATTGGCATACAGATTGATTATAACCTGGATTAATACGTAGAGTATTTTTAATCCCGGCAGTACGTTCCCGTAGGATATTTTCCGACATCCACGCGGATGAAGCAATAGCTAGTGACTCTTGTAGCAAAAAAGTACCTACTAACTGTGCATTATTTTCGCTCTATTATAGTTTAGGAACAAACCATTTTTACCTCGACCACACATTTCATTCGAACTTTTCAATTACAACCGTAAAAAAAAATACATTTTGTTTCCACAATTTAGCGGCACGGCCAACCACCTTGTTGGTAACAATCTCAATTATTCGAAAACCTCTAATTTAATGCTGGCAACTTCTAATTTATTCACCGAAGGGAACTGTGATTGCAAATTGTTTCCGTTTTGGTATTCAACGACGGTTCTGAAATTCACTTTTTGGTGTGACATCGGACGACCAACAATTCGTTTCCCTTTACTTTATGAATTCCAACTCTTTCGTTGGCTATCTTGAAATTATTATAATTGGGTACCT
The DNA here is from genome assembly GCA_948098905.1 of Tiliacea aurago. Taxonomy (NCBI): domain Eukaryota; kingdom Metazoa; phylum Arthropoda; class Insecta; order Lepidoptera; family Noctuidae; genus Tiliacea; species Tiliacea aurago. Next base: position 4,157,515 of record OX402579.1, on the reverse strand, counting down.
ATTCATTGTTTTTAATAGCTTTCATTAAGCTTCATTTGTTAGAATGTTAAAAGGAATTTATAAAGTTATAGTGCGTTCACTATCTTGACGAGTGACGCGATTTATAGCACTGAATTTTGCAGTCTTAGTTTCAATACTAGAGTAGAGATAGAGTTCAAAATAGCGACTGACGGAACAGAACTACCAAGCACAGAACTGCAAAATTCAGTGCTACCAATCGCGTCATGCGTTAAGTTATAGTGAAAAGTTATTTTAGGCCTATTTAATAAAACCTAAAAAAAAATCATCTTCATAATTTTTGACTGTCTTTTAAATAAATGATAAATGATTTTATTTCTGTAAGTAGGTTTGTACAAACACTTTTACACGTCAATCATATTTTAAAAACTAGATGAGGTCGGCGTTTCCTATCTGACTACTCTGAGAAGAAAGGCCGAAACAAACTCAGAGGTCATAGTCTCTTTTAAAGTCCAGACATAATCTTGGTCAGATCATGTGAAGACCATGTAGATTGGTGTCTGAAATGGTCTTTTGAGGAAAGAACCACACAGGTTGAGTGGACCTGACCAGTCAGTGCACGCATTTGTCAGTAATGTGCAGCTCTACTCAGAATTTAAGGAGCTCAACGATGCGACGATCAATACCAAAGAAAGGACATTTGGGTAGGCCACTTATATGACTCAAACTGCCAGACCATGATTAACACTAACTGAGAATAAAAGAAAGGGAAAAAAATTATTATGCAATAACCCACATAGTCTTCACATTCACAATAATTAAAATAATATAATACTTTACAAGTAAATATTCATGTCATTGTGTATAAAATAATAATTAAATGTCGCTGTTTATAAAATAATAAAGTTAGCAAAAACAAAACAAAAAAAAAAACAATAAAAATAAAAATAAACTACCTCAATATGTACAAAAATTGGAGCAGCTCAATCCCAAGCCTTTTTGTCCTCAAAATAATCGCGGCGGCTAGCGTTGAAACCACCTGCTCCTCAGCTCGCGGGCCGCCTCGCCCCTACGCGCCTACGCGAATTTAAATAACACTCTAGGGGTAGGGCAGACAAGACTACGTGGAGTCGGTTTTGCTGCGATTCGTTTATGTCACGCCGCTCCCGCAGTACGCTTAATCAGATTTCAGATTAGGACGTACCATTTTATCCTAAAGCATGTAAATTCTAACTAGGATAAACCGATTCGACCTAGGCTAAACTGGTTTATCCTATCGGGCTTAGGACAAACTAGTTTAGCCTAGGCTATACTAGTTAATCCTATCGCGTGTAGGGAGAACTGGTTTGGCCTAGGCTAAACTAGTTTGTCCTGAAATTGGGTTTGGCCGGTAACATATATATGTATAAGAAGAGATGTACCTACACTAATAACCAATGCAAAATATTTTTTTTTTTTGAATTGATACTTACAAGAAAAGCATAAGTAATCGATTTCCAAAGTAAGTATCTGATTATCGGAGATAAATTGCGTCGCTGATGAGCCCTGTCGGCGAAGAGTCCTGTCGGCGAAGTGTCCTGTCGGCGAAGAGTCCCGTCGAAGTAAAGTCTTGTCGGTGTTCAGTCTGTCGGCGTAGTGTCTGTCGGCGTTTAGTCGTACACTGACGTGAGGTAGCGTAAACTTAATGCATTTGGTTTTTTTTTCGTTTAGAAGTAAATTATTAACATTAAACCAGTGAACTACTTTTGAGATCGCGCTATTTACATCGTCAGTAACCAGCTGCTGACGTTTAAGTTTAAACAAAAGTGAAGTGTCATCTGCAAACAACACTATATCATGATTATCCTTTATGAGGTAAGGCAAGTCATTAATACAAAAATGTTGGAGTTTATAAAATATAGTATTATGTAGGTATATATAAAAAAAACATACAGACGTTTGTACTTTTTAGGGTTCCGTACCCAAAGGGTAAAACGGGAACCATATTACTAAGGTTCCGCTGTCCGTCCGTCTGTCTGTCTGTCTCATGAACCGTGATAGTTAGACAATTGAAAGGAGAATGGCAGTAGTTCATAGAACGCTGGCATTAAACTTTTTTAGTTTCTACAGAAATAAAAGTGGCATGGTTTGATAGGGAATGTGACGGGCTATTACTAAAAAATAAAATAAAAAATATTACCAATTAAGGGGTTAAAGAGAAATCTCAATTTTTGTAAAAGTGAGGTTAAGTGCATCATGTTATTACTATATTAGGTTATTTTACCTCTATTACTATTTTAACGGATAAATGTTTAGTGTACTTAAGCATAATATATTACTAATTATGCTTTATAAGGACTTGAAAAATGATAACTACTTGTTGAAGTTTGCTTAGTTCAATGATTTACCGACTGATCATAAACCTAATGACAGTTTAAGTGTAGGTACTCTGTCAATTTTAATTAACCTCAGTAGTCACAGAAAACTCTGGAGACTGAACTGATTATTAAAACAACCAGTGTCGTAGCTACCATACAAGTGTTATTTCATTATGCAACTCCTTTGCTTTTTCGATTCCTTCCTTACTCATCAACAGCCACATTCTCACTACTCAATTCTTGGTATCTGTATGAATTTCAAAAAAAGAACAAAAAAAATAACACACCTAGATATTTCAAATGCAGCAAAGGATATTTCTAACCAATTAATACATTGTTTGTATTAGATACTCAGCAATTGAAACTTTCCACGAATTAACATAGAGTTCTTACAATAATGTGCAACACCTTATGGTTTCAGAACCTTTTATAGAGGCTTCATCTATATTATACTACTAATATTATAAAGAGGTAAAATTATTTAAATTATGTAAGTTTGTTTGTTTGTATGTAGGGGGTAATCTCCGGAACTAATGATCCAATTAAAAAAACAGTTCCACTGGTAGAAAGCTACATTATTCCTGAGTGCTATAGGCTATAAGTTATGTTTATATCAAGCATATTACCCGAGTTATCACAATTTTTGTCTTGCAAGTCGAAAAGATATATATCACAAAACAGTATTCACACAAATTCTACCGGATAGTCTGTTTTAATTTTGAATATTATATTTTCTATGTCTGGTCAGCCGGTAGGCTTTAAATTATCACGCGATTTGCTATGTGGGACGAGCAATATAACACTAGGTTCGTATTCTTCTATAGTTTACATTAAATTGTCAAAAGACGAGGTAAAAGGTTACAATATTGATCATTTTTTATCGACTATTTTGTGAACTTTCAACAAAGCCAATAACTTAGTGGTCCACCGACTGCTTTGCAAACCTGTGGTTTGAGAACGACCACAGAACAGATAGACCTCTTTTATCTGTTCTGTTAGTTCCACGCGAACGAAGTTGCGGGCAGAAGCTAGTATAAGATAGTCTTTTATGCAACTGTACATAATTAGGTATTATAAATAGTTGCTTATATAACAATATTTTTTTCTAAGTAAATGTATTATAAACCCCTGATGTTTTCCCATAGACTTGATGTATTTGAAGTGATTGACCAATATCCAAATATTACAGCTAGGATCATCTCCGCATGAGGAAACTGTTAATCGGATTCTGTAATCGTCTTGAAAATTACAAAAACGTTATATAACCTCGACGAAATCTTGTTTTAAAAATAATTATTTCATAGGTTTCTTCGTCCTTTCAAAGCTTTTATTTTTTTAGCTTTGCAAAAGTGGCGGAAGTAGCTTAGCCAATGGCTTATGGTCTGTTCACACGCTATCTGAAAAGTACTTTTTAAAAGACTATAAATATTTTATACTGAACTTTGTAAATTAGCAATAAGCAAGTTTATTTCGATTTGATGTTATATTATGACCAAGAAAAATGGAATGACGGAATGACAATAAGAGCGCCATACGGCATTTCATACAAACTTTCAAGGCCTTGGTTTTCGAAATGGCTAAACCGATTTTAATAAAACTTCATACGCGTAAGCAGGATACAAAGACCTAAAAAGTTAGTTAAGAACATTTTCGAAATGTCTTATTTAAATACAGATAACTGGAAATCTCTGTTTCTATGGAAAATTTAAGTTCGGTCTAATTTGGCTGTAAAACTACTAACTAACTTTTTAGACCTTTGTATCCTGCTTATGTGTATGAAGTTTTATTAAAATCGGTTCAGTCATTTCAAAAAACAAGGGCTTGAAAGTTTGTATGAAATGCCGTAAGGTGTAAATGCTCATAATGCCTTGAAAGTTAGGTAGGCCTTTGGAGTGGGATGCGACGTGTGTCGATCCCATCTTCCTAGCACGGCGGGCTGAACTGGGGCGGCTGCTGCAGGTGCGGAAAACTTCAAACAGCGCAAATACTTCAATCTTATTGGGACTTTTATGTTTAAGCCGTTTGGGGTTGAAACTCTAGGGCCATGGGGTCCGAGTGCCCACTTCGTTTTTCGAGACATCGCCAAGCGGTTTGTCGACTCCTCACGTGACCAGAGGGCTGGCCTATTTTTTGACCAAAGAATCAGCATTGCCATAAAACGTTGCCATGCTGCCAGCCTTTCGGGCACTTTTCCTGTTGACAGCGATGTGGACGAATTTTCTGATGCCTAATGATTATTTCCCCTCCTATTTAGGGATCCGTACCTCAAAAGGAAAAAAGGAACCCGTAGAGGATCACTCGTGTGTCTGTCTGTCTGTCCGTCTGTCACAGCTGATTTGCTCCGAATCTACTGGACCGATTAAGATTAAGTTGAAACTTGGTACACATATGAATTTCTGTGACCCAAACACGGACATGTTACGTACATAAATTAATTTTGATTAAGGAGTTTACGTAACATGTCCGTGTTTGGGTCACACTTTTGGGGGGCAAATTAGAAAGTTAAAAAAAAAAGTTTTGCTGACTGTACCGTGTGACATATCAAATGAAAGGGCTTGTTTTAAGGATATTATATATATTATTTTTATAATTTTAAAATACATTCTTTTGAAATCCCTTGAAATGTCCCCTCCATTTGAAATGTTTGATAAAATACAGGAAATAGTTCTTTACTTATAGGTTACAGGAAAACCTATAATCAGTCTGTGATCTTAAAATAACATGGTAAATCACTCAGTATTGTGCGTACAAACTTACATTTGCAGTTGGAATGTATGGGGATCATGTTATTCAACTACAATGTTAAGTTTGTTCTTGAGATAAATTCATCCCAACTACGGAACCCTTCATTATGCGTGGTCCGACACGCACTTTTCCGTTTTTTTTTATATACTTGTACATAGTAATACTATTATTTTATGTCTGTTAGTTTTTAAATGATGTAAATATTATATTTTAGAAATAAAGACAGTATTATTAAAAAAAATCTGGAAAAAATATTTAAGCAACATGAGGTATTCATAAATTTGTTAAGGTTACATAAAGGTCTTATGTTGTGATTATCTTTATCAGGTGAGTTAAAAGATTTTCCAATAGCTTTTTCACTTTGAAAGGGTCAAGTTAAAAGTTCGATGTGTTTTTAGGAGAGTTCAGAAAGTTATTTTTGATATGTTTTTGTAATTTCTTACCGAAAGAGTTTTAATAAAAGCAGTTTTTCTATTAGTCCGGTCAAATTAGCCCAAAAAATAGGGGTAAGGTTACATGAATTCGCATAAAGCTGAATCTTGGTTTGATTGCATCAATATAACATAAATGACAAGTGTCCCCATCGATCCCGCCTGTGCAAAAAAAGTTATTCAAGGTCAAAGCCCGCAAAAATGGGTTTTTTGCATTTTTCAACCAAACGGTAAGTTTTATCATAAAAATAAATCGAACAAAAATTGTAGAACATGCAATTATCTACAAAAATGATCATACACTTTTATTCTAAGAATGGGGGCACGTGTTAAAAAAAGTGTGGCTTGGTAATCTACTGAACTAAGAAGACTGGGGTTGGAAGTTAATTGATGATACATAAGAACCAATCCAGAGTTTACTTTTACTTGCGCCGGAAAAACTCCTCCAATTTTTTGCAATTGTAAAAAAAAAGTCGCTGCGTGTCCTCGAAATATGCTATGCCGAATAACGCAGCGCCGAAGATTACGAATAATCTAATGACGAAAGTACGAAGCAACGAATATCGTTACAACGAAAACATTTGATAACGAATCACGGAACAACGAACGCATGTTACAACGATTAACTTCACACCTAACTTACGCGGCCTAACTTACTATATTAGGTTATTTTACCTCTATTACTATTTTAACGGATAAATGTTTAGTGTACTTAAGCATAATATATTCCTAATTATGCTTTATAATGACTTGAAAAATGATAACTACTTGTTGAAGTTTGCTTAGTTCAATGATTTACCGACTGATCATAAACCTAATGACAGTTTAAGTGTAGGTACTCTGTCAATTTTAATTAACCTCAGTAGTCACAGAAAACTCTGGAGACTGAACTGATTATTAAAACAACCAGTGTCGTAGCTACCATACAAGTGTTATTTCATTATGCAACTCCTTTGCTTTTTCGATTCCTTCCTTACTCATCAACAGCCACATTCTCACTACTCAATTCTTGGTATCTGTATGAATTTCAAAAAAAGAACAAAAAAAATAACACACCTAGATATTTCAAATGCAGCAAAGGATATTTCTAACCAATTAATACATTGTTTGTATTAGATACTCAGCAATTGAAACTTTCCACGAATTAACATAGAGTTCTTACAATAATGTGCAACACCTTATGGTTTCAGAACCTTTTATAGAGGCTTCATCTATATTATACTACTAATATTATAAAGAGGTAAAATTATTTAAATTATGTAAGTTTGTTTGTTTGTATGTAGGGGGTAATCTCCGGAACTAATGATCCAATTAAAAAAACAGTTCCACTGGTAGAAAGCTACATTATTCCTGAGTGCTATAGGCTATAAGTTATGTTTATATCAAGCATATTACCCGAGTTATCACAATTTTTGTCTTGCAAGTCGAAAAGATATATATCACAAAACAGTATTCACACAAATTCTACCGGATAGTCTGTTTTAATTTTGAATATTATATTTTCTATGTCTGGTCAGCCGGTAGGCTTTAAATTATCACGCGATTTGCTATGTGGGACGAGCAATATAACACTAGGTTCGTATTCTTCTATAGTTTACATTAAATTGTCAAAAGACGAGGTAAAAGGTTACAATATTGATCATTTTTTATCGACTATTTTGTGAACTTTCAACAAAGCCAATAACTTAGTGGTCCACCGACTGCTTTGCAAACCTGTGGTTTGAGAACGACCACAGAACAGATAGACCTCTTTTATCTGTTCTGTTAGTTCCACGCGAACGAAGTTGCGGGCAGAAGCTAGTATAAGATAGTCTTTTATGCAACTGTACATAATTAGGTATTATAAATAGTTGCTTATATAACAATATTTTTTTCTAAGTAAATGTATTATAAACCCCTGATGTTTTCCCATAGACTTGATGTATTTGAAGTGATTGACCAATATCCAAATATTACAGCTAGGATCATCTCCGCATGAGGAAACTGTTAATCGGATTCTGTAATCGTCTTGAAAATTACAAAAACGTTATATAACCTCGACGAAATCTTGTTTTAAAAATAATTATTTCATAGGTTTCTTCGTCCTTTCAAAGCTTTTATTTTTTTAGCTTTGCAAAAGTGGCGGAAGTAGCTTAGCCAATGGCTTATGGTCTGTTCACACGCTATCTGAAAAGTACTTTTTAAAAGACTATAAATATTTTATACTGAACTTTGTAAATTAGCAATAAGCAAGTTTATTTCGATTTGATGTTATATTATGACCAAGAAAAATGGAATGACGGAATGACAATAAGAGCGCCATACGGCATTTCATACAAACTTTCAAGGCCTTGGTTTTCGAAATGGCTAAACCGATTTTAATAAAACTTCATACGCGTAAGCAGGATACAAAGACCTAAAAAGTTAGTTAAGAACATTTTCGAAATGTCTTATTTAAATACAGATAACTGGAAATCTCTGTTTCTATGGAAAATTTAAGTTCGGTCTAATTTGGCTGTAAAACTACTAACTAACTTTTTAGACCTTTGTATCCTGCTTATGTGTATGAAGTTTTATTAAAATCGGTTCAGTCATTTCAAAAAACAAGGGCTTGAAAGTTTGTATGAAATGCCGTAAGGTGTAAATGCTCATAATGCCTTGAAAGTTAGGTAGGCCTTTGGAGTGGGATGCGACGTGTGTCGATCCCATCTTCCTAGCACGGCGGGCTGAACTGGGGCGGCTGCTGCAGGTGCGGAAAACTTCAAACAGCGCAAATACTTCAATCTTATTGGGACTTTTATGTTTAAGCCGTTTGGGGTTGAAACTCTAGGGCCATGGGGTCCGAGTGCCCACTTCGTTTTTCGAGACATCGCCAAGCGGTTTGTCGACTCCTCACGTGACCAGAGGGCTGGCCTATTTTTTGACCAAAGAATCAGCATTGCCATAAAACGTTGCCATGCTGCCAGCCTTTCGGGCACTTTTCCTGTTGACAGCGATGTGGACGAATTTTCTGATGCCTAATGATTATTTCCCCTCCTATTTAGGGATCCGTACCTCAAAAGGAAAAAAGGAACCCGTAGAGGATCACTCGTGTGTCTGTCTGTCTGTCCGTCTGTCACAGCTGATTTGCTCCGAATCTACTGGACCGATTAAGATTAAGTTGAAACTTGGTACACATATGAATTTCTGTGACCCAAACACGGACATGTTACGTACATAAATTAATTTTGATTAAGGAGTTTACGTAACATGTCCGTGTTTGGGTCACACTTTTGGGGGGCAAATTAGAAAGTTAAAAAAAAAAGTTTTGCTGACTGTACCGTGTGACATATCAAATGAAAGGGCTTGTTTTAAGGATATTATATATATTATTTTTATAATTTTAAAATACATTCTTTTGAAATCCCTTGAAATGTCCCCTCCATTTGGAGGAAATAGTTCTTTACTTATAGGTTACAGGAAAACCTATAATCAGTCTGTGATCTTAAAATAACATGGTAAATCACTCAATATTGTGCGTACAAACTTACATTTGCAGTTGGAATGTATGGGGATCATGTTATTCAACTACAATGTTAAGTTTGTTCTTGAGATAAATTCATCCCAACTACGGAACCCTTCATTATGCGTGGTCCGACACGCACTTTTCCGTTTTTTTTTATATACTTGTACATAGTAATACTATTATTTTATGTCTGTTAGTTTTTAAATGATGTAAATATTATATTTTAGAAATAAAGACAGTATTATTAAAAAAAATCTGGAAAAAATATTTAAGCAACATGAGGTATTCATAAATTTGTTAAGGTTACGAGTACATAAAGGTCTTATGTTGTGATTATCTTTATCAGGTGAGTTAAAAGATTTTCCAATAGCTTTTTCACTTTGAAAGGGTCAAGTTAAAAGTTCGATGTGTTTTTAGGAGAGTTCAGAAAGTTATTTTTGATATGTTTTTGTAATTTCTTACCGAAAGAGTTTTAATAAAAGCAGTTTTTCTATTAGTCCGGTCAAATTAGCCCAAAAAATAGGGGTAAGGTTACATGAATTCGCATAAAGCTGAATCTTGGTTTGATTGCATCAATATAACATAAATGACAAGTGTCCCCATCGATCCCGCCTGTGCAAAAAAAGTTATTCAAGGTCAAAGCCCGCAAAAATGGGTTTTTTGCATTTTTCAACCAAACGGTAAGTTTTATCATAAAAATAAATCGAACAAAAATTGTAGAACATGCAATTATCTACAAAAATGATCATACACTTTTATTCTAAGAATGGGGGCACGTGTTAAAAAAAGTGTGGCTTGGTAATCTACTGAACTAAGAAGACTGGGGTTGGAAGTTAATTGATGATACATAAGAACCAATCCAGAGTTTACTTTTACTTGCGCCGGAAAAACTCCTCCAATTTTTTGCAATTGTAAAAAAAAAGTCGCTGCGTGTCCTCGAAATATGCTATGCCGAATAACGCAGCGCCGAAGATTACGAATAATCTAATGACGAAAGTACGAAGCAACGAATATCGTTACAACGAAAACATTTGATAACGAATCACGGAACAACGAACGCATGTTACAACGATTAACTTCACACCTAACTTACGCGGCCTAACTTACTATATTAGGTTATTTTACCTCTATTACTATTTTAACGGATAAATGTTTAGTGTACTTAAGCATAATATATTCCTAATTATGCTTTATAATGACTTGAAAAATGATAACTACTTGTTGAAGTTTGCTTAGTTCAATGATTTACCGACTGATCATAAACCTAATGACAGTTTAAGTGTAGGTACTCTGTCAATTTTAATTAACCTCAGTAGTCACAGAAAACTCTGGAGACTGAACTGATTATTAAAACAACCAGTGTCGTAGCTACCATACAAGTGTTATTTCATTATGCAACTCCTTTGCTTTTTCGATTCCTTCCTTACTCATCAACAGCCACATTCTCACTACTCAATTCTTGGTATCTGTATGAATTTCAAAAAAAGAACAAAAAAAATAACACACCTAGATATTTCAAATGCAGCAAAGGATATTTCTAACCAATTAATACATTGTTTGTATTAGATACTCAGCAATTGAAACTTTCCACGAATTAACATAGAGTTCTTACAATAATGTGCAACACCTTATGGTTTCAGAACCTTTTATAGAGGCTTCATCTATATTATACTACTAATATTATAAAGAGGTAAAATTATTTAAATTATGTAAGTTTGTTTGTTTGTATGTAGGGGGTAATCTCCGGAACTAATGATCCAATTAAAAAAACAGTTCCACTGGTAGAAAGCTACATTATTCCTGAGTGCTATAGGCTATAAGTTATGTTTATATCAAGCATATTACCCGAGTTATCACAATTTTTGTCTTGCAAGTCGAAAAGATATATATCACAAAACAGTATTCACACAAATTCTACCGGATAGTCTGTTTTAATTTTGAATATTATATTTTCTATGTCTGGTCAGCCGGTAGGCTTTAAATTATCACGCGATTTGCTATGTGGGACGAGCAATATAACACTAGGTTCGTATTCTTCTATAGTTTACATTAAATTGTCAAAAGACGAGGTAAAAGGTTACAATATTGATCATTTTTTATCGACTATTTTGTGAACTTTCAACAAAGCCAATAACTTAGTGGTCCACCGACTGCTTTGCAAACCTGTGGTTTGAGAACGACCACAGAACAGATAGACCTCTTTTATCTGTTCTGTTAGTTCCACGCGAACGAAGTTGCGGGCAGAAGCTAGTATAAGATAGTCTTTTATGCAACTGTACATAATTAGGTATTATAAATAGTTGCTTATATAACAATATTTTTTTCTAAGTAAATGTATTATAAACCCCTGATGTTTTCCCATAGACTTGATGTATTTGAAGTGATTGACCAATATCCAAATATTACAGCTAGGATCATCTCCGCATGAGGAAACTGTTAATCGGATTCTGTAATCGTCTTGAAAATTACAAAAACGTTATATAACCTCGACGAAATCTTGTTTTAAAAATAATTATTTCATAGGTTTCTTCGTCCTTTCAAAGCTTTTATTTTTTTAGCTTTGCAAAAGTGGCGGAAGTAGCTTAGCCAATGGCTTATGGTCTGTTCACACGCTATCTGAAAAGTACTTTTTAAAAGACTATAAATATTTTATACTGAACTTTGTAAATTAGCAATAAGCAAGTTTATTTCGATTTGATGTTATATTATGACCAAGAAAAATGGAATGACGGAATGACAATAAGAGCGCCATACGGCATTTCATACAAACTTTCAAGGCCTTGGTTTTCGAAATGGCTAAACCGATTTTAATAAAACTTCATACGCGTAAGCAGGATACAAAGACCTAAAAAGTTAGTTAAGAACATTTTCGAAATGTCTTATTTAAATACAGATAACTGGAAATCTCTGTTTCTATGGAAAATTTAAGTTCGGTCTAATTTGGCTGTAAAACTACTAACTAACTTTTTAGACCTTTGTATCCTGCTTATGTGTATGAAGTTTTATTAAAATCGGTTCAGTCATTTCAAAAAACAAGGGCTTGAAAGTTTGTATGAAATGCCGTAAGGTGTAAATGCTCATAATGCCTTGAAAGTTAGGTAGGCCTTTGGAGTGGGATGCGACGTGTGTCGATCCCATCTTCCTAGCACGGCGGGCTGAACTGGGGCGGCTGCTGCAGGTGCGGAAAACTTCAAACAGCGCAAATACTTCAATCTTATTGGGACTTTTATGTTTAAGCCGTTTGGGGTTGAAACTCTAGGGCCATGGGGTCCGAGTGCCCACTTCGTTTTTCGAGACATCGCCAAGCGGTTTGTCGACTCCTCACGTGACCAGAGGGCTGGCCTATTTTTTGACCAAAGAATCAGCATTGCCATAAAACGTTGCCATGCTGCCAGCCTTTCGGGCACTTTTCCTGTTGACAGCGATGTGGACGAATTTTCTGATGCCTAATGATTATTTCCCCTCCTATTTAGGGATCCGTACCTCAAAAGGAAAAAAGGAACCCGTAGAGGATCACTCGTGTGTCTGTCTGTCTGTCCGTCTGTCACAGCTGATTTGCTCCGAATCTACTGGACCGATTAAGATTAAGTTGAAACTTGGTACACATATGAATTTCTGTGACCCAAACACGGACATGTTACGTACATAAATTAATTTTGATTAAGGAGTTTACGTAACATGTCCGTGTTTGGGTCACACTTTTGGGGGGCAAATTAGAAAGTTAAAAAAAAAAGTTTTGCTGACTGTACCGTGTGACATATCAAATGAAAGGGCTTGTTTTAAGGATATTATATATATTATTTTTATAATTTTAAAATACATTCTTTTGAAATCCCTTGAAATGTCCCCTCCATTTGAAATGTTTGATAAAATACAGGAAATAGTTCTTTACTTATAGGTTACAGGAAAACCTATAATCAGTCTGTGATCTTAAAATAACATGGTAAATCACTCAGTATTGTGCGTACAAACTTACATTTGCAGTTGGAATGTATGGGGATCATGTTATTCAACTACAATGTTAAGTTTGTTCTTGAGATAAATTCATCCCAACTACGGAACCCTTCATTATGCGTGGTCCGACACGCACTTTTCCGTTTTTTTTTATATACTTGTACATAGTAATACTATTATTTTATGTCTGTTAGTTTTTAAATGATGTAAATATTATATTTTAGAAATAAAGACAGTATTATTAAAAAAAATCTGGAAAAAATATTTAAGCAACATGAGGTATTCATAAATTTGTTAAGGTTACATAAAGGTCTTATGTTGTGATTATCTTTATCAGGTGAGTTAAAAGATTTTCCAATAGCTTTTTCACTTTGAAAGGGTCAAGTTAAAAGTTCGATGTGTTTTTAGGAGAGTTCAGAAAGTTATTTTTGATATGTTTTTGTAATTTCTTACCGAAAGAGTTTTAATAAAAGCAGTTTTTCTATTAGTCCGGTCAAATTAGCCCAAAAAATAGGGGTAAGGTTACATGAATTCGCATAAAGCTGAATCTTGGTTTGATTGCATCAATATAACATAAATGACAAGTGTCCCCATCGATCCCGCCTGTGCAAAAAAAGTTATTCAAGGTCAAAGCCCGCAAAAATGGGTTTTTTGCATTTTTCAACCAAACGGTAAGTTTTATCATAAAAATAAATCGAACAAAAATTGTAGAACATGCAATTATCTACAAAAATGATCATACACTTTTATTCTAAGAATGGGGGCACGTGTTAAAAAAAGTGTGGCTTGGTAATCTACTGAACTAAGAAGACTGGGGTTGGAAGTTAATTGATGATACATAAGAACCAATCCAGAGTTTACTTTTACTTGCGCCGGAAAAACTCCTCCAATTTTTTGCAATTGTAAAAAAAAAGTCGCTGCGTGTCCTCGAAATATGCTATGCCGAATAACGCAGCGCCGAAGATTACGAATAATCTAATGACGAAAGTACGAAGCAACGAATATCGTTACAACGAAAACATTTGATAACGAATCACGGAACAACGAACGCATGTTACAACGATTAACTTCACACCTAACTTACGCGGCCTAACTTACTATATTAGGTTATTTTACCTCTATTACTATTTTAACGGATAAATGTTTAGTGTACTTAAGCATAATATATTCCTAATTATGCTTTATAATGACTTGAAAAATGATAACTACTTGTTGAAGTTTGCTTAGTTCAATGATTTACCGACTGATCATAAACCTAATGACAGTTTAAGTGTAGGTACTCTGTCAATTTTAATTAACCTCAGTAGTCACAGAAAACTCTGGAGACTGAACTGATTATTAAAACAACCAGTGTCGTAGCTACCATACAAGTGTTATTTCATTATGCAACTCCTTTGCTTTTTCGATTCCTTCCTTACTCATCAACAGCCACATTCTCACTACTCAATTCTTGGTATCTGTATGAATTTCAAAAAAAGAACAAAAAAAATAACACACCTAGATATTTCAAATGCAGCAAAGGATATTTCTAACCAATTAATACATTGTTTGTATTAGATACTCAGCAATTGAAACTTTCCACGAATTAACATAGAGTTCTTACAATAATGTGCAACACCTTATGGTTTCAGAACCTTTTATAGAGGCTTCATCTATATTATACTACTAATATTATAAAGAGGTAAAATTATTTAAATTATGTAAGTTTGTTTGTTTGTATGTAGGGGGTAATCTCCGGAACTAATGATCCAATTAAAAAAACAGTTCCACTGGTAGAAAGCTACATTATTCCTGAGTGCTATAGGCTATAAGTTATGTTTATATCAAGCATATTACCCGAGTTATCACAATTTTTGTCTTGCAAGTCGAAAAGATATATATCACAAAACAGTATTCACACAAATTCTACCGGATAGTCTGTTTTAATTTTGAATATTATATTTTCTATGTCTGGTCAGCCGGTAGGCTTTAAATTATCACGCGATTTGCTATGTGGGACGAGCAATATAACACTAGGTTCGTATTCTTCTATAGTTTACATTAAATTGTCAAAAGACGAGGTAAAAGGTTACAATATTGATCATTTTTTATCGACTATTTTGTGAACTTTCAACAAAGCCAATAACTTAGTGGTCCACCGACTGCTTTGCAAACCTGTGGTTTGAGAACGACCACAGAACAGATAGACCTCTTTTATCTGTTCTGTTAGTTCCACGCGAACGAAGTTGCGGGCAGAAGCTAGTATAAGATAGTCTTTTATGCAACTGTACATAATTAGGTATTATAAATAGTTGCTTATATAACAATATTTTTTTCTAAGTAAATGTATTATAAACCCCTGATGTTTTCCCATAGACTTGATGTATTTGAAGTGATTGACCAATATCCAAATATTACAGCTAGGATCATCTCCGCATGAGGAAACTGTTAATCGGATTCTGTAATCGTCTTGAAAATTACAAAAACGTTATATAACCTCGACGAAATCTTGTTTTAAAAATAATTATTTCATAGGTTTCTTCGTCCTTTCAAAGCTTTTATTTTTTTAGCTTTGCAAAAGTGGCGGAAGTAGCTTAGCCAATGGCTTATGGTCTGTTCACACGCTATCTGAAAAGTACTTTTTAAAAGACTATAAATATTTTATACTGAACTTTGTAAATTAGCAATAAGCAAGTTTATTTCGATTTGATGTTATATTATGACCAAGAAAAATGGAATGACGGAATGACAATAAGAGCGCCATACGGCATTTCATACAAACTTTCAAGGCCTTGGTTTTCGAAATGGCTAAACCGATTTTAATAAAACTTCATACGCGTAAGCAGGATACAAAGACCTAAAAAGTTAGTTAAGAACATTTTCGAAATGTCTTATTTAAATACAGATAACTGGAAATCTCTGTTTCTATGGAAAATTTAAGTTCGGTCTAATTTGGCTGTAAAACTACTAACTAACTTTTTAGACCTTTGTATCCTGCTTATGTGTATGAAGTTTTATTAAAATCGGTTCAGTCATTTCAAAAAACAAGGGCTTGAAAGTTTGTATGAAATGCCGTAAGGTGTAAATGCTCATAATGCCTTGAAAGTTAGGTAGGCCTTTGGAGTGGGATGCGACGTGTGTCGATCCCATCTTCCTAGCACGGCGGGCTGAACTGGGGCGGCTGCTGCAGGTGCGGAAAACTTCAAACAGCGCAAATACTTCAATCTTATTGGGACTTTTATGTTTAAGCCGTTTGGGGTTGAAACTCTAGGGCCATGGGGTCCGAGTGCCCACTTCGTTTTTCGAGACATCGCCAAGCGGTTTGTCGACTCCTCACGTGACCAGAGGGCTGGCCTATTTTTTGACCAAAGAATCAGCATTGCCATAAAACGTTGCCATGCTGCCAGCCTTTCGGGCACTTTTCCTGTTGACAGCGATGTGGACGAATTTTCTGATGCCTAATGATTATTTCCCCTCCTATTTAGGGATCCGTACCTCAAAAGGAAAAAAGGAACCCGTAGAGGATCACTCGTGTGTCTGTCTGTCTGTCCGTCTGTCACAGCTGATTTGCTCCGAATCTACTGGACCGATTAAGATTAAGTTGAAACTTGGTACACATATGAATTTCTGTGACCCAAACACGGACATGTTACGTACATAAATTAATTTTGATTAAGGAGTTTACGTAACATGTCCGTGTTTGGGTCACACTTTTGGGGGGCAAATTAGAAAGTTAAAAAAAAAAGTTTTGCTGACTGTACCGTGTGACATATCAAATGAAAGGGCTTGTTTTAAGGATATTATATATATTATTTTTATAATTTTAAAATACATTCTTTTGAAATCCCTTGAAATGTCCCCTCCATTTGGAGGAAATAGTTCTTTACTTATAGGTTACAGGAAAACCTATAATCAGTCTGTGATCTTAAAATAACATGGTAAATCACTCAATATTGTGCGTACAAACTTACATTTGCAGTTGGAATGTATGGGGATCATGTTATTCAACTACAATGTTAAGTTTGTTCTTGAGATAAATTCATCCCAACTACGGAACCCTTCATTATGCGTGGTCCGACACGCACTTTTCCGTTTTTTTTTATATACTTGTACATAGTAATACTATTATTTTATGTCTGTTAGTTTTTAAATGATGTAAATATTATATTTTAGAAATAAAGACAGTATTATTAAAAAAAATCTGGAAAAAATATTTAAGCAACATGAGGTATTCATAAATTTGTTAAGGTTACGAGTACATAAAGGTCTTATGTTGTGATTATCTTTATCAGGTGAGTTAAAAGATTTTCCAATAGCTTTTTCACTTTGAAAGGGTCAAGTTAAAAGTTCGATGTGTTTTTAGGAGAGTTCAGAAAGTTATTTTTGATATGTTTTTGTAATTTCTTACCGAAAGAGTTTTAATAAAAGCAGTTTTTCTATTAGTCCGGTCAAATTAGCCCAAAAAATAGGGGTAAGGTTACATGAATTCGCATAAAGCTGAATCTTGGTTTGATTGCATCAATATAACATAAATGACAAGTGTCCCCATCGATCCCGCCTGTGCAAAAAAAGTTATTCAAGGTCAAAGCCCGCAAAAATGGGTTTTTTGCATTTTTCAACCAAACGGTAAGTTTTATCATAAAAATAAATCGAACAAAAATTGTAGAACATGCAATTATCTACAAAAATGATCATACACTTTTATTCTAAGAATGGGGGCACGTGTTAAAAAAAGTGTGGCTTGGTAATCTACTGAACTAAGAAGACTGGGGTTGGAAGTTAATTGATGATACATAAGAACCAATCCAGAGTTTACTTTTACTTGCGCCGGAAAAACTCCTCCAATTTTTTGCAATTGTAAAAAAAAAGTCGCTGCGTGTCCTCGAAATATGCTATGCCGAATAACGCAGCGCCGAAGATTACGAATAATCTAATGACGAAAGTACGAAGCAACGAATATCGTTACAACGAAAACATTTGATAACGAATCACGGAACAACGAACGCATGTTACAACGATTAACTTCACACCTAACTTACGCGGCCTAACTTACTATATTAGGTTATTTTACCTCTATTACTATTTTAACGGATAAATGTTTAGTGTACTTAAGCATAATATATTCCTAATTATGCTTTATAATGACTTGAAAAATGATAACTACTTGTTGAAGTTTGCTTAGTTCAATGATTTACCGACTGATCATAAACCTAATGACAGTTTAAGTGTAGGTACTCTGTCAATTTTAATTAACCTCAGTAGTCACAGAAAA
Organism: Tiliacea aurago; assembly: GCA_948098905.1. NCBI lineage: Eukaryota > Metazoa > Arthropoda > Insecta > Lepidoptera > Noctuidae > Tiliacea > Tiliacea aurago. The sequence goes on along the minus strand of OX402579.1, from coordinate 4,139,335 downwards.
CTCTGGAGACTGAACTGATTATTAAAACAACCAGTGTCGTAGCTACCATACAAGTGTTATTTCATTATGCAACTCCTTTGCTTTTTCGATTCCTTCCTTACTCATCAACAGCCACATTCTCACTACTCAATTCTTGGTATCTGTATGAATTTCAAAAAAAGAACAAAAAAAATAACACACCTAGATATTTCAAATGCAGCAAAGGATATTTCTAACCAATTAATACATTGTTTGTATTAGATACTCAGCAATTGAAACTTTCCACGAATTAACATAGAGTTCTTACAATAATGTGCAACACCTTATGGTTTCAGAACCTTTTATAGAGGCTTCATCTATATTATACTACTAATATTATAAAGAGGTAAAATTATTTAAATTATGTAAGTTTGTTTGTTTGTATGTAGGGGGTAATCTCCGGAACTAATGATCCAATTAAAAAAACAGTTCCACTGGTAGAAAGCTACATTATTCCTGAGTGCTATAGGCTATAAGTTATGTTTATATCAAGCATATTACCCGAGTTATCACAATTTTTGTCTTGCAAGTCGAAAAGATATATATCACAAAACAGTATTCACACAAATTCTACCGGATAGTCTGTTTTAATTTTGAATATTATATTTTCTATGTCTGGTCAGCCGGTAGGCTTTAAATTATCACGCGATTTGCTATGTGGGACGAGCAATATAACACTAGGTTCGTATTCTTCTATAGTTTACATTAAATTGTCAAAAGACGAGGTAAAAGGTTACAATATTGATCATTTTTTATCGACTATTTTGTGAACTTTCAACAAAGCCAATAACTTAGTGGTCCACCGACTGCTTTGCAAACCTGTGGTTTGAGAACGACCACAGAACAGATAGACCTCTTTTATCTGTTCTGTTAGTTCCACGCGAACGAAGTTGCGGGCAGAAGCTAGTATAAGATAGTCTTTTATGCAACTGTACATAATTAGGTATTATAAATAGTTGCTTATATAACAATATTTTTTTCTAAGTAAATGTATTATAAACCCCTGATGTTTTCCCATAGACTTGATGTATTTGAAGTGATTGACCAATATCCAAATATTACAGCTAGGATCATCTCCGCATGAGGAAACTGTTAATCGGATTCTGTAATCGTCTTGAAAATTACAAAAACGTTATATAACCTCGACGAAATCTTGTTTTAAAAATAATTATTTCATAGGTTTCTTCGTCCTTTCAAAGCTTTTATTTTTTTAGCTTTGCAAAAGTGGCGGAAGTAGCTTAGCCAATGGCTTATGGTCTGTTCACACGCTATCTGAAAAGTACTTTTTAAAAGACTATAAATATTTTATACTGAACTTTGTAAATTAGCAATAAGCAAGTTTATTTCGATTTGATGTTATATTATGACCAAGAAAAATGGAATGACGGAATGACAATAAGAGCGCCATACGGCATTTCATACAAACTTTCAAGGCCTTGGTTTTCGAAATGGCTAAACCGATTTTAATAAAACTTCATACGCGTAAGCAGGATACAAAGACCTAAAAAGTTAGTTAAGAACATTTTCGAAATGTCTTATTTAAATACAGATAACTGGAAATCTCTGTTTCTATGGAAAATTTAAGTTCGGTCTAATTTGGCTGTAAAACTACTAACTAACTTTTTAGACCTTTGTATCCTGCTTATGTGTATGAAGTTTTATTAAAATCGGTTCAGTCATTTCAAAAAACAAGGGCTTGAAAGTTTGTATGAAATGCCGTAAGGTGTAAATGCTCATAATGCCTTGAAAGTTAGGTAGGCCTTTGGAGTGGGATGCGACGTGTGTCGATCCCATCTTCCTAGCACGGCGGGCTGAACTGGGGCGGCTGCTGCAGGTGCGGAAAACTTCAAACAGCGCAAATACTTCAATCTTATTGGGACTTTTATGTTTAAGCCGTTTGGGGTTGAAACTCTAGGGCCATGGGGTCCGAGTGCCCACTTCGTTTTTCGAGACATCGCCAAGCGGTTTGTCGACTCCTCACGTGACCAGAGGGCTGGCCTATTTTTTGACCAAAGAATCAGCATTGCCATAAAACGTTGCCATGCTGCCAGCCTTTCGGGCACTTTTCCTGTTGACAGCGATGTGGACGAATTTTCTGATGCCTAATGATTATTTCCCCTCCTATTTAGGGATCCGTACCTCAAAAGGAAAAAAGGAACCCGTAGAGGATCACTCGTGTGTCTGTCTGTCTGTCCGTCTGTCACAGCTGATTTGCTCCGAATCTACTGGACCGATTAAGATTAAGTTGAAACTTGGTACACATATGAATTTCTGTGACCCAAACACGGACATGTTACGTACATAAATTAATTTTGATTAAGGAGTTTACGTAACATGTCCGTGTTTGGGTCACACTTTTGGGGGGCAAATTAGAAAGTTAAAAAAAAAAGTTTTGCTGACTGTACCGTGTGACATATCAAATGAAAGGGCTTGTTTTAAGGATATTATATATATTATTTTTATAATTTTAAAATACATTCTTTTGAAATCCCTTGAAATGTCCCCTCCATTTGAAATGTTTGATAAAATACAGGAAATAGTTCTTTACTTATAGGTTACAGGAAAACCTATAATCAGTCTGTGATCTTAAAATAACATGGTAAATCACTCAGTATTGTGCGTACAAACTTACATTTGCAGTTGGAATGTATGGGGATCATGTTATTCAACTACAATGTTAAGTTTGTTCTTGAGATAAATTCATCCCAACTACGGAACCCTTCATTATGCGTGGTCCGACACGCACTTTTCCGTTTTTTTTTATATACTTGTACATAGTAATACTATTATTTTATGTCTGTTAGTTTTTAAATGATGTAAATATTATATTTTAGAAATAAAGACAGTATTATTAAAAAAAATCTGGAAAAAATATTTAAGCAACATGAGGTATTCATAAATTTGTTAAGGTTACATAAAGGTCTTATGTTGTGATTATCTTTATCAGGTGAGTTAAAAGATTTTCCAATAGCTTTTTCACTTTGAAAGGGTCAAGTTAAAAGTTCGATGTGTTTTTAGGAGAGTTCAGAAAGTTATTTTTGATATGTTTTTGTAATTTCTTACCGAAAGAGTTTTAATAAAAGCAGTTTTTCTATTAGTCCGGTCAAATTAGCCCAAAAAATAGGGGTAAGGTTACATGAATTCGCATAAAGCTGAATCTTGGTTTGATTGCATCAATATAACATAAATGACAAGTGTCCCCATCGATCCCGCCTGTGCAAAAAAAGTTATTCAAGGTCAAAGCCCGCAAAAATGGGTTTTTTGCATTTTTCAACCAAACGGTAAGTTTTATCATAAAAATAAATCGAACAAAAATTGTAGAACATGCAATTATCTACAAAAATGATCATACACTTTTATTCTAAGAATGGGGGCACGTGTTAAAAAAAGTGTGGCTTGGTAATCTACTGAACTAAGAAGACTGGGGTTGGAAGTTAATTGATGATACATAAGAACCAATCCAGAGTTTACTTTTACTTGCGCCGGAAAAACTCCTCCAATTTTTTGCAATTGTAAAAAAAAAGTCGCTGCGTGTCCTCGAAATATGCTATGCCGAATAACGCAGCGCCGAAGATTACGAATAATCTAATGACGAAAGTACGAAGCAACGAATATCGTTACAACGAAAACATTTGATAACGAATCACGGAACAACGAACGCATGTTACAACGATTAACTTCACACCTAACTTACGCGGCCTAACTTACTATATTAGGTTATTTTACCTCTATTACTATTTTAACGGATAAATGTTTAGTGTACTTAAGCATAATATATTCCTAATTATGCTTTATAATGACTTGAAAAATGATAACTACTTGTTGAAGTTTGCTTAGTTCAATGATTTACCGACTGATCATAAACCTAATGACAGTTTAAGTGTAGGTACTCTGTCAATTTTAATTAACCTCAGTAGTCACAGAAAACTCTGGAGACTGAACTGATTATTAAAACAACCAGTGTCGTAGCTACCATACAAGTGTTATTTCATTATGCAACTCCTTTGCTTTTTCGATTCCTTCCTTACTCATCAACAGCCACATTCTCACTACTCAATTCTTGGTATCTGTATGAATTTCAAAAAAAGAACAAAAAAAATAACACACCTAGATATTTCAAATGCAGCAAAGGATATTTCTAACCAATTAATACATTGTTTGTATTAGATACTCAGCAATTGAAACTTTCCACGAATTAACATAGAGTTCTTACAATAATGTGCAACACCTTATGGTTTCAGAACCTTTTATAGAGGCTTCATCTATATTATACTACTAATATTATAAAGAGGTAAAATTATTTAAATTATGTAAGTTTGTTTGTTTGTATGTAGGGGGTAATCTCCGGAACTAATGATCCAATTAAAAAAACAGTTCCACTGGTAGAAAGCTACATTATTCCTGAGTGCTATAGGCTATAAGTTATGTTTATATCAAGCATATTACCCGAGTTATCACAATTTTTGTCTTGCAAGTCGAAAAGATATATATCACAAAACAGTATTCACACAAATTCTACCGGATAGTCTGTTTTAATTTTGAATATTATATTTTCTATGTCTGGTCAGCCGGTAGGCTTTAAATTATCACGCGATTTGCTATGTGGGACGAGCAATATAACACTAGGTTCGTATTCTTCTATAGTTTACATTAAATTGTCAAAAGACGAGGTAAAAGGTTACAATATTGATCATTTTTTATCGACTATTTTGTGAACTTTCAACAAAGCCAATAACTTAGTGGTCCACCGACTGCTTTGCAAACCTGTGGTTTGAGAACGACCACAGAACAGATAGACCTCTTTTATCTGTTCTGTTAGTTCCACGCGAACGAAGTTGCGGGCAGAAGCTAGTATAAGATAGTCTTTTATGCAACTGTACATAATTAGGTATTATAAATAGTTGCTTATATAACAATATTTTTTTCTAAGTAAATGTATTATAAACCCCTGATGTTTTCCCATAGACTTGATGTATTTGAAGTGATTGACCAATATCCAAATATTACAGCTAGGATCATCTCCGCATGAGGAAACTGTTAATCGGATTCTGTAATCGTCTTGAAAATTACAAAAACGTTATATAACCTCGACGAAATCTTGTTTTAAAAATAATTATTTCATAGGTTTCTTCGTCCTTTCAAAGCTTTTATTTTTTTAGCTTTGCAAAAGTGGCGGAAGTAGCTTAGCCAATGGCTTATGGTCTGTTCACACGCTATCTGAAAAGTACTTTTTAAAAGACTATAAATATTTTATACTGAACTTTGTAAATTAGCAATAAGCAAGTTTATTTCGATTTGATGTTATATTATGACCAAGAAAAATGGAATGACGGAATGACAATAAGAGCGCCATACGGCATTTCATACAAACTTTCAAGGCCTTGGTTTTCGAAATGGCTAAACCGATTTTAATAAAACTTCATACGCGTAAGCAGGATACAAAGACCTAAAAAGTTAGTTAAGAACATTTTCGAAATGTCTTATTTAAATACAGATAACTGGAAATCTCTGTTTCTATGGAAAATTTAAGTTCGGTCTAATTTGGCTGTAAAACTACTAACTAACTTTTTAGACCTTTGTATCCTGCTTATGTGTATGAAGTTTTATTAAAATCGGTTCAGTCATTTCAAAAAACAAGGGCTTGAAAGTTTGTATGAAATGCCGTAAGGTGTAAATGCTCATAATGCCTTGAAAGTTAGGTAGGCCTTTGGAGTGGGATGCGACGTGTGTCGATCCCATCTTCCTAGCACGGCGGGCTGAACTGGGGCGGCTGCTGCAGGTGCGGAAAACTTCAAACAGCGCAAATACTTCAATCTTATTGGGACTTTTATGTTTAAGCCGTTTGGGGTTGAAACTCTAGGGCCATGGGGTCCGAGTGCCCACTTCGTTTTTCGAGACATCGCCAAGCGGTTTGTCGACTCCTCACGTGACCAGAGGGCTGGCCTATTTTTTGACCAAAGAATCAGCATTGCCATAAAACGTTGCCATGCTGCCAGCCTTTCGGGCACTTTTCCTGTTGACAGCGATGTGGACGAATTTTCTGATGCCTAATGATTATTTCCCCTCCTATTTAGGGATCCGTACCTCAAAAGGAAAAAAGGAACCCGTAGAGGATCACTCGTGTGTCTGTCTGTCTGTCCGTCTGTCACAGCTGATTTGCTCCGAATCTACTGGACCGATTAAGATTAAGTTGAAACTTGGTACACATATGAATTTCTGTGACCCAAACACGGACATGTTACGTACATAAATTAATTTTGATTAAGGAGTTTACGTAACATGTCCGTGTTTGGGTCACACTTTTGGGGGGCAAATTAGAAAGTTAAAAAAAAAAGTTTTGCTGACTGTACCGTGTGACATATCAAATGAAAGGGCTTGTTTTAAGGATATTATATATATTATTTTTATAATTTTAAAATACATTCTTTTGAAATCCCTTGAAATGTCCCCTCCATTTGAAATGTTTGATAAAATACAGGAAATAGTTCTTTACTTATAGGTTACAGGAAAACCTATAATCAGTCTGTGATCTTAAAATAACATGGTAAATCACTCAATATTGTGCGTACAAACTTACATTTGCAGTTGGAATGTATGGGGATCATGTTATTCAACTACAATGTTAAGTTTGTTCTTGAGATAAATTCATCCCAACTACGGAACCCTTCATTATGCGTGGTCCGACACGCACTTTTCCGTTTTTTTTTATATACTTGTACATAGTAATACTATTATTTTATGTCTGTTAGTTTTTAAATGATGTAAATATTATATTTTAGAAATAAAGACAGTATTATTAAAAAAAATCTGGAAAAAATATTTAAGCAACATGAGGTATTCATAAATTTGTTAAGGTTACGAGTACATAAAGGTCTTATGTTGTGATTATCTTTATCAGGTGAGTTAAAAGATTTTCCAATAGCTTTTTCACTTTGAAAGGGTCAAGTTAAAAGTTCGATGTGTTTTTAGGAGAGTTCAGAAAGTTATTTTTGATATGTTTTTGTAATTTCTTACCGAAAGAGTTTTAATAAAAGCAGTTTTTCTATTAGTCCGGTCAAATTAGCCCAAAAAATAGGGGTAAGGTTACATGAATTCGCATAAAGCTGAATCTTGGTTTGATTGCATCAATATAACATAAATGACAAGTGTCCCCATCGATCCCGCCTGTGCAAAAAAAGTTATTCAAGGTCAAAGCCCGCAAAAATGGGTTTTTTGCATTTTTCAACCAAACGGTAAGTTTTATCATAAAAATAAATCGAACAAAAATTGTAGAACATGCAATTATCTACAAAAATGATCATACACTTTTATTCTAAGAATGGGGGCACGTGTTAAAAAAAGTGTGGCTTGGTAATCTTCTGAACTAAGAAGACTGGGGTTGGAAGTTAATTGATGATACATAAGAACCAATCCAGAGTTTACTTTTACTTGCGCCGGAAAAACTCCTCCAATTTTTTGCAATTGTAAAAAAAAAGTCGCTGCGTGTCCTCGAAATATGCTATGCCGAATAACGCAGCGCCGAAGATTACGAATAATCTAATGACGAAAGTACGAAGCAACGAATATCGTTACAACGAAAACATTTGATAACGAATCACGGAACAACGAACGCATGTTACAACGATTAACTTCACACCTAACTTACGCGGCCTCGAAATCATGTAACAACGATTGGACTAATACCTATTAATCTGATAATTTGGAGTAGATACCTAAATTTTGCTAACGTAATATTGTTCATATTGATCTACTAGTTTAATATTCCTGATAACTACTCCAAATTATAAGATTTGTATAGGGCATTTTTTTTTTTTTTTTTCCTTATTAGTAAGAACCAAGTTCTTACTAGTTAATTGCAATCTAGCCTAAGAAGACTAATAAACAATTTAAATCTAACTTATTATGCTACGTTATAAATTATGTTAATGCTAAGAATAGTGTCCATAATTAGGTATGCACTTTTACACACGTTCGTAACACTTCCTTAGAGTCTGGTAAAATTGATAAAACACTTTGTTCATGTGTTATATAAATAGCACAACATTGTTACTATTATTGATTCACTTACACTACACTAATTCAAATGGTTTAGTTCTCTTTAGTCTACGCACTATGCCTGTGTTGTCTAACAGCTGGATTGCCTCAACATTCACGTGTCGATGGAGTCTGTGTTCGTGGGCTTCAGCAAATTTTTGTGTGATGGTGGTGACGAATTCCATGTCGAGGTCACGGTGGAGGTCATCGTTTCTTATGTACCAGGGTGCATTTACAGCAGCCCTGAGTACTTTATTTTGGAACTGTTGAATTATTTTGACGTTGGTTGGCTTAGTACAGCCCCAAAGTTGGATACCATACGTCCAAATTGGCATCAGAATATGCTTGTATATTATCAGCTTATTATGTATTGATAAACAGGATTTCCTTCCCAGTAACCAATGCAAACGTTTATAACGAATATCGAGTTCCTGTTTTTTCTTTTTGATATGGGCTTGCCAACGCAGCTTGGCGTCGAGAGTTATGCCAAGGTATTTGGCTGTATTAGCATAAGGTATTTGCATACCATTTATGTAGAGTGGGTGGTAGTCACTGTGTTTGTTTGTGAAGTTAATGTGAACTGATTTTGACTCATTCAGATTGATCTTCCACTTTTGTGTCCAGTCGTAAACTTTGTTCACAGCTAGTTGAACTTTCTCTACCGCTTCTCTGTGGCTTGATCCGGTGGCCATAATAGCAGTATCATCTGCAAAGGTCGCTATGGTGCTGTTTTCCAGCTCTGGGATGTCACAAGTGTATAACAAGTACAAAATTGGGCCAAGCACACTTCCTTGAGGCACCCCAGCTTTTATGGTTTTTAGCTCGGAATATGCGTCCTCTTGGCGTATTCTAAACATTCTTTTAGTTAAATACGACTCTAGGATATCTACAAATTCTGGTAGCATGCGTCTGAGCTTAAATATGAGACCCTCATGCCAAACTTTGTCAAAAGCTTGCGCGACGTCTAAGAACACGGTAGCACAGACTTCTTTATTTTCTAGCGTTTTTTCAATAACATTAGTTATTCTATGTACCTGGTCTAACGTTGAGTGTTTTTCTCTGAAGCCAAACTGGTGATCTGGAACTAGGTTTTTATCTTCTATTACTGGTTTTATCCGTTTTAATAACAGTTTTTCAAATAACTTTGATAGTACGGGTAACAGAGAAATGGGTCTGTATGATGATGCTTCGTGGGGAGGTTTCCCAGGCTTCGCAATCATAATGACTTCAGCAACCTTCCATGGCTCAGGTACATATTTTAAGATAAATTAAGCATTTATTAGTTTGGTCAGCTTTACTATGGCTTTGCGTGGGAGGCGTTTTAGAATTTCCCCTGTGATGAGGTCGTAACCGGGAGACTTTTTTGAGCTAATGTTGTTTTGAATTTCTCTCATTACTTCCTTAGGAGTCACAAGCTTGATTCTTTGGTTTTGTGATAAATTTACACTCTCATGTATTTCTACAGAGCTTTCGTTGGGTTGAAAGGTTTCTTCTAAATGTTGAGCAAATCGGAACGCCTTTTGGTCATTGCTTATTGCCCATTTTCCGTTGCTATCTCTGATGGGCGGTATTTGTATAATCTGCCTTTTTAGATTTCTCGTTGCTTTCCAAAGTGAGTAATCCGTTGATTTGTCATTGGTAAGCTGAAGAAGGTTGGTATTCAGAGATTCATCCTCAAATTGTAGAATTTTTCTCTTTAGTCGTTTAGTTAGGTTATTTAGTGTTGTTTTATGACGCGGGAACCTTGTTTGCTGCCACAACTTCCTTTGTTTTCTTTTCTCTGATAGTAAATCCACAATTTCTTTAGGATGGATAAATCCCTTATATTTGCGTTTTAGCTGAGGTGTATTGCTCCACGCACATTGTTGAATATTAATAATAAATTTGTTTACTTCTGAGTCAAGCTGATCTTGCGATTTTATCGGAGTTTTAAGGTCGATAATATTATCTAGATCAAGAGCAAAACTGTCCCAATCTGTGGACTTATTAACCAAGGTTAAGTGGCTTTCTTTTAATAGGATTTTTTGACTTAGCATTAGTATAATCGGAGAATGGTTAGAGTTCATAGTAAAACTTTCCTCCAAACTGATGTAATTGGTGGATATATTTTTGCAGATGAAAAAATCTATAAGATCCGGTATTTTCTGGTGGTCAGTGGGCCAGTATGTAGGTTTGCCTGTACTCATTACTTCTTTAACTGCACTTAAGAGCTGTCTTCCTTTAGTTGTAGTAAGTCTTGAACCCCAATGCGTATGCTTAGCATTAAAATCGCCGCCTAGGATAAATCGCTGGCCTAATAATTCAAAAAGATGTAAGTATCGCTCTTTTCTTATCATGTGCCTAGGAGGCGAGTATATGGCTGCAATGGACACTTGACAAAACTTAGTTTTAACAGATACTGCCACTGCTTGAATGTCTTCTTCTTCATATTTACACTGCACGTAGTGACTAATGTTTTCTTTAATTATAACCGCACTACCCCCCCTGGCAGAGTTGCTAGGGTGGAGGGAATTATATATCATGTATCCTCTAAATTTGATAAAAGATTGCTTTGTGAAATGCGTTTCGGAGATTAAACACACGTCTATATGTTCTGTATCTAGGACCGCCTGCAACTCATGCTGATGTTTGAGGAGTCCATTGGAGTTCCACGCCATTATTTTGAGTGTGTTATTCATTTTTGATTATTCAAGACAGCTGTTTTAGTGCTGGATTCTAGCTTCTCTAATCTCTTATCAAATGAGGTAATGCACTTCAAGATCTGGTTAATCTTATCCTCTAAGTTCAGAGGTTGAGATCCTTGTTTTGCAGCTTGTGCGTAAGTACCAATGTTGGTTACTTGCATGGCTGGTTGTTTTGCAGTTGACTGGACACTTGCTTTCTGCGCCTGTTTACCAGGGTGTGTTATAGGAGGAAACTGTTGGGTATTAGGCACCGTAGGTTTCTTTTTTAAAACTTTATTTTTCATAATTTGCATCTGTTTGGCTACTTCACACCCTCTATAATTGGCAGGGTGAGGTAGGCCGCAGTGGATACATTTTGGTTTCTCTTGCGGAGATTTGGTACAATTGGCTGTAAGATGCTTGCCAGTGCATTTCACACACCTTGGCTCTTTTTGACAATATTTATGTGTATGCCCATAAGCTTGGCATCTCTTGCATTGGGGAATGAGTGCTGGATTTTTGAGTGGATGTATTTCAATTTTACACCCTAATATGTACTTAATGCCGTAGATTTTGTTGACATCTTCATCGTTATAAAATGATAAAACGAACATGTTGAGTGGTTCTTTGGTCTTCCAGCTCAATTTACTATCTACCTTTTCTATTTTTAGGCCTTGGGTTGTTAAATCTTCCTTAATTCGATCTGGTTGGCAAGAAGAGTGCAGTTTCTTTACCACAACTCTAATTGGTCTAGCCTGCTTGTTTTCGTATGAATGCCAGTGGTAGTCTTTTTCAGACAAGAACCTAGCAATTACTCTATATGAGTCTTCTGATTTGGCGTTAACCTTCACACAATCCCCATTCATCATTTTTGCTGTAAATGATTCCGCTGGTTGGCTTTCAATTAACGAATCGTAGAACGTTTGATAGTTCTTGATTCCGTCTATTATGATTGGCGGTGGTAAGGGCACTTTTTTGACCGAAGTCACTTTCTCATTTTTTTGTTGATTGTCTTGTTGGGCGCTTCCGGGTTGTTGTTTTGGAGAGAGGGAGGTGTTAAGCTTCCTTTTCTTCCTGCTCTTGGCCCTAATCCACTCAGTCTCTTTAGCAAGGTCATCCTCGTCTGTACAGTATTCCACGTCGTTTTTTGTAGTCTGAGCAGGTTCTGTAGTCCCTTTTGTTTCTTTGATGCAGTTCAATTCTCCTTGAAGTGTCTGAACTTGTTCCTGCAGGGCATCAATTTGTACATTCAATTTACGTACCATGACTTGCAGGTTTTCTCTATCTGTTTTCTCTTGGAGATAACAGTCATATAACTGCCTTTCTAGGTCAGTTTTAATAGTAATAGACTTTTTTGTAGCCATTATTAAGTTGTAGGGCGAGTTTAACACCTATACAATAAGTTATTGTAAACACTTCATGATTTCCGCACTTGTAACTAGGTCATGACACTGACCCCGATATATTGACGTAGGTACACCGCGACGCGACGTTGTTGTGATCCGTCAGCAGAAAACTCTCGCGAAAGAGCTCGCGCGCGCGATCGTACGTCCGTGCACTATACTAGGTAGACAACAACTGAAATAGGGCATAATACCTAATAATGATGTCCAAATTATTAGTAGTACAATTTTTTTGTTTTGTTTTACTGTTTTGCTGTCGTTGATACGTTCGTTGTTACATTATTTCGAGGCCGCGTAGTTAGGTGTCAAGTTTTTCGTTGTAACGTGCATTCGTTGTTCCGTGATTCGTTATCAAATGTTTTCGTTCTAACGATATTCGTTGCTGCGTACTTTCGTCATTAGTTTATTCGTAATTGCAAACCTTCAGCGCTGCGTTATTCGGCGTAGCATATTTCGAGGACACGTAGCGGACTCGTAAAAAAGGATGTAATGCGAAATGCGGCTGCAACTAAGTGTAATGTAGGTAGATCCATATTATTTAGTTAGCAAGTATGTCGGTAGATGTAAGTTGTACATGAAGCAGTCTGATTATAGTTCTGTTGTTGAACGCCTGTCTTTTATTGAATAGCCTCGAACATTACAGTGGCGACGAGGATTGCAAAATTCGAACAATTTCGCGTGTGATTGTTATTGTGGTGCATATTTCGGATTTGTCGCGAGTACGAACAGGAAGTACGATGTCGATAGGAAAAATTAAGGAGTTCGACATAAAGGCACGTGGTCAGTGTATGTGGACCGGTTAGATATGTATTTTAAAGTTAATAAAATCGGCGACGACACAAAATTACCTACGCTAATAGCCATCATGGGGGACGAGGCGTATGAATTGCTGAGTAATCTTGCAAGTCCCAGAAAGCCAGCAGAGTTAAATTATGACAGAGCGGTCGAGCTATTACGTCAACATCTGGAACCAACGCCGTCAGTACTCGCAGAACGTTATCGGTTTAGGCAACGGAGACAGGCTAGCGAGGAAACGTAGCTGCATACGTAGCCGAGCTCAAGAAACTCTCACGACATTGCAAATTCAATGAAGGGTTTAACGAGAATTTGCGGGATCAGTTCGTCTGTGGCCTAAGGAGTGACATAATTCGTCAACGACTTTTCGCGGACGCGGTAAGGTTGGCGAGTTCATTAGAAGCGGCGGAACGGGACGCGGCCGCGGTGGAGTCGAAGGCACCGGGCAGCGGAGGTGACGTAACAGGGGGCGGGGCACTGTCAGGGCAGGCGGTGCACGCGCTCGGCAGCAGCCGAGATGGCGGCGGCGCGGCACAGCGGGCGCCGCGAGGCGCGCGCGTCGTCGCGTCGCGGGGGGCGGCGGGAGCGGCGGAGGCGCGCCACAGTTTCGCGACTAGCAGGCGGCCGCATGCTGGCGGCCGCGGCGGTGGTGCAAGCAGTGGCGGCCGGGTGTTGAGTTGTGCGGGGTGCGGAGCGACGGAGCACTCGTATTCTGAGTGTCGATTTCGTAACTACGTGTGCAGCAGCTGCAGGCAGCCGGGACACCTGCGACGCGTGTGCTCGGACAGGGCGGTGAACGCAGGCAAAGGCTCAGGCCCCAGACGTTCGGCAGCGTACTACGGGGATGCGTGTGAACATCTGCCAGAAGAGGAGAGGTCGACAGAAGAGGAATTTCATCATCTGTGCTTGAACGACTACAAAGCGGTAAAGTTGCCTATATGTATTGATAACGTTATCATTTCTATGGAGGTCGATACTGGTACCGCGGTATCGTGCATTAGTGAAGCAATGTATAAAAAGTGTTTCGCAATTCATAAATTAGAACCAAGTAATTTAGTATTAAATTTTTATGATGGCTCAAAAATTAAACCCCTAGGAGTGTTCAACCCGATTGTAGTTTACGGGGATTGTAGTAAACAACTAGAATTATTTGTTATTGGTGGAGGTACCACTTCATTACTAGGCCGACAGTGGTTAACAGAATTAAAAATAAAAATTCCAGTTTTTAGCAACTGTAACAATGTAAATTGGAAAGAAGTCAACATGCCTAAGGAGATTAATGTACTGTTAAACAGGTATAAGGAATTATTCAGCGGCGGGTTGGGGCTGTACACTGGGGGCAAGGCAACGCTGCGCGTGCGCGACGGCGCGACACCGGTGTTCCACCGCGCGCGGCCAGTGCCGTACGCGCTGCTCGGGCGGCTCGACACCGAGCTGGACGCCATGCTGCGCGACGGCATCATCGAGGCCGTTGACTGCTCCGACTGGGCCTCGCCGCTTGTACCGGTAAATAAACCTGACAGTTCTCTGAGAATCTGTGCTGATTATAAGGCGACCGTAAACCCAGTCTTACTTACTGATTGCTATCCATTGCCTAGAATCGAGGATTTAATAGTAAAACTTAGCGGAGCACATTATTTTTCAAAAATAGATTTAAGCCAAGCTTATAATCAAATAGAACTCGATGATTCTAAGAAATTTACAGTAATAAATACCCGTAGGGGTCTTTATAGGTATAATCGATTAGTATAGCGAATCATGTGCAATTTGTTGAAGGGGATCCCTAACGTTGAAATATTCCTTGACGACGTGAAAATAGGAGGGAAAAACAAAAAAGAACATTTAGATGCACTAGAACAGGTTTTTACATTACACATTAGAGTACATCGTTCCGGGTTAAAGTTGAAAAGTAGCAAATGTGTGTTCTTAGTAAAAGAAGTACAATATTTGGGATATGTTATTAGTAACGAGGGAATAAAAACAGATCCAGCCAAGGTGGAGGCCATAGTTAATATTCCTCGTCCGTCTAAAATAACGGAGTTAAGGTCGTTTCTAGGAATCATAAACTTCTATGGGAAATTTGTTAGGAACATGAGTAGTATGTTAGTACCACTTTATGAACTACTAAAGAAAGGTAAACAATGGCATTGGTGGATTGAGGGCGAGAAATCATTCGTGGAAATTAAAAAAATACTAGCGGGCGCGGAGGTATTGGCTCATTACGATCCTAAGAAACCACTATTACTGACAAGTGACGCGAGCGCGCGTGGGGTAGGGGGGGTCCTCTCGCAGCCAGGCGACCGGGGCGAGCGACCGATAGCCTACGCGTCGCGCACACTTACAGAAGCGGAAAAAAATTACTCGCAAATACATCGCGAGGCGCTAGCGATTATATTTTGTGTCAATAAATTTCACCAGTATTTATACGGGCGTCATTTCACCTTACGTACGGATCATAAACCGTTAGTGTCAATATTTGGTCCAAATACAGGAATACCGACTATGGTGGCGAGCCGAATGCAAAGATGGGCTATTATTTTATCAGCTTACTCATTTAATATTGAGTACGTGCGCACCGATCAAAACGGAGCGGACGGGTTTTCAAGGTTACCGCTAGCGCCGAGTAAACAAACAATTACGGCTGCACAGCCGGAGCAAACTCATTTGCATTTTGTGCAACAGTCATTGTTATTAGATTATAATGAGGTAAAACATCAAACAATGCGGGATGCGGAACTGTCAAAAATATTGAGTTATCTGAGAGACGGTTGGCCTATTGAATGTGACTTGAGCAACCTAAAACCGTACTTTAACAGGAGGAATGAACTTTATGAAGAATTAGGATGTATTATGTGGGGGCACAGGCTCGTGGTACCGGGAGCGTGTCGAAATAAAATGCTATTAATGTTGCATGAACCACACATGGGTATAGTGAAATCAGAGGCTTTAGCACGTAGCTATGTATGGTGGCCCGGGGTAGATGAAGCAGTAGAACACATGTGTCGGGCGTGCGAAGTTTGTGCAGCCCAGGCGGGCGCGCCGCCTCGGCAGACACCGCGCATGTGGCCCTGGCCAAACCGACCGTGGAGCCGGATACACATTGACTACATGGGACCTATAGGTGGTAGAACATACCTAGTTGTAGTAGATGCCACGTCTAAATGGTTGGAGGTTTTCAATGTATCAAGCACTACAGCTTTTAGTCTCATAGATAGATTAACTGAGTTATTTAGTAGATGGGGATTGCCTAAGCAAATAGTTAGTGATAATGGTACACAGTTCGCATCGCAAGAATTTAATGAATTTACAAAAGGTAACGGTATAGAATAAATTTTTACAGCCCCTTACCACCCCGCTTCAAATGGATTAGCAGAAAATGCCGTTAGACTACTTAAACGAGTTATTAAAAAGGCTATTACAGAAAAACACAATATAGACAGGGCATTGTGGAAATTCTTACTGCATCATAGGAATGTAGAACACTCGACAACCGGAGAAAGCCCCGCAATGATTTTATTAGGCAGGCGTATACGTACACGATTGGATACTATAAAACCGGATAGGGAAAACAAGGTACATCGAGCACAACAACGACAGGCTGAATCTGTACAGGGGGCGAATAGGTGCATAGGGGGTGAAGGGGAAGAGGTATGGTACCGACAATACTTAAAAGGGGAGAGATGGATTCCCGGTCGAGTAGTAGATAGTCGAGGTCCTAGCGACTACCGAGTCCAGGGTCAAAGTGGGGAAATAGTCCATAGGCATATTGATCAATTACGTAGAAGAACAGGGAACAGATTATCCTTAGCATCTAGTGGTCCTAGTATTACGGAGCGATCAGACACAGATTCACAGACAACTGGTAAGGAGGATGACGGCAGTGGTAGTGGTGAGCGGGCTCAGTCGGAGGGGTCGCCGGATCGCGTCGTGTCGCTGCGCGGAGTGGCGTCACCGGCTCGGCCGAATAATGAGGCACCAATAGAGGTTCAGGCTTCAGCTGAGAGTCAGGTTGCCTTGCCTCAAGTGCCACAGACTCCACAACGTGCCGTTAGACAGTGTAGGTTTAAAGTTCGTAATTATAAGGTTTAGAATAAGTATTGTTATTACAGTTAAGTTAGTTATTAAGTTGTTAGTTGTTAACTGTAGTATTAATTTAGTAAGGAGGAGTGTAATGTAGGTAGATCCATATTATTTAGTTAGCAAGTATGTCGGTAGATGTAAGTTGTACATGAAGCAGTCTGATTATAGTTCTGTTGTTGAACGCCTGTCTTTTATTGAATAGCCTCGAACATTACACTAAGTTGGTTTGTTTTGTTCATCAGCATGTAACAGTTGTCAAGGCCCGTCGTGCTCCAATGTTGAATCGCCATCGGAAGAGAATTCCTGCGATATCAGTGAGGAGACGTCTGATGCATCGGTTTTAGAACAGTTCACGTGTATCGAGCTGGATGAAGAAAAAGACGAAGACACTTCTTTTGAAGTTCCGGTAGAAGCCATAATCTTCTACCGGAACTTCAAAAGCATGTATTCTGACGAATAGTTACATTTCACAAACGTTGCTCCACACTAGGAATTTCTCCTGTATCGTGGGTGCGTTTACAAACATTTAAACTCACATACACAAACAACCAGACCCGGAACGATTGGACGGCTTGTTCCGTGCGGGAATCGAACCCGCAACACGCAACGCAGCAGCCGTATCTCCATAGTTCCATTTTTAACCGACTTCCAAAAAAGAGGAGGTTATATTATGTTCGGCTGTATGTTTTTTTTTTTTCTAAATTTTTTTCCTGATGTATTTTTATGATAAACTTACCATTTGGCTGAAAAATGCAAACGAACCATTTTTGCGAACTTTGACCTTGAATAACTTTTTTTGCACAAGCGGGATAGATGGGGTCTTTTGACATTTATTTTTAAATATGGATGTTATAAATAATCAATCCAAGATTCAGCTATAAGCGAATTAATGTAACCTTGAATGTCTATTTTGATCGGACTACAGTTTGTCTGGTTTACGGATTGTTAAAGAGTTTCGGAAATATTTTTTAATCACCAGTATTATAATTATTTAGGTACATCCACGTAACGTTAATCAAGCCAATGTAATTTCTATAAAACAATAATTTATTGGTTTTCATTATCTGAAAACCAAATTTAAATTGAAATGTCAGCAAAATTAACAATGATTTCCTGTTTTGTTTGGATTCAATTGGCTTAATTATGCGTATTTCATTGCAAGCAGTACTTTCTTGTTGCTGATATTATTGAAGTCTTTACACACGCTTTTTTTTTTTTTTTTGGAAGGAAAATTATCAAATAACTTCTCCCGCTCTGGGCTGAGCGGGAGGGCGTGTCGGGTGCGCCAAAGTTCACCTAAATTTTCAACTCCGATAATTGGAAATCCGAAAATGTTCTTCCTAACATTTTTTATCCTAACAATCACAATTCCTAACTACTCTGTCTCTAATGTTCATAATTCCGAAGCATTTAACTTCATAATGTCAGTAGCAATAAACATCTAATAGACTTTTAGTTGTTTTCCTATATTTTCTCAACATAACAATCTTTTACAATATTATTCAAAGTCATATTTTAATTTTATTTATAGCGGTGTGTACCTGCAAAGATATCCATAGGTTAGGTTAGGTTAGAACTGTGACCAACTACGCGCGAGCCGAGCGAGCGAAGCGAGCGGTGCCGCGGCAGCGGCCGGCGAGCGCTACCTCGAAATTGGTCGCGAAATTTTTATAAGTATTTTTTTATAGTGCCCCCAAGACGACATTCTGACCTGAATTTCATTCATTTAAGACAAAAATCTGTGAAACGACCTTAAATCATTCTAAACAGTCGGTTTTTTAGACAATAATTATCTCATGTATAGTTATAGTTTTAGGGATAAAAGCGTTATGATAAAAAACAGTAGGAGTTTAAATATATTTACATTAATAATATTATTAATTACAATTTTCGGAAACATGAGTGTTATGAACATCGCCGGTAGCACTACAAATAGTATGAATGAAAACTTTAGGATGAAAAATTTTAGGAAGAGTGATCATTCGGATTACAAATCGTTAGGAAGAACAATTTCGGGTAAAGAACTTTAGTTGAGCCAATATGGACCCGGGCGTGTCAGACTTTTACTGACTAAAACCCACCCGTATTCCTTCATTTGCCTGTGTGCCAGGGCCACGATATCCCTTTCGGACAAACTCGCAACCCTGGCAGGCATTGGCCCTATCGGACCCCGTCAGTTGGTGCTGACAACTCTTTGAGGCGCGCGTGGAATACGACGCGCCGTCGACCCGGGCCTGGTCCTTATCGGACGGTGAGCTACCCATCGCTCACCGTCCGCAGGCCCGCGCCTACGGTGGCCGGAAATCGGCTTGCGACTCCCGATGCCCGGGGCGTCTCCTGCGGCGACTAGGGGCGCGAGGGCGCGAACTTTGCCTCTCCCTCACGCGTTCCGCCTCCTCCTTCGCAAGCATTACTGCTTCGCAGAAGGAGCTGACGGCCTTCCATGCATTCTCGCTCCGAACCATGGCCTGAACCAGGGCCGGACGCGAGAGATCGCCGCCGCCGATCGCCTCCGTTAGGACACAGCGGTGCTCCGCCCAAGCTGGGCAGACCTCCACCGTATGCTCCACCGTGTCCTCCGGGCGATCCACACAGTGGTGACACCCGGGCGTTTCCTCCCGCTTTATCCTGAATAGGAACCTCCCGAAACAACCGTGTCCGGTGAGGACCTGCGTCAGGCGGAAGGTGAGGACGCCGTGGCGCCTCTCTAGCCACTCCTCAAAGAGGGGACTTATCGCCACAATTGTGGCGTGCCCAGCGCTGGGTTGCGACAATCGCACTCTCCATGCCGCCATAAGATCCCGCCGGAGCTCTGTCCCCTGTGCCGTGATTTCTCGCGGCAGCGGAGTTTCACCCCGGCGTTTCACCTCCTCGCGCCACTCCCAGACGTGCGCGACGACTTTTGCCTCCAGATCCCATGGCGGTAGTCCGGCAAGGAGGCTCGCCGCCTCACGGGAGACCGTGCGGTATCCTCGGACCAGCCTGATGGCCATGACCCTTTGGGACGCGTTCAACCGCTGGGCTGGTCGCAGCCTTATGGAACGCGCCCACACCGGTTCCCCGTAAAGGGCCATGGACCGCACGATCCCCGCGTACAGCCTCCGGCAGGAGGCGTTTGGACCCCCTAGATTGGGCAGGAGCCGCTTTAAGGCAGCCCCGGTTCGCTCCAGTCTGGGAGACAACCGTCGAAAATGCTCCACGAAGTTCCACCGGCTGTCGAGGACGAGTCCCAGGTACTTCATCGTCGACTCGACGCCGATCTGAACCCCTCCTGCCGTTATTTGGGAACCCGACAGTGGCGCGTTCCGAGGACCATAAAAACACTTGGCCTCGGACTTGTGCAAGGCCACCTCGAGTCCCAATTGCCGGATCCTATTGACGATTGTCGCAACCCCACGTGCCGCCAGTTCAGCCGCCGCCTGATGCAACCTATCCTGCGCCAGGACCAGCGTGTCGTCAGCGTAGCAGACTACGCTGACGCCGCTAGGGAGGTCGGCGCGGAGCACCCAGTCGTAACCGATGTCCCACAGATGCGGCCCCAGGACAGATCCCTGTGGGACACCGCACGACATCTCTCGCCGGTTCCACTCTCCGTGGTGACCAGGGTAGATGACGGCCCTGTCCGTCAAATAGGCCTCGACCACTCGACAGAGGTAGGTCGGCATCCGGTGATACCGAAGTGCCTCCCTAATGCAACTCCAGGGCAGGGTATTGAAGGCATTGGCGATGTCAAGTGACACCGCCAAGACGACCCCACCCCGGGTAACAGCATCCCCCGTCGTGAGGGCTCGAACGCGCATGATGGCGTCCACCGTAGAGCGCCCCTTGCGGAAACCAAACTGGCTCTCCGCCAAATCCGGCCCCACCCGCACCAGCCGCCCGACAAGGCGGTCTGCAATTACTCTTTCAAAGAGCTTGCCCACCTCGTCGAGCAGCACAATGGGCCGGTAAGCGGACGGAGAGTCCACCGGGCGCCCAGGCTTCTTAATAAGGACCAGTTTCCCCGTCTTCCAACGAAGTGGGAACTGGCCCCTCTCCAAGCAAGCGCTTAAGAGCCCCCTTAGTCGAGGCCCGAGAGCCTCTAAGGCTAGAACCCAGGCTTTTCCAGGTAAGCCGTCGGGTCCTGGGGCGGTATTTTTGGCATTGAGCCTACGTACCGCCACTCTCAAATCTACCTCGGTCACCTCCGGAGTATTGTCGTCGTCG
This sequence comes from Tiliacea aurago, assembly GCA_948098905.1. NCBI lineage: Eukaryota > Metazoa > Arthropoda > Insecta > Lepidoptera > Noctuidae > Tiliacea > Tiliacea aurago. The sequence continues at coordinate 4,118,136 of OX402579.1, read as the reverse complement.
TCATTGGTGTGGTCCGCATCGGGTACCGCAGGAGGCGGAGCCATGGGTGGGGGAGTATGTTCCCCTCGCGAAGGGAACAGAGCGCTCATCACGTCCTCTACGCCGGAGACTCTGTGTCAGTGGGGGAGCCCATGGGCGGAGCTTATCTCGCACCCATTTGTAGGGGCGTCCCCATGGGTCTCTGTTCAGAGTCTCCAGCGACTCCTCGCGGGCCAGTCCTCTGGCCCGCTCGATCTCCGCTCTGAGGGCGGTCTTCGCCGCTCTGTACCCGTCATACAGCTCCGCCTGAATGGCTTCCGTATCCGGAGGGCGGATACGGAGCCTGCGGTGCCTGGAGTATCGGTGGCGCACAGCAACGCACGCCTCGCGTAAAGCGGTCAGCTCAGGTCACCAGTACACCTGGCGCCGAGCACGTCCGGGCTGGACCCGGGGCATTGCCACGTCACATATTTCGGACATGGCCTCCCGGAACCACTCCGCCTCGTCATTGATATCGGCAGGCCTGTCCGGTGATGATACCCAGGCCTGCACGATCGAGGCTTCCAGGAGGAGCTCCCGGTCCAGCTGCTTCAGCGCCAACCGCGGACCACTCGGGGTCTGTCGGACCGGCGCACCCGAGGTCTGGGCGGAGACGTCAAACCGGATGTACCGGTGATCGGAACAGGTCTCCACCCCCTCCATGACGCGCCAGTCAATGACACGTGGCGACAGAGCGGGGCTGGCGAACGAGATATCCACCACTGATTCACCCCGCATCCGCACACACGTAGGGACAGAACCCCGGTTTAGGATGACCAAGCCTGTCTCCAGAGCCCAGTCCTCCACCATCCTGCCCCGTGTGTCTGTATACCGGGAACCCCAAGCCACGTTCTTGGCATTGAAGTCCCCGAGTACGATCACGGGGAGGGGATGGTACCCGACGACGACGACTCTCAACTCCCCAAGGGAGTTGTGGAACTCGGCGAGAGTTCGGTTCGGGGAGAAGTATACTCCTACCACGACAATCTCCCCGAACCGTGCTGCCACGCAACCCCGTCCCCTCTTGACGGCCTCGAGGGACGGGGTACCGGCGGCGGCCGACGAAATTAGGGTCACTGAGCCGCTCAGGTCCTCCACCCAGTCATCGGGACAAAATACGGCTCAGCGACCACGGCGATGTTAATCGACCACTGCGCCATGCTCTGGAGCAACAGATCCTGAGCGCAGGCGCAGTGGTTGATGTTCGCCTGGAGGAGGCGTAATGGGGCCATTTATTGGCATTCCATATCAGCCTCCTCACGGGCCCTCTGGGATGGCCCTACCGTGGTTTAACTGCGGCAACGACGACGGTGGAGGCGGCAGTGGCGGCGGCAATCTTGGCGGCTGCGGCGGTAACGGCGGTGGCGGAGGGCTTGCTCATACCCCTGGGTTTGGGGGGGGGGCGCAGGCCTTGCCTCCAGCCCGGTGATCGGCCGGCTTGCCAGCCGCCGCACATGCAAAGCAGTGCGGCATGGCCTCGCAAGAGCCAGCCTGGTGACCGGGCCGACCACAGCGGAAGCAGTCCTCGCTGCGGTCCACCTCCGAGGTGCAGCATGCTCCCACGTGGTGTCCCACCCGGCAGCGGTAGCACCTCAGAGGTCTGGGATCCAGCAGTTTCACCTGCGCGGATACCCATCCCACCCGGAGCCTTTGGCCCTCCCCGGATATTTTTTGGGCCGCCGACACGGGGCAGCTCACCGTAATGGTTTGCATCCCCGATTTGTCAGGACGGAGGGTGCCAGCCCTCACCTGCTCGGCAGAGCACTCTCCAGTCCTAGCCACGGCGGCCACAACATCTTCCGCCGTCACGCAGTCGTCCAGGCCCAGGATGCGCATGTCAGCGCACTTGGTGGGCCTGGAGACTCGGGCCTCCTCCGCATTGAGCTCCTCCGCATTGGGGATGCAAACCATTACGTCAGCAGTCGGGCCGCTGGCCGCACCGGGGATCTCCAGCATCCGAGCCCCCGTCGCAGTGACACACGCTTGACTTGGGGAGTAAGCTGGTGAATGTGTGACGAGAGCGTTACGGAAAGAGGCGAACGGAAGTTGTTTAAATTTTAAACATGGAATACACCGCGTCACCGCTGCGGTCCGTCCCGCTTAATAGCTACTTTTTTTAATTCACACTGGCTGTTTATACACTCACAAGACCGCAGCTTTTTTTAAGTAAAACTTCTTTTGCTAGCGAACGGTGATTTCTGTTTTACTTCAGTCGTGTGATCGCTTTTTTTTCTCTCACATAGTTCAATTTGACAGTCAGACTTGCTCAGCGCGCTATGGAGTGGGCTATGCTCGGAATTTGTTTGAAGGATAAAATCAAAAATAAAATAATCCGAAAAGAGCATCGTAACTCCGGTTCTTTTCCAGATAATTTAATTTTTCATAGCTCGCAGTTAGAAAAAACCTACATCTCTTCAGTAAGATAAGTGATAGGCATAATTTTAACACTACAAATAGGAACAAATTAGATCAACCACGTTTCAGATTGTCAAAAGTACACACTTCTTTTATGGGGTACTGTGTAAAATGTTATAATAAAATACCACTCGATATTCTTCAACTAAATGAGAAGAAATTTAAAACATGCATTAAACGCACACTATGTAGACAAGCATATTATAGGTTGGATGATTATATCGTAGATAAAAATGCTTAGCTTAATGCTGGTCCTGCTCCACAACCACTTGGGCTCACCTGTTAAAATTATAATATTTGGAAGAGATGCTTCCCCCCTTTTTTATGTTCTGACATTACAATCATATTTATTATATAAAATGTACTTAATCAAGTTTTAGTTGTTGAATACTTCAATAGGTAATTATGTTTATCCTTTTGCTTGTAAAATTTTATTTATCTTTGAAATGCATTGCAAGCTATAGTTTTGTATAATTTAAAAGCATTTTTTCAATTTTTGTAAATGTGAGTACCATGGAGCCGTTTATTATGTTATGATGTACTAACTTTTTTAAGTCAACACTTAAAAAAGTTTGGCAGTTAAGAGTATGTCATGCTCACTTAAATGTCTCGCTGATGGTGGCGCGTGTGTTGGATCATTCGGTTCCCTACAAAATGGTTGAGCTGGATGGTGCTGATCCACGCGTCATGCTCGTGAACGGGCGCCGTCAGTTGTGACTGGTCTTTTCCTATCTGCCAGGGCTTATTTGTAATATTTTATATTGTTTTTTTAAATTATTTTATATTTTTACATTGTTCTCACATAATAGAAGCGACAAGAATAATGTACCCAGGTATTTGTAATATCTTGATTTAAAAGAGTGTCCTTGGAGTTTCTTGCCTATTCTTTTCCATAGAGATCTACGTTTTGGAATGAGCAAATAGCTTCAACTTTCTGACTAACTGACCGACTCTTTGACAATTCAAAAGTGCCTGTAATTGGTTTAATTGAAATAAATGCTTTGAGTTTGAGTTTGAGTTTGCAGAGTAAACAAACTGAAGTGGCAGTGGGCTGGCCATGTTTGTCGAAGGATTGATGGCCATCGGAGCAGATGAGTCCTGGGGTGGAGACCGCTTATCGGCAAGCGTAGTGTGGGACGCCCCCCATAGATATGGACCGACGACCATAAGAAGGTGACTGGGACAGATTGAATGCGGATGGCGGAGGACAAGGTATTGTTGTGGAGCCTGGGAGAGGCTTATGTCCAGCAATGGCCTGCGATAGGCTGACTTTGAGTAGTTCAATTATATTTTTCTTTAGACTTGGCAGTATTTTCCAACAATCTTTGTAACTAAACACTTATAATTTGGATATCATTGTTTCCAATCACTCAAGTAAAAAAAATTTTGGTTGAAGCTTTTAATAAAAACATCGATTCTCCGGTCTATGATCAAGTTCATTGTCTTGAATAATAGCAAAATCTGTCAATAAACTTTCAAAACACTTCGCTAACACTTCGATTATTTACAAATAACTGTAAAACAAAATAAAAAAGACCAGAGCGTTCACAAGGACCAATTTTCAAGCAATTTTAAAATCAAGACATTAAAAACGGCAAACTTTTTATCGCCCGTCCAAATTATTCGAACAACTGGAGCAACTTTCGAGAGGAACTTTGCCGGACCTGCATCACGATCAATACTAATATTTGATTCGATATCTCGATACCATTGAAAGGCCAGCCCTGATTTTATCGATAACCGTCATAACCAATACTGATTTTGGGGTACCTCCTGACCGTATCTATAGGGTCAGCAAGGGTCAATATGAATAGATGAGACTCAATATAAAAGGCTGGTAGCAGAGATTGAAAAAGGTCCGAAGATAGTCACATAAATTTAGTTCTCAAGTACACTCTGGATAAGTAGAGTTTATTTCCGAAGATTTGGGCCGAAGTTCCTTACGTACTAAACGGATGAGATACATAGGTGGCGTCAGCGGGAGTGACGAATGTCGGTATAATGTGACGATGTCGATATAGTGTGAAAGCTACATTTTATAAAACATAAGTGGGAATATCTCTACTTAATCGACTTCTTTGCTTTTATTAGTACTACACACTGTGCGAAAGTTGTAAGAAACACCACCTTTTGCTTTACGACCCTCAGTATCTTACTAAAAAGCGACGCTCTGATAGAATCTGTAAAACTGTGCTCTGCCTGTTTGCGTTGGTAGGTCGCCAGTTCAACCACATTAGCTCTAAGCTTTATAATAATATAAATAGGAGAGTCCAAATCTACCCTTTAACAAGGAACTTACTGAAAAAAGTTGACAGTCTGGCTGAAATCCTATGATGCAACTGAGCAACTTTTAGTTTCTTAAATAAACTCTCATGCTAGCATCTCATATTAGACTAATTGCACATCTTACTCACACTCACACTCTCACTCACACACACTCACAAACACTCTTACCCTCACTTCCACTCTACATCATTACATACAAACTTTTGAGTGAATTTTTCTTTTGTAATTGTTAATTTTAATATAAGACTTCCTTAAAGATGTGTGTCTGGAACAAATGTCTCCCATGTATGTTGTGTGGGGCGTTGATAGCTGCGCCACAGTATTTTACTTTTGCAGCTATCTTCGTGTCTTTTGTTAAGTTACTCATAAAATAAATAAATCCTTAATAAATCCTAAAATCCTTATTAACTTCCGGGCTACTATTCCTTCTCATAATTGTACGTTGTAAACTATTCGTATCTTATTATAAGTTGCTTAAAGTAAAAAAAGCCCACAAAATTAAAATTTTCTTAATTTGCTATTATTGATATTCGTTTTTTGCTATTTGCAGGTCAGTGTCAGGTCGTATCTTAATCACAATATGATTCGCGACTTTAACAGATATGTATTTACATAATTATAATCATAAGAATCATTTATACATCTCTCTAGGTTAGAGTTATTCCCCAATGTCGTGAATTCATGAAAAAAACATTCAATGGAACAAATTTAAATCTTTATCTGTGTGGTGCCGGACGTAAAGAATAGCACTCCCCTATTTCTTCCCGTGGGTGTCATAAAAGATGACTAAAGGACTTACTAGAGAATGGGCAGTAGCGTTCTGTATGCATTTTAACACCATACTGCGATCGCAAACCCGCCTGCTAAGCGTGGTGATTATGGCAAACCCCCCTTTGGTGGAGGCCTATGTCCAGCAGTGGACGTCTTTCGGCTGAAATGATGATGATGATGATAGCGGTTAAAATCGCGAATCATATTTTGGTTAAGATAATTATAACCTAAATCTGACCTGCAATTTGAAAAAAACGTAAGAAAATTAGAATTTTGCGGGCTACAGCTGCGGATTCACCGTGAAGATTCTGTACAAGAATTTATAACATAATTCCATAAATTTATAACATAATTCCATAAATTTATAACATAATTCCATAAATTTATAACATAATTCCATAAATTTATAACATAATGCTTGTCAGTAAAATGAAATGGAATCAAATCATTGCACCTTGAAAATTATGGAGTTTCTTTTTTTCGTTTAAATAAAATTATTATTTTATATATTTTTATATAATTATATTCTAAAACCAATAGTGACTCATTGTATTTGTTTACGTCCATGTTTGACCCAAAAACAAATGAAAAGAACTAAGAAACCCTTTTTAGGGTTCCGTACCCAAAAGGTAAAACGGGAACCCTATTACTAAGGCCCCACCGTCTGTCTGTCTGTCCGTCTGTCACCAGACTGTATCTCATGAGCCGTGATAGTTAGACAGTTGAAATTTTCACAGATGATGTATTTCTGTTGCCGCTATAACAACAAATACTAAAAAACAGAATAAAATAAATATTTAACGGGGCTTCCATACAACAAACGTGATTTTTGTGCTCGATATTGATAACGGCAACAGGTAGACGCTTGAAATATTCAGTCTTTAGTTATATATTCACTTAAAAATAAATAACTGAATAAAAATAAAACAATTAGGTATTTCAGGGGGGCTCCCTTAGAACAAACGTGATTTTTTTGCCGTTTTTGTAGATAATGATACGGAACCTTTCGTGCGCGAGTCCGACTCGAACTTGGCCGGTTTTTTAAAGTAACCTAACAAACGTAGATTTTTTGATGTATAACATCTTTCCTTTCGCTTTTTGTGGGACTGATTTCGTGAAAAGCGACGCAAGTGAGTTACCAGGAAGAGACAGCTTCAGTATGGAAAAAGTAAGTACTTTTTAATAGCATGGAATTAGTAAGTACTTTGTATTAGCATGGAATTAGTGTACCTAGTCATGGAATTAATAAGTACTATATAGATTGTAAGTAAAGGGGGTTGGATTAATTAATCGAATAAATATTTCAGTATTTAGCTTTTTTAAATTTTGAGGTTCATTTCTGTCACTGTTCAGTTGCTTATTACACGGTGAGATGTCCGATGTTACACGTCATATATGCGACTACTGTAAGGCTCGCTCGTTTTTTAAGTGAATACTTCTTTAGGCGCGTTGAGCACTTTTTGAGTGAACAAAAATCATGGAACTCGCGTCATTATCACCGAACGCTTTCCATGAGCTATATGCATACTGTTTTCACTTCTATCGGCAGTCCCTAAAGACTGCCCGCATGTTTTTTTTCACTTATAGATAGACTCGCCGCATTGTTGTATTTTGTATCAATATTTGAATTTATTCTGTTTTTTTTTTACATACATTGACAGCTGAACGAACAGAACGCAGTACGCCCGCGTCCCTTCGCTTGTCATAGACTATAGACAACGATCTATACCTAGCATGGATAAGTGATGTTTGAGCGTCGAGCGTGAGCCGATCATAATATTTATTGTACGTACGGTTTTTATTAATTTTTGTTTTTTATTTAATATAACTTGTTGTTTTAGTTATTTGATATTCCCCCCTATTTATATGTGTCCGCAGCAACAAGCAGAATCAGAATACCACCGTGCGGTATTAATTTTTTATTTAAATATTGCAGCATTATGCTGAGATATAATAATATGGCGTCGCACAAGTCTAGATTGTTTTTTTTTTTTATTTTGGGTTCCGTACCAAAATCGTAAAAAGTGACCCTTATGGTGAGACTAAGTCTGTCTGTCTGTCTGCCTGTCACACCTGGATATCTCAAGAACTTCAATGCTATCAACTTGAAATTTAGAATAATTTTAGATGACGTTTGCCCAACTATTTTGCAAACAAGAAATAAATTTAATAAAAATATATGTTTTTTGCAAAAGGGACTGAAAGGGGGTCTTAAAAATTTGAAGTGGGGCTACTAGGGCCCATCATAATGAAAGAGTGCTGTTTGCACATTCTTAAACATTTTTTTACGCAGCATAGTTTCTGACTTTTAATGAAAAATGTAAAAAAAATAGCTTTCCCCCCCTTATCTCCAAAATTTGCATAGATAAAAATCTGAAATTATTCTATGTCATAGAAGTTTATGTAAAGATTACAGAAAAAATAAAACGATGTCTCTAAATAGCACAGTTTTTCAGAAATCATCAACATCATATACATCATGTACGGAACCCTCGGTGCACGAGTCCGACTCGCTCTTGACGGGTTTTTGTTTTTTATTGTAAGTTAGTTTCTTTGTTATTGTAAGTTATTATAATATATTGTTAGTTTTTAATGCTCCTTTTTATTCTTTGTATTTCTTTATTAATTATTTATCTATATATGATTTACATGACGTTTCTACAGCCGGTCGTACGTAATTCGTATCACTTTGTCCTGGAGCAGCTGACCTACGGAGTTTCAATAAAATGCGAGGCCACCTTATACAAAACTGACGTGCGGCTTACTGTACTTATTCTCCATTGCGCAAAACAGTTTTCTTCATTAAATAATTCATGCATATTACGACAGGCAACGAGGCTTTCTAAGTACGAACTTAAGATACGTTTTAGTAAACGTAATAAAGTATTTTCTAGGTCCTCGGAATAAAAACTAAATCTAGTGAAAAACCTAGGTGAGTGTCGATATCGACAAAAACATTCGCCCAACACTATCTCCTCCCAAGATAAGTTCGACAAGTTACCGTCTTCCACTAAAATATGTAGCGACACGGTATTGAAAAGTTCTGCTTTGTAGAACAGCTTCCCTTTTATCTAGCAAATTATAAGTTCATATAGTTCATTAAGCGCTTGTCAAGTAAATGGAGTAGGAGTTAGTTTTAATACTAGATAAACTTTCTGCCTTATGATTAAATAAATTAGTAGAAGATACGAAACACATTTTTTTTTTTATATACTGATGTGGTTGTTTTTTACTATTTTTTATTATTTTATGTACAGTAATGTCATGAATATTTACTTGTAAAGCATTATATTATTTTAATTATTGAGAAAGTGAAGCCAATGTGTGTTATTGCTTTTTTTTTTTTCGTTTTTCTTTTATTCTCAGTTTTAATCATGGTCTGGCAGTTTGAGTCATTTATGCGGCCTACCCAAATGTCCTTTTTTTAGTATTAATCGTCGCATTTCTGAGTAGAGCTGCACGATTACTGACAAATGCGTGCACTGACTGGTCAAGTCCACTCAACCTGTGTGGTTCTTTCCTCAAAAGACCATTTCAGGCACCAATCTGCATGGCCTTCACATTATCTGACCAAGATTATGTCTGGACTTTATAAGAGACAGTGACCTCTGAGTTTGTTTCGGCGTTTCTTCTCAGAGTAGTCAGATAGGAAACGCCGACCTCATCTAGTTTTTAAAACATGATTGACGTGTAAAAGTGTTTGTACAAACCTACTAACAGAAAAAAAAATCATTTATCATCATTTAAACTGGGTGTTGCTTTTTTTAAAGTCCGTGTGTCATAACGTACAATTTATAAATTGAAATTGTTTTTGTATGGTTTCATCGTTTCTTTTTACACTTTACAGATGACTTTTGAAAACGAAAACGTAGGTATACCTACGTATTATGTGTGTATTATGTGTACAAGAACAAACAAATCTTATTTCATATCGGTTTAATCTTTCGCTCCTATAAAATCACACGAGTGGAACCTAGATTGAAAACTAGACTGAAAAAAAAATATGTATCACAAAATAGCATAGCGAGCGGCCTTTAATAAAAATGATTCTTTCTCTAACTGCTTGCCTCAAACTGCTAGATAGTGGGAAAAAGCGAAAAATTGCTCTCGGAAACCGGATCTAACCAGTTTCATGCAGATATTACGGACGCCATCTTGTTTCAACCAGACAAAACACGTATAAATCAAGTCCATTTCAGTTTTATTAAAAAGAACTGCAACTGCATGACGCCGTGGTCGGGGATATTTCTTATATTTTATAATGTTATTTAGAACACTATGTTATAATATTACTTTTTTGTGTAGGGATAAGAAAGTATAATGAGCGAGAAATATTATGTTTATTTTTTTCACTGCATGACCTAACAAGCACGTAAGGTGAACAGCGCGATTCTCAGCTAATTATAACGCGTAGCATTCGTTTGAAATTCGAAGAAGAATTTTGGTAATTTACGGCCAGTCTTCATGGTAGCGGCTATATAAATATAAGGTGCAATTTACTGTTATAATCATTTAAGTGATAGCCTTTCGTCAGGAATTATCTGTAAGAATGCACCAGTCAGTCAGTTTTGTGACATTAGGTAGTATATGCAGGAACGCAGGCGTTCATTTATTTATTTATTTAATAAAAGGTAGCTTCACAGCTGACAGTAAATATAACATTTAGATTGTTCAAACATTACGCCAATTACGAAGTACACAAAAAAAATAAGAAATACAAAGAGTGGTGACATAGGTAATTATTAATATTTAAACTGTGTGTGTGCGTGTAACTGTGTGGTGTAGGTGCTGTAAATGTGTGTGATGATGTGTGTATGTCTGTGTAAGTCTAACTAAAACTGGCACTGCTAAGTTAGCTGAGTTTCCGGGGTTTGACGAAGGATTTGGATAATCTCTTTTTTAAATCTGTTCCGTGTGGTATTGAAGGGGGGGGGAATTTATTTACTAATAACGACAAACTTCGCAAGCAATGGGAAATTGCTTCTGAAGACTATGGAGTCCACCTCAGAAGTAACTGCTTCTCACACGGACAACTGTACGTCACTTGCTTCTTCGTCACCAGCCCTGAGTCTCTGTATATTTTGGCTGCTGAGACCAAAACTACAAACATAGTATACAGAGAAGTTTAAAAAAACCCGGCCAAGTGCGAGTCAGACTCGCGCACGAAGGGTTCCGTACCTAATTAACCTTTATAATAACCTTTTTAAGAGGAACAAACGTGTATTTTTGGCATTTTTTTAGATAATTCTATAAAAATGGCAAAAAAACACGTTTGTTGTATGGGAGCCCCCCTTAAATGTTTGTTTTATTTTAATTGAATTATTTATTTTTAAAGTCAATATATATCTACATATTCTGGGAATATTTCAAGCGTCTATCTGTTGCCGTTATCAATATAGAGCCAAAACGAGCAAAAAAATCACGTTTGTTGTATGGGAGCCCCCTTAAATATTTATTTTATTCTATTTTTTGTTATAGCGGCAATAGAAATACATCATCTGTGAAAATTTCCACTATCTAGCTACCACGGTTCATGAGATACAGCCTGGTGACAGATGGACAGACAGACGGATAGACAGACAGACAGACAGACGGCGGAGCCTTAGTAATAGGGTTCCCGTTTTACCCTTTGGGTACGGAACCTTAAAAACCATAACTTTACGCCTGTATTCCACAAAGGGATAGGCACATTTTGGCAGTTATGTTTAGGTCCCATGTGTTAGGGGCCGAGTCTATTACTATTAACTGGCCAAAAATCCAGACTTCCGTCTGTTACTGAGATAATATCAAATGGAAACTCAACAACACTTTTCCTGACCAGAGAATTAAACCCAAGACCTCATGCTCAACGGCGGTTGCGACCACTAGACCAACGACGCAGTTTTTTATAAAAACGTGGTTGTTATTTTGTCTTACGACTTCCACTCGAACGATGTCGCGGGCAGAAACTAGTTATTCAAAATAGGCAAATAAACTAAAATTGATTATAATTTTGTTACCTCACAAATTAAGAACCTTTAAATAAACCAACTTAACGAATCATGCAACGCGTAAGTTTTAAGAATATGGAAACCACACTGTAAACTTCAAGGTTATGTTCAGCAATTACTGCTGGATGTTCAGATTAGCATAAATACAGACAAGTTGCTGGTTCCTGTTTACGGACATTATATTGACTTATGTCCTCAGTTGTCTGTTGCAGCTTGCTCTGGAAGATAAGCAGCTTATGCCATAATAAAGCACGCCTTGAATTTCCAGAAATCTCGACTACGTACGAGTAGGTACAGATTTTATGAGCATTTTAGTTTTGATGTACGATACGGTTGCCAAAAGTAATCTTTTATTTCGGGACAAATGCTCGTTTTTACAAATCCGTGATTAGATAACGGCAAGACAATATCGAATTACGGATTTGTAAAAATGGACGATAACTTGGGAGTATTCCCCTATAAAGTGTCCCGGAAAAAAGAATTCTCTAAAAGTTTCTCCCACTCAAATGAGTGAAAGACCAAACCAATCAGCTCCACACATTTGAGGAAAGGAACGAACGAGTAAATCGGGAGCTCGCATTCGATACCCCTTGAAATATTGATGACGGATCTGCCCAAGGGAACGATTATTCGAATCGAATCGTGTCTCCGGTGTATCGAGAACATTTGGTTCTGACGATATCCAGACTGACAATTTTACAAGTTTTTATTGCTGCTTCCAAATGACGTTATATCTGAACGGGGTGACTCTTGACACGACTTTTTTTCCGTCATCGCAGTAGAGTTGAGTTTCGTATCACGTTTCGGTTTTAAATATGCGGAAGGTGAACACGTATTGTACGATTTTCGACTATGTAAACGAGTATTCTCAACGTTTTTATGAGCCGTGACAGATTGGAATAAATGTGTCGAAGCGAAAGGCAGCTTTTTTACAACAGCAATAAAGAAGGACCAGAATTCCTAAGGAATTTCTGGGGAAGATCGTGTTACGGATTCCTTTTATTATCTTGTCCTTGTAAAAACTAGAGTTTATTGTTAAATTCCGTATTTTAATTTAATTTTGCTAGAAACTGTATCTATCAATGTAATCAAATATATCTAATAAATGTAGCAAATTCTAATCCGTATTAATTTTTACTTCAAATGTAAATTTAGTAATACATGATGTATTTTTCAATTTAATTTATTAATCTAATTTAAATCAATCTAATGTCTAAATATTATGCATGAGTTGTGTTTTTTACAAATTTACACATACAACGTAGATCCTGTGTAAAATTTTGGTTCTAATAAATAACTAAATAACCTGTCTTTTAGTTTCGCAAAACTCGGGTAAACCATTCCAAATATTTTATTTTTCGGTTCAAACTTTTGACAATCAGGTACACCCAACAAGTTTAGTTATTCTCGAGACAGTTTTCCGGCCTAGTTATTTCCTAAATTGGGATCGTAGCAAGCCAAACCTAGAAGGAAGTTCTCATCGATTTAGTTTCTACTTTTGACGGGTTTCAGCAGGAGTGCAGCGAAATACTTGGGCTAATTGGCGCCGGCCCAGATTTCAGCCCCTCGAATAATTTATGGCGCTATTGCTCTTTGCCGCGATTTCTCTCGAGAGAATACCATGTAATTATAATCAAGAAAAGTTACGCTGTTATCTTTCGTAATTTTTGAGTTTTCTCAAATAATTTAATTCATTTTTCTATAATTTAGAATCATGTAAAATCTATGTAATTTTGATTAAACTTTTTCGTAACTAATGAGTTCAAAAACAAGAGTGACGTGAAGTCTTGAGCTTAATTAGAAAATATTATTCTGAAGTATTACAAAATTATATTTTGATATTGAAAAGTACTTTCAATTATCGGTTTGGGTATATTGTCTGTGCGGGTATGCGACCTTAGGAAATTGAATTATTTAGCCGGAGAAAATTGTTCCTAATTCTCCCTAGGGAAATTGGAAATGGGAAATTAATATTCCTGGTTTTAAGAAGTTTCCTATTATGATTTATTCGGTAATCAAATAATAAGTAGCCTTTGTACTTATTTATCAGAGTCCTTTGATTCAACTATCTACCACTGTCTTGCGATATGCTCGGAAAAGTTCTTTGCCAATGAATGGTCCAAGAACAAAAATTGTCGTTATCACAATTTTTAGCTGATGGATAGTACTTGCAATTTATTTGGATCTGTCGCAGGCAATTTTTATGATTCTGATTTAAACAAACGACGTCGTTCATTTAAAAACACTCGCAGTTATGAAATATGCTGAAGGCGAAATGTTAATCTATTTCTTAAGGTGCTCGCTCGGCTCGTGTGCTGCTGGTCACAGTTCTAATCTAACCTAAGCCATTTGGTCGGGGTGCTCTGAATGTTGAAATTATAACTATTGAACGATTATTACGACTATTGATTTTATTGATTTATAATGTATAATGACGAATCATATCAATCACCATCTGCCTGCGGTAATTTGACTTAATTTTTTATAAACGGATGGCGCCGTATGTATGTATAATGACGAATCATACAATCTGCCTTCGGCAGTTCGACTACATTTTTTCATCTTACTGCAATGAACAACAATTCGACATTAGTGGTTACGAAATAATTGTTTGGTTTCTCGTCAAGTAGTCAAAGTTAACTATAGTTATTAACTTTTGTGTGTGGATTCTTTGTGAATGTCTTATGGACCTATTAGACTCTTAGGCCTGTATTTTAAAAAGAACGAGAGCACGAATCTTGAAAAAAAAATTGTTTTAATATATTACTTACGTTTTCTATTAATCATAATCATAATCATTTAATCATTTGTTAACATAGGTACAATAAAATTGTTGTTATAGAAAAAAATACAAGCGTGCTATGTTATACCAGAAGGCGTACAAATATTAATGGATGTCATTGATATATACTAAAAATTTATAACATAATTACAATAATCAAACGATAATAATTAATCTTCTCAAAAATAAAAAATTACATGTCAAAATAAGAAAAAAAAAAATAAGATTACTACGTCAATATTCAAATAAAGTTTAAACAAATATAAAGAAAAAAGTAATATAATAATTAAAAAATGATACAAAATAAAAAATGAGGCATGCAATGTTAAAAAAAAAAAAAAAAATATTAAACATACCAGGTCAATGACTACCAACTAAGGTCAAAAACAGTTATTGCATTTTGTCTGTCAAAAATTCCGAAATGCTGTAATAAGCTTTATTCAACAGAAAAGATTTAAGCCTTTTCTTAAATAAGTGTATGTTTAATTCTTTAATTGAACTAGGTATTTGGTTGAATATGATTGGTGCCATACAAAAAACACTTTTTTGCATCAATGCTGTAAGAGCCCTTTTTACGAACAAGTTATTATTCTGTGGTCGAGTTCGTTTATGATAAAATGATAATCTAGTAAACAAGTCTGGATTGGTCATAACAAATACAGCTACCTCAAAAATATATAAGCAAGGAAATGTCAATAATTTGTATTTGATAAACAATGGCTTACAGGAATCTAAACTGTGGAGTCTGAACATTGACCTAATGCACCTTTTTTGTGCTTTAAAAACTAATATCCTATTGGTTGAGTTACCCCAGAAAATGACACCATACCTCAACACTGAACTCACCAAACCATGATATGCTGTGATTATAGCATCGACGTTAATCACTGGGGTCAGTTTAAATAGGCATAAGCTGATCTGCTAATACGTTTAGTTAGCTCCTCCGTGTGTTCTTTCCAGTCCAATTTTTTGTCAATCGTTAATCCTAGGAATTTGGATGTATCTACTTGTGTTATAATTGTATTGTTATAGCATACTGTCATATTGGTATTTGCACGTTGGCTAAACATCATTAATTTCGTCTTATCAATATTTATTTTCAAATTATTATTATCTAACCATTTCACTATGGAGGTTATTGTCTGAGTAACAACGTCGTTGTGGTTTTGATCATCAGTACTCCTAATGGTCACAGCGCTGTCATCAGCAAACAATGACATAGGATTACTTGTTACTTTTGGCAGATCATTTATGTATACTATAAACAGCGGGGGCCCTAAGACGCTGCCCTGGGGTACCCCATAAGCAACTGTGCGATAACTTGACTTATAGGTTCGTTGGCATTTCGTTTTGGGATCTATATCGGTAACTTCAACATACTGTTTCCTGTCCCGCAAAAATGAATTTATTAAACTGAGGATATTCCCTCTAATACCGTATGCATCCAGCTTATTGAGCAGGATATTGTGATCGACATAGTCGAATGCTTGAGTCATGTCACAATAAACTGAACAAACAGGTATTCTTTTGTCAACATTCGTAATGACATTATTCAAAAAGTCATATATTGCCATATTGATGGTTTTATTTTTCCGGAAGCCTTTCTGTTCGTCAGTTAAAATGTTTCTTTTGTTGTTGTGTTTATTTAAAGATTTGAATATAAATATATTTTTCAAATATCTTCGATATTACCGGCACAAGCGCAATGGGTCTATAAGACTCCATGCATTGCTTGTCTTTTTTTTTTTTTAACAATGGTTTAATTACAGCTGTTTTTAGGTTGGTTGGGTAAGTGCCATGTGATATGCACAGATTGAGAATATGGCTCAAATGTCCACTAATGCAGTTAGCTACATGTTTAATTATTTTGGTAGAGATGCCATCATTACCTACACTGCCCGAATTTTTCAAAGTTTTAATTATATTTTTAATGTCATTGTCATTGCTTGGTACCATAAACATTGAGTTGCTATTCTTTTCTATATTTTTAGTAACTTGTATACCGCAATTCGTTATAGGTTTTATTTTATCAACGAAGAAGTCGTTAAATGCGGTCGCTAAATCAGGTGGATGCGTCACTATTTTATCTCCTATCTTAATACTATTAATTAAATTATTATTGGGCATATTCAGTTTAGTTTGGTTAATTATTTCCCACGTAGTTTTAGACTTGTTAGATGATGATTTGATCTTGTAGTTATTCTGAGCACGTTTCGTTAATTTAATTATTTTATTATACACTGCTGAGTACTTTTTAAAGGCATTTTTGTCTTGTTCATTGTTATATAGTCTGTAACGCCACAGGAGAGCTCTTTTATTCCTGCTACATGTTCGGATCCCACGGGAGACCCATAGTGGTCTTTTGTGTAATCTAATAGTAATACGCTTAAACGGAAAACATAAGTTATATAGAAGAGTAAATGTCTCCATAAAAATATTATAGGCTGTGTTCGGGTCATCAACCTGATACAGTTCCGAAAAGGAAACACTTTGCAGATATTCCCTAAATTTATTCATATTTACCAGATTATAGTCACGGCGTTTGATATACCAATGCTTCATAACACATATTCTTTTGGTTGGAACCTTGAGTATTTGATAAGTGTGGTCTGAAAGAGCAAAATCTATTACGTCTACGTCACAATTACATTTCTTACCCAGATTATGCGTAAAAAGGTCTATGCAAGTGTTACTAGAGAGTCTAGTCGGCTGATTAGATGCCAATTTGAAATTAAAATTGAGTAGAATACATTCCAGTTCTAATGTGGTGTTACTACGCTTCAAAATATTAATGTTAAGATCACCACATATTACAACATTTCGCTTATTTTTCTTTGTTATTAATTGACATAATTTGTACAGTTGCTCAAAAAAACAGGTCAAATTGCTTGCATTAGGAACTCTGTAGATGCAGATTACAATGGTACCAGTATGCGTCAGTTCTATAGCACAACATTCGAATGTGCTACTTATTGCTATGTTCAGAACTTCAGGAATTTCTTTCCAATGGTGTCCCTTTTTTATCAAGATACATGAACCCCCTCTTTTAGTATCTTTCCTGCTAAAACAAGTAGCTAGATTGTAGTTCGGGATTGAGAGATACTGCTCATAACCAGCCATCATAAAATGTTCCGTTATGCAAATAACATCAACGTCAACATTTTTGGCCATGAGTTCTTCTATACATATAGAGAATGCATCAGCTTTATTTAATAGTCCTGCAATGTTTTGATGTAATATATTAATATAGGTATCATAGAAAAACTGTGTGTCCAATTGTTGACTATCGGGTATTATATACTCGTCTGGCATCAATAACTCGTATTTTTTAATACCGTCAATAAACTCGTCAATATCTTTGAAAATAGTCTTCATTCCATGACTATTTACAAGTCCCAGTTTGGTAAACATTGTTGAATCAAATGCTAGATTTTTGTTTGAGTCCAAAAGATATGCATGCTCATATGTCAAAGTGTCCAGATACAGTAAGTTATATTTGTTAGTATTTGAGTCGAGATTAAGACGCTGACAACAGGTAAACCGCTGTCACTGTCAGACTGCATACAAAAGAAAGAGAAGTGCGATGTCACAACGCTTGTAATTTATTGCAAATTAGGAAGCAATTATCTATTTACTCAAAAATGGGTTGAGTAATCGAAAATAAAAAACGACCAAGTTCTGCATACAAATGAGACGTTCTTGTTATTAATTAAATACCAACCATACGTTGATATTTAATACAGATATTTTGGATTGAAACTCAAAGTAAAGGATTAGTTTACTGTTCATTTGTATCGAGTTTTTTTTTCTAAACGTGTTTTGGTAACAACCAAGTTCTGAGAAATATGTTCAAGAATAACATAATTTTTTTTTTCCGCTACCACAAACTACATAGAATTGGCATTTTTTTGTTAAACAAAAAAAATAGACAAGCCTACTTGTATCATTTGCCTCTTGTCAGCGCCTTAATACTAAATCATCGGGCTAGATAACGGACCTTACTGCGTACTCATTACCTGGAGGAGCTCGTTAGTTTAACTACAAGTTCTACCAAACTTCCCAAATAGTTCTATTACAGTAGGTATGTGTTAATAAAGGAAGAAGTTTCCAAGTATCGTAGGCGATGAATTTCATACTTAGGTACCTGTATCTAACCATTACTACCTACACAGTTTTGAAGTTTGATGTTATGATTGAATATTCTACTGTAAATAATCAACCACTGTCACTATTTCGTAGTCAGAAAGTTTGGTCTAAGGTTTATTTCCTAAACTTATCTTGTTTAAATGTAGGTAGTTAAGAAATTATTTGGTTCAAAAGATGGAGGTATGGTAGGAGACTTTAGGTCCTGTTACTTTTAAGCAACAGGACTGTAAATTTTATGTTATTAAAAGAACAATTTTTCAATGAATCTTTGGGAAACAAAATCGAGCATCCTTTAAGCACTCGGGCAGTTTCCGAGAATAGGCTTCGTACACAGCCCGCCAACAATACGTATGGCGAGCGAACTACCAGTTATATTATACCGAGATTTATTAATAGTCTACCCTCAGAAATAAACAAATGTATTACACATAAAAATATCAAATGTAAACGCATATGCAATATTACTTAAGTATTATGTAGGAATGATTGTAACCATTTAAAGACCTAAAGATTGTATTAATTGTATTCACAATAGACTCATGATAGCACAAGTTTAAACCTTAGTGGTTTTTGTTTGCTATTTAATATTTAATCATGTGTTCTTTTGTATAAATGAAA
Source organism: Tiliacea aurago (assembly GCA_948098905.1). Lineage (NCBI taxonomy): Eukaryota > Metazoa > Arthropoda > Insecta > Lepidoptera > Noctuidae > Tiliacea > Tiliacea aurago. The sequence goes on along the minus strand of OX402579.1, from coordinate 4,099,110 downwards.
AAAAAAATGTAGATCGAAAACTAGTCACATCACAAAATACGAATTATCAATTTAATATCTATTTCATATTTTTATTTTTCGGATACTATGGGTGTATGTGTAAAACTTGCCTGAAATAAAAGAATTTTATTTATTTATTTAATACTAATATACACTAACTTTTATTTACTTAAACGGCTCTTAAGCTTGGCAGTTAAGAGCATGCCATGCTCACTTAAATGTCTCGCTGATGGTGGCGCATGTGTTGGATCATTCGGTTCCCTAAAAAATGGTTGAGCTGGATGGTGCCGATCCACGCGTCATGTACTTGAACGGGTACCGTCATTTGAGACTGTAAACTCTTAACTGCCAGGGCTTATTTGTAATGTTAATCTTATATTTTGTATTGTTTTTAAATATGTATATTTTTTAGATTGTTGTCACTAGAAGCGACAAGAATAATGTACCCAGGATTTTGTAATATCTTGATTTAAAAGAGTGTCCTTGGAGTTTCTTGCCTATTCTTCTCCATAAAGATCTACGTTTTGGAATAGGCAAATAGCTTCAACTTTCTGACTAACTGACCCACTCTTTGACTATTCAAAAGTGCCTGTAATTGGTTTAATTGAAATAAAAGGTTTGAGTTTGAGGGGAGAAAAAGTTGAGAAAAACTTTTCCGTCACGATATAGTCACTCAAATTACTAATAGAAAAAGCGATAAGACCTGGGCCCTTCGGCATTGGTATCGATCCCTGACCTCGTAGCAATTATTTTTTCTTAAAAATATTCAATGTAGATTTTTGACTTCGCTACGATTTTATTATATGTATAGAGAAAAAACAAAAACAAAACTTTACAATTACAATTTACAAGTACTTAACAATTTGTAAACCGTATGTCTGTACCACAAAACTCTAAGCCAGATAATTGTAACTTTACAAACCTTACAAATACGCAGTGACAAGTCTACAATTCACATATTAATTTTTTTGTAAAATTGTAGACTTGAAAGGTATTGAGGTATGGGGCTCTGTTGTTTTGAATTACAGGCCTTTAGAGGGGTGAGGAACAGGGTGTAAAGTTCACTGATCCTCCGTAGAAAAGGGAGGATCCTCCGACCACACGGGTGTCGTGTCTGGTTGGCAACTGCCCGACGGTTGATTTTTTTTTTTTTTTTTTGTATGGCATCACGTAGCAGACCTAGAGAGGTCGTTGCTACTTAACCGGATATTCCTGTGGCTGCCCTAAGGTTTTTAATCTTAAAGCCTCCAGCTAGGGCGCAAATTATATATATTAAAACTAAACGACAGCGCACTAAGGGCACCCCCTGTGGGGTACGGACCTCGGCTCAGGGCGTCGTTGGGGGATCACAAAATTACTAACAATTTGGGGACGGGCTGGATCAACATTTTGATCATGATTATTATCAGGGGATATTATATTTATTGCTACGGCGCTCTCAGCCTCTAACCGGGCGGCTGGCGCATCGACATTCAAGGGACGGGGGGGAGGACTTTTATTACCATTTACTCGGGAAGTTCGCGTGGTACCTCGGCGGCGAGGACGGAAGGTCGGTTTGTGTATTTTGTGCACTGTACTCGTGGCCCTATTGCTTTCCTGAAGGAGAGTGATGGGGTCATCCGGATCTAAGAGAGTGTGCCTCGGTCGGCGAGTCTGACTAATGGCAGAAGGCCTGTAACTAGCGGCCTGCACAACCAAGGGGTTGCGATGACGTTCCGCGGATTCGAAAAAGCGCTTTGCAAGGCGCTTCATAAACTGTTTGATGGTAGGCATCTTAAGGTCTACGTGAAGTTGTTCGTTCCGAACGAACCAAGGAGCTTTCGTAATTCTACGGAGAAATCGGTTTTGAAGCGTCTGCATCTTATGAATGTGATATGACTTTGCGTGAGCGAAGACTACGCAGGCGTAAGTCATAATCGGTCGAATGCACGCGGTGTAAATACGCAATTTGCACTTAAGGGACAACTTGCTGCGCGGGTTGAGTACGGAGTGTAGTCGGCCGAGAGCAAAACTGGCGCGCGAGCGCACCTGATTTATGTGCTCGCCGAACGTCATGTGATGGTCTAAGACCACACCGAGATATTTGGCTCGCTTCTCCCAAGGGATAGGCTTGCCGAACATGGTGATCGGTTGGGGCAGGGCGGGTGATCGCCGGGGCCTACAGAATAGGACCCCCTGGCTCTTATCAGGGTTGACTTCAATCCTCCACTTCCTGAACCAGGCCGCGAGTCTGTTGACTTCGGCCTGAAGGATGCGGGCGATATTGTCTTGCCTGAGGCCGGAGTAGTAGATGGCCGTGTCGTCTGCGAACAGAGCTAACTGCGCCTTTCTACATTTGGGGATATCACTAGTGAATATAGTGAATATCAGCGGTGCCAGCACAGCGCCCTGAGGGACGCCTGCGCGGAGCGGATGGGGGGAGGATAGCGCACCCTCGATGCGATAGCGGAAGGTGCGGTCCGACAAAAAGTCTCGTAAGATGAGCACGAGACGATCGGGCACACCGAGTTTGTAGAGCTTATATATTAAGCCGTTGTGCCAGACTTTGTCGAACGCTTTCGCAATGTCGAAGAACACAGCACCCGTCATGAGCCCGCGCTGGAAGCCAGCGCTTACATGCTCGACGATACGGTGGACCTGTTGTACGCACGAATGTTGGGATCTGAACCCGAACAGTTCGTTTGGGATGAGGCCCTTCGTCTCGGCATAGTCTCTGAGACGCTTATAAATAAGCCTCTCATAGACTTTGCCGAAGACGTTGAGCAGACTGATGGGGCCCGACGGTTGATGTCGGGACGTTGTATATATACTAGTCGCGCGGTAAAGTCTGCTTGCGCGATGCAGGATTTTCCGTGACGTGACGCGTAATTCGAATGTGGCGATGTTGATGCCGCTACAGGCCCATATTACATACGAGTAGATCTTACATAATAAGTGACTGTGAAGAAATATGCCAGCCAGCCCATCGCGAATCCTCCTAAAGGCTTCTACATACCAGCGCGACTTGTCGCGCGACGCGACACGGCACAAAGGCCCCGCGTGTCGCGGGACGGGCGGTGCCCTTGTGTCGCGTCGCGTCGCGCGACAAGTCGCCCCGGTATGTAGAAGCCTTAATTCATAATACCTACTAATGTGACCACAACGTAGAAAAGCAATTATTCATTACCAAACGTATTCCAGCTTTCCTCAAAAAATAAAACAATCTCAGTTCAAAATAAAAGTCAGAAGCGCCGCGAAATTGAAAAGAAGAAGCAACAAATTCGTTCGCTCGTCCAACCACCCACGAAATGTTATTATCCGGAACTTTGATAAATCCAGGTAGAATTTTTCCCGTATTATCATTTACGGTACGACTTCTCTTATATAATAATTACTCTTCATTATCAACGCGACGGTAGTATGTGACTGGGGATTTTCCTTTGTTAAATCCTGTGATAAATATTAGAGTAAGTCCGTTAGATGAATGTGGAGAGAATTATATTTTGTCGCTGACTAGGGTTTTGGAAATGTTTGGCTTTGTTTTAGTCTCTATCTATCGTGTCAGCATGAGCTGCACACTAATAGTTTAAAGCTGTATGACTAGCTGAATGTCTGTGTGGTGCCGGACGTAAAGAATAGCACCAAGCTATTTCTTCCCGGGGTGTCGTAAAAGGCGACTAAGGGACTTACTAGAGAAAGGGCAGCAGCGTTCACTGAAAAAATGCGAGCTAAGATACATGTTCTCTTAGTTAGCATTAAAATGTTTGAAATATTTTTTTATTTATTTACTATAAACAAGATAGCATATTTGCCAGAACAAATTCATTTTATTTATATCGACAATGTGACATGTGCAGAATAATCACTGGTCTTTGTTACATCATACATGCTTTGTTTGATTTTACTTCTTCACTTTTGTAAATCAAATAATAATTTAAGTTGATGGTAACTTGTTAGCATTATATCATTCTTAAACTGGCCAACATTTGAGTTAAATTAAATAAGTACCCGTAATTAAATTAACTAATTACTTAGTAGACGGAACTATGATAATTTAACAAAGCTCTCCTAGCCTCAGAAGTCAAGATCTTGTTAGGCTCGTATGGAGTCAAGATGTGTGATCACATTAAACAAGATTTTTGTTAAAGCAAACACTTTTTTTTTCAGTGTTCTCTGTGCATTTTAACACCATACTGTGATCGCCAACCCGCCTGCCAAGCGTGGCGATTATGGCTAACCCCCTCTTTGGGGGAGGCCTAAGTCTAGCAGTGGACGTCTATCGGCTGAAATGATGATGATGATAATGATGTATGACTAGATACAACTTCTGTATCCAATCTTCTAATTCTGTATCTGTATTCGTAACCATGTTGCTTAGGAGGCTGACCTTAGGGCATAGACAAATTGAAATTCTCTCAGCGAAAGCGATGATGAAAATAAAAGTGAATGGAACTGACATAAGCTAGCAAAAAGCTTGTCAATCCCATTAAAAAATGCTGAAGAAAAACAAAACGCTTTGAAAGCCTTTATCTAAGCCCTCTAGCTCTGCCTAGGGTTTGCCGGACGATAACTCAATTAATGTTGTCGTGGAGACTCTCGCAATGCACTCTAATTTGTTTTATTGATAAAAGTATTATAACACTCACTATACAACCTGTTTTTTTGATATCCCATAACTCTAGGGTTATATTCTGTAGGTAAAAATAATACTAAAACTCCTAGAATATGTGGTCCAAAAATGCATCGTTTTGGAGATATCATCAATCATAATTAAATTAGGTCAAAAATTGTCACCAGTATGACGAATCTTTACTTTTGCGAGGTTGCCAAACTTCGCAGTAGTGTAGTAAAATAAATAGTAAAATAAAATATGTAGGTACGTTGGTATCGGGGCTTCCCGTCGGCAGCTAGTGAAGGGACGAAAGAAAATGCGACGTTGTCATATTTCACGTAAGGGTGTTTTACATTAATAATCGTGACTTTGCCGAATTATTTTGTATGAAAAATGAAAAAAAAAATAACGAAGGATTGGAACATAACTCATATGCCAGTTGATTCTTTGATATGGCCTCAATCATACCCTAGAGTTATGGGATATAAAAAAAACACGTTGTATATGTATATGTCTGTCAACAGTTTGTTACATTATGTTAATCATAGATTGTGTAAATTTATAGCAAAATGATGATATTGGTAAAATAACAGCAGCTTATTTTGTGCGTCAGAAACGTCAAAATATTAATATTTTATTTCACATAAGCCTACATGGGCACTTATGAAACGTCAGGAGCTAGGTGCACGGTTTCAATTGGTCGTTTTCTATAGAGAAGAGCCGGCAAGAAACTATTTACGGTTACTCTTTTAAAAATAATTGGCTTTTACACTGTTTTCAAATTACAGTGTTAATAGGTATGGGAAGACAGTGTAGGCCCGTCAAAAGTAGCAGGTACTTAACAAAATAGAAAATGGTCTACAAATCTAGTTTATTTAGCCTACAACGATCTCACATTCACAAAATATAAAAAAACACGGTTACTATATTATTAAAATAATAAAACTTAAAACCTTTTGGAAATGAAAATTGTAAGTATATAATGTCAAATAAAGAAAATATTATGTCAAGGAAGTAAAAAAAAGGATTAAAATAAAAATCGTAATTTGGGAGCAGTTAATAGACATTTACATAATTTTGCCGTTATCAGGTACCAGGGAAGCCACATATACAGAAGGAATTAATGCCAAACTTCCTTGTCTTCAACGTAGTCTTTAATCTTATAATATGCTTTTTTGATAAGGACACGTCAACATTAAATTGTTGTTTTGCTTTTCTGAACTTACCTAATAATTTGCTTGTTATTTTAAATACAGTAGTAGGAACCCGTTATGCGCTGAAAATGCGCCTGAACTTCCCCAGTATTTTTCATTTCAATCCAATTGAAAACTTTTAAGTAAATATTCATTTTGTTCAATACGGATTCAGGTAGTGTTTGCGACTAACATTATTGTTTATGCAAACTAGGGTGAATATCGTAGAGTAGTTCAATAGTTTTCACCGTTCAAACTTGTAAAGTTTGAAATTGATCTAGGCAGTTGCCGAATAAGATTCAATTTTGGCCCCTTGAGCCAAATATGGGAAACTAATAATATAGGTCTCAGGATCTCATAAGCAGTCGTCCGTTAGAAAAAATATCTATCATGTTTTTCCTTCTTCGTATAAGGGATTCTTATATTGGATGTTATATTACCTCAGCGTAGTTAAGGGGGTTTCTCGGTACCCGGCTGAAACACGCTAACTCGTGCTTTCCCGTGGGTGCTGTGAGACGTGACTAAAAGATTTTATGAGGCTAACCATGGGGATGTACTCAGAAAATGTTACAGTTTCTCTCTTTGCAAAAAGTTTGGGGTCTTATTTTAGTAGACCAAACATATGATACAGTCGTAGAGCATAATGGGCGCAAACAATTATTGATTTTAATTTTAAGCTAGTTTTAAATATTTTGTACATTAATTAAATAAATAACATGGAAGTCAGATTAACTTCCGTGTTATTTATTTAATTAATATTTGTATTTCCGGTTAGGTCTATAATTATTAAGTTTTTATATTGTGATTTCCGGTTGAATTTATACAAAAGTTTATATTTTGATTTTTCATTTGTGTAAAATATTGTGGTTTCCAGCTGACTTTTAATAAGTTTCTATTTTGATGCTTTCAAAATAGTATAACTTCTGACTGAGTTGATATTAAGAGGGCTATCACAATTTTTCTTGAATTTGCGCGTTTTACTCGAGTTTTGATGTGTGATTATGGTTTAGATATAGCCATAAAATAAAAAATAAAATATGCCCAAGCAAGTTTAATTATTTATCTTGGGAGCGCTTTAAATAAATATATCAATTTATTTACATAAATCAGTAAAAACCTTGTCTCTGCAAAGGATGTTTCATAAAATTTTACTTTTGGGTATCTTTTGATGCTTTTTTACATCGAAGATAACGTAATTTAAGCAATAATAAAAATGTCCATGGTACTACTGTATTTTATACTTGGGAGCGCTTTAATCAATTTATTATATTTCGTACAGTAATTCACCAAAATTAATTCTGTAAAACAGAGAGTTACTGACCATTTTTTATCCGAAGTTTTATTTTTTATCTACGAATATAAAATCCAAATTCAAACAAAAACTATTTAATAACTAAGTTAACTATGTTACCTTGCTCGAAAAAAAATAAAATAGTCTAAGTAAAAATAATAACGGCGTAAATCAACGGCGAAATAAGCTATATTTTCGAGAGCGCAAAAGTGATGAAACTATTAACGGGTGCTGAGACTGACACGAATGGTTTATCACTACGAAAACTGTACTTTTATAGTTACACGGACTTATTGTTTCGATTATTTCACGCTTTCTCACAATTAGATAGGAAATTGATGAAAAACGTTTTTTTTTGTGATAGCACCCTTAAGGATTTATCTTGACACATCCGCTTCAATTATGCTGCACTGCTGCGCTGCGTGTCGTGGGTTCGATTCCCGCATGGAACAAATATTTGTATGACCTACCTAGTTGTTCCGAGTCTGGCTGTTTGTGTATGTCAGTTTAAATGTTTGTAAACGCACCCACGATACAGGAGAAATTCCACGTTTGGGACGTGGAATTTCTCCTGTAACGTGGGTGAGTTTAAAAAAAAAATGCAAGTTGCTCTAGATTTAATATTATTAAGCAAATATTTTGACACATCCACTTGATTTATATACATTCTAATTTCTCCTGACAACTACAGTTTGCCGGTGTAGTTTGGCGGTAATTATGTGTATAAAAAAGTTGCAATACATTCTTTGTTTTCTGCTCGTGGAATAAACACCCTGAAGTGAGTAAGGTATTTTGTTTGTACTTTCTTAAACATTTTCCTGCCATTTCCTATTGCTGTCTATTTGTGTGGTATATTATATTGGTGCAAATCAATATGTCTGACTCCTACAACGACGGCGATGATGCGCCTACATATATTTTCGTTTGTGGTGTTAGCACATTTCTATACTCGTAGCATCAATACTGCTAACAAAACTAAATGTTACACACTAACTGCCAAAAAACGTAATTATATTCGACAAGTACGGGAGGAAAAAAAATTATCCGTTATATTATAACGTATAACCCAGTTTCTGTCTTGTCTTTGTGGTGCCGGACGTTAAGAATAGCACCGCCCTATTTCTTCCCGTGGGTGTCGTAAAAGGCGACTAAGGGACTTATTAGAGAATGGGCAGCAGCGTTCTCTATGCATTGTAACACCATACTGCAATCGCCAACCTGCCCGCCAAGCGTGGCGATTATGGCAAACCGCCTTTGGGGGGGGGGGGGGGGGCTATGTCCAGCAGTGGACGTTATTCGCCTGAAATGATGATGATAATGATAACCCTGTTTCTACTGGGTTGTACGATCCATCAAACAAAGAATCAACCATTTACACCGTATTTCCTTTAACACATACCTAGGTACATTTATTTACACGATTACTCGTTCCTAAGCAAGTAAGTCAGTCTTCCATCACCCTTCGTCCAATATATTTCCGGCGGAAAAATTCAACACTGAAATTAAACGTGCCCGGACCTTCATTGAAGCGTAAAATTCTTCATATTGGAAAAAGAGGCGTATAATAGATGTGCCGTGAGCTTTACAATAAATTGCGTCCGAACTGGTTGGGGTAATTGGCAGGTGACCGGCACGATTATTCAATCTGGGCATTGATGAATTTAACGGGGAACGCGTGCGTTTACGTAATGTCTGCCTATTGTTGTCCGGTGTAAAATTACTGTGACTATGTTGGGTTTTGAATTGATTTTATGACTTAGATTGAGTTTACACGTGCGTAGTTGTTGGCTTTTATGAATATTTTTGTTCTTGATCTTGTTCTAAAACTCACTAGTTTGATTGTAATGTTTTTTTTTCACTCCAGACCAACATATCTGTGTAAATATTATATTAAACAGATATGTTGTTAGCGCGCAAATGTGAAGACTTGTTAACGTCCTAATTGGGACGTATTTTACTTGTAGTGAAATGTATGAAAAGTGGGGGTGTGCTGCCGCTGCTGCACGGAACACTTTTTTCGGTTGTTTTGTGAGTGTATAACATATCTGTTTAATATAATATCATTGCTCTAGACACATGGTTTCCTTCGTACTTGCATATTTTGATGGCTGTTTTAACTTTAGTAAGAATTAATTATTCTTTTTTCTTAATATATCTCGGCAAACTTCGTGTTTCGTCAGTCATCGGATTTCTCTCAGTTGCCCTTTGCACTTGGTGCAGGCCGGACGCTGTCAATCGACTTGGAAGTATATAGAGTTGTTACTACTCTTTTTACTTATTATGTAATGTATTTAAAAAATGGAAAAAAGCTGCTAAAGTCGGAAATCTGATGATTGCCAAGAGGCATGAAGAAAATAGAAGTATTGTCATTTTCAGTGATTTATCAAGTTTTAGGCTATCGATATACCAACTTAATGAGGAACAGCATCTATTCAAATTTTCGTAACTGACAGACAGACAAATATCTGGCTGATTAAACGCAAATACTACAAACATGCACCTAGTAGATAAACAGCAAATAAAGTCCACACACATAACTGATCAATTTAACCGATTGTTGAACAACTAAGGCCCGTTGTCCACGATGCTGGTCAGTAGTAACCAGTTACAAACTCAAATCACCAACGGGTACCCAGAATGTCACAGCACTAGTATTTCAATGGCGATCCGTACACAACGCAGCCAATCACAAACTAGTTAATAATGCTTCAGCAAGTTGTGTCGTGGACGATCGACATAAATGGCTCAACAGTACACGATCCAATCAACTGTCTTGCCTACAAATAGCAATGCCATCGGATATCTATACATATATTTACTTTGTAAAGTATTATATTATTTTAATTATTATGAATGTGAGGACTTAATGGGGGTTATTGTTTATTTTTAATTTTTTTTCTCTTAGTTTTAATGATGGTCTGGCAGTTTGAGTACTTTATGCGTCCTACCCAAATGTCTTTTCTTTGGTATTGTTCGTCGAATCGTTGAGCTCCTTAAGTTTTGAGTAGATTTGCACGATAACTAACAAATGCGTGCACTGGCTAGACAGGTCCACTTGACTCATCTGTGTGGTTCTTTCCTCAAAATATTATTTCAGGCACCAATCTACAAGGTCTTCATATATTATGATCTGACCAAGATTGTCTGGACTTTAAAAGAGACTTTAACCTCGGAGTTTGCTTCGGCCTTTCTTCTTTGAGTAGTCAAAAAAGAAACCGACCTCATCTAGTTTTTAAAATATGATGGATGTGTAAAAGTGTTTGTTCAGACCTACTAACAGAAATAAACCATTTATCATTATCATTATAATAAAATAGCCTACCTATAGTACACCCACATTAAATTTCGACAGTTATGTTTAGTTCCCATGTAATAGAGGGCAAGCCTATTGCCACTAACCGGGCTCAAATTCAGACTGCGGACTTTAACTGCGAAATTCCAGACGGAAAACCCATTATCACTTTGCCTGACCCAGGAATCAAACCCAGGACCTCATTCCCAACAGCAGCGCTTGCGACCAAAAAACCAAGGAGGCAGTTTTTTATAAAAATGTGGCTGTTATTTGTATATTGTGATGTCTTACGACTTCCACGCGACAGAAGCTAGTAATAAAAATTATAGTACTGAAGTCAAAACTGTACAATTCATATTTTTGAAAAAAGTTATTGCTACGAGACAGAGAACGAACCTGATGCCACAAATATAGTTTTTTTGATTGTTGGCCATTTGTTTGTTTGTCTGGATATAAATGTTCCAGATTGGCTCAAAAACGGCTAAATGGATTTGGATGAAATTTGGCATACTACATACGCTTATGGTCTTTTTAATGAATCCCGGCAGTACGTTCTCGTGGGATATTTCCCAACATCCACGCGGGCGAAGCCGCGGGCAAATACTAGTAATACAATACAACAGCTTAGTCTTTCATCATCTCTTGCAACGAAGCAACAACATATGATACAGAATATGTTAACTACTTAATTTCCTTACCATAGGCTGAATGTATTCATGATTGATAATAACAAACCTGAATTGAATGATTAATTCATTTTATTGATCTTTTAGACCCGTATTAATAAACGTTACTCAGCACAAGAGCTCGCACTTGATAACAGTCTTGAGGTCATGATCGTGTTAATAAACTTAATAAGTGATGTACTCAAGTTACGGCTTGGGTTTACGTTATCAGCTGAGTGATGGACTGAATAATAAACGAATATCGACACTTAAGTAAAAAATAGGTGTGTGTACTCGAGATACTTAAATCTGAGTGTAGGCAGTCCGTGACTTAAGATCGTGATTAGTGGCGCGAAATATGGAGTTTGAAAATATTTTAAGTGAAATTAGTTATTATGATGAAATAGAGTACTATGACGATATTTTATGGCCTTTGCGATATCGTTTACCAAAAATCTATATAAGGGATGCCTTGAATCCTTTTGAATTACCAAGGGAAAATTTTAATAAACGATTCAGATTTGTTCAAGAGTCAGTGTTGTATACACGAACATTAATAAAAGACTCATTGCTGAAATACAGTAACAGAGGTCTTCCAATTTCCCCAGAAATAGCCGTCCTATTAACTTTAAGATTTTATGCTACAGCATCATTTCAGGTGAGTAACCTACCTAGGTAGATACGTCAATATTATAGGAAGTACATAAAACGTATCTACGTATTATGTACTTCTTATGTACGTTTTAACAAAATAAAAGTATTTCAATAAATCTTACGACTTATCAAGAACGAAATGTGATGAATGTCATTCTAAACCTCGGTCACTGTGGCGTAAACGTTCATCAAGTACGGCTCCTTGAGGAGCTGATCTTGGTAACTGAGATACTGTTTTCATGTGTTTATAAATTAGTAATGACCTTGAGATGCTGATATCGTAATAATGGCGTATCAAATAAATACGCACTTGAGTACGTCATTGGGGAACGTTTATTAATACGGGCCTTAATCTTGATTAATTTGCAAGTGAATAATGTATAATTTCATAAATAAAATAATAATGTCGGAGTGTGATTATGGTAATTAAAAAATTTAAAATTAAAATATTTTTATTATCTTCCATTGTACATAAACACTTAGCTAAACACTATGCAGCGTAACAACTAAAATAAAGAGTGTTTTTGTAATGGTAATGTACGTTTGGTGCCGGACGTAAAGAGAAGCACCATCCCATTTCTTCCCGCGGGTGTCGTAAAAGGCGACTAAGGGACTTACTAGGGAATGGGCAGCAGCATTCTCTATGCATTTTAACACCATACTGCGATCGCCAACCCGCCTGCCAAGCGTGGCGATTATGGCAAACCCGCCCCTTTAGTGGAGGCCTATGTCCAGCAGTGGACGTCTTTAGGATGAAATGATGATGATGATGATTATGGTAAGCCTCTTTTGGAGAGGTCGATGAACCGTCGCTTCGCTGCATAATGTTTTTTAATTTTCAGGATAGCTGCTTAGTACCACCGAATTGAAAGATTCTTTATAAGGTATACAATGTGAAATGTTCTGCTAAAACAGTTCCTTAATTATGTTGTTTTAGCCCTACAAACCATTACCGCCTTATTACAAAACAAGATTTATTTTTGACATGGCTTAAAGTTTAAGCTTTAAACCATGGAGCCAGTTTTTGTAATAAGAATGTAACAGTGATTGAAATACCGTTCTTTATACAAAGCTAAAAACTTAATTCGGTACTAAGTTGTCAGTATTGTGTTTAGGAACTTTACCATAGTCGGAATAAAGTTCGAAATTCAATAATGGCTCCATGTTTGAAACCTCGGTCTGAAGATAAACCTTGTTTTGTAATAAGGGGTTTAATGTCTGCAGTTAATCCTTGTCTTATTGTTCTAAGTTTATTATATAAAAAAAAAGCTGACGCTTCATTGTTCACAATAATAATAACGTAATAGAATATTTTATCAAAGTTTGCGTATGTAAATCAATTGCGAAAAAAATACAAAAGAATTTATTATTTTCTGACTATCATTTTTCAAAATCAAATTCATTATAAAATAGAAAAGAGGCTCCATCGCTTTTCGATAAGTTCCATTTGAAACTTTTTCTTCTGAGATTGAATAATATCATTTGAGACGGCAAAGATCTGATATTGGAAATCTGGATGATAGGATCGCTGGTACTTAAGTTATTCAATATTTAAGTTTAATCTGTGGGAGATGAGTTTTTTTTAGAAATCTCATCTAGTTTATGGGCAAGCGTGGGATTGTTATTCAGATTTTTGTTTACCTAGACGCAAATTTTTGAATAATAATTTATTTACTCGACGGTATATAATTTATGAGGCAAGTGTGGAGGTTTTGACATAGTGAAATTTTGATGATAATACCCGCTATTTTATTTTAAAAAACCATAATTGATTTTAGGGTTCCGTGCCTCAAAAGGAAGAACGGAACCCTTACAGGATCACTCGTGTGCCTGTCTGTCTGTCTGTCCATCGGTCACAGCCGATTTGCTCCGAATCTACCGGACTGGTTAAGTTGAAATTTGCCACACATATTAATTTCTGTGACCCAAATACGGACGTGTAACGTAAATAAATGAATTTTTATTTTGGGAGTCACTTTTTGGGGGCAAAATTGTTTTTTTTCTTATCGCAAACTGTACCATGTGACATATCAAATGAAAGGGCTTATTGTGAGGATAACAAATATATTAATTTGTATAATTTTAAAATAGTTATTTAAAAAAATAGATTAAAATTGACAATTCCTCCTCTTATCTCCGAAACTAAGGAACCTAAAATTTTGAAAAAAAAATAAAGAAAGTTCTTGATTTATAGATAACAAGAAAACCTATAAGAAGTCTATGGTATTAAAGTTGGTAAATCTCTAAATATTGTGCGTACACATGTGCAGTTGGATTATTTGGAGGAACATGCATTTCAACTACAATGTTAAGTTTGTTCTTGGTATATATTCATCCCAACTATGGAACCCTTCATTGTGCGTGGTCCGACACGCACTTTGCCGTTTTATATCATCAACGTGCTCAGGTATAGAATTGTGAGATACTTACAGGGTTATAAGAGCTACTTTAAAGAAAGAGAATTTGACCCCTGAGTTTGTTTCGCCATTTCTTCTCAGGGGTAGTCAGATAGGAAACGACTACCCTAGCTTACTACATCTAGCTTATTTTTTATTTTTTTATATGACGTGCAAAAGTGATTATAATATCTTATTTACAGAATAAACGATTTCATTTCATTTAACTTATACTACTGATACTTAGCTAAAAAAAAATAACGAAAAAACGTATCACTAGATACGTTTCCTCTTGAATCATGGATATCCGAATTAGCTTAAAGCTAAATGGCTCTAAGGTTATTCCACTGATAACAAATTGATCGGCTTCAATACAATTTATCACACAAAACACGCTTCCTTCGTTAGCCCGTAGCCCCGTAGTAGCTACGCCGAAGCACCATGGAAGCTACGCCGTAGCCCTTTGCGTTGCGTATTGTTAATGATACCCTGAATCATGGCCATCATTATTCAAACCCAAAGCATTTATTTCAAATAAACCCACACATATTACACTTTTGAATTGTCAAGGGTCGGTCAGTCAGAAAGGTAAAGCTAGTTGCCCATTCCAAAGCGTAGTAGGTTCCTATGGAAAAGAACAGGCAAGAAACTACAAGGACACTCTTTTAAATCAAGATATAACAAAATCCTGGGTACATTATTCTTGTCGCTTCTATATGTGAGAACAATGAAAAAAAACAATACAAAATATAAAAGATTACAAATAAGCCCTGGCAGATAGGAGATGACCAGTCACAACTGACGGCGCCCGTTCACGAACATGACGCGTGGATCAGCCATATATACCGTGATAACGATACGCAGGAGTCAGCAAACATAATATCAATATCATCCCAAATCTACGTTATTATGTGATATTTTAAGATGCTGTTAAGTTTCTCACCCCGTATAAATTCCATTAATAAAAATGTACACAAAACCACAAATTCGTATTTAAAACCGTGAAAGATATCCGAGACCCATTAACGTTTAAAGCATCAGTCGACCGCAGTTACCACAAGAATTACGTGTAATCCTGAAAGGGTAATATTTTAAGTGAGAATAGCCTACCCCGGTGAAGTGCACTCAAGTGTTTACCTCAGCCATTAACCCCATTAAGTTGCTAGTGTTTCGACCACAAAGCTAAATAAAATCTAAATTCTAACAGCTGTTTAACTTTTGTTGGGAATACTCATGTTAAACAGGGTTTATATAAAGAATTATGTGTCTGCGCGTCTCACATGTCCAAAAACGTCACAGTATAATTATTTTCGCTTTAAGACCAACGTGACAGAAGAAATAGTTTCAACCTCAGTGAAGTTTATCGGATAATTATTTTACTAAGTGAAATATTTGGTAAACTTGTTGTTGTAGAATGATGGAATGAAGAATAATGTTTTTGCCAATTGTTGCTTGTCAAGTAAAAATTTTTGAATTAATTTTTGGTGAACTGACTGGTCACCGGAGTTTCCATTGATTAGAAATTTTTGCCAAAAGTGGCAAATAATATTATAACAAAACATTTATTTTCAAGTATCATGGACTCAACATTGGTAACAATTTACTTGCAAACTATGTTAGTAATATTTACAAAACATAAACTAAACAACACAACAATAAGTTCCAAATTCTTAAACAACTAAGTTCCTAATAGCTGGTACATGCAGCTGGCTTAAATTGTAAATGATAGGGCAATCCAGTTTGCTAGCAATGACAAGCAGGAGACTGTTGGAGCTAGCACGCACTCTGCGCAACAGGGATGCTACACGTGTGCATCTGAAAAAAGATTGCTTTTGGTAAAGCCTGCTACAAGGTACCTAATGTTTAATTAACAGAAGAGAGAGCTCTTTATTTAGTTGATAAATTACGTTTTTAGGGTTCCGTACCCAAAGGTTAAAACGGGTACCCTATTACTAAGGCTCCGCCGTCTGTCTGTCTGTCCGTCTGTCTGTCCGTCTGTCACCAGGCTGTATCTCATGAACCGTGATAGCTAGACAGTTGAAATTTTCACAGATGATGTATTTCTATTGCCGCTATAACAACACAAAATAAATATTTAACGGGGCTCCCATACAACAATCATTATTTTTTTTGCTCGTTTTTGCTCTATATTGATAACAGCAACAGGTAGACGATATATAAAACAAATATTTAAGGGGGGCCTCCCATACAACAAACGTGTTTTTTGCCATTTTGATATAGATAATGATACGGAACCCTTCGTGTGCGAGTCCGACTCGCACTTGGCTGGTTTTTTAGACTGATTAGACTGATATCAAATGCACCGGTGTTTAGTAGTTAGCTAATTATGTAGATATATCCTTTTTGTTTAAATGTTAATTGAGTAGGTATTGCTGTTTAAGTAGTAATTTTAGAATCTATACATAAAATAAAATTGTAGGTAGCTAAGTCAAAATTATACATTGCATATTTTTGAAAAACAGAAATTGCTATGAGGTTGGCAATTCTAATTCTAATTCAAATTCAACATTTTTATTTCAGACCAAGGATCCTTAATTATAGTGTTGGTGTTTAGAGTGTTAGTGTGTTGCCGAAAATATACTTTTTAGTTTTTTTTTTCAAATTCTACAGAATAGATTCTGTTCCATAATTATTATATTCCCTATAAGTCTGTTCAGCCCGCGCCAACAAAAATGCAAAATTGTCGTGGGTGTCGTTTTCATGGTTTTCGAGGGCACTGATAACGATAATGAGTAATAATCGAAATGCAAGATGGCGCCAACGAATAAAGCGGGACCCTTATAAGATCACTTCGTTATCTGTCCGTCCGTCCGTCTGTCTGTCTGCCAAGACCCTTTTTTCTCAGGTACGCGGAGGTATCCGTTAAAAACGATTATACGCCACGGTCAATTTTCCAACTGGAAATGTAAGTTTTTAATTGCAAAAAAATCTGGTTTTAAGTGATAAAACTACAAATGATTGATATTCGGACTTTTTGTTTACTTGTGCTGTGTGATCTTACTTTTTACCAAGTTTCATGATTCTAGGTCAACGGGAAGTACCCTATTAGATATGCTTTGATTTATTTGCGAGTATCAAAAAATGTCGCATAAATCTCCATATTGTTTTATTGCGTTGACTTAGAAGCTTGATTTGATTGAGGTCCAAGGGATCGTAGATCTACGTACCGTATTTAATATAAATTTCAACTTGATACCTCTAACGCGTTCCTGATAAAATGGGTCTTGACAGACTAAAAGACAGCCAGACGGACAACCACGTGATCCTATAAGGGTTCTATTTTTACTTTTGAGGTACGTACCCTAAACATAATAAAAAAAAATACCCTTATAGTGCTCACATTGACAATAATTAAAGTAATAATTAATAAATACTTTTGAAGTAATTATACATAATATAATTTTGTATATAATATTCAGCAATGTCAATATGTTTATACAATAATACATAATGATTATTTTGCATAATAATTAAAATGTCAAGTTTTCCAGTTTTATCACAAAGCTTGGCAAAGCGAGCAGCTCAATCCCAAGCTTTTTTGTCTTCTAAATAATCAGAAATTGTATAGTACCCTTTTTTGCGATGTTTGGTTTTAATACAGATTAAAAATCGTTTAATGGATAAGTTTAGAATGTTAGTGGGAAGTTTGTTGTAAAAGCTTGTACATTGACACATGAACAAGTTGCCTACTCTGTGGAGGCGAGTGCGATGTACAGCAGATTGTGTTTATGAGGCGTTTGTTTTTATTTAATGTTTTTTAGTGTAATGATTTAATAAGTTAAAGAAAGAGCCTTTAAAGTTAAGCCGGTAAATAAGGATTCAATCCTGAAAACGGATCTTCTGTGGCAGTTTTTTTATAATTTACCTATATTTTCATGCACATGCAATACGCTTTACAGCACACGAAACTATTAACCAAATGTTCGTTTTTCTTGTATTTTACATTTTAAGCTTCCAGGTTAACTTGAAAAAATACTCCATTTCTATTTTACTATACATACGCAGTAAAAAAATTGTCACACAAACCTAAGGAAGATGTGGCCGCCACGTTAGTTCATTATATAAACGAGGGAAACTTCCAAGTTGTAAGCAATAGGCCATCCAACTTGGTGTTTGCGAACGTAATTACGGCCTCAGCTAGCTACGATTGGACAAACTCCGCGTGAAATTGGTACACGCTACTTGGGGAGTTCGACCAAGATGTCTTTGGACACGAGGCATTATTATTCTGTCTTACTTAATATTACCTCGAATACGCAATGTCTCCCTGTCTGTCCACACTTTGGTGTGTTTATAACTTCAGAATCGCATTTAATTATTTTCCGTCTAGGTTTTAGATGACTTTAGGACCCTGCACTGCTCCTCCCTGCTGCTGCTATGGCCATTCGCACACAGTTCTCGCCACGATCACGTTAATCTAAGGAGGAGACAATCAATGTAAGCTTTTCAATTTTATTAGGGTTCCGTACCCAAAGGGTAAAACGGGAACCCTATTACTAAGGCTCCGCTGTCCGTCGGTCTGTCCGTCTGTCACCAGGCTGTATCTCATGAACAGTGATAGTTAGACAGTTGAAATTTTTACAGATGATGTATTTCTGTTGTCGCTATAACAAAAAATACAAAAAAACAGAATAAAATAAATATTTAAGGGGGCTTCCATACAACAAACGTGATTTTTTTGCTCGTTTTTGCTCTATATTGATAACGGCAACAGGTAGACGCTTGAAATATTCACAGAATATTTAGTTATATATTCACTTTATACAAAAGTAATTAAATTAAAATAAAGCAAATATTTAAGGGGGGCTCCCATACAACAAACGTATTTTTTTTTCCTTTTTTTTAGATAATGGTACGGAACCCTTCGTGGTCGAGTCCGACTCGCACTTGGCCGTTTCTTTTTTTAATACACCGTGTAGGATTAATATTGCGTAATATTGTATTCCAGGAAGTTGTTGCTTTTACAAATACATAGAAGCTAATGGCCCGTCAATACAATTGCGTAAAAATAATGGATCGTCTGAGTGCAAGGGTTGATTTAATCATAATCATTGCGTAGTAAAAAGGTTTAAGAGCCGCTTTAGGTATTTTTAATTAATTGTTATTTATCGAGTCTAAGAATTCCAGAGTCTTAGCAATCACTTTAAGCGTACTTTCATAGCATGTCGGTGAATACCGTTCAAATATACGAACTAATTCAAACTATCGCCGCACCCATGTTTGCTCAACAATAATTTTCTTTATCGCTAATTAATAAAGTCCAAGTTTGTTTACGTAGATAATTGGGTGATAAGACTTTTCATTTCGTGACTGTAATCAGGTGAAAGTAGGTGTGAGTTATGATTTTTTTTTGTTGAAGTTAAAGTGTGGTTGTTATCTTAGGAGTCTTCAAAGTCTGCATCACAAAACATCATACTCTTTTTATTTATTTATTTATTAATTATTTTATTCAATTACAGTTACATTTTTATACATATAAGTTGGCGTAAAAATAAACTCATTGGAGTTTTACTGTGCACCAAAATCATCAACCACATAATTTAGACAAGAAACCAAACTTAAGTTCTTAATTAAAATTCAACATCAATAAAAATAACAGCGAGGGTTTAGTGAAACGTATATCTAATATTAAACAAACAAGAGAACATCGGAACATCATCATCATCTTCATTTTCTCCGAAGGGTAGGCAATAGTGCACAGTGTATCACACTTCCTCATATTTAGAAATCACAGGTGGCAAGCCTTAATGTCATTACTGGCCACAAATACAGACCTTACGACTAAATTCTTATTTTTAAAGAAAATTGTGTTAAGTGTAGCAATGTCATTGCTAAATTATTTTAAGTTTTTATTTGGTCATTTTATTTTCCTAACGAGCCATATCATATCTTAACTTCTCAATAGTTTGTTACTCTACGGGTCACAGCAATGAGGAGTAATAGCCCACTTTAATGAATCATTCCACTTTTCCCCAGCAAGCCGGCCACTGGTGGGGCAAAGTGGAATGCTTACAATTTTGCAGTCGAATCTGCCCCACTACTTCTATTTAGTGGGGCAGATTCCACTACTCTAAAATCTTGTTGATTCTGCCCCACTAAGGTTGGCACCTTAGAATAAAATTACAAAAATAATTGTTTGGAAATTTTTATTTCCTACTAGCTGCCCGCCCCGGCTTCGCACAGGTGTGAAGAAAATTAAATCAAATCTTCCCTTTACAGTACGACCATGTAATTAATTAATCTAACATTGAAATAATTTCAAATCTTAAAAAAAAAATGTTATTTAATTCTAAGGTACCAACCCTAGTGGGGCAGAATCAAAACGATTTTAGAGTAGTCGAATCTGCCCCACTAAATCGAAGTAGTGGGGCAGATTCCACTGCAAAAATTTAGGCATTCCATTTTGCCCCACCAGTGGGGCGGCTCGGTGGGGCAAAGCGGAATGATTCACTGTAATACAGTATCAACTAGTGCGGGGAGTATTGTGACTTTAACTGGCGGCCTTATATATTGTAATGTCAAAGGCCTATAGCCCACCTAGGTAGGTGGCTTAAAGGGTATACTTAGGTTATAAATTGTGCACAAATAAAAAAATAACCCATACAAATATTAAAAAAACACTGAACCAACGGGGTAGTCGAATAAGCACATTATCTGGATGATTTATAACGAACGCGGTGACCCTTCTTTCATTCGGAGTAGTGGGCAACGAGAATGAAGCCAGATCGAAGCGGTGAGATGTGTGAAAATAACAAAGGGTGACACTCAGGACTGATGGCAAAAAAGCTCATATCCTTTTTTTTTCTTTTTTTTTTTTTTTTGGGCTCCCGGGGCGTCTCCTGCGGCGACTAAGTGGAAGGGCGGGCACCCTGCCTCACCCTCACGCGTTCCGCCTCCTCCTTCGCGAGCATTACTGTTTCGCAGAAGGAGTTGACGGCTTCCCTCTCGCTCCGAAAAAGCTCATATCCTGCGTTTGCATTTTAGTTTCCAAACATGTCAACAAATATGTGTTCCTGGAAAAATCGCTTTAATACCCACACATACAGTTAAATTTGCGAAACAACTTAAAATATTTAATGAGTTTTTCAATGGTACACGCGGCTACATCTAGAACACTCTCATAATATTATATGTAATTTAAATGAGAAATTTTAAAAATCAATCCCGAACCATTGGAGAGTGAGTGAGTAACCGACCGTTATCACCCGATTATAAGTGAGTAAATAACCTAATTTACTATCTTATATTGCTAACAAAAAAGTGTAAAATAAAAAAAGGAAACTAAAACATCAAAAAATCCGACTGCGTAAAAGGTGAACTTAATGAACTTAAAAAAGGCGGAAATAAGATTTACTTACTTATATAAATTAATACTATAAACAATCTCATGCAGTCGGAGGCATCATTTGCCTCCGACTGCATGAGATTGTTTCTGAGTTCATTAAGTTCACTTTTTACGCACTCGGGTTTTTTGTTTTTTTTATTAAAATTTTTATTAATATTAACTACTAAGTAATTCAGATAAAGAGAGAGGGAGAGAGGGTCTCGTGTAGCATAGTACTAACAGCCGCAAAGGTCGATCGATCAGGTAAAGCTACGCTTGCCACGGTTGGGCCGTGGATGGGTAACCATCTTTACATACCGAGACCCCACCGTGCCTCGGAAAGCACGTTAAGCCGTTGGTCCCAGCTATCATCAGCGGATCGTCAGAAGCCCCAAAAGTCTGAAAACCAGCCTTACCAAGGGGTATCGTTGACTAGAACCGGTGTTCTAATGAGCGGCTCAGTAGCGAGCAGCTCAGATTTGAAACATTACATGACTCACGCACTAACGGATAGATGTTTGCTTAAATAGTTACGTGCAAAATATTATTCATGTACACACAGCTCCATTAAGTGCTTATTGTGAGTTCAAATCCGAGATAGGCCCAAGTTGAATTTTGTATTTTGCGAAAACATTTTATTATAATTAATCTATTGTTTTAGTGAATAAATAAGTTTAAGTTAGTATTTTTTTTTAAAGTCTGTTTTTAATTTTGTTTTTTTTTTTCAATAAAACGCTTAAAACACACCGGTTGGGTAAACTTTTATTATTGCGTACAACGAGTAGCGGTAATGCGCTTAACATTTACGAAGAAACTATTAAGCGTCCAAATAGACCGGAGGTTTCAAGACCGCTTGCCCTGCATAAGAACGGAGGTGCAAATCTAAAAAGTTAAAAGATAAAAATAAGAACAGTTAGTTAGTGGCGGTTAGTTAAGAACATTTTTGAAAAATAGTGTTACAGCCAAATTAGACCGATTTTCCATAGAAACAGAGATTTCCAGTTATCTGTTTTTAAATAAGACATTTTTTTTAGACCTTTGTATCCTGCTTATGCGTATAAAGTTTTATTAAAATCGGTTCAGTCATTTCGAAAAACAAGGGCTTGAAAGTTTGTATGAAATGCCGTACGTCGTAAACGGTCTTAAATTAAAAAACATAATTGGTTGGAACGGATTTCCTTTCACTGTATCAATGTAAATAACAGGCACAATGAAATTAACTAGAGTATAACCAAATAAAATAAAAAATGTGTCACAAATTGTTATACTTTTACAAGTTTATTCATAAAAAAATATAAAAAGATAATTTCATTAAAGCTTGAGGCGTGAACGTTTTTCTTACGCTTGAAGATAAAGCCTCACGCTTTTAAGAAAATATTAAAATTCTAGTTTTCGTAAGTCTTATTTAGTAAAAAAAATATATAGGTATAATTATAGGTCTATAACCTATAATTTTTTCTCTAGCTTTCATTCGCCAAGATTTATGGAACTTCAAAAAAAATGGTTTAATATAATTCTTTAAACGCGTAAACAGCATTCACAATTCACAATGAACCACAGCTCGTACACGAAAATCACTTCCACATTCGAATCGGTCCGAGTGTTTCGCAAATCATAAACCCGTAGTAGGTACTTGAATCCCGTTTGTTTCTCCGGCCTATCTATTCAAAGCTGGCGAATAAATATTTGTATCTGGCGAAGTAATATGTAGCAAGCGAACAGCTGTTACGATAGTTGTTAACTTGCTATATTGCAAGTACCACGAGTAATTCCGAGAGAAACTTTGCCCACGGCCTTTATTGCGAACCACATTATTAGATAAGATAAGTCTTAATTTGCCTTAAGCATGGTATCCAGTTACAAATACAAATATTTATTGAAACAAAAACACAGATTTACAAAATGTTTAGTGTTCGTTAACAGCTATATTAGTTTTGAAAACTGTGTTGCAGCCATTAGCGCCCACCTCCGAGACCCCGAGACGTCGGCGTTCCAACATTTATAATAATAAAGCAACAAAAAATAAAATAAAAATTGTTATAAAAGAACCTTAAGTAAAAGTAGTTATACAGACTATTTAATTACAACATTATTAATTACATTTAATTCCTAATAATTTTAATTATGAAAACATTTAATAAAACTAGTTCTCTAAATGTGAGTTGTTACAGTGTTGATATAATGTCCACATGTTTATGTTTTACAGGTACAGATATATTGTTTTTGTATCAATTGCATGCAACATAATTAATAAATGAGTTAAAGGTGAACTATAGAATGTCGTAGATTAATAAATAATAATTGGTTATACAATAATAGTCATTCAATACCTGTACATACATATTTATATTTTCAAATTAAAGAAATCTTTAAGGTCTTAAAAGTTATGTCCATTCATAAAGTTTGTTTTTAAATGAGTTAGTATTATTTAATTTGAGTTATTTTATTTTTTTTATCTATAATATATTATATACACAAATTACACACATCAAAAGTGTGTGTGTGGTGGATCAAGTACATTTTTAACGATACAAAATTGACTAATTAATATTTACCAAAAATCTAGTCTTCCAGCAGTCTGGAAGACTAGATTTTCCTGTCTGCGAGTGGTGAGATCGTCCTCCATGTCGCTCGGCCATGCTGCTCGTGATGCGATAGTGTGTCCAGAGGCAGCTTATAACGCTTGTGTAGTGCCAAGAGCGACACCCACAGTAAGTTGCCTTTTTTTTTCGTTGGGAAATTCCCGCTACCCAGGCAGGTATTGGCTGTATCCGGCAGAGTCAAGCCATTTTTTTGAAGTTTCAAATGGTCATAGTGTAAAATCTTATTTTAGGACGTATCATTTATAATAACAGCTTTGTTTTACGTACTACTTAAAACAAAGCTAGCTGTGACAACAGCTAAACCAATGACACTGTCAGACTGCATACAAAAGAAAGAGAAGCGCGATTAGACAACGCTTGTAATGTATTGCAAAATATCAAGGAATTATCTATTTACTCAAAAATTACTTGAGTAATCGAAAAAAAAAACAACTAAGTTATGCATACAAATAAGACGTTCTTGTTATTAATTAACCACCAACCGTACAGATATTTTGGATTCAAACTCAAAGTTAGGGGTTAGTTTACTCCCCCCAGTAAACTGGGGGGCATGCGGGGCCCGCCATCTAGGCGGGCATGCGCCGGGAGGGTTTTGGATGTAAAGGCTGCACCGGTTTCCCATGCCCTCCCATCACGGCGTTGCGGGAACACCGCTGAGTTTTAGTGGGTATACTGTATGTCCTACAGGAGTCCCACATACCCCGTCTCGTCCCCCACGAGCGGGCATGCGTAACGCATTTCTCAACGTAAAAAAAAAAAAAAAAGGGGTTAGTTTACTGTTAATTTAGTATGGAGATTTTTTTTCTAAACGTGTTTTGGTAACAACCAATTTCTGAGAAATATGTTCAAGAATAACATATATTTTGCCGCTACCACAAACTATATAGAAATGGCATTTTTTTTTGTTAAAGACAAGCCTACTTTTATCTTTTGCCTCTTGTCAGCGCCTTAAGCACGAGTCTTGTGGCAAAAAAAACATTTTTTTCTATGCTTTATTGAATTACATTTATTTAGAACTACTGGACTTTCGGCACGACTAAACTGGCCGAACAGTCCAGCAATTCTGGGGAGGTAGCTTCAAGTAACAGCGAGCCGTGATTTACGCATGCGCGTATCGTCTCTGGCCAGCCAGGGCACAAAATAGACAAATACAGTAGGTGTGCTCGCTTGAGATCGTCCGAGGTTATTTCTTCAGTGCAGTTAGCGATGATCAAAATGTCTGTTTTTTTTTAATACGGTGCTGTTTAACATTGTATATTGATAAAAATTCATGCGGCAATTATGACAACATAAGTCTTACAAAATCTAAATCATATAATTATTTTCACAAAATAGTCATATATGCTCGATTTTAGCGATAAGACCGCCTATTGTGTCACCCTATGTAAAATTTCAACATTTATATCTGTAACTTTTATGGTGTACATAATAAAGAGTATTCTGTTCTATTCTAATTTACCATTTTTTTTTAAACTTTATTATTAGTTAAATTGGTACAAATTATGATCTCTAATATACTTTGCCATTAGTAATTTTGCACATAAGTTAATTACAATTTCGTAATAATTTTATCATAATTGCCGCTTATTGAGTTTGTATCGAAAAACAACGTGAAACTGTGCTGCAATTTGCAAAAACCGTAATGATATTTATTTACCGAATAGAGCGGCGCACAATGATTATTGACATAACGGTCCCTCATGACGGGAACCTCGTGAAAGCCGAGAAAGATAAAGAAATCAAGTATCTTGACTTGGCTCGCGAGGTTGTGGACATGTGGGATGTGGACTCAGCAATCATTGTGCCGATAGTTGTATCAGCCAATGGCTTAATTGCCAAGAGCCTCGACCAACACCTAAAGAGGCTCTCGTTGGGCAGCTGGATTAAGGGCCTGATTCAGAGAGCGGTACTTCTGGACACGGCTCGCATTGTTAGGAGGTTCCTCTCTCTGGAGCCCTGACCGCCGGTAGCTTGGACCTTGTTCCCGATACCGGTGGGCTACTATTTTTTATATTTTTAAATGTTTTTATATTTTGTTTATATTCTAATATTTAAAAATATAATTTATATGTATATTTAATGAAATAAAGGAATTTTAAATGATGCGGACGGATCCCACCTTATGTTCACCATCGGTATGCATCTTTGTGTACGTGTGCCTGTATTCGCTCGTTTTAAGGAGCCAACCTTCTGTAGTATTATGTTACCGCACTCCCGGTAATACCCCTGAATCGGTAAGAAGCATGACTATGAGCATAAACAGGAATAGGTAAAACTTCCAGGTGGTACGAGGTACTAAAACACGGTAACTTATGATAGTGAACTGTATTACAAAATTCTACAAGGAAAACACAACTAGATTTGAATCGTAGTTGGCGAGAATGAATAATAAGAAATATGGAAACAAAACAATGCATCATCGTCCGCCATACTGACCCTCGTATGGCGGACGATACAGCACGGTTGTCACTTCTGCCGGCTGGTGCGCGCCAGTGTTGCTACTTTGGGGAATTTTTCGCTAGATTTAGGGAATTTTACAATAGCTCAACGATTTTTTCCTTTGCTAAGTCCCTAGATATAAATTTGGTGATTTTTAGCGACTTTCTCAAGACGGCATAGGCGACGATGACCATTCACCATGATAGTGATTCGTCTGCTTGTTTGCCCCTGGTTGTTTAAAGAAAATTGAGTAAGGTATTTTTAATAAAATTATTGACAACACTGATCATTCTCAGTACGACCGATCGTCACACGATGGCGTTAAAATCGTTATTGGTGCTCTCTCTCTTACGTACTGAATTAGTAAATTGGATGTCCCTGTCTGCCATAGATAGTTAATCAAAGACACGGGAATTCTCCTACAATAACGATCGTCGCAAGATGGCGTTAAAATCGTGATTGGTACTCTCTCTCTTACGTACTGAATTAATAATTTGATATCCCTGTCTGCCATAGATAGTTTATCAAAGACACGGGATTTCCCCTTTTTTTTTTTTTTGGGTGGGAAATTATCAAATAACTTCTCCCGCTCTGGGCTGAGCGGGAGGGCGTGTCAGACTTTTACTGACTAAAACCCACCCGTGTTCCTTCCACGATATCTCTTTCGGACAAACTCGCAACCCTGGCCGGACTCGCAACCCTGGCAGGCTATGACAATGTTACAAATATAGACAATGCTACACCTACGAACTCCCAGAAGAAGTAATTGCGGAAATAGGAAAAAATAAAAAGTATTCATTTAAAAAATCTAAAAAAGAAGGTGATGGCACTACTGCCATATTGCCGATGCCGTCAACATCAACATCATCGGTAGCAGAAGGTTCGGTGGACGGGGTGGACGTGATTGATGACGAGTTGTTCTTAATTCTTGATGGTTCTGTGTATTTTTAAACGTTTAATTAAAAATTTAAAAACTAATAACTTATAATAAAAAAAAAAAAACTTCTTACTAAGAACTATTATTATGAATGTTTATGCTTAAAAATGATTAAAAATAAATGGAAAACATTAACGGTCTTTGTGTTTTATATTTCATGTTATTACCACTTAATGAAAAACTGCGAAGAGTCATGAGTAATCATGACTGAATAGGATCTAGGGAATTCTAAAGAATTTTTTACATCCTGAATTCTCATAATCTAGCGAGATTCGATGGTACTTCTAGTGACCTGTCCAAATTGAAGGTGGCAACACTGGTGCGCGCCCACGGGTTCGCTTGCATGGAGGTCGGAAATTATCAAACGGAAATGTCCTGTATTGTATAGATTCAAGTTTTATATGCGAACAGACAGCTGTGCTGCTGGGGAGTTTAATACGCCACTTCTTCTTCCCAGCTAAAGCACTAGGAAGTGGTGAAGGGTGGGCGTTTTTGGGGGACTGTCTCTTGTAATTTTTGACGTTCGAAAAGTGCTGATTCTCAGCCTAATTTGAATAAATGACGTTTGATTTTGATTTTGACGACCTGGATAAATTTATTCTATGTGTAGGTATGTAATAATAATATGTATGTAACTATCTGTGTGCCAAACACCCAAATCCGTTCAGCCGTTTTTCTGTCCTATTAATAGCAGACGAAAGGGTCATTGACTCCCGTGCCATTGGCAACCATAATTATTTTGTTATGCGTAATTTTGAATCTGTGATATCTTTTAAAGTATTCATTTAAATGATAATCATGTACAGGAATATTTCATGGCTACAGTCGGCATGATTTTTTCCGACATCTTCAACAATAATCGTCATATTCCGGCCAATTTACACAAACCTTTAATTAATTATACACCTAAACCTTCCCCATAAATCACTCCATCCATTGGTGAAAACCGTTTGAAAATTCGTTCAGTAGTTTTTGAGTTTATCGCATTCAGACAGACAGACGCGACTTTGTTTTAAAATATGTAAGGATGCCGCTATAGCCTTAATTTGAGCAAATGTGCCTTTTTTTTTTGTTTTGGAAATGATCAAATAACTTTTCCCGCCGCTCTGGGCGTAGTGGGAGGGCGTGTCAGACTTCCTTCCGTTGCCTGTGTGCCAGGGCCACGATATCCCTTTCGGACAAACTCGCAACCGTGGCAGGCATTGGTCCTAACGGATCCCGTCAGCTCGTGGAACACAACGCACCGTCGACCCGGGCCTGGTCCTTATCGGACGGCGAGCTACCCATCGCTCACCGTCCGCAGGCCCGCGCATACGGTGACCGGAAATCGGCTTGTGACTCCCGACGCCCGGGGCGTCTCCTGCGGCGACTAAGGGCGCGAGGGCGCGAACCTTGCCTCTCCCTCACGCGTTCCGCCTCCTCCTTCGCGAGCATTACTGCTTAAATGTGCCCTAACCGTTGAAGAAGCAAGTTTGCTATGAGCGTTCGTATTTACATGAACTTAATTTGTTTTCACACCTGTCGAGTAATTCAGTTTTATGTAATCAAATGTATTTAGGAATCTTGGTAGTGTAATGCCCAATGAGCACTTCCCCTTTTTTATTATTGTATTTAATTAGCTGAATAAAATTTACAAATTGTAATGCAGTTCTTATTATGTTTTGCTGAACAAATATGATGTTTTTAGGGTTCCGTACCTCAAGAGGAAAAAACGGAACCATTATAGGATCACTAGGTTGTCCGTCTGTCTATCTGTCCGTTCGTCTGTCTGTTTGTCTGTCTGTCAAGACCCTTTTTCTTAGGTACGTTTCGAGTTATCAAGTTGAAATTAATATCAAATACGTAGGTCTACGGTCCCTAAGAGCTCTAAAATTCGACATATTTTAATACTCGAAAATAAATTAAAACCTATAAGGTACTTTCTGTTGACCTGGAATCATGAATTTGGCAAGAAGCAAGATCTCACAGCACAAGTAAAGAAATAAGTCCGAAAATCGTTAATTAGAAGTTTTATCAAATAAAAACATGTTTTGTTTGCGATTACAAACTTACATTATTTTGCAGTTGGAAAATTGACCGTTGCGTATATCGATGTATGGGAGAATATGTTTTATTATACGATATTAAGTTTGTTTTTTGGATAATTTCATCCCAACTACGGAACCCTTCATTGTGCGTGGTCCGACACGCACTTGACCGGGTTTTTAATTGTTTACATTTTTTTAACCACTTGTGTGATTATCAGACTCCGACTGCTTCGATTATTATAATTTGTTTGTTTGTATTAGCTTACACTGGTAGTAATCAACAGTTCCACAAGTTCATGTCGATATTCGAATAAAAAATGTGATAATTCCCATGCCCTAAATTGACGTAATAACTACAGAACTTTTTCAATTTTGATTGCATTAGTTACAATGTACTAACCGAATGACATGTAGCAGGGATCCAGCAGAATATCAGCGTCAGGTATATCTGCCTGACAAATGCTGAGCTGGACTCCCATTTGGTGCAACCTTGAGACGCACACCGCACCTAAAAATATTGATTAACACTT
The DNA here is from genome assembly GCA_948098905.1 of Tiliacea aurago. Classification (NCBI taxonomy): domain Eukaryota; kingdom Metazoa; phylum Arthropoda; class Insecta; order Lepidoptera; family Noctuidae; genus Tiliacea; species Tiliacea aurago. The sequence continues at coordinate 4,069,147 of OX402579.1, read as the reverse complement.
TCCGGGACAGACCGCCTCTTGACGTTATGTCGGTATATCGTTACGTGACAGTACGGCTAAGGGCGGTGAACTTTATTTCATGTAATTTGGCAAACCGTCGATAGCCGTTGCTTGCCCATAGTATTCCTAAGAAGCACATGATCTAGTGTCACATCACGCGACTTCATTTGTTCGTGGGTGTCACGGCAAACTCATTTCGAGTAATTTTTCAACACAGTGCTTACGCACCAAAATAACACATTCACACCGCCGACAGGCGTAGACTGAGCCATACAAGTACAATGATATTGATATTTAGTGTCACGGCGTGAAAATTAAAAATAATGTTTATGGTACTACACGGCTGTAGGCGGTATGATAAAATGTATGGGATTTTGAAGTGTCATATGATGACATTTGCAAATAGTCAAGTGTCCTGGAACGTGTTAATGTCATAGTGTCACTATTTCTTTAAGTATGTTCTTCTTTTTTTGCCTTTTGTTTTTTCATTTTTAATTCTTTCAAGTTGTTATCAATTATTTTTTTGTGGTATTGTGTGTTGTGCCATTTCTTTGGGGTAAGTAATATTTGATATAATTACAAAATCTCTAATATTTTAAAGATATAACAACTGAATCTATAATTTTATTTGATATAATGATCAGTTAATACAATAAACGATTGATATAATTTTAAAGCAACAAATTTTTATAAGCATAGCATACATTGAATATAAAATTGTTTGCTATACCACTCAAATGACATAAAACCTATTTAGTCTAATATGATAAAACGTGCAAGCAAGCATGCAGCATGCGAGCAAGCATGCAGCAAGCATGTTGTCTGTCACGGCACCGGCGCTGCAGGGCTCCAGCGGTCCCATGCGAGCTTATCGTCACAGATGTGTTTCACGCTCACCAACGAAGCTTCGGCTTGACCAAAACCACCTGCTCCTCAGCTCGCGGGCCGCCTCGCCCTTACGCGCCTACGCGATTTTAAATAACACTCTAGGGGTAGGGCAGACAAGACTCTGTGGAGTCGGTTTTGCTGCGATTCGTTTCTGTCACGCCACTCCCGCAGCACGCTCAATCAAATAAATCGCAATATTATATATTTTAAACGATATAGGCCTAATGATTTTCTAATAAATTAACGTTATATCCAATAACGTTATACGAAATAAGTTTTAGAATAAATAAATGTTATATCCAAAGAAATTATATCAACAGTTGGTATAACTCACGTTTATTATATATTATCTTGTGAACGTTATTAAAATGAAAATATACCAAATAACTTTATATGATATGAGACGCACCCTGTATTTTGTATGCACTGAACAAATGTTTTATCTATATATCTATCTATGTATAAGACTCATACGTCATGTTCTATGTTTATTAGTCATGACATCATTTCAATTTCAGTATTCAAATTCCTATACACGTGCAGGACGGGCTACGTCTGTAGCGAAATTGCTACGCCGAGTAAGCTAGCTACGCCGTAGTAAACTTGCTACGGCCACTAACACGATTACGTAGCGCTCAGGTATGCGATCGATTTTTTACCGAATTAAAATCGGCTCGATTTGTTGAAACCACGTTTAAACGTAGATTCTGAATTAAAGAACTATTTTTAAGCAAATATTGATATGTGTGTGTATACGCTCATAGTATCAACATACTATGAGCGTGTACACACACATCGAAATATATGACAAATCTATCAATTTACGTTGTTATTTATTAAATTGATAGCTCATAATCACTATAACACACACACACACACATCACTATAAACATTTATATCTGTAACTTTTATGGTGTACATAATAAAGATTATTCTATTCTATTCTATTCTATAAAAAAAAAACGCTAGCATAATCAGCTTAAGATGGTAACACTGCTGGGACACAGGCCTCTCTGTGAGAGGGAGTGGGCTGTAATCCACCACGCGGGCCCAGTGCGGGTTGGTAGATGTCACATGTCATCGAATTTTTGAATTTTTAGGGTTCGTAACTCAAAAGGAAAAAAGGAACCCTTATAGGTTTACTCGTGTGTCTGTCTGTCTGTCCGTCTGTCACAGCTGATTTGTTCCGAATCGACTGGACCGATTATGTTGTAATTTGGTACACATATGAACTTTTGTGACCCAAACACGGACGTATTACGTAAATACGTCACTTTTAGGGGGCAAATTAGTAATTATTAGTTTTGCTGACTGTACTGTGTGACATATCAAATGAAAAGGCTGGTTTTGAGGATTTTATATATATTTTTTTTATAATTATTTTAAAATACATACTTTTAAAATTATTTAAGAAAATAGATGAAAAATTACCATTCCCCCCTTATCTCAGAAACTACTGAGCCTAAAATTTTGATAAAAATACAGAAAATAGTTCTTTATATAAATATTACAGGAAAACCTATAAGAAGTCTGTGATCTTAAAATAACATGTTAAATCACTCAATATTGTGCGTACAAACTTACATTTGCAGTTGGAATCATGTTTTTCAACTACAATGTTAAGTTTGTTTGGATAAATTCATCCCAACTACGGAACCCTTCATTGTGCGTGGTCCGACACGCATTTGGCCGATATTTTGGGTCTCGGACACGCCGGTTTCCTCACGATGATGATTTTTCCTTCACCGTTTTGTGAGTGTTATAAATTATTGACTTAGTTGGAATTTCCGCGCATTATTTGAGAAAAGCACTATACAAGCCTTGGCCACAACCAGGCATTCACGTATTTTTTTATTTTTAAAACGTGCCGCACACTAGGAATTTCTCCTGTATTGTGGGTGCGTTTAAATTAAACTCACATACACAAACAGCCAGACCCGGAACAACTACTTGTAGGTCATACAAATATTTCTTCCGTGCGGGAGTTGAACCCGCGACATGCAGCGCAGCAGTCAATCGCTTAACCACGTATGAGTGGCTCGGCTTCGCCTCATCCCACATTTTCACGTTCGTCCATCAATACCTCTTTTACAGGCCGCTGCGCTGCAATAATGTACTAATAAAAGGGTTTAAGGCTATTTATAAGATTACCTATGTGTATCTACCTTGAAAATAAATAATTATTTAATATTTAAATGATTGTGATACTTAATATAATGATGTGATATTAATTCTATGAAAAGTATGTGATAATATATGAATTAATAATGATAATTAATAATTGTAATGATAATATAAAAAATATAAATAATTATAATTAATATAATATAATGTTAAGTCTGTATAACTGTAATATTGAGTATGTAATTTTTTTTTTCTTCTCATATTTTATAACCACTTATATTGCAATGCCTTAACAGGCAACTTAGTTCTAGAACCTACCTATTTTCAACATCTACAAAATCTTGTACACTTAGTTCGCAATAAAGAATGAGAATTAGATTTTGAATTTGATTCTTACAATCTATATAGTACAGTCAGTGGCCTGAATAAGCCGACCCCTTTTCCCTTCATCTTCTTTGTAAAAGGGGTCATGTAATGCAGAGCACTGACCTTACTTAATAATTCCATGAGTACACTAATTCCATGCTAAATATAAAGTACAGATCAAAAATCATTTGTTTCATATATTGTGATGGTGCAGGTATTACACATTTGACTGAAACGCCATATATTTTGTTATTCATAATCATCATGATTTCAGCCAAAAGACGTCCACTGCTGGACATAGGCCTCCCTCAAAGGGAGGGTTTTCCATAATCGCCATGCTTGGCAGGCGTGTTGGCGATCGCAGTTTGATTGATGTTAAAATGCATAGAGAACCCTGCTGCCATTCTATAGTAAGTTCCTTAGTCGCCGTTCAAATCAAATCAAAAATATTTATTTGCTAGAATATGGTACATAGGGTGTTACAGTAAATTTGTTTCAGCATATCCTGTCATAACATGGCGTGCAAATGTATTCACAATCAGCGATGTCAATTAATCCAACTTACAAATTACAGATTCTATTGATTTGTCTTCTAAACAGTCCTTAATGGTATATTATCTTTTATATAGTAATAGTTTAAAAAGCATTTTTTTAAACTTTATCAGCGGTCTGAAAAGTCTTAAAAAGTATTAGGTAAATGATTGTAAATAATAATCGACATGCAGTATACATTTTTCTTCAATAATTTTTGTTTTATTGGTGGCAGCCAAAGTCTATCTTTATGCCGTGTTCGGCTATTTGGCCTGTCAGTGCTCGTTTCAAATAAATTGTAGTTTCTCTTAACGTTTACGAAACCCATGGGAAAACATTGGATAGTGCTATTCTTTACGTCCGGCACCACACAGACGATATTAACCTAGTAAATAGTTTCGGGAGTCTAGAATCGTGTGTTTGAATTCATCCTAACAGTTTGCTCGTCGATGACCTTTACACCTTGTGTTTTAAACATTCCAATCAATCTGACTTTACCCAACAAATTTGAGGTCGGCTTCCAGTCTAACCAGTTGCAGCGACTGCCTATCTGACCTCCACTTCGGTTACCCCTTAATAAGCCTAGTTGTTAGAATTTTGGGCTACTGCCGACCCGTAAATAAATAAAAATAGCCTTTATTTCCTCTGACCTCTGTACATACACAAATTCTTATAAACTAATCAGCAACCAGGTCAGGCTGCCTTGCGACATAGGCCTCCTCTATCTCCTTCCACTTATTCCTATCCAGAGCTGTTCTTCGCCAACCTTTTGGCAGATCATCCTCCTACCTTTTCATCTGTTTTCCTCTACGTCTTTTTCCATTCCTTGGGTACCATTCTGCGACTTTTTTGGTCCATTTTTCAGTCTTAGCTCTCATCATAATGACCTATCCATTTCCATTTCAGTGTTCTTGTTTTAACTCTAACGTCTGCCACTTTGATGTTGTTCCTAATTTTTGTGGCTTTCCATTTGTCTAGTAGTCTCAGATTCATCATGCTCCTCTCCATTCCTCTTTGACATACACACAGCCTGTGTAAATTTTTTTGTGATAATGGCCAGGTCTGGCCGGCCTGCCAACCCGTAACGACTGTCAAAGATCCACGAATGACAGCCGCGACCAACGGCTTAACGTGCTTACTGAGGCACGGAGGAGTTTCGGTATGTAAAGATGGTCACCCATCCACGGACCAACCCCGGCAAGCGTTGCTTAACCTGATGTATCGACCCATGCGGCAGTTATTACTTAGCCACGAGCTCCTCCTACATCAAAACATTCCATTCACGATTATTACAATATTTCCAACACCATCTCGACACTAAGATTAAACACCGACTTACCGTTTGATTAATCGACGATAGAAGCGCTTAGAATTGATCGACGACTCGGCCAGTCAATAGCTGCAAGATAAATAGCTAGGCACAGCGAGCATTGAATGCGTAACAAATGGTTATATCGCGTCGGCGCCCGTGATGCGGGGCAACCGTTTTGTGCCACCGACCTGCATCACGGGCACAATGCCTCAGATATCGACCTTTCTTGAAGCGTATAATACGTCTATTTTATTGATGAGTTTCTTTGGATTATAATTTTATTTTAAGAAGATAGGCTTTGTATTTTTTTGCAAGTTGTTCCTTTATTTATTCTATTCAGGATATCGTAATCGCTTTCATATTTGTAGGGTTCCGTATCCACAAAAGGAAAAAACGGAACCCTTATAGGATCACCCTTGTGTCTGTCTGTCCGTCTGTCACAGCCGATTTGCTCCAAATCTAATGGACTGATTAAGTTAACATTTCTGTGATCCAAACACTAACGTGTAACGTAAATAATAATGATTTTGTAATATGGGGTTCACTTGTGGGGAAAAAACTAGAAAAGGAACAGGGTGTAAAGTTCACTCATCCTCCATAGAAAAGGGAGGATCCTCCGACCAGACGGGTGTTGTGTCTGGTGGGCAACTGCCCGACGGTTGATGTCGGGACGTTGTATATAATATGCTAGTTGCGCGGTAAACTCTGCTTGCGTGATGCAGGATTTGCGTGACGTCAGTGTAACGTGTAGTTTGCATGTGGCGATGTTGATGCCGCTACATCACTCCCCTCCGGATACCGGAGGTCGATAGTGGGCTGAGCAGAGTCATGTATCTTGCGATGTTTGCCAGTGCCAGTAGAGGGTTCTAGTAAGTCGGAACCGGGTGCTGCATAGTTCTCGGTGAGTCGAAACTAACTGCTGTGATTCCCCAGTGAGTCGGGGTGGCGCTGCATTATGCTCCAGTGAGTCGGATGTGGCACAGCGCCGGGTTGAGGCTGACTGTTGGCGTTGACCAGGAGACGTATCATGTTCTCTGCTTGTAAACCGGCCGAAAGTGCAGTGTGCTGTGCCAAGGTTGCTGATCAGGCTGTGAGTGATGACCAGGAATGCGCTTCCGCTGCATGCTAGTGGTCAGGATACCTGTTGAAGCTTGTGGGTGCTGGCTGACTGTGTGAGTCGCCGCTGGAAAGCTTGAGGAAGTGATGATGATGATGATGTCACGCTGAAGTAGTTGCACGAAGGCTGCGATGCCGTTCATACTCGGGGTCACCAGTTTGGAGGCATGAGAAACAGGGTGTAAAGTTCACTCATCCTCCATAGAAAAGGGAGGATCCTTCGACCAGACGGGTGTTGTGTCTGGTGGGTAACTGCTCGACGGTTGATATCGGGACGTTGTATATTATGCTAGTGGCGCGGTAAACTCTGCTTGCACGATGCAGGATTTGCGTGACATCAGTGTGACGCGTAGTTCGTATGTGGCGATGTTGATGCCGCTACATGTGTACCGTGTGTACCCCCTTGGTAAGACTGGTTGTGAGACTTTCGGGCTTCAGACGACCCATAAAAACTGTCATAGATCTACAAATAACAGCTGGGACCAACTGCTTAACGTGCTTTCGAAGGCACGGAGGGGTGTAAAGATGGTCACCCATCCATTGACCAACCGCAACAAGCTTAGATTAACCTGGTCGATTGACCCATGCGGCTGTTAGCACTTAGCTACTAGCTAAATTATCCATCGCATAATTTAATTTGAGTTAAACCTGTACCCCAGTACCGTGTGGTGCCGGACGTAAAGAATAGCACCATCCTATTTCTTCCCGTGGGTGTCGTAAAAGGCGACTAAAGGACTTACTAGAGAATATGCTTGGCTCAATGCTGGTCCAGCTCCACAACCACAACTAATTTATTAACATTTGAAAGTACTGTTGGAGCCGATGAAGATTGGAAGACTATCTTTTCATTGTATAAACTCGAATCTCCTTTGTATTATATAATTGCATATCACAGGTGTGAGTACTATGTACAATAGAGCTACCATTTACCGGGTAATTATGTCTTTCATTGACTTAAATGTGCCCGCCGGCTGAGAGTATGTCATGCTCACTCAGATGTCTCGCTGATGGTGGCGTGTGTGTTGGATCATTTAGCTCCCTTCAAAATGGTTGAGCTGAATGGTGCTGATCCATGCGTCATGTTCGTGAACGGGTGCTGTCAGTTGGGACTGGTCATCTCTTAGCTGCCACGGCTTATTTTTAATTATTTTAGTTTATAATTATCTTTTTATCACGGACGCTTCTGACGTATTGCATCGTTCTCACATGTTTAACTTCAATATGAATGATGTAACCAATATTTTGTATCAATATTTTAATTTAAAAGAGTGTCCGTGGAGTTTCTTGCCCGTTCTTCTCCATAGGAACCTACTATTTGGAATGGGCAACTAGCTTCATATTTGTAACTGACCGACTTCTTGACAATTCAAAAGTGCCTGTCAATGGTTTAATTGAAATAAATGCTTTGAGTTTGAGTTTGATTTTGAATAGGAATTAGCGTTCTATATTATGCATTTTAACACCATACTGCGATCGCCAACCCGCCTGCCAAGCGTATGGCAAACCCGGGGTTTGGCGTCTTTCGGCAGAAATGATGAATGATAACCCTGATTTACACGGTGCGAAAAATTGCCTGTTGCATACCATAACTTGAACAATAAGTCATTTGTTGCTTCAATAATTATTGTATGCTACAGGTAATAAACTTGCATAGTGTAAATGGGGCTTTGTTTACGTTTAATTAAATACTATCAAATGCAGAACCTACCGCTACCTACACTCACAAAGGCGTTCGAATGCAGGCGGCCACTCAATTGATAAAAGGTATGCTGAATAATAATAACCGGTTGAAGTGGCGGTGCTTGGGGAAGACCTATGTCCAGCAGTGGACTTCTTCTGGCTGTAAATGATGATGCTGAATAATGTACCTGTATTTGCGAATATAAATAAATAATTTCTACTACCGTTCTGTGTGGTGCCAGACGTAAAGAATAGCACCATCCTATTACTTCCCGTGGGTGTCGTAAAAGACGACTAAGGGACTTACTAGCGAATGAGCAGCAGCGTTCTCTATGCATTTTAAGATCATATTCTTCGGTCGCTAACCCGCCTGCCATGCGTGGCGATTATGGCACACCCCCTCTTTTGAACCTAGCGATGGCAAGTTCAAAACCGACATCGAAAGACGACCCAAAGCGACGACGAACCGACATCGAAAAGGCCAAGTGCGTGTTGAACCTCGCAAAATGAAGGGTTTCGTAGTTGGGATGAATTCATCCAAAGAATAAACTTAACATTGTAGTTGATAAACATGATCCCCCATACATTCCAACTGCAAATGTAAGTTTGTACGCACAATATTGAGTGATTTATTATGTTATTTAAGATAAATATCACAGACTTCTTATAGGTTTTCCTGTAATCTGTATGTAAAGAACTATTTTCTGTATTTTTTTCAACATTTTAATCTGAGTAGTTTCGGAGATAATGGTCATTTTTCATCTATTTTCTTAAATAATTTCAAAAGTATTTATTTTAAAAATATAAAAAATATATATGATATCCATAAAACAAGTCCTTCCATTTGATATGTCACACGGTACAAACAGAAAAACTTTTTTTTCAATTTTCTCATTTGGCCCGCAAAAGTCACCTCCATATTCAAAATTAATTTATTTACTTTCGTAACACGTCCGTGTTTGGGTCACAGAAGTTCATATATGTACCAAATTTCAACTTAATCTGTCCAGTAGATTCGGAGCAAATCACCTGTGACAGACGGACAGACAGACAGACACACACGAGTGATCCTATAAGGGTTCCTTTTTTCCTCTTGAGGTACGGAACCCTAAAAAGCATATTATAAGATTAAGGACTACGTTGAAGACAAGGAAGTTTGGCAATAATTCTGCACATGTGGCTTCCCTGGTACCTCATTAACGGCATAACTATGTAAGGCCGTGTTCAGATAACCCGCGCAAAATCCACGCACGCCACGTGCCTGTCTTGCACCCGCTATACTACTTAATATGAAATCAAAAAACGCCCTTCATCACAGTCAATACGGCACTAGCCGAAGCGCGGGCACAAGGCGTGTGCAGCGCGTGTGCGGCGCGTGTGCGGGTTGACTTCGATAAATGCAATTTGAGATCTATTAATGTGTCATAAGACGCAAATTATATACAACAAATTTCAAAGCGAGCGGTTACTTTCTATCAATATTAATCAAACAATCTAATGATATAATTATGCAAGAAACTTTTTTCGGCCGGTAACGAAAATTGCTGAAGAGGGATATTTTGGCTGAAAATTTCCGGAACCCGAAAAGAAAAAGGGATTCAGTAGAACTCTAATAATGCTGCGAGGAGTTTTAAATATTTAAACACAAAACCAATTTTCGACATTTTATTGAGTCACATGTATTAAAAAACTGCTCTTCCCACAATGATTCGTTTAGACAACCGACAACTTAACGTATCTCGTGCTGGTACATTAAATTCTTTATATTCCTTAGAATGAGCAAATTTTTATTGTTTTTTTTATTTATTTATTTAGGTATCATATTTACAACCAGTCCGGGAAAGTTTAACATGGAAAAATAATATTAGGTAAAATTATTTAAACCTTATTAATGTTAAAAATTGTTTGTTAATTGAATTAAATTAGAAACGGTACCTACTTAATTCGTGTATTTACATGATCGATAAATTTTGATACGTCCTTGTTCAAATTATGTTAAAAATATCAAATTGAAGCTCCATAACTTATAAAGTTATTATAACAATAAAATAAACAATATGGTGATATGATTATTATTACTCTATTTAGTATTGTTATACAAGGTAAAAAATAGCTTTAGTGAATTTCTTCTTTCGTCTTAAATATTGAAGTTTTAATTAACTTCAATATTTAAGACCTTGTATAACAAAACCTATTTGCGCGGCTCTATTGGCCTGTTGTCTTATTCACACCCATTTGCGCGGGTCTATTGAATATGCACACACATTTGCGCGGGTCTATTGAATATGCACACACATTTGCGCGGGTCTATTGAATATGCACACACATTTGCGCGGGTATATTGAATATGCACACACATTTGCGCGGCTCTATTGGCCTGTTGTCATATGCACACACATTTGTGCGGCTCTATTGGCCTGTTACCACATGCACACACATTTCTATCGGTACATTTTTCGAAATTCGGTTTCCCTTTGAACTTAAATAATAATAATAAAAACTTTATTATCAGACAAATAGACCATATGTGTTACAAAAATTAAAATCGAAAAACACAATACACATAAAAAAATAAAACATGTAGGTACATTAAACAAAATAAATACAAATATAATTATATAAAATTATTTATGGCATTGGAATGACGCTCTGTGAGTCGTCATCCAATGCCACATTATGGGGCTGTCCATCCTGCTGGCCACAGTAGCCAAAAGACTGTTGGGACTAGCGCGCACTTGGTGTATCAGGGACGTTATACGCAGACGCATCATCGCGTAAAAATCCGGCACGCCGGTTTCCGCGAACATCCCCGACGCACTGCAAAAGCGCGGTAGTCCCAACATCACCCTGAAGGCATTGTTATATTGGACTCGCAGAGCACTGTACGAGTTTTTTGTATAAATGACTCATAGGGCGCACGTTTACAGAGACTGGCAATATAAAGAGTGTAATTTTTACCTCTTCTGTACAAATGTGTCGGATACTTTTGTCAAGTTCGAGAAACTATACACGCATCACGATTTGTGCAAAAGTATGGAAAAGGCTTTTATATATAAATTTAATTCCAAACATTAACAGATCAAAGTTATGGCTAATTAATAAATATTAATTGACAAACTACTTAATTTGCAACAATAAATAATTAAAGTTCACATAACAATAAAATTAAACTGGACTGGTTTATATAATGTAGGCTGGTATTACATTAATGAATCATTTTTGTTGACACTTACGACGTTAACTTTTTACATTTAACTGTAATAATTACATTTAAATCGTCTATTAGTGCATTGCGAAATGAAATTCCGTATGTGAATTCTTGAAACACAATTTTCAATAGGTATTAGGTATTTATGTACAGTATTCTCTAAAATGTATACTAGAATAGCTTAGAGCCTTCCATAATTTCTCTTAAAGAGTATCTAACATTATCATTAGAACAAGTTATTTCAATAATTTTCTAATAATCTTTTACTTAATAATTGTTCATCAGTCATTGTCTTAATTTTACAACTGCTAGAACGCATTATTGATATCGTAATTAATCGAATAATTACAAAAATGAAATATTTATAACAATGAACTTGAAAGTTTTTTAACGGGTATAATTTAACATCTTCTTTTTCACTTTTTAAAAGTAAAATGGTATAAAATAAACTGGTTTATACGCAGCTTTCTTGATGTGCTGCTAACAATGGCGTCCTCGTCGTGACAATCTCTCGATGCGATCTCATGGCACCGTTGATCATACTCCGACCAGAGTCATTCTGAGAACAAAAAAAAAAGCATTTACTATGTGAAATTTTAGAATCAGAGGCAGAAAGTTCCGCCTTTCATAAACAATTCGGTGAACACATTTTATTACGTCTGCATCCTAACTAAAAAACGAGTGTGCATTAGACCACACGACTGAATTAAAACAGAAATCACCGTTCGCGTAACGCTAGCAAAAGAAGTTTTACTTCAAAAAAGTTGCGGCCTTGTGAGTGTATAAACAGCCAGTGTAAATAAAAAATACCTTAAGCGGGACGGCCCAAGGCGGTGACGCTGAGAGTTCCATGTTTAAAAATATTCTGTAAAGCTCTCGACACGCATTCACCAGCTTAAACCCCAATTCAAGCGTGCGTAAAGAAGTTTTACTTCAAAAATCGAAAGTGAGGTTGTTTGTTTGTTACGCTTTCACGGTAAAACGACTAAACGGATTTTGATAAAATTTGGCATGGGTAGACCATGACCTGGGTTAGGACATAGGGTACTTTCTATCCCGATATTCCCATGGGATTAAGACTTATGCGGGTGAAATCGCGGGGTGCAACTAGTTTCTCATAAGTCCCATAAAATACGGGGTCAACTTTTTACTATTAATCGGGCACAAATTTGGGAGCACCGGTGGCCATTTGGTAACGGCCACGACTTACGAGTTGTAGGTCATAGGTTCGAACCTAGACTTTACTAGGTACAATTATTTCATCACCACTGCTCTCAAAATGGTGAAGTAAAACATCGTGATCGTCCCGAACGTCCGTCGAACCCGCACTGGGCCCGCGTGGTGGATTACAGCCCACTCCCTCTCACAGAGAGGAGGCCTGTATCCCAGCAGTAGGAACATTATATGCTGATTATGCTTATATTATGGGCATAAATTTAAAAAATAAATTTGATATTAGTACAAGCAGTTTAGACCCTTTACTTAATATTATTAATCACCAATCACGGCATTAAGAAATTGCCACACATTCAATTAAACATTAGCCGTGTTATTACAAAACAAGGTTTATCTTCAGATCCAGGATTAAAGCATGGAGCCATTATTTAATTCCTAACTTTATTCCGTGTATGGTAAAGTTACTAATACAAAACTGACAACTTAGTACCGAACTAAGCTTTCAGATTTGTATAAAGAACGGTATTTCAATCACAGTTACTTTCTTTTTACAAAAACTGACTCCACAGTTTAAGCAATGTCAAAATATAAATCTTGTTTTGTAATAAGACGGTATAAGTTTGATTTTGTAGCCCACAATACGCTTCAGAGCAGCAGGAATGTTATGAAGATTCGAATGATGTTGTTTTGACGCACGCGGTTGCGAAAAACTTTGCGAGTGGTCATTGAATCGAAAACCGTCATAGCGAATGACGTTCTCGCTTTTCCGATTCCCAGATAAATTAACGCAACAGTGGACTTCAATTTTGATCATCAACATCGCGAAAATCGGGATAATTTCACGATCATCATCGTGTTAGCAATAACGTCATTCGATAAAGCGGTTTTCGATTCAATGTGAATGAATGAGATGATGATGATGTGTGATGATGTATGTGTGTTGAATGTGTTTGTGTGTGTTTTCAATGTGTGTTTTTACCTCATTTAATGCTGCACTGGTTTGACGTCATCACGTCAACGCCGGCTGTCGCTGAAAACCAGTGCTGGGGCTCTGTCTCGCATAGGGTCGCAGCATTATGCTGAGCGATGGCCGTTTTGCGTGAATGTGACGCATATTTTCCCTCAACTTGTTCTTTCGTGTTTGTGTTTTTTTTTTCTATGCGTTATGTTTACCGCAAATAAACGTATTTTCTTCCTTTCTTTTCTTTATGTGGTTTCGAACGCCCGTACCAGTCGAAATTTTTTTCGCAACAGCGTGCGTTGCAAAAATGTTATTCGAATTTTCATAATTATGACTGTCCTTTATTTATAACACATTGAAATAAACCGAAAATAAATAAAACTCTTTACCGAATCGACTTTGGGATAAACATTACTCCGTACTGCAAACTAAGCGAATTGTTTAACTAAAGTCTACCAATAGTTTGCCGAAACCCTTTGGCGAAACTTCTCCAATAAACACTAAATTATTGCTGCAATTATTTAGTAAAGCCTTGTATTGCAAATTAAATACAAGGATCGGTTTGCTATTCAGCCACTATGCAGTGAGTTTAAAGTGGTCGGCATGACTGCACAAATAATTATCGTTATCTTTATATTTTTAATAAATCTTGGTCGTTTCCAGTCTGAATTTGTAATTCAATCAAAAATATAAAATAGTTTAGCCACTAAAGCTAAGCTAGACTGACCACCAAAATTCCAAAACCCATAGTCGGCCCATCACTACTACACTGGATCGCAAAAATTCCGGGTCGCTAATAAATGTCGTGATAGTTTCTTAAATATAATTATAAGACAAATTTTCGAAACTATAGTATAATTTAGATGACTGATATAATGTAAAAAAGTGTTACACGTTTTGTACACTATAATGTAACTTTAATTAAATACGAAAAATAAGAAAATTTAGCTTTTAACTTATTAAAACAAAAATACAGTTCGCAGTAAATCTTAAAAAATAAAAGATTTTTTGTCAGTTTAATATTTTGTATTTCCTCCATGAGCCATAATTTTCTTGGAATTCTGTAACTTGTACAAATTAAACCTCTTTAAAGATTTAGAACAAGCATTATTAACCTGCTTACTATATATTATGTATTCTAGCGATCTAGATATATAATTTATTGAGATATCACTTTTTTATTAGCGACCCGGAACTTTTGCGATCAAGTGTATTTAGTTTGTTTGAAAAACAACACTTTTTTAATTTCGATGCTAGGATTTATTTGATTGTTCCAAAATATTCATAAGCATTAATTGTACTGCCAGTGTTTTCATTTATTCTGGTAATGTTATCTCCGCACATCGCGTTTGTGATACACTTTAGAATCAGTGGGTGTGTGGACTGATTTCAAAAGAAATCGATAAGGTAACGCGTAGTATTATAAATGCAGTCTGAAAGATGGTAACGTTGCAAATAGCTGTCAATTAATATTTCGCTGTACTGATTAAGTAATCAATATTACTATTTACTTTTTATCGATTCTTGGAGCCATTACGTTACCGTATGGAAGTTATAACTGCATGATTTATTTGTATATCTCATATTTTCAGGGAACTGTGTTTTTCATGAGCATAACATTACTAAACGAAATTGTGAAATATCGCTCTATGTTGTTCAGAATGTACAGCCTCTTAAATTGAAAATTATAAAAAGGAACGCTGCCAATGAAAACATTCAGTCATTTTGACATGCTCCACTTTTTTGTGGTGGGAGGCAGCGGTGTCAATTTGTGTAAGAGTGAAGCCGAAGTGAAACCGGCTTTAATTGATTTACTTACTTAACAATAAAGTAAACATTAATATATGAACTTAAAAATAGCTTTACTGAATTTAACACCATCTATCGTCAAGTAGCAGAACCAAAAAGGCGCTATCACTACACAAACAAAACTTTCAGGGCCTTATTACAAAACAAGGTTTATCTTCAGACCCAGGTTTAAAACATGGAGCCATTATTGAATTTCGAACTTTATTCCGACTATTGGTAAAGTTCCTAATAAACAAAACTGACAACTTAGTACCGAACTAAGTTTTCAGTTTTGTATAAAGAACGGTATTTCAATCACTGTTACGTTCTTATTATAAAAACTGGCTCCATGGTTTAAGCCATGTCAAAATATAAATCTTGTTTTGTAAAAAGACGGTCAATGTTTTACAGAAATAAACTATTATTAGGTATCCACTATCATACTAAAATTATTATAGGAATGTAAAGAATCGAATACAATACACTAGAACTAAATAAAATGTGCAACATCCTCCATCTCACTATCGCCGACGCATTTTTTCTGACGCTGACACTATTGACTGTGCCATTTTTCAATCGCGGTAGAGTTGCTGATGCGAACCTCCGAAGGGAAGCCGGAAGGAATCGTGTTATATGCTGCTTTCGCCACTGGTGGGAGGTTATCCAATAACTTCTCCCACTCTGGGCGGAGCGGGAGAGCCTGTCAGACTTTTACTAACTAAAACCCACCCGTGTTCCTTCAGTTGCCTGTGTGCCAGAGCCATGGTATCCCTTTCAGACAAACCTGCAATCCTGGCAGAAAGTTCATAATGTTATTAACCTGCATATCAGTGTAGTGCGCGTGCGACGATATGGGCGTCACCGGCGTCTGAGTGCGAGGCAAGCTGTGTGCGCTGCTCGAGTTCTTTGGCTGAGCTATGGCTGAGTAGAGTGGCGGGTCCGGAGGAGCTTCTGTGACTCCTGTGTGGAAGAAAAGAGGCTGTTAGTTCATGCGGTTGTGAGATGTTGTTGATGAATTTGATGTTATTTGTAGCCAGGTAGTGTTCTTGTTAAAAATTAAATGGACAGCGTGCTGCATACGTTGATTCGTCAGTATTTGTTGAACAAATAAGCCGACCCGAAGCAAAATCAAAATCAAAATCAAAAATATTTTTATTTCACATAAGCCTACATGGGCACTTATGAAACGTCAGAAGCTAAGTGCACGGTTCCAATTGGTGGTTTCCTATGGAGAAGAGCCGGCAAGAAATTCCACGGTCACTACTTAAAAAAAAAAAAATTGGCTTTTACAATGTTTTCAAATTACAGTGTTAAAAGGTATGAGAGGACAGCGTACGCCCGTCAAAAGTACCAGGTACATAACAAAATATAAAATGGTATACAGATCTACAGTCTATTAAGCCTACAACGTCCTCACATTGACAAAAAAAAACAATATAAAATATGATTAAAATAATAAAAGTTAGAACCTTGTTGAAATTTAAATTGTAGGTATAATAATGTCAAATAAGAAAAACATTATGTCAGTGAAGTTTGTAAAAAAAGCTAAAATTAAATTAAAAAATAACTTCGTAATTTGGGAGCAGTTAATAGACTTTACATAGTTTTGCCGTTAATGAGGTACCAGGGAAGCCACATGTACAGAAGGAATTAATGCCAAACTTCCTTGTCTTCAACGTAGTCCTTAATCTTATAATATGCTTTTTTGCTAAGGGCACGTTTAATGTGCGTTTTGAATTACTAAACTGAAAGCAATTACTAAACATATTAATTTGACTTTAATTTGGCTCGTGCCGATCGGAAAACTTCGTTCGCTGACTTGGTGGCATGTTGCATTTGATTTTTACCGACTGGCTGTGCCGATTAGTGCCGACCCAAATAAGTGTGTAGCACGCCTAACTTTTGTTGTTCCTTTCTATTCTTTTCTAGTAATTCATGACTGCGCATCAAAGACCTGACGTCACAAAAATCCAGCATCACGCAAGCAGAGTTTACCGCGTGACTGGCATATACAGGGTTTTAAAGTAACTGGGTGCCATTTTTTCCTGGGTTCCTTTATCGATACTGAACCTACCTCGGTCCGGTCGGAGGATCCTCCCTTTTCTATAGAGGATGAATGAACTTTACACCCTGTTTCTTAAGCCTGTTGACGAGTATGGTTTGATGGTTTGGTCAGGTTGGGTGAATGAAAGGCAACTAATAGAAGATATTTACAAGGCAGAGGTGAGTGGAAATGCCGGGAGAGTGGAGGCCCTAGGAGGATAAAATATAGTGACCTAATTAGTGATGTTCTTCAGAAAGGTCAGATACGTAGTACTCGCAACCGGCATGCGTTTATAAACAGAGGTATGAACTCAAACTCAAAGCATTTATTTCAATTATACCAATTACAGGCACTTTTGAATTGTCAAAGAGTCGGTCAGTTAGTCAGAAAGTTGAAGCTATTTGCCCATTCCAAAACTTAGATCTCTATGGAGAAGAATAGGCAAGAAACTCCAAGAACACTCTTTTAAATCAAGATATTACAAAATCCTGGGTACATGTCGGTTCTTTATGTGAGAACAAATTCAATGTAAAAAAATAAATTGTTTAAAAACAATTCAAAATATAAGATAAAAAGATTACAAATAAGCCCTGGCAATTAAGAAATGACCTGTCTCAACTGACGGCGCCCGTTCAAGAACATGACGCGTGGATCAGCACCATCCAAGTCCATCATTTTGTAGGGAACCAAATGATCCAACACACGCGCCACTATCAGCAATACATTTAAGTGAGCATGACACACTCTCAACTGCCAAGCTTTTTTAAGTCAACATACATCATAACATAATAAACGTCTCCATAGTACTCACATTTACAAAATTGAAAAAATGCTTTTAAATTTTATTTACAAAACTATAGCTTGCAATGTATTTCAATTATTAATAAAATGTTACTATCAAAAGGAAAATCATTATTACCTATTGAAGTATTCAACAACTAAAGCTTAATTAAGTACATAAAAATAAACGATAAGATTGTAATATCAGAACAATAATAAAGAAGGGGGGATATTATATTATTATTCCAAATATTAAAATGTGAACTTGTGAGCCCAAGTGGTTGTGGAGCAGGACCAGCATTATCTCTTAGAAAAACTTGATTCTATAGAATTCAATGAAAAATAATTTGCATTACTCAACACAAAACGTTAAATTAAATGATTTGCCCTAAGATAGCTAGCACACGCTACTACTCGTATACCAAAAAAATTATAATCGTCGAAAACTGCAGTTGCAGGGTTTTGTTTGCATATGCAAAACTCAAGCAAAAAAAAACCTAAATAGAACGTATCTAAATAAAATCTTCCAGGCATAATGGGCGTGCCCGCTTAAATAAAGCTATATCTATAACTCGATGTCACAAATGATAAACTAGCACCATCGAAGTAAAATAAAAAACAGTTAATTATTAATAACAATAACAAAATCATAGTCAGCAAGACGACCAGTCTCCACAAACAGCACCCGTTTACGAGCATAACGCAAGGATCAGCCATCACCCCCGTCACCATATTTGAGGGAAGGAGGCAACCCGACCCCCGACGCTACCGCAAGCAGTGTCATCTAAGGGAGCACGACGAACTTGCTACCGGTTGCTCAGGCAAGAATAATATAATCAATTGTCGAGGTCGCTAGCTGGCCACTTATTGCAATACAAATCATAAAAAAAAATTGTAATGAGTAGATTATGTCACTAATAAATTAAAATAGTGCTATATCTTCACCGGGGAGCAACGCGCATTTTACATCTAATTTACGAAAGCTCGAAATCTATGGTCGTCTATTTCGAAGTCACTAAGGCCTACGTGCAATTTCATACGCACTTACGCTGTCAACTATTCGAAGCTGGATTTAGTCATTTCAGGCTACAGGAGCGACGATAGGACGACGACAAACAGGGCGTCCAAGAGAACTGGTTGAAAGGTTGAAATATACTCTATTACTCCGTCTTTTTTACGAAGAGTGTACATCTGCCTACAGTCTCGTTTCGATGAATATCTGGCACGCAATGCAAGACATCTCAACGATGTGATATTTAAAAATAAAATTCCATTTTATGACTTACTAGCTGCGCCCCGCGGTTTCACCCGCGTAAGTCTCGATCCCGTGGAAATATCGGGACAAAAAGTAGTCTATATCTCTAATCCAGGGGGTCAGCTACCTCCATACAAAATATTATCAAAATTGGTCCAGCCGTTTGAGCGTGAAGAAGTAACAAACATACACACACACAAACACAAACTTTCGCCTTTATAATATTAGTGTGATACTCCAACTGTAATGGTTTATTTTTCTTAAATTTAAAATAGGTAAATATTTTTTAAACACGTTGTAAAATAAACTAGCTGTGCCCGCGGTTTCGTTAACCGTTAACGTGACTTTGTATTCTGTTGACTTTACAAATCAATGGAGACTTGAAATTTAGAACAGTCAGCCGCCCTAGCGTAGAACGGAGTTTAGAATTAAATTATAATAAATAAATAAGTTTCCACACTCTAAAGATATGGCAAAATAGTAATAATCGCAGGCCTGCTGGAAGAAATTTCTTAAGAAATAGGCAGTACCTTTGTACTCAAAGTTATAAATAAGTATGTCGTACCTCTGTGTATTTTACTGAGTGTTCGTACATCAATAATAAAATCAATTCAATTGTCTAATGAGTGTTTTCACTAACTTATTTGTATAAAAATGTACGTGTACTACTGAATGAAAAAAAAAATAAAAATATTATTATTTGACGCTGTGGAAAATTAATAAGACATTTCTAAAGATCATATTGTTATACACCATGTAGACTCATTTACCATTATTTTATGCACAAAATTAAGTTACCTAGTATATTAATATAATTTACTCTGTGCAAATAGTTTACGTGAACACGAGTTGGAATTTAATAGATTTATAATTGTCTTTCTTAAACACAATTCAAACGTACTTCTGTGAAATCATAATAATAACCAAATTAAGGAATGTGATTATGTGAATAACAAGATTTTCAATAGAATCTGTAAACCACTTTAAAATGGTCCTAGAAAAACGATTGATTAACACTAGTTAAAGTCATTTAATTTGATTTTGCTTATTTTTGTTTTATATTTGCTTTTTTGTCCGACGCTGTTAAAGTCACTGAATCATTTATCATTGCCACATAATAAGTTTAAAGACCTGCTCCTTCCCATTACCGAGAGGCTGCTTCCAAACCTGTAAATTACAGTTAGTGAAAAATCTAAATAACATGCCTATTTTCGTAATTTCATCCACCAAAAGCTACCTAAGTAAGAAACTTTTCTTTTCAAACCAATTAAATTAAATATTCACCGTTACTATTCAAACAAACGATTTTCCGTACGATATCAATGAAAATCATCAGATAAAACCTAAAGTTACCATTACGTGCAATTGGAATTCAATTTCGACCACCACATGGTGATCAGTGAAATGATCTTAATTATTGGTCACAAATGACGCGTGACGTTATGCTTTTTAAAGCTGACACGCAGTACGATATTTTTCCGTTCGTAACTGCATGCGGTATTGGTTCTACGGTTTTGTTTGAAATCACCGATGGCGTTGCCAAAGTCAATGGATTATTTTGTTGAACGCCTGTAGCACGTGTGTAGTCCGAAGTTTTAAAACATTTTTTTCATGAAAATAATGTTGTAGGTACACAATTGGAAAATATGGATAGACAATAACTGAGCGGCGCCCGTACCTACCACGATTTCCACATGCGGCTTATGAGAGAAACCGCGTGCTGTGCAGTTCAAAGCAAGTGATATTATTATTTAACAAAAATAATATTGATATAAAATAAAGTAAAGGTGTTACAATGGCTTAGCTAAGGTACAATTACGGCCCCTGCAGGGCACAGCAAAATTTATAGTAAAAATATTTCTTAAAATAAAATTAGGAAACAATTAGCAATCAACAATTTTTAAATATATGATTAACATTAATTAAATAAATATAAACTTTATTTATTGATTGAACTTGATTTTTATTTTATTGTGGCTCGAAATAAGCTACAATGCGATATTTTCCTTTGAAATCCCTAGAACTGTTTAAAGCAATTTGCAAGGTAAATAAACCGCAGAGCGATTGCGGTGGTGGTGACAATGCGGTGAGTGAGTGACAATTTAGGAACTGGCATGCAGTTACACGAACGGTTTTAGCGTTCCATATTTCAGAATGAAATCGTTGACTTCGAAGAGTGTAATTACAATGATTGAATACAACGCCATCTAATGATCAGCTACTAACGACCAGAAGAAGGTTGTTCAGTTTCTTATATTTTGATAACAACGAGTTTCCATAGAGTTTGTTGCCCGTTGTTTCCCATAGGAACCTATTGTATGGAATAGGCAACTAGCTTTAACTTTACTAATAAAAGGGCTTACTGCGAGCGTCTCAAGTATTTTTGTGTATAATTTTAAAATACATAGTTTAACAGTTATTAAAGAAAATAGAAAGAAAAAGAAGAAAAGTCTATGGTCTAAAAATAATATTGTGAATCTTGCAATATTGTGCACACATTTGCAGTTGGAATGTATGGGAGAACATGTTTTTCAACTACGGTGTTAAGTTTGTTCTTGTTTAATCAGCTGCTGACCTGGATTGGCCAACATAATCATGTTATTCTAACAAATTATAGAGATATCGTGGTAATTCCTTGATATATAATATACGTTTTATGTCCCAATGACTGCCTCGTTGGTCTAGTGGTCGCAAGCGCTACTACTGAGCATGAGGTCCTGGGTTCGATTCCCAGGTCGTGCAAAGTTTTACTGGGATTTTCCATTAGGAATGTCTCAGTAGTAGCCCGGAGTCTGGATTTGTGCTCGGTTGATGGCAATAGGCTCGCCCCATTTTTTTTTCTTGACGTTTAATCAGTGTTATTGTACTTAAATTTAATTGAATTTGCAATTTTAAAACCTACCACTTCATGTATCCGTATATTTTTTTTTTTATTTATATTTCATACAGTTTTAGTTTTTAATTAATACATTTCGATAGATTGTAAAAATACTTAATGGAAAAAAAATTAAAAGAAATTAAATTTTATACAACAATGTTTATTGCCTGTTCAACAATGTTTATTTTTCCATAGCCTGGAGAAAGTGTGATGGGAATTTTGCTATACATTTTATGAAAATTGTGATGTAAAGTCGATAACGGAGCGTTAAATACATAAGTCATGGTAAAATAATCATTATAGGTAGCATGCCGTCGATTACAAAGTTTAATAACTCGTTAAGGCTTCTACATACCAGCGCGACTTGACGCGCGACGCGACGCGGCACAAAGGCCCCGCGTGTCGCGGGACGAACGGTGCCTTTGTGTCGCGTCGCGTCGCGCGACATGTCGCCCCGGTATGTAGAAGCCTTTAGTATGTAGTATTTTGATAAGTGAAGTACGGTTCAGATAAGATAGTAACTCGTTTGTGTTCAACAATTGTGTTTTGAAAGAAAAGAAGGTTAGTGTTTACTTAGTTAGGTACACAACCCTTGTGATTGGGTACCTGGTACCCAATTATAAGGGCTAGGGTGCTTAACTTACATGTCACAGTGTCATTTAAAGTTGTTGAACAAAGTTCAAAAGTGAAAATGAATGATGAACAAAATGTTTTTTTTTTGTTTCATTTGTTTTCGGGAACGATACCCGATACTGTGGGTAAAGTTTCTAGCTAGCTGATTTAATTTGCCTCTGTACAATAAGTTTAGTGTAATTGACACATCCTAATTAATTTAAGTATTTAAATTCGTGGTGGTGGTGGTCTGACCCAAAATAATTAATTAATAATATGTTATCGTCGTCAGATATAATCTATACTAATATTATAAAGCTGAAGAGTTTGTTTTGTTGAACGCGCGAAACTACTGATTCGAATTGAAAAAATATTTTTGTATTGGATAGTCCATTTATCGAGGAAGGCTTTAAAAACATCACGCTGAGGAGGGGAGCATCAATAAAAAATGTTGCAAAAACGGGGAAAAAATCCTTTTGAGAGCTTCCGTTGCGTACGCTGCATAAAATGATTAAAGTTTCGCAAAAATCATATATGACGAATCGTGTATGATTTTTTTTTTTTTAAAGTTCAAAATAATCTGCGACAGCATAATTATGTCTATCTTTTAAGGTTACTATAACCTTTTTATGGTAATCAAATGTGTGTGCATTATTTGCAAAGGTGTTTTTATAAACATGATTTTAATCGTTATCCAAATAAATACGTTATTCATCAAAGTATTTAATTTTGAACAAAATTACCCTTGACATCATTATGATTTCAATGAAGATCTTAGGAGATATCATAGTTTAAAAAAACCAGCCAAGTGCGAGTCAGACTCGCGCACGAAGGGTTCCGTACCATTATCTATAAAAACCGGCCAAGTGCATGTCGGACTACGCACAATGAAGGGTTCCGTAAATGGGATGAATTTATCCTAAAAACAAACTTAACATTGTAGTTGAAAAACATGCTCTCCCATACATCGATATACGTTACGGTCAATTCTCCGACTGCAATTTTAAGTTGGTCGACTATTACTTGTTAACTTGTAAAGCCTACTTAGCGGTGATAGTTTTCCTTTTAATTTCGTTATATATACTACTGCTATGAATTTTTTCACATATCCAAAACCAACCATTTAGCTGGCAGGGGGGAAGGACACTTGACTCTAACAAAAAATATCACTTTAAGGCTTAATATGTATTTTATAACGCCAACGGATCCCTCAATAGAAAAATGGTTTCCACAGACCCACAAAATTTTTAAACGGCCTATCCAACGATACCCCACACCATGGAATAGACGAGAAAAAAAAATCATCCCCATTTTACGAGCAAGGGCCTAAAAAAAATATTTTTCATGGTTTTATTTTACGAAATTCTCGGCGTGATTAATATGTATACCCATGCTAAATTACAGCTTTCTAGTGCTAAGCCGGGGACAGACGGACGGACGGACAGACAGACAGTCGACTACGGAACTCTAAAAAATATATTAATATATGAATATTATAAATGCGCATGGCACACAGATTTATAGTTTATAACCAGATAGGATACTTTTTATCCCGATATTCCCACGGGATTGAAACTTATGCGGGGGAAACCGCAAGCGCTGCTAGTTATTGTACTAAGAGTCTCGTAGCTAGGCCGGGGACGGACAGTCAGACAGACGGACATGGCGAAACTATACGGGTTCCTGTTAACTACGGAACCCTACAAATCCTCAGTGTAATGAATAAAATATTATGTAAAGTACTAAATGACAAAAGAAAATGAGATTACCCCGCTGCAGATTTGTCAACGGACATACTTGCGGCATGCATTTTGCAAGATGCATTGAGGGAGAGATAGTGTCATTAAATTTTCTCGTAACAACGAATTTACACAGTGGACACATTTGTAGAAACGAGATTGTAGATCTCTTGTTGAAAAATAGAAACTGGTGTTTTTCTTTTCAGAAATGCATTTCGTTTGTTGAATGAATGTTGCATAGTTTTGTAGTTTCATAGAATGGTGCTTGCTACAAAAATTATGGACAACGAAAACGTACTATTCGTTAATTGTTTTTGTAGTCGTGTATGAATATTAGGCAGTGATACGGCGAAAGCGCCAGGACAGGCCGCAAAATTCAAGCTACATACATGTCACTTCAGTTGTCATGCTACGTCACAGTTGTACTCTTCAATTTAGCAACGTTTTATTTCGTTGAAGTTTAGAGAACCGGTATTTTTGCGTTTTTATAATAGACAGATTACAAAATATTATAGTATTATTACAAACCCAACAAAAAAATTGTGCTCAAGCAATTACATCTACGAAGAGTAGCTAAGAATAAACTATAAAGTTTAACGTACAGTAATAAAAGAGGAAACTATTGTAAAAATCAAAAATAAATTTTATTTGGTTATACTTTTAAGTTACAACGTATTTTTAAACAAGAAAGTGTCATCTATAAAACCATTTTTATGATTTGTTTACCTTTATTTAACTACCTAAACCTACCTAATTAGTCCTAACTAATTCTAGAAAGATATAATTGTTACGGTCGCGCATAATTATTTTGATAAAAATACAACCTGACAATGACCTACAAATTGCAAAAAAACGCAAAAGACATTTTATTTTGCAGGCCAGCTTATCGCATCCCCCTTAAATAGGTAATTTTAAGCTTATAAAGCAGTGGACTGTAATAGGCTGATGATGATGATGTAGCTTAAAAACGCACAATGAAGGGTTCCGTAGTGAGGATTAACTATCCTACGAACAAACTTAACATTGCAGTTGAAAAACATGTTCCCTCATACATTCCAACTGCAAATTTAAGTTTGTACGCACAATCTTAAGTGATTTACCATGTTATTTTAAGATCACAGACTTCTTATAGGTTTTCCTGTAATCTATAAGTAAATAACTATTTTCTGTTTTTATAAAACTTTTAGGCTTAGTAGTTTTGGAGATAGGGGGGGGGGATGGTAATTTTTCGTCTATTTTCCTAAATAATTTCAAAAGTTTGTATTTTAAAATTATAAAAAAAATATATAAAATCCTTAAAACAAGCCCTTTCATTTGATATGTCACACGGTACAGTCAGCAAAACTTTTGTTTTATAATTTTCTAATTTGGCTCCCAATAGTGACCTCCATATTCAAAATTAATTTATTTACGTAACACATCCGTGTTTGGGTCACATAAATTCATATGTGTACCAAATTTAAACTTAATCGGTCTAGTAGATTCGGAGCAAAGCAGCTGTGACAGACGGACAGACAGACAGACAGACACACGAGTAATCCATAAGGGGTTCCTTTTTTTCCTTTTGAGGTACGAAACCCTAAAAAGCAAGAATATATTCTTGCTGAACATTATCAGTGACGGTGCTGACACCTAAGTTCCAAAGACAGCGTGTCTTGCAATGAATGAATGAATGAAGTGCACCTATCCCAACGTGGTTGTACCAGACTCGATTGCTCGAATGAACCCAGCGATTCACCCTAGCCCCTGAAGCCTCATGTTCCAGGAGACGTGCATAAATTTAATGTAATTCTTTATTTAGATTAATTATTTTTAATTTAATTTAATTGTCTGATCTAAAGTTGGTTGAATTAAATAAATAATTATAAAGCAATCATGAGCCTATAATGTTCCCACTGCTGGGAAACAGGCCTCCTCTCTTGGAGGGCGAGTGGGCTAAAACTACCACGCGGGACATGTCTTCGGATTTTTTGGTTCTAGGACATGCCGGTTTCCTCTAGATGTTTTCCTTCACTGTTTTGAAAAAGCAAGGTTCACTGGAATTGCTTGAAAATTTATTGCACATACCTACTGCATCAATAAACCCGATGCTAAACTTTAAAACTGCACCACAGGCGCAACGAAACCATAAAAAAACTTCGAACAACTCCACAAAAATCGTAGAGGAGCTTCTCAACTAATTTATTTAGCAACTCTCTGCCGAAGTAACGTTATTTTAAATAAACAAAACATAAGCTGAAACTCTGCTAATACTCTTAGCTGGGAAATAAAAATGCTTGAACCGGATAGTTTGTTCAGCTAATAAGTAAAGTTAGGAAGTGGGGCTATGCTGATGGTAACAAAACTAGACGCAACGTTTGAGTTTAAGTTTTCATGTTATTTCGCTAGTCGCTAACTTTTGAACGGTAGTCGGTATCTAATAAGGATGGACAAAGTTTAAAACGATTAACTAGGGTTAACTTAAGCTTTTGATGTCCGCACTGCTTACTGTTGTGTGTATTTTGGCTTTATAATTACCAGTATTTTATAATGTATCTACCTACCCATATTATTCTTCTTCTTAATTTTCTTCTTTTTTTTTATGTAGTCGTAACTTTTTACCCGACTACGGCGAAGCCAAAAAGGTGGTCAAGAGCGAGTCGGACTCACGCACCGAGGGTTCCGTACGCATATATTATGTTGATGATTTCTGAAAAACTGTGCTATTTAGAGACATGTTTTTATCTTTACATAAACTTCTATCACATAGAATAATTTCAGATTTTTATCTATGCAAACTTCAGAGATAAGGGGTGGGGGGGACGGTATTTTATTTTACATTTTTCATCTAAAGTCGGAAATTATGCTGCCTAAAAAATAAAAACGCTCTTTCATATGATACCCCACATGCCCTAGTAGCCCCACTTCAAATTTTTAGGACTACCGTTTTGCAAAAAATGTATATTTATTTAATTTCTTTCTTGTTTGCAAAATAGTTGGGCAAACGTCATCTAATGTTATTCTAAATTTCAAATTGATAGCATTAGTAGTTCTTGAGATATCCAGGTGTGACAGACAGACAGACAGGCAGACTGACAGACTTAGTTTCACCATAAGGGTTCCTTTTTACCATTTTGGTACGGAACCCTAAAAAGGAGACTTTCGAAAACGAGGTAAACAATAAAACCAACAATCTCTACGAACGGATTTAGCCACATCATTCAGCTAAAACTCAATCCCCACAGACTAAGGAACATTTGCTCCGGAAACGGAACTCCCTTAACTAAACATCATGTAACAAGCGTTTTCCGTTATTAATCCGGGAAAAATAGTTAAAAGAGGAACCTACATATTTTATAACAGTTAGCATTCTCAGTAAGAACATAAAATGCGCTCATATATTCTAGCTAGCTAGCTTTAAATCTGGAAGTATGGACTTATGCACAGTAATCTAGTTAATTTATTCTTTCCGTAGTGTAGGCAATTAATTTGTAGAATATTTATTATCAGGACTTTGCATGTAAACGTTTGCACGTTATTCATCAACTTGTTTCCGTATGTGTTAATTAATAATACTTTTGTTGTTCGCATGAGATTTATTATAGGAGTAGAACGCTACGTGCGAATGGGTTTGCCAAGAGAAATACTACCATGCAGAAGCTAAATTAATAATAATGTTGCAGTTTGATAGGTGTGGATAATGCCAGAAATGTACAGGTACCTGAAAAATTCAACTTTGACAGTAATTACTGCTCGCGCTATAAGCTTGGAGACTATATTTCAGAAAACTTTTTAATCAATATTATTTTACCTTTGTCTAATTTGATTATGGACACCGATAAATTTTTAGGGTTCCATAGCCAAATGGTAAAAAACGGAATCCTTATGGATTCGTCATGTCTGTCTGTCTGTCCGTCCGTAGGTCACAGCCACTTTTTTCCGAAACTATAACTATACTGTTGAAACTTGGTAAATAAAAAATATGTGACATCCCACAAAATATCAATATTTTATTAGTTTAGGTAAATACCTAAACTAATAAAATATTGATATTTTTTGTGACTTTTTTTAAAAATTTAAATATTTTGTGGGATGTCACATATTTTTTTCAATATGAGCTGCACATAGCGAGGTATCACATTATTTTGAATTTTACTGAGTCGGCAGGTATGTAAGAATTTTTTTTGAAGCCGATGCAGTATCCGACAGTTTGGCGTAGCCGTCTCTTATCTCATCAGATCGTTTTGGTGTTCCTTCGATATTTGTGCTGCCACTTGTATACCGATGCCTTCCAAAAATGATCCACAAATGATCACATAGTTATAATAATATTTATCGTCATCTTGACGACAGATATTGATGTATGAATCATGAAATCAGATATTATTGCCGAGCTGTTCAAAGTAATATATTTATGCTTATGACTGTACAGTTTTGACTTCACTACGATTTTATATAGATTCAAAATTCGTAACTATACAATACATGTGCCAATTATATTGTGCCAGTATCATAACATTTTATATTCAGAGTAAGTCTCACTCTTTACCCAAACATGGGGTCACCCCAAAAGCGTCATGATTTCAACAATACTTTCGCCCGTAGTAAAATAATATGACTGACAAAAACCCATTACGGCTTGCGTTATTGAATTTCCAGCTCAATGGAAAAATATTATAAACGAAAAACACAAATATGCGAGATATAAAATCAGAATGAATGGTATTTAATAACCAGGCTTCCACCAAAAAATTTTCCTGAGTGAAATTTTTCATGTAACCTGGATTTTTCTTCGTAATGTCATATTTGTTTTCGTTGTTTGCTTAAACACGTGCACATAAAAAAAAACGGCCAAGTGCGAGTCGGACTCGCGCACGAAGGTTTCCGTATCATTATCCATAAAAAAACGACTTACTAGATCTCGTTCAAACCAATTTTCGGTGGAAGTTTACATGGTTAATGTATATCATATATTTTTTTTAGTTCTGAGTGGCTATGTGTCTCTCGCGCAAACTATTGAGTTTAGAAAAAAATTATAGAAACCTCAATATCATTTTTGAAGACCTATCCATAGAATAATACCCCAAACGTATGGGTATGATGAAAAAAAAAATAGGAGTTTCAGTTCTAAGTATATGGGGAACCCCCAAATTGTATTGTTTTTTTTCTATTTTTGTGTGAAAATCTTAATGCGGTTCATAGAATACAACTATTTACCAAGTTTCAACAGTATAGTTACAGTTTCGGAAAAAAGTGGCTGTGACCTACGGACGGACAGACAGACATGACGAATCCATAAGGATTCCGTTTTTTACCATTTGGCTATGGAACCCTAAAAATGTATCGGTGTCCATAATCAAATTAGACAAAGGTAAAATAATATTGATTAAAAAGTTTTCTGAAATATAGTCTCCAAGCTTATAGCGCGAGCAGTAATTACTGTCAAAGTTGAATTTTTCAGGTACCTGTACATTTCTGGCATTATCCACACCTATCAAACTGCAACATTATTATTAATTTAGCTTCTGCATGGTAGTATTTCTCTTGGCAAACCCATTCGCACGTAGCGTTCTACTCCTATAATAAATCTCATGCGAACAACAAAAGTATTATTAATTAACACATACGGAAACAAGTTGATGAATAACGTGCAAACGTTTACGTGTAAAGTCCTGATAATAAATATTCTACAAATTAATTGCCTACACTACGGAAAGAATAAATTAACTAGATTACTGTGCATAAGTCCATACTTCCAGATTTAAAGCTAGCTAGCTAGAATATATGAGCGCATTTTATGTTCTTACTGAGAATGCTAACTGTTATAAAATATGTAGGTTCCTCTTTTAACTATTTTTCCCGGATTAATAACGGAAAACGCTTGTTACATGATGTTTAGTTAAGGGAGTTCCGTTTCCGGAGCAAATGTTCCTTAGTCTGTGGGGATTGAGTTTTTGCTGAATGATGTGGCTAAATCCGTTCGTAGAGATTGTTGGTTTTATTGTTTACCTCGTTTTCGAAAGTCTCCTTTTTAGGGTTCCGTACCAAAATGGTAAAAAGGAACCCTTATGGTGAAACTAAGTTTGTCTGTCTGCCTGTCTGTCTGTCTGTCACACCTGGATATCTCAAGAACTACTAATGCTATCAATTTGAAATTTAGAATAACATTAGATGACGTTTGCCCAACTATTTTGCAAACAAGAAAGAAATTAAATAAATATACATTTTTTGCAAAAGGGTAGTCCTAAAAATTTGAAGTGGGGCTACTAGGGCATGTGGGGTATCATATGAAAGAGCGTTTTTATTTTTTAGGCAGCATAATTTCCGACTTTAGATGAAAAATTTAAAATAAAATACCGTCCCCCCCACCCCTTATCTCTGAAGTTTGCATAGATAAAAATCTGAAATTATTCTATGTGATAGAAGTTTATGTAAAGATAAAACGATGTCTCTAAATAGCACAGTTTTTCAGAAATCATCAACATAATATATGCGTACGGAACCCTCGGTGCGTGTGCGCGTGACCGGTTTTTGGCTTCGCCGTAGTCGGGTAAAAAGTTACGACTACATAAAAAAAAAAAGAAAATTAAGAAGAAGAATAATATGGGTAGGTAGATACATTATAAAATACTGGTAATTATAAAGCCAAAATACACACAACAGTAAGCAGTGCGGACATCAAAAGCTTAAATTAACCCTAGTTAATCGTTTTAAACTTTGTCCATCCTTATTAGATACCGACTACCGTTCAAAAGTTAGCGACTAGCGAAATAACATGAAAACTTAAACTCAAACGTTGCGTCTAGTTTTGTTACCATCAGCATAGCCCCACTTCCTAACTTTACTTATTAGCTGAACAAACTATCCGGTTCAAGCATTTTTATTTCCCAGCTAAGAGTATTAGCAGAGTTTCAGCTTATTTTTTGTACATTTATTTATTTAAAATAACGTTACTTCGGCAGAGAGTTGCTAAATAAATTAGTTGAGAAGCTCCTCTACGATTTTTGTGGAGTTGTTCGAAGTTTTTTTATGGTTTCGTTGCGCCTGTGGTGCAGTTTTAAAGTTTAGCATCGGGTTTATTGATGCAGTAGGTATGTGCATAAAATTCTCAAGCAATTCCAGTGAACCTTGCTTTTTCAAAACAGTGAAGGAAAACATCTAGAGGAAACCGGCATGTCCTAGAACCAAAAAATCCGAAGACATGTCCCGCGTGGTAGTTTTAGCCCACTCGCCCTCCAAGAGAGGAGGCCTGTTTCCCAGCAGTGGGAACATTATAGGCTCATGATTGCTTCATAATTATTTATTTAATTCAACCAACTTTAGATCATACAATTAAATTAAATTAAAAATAATTAATCTAACTTTATATATCTGATATAAATCTGACTTTTTTTGCCGTCATTTTTGGAAGGCATAGGTATACAAGTGGCAGCACAAATATCGAAGGAACACCAAAACGATCTGATGAGATAAGAGACGGCTACGCCAATCTGTCGGATACTGCATCGGCTTCAAAAAAATTTCTTACATACCTGCCGACTCAGTAAAATTCAAAATAATGTGATACCTCGCTATGTGCAGCTCATATTGAAAAAATATGTGACATCCCACTAGCAGCATACTTATCAGGCATGACATTGTATAAGAACGGCTGCGAATAGCTTCGACGACTGCTATGCAAACCTGTACATGTTAGTTCGGTTCCCGACTATTGATATTTTTTGTGACTATTTTTAAAAATTTAAAAAAAGTCACAAAAAATATCAATATTTTATTAGTTTAGGTAAATACCTAAACTAATAAAATGATAGTTCAAAGAACGCAGAAAAACATGAAGTTTAGGCCTCTTTTGTCATCTACTGTTATACTATTTTAGTGATAGCCGATCGTCCGGAATAATTTGTAAGAATGCATCAGTCAGTGAATCAGTGTTTTTAGGTACTATATGCAGGAAAGTTAAAGTTGAAGTAAAAGAAGAAAAACTTTCGCAACAAAAGTGAAATTTTTACTGAAGGCTGCGGGTGTCGATCTTAGGACGAGCTGCTTCTCACGCGAACAACTGTACGTCGCTTGCTCCCACGTCACCAGACTCTTTGTATATTTTGACATTGACTGCTGAGACCAAAACTTCAAATGTGGCTGTTATTTTAGTATATAATTATTTATTTATTTATTTATTAAAATCTCCCTCCTATCCTATTGTGATGTCTTACGACTTCCAAACAAGCGAAGTCGTGGGCAGAAGTAAGTAATAGTATATCGATAAATTTTTAGGTATCAGAATCATGACGTCAGTGTTTGCTATGGTCACAAATAGCGAAACGTGTATAACTCCTCGTGTCGTAAAGAGTGAGAATTTTCTCAAAAAATAGCTTTTAAACTATAAATAATCGCTGAACCTACATGGGGGTGTTTCAGGACGCTCTTGGACTCTGTAAAAGCTTCTTAAAATTTTCTTAGGACGTCGTTTCACGGGCCCCTATATATTTTCAACTTGGTCTCTCAACAAATTGCAGAAAAAGAACAGACAAATAATTTTTCTTCCTCTTTAACAATTCAACATCTGGATCGAAACTGCTCGATCATTATTTTAAATTTGAGTGCTGTTTGGAGTCCGGTTGTCGATATAAAAACGCTAACCAATCGTCGATAAAACCCCGCAACGTGTTAAGTTTTCTACTGTAATTGTAAAATTTTAAGTGTTTTGCAATACACAACGCCTGCTGGAGTGTTTCGTGATCGTTGTTCCAATTAGTTCAAGTAACACGTACTTTTATGGGATGAGAATGTGAAATTTGAGGAAAATATTAGACAGCGTCAATGCTTTTGTATTAATATTTAACTTCTTAATTTAGCAATGCGAGCGAAGGTCAACTTCGCTCGCATTGCTCACTGCACACAAAGTAAAGCGCCATTTGGTTAAAAAATTATTTAAAGTAAGGTGAGGGTAATTTTGACCTGTATGAAACTCGCACAGACCAGGGCTGACCAGGGCATAAGCATGTCAAAAAAGGTAGGAGGCCTACTCGTTGACTCAGCGGTGAGCGGAACAAGGCTGCCAGTGATGATGAGAGTAATTTTAGTGATAGTAGTAGTACCAATTAAGTAATAGTAATTTGAGCAGTTGTTGTAACATACAAACATTGCTGGATCAACCTTTGTTTTTTTTATAAGTCAATTGCAACCAATTTTAGATGAAGGGTTATTTTGAGGCCCAAATGCATAATATAATCCCCCCCCACCCCTAATAAAACAGCATAAACTATTACTAATTACCTTTGCTTAACGGTATAAGGTCCGGGTTCTTATCGTCAGCTGCTTGTGGAGAATTCCTCTTCTGTACGATCACCTTTTGATTCTTTATTGATGGAAGTGTCACTGCAAAAGAAAACCAATTTAGATAACTAAAAAACCATATTCAATCATTATGATTATATAAACTTAAACGTTGTTGATCTAAATAAATATGAAATAAAATCAAAATAAACGGAATGGCTACTGACACAGGACTATCAACAAACAGAATCCTTACTTAGGTACGTTGCCTAACTACCTACATATCTCCAATCACACACAACACACCCACACGCACCCGCCACGCACACACACACACACACAAATAAGCTTTATTATCTATAATCACTCAGGTAGATCGACACAGTCTACTTTATACATAAAGCACCACATTTTAGCTGAATCACTGTCTCTCAAGATACAGGTTACCTAGTTTGAGAGGCAGGGTTTCCCTTATTTTGTACAGATTATAGTTGTTAGATTTTGATTGCATTGTGTTACTACCAAAGCTCATTTTAAGTGTCTTGATATAAAATATGTTAAATCTGTATTTTTTTTAAGAAATAAACTTTTTATTATTATTATTTTATGTCAAAATCAATCTGCCCAGCCTTTTCCCAAGTATTTTGGGGTCGGCTTCCAGTCTAACCGGGTGCAGCTAAATACCAGTATTTCACATTGTGCGACTGCCTATCTGACCTCCACAACCCAGTAACTGGGTAACACGATACACCTTGGTAAGACTGGTTGTCAGACTTTTGGGCTTTTGACTACTCGTAAAGACTATCAAAAATTTACGAATGTCAGTCGATACCAACGGCCTAACGTGCTTTCCGAGGCACGGGGAGGTCTCGATGTGTAATGGATGGTCACCCATCCACAAACCGACCGTGGCATGCGTAGCTTAACCCCTTCGATTGACCCGTGCGGCTGTTATCATTTAGCCACGGCCCCTATTACTCACAATAATATGTCAAAATTAAAACTGAATAGGTACAGTCCGGGAAATGAATTGTATAATATACCAATTAACACACTACGACAATTTGCAATATTATAGTAATTTCGTACAACTGTCAAAGATTGACGGCACGGTTGGCGCAGTGGTTAAGCAATTGACTGCTGCGCTGCGTGTCGCGGGTTCGATTCCCGCACGGAACAATTATTTGTATGACCTACAAGTAGTTTTTCCGGGTCTGGCTGTTTGTGTATGTGAGTTTATATGTTTGTAAACGCACCCACGATACAGGAGAAATTCCTAGTGTGGGGCAACGTTTAAAAAAAAAAAAAAAATGACAGTTGTGATTTGAATGTGCGCAAAATTTAAGTTGGTAGTCAATGTATATGAAATAATTTACCGATTTTACTTCGTTACCACAGAACAAAGACATTAAATTATTACTAAACAATAGACGGGACATAGCGAACTTAATCGTAATCCGATACTATTGAGCAAAATTCGCTCAGTCTACCCACCAAAAGAAAATTATATTTGAAGTTTATGCTTAACTTTGCAATATAGTCGTAAATCACATATTGATAGAACGACTAGACTTATCCACGGTTTATTTGTATTTTATTCGTATTCGTATTCATTAATATTTTGTATTTTACCCAGAATTTAGAAAATATAGTACATTACTGCAACGGCCTGCAATATAGGGGCATTGATAGATGAACGTGAAAATGTGGGCCGAGGCGTAGCCGAGACACACATACGTGAGTCCATCAATGCCTGGTTACGGCCAAGGCTTGTATAGTGCTTTTCTCAAATAATGCGCGGAAATTCAAACTAAGTAAATTATTTATAAATTCCAGATTCAATGACGAACAACGATTTGCGCCAGTGTGTTCATTTGTTTTTTTTTTTCAATAAAAAGCTTGCCATTTGCAAGCCAGTTCGAAATTTAAATAAAATTTTTGATAAGTTACCTCCTTGATAGACGAACGTGAAAATCTGGGCCGAGGCGTAGCCGAGACACACATGTTTCGGAGTAAATTAATATCGTTCCATTTTTAAATTACACGATTTATATGAATTTACTATATAATCTATTTGGCCGCTAAACCACGACATATAAGGATTTTCATACAAATGTTGGTTGCCGCTGCTCGCATGTATTTGGCCAGTACAGCAATTTCGATTTATCTCGAAGAAGGTTGTCAAAATAATGCTCGAATTTCCAAGCATGTTTGAGAAAAATAATTTTATTATATGTTTCAAACTATTTGACGGTTCGTAATCAAAGGTTGGTGTCGACGTAAAACTGTAACGTGTCGAACTTAACTTTTATTGAATTTTGCTATATTACGCTAGATGGCGTCACTGAGACTGGATCACAATTTTTCTATGACATTACTTCTGATGGCCTCACTATAATATCTATCTTAAATCTCTTTGCTTTATAAGAATCGAATGATTTGACAATTATTTATTGAATCATCATCTTCCTTCCAGTCTAACTGGAGGCAGCTGAATAAAGTCCATTTCACGAAAGAAGTCCCGCGGAATTAAGTGGAACTAATTATTATTATACAAGTTAGCAATGCCTGCAGCGCCACCTCGCGCCTCGTCTGCGGGACTTCTTTCATGAAATGGACTTTACCTGTATTTTACTTAAATTCGCAACACAAATTTTTTCTCCAATGTTTATAATTATGATGGCTGACTCCGGAGGTGAGCCAAGAATATTTGGGCACACCTATATCCTTTTATCTATACCCAGCCTTTATAAATCCATTACAAATCTTTTAGCTATTGTAAAGCAAAATTCATAAATCATCAATAAATATTAATGTACGCACACGAATATCTGTCATGTCATTAAAATAATTGAGCATTTAATGGAGCTACACGGGTCTTTATTATTTACGTACAATACCCACATTTGGGTTGATTTATAACCTAATTATACCTGTATTTTATAAGCACATCACCGACGTATTGATTGTTGATACATTGATGTAAAGGAATTAAATTGAAAGCTAGGCTTATTTTGCTTATTTATAACTTAAGGTATACCTACCTAATTAAATTTGATTCTCTAATGAGATAAAAATATTTAGCCGTTTCAAATGGATATAGAATTATGCTGATGTATTTACAAAGTTTAATCGGGAAAATTATTCAAAAACATCGAACTGGATAACACCGGATAAAGGCATTGTTGTAACCATTGATATATCTTTGGACATCAATGGTTGTAATAGTTTTAGGAGTATAAAGACTTTGAATGGTTTCCAAGTGTTCTTTTTACATCTAAAACTAAATATTCAGGGTCACGATATTACTTATTGAAATTGATAGAATCAATATTTTAGCGCAACACAGATCAATATTTCGTAATTTTATTTATCATATCTAAACATAATTTTTTGGCAGCTATTTACGACGTTGCCAACTTTCAGAACCATAACGCACAGCCTTATTAAATGTAGGTTTGCAATGTTTTTTTTCTTATATGGGGAAGACCCGAATGCTTATCCTGTTATACTAACCTTCATAATCCCTGGATCTGTGTCGAATTCGTGTCGCGATGAGGGCGAGGCACAAAACAAATGCGATCGTCAATGCAGCTCCGAGAAATATACCAACTGCCCAATTGACTTCCCACGCTTCTTGTGGCTCTGAGAAAAGAAGTAACTATATTAATACAACAAGAGTACCTGCTACAGAAAAAAGTGTCATTCCTTTCCTGGAAAAACAGAACGTTTTTCTAAATATACTGGCCGAAATGTCTGGATCACAGGCAAATAAAATAAAAATTTATATATTTGGTTTGGATTGATGATACACTCGATGTATTTATTATTCCTCCCCGTGTTTATTTATATTATATAAGATTAAAGACTACGTTGAAGACAAGGAAGTTTGTCAATAATTCCTTCTGCCCATGTGGCTTCCCTGGTACCTCATTAACGGGATAACTATGTAAATGTCTATTAACTGCTCTCTAATTACGGTTTTTTTTTTGTTGTCCCGTAGAAATATGTACGGTACAACAAGAGATTTCTTAGCATATTCGTTTCATTATTTGACATTTCTACAAAAAAAATAATTTAAACTTTTTAATAGTGGTTTTTGTGGACAGGATATGAATTCAGACTTGTTACGATTGTAATGGCAATCATGTCGCTTAGTTAATATATTAGTAAATAGGTTTTTTCATTAATTTATTTTTATAGATTCTTTTATATTTTGTGAATGTAAGAACGTTGTAGGCTTTATCGACTGTAGATTTGTAGACCATTTTCTATTTTGTTAAGTACAAGATATTTGTTGACCGGCCTACACTGTCCTCCCATACCTATTAACACCTAGATTTGAAAACATTGTAAAAAGCCATTTATTTTTTAAAAGAGTACCCGTGGAGTTTTATGCCGGCTCTTCTCCATAGGAATCGAACGACCCATTGGAACCGTGCACCTAGCTTCTGACGTTTCAGTGCCCAATGTAGGTTTATGTGAAATAAAATATATTATCATTTTGATATTGACTTTTGATTTTGTCTCTTCATTTACGAAACTATATAGGAAATTAAAATGAATGAAATGAAATTCAATTTAATTTAATGAATAATTAATACTAAAATACATAGTGCTTGTGTATGAAATGTAGTCACTATGGGTGAATTATATTGTATGTACAATGCCTGAAATAATATGTTTTTTTTTTATAGGTACGGTCGATCGGACGTCGGTGATTTTGACCTAACGTAGTACGGATTTTCAGTAGAATAAGAGAGAGAGAGACAAAGAGGTCAGCTTATAGTAATTTTATTACCACTAACGTGTGGTCGAGTGTATTAGTTGTAATTTTAACTAAAACTGATGCAATTATGACTAACCTGTCCTCGGTGACAATCTCAAAGCCGTTTCAACAGTAAAAGTGACGTGTTCTGATCTTCCTCTCGCATTGGCCGCATATACAATGAGCCTCAGTTGCCTGTTCGCCCCGAGTCTTCTGAGGTTCCATAGAGCGCCACCATTGCTGGCGTTGACCACCAGACCTTCGGCTGCCCATACTTCTACCACGTACACGCATTGGAGACCACCTTCATAACCTGGGAAGAGAGGATATTATTTTACTACTTTGATGGCACAGTTGGCGCAGTAGTTAAGCGATTTCGCGGGTTCGATTCCCGCACGGAATAAATATTTGTATGACCTACAAGTAGTTGTTCCGGGTCTGGCTGTTTGTGTATGTGAGTTTAAATGTTTGTAAACGCACCCACGATACAGAAGAAATTCCTAGTGTGGGGCAACGTTTTTAAAAAAGAAAAAGAAAAAAATTATAAGAAAGATTTATATGTATTTAACTTATGACAATGCTAGTGTTGGGGATCAGTTGGCACAGTATGAATTCATTTTTATTTATGTGTCTAACCGTTTTTGCGTGGGAATTTGATATTGATGAGTATAAAAGCCATGTGAAATTGACATACCAATTAACAAATTTAAACTTTGTGAAATCTTTTGCTCTGAATGGAAAAATATTGACTGCTTAAAAAGCGTTTTTGAATAACTGCTGACAATCTTTTGTCGATCATTTCATACTGACGTCAACCACCCTTGCTTTAACAATATCGGCTTTTATTTGTGAAAACACTTTTTAGGATTCCGTACCAAAATGGTAAAAAGGAACCCTTATGGTGAGACTAAGTCTGTCTGTTCTGTCTGTCTGTCACACCTAGATATCTCGAGAACTACCAATGCTATCAACTTGAAATTTAGAATAGTTTTTGATGACGTTTGCCTAACTATTTTGCAACCAACAAAGAAATTAAAAAAAACAAAAAAAATGCAAAAGGTACTGAAAGGGGGTCTTAAAAATTGTAGTGGGTATTAAAGTGGGGCTACTAGGGCATGTGGGGTATCATATGAAAGAGCGCTGTTTGCAAAATCCCTTTATATTTTATAGTGATAGAAGTTTATGTAAAGATTACAGGAAAAATAAAACGATGTCTCTAAATAGCACAGTTTTCAGAAATCATCAACATCATACATACGTACGGAACCCTCGGTGCGCGAGTCCGACTCGCTCTTGACCGTTTTTTTTACAACAAGGAATGCTTTGGTCGTTTCGTTTGCCGTAAAAACAGCCATGAAATGTCCAAAAAAAATATTAAATAAAAACTAAAACCGAACTAAAACGAAGTACCAGGAATGCAGAATTTGGCAAGCGGTAGAACACCAACGCTGACTAGATAACAAGTACGATTACATGTGTGGTTTAAAGTTCGCAACAATAAGTGGTGTCAGCTTGCTGGTTCGCCAACGCGCATCCAATTTCTGTTAGCAGACTTTTACGACAAGGCAATATATGCAGCTGAATTTATTATAACGCTGAGCAGCGCCATTTTAGCTTTAAGTTTATGTTGCTTGATGACAATGTTGTTTTTATTAAATTGTAGCTCATCAGAATGAGCCAAAATCTGTCCTCCCATATTTCATATCTTTCATATGTCGGATCCAGCGAGTCTTTGTAGATTAAGATTTAATCTTGAACTCCTGAAAGATGCCACTGCACTTCAGCCTTCACCTAAAGTACAATATGTATCGTGGTGATACTCCCAACTTTCCAAAACCTCTTACCTTCAAACCCCATGTAAAAAGGTAATGTTTGAATTAACATTTTCATAAAGAAAATGTTAATTAAATCACATCAACCTGTTCCATCTCTCACGATTTATTGAAAGGTCTTTCCAGGAAACCCCAAATTAATCAATTCGATCAATTATATGAATGAAACTTGCATCGATATATTTTCAAGACATGTGTACTGAGGACTGATGTTAAGTTTATTTTCTTAATCG
Source organism: Tiliacea aurago (assembly GCA_948098905.1). Taxonomy (NCBI): domain Eukaryota; kingdom Metazoa; phylum Arthropoda; class Insecta; order Lepidoptera; family Noctuidae; genus Tiliacea; species Tiliacea aurago. Next base: position 4,028,601 of record OX402579.1, on the reverse strand, counting down.
TAAGAAAACTCGCAACTGTTTGTATGTTGTGTATGAAAATTAGCCAATAATATATTATAATTATTAAATAAAGTCAGTTTTCTAGTACCTAAGTTCTTCTATAATACTAAATCTTCATGTTACATTAATAAGTAAATAATAATTATTTATTTCAGTACCTATTTTAAATCGATTCCGATTTAGAAGTGGAATTACCTTCAAAACATCGCTGAAACTGAAATTCGTTCTTAATAAACGTAAAATTTATTCATATGACCTCGAAATACCTCGATGTTGAACCTGAAATGAATGAATCCACTAATGCTTTAGCTATAGAATATTGATATACTAAGGCAATTACAATTAGTTAGTTGCCGGCTCGTTAGGTTAATGGTTTAAGTACCTAACATTGGACTCTTGGTCAAGTGAGCCGTAGCGTTTTGGAAGATTACCTACAATTACGTAATAGTTTCATATTTTGATATTCATGATTACCTAGCACTTTCGGCAAAAAAATTGTTACAATACTCGAGTTTATTTTATGATGAAATAAAGTATATTACCTAGGGTAAATTCGGCGGTGGGATAAGACCGTACAAATCAAACTCTGTGTCGATTTGACAACAATAATTTTTGAAGCTGACAAAGTGGTTTGTCTGGGAAAAAATCCCAGATGTCTTTGCAATATTTTTTAATGCGTACACATTAAAAAATATTGCAAAGACATCCGGGAATTTATAGAATTCGTACAGTCTTATGCCAGCGCCGAACTTACTCCAATAATTATACTGTATGTCACATAATATGTCTTTAGTTTTTTCAAGTTGATAAGTGGCAGTTAAGCATTCAGACTGATACGAAGTGGCCACCGCTTCTCATGAAAATCTGGAGTGGCATCACAGGACGAGTATTGCCGACCCAAAGAAACACAGCTACACTGCTTGACGGCACATAGAGATAATGCTGGTAATAATTTCCCGGACAACTAACAATTTTGTATAGAACTACTGCTTGTTTTTTGGAGATGTCGTATAACATCATCATCGTCATCATTTCAGCCGAACGACGTCCACTGCTGGACATAGGCCTCCCCTAATAAGAGGGGGGTTGACATAATCGCCACGGTTGGCAGGTGGATTGGCGATCGCAGTAAGGTGTTAAAATGCATAAAGAACGCTGCTGCCTATTCTCTAGTAAGCCCCTTAGCGCCTTTTACGACACCCACGGGAAGAAATGGAAGGTGCTATTCTTTACGTCCCACACCACACAGAATTCGTATAACATAAATAGTAAGAATTATTCCATTATTGATTCGGTCAATTTTTGATTTTCCGATTGCAGCCAGTTGTTTTTTTTGTAAAAACTTTTATTATTTTTCACTTTCTAGTGGGTCAGTACGTAATTTATTTAAGTTAACATATCGCCTTATGTCAACCTTTTACAAAATATTGATTTACCCGACGCAGGGATGTTGATTGTTGAGGAGCTCTCCCGGAACCAGGAGAACTGGAGCTGATGGTGAAGTCACCATCTGCTTCACTTCACCATAAGCATTGTGATGAGCATAAATTGCTTAGCAACCATATTAAAGTACCTGATCGAATCGCAAGGCGTGAAATACTTATTATTAAGTAGTTCCTGTGGCCATCTGTGGTCTTCATCATCAGTTCCACTTCACCAAATGGTGCTTTCCAAGAATATAATACCCAAAATAGCTTAATAATAGGTGTGCTTATAAAAATAGAGGATTTCTCTCGACTTCTATGAGATCCCCTCATCAGATTCTGACTTGGTGACAGGGACCACTTCGGGAGCATACCCTTTGAAACAAAAAAGGAATTAAAAAAAAAAAAAAAGCAGTCTACAATAAACTGACGGAGAAATGGGTAAACATCCTCCTCCTTTTTGGAAATCGGTTAAAAATATTAACAAAAATCTTGATGTTACTTATCTGAATCAATGATGGTGCGCATTTTCATTTTAAATTGATAAGTTGTAATATATTATATAAACATAATATAATTATATTGAGCTCACTCATGAGCATCCAGACAGTGGGAAGCATGCGCCGAAATAGCATTATTTTACATTTTATGTCAGATGCCTCAGCCTGAAGCAGCCGTCAGCATCATATGCGTGGCTAATTACACTTCGGAGCACATGATCGCACTGTCTGGGTGAATCTCTAGAAACAAAATATTCTCACAGATCTACCATATAATTGCTTTGTTAGTCAACGATAAAACTGGGTTTACTTGTGTCAAAAAATATTTTTTTTGTATTTTTTGACAACTTTGACATTGACAAAAAAAGCAAGAACGGTTTTATCAGACTATGTCAAAGTTTTTTTTTTTGGTTTGTTGTGAGCTAAGAACAAGGGTTATGTGAGCGTGCCATTATTTTTTCATAGAGCGATAGTCTTTTTGAAGTAAAGCTTCTTTAGGCACGCTTGACTTGTGGGGGTAAGCTGGTGAATGCATGATGAGAGCGTTACAGAAGTGACCAGAGCATAACGGAAGTATAATTAGTATTATTGTAAGTTTTACTGCAGTCGTGTGGTCTAAAGCACACTCGTTTTTTTTTAATTGCTTGATGCCCTGCTTCTTGACCTCGATATTGCCTGATATAAAGCGATGGATGAGGTCTACAACAGAACGAGCTTGCTCAAAAGATACCTGTACACTCTTGCTTTGAAGGCTGACGGGTTATAGGTGGAAGGGAAGTCTAGCAGAGAGATCCACACATTGGCCGTGTGCATAATAAATGTGGGGAAGCGCTGATTACGACTAGTCGGGATATCAATTAAGTGCGGATGGTAAAGTCTGCCTTAAGACGCAGATATATGCCAGTGACCTTGAGTGATTAGCTTGCGTGTTCTGTACTGAGCTCACAGAACGCGTCGTACGTTCAGCTAGTAATAGGACTCGCCCATCAAGGAGCGTTGTCCCGAATTTGACGCATTATTAATAAATTTTATATACGCCTTTTATTAAAATACCTTTTGTTTTGTGTATAACAAAACAAAAGGTATTTTAATAAACCGCGTATACAAAAATATCAATAATTAAATTATCTTTAAATTGGTGGAGGTTTCAGAAAAATACGCTTGGTAGATTTTGCACCATTCTCAGATTTTTATCCGCGTTAGACATAACTTTACAAACTAATTTCACTATGTAATATAAACATAATCTGAAATATTCACATATTAAGTTATTGAGTAAATGCTCTAATATTATCATATATTTTTTTTCAAATCATTAACACTACTTGTTTAGACGTGATCTTCAGTATAAAATCATTAAAAGTCGGTTATCGGTAATATTTAGCCGTAAGTATCGGCGTACAAATATTTCCATAACATTGAAAATAGTTAACAATAACAAAAAACGATAAATTACCTAGAATAGGCACTTACAAAGTTTATAAATAATAACTTTATAAATTACAAATAATTTTTATATTATAATGTCAAAATTCCATATTCATATAAATTTAATATTAGTGTCAGGAAAAAGATAAAACTATTCATTAAAAAAAACTTTTTCGGCCAAAAATTTGGAGGTCACACTGCTTTTTGCGAAAGAAACATTCTTTAATTGTCGCTTGAATTTTTAATTGTCGATTTATAATGTGTGACAAATGGTCGCATATTTCAGATGCTACAGCTTTTATTACTTTGGTTGATATGCCATCGTACCCCACGCTATTTGTGTTTTTTAAGGCCATAGTAATTTTCTGTGTCTGCTGTGGTGTATAGGGTGCCATAAACATAGAGTTTTTGTTGTTTAGGATCGGCTGTGTAGTTTTATAACTGGACTGGAGGGGTTGTATTTTATTAATAAAATAGTCATTAAATTGATTAGCCATTTGTTTCGCATCCGTAATTTTTACATTATTGATTTTTATTTTCAAAATAAAATTTTTAGGTACATTAAATTTACCTTGATTTATTATTTGCCAGGCGGTTTTACATTTATTGTGTGATGTTTTGATTTTATAGTTATTTGTGTTATTAGTCAGTCTTAACTCTCGCAGTCTGTGCACAGCCATAGTTAATAAAATTTGATATTACGTAAGTTGTTTAGGCTGATATTCAATTACAAGTAACAACAAACCCGGATTACGCCTAAATTAAATTTTGGCATCACTTGTTAACTTTTTATCAATTTCTGAGAAATGTTCTGAAGATGGCTTATCTTAGGTTACATAATCCTTTTGTTTAAAAAGTCTCGTATTCATTCTTTAATATTGTCAAAATAAAAGGCGCTTTATTCTGAACAGAAACCTCCCGAAACAACCGTGTCCGGTGAGGACCTGCGTCAGGCGGAAGGTGAGGACGCCGTGGCGCCTCTCTAGCCACTCCTCAAAGAGGGGACTTATCACCACAATTGTGGTGGGCCCAAATCATCGCGCCTGGAAACATAATTATTATGATAAAAAAACGCTGGGATATATTTTTAACTCCAACGCTCTACTTTCAGTGATCTTCATTTTTGTCTTTGCAAGAAATCTACTTTTAATACCAAAAATTCAGTAAACTCGATTTGCATGATATCTACCTATTCAGTAAATTTTCAACAAACCACCTGCAAGATTTGCTTAAAGGCTCGTACAGAGCGGTGCGATATCGCGGGTGCGACAGGCACCGACCAAGAAATGGTGCTACTAGAGTCGCGTCGCGCCCGCGATGTCGCAGTCTGTACGAGCCTTAACTCACTTGAATGTCGTTAGCTACACAAAACCTTGATACAAAATCGATTTACAGAGATTACCTTAACATTACACAATTTAGCAGTTTAATTGCTGTAGGTAAATTACGAATGAATCACATGAAATTACTTAAGGATGACGTTTATTGGACTGAGGCATACGGTTGTGTGTGAGCGTATGTGTGGTACGTAACAGAATATGATCAATATGCGCCAGACTACTGGAGATATCGAGGGATTCTACTCAATTGGGTTGACAATTAAAATTATATTGGTGCTACCATATGCTCACAACTTCGTTCGCGTGGATTTTAATCATCCTCTAGTGGAATTTTAAGCCCCATTTGCACAGTGCAAGTTTATTGCCTGTGGCATACCATAAAATTGAAGCAGCAATTAACTCGCACCATCTAAACAACACGTACATTTATTGCACAATACGCGCAAGTTAGTTGCCATTCAAAACTGGTATATGTGTAAACAGTATGTACAATAAAATCGCAATCAATCTGGCATAAAATGTTTCTATCATTGAAATAGATAGTTCCTTACTTACCGCACTCATGGTGCGGGGAGTAAGAAACTGGTAATCGTTGCTGCTTTCTGTAAAAAAAAACATGCGGGTTAGTCTTTGGGGACTGCTGATAGAAGTGAAAACTAAGTAACTTGTGAATTTTATAATTTTCATTTGAATGAAGACAGAGTATTCTAATAAATGTTGACATATTTGAATTATAGAATCTTATATTTTTATATCATTATTGTGTAACATACTTGCTAATCTTGGCACAATAATTAGAATAATTGGTTTCAAAGATAATATTATTATTATTATGTAGATCGTAATAATAATAAATTATCATGGAGCTTGACTTTTTAGGAATTAAGTACATATCATTACTGCATAATATTATTAGGATGAGCCACTTTTGTTTCGTAAACGCTTTATTTTCAATTGTATTGAAGCGTTCGGTGACGATGACGCGAGTTCCATGATTTTTGTTCACCCAAAAAATGCTCAACGCGCCTAAAGAAGATTTCACTTCAAAAATCTTGAGAAGACGTTCAATAAAAGCTAATAAAAAAAAAATAATACATACAGCCGAACATATAACCTCCTCCTTTTTGGAAGTCGGTTAAAAACAGGCAATACTTGAATCAATTGGCAATGCATGCAATAATTATCTTGCAATTTTATTGCTGTAAGTCGCATGCCATTTTATTGAATGGCAAAACTTGCATTACATTATTTTAAGCCATTTTATGGAAATCGCACGCGTGTAAACACTTGCATGCAATTCTTGAATGGCAATAATTGAACGTGCTTTATGGCATGCAATTATTGCTCTTGCACGTCCCAGAAACTGGCGCCGTGTAAATGGGGCTTTACGTTGAGTTTAAAGTGAGCTGTCAATAAATAGTGTGTATCCCTAGCATAAGCTTTTTACGGCATAGACAGGTGGATATAGAATCTTCGTTCCACCAACAATCGTCTTCTAAGATGTCCTTCTTACCGCTCTGGTTTCATTCACTCTTCTTTCTATGTCCAGGCGGTTTTTCTATGGGACGCGCTCCCCCTGAGCATCAAGATGGCAACCGGTCGGTTAACATTTAAAGTGAAGGCACGGGAATATATTCGTAAGAAGTTGGTAGAATCATCCCAGCGCTGGCATGATTCGTTTTCTCCTCCACCAATCGTTATTTCTCCTGATACTTTTTTATGTATTAGTATATATTTTTGCTTTTCGAGTTATCTATCCCCTATGTTGCCCCTACCATGTTTTGTCTCTGCATCACTCTAAGGTTGACTGGTAGAAAATGCCTCAGGCATTAAGTCCGCCTTTGTACCAGTGGCGAAAGCACCATATAACACGATTCCTACCGGCTTCCCTTCGGAAGTTCGCATCAAAAATTCTACCGCTATTGAAAAATGGCACAGTCAATAGTGTCTACTATTGTCAAAAAATATAGTTACACTACGAGTATTTAATTCACCATAACATTCAAACAGCAAAAACGCCTATTTCATTAGCAAATTAAGCTGAATTGAAATAACAAACAAGAAAGTTTTGTCTGTGTAGTGATGCGTCTTTTTGGTTCTGCTTCTTGACGATAGATGGTGTTACATTCACTAAAGAAAATACTTACTTTTAAGTGAATTAATTAATTTTTACTTTACTGATATGAAAGTAAGTTAAAATCGGCTTCGCTTCGGCTTCTCTCATACAAAAATTGACACCTCACTGCTGCTTTGTACAGTATTTTATTTTTACTTGTGCATAATGTTTTAATAAATAAATAAATAATATAGGTGTTTTATTGATTGCAAAGAGATCTCTGTGCACAGCAGTGGGTGAAGTCGGTTCGTGGGTGATGATGATAGTGAATGGGTTAAGCAAATTACAACACCTCACCAAGATCTGACCAAGATTATGTCTGGACTTTAAAAGAGACTTTGACCCCTGAGTTTGTTTCGCCATTTCTTCTCAGGGGTAGTCAGATAGGAAATGTCGACTATATCTAGCTTATTTTTAAATTTTTAATATGACATGTAAAAGTGATTCTGATATCCTATTTACAGAATAAACGATTTCATTTAATTTCAGCGTTTTGCATCTCAAAGGGTTGATTAAAAAAAACCTCTTAGTTTACGTGCAGCTACACTTTGTTCGAGAAATAAAATATCAGTATAGAAAAGGAACAAAATTATTATGAGAAACTCGAACGTTTTTGTTCACCTTATAAAGTTACTAAGCTTGTGCCCGCGACATCGTCCGCGTGAAATTTATTGTCCCTCAACCCACTGCGTCGCATTGCATCGCCCGCCCGCGCTGTTACTTCGTTTTCGCTTAGCACTCTTTCTTTTAGTTCGGCTCCTAAGGGTCGAGCGTGATGTTAATATTATATTACATTCCTCGAGAATTGGGCTATCAAATCCAAGAAGAATTTTTCAAATCCGACTGGTAGCTCCAGAGATTACCCCTTACATACAAACAAACAATACCTCTATAATGTCATATACATGTCCCAGAATTAACGCACAACCTCTTAAGGGGTCATTGTACTCATCATTATGAACAACTTTTACTATAGGACAAAACCTGAAATCACAAAGAAAAAAATCGAATAACTCGTCAAAATGTAGGCAACAGCTGTTTTTTTTCGCGATTTCCGGTTTGGTCCCATAGTAAAAGTTGTTCATAATGATGAGTACAATGACCCCTTAAGAGGTTGTGCGTTAATTCTGGGTCATATTGTATAATATTAGCGATTTCTCGGTCGGTTTTAACGTTCACGAAAATCATTTCCGTATATCTTCAAAAGATCAAGTCTCAGTTCACATTAATAAAGCAAAGCTACTCATCATATAATATAACGTACGTATATAGTTTCCAACGTCTAAGCAAGCTCAAGTCTTAAGTAATCTTAGTGATCTCAAATATGCCTCCACTAGTCGACTTATACTTAGACTATGTACTTGTGACGTCAGTAATACGTGCATGTTTAATTACAAACTAGAATTTTGCGTTAATTAACAGAGTATGGTGTAAGCGTTTTGAGGAGCTCGTGGCTGAGTAAAAACAGCCGCACAGGGCCTCAAGTCTGCTATTACAATAGTGTCAGAATGGTCGATAATTGATTTCATAATTGTTGATTTTGACAAGTTTGGTAATCTACTATTATAATGGCGTCATTATCACTTTCCAATGGTCGGCCACTGACACAACATTGAAAAAAATTGCATGTGTTGGTAATCTCGTACATAATGACAAATGAATGACATTTCTACGAATGGGTTTTATAATAATGGCAATACGACAATGCCATTATAAGTAAAACAATTCTACGAGTATTACGAGAACATTGACCGACCAATGATCGACCATTATGAATTTAGCAGATTACGAACTTTTAGCAAAATGACAATGGGATCGTGTTGGAATGACTGAATTTATAAAAATAAAAGACTTGGGGCCCTAGTTGATCCATCGGGTTAAGCTTCGCTTGCCGGGGTTGGTCCGTAGATGGGTGACCATCTTTACATACCCAGACATCTCCATTCCTCGAAAAGCACGTTAAGCCGTCCTGGCTGTTAGTCGTGGATCTTTGACAGTTGTTACGGGTCGTTAGAAGCCCAAAAGTCTGACAACAAGTCTTACCAAGGGATATCGTGATACCCAGTAACTGGGTTGTGGAGGTCAGATAGGCAATCGCTCCATGTAAAATACTGGTATTCAGCTTCATCCGGTTAGACTGGAAGCTGACCCCAACATGGTTGGGAAAAGGCAGGGCAGATGATGATGATGATGATTTACATTTGCAGTTGGAATGTATGAGAGAACATGTTTTTCAAATACAATGTTAAGTTTGTTCTTATGATAAATTAATCTCCACTACGAAATCCTTTATTGTGCGTGGTCCGACACGCATTTGGCCGGTTTTTAACACAAATAATCCAAGATGAAATTCTAGAAGTCTGCGCCATGAAAGAAGCCCCGCGGCTATTGAAGGAACTAATACAATAGAGAGAGATAAATATGGTGAAATACTAAAGCGGTAGAGATTTAAGGCTTCTACGTACCAGCGCGACTTGTCGCGCGACGCGACACGGCACAAAGGCCCCGCGTGTCGTGGGACGAGCGGTGCCTTTGTGTCGCGTCGCGTCGCGCGACAAGTCGCCCCGGTATATAGAAGCTTTAAGACGGAGACATAAATGCCATTTGATATGTCACATGGTACAGTTTTTGTTTTTCTAATTTGTCCCCCAAAAGTCCCCCATATTCAAAATTCATTTATTTACGTTACACGTGTACGTGTTTGGGCCACAGAAGTTCATAATTATGTGTACCCAATTTCAACTTAATCAGTCAAGTACATTTAGAGCAAATCGGCTGTGACAGACGGACAGACAGACTGACACACGAGTGATCCTATAAGGATTCCGTTTTTTCCTTTTGAGATACGGAACCCTAAAAATGATGAAATACAAAATACACGCAGATGAAGTCGTGGGTTACAGATTGTTATAAATACAACATCCAGAAATAAGTGAAAACTTAAGGTAACATTTTGATAAACAATTGCTTAATCTTAACTTACAAGCACACAGGATTAGGGAAATATTTAATAGAAATTTATGCAAATATTCTCTTTCAACTGTTACAATGGAGTTACAATAGTCCGGTTGTCATTTATCACTGCCGAACTCCGCCTTACTTGTGTAAGGTATTCCAATGTGCCCGTAGAATAGGTTAATTAAAGTTCCAAAACGGTTATTTTTTTGATAAACAAAAAAACCGCTCAAGAGCGAGTTGGACTCGCGCACCGAGGGTTCCGTACGTGTATATGATGTTGACGTTTTATTTTCCCTGTAATCTTTACATAAACTTCTATCACAAATAATTATTTCAGATTTTTAGTTATGCAAACTTCGCAGATAAGGGGGGGAACGGTATTTTTTTTTAAATTTTTCATCAAAAGTCGGAAAGTATGCTGCCTAAAAAAAAAATATTTAAGAATGTGCAAACAGCGCTCTTTCATATATACCTTACCCTACATGCTCTAGTAGCCCCACTTCAAATGTTTAAAACCCTTTTAATAAAAATAAAAAAAATCTTGTTTGCAAAATTGTTGGGCAAACGTCATCTAAAACTATTCTAAATTTCAAGTTGATAGCATTAGTAGTTCTTGAGATATCCAGGTGTCACAGACAGACAGACAGACAGACTTAGTCTCACCATAAGGGGTCCTTTTTACCATTTTGGTACGGAACCCTAAAAAGGATGATTCTACCTTTCTGTACCTGTGTTTTAAACGCATACAAATTCCTGCAGGAATTTAGTTTAGTTTGTACATTATGCTATAAGATTTCGGTGATACCATGCTGAAGCCCAGCAGGGTATCACCGAAATCACTTAGAAAAAATATAACTAAGTATTGCAATAATTGCTATTGATTGTTATTTTGCAGTGTTTGATTTATTATATTTGAGGTGTACAATATAGTATATATAAATAAATAATAATAATAAAAAAAAAAATATAAATAAATAAATAAAATAATTGTCAGTGTGGCGCCGGAAGTAAAGAATAGCACCACCCTATTTCTTCCCGTGGGTGTCGTAAAAGGCGACTATGGGACTTACTAGAGAATGGGCAGCAGCGTTCTCTACGCATTTTAACACCATACTGCGAACGCCAACACGCCTGCCAAGCCTGGCGATTATGGCAAAGGGGGGTTCCCCTTTGGGGGAGGCCTATGTCCAGCAACGTCTATAGGACGTAGTAGGATTTCCTTTAAAATAACGCTTATCTATACTAATCTATATTAATAAAGCTAAAGAGATTGTTTATTTGAACGAGCTAATCTCTGGAAATGCAAAAATAATTTTTCAAATCCGACTGCTATTCTTATTTCCTCCCAATTCATGAGGTAGGTTATTATAGGCTATTTAACACCACGATACGACCCTTAGGAACCGAGCAAGGTGGGTGAAACCACAGGACACAGCTAGTTTATTTTATTTCTGCCACTTAGTTACCATTGCCGTGTATAAGTTTGAAGGGTACTTTCAAATGCTAGCGTCCCATCACAGTTCACTGCTGGATATAGGCCTCTCCCAGGCTGCGCCACAACACCCTGTCCTACGCCTTCCGCATCCAGGCTGACCCAGCCACCACGATGTACATACAAAGTAATTAAATGTTTGGAAAATTGACACGCTACGTCAATTTGTGGTGTTTTTATACAACTTTCAAAGAATGTATGCTTGTGGATATAGGTACGGAAAATTTAAATTCGTGGTGAAATTGTTGAGCGATTAATTTTCCTGACTTTACAAGATATACTTACTATCTTTTGCCCGCAGCTTCGCCTGCGTGGAGGTCGGAAATTATCCTGCGGGAACATACTACCGGGATAAAAAATATTCTATGTGCCAGGTCATGTACCGAATTTCATTCAAATGCTTTTAGCCGTTTTAGCGTGAAAGCGTAACAAACTTTCGCATTTATAATAATTACTAGCTGCGCCCCGCGGTTTCACCCGCGTAATACTCGATCTCGTGGAAATATTGGAATGAAAAGTAGCCTTTAAGTTAATCCAGGGTGACAGCTACCTGGGCACGCCACAATTGTGGCGATAAGTCCCCTCTTTCAGGAGTGGCTAGAGAGGTGCCACGGCGTCCTCACCTTCCGCCTGACGCAGGTCCTCACCGGACATGGTTGTTTCGGGAGGTTCCTGTTCAGGATAAAGCGGGAGGAAATGCCCGGGTGTCACCACTGTGTGGATCGCCTGGAGGACACGGTGGAGTTCTGCCCGGCTTGGGTGGAGCACCGCCGTGTCCTCACGGAAGCGATCAGCGGCGGCGATCTCTCGCGTCCGGCCCTGGTTCGGGCCATGGTTCGGAGCGAGAGTGCATGGGAGGCCATCACCTCCTTCTGCGAAACAGTAATGCTTGCGAAGGAGGAGTCGGAACGCGTGAGGGAGAGGCAAGGTTCGCGTCTTCGCGCCCTTAGTCGCCGCAGGAGACGCCCCGCGCGTCGGGAGTCGCAAGCCGATTTCCGGCCACCGTAGGCGCGGGCTTGCGGACGGTGAGCGATGGGTAGCTCATCGTCCAATAAGGACCAGGCCCGGGTCGACAGCGCGTTGTTTTCCACGCGCGCCTCAAAGAGTTGTCAGCAGCAACTGACGGGGTCCGTTAGGGCCAATGCCTGCCAGGGTTGCGAGTTTGTCCGAAAGGGATATCGTGGCCCTGGCACACAGGCAAATGAAGGAATACGGGTGGGTTTTAGTCAGTAAAAGTCTGGCACGCCCTCCCTATTTGATAATTTCACAGTGACAGCTACCTCCATACAATTTTTTATCAAAATTGGTGCAGCCGTTTGAGAGAGAAGAAGTAACCAACACAGTCACAAACTTTCGCCTTTATAATATTAGTGTGAATATAATTATTATTATTATACATATACTTAGGATAAGGAAATTACAGATATAAGGAACAGAGGAAACCACATATCTCCCATAACGACAAAGTTGACTAGTCCAACGATATACCCTAATAGACAAAGCTCTACAAAGTATGTCCTATGAAAATACAGAGAAATTATTAGTTGTACTTAAATAAAAATTGTATTTGTACTAATTAAGTTTAGCTAAGGATTTTAGCAAGTAGGATTTTTGTACTATTTACATATTTTTAAATACCTATTCAATGACTAGATTTTTATAATTAATGTGATTATTTAGAAATTTTATACCTTGCCTCGCCTGAAACTCAGTTGATAACCTAGTTCAGGCACATAACACAATAGAATTCTTTTCTTTTCTTTTCTTATGTCGTATGTAGATTTAAGCTTTGTGTTTAGTATTTTACTTTTTTACCTGAATAAACTATTTATTTTTTTATAAATCACAGATTTTTTGAATAACATAAAATCACGTCTGTATTCTCCGAAGGGTAAGGCAGAGGTGCCTACTAGTAATTGCAATAAATGCGATTTCGAATTAATTTCATTAGCGTGTGAACTCTTGAGTCTTAGCGTGTTAATTGCTATTGCTAATAATGAAGTATGTCAATCTTGTTATTAAACGAATTAAAAATCGCGTTTGTGTTTAGTTTACTCGCCGATGATTAAATATATTTATAGCAGCACACCACGCTACCGCGCTGCACGCGCATGCGCGATTGCACGACGCTCTGACTATTTAGAAAAGTACATGGCATCGCATTTCACAGAATTTCGCGACTACATTTAATTTGCTAAATGATCATTCACACGCTAACAATGAATGCGAATGCTAATATCCATCACTAGCGCCTACCAATAGTACACCCACGTTTCGCCGGTTATTTTTAAGTCCCCTGTGATATCAACCGGGTACAAACCCAGGCTCCGGGCTGCTTTCCTTATGGGAAAACCCAATAACACTTTGCCCAACCAGTAAATCGAACCCAGGACCTCATGTTCGACAGTAGCGCTTGCGACCACTAGACCTAAACGAGGCAGATATTTTAATACTAAATTGGAAATCTCATTCTAAATTGGAATACAACTCGTAAGGCAATTCTCGTCACAGCAAATAAGCAAAAAAAAACTTGTTCTCAATTTGTTCAAATTTAAATAAAATCTTGAAACAAAGAAGGAGAAAAAAAAACAGCTTCGAAATAAAGACTATTAAAATCTTGTTACCGTTAATGCTCCATGAATTGTTTTTACAAAATCTGCCTAATGGCACTGTAAATAAACTTTTATTTACAGAGGAAAGTCGTTTCTAGATCCCTGAATGAAGGCAGAAGTTACGTAAACATACCCCTTTGTTTAAAAAGTTTTTAGCGAATCTGTTGAATCTGAAGTAAAATATCTTAACGTTTTTTATTATTTTTGTATGAAAATCTGAAATTCATTTCTCTTATTTGCAAAACTGAGTAGCACCCTAAGTGGATTTTAGTACCTGGCTTATTAAATCCACTTTGTAATGAGAATGCAAGAAGCAACTATTGAAACATTTCATCATTCATGGCATACTTTAACGTAATTTCCAACCTACAAATCTTGCAAACAGCTCAAAATGAAATTATTAAAGTTCTTTTTAAATACAACTACCGAACACCTACACTAAAACTTTACAATGACACAAAGCTCATGAATATTTCACAGATATATAAGTATAATACTTGTATACTTGTACATAAAATTCTAAACAAAAACATACAGACACAAATAAAGGCTTCTACATACCGGCGCGACTTGTCGCGCGACGCGACACAGCACAAAGGCCCCGTGTGTCGTGGGACGAGCGGTGCCTTTGTGTCGTGTCGCGTCGCGCGGCAAGTCGCCCCGGTATGTAGAAGCCTTAACTCTTACAAAACAATCACAAATAAAAAACAGGTACAGAACTAGACAAGCAAATTACATAACCTTGCGGGCGCCTAGAACAAACTATGGCATGAGTACTATTTTGTATGAAGGAGCACAGCTTTACCACAAATTGCCTCGGAATGCTATTATAAATTAATTTCGGAAGTCGGCACAAAAAATTAAAATACAGCCTAAGACACCGACTTCCGAAATTAAAATTATTTTTTCACTTTGTAGTTTTTTTTTTGGAAGTCGGTTATTTTTTTTGTAAATAGTTTTTTATTAGTCATGTCATTTCATAAAATTCATCCATCGTTACCAGTCTACGTCTTAAATTGTTATTCATCTTACGTGCAAGTCATTATCATTTCAGCCGAAGGACGTCCACTGCTGGACATAGGCCTCCCCCAAAATGGGGGGTTTGCCATAATCGCCACGCTTGGCAGGCGGGTTGGCGATCGCAGTATAGTGTTAAAATGCATAGAGAACGCTGCTGCTCATTCTCTAGTAAGTGCCTTAGTCGGCTTTTACGACACCCACGGGAAGAAATAGGGCGGTGCTATTCTTTACGTCTGGTACCACACGGAACTGAAGTGCAAGGACCTAAATCTAAAATATAAATCTAAAATCGCCAACCCGTCTTGAGAAAGCGATTGATCAATACTCCTGCCTTCTTTGTTTGAGAACAGGCCCTTGCCCGTAAAACTGTAATAGGCTAGTATTATTATGCGTGCAAGATGGATTTCAAATCCGAGCCCAAACCTAGACCGACCAATAAAACGATAAAAAACGCCGCCAATATTAGTAAAAATATCCGTGAAGGAAGCTGGATCTGTAATACTGTAAATCCCATCGACTCCGTATCCGTTATCGTTTGATTTTCCTATCCTTCCCCAGAGATTGTAGAGGAAGATAAAGAGCGCGAACAGGCTTGCTGCTATGCGTACGTACAGTCAGCTTCAAAAAGGTGTCTACATCGACAAGAATTATTTTAATTGTTTAATAATATGTTTGTTCTCTAATATTGTATTATAATATCACACATTGGGTACTTAAGGCGACGATAATCGAATTTTAATGATTTTCTACTGAAGATCACGTCTAAACGAGTAGTGATAATGATTTGAAAAACTATATGATAAATTAGAGCATTTTCTCAATAACTTAATAAATAAGTAAATATTTTAGATTATGTTTATATTACATATTGAAATTAATTTGTAAAGTTATATCTAACGCGTATAAAAAACCGAGAATGGCCAAAATCTACAAAGCGTATTTTTCTGAAACCTTCACCAATTTAAAGATAATTTAATTATTGGTCTTTTAGTATACGCGTTTTATTAAAATATATTTATAATATATTTATGTATAATAAATTAATAATGCGTCAAAATGAGGACAGCGCTCCTTGATGGGCGAGTCCTATTACTGGCTGAACGTACGACGCGTTGCGTGAGCTCAGTACAGAACACGCAAGCTAACTACTCAAGGTCACTGGGATATATCTGAGTCTTAATAATAGCTACATATTGATACAGTATTAAAAACACTAGCTTTTGCCCGTGGCCCGCGTGGATATCGGAAAATATCTGTGGATTCTTTTATGTGTTAATCCAGATCGATCCAGATCGAACTATCTGTGTGTCAAAATTCATTCAAATTCGTTCAGGCGTTTTTGCGTGATTGAGTAACAAATATCCAAAAATACAAATTTTCACATTTATAATATTAGTAGGATAAATTGTAGACAAGCAAATGAATTCTTGTCGATTTATACAGCTTCCTGAGGCTGACTGTACCTACATTACTACGCAGGACAGGTATATACACTTAATCAAGTGTCAAGTTGTACGTCATGCATGATTCATGCTAATCCTCTGCGTTAACAAGTAGTTGCCGAGTTGGTTGTACATCACTATGCGCTGATTGAGCGATCTAGGTAACGATGTTGTCACAAGGCTAAATGAGATGATAATCTTCTATTGAAAATTACTATTAAATAACTATTACTCAAAATCAATCAAATCAATCAAACATATTTTTATTTCACATAAGCCTACATGAGCACTTATGAAACGTCAGAAGCTAGGTGCACGGTTCCAATTGGTCGTTTCCTATGGAGAAGAGCCGGCAAGCAACTCCACGGTTACTCTTTTAAAAAAAAATGGCTTTTACCATGTTTTCAAATTACAGTGTTAATAAGTATGAGAGGACAACGTAGGCCCGTCAAAAGTACCAGATACAGACGCCAGCACATCAAGCCACTACAATCTGTCAAATTTCCTTAATAGATTTTCAACTTTATCGCTACAGATTAAGGTGCAATGTTGATTGCGAAAATTTTACAGTTTCGGGCAGCTTGACCTGCTGGCGTCTGTACATAATAAAATAGAAAATATTCTACAGTCTATTAAGCCTACAACGTCCTCACATTAACTATAAAATTCCTGTTACTATTAAATTACTATTACTATAAAATTACTATTCCTATAAAATTACTATTACTATTAAATTACTATAACTAATTACTCATCATTATCTGCCCGCCTTTTCCCAACTATGTTGGGGTTGGCTTCCAGTCTAACTATATGTAGCTGAATACCAGTATTTTACATAAAGCACTGCCTATCTGACCTGCACAACCTAGCAACTGGGTAATACGATACCCCTTGGTAAGATTGATTTTCCAACTTTCGGGCTTCTGGCGACAACTTTCAAAGATCTACAGATAACGGCCAACGGAACAGTAGGGAACAGCGGCTTAACGTGCTTTTCGAGGCACGGAGAGGTCTTGGTGTTTAAAGATGGTCACCCATCCATGGACCAACCCCGGCAAGCGTAGCTTAACCTGATTGATCGACCCGTGCGGCTGTTACTTAGCCACAAGCCCACTAATTACTTATTAGCCTGATAAATGCTTTAGTTTGTGTAAACTATTTCATCACCGCTGCTCTCAAAACGGTGAAGGAAAACATCGTGAAGAAACCGGCACGTCTTAGAACCAAAAATTCGAAGACATTTCACATCTACCGACCGTCACTGGGCCCGCGTGGTGGATTACAGCCCACTCCCTGTCAAAGTGAGGAAGCCTGTCATGTCCCAGCAGTGGGAACATTATAGGCTGATTATGCCATTATATACTACTATTTACATAATAAAAGAAAAAAACATTCAGTCACTGAGAGACAACACACAGCCTAAACCGATGGGTTTACAAGCCTGAAATTTTGCACAAGAGTTTTTACATAACAAGTTGAGCACAAAGGCTTTGTGAAAATTCAACCCCTAAACGGGCTAAATGGGGACGAAAGTTTGTAGGGAAGTAATTTTTCCCAATGATTTTCCCATTTAGGCACACGGCTTGTAAAACAATAACCATCTTTTGTCATTGTTATCAGCCACGGCCAGCAATAGTAGATTACTGCATCGGGCAGAAAGTGACTTCTTGTGGCATCGGGTGTTAGATTGGAGCCCGAGCGTCAGGGAGGGCTCTAAAAACACAAGTACACGTCGAGCGGGGGCCCCTAATCTGCTTTTCTTTCAACTACAATACAAGTTGATAGGATGTAGGTAAGAAAAATCAGTGTAACTAGTAAAACATTATTTATTTACAAAAGTAATGGTAATGTTGGAAGAATTGTTAAGTCGCTGAAAACAAGTAAACCGCTGTCACTGTCAAACTGCATACAAAAGAAAGAGAAGCGCGATGACACAACGCTTGCAATTTATTCCAAAATATGAAGCAATTATTTATTTACTTAAAAATGAGTTGAGTAAGTAATCGAAAATAAAAAACAACCAATTTCTGCATACAAATAAGACGTTCTAATTATTAATTAAATACCAACCGTACGTCGATATTAAATACAGATATTTTGGATTGAAACTCAAAGTAAAGGGCTAGTTTACCGTTAATTTGTATTGAGTTTTTTTTTTTGTAAACGTGTTTTGGTAATAACCAAGTTCTGAAAAATATGTTCAAGAATAACATATATTTTTTCCGCTACCACTAACTTTTATAGATTTGCCAATTTTTTTCTTAAGACAAGCCTACTTTTATCATTTGCCTCTTCTCAGCGCCTTAAATGTAGTTAAGGCTTGCACCGGGTACTCTTATATTTTATTATTTTACTTAGGATGATGGGGGACATGGTTGGCTTGTCAAAATGCTGAATTCATGTTCAAGTGATGTTTGCGGTGCTTTTTCGTTTAGACTTTTACTAGTTCTGATGAAATTCGTAATGTTCAGCTGTAAAAATTATAAAGTCGCGCCGATTCGTTTTCTTTTTTTTATTATTATTTCTTTACAGCCAGCACGTATTATTTTTATATGCGTACGTTTTATATGGGAAATAAGAAAACTTTTTGGTCAATGAAAAAGTTTAAAAAAGCAACAATGAAAAACATAGAGTAATTTCCGCATTCATTAGCGATGCAGTAATGAAAATATATACCTACAATCATTTCTGCACTGTTTTAGCGACGCAGAAATGTTCAGGTTTGTGCTGGCATTTTGAGTTAACAACTACGATATTACTAGGTTGTTGGGTGAAAATAAATATAAATAACAGCTGTCGCAACAATTAAAAAGATAAAAGGTATAGTATCATAGTCAAAGCTAAACGATAGTAAGTAAAAACCCGCGCTTCTCGAAAATAACGCTTTGTCACCGTCAGTCTATCTTTGATTACGGCCGGTACGATTCAACCGAAATGTTCCAACTTTTTCCAAACCGCAAATAAAGGTCTCAATCTCAGTATTGTAAAATGTATTCAAAGTGAGTAATAAAAAAATAATACAAAATATGGCAGTTGTACCTACGAAAGACTCACCTAGGTACATACCGAAAAATTCAGAAAATACTTAGGTACTACAAAGCCAGTAGAATTACAACTAAATATTTTCCAAAGCTTACCTGGCAAGCACATTAAATCCAACGAGTCATCAGTCAAGTTATACACGGTACAGTTGGTCGGCGGGTCCGGCCTTGTCGCCGGTAACAACGTGTAGACACACGGCGACATCTGCTGCCCAGCTAAGTTGGTCGCGCGACAAGATAATGTCCCGTAGTCGACATCCGACACCGGTGTGTATGTCAGCAGCGATTTGCCTTCTTTCGCTTCTACGGTGAAACGGTCCTGGGGAAAAGAGGTGTAATATTAGTGTTTGTATTTTTAAATGGCGTTCGTCAGATAGATTCACCAATTTTCATGTTTGGAGGTGAATTAAACCACTTTGCTCGTTGTTGCAAAGTATGCAAACATGAATAAAATTTTGTTGTGTTTTAAGTTAATCGATGACTTTATCAAATGGATGATCACTGTTGGTGTGTCACTGTTTTAAGTATGGTCAAGGGTGTCATAGGACGACAGTTCGTATTAGGCTGTCAGTATGCCTTTAAACGAAAAAAAAATGAGTTCTTGATTCTAAAAGACTGGCGAATAATGTTCAAAATCTATCTTCCATTGGAAATAAGATTAGAAATTTAAGTAAACTTTTTTTACAGTCCGTTCAACCGATTTTGTCTTCTATTACGTAGGTGTAAGGATTTCATTATAAGTAAAAACTTGGTTATAATACCAACTATTTAATACAACTGCCATTTGTCATGCCACCAACGCCATAGAAGTCAAAATCGGTTGAACGGACTGTAAAAAAGGTTTATTTAAATTTATAATCTTATTTTAAATGGAGTATAGTTGCAGTTCCATCTCAGCGACAAAC
Source organism: Tiliacea aurago (assembly GCA_948098905.1). Lineage (NCBI taxonomy): Eukaryota > Metazoa > Arthropoda > Insecta > Lepidoptera > Noctuidae > Tiliacea > Tiliacea aurago. The sequence goes on along the minus strand of OX402579.1, from coordinate 4,008,323 downwards.
AATGTTAAAAAACTTGTCAAAAATGTAGGCAAATTAGAGTTATTTTTAACAGATTGAGACAAGATTAGAATGCCTACGTTCTTAAAAATACGGGAATTTCCCCTCTGGCCTATTCGTAAAAAATAAAATACGGTAAATTATTTATAAATTCCGAGCGTCCTATAAACTAAAGTAGGTTTTCTGGGAAAACCTTATATTTATTGTTTATTACTAGCGTAACGTTTACAATAATTTCTCTGGAGAATTTCACAACTTCCAAAAAATTCTCAAAACTTCTCTGTATTATTTTTTACTTCACACGTGCCTGGCTGCGGGAATTCGTTTGACCGAGAAACATGAATTTATTAGACAAGTGATAAAGTGGAAATAATAATAAAGATTTATTGTTCAACTAAGACTAGCTTATATGGCAAGTTATTATATAGCACAAGCAAACATAAAGTTGTTGTACCTACAACAAGGCTCAAGAAAATAGGTGGCTCGTTCCGATGTCAATGTATACGCTTTTATAATAAACTTCCAAGCCACGTTCAAGATCAAACCCTTAATAAATTCAAATCATTCATTAAACGTAAGTTGTTCCAGAAAGCCTTATAAACCGTTACCGTCTTATTCCAAAACACGATCTAAATTTAGTACTAGGATAATTACTAGGTTTAAACCATGACAAAATAAACGTTATTATAAAATGAAGTTTATCACTAGTTCATGAATTAGCTATATAATAACGAGACCCCTAGTTTTTCTATGAACTAATTTCGGTAGTAATTCATTTGAGGTTAGCGTTAATTGTTATTGTGTTCCTTTATATTTACAAATCGATAAAAATGGATATTAATTATGATTGACTTGATGGATTTGAATGATTTGGATATGCTGGAGACGTCTCGCCGATCTTACAGACATCGTCATACGTAGTACGACGTAATATTTGCTATAATTATTAGGTTGTATCTTGATTAAAATATGATTCGTGACTAGAACAGATATGTATTGACAGAATTAGAATCCTGATTAAAACTGTCCAAGTTATATTTGTTCCTCAATGTCATGATTTCATGAAAAAGTAATTCAATGGAACACAACTTAGAGAGATGTATTAATAATTCTAATGATTATAATTCTGTAAATACATATGTGATAACCAGTCTGTCCCAGCCACCTTTTTAAGGTCGTCGGTCCATCTAGCTGGGGGTCGTCCCACACTGCACTTGCCGATACGCGGTCTCCACTCCAGGACTTGTCTGCTCCACCGGCCATCGGTCTTTCGACAAACATGGCCAGCCCACTGCCACTTCAGCTTGCTTACTCTGCGGGCTATGTCGGTAACTCCGGTTCTCTTCTAGATAAATTCATTTCTGATCTTATCCTTCAGAGAAACTCCGAGCATAGCCCGCTCCATAGCACGCTGAGTGACCTTGAATTTGTGGACCAGCCCGACTGTCAGTGTCCACGTTTCGGCACCGTATGTCATAACGGGCAGGACGCACTGGTGGCACATGCGGAAGACGGAGGACAGGGTGTTGTGGCGCAGCCTAGTAGAGGCCTATGTCCAGCAGTGGACTGCTATAGGATGAGTTGATTGATTGATATCTGTTATAGTCGCCAATCTTATTTTGATCAAGATACAACCTGACACTGAAAAGCGTAAGAAAATTTGAATCTTGCGGGATACAGCTGCTGATCCACCTTAATGAGTTTGTAGCAAAAACAGCAATATCCAATAGTAACTGCACTGCTTCACAACCAAAAATATTGTTTTTCAACACATTTGCTCAAAAAATGCATTTACGAAGCCTGTATACATTGTTCGAAAGTTAAAGATTACGCACATACAACGGAACCTAAGTACATGTTTTACCGCCCCCTTCGTTGTATAGCGCCGTGAGTATCCTTAACGGTTTTTTTTAATTACCATACAAATTATATAAGAATTCTACCAAGGAGTTTCAAATTACGAGAATAAATAAGCTGAATGATCGAACCTCCTTGGAAGCGCTTTTGCTCAATACGTTTTTCTCACTTTATTATTAAAGAGAAAATGAGACGAAAGCTGATGTAGTACTAATTTTCACCGTATAACACTGCCTTTTTTAACCGTATAACTGGATGTTCCTACCTTTACATTTTTATGGCTCAAATGTTGCTACAAAAGTGAGCGCTGAAGTTATTTTTGCTAATAGAAGACTTTGGTCTTCATAATGAAATACCTACTGGCTTTTATTCTGGTAGGCGACTAACAAAAGTGAACTAAAAATAATGCTTCTTTTTTAACAAAACCGGACAAATGCGAGTTGAACTCGCGTGGTGAGGGTTCCATACAATGAATACGATACCATGTTTTTTATCCTAAAAATAAATTTAACATTGTAGTTGACAATGCAAATGTGAGTTGAAAATGTAAGTTTGTACGCACAATATTGAGAGATTTACCATGTTATTATAACACCATAGACTTCTAATAGGTTTTCTTATAACTTTTTTCTGTATTTTATTCAGAAGTTTTGGCTCAGTTGTTATCAAATTATAAAATAAATATATGGGACCGGTACAGTTTGCAGAGCTTTTTTCCAATTTTTTAATTTTCCCCTTAAAAGTGACGTTACATGTCCCTATTTGGGTCACAAAACATCACATGTGAAGCTAATGGGTCTAGTAGATTCGGGGCAAATCATCTGTGACAGACAGACAGAGACACACGAGTGATCCTATAAGGGTTCAGTTTTTTCCTTTGGAGGTACGGGACTCTAAAAAGTACAAAAAAGAGACGAAACACATGTTAAATTTCAGCGGATTTGATTAAGGTTTATTCTAAAACTAAATTGAGCTTACATTAGGTAGAAATTTTCACAGCCCTCTTATCTCTTCCTAATAATATTTCCCAGAAGAACATAAATCTAAGGGTTCCGTACCTCAAAAGGAACAAAACGGAACGTCTGTCTGTTAGTCTGTCAAGACCCTTTTTCTCAGGAATCCGTAAAGATATAAAATTGAAATTAATATCAAATACGTATGTTTATGGTCCCTAGAAGTTGTAAAACAATCAAGCTTCTAAGTCAACGCAATAAAAAAATACGGCGATTTATGCGACATTTTTGCGACATATTTAGATAGTCGCAAATAAATCAAAATCTATAGGGTACTTCCCGTTGACCTAAAATCATGAAATTTGGCAAGAAGCAAGGTCATACAGCACAGCAGCAGTATAGGAAAAAGTCTTAAAATTGTAAATTTATAGTTTTATCACATAAAAAAATCGAGTATCTCTCAAATAAATCAAAACCTATAGGATACTTCCCGTTGACCTAAAATAATGAAATTTGGCAAGAAGCAAGGTCTCACAGCACAAATAAAGGAAAAAGTCCCATAATCGTAAATTTGTGGTTTACATAAAAAAATATGCGATTACAAACTTACATTTGCAGTTGGAATTGACCGTGGCGTATATCGATGTATGGGAACATGTTTTTCAACTACAATTTTAAGTTTGTTGTACGGGATGCATTCATCCCAGCTATGGAACCCTTAATAAAATTGTGTATAGTCTGATACGCACTTGGCCAGTTTTTTTGTAAGACATAATCTCTGGCAGACCTGATTTAAAAAAATTATTTTACTCATAGAAATCTACACTATTGCCGATGTTGTATGATGATAACAGGTAAAATATATACCAATCTTTATATATTTACTAGAAAGAAAGAAAGAAAGAAAATACATTTATTTAGCACAGACTAAGGCACACAATATAACATAAGTACAGCATGTAAAAATAAAAAAAAAATAAAAAAAACAAGTAAATAGTGTAAAGTGCGATGTAAGAAATTAGCGGGTAAGTGTGCCTCACGGCTGCGCCAAAAAGGCCCAGTTCAGCATAAATGCCAGACAACTAGTGCCTGACGCTGGTTTTCAACTGGACCTGAAGTGTGAGGTGACGGATGTGAATCAGTTTTATACTGCATACATAAATAAATAAATAAAATAAATTTGTGTCAGATAAAAAATAATATAGTGTGATTATAGTGAAAACTGCAAAAAAACAAAACAAAAAAAACACTAATAAATAAATGAGAAGGACACATCAGGACCTTGGTTAATATGTAAGTAAATAAATCCTTCGAAACAAGTCGAACAAAAAACCTGTTTAAAAAAAAAAAAAAACAACGATGCCAAACTTCCATGTTCCTCCAACACATTGACTCATTATTAATCCGTGCACTTCATCGCATAATCGCACAATACGCTGCAAGCAGCCGAGCGCGACGGACTATTTACGAACAAATTGCAACTTTAGGTGTTTTTTATACTTGTCTTAGCCATGCTAGGTAATGAGATTGACTAAATACTGTGGTTATATTGAATAGTTTACTACAGATTACCCTGCTTTACAAATCCCCCCCAACCCCCAATATTAATTTCTAACGTTTACAGATAACTGGGGATCAAAGCGTTTGTACAATGGCCCTCTAGTTATCCTGTCACTTGACCCGTATCTCACGTCAAACACTATTCACATCCGAGCCATCCAAATTTAATTATAGACTAAAGTCTTGGACTGGTAATTGGTTATGGACTCAGAAGTGGATGATAAACGCGTATAAAGTGATAATCTATGGATCAAGTTAGATAAAGAACCATAAGTTTGTGTTGAAGAACTTTGTTCTGCATGTGAAAGCATAAAACATGGCAATTTGACAAGTGAGTGAATTTGATAAACAATTAATTTCCCTGACTTTAAGCCATTTAAGCAAAAGATCATAGAGTTTTGTGAGTTACTTTCTATAGCCAATGACGTACTTCTATACCAATATATTTATGTTGTTAGAAAGAGATGAACATACATATTTCATTACGTCACTAGCTGCTGCATGTTCATTGGCGTGTACGTAATAATAATTATTATTATTGTAAATGTCAGGCAATTGCCTGGCATTTACTTTGCCATTATTGAGCGCAGGTAACGCATCTAAAGGTAATACATCTTTGGTTATAGCCATTACATACGTTAGCAGTCAATACGACAATCAATAACATTCCGAAATTATATAGTATTAATTATTTTGTACTTATGTACCTCTAAGGTAACTTAGCGCGTGTTCCTGTTTAACCAATACTTCTGACACTGCATCTTTCACCACAAACTTCTATGAATAACTAGTAAGCACATTATATGTATGTCGAATCCAGGTAGGTACATAGGATTGTGATCAGACATAACTACTTAGAGGCATACATAGTGTCAGCTATACAGTCGTGGGCGCAGAATTGGGATACGAGTAAACGAGAAAAAATTATAACTTCTTTAATTTCTACAGGGTTTATTGTTACAGATTCAATGACTGATACTGTTGTACTAATGAATACTTTAAACTTAAAAGGAAACACTGAGCAGTTCCTAGGTCAGACTATGTGTCGCGACCACGTCTCAACGATCACTGTCCCTCCAGCCCTCCATGGTCTGTATCGGACGGACAAAAAACAAAACAAAACACAGAGCAAACACACACAGGCACACAAGGCAAACATAGAGAAACTTTATAATAAGACTTGTAACATCTTGCACGTTATTGTAACCTATGTTTACAAATAAAGATTATTGATTGATTGATTGACAATATTCAATCCTAGACTCCGCACAACGCTAAAGAAAGGCATTGCATGTCTCATTTCAAGTGCATACTCATGAAAAATCCGACATGTATATTGTATAACTATTGGGCATTACTATCACGAATCTGTACCTACTGCCCTGCATATCACAAGTAAAACAAATTACCGAGAAAATTTTGTTCACACTAAGAAAATAACACGACAACAATCATGAGAATCAGCCACAGAAAATAGCACTTGAACCCGCTCAATTTTAACGTCGTCCGGTTATTACACTAAAGCTCTTGTGCCTCCAAATCTATGGGGGCATTAATCATAGCAGAAAGGCTATCATTATCTTTTAATATAACGTATTAAATTTTTCCTATGTTATGTGGTTTTGGCTGTAAATACACCGTTCCATGGCGTCCCATTTGTGTCAAGAGGCAGCAATGGGATTTATCTCAGGAAGATGGGTTGTGTCATGCAACTGACTACCTACTTGTGATGTTACGTTACTTGATTATGAGCCTTTTTGATATCATTATGTTGATACAATATTATTTTGTGTTGAGAGTTGCAAGTTTGCAAACATTGAGTAGGTATATAGTTTATTTTTTTAGCTACAACTCACCTATCATGACATGTAAGTGAGTTCTAGCTAAAATGAAAAATGTAAACTCAATGTTACAACACTAAAACTCACTATCCTATCATTCTTATGATAGGTAAGCGAGTTCTGGCTAAAATGAAAAATGTAAGGCGATTAACACACGGCACCGCGCACCGCCCCGGTTTCATATGGTGAGAGCACCGCTCAACCGCGCGGTCGGGCGGTGTACGTGTGTTAGGCATCAACGGATTTATTAGAGGCCAAAGCGACATTGAGATCCGCTTCACCGCCTACCGCGGCGGTGCGCGGTGCCGTGTGTTAATCGGCTAAACTCAATGTTACAACTAGAACTCACTTACCTATAATTAGTAAGTTATGTAAATTCTAGCTAAAATGAAAAATGTAAACGTTAATGTTTGCTAACTTGCAACTCCTGTTCAGTGGATTTTGTGGATAAATTGTTGTAATAGAGGCCATTAAGGTGATTGAAAGAATAACAAAACAATATTAAAAGACGATTACTACACATTTTGGGAGTTACTTTGTTCCTTTTTTCCAGTCTTAGTACGAGTAGGTACCTAGTTTATTTATGAAGTAAACACAAAGACTTATTAGTGTATAATTGATCCGTAATGGCTTTACCAACTTTTACATCAATTCCCAGTAAACTAAAACTTCACTAAGGTTGAAACTATCATACTGTCACTTAAGACTAAATTCAACCAATCCAATGGCTTGCATCAGTCTTATGTAATGCTTGAGTACTGAGTAACGTTCTATAAATACGGGCCATAGAACAATAGACTTTGTCGTGTTATGACGTGCATTTAACCTTACAGTGGTACCTAAAGCAGTTACAAGTTCGACTATACATAAAGAAGGATGGACTTTAATAAGTTTTACTTACAGGATCAACCTTTATGGAGCCTGCTGAATTATTGAGGGTCCACTCGAAGGTATCTGGTGGTGGAAAGGCGTCAACTTCACACGTAACCGTCGTTGGCTCTTGTAGGGCAGCCCCTATTATCTTCATCTCTTTTCTTTGGCAAAGTGGTCTATCTGTATGAAAAAGAGTTCAATTAGTATTGAGTAACACTTTAATATTAATAATATTGGTTTATAGACGGCAAGGTTTACCTTTGTTATTAATGAAATCAATTCAATAAAACTCTAATGGCGGAATCAGTCGAGTGTAACCCAGCGTAATTTGAGTCGCATAAAATAAGTCGAGAAAAGAATGACAAGTCAAGGAGTTAAAAAAATCAAGCAAATTTGTACCTAACGGAATTTCGTAAACTTACACTCAGCGCCTGTATTAAATATGTCGGGCACCTTCCCAAAAGAATTAAATCAAATTGATTCCCAGCACTACTTTTCGAAATTCTCCAGTTTGTTTAAAAATTACAGAACACTTTCTGCAAATTTTTAAACAAACTGGAGAATTTCGAATTTTGCCGATATTAAAATAACTTTATTAAAAAATAATATCACGATACAAAAATATTTCTTAAATTAAATTATTGTTCGTTTCGATAACACAGCACATTCATTATTTCATCCATATCGACAGGGCTTTTGTTTTCAGTGTCCCTTTCCGGTTCAGAGCATTATTTTACTGTCTCGCAATGACACATTTAAGTTCGAATATTACTGTTAGTATTTTTACTTAATATTCAAATTAGGACTGTTAATAATAATAATCAAAATGGTCCACGAGAGAAGATTCAAGAAAGTTGAAAAAAAAAAATATAACTTTTTTTACTATATCAAAAGTTACGCAATAGATTTGTAGTAACTTTTCTACGAAAAGCCAGTCATTTCACAAGTTAATTGTAGCCATCTGCCAAAGCAGATGCAGCCGTCTAATATAATCAAAATATTAACTCATACAATTTCATAGGAAATTCTAGGATCGTGGCAATATTGCTGAACTTGGAAAAAAATTGAATTTGAAAAAAAGTATTTTGTATGCATTACCCATGATGACTAATGCCACAGGTATACGGTTTCCATATTATTTCATACAAAACACCCAAAAACTCTAACTTTATTACTAAAAAACCAATACGTTTTTACGACGCATTCTCCCCATACCTATAACCCACAATGACAAAACTACCTTCCAACATAACCATAACAGATATACTTTAAACAATAGAGGATCGACTGATGTGAGCCGTAACGATAAAAGGTTTTACGTTTTCCCCAGTGACGAACAAAAATAAAAGGAATGAAAATAAAGTAAACAAGCTACTGAAATGGCTGGAAAGAGACTTGGAATGAGCATTGCGTGCGTGAATGACTCGCCAGAACCTGGACGTAAACGTGACGGTAACGTAAACCTAACGGTAACGTAAACCTGACAGTAATTTTGGGTTGGGATTGGGACAGTGATGATGACGTAGTCATAAACAAGTGTGTAACTGTTTGAAATGTTGACTTACAAAGACACTATGAAATGGGTTTGATAGTGCGAGGAGAAGTAATGTTAGATGTTGTTTTGTGGGCAGTTTTGAGTATGAATGTGGATGACAATAGAGAAGGGAATGAGGATAGTAACGATAAATGGGTGTGTGAAAGATTGTAAGGGCTAGCGAGAAATGACAGCAGATAGAGGCAACATATCGATCGAAAAACTTAGGCCTGTACAGAAAAAGATTTTGTTCCTGTTCTACGAATCCATTTACAGACACAATCAGTCTCACGTACACAGACTTGGAACAATTATTTGTAAGCCGTACAAATATTTATTCGTTAGAAGAGTATTCGCGTCTCGTATAAAGCATAGGACCCAATCACTCAGCCACTTCGACAATAAACTCTTTCTTGTTTTTGAAGTCTAAACTTCAGCGGCGATTCGACAATTGGATGAGAATTGAGAGTGTAATTTCAAGGAAGCGTTAAGTTTAGGCACAATTTCGTTTTATGAAAAAGAAGAAACATATAAAATAAATCTATCTTATTCTTTATTTTTGAAGAATTTTCACTTCTATCACGTGTACGGTGCTGTTTTAATCAAAGTCGCATTATTTTGCATAAAGAAAGAAAATACGTTTATTTGCGGAAAACATGATGCAAAAAAGAACATAAACACAAAAATAAGAAAAGGTTGGGGGAAACATGCGTCACATCCACGCAAAACGGCTATCGCTCAGCATTATACTGCGACCCTATGCAAGACAGAGCCCCAGCGCTGGTTTTCAGCGACAGCCGGCGCTGACGTAATGACGTCGTACGGTGCAGCAAACAATTAATAGGACGCTGTACCGGTACATCATACATAAAGAAAAATAATATAATTTAAATAAGTGGTAGAATAAACTTAACAGAAATATTAAAAATAGACATACATGCAGCATGCATAAAATATTAAGATTTGAAATTACAAACTGTAATTAAAGTTTACTAATATACTCTCCTATATTATGATTCAACTGCGTATGGGTAGCTAAGACCGTTCACTAGCACTAATTCTAAAATGCTCCGTACAATAATAATTAAATAACACTACTAACCAATTCTATCCTATAGGTTATCTCGCTCAATGACAGGAAGAATGTTTCGCCTAGATATTGTCTAATTAACATTAACCGACATTTACGAGTCTCCTTTAAATCCTAAGACAGAAATTAAAACCACAATGCACCACCAGGCCATTGGTTTCAAGCACCGCCCACTCATTTACCCGGCTGTTTTTATATCCCGGTATTGCCTAACGATGCTGTAATAAAATAAACTTAACCTACTTTCTTGAACGCCCCACGTAGACCAATATTTACAGTACAAATACTATCGCACTCGGCTAGACTCATCTAAATCTATTTAGGAAGATATTATTCAGAAATAGCTAATATATGAGGATAGTTGGGAATAAAATGCTGAGAAACTATTTTTGGAACGTTTTTAGATAACTGTTTTTAATCTTCGCTTCAAGGTCAGTGAACAAGAATACGTCTTAGATAAGAAGCTTTTCTCTGGTACTACTTTAGAGGTATGAGGAACAGGGTGTAAAGTTCACTCATCCTCTATAGAAAAGGGAGGATTCTCCGACCAGACGGGTGTTGTGTCTGGTGAGCAACTGCACGACGGTTGATGTCGGGATGTTGTATATATGCTAGTTACGCGGTATCCTCTGCTTGCGCGATGCAGGATTTTGCGTGACGTCAGTATGACGCGTAGTTCGCATATGACGATGTTGATGCCGCTACACTTCCACACTAGAAACTGATACAATAAACTTTTGCCTCTCCAGTGGGACAAAGTGGAATGTTCATAATTTTTGTGGTCCACTGTGTCCCATAGGTGATTGGTGGGGCAGTGCACAAAAATGTTTCAGTTCTGTAATTGTATGCTTGGAATACTTTTATTAATATTTTCGGTGTAGGATAGCCTTTACCAGAAGTGGTCATCGTATATAATGGTTCAGCAGCTTCAATACCATCAGGATTTTGCCGGAATATAGCAGTTCGTCCTAGTAGTATACAGGATGGATTTTTTGAAATGGGGCAATAAGGGCAGCTACCTTAACCGTCGTAGCTGCAGGAAAACTATCTTAAGAGACTGTCCTTATCTTTTTGAAAATTTTTGATCTGCATTCGCAGATTTTGAAAAAAAATTACAGTCACCAGAAAAATGGGCAAACTTTTTGTATGCCAATCGATCCTTTTTCTTATAAGGATCAAAAACTTCTACCGGGCCAACTGAGGTTTGAGTACTAGAAAAGTCATAAATCGCAAAAAACTTTTCCCATACATTTCGTAAGATATTATACTCCAACTTAGTTTTTTATGATGCATACGTACCGCTACATTGAAGACTGGCCAAAAATAAACAAAAAAAAATAAAATTCGAATTTTGATCGCATCAATCGAATTCCGGCAATTTGCAAGGCAGTGGATACAAACATTATTATGGTAGTTAAGGACAGGTAGTTAAGGACAGTCTCTTAAGACCGTTTTCTTGTAGCTAAAACGGTTAGGGTAGCTGCCCTTACTTTACTTATTTTTGAGATAGGGGACTATCTCAAAAATCCACCCTGTATACTAAATATATATGGTCATGGCATATAGTAAAAGTACTCTGTGGTCGTGGACATGGTTAGACAGCGGCTCCCCTGACATCCTCTCAGTCATCAGGAGACAGCCGCCACGCAACCATCGATGCGACGCTCTGCTAGAGTGACTGTCACTAGCTAATGTCACTCTTATCCAACCTTTACGGTGATTCTAGTAACTTCGTAACAAAACTTGAGAAGACGAGCTTGCTCCGCCGTCAAATAAAAAATGACGATACAATCGTTGCAAAATCGATAACTTACTGTGGAACAAAAGTAAAATTTTTGTAGCTGTTGTCGCACTTTTTTATTGTATTTTTGTTTAGTTCCCATTATCTTTACAAGTCAAAACAAACAATTTATTTCTGTCCCTCTCGAAATATAAACACATTACTCCAAAAACCGACTTATCTAACTAATTATACAGGCAGTTTATACTAGATTTACTTACAAACAACTTGCATATGCAAATGTGCCGACTTGCCGTCCCCCTCGACGTTTGAAGCGGTGCACGTATACCGGCCGGCCTGCAGTCGAGACACGTTCCGTAGAGCTAGGTTGGTGTTTCCCGTCACTATAACCCCGTTCGCGGGATTGTGTTGCAGTAGGACACCCTGTGGATAAATTATTTGGTTATAACACGGATAAAAGTCGGTTGCTTATCTTTAAGACAGCCAATAAAGGCGCAGAGAGCTACCCAACTGTCACTTTAAATGGTGGTGTCTTGAACCGTGTTCTTCAGTTTAAGTATCTAGGGCATATTGTGGCGGAAGATTTGAAGGACAATCTAGATGTAGACCGAGAGCGAAGATCCGAAGGTTCTCACGCTGCTCGGGTGCGGCTAAAATAACACTTTTTAAGTCTTATTGCCAAGTGTTTTACTCTTGTAGTCTTTGGAGTAGCCACACTCAAAAAGCTGTTAATGCTCTTCGTGTTCAGTACAACAATGCATTCAGGATGCTGTTAGGGCTGCCACGCTTTTGTAGTGCCTCGGGTATGTTCGCGGACGCATAGACTGACGGCTTCACTGCGATCAGACGCAAGCGTGCAGCATCCCTGTTGCGCAGAGTGCGTGGCAGCTCCAACAGTCTCCTGGGTGTCATTTCTAGCAAACTGATTGCCCTATTATATACTTTTCAAGCCAGCTGCATGTACCTGTTAATAGGAACGTAGTTGTTTAGGAACTTGTTGTTTTTTTTGTTATGGTATGTGTTGTATATATTACTAACATAGTTTGTAAGTAAATTGTGTCTAACGTTATGAGTCCATGTTACTTGAAAATAAATGTTTTATTATATGTATATTATTATTATTTAATTTTGGAAGGTAATGTTTGTTGATGTTGGTTACCAAGCATCTGGTACTAAAGAGTGTTGGTCGATCTTGGCCACCAGTTGGATGAAATATTTAAGGAAAATTGGAAATGTAACGTGATGGTATGTACCTACGTACATTGAAATGAAAATAGGAATCACTTAACGAACTAGAAGTGACGGACAACATTTTTACATTATTTTATGATAACCTGAAAGTATGCTTAGGTATACTTTTGAGAGAGACGCTTTTTGAGCGGGTTTGAAACCATCATGGAAATATTTTAATCCTACTAATATTATAAACGCGAAAGTTTGTAAGTATGGATGGATAGATGGATGGATGTTTGTTACTCTTTCACGTAAAAATTACTGATTGGATTTTAATGAAACTTTAAAATAATATAGCTAGGATCAGAATAACACAATTTGTGTCAAGTAAGTAGGAAAAATCTACCACCTGCGAGCTATTCGGCATTGGTATATCTTATGTGTAAGCCATTATAGCCAAAATGTGTAAGTTTTTTTATTTTTTTTATTTATAATGTTAGTTCTTTTGTACGCCACGCTAATATAAGCTACTCGAAATACTAATCCTGCGCAGACGAAGTCGCGGGCACCAGCTAGTATTTCATAATAAATAAAAGGCACATCTGAATTAATAGTAAAAGACAGCATGTTCTCTATTTCCTATTCACCACTTTCTAATTAATATTTTCCCATTTTACCTCAACATCAAAACACATCAAAAAGATCGCCTTATGCCACGTTTGTCATACAGGTGTATGTATCCATACAAATTTCCTTTTATAAATATTAGCGCTGAACACCAAAAAATACGCAACCAATGCTGCAGGATAAAGGTGGTGCTACACGAGATTTCCAATCAGTATAAAACCTGGATATTACGAAAATACGATACACGTTTTTTGGCCATCGTTTCACAGTTGAATGCTTTATTTTCTGTCCCGTAATTGATACAGTCATCAAATAAATTCACATTGGAATATTTGGAGGCGGAAACTGCGACAGTAGAGTGACTTTCTGTTACATTAATACATGGATTAATTGGAAAATTATTGGAACAATGTTTGATGTTGATTAAATAGAGGATTTGTTCGGAAAATTTATGGCAGTATAATTGCAGTTAATTGACGATTACGATGAAAATGAATTGGGCAATATTTAATAGGTATATTTATTTATTTATTAATAAATAATTATTTTTATTTTTTGGCTGGTGCTCTGTCTTGCATAGTCGGTCACAGCATTATGCTTTGCGATGGCTATTTTGCGTGCATGTAACGCATATTTTCCCAAAACTTGTTCTTTTCGTTTTTGTGTTCTTTCTTTGCGTCATGTTTACCGCAAATAAACGAGTTCGAGAGATAATCACGATTGGCTGACATACTCATTGTAAATAATCACGATTGGCTGACATACTCATTGTAAATAATCACGATTGGCTGACATACTGATTGTAAATAATTACGATTGGCTGACATACTCATTGTAAATAATCACGATTGGCTGACATACTCAATGTAAATACAATTAAAAATGAATCATCATGTTTCTATTTCCTTTTAAGGACATTATTTTTAAGAAGTAGGTACCAAAATTATAGCTTTTATCAGGTAATAAAATCCACGATAAGGAATGATGTGCGCTAAAATTTTACCTATAAGTTTTTCCAAGCATATTCGTTTATTGAACTCGAAAATTATTGCAGTACAAGAACAATAATAACATTCGGAATGAATATCAAATACTATTCCTACGCAGAATTGTTGGGGAGGTTTGCAGAGATAAAAAACAGGAAATACTGTAAAGCATATAATAGGTGTAAAGGTACTCAGAACAAATGTAACAATGGAATCTCGTACAAAACCATATGTCAACTATTAGCTAGATAGCTTTCTATCTAGCCAGTCTAAGTATTTACATGAAGGTGATATATCTTCAACACACCACCTCAACTCATGTACGATACGATTCACAAAAATAATCCTATCTTTACTTTCGCACACACAATCCTAACGCACTTGTTAGTAACTCGTGTCTTACGCGAGGTAAAGGTTTGGTGAGGACATCTGCCAACATCTTATCAGTCGACAAATATTCCAAAGTTATAGCTTTATTGACACGTAGCACATCCCTTATAAAGAAATGTCTTATGTCAATGTGCTTACTTTTCGCATGATGTATACCATGATCCTCAGCAAGGCAAATAGCACTTAAATTATCAGCATGCATTCTTACCATTACAGAGTTGATGTAAATCTAGTTCTTTCAACAGGCTATTCAAATACACAGCTTCTTTCATAGCTTCTGCCAAACTCACAAACTCAGCCTCACAAGTAGATTTTACGAGGGCGGCCAACATGTCCTTTCTGAATCCTTGGCCTTCCAGGACCTCTTTTTAAAATAACGTTTCTATCACCAATTCCAGTAGATTCTGTATTATCTGTACTTCCTTCATCAATCACTGGCACATTCGGTTGAATATCTAATGGAATTTCTTCTCTTGAAGGTTCATCACTAAATGGCACATGCGACTGTTCTTTAGTTTGGATTTCTATATCAACGGTCTTTCTCACAACACTCTTTTCACATTGTGGTTCAATTAGTGATTCATTTGAGAGCTTACACTCAGTTTCAGTTAGTTTACCTTCCTGAAATTTGA
The DNA here is from genome assembly GCA_948098905.1 of Tiliacea aurago. Classification (NCBI taxonomy): domain Eukaryota; kingdom Metazoa; phylum Arthropoda; class Insecta; order Lepidoptera; family Noctuidae; genus Tiliacea; species Tiliacea aurago. Next base: position 3,993,069 of record OX402579.1, on the reverse strand, counting down.
CATCTCTCGACACTACGATTCTTCTACTCTCAGGTATCCATATTTTATAGCCTTTAGAATCAGCTGGATAACCCACAAAAATGCCGAGTGAACTTCGTGCTGCAAACTTATCCTTACCTGGTTCCTTTTCCAAGACATGTACTTTCGTGCCAAATGTTTTTAAATATTTGACATTCACAGGTCTCTCAAACCATTTTTCGTATGGAATTTCACCATTCAGACTGCTAGTTGGGCACCTATTACGCAAATAGCATGCAGTAGCTACAGCTTCTGCCCAAAAACTTGGTGAAATACCTGACGATAAGATCATGCACCTTGCCATCTCAATTAACTTACGATTCATCCGTTCCGCGATGCCGTTACTTTGAGGTGAGTATGGCGTCGTAAAACGTCTCTTAATCCCTTCATTGTCTAAAAATTCATCGATAACTTATTTTTGTATTCAGTTCCGTTATCCGTAAGTAAACATTGTATTTTTCGTCCTGTCAAATTTTCGATATGACATTTAAAAATTTTAAACTTTGACAAAACGTCACTTTTATTTTTCAGTACAAAGACTTCACACCAACGAGTACAGTCGTCAATAAAAGTAACAAAGTATTTATTTCCGCCATTCGATTGAACTCTCATTGGACCTACCACATCTGAGTATATTATTTGCAACTTCGCATTGCAGCGTGAACTGGATTTCACAAAAGGCAACGACACCATTTTCCCTTTAGCACACACATCACAATCATGCAAGTTACTATCGATCTTTATTGGATCAATATCCGATTTCTTCAGTACTTTCATAAGATCCCTAGCATTCAGATGTCCCATACGCTCATGCCATCGATACAGATCAACTCTTTCACTACATACCACAGACGCTGAAGCGTCCAGCTCCCTCAAGTAATATAAATCACCTCGTCGATCGGCGGTCAGTTTTACCTCACCTTTTTTAACAGCATAGGCTACGTCTTGCTTGAACGTGACTTCACAACCTCGTTCAGTAAGTTGGGCGATGGAAATTAAATTACTACGTAAATCGGGAACCAATAGAGTATTTTCAAGTTGAATTTTACGCGTTCGATCATCATTGCATGCTAATAACTTAACTGTACCTTTACCTTGCACGGTTGTCAAAGAATCTGTGGCTAATTTAAATTTTTGACTCGCAGGGAGTATCGCAGCAAACCTTTCCGCGTCATTGCACATATGAGAAGTGCAACCACTATCAAAAATCCATTCCTGACGGCGCTTCGCATCAACAGCGATGCGGCAGTCATCTGAAACATGATTTATGGTTAAAGCTTCACAACTTTCATGACTAGTGTTTGACTCCACACATTGGGTTTCTTGAGTCTTCTCCCTTTTCTTAGTGCAGTCCGATGCCTTATGGCCAAAATTGTGGCATTTAAAACATTTAAACTTAAATGTTTTTCCAGTCGTTTTCTTCGGATGTTTGTCCAAATACATGGCGCCTTCTATTTGGTCAATTTGAGCGTTTCCTCTTGAACTATCCTCTTCGATGATTTTAACTCTTAGTTGTTCTGGCTTTGGGAGTTCATCTCTAGACTCTATGGCACATCTAAAGTTTTCGTAACTTCCCGAAAGACTATACAACAACATGATCGTTAACAAATCATCATGGATTTTTATATCCATTTCTTCCAATTTGTCGACAGCTTCAAAAAAATAATCAAGGTGCTCACATACCTTTTGGTTTTCACTCATCCTTTGTAACATGAGCCTTTTCATTAAATTCGCTTTCTTCGCAGGTCCTCTTGACGCAAACAAGCTCTCTAATTTTAACCATACCTCTCGTGCAGTCTCCACCCTTTTTACGTGACGAACTACACTCGGATCTAATGCCAATATCAACTCAGACTTTGCTTTTCTGTCAGCCGTCTTCCATGTCGATATAGCAGCATTGGTCGTAGGTTTTGGCTTTTCTCCACTTACATACTCCCAGAAGTCATTCTTTATTAACAATGCTTCTACCTGTACCTTCCAACTGTCGTAGTTGTCCTTCGTCAATAATTCTATTCGTACATTCGAAGTAATTTTTCTTCCCACATGTACTTTACCAATTTCAAATTATTTTCACAACATACAAGAAATACACTTTACTGCTCTGGGCTTTACTGCTCTGGGCCCATAACCTTTGTTGGGGAGGTTTGCAGAGATAAAAAACAGGAAATACTGTAAAGCATATAATAGGTGTAAAGGTACTCAGAACAAATGTAACAATGGAATCTCGTACAAAACCATATGTCAACTATTAGCTAGATAGCTTTCTATCTAGCCAGTCTAAGTATTTACATGAAGATGATATATCTTCAACAAGAATCATCGTATCATTAAAGTCAATTTTACAAATACTAATACTTGTATTTGTTAAGCATAGGTTAGGTACAGATGTTGTAATTATTAAAGAACGCTATGTCTAGCCGTAATGCCGACACAAGACATATTATTTTGGTACAAACATGCTGATTATAATAAATTATCAAACAATTATCTGTAGTCTGATTAATAGTCTCTTTAACAGTTTTTTATAAATATATTGTGTGATTTAAAAAAATATTTTAGTGTAAAACCATTTATCATAATTAACTTAATTTATACGGGCTTTTGGTTTTTGTAAGATATCCAATTAATCATTTATTTTACGTACCTACATAATAATAATAAAATAATAACACCATCCTGTTATTGTCCCACTGCTGGGCAAAAGCCACTCCTCATACAGTGAAGGCACGAACATTCGTCGATATCTCATATTCATATTGTTTATTTGTTCATTCGTCGATATTTCATATTCACATAAGTTTCCTGAATACAATCAAATATCAATAATGTTCTAGATAAACTCAGAAAGTACATAATTATTATGATTTGGAAAAGTCAAATTGGTACTTCCCTTCCTTCTGGGTTTGTACCCACAACTTTTTGAATGAAATGCCAGGCCTAGGCTATCACGATATACATATACAGTCACGAGCACCAATATACATACACTCTGATACACTCAGCAATTTTTAAAAGTGATTTCCTCCATAGGATATTGATTGCAATTTTTTTTTACTACGAATTTTGTATTTTGTAATCTAAACTATTATGAAACCGATCTTTTCTCAAAGTTGAAATCGTTATTCCACGAGAAAATCGGTTTTGAATTCTGCTAAGCGCAGACAGTCATGAGCATATTCGTGCTCATGACTGTACATCATACTCAAATAATATTGTATTTATATTGAGCACTCGGTTATTATTTAGATTGAGCATAATATAACTTACTATTGACATCACTTAAATTATAATGCCTTTAAGATACAATATTGAGAGACAGAAACTTATAACAATTTAAAATGTGAAAGTTTTTCGTAAAAGCTTTTTGGATAACTTATTTTTGTTCTGAACTCATATTATTATATTATGTATGTTTTTTTTTTATATTTTCATATAATACTGAAATAATAAATTACTGACTTGCGATGCCGCATGCCGTAGCCAGATAACGATGCAATGCAACGAAAAATTTGCATCGTTATTCTAAAGACACAGCTGAAATGACTCCTGTAACTATAATTATGTATTTTACAAATCGAGTTAATTTTGATATTTATAAATATTCTCCTTAAATTATTCATATAATAAAATCAAATCAAAATTTATTTATTCAAACTAGGCTGAGAATCAACACTTTTCAAACGTCACAAATTACATGAGACAGTCCCCCAAAAACGCCCACCCTTCACCACTTCCTAGTGCTTTAGCTGGGAAGAAGAACGCAACAAACTCTCCAGCAGCACAGCTGTCTGTTCACATATAAAACTTGAATATATACAATAAAATCGGACGAGCAGGCTTTAATTTAATTCTGTTGCTATTTAAACCGATACTGAATTAAATTAAATGGCTTCTACTGACACGGCTGAAATGTTTCATGTATTTGTAACTTTCAAATCGAATGAATTTTAATATTTTGAAATATTCTGCTTAATCATAAAAATTGGAAGAACAAAAATATAGTATACCATTTATTAACCCAAACTCTTAACAATTAACAATGATTATCTCTATATTATAGAATAGCTAGGATTAACATAGGTAGGATTCCTACCTATGTTAATCCTAGCACACAGTTAATACTAGAACAGACATCGTCGTTTACTCTCATCTTTAAAATACTCAAAACTCTGTACATTGTGTTTTTATTTAGGATAGATAAGTTTTACCCACATTTGTTAATAAAAAACATACCTATAAATAAATATATAATAATTATAATGATGTATTTTAATTATGTTTATCTTAACTAATATTATATGCGAAAGTGAGATTGTTTGTTTGTTACGCTTTCACGCTAAAACAGCTAAATGGATTTGGTTGAAATTTGGCGCATGGGTAGACCATGACTTGGGTTAGATTATAGAAAGCTTTTTATGTATCCGACCTCCTCGCGGGTGAAGCCGCGGGCAAAAGCTAGTATATATTATATTTATTTGCAAAGAAGGTAGGATCAAAAATCTGTTGTTACAGTTGTGAGGAATCCATTTACATTCCACCTAATATAGCATACTTATGATTTGATACCGTTTTTTCTGCAGACCACACAATGTCAACATTATCTGATTTCTATTCACAAAACATTTTGACATGTCGAGTTTACAAATCGAAATTCCTAAATAAACAAGTGATTTGATTACCTTTATCGATTCGACCAAATGTAATGCTGATACGACGCATTATGCATGTCAGTCTGGTAAAATGACATTATCATGACATTAATCCTGGTCGCCATGCGGGATGTAAATTGATACGATTTGTACACGTATTCACGTATACCCTTTTTGATGATTTTTCAATTATTTGTTAGCTGTATTTTATACTGAAGAAATACACGGAGATTTTTTTGAAAATTCACACTAAAAATAAATAAATGATTTACGGGACAAATTGGCTGTGTGCGGACCAAGTCCAAACTATTTTTTTTTAAGAAAATGCTGTCTTTCCGCAGTTTCGACCATGTTCTATATTTCTAACTAATAAGTAGGTATGAATTGTATGTACTGTAGAACGAACAAGTCCTTGTGCTTTTAACTCCTAACATACTCGTATTTTTTTTTCCATTTCTTCCCGTGGGTGTCGTAAAAGGCGACTAAAGGATTTACTAGAGAATGGGCAGCAGCGTCCTCTATGCATTTTTAACACCATACTGCGATCGCCAACCCGCCTGCCAAGCGTGGCGATTATGGCAAAACCCACCTCTTTTTGGGAAGGCCTATGTCCAGCAGTGGACGTCTTTCGGCTGAAATGATGATACTCGTAATATTAAGAATTATTGTGTTAAAAGAATGTTCGTTAGAAAATGAATATTAATTTCACTGCTGTTCAATGAAAACATCCAATCAAAATTACAAATACAAATACTTTAAATAGTATACTTTGGGTAAATAATGTGTGTTCTAAACATAAAGTTAAATAGAAACACTGGAAATACAACCTTAATTTGCTGTGTACATTTTTAAGCTCCTGTCCCACCACTGCGCTGGCGAGGAAGCAACAAGCTATCTTTTTGGCATCGCACAAGTTTTGGTTGTTTTTGTTGTTTAAGTTAGTTTTAAATGCTATATTTGTATTTCTTGTGCGTGTCCCGATTAAAATATTTTTCTTTCTTTCTTTCTTTCTATCACTATTTCTTTATCGCTCAAAAACGTACAAAAGATTGTGGGTCCCGTGTAAGTTAAGTAAAAGATATAAATTATACTAAAAGTTGATCGCTGACTGCCCACACCATCGTACTCGCTTAGCAACGCTCGCTGGGCGGACACAACACCAGCGAGTGACTGCTCGCTGCGTCGCGCACTCGCTGCTCGTTGCTCGTCAACTCATTTTTAGGGTTCCGTACCAAAATGGTAAAAAGGAACCCTTATGGTGAGACTAAGTCTGTCTGTCTCTCTGTCTGTCACACCTGGATATCTCAAGAACTACTAATGCTATTAACTTAAAATTTAGAATAGTTTTAGATGACGTTTGCCCAACTATTTTGCAAAACTATAGAAATTTTTTTTTTTTTGCAAAACGGACGACTGAAAGGATTTTTTCAGAAATCATCAACATCATATATACGTACGGAACCCTCGGTGCGGGAGTCTGACTCGCTCTTGACCGGTTTTTTTTAGTTGCTAGCTCCACTCGCTTTTCGTTAATCGCCGATTTTGGGACAGGTGACTTAGGAATGTCAGCTGGCAAAGTCCGCTCTGTCCAAGTGCGTCATGCACTGGTCACGTGGGACTCACGTAGGATCGAAAGTCTTATTGCCTGGCTCCGATTGCGATCGAAATAGATTCCATTCCAACCAACCTTTGTATTTTTGCAGACACACGTTTTTTTTACCTAGTCTCTCGTGAAATAGGAAAGTTTACATTGTTAAAAATAACGTCAGGGAAATTGAGTGTATATCAACTTGTCCATTTATTCAAATCACAACTTTCATTCTAGACTACTGTATGAAATGGTTACTCCTACCATGGCAAATTGACATACGGCCGAACCCAATAACTTATTTTCAGTTAAAGACAGATCGCTATTGATGATAGACAGTATAATTATATTATTATCTATGCTCGGATGGCGTCTCACAATCATTAATAAAGGCTATCTATCTAACGAAAACAATAAGTAGGTTTCTCTACTTCGCCCTCCCGTGCGTTCCATTACAACCAACATCACTTTAAAAAACAACATGTGTAATTAGGGTTATATTAAAACTTCTTTGTTTCTTACTTCTAAATAAGTTACTGGATTAAGATATAATTCTGTAGAGCCATATTTGTTATGGCCGCGAATCAAAATACAACCTGTTACTGACCAGCAAATTGCAAAAAACGTAATAAAATTTGAATTTCGCGAGCTACCTTATCGCATTAATGTTATTTTTTTTTTAACTTATATTCATGTTGGAATGGTGCTTGCACGGGGGTGTTAGTAAGAGGGGGGGGGGGGTTCAATTTCTGTTATTTTTTGCCTAAGGCGCACCGTTTTCGAGATATTTGAATTTCATTTTTTTTTATTACTTTAAATAAAAAAAACATCTATGGTCATTATTGCAAGTACTAAAGAGTTCATTTTAGCTTGGCTACTTTACGTTTATCCCTGCAATTCGGAGAATAGCCAAATCTGCCATCTGTAGTACTGTACTGTCAAACAAATCGTATATTGGGAAGCATACTTGGCATTTTCATACAAAGATATATCTGTTGTATACGATACCCCCTTCCATCAGTAGATAGTGTGGGCCGGTATGATTCATAGATTATTGGGACGTTAAAACCATCAATAGATATATTTTTATATCTCCAGTAGGCCGAAACTGGTGATATATTAGGTTATTGGGTTCAGCCGTAAGTGTGTCAATTTGATAAACATTTCATTTCCCTAACCGATACCACTTCGTCGGTGCGCAACTTATTAGTTTATTTTTATTTATTTTATTTCTGTAACAATTTTAACATTGTATTGAAATGTTACACAAAAATATAACAATTAAAAATGAAAAGAATTACAATATATAAAACAGTATACAAATCATCATTATTTAAAACAGTACACAAATTAGAAATTAAAAATTAAAACATTTGCAATTCCCTGATATTACGTTAAATGTCAAAAAATAAATCTAAGAATATTACCAAAACAAATAAAAGATTCCACTATTACCTATATGTCAAATATATAATCTAATGTCAATACAAATAGTGATGTTATAAATTTTAAGTCAAATATAGAATTTAAAAAAGAAACAAATTAAATCAGACTCATCCATTACACAATGTGAAAAATAAAAAATAATAAAATCATGTCAATAAAAATAGTATAAAAGTCTAGTTGTATGTGTCACAGAGAAACTCATCAAGGGTGTAATAGCACTTTTCTATCAAAAATGATTTTAACTGCTGCTTAAACTGTTTAAAGTTGTATATTGACTTTAAGTGTACAGGTAATTTATTAAACAGTTTAATTGATTGATAACCTGCAGCATGACTCACGACTTTTAAATGAGGCTGTATTTTATTTTGTAAGTCCCTACGCCTAGTAGCTTCCCGCTTACTTCTTTCTTCTGGTGTTTCTAAATTCTGCAGCTGTTTCATAAGATCCGTGAGAAGAACAAGGATATACAAACAAGGGACCGTTAGTATCTGTAGTTCTATAAAGTAGTCCTTACACGATACCCATTGTGGAATTCTTACCATGGTTCTTATTGCCCTTTTTTGTATGATGAAAGCTGTATTTATATTGTACGCGTAACTACCTCCCCATAGAGTGATACTGTACTAAGCTTTGACTCTACAAGCGAGAAATATAGGTACCACTTTTAATTGCTTAATAGCGACCACATCTCGAAGACTTCCTAGGGCATAACAAGCTGAGCTAATTGAACTTTCTATAGCTGTCAATTATTTTTTCCAGTTAAGGCTTTCGTCAATGTGAATACCTAAGAATTTTACGCTGTCTGTATTTTCATTTAATACTATGTCAATTTTTTCTTTGTTTCTCAACGTCGTCCTAAATAACATGGCGTTTGTTTTACTGACATTCAATTTGAGATTATTGATAGTAAACCAATGATGAAAGAGAGCAAGAGCATTATTTACTTTACTACTGAGAGTATCAATATCTTTAGCGGCAATAATAGCATTCGTATCATCAGCAAAAAGTACAATTTCACTATCACTTCGTTCCAGCATATAGCTAATTAAATCATTAACAAATAAAATAAAAAAGATTGGTCCTAATATCGACCCTTGTGGAACTCCCTGTTTTATTAGTTTAAGTCCCGATTTGAAAACTTTTTGAGTACTATCTTCATTCACTTTAATTTCCACATATTGCTTACGATTTTCTAAGTAAGACTTATAAAGACCCAAGACCAGAATTACAGAATAATACTAGATGGCGCTGACGATGCGACATTTAATGAAACGGCGTATTCTCCATGTCATTCCCAGAGTGATTTCAAGGATTCATGACATGTGAGGTTTATTTATTAATAATAAATGTAAAATTATTCCAGTTATAGGTAATGCTGTCTGTAAAATACAGCTTTAATTGGTAAATGGATAAAGAATGGTGTACGCCTGAAATCTAAAATAAAACCTATCTCAAGTCTCAACACGAGTTGCAATTTGTGCATATACAATAATAGTTTTAGTGTATGCGAAACCCGAAACACGTGTCTAGTTTTTTTATGTAATGAATCTATGTGCAAAATTTCAAAACTGTATCATAGAAAATCACAAAGTTATAAGGTTGTTATGTTACCGGGTTGTCCGTAAAAAACATGCTAACGGCGCCCCGCGCCTCCAGGGTCGTCTTGTGCTCATTGATAAAGACTTCTCATACTGGCGCGACACGCGACGTGACACAACGGCCCTGCGTGTTGCGTGACGAGCGGTGCCTTTGTATCGCGTCGCGAGTCGCGCTGGTCTGTAAAAGCCTTAATAATTTGGCAGAAAGTATCTACCAGTACGGCGATTATATTGTAAATTAAATGGTGATAATATTTTACTTCACACTTAAATATTTTTGGGACAAAATATAACATGGTGTAAAAATTATTGAAATCGGTTCAGTTCCTTATTCTGAACCAACTATATTCAGGTTTCGCATATACTAAAAATAATGTTGTATAAGTACGTACACTATATCCAGTGTTCATGCAAGAAAATCTTGAAAACACAATTTCAGCAACATATTTGCACATAAAATTGAAAACGAAAATAAATATCAAAGATTTATTACTCACATTATGATCCCAAACAACTTTGTAGGCAGGCGGATTGGCATCAACTTTACAGCCGAAGTAGACGTCATCACCCTCTTCAATGTCATTCGGGTTCATCTTAGCCCCAAGGTGAATTGTTGCTTCTGGCATGTCTGTTTACAAACATACAAATTACAACCTTGTTCAAACAAAATCAAGTTTCAATTTCGTAGAAACGTTTCTCAATTACAAATGCTTTGATGAACGAAACAAAAGTAAATATGGAATAAAGTAGCGGAAATGGCTACGAAATTGCGGTTCAACTGTTACAACGGATAAAGTCTTGTTCATTTTGTATTGGTTGCTTAATAACATAATACTGTTGTAATCTTGGGTTTTCGGGGAATATGAATCGTAAAAAGGTTTGAAGAAGGTACTTGGTGTAGTCATTAAGATCTTCATGAGAAAACGTAAATGTAATTTTCTGTCTATGTAAGTACAGCGGGGGAATTGCATAACACAGTAGCAATGGGTCTCATTTTGACAGTTGAACAAAAAAACCGGCCAAATGCGTGTCAGACCACGCACAATTAAGGGTTCCGTAGTTATGATGAATTTATCCTAAGAACAAACTTAATATTGTAGTTGGAAAACATGATCCCCATACAACCCAACTGCAAATATAAGTTTGTACGCACAATATTACCATGTTATTTTAAGATCACAGACTTCTTATAAGTTTTCCTGTAATTCATAAGTAAAGAACTATTTTCTGTATTTTTATCATAATTTTAGGCTCTGTAGTTTTGAAGATAAGGGTTATTTCCTTTAGATCGAAGAGTTTGCTAACTTTATTGTAAGTGTTGGGATGGGAAAAAGAGTGAGTTTAATTAGTAATAAGCCCTATGAATATTTTATGTTTTACGATGTTATTGTTACAGCTGATTATGTCAACGAGGGCCTTAATACAAAATCTAATTTCAGTTTACAAAGGTGTTTTATTTCTTTTAGTCACAGAAAGCATTACTTTTTATGTAATTATTTCCTAGTATCATTTCGTAATTGCATAAAAATCCTAGGAAATACATACATTTTACAAGAAATGTGTGTATTAACTCTTTAATACACACATTTCTTGTAAAATTAAATTCTTGTTAAAGACTCTTCTTCGGCCTGGTCCTTATCGGACGGTGAGCTACCCATCGCTCACCGTCCGCAGGCCCGCGCCTACGGTGGCCGGAAATCGGCTTGCGACTCCCGACGCCCGGGGCGTCTCCTGGGGCGACTAGGGGCGCGAGGGCGCGAACCTTGCCTCTCCCTCACGCGTTCCGCCTCCTCCTTCGCAAACATTACTGCTTCGCAGAAGGAGGTGACGGCCTCCCATGCACTCTCGCTCCGAACCATGGCCTGAACCAGGGCCGGACGCGAGAGATCGCCGCCACCGATCGCCTCCGTGAGGACACGGCGGTGCTCCACCCAAGCTGGGCAGACCTCCACCGTATGCTCCACCGTGTCCTCCGGGCGATCCACACAGTGGTGACACCCGGGCGTTTCCTCCCGCTTTATCCTGAACAGGAACCTCCCGAAACAACCGTGTCCGGTGAGGACCTGCGTCAGGCGGAAGGTGAGGACGCCGTGGCGCCTCTCTAGCCACTCCTCAAAGAGGGGACTTATCACCACAATTGTGGCGTGCCCAGCGCTGGGTTGCGACAATCGCACTCTCCATGCCGCCATAAGATCCCGCCGGAGCTCTGTCTGCAGTGCCGTGATTTCTCGCGGCAGCGGAGTTTCACCCCGGCGTTTCGCATCCTCGCGCCACTCCCAGACGTGCGCGAGGACTTTTGCCTCCAGATCCCATGGCGGTAGTCCGGCAAGGAGGACACGAGGGACTACTTAACAGTATATTTAACTCCATTCTATCCAGGATTCAAAACATGTTTCCACTACCGGCAATGTCAACCTACAATTCTGCAATCCTGAAAGTTGGCAACGTCGCAAACAACTGTCACCTATTTCGCTATTTTGACTAATTTGTCAAATTATTCAAAACAGATAAATGAAATTGTGAAATATCGCTCTGTAATGCACTAAAATATTGATAAACTCACTCATTTTTCGAGTGGGGGTGGGCAGAGACTATAGAATGTCACCTGCTACGAACCTTATAAACTCCTACAGCTTACTCAATTAGGTTTTTTAACACCAAAAATGTGTGAAGATATTAATTATTACAATTAATTATCAATATCGCTCTGTAGTGCACCACAGAGCGAAATTTCATAATTTCATTGAGTAATGCCGGATTTACATTACAAAACTAGTTGCGCGAACTTAGTTATTCATTGATAGTTTCACGTGAAAATAGATCATTATTTAAATAATTAATATGTGGGTAATTATGTAAATCCGGCTGACAAATTATTATTGACAAATTAATCAAAACAGTGAAATATTTGACAGCTATTTGCGACGTTGCCAACATTCAGCATGCACTTTAAAAGAGTAAACTGCTGTGCTTTCTATGCTGTTGCGTATCTTTGGTGTTTTCTTCCTTCCTCAGAATCAGAGATGTAACACAACATATCAAATGTATGCGCAGACTTGCAAACGACCCGCATTCGAACTTGATGTGTCAACCGTAATAAATCATTGTCACCCGAAGATCCGCATCGCTCACAACCCGCATTAAGTATGCCACCATCTTTAATAAATTCCAGTAACTTTTACACTTGCTGCGTCAAAATATCAAATTGGAAACAAAGGCCGAGAGGGGTAGAATAATTTTAAGTATTACATTTCTAAGGACTGAGTAACATTTTACTTCAAAATACTGTAGAAATACTATTTGATAATTTACAACTTAATTGGCAATGGAGCTCGTTATAAGGTTATTAATTAAATTATTTTAATAGTTAATTGATAGAATTATATGGAGCTATTATTTTAATTGAAAATGAGAATGAAAAATATTAATTTTAAAAGTCGACTAACTGCTGTAGTAATATTATATTTACTTATCATTAGATAATTAAAAAATATTCACTGAATTTTAATAATATTTATTTAGAAGGGCTGTTGTTTCGATTAACATCTTAATTTCTACTTCAGAATTTTCAGTTGCGTGATGCATGGTTTCTTTTCAGTATTTCAAATAGAAAATTGTTGCCCAAAAGGAGAACCATTAAAGTATGTTAGAAAATAGGCAATAAGCGTGGTCATTTATTTCACTCAAACAAAATTGAAACAGCAAAGTATTTCAATGTAGACTTCAAGACTTCATGAATAAAGTTAACATTTTCATAAACTTTATTATTCATTTAAGCTCTTGAACTTTTGACAGCCTACCAAGCAATACTGAGAATTGTATGTAATTATCGGTGTTCACCGTTTGGTGCCAGACGTAAAGAATAGCACCATCCCATTTCTTCCCGTGGGTGTCGAGCGATTTCTATTCCACAGTAGAATATAAATGGATAGTGTCATGCTAAGCCTTCTGGTCTCCTTGTCTGTTGAGCGTGCGTTGCATCATTGCTACTTAGCCTGTGCGTCATTGTACGTCATCGCAATGCACCGAGTGGCATGTCACTGGGGTTTTAAAGCATGTCGCATAGCGTCACCACCCAGGCGTTAAAACAAATCATGTGACTTCGCTCTTAGTTGTAACAATCGGCGCGAGCGATTTTCTAAGAGCTTTTAAAACTTAATTTGTTACTTTGTATGACAAGCAGCAATAACTGATCGATTCGTGTAATTTCAAGTATAAGTTTTCAATATTCATTTTCTGGTATAATTATTTTACTTCATCATAAACTACGCAGCTGTATTATTTACCTACATGAATAATAAAAAAATAACTTTCCTCGGTTTCCAAGCTTCAGATAATATAATAAAATAAACGTTTCAATTTTATATAATTTGTGAACACAAACTTTAATAAAAACATAGCCCATTCTGTGTTATTATATTTTTAAATTGCACCACAAAAGCGCTACAAATAACAGTAACTACACATAAATTTTAATTTGCAAAATAAAAACTACCTACAGCTGATCGTAAAAGGTTATACGATGAAAAACATCGACGACCAACCGCACGCCATGTAGGTACGCAAATTGCCACTGAGCAAAGTTTTCACTTTAGTTCAGCTGAACAACGTCAGGGGTGCTACACACTCATTCGGGTGACATTCGGTTCAACAGTATTTGTTGAACAAAAAAGCCGAGCCAAAGCAAATGCTACACATAATATTATTCAAAACCAAGTTAATGCTTGTATTTATTTTATTAATGTAATTTTAATATTTTGTAATAGCATGTAAATTATTGTTAATTATTACTTATATTTTTTTTATTTAATTAGGTATTCAGAACATAATTATTATATTTAATAATAATTATAATTATTAATATTGTAGATAAATATAATTGTAATTTATCTGTCGTTGGTAACCCTTAAAAGTAAAGAAATAAATACACATAATCGGTTTTCATTCGGCTCGTGGCCATCAGAAAACTCGGTTCGGCATCTACCGTTCGGCCTGAATCATGTTTGAATCCGCTCAGCTCAATTCAAGCTAAGCAGTTTTATCTCTATTTTTCTATTCAGGCGTGTACGCGCGAACGAAAGAATCATGGTGAACACGAACACGGAACATTTGGTTCGTACTTGTGGACGTAAATTTGCAAAGCGAACACGACCACCATGTGAACAAAGTTCGACTTATGTTCGGGCTCAGCCACCCCGCTCTCATTAATAGCCATGGATTCTCCGTTGTAAGTGGTAAACTGTTCGATATGTGGCTGAGAACTGATGCCTCCGCGCCACCGCGCGCTCACCCCTCGAGTTCGGTACGAACAATGTTGCATCAAATTTCTCCAAACACCGTCCACACAGAAAAACTAAATTGGATCGCCACGAACACTTTTGCCGAACATAGTGTTTAATGTTGACGACACGGTTGGCGCAGTGGTTAAGCGATTGACTGCTGCGCTGCGTGTCGCGGGTTCGATTCCTGCACGGAACAAATATTTGTATAGCTTAAATGTTTGTAAACGCACCCATAATACAGGAGAAAATCCTAGTGTAGGGCAACGTTTAAAAAAAAAAAAAATGTTCGTTAGTGGTACGGACATGTGAACTAAGTTTTCGATGTTCGTGTTCACCATGTTGTTGCTCGTTCGTGCATAAACGCATTTCGATTATACCGCTCGGCTGTGCCGAATCATGCCGACCCGCAAGAGTGTACCACCCCTTACTATGCAGTAAAGTAATAAAAATACATTAATGTATTAAATGAACTGATGATAGCCACAAACCAGCGAAGAGTGGAAGGAAATGGAAAAATATCGTAAACCCTGTACTCGCCGTACCTTACCAAGGATCGTGCGCTTACTAATGAGAGCACAAACAGTTATTTTAACGATAGCACTTAGAACGGCCATGTTTCTATATAAAACGAATCGTTTAGATTACTGACAGTAGACGGCTAGCAAAGAAAAAACCCGGCCAAGTGCGAGTCAGACTCGCGCACGAAGGGTTCCGTACCATTATCTATAAAAATGGCAAAAAAATCACGTTTGTTGTATGGGAGCCTTAAATATTTGTTTTATTTTAATTTAATTATTTATTTTTAAAGTAAATGTATAACTAAATATTCTGTGAATATTTCAAGCGTCTACCTGTTGCCATTATCAATATAAAGCAAAAACGAGCAAACAATTCACGTTTGTTGTATGGGAGCCCCCTTAAATATTTATTTTATTCTGGTTTTTTTCTGTGAAAATTTCAATTGTCTAACTATCACGGTTCATGAGATACAGCCTGGTGACAGACGGACAGACAGACAGACAGACAAAGCGGAGCCTTAGTAATAGGGTTCCCGTTTTACCCTTTGGGTATGGATCCCAAAATAAAACTTGGTGGAATCCACTACATATTATAAACGATTCATTGTTGAAATGGCTACATCAGATTATAGTTTGATTAATTTGGCATACAGAAATAATTGCATACTTCTTCTTCGTGTCGCCGGCACGACTGTATTTCAGATCTTGTTGACCCAAAACTCGTCACTTGCACGGCGTCATCGGTGGCATCGCATTGCATACTGTTAGACTACATCCGGTCACCGGAAGCCGTCCCCAAAATTGTTGGGAAAGGTTAGAAGGATGATGAATAAATGCTTTGAGTTTGAGTTTGAGTTTGATGACAGACATGATTGGATAATCTAATTACCCGAGCCCAGCTTGTTACAGCCAATTATAGCGAATCCACTGACTAAGCGGGTGGTAATGTTAATGACTAACGACCGTAAATAAAATTTTGAGTGGCTTTTGCAACGTTAAGCAGTGAGATAAAATAATCATTGTCATTAAATGAGCAAAGTGACGTCACATCGAGCCTTGTTCGTCAACATATCGTAAGCGATGTCTATTTAATAAAAATATTAAATTCAATTACTGAAGGACAACGCGTAGCTTAAGCTGCAGGGTCTAGAGGCATGAAATGTTGTACAAGAGTTTCATAAATAAAGAAAGTGAGCAGTAAAGAAAGATATAATTTTTTTTTATCCTCTTTAAGGTTAAACAGGGGATGAATGTTTAAATGGAATTTTTAATTTTTTTCCGATGGCGATGGGTTAAAAATGTTTTTACGAAAAACAATTTTAATTTTTGTTTAAAAAAATCGTTTTAAGGGCTCCGTACCTCAAAATAAAAAAAACAGAACCCTTTTATAGGATCACTTTGTTTGTCCGTCTTTCTCTTCGTCTGTCTATCTGACTGTCTGCCAGTTTGTCAAGACCCTTTTTCTTAGGAAGGCGTGGAGGTATCAAGTTGAAATTAATAACAAATACGTATGTATGTCTACGGTTCCTAGCAGCTCTAAAAACGCAATAAAAAATACGACGATTTATGCAACATTTTTTTATACTCGCAAATAAATCAAAACCTATAGGGTAATTCCCGTTGACCTGCTAGAATCATGAAATTTGGCAAGAAGCAAGGTCTCACAGCACAAGTAAAGTAACAAGTCCAGAAATCGTTAATTTGTAGAACATATCACATAAAAAATACTTTTTTACGAACATAAACTTACATTTTCAGTTGCAAAATTGACCGTGGCATATATCGATATATGGGGGTACATATTTTTCAACTACAATGTTAGTTTGTGTTTGGGATAAATTCATCCCAACTACGAAACCCTTTTTGTGCGTGGGCTGACTCGTACTTGGCCGGTTTTTTTTTTATTTTAAAGATCTAAGTAGTGTTTTATCGGATATGTTTAATTAATCGTCTAAGAACTTTTATACTTTCTAATGGCCACTTGGCCAGTTTTTTGCGATTACAAACTTACATTTGCAGTTGTATATTTGACCGTGGCGTATATTTATGTATATCATGGGCGAACATGTTTTTCAACTACAATGTTAAGTTTGTTTTTGGTATAAATTCGTCCCAAATACAGAAACCTTGATTGTGCGTGCTTCGAGACGCACTTGGTAGGATTTTTAGTAAAAATTTGGCTTACGATAAGTTGGCGGTCACGGCACGATAATTATAATACCGTTGTAAACACTAAACATCAATGGATTTTCCGTGATAGCATGACTCAACAGCAAAAAGGGAGCAGTGACTCAAGTTCCTAGTAATCTTGAAGTTATCGCCCGATACGCCACTCATTAATTGCCAGCCAGCGATTACAACAAAAGCTATGGCAATTATCTGTATGGCATTGCATGGCGTATTATGCAAAATACCACTAACTTAATTAGTTTTGTGTCGAGTGTCTCGCAAAATGGCGGGTCTTTTCGAGCGAATAGTAAGGGTCTATTTTCATGTACAGTCAGCCTTTTGAAGATGTATATATGTTCCATAATATTTATGCGTTGCTACAATTAAGTACAGTCACCAGCACATCAAGTTCCCACAAACTGTCAAATTTTCTCATTCGATTTTGAACTTAACCATAACATTTGGAGAAATTTGACAGTTTGGTATAACCTGATGTGTGACTGTGGCTAACTAATGTGTAATGTTTCCCGGCTTAGTTTTTTTAAAATATTTTTTACTGTGCAATTAATTATTATTTAATTTTCCTAATAACTTTACTACGACCTGATTTATGAAAGCCTTATCATAATTCAAAGGCCGAGATCTACATAAACCATACTTAAAGCGTACTTACTTTGACTTGAACATTATTCCTGCCTTTCTCTAACACTTGTAGTATGAAAATCATTAAATCTGGACAAATTCAAAAGTGTACTTATGAAAAGTTTAATCGATAAATGTTATTACTCAATAAAGGACTATTTGGAAGACAGTTCTACAATCCCTCCTTCAGTGACCTATAATTAATTTATTCATACATAAATTGGCACTGTTGTATTAATTTGAAAGTTATCCTATTTTTATTTTTATAATTTTTTTTGACATTTCTGTTTTATCATTTATATTTATTGTTGACTTTTTTGAAATATTTTATTAATTTGGTACTTGTTTTGACATTAAAGTTTTTATTTGGAATTTAATTAATTGACTGGGGAATTATATGTTGATTTATCCTCTCTAGCTATTTCTATAATTTTTATTTGATATTTTTAAATAATTAAAACTCATGCTAAAATTATTGTTCGCCTAATGGCAAAGCATAGAGAACTTACGAAAATTTAACATCTCACACACCTGTGTATCTGTAACCTATGTTTACAAATAAATAATCTGAATCTGAATGACAGTTGTGTGACAGTGACAGGATTAACGCTTAGCAAAAGTATGTGTCAAGTTATATTTATAGATCTGCGCATAGGACGCTGATAAATACAATCAAATCATTTTAGCATAAGAATTTTCAAAGCGACTTTTGAAAACCTATTCACAAAATTAATTTTGCCTAGTCTGTAATCGTTGTAATAATATTTAATTCCACTTAACTTGGTCATAAAAGTCTGAATGTACCTAAATATATTTCTGTATTCGCAAATAAAGTAATTATTTCGACGTTTTTTAACAATTGTTTGCATAACGTTAATTGAAATTAAACAGACTGTTAAGCAGTTTAATGTGTAAGTACCCATTCTGCAATGCAGCTATTTAGAGCAAACAAGTCAGTGCTTCGTTGAAAAATTAAACTTTGCTTGGGTTAAATATTGATTCTTTTGGGTTTTTATTAAATCACTATTCTACAAATAGTGTTTCAACTGGTGGCGTTTATTCATGTAATAAAATTAATAGCACTTCTGCGAAATCAAACGTCTTTCTAATATTTTAATGTTGAACGATAAACGAATTGTAAAAAAGGTGTTTTTACCTAGCGCAGGAGTCAGGGCTTCACTTTGCCCTGCCAGGGTTGCGGATTTGTCCGAAAGGGATATCGTGGCCCTGGCACACAGGCAACTGAAGGAACGCGGAAGGGTTTTAGTCAGTCAAAGTCTGACACGCCCTCCCCGCTCCGCCCAGAGCGGGAGAAGTCATTTGAATACCATAAAAAAAAACATATGGCTTTACTCTGTACACATTTTTATGCCGATAACGAATTTATTAATACTCTAATAATTTATTCCTGTAAGTTGGTTTGTTTAATACTTTTACACGATAATCATATTTTAAAAATTAGACGAGGTTGGCGTTTTCTAATTCGACTACTCTGAGAAGAAAGGCCGAAGGTCACAGTCTCTTTTAAAGTCTAGACACAATCTTGGTCAGATCATGACGTGAGGACTGTGTAGATTGGTGTCTGAAAATATGGTCTTTTGAGGAAAGAACCACACAGATTTGAGTGGACTTGTCCAGCCTAACGATATCTAAACTATTAGACTTTCTTAGAATTCTTACCGTCGCCATAATACACCTTAAAGTGACAGAAACAGGATATTTGAATGTAGTAGGTAGCGTTTGTGTATTCTGTCGTTTAGAACCAATAAAAAAAAAAAAAAACATTTCGCCCAAATTGATACAAAAGTTTATCCATAATCTGCAAATTTATAACTCTTGTTTTATTTAATTTAGTTATAACAGCAATAATAATAATTATAGTGTTATAAGGTCTAAATTTTCCAACGCCAGATTCCTTTATACGCGGTTTTTTTATATTTGACAGATTTTCCATACACATAACGTCAGAGTGTCTTAATTTTATTGATAAGAAATATCTGACGTTGGAGAAATAATCCCCAAATAAAGCAATGTTAACACTTTGGCCGTCCGCCATATTTAATTTAGAATAACGTCACTTAGCTAACCATGCATTGTCATCCAAAGTAATCGTGTATGCAAAATTTCATCCCAATCGGTTGTCGAAAACTGTGCTTTAACATTTAGTTGCAAGATTTGACCCGAACATACACAAATATCGCAAGTTACATAAAAGCTTGTAAAACGATACAAAAGAGTATCTGTTTTATAACTAGTTCAGTTATTATGCAAAGTTTCATGACCTAATTTGTAGAATTTTTAATACTAGCTGTCTATTGTTCGGTTTGGAGGTAACTTTGCTTTTTTTTTCCATCGAGAAAATTTTATGGAATAGTGTTTTCGTCAAACTAAGTATTTAACATTAATCCTCAACTTTACCATTTATTTACATCAAAATGAATGCTGCAGTGTTTTCGATATATCATGCTAAATATTACTTCAATAAAAATTTCTTCTTTAATTTTCTTTTCTTCTTTCTTTGTAGGTATTACAGACTCTTACAATTTGCGTATTCAAAACCGTACAATAGGAACATAAAAATAAACTTATATACTCACAATACACGTTCAGCGGTAGTTTGCTTTCAATGCTGGAATGGTTGAAGTTCGGATGTTCGGCTCTGCACGTAAGTATTTGGCCGTTATGATCTTTTGATGGCGTCCATTGGAGCAACGATTCAGTCTCGTTCGCGTCTTCTATACCCTGTGGTTAAGGCTTTGTATTAGTTTTAGATGATATGGTAAACATGAGATTTAGGCCCGTGTTCTAGAAGAATCGACCTACTTGTGCCATAAATCTTATTAGTTTGTAATAAGGGCAAGATATTCCAATACTTGGATTGGTGTTAGGTTTGTGTATTTCACAATATTAACTTCGAAGACCCTGACACCCTACACTACTACGTACTAGAGTATAGTATATACCCTTTTTTAGGTGATCGCAATTTTGTTTAATTTTGTAAATCAACTCATCATTATCACCATCAACACTCCAGCACCTTTTTGCTGCTCGCAAATCCTCTTAGATATCCGTCTAGTGAGAACGGAGGGTTATGTCTTAAGAATAAAACCCAACGGTTCCTAGACTATTTCTTTGGGAGCACTGTAGCACACAAAGGCCTCTTCAATAATCAATGTTTCTATTATTTGAATAATGTTATGATTCCACTCACAGACTCTTTCGTAATAGCATCTATCTTCTTCCCTCCTAACCACCAAGTGATGGTAGCTGGAGGCCTCGCCCCCGTCGTTTTGCACCAAAGCTCTGACTTTCTGCCGACTGACAGCGGCTGTTCTCTCGAAATTATTTCTACTCCTAGTGGTTTTACTGAAACAAACATTACAATATTAATTCCTGTATTTGTGTCCTGGGGCGCGGTGGTGTCCTTCTGCGAAACAGTCGTGTCGCAGAACGAGGCTGCGGGAGGTCTCGTCCGCTCACCCGGCCCGCAGCAAGCGCACTGGCCGTCGGCAGAGGGCTGACAACGCCCTCTTCCGGCCCCCCTAAATGGGTCCAGGGACGGCGGACTTGGGGACGTCCGCCGCCCTCTATCACACTGGACCCGAGGTGGCGGCGCGTAGTGTTCCACGCGCGCCCCTATCAGACGTCATGGGGAGGGTCTGACAGGCCAGCACTAGCCGGGGATTGCGGAAGTAATAACAGATCCCAAGATCCCCGGTGCAAGTGTGGGAAGGGAACACTGGGGTGGTTTTTAGTCAGTAAGAGTCTGACAGACCCCTCCGCCCATCCCAGGGCGGAGGACATCCATGAGGATTTTCCACCCCGTGAACAAAAAAAAAATGAAGCCAAACCAACATAGTTGGAAACAGGCTACGCCGATGTTGATGACGTATATTATATACTTTATTATTCAGATACACAACACAATAAAATGTAGAACAAAACAATGATATAAATTAATGTATGTGGGATGGAAGTATACTCGTACTTATATTTTATGGAAGGTTATTTGTGAATGTTGTTGTTTTTCTCTCTATATTTTACGCATTTTTCCTTACTCATTTTGTCTGATAAGTTAAGCTTTATATAAGCCGGCAAATCGCCGGGATTTTAACCTCATTGAGTCATTAAAAAGGCCACGAATTTCAAAAACACATTTTCCCTTGGTTTCTATAAGCTTATTGTAATAATTCTGGTGTACTATCTTGCGTTGTGAGTTTCTTGCCGACTCTTCTCCATGGGAAACGACCAATTGGAACCGGCCTCTTAGCTTCTGATGTTTCTTAAGTGTCCATGTTTATAGGTATAAGTGAAATTAAATAATTTGAATGAGTCAAATGATTTGATTCGCTGTTTTTATTTTGGTCCAACAATCGCAACAATCAGTGATTTAAAACAGCGTGTAAATTGAGTTACAGAACGTCACCTACTACGATCCTTACAAATACCCCTTATGCTTCGTTTACGTTTTAAGTAACTTACAATAGACATAATATTATTATGTCCTAGAATAGAATAGAATATAATTTACTTCTGAGTATATGGTACATTAAGATCTTAATAATAATAATTATACAGTTTCACATAAACTACCGTTGCCAGTGTATAAATATTAAAATTGAAGTACAATTAATATAATTATAAATTAGTTTGAAATGCAAATAGGAAATTTTTATACAATGTCAAGTTCTAATTAACCTACAAGCGCAAATTTGATATTTTTTTTAGTAATTTAACTTATTTGTACGTGCCAAACGGTAGAATGTACCTGGTACCAAACATTCGTTTTTTAACAACACGTTATCTGTATAAATACATTCTATGCAAAACCTTTTCAATTTGTATTTCTGTTTGAGCAATAAGTGACAGAAAGTAAAAGTTCCTTACCCACTACTTATCCCACACTTCAAAAGTGAATACTTACGACTAGAACCGAGTATACGCGATTCGGCGTCACCGATCGACTAGAGCCGAGTATACCTTTTTATTTTTATTTTCACGGGGTGGAAAATCCTCATGGATTTCCTCCGCCCTGGGGTGAGCGGAGGGGTCTTTCAGACTCTTACTGACTAAAACCCACTCCAGTGTTCCCTTCCCACACTTGCACCCCGGGGATCTTGGGATCTGTTATTACTTTCGCAATCCCCTGTTAGTAGCACCACAAGGCTGGGAAGGAGTGAGGTGGTCGCGTAAAATACTACGCGCCGCCACCTCAAGTCCAGTGTGATAGGAGGCGGCGGACGTCCCCAAGTCCGCCGTCCCTGGACCCATTTAGGGGGAGTGAAAGAGGCCATTGTCTGCCCCCTGCCAACGCCCAGTACGCCTGCTGCGGCCGGGTGGGTGGACGAGATCTCCCGCTCCCTTTCCGCAGCCGCCTTCTGCGACATGACTGTTTTGCAGAAGGATACCACCGCGTCCCAGGACTCCTCGCTGCCGAACATTGACTCGACCACGGCCGGCAGCGACAGCAACCCGACCACGACTCTTTCTGTCTTAGAGACTAGAGTCCCGGGGGTCTACTATCTAAGTCCATCAACAAAGGTACGAGCCCTTCCGAAAGTAGTTGGTTAGTCAAAACAAGAGTCTTTAATTTTTCGGTCGGGCACTAACACATCGTGAGTAGGGACAACCGCCAAATCGTTTTGTCATTCATTATTAGTTTGGGCGCCGAAGTAATCTTATCGTAAGTGAGACGGAGTATAGGAAACGCCCGTAACTTTGGCCAAAACTACGGATTTCCGCCAGTTTCGTTTCTAAAGAAGTTTTTACTTCAAAAAATACCAATAAACAAATAATAAATCGTCCGCGTATAAAGGTTAATGTACCGACGTAATAAACATTTAAATAGCTCGGACAAAAAAACAAGGCATTTGTATTCACAAATGAGTTCGTGTTGTTATAATTTCGATACGATCTTTCACGACAAGGTAACTTAAACTACCAATCAAAAGTTTACCCGAAAGTAACTGGTATATTTGAACCTTTTTAGCTTGTAGTTGGCGCTCGAAATGGATTTTGATTTACAGGGTTACCAAAAATTTTATACAACATGTCGCAGAACTAACGCACAACTTCTTAAGGGGTCATTGTACTCACCATTATGAACAACTTTTATGGAAACAAATATGAAATCGCGAAAAAAAATCAGCTGTTTCCTACATTTTGACGAGTTGTGAAAACATAAATTTAGGGAACAGCTGATTTTTTTTTATTTCAGGTTTGTTCCCATAGTAAAAGTTGTTCATAATGATGAGTATAATGACGCCTTAAGAGTTTGTGCGTTAATTCTGGGATATGATGTATATAAGTTTGGCAACTCGCAGGTCAATCTAGGACGGTGTTGGCGCTGCTTAACCGGGCTATCCTGTGGATTCCTTAAGAAATTAAGGCCTCCAGGCAGGGCGTAACATTTATAAACTAAGCGACTACACGTTTAGGGCACCCCCTGTGGGGTATAGAACTCGGCTTAGGGCATCGGTAGGGGTAGCACGGGACAGTCTGGATCAGATCATAATTACCAAAATAAAAATTCCAATCTAGATAGTGTATTTTGCTATCTGATTGTAATAAGAAAATAGAATCACATTTTAATGACTAGGTTTAAACCTAAAATATCAGACTTTGATGTTTTGAACACCTAATTTGCTTTTAAGTAGTTAATGGTTTTAGAACTTGAAATTAGCTAGCCTTTTTTTCGTGGGGAAATCCTCATAGACACCCTCCGTCTGGGCCAGAACGGAGGGTTATGTCGGACCCTTACCAAAATTTAAGTACATAAAGTTTTGTGACTCAATTTGAAGGATAGACAAGGCTAAATTATGTTATAGATTCGAATGTCTATAAATGTATAGCTAGCAACTTAGCACAACTTACTGATAACTAATATGTAAACTTTATTTTTCACTTGTTTTGACAATTATTTAAAGTTGGTATGCAAGAAAAAGACTAGGTACAATCAACCTCAAAAAGATGTACCTTAACATCCATAAGAACTCATTAGAATGTCTGCAATCTATGCCATGGTTGTCAATCCTTTAAAAAATGGGTCACTGGAAGTGTCCAGTGACCCATTTTTGACATTGACAAAGCAGTGGCTTTGTCAGAACCATGCAGAACTCTACTGAATCTTTTAGCGTAGTTCTTGCCACTAAAGGCATTGTTTCCATTATACTCGACCGTTTTCTCGATCGCCGGTTGCCGGACACAAACGCAAGACATAGCCCATACAAACTTCCGGGAGGTTGTACAACAATGCCTAGCACTGTTTACATTTCAACGAAGTCGATTTTTCTTCCGGCTCCTTCTAAATGTAGACATTTGTGTCCGGACACCGGTTAAGCCTGAAGAAATCAGAATTTGGCAAAAAAAATCGCACGAGCTTTTGACAAGACTTTGGCTTCTAAACGCTTTGGCTTCTTCCAGACTGTTGCGTTGGGTTCTTTCCTGACTGCGTCCAAAAATAAACAGTAGAACATAAATTGTATGCTCTTTCTACAGTTTTATACTATAAAACGTAGCGTAACAAAACTTCACACGTACGGAACTATAAAAACACGCCTTAAATATTTACTTACAAACATACAGCCATAAATATAATACAAGTAGGTATACAGGGTGACAGAAAAATTCGACCTATTCCTCGAAAGGGGTTATACTAGAGGTCATTACCAACAAATTAAGTCCACGTCAAAACTGGATGGTTGTGACGGTTTTTCGATTTTTTTTAAACTTTCTGACTTGTTAGCAAAAAGAATTATGAAAAACCTACTGAACCCTAAACATTTAATTGAAAAAATCTTTTAATTTAATTCATAAATCAGCAAAAGCGCGCTGTTGGTCAACGTTTTAATTTTGATTTGTAATTTTTTTATTTACTACTCTACATGGTTTATTTTTCGAGCAAAATTCACAGCTCGAAAAATAAACAGTGTAGAGTGAATAAAAAATAAAAACCGCTGCGAAAGTTATTAACTTTTGTACCTTTTCGGAAAGCTTATGAAACCAATTAGTAATTTTACTAATTTGTACGCCAACTGTCATACAATTTTTTTCCAATAATCTACTTAAATTTTCGGGAAAAATACAATCTTTAAAAATTATTGATACTAAAGATCTTATTTATGATGTTATTTAATTTTTGGGCAAGCATATTTTTTTTAATGATGTCCTTTTTCAGCTATCAGAAAACTATCAATTAAATGTTCAGGGTTCACTAGTTTTTTTTATAATTAATTCTTTTTGGTAACAAGTCAGAAGATTGAAAAAAAATCGAAGAACCATCATAGCTCGGTAAACATCCAATTTTGACCCCTAGTTAAGTGGACTTAATTTGTTGCTAATGACCTCTAGTATAACCCCTTTCAAAGAATAGGTAAAATTTACCTGTCACCCTGTATAAATAGAATAAAACGTAAATTATGAACCATAGAAGTAGGGAAGGGGCAATATGAATAATGCTTCATATTTATTCTTTATGTACTGTTCCCTTAAATTTCTCCCAAAATAAGCAATTCATAGAATAATGCAGGAGGTATGTCACGTCACACTTCATTTTGTAAGAACTTTTACCTTAAGACGAAACATCGAAAAGCTATTGGGGAGGCAAATAGAATCGCTAACTCGACAAGTAAACCAATAAAATGTAATTTGACACCTGATCCAAGATGGCGGATATCTGCAAGTGTAATGAAGTAAGGAACTTGTATATTTTTTCCCTCTACCCAATATTCAGGCGAAGAGAGAGTTGATTTTAAAACTGACCAAGTGCGTGTCGGACTCGCACATGAAGGGCTCCGTACCACCGTACAATATTTAACACTACATTTTTTTTTAAACACTTTAATAAAAACACACCGTTTCTTGTATGAGAACCGACTTCAATTTTTAACTTAATTTTATTTTTATTACTTAAGTACTTGTTTTTATAGCGGCTATAGATAGTACAGTACACAGTACAGTAGTACACACTCTGCGAAAATTTCTATTACGGTTCAAAAGATACAGTCCTTTGACAGACGAACGAACGGTCAGCGAAGCCTTAGTAATAGGGTCCCGTTGGCACCCTTTAAGTACGGAACCCTAAAAAGGATATTGGTTTAGGCTCAGCTCACTGCTCGCCTGAATATCGGCATTAATGACTGTTAATAACTGTCCGTTATTGGGGAAAAGAATATTGCAATTCCTGTTTGTTTTCATTCCTCTGATGTTCGGGGGCACCCGAAAAATAAGCCTCGGGTTTTGCTAAAAGGAGGTCACTATCGTAGCAAAACTCTCTAAATGATTTTATCCAGACAACGTTTAAATTTGCTACAACATGTGCTTAACTTTAAGTGTCATTTTATATTTAGCAATTTAAAAACAACATCACGAAGGTAACATCCCCGGGGAATTATTTACAATTACTTTTTTGTACGAGCGTAATGTGATATAAAAATGTATAAAATATAAGTGGTTGGGAATTGATAAGGTGCCTCATTATTCTTCTGTAATATTTTAAGTTAATGAGACCTTTTTAGGGTTCCGTGTCTCAAAAAGAAAAACGGAATACTTATAGGATCACTCGTATGTCTGTCTGTCCGTCTGTTACAGACGATTTACTCCGAATCTACTGGACCGATGAAGTTGAAACTTGGTAACTACACATATGAATTTCTGTGAGACAAACACGGACGTGTAACGTAAATAAATGAATTCTGGGGTAACTTTTAGAAGGCAAATTAGAAAAAAAAAAGTTTTGCATTTGGTACCATGTGACGAATGAAAGGACTTGATGTAAGGATTACAGATATATATTTTTTAATACTTTTAAAGGTATTTAAGAAAATCGATGAAAATTGATCATTCCCCACCTTATCTTCGAAACTACTAAGCCTAATATATTTATTTTTATACAGAATATATTTCTTTACTTATAGATTACAGGAACACCTTTAATAAGTATATGGTCTTAAAATAACATGGTACATCATTCAATATTGTGCGTACAAACTTACATTTGCAGTTGCAATGTATGAGGGAACATGTCTTTCAACTACAATATTAAATTTGTTTGTGGGATAAATTCATCCCAACTACGGAACCCTTCATTGTGCGTGGGCCGACACGCGCTCGGCCAGCGTTGAGCACTTTTTGGGTGAACAAAAATCATGGAACTTGCGTCATCGTCACCGAATGCTTTCCATGAGCTATATGTATTTTTACGTATTAAAAAAAATATATATTTCTAATTATATATATAATTTATAGTAATTTTATTCTAGGTGCATCGTCTTCACATATAATTATATAATTGATGTACCTATACAAAATATTGTAAAACAGTTTAAAAGAGTAACGGTGGAGTTTCTTGCCCATTCTTTTCCATACGAAGCTACCTTTTGGAAGGGGCGACTAGAATCAATTCTATTTTATTTGTAATTTTTGACGTTCAAAAGTGCCATTTATATGCCTATTTGAAATAAATAATTTGACTTTGACTTTTGACTTTAAGGCTTCTACATACCAGCGCGACTTGTCGCGCGACGCGACACGGCACAAAGGCCCCGCGTGTCGTGGGACGGGCGGCGCCTTTGTGTCGCGTCGCGTCGCGCGACAAGTCGCCCCGGTATGTAGAAGCCTTTATACTATTTTCACTTCTATCGGCAGTCCCCAAAGACTGCCTCGAATCTTTTTTTTTCAAATAATAATAAACGCAATTAACTATATAATACTAGTTTAACTATAATAAGGATATGGGACGGTGTGTTGGATTTATACTTATTTGTATAAATCCAACACACCGCCCCATATATTAAAAGGAATACTTACAAAACAAATCAACTTTGATAGTTGTCTTCTGCGGTGAAGCTAGCAGGGTATTATCCGCAGTGCAAGTATACAATACTCCTAAATGCACCCTCGTTGCATTCCTGATCACTAAAGTTAGTGATCTCGTTGGCGCTGAATGCTCCCCAGCACTTAACGTAGCCAGCACAGTGTCACCTTGAAGCCACTGAATTCTTGGCGTCGGGTAACCTACAACAAAACATTTTACATATCATAAAAGTTAGAACACAAAACGGCTTCCATTGTTCCCGAACAATATTACATCCGCTCGTAATGAGAACATGATTGTGCTATTTGCTCCACAAAATGTAATATCAATATTTTCCGAATATTTATGGGACTTAAAAGAATTAGGACAAAATGTGGATAAGTTAAAAAGTGTTTCGAAAATATCAAAAGGTTGACATCAAAGAATTTAACGTTGGAAGATATAATGTCCAGGAGGGGAGAAAATAAACGATACATTTCAATCAATTTCGTTTGAGTGGATACGATTCTGGTGAGACTGTTCAAGTGATCGTTTGTTTCTTGTTCTTCCCTTTTCCTCTGTTTATATTACGTTTGTAGGTTGAAGGCTCGCGAATATACAAACCATTCTATTCTACAATTTCTACAACATTCACCCCTGATACTCCAATTCCCAAAAATGCCGTAGTATTGTAAGAACCATTTCGAGTTACCAACGCTTTTGAACTTTTGAATTCATTTCCCAGGTGAAACGAAATGTAGATCGAGTTTTCTGCGATAAAATTAACATTAATAGTCCCAGAGTACAAAGTATAGAATGGAGATGAAATCGGTTAATAACAAATTAATACGCTCATAAGCAAATTATATTTCTGTAAAAAAAAATATTATAAGATTAATTTGCCAACAAATCAAAGACGAACCTACAAGTTTATAATCCTACTAATATTATAAATGTGTATGTTGGTGAGTTTGTGTTTGTTACGCAATCACGTTTAAACGGCTAGACAAAATTGGGTACAATTTGGCACACAGATAGTCTATAAAACCTGAATTATAATAAAGCATACTTTTTATGCAGGTACGTATTCGTTTCCCTATAATGCGAGTGAGTCCGTGAGCAACAGCTATAGTAGTTCAATAATTCGAGTACTTACCGCCCTTGACAGAACAAACAAGTTTGAACTCTCCTCCTTCGTGGTAAGGACCTGCGGTACTTGAAATTTCTTTCCCATACTCGTCGAAGACGACTGGCTTGCTCGGAAGTTCTGTAACAGGAAAAATGTGTTTCAATACTAATGTATGTTATACTACAAAATAAAGTGCTGTGTCGTAATAGAGAAAATTGCCTGCCTTATTGGTGTTGTGTGCCGATTCGATACCAAGGTCGGGCAAATTAGAATTTGGTTATAATACTCATAGCATCCCAAATCTATACAGGGTGTTAAAGAAACTGCGTGCCATAGCTTACGGGTAGGTTCAGTATCTATAAAGGAACCCAGGAAACAAAAAAAAAACAATATAATAAATAAAAACAAAAACATAATTATTTTTTTGCAAGATCAACCTAATTTAGTACCTACTAGCGATTGCTATTTTAAGTTAGTAGGTACTAAATAAGGTTGATCTTACAATATTTTTTTGATGTTTTTTTTTAAGTTTTTTTAACCTACCCGTAAGTTGTGGCACGTAGTTTTTTTTTTATTATTATTTACGCGCTCATAGCAATAAACTCGTCTTCTATTACTTGACTTTAAGAAAGGCAGCAAAATGTGGGTTTACACACACCTATGCCTAATTCTTTGGAGAATCTACATCAATCACAATACAATCTACTTTGGAAAGCTACACTTTAAGTAATTCTTATGGTTGAACCGTGTTTATACTTTATTGCTCCTTGTATAAAGGGTAATTACGTGTATTGTTAGATTGAATCGAAAATTGCACTTAGAGCTGTAAATCGTTTGTAGTGCTAGGAATTGTTTTATGCACGAAACATTGTTGAAAAGTCCTTGAAAATAATAAACGTCGGTACACTTAGTACGGGCATATACATTTAAACATAAATTCGTGATAAAAAAATAGGTACATAAAGAGCAACATCGTATTGTATTGAAATACAATCAGAGCTTTTAGGCATCGAATTTCAATTGAAATCAAACAAAAACAATGTAAGATCAGATAAACGAACCCAAATTGTTTTCCTAATTTTGTAGCGTAAATAAAAAAAAAATACAACAATCGATTCAGTAGTCAATACGAATATCTACACGAAAACAAAAGTGCTTACCGATGTTCTCGTTGTTTTATTCACAATCAAAATGAAATCAGTACGCGGTGAATCGCAAAAGGCACTCAACGACCTCGGAATATCCTTAAATTGCGGATACACAAACTAGAAGCGCTCGAACGTGGCCGAGGAAATGAAAATATTTTCGTTGAGTCAAAACAAAAGGTTTTGCGATAGCAGTATTCAGAGGAGGATGCCGGCAATCACGCGAAGCTTTCATATCCATACCGTGCAACGGTATCGCTTACTAAAATGAACATCTGCCACCCCTTCATTGTTTCGTACGTTACACATAAGTGCGGACCGACTGAAATGAGAATTTCCCCAGTATTCGGGCGCAAGAATGGCGGATATCTGCCGATGATGGCACATCCGCATATTTTTCGTTCTTCGGAATCGATACTGACACTATCGAGTGATTCGATAGTAATCGGAATTTGAATACACATATCAGTTGCATGATACACGGTAGTTTCAACTCTATTGAGTGAATGTTAAGCTACATAGATACTCAGTGAAATAGAAGCAGTTTCTACGAATTGCATTACGAGCTTCATAATATAGATACA
This sequence comes from Tiliacea aurago, assembly GCA_948098905.1. Lineage (NCBI taxonomy): Eukaryota > Metazoa > Arthropoda > Insecta > Lepidoptera > Noctuidae > Tiliacea > Tiliacea aurago. The sequence goes on along the minus strand of OX402579.1, from coordinate 3,961,509 downwards.
GCGTGTTGCTTTCTGAAATTAGTTTCAATCAAATGGACCTCGGAAATATGACCATATTTGAAAAGCGCGTAATGTTAGTTAGTACGGGGTATTTCGCATAATTATTTTATGATTTGATAAGGTACTGTTTTCACTTAATATTGTAAACCTGTCATCTAAACTGTCATTTACTAATGAAATGACACAAAATATTGTCTTCTGTATGTTGTTCGATTATTTAAACCGTTCATTCCATTGATGTTTTAAATAGGAAGATATGGTACGCGCTCCTCGATGTGGACCGCATAAATTAAGGGAAAGGACACAATCGACCTATATTACTCCCAGTTTGCGGGGAATACCCGAATCGTAGTTTGTTTGCGAGTTGTTATGGGTACGTAACAGTGACAATTATTGCGATCTCGTTCCCGCTATAGCCCGCGTAATATGTCTATCTATTTCGGTTGTCGAGCACATGACGCACGACATCGGGTTCATTTAATATTTACATGTTGTTAGAGAGTGGCCTATCTTCCTATTTAATACATCAATGGTTCATTCTTAGACTTCTTGAAGCTTTTCATTCTTAGCAGTGTTTTCAGTTTCCAGATCTAAAATAAAATCGCATTGGTGTCCGCCTGTCTGTTACGTTCGATTTTCTATCGTAGAGGAGGTAGAAGAATGGAATTTATATTTTTAACGGAATTCACGAATCTAGGTCATTGATGAGGTGTCAACAGAGTAGTGAAACAAACTAAAACATCTATATGTTTGGGATATTTTTATATTTTATGTTGTTTTTTTTATATTTTCAATTTTGTTTTTTTTTGTTTTTTTTTTTACGTCTACATGGCAAACAAATTACAGTCTATACTGTAATTTGGTTGCCATGTGTTTGCTGCAATTTAGTTCAGTGGATGGCCATATTACTATTATTTAATGTTTACAAAGTCATATACAAAGGAGGGGGCTTGTGGCTAAGTAACAACAGCCACACGGATCGATCGACCAGGTTAAGCTAAGCTTGCCGCGGTTGGTCCGTGGATGGGTGACCATATTTGCACACCAAAACCCCTCCGTGCCTCGGAAAGTACGTTTTTTTAAGCTGTTGGTTTCGCCTGTCTTTTACGGATCTTTGACAGTCGTTCCGGGGCGTCAGAAGCCCTAAAATCTGACAACCAGTCTTACCAAGGGGTATCGTATTACCCAGCTACTGGGTTGGGGAAGTCAGATAGGCAGTCGCTCCATATAAAATACTGGTATTCAAGTGCATCCCGTTAAACTGGAAGAAGAGCCTAACTTAGTTGGAAAAAGGCTAATAGATGATAATTACAAAAGAGGGCAATGACGTATTATAAATAGACGCGTCATACACGAACATTAGTGCACTCAAAAACAGTGTAAGCCATGAATGTAGCTACAGGAAAGACCTATACCAATAACTGTTGTTAGAAAGAGATGAACATACATATTTAGTTACGTCACTAGCTGCTGCATGTTCATTGGCGCGTACGCGTCGGTTGCAGCAGTCAGGAAAAATGGCTGACTGGCTGAACAAGTACAAAACAAAACAACGTTTTCTTAAAATAAAATTAGTACTTATGCTTGAAATGGCGTTTTTCCGTACTCCCACAGTAGTAGTGTAACTTTTACATCGTGTATAGACACGGGAAGGCATTTTTTTCACAAATAATTGCTGAGAATTGCGAGTCATTCACTGGATGGTGCGCGACTAATTTCATATCAGGCAACTGCCTGGTATTTAATTTGCCAATATTGAGCGCGGGTAACGCATCTAACGGTAATACATCATTGAAAGAGGGTAGATTTACTAACAATCTGGCTTATTGACTAATCTTTACACCAAAGTCATTCTCGTTTACCTCGTCCTGAAATACCCATATCTAGACACCGGACGCGGAAACAATCTCCAACAAACGACCATCTTCCTTTGTGCTGCTACAGTTCCCAACCATAATCCCCACTTTCAAAAAAAAAATTAATACCATTAATACGATCACACTAAACACACACGAACATGAAAATGCTTAATTAATTACCTAGGATTACGTTTCTTTGTTCAGCTAATAGATTCCATTAAGGGAAATCTCTGCGTATTACCTACATAAGTACGTTTGCAATATAATGGGGCTTCTTGATATCAGATGGAACTCGAGGCCTGACCCGTTTTCCTTCCCTATCTGATTCGGAATCAACACGAAAAAGTTTAACGGACGACCAAACTTTTTGTACGAGAACTTTTTTATTGGTTCGAATAAAGAAACACCTTTTGCTGCCTTTTGGTTTAGTGGTTGCCCGATGCTTGGCAATGATTTGAATTTCGAACGCGCTAAGAAAAATACAATCCAAAAGGCTGGTGGATGGTTAAAGGCATGTACGCACTAACAACCGAAGAAAAGAAGCAAAGAATTTTACATCATTTAAAAATAAATTAAAGACAATCATATCTGGTCAATAAAGCCTATTACAAAGCTACTGATTATTTAAATGATAAATGTAATTAAATGTTCCGTTTGGTGCCGGACGTACAGAATAGCTCCATCCCATTTCTTCCCGTGGGTGTCGTAAAAGGCGACTAAGGGACATACTAGAGAATGGGCAGCAGCGTTCTCTATGCATTTTTAAAACCACACTGCGATCGCCAACCCGCCTGCCAAGCGTGGCGATTATGGCAAATTTGATTGGGTCTTGTCTGAGCAGCTATTGATATGATAATATTATTTTTTAGGATAACGTTTTTTTTTTTTTTACATTGTTTGTAAATTTGTGAGCACCATGTATCTTTCTCATAGTTAATTTATCTGTCATTGCTTCATTCATAACTCTTTTTACCTATTGTGGTATAGTAATTTTATTCTAGGTGCATCGTCTTCACATTATAATTGTATAATTAATGTACCTATAAAAAATATTGTACAACATTCTATAAGAATAACGATGGAGTTTCTTGCCCATTCTTCTCCATACGAAACTACCTTTTGGAAGGGGCGACTAGAATCAATTCTATTTTTTTGTAAATATTGACGTTCAAAAGTGCCTATTTGAAATAAACAATTTGACTTTGACTTTGACTTTGCAGCAATTGCTATCCTTTTCTATCCAGTGCCGTCTTTCACTTCTTTTTAAGTCGTCTTTTATTAAAATAAAAGTTAAAAAAAAAACCAACAGTGTCATTTCTTTATTTCATTGTTTGATATTCTACAAATCCTAACTAATATTATAAATTCGAAAAAGACTTTGTTTGTTGTTTGTTACGCTTTCACGCTAAAACTGCTAAACGGATTTAGATGAAATTTGACACACGGGTAGACCATGACCTGTATTACGGATACTTTTCTGATACTTTTTGACATTCCCATGGGATAGAGACTTATGCGGGTGCAACCTAGTAGTTGTCTCATAAATCTCTTCCTTTTCTTTTTGCTTTTCTTTCTCTATTTCTTTCTTTTTTCTTTTTCTTTATCTCTTGACGTACGGATGACACTTGACGTTGTTGACATTGACAGCATCAAATTGGCGAGCAGTGGCGCCAACATCAAGATATATCCCGCATCCAAGTACTCCTAAATATTATTGCTCTTTGAAACACAATATCGACGACATGAAATTGTCGATTTGATACCTTAATAAAAAGCAATACCTTTCTTTAATAATGGATATGAATGAATAAGTGAATGACATTTTCACATTGACAGAATTTCGGGGGTAGGTGTAAAAAAGTTAACACATAAATTTTTAAATCTCTTTTAATTAAAAATATTATAAAGTATTTTAACTTGCTTTTGAGTACAATAATTGTTGTATATCCTACTAAATAGGCTGTGGTGAAACAATCCATGTAATACTAGCACTTAAACTACACCACCTGCCAGCTTTCACTAGTACTGTTGTCGACACTACAAGTTCTGAACACTTCACCATGTCTTCTCAACTCGATGATATCCAATCGGCCCAGAAGAACCTCGAGGAGTGCTTCTTCAAAAAGATGGGCGAACTTGAAGCACAGATCCATTGTGCTGGGCCTGCAAAGGACACCGTAGCAAAGATTGCTGAAGAGTTCCGGTCATTTCGTGAGCTTATGTTCGGCGTACTGGGACTTCTTAGAAAGCAGATCATGGAGTGCTCTAGAGTGGTTGATGGTTTGGAGACAAGATCTCGCCGGAAAGCTCTGATTTTCACTGGCTTTTCTGAAGCGGACAAAGAGGACTGTAAGGCTCTTGTGCTGGACGTTCTGAAGAACAAACTGGGACTGCCTGACATCACTGCATCGTCCATCAAAGTGTGTCACAGACTTGGGGCGTCAAACAAGGGCCCAAGGATCAGCAGACCTATATTGGTAAGGTTCTCTAATGTTGACGAGAAGTCCACTGTTTGGAAGGCAAAGTCTGCATTGAAGGGCTCCACTGTCACTGTTAAGGAATTCTTGACCAGGTCTAGGCAAACCGTATTCGGCAGAGCGCGCCTGCACTTCGGGATCCCGGCATGCTGGACTCAGGACGGGGTTATTGTCATCAGATCCCCCGATGGAGCACGCCATAAGATTTGTTCTTTAGAGGAACTCAATCCCTTGCTGGCCAAGTACCCTAAGAAAACCGGGGAATCATCTGCTGTTGCAGGAGGCCAGCCTGATAGTGCAGTGCGTAAAATCTAAGTGTTTGCAACTTATTAGTGTTTGTTTCTCCGTCATAGCAGTTTTTGTTTTTGGCACGTTAGTTCACGTAATTATTATATTATCGTACATGTCTAAATGCTTAATATTTCTTAATTTCACCTCAAAACGACATAAATTTCATTCTGCCGGTAAATAAGCTCAATTAATTCCAAAATAATTTGTTTGTCAATTAGTTGTCACTGTCACCTGTCAACCTTGAATTTTTGTTTTTTTTGACGTTCCTTTTTCCTTGTTCCACGTCTGTGATGTTTCGTATCTTGCGTTTCGTTTTTGCTCACGTAACTTTGTCATGTATCGTTTTGTTATTCGTTTGTTCATAATATTTTGTGTTTATGTTTGTGATACTATTTTCTCCTCAATTTTTTTGGTTTTGTAATATACTACTGTACAGTGTTACAGGGATCTTTTGGCGCTTGATTAATTTGCAATGTTATTTCGTGTTTTGAAATCAAGATTGGTAGCGTAGTTCCAATATGGGCCACGCGTTAAAAGATCCATGTACAGCTATACTGGTGCTACTGGTGGGTGGTGCAAAGAGAGTGGTGTTGCACCGAAAGCGAAAGCGATCTTAGCTGTAATTTATTTATATATTTAACAGTTATTTTTATTTATATTTTATGTTAACTGACGATGATTCTTTTTACTCTGCCATTGATTCCTCTAGCTCATCCGCTAATGCTAGTTTTAGTTCCTTGACTGACACCCTTGGTGAATTTGTGTGTCGGAGTCTCAGTCAACAGAAAGGTCACTTGCTCAATATCTTCCATATAAATGCGCAAAGTGTGCCAAGTCACTACAGTGATCTGTTGGACACCTTTTCCGACGCTAATGTTCATGCCGTTCTGGTTTCTGAGAGTTGGCTCAAACCTCATCTTCTGTCCACCACCTACTCTCTTCCTGGTTTCATTCTTATCCGCAATGATAGAATTGGAAAGGGAGGAGGTGGTGTAGCTATCTATCTTCGTAGCGATTTCCCTTTCAAAATCATTGCCTCATCTCCCTCACTCTATCATGCTTCCGCTGAGTACCTCTTTTTAGAGGTCTACGTCAAAGGCGTCAAGACCCTACTTGGTGTTGTCTATTGTCCACCCGCCGTCGACTACTTTTCCAATCTCGAATTGGCGCTAGAATCCGTAGGGTCAGATTTTGCACATTGCGTCATCATGGGCGATTTCAACACCGACCTTGCTCACCACACCCCTCGTTCCCGTAAACTCCTTAACATCATCGAGTCCGTTAGTCTCCATGTACTTTCACTGCAACCTACCCATTTTAATATCTCAGGCGATGACACTTGGCTTGACCTAATCCTTACATCCACTCCCTCCCTTGTTTCCTCTCATGGTCAGTGTCCTGCTCCTGGTTTCTCCCATCATGACCTCATTTTCCTCTGTTATGTCCTAAAACCGCCTAAACCTGTCCCAAAAGTTCTGCACATGCGGTGTTTTGCGCGCATGGACATTGAGAAGCTTCGTCAGGATGCGTCAGACCTCAATTGGGAACACCTGGCAGCGGCGAGAGCTGTAGACGATAAGCTGCGTATTTTCAATCGGACGGTCCTTGCTCTCTACGACAAACACGCTCCTGTTAAGAAGGTTAAACTCCGGCGTCCTCCTGCTCCTTGGATGACGACAGGGGTTCGGATGGCGATGAGGCGCAGGGATCGAGCCTTTCGTAAATTTAAAAAGGATCGCAGTGAAGAAAATCGCAACTTTTTCAAAGCTGCTAGAAATCGGTGTAATCAGATGATACGCAACGCTAAACGCCGCCATATTCTAGAGAACATATCTTCTTCTTCACCTGCTGATATCTGGAAGTTCCTTGGTACTCTTGGTATCGGTAGACCACGTCATGTGGATTTTCCTAATACGATTGGCCTTGATGATATCAACCGTCACTTCACAACCAGTTGTCATTTGGATTCCCAAATGTTGTCCCAGACGGTCGATTTCATTACTGGCCTAGCTAGTCCCATCATAGAACCATTTCACTTCTCTCTAGTCACCTTGGACGAAATTAAAAAGATTATCCTCTCCATAAAATCCAAGGCTGTGGGCTATGACGGCATCAGTCGTAGTATGGTCATTTGGGTGCTTGATATCCTGCTCCCTCCGATTACCCACATCATCAACTTTTCTCTTGATTCTGGACTTTTCCCATCCCTGTGGCGTATGGCTTTTGTCCGCCCACTCCCTAAGATTTCAAATCCCTCTCTACCCAGCCACTTTCGACCTATTTCCATTCTCCCATTCCTGTCCAAAGTGCTTGAGGCCTGCGTACACAAGCAGTTTACAGGGTTTGTCCACGAGAACAACCTTGTTAGCTCTTTCCAGTCTGGATTCAGGCCTGGGCACAGTACGGCCTCCGCTCTCCTTAAAGTGACTGCCGACATTAGAGAAGCAATGGAGGATACCAAGGTTACCGTTTTGGTATTAATTGATTTCTCCAATGCCTTTAATGCTGTCAGCCATGATATTCTCCTTTCTATCCTCTCTCATCTTATGGTTTCGCCCGAGGCCCTGGAATGGTTCTCTTCTTATCTTCGGGGACGTCGGCAATCGGTTCGCGTTGATGAGAGCTCATCGAGTTGGCGCGACCTGGATGCTGGTGTTCCACAAGGCGGTATTCTTTCTCCATTGTTATTCTCCATCTTCATTAATTTTATAACTCTCTGTCTTCGATGTTCGTATCATCTTTATGCTGATGATCTTCAGTTGTATGCGGCTGAGCGGGTGGAGAGTTTATCGGACGCTATAGCAGATGTAAACCGAGACTTAGACTCTATCAAAAAGTGGTCTGATAGTTTTGGGGTGTCAGTAAACCCCTCAAAGTGTCAGGCCATTGTAATTGGAAGCTCGCGCATGATGGGTAGGGTGGCACTTAGCTCTCTTCCTCCTCTTATTTTTAATGGTACCGTCATACCCATTACTCCTACAGTGAAAGATCTCGGTTTGCATCTTGACACAACGCTGGGCTGGCAACGCCAGGTTTCTAGTGTTAGTCAAAGGGTCAACGGTACTCTGCGATCCCTGTATCGTCTGAGAAGCTTTTTGCCCGCTAAGACGAAGACTATGCTTGTGCAGACTTTGATTTTCCCTATCATCGACTATGGTGACGTGTGCTACTTTGACTTGAATGCGGTTTTGCTGGATAAGCTCGACAGACTACTCAACAATGGTATCCGGTTCATATTTAATCTAAGAAAATATGACCATGTGTCGAGTTACAGGACTGAGCTCAAATGGATGTCCATTCGCCAGAGAAGAAGTTTGCGCGCTTTGACCTCACTTTTCTCCCTTCTCAACTCTCCCAGCCCTCCTTCTTATCTTATGTCTCACTTCCAGTATCTATGTTCTTCACACGCTAAGAATCTGCGTTCTTCCAACAATCTTCTTCTACTCTGTCCTTCTCATACTTCTGACTTTGTTCATTCTTCCTATCATATTCAGTCCATTCTTCTCTGGAATGCGCTTCCTCTTGATATCAGGACGGCCACTAGTCGGTATGCATTTAAGCGGAAATTGCAGAGTTATTTACAAAACAAATAGCGTAGAGTCATCTCAATTACCTCCTTTCCTTGAATTTGTATGTATTATATTTATATATATAATATAGGGATATGTTATAGTATATATGTACGTATGTATATGTATTATATGTTTATAATCTATTTATGTACTTGAGCACCTATTTTATTAATAGTAATATAAATAGGTTAGAATTTAATATTTTTTAATATTATTATTTTCTCTCCATCAGAGCACCCGCCATCTTATCTCTTCACCACCCTTGGTTGACTGGTAGAGAATGCCTAAGGCATTAAGTCCGCCTTTGTACCTTATTGTGTGCGAGAAGTTTAAATAAATAAATAAATAAATAAATGACACTAAAAACATTTATTGCTTTTGTAAACAAAAATGACTTAGCGGAAAGTGTAAATAGAAATGCTAATGGTGAGTATTTTTAGGTGATGCCGATGTTTTGTAAATTTAATGATGGGAAATTTACGCATTCGTGAAATTAAGTTTTATACAATGTTGATAAAGCTATGTCTAATTAAACCAATTACAGGCACTTTTGAATTGTTAAAGAGTGGGTCAGTTAGTCAGAAAGTTGAAACTATTTTTTTTAGCTATTTCTATTTGCCCATTCCAAAACGTAGATCTCTATGGAGAAGAATAGGCAAGAAACTCCAAGGACACTCTTTTAAATCAAGATATTAAAAAATCCTGGGTACATTATTCTTGTCGCTTCTTTATGTGAGAACAATTTAAAAATAATAATAAATGAATAACAATTCAAACAATAAGATTAAAAGATTACAAATAAGCCCCGGCAGTTAAGAGATGACCAGTCTCAACTGACGGCGCCTGTTCACGAACATGACGCGAGAAGGCTTCTACATACCGGCGCGACGCGGCACAAAGGCACCGCTCGTCGCGCGACACGCGGGGCCGTTGTGTCACGTCGCGGGTCGCGCTGGTCTGTAGAAGACTTGAATCCGCACGCTCCGGCTCAACCATTTTGTAGGGAATCGAATGATCCAACACACGCGCACATCAGGGAGACATTTAAGTGGCATGAAGTACTCTCAACTGCCAAGCTTTTTTATGTCAACATAGGTACACCATAACGTAATAACGGCTCCATGGTACTCACATTCACAAAATTCAAAAAAATCTTCGAAATTATACAAAACTGTAGCTTGTAATGTATTTGAAAGAGTAATAAAATGTTACTAGCAAAAAGAAAATCATTATTACCTACTGAAGTATTCAACGTGTGATTGAACGCGATCCTTATATTGATTGAATGCACATCATTACGAGTATACGCCCAATGGTACCAAACGTTTTGTACGTTCGTGTCACTATTATTAATTTCATAATAACGATGAGTACAATGACCCCTTAAGAGGTTGTGCGTTAATTCTGGGGTAAGTTGTATAATATGCGTTAGAAATAAATTAAATAAATAAAAAAAACATTACACACACTACCATGCGTTTGACACACACACACACACATAGTACCAGGGTCTCAAGAGTTGAATATAGATAGGTGACAAAAGTGACAGCTGGAATTAGTAAGTACATACTTTATAATAGCATGGAATTTGTGAACTCATGGAATTACTAAGTACTATATATTATAGATTGTGTGTAGAGGGGGTTGAATTTCGATCAGTGGGCGACCACTTGTAACTTTTAATAAAATAAAGAAAATAACTCATTGACTGAATGAAGAATGAATGAATTGAATTGAATTGAATTCTCACTTTGTAACCATTCGAATATCGAAGTGATAATTAGAGAATGACACTACTGAAGGGTTACCATGCATTCATTCTAAAAGCAGGTAAATATTTGTCAACAAGACGAGCGTCATGTGAACTCTCAAGCGATTTTGAACCACGTGCGGTGCCACAATGACTGTTTAGCTAACCTGCCCTGCAAACGGTTATGGTAAGGGTCCTAACCTCGGCTTTCATTCCCTCAAGTAATCGCCCCAAGAATTTTACACGTCGTTTCATCTTTACGATACAGAAGGCATAATTAAACACTTAAGGAAAACTCTCCCTCTTAGCCCGCTAGGCCCCTAATTAACAGGCAGTTATCTGTTGTAAAGACCTCATTAATTTTGTTATGCTCTTCAAGTCGTTAATTTTTTTTGTGGTTTGTGTAATTCACTGTGTATATTTTTGTTCAATTGTCTATTATGTTTACAGTGTAACTAATTAAAGAAAGGCATTTAATTTTAATATGATTAGGACGCATGTTCTTAAGAATTCTGTTAATAATTTTGCAAATAAGCCAAATATGTAAGAAGGCTGTTTTATAAATATTTATAAGAACTGAGATTTGCTTTGGGCGTTGTGGTGATGAAATAATTTACACGAAGTAAAGTGTCTACCGGGGTTCGAACCAGGGAACGTACAACCCCGGTTAAGAGTTAAGTCTTTCGAAGGGCCCTTTATCATGATGTAACCCATTGAAAGGTTTTTTTTTTTTACGCTTGGAATTACTCCTGTATAGTGGGTGCGTTTACAAGCATTTAAACTCACATACACGTACAGCCAGAACCGGAACAACTACTTGCAGGTCATACAAATATTTGTTCCGTGCGGGAATCGAACCCGCGACACGCAGCGCAAAATCGACCGTTTTATACTAGACACCCATTGAAAGGATTACAAATGATAACCCATTGAATGGGTTTTATACTTGAAACCCAGTGAAAGGGTTACATGATAACCCATTTAAATGGGTTCTATACCTACTTGAAACCCAGTTACATGAAAAAAATCATAATATTATGTTATTTCGATATCCGCCCAGCATGCGTAGCATGACCAATTCTATTTCTATTCTACCCAGGGACCATTTTGGTTACCATTTTAGAAAAATCCTATCGAAAACCCTTTCAATGGAAAGGGTTTTTGATAGGGTTTTTCTAAGCAATTAATCAAATACCCATACGGTGTGGGTAATTTTGAATGGCTTAAATTAAGCCGTTCAAAAGCGTTACCCACACCGTATGGGTTTTTATCGAAAACCCTTTCAATGGGTTACCAAAATTTAATTTAAGCCGTTCATAAGGGTTACCCTTATCGTATGGGTTTTTGTTTAACCGCTTAGAAGAACCCTATCGAAAACCCTTTCAATGGGTAACCAAAATGGTCCCTGGTACCCGGGAACTCACGACCTACAACTCCTAAGTTGCGGCCGTTACCACTGGGCCACCACTGGTCTTCTTGCTTGAGCTCTGATCTATTTGTGTATCTGGGAGTGGCAGTTAATAGACATTAAATTACATAGTCAAATTCAAATTCGCCTGCCATTCTACTGCCTCGTTGGTCTAGTGGTCGCAAGCGCTACCGCTGAGCATGAGGTCCTAGGTTCGATTCCCGAGTCGGGCACCAAGTGATATTGGATTTTTCTATCTGGAATTTCTCAGTAGCAGCCCGGAGTCTGGATTTGTGCCCAGTTGATGGCAATAGGCTCGCCCCCTATTACATGGGACTTAAAACATAACTGGCGAAATGTGGGTTACACACCTCTGCTCAATCCTACGGGGAAACAAGGCGTGATGTTATGTTAAATTCAAATTCTAAACGTTTATTTCGGACTAAGTGTACAATGGTGTTATGTTATGTAAGTACTTATGACTCAGCAGCCTTTTTTACAAGCATTGCATATATCATTCGCCTGTCCTTATCATCCTAAATTAGCATGCATTCTCTAGTAAGTCCCTTAGTCGCCTTTTACGACACCCACGGGAAGAAATGAGATTCATTAAACATTGTTATTACTTAATTATTTTCTTATAAATTATTAGTACAATTAAATCAAGTCAAAATTAAAATGTCAATGATAATGAAATTGATTAAAAAAAAATTGTTATACCGTTAATGAGATACCAGGGACGCCACTAACTTCCTGTATTCCTAGGAATTATTGCCAATCACGTTCATATTCTGATCTCAGTCACAATCTGTCTAAAAAAAACCTGTCAATTACCAAAATTTTTGACATTGATTGTCGCTGTGATGTTATGATATTGCCTTGAATTTGAACATTTTTTAAGCACGTGAATTGGCCTTTACGATAAAAGCTACCTAGTAAGGATTACATAGGTACCCTTCAGTTCAAAATCCAGCTAGAAACTGTCCCTAGCTTTACATAATACTCAGACAGGTATCCTAAACTAAATGTCAGTTTTATGCAAAAGAGCAAAGTCTTACGGCTTTTAGTCATTAACCTTTAGAACAGTTTGAAAGATTTTATCTACCAGGAATACTAACATTAAAGTTCGTACAGTGCGTCTATTTTGTCTTAATGTCTTTCGGCAATCATTACATTTCCGACTTTAGCAGCTTTCCTCCCATTTTTAAAACAAATTACAATAAGCAAAAAGAGTAGTAGGTAACACAGTACAGGGTTATTTTTAAAACGTCAATAACCTCTTAAGGGGTCATTGTACTCATCATTATGAACAATTTTTACCATGAGACCAAAACTGAAATCGCGAAAAAAAACCAGCAGTTCCCTACATTTATGTTCGAATAATTCGTTAAAATGTAGTTTGCCGAGAGACATTAAGAAAACACTTTAGAAGCTCTGTACTGATATTTCAGTATTACTGGAATTTCATATTGACATGGACATGAATGTATCAGACTTGCCCCACGAACAGCACATCTAAATGTTTGGTCTAATCGTTCTCAGGTAGAAGTACTCGTAGCAACAATAATTTGGCATCCACCACAAGGCCTATATTTTGTCCTTCAAAGATAAAACGTTGGGATAAATGCAATATAAAACAGGTACAGCTTTAAATGTACAATAAAAGATAATGGAAAGCCGTGGATCTTGTTTTTATAACGTGATAAATGTTTATGTGTAAAGTGGCCACGGCTTTCATCACCTCTTCAGTGTTTAAGTGCTGTGATACTTGAACATTGACCTCGGGGTAATTCACATTGTATTTTAAAAACTCTGTCTGTACGAACTTCAACGGTCTTTAGTGTGAAAAAACAACCGACTTCAAAAAAAAACACTACAAAAGTGAGTGTTTTTTTGGAAGTCGGTTGTTTTTTTTGTAAAAAGATTTTTTATTTTTCACTTTTTAGTGGGTCAGTTTGCAATTTATCTATATATATTTATAATTTATTATTATTATTAGTATATTTATTATATTTATAATTTAGCCCAAATTCGGACTTGGACGTAGGAATGGGTAAGACGCAGGAGAAATACTGATGACTTCATCATATGCAGTGTGACGAGCATAAATTGCTTAGCAACCATATTAAAGTGCCTAATCAAATCGCAAAAGTGAAATACTTTTTATTAAGTAGTTCCGGTGGCCATCTGTGGTCTTCATCATCAGTTCCACTTCACTAAATAGTGCTTTCCGAGTGCAAATGCATGAGTTACTTTAAAAAATACTGAAATCGATACAGGTGTGCCTATAAAATTTGAGGATTACCCTCGATTTCTATGGGATCCCACATCAGATTCTGATTTGGTGACAATGGGACCACTTTGGGAGCATACCCTTTCAAACAAAAAAAATATTTTCAAAATCGGTCCACAATTGACGGAGCAATCGGTGCCAAATATAAAAAAAAATAACCTCCTCCTTTTTGGAAGTCGGTTAAAAATGTATGTATTGTTGTTCACTTCATATTTGTTGCCGATCAACGTTTTGACGGCGTCTTTTACACCAAATTAGATTTTACGGTCCTCATCATATTCAGTCCTCGGTTTTATTATTCACTCCTCACTTCAAACCTTAATTCGCCATTCATAAAACAAAATGTTGCCCTTAACAAATACCATAAAAATGTAAGAAGCTCGTAACATAAGCAGGTAATCTTTTTTACCGTCGTTGCCCATCCCGATACACCTCCGAGATCTGGTAAGTCCTCATAAAATTTTAATTTCTACTGACCCGCATTTTTACTGTCAGCGTACGAACGTAAATCATCCTAGGGCGTGTTTGGACTTTCCTTTACCTTTTCGTGTTGATTCGACCAGGATAAGGGAGGGTCAAGTTTACGATCGTACTAGTTTTTATCGAGATTGCCCCACAGTACGGCTCATAGCTTTTGTTGGCCCGCCGTTTCAAGGTGAATTATTTTACTAAAATACAAAAAGAGGAGAGCAGATACGGACGCGAGATTATGTGAGAATTTAAGAGTTTCGGCCATCCGCGATCAGGCGATCTCATTGAGATAGGCCAGATAGTTTCGGAATACAGATTTAATTTATATCTTGACTTACGTTCTGGATTATCGAGGAGAGGGTTCTGCTATCTTATTGGCCGTGAAATATGGTTAGCCCGTTAATGTGCGCCGCTGAACATAGCCGTCCTCCAGTAATCGGTGTAATGAACGATTGAGATGTGATATTGATGTAATCAATCTATCTAAGGGATTAGTGAATGTAATTTAGCGTTTAATTAGTCTGTGGGTTTTGCTGCTTTCCTTTAGAAATTTGTTTATTGCTGTTAAGTCGTTCTGTGCCCCAAGTGACATAATTTTATGCAGCTATGGTAGAAGATTCCTTTATTGCTTAAGGCGCTGACAAGAGGCAAATTACAAAAGTTGGCTTGTCTTAAATAAAAAAATTACCAAATTTATATAGTTTGTGGTAGCGGAATAAATATTATGTTATTCTTGAACATATTTCTCACAACTTGGTTGTTACCAAAACACGTTGAGAAAAAACTCTCGATACAAATTAACGGTAAACTAACCCTTTACTACTTTAGTTTCAATCCAAAATATCTGTATTAAATATCAACGTACGGTTGGTATTTAATTAATAAAGTTGTTTTTTATTTTCCATTACTCAACTCATTTTTTAATAAATAATTGGTTCATATTTTGCAATAAATTACAAGCGTTGTGTCATCGCACTTCTTTTTCTTTTGTATGCAGTCAGACAGTGACAGCGGTTTACCTGTTGTCAGCGTCTTAATAATTCGTTTATGAAATAGGCTCTTCTAATTTTTGACGTATAACATTTTTCTTCTCGCTATCTGTGGGAGTGGGTTCGTGAAAAGGGATGAAAGTGACAGCTTGAGCATGGAATAAGTAAGTACTTTTTAATGGAATTAGAAAGCACTTTTTATTAGAATGGAGTTAGTGTAGTCATGGTATGAGCAAGTACTTTATGATAGAATGGAATTAGTGTACTATATAGATTTTAAGTAGAGGGGGTCTAATTTCGACCCGTGGGCGACCACTAGTAATGAATAATTATTATTATTCGAATAAATATTTCAGTATTTAGCGTTTTAAATTTTTGTGTCGCTGGTCAGTTGCTTATTTATTACCAAGGTAAGATGTCAGATGTTACACATCACAGGCGACTACTGTAAGGCTCACTCGCTTTTTTATATTCCTCCCTTCTTAACGGCTTTTAAAGAAATATTTCACACTTAAATGGTTACTTCAGTAGAAATTGGCATAATTTCTGTAGTTCGTCCTACATCAACTTCAATAAATCACCAAAGTGATCAACGAACTGTATAATTTTAGATGTCACCCGTCCCCATATTAATTTAGAATTGAAATTAACTGGAAGGGAGCAGTTCTCGTAAGTTGTAAGACGAGGGAGTTAGATTACTAAGGTCGTAAGCCAGCCCCCTACAACCTGTTACTCGGTACTATTGTTCAAGTTAATATGTTATTCGTGTATGTGGTATGTTCCAATGATTCTGAATACATCAGGAACTTCTTGAAGCTTGAAGAGAGTGGTTGGGCTACATAGTTCTAATTTAAATTATATATTTTTTTGTTTATGAATTCAAACAATTTCTTAACTACCTCAAAGAAAATGCACAGCCTTTATAAGATAGGATAGGATGTTAAGGCAACGATAACCGACTTTTAATGATTTAATACTGAAGATCACGTCTAAACGAGTAGTGTTAATGATTTGAAAAAAATATAATTATGTTAAATTAGGGCATTTTCTCAATAATTTAATATGTGAATATTTTAGATTATGTTTGTATTACATAGTGAAATTAATTTGTAAAGTTATGTCTAACGCGGATAAAAAACTGAGAATGGCGCAAAATCTACCAAACGTATTTTTCTGAAACCTTCACCAATTTAAAGATAATTTAATTATTGATCTTTAAGTATGCTAGTTTTATTAAAATACCGTTTGTTTTGTCTATAATAAATTAATAATGTGACAAATTGGGGACAGCGCTCCTTGATGGGCGAGTCCTATTACTGGCTGACCGTATGACGCGTTGCCTGAGCCCAGTACAGAACACGCAAGCTCTAAACTACTCAAGGTCACTGGCATATATCTCCCTCTTAAAGGTGGGATTCAGTATTTGTGGTTACAAAATAATTATTGGAAAAATATAGCCTACAAAAAGATTAGATGAGCACTAGGAAAAGATTTTTGCGTGAATTTGAATAATTGTGCGACTGGAGCATGAGCTTCTTGATGACAAATAACTAATTCCATTACTAACTTATGTTTACGACTTAGTCCGCGTGAAAATTCTTGTATTGACATAAAACATATCCTTTGACATTCGGCATTAGTGTTGCTTTCTATCAGTCAAAGAATTTTTGTTATCTGATCAGTACTTCCAGAGATAACATAATATAGATATAAATTTTGATATAAAAAAATTACATAGGGTTTCACAATTGGCGATTTTATCGCTAAAAGCGATCTTTTACAGACAAGCTTTGGATGGATTAAAGGGAGAAGGAGAGACAATACACATGTAGTCAGTGGTGTAATATTTACATAAACGACATTATTTTTAGTATATGCGAAACCTGAATATAGTTTGTTCAGAATAAGGAACTGAATAAATTTCAATAATTTTTACATCATGTTATATTTTGTCCCAAAAATATTTAAGTGTGATGGAAAATGTTATCACCATTTAATTACTTACAATACAATTGCCGTATGGTTAGGTACCTACTGCCAAATTATTATCAATGAGCGCAAGACGACGCCGTTAGCATATTTTGGTACGGACAACCCGGTAACATTACAACCTTATAACTTTGTGATTTGATGATACAGTTTTGAAATTTTGTACATAGATTCTTTATATAAAAATACTAGACACGTGTTTCGGGTTTCGCATATACTAAAACTAATATTGTAAACAATGAATAAATACACACATAAAGCATACACTTATCTATATAAATATATATTATACATAATACAATAGCAAAGATGATACAAGAGCAAGGAACTGTATGTAATGATGATGTTAAAGGAGAAAGAAAGTTCTTTTTTTCCAGTATCTTATAAGTGGACAACGATTGAACACGCCTTATCGACACGGGCAGGCTTACGATCTTCATAATATTAGTTTAGATAAGATAAACGGTATTATCTGCTAATTATTATAAGATCACTTATGATTCTTGCACCATCAGAATTGGAACTCATTTGATTTTATTTTCTTCACAAATCCGTAAATTCAATTCGTTTTCCCAAGGTCAAGTCCCCCGACCTCATTTCTACCATTTCCTCTATAAAATGCAGTAATTCTCTGTAAAAATACGTATATTTCCTCTCTTCTTACCAGAATATACTGAGCTATTTCCACGAAAGTCTCATGTTTACATAAGCTGAGAGCTTTTCGGACATGTCTTACTTAATTAGATTCTACTTTCTTCCAGAAAAGGTCTTCAATGTGCTGTGGCGGAATGAATAGGTATTACTACCATACAGACATTATTTTACTAAGAAAAACTAAATTGCTTGGCTGGGGAAAATGCTTATTTGATGTGATTATGCCATTAAGATACATTATGTATGATATTTTGGTATTCGAAAAGCCTTTTCTTGGAAAAAGGCAAAGCCTAATTTTTATTTCGGTTTTTTCTTTGTTATATACCATTAATATTTATTTATTAAAACTTTATGCACAAGTAAAAAAAAAACTGTATAAAGGCGGACTTAATGCCTCTGTTTTCTACCAGTCAACCCTATTAGTGAGAGGGAACAAATTATTTATGAACTTCATAAATTAATTACCTTTTATCTGCTGGGATACTGGGATAAGACCACTTCTCTCAAAGGTACAAAAAAAAACCAGCATCGATCAGCGCAGCTCATTGTAGATTTGCTATTTTTAACTGACTTTCCAAAAAGGAGGAGGTTCTCAAGTCGTCTGTATTTTTTTTTTGTTTTTTTTTTTTTTTTTTTAAATGTTTGTTACCTCAGAACTCCGTCGTTTATGAACCGATTTGGAAAATTCTTTTTTTATTTGAAAGGATATACTTTCAGATTGGTCCCATTTTTATTAAAATCCAGTTCTGATGTTGTGATCCATGAGTAATTGAGGGAACTCCTCAAATATTATAGGCATACATATAGCGATTTTTATATTTTCATCAACAAGTCAATCATTTGCATTCAGAAAGTATAATTTGGTGAAGTGGAATTGATGAAGAAGGCCACAGATGGCCACCGGAACTTCTCAATGATTAGTTTTTCACGGCTGGCGATGAGATATCTGGATTAAGATAGTTAAGCGAAGCAAATTTAAACAAAAAGTTCTGATCAAAATAGTACCATCAAACTGATCTGATAATGAAGCCTAGGCACTGGAACTCCGTAATAAAACAATGTATCCTACCCGTGTTTGGTCTTATTGGAATTGTCATGAGATGCACTCTAGCTATAAATGATTTTTAACCGACTTCAAAAAAGGAAGAGGTTCTCAATATATATATATATATATATATATATAACCGTGACTGATTGGTCTATCAACACAGCTCAAACCACTGAACAGATTGGGCTGAAATTTGGCACGTAGGCATCCGCTAAGAAGGGGTTTTTGGAAATTTGACCTTTAAGGGGGGGAAAACGGGGGTTTTGTTTGCATGAAAAATCTTATTCCTAGAGTTAAGAAGCCGCGGGCAAAAGCTAGTATTATATAATATGTTCAGGCATAACTTATTTGTTTAAGAACTGATTTTTATAATTCTTTTATTTGGTAGAGTAAGCTTGCGCGGTCTCATTACATTACAGATTTACAGCTAACTCTTCAATAATACGTATTTAATCCACTCGGTGTACATTGATGGTGTTATAAAACTTCCTGTCACTGTTGTTTTCATAGCAAGTAGTTGTATACGAATTGGTGTGGGGTAGGTACCACTAAAAAGTGAAAAATAAAAAAAAAATTATAAAAAAAAACAACCGACTTCCAACAAAAACACTAAAAAGTGAAAAATAACTTTAACTTCGGAAGCACATAACATAACATCACGCCTTGTTTCCTGGAAGGGTTGGGCAGGGGTGTACCCTGTGTACACCCACATTTAAATATTATATTTAATTTAATTTCGGAAGTCGGTGGCCCTAAACAAAAATACAAAACCAAAGACACCGACTTCCGAAATTCGGTCGAAGTCGGTTGTTTTTTTTGTAAAAAAGTTTTTTATACTTTCAATAAATTGTTGTAAAATTTGCATCTTAGGGAAGTCCATAACCATCGTGAGTCACAAGCCGATTTCCAGCCACCGTAGGCGCGGGTCTGCGGACGGTGAGCGATGGGTAGCTCACCGTCCGATAAGGACCAGGCACACGGGACAGCAGGCAGGCAGGACAGGCCCGGGTCGACGGCGCGTTGTATGTGGAATACGGCTCGCCTCAAAGAGTTGTCAGCACCAACTGACGGGGTCCGTTAGGGCCAATGCCTGCCAGGGTGGCGAGTTTGTCTGAAAGGGATATCGTGGCCCTGGGAAACAGGCAAATGAAGGAATACGGGTGGGTTTTAGTCAGTAAAAGTCTGACACGCCCTCCCGCTCCACCCAGAGCGGGAGAAGTTATTTGATAATTTACCACCCAAAAAAAAAAGAAATAAAAAAAAGGGAAGTCCATAACTAATTGTTTTAATCCCAAATATAGTGCTTAAAAGCTGCCATGCAAAAATATGATGTAATTATGACCTTAAATCATAAGCCTGTCTGGCATTTCAGCCATGCTAATTTTAATTAAACTAACAGCGCGTGATAACTCAGTGTTAATTTGCGAATTCAGTGTTCAAAGTCAGACATGCGACCTTCAGACTGGAATCACACAGCCGCAACAAAATTATGTCACGTACCTACTATTGAAACCTGGAAATGAGCCAATACGTCGTATCCTAGCATACGATTATAAATTTATTAGAAGTTTCAACAACATTTTTTGTTTTGTTAATTTTTAAGATATGTTTTGCTAATAACAGTTGGCTTCTCTAATGTATGATTGTTCACCTCATCATCATCATCATTTCAGCTGAAAGACGTCCACTGCTGGACATAGGCCTCCTCCAAAAAAGGGGGGGGGGGGATTTGCCATAATCGCCACGCTTGGCAGGCGGGTTGGCGATCGCAGTATGGTTTAAAAAAAAAATGCATTGAAAACGCTGCTGCCCATTCTCTAGTACATTTGATTGTTCACCTAGTAGGTGATAATAGGAAAATGCTGTGTTTACCTATATTTGTTTGTTACATTTAGTTCTATATTTTATGTTGCATCCTGTAATTTCTGTAGTGTATACGAACGTTGGTAAATCTAAATAAATAAATAACAAAGGTGTGTACTTATCCGTAGTATAATAATAAAATTTAAATTGTTCCCTTGGTTGTTTGGTTGCTGGAAGATGGACAACAGTAACTGATGCTAAAATAATCATATCTACTAAACCATTTTACTTGAAATGAAATAAAGTAAATGTTTTTTTAATTTGAAAGACAACGCACATTACTACTATGGAGCTTAAAGGTTATGTCTATTATGGGAATCAGATTCTGTCCTAAAGCTCAGACTTCCAGATAAAATAACATAACATAAGTCTTTTGAAAACCCACGCAGAAAAGATTTATAATATCGGGTCATCTTTTCAACTAAGGAAACAAGACACGTGTTTTTTGTAAAGGTTAAAAAAGTAACAACCTTACTATGTATATTATTGAATTATATGTTCAAACGTAAGTTCAAACAAGCCACAGCGTGATCGCAGTAACTAACTGTTCGGGTTCATTATGATAATGAGCACGTAGACACGGTGCGCTTGCGCATAGCAGCTTTTGACTGACTTTTATGCATGCATTGCTCCATGTGGCGCCGGACGTAAAGAATAGCACCATCCTATTTCTTCCCGTGCGTCTCGTAAAACGCGACTAAGGAACTTACTAGAGAATGGACAGCAGCGTTCTCTATGTATTTTAACACCATACTGAGATCGCCAACCCGCCTGCGAAGCGTGGCAATTATGGCAACCCCTCCCCCATTGGGGGAGGCACCATGTCCGGCAGTGGACGTCTTTCGGCTGAAATTAGTGATGATGATGAATGAATGCATTGCTGGTCAGGGATTTGATTCTATAATGACCTATGTATATTACATAGTGTGTCTACTTGAAATACACGCTCAGACATGGAGTTGCCTACCCACTCACGCGTCATGCGCGCGCCTCCCCGCTACTCACGCCCTTGCACGCCCTTGACCCATTTTTATGGCTCGCTGGCCGGCGACCCTTTTATAAACGTTTCGTAAACAAAAAAAATTTATGAAGCGTTATAAGGTGACGATTGTTTCGTTGAGTGCATAGATAAGGCTATACAATTCCAGTTGTTTCGTAACTTAAATGACTAAAGTGTTTGTTTAATGGGAACTACAGATCCCAGCAGCATTTTACTTGTAGCGTATATTTTACAACTCGGAATTCCATGTATTATATATCAATCGAAAGGGCGTAAAATCTCCAACAAAATGGTATACAATCTTCACCAGTACTATTTGTCACAAAACACTTGTACGGAAATGTTAGTTCAACAAGCTAACTTTATCATTTTCAACCACAGATTTCATATTTCCACAGCCTGTCAAAACACGGCTACATTTTTTTTAAATATTGCTTGGCACAAGGGCTTTTCGCTACCACGACACACGCAGCTGCGTTCAAAAATTCAAATAAATGATATTGTAGCGCTTGGTAGGTATTACAAGTAAAAGTCCAGATGATAGTAAATTGTATGTGTTGTCATAATTATTGTGTGCAGACTTAAAGCTAAAATTCCTAACATATAGTGTATGTTGCGCATATTACATATTTAAACGAACCAATAGGAGATTAGTATTGGTGTCCCTTGGACTCAGCGGTCGCGCGGTGTGGCATTTGTATAAATATCCCGCAGCGCCATGCGGAATCGTCAGTGAACCTTTGGCTGTGCCGGCGGACGGATGTGTTGATGAATTCCAGCTACAGTACTCCCCCTCAAGCGAAGCGTACTGGCATTTTTACGATCCTGCCTGATCTGGTGCGGTGTGCAGCGTCGCTTTTGCTCGTCGGAAGTTGGCTGGAGTGTACTTCTGTAGTAGCTGGTGGTGATGGTGTTGTCTCATTGCTGTGTTTGTGATCTTCAGTGTTTATCGTGTACGCCGGTTTTAGTCGGTCAATCGATATGTTTGCGACTCGACTAGGCATTTGTATCGTGAAGTACTTCTCGTTCCTTGCAATTATTTGGTACGGACCTTTGTATGGACGTTGAAGCGGCTTGCGGACAGTGTCATCACGCACAAACACGTGTGTGCATGTGTGCAAATCCTTGTGAACGAACATACATTGCTTGTTTGAATACGGTTGGTATGTCGGCGTGAGCTTCGTGATGGTGTGTTGCAGATTATCGACGTAGGTATGGTCCATCTTCGTTGCAGTTGGCGATGGTGATATAAAATCGCCTGGTAGTCGCAACGCTTGTCCGTAGGTGAGCTGCGCAGCGCTAGTGTTGGTATCAGTACGCGTCGCGGCTCGTAGTCCCATCAATACAGTAGGTAGTTCGGTGAGCCATTTGTTATTGTTCACTAGTCACGACATGAGCGCGGCTTTCAATGTTCGATGCCAGCGTTCCACGATGCCGTTACTCTGAGGGTGGTAGGCAGTAGTACGGAATTTTTCCACTCCTAGCAATAGTGCGAGCACTTGAAATAGTCGACTTTCAAATTGTCGCCCTTGGTCGGTTGTTATTCTGATTGGACAACCAAAACGTGCGATCCATGATTCGTATAGCTTTGGTGCGATTACGTCAGCTGTTATCTCCTGCAGCGGTACTGCTTCTGGCCAACGTGTGCAACGGTCAATGATAGTGAGCAGGTACCGATGTCCACACGAAGATGTAGGTAGTGGTCCAACAATATCTGCGTGAATGTGTTGAATCGTTCTCTTGGCGGGAACGAATTAATATCACTGTGGTTATGTCGCTGTACCTTTGATTGTTGACACGCAGTGCATGTCTTCGCCCACTCGCCAATGTCGGTATTCATTGCTGGCCAGAAGTAACGCTGTTGCATTAGTTTGCGCGTAGTTCGCATCCCAGGGTGACTTGTATTGTGCACGGCGTTGAATGCAATGCGACGATAGCTATGTGGTAGGTATGGACGAATATGTGACGTTGATGTTTCGCAAATTATTGGTTTGTTTGTACCGGGTACGACGATTTTCTTGACTTGGATGTTTGTTTGTTTTTCTAAGGTGGGTATGTTGCTATCCTTGTCTTGCGCTTGTGCTAATTCGTCGTAATCTATTGGTGATGGCAATTCGATGGTTTCGATGCTTGAAAGTGCGTCGGCGACGACGTTGTTTACTCCGCTCACGTGACGTATGTCGGTTGTAAACTCACTGATAAATAACAGCTGACGAGTGCGCCGTTGTGTGTCGCTATCCGATGGTGGCTTGCGTATAGCGTAGGTTAGTGGCTTGTGATCCGTGTAAACTATTAGTTCTCTTCCCTCGAACATTTTTCTGAAGTGTTTGATAGCCATGTATATTGATAATAATTCTCTGTCAAATGTGCTGTAACGCTGTTGTGTGCCAGAGAATTTCTTAGAGAAATAGCCAAGGGGTATCCATTTCTGGTTTACACGTTGTTGTAGCACGGCTCCGGCGCAAGTATTCGACGCGTCGCACATTAGGGAGATTGCGTCAGTTGGTGATGGAGATGGGTGAGCGAGTAAAGCTGCGTTTTGGGTGCTGACTTTACATAACTCAAATGCTTGAAGCGCCACTGTGTTCCAGTCGATTTTCGTCTTATCACGTTTTTTTGAGTTGTGTAGAAACGCGTTGAGAGGTGCTTGCATGTAGGCTGCGTTTGGTACACTGTCTCGGTAAAAGTTTATCATGCCAATAAATCGTCGTAGGTCCTGTATCGTCTCTGGCTTGGGGTAAGCAGCGATAGCGTTGACCTTGTCTAGTGGTGGTCTGATTCCATCGCTTGTCACTCTATATCCTAGGAACTTGACGTTTTCTTTGCCAAAGACGCATTTGGACGGATTTATTGTTATACCGTACTCGTCTAATCTGTGCAAAACTTCTTGTAGATCTTCGATATGTCGTGTTTCGTTTTCAGATGCTATTATGACGTCATCAATGAA
The DNA here is from genome assembly GCA_948098905.1 of Tiliacea aurago. Lineage (NCBI taxonomy): Eukaryota > Metazoa > Arthropoda > Insecta > Lepidoptera > Noctuidae > Tiliacea > Tiliacea aurago. The sequence goes on along the minus strand of OX402579.1, from coordinate 3,936,898 downwards.
TGGGAATGCGTAGTCTAATCCAATGAGCACTTGATGAATAAACCGTTGGAAAGTCTGTCCGGCATTTTTCAATCCTGGACACATTCGTGGAAATTCGAATACGCCGAATGGTGTTGTGATGGCTGTCTTCTCGATGTCCGGTTCATATACTGGTAGTTGTTGGTATGCACGATTTAGGTCGAGGGTAGTAAAGATTTTTTTTCCGTGTAGTAGGTAAGTGAAATCTTTGAATCGTGGTACTGGATATCGATCTGGTTTGGTGACATCGTTCAATCTTCTGTAGTCGCCACATACGCGAATGTCTCCATTTTTTTTCGGTACGACGTGCAGTGGTGTGGACCAGGGACTTTTGCTTGGACGGCATATTCCTTGCTGCATCATCGTCTCAAATTCCTTCTTCACGGACAGGTATCGATGTGGTGGTAAAGGTCGTGTTTTGCTGTAGATTGGTGGTCCGGTGGTTTCTATATGGTGTTCCACACGGTGTTTTGGAATATCCTTCATGCATGATGATCTCAAGATATTCGGGTACTTGCTGATCAGCTGGTAATATGGTTGATCAACGTCGATACTTCTTATTGACGGCTCGGCGGTATAGGTGACTGGTGCCTTGACAATGAGGTTTGTGACCTTGTCGACGAGACATCGACTGGCTATGTCGACAAGTAGTTGGTGATGTTTTAGAAAGTCAGCACCGATGATGGGCTTGCTGACTGCAGCGACGATGAACTTCCACGTGTATGGTCTTCGCAGGTTGAGGCGCTTCCAATTGTAGCGTTTTTTCACCGTACGTTGGGATGACTGTATTGTTCGCTGCGTACAAGCAAAAATCGGTCGGCGTTGCATTCCCGCCTTTTTTCCTGGGTATGACGGAGACGTTTGCACCAGTGTCAATTAAAAATGACAGACGTGAGTTTCTGTCGGTTATGAATAGGCGGTATGATGTGTTGTTTGCGCCGGTACCCGCCTTGTCTAACGCAGGTTTTAGTTTCCCGAGAGAGTTTTTTCCTCTTCGAAACTGCATGGACGCGTGCATCGTTGTGCTTCCTTTCCGAACTTCCGATGATAATAACAGATTCCTGTTTGTTCGGTTCGTCGCGGCGTGTTGCTGCGCTGTGCGCGATGTTGATTGTGCCTGCTCGACGAACGTGACCTGGATCGGTATCTGCTGTATGGTCGGCGTCGCTCATGGTTAGATTGACTTGCCTTGAGTTCAGCGATTTCTCGGGTGAGCATGTCAATCTTCTCTTCAATGGATGTAGGCACATGGTGGGCGGAAGGTGTTGTGGCTACTGCAGCGACCGCGCCGTGTGGTTGCGCTTGTTCAAGGATCTTGTCTGCCATTATTGCCAGCTCGTTGATGTCGGAGCGTTTCACAATGTTATCGCTAACAGCGAGGACTGCTCGTACGGATTGCGGTAAATGGTTTGTCCACATAATACGCAGCGTTGAGTCTTTTATGTTGTCGGTGGTGAGACTTTTCATGCGTCGTAACAGCTGCGATGGTTTCCAGTCACCGAGTTCCATTTCGGAGAGTAATCGCTGTACTTGACGTTGCTCGGATTCTTCGTAAGCTTCGAGCAAGCGGGTTTTTAATGCTTCGTAGCGATTTTTGTCCGGTGGGTGGAGGATGATGTCGGATATTTCATCGAGATCTTGCCGTTCAAGTTGTCCGATGACGAGCTCGAACATGGTTTGGTCCCCTTTCTTCTGCGGAGACATGATGGCTTCAAATTGCGCGAACCACAGTCGTATCCTATCGCGCCAGATAGGTGGGATGCGCAGCGACGTCGATACACCAGAGAGTTCCTGGACTTGGTCGTTGCTCGATACAGCCATGATTTGAAACAGCTGGTTGAAGGCTTCAATTAAATTTTCTGATCTGGAGTTCCTTGTGGGGAATCACGTCGGGGTCACCACTGTAGCGCTTGGTAGGTATTACAAGTAAAACTCCAGATGATAGTAAATTGTATGTATTGTCATAATTATTGTGTGCAGACTTAAAGCTAAAATTCCTAACAGATAGTGTATGTTGCGCATATTACATATTTAAACGAACCAATAGGAGATTAGTATTGGTGTCCCTTGGACTCAGCGGTCGCGCGGTGTGGCATTTGTATAAATATCCCGCAGCGCCATGCGGAATCGTCTACTCTCTTAGATCCGGATGACCCCGTCACTCTCCTTCAGGAAAGCAATAGGGCCACGAGTACAGTGCACAAAATACACAAACCAACCTTCCGTCCTCGCCGCCGAGGTACCACGCGAACTTCCCGAGTAAATGGTAATAAAAGTCCTCCCCCCCGTCCCTTGAATGTCGATGCGCCAGCCGCCCGGTTAGAGGCTGAGAGCGCCGTAGCAATAAATATAATATCCCCTGATAATAATCATGATCAAAATGTTGATCCAGCCCGTCCCCAAATTGTTACTAATTTTGTGATCCCCCAACGACGCCCTAAGCCGAGGTCCGTACCCCACAGGGGGTGCCCTTAGTGCGCTGTCGTTTAGTTTTAATATATATAATTTGCGCCCTGGCTGGAGGCTTTAAGATTAAAAACCTTAGGGCAGCCACAGGAATATCCGGTTAAGTAGCAACGACCTCTCTAGGTCTGCTACGAGATGCCATTCATAAAAAAAAAAAAAAAAATGCGGAATCGTCAGTGAACCTTTGGCTGTGCCGGTGGACGGATGTGTTGTGCTACAATACTCTTAGCGCTTTTTTCAAAGCCCAATTTCGGACTTGGAATTGTGACGCCCATTTTCAAAGCCCAGATTTGGACGTGGACAAGCTAGTGGCTAAACCAGTGCGATTAACAATACAATACCTATTCACGTAACTATGAGATACTAATTAAACACTGAAACACAAGTCATAGTTCTATTGTCAAACGAATATCAATGAAAGTCGTTACTAGTCAAAATCCTAAAAGCCTACTTGGTCTAATCTTAATTATATCGGGCTGTCCAATAATTGGATTTTAAAGTTCAGATGACAGTCGTTTCATGAAAAAAAAATCTAACATTCAGCATTCATCTAAATCGTTAGATCACAAGCCGATTCCAACCAGGCTGAGGAAAGGTCGAGACAATTAATTATCAAAAGTTTTTATTCGCCATATGGGTCAGTAATACAAAAAACTCGTACGGTGCTCTGCGAGTCCAATATAACAATGCCTTCAGGGTGATGTTGGGACTACCACGCTTTTGCAGTGCGTCGGGGATGTTCGCGGAAACCGGCGTGCCGGATTTTTACGCGCTGATGCGTCTGCGTATAGCGTCCCTGATGCGGCAAGTGCGCGATAGTCCCAACAGTCTTTTGGCTACTGTTGCCAGCAGGATGGACAGCCCCATAATGTGGCATTGGATGACGACTCACAGTGTCATTCCAATGCCTTAAATAATTTTATTTATATTTATGTTTATTTTATTTAACGTGCATGTTATTTTATTTGATGTGTATTGTGTTTTTTTGTTGTAATGTCTTGTAACATATGGACTATGTGTCTGATAATAAAAATTATATTCTATTCTATTCTAACTCACCTATAACATCCAACGCGATCTTATAGTTCCTGGTCGGTGATACGTGGAAGTCAACCCGACATCTGTATATCGCACGGTCTCTTGCTTTGATCTCCAGCATCCGTAGCCCAGCAGTGGGTGTGCTGTGCCAGTGGGCTCGCCCGAGGTATGCCTCATCTACCCAGTGTGCTGATGGACCTGGCACTCGAGTGTCGAAACTGTTGATGAAAAAAAAAACAGTTAGCGGGTGAATATTGGCAGACGGGTGACCATTAAATTGGGAGCTGGGAAGACTACGTTACTGACAATAAATGAAATCAAACTAAATTTGTATTCGTTAAAACAATAAAATTTCACATGTTGATGATAATTTTGTTCAAATAAAGGGCAAAGATTTTTCTTTTCAAACAAAATCTTTTTTTTTATGTTGATTATTGCAAAAGAGTACAATACCAACTATCAACTCTGCCCTAATAAAGTTGCAGTAGTTAAGCCAGAATTTTAAGGTTTCAAAGGAAATTCACAGGACATAAAAGAGTTCGTGTAATAAGCTTTTATTCTCCTCCTTAATAGTTTTTAAAGTTTCTTTAAAAACATTATTTGATCTAATTATGTATGGCCATTAATATATTTTCAAAAATATGATTGCGAACACGTTTGTAAAAACATAAAATGGACTGTTAACCTCCACCGGTAAATATAATATAGTTTATGGTAAAAAACCGTAATGGGTTGTAAAATTTTATTTGCATTTTAAAAGCATAAAAGGTTTTTTACAGCCAGGTTTAATTAAGCATAATATTTCATAAGGTTTCATTTTTGAGGTTAAATACGGTACAGACTGTACTGTTTACATTGTGAAGTTGAAGCGCTGAAATTCTCAGTATTTCTCTGTGTGAAAATTGGATCTGTAAACAGCTGTGTGCCACTTTTTGTTATAATATACCTTTTAATAATAAATTATTGGAACTTTTAATTTGCTTTTGTTGTCTTAGGTAGCTTTTAACTCTTCTCGTAAAGGATTCTACATACCAGCGCGACTTGTCGCGTGACGCGACACGGCACAAAGGCCCCGCGTATTGCGGGACGAGCGGTGCCTTTGTATCGCGTCGCGTCGCGCGACAAGTCGCCCCGGTATGTAGAAGCCTTAAATCGTACATGCTAGCTGTTGCCCTAAACTTCGTAGGTACTTATGTAAACATATTTACTAAACATGTTAGACCAACTCAGAGTTGGAGATTCGAAGAATCCGTACCCGCAATCCTTTAATTAGGTACCTACATTCTTATAACCTCTTAAAAACTTATTTCCTAAATATACTTTTAAAACAGAACTCACATTTACCCGTCTGTTAAAAACAACATAGTCATTAGTTAAAAAAAGTCAGGTAAATTTGCTAGCCAAATCATACAAAGAAAGTTCACAGGAATGGAGATGACCACGTTTCATTTATTTCAGAACTCAGAACAACAAAACATCCTTTGTTAAATACATTTTCACAAACAAACTTAACCTTGACGGTACAAGGATAACGACACAAGTACGGCTGCCCCGTATCAGAACCCAGTAAATGCTTCAAACTAAATTTTCCAGGACACCGCAAAAACATAAATTGATTCACCCTTTGGAAAGATTTATTTAATTTAAATTAGTGTAGTGCATAAATAGTGAAAGAATAATAGTAACAATGCTGTGCTATACATGTAACACGTGAACAAAGTGTTTTTAATTATCAGACTCTAAGAAAGTGCTACGGAATTGTGTAAAAGTGTAAATTGACACTACTCTTAATTATAACATAATCTGTCACGTAAAATAATAAGTGAGAATTAAATTGCTTATTAGTGTATTAGGCTAGATTGTAATAAATTATTAAGAAATTTAGTTCTTATTAATAAAGAAAAAACAATTATTTCTTGTTATAAGTAAGGAAAATGACAATAACTAGATAAAGTATAAAACAATGAATATACAGGGTGGCAGAGGGGACATCGACGCGCAAACTGTAACAAAGAATTCAAATACATTGATGATATTACTACTATCGTAGAAATTTTTCGTCGGTTATACCAAAAAAATCAGCTTTTTCATAGAAAAGTGCAATACCTACGCCGTGGGTTGCCATAATCGCGACGCTTGGCAGGTGGGTTGGCAATCGCAGTATGGTGTAAAATGTATGGAACCGCATTATTTTTTTAAAATTACCGACTAATAATTACAATGCAAGGGGTTTCAGAATCGTGCACTGAATCCATGGTAACAGGGTTGCGTGTCGATGTGGCTACCCTGTACCTATAATAACACAAATAATAATAATATGATAGATAATATTAGTATAGGTAAATGATTAATTGTCTTGTCTTGAAATCGAATACATTGTAGTACTTATACGATTTCAAGACAAGACAATTAACCATTTCAAAACCTAGTAAGTTCCAAACACAAATGATCAAAATGACTTACGAGCTTTTCCAATGAGTTATGGTACAATATTTGACTTGGATATTTGACTTGGACATTTGACTGTTTTTTTAATTTCGATTTTTCGAAATCAACAAAAAAATTAAGCCATGGTAAAAAACAATGTTTCAATATCTCAAAAAATACCGAAGTTGTTTGCGTTTTAAAATCTAATAGACAGAGACAGCACTGCTGCGATCTGACGTCATAACACAAAAACGCCATAGTAACTTCGCGCCATTTTTACAATGATCGTTTTGCGTGACAAGGTTAGTAGAATAATTTCAATTCCATTTACATTCTCCATTTTTCTACCGATTTCATGATTTTTTTTTAACAAATCGTCTTTTTTAGTAACACCTTTAAAAATAAGTATTAATTCATGTATATATTTTTGATAGCAGGTAATACCCTATTGCTTATTAGGTCTAGCGGCATTACCTAATATCTTCGTTATTTGCCAAGATTTAACACAGTCTGATCAGTCTGGTCAGACTTACTATGAAAGTAAGGATTAAAATGTGAACAAAAAATCTTCTTTCTTTTGAAGAAATTATTATTTTTTAAATGTAACTTACTGGGTTTTAATATGGGGAAGCCGAGCTGTATCCGTTTGTCAGGTAGAAATGTATACAAAATTCATAGTACCTATTCAAACCGATAGTAATCACTTAGTTGAGTGATGGACTCTCATCATCTCATTATTTTTGGGAATGAAAGCGGACCGCGCGGATATTTTCAATTTTCATCCTTTTACTGTTGTATGTTGTGATGATAGCTCGTTTTAACATACGTGGATACTAGGTACTGTTTTTTAGTTTGTCAACAATTGTTTAGGTTGATTAAATTGGTGCTTGTTAGTTAGTTATATACAATCTGGCTCCAGAGCCAGATTGTATATAACTATACAATCTGACTCTGGAGCCAGATTTATTTCAGGATTACATGTCGTACATCCAGATGTACGACATGTAATTAAAACGAGCACAGTACTAGTCCATCGAAACATTTTAAAACACGAAGATTAGTAGTTAATGGAAAATTTTAAAATTGCAATTTTCAAACAAAATAAATAGCAGAATCAACTGCATAAAAAGTAAACACTCTATATCTACGAAAAGTTACTGACCTTGCGCGGCGCGCCTTACAATGTTTACCTATTATTACGGACTCAGATCTACATCATGTTGAAAAATAACAAAATGGAAAATAATTTCCTGTGGCTAAAGTATTCATTAGATTTGATTTATTTTTTGTATACGGGTAAAAAACAAGATACTCTTTACGTGGTTTATAGGAATGTCAATTGTCCTGTAACACCTTGTATATACTATTAGATAAAGTTAGATACTATTGCTACCGTATATTACAAATTTATTGAAAACACAGCCATATAAAGAGTACGGTGTTACCATGTGCATGGTCTTCCGTGAAGCGGTGATCCTCCTTGCCGGACTGCCGCCATGGGATCTGGAGGAAAAAGTCCCCGCGCACATCTGGGACTTGCGCGAGGAGGTGTAACGCCGGGGTGAAACTCCGCTGCCGCGAGAAATCACCGGCCCTGGTTCAGGCCATGGTTCGGAGCGAGAGTGCATGGGAGGCCGTCATCTCGTTCTGTGAAGCAGTAATGCTCACGAAGGAGGAGGCGGAACGCGTGAAGGGTGAGGCAGGGTTTGCGCTCTCATGCCCCTAGTCGCCGCAGGAGACGCCCCGGGCGTCGGGAGTCACAAGCCGATTTCCGGCCACCGTAGGGGCGGGCCTGCGGACGGTGAGCGATGGGTAGCTCGCCGTCCGATAAGGACCAGGCCCGAGTCGACGGCGCGTTGTGTTCCACGCGCGCCTCAAAGAGATGTCATTACGAATTGACCGGGTCCATTAGGGCCAATGCCCGCCAGGGTTGCAAGTTTGTCCGAAAGGGATATCGTGGCCCTGGCACACAGGCACATGAAGGAACACGGGTGGGTTTTAGTCAGTAAAAGTCTGACATGGGCGGAGCGGGAGGGCCGCTCCGCCCAGAGCGAGAGAAGTTATTTGATAATTTCCCACCCAGAAAAAAAAAGAAAGCCATATAAACATAATCATCCCAGCGTTAATTCGTTTTCTCCTCCACCTATGATCGTTATTTCTCCTTACACTTAAAAAATACTAATACATAGATATGTATTAGTATTTTTTTTTCGAGTTAGCTATCTCCTATGTTGCACCTACCATGTTTTGTCTCTGCATCACCTTAAGGTTGACTGGTAGAAAATGCCTCAGGCATTAAGTCCGCCTTTGAACAGTATTTTTTTTTACTTGTGCATAAATTTTTAATAAATAAACAAACATCATTAGTTGCCAACACCACAAGTTACCATTTAATAAGAGAACCCAGCAAACACCTTCGCCTTCACGAAAAGGACAAATATTTAGATAATGTTTTGTGAAAAATGAAAATGTTTTTACATTTCCTAAAGAAGAACAGGAAAGCATGCTCTAAAACATGTAATTAAACAACGTTCCTTAATACGAAACAGAGACCAAAACAGTAATTAAATCAGCTCCTAAATATTACGTGCAACTACGGAAAATGAATTACTGCGGCAGAACTAAACGATACGATAGGAATCTCTCACCATTTGTAAAGCAGCAGAATAGTTCCACAATTATTCGGAAAACCACGTGCAAGGTGTGTTTCAGTAGTACAATCGAGGAGATTCAAGATCTTTGAGTAAAATAAAGTGATTAACATTTCTAATAAATAAAATGAAATGAAATTATTTTATTTCTGTAAGTAGGTTTGTACAAACACTTTTACACGTCAATCATATTTTAAACACTAGATGAGGTCGGCGTTTCCTATCTGAATACTCTGAGACGAAAGGCCGAAAGAAACTCAGAGGTCACAGTCTCTGTTAAAGTCCAGACATAATCTTAGTCAGATCATGTAAAGACCATGTAGATTGGTGTCTGAAATGGTTTTTTGAAGAAAGAACCACACAGATTAAGTGGACCTATCCAGTCAGTGTAGGCATTTGTCAGTAATTGTGCAGCTCAACTCAGAACTTAAGGAGCAATGCTTAATAGAATATTAAGCAATGGATTTTGGTGCAATTCTGAGTTTAGAAGCTGCTTACTTTACGTATTAGAATTGCAATATCTCAACATTACGTAAACACATCTAGAAGTGAAATGCTTTGCATTTATTTTAATTAAACCAATTACAGGCACTTTGAATTGCCAAAGAGTCAGTCAGTTAGTCAAAAAGTTGAAGCTATGTGCACATTCCAAAACGTAGATCTCTATGGAAAAGAACACAAGAAACTCCAACACTTTTGAATCAAGATATTACAAAATCCTGGGTACATTATTCTTGACCCTAAATATATCAAAGTAAAAACTTCAAGCATTTCGGCTGTGCAACACATGTCGGCTGTCATATAGACGGTGTATGTGTCAATAACATAAGTTACGCGGACGACATGGTGTTGCTCAGTCCCTCGATGAGTGGACTGACGAAGCTTCTCACGATCTGCGAGACGTATGCGGAGGTGCACGGCCTTAAATACAATTTAAAAAAAAGTGAGGTGTTAGTGTTTACGGCACCTAAACAACAGCCCCGTCGTGTACCTCCAGTATATCTCAACGGCGTTGAACTGAATGTGGTAACTTAATTTAAATACTTGGGTCATGTTGTCACCAGTGACCTACGTGATGATGGGGACATAGAACGCGAGCGCAGGGCGTTGGCGGTGAGGAGCAATATGCTCGCCCGTAGGTTTGCTCGCTGCACGGCAGACGTCAAAGTCAGTTTATTTAAAGCGTTCTGTCAGTCATTCTACACGAGCGGCCTATGGGTGTCATATACGGGCCGAGCCTACAACGTTCTGCGCGTGCAATACAACAACGCCTTCAGGATGCTGTTGCGGTTGCCGCGACGTTGCAGTGCGTCGGGAATGTTTGCTGAAGCACGTACGGATGGCTTTCACGCCATCATGCGTAAGAAAGCGGCTTCCCTACTGCAACGTTTGCGTAGCACTCGGAACGGCATCCTGAAAATGATTGTTAGCAGAGTGGACTGCCCCATCCAAAGGCACTGGGTAGAATTAGGTATAAGTTTATGTTAAATATAATTAAGTACTAACAACAATAACATAGCATGTAAGCACAGTTTGTTACTAACCACTAACTACGTATGGACTGCTTAGGTCTGAAATAAAGATATTTTATTTTATTTTATTTATTTCATAAAAGCCTCAGGTGTCGTCACTAATTTTCAAAGGCTGCTACTGAGAAATTCATGGTGGTCAAACCCACCACCGCCTCCTCCGACACTGACTGAGGAGCTCATGCTCGGTAATAGTTACACTGACGAGCAAAAGATCAACCAGGTTGTCGGGACGTTTAAATGTTGCTACCTAAACCATTAATTTCACGCACAAGTAATCCCATATTTATCATGATTCGCAGCCGAAAGATGTCCACTGCTGTACTTAGGCCTCGCCTAAAGGGGGGGGGGAGGGTTGCCATACTCGCCGTTGCCACCGATCGCAGTATGGTGTTAAAATGCATAGAGAATGCTGCTGCCTATTCTAAAAAAAAGGGTGGTAACCCTTAGGAGCCCAGAAAAAAGAAAAAACATTAAGTGAAAATGGAGTGAAAGCACGGGCGGGCGATGCAATGCGACGAGGTGGGTCGAGCGAACAAGAAATTTCACGCGGACGAAGTCACGGGCAGAAGCTAGTGAGTATGTACTATGAACCTAATTTCAAGTTTCTAATAGTAATTACTGTTGACCAGGCCCAGGACCAGGCCCGGGTCGACAGCACGTTGTGTTCCACGCGCGCCTCAAAGAGATGTCAGCACCAACTGACGGGGTCCGTTAGGGCCAATGCCTGCCAGGGTTGCGAGTTTGTCCGAAAGGGATATCGTGGCCCCGGCACACAGGCAACGGAAGGAACACGGGTGGGTTTTATTCAGTAATTATCTGACACGCCCTCCCGCTCAGCCCAGAGCGGGAGAAGTTATTTGATAATTTACCAAACGAAAAAAAAAAAAAAAACTGTTAAGGTGTACTATAAAGAGTACGTACTATTATAATATATCTATGATTGTATAGGTAAGTTAACACCACGTACAATAATGAGCACGCGACAGATCATGAACACGTCAAACGCAAACATCAATACCATGTCCGTAGTTAATTGATTATCGGGTAATTAGTGTAGCAGCAACAAGCATGATCTCGTTATACTAATTCTAAATATTTGTCCCAATTTGTATTCGGCATAAATAAAATATAATGATACAATAGTTGGTTTAGTGATGTGAGAGATGAATAAAAGGCAATTGCCTGCAGCTGAGATGAGAATCCGTGTGGTGCCGGACGTAAAGAATAGCACCATCCCATTTCTTCCCGTGGGTGTCATAAAAGGCGACTAAGGGACTTACTAGAGAATGGGCAGCAGCATTCTCTATGCATTTTAACACCATACTGCGATCGCCAACCCGCCTGCCAAGCGTGGCGATTATGGCCTTTTGGGGGAGGCCTATGTCCAGCAGTGGACGTCTTTCGGCTGGAATGATGAGGGATGTGTATGACACGAATGGATAGATAAGATGAACTTTGAAAGTGGCACCGGTGCGGAAATCGGATGTCATGGTATGGGATGTGATGCGGAGGAATGAGAAAAATGTCGTGAAAGTTTTGAGTATGAATGCCAATGGTTATAAGAGTAGGGGAAGACCAAAGAATCGATGGATGGACTGTGTGAAAGATGATATGGGTAGAAAGGGGATGACTACTGAGATGTCGACTAATAGGGAAGTGTGGAAGAAAGGGACATGTTGCGCCGACCACAAATAAATTGGGGTAAGCAGGAGAATGATGATGAGTTGCTTAAATGATGATAAGCGCAACTACTACATGGATATTTGGGTTCGATTTCAAGTCGGGCAAAGTGGAAGTTTTATCAATTAGGAATTTCTCGGTAACCGTCCGGAGTCTGAATAGCAATATACAGTATGTAACAAAAACCCTGTTGTTCCTTTTAGGGACGTATACATTAACCTACAAGCACAACATTGGTGGAACTATAATTAAAAAAATTTTAGAATTGGCTAGTCGTAAGTCAAAATTAAAAAAGAACGTAAGAGGTAAGAAATCAAATTAATAATTAAATATTTATTTTAATTAGTTTTGTTGATCAGTTTTTATAAATTACTTGCTTTATTACGTATGTATACCGATTCTTTAAACGTAGGTAGAAGGAACAACAGGGTTTTTGTTACATATTGTATATATAGCGTGATATGTATATAATATAATAATAAGTAATAGCGTGGACACTGACAGTCGGGCTAGTCCACAAATTCAAGGTCGCCCAGCGCGCTATGGGGCGGGCTATGCTTGGAGTCTCTTTGAAGGATAAAATCAGGAATGAAATTATCCGGAAAAGAACCGGAGTTACAGACCTAGCTTGCAGAGTAAGCAAACTGAAGTGGCAGTGGGCTGGCCATGTTTGTCGAAGGACCAATGGCGGATGAAGCAGACGAGTCAATCAGGCGATGAGGCAGGCGGAGGACAAGGTGTTGTGGCACAGCCTGGGAGAAGCCTATGTCCAGCAGTGGACTGCGATAGGCTGAGTTGATTGATTGGTAATAGACAATGCAATAGGGACCTATTGGTTGTTTTCAAAATCTAGCAAAATATCTTTGTATGGTCTCCGCCTACCCCTTCAAGGAATAGGTACAACGTAGCTTTTCTATGCAGGTTTAGTTCACTTACCGAGCTTCTTTTGAGAAATTCATGATGTAAAACCAATTACTAACGCTTTGCTCGACCCAGAAATCACCTAAATTCCGTTGGTTTAGGTAATTAAATAAGGGTAAACAAAAAAAAACACGTGACGAGACAGCTGTGAAGTAACCGACTAATAACGTAATACCTGTCACTTCAGTTATCATACTACTTCATAGATAAGCTCTTCAATTTAGCAACGTAATAATTCGTGGACGTTTTGAGAACCTGTATTTTTTGGGCTCTTTACAATAGACAGATTACAAAATATTATAGTATTATTATTAATCTAATTAAGAAATTGTGCTCCGGCATTTACGTCAACGAAGAGTAGTATATGAATAAAAGATAAAGTTTAACGTAGATTAATAAAAGAGGAAACCATCGTAAAAATCAAAAATCCATTTAATTTGTTTATAAGTTTCAACGTGTTTTTAAACAAGAAAGTGTCATCTATAAAAACTCTTTTTACGATTTGTTTACCTTTATTTAACTACCAAAACCAATGGAGTATAGAAACCCAGGTTACTACCACTTAAGACACAGATATATGCCATTGACCTTGAGTGGTTAGCTTGCGTGCTCTGTACTGAGCTCATACAACGCGTCGTACGTTCAGCCAGTAATAGGACTCGCTCATCAAGGAGCGCTGTCCCCAATTTGACGCATTATTAATTTATTATACACAAAAAAAAGGTATTTTAATAAAACGCGTATACTAAAATATCAATAATTAAATTATCTTTTAATTAGGTTTCAGAAAAATATGCTTGGTAGATTTTGCGCCATTCTCAGTTTTTTATCCGCGTTAGACATAACTTTACAAATTCATTTCACTATGTAATATAAACATAATCTAAAATATTCACATATTAAACTATTGAAAAAATGCTCTAATTTAACATATATTTTTTTCAAATAATTAACATTATCCGTTTAGACGTGATCTTTAGTATAAAATCATTAAAAGTCGGTTATCGTCCCCTTAACCAACGAGGCAATCAAATGATCTTATTATCATAATGTAACGTTACAAAAACTGACGAAAATCAACATTTTGGTTTTCACAGTATTATTATATCCATTCCCCGTTCTAAGGTCGTGAGGCAGTCACGTCCTGAGCTGTTGTTTTACTTATCTAACCCTCTATACAGCGACACGTTTTCGCACTACCGCGGCACAGAAATACGTCTTCAACCAGACGGGAGCTTACGTCAAAACACTTACTTGTATGGTAATTTTATGCCTGCCAATCTATTTGAAGATGCGACTCAACTATGTAAATTGAATAGTTCATCTCTATTTACTTTCAATCTAATTTAATGAAATACATTGTAATTGAATAGCTGCGGCATTAATTTCGTGGTTTCGCTAAGCGCAAATCGTGACAGTTAGTCACAAAGCTAGAAGTTCTTGAGTGGAACTTTGCATAATTGGCACCCCAGTTCTGTGCTCTGAAGCGACAAGAAGTGGCGTAAATTTTATTATCAAATTATTAACTTATTACGCACTGAGTCACCTGAAGTCGTTAGCAGGAATACGAAACATGGCGCGTGTTTTAGTGTTATAGGTACGCGTAGTAATTTATTATAATATTCGTGTAAAGTTCCACGGAATATGCTTGTGGGTTGGTATTGCTGGCTGTGAAATTAATTCGTGTAATTATATCGACGATTTATTAACTGAGCTTGGAACATGTAACTTTTGAACGTGTAACCTTCGTTTTTGTTTTTTAACCGATTTCAAAAAAGGAGGAAGTTATGTGTTTGTCTGTATGTATCTTTTTTAATGTAATACTATGTTCATCGATATTTTCGTCAATGAATTGTGGACCGATTTTGAAAGTTTTTTTGTTATTAGAAGCTTGCGCGGCGGTCCTATAATTTTTTTTATGATCTTTGCTTGGGTAGTTTTTAAGTTAGCTTCGATAATACGCATTTAATCCACTTTGTGTAGGTATCTTGATGATGATAATTATAATAGTTCCTATCACTGTTGTTTACATAGCAAGTAGTGGTGTACCAATTGGTGTGGGGTTGGTACCATAACTAAAAAGAGAAAATTAAAAAAGATAATATATATTACGATACTTTGTTACTCTTTCTTGCTGATGCTGAATGCGTACCTAGTTCATACTATAAAACTATAAAAACTCACAAAGAGGCTTACTACCGTTATGATCCTACATAAATATTAAATTTCTCAATATGACAAAAGAGAATAATATAATCTAGATTTGAATATAAGATTTTTTGGGTAATAATACAAATCTATTATAAATATAATAAAAAAATATTATATAAAAATCAAAAGTTACGGTTAAAGCAAGACGTCCAGTTCTCAAAATCTTCAAAATTCTCCCCAAAACTTTTAACTTCCCTCAACTCTAACCCATGCACTACCGACGCTGACGCTTCAAAATGTAAATCACTCCAAATTAATAGTACCTCCCGAGACTGAATGTTACGGCTTTGTGGTCCGCTTTGAAGCTAACCGGTGCTAAATCGCACAGCAGTTTAGCTACCCGTATTGATTCAAGCACTAGACAGTTTATATCAGTGGACTCCAATAGACATAGTACATTGGACAAGTTGTGCTCAAATAAAGCGTGTGATTGCAAATTTGAGTGAGCTAGTATTGATCGAATCGTCGCGCGAATGGGATATTTTGTTTGATAGGGCTGTTGTTTTATTTTATCTATTTTAGTCATACTGACATTAAAATACAAATTTATAAACCTAACCTAACTAAAACTATTAACAAACTAAAATTATGACGTCGAAAAATTCCTCCGCATCGCTGTCGACTGGATAAATATAGCTTTAAATTAATTTGAAAGCTAAACAAATAAAACGTAAAAAATAATATGATCACTTAATACAATATCAGTTTTAAAGCTATATTTGGATCGTAGTATAAAAGACAGATTTTAGTATACTGGGCTAAAAATTAAAAATACAAGTCCGTATCTTCAAGATTTTTATTAAGATAAAGGTCGACTGCTATAAGCAATTTTTTGAGCTATAAATAGGTTGTTTTTAGTTCATAAAGTGACAATAGAAGATTAGTTTTAAACCCGCTGACGCCCGAGCGCTCTTTACAATGGCCAACAATATTTTTATACATTAAACATTATAAATTTTTAGAGTTCCGTACCTCAAAAGGAAAAAATGGAACCCTTATAGGATTACTTCGTTGTCCGGCTGTCTGACTGTCAGTTTGTCAAGACCCTTTGTCTCAGGAAAGAGTGGAGGTATCAAGTTGCAATTAATATCAAATACGTAGGTCAACGGTTCCTTGAAGCTCTAAAAAAATCAAGCTTCTAAGTCAACGCCATAAAAAAATACGGTGATTTATGCGACATATTTTGACACTCGCAAATAAATCAAAACCTTATACTTCCCGTTGGTCTAGAATTATAAACTTTGGCATGAAGCAAGATCTCATAGCACCACTAAAGGAAAAAGTCCGAAAATTGTTAATTTCTACATTGTTCACATAAAAAAAGGCGATTACAAACTTACATTTTCAGTTGTAAAATTGACCGTGGCATATATCGATGTAGGGAACAACATGTTTTTCAACTACAATGTTAAGTTTGTTTTTTTGGGATAAATTCATCCCAACTACGGAACCGTTCATTGTGCGTGGTCCGACACGCACTCGGCCGGTTTTTTTTTAATTCTACCACTTTATTGCAATATTTGTATGTTTTTTCATAACTAATACTATCAAAAAGAGGGGCTCGTGGTTAAATAATAACAGCGGCACGGGTCGAAGGTTCAGCTGCGCATGCCGCGGTTGGTTCATGGATGGGTGACCCTTGGTAGACCCTTGCTATGCCTCAGAAAGCATGTTAAAGCCGTTGTTGGTCCCAGCTGTCTTCATAGATTAACGTTACGAATAGTCCACCTTACTAGGGATCTTCGTCTTACCTAGGGATGTCGTGTTACCCAGTAAATGGGTTTTGGAGGTCAGATAGGCAGTCGCTCCATGTAAATTACTGGTATTCAGCTGCATCTGGGTAGACTGGAAGCAGACCCCAGCATAGTTGGAAAAGGTGGGCAGATAGAATGATTGATAGATTAATCGTAGGTATTAGGAAGCAAACAAGCAGACGGCCCATGTGATGGTACATGGTCACCGCTGCTTATGGATATCTCCAATAACAAAAACATTGCAGATGAGTTGTCATCTCAAAGACAAAACTGAAATGTCATACTTGAACTTCTTGGCGGGAAAGTGAAGCGTCATGTTTAGCAATTTTGTTTTATTTTGAAAAATTTGTGTGTAGCTGAATATGAATTTGTAATAATGGTGGATCATTAACCATTAAGTGATTGTGAATGTGTATTTAGTGAAGGCAAATGAAACAAAATAGTGCAACATCACTTCAAGTTCTCTCAAGCAGTCCGCGTGAGGTATCAGTAAAGTGCCAGGTTTTTACAGAAACTCAAGGGCAGCGGGCGGAAATATCATCTATAATGCATTGTATATAATTCATTTCATCATTATTTAAACAATATTTGTACTTGTTACCTAATTTTACTTGACACTGGCTAAATGTGCAAACCGCACGAAGCCATAACAAAAAAAAAAACAAAAATGTCTTGCGTATCTGTTACTAGCTACCCCGACAGACAATAATCAGCCTATAATGTTCCCACTGCTGGGACACTGGCCTCCTCTCTTCGAGAGAGAGAGTGGGCCACAATCCACCACGCGGGCCCAGTGCGGGTTGGTTGATGTCACATGTCTTAAAATTTTTGGTTCTAGGACATGCCGGTTTCCTCACGATGTTTTACTTCAACGTTTTGAGAGCAATGGTGACGAAATTATTTACACAAAGTAAAGCACCTGCTTGGGTTCGGACCCACGACCTTCAAACTCGTAAGTCGGGGCCGTTACCACTGGGCCACCACTGCTCTCATCTCTGCAATCATACAAAATTCCCGTAGAAAATGCACTTTCAGTTTTTCCTAATTCTCCAATTTTTTCGGCAATTTCCAATTTTTTTTTCCCGTAAGAATCTATTTCGAATATTTTAAAATAAAACATTCCCAAATCGATCCAGCCGTTCTGAAGTGAGGCGCTTACCAACGAACAGCCATTCATTTTTACCCGAAGGGTGCCGAACTTAACCATATTTATAAGCGTCCGTTGTCCGTCCATCCGTCCATCCGTTTGTCTGTCAGCGGGCTGTTTCTCATGAACCGTAATATGTAGAAAAATCAAATTTTCACAGATAGTGTAAGTATTTATATTGCAGCTTTAACAACAAATAATAAAAATAAAATATAGTTAAAACCCTTTAAGTTTTTAACTTTATTTACATATAAGAAACGTGTTTTTTCGGCGTTTTTTGCCCAATCTTAATACGGTCGGAACCCTTCGTGTGCGAGTCCGACTTGCACTTGGCCGAAGGAACTCCTTCACAACAAGCCCTACTAATAGGTACAAAAATCGTGATATCGTGGCCTGCCAGATATCGTAGCCCAGGCACAGGCAACTGAAGGAACATGGGTGGGTTTTTGTCAGTAAAAGTCTGACACGCTCCGCCCAGAGCAGGAGAAGTTATTTGATAATTTCCCACCCAAAAAAACGATTAAAAATCTTAAGAGTTTTGATATACGATACTAGCGACTCGCCCCTGCTTAGTGCGACTACGACTTGACAAAATGTCGAGATTTCTTTATTACAAGTAAGTAAACACAAAATACTCGAAATCATAGTGAAAACCGCGACAAAACCCGTTGCGTAGACACAGAATGACACGAAAAGCGACTTTAATTTATAATATTATAGGTAGAGGCATATAAAGGACATAGTACATAAAGTACCACGTACAAATCTACTCTACACCAGACTCTATCCTGCCAGTCTCGTCCCGATAGTTCGAAATCTTTCTCGGTCGGCTTTTCTCGATTTTTTCCATGACCGGATTTGATCTGAAGTGTACGAAGGAAAATCTCACGACCCTTTAAAGCCGGAACACTGTCTCGGATCATCCGGTTTTCTTTCTAGGGCACTTTACGTGTAGTGAATGTATCGTTAACACCACCTGCTTTCTTTGGGGTAGGCAGATATGTTTTACATTTTATGGATTTCTGAATGTCGGTTGCGATATTTGTGTAAAAATGGAGCTGCATAACCACTTTATTTTTCCTTTGTGAAGTATCACTAACTGTGATAGGTACTTTATTTAGATTAAAATCTAGACTATTAGCTGACAAGTATTTAAATATACTTAAGGAGAAACCAAAATAAATTGGGGGCTTTTCCGTATCCATTTATTTCTCTATTAGAGCATGACTGTATGGATAAAATTTTTGGTTAAATGTTTATTGACCATTTGATAAATACTCTGACTAAAAAAAGACGCAATTGGGGTAAATGTCCTCGATAGAATTCAATTCCCAAAATACCTCTACTTTTTTACATTTTATTCTGTAATCCTTTATAATCCTAAGTAATTTCATTGCCTTCAAAATATGCGTATTATGTAATTGAAAACTTTGGCTGAAAATAGTTTTGATACATAGCTTAATTTATTTTTAAACAATTTTTATTTGGTTTGGCGCTCTTCGTGGTTTTTCTCATCCTCCATACATTTTGTCGATTTAAGTGAACACAAATGTATGGAACAGCTGATTTTTATTTCGCGATTTCAAGGTTGGTCCCATAGAAAAAATTTATCAAAATGATGATTACAATGACCCCTTTTCGGGTTTAGTGTAATAATAACTTATGTTGAAATTTAAAAAAAATTGTGGATCGATTTAGAAAAAAATATATTATTACTAGCTTTCGCCCGCGGCTTCGCCCGCGTAGATGTCGAAAACTCGAACTAAGATTCTTTAAATACAAACCATAACTCTCCCTAAAATCCTTTGGAGGGGTAGTTTTGAAAAACGCAAAAGTTATGACAAACTTTGTTATTTAAGTAATGACTGCCTCGTTAGCCTAGTGGTCACAGGCGCGACTGCTGAGCATGAGGGGTGGGTTTGATTCCCAGGTCGGGCAAAGTGTTATTGGATTTTCCATTAGGAATTTCTTAGTAGCAGCCCGAAGTCTGGATTTATGCCCGGTTGATGACAATAGGCTCGCCCCCTATTACATGGGACTTAAACAAAACTGTCGAAATGTGGGTGTACTAAAGATACACCTCTACCTAACCCTTTGGGTCTTTGGGGCTTGATGTTATGTAAATAAGTACTCGGGCCAAATTTCAAGTTTATATATCAAAAGAAATAAGATTCTGTTCATACGAACTATATCGCCCCTTTTTACGCACTCAAAAGGGTAAATTGTTGAAACATCGTTTTTGACGTTTCTATTATTGGATTTATAGGTTATTTATACAAATTTTCAAGTTAATCAAGCCACACAGTAGAATCCTCTCTTGTAAATTGACTATCCCTTTTCACCCCATTATTAGGGGCAGATTTAATAAAAAACCGGATAAAAGTTATTCTTTATTTTTTGTTATCAGTATAAATTCTGAGTTTCAAGTTAATCGGACCGCGCGTTAAAATTATTCCATAAAAATGTTGATATCCCCCAATCTCCCTTTTGGGGGTAGTTTAAAAAAACAAAAAATGACAAACTTTATATTTTACTTAGGTTAGTATTCGTGCCAAGTTTCAGGTTTATTAACTCAAGGAACAAGGTTTTTCATACAAACAAAATCCCCTTTTTCACCCCCTTAAAGGTTGAATTTCCAAAAACCCCTGATGCCCACGTCATAATTTGGGGTTAATCAAGCCACACAGTAGAATCCTCTCTTGTAAAATTGACTACCCCTTTTCACCCTGTTAAGGGTCATTACCGCACGGTCTCCCGTGAGACGGCGAGCCTCCTTGCCAGACTGCCGCCGTGGGATCTGGAGGCAAAAATCCTCGCGCACATCTGGGAGTGGCGCGAGGAAGCAAAACGCAGGGTCGAGACTCCGCTGCCGCGAGAAATCACGGCACAGCGAACGGAGCTCCGGCGGGATCTCATGCTAGCATGGAGAGTGCGATTGTCGCAATCCAGCGCTGGGCACGCCACAATTGTGGCAATAAGTCCCCTCTTTGAGGAGTGGCTAGAGAGGCGCCACGGCGTCCTCATCGGACACGGTTGTTTCAGGAGGTTCCTGTTCAGGATAAAGCGGGAGGAAACGCCCGGGTGTCACCACTGTGTGGATCGCCCGGAGGACACGGTGGAGCATACGGTGGAGGTCTGCCCGGCTTGGGTGGAGCACCGCTGTGTCCTCACGGAGGCTATCAGCGGCGGCGATCTCTCGCGTCCAGCCCTGGTTCAGGCTATGGTTCGGAGCGAGAGTGCATGGGAGGCCGTTACCTCCTTCTGTGAAACAGTAATGCTCGCGAAGGAGGAGGCAGAACGCGTGAGGGATAGGCAAGGTTCGCGCCCTCGCGCCCCTAGTCGCCGCAGGAGACGCCCCGGGCGTCGGGAGTAGCAAGCCGGCTTCCGGCCACCGTAGGCGCGGGTTTGCGGTCGGTGAGCGATGGGTAGCTTGCCATCCGACAAGGAACAGGCCTGGTTCGACTGCGCGTTGTGTTCCACGCGCGCCTCAAAGAGATGTCAGCACCAACTGACGGGGTCCGTTAGGGCCTGCCATGTTTGTCCGAAAGGGATATCATGGCCCTGGCACACAGGCAATGGAAGGAACACGGGTTGATATTAGTCAGTAAAAGTCTGACACGCCCTCCCGCTCCGCCCAGAGCGGGAGAAGTTATTTGATAATTACCCACGCAAAAAACAAGGGGTCAATTTTCGAAAAATTTATAAATTCTTTTATTTATTTTGGATTACAGTATAAATACTGAGTTTCGAGTTAATCGGACCGCGCGTTAAAATTCTTCCATACAAACTTTGTCATCCTCAAATCCCCCAATATGGAGTAGTTTAATAAAAAACAAAAATGTCACACTTTATAATTTACTTAGGTTAGTATTCGTGCCAAGTTTCAGGTTTATTAACTCAAGGAATAAGATTTATCCCCCTGGTTCACCCCTTAAAGGTTGAATTTCGAAAAATCCCTTCTTAGCGGATGCCTATAGTTTCCAACAATAAGCCGAAATATTAGTGATTTTAACTTAAAAAGAAATTTCATTAAAAATAAAATTTTATCCCCTTTTTCATCCCTTATGGGTTCAAATTCTAACAACACCGTTGCGTTAGCTTCCAACCATAAGCCTAGACAATAAATGTAGTGATTTTACTTCGAAAATTAAGGACTTTCCATACACAACATCATTCCCCTTTTTAACCCTTCGGGGGTGGAATTATCAAAAACGCTGAGACATGTGTAAATTCTCAATCGTCAGCCTTAACACAAAATTTTAATATTCTAAATGATAAATGATTTTATTTCTGTAAGTAGGTTTGTACAAACACTTTTACACGTCAATCATATTTTAAAAACAGAAGTCGGCGTTTCCTATCTGACTACTCTGAGAAGAAAGGCCGAAACAAACTCAGAG
Source organism: Tiliacea aurago (assembly GCA_948098905.1). Classification (NCBI taxonomy): domain Eukaryota; kingdom Metazoa; phylum Arthropoda; class Insecta; order Lepidoptera; family Noctuidae; genus Tiliacea; species Tiliacea aurago. The sequence continues at coordinate 3,914,653 of OX402579.1, read as the reverse complement.
GTCATAGTCTCTTGAATCTTGGTCAGATCATGTGAAGACCATGTAGATTGGTGTCTGAAATGGTCTTTTGAGGAAAGAACCACACAGGTTGAGTGGACCTGACCAGTCAGTGCACGCATTTGTCAGTAATCGTGCAGCTCTACTCAGAATTTAAGGAGCTCAACGATGCGACTATCAATACCAAAGAAAGGCCATTTGGGTAGGCCACTTATATGACTCAAACTGCCAGACCATGATTAACACTAACTGAGAATAAAAGAAAGGGAAAAAAAATATTATGCAATAACCCACATAGTCTTCACATTCACAATAATTAAAATAATATAATACTTTACAAGTAAATATTCCTGTCATTGTGTATAAAATAATAATTAAATGTCACTGTTTATAAAATAATAAAGTTAGCAAAAACAAAAAAAAAAACAATAAAAATAAACTACCTCAATATGTACAAAAATTGGAGCAGCTCAATCCCAAGCCTTTTTGTCCTCAATATAATCTTTAACAGTATAAAAGGCTTTCTGGCACAACTTACGTTTAATGAATGATTTGAATTTATTAAGGCTTAGATCTTGAACGTGGCTTGGAAGTTTATTATAAAAGCGTATACATTGACATCGAAACGAGCCACCTATTTTCTTGAGCCTTGTTGTAGGTACAACAAATTTGTGTTTGTTCCTAGTATTTATATTATGGATATCACTGTATTTTTTAAATAATTTTATATTTTTATGGGCATATAATAGATTTTCAAAAATATACTGAGAAGGCACAGTCATTACATTAATCTCCTTAAATTTCTCTCTGAGAGAGTGTCTTGGACTTAATTTATAAATTGATCGAACAGCTCTTTTCTGCAAAACAAAGATAGTCTGAATGTCGGCAGCATTTCCCCATAACAGAATACCGTACGACATTACACTATGAAAATAGCTAAAGTACACTAAACGGGCTGTCTCTATGTCAGTTAAATTACGAATTTTTCTAACAGCATATGCTGCGGAGCTTAGCTTTTTTGACAGTTTATCTACATGTGGGCCCCACTGAAGCTTAGCATCCAAAGTCAAGCCCAAGAATACAGTGCTATCTTCAGGATTCAATTCTTCGCCCTTTATTAACACATTAGTTTTCACCTGCCTAACGTGAGGTAGCGTAAACTTAATGCATTTGGTTTTTTTTTCATTTAGAAGTAAATTATTAACATTAAACCAGTGAACTACTTTTGAGATCGCGCTATTTACATCGTCAGTAACCAGCTGCTGACGTTTAAGTTTAAACAAAAGTGAAGTGTCATCTGCAAACAACACTATATCATGATTATCCTTTATGAGGTAAGGCAAGTCATTAATATAAATAAGAAACAAGAAAGGACCAAGAATTGAGCCCTGTGGGACTCCCATTCTTACTATAGATCCGGGAGATCTTTTCCCATTGACGTCAACGCTCTGAATCCTATTACTCAAGTATGAAATAAGAAGATCCAGAGCGGTGTTCCGGATCCCGTAGTGGCGGAGTTTCCTGATTAACGTTTCATGAAAAACGCAATCGAATGCCTTGGAAAAATCACAAAAAATGCCCAAGGCATCGCATTTATCTTCCCATGCATTATAAATATGTCCTAACAGTTCAACACCGGCATCAGTAGTCGAACGGCCCCTTGTAAAACCGAACTGTTTGCTATGTAGTAATTTATGTTTATTAAAAAATCTTTGCAATTGGTCTAAAATTAATTTCTCAAAAATTTTACTAAAGGTAGGTAGTACTGAAATAGGTCTATAATTTGAGGGGTCTGATGTACTACCTGATTTAAACAACGGTATTATTTTACTATTTTTCATAAGGTCAGGAAACTCCCCACAGTCAATACAATTATTAAAGATAAGAGCTAAAGTAGGTCTAACTTTAAAACTGACGGACTTTCATATAAACTTCCATCCCCTATTTCACCCTCTTAGGGGTAGAATTTCAAAAAACCCTTTCTTAGTGGATACCTACTCTTCACAAAGAACACACCCTCCAAATTTCATGTCTCTAGGACCAGCGGTTTAGGCTGTGCGTTGATATATCAGTCAGTCAGTCAGGCAGTCAGTCAGTCAGTCAGTCAGGACTTTGAATTTTATATATATAGATGAACACAAATATTGAACACATATTAACCCATAATATGAAATATATGAACTTCTAGGAACCCATTCAGTGACAATATTAAATGCTATATTTTACAGCAAGTAGATTATGGCGAAGACAGATCGAATAACACCTCATTTGTCAAAACGAATGAAGGGTTGCTGAGAAAATGAGGAACTTCCACTTAATCGTTTCCTTTCCGAATGTCTTTACGTTCCATTTGATAAATGGCCATGTAATACATTGGAATTGTAGGTTGTTATATAAATTACTAGTTTATTTCACTGTGATTATTCACTATGGTGTCGAAAAACGTAGATATCCGGAATGTAATTAAAAAAAAAAAACTTACTTTTCTTTAGTTCTTACAAGACCTCAGTAACTATGACGTAAACTCTAAGAAGACCCTTAAAAATATAAAATTGAATTTTAATCTCAAATAATATTTTAGTTTATCCATTGAGAAAATTACTAAATTCTCTAGAGCCAATGAACCGACTTTGCGCTGAAATTGCGTTTAAATTATAATCACACTGATATCAAAGTTTGCAAACAAATAATTCTTCGCGCTATCTCTTTTATTGAAGAAGTATAAAACGGGGGCACGGCACCGTTGTCTTCAAAAATTGCTTCGAGCCAAGGTTGGGTCGGTGATAAAAAATTATATTCAAAGTTTCCCCCCTCTGTCTCCCAATTATAAGAACTTTTATTGGAGTTCGTAATGTTGTCAACACCTCGTATACCCACTTAAAATATAAGTATTTAATGTTATAGGTATGGATGGGATGTTTTGAATATACCTATTTAACATTTTTCTGTTAAACAGTCGCAAATAACATATTTTTTTGTTTTTGAAGAGTATTTATTTAACAGTCAGTGGCATATATTATAAAATAACATCTTTTTTTTTTAAAGAGTAATTAAAATATTCATACATTTTCGTACACATCATTTCTTCAATTCTGTACTATTATTGATCGAAGTTCTGTAAACCATGTGGGAATGACAATACGATAATAAATTAAAATGGTAATTCGGTCATAGGAGTAGATTTTTAAAAACCATCAAATACCTAAATTCAAATATCAAAATTACAGACCTAGTAGTAATTGGGTATGAGTTTGAGTGAGTATGAGTCAGTTTTACTCACACTATGAGTTTTTTCAATTAGACAACTTGTTATAGTGACTAGTTGGATATTATGTATTTGATGGAATTTGTTTGTAAAAAAAAAAGAAAATTCAAAAAAAAAGAAAAACGAAGTAATAACAGCCGCACGGGTCGATTCATCAGGTTAAGCTACACCTGCCGGGGTTGGTCCATGGATGGGTGACCAGCTTTACATACCGAAACTTCTTTGTGCCTCGGACAGCACGTTAAAGCCGTTGGTCCTGGCTGTTATTCGTGGATCTTTGACATTCGTTAGGAGTCGTCAGAAGCCTAAAACTCTGACAACCAGTCTTACCAAGGGGTATCGTTTTTCCCAGTAACTGGGTTGTGGAGGTCAGATAGGCAGTTGCTCCATGTAAAATACTGGTATTCAGCTGCATCCAGACTTCAGACTGGAAGCCGAACCCAACATAGTTGGGGAAAGGCAGGCGGATTGGTTGATTGAATTTTGTTTGTAGATTGGGAACATCTTTAGTTATATTCTCGTATTGACGTCCCTACACTACCTTGTTCTGGCTGAAGGTGACGATAACCGACTTTTAATGATTTTATACAGAAGATCACGTCTAAACGAGTAGTGTTAATGATTTGAAAAAAATATTTGTATAATTTAATATTTTGACAACACGGTTGGCGCAGTTAGTTAAGCGATTGACTGCTGCGCTGCGTGTCTCGGGTTCGATTCTCGCACGGAACAAATATTTGTATGACCTACAAGTAGTTGTTTCGGGTCTGGCTGTTTGTGTATGTGAATTTAAATGTTTGTAAAAGCACCCACAATACAGGAGAAATTCCTAGGGTTGGGAAACGATTTAAAAAACAAAAAAAAATATGTTTAGTAAATTAGAGCATTTTTTTTTCAAAAACTGAGAATGGCGCAAAATCTACCAATTGTATTTTTCTGAAACCTTCATTAATTTAAAGATAATTTAATTATTGATCTTTTAGTATACGCGTTTTTTTTAAATACCTTTTGTTTTGTGTATAATAAATTAATAATGTGTCAAATTGGGGACAGCGCTCCTTGATGGACGAGTCCTATTACTGGCTAAACGTACGACGCGTTGCCTGAGCTCAGTACAGAACACGCAAACTAACTACTCAAGATCACTGGCATACATCTGCGTCTTAAGGCAATATCGAAATAAATTGGGGGCTTTTTCGTAACCATTTATTTCACTACTACAGCATGTATGGATTTAATTTTTGGATAATATATGTTTATTGACTATTTGGTTAATACGCTGACTGAAGGAAAATGCAATAACTGGTTCAATTTCCTCGATAGAATTGAATTCCGAAAAGACCTCTACTTTTTTATATTTTTTTCTGTAATTCCAAAATCCTAAGTACTTCATAGCAAAATTGCGTTCAAAATGTGCGTATAAGGTAATTGAAAACTCTGGCGGAACAGATTTTTGATACATAGCTTAATTTATTTTTAAACAATTTTTATTTGGTTTGGCGCTCTTACGTTGTTTTATTTTGGTTCTAGCGCTTTGTTGCGCTCTCTTTTTTCGCATAGGGAAGTAATTGTATGTCACTTTCTTATACCCGCCCAGTTTGCTATGATTTATTTTTTACATATCACCTTAAATTTGGCTCTAGTTCTGCATGAAAACGTCTGAAATTGTTGAAATATTTTGTGTCACCTATTACTTATTTATTTACTTAAGGTTCACCCACAGCACATACATACACATACTTAAACTTAATCATACGGTAGTATTCTAATATATATGCCAATTACAGGTAAACACAACATTGACCGCAAAGATGCCAAAATACCGCTTAGTTGCTAACTTAAATCTAGGTGTACAATTGATTAATAAAGGAATATAAATATTATGAAGAATAAGAAATGGAAATGGAAACGAGCAACTCATTCATAAACTGTATAGGGTTTTGACTACATTTCATTGGTGTGGAGGGAGGCCAAGATTGTTGATTTAAACTTAACTACCAATATAACCTGTTTTTTAATACAAGCTACTGACATAAGTGTAGCCACCACTTAAACTCCAACGAGCTAGGATCTTATAAAGAATAATTGAAGACTTTGCATGAGAATTGGCTCACTGCCAAATGCTTTGCACAGTAAACAGGTTTATGCAATAAACAATTTTCGTGAAATAAAGTGATGTTGCTACACTTGCAAACGTCAAGAGCTTGCATTAAACCTAAACCATCTCATTACAAAACGAGTAGTTAGTTTAGTACTTATTTACCGGGTAATTATGTCTTTCATTGACTTAAATGTGCCCTGGCGGCTGAGAGTATGTCATGCTCACTCAGATGTCTCGCTGATGGTGGCGTGTGTGTTGGATCATTTAGCTCCCTTCAAAATGGTTGAGCTGAATGGTGCTGATCCATGCGTCATGTTCGTGAACGGGCGCTGTCAGTTGGGACTGGTCATCTCTTAGCTGCCACGGCTTATTTTTAATTATTTTAGTTTTGAATTGTTATCTTTTGATCACGGACGTTTCTGACGTATTGCATCGTTCTCACATGTTTAACTTCAATATGAATGATGTAACCAATATTTTGTATCATTATTTTAATTTAAAAGAGTGTCCGTGGAGTTTTTTGCCCGTTCTTCTCCATAGGAACCTACTATTTGGAATGGGCAACTAGCTTCATATTTGTAACTGACCGACTTCTTGACAATTCAAAAGTGCCTGTCAATGGTTTAATTGAAATAAATGCTTTGAGTTTGAGTTTGAGTTCAAGCCCAAACCTTGAAGCCAGTTACTGTATTGCACGCCTCATAAGCGAAGCGTTGAGGTTGTGCTCTACTCTCGACATTTAAAAAAAAGCAGTTTTCTCGAAACTGAAATCGTTTTTTTTTTATTTATATCGCACTTACAGGTTAATATGAGTGTAATATCAAGTCAAATATTTTTTTTAATTTGTTTAACATAGTAAATAATAACATTAAAAATGATCTTTCCTGGACGTCCGTGTGTCTGTTTATAGATTGGTGTATTTGGCAGGGAAATTGGTCGAAAAAATTATCGTACCGGAATATTTTTTTTTTATTATCTAAAGCTAACACTACGGACTTTCTCAATTAATATGAGCGTTCAATTCATTGTCGTTTAATTATTATTCATAAAAAACTAACATACGACTGTGTATTTTTTGTATATCTATCTATTTATTATAGTATTTTGTTTTCCTCACCTTATAATTATGGCGCCACCAAACCATAGCAGAGTTTTCTGTTTTTTTTTATAATTGTTTTTTATTTTATTTCATTTGATTAATTAGCTTATTGTTAGCAGTAATAAGAAAAAAACGACGTGGACGTTATGAGGCGTGCACTTTTGGATTTTCCAAATGTTTTGAACTTTTTTCTACAGATGTAAACTGTAAAGTCTTAATACAAAATTGACAATTAGACTCGGGTTCTAAGACAGTTTTTCTGTAATGAGAACTTTAACTTCGTCGGAATAAAATTCGAAATTCATAAAAGGCTCGATGGTTTATAGCTGGGTCTAGAGATAAACCTTTTTTGTAATAAGGCCGAAAAGGTTTAGCTACTAAGGATTTTTATCTATTTTTTTTGTTAAGTATTTAGTTACCTATCTATCTAATTTTGGACAGACAGGCAGATTAATAATCATTGAAAGTAAAACTTGCTACAGTACTGTGTGTGGGCAATTTTCGATCATTGAGATAGAAATATATAATATAGAGGGCGAGCCTATTACTATTTAACGGGCACAAACCCAGACTTCTGACTGTAGAAGTTTTACACAGACCAAAACCGCCAGTGTCAGTAATATAATTATTTTTTATTTTTTCAACTTTATTTTATTTTTATTACAACTTGTCAATGATTTTATTTTAGTAGCATGAGTTTGAAACTTTAGTTTTAAATAGTCTATTATTTATTTAACAACTACATACTCGTAGGTACTTTGTTAAATAATTGCCACCATTACCATTACAATAGTCACATTATTTTGTTCTGAGGATAGCTCTAAGAGCAGGGTAAGACCAAAGAAACGATGAATGGACTGTGTGAAAGATGATATGGGTAGAAAGGGAGTGACTACCAAGATCACGACTAATAGGGAAGTGTGGCAGAAAGAAAGAAAGAAAGAAGAAAGAAAGAAAATACGTTTATTTGCAGTAAACATGACGTAAAAAAGAACATTAACACAAAAATAAGAAAGGTTGGGTGGGGGAAACATGCGTCACATCCACGCAAAACGGCTATCGCTCAGCATTATACTGCGACCATGCAAGACAGAGCCCCAGCGCTGCAAAGGGACATGTCGCGCCGACCCCAAAATAAATTGGGATAAGGGCAGGAGAATGGTGATGATTTAGTTCTATTTTTTTAACCCAACATTATTAAAATTAACTTGAAGCAGGCCAGCGCAGTCCATTTCTGAGCATAGGTTTTTCGAGTTATGCACCTGTAGGCAGATTTATATCCCATAATTAACGAGTTTGTTCCTCGACGGAACATTTTTAATTAAATCTAAAAGAGCAGTAAAATGGTACAACATATTAATAATTTTATTATTATTCAGTCCGGAAACACACTGGCGTAGTCATGAGAATTAGTTTACGTTATTAATCATTGTGTCACGTCAGGAGTGTCCTGAGTTCATGAGAAACAGTTTGAATTTTAAGCTTGTATGTATACAAGCAAGCATGCAATAGCCTTCTGTAGTTTCTGCCTATCCCCATGTGAAGAAGGCGTGAGTTTATGAATCTATAATGAATTGGTTGTATGTGTAAAGGTACTTTTATTGATATTTAATACGATTTTCTACAAAAAGTTTGATTGAAAATAGTTAACAATCTTGATATGGTAAATATTACACAATTTCTAAATGTATACAACAGACTAAACAGGAAACCATTTTTGAATTAAACTAATAACGTTACCTCATATAAGATAGGATAAAAAAGATAAAAATGATCTAAGACTTACAACAAACAAAACGAAAATACTTACCAAGTAAGTAATATAAACGCGTAATACAAAAATAAATCTTAGCAAATTGTTTACTAATCTCCATTATAGATAGGAAAACAACAACAAAATAATTTTACGCAGGCATAAAACAAAAGTACAATGTTAAGAATAATAAACATAAATCTTCACAAAATAATAAGAAAACATTCTGCACGTGACTGTAACAGTGTTGCCAGGAAAAGACACAGAAATACACGCACAATCAATACACATCACGATAACATTTCGCTAATTCATTAGCGATGGTTTCTGAACTAAATTACGTACGTAAACTGACATATTGCGAGTACCGTTGCAAGCTAAATATCGGAAGCTCCCCGCCTATTATTTGCCAGGGTAGCCCACAACGTTAAATATCAGCCGAAACTTCCACCACCGTTAATTTTACTAACAGACTGGTAACCGCAAGCCTAAACATGGTACGTTGGTAAATATTAATTATGATCAGTTTCGCGAATCATTGTTTGGGTTTTGAGCTGATGATGGTATCTTGTTGACATAATGCAAACATAACATTACATCACTATCCTCGGAGTGCTGGAAGAGTACAGAAGTTTATTTTTATTTTTTATTTATTTTATTTAGGATGGGTTTGCTCTTGACCTTAGTCTAGGGCAGAGGTCACAGAGGCAAAGTTGGCGATAGAGTGAGCTTACCCAGAAGAAGCCTGCCTGCCTGTTTTAATGCTTTAAAGCTCGTACAGACTGATGCGATATCGCGAGCGCGACGCGACACCAGTAGCACATTTTTTTGTCGGTGCCTGTCGCCTCCGCGATATTGCACCAGTCTGTATGAACCTTTATGCACATTACCCAATCAGTCCTTTTATAATATAATGCCTGCCGGGATTTTGCGCTCCATAAAAAGGTTACATGGAACGCGACATCACGGCAGGCTCACGTACGATATGGTGGGATGAGCTGGACTCCATTGATAAAGACTGATCCCTAGATGCCCTAGGTACAGTGATAAAAACTGATCCCTAGTTGCCCTAGGTACAGTGATAAAGACTGATCCCTAGTTGCCCTAGGTACAGTGATAAAGACTGATCCCTAGTTGCCCTAGGTACAGTGATAACGACTGATCCCTAGTTGCCCTAGGTACAGTGATAAAGACTGCTTCCTAGTTGCACTAGGTACAGTGATAACGACTGATCCCTAGTTGCTCTAGGTACAGTGATAAAGACTGATCCCTAGTTGCCCTAGGTACAGTGATAAAGACTGCTCCCTAGTTGCCCCAGGTAAAGTGAACGAAGAACAGAGAGGCTTTTGCCCTGAATTAGGAAAATATAGGCTTATAACAATAATAAAATAATTTATTCGCAGGTGAAAACCGCACAGAGGTGGACTAAGGCACTATTTGCCAGTTGTATTTAAGATCGATGTAATAGAGGGGAGTTTTGCCAACGACGGCACGTGTGCACAAGACAAGAGACGACTTTTAAGGTTTTGAATACTAAGCTTTTAGCAATTATGTTTTTTTTCTTATTTTTATTACTAGTTAAGAATATAAATAATATACATCATAGTCTTAAAATACGATTGCAATTGGCTACTTTGTATTAGAGTGTGTATTTTGTCAATTTTTATTTTATTTTTGTAAAGTGTGTCTTGTTTGTGCAGAATAAACAATTTTTCTTTCTTTTCTTTTTTTTAAGAGATAGTACTAATGGAAAATCGTCACAAAATACTACTACTAAAAAAATACTGTAACAATATTCCTGGCCTTGGCATAAGATTCAGGAACTATGCTCAGCAATCATGTCGTGCCTTTCACTGTACCAACGAAGCAGCCAACAAAGTCAGTTCTTAGTATCTTGTTGAAAAAGTGATGTGATATTCAATTATTATTAATAAGTCTCTTGTTATCTTAAATACACGTGGCTCGCATTACGGAACGAGTGTAATTGAAGGGCTCGTCCTTGAATGTATATTTGATGTACAAAATGATCACGATTTGATGTTGAGAAAAGCAATTAATGGTTATTTTTAATGATATTTTTTTGGCTATTTATAGATTCTAATCTCAGTATCAAAAGGTGCTTGTTTAAAAAGAAAAAATCCAAATGTACTGTCAAAATTAAATAATGTTCACGTTATTTGAACAAGATACAAAGAGATTGACAAATGTAAGCGGTAAATAAAAAAAAATCGGTCAAGAGCGAGTCGGACTCGCGCACCGAGGGTTCCGCACGTATATAAGATGTTGATGATTTCTGAAAAACTGTGCTATTTAGAGACATCGTTTTATTTTTCCTGATTTTTACATAAACTTCTATCTCATAGAATAATTTCAAATTTTTATCTATGCAAACTTCGGAGATAAGGAAGGAGGAAGGAAGGGCGAACGGTATTTTTTTTAAATTTTTCATCAAAAGTCGGAACATATGCTGCCTAAAAAAAATTGTTTGAGAATGTGCAAACAGCGCTATTTCATATGATATCCCACATGCCCTAGTAGCCCCACTTCAACATTTTAAGACCCCCTTTCAGTCCCTTTGTTGTAAATTTCTTTCTTGTTTGCAAAATAGTTGGGCAAACATCATCTAAAACTATTCTAAATTTCAAGTTGATAGCATTAGTAGTTCTTGAGATATCCAGGTGTGACAGACAGACAGACAGTCTTAGTCTCACCATAAGGGTTCCCTTTTACCATTTTGGTACGGTATCCTAAAAAACCCATATGAAACCTAAAATCAAAAATTGGAAGACATGGTGGCATCCACCACCAACACACACTTGGCCCAAGTCGTGCATTACAGCCCAGTCCTTCTCACAGAGAGGATCAGGAGTTACAGACTCAAAGCAGTAAGTAAGAACATTATATTTAGGCACTATTTGGTTGTAGTATCAAAATATCAACATTTATTTTGGATTGTCGGATGGCATGGACTGGCATTGGCATGGAATGTCATAAATGTTTAGTTATTATTATGAACAGATGTTACAGCTATAGCAAAGGTGGGTTATTTGCCAATCCCGTCAAACAAAGATACCCCAATGAAATAACCTTTGTAGGATTTATAACATGGCATGTAATAGACTAAAATTATTAAACATAGTTCAAACATTAAACAACAATTAACGTACCCTACAACAAACAGGTTAAATACAAACAAGTTGCATTCGATTTAGATCACTTGTTTATGTTTAGTGAACAATTTTGTCGGTTGATTTGAGTGTACATATTATTTATTGCGTCAGTTACATTTCAAAACTAAATGGAATATTTATAGTTTTCTAAAACATAGGGATCTGTATTTTAGTGAACCCGTTTATCCATTTGAACTAACGATTGATGGCATATTCAGTTACAAAAGCCGGTTGGTTCAGACTAGAAACCAAACTAGGCGATACCTAAAATAATGCCTATTTAAAAGCGCGCTGTTGAACTTTCAAGGCTCGGCTGAACACCAACCGTCTTATTCCAAAACACGATCTAAATTTAGTACTAGGATAATTACTAGGTTTGCCACCATGACTAAATAAAACGTTATTATAAAATGAAGTTTATCACTAGTTCATGAACAAGCTATGGTACTAAACTTAGTCCGCCGAGACCCCTAGTTTTTCTATGGACTAACTTCGGTACTAATTTATTTGAGGTTAGCGTTTATTGTTATTGTGTGGCGTTTTATTTACAAATCGACTTGATGGATTTGGAAGATTTGGATAATTATGCTGGAGACGTCTCGGCGATCTTACAAACATTGTCATACGTAGTACGACGTAATATTTCCTATAATAATATGAACATTCGCGTTAGGCAGACGAAATAAGATGATACAAAGCATTGCTTACCTAATATTAATTAAAAATCCATGTTTTGGTCAATGGGTCGTCTTAGGGTTTTACTAAGTTTATCTTCAACGGTTTAACCAGACACAACTCACGAACAAACCACATATATTATTATCAACAGTACCTAATACTAAGATGTATTATTTATGGACGCAACATAAACATTCGTCTCAAATTACGAGTGCCGCGCCGTACATATGTAATTCACTCCACTTCACGCTAGAGGTGTTAAAAAATATGATAACTTGATTATAAAAAGCACGTCAAAAGTACAAGTTGTGCTTGTTCAATATATTGTAACCTAAACAAAGAACGATTTATGACATATTGTTGTATTGATTAATAATTATTTATGCATTTCAAGTGTTATTATAATATCAATATTTAGAGAAACGAAACGTTGCTTCAAATAGATGCAGAATGAACGAATGAAAGAATGCCATTTTTGTTTTTATCTGTGGAACCATGAACCTTCTTTGGTACTAACTGATCCTCGAAAGGTCTTCGTTTTGTAATAAGAACACGTTTTGAGCCTGATATTAACTTGAATACCGTAACAATCCTAGACCTTGTGGTCTTGGTATAAAACAGTACTTAAGCATTTTTTTTGTAATAAGACGGCAAAAGTTAAAAATTCGGTCTTAGTGAAAATGGACTTTCTTCTTTTAAAAATATGATATAAGTAGCAACTTATCAAATAAAAGTTGTCACTAAAAATCACTGCCCAGCACTTTGGAGGTAAAATTCGCGTAGGTATATTTAGTAGGTACAATTTGTAGTTAATTTACCAATATACTACAAAACACACTATCAATAATGCGCGCAAAATATTGTGACAAACAATATATCAAAACAAATGAAACATGAGCTACTAGTTCATTTTTCGACGTCAGTAAATATCCAATCGCATGATGATTTTGATTACACATCCAATCCGTTTTAAAAAAAGTTTGCCAGCTTTAAAATTTTATGAGCAAATTTTCATCTTAAAACTTAACAAATTTTAACAGATAGATAGATAGATACATTATAATACCTCTAACTAAAACGTCGCAAACATATGCACCAAAATCATACTTTTCACACAATTAAACTTAATCATCATCAATAAAATATACCTATTAACTCCCGGCACATTGCCAAACTAACTTGGTTCAACAAGTCACCCAATTTGAGTTCACTTTTATTTAGTCAGTCAAGCCTTTCTAACCGCTCTGACGGAGGCAGTGAAGCCTGAATAAACACTAATAATGAAAACGAATTAAATTTACTAGACTGTTTGTTTGTTTCTGTACCCCCGTGCCCGAAATTAGGACCCCTGCGTATTAAGTTTCGTTTCATGATTTAAAATTCTCAAAAGACAATTATTAAGGTTGGGGCGGCATAAAAGCGGATTGCAGTTCGACCCTGTTGTGTTGAATGAAAGTGAATTGATTTAATATTTTGTTCAATAGTAATTTAATACTTTCTTTTGATTTTAAAGACGAGAGAAATCAAGTATCCGTTTATTTTTAAAACCTTTAGTGAATTCAATTATCGTCTCATTTAATTTTTATTCTCAAGAGGACAGATCTTTGAAAGATAGATATATGAAAGAAGCTTAAGTTTTCTAATAAGATTATATTGTAGAAGAGATACTTGTGAAAGTGTATATCCGGGGAAACACACCATATCTATTTCTATCGCTAAGCGGTAGCCGTCTATGTGCTCATGAAATAATTTTACAAATTTGTCTCTGGGTGCCCAGGTAATTCAATAAAACGTAGGGGACATCCTAGGTGGGTGACCTAAAAAGTTTAGCAATTATTATGAACAGATGTTACTGCTATACCAAAGGTGGGTTATTTGCCAGTCCCGTCAAACAAAGATACACAAATGAAATAAATTTTGTAGGATTTATAACATTTGTGATGCTGATATTGCTGGAACTGTGGTGCAGGAGTAGTATTATACACAATTCACGCATAGAATGACCATCGTAGAAACGGAAAAAATAAGAGACAAAATGAGAGAAAGAAATTTCATTTTGAAAGTCAAAGTCAAATTGTTTATTTCAAATAGGCACATATAAGGCACTTTTGAACGTCAATATTTACAAAAAAATAGAATTGATTTTAGTCGCCCCTTCCAAAAGGTAGTTTCGTATGGAGAAGAATGGGCAAGAAACTCCAACGTTACTCTTTTAAAATGTTGTACAATATTTTTTATAGGTATTACATTAATTATATAATTATATGTGAAGACGATGCACGTAGAATAAAATTACTATACCACAATAGGTAGTAAAAAGAGTTAAGAATGAAGCAATGACAGATAAACTAATTATGTGATAGATACATGGTGCTCACATATTTACAAAATTGTAAAACAAAAGAAAGGATACGTTTTCCTTAAAAAACAATATGAGTGTGAGTTAAGGTAACCACAGAATTTAAAATAAATGTCATAAAAATAATAAATTATGCTATTGCAACCTGATTGATTTTGCCTAGACTCTAGATTGTCGTATGGAAAGAAAGAGATATCTATATTTTTAGTAAACAAGAGATGAAATGGAACTGCTACGGTTGCAGGGACAATTATCCAAAGATCTGTAAAAATAAAACTCAATAAGCAATTCAAACAGCCTCGCTATTTCAAAGCTACCAGCCAACAGGTTAACCAAGTGTTTAATCAATTTACTAACCTCTATTTTAGGAAGCCTTTTTCAGCGTTTTAATGAAATAATAAAAGTAGTTTATGTATACGGTTGAGTATCCCATAGCATTACTTAATTTATGTTGGTACTACGTAGTAGCTACCAAAGTTTTCCCCCAAGGTACTTAGTGAATAGTGAGTGAGTAGAGGAAATTGCGGACATAACTCTTTTTACAGTAGATTGAGCTACTTTACGAGTGTGCCTGGCTGGGGTCGCCGAGTAGGTCTTAGTCTACGAGTACAAGTATAGTAGCACTAAATACAGAGTGTAAAGTTAGTTCTCAGACTTATTGCGGGTCACCCACACACTTTACTCTTACTTGCTGAATTATCTATGAAACTGTCTCTTGGAGCTATTGATTTATTTAATAGTTTATGTACACACATATATACAGACAAGAAAAAAAGGAACAGCAAAATACGTACAAAGGTGATGCTTATTTCTAAAGAAATCTCTTCCAGCATACCTGCGACAAGGAAAGTAGACGAAGAGATGTAGACAACGTGTGTAAGATTAAAAGAGAAAACATAATACATAAAATCAAAATAAAAAACTTACTAATATTATTACTATACAAATCACTAATTTAAAAATAAACACACAATAAGAGAATATACTTACATAAATACTTCTAAAATAAATATCACTAAAATATATATAAGTATAAAATAATAAATACATAATTTGCAGCTATGACGAAGTGGAAAGATAGTGTAATATATAGTGTGATATTGTCTAAGGAAAATTATGAAGCTTTATTTACTGTTGAGCTGCACGATTACTGACAAATGCTTACACTGATTGGACAGGTCTACTCAAATTTGTGTTGTTCTTTCCTCAAAAGACCATTTCCGACAACGATCTAAAGTCCAGACATAATCTTGGTCAGATCATGTGAGGACCCTCACATGATCTGACCAAGATTATGTCTGGACTTTAAAAGAGACTTTGACCCCTGAGTTTGTTTTGCCATTTCTTCTCAGGGGTAGTCAGATAGGAAATGTCGGCTACAACTAGTTTTTTTTTTTTTTGATGAAGTGTTAAAGTGATTCTAATATCCTGTTTAAAGAATAAACGATTTCATTTCATTTCACTGTTTCACATCCTTAAAGTAACGATAAAAGCAAATATTAAAATTAAGTACTCCAAATAAAGCATACTCAAAATGCAGACCATAATTCCTGAAGGTTCCACAGAAAAAAACAGTGATAGAAAATACACGGAAAGCGTGGTAGTGCACGTCGCTATAAATTATCAAAGCTTTCCCATTCGCAGCAATCTGTCTGCGGACAGAAAAATGTACGGTGAACTAGTAAACTGACCGGGAAAGGTCCATTGGCTGTCATTTTTACACTGAAATACAACCCTGGGTATTCACACGTGAAATACCATTTCCTTTAAGACGCAGATATATGCCAGTGACCTTGAGTAGTTAGCTTGCGTGTTCTCTACTGAGCTCACGCAACGCGTCGTACGTTCAGCCAGTAATAGGACTCGCACATCAAGGAAGCGCTCCTTGATGTGATTTATTATACACAAAAAGAAAAGTATTTTAATAAAACGCGTATACTAAAAGATCAATAATTAAATTATCTTTAAATTGGTGAAGGTTTCAGAAAAATACGCTTGGTGGATTTTGCGCCATTCTCAGTTTTTTATCCGCGTTAGACATAAGTTTACAAATTAATTTCACTATGTAATATAAAAATAATCTAAAATATTCACATATTAAGTTATTGAGAAAATGCTCTAATTTATCATATATTTTTTTCAAATCATTAACACTACTCTTTTTGTTCTACACTGACTCGTTTAGACGTGATCTTCAGTATAAAATCATTAAAAGTCGGTTATCGTCGCCTTAATGTCACCTATCTCATATTCATACTTTAGGAAACAGTTTGCTCTTAAAGTACTCTGACAGTTTCAATTTCACAGACGATACCAAGTGAAATATGTATCGAAATGACTTGAAAATCACAAAGTTTATTTAGGAATTTCCATGTAGTAGATAAGTTCGAAATTGTTCAAGTTTGCACTTTCGTACGGTGGAAGCTTGTGTGTGCGCTCAATTTCGAATGCTCAGCGGTGCGGTGTTGTCACAATATTTGCTGGGTGTGCCGCAATGCGCCGCGTCACACGTACATTTTTCGAGGCTTTATGTAAAATTTAGATATGCTGCGCATGTGCAAAGTAGGTCAAAGGCGAATGTGAAACATTTTTCGAAAGCGGATTGTGGAAACTGGCACATTGTTGTACAGAAGTTGACTTCAGTTTGTTTGCGATGATGAATGGAAGGAACCCTTTCACGTTACTCGCATAATTTCGGTGGTGTTCGCTGTGCAAGGCTCGGTGTGTTTGTTATTTGAGGCTGTCGTTTCATCATAATCAGGAGGGACCGGAAAGCTCCAAAAAAGATGGTGAAATATGTTTCTCTATTAATTTGTTGGCATTGTGAAGTAGGTTACATATATTATCTCTACGTATTTAAAATCAGTGTGCAATTATTTTATTCTGAATCGGAAACTACAGTTCATTGATCTGTAAAGGCTTCTACATACTGGCCCGACTTGTCACACGACGCGACATCGGTAGAACAATTTCTATAAAAAATTCAAGGAAATGGTTCTACCGGTCTCGCGTCGCACGGCAAGTCGCGCCAGTATGTAGAAGCCTTTATACAAAATGGGTTAAGGCTCGTACAGACTGATGCGATATCGTGGGCGCGACGCGACACTAGTAGCACAATTTCTTTATCGGTGCCTGTCGTGCCCACGATATCGCATTAGTCTATAAGAGCCTTTCAGGTACCTATCTACAGTGGGTAGGTACCGATATGAACTGCGACTGCAGAAACTAAAATAATTTATTCTATTCTCCTAACAACTTCAAACCGTCTGTTTTCATCAACTTTTTATTTATATTTCCAACAGAATAAAAACATTCATGTAATCGTTCACACTCTAAAAAAAAAAGTTTCTTAACAAAGGAGTATGCGGGTCCAAAGCAATTAAAGCAACCCTAAAACAAAAAAAAAAACTACACAAAAGCATCAGCCAATCTGACGTCGATCAATCGCACAAACCTAAAGGTCCAACATAAAATGCTTAAAAACGCCTTTGCACTTAAAATTAAATAAACATAAAATAAAAAACCGGCGAAGTACCTGTCGGACCACGCACATTAAAGGGTCCCAAAAACAAACTTAACATTGTAGTTGAAAAATATGTTCTCCCATACATCGATATACGTCACGATCAATTCTTCAACTGCAAATGTAAGTTGGTCGACTATTACTCGTTAACTTGTATTAGCCTACTTAGCTGTGATAGTTTTTCTTTCAATTTCGTTATATATACTAGTGCCATGAAATTTTTCACATATCTAAAAACAACCATTGAGCTGGCAGGGGCACTTGACTCTGTCAAAAAATCTGAACTTTAAAGCGTAATATTCCCTGAATGGTCAACGTTTTTTTTTAAATAAAAAGAGGAAGAGATAAGGGTTCCTTGTTCACTACGGAACCCTAAAAAACGTCCTCCATTCCCTTTGATTGTTTTTAGTCTAGCATAGTCAAAGACTTCAAAGCGTCCGGCCGGTCTGAATGACCTTACGTGACCAAACACGGATATACCTACATGGATTCATACTTCACATCACAAAATACATACTTAGCTACAGAAGGCTGTACGTGAAGCGTGTCTATGTGTGCGTGGGTTTTCGCTCGTTGTATGGAATCATGGTTCTGTGTGGTGCCGGACGTAAAGAATAGTACCACCCTATTTCTTCCCGTGGGTGTCGTAAAAGGCGACTAACATTACATATTACAAGGCGACTAACATTAAACCATACTGCGATTGCCAATCCGCCTGCCAAGCGTGGTGATTATGCCCCCCCCCCCTTTTAGGGAAGTCCATGTCCAGTAGTGGACGTCTTTTGGCTGATCAAAATAAAACGTAGCATGAAGGCTTCAAAAGGCTTTTATTTAAAAAGTTGATTGTAGTTCCAATTGAGTTATTTCAGCTGTTATAAATGCTTGAAATTGATACGAAGTTGAATGAATTATGAACATTTAAACAAGCTGACTTTAGTTTTAAAAGTATGAGCGTTGCGTTTACTAAAATATTATTTTAGTATTTTGTAAGTATAGAAGATTTTTGAAGATTGATGTAACTAAACTATGTTATCTTATTTATATCTAATTAGTTATCTTATCTCTATCTAGACGTTACAGGGTTGTTATAAGTTTTATTATCACGTTTTTAAAAGGCTAAACTGTACTGACTGTCTGGGGTCATTTACGCTTTGTCTAGCTATGCACAGACTGTTTTATTTATTCATATACGTTGCTTAAGGCGCTGACAAGAGGCAATTGATCTAAGTAACTTGTCTTAAACAAAAAATTGCCAAATCTATAAAGTTTGTGCTAGCGGAAAAAATATAATTATGTTATTCTTGAACATAATTATGTCTCAGAACTTGGTTGTTACGAAATACGAAATTTACGGTAAACTAACCTTTTACTTTGAGTTCCAATCCAAAATATCTGTATTAAATATCAAGGTATGGTTGGTATTTAATAATTAATAACAAGATCGTCTTATGCTGAACTTGGTTGTTTTTTATTTTTGATTACTAAACTTATTTTTGAGTAAATAGATAATTTCTTCATAGTTGCAATAAATTACAAGCTTTGTGTCATCGCGCTTCTCTTTCTATTCTATGCAGTTTGACAGTGAACGCGCTTTAGCTGTTGTCAGCGTCTTAAAGTTAAGTTACGATTACTGACTCGTTAATTTTAAAAAAATTGACGTTTAAACGTCTCTTAACTATAAGGAGAATCCGCAGTTCTAGCCCACGAAATTCAACTTTTCTTACCATTTTCGCAATTTGTAGGTCAGTATCAAGTAGTAGTCAGTGTCAAGTAGTAGTCAGTGTCAGGTAGAATGTTAATCAAAATGTGATTCGCGACTATAGCAAATATGAATTTACGGAATTATAATCATTAGAATCCTTATCTTCATCATCCCCAATGTCATGATTCCATGAAAATGGAATTCAATGGCACACACAAATCTAACTTAGAGAGATGTATTAATGGTTCTAATAATTATAATTTTGTAAATACATATCATTTATAGTCGCGAATCATATTTTTATCAAGATACAACCTGATACCGACCTGCAAATAGCAAATAACTTGAGAAAATTTTAATTTCACGGGCTACATCTGTGGATTCACATTAAGCAAGGTTTTTATATGAAGGCGCTGACAAGAGGCAAATGATAAAAGTATGCCTGACTTAAACAAAAAAATTGCCAAATCTATATAGTTTGTGGTAGCGGAAAAAAAAGTAATTCTTGAACATATTTCTCAGAACTTGGTTGTTATCAAAAATCGTTTAGAAAACAATCTCGATGCAAATTAACGGTAAACTAGCCCTTTATTTTGAGTTTCAATCCAAAATATCTATCTGTATTAAATATCAACGTACGGTTGGTATTTTATTAGTAACAAGAACGTCTTATTTTTATCCAGAGCTTGGTTGTTTTTTATTTTCGATTACTTAACTCATTTTTGAGTAAATAAATAATCGCTTCATATTTTGCAATAAATTACAAGCATTGTGTCATCGCGCTTCTCTTTGTTTTGTATGCAGTCTGACAGTGACAACGGTTTACCTGTTGTCAGCGTCTTAAGGGGGAAGTGTTGAAAAATAATGAAAAGAACAAACTACAAAAGCTTCTTGTCATTAAAACGGCTGGTAGAACGATTGTTATATTATTTTACAAACACCAGGTATTAATACAAAATAGGTTTTCATTACTATCGTCTTTGAAGCATAATAGATGTCGCCTTAGCACACTGGTCGTGTCGCGTCCCAACTTGCACTGTAGAAACTTTAACAGTTTTCGAAGTTGCATCCTAAGCGAACTCCTTTGCTCTTTGGCTAGTTGTTTCATATTCAGAATACATGGTTTAGGACCTGACCATGATAGTGTTAAGCGTGGCAGTACTGGGTACGGTTACAGCCCAAAGGTTTTTGAAGTTGCATCTAACGAATCCTTCCCTGCACCTTGATACTTTCCGTGCGAAATCTACACCTTGATACTTTCCGTACGAAATATACCTTGATGCTTTCCATGCGAAATATGCACCTTGATACTTTCCGTGCGAAATGTGCACCTTGATACTTTCCGTGCTACATCTGCACCTTGGTCTGAAGAAAAACTACGTAAGGTACGTTATATGTAATTATTGGTGGTTTGAAAACTGCCTATACAGGATGAAATTGGGACCTAAGACCAAACTTGAAGTCGCGAAAAAAAAATCAGCTATTCCCTACATTTGTGTTTGCTTAACTCGTCAAAATGTAGGGAACAACTGATGTTTTTTCGCGATTTCAGGTTTAGTCCCATATTAAAAGTTGTTAATAATGATGAGTACAATGACCCCTTAAGGGGATGCCCATGAATTCAATTTCATCCTGTAGAGTGCTTACCTTAACCATAAAAAAGATTTGGTATGTGCTAACTCTCAGACTAAACATGCTTTTACTAATCGATTTTATTTATTTTTAGGGCCCTACTTGTATAACAAGTTTAACAGAGTGCTTAAGATTTATAGTTTAAGTTATAATAGGTGTAACTTACTAGTACAGGAATATTTGTCAAAATTGAATTACGCAGACACGGAAAAACTACTAGAAATTTTAAAATAATAGCTCTGTCGACCTACTCTAATATAAGTTTATTCCTTTAGCTAATTAATAATAGTGTCTACTTTATCTACTTTAATATTATTTGTTAATTTATTTAAACATAATATTATCTTACATAATCTAGTTTTAAAAATAATATACCCAAAGAGTTACTCTTTAAGTCATTGAAATTATTATGTCTCCTTTTTAATTTAACTTAGTAATAAACCTATTGTTGTCTTCATTTTAAATGTTTGATGTAAATCGATGGCCTGAACACAGGTTTTTCATAAACCTAGTTCAGGCAGGTCTACATTACAGTTAGAATTACATTTTTCCCTGGTTGTAATTAATCTAAATTATAATTTTACTTTACTTTATACTTAAATAAATTATATATTTTTTTTTTTTTTATAAATATACATCCTGGACCTGGTATGAAACACGAAGATGGAGGGACGAACTTGACACCTACCGAAAGGACTGGCCCGCAATGGCAGAGGACAGACGTGTGTGGAAAAGGGAGAAAGAAAGAAGAAAGAAAATAAATTTATTTGACACAGGAAGGCACACAATATTCACACAAAAAACAAAAACAGAACAAATGCTTAAAATAGTATTGAGTGCCTCACGGTTGCGCCAAATAGTCCCAGTTCAGCATTAATGCCAGACAACTAGTGCCTGACGCTGGTTTTCAACTGGACCTTATGTTAAGAGGACGTCTTACGGATGTAAATGGAGGAGGCAATTGCCCAGCAGTGGGAAACTTATTATGGGCTAAATCTGGGACCTAATGGTATTTGAAACAAAACAGTGACTCACCTATCTATCCACCTCTATCTCATCGCAATCAGTGGGCTAGTAAAAAATCAGCTTCCACTTTTTATTCAAAGTGGACGACGACTACAACATTTCCTGCATTTTGAACCGAATCATTAAAAAAAAAAAGAAGTTTATTGTACAAAGAAACACATACAATTGGTCATAGACTAAACATGATTGTACAAGTTGTGGTCAATAACCAGGTTGAACAGCAGGCTCCTGCACTAAGTAAAAAGACACTTGTATCTCAAGAGCCATCAAAATCAAGAATCATTCAAGTCTAGACTAGAAAAAACCGTCCAAATGCATGTCGGACCACGCACAATGAAGGGATCCGTAGTTAGGATGAATTTATCCCAAGAACAAAGTTAACATTGTAGTTGAATAACAAGTTCTCCGATACATTCCAACTACAAATATAAGTTTGTACGCACAATATTGAGAGATTTACCATGTTATTTTAAGACCATAGACTTCTAATAGGTTTTCCTGTAATCTATAAGTAAAGAACTGTTATCTGTATAAAAATAAATTTGTTCAGTAATTTCGGAGACATTGGAGATGAGAAATTTTCATTTATTTTCTTAAATAATTTTAAAACTATTATTTTAAAATAAAAAATATCTGAAATCCTTAAAATAGGCTCTTTCATTTCATATGTCACACAGTACTATTTGCAAAACTTTCTTTTAAATTTTCTAATTTGGCCCCAAAAGTGAACCCCATATTCAAAACTCATTTATTTACGGTACAAACACGTCCGTGTTTGGGTCACAGAAATTCATAAGTGTACCAAATCATATGAATTTTAACGAGTGATCCTATAAGGGTTGCGTTTTTTCCTTTTGATATAATGGAACCCTAAAAACCAAGTTTTGCTTTTTAATGCGTTTCTCCTTTCATTAATGACCCTACCAATAAAGAAAGGCCTTGTACATAATGTTTAGAATAAAAGGCAATTGTCAGGCGTTTTACGAGCGTTTTATGCGTGTATTGATTGATGATACTCGCGTAATTGGTTGCGATATCGATACGATCGACTTTTATAGTATTCAATTTTACACTTAATATTGTAAATGGGTTTGATATGTTTGGAAGTCAGTATTGAATTCGTGTTGAGTTTTTTTTGGAAGTGGCTGGCTGTTTCCAATTTGCTTGATTGCTACTCAATATTCAAAAGCTTGTGTTATCATCATAACAGCCCATATCAAATAACTGATGTGTAATTTCATTAAATACTATTTTTTTTAATCAATTAAGTAATGACACTAATTAAAGCCAGGGAAATTAATTATTATTCAAATTCACTGCTAATAGAATTTACCGTATATTCAAATCACAACTGTCATCCTTAGACTGTTGAATGAAATGGTGGTAATTTGACGTAGGGTATCAATTTGCTTTACAAATAATTTCGCTGGCTGTACATCAGCGAACCCTAGGCAGTCAAAACTACCAATCATCTTGACATGTTAATGTTTTAACTACGGCTAACTGGCTATTTTCCAACTCATACAAAATGCCAAACTCATTCCCCCTTATTACAAAACAAGGTTTATCTTGAGACCCAGGTTTAAAACATGGAGCCATTATTGAATTTCGAACTTTATTCCGACTATGGTAAAGTTCCTACATATAAAACTGACAGCTTAGTACCGAACTAAGTTTTCAGTTTTGTATATATAACGGTATTTCAATCACTGTTACGTTCTGATTTCAAAAAAAGGCTCCATGGTTTAAGCCATGTCAAAATATAAATCTTGTTTTGTAATAAGGTGGATTACGTTTGGCATTTTGTATGAGTGTATGAACCCAAAAGAGGAAGCCTTTCCATGGACGTCTAGCAGAGATGTTAGATGAAGTACATCATCATCTGCCTAGTCATTCCCCAACTATGTTGAGGTCGGCTTCCAGTCTGACCAGATGAGGCAGAATATCAGTATTTTACACGGAGCGTCTACCTATCTGACCTCCACAACCCAGTTACTGGATAAAACGATACCTCTTGATAAGACTGATACAAACTGACTTTGGGGCTTCTGGGGACCCGTAACGATTGTCAAAGATCCACGAATGACAGCCGGGACCAACGGCTTAGATGGAGTTTTGTAGCTTATAACTCCTATTTATGAAATAGTTGACTAAAGACTCAGATATACGCCAGTGACCTTGAGTAGTTAGCTTGCGTGTTCTGTACTGAGCTCTCACAACGCGTCGTACGTTCAGCCAGTAATAGGACTCGCCCAGCAAGGAGCACTATCCCCAATTTGACGCATTATTAATTTATTATTCAAAAAAAAAAAGGTATTTTAATAAAACGCGTATACTAAAAAATCAATAATTAAATTATCTTTAAATTCGTGAAAGTTTCAGAAACATACGCTTGGTAGATTTTGCGCCATTCTCAGCTTTTTATCCGCGTCAGACATAACTTTACACATTAATTTAACTATGTAATATAAATATAATCTAAAATATTCACATATTAAGTTATTGAAAAAATGCTCTATTTTAACATATTTTTTTTTCAAATCAATAACATTACTCGTTTAGACGTGATCTTCAGTATAAAATCATTAAAAGTCGGTTATCGTCGCCTTAATCACTGAAGCCTAAACAATTATTCTTACCAAAAACATGATGTAAAGTGCCTCGAAAGCCTGAACAGTAGACCAAAGTCATTCCATTTGATCGTATCAGCGACTGAGCAAAACTTTACGGTCGCGTTTCCTTTCGTGTTTGCCATACGCGTTAAACTGATGTAAACGGAAAACAACGCCACACATCATTCACACGCACTTTTATTGACGTTGAGAACAAAAGCCTCGATGATTGTACTGAATTGTGGAAACGAGAAGTGTTGTAATTCGTTGCGGATTGTAATGCTTTTTTTTGTTTTGTTTATGGCATCTCGTAGGTGGCCTTGAGAGGCCGTGACTACGTAACCGGACTTTCCTGTGACTGCCTTAAGGTGTGAGCTTAAAGCCTCCAGCCAGGGCGTATAATATATATTATAACTAAACGACTGCGCACTAAGGGTACCCTCTGTAGAGTACAGACCTCGGCTTAGGGCGTCGTTGGGGGATCACAAATTGGGGACGGGCTGGATCAAAGTGTAGATCATGATTATTATCAGGGGTTAATGCTACGGCGCACTCAGCCTCGGCGCGGGCGGCTGGCGATTCGATGTGCAAGGGACGGGGGGGATATTTTAGTCAGGAAGTTTGCGTGGTACATCGGTGGCGAGGACGGAATGACGGTTTGTGATTGTAATGCTTACGAATAGCTTATATTTAAGCGTGTGCACGCAGTAATTGGCGACGTCGCAAATAGCTGTGATATATTTCCCTGTTTTGATTTGTTTGTCAATATTACTAAATTAAACTATGAAAATATATCGCTCTGTAGTTCACTTAAATATTAATTATGAATCGCAAGAATTAATATCGTAACACTTACTACCCTTTTATAAAATAAATACAAACGTTCGTTAAAGTCAAGTAATGATTAGCGACTGCATAACCATAATTTTGTTACGTTTATTTATCTCTTAATTTAAATTAACATTTATAAATAAACCCCTTAATGTTTAGTTATTACTTTTATATCTAAAACTAAACAATGCACTGTCTTTAAGTAGTTCATTCTCGACAGCTCCTTACAGTATAAAGTTACTTTATGTACATTTAGATTATTCATCATCACCGCAGCTTCCAGTCTAAACGCGTGAGACGCAGGAGACGCTCCGGGCGACGGGAGTCGCAAACAGACTTCTGGCCACCGGAGACGCGGGCTTTCGGACGGTAAGCGATGGGTAGCTCGCCGTCCGATAAGGACCAGGCCCGGGTCGATGGCACGTTGTGTTCTACGCGCGCCTCAAACAGATGTCAGCACCAACTGACGGGGTCCGTTAGGAACAATGCCTACCAGGGTTGCGAGTTTGTCCGAAAGGGATATCGTGGCCCTGGCATACAGGCAACGGAAGGAACACGGGTGGGCTTTAGTCAGTAAATATCTGACACGCCCTCCTGCTCCGCCCAGAGTGGGAGAAGTTATTTGATAATTTCCCAGCCAAAAAAAAAAAAGCTTTTAGTCTAACCGGATACAGCTGAATAACAGTATTTTACATGGATCGACTGCCTGTCTGATCTCCACAACCGAGTTACTGGGTAACATGATACTCCTTGTTATGACTGGTTGTTAGACATTCGAGCTTCCGACGACCCGTAACGTACCTACATTTAAATTATTGTAGAATGTTGGATATGATGAGCATCGGTATTTATTAAATGTATTTAGAATTAAAATAATATGTGCATACATTACAACATATACTTCATTAGTTAATAAAAATAACAAAATTATATCCTAACTGGATTTATCCTTGGATATGATATGCTTAGATTTGACCACTAACATCAGCTTGCTGATGGTAAGCAATATTTAACCTATTAGCTCGAGACTTAATAGTTTTTAAAATTACTTAAAAAAATAGATTTATAATTTTTCACAATTATTATTACGTAATAGCTTCAAAAGTCCAATGTTAGTCTGTCGTGATATTCGGCATCTAGTTTTGTTGATGGGTTGTTGTAGTTTTATGGCTATCGTTGTGTGAGAAGCCTCATCAGGTTAAACTAGAACCTAAAGACGTCGAAATTATTGAGAAAAAGTCATAAGAAATAATATTATTATGACAAGAATTTTATAACTTTCTCATGTAAGAAGACTTAACATTGTACCAATTTAATGAGATAATCCCAAGTTATAGCTCTGCTCAACCAGACCTGAAAATTGAACAGCGAACCTTCATTTTGGCTGTTTTAAAGCCTTCCAAGCTTATAGAGGCTCCTTACTTTTTGAAACATTATAGAATCTACAAAATCATCGGCAATTTATGACTTCAGCATACCTCACCCTTTCAGAATAACAGGAGCCAAGGGTATATTTTCAAGGTCAAGTTCTAAGGGAGCAACGCTACTGCGGGCATCTAAAAGTCACTTTATTTTTTCATCCCTGTCTCGCTAGAATTTGGGTAAATTCCCTCTTATCCTATACTTAAGACCTAAAAAGCTTTTGTTGAAGATTTCAAGTGTTCAGGGTCAAATGTGAGGTAGGTACAATGCTTTTTGTCTGGTATCTGCTAGATTTGTATTCATAGGTTTTTGTCTAGTAAATGTCAGACCTTTACCGCCTTATTACAAAACAAGATTTATATTTTGACATGGCTTAAACCATGGAGCTAGTTTTTGTAATAAGAACGTAACAGTGATTAAAATACCGTTCTTTATACAAAACTGAAAACTTAGTTCGGTACTAAGTTGTCAGTTTTGTGTTTAGTAACTTTACCATAGTCGGAATAAAGTTCGAAATTCAAGAATGGCTTCATGTTTTAAACCTGGGTCTGAAAATAAACCTTGTTTTGTAATAAGGGGGTCAGTGTTGGTCTGATAATAAGCATTTATTCGCAATAAGAACTGTAGAGATTGAATATAACTTTGGTTAAAACGACGGCTTAAATTATTTTATCACTTGCAACAACTTGTACAATTTTATAGCCATACTCTCGAGACTCGATCAATCTTTTGAGTGCTTTTAAGCGTTCGTACTTTTATTAATCCCAGTACTCAATCACTCTTGAGTAAAATAAACCATTTAATTCTACGAGTCTTGAGGTAATGCAGATATAATCAGTGCAACGAACTCGTTCACCTAGATTTCCTTTATCGTCCAAAAACTAGTTCCAACCGATTCAAAAGCTGCATTCTCAAATCTATTTGCATTTAATTGTACCAAACGATTATACCAAAATAGCTCCACCACCTGCAGTAATCGTTCATCCGAAAATGCCAGAGAAGGATTAATTAGAATTTTTAATTACAGAATCGCTTGCGACTGAACTGCACGGGAACTTTTGTACTTCTGTCGGTGACTTACAAAATTCGTTCTCTGAAATTGGCCGTAGCTGCAAAGTTGGTCGTTCGTTCTGTGCAGTAGCTAATTGTACTTCACTTTTGTTTGACTGTTATGTTCTATTGCAGGTATTGATCTTGTAACTGGGGAACGAGTCAAATGTTCATTTTATTTGCTTCCTGTATTAATTTTCTTGAGTTTGTTGCTCTATTCAAACACAAAGCATTTATTTCAATGAATCCAATTATAAGCGCTTTTGAAGTCTCAAGGAGTCGGTCAGTCAGAAAGATGATCATTTCAAAGCATAGTTGGTTCCAATGTAAAAGAACGTGCAAGAAACTACGTACACAATTTTAAATGAAAATAATAATAATAGTTATAACGATTGTGTGATTTCTGGAAATGTTTAGAGGAAGAGAGAGAGTACCTACCAAAAGTGTAGCTTACTTCTCTTTACTACATAAAATCTTTGCTTAAAGTGTGAGATGTCAGTGCTTTTTAGCGTAAGTAATAAAATCTTTGTTCATTAAAATATAAACTAACTATTTTATGTTTCTAACATCCGCAAGATACTCAAGTGGCTCCCTATTCGACTTCGCAGGTACTCTCGGATATTGTGTCTGCTATTTAACAAAGTAAAAGTCAAAGTGAAATTGTTTATTACAAATAGGCACATATAAGGCACCTTTGAACGTCAATATTTACAAAAAAATAGAATTGATTCTAGTCGCCCCTTCCAAAAGGTAGTTTCGTATGGAGAAGAATGGGCAAGAAACTCCACCGGTACTCTTTTAAAATCTTGTACAATATTTTTATAGGTGCATTAATTATATAATTTTATGTGAAGACGATGCACCTAGAATAAAATTACTATACCACAATAATAGGTAATAAAAAGAGTTCAGAATGAAGCAATGACAGATAAATTAATGATGTGATAAATACATGGTGCTCTTATATTTACAAAAATTGTAAAAAATATATAATTTCCTATGAGTTATGGTAATCACAGAATTTAAAATAAATGTCATAAAAATAATAAATTATACAATTAAAATAGCAACCTGTTTGATTTTGTCTAGACTCTAGATTGTTCTATGGAGCAGGACCAGCATGTTTCCAAGCATTCTTAACTTGTATATAATCCTCTAATTTGTAATATGCTTGTCCAGTCCATCCATCACAACCCTAGATCGCCATCCTATCAGCGGGAACGCTTTTCCTACGCCCGCCCGTCCTTCTGATGCGCCTTGCAGGTTGCGTCTTAGAAATCTCCTTAAATCACCTCCCCACACTCTACCGAATTTTACTCCTACTCCTCTGTGCACGTGTAACCACTTTCATCTAGCTTTCTGTGGGAGTAATTTCGTTAAAAGGGATGGAAGTGTATAACAGAAAGTGACAGCGTGAGTATGGAATAAGTTAGTACTTTTTAATAGCATGGAATTAGTAACTACTTTATAGAATAGAATAGAATACTCTTATAATAGCATGGAATTTGTGTGATCATGGAATTAGTAAGTACTATATAGATTGTAAGTAGAGGGGTCGAATTTCGACCAGTGGGCCACCACTAGTAATCAGTACTTAGCTTTTTAAAATGTTGAGGTTAATTTCTGTCGCTGCTCAGTTGCTTATTACCAAGTTGAGATGTCCAGGCCATGGTTCGGAGCGAGAGTGCATGGGAGGCCGTCACCTCCTTCTGCGAAACAGTAATGCTCGTGAAGGAGGAGGCGGAACGCGTGAGGGTGAGGCAGGGTTCCCGCCCTCCCGCCCTTAGTTGCCGCAGGAGACGCCCTGGGCGTCGGGAATCGCAGGCCGATTCCCGGCCACCGTACGCGCGGGCTTGCGAACGGTGAGCGATGGGTAGCTTGCCGTCCGATAAGGACCAGGCCCGGGTCGACGGCGCGTTGTTTTCCACGCGCACCTCAAAGAGACGTCAGCACCAATTGATGGGGTCCGAAAGGGCCAATGCCTGCCAGGGTTACGAGTCTATCCGAAAGGGATATCGTGGCCCTGGCACACAGGTATTTGAAGGAACACGGGGGGTTTTAGTCAGTAAAAGTCTGAAACTCCCTCCCGCTCCGCCTAGAGCAGGAGAAGTTATTTGATAATTTCCCACCAAAAAAAAAAAAATAATAATGATGTAAAACATCGTATGCGACTACTGTAAGCGTCTCTCGTTTTTTATATCTCGATAAAAATGTAGTTTTTTTTTTTTTAAGGTTTCCAAAGGTAATATATCTACACGGTAACAACCGTGTAGATATATTACCTTGAAAGTACTATTAGAAAGTTCTAATTTGGTGTTTATGAAATATACAAATATCGTATTTATCATACATTTTTATCACAATATTTCATGGACAGAAATTGTAATATGAAGAGAAGTTATTAGTATAATACGGTGTAATGTATACTTAAGGAAAATAACCGCCGAATTTATTGTACGAGATATTAAAAATATAATAAGTATCATGATAAAAATAGGTAAGCACCTACTTATTACCGTAAATGAGTCTAATATTAATATAAATAACCTCGAAGTAGATGACATGGGCGAGAGAGAAATATTGGGTGTCTTTGCTAGGAAGTACCAGGCCTTACAATTTTTTGGCAACAGTTTATCACAAGATGAAATCCTAAGACTTTCTTTGAACTATCTTAGTATGAAACGATGGAAATAGTGTCAAGATTAAGACTGGTTTCAATACCAAAATTTGCATTGTTTTATGCAGTAATTAGCATAAGTATTTAATTTATATTTCTTCTCGCTGCAGTCCAACATTCATCGAACGCAACTATGCTTGCTGCGACCAAAATGGCTCATCGTCCATGACTGTCGAATTCAAAATAATTACCAATGAGTAACCAGAATGTCTCTATGTAATGGCATAAATTGTATATTATGTATGTATCTATGTAGGATGGAACGTTATGACAGGACAGTGAAACGAGACGTGAAGATGGAGGACGATGTGAAGCATAAAAGAGTGACAGAGATGAATGAACGAAATAGTCAAGGAGGGAAAGAGATAGTGAATTAATGTCTAATAATGTAGAATAAGTTAGAAGGTAGACGATATGAAAAAAGAAAAGGTGTTAAGTTATGATATGTGAAGACGAAAAATAAAATACAATTTTTAAGAGTGAATCAGGAGTTTAATTGAAAAGAAATTGAGCTTATCCCACATCTATGTATCTATCTATGTATTTGTATTTATGCTTGTATTTTATAGTTATTTCCGAGCTATCTATCCCGTACGTTGCACCTGCCATGTTTTGTCTCTGTATCACCCTAAGGTTGACTGGTAGAAAATGCCTCAGGCATTAAGGCCGCCTTGGTACAGTGTATTTTATACTTGTGCATAAAGTTTTAATCAATAAACAAATGCCACTAGTATTGCAATGATGTACACGACGCTGCCAACCACAAACAAGTTAATAACGCGTTAATAATTCGCATCGTGTACGGACCACCACCGTTGAAATATTGGTTGTACTGTAAATTTGAAATATTGGTTGTACTGTAACTGGTTACTTTTGAATAGCGCCGTGTACAATAGGCCTTACACTATGCATACTGCGCGACTAAAATGGTCAACATATTTATTGCGAAGCCGGGCTTTCTATAATAAATTTAAAAAAAAGGGGGTAAGTTATAATAACTCAAAACATTTTTTCAGGCAAAGACGTGGTGACGTAATATATAACAATGTAGGTAAATAAACACTGTTGTTACGCTCAATATAAGTGATTTACGTATAATATTATTCATGGTACGTTATTAAAATGCCAACCACATAGCTCCCGTGGTATTTGACACTATAAATCTTCGACTAAATGAGGATTTGTTGCATTCACAGCATGTAAAGTTGACTGGTGCAATATATCAGTGTCATTTATGTTGGGAAAAATGTTCTAGATTTATTGAGTTCATAATGTAGAGGGTATTTTTGTAAGGTTAATAAAAAGAAATTGGACAGGATTATCCTCACACATTTAGGCACATGTAAACAGGGTCAAATCATAGTTTAAAGCTACCGAAAGTTTGCAAACATGAAGGTTATCGTTATCTAAAGACGATAAAACAAAAAAATAAGATTTTCTAAACTAATAAATTTCAAGTAACCGCATTTACTAGAGTTTGACCGAGACCGCTGCTGTACCGTGCCTTAGGTATGTGCGGTGAGGTGGGGGGCGGGACGTCACATTTTTTATTTATTTTTTTGTTTCGGTCAAACTATACCAGCTACCGTTGACCCCGTAATCAGTTGTAGTTACTTGAAATTATGAGTTTAAAAAATCTCCTTTTTTCTGTTTTTTAGGGTTCCGTACTTCAACAGGAAAAAATTAAACCCTTGTAGTATCACTCGTTTGTCTGACTGTCTATCTGTTACAGCCGATTTGCTTCGAATTTTACGACTTACGGCATTTCATTCAAACTTTCAAGCCCTGGTTTTTCAAAATGACAGAACCGATTTTAATAAAACTTCATACGCAGAAGCTGGATACAAAGGCCTAAAAAGTTAGTTAAGAATATATTCAAAAAATGGTGTTACAGCCAAATTAGACTGATTTTAAAATTTCCCTTTTATCTGTTTTTAGGGTTCCGTGACATTGAGGTCGCGATTGAGCAGAACCGAGGGTCGAAAGTGTTCGCTCAGCAATTAGGGAGGTCCCATTTGACGAAACTGAAAACTGCGGATGGTAGAATCGTGACTTCAAAGCCCGAGATACTCGAGGAAGTGAGGGATTTTTACGGACACTTGTACTCATCGCGGACAGCGAAACCAGCGGGGCATAGCGAAGAAGACCATCGAGCCGAACTAACGCGCCACTACACGGAGGACATCCCGGATGTCGACCACTGCGAGATTAGGGCGGCTCTCGAGCAGCTAAAGAACAACAAGGCACCTGGTGATGACGGAATAACGACGTAGCTCCTTAAAGCGGGCGGGGCTCCAGTCCTGAGAAAGCTAGCGAGTCTCTTCAACTCCGTCATCCAAGAGGGTACAACGCCCGATGCGTGGAGCAGAGGTGCGGTGGTTCTGTTCTTCAAAAAAGGCGACAAAACCTTGCTGAAGAACTATAGACCCATCTCACTTCTGAGCCACGTATAGAAGCTGTTCTCGAGGGTCGTCACGAACCGTCTTGCCAGGAGACTTGACGAGTTCCAGCCACCAGAACAAGCCGGTTTTCGAAAAGGCTTCAGTACCGTAGACCACATCCATACTGTTCGGCAGATTGTGCAGAAGACCGAAGAGTACAATCAGCCGCTGTGTATGGCATTTGTGGACTACGAGAAAGCCTTCGACTCCATCGAAATATGGGCAGTTCTGGCCTCTCTGCAACGATGTCGAATTGACTGGCGCTACATCGAAGTGCTGAGGTGTTTGAATGACGCTGCACGATGACTGTCCAGATCCAGGATAAGGAAACCAGCCCCATCCAACTACTCAGGGGGGTGAGACAGGGGGATGTGATATCCCCGAAACTGTTCACCAATGCGTTGGAGGACGTCTTTAAGACGCTGGACTGGACTGGACAGGGTATCAACGTAAACGGCGAGTACATCTCACACCTTCGTTTTGCCGATGACATCGTCATAATGGCAGAGACGCTGGAACAGTTAGACCAGATGCTGCACAGCCTAAATAGAGCCTCTCGGTGGGTTGGCATCGGCATGAATTTGGACAAGACGAAAGTCATGTACAATTCGCACGTCTTGCCGAGACCAATCCACATCGAAGGGTCGCTTCTCGAAGTTGTGAAGGAGTACGTCTACCTAGGGCAAGTTTTCCAGCTTGGTAGGCACAACTTTGAGAAAGAAGCCGACAGAAGGATCCGGTTGGGTTGGGCAGCGTTTGGAAAACTTCGTCAAGTCTTCTCGTCGCCAATCCCGCAGTGTTTGAAGACTAAGCTCTTCAACTAGTGCGTCCTGCCCGTTATGACATACGGTGCCGAAACGTGGACACTGACAGTCGGGCTGGTTCAAAAATTCAAGGTCACTCAGCGTGCTATGGAGTGGGCTATGCTCGGAGTTTCTCTGAAGGATAAGATCAGAAATGAAGTTATCCGGAAGAGAACCGGAGTTACCGACATAGCCTGCAGAGTAAGCAAGCTGAAGTGGCAGTGGGCTGGCCATGTTTGTCTAAGGACCGATGGCCGGTGGAGCAGACGAGTCCTGGAGTGGAGACCGCGTATCGGCAAGCGTAGTGTGGGACGCCCCCCAGCTAGATGGACCGACGACCTTAAAAAGGTGGCTGGGACAGACTGGATGCGGAAGGCGGAGGACAGGGTGTTGTGGCGCAGCCTGGGAGAGGCCTATGTCCAGCAGTGGACTGCTATAGGCTGAGTTGATTGATTGATTGAGGGTTCCGTAGTAAACAAGGAACCCTTATAGTTAAGCCATGTTCGTCTGTCTGTCTGTATGTCCGTCCGTCCGTCTGTCCCCGGCTTAGCTCAGAGACGCTTAGTTCTAGAAAGCTGTAATTTGGCATGGGTGTACATAGTAACCACGCCAAGAAATTTGTAAAATAAAACCATGAAAAATATTTTTTTTCAGGGTACCTCCCTTTCACGTAAAACGGGGATTTTTTTTTTTTTTCTCGTCTAGTACATGGTGTGGGATATAGTTGGATAGGCCGTTTAAAAATATTGTTGGTTTGTGAAAGCTATTTTTCAATTCTGAGATCCGTTTGCGTAATATTAAGCTTTAAAGTGCTATTTTTTGTTAGAGTCAAGTGTCCCCCCCCCACCTGCCAGCTAAATAATTGGCTTTGGATATGTGGAAAAAATCATGGCAGTAGTATATATAACGAAATTAAAAGGAAAACTATCACAGCTAAGTAGGGTTTACAAGTAAACGAGTAATAGTCGACTAACTTAAATTTGCAGTTGAAGAATTGACCGTAACGTATATCGATGTATGGGAGAGCATATTTTTCAACTACAATGTTAAGTTTGTTTTTGGGATAAATTCATCCTAACTACGGAACCCTTCATTGTGCGTGGTCCGACACGCACTTGACCGGTTTTTAAATAAGACATTTCGAAAATGTTCTTTACTAACATTTTGAACCATTTTTATTTGGCATGGGTGTACATAGTAACCACGCCAAGAAATTTGTAAAATAAAACCATGAAAAATATTTTTTTTCAGGGTACCTCCCTTTCACGTAAAACGGGGATGATATTTTTTTTTCTCGTCTAGTACATGGTGTGGGATATAGTTGGATAGGCCGTTTAAAAATATTGTTGGTTTGTGAAAGCTATTTTTCAATTCTGAGATCCGTTTGCGTAATATTAAGCTTTAAAGTGCTATTTTTTGTTAGAGTCAAGTGTCCCACCCCCCCACCTGCCAGCTAAATAATTGGCTTTGGATATGTGGAAAAAATCATGGCAGTAGTATATATAACGAAATTAAAAGGAAAACTATCACAGCTAAGTAGGGTTTACAAGTAAACGAGTAATAGTCGACTAACTTAAATTTGCAGTTGAAGAATTGACCGTAACGTATATCGATGTATGGGAGAGCATGTTTTTCAACTACAATGTTAAGTTTGTTTTTGGGATAAATTCATCCTAACTACGGAACCCTTCATTGTGCGTGGTCCGACACGCACTTGACCGGTTTTTAAATAAGACATTTCGAAAATGTTCTTTACTAACATTTTAGACCATTTTTACCACAGTTGAAGTGTTTGTAGATTTTCGTAGACCACAACATCCATTTCCTTTTTATTATTATACAGGTAAGATAAACTACATAACATTCATACCTGAAAAACACTAACCACCTTCTAGGATACTCGAGTAAAATCCAAAATTACTTCATTGAACAGGAAAAGCAACCATGTCCTCGTATCAGTTTCCAAAACTTGAAACTTCGACGTTGAGAAACTTCGTTTTATGTACTACATAAAGGTTTTAATTACACCCTCGGCAGCCAGCTAATATCATTATTAGCCTCTACGGAATGGGTGTGTAATGTGTTTAGTAAATAACTTTTAGCATTTGTCTCTTAAACGACTGAAGCGAGGTGTTTTTGGGAATGGTTTCAAGAGCCATGTGTTTTACTGAATTCGAATAGTTTTACTCTTGGGTACTATTTTAGGGTCATAAACCTGTGGACTGACGGTATTTTGAGCATCAATTGTCTCTTAGTCATTTAGAATAAATACCTTATTACTTAGAAGATTATAATATGACAAGAGTATGCATAATGATAACTTAATATTTGTCTTCATTGTATAGTTTGATATTGAGATAGACTCATGATAGCACAAGTTTAAACCTTAGTGGTTTTTGGTTGCTATTTAAAATGTTAATCCTGCGTTCTTTTGTTTATATGATCAATAAATAAAATAAAATAAAAAACTGTATATAATGTTCCCACTGCTGGGAGACAAGTGTCTGTGAGAAAGATGTGTTGATTATAATTTATATTATTTACAGTTACACTCGCCTAAATAAAAACGTGCAACCTATTCTAACAACTCCGCAATATAAGCGAGTAGAATTGTAACTGTACCATAGACAACATTATTGCTACTTAAAGACAGCCCTTTAAAAATCAATTTCTTAGCTCGAAGCTTTCTTCGAAGAAAATTGCAAACGAGGCAGTTAGTAATTGATCCTTACCTACGTATAAGCGGAAAATGTCAAACGGTGGACCTAGCACGAACGCCCGTAACATAAATTCGTACAATTTTAAAATTAAAAATACTTGTTTCGCAGTTAATATACTTAGTCTTTATTATCTACGAGTGACACTAATTGTACTTGTCGCAAAACTTTTAACCTAAGTGCTATAAGCTGTGTGCTTTATTTATTTCTATTGTGTGCGGGCGCGCAGGACGCGGAACGGTCGCGGTCAGGGTGGAAGCGAGACGGCGCGTCGTATTCCACGCGCGCCTCAAATAGTTGTCAGCACCAACTAACGGGGTCCGATAGGGCCAATGCCTGCCAGGGTTGCGAGTTTGTCCGAAAGGGATATCGTGGCCCCAGCACACAGGCAAATGAAGAAATACGGGTGGGTTTTATTCAGTAAAAGTCTGACACGCCCTCCCGCTCAGCCCAGAGCGGGAGAAGTTATTTGATAATTTCCCACCCAAAAAAAAAAAAAAGGGTGGAAGCGAGACAAAACACTTGATATTCCCGTGTAATCAAAATGTTTTAGGTAGGTACCTACTTTATTTATGTTATAATTTTTATGTTATTTAATCATATTTATTCTTATAATTGGTTGTATAAGCATTATATTATAAGTACTGTTTATTTTATTTTATTTTGTTACATAATTATGTTCAAATCATTAAACCTGACTTCTTGAGTTCCGTACGTATTTTTCGGGTAACCACTGAAAATCAGCGCTGTGTTGTGGGTCAATAGCACAGCATCATGCTGAGTGCAAACCTTTTTGTCACAGTCATGACGTGCAGTTGCCGACTATTTGTTATTTTTGTGCTCGTGATTATAATGTAGATAGGTTTTTTTTTAATGTTTACTTGCTCGAGTTTATGTTTTCCCAAGCACGTGTTTCTGTGACGAATAAAATTATTTTTCTTTCTATAAGATAGTTATATTTTCGACACAAATAATCGATAAAATTAACGTAACGTTTACATCGCACATTCGTGCTAGGTAGGGCCTTTGATAATTAGCAGTCTATGTTTTAGATCGGAAAACAATAATTGTAATTAACACTCTATGCTCGAATGAAATCGGAAAACAATTGAACGTCCAATTGCGATGACAAAACAAACCATTCTCTATTGTTTATTGTGGAATAAAATTTTTATTAAACTATTAATTGCGGAGCTGTACTATTTCAATTTAGGCTTTTTAAAAAATATAAAAAATAACATTGCTTTGTTTAAGATGATTTAAATACGGCAATGTTCATTTTAATACGAGTAGAACTAGATTTCTCTCAGTGTTTAAAATGGACAAAATTTTGCCTGTAAACGTCAGTTCAATCACCTAATCCCGGTTGCATACTAAATCAGTCTTACGTTTGTTGTTTAAATAAACAAGCATTTAAATGGAAGTTAAATAATTTAAATGAGACTAGATAACATCAACGCAGGTACCTACAGCAACATTATAAAAAGTCGATGTCCTCACCGAAGTTATTGAACGTAGACAAAGCGAAAAAAACATGTACTTATGGATCGTATCACTTAGAGGTCTGTGGTTTCTATCTGTCCCCTGAGAAATAAGCGTCGGTCTGTCATGAACAAAGGTGCTACTCCACTTACCTGTACACAGGATTGTCATCTCGATACCACACGACGAGGAGAAGACTGTCGTTGTGCATGGGAGGTCTGATGTCACACGGCATGTCTGCTTCACCGCCGACGATCGCTGGTACCCGCGTCACGGTAGCCGCTACTGGTGATGTTACTACTCCTGGAAAAGGAAAGAAAACATTAGGATTTGTAGGATGAATATTTTAGGCAGCTGCGGCAGTCAATGGATTAAGGTGACGATAACCGACTTTTGATGATTTTATACTGAAGATCACGTCTAAACGAGTAGTGCTAATGATTTGAAAAAAGTCTATTTTAAATTAGAGTATTTTCTCAATAAATAAATATGTGAATATTTTAGATTGTGTTTATATTACATAGTGAAATTAATTTGTAAAGTTATGTCTAACGCGGATAAAAACTGAGAATGGCGCAAAGTCTACCAAGCGTATTTTTCTGAAACCTTCACCGATTCAAAGATAATTTAATTATTGATCTTTCAGTACACGCGTTTTTATTAAAATACCTTTTGCTTTGTTTATAATAAATTAATAATGCGTCAAATTGGGGACAGCGCTCCTTGATGGGCGTGTCCTATTACTGGCTGAACGTACGACGCGTTGCGTGAGCTCAGTACAGAACACGCAAGCTAACCACTCAAAGTCACCGTCTTAACACTAGTGCCATAATTGTTAGATATATCTATTTCTAATTTATAGTTTTATTGTCGATATAGGAGTAGTAAGTCTTCGTTGGTTCTCAACTTTATCGGCAATTTTTAAAAGGTAAAAAGATTAGTTTGACAGTGAAGTAGGTAGCAGGGTTAACCAGTTTTTGCGAAACATACAAATATTTTGTCAGTCATAGAAACCTTTGATCGGTAGACCCCAATTATGACTTCTTAAAATGGATCACTAGACTCAACTTATTCTATCACTTTTATTAGTATGTAATTAAATCATAGACATAATTAAATGCAACATGAACCTGTTTATAATATTTCAATATTATTTGTGGCACGTGTATCAAGGCACGTGCAAACAACAACCTGAAAAGATACCTGCTTCATATTCTATTAACGAAAACCTATTTTCATCATGAACCTTCAAGCCCTAATAGAAAAAGAAACACCGAAAAAAATCCTTTGTTACATGACAAAAATGAAATACAACGGAGTTATAAACTGGTTGTACTAAGATTTGCGGTTGATGAAAGTATTATCACTGGTCAGGAGACTGCCAAAACAAACCAGTCAAAAAATGTAATTTCCAACGGAACCCGGGCCAATCCCTGTGTTTATCTGCTTAAAGCCTTGTATGAAACAGTGTTACGTTGTAAGCGGACAAAATCCCTTAACATGTGAACCAGGATGTGAGGGGCTGAGGTGTAAACGCTAGCGATTAATATGTATGAGGTTGGCAAAAAAATACATTATTTTTAATCACGACATTTTCTGTAGCCTACCGTATTGTTAGCACTAAACACAGGATTACTCGTTTCATCTCTTTTTTTCAGTCGATTTTTTTTTTAATAATAATTGAATGACCTGGTTGATGGGATCTTTTAGCCAAGACTTTATTTACTTACAAACTTTGTTTAAATATTGATGAAAGAAATTATATTCTAATTATATCATATCATATTAAAGATGTCGCACTTTACTGAGACCTCACGCGGACTTCTTGAGTGAACTTGAAGTGATGTTGCACTGTTTTGTTTCATTTGCCTACAGTAATTCCTAGTAAAACTTAATGGTTAATAATCCACCATTAAGTGATATTATTACACAATAATATTCGGCTAAACACAAATTTTAGAAAATAAAATAAAACTGCTAAGCATGTCACTTCACTTTCCCGCCAAGAACCTCCAGTTTTTATTTAAATAATATTTTAATGGCCTGGTTGCTGGGACGTTTTAGCCAAGTCTTTATTTAGTTACAAACTTTGTTTAAATATTGATGAAATGAATTATATTCAATGCACGAAGATAATATCTCCGCCCGCTCCCCTTGAGTTTCAGTAAAGATGTGGAACTTTACTGAGACCTCACGTGGACTTCTTGAGTGAACTTGAAGTGATGTTGCACTGTTTTATTTCATTTGCCTACACTAATGCACGATCACGAACACTTAATGGTTAATAATCCACCATTATTACACATTAGGTAATATTCGGCTAAACACAAATTCTAGAAAATAAAACAAAACTGCTAAACATGTCATTTCACTTTCCCGCCAAGAACCTCCAGTCGAGTTTCCGATACTTTAGCACCACAGATAAAATAACACAATAGTTTAGCACTATAGCACGCGTCATGTTCACAGGAAAATTGAAGTTATTCAGTGGTGTATAAGCAGAAAATGTAAGTAAAATCAAAAATTTTAACTTGTTGGCTGAATTGACTTTTGTAAATATTTTACTTACTAGCTAGGCCCCGCGGTTTCAACCGCGTAAGTCTCGATCCCGTGGGAATATCGGGATAAAAAGTAGCCTTTCTCTTAATCCAGGGTGTCAGCTACCTCCATACAAAATTTTATCAAAATCGGTCCAGCCGTTTGAGCGTGAAGAAGTAACAAACATACACACACACACACACTTACAAACTTTCACCTTTAAAATATTAAAAAATATATATTATATTAAATATATAATATATATGTATAGTGTGAACTGTGATGATCATTAGTGTGATGAAGTGTGATGTGATTGGCAAGCCTTGATGGTCATACAAGGTTATTTCTAATTTCACGTCTTTAAAACCGTAATCAATGTAAAAAACCTCATCAGTGTGCTTGTTTGCGGCACATATTTTGAATGTTGTGGATTCAAAATGAGTGCCATTGTTCTCGCCTCCCACAACTTGCACCACAGTTCACAAGGTTCAAAAACAAGAAAATGACATTCAACGGTAGGTATACCGGGCAGCCGAGCTCAACCGGACAATGTGGACGACACGCACACCTGCCAACTAAAAACCTTTTTGGAATTCGGCACGGCATAAAGACGAGGTGAGTCGAGGTAACAAAAAACTGTGGATTCGCCTTATGTTTTTATATTATGTAGGTAATAAGATTGTAATGGAACTCTGTGTTAATATTGGATATGTTTTGGAGAAAAGGATTTTTCGTACAAAATGTGCCTTATTTTTTAAGACTACTGACACCGCAATATTCTTTTCTAGCGTACCAGTTAATTCTCCATATTAAATCCCACTAATTTATTATGTAAATGAATTTAGAGATTCGGAGTTTTTAACACAATCACGCATAAAATGGCTGATCAGATTTAGACCAAATGCTGGATTATTTCCAATACATGAAATAGTTTCTCTAGGATGCAAGTAATTGCGCTTGCTTACAATAGTAGTGAATTTAACGGCCGAACCCAATAACCTATCTATCACCAGTTTTGGCCTACTGGAGATAGAAAAATCTATCTATTGATGGTTGTAACGTCCCAATAATCTATGCGATATTATGGAATCTTACCGCTATCTATCGATGGTTTTAACGTCCCAATAATCTATGAGATATTATGGAATCTTACCGGCACACGCTATCTACTGATGGGAGGGTGTATTGCCTACAACGGATACCTAGCTATTTGTATGAAAATGCTAAAGTATGCGTCCCAATATAAGATTTGTTTGACAGGACAGTACAACAGATGGCAGATTGGTCTATTCCCCGAATTGCAGGGATAAAGGTAAGGTAGCCAAGCTAAAATGAACTCTTTAGTACATGCAATAATGCTCATAGGTGTTTTTTTTATTTAAAGAAATAAAAAAAAAATTAAATTCAAATATCTCGGAAACGGTGCGCCCTAGGCAAAAATAACAGAAATTTAACTTTACTTATTGTTTTCGTTAGATAGATAGCCTTTATTGATTGTGAGACGCCATCCGAGGATAGATATAATTATACTGTCTATCATCAATAGCGATCTGTCTTTCACTGAAAATAGGTTATTGGGTTCGGCCGTAAGTCAATAGTACGTTTGAATTTATGTTACCAGTCTTATACCTCAGTTGTTGGGCTATTACGGCATCGCGTATTTCATTTTCCTTAAAGTCTGTTTAGATTGTTTAAGTT
This sequence comes from Tiliacea aurago, assembly GCA_948098905.1. NCBI lineage: Eukaryota > Metazoa > Arthropoda > Insecta > Lepidoptera > Noctuidae > Tiliacea > Tiliacea aurago. The sequence goes on along the minus strand of OX402579.1, from coordinate 3,872,077 downwards.
GGAGTTTAAAAGCTTCTTTTACCTCATCTAGCTACGTTGTTATAGTGTTGACTTAGTTCATGACCTAAGTTTACTTGGCCTTGGTAAGCAAAGTTATTTAACGCTTTGAAAGGAATAACCTATTTTCTGAGCTTTTCCTATTATCATTATTTTACCTCGTAAACATCGTTTCTTGAGTTGGATCTTCTAACAATATCTACTGATTAATGAATATTGTTTGTCACTAATATTCTCAATAAACAGCTGTAAAATTCAGTCTATTGACATAATCTACTCGACCTCGACTTCTTGACATTGAATAACAAATTGGTAAGAATGATTTTCCAATTTAATAATTTTGTAATATTTATTGTTATTTTAGAATAGAATAGAATATAATTTATTTCTAAGTATAAGGTAGTAGATTGTAATTTATGTATACATTTTTCATGTCCAAGTTACGGCAGAGCATGGAGAACATAAATTATCAAAACATGTATACCATGACCCCTACCCATGTTGGCTAAAAATAAATGATTTGATTAGATTAGAAATCCACAAATAGCTACAGTGTTTTATTAACCGGAAATCACCTAATGCCACAGAATATTCAACCAAATATAATTACATTTATTTGAAATTCGATCTTCTTGTTAAGGCGACGATAACCGACTTATGATTTTATACTGAAGATTACGTCTAAACTAGTAGTGTTAATTATTAAAAAAAAAATATGTTAAATCAAAGCATTTTCTCAATAACTTAATATGTGAATATTTTAGATTATGTTTATATTACATAGTGAAATTAATTTGTAAATTGATGTCTAACGCTGATAAAAAACTAAGAATGGCGCAAAATCTACCAAGCATATTTTTCTGAAACTTTCACCAATTTAGAGATAATTTCATTATTGATCTTTTAGTATACGCGTTTTATTAAAATACCTTTTGTTTTATGTATCATCAGTTCTTCACCTTATTAATCACCATCAGCGTTTCCCAACTATTTTGAGGTCAGCTTCCAGGCAAGTCCAGATGTAGCTGAATACCAGTATATTAAATGAAGAGACTGAGCTATATCATCACACTACTACACTAGTTTGAGAGTGTGTGTGTATGTGTATGTTTGTTACTGCTTCACGCTCAAACGGCTGGACCAATTTTGATAAAATTTTGTATGGAGGTTGCTGACACCCTGGATTAGGACATAGGCTACTTTGTATCTCGATATTCCCACGGGAATCGAGACTTACGCGAGTAAAACCGCGGGGTGCAGCTAGTCATACATAACATTACGCCTGTGGAGTAGGTACTGTGGGAGTAGGTATATCTCTGCCTTATCCTTCGGGGAACCGAAGGATTAGGCAGAGATGTACCTACTACTACTCACATTTGCCAGTTATGTTTCAGTTCCATGTGTGGCGACCCTTTTGCTATTAACCATTGAATAAACGATTTGAAAGAACTTATCCAAAAATTTATCACCAAAGCATTATCTTCCATGATTAACTCCCAAGTTTCATCAACTGTGCAATACAGTGCAGTTTGTCAACTCATCCTCAACGAACAATAATAACTCTCAGCCGACTGTAAGAGTCGGAAAAAACAACTGATTCGCTGTTTTACGGCTTTCATCAGTTGGAATATTGGGGTCGAATGAAATTGATTTTCGAAAGAATGAGGTTTTCGAAAGAGGGTAAAATTTAAATCTGCATAGTTAATACGAGTAACTTTGGCGATATTTTGAAAAGAATATACTCAGTACTTAATAATTATTTGTATTTCACAATGAGTATGTACTAAGGTGGTAACTTAATAGTAGATTGTGTCATAAGGGACCAAAATAATGTATTGCGGGCGAGAGCGATTGTTTGAATCCAGAGCGAAGCGAAGATTCTAGAGTAGAATCCTAAGCGTAGCGAGGGATTCAAAGTACGTCGCTTGAGGTTAAATAATAATGGTACCGTTTGACACACTCTGCTTTTCATCCGCCTCTATAAGAAAAATAAATAAGAGATGCTTTTAGGACTGAATATGTATATGCCATTTTTTTTTCTTTTTTTTTTTGAGTGGGAAATCATAATAAACATATAAATAACTTCTCCCGCTCTGGGCGGAGCGGGAGGGAGTGTCAGACTTTTACTGACTAAAACCCACCGTGTTCCTTCAAATGCCTGTGTGCCAGGGCCACGATATCCCTTTCGGACAGACTCGTAACCCTGGCAGGCATTGAAAGAAAGAAGAAAGAAAAAAAATAATTTTATTCGTCACAGAAACACATGCCCTTCGGACCCCGTCAATTGGTGCTGACGTCTCTTTGAGGCGCGCGTGAAACACAACGCGCCGTCAACCCGGGCCTGGTCCTTATCGGACGGCGCGCTCACCGTCCGCAAGCCCGCGCCTACGGTGGCCGGGAATCGGCCTGCGATTCTCGACGCCCGGGGCGTCTCCTGCGGCGACTAAGGGCGGAAGGGCGGTCACCTTGCCTCACCCTCACGCGTTGCGCCTCCTCCTTCGCGAGCATTACCTACTGTTTCGCAGAAGGAGGTGACGGCCTCCCATGCAACGCGTTCAACCGCTGGGTTGGTCGCAGCCTCAGTGAACGCGCCCACACCGGTGCCCCGTAAAGGCCCATGGACCGCACAATCTCCGCGTAGAGCCTCCGGCAGGAGGCGTTTGGACCCCCCAGATTGGGCAGGAGCCGCTTCAAGGCAGCCCCGGCCAGCTCCAGCCTAGGAGCCAAACGTCGGAAGTGCTCGACGAAGTTCCACCGGCTGTCAAGGACGAGTCCCAGGTACTTCATCGTCGACTCGACGCCGATGTGAACCCCTCCCGCCGTTATCTGGGAACCCGACAGTGGCGCGTTCCGAGGACCATAAATGACCATAAACACATGGCCTCGGACTTGTGCAAGGCCACCTCGAGTCCCAAATGCCGGATCCTATCGACGATTGTCGCAACCCCACGTTCCACCAGTTCGGCCGCCGCCTGATATGAACTCCCCTGCGCCAGGACCAGCGTGTCGTCAGCATAGCAGACTACGCTGACGCCACTGGGGAGGACGGCGCGCAGCACCCACTCGTACCCGATGTCCCACAGATGCGGCCCTAGAACCGATCCCTGTGGGACACCGCACGACATCTCTCGTCGGTTCCACTCTCCTTGGTGACCAGGGTAGATAACGGCCCTGTTAAATAGGCCTCGACCACGCGACAGAGGTAGGTTCAGGCAGGTAGGCCTCCCTGATGCAACTCCAGGGCAGGGTATTAACTCGTTAAAATGTAGGGAACAGCTGATTTTTTTTCGTGATTTCAGGTTTGGTTCCTTAGTAACATTTGTTCATAATGATGAGTACAAATGACCCCTTAAGAGGAGGCCGATTAATTCAATTTCACCCTGTATATGTAATTAACAGGTAATTTGTATACTAAGTATATATACTAAGTAAGGGCAGCCAGCTTACCACGTAACGTGTGAAAGTCAATTCTGCAGGCCTAGCACGAATCCGTGAAGTAAACGTTATGTAAATTCGAACGGTTTTGAAATTGAAAATATTCGTTTCGCACAATATTTACATACTTCGATTTAAGACTTTATTCATATCTATTGGTGATACTTATTTATTATGCTTGTCGCGAAAATGTAAACCAAAAATACAACCATAACATAGTTGTATTATCAATTCAAAAATGTACGTATGTGTACGTGTCTAAGCTGAGTGTGACCTCGCAGCGTAAACTACCAAATTAATAAAATACTAAATTACATACTCAGTGAATACCCTGACTTTATTGCATTCCATCATGTTATATTAAAAACAGAGCATCGGTTGGAGACGTGAACAGAATAAACATATTCAATTAATAATCTTGGAAAAGTTAAAATTTTTTAAGAAATTAATTATATGGTTATTGTATTCAACACACAAAATGTCTTTCCCCATTTTCTTTGAAACATAAATGAGTAACATAATTAGAGTAAGTAAAATAATAAACAGTATCTTCCATACCAAACAAAGCAAATTCCCGGTAAAATCTGAATAACATAAACAAAGCCAAATGCCATTGTTTCCATACCAAAATTATTCATAGAATTATATTGTCATTCCCAAATAATTCTCATTTAGGTGATATTCCATGATTCTCATAAAATCTAAAGTAGGTACCAGTGTACATGGTTGACATGCAAAGTATGTTGGATTAACCTGAATTATGAATTGCCAGAAAGCTTTTGATACAGTGTATGTTACAAGGAATTATTCATTTACATCTGTGCCTAAATGTGTGTGTAACAGTGTTTTTTGTTTATGCACCTGTTCGTGTGAATATTTGAGTTCAGTTATCAAAATATCGAAAATTGTATACCTACTACCGTTCTGTTATGCAGTCTCCAGTTTAAGCTAAAAGCTAAACCAATAGATTGTAGCCACTAGACATTCTAAGCCAAAGTTATGATACTTCGTGGGAGCTCCGAAGATTACTATACCGGCCTGTAATCGTTCCACTTTTTGGACGAGGAGGGGTCCTATTTGTGCAGGATAAACAATCTTTCTTCATTCACTTGTCTAACATAGAAGGTCCCTACTCGATGTGGTGGATTGGAAATGTTACTTTGACATACTTTAAGACTGAGAGGAAGCCTTTGTCCCAGCATAGAACGTTCTACAGGGTTATTTTTAAAACGTCAATAACCTCTTAAGGGGTCATTGGACTCATCAGTATGAACAACTTTTACTATGGGACCAAAGCTGAAATCGCGAAAAAAAAACCAGCTGTTCCCTACATTTATGTTCGAATAATTCGTTTAAATCTAGGGAACAGCTAATTTTTTTTTTCGCGATTTCATATTTGGTCCAATAGTAAAAGTTGTTCATAATGATGATTACAATGACCCCTTAAGAGGTTATTGACGTTTTAATAATAACCCTGTATAATGTTCCTACTGCTGGGACACAGGCTTCGTCTCTGTGAGTAGGCCATAATCCTCCACACCAGGCCTAGTGCGGGTTGGTGGGATTTGGTAATTGCCAGGTTCAAACTTGCAACCTTGTTTTCGAGAATCTTAACTCTTAAGAGTGTTTAAGACGTACGGCATTTCAAACAAACTTTCAAGCTCTTGTTTTTCGAAATGACTGAACCGATTTTAATGAAACCTCATACGCATAAGCAAGATACAAAGGTCTAAAAAGTTAGTTAAGAACAATTTCGAAATGTCTTCTTTAAAAACAGATATCTGGAAATCTTTGTTTCTATGGAAAATTTAAAATCGGTCTAATTTGGCTGTAACACTATTATTCGAAAATGTTCCTAACTTAAAATCTAGGTAACGTGACGTATGTATGGACTGTGTTATTATTATGTTCGGTACCAATGAAATGGGGAGACAATGTAGGACAAAGTATAAACTGGCCTTTTGTCGAAAGGTCGTTCCAGGTATGAGATGACCTGTCGTATCTCGGCATGTACAATACATGCCGCTAGGGCAAAACATGACTATGATATGATTTAATATAACATTTTGAATGACATGTGCGTGTATACTCATGTTTTGGATAAATAAATGATCTTATCTTAACCTAGCTACAACTTGGTGGAAAGCTGAAAAAAAGACAGGTCATGGTTAAATTACAATCATAACATAACTTTACTCCTGTTTACTCTGTAGAGGTTAAAAGAGGGCAAAAGACCTAGAGGCTGCAGCCCAAAAAGGTGGTAAGATCAAATATCTGAGCATTTGGCGATACGTGTCAGCACCGCAGTCCACTAGGCCACTAATCGTAACGTAACAGATGGAAAAAGCCGTTGACAATTTTATTTGGAGTCACGATTCTCAGCACTGAGAGAGATTTAGAATAGGAAGAGAAGTAGGCAGAAGTGTACAGTACAACCTCATTTGCAATTGCTACGGTTACATAGACTGTAAACAGGTGAGCCACATTTGCAAATCATACCAATATGTGAAAAAATAATGGCAATTATTTGGTGATGTTCTTCGGAAAGGACAGGTGCGTAGTACTTACTCGCAACTGGCGTACGTGTGAATGAAAACTAAGCATTAAGAGTATGTAGAACCCGGGCGTCGGGAGTCGCAGACTGCTTCCTGGCCACCGTAGGCGCGGGCTGTGGTTGGTCGCTCGTAGCTCGCTGTCCGATAAGGACCAGACCCGGGTCGACGGCGCGTTGTGTTCCACGCGCGCCTCTAAGTGTCAGCATCAACTGACGGGGTCCGCTAGGGCCAATGCCTGCCAGGGTTGTGAGTTTGTCCGACAGGGATATCGTGGCCCTGGCACTCAAGCTACTGAAGGAACACGGGTGGGTTTTAGTCAGTAAAAGTCTGACACGCCCTCCCGCTCCACCCAGAGCGGGAGAAGATGTTTGTTTACCCACCAAAAAAAAACTAGTATTAAGAAATCGTATCAGGAGGCATACTGTAGTTTCTGCCTAGCCCCATGAAAAAGGCGTGAGTTTACGCACCTATGTACTAAATGTAATGGCAATTAAGGCCTTAATTAACGGTTAGATTGCTGAGCCTCGTACACTGAATGGTTGATTAAATGTCTAAACTGCAAACTAGCAGTGAACTCTCGCGGTACTTGTTATTTATTTGTATAATAATAATATTAACGAAAAAATCAAAAACTAATCATAGAAATTGACTACAGACAATTCAAAATTGGATAGATCTAAGGCTTCTACCGCCTTATTACAAAACAAGATTTATATTTTGACATGGCTTAAACCATGGAGCCAGTTTTTGTAATTTCTTATTACAAAAACTGGCATTCCTAAGGCACGGTACAGCGGTCTCGGTCAAACTCTAGTGAGTGTAGTTGAAATTTAACCGCCTTATTACAAAACAAAATTTATATTTTGACATGGCTTAAACCATGGAGCCAGTTTTTGTAATAAGAACGTAACAGTGATTGAAATACCGTTCTTTATACAAAACTGAAAACTTAGTTCGGTACTAAGTTGTCAGTTTTGTGTTTAGGAACTTTACCATAGTCGGAATAAAGTTAGAAATTCAATAATGGCTCCATGTTTTAAACCTGGGTCTGAAGATAAACCTTGTTTTGTAATAAGGGGGCTAGTGTTTGTGGTAAGAGAGTGTGCACACCAGAAACAAAACAGTTTTGTAAATCTTAGACTGAACGGGACAGTTTGTCTTATGACAACACATTCTTTCAGTACATATATATCCTTTTTCACTAAATTCAAGTTAAGCAGCGTCTAGTTAGGTAATGTTATAAGCAGATCCTGCAGCAAACACTCCTGTTTCATCATTCATTTTTAAGTGGACAATTTGTAAGCTTCGAAATCTGTCACTAGTCTGTGGTTTTATAAGGCAAGATCGAGTCAAGTGTGTCAATATTTTTTGTAATCTGTTGCTAGGCAACCCGTAAGAGTTGTCTTAAGACCAAGCGAGCGAATGCACATTCTATCCCCATTCTACCAAATTATTTTTGTGAAACAGGGACAAAACATTCCTTCGTCGGTATCTCTGAACTAAAATGTCAAGAATATCAACAAAATAATGTTCTAGCTCTTTTTCTGGTTCGTTTGGTCTAAACCCACCTTTAGTTCACTCTTACAGGTTGCCATTACGCATGGACGAATCTGTGTCGAACCGTTTCAGTGGTTGCTGAAATATTTAGTTGCACTACGTAACTGTTTCATGTTTACAAATTACAATGAGGTGTGTTCGTGAAAACGACCATTAAATCTCATTGGTTAATAACCGAAGTGGTCACCACGAACACAAATAAATATGATAAGGTTTCGTTTTATATTGTTGTACAAAATTGAAAGTCTGTCTAATAGACAATCTTAGCACGAAAGAAAGAAAAAAAATGAAAGAAAAGAAAAATATTTTTGTTTGAGACACGCAGCAGAAATACAAAAATAGCATTTTATAACTACCAATATACAAAAAAAAAACACAATCAAGACTTGTGCGATGCCAAAAAGGCTCCTATCTCAGCATAATGCTTAATTTAAAACATAAATACCACAGCGCTGGTATTCTGATAAGGCCCGCTGTGATGCCACGGACTCACCTATGGATACACATAAATCTCACTAGGTTAATAAAAATAAATATATCAACACATACAATTTTAAAAAAGGAAACAAAAATAACTATAAAACGTAAGTATGTAGAATAAATATTACGACTCACGCCCGACACTCGAAACATCACTTGTCCAAGCCATAGACTATTGTCTATGGTGTTATGGTGAACGACAAGCGAAGGGACGCGGGCGCACTGCGTTCCATTCGTTCAGCTGTCAAATAACTAAGCAATAACACGACGTATATGGGCGTTTCTCCTTTAAACTCAAACTCAAAGCATTTATTTCAAATAAACCAATTACAGGCACTTTTGAATTGTCAAGGGGTCGGTCAGTCAGAGATATGAAGCTAGTTGCACATTCCAAAGCGTAGTAGGTTCCTATGGAGAAGAACGGGCAAGAATCTCGACGGACGGACACTCTTTTAAATCAAAATATTGTTACAAAGTATTGGTTACATCATTCTTGTTAAAATTTGACATGTGAGAACAATGTAGATAGACGTGCACGTTAAAAGCGTCCAAAATAAAAAGAGAAAAACAAAAAAAAACAGTTAAAATAAGCCGTGGCAGCTAAGAAATGACCAGTCTCTACTGACGTCGCCCGATCACGAACATGACGCATGGATCAGCACCTTTCAGCCTCAAACGACTGATAATTAGCGCAGTATCATCTTCCAAATTCTTTGAAGTCGTTTGTGAAATAGGCCTATTTCCATTGAAAGCTTCAGGCGTTTAAATAACAGAAAATGGAAAATGTATTGTCGTGAATGAACCACGAGTTTGTTTGTATTTCAAATAACATCCATATATATAATAAACAACATAATATTCCTGTGATCAGAAACATGTAAGATTAGTTGTAATTGCAAATACGTTGGGTTTCAATATTGATATAGGTAGGTATGTGTGTGTGTCAATCATTAGACATTTTGCAAAGGAAGTTGTGTGTACTTATGCAAATAAGTATAATTATTTTCTTTCTTTCCGTCTTGATAGGTACATACGATGTACCTATCAAGACAGAAATCTGCACAGCTACACACCAAGCTATTCATTTTCAGGATAAGCTGACTGTACATTGTATCTTTATAATAAAAAAACCGGATCAGTGCGTGTCGGGTCATACATAACGAAGGGGTTCCGTAGTAGGGATTAATATAACCTAAGAAAAGATTGTAGTAAACATGTTATCCCATAGATTCTAACTGCAAATGTCAGTTGGTTGACTCTTCGACTATTACTCGTTGTAAAGCCTACTTAGCTCTGATAGTTTTCCTTTTAACTTCGTTATTTATATATCATTTATTGTGCTAATGCCTTATATTTTTTCACACATCCAAAAACAACCATTTAAAAGGCAGGGCTGACACTTGATTTGCCATAATCGCCACGCTTGGCAGGCGGGTTGGCGATCGCAGTATGGTTTTAAAAATGCATAGAGAACGCTGCTGCCCATTCTCTAGTAAATCCCTTAGTAACCTTTTACGACACCCACGGGAAGAAATGGGATAGTGGTATTCTTTACGTCCGGCACCAAACGGAACAGCAGCAACGGACAGACAGATAGACAGACGGAAATGGTGAAACTATAAGGCTTCCTCGTTAACTAGGGAACCCTAAAAATAAAATGCTGTTCGTTGGTAAGCGCATCACTTCAGACATGACTGGACCGATATGGCAAATCTTTATTTTAAAATGTTGGTTATAGGTTTTTACGGAAAGAAAATGTTTAAAAGTTGCTGAGACAATTGGCAAATTCAGAAAAACAGAAAGTGCATTTTCTATGCACAATGACATGAATATTTACTTGTAAAGTATTTAATTATTTTAATTATTGTGAATGTGAAGACTATGTGGGTTATTGCATTATTTTTTTTTCCCTTTCTTTTATTCTCAGTTAGTGTTAATCATGGTCTGGCAGTTTGAGTCGTATAAGTGGCCTACCCTTTCTTTGGTATTGATCGTCGCATCGTTGAGCTCCTTAAATTCTGAGTAGAGCTGCACGAATACTGACAAATGCGTGCACTGACTGGTCAGGTCCACTCAACCTGTGTGGTTCTATCCTCAAAAGACTATTTCAGACACCAATCTACATGGTCTTCACATGATCTGACCAAGATTATGTCTGGACTTTAAAAGAGACTATGACCTCTGAGTTTGTTTCGGCGTTTCTTCTCAGAGTAGTCAGATAGGAAACGCCGACCTCATCTAGTTTTTAAAATATGATTGACGTGTAAAAGTGTTTGTACAAACCTACTTACAGAAATAAAATCATTTATCATTTATGGGAATTTTGTATGTTATCGAAAGGAGAGGTCGCCTGTCGGGTCAGCTAATATGAAATAATAACAATACTTCCGATGCCAATTTCGGCTACGGTGAACGGTTCTGTTCCTTACGACAATAGGTTACGGCACGGTTGGCGCAGTGGTTAACCGATTGACTGCTGCGCTGCGAATCGCGGGTTAGATTCCCGCACGGAACGAATATTTGTATGAACTACAAGTAGTTGTTCCGGGTCTGGCTGTTTGTGTATGTGAGTTTAAATGTTAATAAAATAAAATTGTATGGCTCTTAAGGCTCTCGACGACAGGCGCGACGCGACTCTAGTAGAACAATTTATATGAAAACTTCATGGAAATTGTTCTACCAGAATCGTATCACCCCGTCGCGTCGCGATCCTGTCTGTGGGAGCCCTATATCAGTCACATTTTACGAGAGACATACATAAGCACTGACTGGTTCGTTGGTCTAGTGGTCACAAGCGCTACTGTTGAGCATGAGGCCCTGGGTTCGATTCCCGGGTCAGGCAAAGTGCACTTAGTAGCAGCCCGGAGACTGTATTTGTGCCCAATTGATGGCAATAGGCTCGCCCCCTATTACATGGGACTTAAACATAACTGGCGAAATATATGGGCACCTCTGCCTAACCCTCCGTGTGTTATACGCGTGATGTTATGATAACATACTTAGTCAAGAATATGTTAATTAAACGAATGAAGATTCGCAAATTGTAGGCACACTTGCGTAGGTGACTGCCACAGGCTTGAATGAACGGGAATGGAATTACTTTGGTATGGATTGTAGGTTTGATCCGTACCTACTTGTAACTGGGTTGACATAATTATCCTAAATTTTGATGCCACTGCTGGGACTAAGGCCCCCATTTGGTACAGCTGGGATACACAGACGTTTTCTGTTTTACGTGGGCGACGGCACAGAGCCTTTCGAATGAATTGACCTTTGATAATGCCTGATTAAAAAAAAAAAAAAAAACTACCTGTAGTTTTTATCCGTAGGCAGTTTCAACTGAGCTTAAAACATGAATAAGTGTGAGTGTCTGTAGTGGCATCAACATCGCCACATGTGAACTACGTGTCACACTGACGTCACGCAAAATCCTGCATCGCGCAAACAGAGTTTACCGCGCGACTAGCATATTATACAACACCCCGACATCAATAGTTGGGCAGTTGCCCACCAGACACAACACCCGTCTGGTCGGAGGATCCTCCCTTTTCTATAGAGGTTGAGTGAACTTTACACCCTGTTTCTCATGCCTCTAAATGTCCACAATTTGATGTATTTATGGATAATTCAACCAATTAGTGTTATGGTACAATGTTTGCAGTATTAATACCGTTCTTCAATATGTGCTCCATTTACCCAGCCCGTGGCTTGCGTGCTGCAATGGGCATTAACACATTCAATCAGGTGAACCTACGGATTACTGTTTAATGTCCTGCATTCATGTAAACTGATAAGGTTTGCTAATATCGTTTATTTTCCGGCATTAAAAAGTCTGAACGCTATAATTAGTGGTGTAATATTGGAATTGGTAGCAATTATATTTAAAAAAAATTGAGATAGTACTGATGTAGGTGCCCATAGTGTAGTGTGGCTTTGCAACGTAAAATAACAGCGTCAGATTCAGACAATGAGACTGTAAAAACTTCGTAAAATACGTTATACAACATTAGTTTTAAGCCCGAAAAGGGGTTATTGAACTCATCAATTTGAACAACTCTTTCTATGGGACCAACAATGAAATCGCGAAAAAAAACTCAGCTGTTCCATACATTTGTGTTCACTTAAATCGACAAAATGTATGGAACAGCAGATTTTTTTTTTCGCGATTTAGGGTAATCAAAAACTAATGTTATACTTTACTATGGATTCGCGCATTGTGATGGTATGCGTTTACGCATAGCGGTGCTATGAATTTGTACACCTAATCTGACACTATTTTTGTAAACTGTAGACCTGGGGGCCTACTCCGAAGCGATAATCTAAAAAGTATCGGCCAAATGTTCGGCCGTTTCCTGACTTCCAAAGGTTTCTTATTTGTTTTTGAATCCTTACCCGACTTCGTATCAGCCAAATGTTCAGCCGTTTCTTGAATTCCAAAGGTTTCTTATTTGTTTTTGAATCCTTACCCGACTTCGTATCGGCCAAATGTTCGGCCGTTTCTTGACTTCCAAAGGTTTTTTATTTGTTTTTGAACCCTTACCCGACTTCGTATCGGCCAAATGTTCGGCCGTTTCTTGACTTCCAAAGGTTTCTTATTTGTTTTGAATCCTTACCCGACTTCAAGTCACGTTTTTGACTTTGACTTATCTCTTTGACCGTTGGTTTTTTTTTCTTACGCCGTAGTCAGCCATAGTCAGCCGTAGTCAGGAAACTACCGACCATTCGGCCGATACTTCGGATTTATCTTCGGAGTAAATCCCCTATATATAATGTCATAGATTCGTGAATTTCTAAAGATTTATGCGATGTGACACTAATAGTGATTCAATAGGTATTGTTTTGTCATGTAACAATATTACGTGAATCATCGAGGTATTCCACTCAGAGCACTGATTTCAACAGCACTTGACCGAACCGCACCTGAGCACTTCCACTAACCGCACTGAAACAAAATTTTGATAAGTGCAGTTCATCTGCCTCATCATCTGGCTTTTTGTCTACTAAGATACATCCTGTTACCGACCCGTCTGCAGCAGTTGAATACCATTATTTGTATTTTTTTTGTTTATAATGACAAATTTCAAATTACATGGTTTTATAAAAATAGTTTTAAGATTTATCATAACAACTAAGTAGTCCCTCTTCCTCTCTCCTACTTTTGCTGTGCCCGATCAGCAACGCTGCTAGCGAGATTTACAAGAAGTCTGAAACGGATAGTGAGATCTCAGACGAAGACATTGGCATCAGCAACGTGTAATACAGCATAGCAGTGCCACAGATACGAGTCAAGAGGACCAGAGCCAGCCTGGCGGCGACGCTATTAAAAGATGAATATCAATAGATAAATATCACCCGTCTCTCCACTATTCCAATGCTTGCTCAAGGATGCATATCCGGCAGGCTCCAATAATCCTTCCATATCCCATGGGTACGTCTACCCTACCACTAACGTGCTCCCCGGTCTACTCTCTGATATACAATGGTCTCTGTAGTCCTATGAAACATGAGGCTCCAGGGGCCAGGGTGAATCTTTGGGTTCATTTGAGCGATCGAGTCTGGTCAAACCACGCTGGGGTCGGTGCATTTCATTCATTCATAACAACTAAGTATTCCCTCTTCCTCTCTCCTACTTTTGCTGTGCCCGACAGGGTCCACAATGATCATAATTATTATTATTATTTATTTAGGATGGGTTTGCTCTTGACCTTAGTCTAGGGCAGAGGTGACAGAGATAAAGTCGACGATGGAGTGAGCTTACCCAGAAGATGCCTGTTTACTCTAACTTTGAAGAGAAAAACTTACAAAAAAATCAAAGAATATCAAAGAATTCTGTAAAACCTACCACCTAAGTTCACATGTGGAAGCAATAAAATTATATTGAGTGTTGAGTGTATTTTACATGGAGCGACTGCCTATCTGACCTCCACAACCCAGTCACTGGGTAACACCCCTTGGTAAGACTGGTTGTGAGACTTTTGGCTTCTGACAACCCGTAACAACTGACAAAGATCCACGAATGACAGCCGGGTTCAACGACGGTGTTTTCCAAGGCACGGAAGGGTCTTGGTATGTAAAGATGGTCACCCATACACGGAGCAACCCCTGCAAGCGTAGCTTAACCTGATCAATCGAACCGTGCAACAGTTATTACATAGCCACAAACGAGCTTTTCACAACAATATTACGTGAATGACCCTTAATTTTGTTGCTCCGTTTTGATACCGACCATTATGCATATGTACTTACATAATATAACCATGTCTTTGAGCGCATTGGAGCGAAGAATCACAATATTACCTTGTCATATTCTCATCATTGCTATGTTCCCTCAAAGTGTTTATACAATACAAACTCTGATAATGGAATATCACCCACACATTCCGCGTTCGCCATATAACAGCGCGGAATACAATTACCCTTGTTATAATAAATAATAATTAATGAGGACCTAATGTTGGGGGTTAAGTTATTAATTAGGACAGTTTTCATAATGGGACCACGTGTGAGTTATGCGGGTCTAATCGACAGGCAATTTTTTAAATTTGGATAATCTGATTAAACTTTTTTCATTTGTATAGTTAGAATTATACCTGCGCATGTTTGTACACGCATCCGCTGGGTGCGGGAGGCACAGAATCGGTCAAAGTTGCGGTGCTTGGAGGAGGCCTATGTCCAGCAGTGGACGTCTTTCTGCTGAAATGATGATGTTTGTACAAAGTGCACGAAAAAAAGTGTCTTAAGGAGCTTTTGCAGCTAGCTTTGGGTGCAAAGCGTATTCAGATAATGTAAAATACGCTCAGTGCGAATACAAGATATTTTTTTTTTGGGTGGGAAGTTATCAAATTACTTCTCCCGCTCTGGGCGGAGCGGGAGGGTGTGTCAGACTTTTACTGACTAAAACCCACCCGTGTTCCTTCCGTTGCCTGTGTGCCAGGGCCACGATATCCCTTTCGGACAAACTCGCAACCCTGGAAGAATACAAGATTCTCGTGACTAGTTAGTAAATGTTGCAACACTTACTATATTATAATTTTTGTATGTAATATGGCAGCGTAACCAGCCTTAAATGTTCCCACGGCTGGGACACAAGGCTCCTGTCTATGAGAGGAGGTGGGCAGTAATCCACCACGGGAGCCCAGTGCGAGTAGGGAGATGTAACATGTCTTCAAATTTTTGGTTCTAGCACATGGCGGTTTCCTCACGATGTTATCCTTCACCGTTTTGAGAGCAGTGGTGATGAAATAATTTACACAAAGTAAAGCACCTCTCTGGAATCGAACCTACGACCTACAGCTTGTAAGTCACGCCCGTTACCTCCCGGCTAACACTGCGTTTCTGTAATATGAGGTTTGCTTTAAGTGTTTTTATATTATTAATTTATAATGTTGCAAACAATTTTTTTGGTGGATACAACGATAAAAATATTATTGATTGGATTGAAAACGGCACTGAAAAACGCGACTGTGCCATGCTGTATCTTATCAAAGATGGATAAATATAAAACCAACTCCCTATAAAGACAAAACAGTAATTGGATGAATATGGATATGAATAGTCCATTCGTGGTTAAGATTAGCAACTACTAGGTTATGTCAGATTAATAAACACGAGCTTGTCAGCGATATATCATCACTGTGTCTTGTGGAACATGTGAGAGCTTAGAAGTACACAATATTAACGAAATTAGTGGCATGATGTCAGTCTACATTATATTGTAATATAATATACTAATTGTAATGGAATACGGCCGTAGAATACATAACGCCTGTATGCCAAGAGAGGTTATACAGGCGGGTGTACCTATAATAGTACACCCACATTTTGCACCTTATGTTTGAGACCCATATAAAATAAAGGCCGAGCCTATTGCCTACTATTCAGAAATTCCTGATGTGAAAACCCAATACCGTGTTGTGGTACCGTGTGTTGCCGGACGTAAAGAATAACACCATCCTATTTCTTCCCTTGGGTATCGTAAAAGGCAGTTCTATATTAGAGGGTTTGGTGTCCGTTCATGTGGACCATTGTGCGTGGGCCACGGCGGCCGTCAGTTGTTTATTCCAACCACACCACCTCCCTCCAGAAGCTGATTAGGTCTGTCGTAAATAGTAACTAAGGGACTTCCTAGAGAATGGGCAGCAGCGTTCTCTATGCATTTTAACACCATACTGCGATTGTCAACCCGCCTACCAAGCGTGGTGATTATGGCAAACCTCCATTTGGGGCAGGCCTATGTCCAGCAGCAGTGGATGTCTTTCGGCTGAGATGATGATGACGATGATGAAAAACAGAATATCACTTTGCCTGACCTAGCATTCGAACCCAGGACCTCATGCGATCACTGGACCAACGAAGCAGTTTATTGTAACTTAGTAGGTATTTATGGCATGATATGAAGTCAAGTACTCAAGAGTAAGTCGAAGTACAAAGAATGGCATTTTGATACAAGTGGCGAATGATTGTTATTGCATTCGAGGCAGAATTAACACCCGGGCCATAATAGGCGAGGTTGTTTTTGAGCCGAGAACTGCAATAACAAATGTCCACGTGTATCAAACGACGTTGTTCAATACACTTTTGAAGAAATAAAACAAAATAACGAAAAACATTTTTGTCATGAATTATTAGGAAACTATGATTTAATTTTCTTGTTTTTTCGCGCTTGAGCCGATAAACAGCCTAATATGAAAAATAGAAAATTTAAATATTTTTGTGTTTAGAACACAAATAAATGTTAATTTGTTCATAAACGTTTTTTTTTATTGTAATAATCATGGTATTCTATTTATAAACATTATTTAAATATTCCAAAAATATTAACGCCGTACGCGACACAAAGGCACCGCTCGTTCCGCGAAGAGCGGTGCCTTTGTGTCGCGTCGCGTCGCGCGACAAGTCGCCCCGGTATGTAGAAGCTTTAAAGATGTATCTTTGCCTAAATAAAAATTAAAAAAACACCTCCGAATAGAGAGGACCGTCTCTGGCGCGAGTATCGAGCATAAGTTATCTGTGGCAATTTATATTCCCGCACACGTGTTGGAAAATAAAAATCGCATGCGTGTGAAATACATTGCATTGTGAACCTAATCGTAGTGGGATATGAACCAGTTTTCGAGGAAGTGTCTTGAAAAAAAGCTTTGTTTAATTCATTTTCACTTAATTTTGAATTGATATTATCAAAAAATATTTTTTAAACTTTTTCAAATAAAACTAGGCACCTAATTAAAACCTTTTTGGGCTTCCAATATTAAAATACTTTAACTTCAGTAGGATAAAGATAAACATTGAACTATCTGTTTTCAGAACATCCGGCTATTAAAATATTTCAGTGTTTAGGCTCTTACAGACTCGAATCACGCGATATCGCGGGCGCGACAGGCAGTGACATAGAAATTCTGCTACTAGTGTCAGTCAGTCAGTCAGTCTGTACGAGCCTTCTATATTTCTGATAGAAAACTGAAACTTTGTTCCTTGTTATACAACAGTGAATTACAAAAATCTTTTGCTGTAAAAAAAGAGACATTGACCAGTGTTTAGTTCTTAACTAAATTTGAAGTCCATTCTATAAAGAATGTTGAGAACTGAATTTGTTTAGTAAATGTGACTAGCTGCGCCCCGCGGTTTCACCCACATAAGTCTTGATCTCAAGAAAATATTGGGATAGAAAGTAACCTATATCCTAACCCAGGTCATGGTCTACCAATGTGCCAAATTTCATCAAAATCCATTCAGCCGTTTTAACCTGAAAGAGTAACAAACAAACATACAAAAAATCAAATCTTTTCTCTTTTTAACCGACTTCTAAAAAAGGAGGAGGTTCTCAATTCAGTTTGTATTTTTTTTAAATGTTTGTTCGCGCTTAACTCTGTCGCTTGCCAACCGATTTGAAAAATGATTTTTTTTGTTTGAAAGGGTATGCTCCCGAGGTGGTCCCATTGTCACCAAGTCAGAATCTGATGAGGGGATCCCATGGATCTCAAATTTTATAGGCACACCTTTATCGATTTCAGTATTTTTTATAGTAACTCATGCATTTGCATTCGGAAACCACCATTTGGTGAAGTGGAACTGATGATGAAGGCCACAGATGGCCACCAAAACTACTTAATAATAAGTATTTCACTGTTGCGAATCGATTAGACACTTTAATATGGTTGCTAAGCAATTTATGCTCGTCACAATGCATATTATGGTGAGTGGCAGTTCTCCTGGTTCTTACCAGGAGAACACCTTAACAATTAACGTCCCAGCATCGGTAAAAGCAATATTTTGTAAAAGGTGATGAGCAGTTGACATTAGGCTATTGTAAATAAGATAAATTGCAAAGTGACCCATTAAAAAGTGAAAAATAAAGAAACTTATTACAAAAATAAAAACAACCGACTTCCCAAAAAAAACTCTACAAAGTGAAAAATAAACTCCATTTTGGAAGTCGGTGGCAAAAAATTATACTATATAACCAAAGACACCGACTTCTGAAATGTAGTTTATTTTTCACTTTGTAGTGTTTATTTTTTTGGAAGTCGGTTGTTTTCTTTTTGTAAAAAGTTCATATTAGTTTACGTATAACTCTCTATCTATAAATTCCTCGACTCAAAATATTAATAAACTATAACTTCCCATACAAAACCCTATAAATACACCATTTACACCATATTCCGACCTTCAACTATTCTCCTAAAATCTTATATCGCATGCCGAGTAGAAATTAATGAGTATTACTTTATACGGAGTCAAAACACACCCTCTAGGCCATTTACAAGTATTATTGATGATATTAGGCGGGGCTAAAGCAAATTTCGTCCCTAATAAAGAAAGAAAATTGTAACATAAAGGCACGCTTGTGTTTGGTAGAGTGATGCCCGATTCTTGTATCGTTGGTTTGATAATGGGGAAGACATTTCTAAAGTATCTTTGTAGTAATGGCTTTTAAAAGATGGAAAGGTAAAGGGTACATTAAGACAATTTACCTACATGCTTGCCCACTGCCTAATCTTAAGACGTTGACAATGGTCTACAAGTTCACAACGTGTTCTTAAGGGGACGATAACCGACTTTTAATGATTGCATACTGAAGATCACGTCTAAACGAGTAGTGTTAATGATTTGAAAAAATATACTTATGATAAATTAGAGCATTTTCTCAATAACTTAATATGTGAATATTGTGTGTATAAGTGAAATTAATTTGTAAAGTTATGTCTAACGCGGATAAAAAACTGAGAATGGCGCAAAATCTACCAAGCAATTTTTTCTGAAACCTTCACCAATTTAAAAATAATTTCATTATTGGTCTTGTATTATACGCGTTTTATTAAAATACTGGCTCGAACGTACGACGCGTTGCGCGAGCTCAGAACAGAACACGCAACCTAACCTCACTCTCTCCTCAACTCAAGGTCACTGGCATATATCTGCGTCTTAATTGAACCCCAGCATCACAGGGCCTGGGAATTGCACTTCGAAACTTAGCAAGGGTTAGAAAAGCAATCGTAATTACGGACTGACCTCGCTGTTTCTGTAACTATGCTAACATTTTTACATTTAAATTAAATGCACAAGTAAAAAAAAAAATACTGCGAGTAGGCGGACGTAATGCCCGAGGCATTTCCTTCCATTCAACGCATGTTAACTCTTTTGATCTATAGTGCAACGTGCCCGAATCTGTTGCTTAAACCGCAGGGGGTAATACCCATAAACTATTAGACCGTTAGCTATGAGCCCCTCATGACTATCAATGTAAACGCGGCCTTACATTCAGGATACGGTACAACATTTATTGTTTTGAATGGATAGTGTACGGGGTGGTCATTTGTCTGTTATGATGGGGATAATTTTGTTCTGACGATAGACCAGAATGTGCTACACTAATTGAGCCAATGTCTTCAAGAATCACAGATTTTTGATAATATTGAAGTCATAATTCACTGATAAAATAGATTTGCACCACTTACATGAGTAGGTACGTGTGGGTTGCCCAGACCAGTTAGACCCGCTTTCAACCTTGCCAATGCGGAATAGCAAATTTTCTATCCCGTTCTTTTTCTTTTCTATTCATTATTAAAATTTGCTATTCCGCATCCTTGCTTCCATACTTGCTAGTACTTGCTTTCATGTTTTCCATACATTGTAACTACTAAGTCAGTATAATTTAACTATTTATCTCTATCTATAATAGTCAAATAATTTTGATACCTTGAAACTTTCTTTTATCACTGTTGCTGGGAAATTTTATGTGGATTATAATAATCCACAATAAGTGTTGAATTGTTCGAAATTCGTTACAGAAACAAAAATGTATCGTGTGTGTGTATAGTATAAGTTATTACTGTTAGTTACTTGATAAGTGCAACTAGTGAAAATTAAGTGTCCACACTAAGAAACCTTATCCGCTTTATTACATAACAAGATTTATATTGTGACATGGTTTAAACCATGAAGCCAGTTTTTGTAATAAGAACGTAACTGTGATTGTAATACCGTTCTTTATACAAAACTGAAAACTTAGTTCGGTACTAAGTTGTCAGTTTTGTATTAAGAACTTTACCATAGCCGGAATAGAGTTCGAAATTCAATAATGGCTCCATGGTTTAAACCTGGGTCTGAAGATAAACCTTGTTTTGTAATAAGACGGTATTTGTATTACTGTTTGTTCTATTCCCACAGACAAACCATGAAAACGGGTTTACGGGGCAAAGTTCTTAAATAAAGATTTTTATAAACTTTGTTTTTAATAATATAAAATAAAATAAATCATAATAATACGTGTAACTAAATAACTCAATTAAACATGTACCTGCGCTTATAGCCTTGACACATTTGAAATGTCATAATTATGTCGTGTAACATAATTATAGCATGACAGTAATCAGTAATACTTATGTAAACAACAAAACAATTTTTTTGGAGTTTGTTATAACTGTTCGATTATTTTTACATGATGGATGATTACCTACGTTAAATAATAGGATAAAACAAAATCGCTTAAGTTATAGTCGCCTGTGTAGGTACTCCCCGGGGGTAACGTAACAGTACATGATTATTTTTGTCTCATTAGTCAGATTTGGTAAGTTAACCTGAAATAACAATAATAATTTAATACCAATACGAGATGTATTCAGGCATAAATTTTATTTCAGACCAATATTTTCCTACACATACAAATATGTGAACAGGCAGACGTGTTTCAGGTATAACAAACATTCGTGCATTTCATCTATCGCCTAGCGGACTGGAAACATGAGATGCCACTACAATTCACAGACAGACGAATTCAAGGAAATGTTGAACAACTGTGCTTTTGGGACACATGAAACTAATATAAGGCCTAAAACGCACTAGCGGCTGGCCGTGATGCGGCATGCCGTTGCGGCAGGCCGCAGTTAATACGGTCTGTCGCAACGGCACCCCGAGCCGTATTCCGGCTAACCGTATACTCGTAGGCTCGGTTCTATTGCGGTCCGACGCAATTCGTCGTCAGGGCTTCTAGAAATATTGGACATGATGGACGTCGAAGAAGTTGCTGCAGTTATTTATTAATATTATCGTGGAATACGTCGTCGTAAAAACAAACTTAGATTTTAGATACACCCTCTAAGTAGAAAGCGCTTGCGGCTAACCGGGTCGAGTGTGTGAAAGGGATGCGGTGCGCCACTACATTCAACTGGTGCGGGCCGCCGCAGCTCCAAGACAACTGGAGCGGTGGACGACTGGCCGCAAGTCAGTGCGTTGATATCATGCTGTTTCATTTAAAATTGAAGTACGGCCTGCCGTATAGGCACGCCGCAACGGCACGCCGCAACGGCACGCCACGTCACGGCTAGCCGTTAGTGCGTTTTAGGCCTAACTTGGAAGACCTGAGGCTACTAGAGAATTGTATTGTAAATATCTTAGAACTATAACCACCGCCGTATGCCGTTGACGTCGTGGTGGGGCTTGTACACTCGCAGTAGAGTTTACTTTGCTGTAACAGGTTTACCATAAGGAGCCAGACCAAGAGAAGGGAACGCGTGAGGGAGAGGCAAAATTCGCGCCCTCACGACCCTAGTCGCCGCAGGAGACGCCCTGGGCGTCGGGAATTGCAGGCCAATCCTCGGCCACCATAGGTGCGGGCTTGCGGACGGTGAGTGATGGGTAGCTCACTTTCCGATAAGGACCAGGCGTGGGTCGACGCGTTGTGTTTCACGCGCGCCTCAAACAGATGTTAGTATAAACCCGCAGGGCAGCATGTGGCGAGCAGTTGGGCAACTGGCGACCCCAAGGACCCTATCTCCCGGGAGAAGTCTTGTTCCTCACCTTTGACTTGCCTTTATTAGCCGGCTTGAGTGGAGATTCGCAAGAGCAAACGTGCTCGGAGGTAGGAAGTATTCCAGTAAGATGCTTTATAGTTCTTGACCATACTTCCGGAATCGTCCTGATGGCCGTGGACTACCTCTCCACTCCTCAAGCACCTCAGGAGATGTCGAGGAAAATATGGTGAGGAAAACTTAGGACTATATTGGTTTGAAAATTTATTGATAGTTCTTAGAAATTTTAATTGATTGCTTTTGTGTTGCGATAGAGAAAAGAGTGGAAAACAGAGCTTCTGACAAGTTGCTTCTATAATCTACCAATTCGTTAATTGCCTCGTTCATCAAGTGATCTCAATCGTGATTACGGAAGACCGGTGTGATTAGAGATCGCGGGGAATATAAAACAAGCTTGGTCTAATTTTAAATGTATTATGTGGCAACTGATAGGTCGCTGGAATGACATGGGGCAGAGTGGCCAGAGAGAAGCAGGAATGGAGAAGGTTGGAGGAGGCCTTTGCCGACTGGCAAACGGACATACAAAACGTAACTAAACGCCAAATATGAGACTGAAGACTACACTCTATGTTTGTCCGACTGAAAGGCTAATAATAATAATGTGGCAACTAAGCGTTCCCTGCAAAAAATCCGCATCTTTAGCAATTTGGTAGTTTTTTTTTTTTAGTTTTGCATATTTTTATGTGTGGCGACTTTGCTAAAAAACGGCAAAACTGATCGGCAAAGTTCACAATAAAACAAGTGGCTAAAGGTGCGCCAAAGTTTGATCTTCACAAAATAATTGTATCTTGGTAATATTGGTTACAAGTAAGTGGTTGGTTGGTAAGTAAAACATTGCAAAAAACTAAAATTTAAAATCGGTATTATTTCGGAAGAATTATTTTCAACAAAAAATTGAGGTAATTAAACACACGAACGGGGTGAAAAGACAAGCCTGAAGGGTTGGGGGTAAGTTGTCACGACAGAGGGGTTAAGAAAATATTTCTTTTGTTACTAGACTTTCATTTGCTTAAGTGCCTACCTTAATTATAAACAATCAATCCCGGGAAACTACAATGCAAAGTCTTACGACCGCTTTTCCAATCACCCTTCGGGTGTCTATTGTCCCCTAATGGGAGCTTAATAGAAATTACGTATATATTGTGGGTCTTATATGAACTATAAATATAACCGAAAAGCAATTAATATATTTACAAAAGTTCGGACTCACTTCTGAAATACTTTTTTTTTGTTTTTATTTTTCTATTATGTATTGTTAAAAACCTTTGGCATGCTTTCAAAATTATCTATTGTATCTCTCACACATTTAGGATAGTCAATGTAAACTGGAAGAGCGGAACCACCTAATACAAGCAAATCTTTGCTTAAAAGGTGACTCCAAACGTAACTATGTAATTTATATAATATGTTGATGAAATAAACATTTTTTTTTTATCTATACACACCTTTATTTCATTAGAAATTTCTCAGTTAAACTGTTACTGAGAAATCCGTAACTCCATTGTATGGGAGTTAAGATACTTAATTATTACTGGTAAAATTTGCTAGACAAACAAGCGTGATGTTATGGTACTTGGAAAAATCACTCATTTTATTGTGGTTAGAGAAATAAAAAATAAATAAAAATATTATATTTGGGTTACGCACAGTAAATTTAAACAATAAAATATAGAACATTAAAACGAACAAAATATGTAATCAAGACCCGCGAGAGGCCAAAAAGGCTCCTAACTCAGCATAATAAAGAAAGAAAGAAAGAAAAATAATTTTATTCGTCACAGGAAAACATAAACTCGAGCAAGTAAACATTTAAAAAAAACCTATCTGCATTATAATCACGAGCACATAAATAACAAATAGTCGGCAACTGCACGTCATGACTGTGACAAAAAGGCTTGCACTCAGCATGATGCTGTGCTATGGGGGACCCACAACACAGCGCTGATTTTCAGTGGTTACCCGAAAAATACGTACGGAACTCAAGTCAGGTTTAATGAGTTGAACAACAAAATAAAATAAAATAAACAGTAGTCATAATATAATGCCTATACAACCAATTATAAGAATAAATATGATTAAATTACATAAAAATATATCCGCATGCATAAATAAAGTAGGTACCTATCTAAAACATTTTCATAATGCTATGATATTTACGCGATTTTGGTAACGTACAACGATTTACCAATAGCAATTTTATTAGGCATGGCTGTTGGTAATCCTAACTATTATTTATACATCAACCAATCAACTCAGCCTATCGCAGTCCACTGCTGGATATAGGCCTCTCCCAGGCTGCACCACAACACCCAGTCCTCCGACTTCCGCATCTAGTCTGTCCCAGCCACCTTCTTAAGGTCGTCGGTCCATCTATCTGGGGGGCGTCCTACACTACGCTTACCGATACGCGGTCTCCACTCCAGGACTCGTCTGCTCTACCGGCCATCGGTCCTTCGACAAACATGGCCAGCCCACTGCCACTTCAGTTTGCTTACTCTGAAAGCTGTGTCAAGCAAGCTGCAAACTGGGTGTATGTTATATAAACAACATGTCTCTGAATTACCACACAACCTCTTAAGGGGTCATTGTACTCATCATTATAAACAACTTTTACTATGGGACCAAAGCTGAAATCGTGAAATAAAATCAGCTGTTCCCTACATTTATGTTCTCTTAACTTGTCAAAATGTATGGCATGTTGTATATTATATATATCATAATTATTATAAATGTGAAAGTGAGTTTGTTTCTTTGTTTGTTACGCTTTCACGCTTAAACGGCTACATGGATTTGAAAGAAATTTGGCGCATGGGTAGACCATAAGCTGGGTTAGGACAAAGGAGTCTTATTATCCCGGTATTACGTCCCCGTAGGATTATTATCTCCACGTGGGCGAAGTCGCGGATAAAAGTTAGTATAATAATTTATCTAACCCAGGAATGTTAATAATAATACTATCATGTGCGGTCTCATTGAATTTCATTGGTTTTACTGACGAACAATACATTTGGATTGTTGATTATTATTAACGGAAAACATATTCGGATTATACATAACTGTTTTGATTGGAAAGTAATATTAAAACTACCGGTCATTTATTAGAGTGACAATTAATTGATTATTTTTTGGTGTTTGATTGTTTGTTTTGATCACACGATTTACAAATATTATTTGTAAATCGTGCACCAACACCACATTATACGTATATTCAATCACAATTAAATTATTTAAACAACTAACCTATATACTGACAGTAGTTTCCTAACCCATACATTTTTTTTTATCCAATACAAATTAGGTAACTTCGCACGGCTTTGCTAGTACCTAATTTTAGTTGACAAAGCTGCTTTGAAATCAAGCTTATTTTTATTTCTTGCAGTTCCCTGCAACGCCTACCGGCTAGATCTGATTACGTTGTAGGAGGCGAGGACAGCACCCACTGTAGGTGAGCGCCGCCCAAAACCGACGCCCTCGTTGCTAGATCGGCCCTTGCCGGGCCTTCTCCAGGGAACTGGGGATCTCACTTAGTAGGGGTCTGGTCGCACGGGCGTCGTGAAGAACTTAGGGCGCTCCTACAGTCACACACCAGACACACATGACACCGCCGAGGGGGAACTCCCCCCCCCAGCGACTAGGTGTGCAATAAAGCACTGCCACCCCTCCCACGGGAGGGGGAGGAGAACCCAATGACGGGTCCCCAATTATGGGGACCGAGAGACAAATGCCTCGGGCAAGGGGCCCAAAAGCCCCAAAACCGATTCCGCGCGCCCCCTTCGGGGGTGCAGAGTCGACAAAAAAAGAAAAAAAGAGAGGGGATTATTCTTGCCGCAGGCTCGGCCTGGTGCACATCTTGTAGCGCTTAGATACTGTAGTCTGAATTAAACTATTATTAATAGTGAATTAATAAGTTGTGGAAATAAAGGCTGACTTCTGCTATATCTCTTACTTTCATTTAAGATGTTGGACCCTCTGCCTTCAAATACACATCCAATTTCCGGAATCGTATAATCATAATCAGCTAATGTTCCCACCGCTGGGACACAGCTAGGTCTCCTCTTTTCGATAGGGAGTGGACTGTTATCTACCACGCGGGCCCAGTGCGGGTTGGGAGATGTCTTCGGGTCTTTTGGTTCCGGGACGTTGCGGTATCCTCACTATGTTTTCGTTCACCGTTTTGAGAGCAGTGGTGATGAAATTATTTACACAAATTAAAGCGCCTGCCTGGGTTTGAACCCACGACCTACAACTCGTAAGTCGGTGCCATTACACTGGGCCACCAATGCTCACCTTCTGGAATAAATTCTCTAATTTTTATGGTAAAAACCGTATCGAAATCCATTGTGATGTTTAGATCCATAAAATGGTAAAAAATAAATCGTAATTTTATTTAACGCCATTATCGCAGTAGGTACGTTGTTTTATGCGCACTTGATAGAAATATAATATGTTACTGCGTATACCGTTTTTGATGTAATATACCCTTTTATGTACAGTCATGGAAATAATTGTTAAACAAATAGACGCTCTACGTCAATTTGCCAAGTTATAGCCATTTCATACAACTGCCATAGAATAACAGTTGTAATTTGAATATACAAGCAATAATTAAAGGTGGTTGTCATTTTGTGAATTTACTTAACAATACCCTGAATCTACCCGCAACAAGGGGCGAGAACGGCTAATTCTATGCTTGAACTGCAGCACTCAATACTTTTTATAAAAAAAAAATGTTTTTATACTTATATTTCCATTTTATTATTCTTCCTCATCCTCATAAAAGCTGAGATGAGAAATAAATGAAAATGGAAGAAAAGTCCTGCCCCACTTTAGCCAGATTAACGCGACAAAGTGCCGACAAGAAATAGAAAACTAACCGGAAAGATCCTTGACCCCTGTTTTACATTGTTCTCGGCAGCCTTCCAACTATAATCAGAAGTTTTGCATAATTCCTCTAGCAATTTATTAGATGTTTGTGTTAAGATGGGATTGGGTTGACTAAGAGCTACTTTTAATTGGTATGGATTTAATCGAACCTCTAATAATTCCTATTTTGCGCTCCTATAAGTAGGTGACCACTCTAGTGTAATGATTGAATTATTTATTTATTGTATTATTTATGCACACACAGAAAAATACAAAGAGATATGACATAATAAAAATTTAGTACAAAGGTACTGCTTATTTCTTAAGAAATTTCTTCCAGCAGACCTGCGAAAGGAGAAATGAAAAAGAAATGTAGACAATAGTGTGTGAGAACAAGAAGAGAAAAATATGAATATGCGAAGTCTTAAACTAAAATGTTAAATATACCTAAACTATACCATAACTAAATATAAAAAAAAAAAAAAATACACACGTATACGTACACACGTGCAAAACCTACATAAACTTAAATAAATACATAAAGCATATATAAACATATATATATATATATATATATATATATAAATATAAATACTCACAGTTGAGAGGAAAGGTAGTGCTCTTTTACGCGATATTTGAATAAAGAAACAGTTTTTAAATCACGAATGCTAGGCGGAAGTGAGTTCCACAATCTTACAGCATGGACAGAGAAGGAATAAGAATAGTAGCTAGTTTTATGAGGATGAGATTTAAGGAGTGATCTAAGGTGTGATCTGCAGGAAGCGTCGCTAGGGCGAGCGTAAGAAAAACGCTCACGCAGGTAGGGAGGATAAGACGGGTTATGTAATTATATTTGTGAACCTCAATTAATTCCTATTTTGGGGTCTTAAAAATACTAAATTGCTGAGTAGGTGCAGCACCGCTCGCTCGGCTCGCGCGTTTGGTTACAGTTCTAACCTTTTTTTTTTACGGGGTGGAAAATCCTCATGGATGTCCTCCACCCTGGGGTGGGCGGAGGGGTCTGTCAGACTCTTACTGACTAAAAACCACCCCAGTGTTCCCTTCCCACACTTGCGCCGGGGATCTTGGGATCTATTATTACTTCCGCAATCCCCGCCTAGTGCCGGCCCTCCTTGCGGGCCACCTCAAGTCTGGGGGGAGTGTTGAACCACCCCCCCCCCCCCGTGACGTCTGAAACGGGGCGCGCGTGGATCACTAGGCTGGGTGAATTGACGAGATCTCCCGCTCCCTTTCCGCAGCCTTCTTCTGCAACACGACTGTTTCGCAGAAGGACACCACCGCGTCCCAGGACTGCTCACTGCCGACCATCGACTCGCCCACTGCCTACTCCTGAGATGAGGGCACGGCGTGGCTCCTCCCAAGCGGCACACTCTGCCAGCGTATGCCACGCCGTGTCCTCCCGGCAGTCGACGCAGTGTCACAGTTCTAACCTAACCTAACCCATTTGGTCGCAGTGAGACCAGAGCTTAGTTACTGCGACCAACTGTGAGAAAAGGCCAGAAAGTTAAAAAGAGGTTCAATTATTAAAAAAAAAACGGCCAACTGCGTGTCGGATCACGCACAATGAAGGGTTTCGTAGTTGGGATGAATTTATCCCAGAACCAAACTTAACATTGTAGTTGAAAATTTTCTGCAAATGTAAATTTGTAATCGCAAAAAATATATAGATATGATGAAACTACAAATTAACAATTTTCGAACATTTTCCTTTACTTGTGCTGTAAGACCTTGCTTCTTGCCAAATTTCATGATTCCAGGTCAACGGGAAGTACCCTATGGGTTTTGAATTATTTGCGAGTATCAAAATATGTTGCGTAAATCACCGTATTTTTGTATGGCGTTGACTAAGAAACTTGATTTTTTATAGAGCTTCAAGGGACCATAGACATTATTATTTGATATTCATTTCAACTTGATACCTCCACGCGTTCCTGACAAAAAAGGTCTTGACAGACAGACAGACGGACCACGAAGTGATTCTATAAGGGTTCCGTTTTTTTTCCTTTTGAAGTACGGAATCCTGAAAAACTGTGCATCATTAGAAGCGCAAAAAGTTTTTAGAAGATTAGGTAATTTCCCTTTTAAATTTTCTGGTAATTAAGTTTAAGAGTTTTATAGTTAAGTTACTAGTTCCCAAAATAGAGGCAAGGCTCACTAAGTTGGGGCTATCTTTCAAGACTTACACTTTTCATTTAAAATATTGATTAGTGACTTTTGTGGACAGAATATTAATTCAGATTTGTTTCAGTTGTAATGGCAATCTTGTCATTTAGTTTAAATAGGTTTTTATTTTTATTATTTTAGTAATATTTTTTAGAGATTATTTTTTTAATTTGTGGATGTGAGTGCGTTGTAGGCTTAATAGACTGTAGCTTCATAAACTATTTTCTATTTTGTTAAGTACGAGTACTTGGTACTTGTTGACGGGCCTAGACTGTCCTCCCATACCTATTAACACTATAACTTGAAAACATTGTAAAAGCCCATTATTTTTAAAAGAGTAACCGTGGAGTTTCTTGCCGGGTCTTCTCCATAGGAAACGACTAATTTATTGGAACCGTGCACCTAGCTTCTTCTGGTTGTAGCGTTTCATGTAGATTTATGTGAAATAAAATATTTTAATTTTGAAAATTTTTAATTAGATTAGTAGGAACCGGAAAAACTGAAACAACCTGAAATATATATTAGCTTGATTTTGTATAACCTGATATATGAACGTAAACGAAGCAAAAGAAGTATGTGAGGATCGTGGCAGCGGGAGTTTTGTAAATTATGCCTATCCCCATGGGAAAAAGCGTGAGTTTATGTATTTTAGTTTCTATCTCAATAAGTTGGCACAGGGCCATCTGATTTTGGAAAAGAACGTCTGTTGTTTTATAATTATACGTAACATTTATTTTGCCTGCGTAATCGGTAATTAAATAAAATAGCTTCACAACCTTCACTTTTAATTTTACTAACAAAGCCCGATTTTAACTCGATAATACTTCACAAAAGAACAAAGAAATCTGAAACATATTCTACCCTTCACAGAATTAATGAAAACAGTAAAACCTATCCTTCGACGAGACCCGAAACTGTTGAAGCGAAAACTTGTCTTTGAACACCTGAGCGCACTAGAATTGCACGAGTCAGCTGAAAAAATATACAAAAAACCCAGCAGACTTTATACGTGCTAAAGGGAAAAGTAAAATCGTACTTTTTAACAATAACGGATCTTATTTTTTATTGAAAAATGTTAAGTCCGACCCATTTAAAATTTATTTAAAGTGGGTTTTTTTGACGGACGTATGTTTTGTTTTATAAATACCATTAATAATAATCTTCTTCCTTTTAACGTGTTTCATCAGTTTGCGTCGAATGGATTTAAAAGTACAAACCCAGCGAGTTTTCCAAGAATTTTGTTAATAAAATTCTGTTCCTTTGAGACACCTTTTTTATATTCTTAGATTTTATTTTTAAATCCACCATTATTAGATGAAAATACGGGCAAATATACTATTCCCAGTATGATGGTCCAAACAGATTTCTGGGAACTAATAATTTATTTCATGATTGTACATTGAGTTGTCAGAAGCAGCCAAGCTAGTTTAATTTTTTTTTATTCGTTATTAAATTATATTTTTTATTTTTAGGTAGGGGCGGGCGGGATGGTTCTGTGTATTCAAAAAGTCGTTAGGAAATATGTTGTATATCTTTTTGTGAAGTGACGCGTCTAAGACACTACTGTAGAGATGTCTGGTTGGCTTTGCCAACCGCCCTCCACGAATGTCTGTTATAGTTGTAGCGGCATCAACATCGCCACATGCGAACTACGCGTCACACTGACGTCACGCAAAATCCTGCATCGCGCAAGCAAAGTCTACCGCGCAACTAGCATATATACAACATCCCGACATCTACCGTCGGGCAGTTGCCCACCAGACACAACACCCGTCTGGTCGGAGGATCCTCCCTTTTCTATAGAGGATGAGTGAACTTTACACCCTGTTCCTCATACCTCTAAATAGTAATGCCATGTTTTAGAGATATCATTTGCCTAGCGTTTTCCAAACTTTGTTGGGGTTGGCTTCCAGTCTAACCAGATTCAGCTAAATACCAGTATTTAACAAGGAGCGATTGCCTATCTGACCTCCACAATCCAGTTACTGGGTAATACGATACCCCTTGGTAAGACTGGCAGTCAGACTTTCGGGCTTCTGTCGATCCGTAACGACTGCCAAAGATCCACGAATGACAGCCGGGACTTTCCGAGGCATGGGGTTTTGGTATGGAAAGATGGTTACCCATCCACGCACCAACCGCGACAAGCGTTGCTTAAACTGATCGATCGAGACGTGCGGCTGTTATTACTTTAGCCACAAGCCCCTCGGTATGTTTTGGAGATAATTAACACTATTTCATATTTAGAAGAATAGAAAAGAGGAGATTCAGCTACGAGAGCTGACAGCGCCCGTCTTGGATTACCTAGGATACAGGGTTATTTTTAAAACATCAATAACCTCTTAAGGGGTCATTTTACTCATCATTATGAACAACTTTTACTATGGGACCAAACCTGAAATCGCGAAAAAAAATCAGCTGTTCCCTACATTTTAACGAATTATTCGAACATAAATGTAGGGAACAGCTGGTTTTATTTTCGCGATTTCAGTTTTGGTCCCATAGTAAAAGTTGTTCATAATGATGAGTACAATGACCCCTTAAGAGATTATTGACGTTTTAAAAATAACCTTGTTTATAGAATCAACTATGCAACTCCTTACCTTAGAACTGCCCTCAAATGCCAGCATTTCATGAAATAGTCATTCCATAAGATTATATATTATGAACTTAGAGAGTTGTATTGATGATCTTTATGATTATAATTGTATATTTTTCTTTTTTTTTATATTGATATGACCACGAATCATACTTAGATCAACATACAACCTGATACTGACCACCTGACCACTGACTACCTGCAGTATTGTCTCTCCTTCTCCCTTTAATCCTTCCAAAGGTTGTCTGTAAAATATAGATTTTCACCCTGTGTAAAATTTCAACATTTATATCTGTTACTTTTATGGTGTACATAATAAAGAGTATTCTAGTATATACTATACTGACCTACAACATGCGAAAATTAAAAAAAATAAAATTGCGGGCAACCCTGACGCTTTCACCTTAAGTAGTAAACTGAAATCAGTGGCATACACCGGGATAAACATAACCAGTGCAAATGACAACTGATTACATATTAGCCACAATAATGGACAATCGGAAGTGAGCTCATGACGCGGCACTGATGACCGAATTCATGAATGATTACTTCCACCATTTCTCATTAACTTGGTTTTGTAATTGACCAAACAGTGACAACAACTATAGAATGTAAATATTTTGGAATGTCTTTTTAAATTCACACAATGGGCCCCGGTCTGTGGTGGGAACTGCATGCGGGCACTAAAAAATATCGCACTATTTTGATTACAACACACGGTGGATAGGTACCTATTTCAAGATAGTTTGACTTATCCAACTCGACTGGAGCCTTTATTCACGAACTGTTTGCTCGACAAGGTCAGTCCTCTCTTTGCTGGTTTTTTTAGTTTAATTCGAATAAGATTATGATGTAATAACACAGTATCCGCAGGGTCTGCGGCCATAACTGCATGCGGACAAGGAAAAAATATCACACTGTATTAGCTTACAATTTTACTGGGAATTGGTTGATAAGATTAGTCAGACTATCAAGGTCATGGGTCAAATTAACCTGGCTGCGTTTGATTTAACTTTCAATTTAATATAAATTATTCAAAGCTACAATGATCATCTAAAAACCAAAGTCAATAAAAGTCGAGAGGTGTCGTGGGACATTCGGTTGTAACGAAGTTCCTTTCACTGTATTATAATAACAGGCATAATTAAATAAATTAACAACGTTTGAGAGTAATTAAGGGTGAATTGCCCAAGCAAAAAAAAATACACGGCAATCCTGAGAACGGAAGTGCAATGTGCTGATTTTTAATTTTATATATTTTTTCTTAACAACGTAAGTACTTCTCTACCTTGACAAAAAAAATCATTGATTTCTAACCCTCTAATATACCAAAAAACAAATTACAACGTGTTATTTTATCATCACGGTGGCCTGTCCTGAACTCAATTCCGCTCATAAAATACCTTCCCCTGCAAATACATTCGTAATTTGGATTTAAATCGATTTTGTTATCATTATATTATAATATATTCGATCAAATAAAACTATTTTTGTTAGTTTATCTTCTTTCTCATGGATTTGACAGGCAGTCAACTTTTGTTTGGAAAAAAGTTATCATTTCAGAGGACAGAAGTTTTAGTAGAATAGCTATGTCAACATTGTGTTGTTACGCCCCTCTCACCTTTCCTCACTTCGGATCAGTCCGGCTCAAGCTCTCGGCGCGAACGCACCGGTCCCAACGTCTTGCGGTTGCCCGCGAAAAAAGCAAGTTTATCATTTCAGTAATATGGGGAGAAAAATTGTTTCATTTCGGTGGATGTTATAACTCGTGCTAGATTCGTTTAATTTGTTTCAAAATTGTGTATTAAATTCGCCGTAAGTACTGTTTTGTTTGAGTAGTGTTCATATTTTAGTGTTCATGTTTTATTTTATTTTAATGTAGAACTAACCTCTATTTTATCATCTCAGTGTTATCATTTCAGTGGATTCGGTGGACTGTTATACCAATTACAGTCCACCGGAATGAAATGAATCTCCGAAATGATAAAACCATAAAGTTTTACAGATCCTTGTGTGAAATACAAAGTCATAGTTTTGTAATTTACTTTTACCTAGAGTGTAGATTAGATTATTCGGGTGTATTTGTTGTGTAATATTAATTGTGTTTAAGATATATAATATATTAATAAACATTACATTAATTTCATTCTTTGAGGTTATTGTAACCTCAAAGAATGATATATGTAATACTAACTGTAATATCTGTATATTAATGATGATATTAAAATAACTGTGTACTGTCCTGTCTCAGTGTTTATCTAAAATTTGTGGAAATCAAACCTAACAAAGTACGGAACCCTGGCTGCCCAGCACGGTTGTTCTTAGCTGTATCATTTTGGTGGATTTATTTCATTCCGGTGCACAGTCTATCATTTCGGTGGTAATTTTTATCATTTCGGTAGACACTTTTCATTTCAGTGGACTCTTAAAAATTCATCCTTAAATATTTATGTAAGTTTTGATGAAATTTGATGTCCACTCACGCACAATGTTATAAAATAGGCTAAAGTTTTATATGTCACTAAAAATATGTAGATAGCATTGAAATAAAAAATCCCACCGAAATGACACATAAAAATCTGTTGTTGACCCTTAAATGAAAAAGAACACACAAACTATAACAAAAGTGTCTTGACGGTCGGAATGTTACACTTTTTTCTTATTCATTTGGTGTGCAGAGTATAACGTGCGATAAGGAACCTATTCCAATAAATCCTAATACTAATACACGCATCAATAGGTAATAACAACACTAATTAGGCCCTCCTACGGCCCTTCCATTGACCACGGGATACATATTGAGTGCGCTAGATTCCTAAACAAGGCCAATGAAACTTTGTAGCGGGGGCATAGCTCGTTAGTGACCGCACAACGGGCAAGTTTACTTACAAATGCCAGTGCAAATTCTGTGGCAGACACGACGCGTTCGTCTATTGTTTGTCTAAAGCTAATACGAAGATACTGTTTTACTTTGTAAGGCGTAATCTATTTTCCTTTAATAGTGGTGCAACGTCGTTTCGTGGCAGTTAGCTTAGCCTATGCAACTTACGATAAACATAATCTAGCGTTAGACAAACTTAGTGTTCGAAAAAACTTAGGACTTTTCAAAATAACAAGCGATTTTCATAGACACGTAGTAAACATGAAATTGTGATACCCAAATAAAAGAAGCAAGTCATTTCTTATAAACAGTATCCGCTTTTTTTAAGAAGTTGCCAAAGTCTGTTACTGAACTTAGCGATGGAGAATTCAAAACCCATGTCAAACGTGTCCTTATCAAAAAACATATTATAAGATTAAAGACTACGTTGAAGACAAGGAAGTTTATACATTTTCTTTCTCTTTCTCTCATAGCCAGTTAGCCAGTTGCGTTTCGTATATCTAAGACACAGTGCAGGCCTATTGTTGTAAGTAAGTGTTATGTGGGTAACTAATTACTTATAATTAGTAAACAAGTAGGTAGATTAGCGACTTAGTTTACGCTATCGGCTGCTGCGTCAGTCCAATATATAAGCTTGTACGTATCGGTTGCGTTATTTCATCTCAACCCCCCCCCCCCCCTTTGGTTATAACAGTTGGCGACGAGGACAAAGTATAGGTTACGCGTATATCGTAACTACGGCAAAAGTATCTGCTACAGTTTCGGTCGGCACATTAAGAGTTTTCAACCATGAACATCTATAATGGCAACTGTATAAAGAACGACTCGAACAGTGGTTTCTTGCAAACGAAATTGGAGTAGATGTGGATAAAGCCGGTACTAAACGTCGAGCTATTCTGCTTAGCAACTGCTCGGAATCAAGTTATAAATTGATTCGCGACTTGGCTTTACCGCGGCAGGTCGGTACCTTGAGCTATGATGAAGTAGTTGCTTTATTGGATGGACATTTCAAGCTAAAGAAGTGCACATTCGCGGAGAGATACAAATTCTACAGTGCCACGCAACATGTCGGCGAAGGATTGACAGAGTGGGCGGGACGAGTACGTGGTTTGGCAATACACTGCGGGTTCGTGGCGTCAACTCTGGATGAACAGCTTCGCGACCGATTTGTGCTGGGCATGGTACCAAGACCAGAATTATTATTTATTTTATTGTGTATAATTATTATTACTATTAGTAAGTTTTACTTCAGTCGTGTGGTCTAAAGCACACTCGTTTTTAGGGTTCCGTACCTCAAAAGGAAAAAAGGAACCCATAGAGAATCACTCGTGTGTCTGTCTGTCTGTTTGTCCGTCTGTCACAGCTGATTTGCTCCGAATCTACTGGACCGATTAAGTTGAAATTTGGTACACATTTATGAACTTCTGCAACCCAAACACGGACGTGTTACGTAAATAAATTATTTTTGAGTATGGAGATCACTTTTGGGTGGCAAATTAGAAAATTGAAACTACTTACTGCCTGTACTGTGTAACATATCAAATGAAAGGGCTTGATTTAAGGATTTTATATATATTTTTTCATAATTTTAAAATACATACTTTTGAATTTATTTAAGAAAATAGATGAAAAATTACCATTTCCCCCCCTTATCTCCGAAACTACAGAGCCTACAATTTTGATAAAAATACAGAAAATAGTTAATTACTTATAGATTACAGGAAAAAAAATCAAATCAAATATAAGTTTATTGTACAAATAAAACACATACTATAAAGGAAAACCTATAAGAAGTCTGTGATCTTAAAATAACATGGTAAATCATTCAATATTGTGCGTACAAACTTGCATTTGCAGTTGGAATGTATGGGGATCATGTTTTCCAACTACAATGTTAAGTTTGTTTTTTGGATAAATTCATCCTGACTACGGAACCCTTCATTGTGCGTGGTCCGACACACACTTGGCCGGTTTTTTTTATGTAAACATGGTCTCCCAACAGCAAGCGTGCCTTAACCTGATTGCTGGACCCGTGCGTCTGCTGGTACTTACTCACGAGTTCCTCAACAAAAATAAGCCTAAAATATCGCCACTGCTGGGACACAGGCCTCCTCTTTATAAGAGGGACAAAATAAGTAATGTACAATATGAAAGCTTCCAAAACTAAGAAGCTTTAATACAGCGCTGTAGGTAGGTCATAAAATGTAACATCATCATCGCTCGAGCTTACTCGGCGGGCTCTCGAGTAATTTCGTAACATAAACGGACAACTCGTAAAGAAGTTGTTACGAAATACGCTGAGCGTAATAAAGATGCTGGTCAAAATGTTACACAGCTCAGCTCTTAGGAAAAATTAAAAAGAAAAACGTTTTGAAACATTCTTTATAACATCTTGACACTTGGGTATGAACGTTTGTTAAACACAACCTGTTTTTTGT
This sequence comes from Tiliacea aurago, assembly GCA_948098905.1. Lineage (NCBI taxonomy): Eukaryota > Metazoa > Arthropoda > Insecta > Lepidoptera > Noctuidae > Tiliacea > Tiliacea aurago. The sequence goes on along the minus strand of OX402579.1, from coordinate 3,834,782 downwards.
ATTTTTTTGTGGGAGAGTTGTAAAATCATTTTCAAATACATTGCAAGCTATAGTTTTGTATAATTTAGAAGCATTTTTTTCAATTTTGTAAATGGTACCATGGAGCCATTTATTATGATAAGATGTATGTTGACTCGTGAGCCTCGTGAGCCATGGTTTGATGATAGATGTTTAGATAGGAGTTATGTTAAATTAGCGATAAGACTTCGTTCTGGCCACTTTCCATCGGCAAAGTTTGCTTTATTAATGCGAAAGGCTACATCGCCTAATTGTGAGACTTGTAACAAAATTTAAGAGGTACAACATTTGCTGATGGAATATGCTAAGAACAAGAAGGAAAGGGAATCTTTGGCTAGGGAATTTAAACTGAACATGTGGGATGTTGGACTTATCCAAAATATTTTGGCATACTCTAAATCAGAGAGAACTAATCGCATAATTTGTGGTTTAATGCAGAAGTCTGGGCAGTGATTCTCTTTTCTATTTTCACAGTATTCATGTTTTGTGGTGGTGGTTAGTAGTATAGTAAAATATTGTATAATTGTAATTATGTGTGTTTGTGTTGTATGTGTTTTTAATTGTGTGTAAATAGAGTTTAAGGTACAATGGGGTTGACGTATCCGTGTGAATAAAAACCTCTTGTAAATAAAGAATAAAAAATAAAAAATACTTTGCAAGCTATAGTTTTGTATAATTTAGAAGCATTTTTTTCAATTTTGTAAATGTGAGTACCATGGAGCCGTTTATTATGTTAAGATGTATGTTGACTTAAAAAAGCTTGGCAGTTGAGAGTATGTCATGCTCACATAAATGTCTCGCTGATGGTGGCGTGTGTGTTGGATCATTCGGTTCCCTACAAAATGGTTGAGTTGGATGGTGCTGCTCCACGCGTCATGTTCGTGAACGGGCGCCGTCAGTTGAGACTGGTCTTCTCCTAACTGCCAGGGCTTATTTGTAATCTTTTAATCTTAACTTTTTGTATTGTTTTTAAAACAAGTAATTTTTTTTTTCATTTTTCTCGCATATAGAAGCAACAAGAGTAATATACTCAGGATTTTGTAATATCTTGATTTAAAAGAGTGTCCTTGGAGTTTCTTGCCTGTTCTTCTCCATAGAGATCTACGTTTTGGAATGGGCAAATAGCTTCAACTTTCTGACTAACTGACCGACTCTTTGACAGTTTAAAAGTGCCTGTAATAGGTTTAATTGAAATAAATGTTTTAGTTTGAGTAAACTATGATATTTTTTAAACTAAGAAGGATCTAGGTTTTTATAGACGAAAAATGAGTCGCACGAACGACGCATAAAACAAACTCATACATTCAATGTTAAGCTATTTGATGATATAATAGCTTTCTTGGAACTTGTAGCATAAGAAAGTAATATAATAAAATATATTCTGAAAAGTAAGGAATCTGTGTAGAGAGCGCAGCCAACGCATTCATTATAATATTATTTTTCGTAGCATACTCGTAGCATTCGTAGCACATCTGCTAGGAAAGCGTAGACCCTTTTTTTTTTTTAGTGGGAAATCATCAAATAACTTCTCCCGCTCTGCGCGTAGCGGGAGAGAGTGTCAGACTTTTACTGACTAAAACCCTCCGTGTTCCTTCAAATGCCTGTGTGCCAGGGCCACGATATCCCTTTCGGATAGACTTGTAACCCTGGCAGGCATTGGCTCTTTCGGACCCTGTCAATTGGTGCTGACGTTTGAGGTGCGCGTGGAACACAACGCACCGTCGACCCGGGCCTTGTCCTTATCGGACGGTGGGCTACCCATCGCTCACCGTCCGCAAGCCTGCGCCTACGGTGGCCGGGAATCGGCCTGCGATTCCTGACGCCCGGGGCGTCTCCTGCGGCGACTAAGGGCGGAAGGGCGGGCACCCTGCCTCACCCTCACGCGTTCCGCCTCCTCCTTCGCGAGCATTACTGTTTCGCAGGAGGTGACGGCCTCCCATGCACTCTTGCTCCGAACCATAGCCTGAAGCAGGGCCGGACGCGAGAGATCGCCGCCGCCGATCGCCTATATAGTTGCACCTCTGCTTTACCCTTCGGGGAATACAGGCGTGATGTTATGTAGTTTTTACAGAACTTATTATGATGCATTTTACAGAACTCCTAATGATGTATTTTAGATCATATCATTGTCCGAAAAGTACGTAGTTTTAAGTAAAGATAAGTCGACTACTAGCAATAGCAAGATATGGCTATTGCCATCCCACATGGGATATTACATGGGACTTAATCGTAACGTGTAAAATATGGGTGTACTATAAAGACATCTCTGCCTAATCCTTCGGGAAATAGAGGCGTGATGTTATGTGTGAGTAGAATAATCTTAAGTATAGTTACTGAATATCCTCTAATATTAAATCATCCAAAATGGCCGCTCAAACTGTGCAAATGGACTCTTTTATGTCCTAGCTGTTCGCTAATACGCAGCGCAATCAACTATATGCCTGGTAAAATAAATTGTGGTTGTTACGACAATCGCGAGTAATAAGCGTAATGTATGAGAAAGTCGTAAACTATGTACGAACATAGTACCTACTAAAAGTATTGTGAGTAACTGCGAACGGGGTGTAAGTACCAAATGGGGGAACAAATTTAGGCCCCCCTTGGAGGTAGGTATAATTTTATTCTGTAACTTTACAGCTTATTTTAGAAGTCTGGCCACTGTTCTGGTATATTTAGTCATTATTTTATTGAGGTTACAAGTCTAGCTAGAAGCCATTAATAACTATTGAGGTGAGGCAAATGTGAGGCAAAATAAAAAAACCGGCCAATTGCTTGTCGGACCACGCCCAATGAAGGGTTCCGTAGTTGGGATGAATTAATCCCAAAAACAAACTTTAATTTGTAGTTGAAAAACATGTTCTCCCATACATCGATATACGGCACGGCCGGTTTTCCAACTGCAAAATTAAAAATAAGTTAGGAACCACAAAAAGAAAATGTGATAAAACTACAAATTATCGATTTTCGTGCTTTTTCCATTACATGGTCTCTGAGACCTTGCTTCTTGCCAAATTTCATGATTCTAGGTCAACAGGAAGTTCCGTATACGTTTTGATTTATCTGAGAGTATCGAAATAATTTTCGCATAAATGGCCGTATTTTTTTATTGCGTTGACTTAGAAGCTTGATTTTTTAGAGCACCTAGCTTGAGTGTTTGTTGAATATTTTGACTGGATACTACCACGCGTGCTTGAGAAAAAGGGTCTTCAAACAGACAGACAGATGGACAACGAAGTGATCCTATAAGCGTTCCGTTTTTTCCTTTTGAGGTACAGAACCCTAAAAATAGCTAAAAAAAAGTGCTATTCTTTTTTTTAGCTATTTTTAGGGTTCTGTCACAAGAAGAGAAAAGAATAATTTTCATTATAGCTTAAAGTAGATTTACTTTTGACACATGACCTTATCATCGCAAACCCTTTTCTGAATCGAAAGTACAATTAAGTACATCTACTACCAAAAACAATAAAAATACTTTAATTTGGACCTTGATCCATATAAATAATGTTAGTAGCATTTTGCAGATAAGCACACTTTTATTAGTACACACGGCTACACATCAAGCTATACAATATCCAGTTTTGGCTGATGTCGCATTGTATAGGATTTCCGTACAATGAGAGGTCAGCATAAATTGGAAATGTATAGCTTGATGTGTAGTCGTGTGTACAACTGGCAATCGTTTTCAAAGCGTGTCGTAATTCCACAACGACTTTCAACAAGATTGACTTATTTATCGATGATAGAGCATTACCTACTAAACTAGCTACTAGGCCCTCTGGCTCGTCATATTAAATCATCATATTCGATCATCGTCTTATTAAAAAACTAATGAGTTTTCACCATAACATTGTGTACCTCATACATCTTCGAAATTATAGGCAGAAATATTGTGCACGCAAGCAGAAATTTCAATGATATACAACATTAGTTTTGTTTACACTAAACCCGAAAAAGGGTCATTGTACTCATCATTTTGAACAATTTTTTCTATGGGAACAACCTTCAAATCGCGAAAAAAAAATCAGCTCTTCCATACATTTTTGCTCACTTAAATCAACAAAATGTATGGAATAGCTGATTTTTATTTCACGATTTGAAGGTTGTTCCCATAGAAAAAATTGTTCAAAATGATGAGTAAAATGACCTCTTTTCGGGTTTACTGTAAACAAAAACTAATATTGTATACAAGGAATACGATTTTGATCCATTCACAATTTTATTAGTGCAAATTCGGCCAGAAGGTGCTTAAGCCTCAAATGTTTCAAGTAGCGGTAGGTTTATTATTTATATTGCTTCTTATAAGTCTATAAGAGAGAATTTTTAATTGGCTTTCTGGTGAAGATGATTTCCTTTTTTTGCCTTTTTTTATTAGCTGTAAGTCTTCCATGTACTTAAATAAATAATTATTTTATCAATAATATACTATCGATAAGCTGTTATTCTCACGAAAAACCCAACTTTTTCCTTTTAAGCAAGAATACCAAGGTAACAGTGTTTGAAGTAGAAGGTCGGTGCCCTATCGGTACAAAGGTAATTGTTATCCGTAATACAAGCACTCAACTTAAATAAAATAACAAAATGTTGGCACACTTCATGTTTTTCTTCATTCCTTTGATTAGCATAAGCCAGAGAGATGAGCTAATATATTGGCAAAATTCTATTTGTCATAGTCTCGAACGAGCTAAACTACCACCAAGCTAATTTATACTCTAAAACATATTGTCAAAGTTGGTTTCAGGTTGGTGTCCTAGGCGTACGTGAAGTGTTGGTCGTGCAAACACCTCTTGGTTTTCACGGTAGCGTCAAAATTCATTACCTACTAAGTGTGGTGAATGGCTTTATTACGTTTGGTCTATAGCGCCTTGCCAAGTGGAAATTTAGTAACGTTGTCGTGGAAGATAATGTGAAGCATTTGTTGAGGGGGCACTGAGTAAATATGTCGGTGGTACACGTAGGATGTACCCTAGTTAGTTAGGGTAGTTACTTGTGCTCTTTTGGTAATGAGAAAGAAGGTTTAACATGCTCAAAACTACTTTATTAACTTTGTACTTAAGCTTTTGAGATTTCACATTTGTAAGCTGGTTGTTGGGGAAGGCCCATGCCCAGCAGTGGACGAGTTTCGGCTGAAATGATGATGATGGTAATGAAACTTTGAGTTTTTTTTTTTAACTTTTAAGAAGTTTCATATGGGTTTCGAAAGACTATGATTGTGTGTTTTCATAAATGCTATATTTAAGTTTATTGGGTCAATATCATAGTAAATAATAACATTAAAAATGATCTTTCCTGGACGTCCATGTGTCTGTGTTTATAGATTGGTGTATGTGGCAGGGAAATTGGTCGAAAAAATTATCGTACCGGCATATTTTTTTTTTATTATCTAAAGTAATACACTACGGACTTTCTCAATAAATATGAGTGTTCAATTCACTGCCGTTCAATTATTATTCATAAAAAACTAATATACGTTTGTGTATTTTTTTGTATATCTATCTATTTATTATAGTATTTTTTTTCCTCACCTTAAAATTATGTCACCACTAAACTATAGCAGAGTTTTCTGTTTTGTTGTTTTTTTTATTATTATTTATAATTGTTTTTTATTTGATTTCATTTGATTAATTATCTTATTGTTAGCAGTAATAAGAAAAAATCGACGTGAACGTTATGAGGCGTACACTTTTGGATTTTCCAATTTTTTTTTATCTGCACTTGACACAAGAACATACAAACCGCTTTCCGCTTTCCATTTCATCGAAGATAAATCGAAATATGAAACTATTCATAACTCGTCTATTCAGGCATTTTATTTCTTTCACATTCCTTGTATACGTTCCATTTATGTTTACATACATATGTACGTACCTACATTATTTGGACCCTCAACGTTTTATGGCAAAAGAAAGTTATACTTTCGCTGTGTAGAGGCACTTATCCAAGGGAACAGAAGGAATGAATAAAAATAGGGGCCTTTTTCTAGTCATAAAACAGGCCATGTGGTATGTTATCTTTTTATTGCTTTTTACTTTGAATACAAAGGTTTGGTATGGTAATGAGATGCTGTAAATGTTGAAAGGATTTATGTTGTAAATATTTAAGGGTTAAGAGACATTTTAACACAGTTTTTTGTGTTGTTAAATATCTAGCCAATTAAGCTTCAGCTGTAGAGGTTTAGTTAGAGGATCTTAAAGGAGAGGGTTCGCGTAAATAGTGTAACTTGAATAATAATGTTAGCTACTGGTATGGTGACCTTTGGTACTTCACCTTTGGGATTGTCGCTGGAAATAAAACTACCAATCTCTGGCTGCAAGACTGGCGGGATATTTGTATTAAAAATCAAATATTTTATTTCACAAAAACCTACATGGCCAATTATAAAACTTCAGAAGCTAGGTGCACGGTTCCAATTGGTCGTTTCTTATGGAGAACAGCCGGCAAGAAACTCCACGGTTACTCTTTTCAAAATAATGGGCTTTTACAATGTTTTCAAGTTACAGTGTTAAAGGCCATGACAGCCACTCATAGATATATATATAAGTAGCTATGTGTACTAAAGCATATTATAAATAAAAAATAAAAAAAACAAAACGTTAAAATAAGACTAAGAGTAGTAACTTGTAGCGTGTCAGGCAGTCTGATTAAATGTTCTGTAGTGTAAAGACGTTCCGTTGAATATTAATAAACTGTAACACCGAATCGCACTTATCAAAATTTTGTTTAAGTGCAGTTAGTGGAACTGCTCAGGTGCGGTTCGATACAAATGCTCTGAGTGGAATACCTCGTTTTATTTACTTTAGACCCCTTCTGTCATAGGTATGGGAGGACAGTGTAGGCCTGTCAATAAGTACCAGGTACTTAACAAAATAGAAGATGGTCTATAAATCTAGTCTATCAGGCCTACAATGTTCTCACTTCATAAAATAGAAAAGAATCTATACAAGGTCAAATTAAATAAGCTAGAGAAACTCCGCAGACGTGATGGGTGATACCCATCCCATATCAAACACGACAAAAAAAACTGACCGGTCATCGACCGGTAATGTTGTTATTTTATTTTATTTTTTCGTCTTTAAATATTGATACCCAACACGTCTGTGAAGTTTACACAAAGGAAACTGATATTTCAAGTGACTACCCGCAGTTGATGACCCCAAAAAAAACGTCATCAAATTAATTTTGACAACTACCGGTCATCGACCGGTAATGTTGTTATTTTATTTTATTTTATCGTCTTTAAATATTGATACCCAACACGTCTGTGAAGTTGACACAAAGGAAACTGATATTTCAAGTGACTACCTGCAGTTGATGACCCTAAAAAAATCGTCATAAAATTAATTTATTTTTTGCTTGTCATGTTTAGATATCGACGACATTTATAATAAAGGCTTCTACATACCGGCGCGACTTGTCGCGCGACGCGACACGACACAAAGGCTCCGCGTGTCTCGCGACGAGCGGTGCCTTTGAGTCGCGTCGCGTTAAACGTGGTGGTACAACCGGAAGTAGTGCGTGCGATAACACTTAATTTTATTATTAATGTAAAAGGTACTTAAATATTGTTGTTAAATCTAAATACCGATGATAATAAACATAATGAATGTCTATAATTGATCAAATTTAATAAATTATCTAAAAACCAGCCAAGTGCGAGTCGGACTCGCGCACGAAGGGTTCCGTACCATTATCTATAAAAATGGCAAAAAATCACGTTTTTTGTATGATAGCTCCCTAAAATAGTTGTTTTATTCTATTTTTTTGTATTTTTTATTATAGCGGCAACAGAAATAAATCATCTGTGAAAATTCCAACTGTCTAACTATCACGGTTCATGAGATACAGCCTGGTGAAAGACGGACAAACGGACAGACAGACGGACAGCAGAGCCTTAGTAATAGGGTTCCCGTTTTACCCTTTGGGTACAGAACCCTAAAAATGATTAATCGATTCCGGAAATCCGACTATCGAAGAAAGAGTTTCTAACAGTACCTACCTACATGTTTCAATTGAGGAGCGTTGGAACAAAAACCGATAAATCTCCTTTTTTTTTTTTGTGGAAAAATGTAACAAACCGGCCAAGTGCGAGTCGGACTCACGCACGAAGGTTTCCGTACCATTATCTATAAAAACGGTAAAAAAATCCCGTTTGTTGTATGGGAGCCCCCCTTAAATATTTGTTTTATTTTAATTTTATTGTTTATTTTTAAAGTGAATATATAACCAAAGATTCTGTGAATATTTCAAGCGTTCTACCTGTTGCCGTTATCAATATCGAGCAAAAACGAGCAAAATAATCACGTTTGTTGTATGAGAGCCCCTTACATATTTATTTAATTCTATTTTTTTTTGTATTTGTTGTTATAGCGGCAACATAAATACATCATCTGTGAAAATTCCAACTGTCTAACTATCACGGTTCATGACATCCAGCCTGGTGACAGACGGGCAGACAGACGGACAGCGGAGCCTTAGTAATAGGGTTCCCGTTTTACCCTTTGGGTATGGAACCCTAAAAATGATTAATTGATGCCGGAAATCCGACTATCCAAGAAAGAGTTTCTAACAGTACATACATGTTTCAATTATAATTATGTGAGCAAAATAACAATAGGTTTCGCTTCGTTTAGTATGTTAATATAGCAATTTAATTGTGACTATTTTTAGCAGGTAGCATGGCAACCTAAATGAGGTCATTAATTACACTAAAATATTCAATGCCGCAAAATTCATAATTGGGACCATCTAATAATAAATAATCACATAACCCATTTTTGTTCAAAGCGAAAAGCAGTACCTACTTACCAATCTATTTCTGACTTAAGAAATACGGTTAAAATTCATCGAGTACACAACGAGCAGTTACTTTCTAACTTTGTCGTAATTATGTAAACTGTGTAAATCAAAGCCTCTTTGAGGTACGGAAACTCTGAAGTTTGGGTTTCCTTTTCGCGGTACATTAGGCAATGCCTTGATATTACTTACTCTTATGTAATAAATCATTATGGGGTACAGGTAGGTACGTATATAAATACCACCTTGGAATCGTTAAGAGGGTAAGCGTAATGATCGATAGGGATATATTAATATTCCTACAATAATAACCGGAACCGAACCGGAAGAGAACCGGAGTCACCGATATAGCCTGCAGAGTAAGCAATCTGAAGTGGCAGTGGGCTGGCCATGTTTGTCGAAGGACCGATGGCCAGTGGAGCAGACGAGTCCTGGAGTGGAGACCGCGTATCGGCAAGCGTAGTGTGGGACCCAGCTAGATGGACCGACGACCTTAAAAAAGTGGCTGGGACAGACTGGATGCGGAAGGCGGAGGACAGGGTGTTATGGCGCAGCCTGGGAGAGGCCTATGTCCAGCAGTGGACTGCTATAGGCTGAGTTGATATCTACAATAATGCTTATTATTTTATAAAAATATGTTTATATGGGATTATCGGGATTGTCTAAATAATTTGAGACTCTACGGGAGTTCACGAGATAGTTACTTAGGAAGAATGCGAACAGACATTCCAAGTAAAGTCGTAAGACGAACATGTTTCAGAGTGTAGGTAAAAGTTCACAACATTTCGTTTTTGGTTTCGACAACGTGCTACCCGCTTCCTGGACTTCTTTGATGGACGTGATAAAATTGGAACAACGTAAAAATCGCAAAATTAAAACCATCCAATCAAATAGCTTTTCCTTTATGTAAGGTGGTAACTGAAAAAATAAAACCGATCATTGGATTTGTGTAAATTCTTATTCTATTATGTAAAAACATGTCACTCTTTGGTATAAAACTAAAACTTTTTATATTCGACCATAGATACACTATTCACATTACTATGATATTTCCCACTCAAACATTCTTCACTAAACCTTTCCAAAGATATCGCAACTCTTTAATTACACCAAAATCAATCAATCTGCCAGCTGAATACCAATATTTTACATGGAGCGACTGCCTATCTGACCTCCAGAAACCAGTAACTAAGTTGTCAGACTTTCGGACTTTTGACGACCCATAACGACTGTCAAATATCCACGAATGACAGCCGGCAATAGCATAACGTTCTTTCCAAGGCACGGAGGAGTCTCGATAAGTACCCTGCAGAACATATTTAATGGATTCCAGTGTATATTGCATGACATCTAAGATTTATAAAAAAATGTCATGTCATATTACAGACAATGACAACTTGCACATATTTAAGCGGAAGTTAAAGGAACTTCTAACTGATAAAGTGTATAACATTGTGAAGGAGTATCTAAAAGGGAATCCGTAATGCCTATAATATTGATCAATAGCAGAAATGATATGTGTAACTCACAATTATTAATTATCTAGGACTTCCATTTATTTCACAATTTAATATGACATTTATTTAATTATTGAATACTAGATACTTCTTGACCTTGAAAGATAAAATGATTTTCCAATTTAAAAATTTTATATTTTGATAGTAGGTTGATTGTAATTTGTGTGTAAATTTTTCATGCCCAAGTGTCGGCAGAGCATGGAGAACCCATGTTGGCAAAAAATAAATGATTTGATATGTTTTTTTTTATTTTTTTTTCATATTTAACATAATATCAGGGAATTGCAAATATTTTAATTTTTAATTTCGTTTTAAATTATGATTTATATTGTAATTCTTTTAATTTTTAATTAATATAATTTTGTATGAAATTTCGAAACAATGTTAAAATTGTTACAGAAATAAACAAATAAATAAATATGTAAAGATGGCCACCCATCCACGGACCAAAGCGTTGCTTAACCTGATGGATCGACCCGTGCGGCTGTTTCCTACTTAGCCACGAGCTCCTCCATCTCTTTAATTACACCATAAACCATAATAAACTTCATTTCACTAAGCCCCAGTGGAGAAAAATATTTTAGGTCGCCAAAATCTTAAGAAGAAACATTACACATAATGAAAGGGCCATACAAAAGTTTCTTATAGCAGTTTAAGAGTGTTCTAGCCCAATATACATCGTTACATCGGCTAATGGAGATTACAAGGCGACTTATCGTGAATGTACATGTTAAACTTGTACATTTTTACCCACTTTTTATGGCTCTAGTAATCCTATCGGCTTTTGTCCACGCATTGTCGAATTTAACCACTGTGCTTTTATAATTCTCTTTTGAATGTAAAACATGCTGAAATTCTATCCTATTATATTGGATCTGGATTTTTGAAGCTTAGTCCGAGCGAACAATTGTTATCAAACCCTGTATTTTTTATAGGGATTTTTTAGAACAATACTGAATCATATGTATATTTTAACACTGTTCATTGTAAATTTTTTCATGTCATTAGTATTGGTACCTAATAAATAAAAAAATGTATTATTTGGTTGTAAGATCAAATAATGTTTTCGGGGCTAACATGGCCAGAGGTCGCAGAAAATAGAGGAATTTGGAAGGAAAAAGGGGAGTCTTTTGCCCAGCAGTGGGACAATACAGGCTTGATATAATATGTAAATATTGGATGGAGTTGTTTTTCAAAAACACCAAGTATTTTCATGACGGTGACAAATTTATCTCGCACAGCAATAAAATTAATCCACGCTCAATTAAGGGTTCCGTTGGAATTAATTTATCTCAAGAACAAATTTAACTTTGCAGTTAAAGGAAAATCTCCCGTAAATCAATATACATCACGGTCAATTACCCAACTGCAAAATGTAAGATAATAATCGCAAAAAAAATATGATAAAACTACTAATTAACGATTTCTCGACTTTTAAATGACATTTCTAGGTACCTAGAAATGGGCAAAAGCAAAGTCTCATAACACAAATTAAGGCTTCTACATACCGGGGCGACTTGTCGCGCGACGCGACGCGACACAAAGGCACCGCTCCTCACGCGACACGCGGGGCCTTTGTGCTGCGTCGCGCCGGTATGTAGAAGCCTTAATTTGTGTTATGAGACTTTGCTTTTGCCCATTTCTAGGTACCTACACAGGAAGTATCCTACAGGTTTTGAAGACCGTATTTTTTTATTGTGTTGTCTTAGAAGCTGGATTGTTTTGGGCTCCAAAGGATACCTCGATGCGTCTGACAACCGTACTGGCTGGTTGTCAGGCGCGTATCAACGTCCAAGGGGTATCGTATGTGGAGGTCAGACAGGCAGGCGCTCCATGTAAAATACTGGTATTCAGCAGCATCTGGTTAGCCTGGAAGCCGACCACAACATAGTTCGGAAAAGGCGGGCAGACGATGATGACCTCGACGCGTCCTTGAGAAAAAAAGGGTTTTGACAGACTGACAGATAGACAGACAGTCGGACAGACGGACGGATCTTAGTAGGGTTCCGTTCTTCACGGTGGAGCATACGGTGGAGGTCTGCCCGGCTTGGGCGGAGCACCGCCGTGTCCTCACGGAGGCGATCGGCGGCAGCGATCTCTCGTGTCCGGCCCTGGTTCAGGCCATGGTTCGGAGCGAGAGTGCATGGGAGGCCGTCACCTCCTTCTGCGAAGCAGTAATGCTCGCGAAGGAGGAGGCGGAACGCGTGAGGGTAAGGCAGGGTTCGCGCCCTCACGCCCTTAGCCGCCGCAGGAGACGCCCCGGGCGTCGGGAGTCACACGGGCTTGCGGATGGTGAGCGATGGGTAGCTCGCCGTCCGATAAGGACCAGGCCCGGGTCGACGGCGCGTTGTGTTTCACGCGCGCCTCAAAGAGATGTCAGCACCAACTGACGGGGTCCGTTAGGGCCAATGCCTGCCGGGGTTGCGAGTTTGTCCGAAAGGGATGTCGTGGCCCCGGCACACAGGCAACGGAAGGAACACGGGTGGGTTTTAGTAAGTAAAAGTCTGACACGCCCTCCCGCTCAGCCCAGAGCGGGAGAAGTTATTTGATAATTTCCCACCCAAAAAAAAAAAGAAAGGGTTCCGTTCTTTCCTTTCGATGTAGCAACTAATGAACTAAACGTCAAACAAATAGTTCTGACAGCTGCACGCACAGATTAAACGCCGGTCGCGCGTACGTCGTTACCGACGAAACGAAATATTGCCATTGTAAATATTATATATTATAAACTTTATCTATGAAGTTTGTATTTATTTTGTTTCTTATTTATAATCTTACTGTATGCTGCACCGGTCGACGTCATCACGTCAACGCCGGCTATCGGGGTCGCAGCATTATGCTGTGCGGTGGCCGTTTTGCGTGGATGTGACGCATATTTTCCCCCTACTTGTTCTTTTTGTATCTATGTTCTTTCTTTGCGTCATATTTACCGCAAATAAACGTATTTTCTTTCTTTCTTTTTATGTACGGAACCCTAAAAAATAAATTGATAATTTATTGCTGAAAAAGGACGAATAATCTCTTCAAAATAATCCTAACGAATTATGTAATTTTTCTTTTTCTTTTTTACTCTTTTTTTTTTATTTATAAATGCGAAAGTGAGGTTGTTTGTTACTTTTTCACGCTAAAACGGCTGAACGGATTTGGATAAAATTTAGCACATGGGTAGACCATGACCTGGAGAAGGATATAAGCTACTTTTCATCTTGGATCAGCTAGTAAAATTATAAAGACGTAAAATTTGTGAGTTAGTATGTGCCTACATACTTACTCACAAATTTTACGTCTAATCATCGGAACGATAAACAAAAAAAAAACCGGCCAAGGGTTCCGTACCATTATCTATAACAATGGCAAAAAAATCACGTTTATTGTATGGGAGCCCCCCTTAAATATTTATTTTATTTTAATTTAATTATTTATTTTTAAAGTGAATATATAACTTAATATTCTATGAATATTTCAAGCGTCTACCTGTTGTCATTATCAATATAGAGCAAAATCGAGCAAAAAAATCTCGTTTGTTGTATGCCCCCTTAAATATTTATTTAATTCTATTTTTTAGTATTTGTCACAGTTTTAGTAAGAAAGAAAGAAAGAAAGAAAATAAATTTATTTGACACAGGAAGGCACACAATATTCACACAAAAAACAAAAACAGAACAAATGCTTAAAATAGTATTGAGTGCCTCACGGCTGCGCCAAATAGGCCCAGTTCAGCATTAATGCCAGACAACTAGTGCCTGACGCTGGTTTTCAACTGGACCTTATGTTAAGAGGACGTCTTACGGATGTAAATCAGTTTTATAGTGTGTAAATATTTAAATAAAATTAGATATGTGTAACAAATAATAATATAAACCATTAGATATATTTTGTTTAAAAAAGAAATAAGTACAATAAAAATAATTATAGTTATGAGTGGTGTTTAAGAAATAAAAATAAATATAAAAATAGTATTTGTGATAGCGGCAACAGAAATACATCATCTGTGAAAATTTAAACTGTCTAACTATCACGGTTCATGAGATACAGCCTGGTGACAGACGGACAGACAAACAGACAGACGGGGGAGCCTTAGTAATAGGGTTCCTGTTTTACCCTTTGGGTACGGAACGCTAAAAAATTATACGATTCCAAAAATGATTTCACTAACGAGGAGCTGCCGAGTGTCATGGAATATATTTTATGTTACAAAAAAAAAACATGCGGGTCTTTGGGGACTGCTGATAGAAATGAAAACAGTAGCTCACGGAAAGCGTTTGGTGACGATAACGCGAGTTCCATGGTTTTTGTTCCCCCAAAAAGTGCTCAATGCGCCTAAAGAAAGCACTTCAACAAGAAATTTCACGCGGGTGAAGTTACTGGCAGAAGCTAGTTCAAAATAAAAATCATAGAAAGAGTCCACTACGTGGGTCCAAGCTACAGAAACGTCGCTCTACAAAGCTGATTTGTTTTCTAACACTCTATGAGCTATATTATTTTATGGTCAGATAATCTCCTTGTTGTCGTTCTTACTTCACACATTTATCCCAAAAAACTAAAGGCAAACAATCAACAAGAAGGAAAACATGCCCCTTTTTATTATGTTGGTTAAGCGTGTACAACTATACACGACAATGTCATTTATGTCACATTGTCTTACGACAAGTTAAGCCAAGTTTTTGCCTTGTCAGTTACCATAAAACAAAACGCCTATACCGTTTTGTTTCGGGAGCCGCCGCGGGACTTTTGCTAATGTTGAATTATTTATTTATGACAAACTAAGAGAAGAACCCGCGTTAAATTCTAAGACATAATTGAATTTCTATAAAGTTTCACCGTTCGAGTTTTCTGTGCGGTAGTGGAAAGACTAAATGGCTGTATTCAGTGTCGCTGCCCTAGATAGTTTATTTTGGCATTTGGACGAGAATGTAGCGGTAATTAATTATTTTTAGACATTAATATAAATTTATACTGTCCCTCTAATGTATAAATAGTGTGTTTCCTGTCACGTTTTGTAGTTTTAAATTGAAAATAACCGTTTTCTGTGTTAACGTTGCTTTTAAAATACCTATTTTTGGTGTATGGTATAAATTTTCAGCTAGAATGCTATAGTTTTTAAATAAAAAAGCCCACGGTTTTAACCGAAAAAAAATAGATAAGAAGAATGGTGATTTTTTTTCGCTTTTAAATACATAACAGGATGTTGTCGTGCTATACAGTTTATAAACGTTTCAAACCAATCTTACATAATTGATACCACAGATTTTGTAACCCACCTTCGATAAGGACTAGGCCTCAGTAATAGAGAGGAGTGGAAGGAGAGTACGAAGACCTTTTGCCTGCAGTAGGACATTACAGACTTGTATAATATTTAAATTTTAGATGGAGTTGTTTTCCATAAACATCAACCGCCTTATTATAAAACAAGATTTATTTTTTGACATGGCATTTATTCTTATTACAAAAACTGGCTCCATGGTTTACATGGAGCCAGTTTTTGTAATAAGAACGTTACAGTGATTGAAATACAGTTCTTTATACAAAACTGAAAACTTAGTTCGGTACTAAGTTGTCAGTTTTGTGTTTAGGAACTTTACCATAGTCGGAATAAAGTTCGAAATTCAATAATGGCGCCATGTTTTAAACCTGGGTCTGAAAATAAACCTTGTTTTGTAATAAAGGGGCAAGTCTTTTCATGACGGAGACAAATTTATCTAACACTTTTATCTCTTGTTAACTAAAGAAAAGTGATTAGCACTGCTGAGACACAGGCCTCCTCTCGGTGAGAGGGAATGGACCGAATCCACCACGCCGGCCCAGTGCGGTTGGTAGATGTCACCAGTTTTTGAATGTTTGGTTCTAGGACATGCCGGTTTCCTCACGATGTTTTCCTTCACCATTTTGAGAGCAGTAGTGATGATAATTATAATTTACAGAAAGTAAAGCACTTGCCTGGGTTCGAACTTACGACCTGAGCCTACGAGCTACTCGTATATCACTGCCACCACCACTGGGCTACTCCTCTCCAAAAGACGCCTCAATGGAATAGCAAATCAAGTAACTTGATATAAGAAAAGAAGCGTAGAGGCTTCCAAAAACCGTACAACACACACTAGTGGATAAGTTGTACATTGTTGTAACGGAAGTAACTATTGATATACGTATTGTTGATAAACTTATTACATTTCTTAAAGTGTATAAAGATGTACAAGCTTTTTATCAGCACCCTCGAGTTATAAGAACGGAAGGAATTGGGTCATTATACGGGTCGTGTGGATTTAGGCCATACTTCTTCACTAATGTTATGTGGAAACTCAATACGTTATTGTTGCGGCTTCAATGACTTTCGAAGACCTCTGAACGGAAACCAGTTTAAGTGATACTTGTGCGATAAGTACGTTACGTAGTACGTATGCAGGTACATTTGTTTAAAAAATTATGGCCATGAAATTTATGAAGATGAGGAAAGCAGAGTGAATGAGGGAAATAAAGTGAATGATGTTATTCTTTCGGTTGTGACCAACCAGACGTTTTCTACAAAGGCACGACTGGCTGTTCACAATGGTGTTCTGGTGCCTACGCTAATGTTTGGAAGTAAATGTTGGGTATGGCAAAAGAAGCATAAAAGTAGAATACATGCTTTGGAAATGCGTTCCTTGTGAAACATTTGTGGTGAAACTATGAGAAATAGTGTGATAAGGCAACGGTGTGGTTTTCAACATTTAAAAGAGTATGCTTAAATGAAAGAAAGAAAGAAAATACGTTTATTTGCGGTAAACATGACGCAAAAAAGAACAAACACAAAAATAAGAAAAGGTTGGGGGGGACATGCGTCTGTTAACGCGCACACTGTGCGTCGCATAACCGCGAACCCACTGTGCAGCTGAGAGACGGCGGGGCGCAGGGGACGGGGGCCGCGCGGCCGCAGCGCGCCACCCGCCGACCGACCGGCCAACCGCCGACAGTCTGCTCGGGGCACTCATTGCAAGCGCGTCGCTATACTGCCTATCTGCCTATGCGCAACGCGCGGACGCGCCACATAATTTAAAGTATATAATTTGTTGGGTAAAATATTTCTAAGAAGCAGATTCGCCTATTATTAGAGAGTGACCTCCAATATTCCCAACAAAATTGGCGACCGTGACAGGACAGATGTTCTAGAAACCACTCAAAATCAAAATATAAGTAGAAATGATCAGAGTAAGCCACATGGTGCTTCCAAAGAGCATAAGAACTTCACTAAGTCTTTTGTGAGTTCTACAAGTAGCAACTCTTCCAAAAATTCATGTGATGTTTGTAACGACAATCATCGCTTGTATATGTGTACCAAGTTTAATGATATGTCACCTGAAGTTAGGTTAGATACAGTTTTAAAGCTGAAATTATGTCTTAACTGTCTGCGTAGTGGACATACTGCCAAAAAATGCTTTCTTAAAGGTTCTTGTAAGTTTTGCAATGGGAAACATAATAGCTTAGTGCATAAACATAGTACAGCAGGATGTAGTAATATTAGTTCCAATTTAAATACAGAGAACGACTTACCTCCAAGTACATCACCTGTAACACTGTCTGCTATCTCAGCAGGGCAGGTCCTATTGTGTACAGCAGTTGTTCAAATTATTAATACTGTAAATAATTCTACATACTTTGCACGAGCACTCTTGGATACTGGAAGTCAATCTTCTTTTATTACTGAAAAGCTTAAAGCAAAGATAGGAATACCAACTCAATGTACAGAACCAATAAGAATTTCTGGCATCAATAATGTACAATGTGACATTAAGGAGCGTTGCAGTTTAAAGTTGTCCTCACGTTTTGACAATTCATTTAATTTACAAGTTATGTGTTTAGTAGTACCTCAAATTACAAGTACATTACCGACACTAAATGTTAATGTTTTAGGCCTAGGATTGCCTGCTGATTTGGATCTTGCAGACCCTGGGTTCCATTGTCCCTCTGACATAGATATCTTGTTGGGGGCAGACGTTTTTTGGGACATTGTAGGTACCCAACAAATAAGATTAGGTAAACACCAACCTGTATTACAACACTCAAAACTAGGTTGGTTAGTGTCAGGCCCTATAGGGAATGGACACTCTAAGTTAATTCGTACTAAAAAAGCTCATTCTAGTATTAATGTATTATATTGTAATATTGTACAGGATGATATTCAAGAATCATTACAAAGATTTTGGGAGGTTGATGAATTGCCTTCAAATAAAATATCTTACACACTTGAAGAACAAGCTTGTGAGAACAGTTTTATAGAAAATACAAGTCGTTTGCCAAGTGGTAGATTTATTGTTAAAATGCCACTCAAGGATTCACCAAAAGAAACACTAGGTGACTCATATAATATTGCCAAAAGGCGTCTGTTTTGTTTAGAAAGTAAGTTAGATAAGAATCCAAATATTAAAAAACAGTATTGTGATTTTATTAAAGAATATTCAGATCTTGGTCATTTGGAAGAAATAGAGCACCCAAGGTTTGGTAATTACTTGCCTCACCATGCAGTACTAAGAGAAAAAAGTGAAACTACTAAGCTTAGAGTCGTTTTTGATGCTTCAGTGAAAACATCCTCTGGAAAATCACTAAATGATATCCAGATGATAGGACCAGTTGTGCAAAATTATTTATTTAATATTATGTTACGTTTTCGCACTCATAAATTCGTACTAACAGGTGACATTGAGAAAATGTTTAGACAAATTTCTATTGTGGAATCACAACGTCATTTACAATTAATTTTGTGGAGGGAAGATTCATCACTGCCACTGAAGGTCTTGCAATTAAACACCCTGACTTACGGTACAGCTTCTGCGCCGTTTCTAAGCACTAGATGTCTCCTTCAGTTAGCAGAGGAATGTACAGATCAGCATATTGCTAATATAATTAAAAATGACTTTTACTATGATGATTTAAGCACTGGAGCATCTACTAAAGAAGAGCTGATGCATATTTATAAGAATGTTACACAAATATTAGGCTCAGCATATTTTCCGTTACGCAAAATACGCACAAATTGTCCTCAAATATTTGCAGACGAACCTACGTTAAGTGATACATTAGACCTTACAAAGCAATCATGTGTGCTAGGTCTCAATTGGTCCCCTAAAATGGACACATTTCAATTTCCAATAAATATAGAATCCACTTTAAAGATAACTAAGAGAACAATAATCTCAATAACTTGCAAAATTTTTGATCCTTTAGGTATTCTATGTGCTTGCATTATTACTGCAAAAATAATTTTACAGCGTTTATGGAGTGCTAAGATAGACTGGGATGATCCAGTACCTAACGATATAAAAAATTCTTGGATGACGTTTATTAAAAACCTATCATGCTTATCTAATATCCAACTAGAACGAAACGTTATTTGTGATTTGCCTTTATCAATAGAACTACACTGTTACGTTGATGTTCACAAAATGCGTATAGTGCCTGTGTATATTTGCGCACAACTGATATTAATAATAAAGTTACAGTTAAGCTACTATGTGCCAAGGCTCGGGTAGCTCCCTTAAAACCAATAACTATACCACGTTTGGAGTTGTGTGGTGCTTTGCTTGGAGCTAGATTGTGTGCAAAGGTCTTACAGTCACTCCGTTGTAACATTACTAGTAAAACAATTTGGACTGATTCAATGGTAGTACTCGGTTGGCTTAAGATTCAATATAAACAACTAAAACCTTTTGTTCGTAACAGGGTAAATGAAATAAATGAAATTACATCTGACTATTCATGGCGACATGTGCCTACAGATTGTAATCCTGCTGACTTGGCCTCAAGAGGTGTAACTCCGCAACAGTTACAGTCCTCATCCCTGTGGTGGGAGGGACCTTCGTTCCTTAGAAAGGAACCAAGCGAATGGCCACAACAAGGTGTTCCAAATATAGAACTACCAGAATTAAAAGTTCTACATATTAGCTTAGAAACTAATTTCATAGACTTTTCTAGATATTCAAGTTTTACTAAACTCAAAAGAATTATAGCCTATGTCCATAGATTTATTAACAATTTTATTTGCAAGTACAGTAAGGACAAAAATAATAAAAGGTTAACAGGTTGTCTTAACACTGATGAGCTTAGTAATTCATTAAAAACATTAATCAAGTTTTGCCAAGTGCAAACATTTTCTAGTGAAATAGAAACAATCAAAAGGAGCAAAGAGCTCCACCATAAATCTAAAATACTGCCACTTAACCCGTTTATAGATTCAGATGGTATACTCAGGGTGGGTGGTCGTATACAAAATCCTAATTATAATTTTGATAAAAGGCACCCAATATTACTTGACTCCAAACATAATTTTACTAAATTACTAATGAGATATGAGCATATACGTTTATTCCATGCCGGACCACAATTACTTTTATCATCCATTAGGGAGGAATATTGGCCAATAGGTGGCAGGTACTTGGCTCGTAGGATATTAAGAAACTGTATTGTGTGTATACGTTTCAGAGGTAAAATGGTACAGCCTATAATGGGTAACCTTCCAAATGTTAGAACAAATCCCAGTTTTCCGTTTTATACGTGTGGAACAGATTTTGCTGGTCCATTTATGATATCGAGTAAAAAAGGCAGAGGTAATCGTGTAACTAAATGTTACCTTTGTTTATTTGTTTGTCTTACGACTAAAGCTGTTCACTTAGAGCTTGTAAGTGATCTCACTACTGAAGCGTTCCTAATGTGCCTACGACGATTTGTAGCAAGAAGAGGTAAACCTTACGAAATTTATTCAGACAATGGCAAAACGTTTGTAGGGGCAAACAATGAATTGGGTCGTGTCCTTAAATCTAGTCGCGAAGCTGTGATAGAGTATGGCAGCACTGAAGGCATTCGATTCAAATTCAGCCCTGCATATTCACCTCATTTTGGGGGTATATGGGAAGCTGGGGTGAAGTCATCCAAACACCACCTAAAAAGAGTAGCTGGCAACGCTGCCTTAACGTTTGAGGAACTTTCTACGTTGTTCACACAGATCGAAGCTATCCTAAATTCACGACCCCTATCTTCTCTCTCATCAGACCCATCAGATATCCTCCCCCTAACTCCAGGGCATTTCCTTATCGGGCGGCCACTCACATCAGTGCCGTCTCTAACTGTTAATAAAACGAGACCCAACAGATACGAGATGATAGAGCAACTGCGGCAGCAATTTTGGGAGAGGTGGCGTCGAGAGTATTTGACCGAACTGCAGCAAAGGACTAAGTGGCGGAAACCACAACAAGAACCCAAAGTAGGCGATTTGATTATACTGAAGGAAGATCACCTACCTCCATTATGTTGGCGTTTAGGCCGCATAACAACCCTATATCCTGGACGAGATGGTGTCAGCAGAGTCGCTGATGTCTACACATCGCGAGGAACAATCAAGAGAGCAGTCCATAAGTTCTGTATTATACCTTATGACGATGATAAGGACTGCAACAAAATGAAGCTAGATAGCTGAGCTATCAAGGTGTGGGAGGCTGTTAACGCGCACACTGTGCGTCGCATAACCGCGAACCCACTGTGCAGCTGAGAGACGGCGGGGCGCAGGGGACGGGGGCCGCGCGGCCGCAGCGCGCCACCCGCCGACCGACCGGCCAACCGCCGACAGTCTGCTCGGGGCACTCATTGCAAGCGCGTCGCTATACTGCCTATCTGCCTATGCGCAACGCGCGGACGCGCCACATAATTTAAAGTATATAATTTGTTGGGTAATATATTTCTAAGAAGCAGATTCGCCTATTATTAGAGAGTGACCCCCAATATTCCCAACACGTCACATTCACGCAAAACGGCTATCGCTCAGCATCATACTGCGACCCTATGCAAGACAAAGCCCCAGTGCTGGTTTTCAGCGACAGCCGGCGCCGACGTAATGACGTCGTAAGGTGCAACAAACAATTAATAGGACGCTGTGCCGGTACATCATACATAAAGAACAATAATATAATTTAAATAAGTGGTAGAATAAACTAAACAGAAATATTAAAAAAAGACATACATGCTGTGAGAATATCATCCTCCTTAAACGTTTTACGCTTTATGTAGTGGCAAAATTTCGAAAGTTAGAAACTTCACATCTCCGTTAGGAGTTTATGTGTTCTGTGCTTCACATGGTTTGGTCATGTCGAAAGGATGACTGAAAGGCGTCTAACAAAAGACATGGCGATGTGAGTGGAAACACCGGGAAAGGACGCCCTAGAAGGACACCTTTTTGGTGATATTCTTCAGATAGGTCAAGTGCGTAGAGTAATGTAAGAAGAATAATGTACCCAGGATTTTGTAATATCTTGCTTTAAAAGAGTGTCCTTGGAGTTTCTCGCCTATTCTTCTCCATAGAGTTCTACGTTTTGGAATGGGCAAATAGCTTCAACTTTCTGACTAACTGACTGACTCTTTGACAATTCAAAAGTGCCTGTAATAGGTTTAATTGAAATAAATGTTTTGAGTAGTTCTCGCAACCAGCGTGCGTCTATGAACGTCAACGAAGCAAAAGGTAAAGATCGTGGCAGGTGGCGTTCTCTGTAGTTTCCACCTACCCTCATGGGAAGAAGGCGCGAATGAACTTAGCACGAACTTTGGGTAACAACTGTCAAACTACAAGTGCAAGATATAGACGTGAACATGTCTAAGTGAAAGCACGCCGCGAAACCATAGCAGCAAAACCGCAGTAGTTTAATTGTACTGGTTCGCGTCATGTTCCGCTACTCGCATCCGATTCGAGTAGCGGAACATGACGCGTACCAGTACAATTGAACTACTGCGGTTTCGCTGCTATGGTTTCGCGGCATAGGTGTGCTCCCAGCGTTATAGATCTCGGCCTACGAGTTGAATACAATTCTGACGGATTTTTCAAACGTTCATCTATTCTTGTGGTAGAATTAGAGTTGGATACTACTTCACTTAAAATGTTTCAAACCATTGGAATAAATTCTAACTTTATTAATATTTATTTAAACATTCAAACTAAATACGTAAGCTGTTTTACAGCGAGCATTTAGGGAGTAGTTGGATAGTTAATTCTTACCCAGAAACTAATCGAGTGTGTAAACGAAGGTAGGTTACAATTAGAGTCTCTTTTACATAGTTGGAAGTGTGCCAGATCGCGTAAGTGCATCCGTGACACGATAAGTTATTCGTAGCAATCAGTATTTGGTTCACCACAACACAGTAAAGGCAATGCATTCTATTGGATTTTGTCGAATAGTTCGGACTGTCGCTAAAGTATACATGTGCGATAGCTCATACGATTGACAACTATACAGCCGATCTATGTTGTAAAAAATCTCACCGTGTAAACTTAAGGGGGATGCGTTAAGGTAACCCGCGAAATTCAAACTTTCTTAAGTTATTTGCAATTCGCAGGTCTGTCAGGTTGTATGTTGATTAAAATAAAATTCGCAGCCGTAACAAATATGGATTTACAGGATAATAATAATTAAAATCAGCAATACAGCTAACTCTCTTCATGGAATCTTATTTCATTTCATTTATTTATTCATTAACAATTAATATTGTGTTGAACATTACATAATTATTAATAAAATTATCACATGCAGAAACAATACATTTAAAGGCCTAATTAAAATTGATGTGAAATGTGTTTGTTTTCAATTAATTTAAAGTAAGTCGAGTCATACTCGTATAATTTAAAATTAGTAGCAGGTATAATGTCAAATTTAATGTCAAACATATTAAGAGTACAACTTCTTCATTTAAATTTGAATACCGAGTAAATAATATATTGGACAATAGGATTATATTAATGTATAGAGTTGTATTGCTGATTCTAATGACTATAATTCTGTAAAACCATATTTGTTACCGCCGCGAGTCATATTTTAATCAACATTCAACCTGACACAGACCAGAAAATTGCAAAAACTTAAGAAAAATTTAATATTGGGCTACCTTATAATAGTGCATCCCCCTTGAGACGCAGATATATGCCAGTGATCTTGAGTGGTTAGCTTGCGTGTTCTGTACTGAGCTCACGCAACGCGTCGTACATTCAGCCAGTAATAGGACTCCCCCATCAAGGAGAGCTGTCCCCAATTTGACGCATTATTAATTTATTATACACAAAACAATAGGTATTTTAATAAAACGCGTATACTAAAAGATCATCAATTAAATTATCTTTAAATTGGTGAAGGTTTCAGAAAAATAAGCTTGGTTGATTTTTCGCCATTGTCAGTTATCCGCGTTAGACATAAGTTTACAAATTAATTTCATTATGTAATATAAACATAATCAAAAATATTCACATATTATGTTATTGAAAAAATGCTCTAATTTAACATATATTTTTTTCAAATCATTAACACTACTCCTTTAGACGTGATCTTCAGTATAAAATCATTAAAAGTTGGTTATTGTCCTCTTAAGTGAAGTGAGCTTGAAGTGAACTATCATTCCGCCTGATGCTAGGGATTGACACTATTAACAGTTTACTTCAAGCACACTTCACCGGCTGACGTCTTGATCAACGACGATATTTACGAAACATTTTGGTTAACCGACAGCAAAGGCTCCAACTTCTATCGCTTAATCCAATTTAGTAGCCAGTTTGGTATCAAAATTAAAACGTCAAATTGTAGACAATAAAATCACAAGCACACAATTTACGTCGTCAATCAAGCCATCCGACTGAAATTTGAATTCCTAATTAGATTTTAAAATATAGATAAACCGGCTGCTATAAATTTAATACAGGCTATATTAAAGAAATAAATCAGCGGAGGTTTCGAGTCGCCGCCCGGCCATTGTTTTCACTCTACAACAGATTTATCTGGCCAGTTGAACCAGAAATTATTGGTTAGAAGTCCGTGAAAAGGACACCTAATGTGTTTCTTTTCAGTGCTTTTTTACGCTGTCTATTGATTTTCGTGGACGAGTGAACACTCTGTATAACTTTTAATTTGTTTTAATTTCATGCTAATGTATTCTACCCAAACTCGATCTCAGGTGCACAAATATTTTCCACGATAAATTACATTTTTACTCTAAAATTATCTCACTAGCTTAAAATGTAAAAATTTCGCAACATTTTTTCGCTAACATTTTGCTTTTATTTTTATACGTATATCACTTTACTGAAATATGAATGAAAAAGTTAAGGGTCTCGGTTGTCCTGTAACGGTGAAACTACTAACAAGCTTATTTATCAAAAATGGACGGTTCTGCTTCGCACTCCCGAAAATATTCCATATATAATCACGTGCACAATGGAGTTGGTGGTAAAAAAATCTGGTCAAAATTTTCCAGCACTAAATTCTGTACGAATGGTAGCTGAGCCGGGTTTCTGCAAGATAGCAGTTCCGTTGATAGAGATATAAAGTCCCAGCTAAGATTAAGATAAACGCGGTAACGCCTCTGTTATAAATCTTTCACTGGATAGATAAAGGACCGGTCACGTGGACTGCGTGCCACTGATTATTTAACAGGATATCGGGTCCCGACATTTTACCCTTATTTACTTTAGATACGAGTACAACACGAATTTCAATGTAAATAAAATGAGCTTGTTATAGATAATAATAATATTATTTGTGAGGATTTTTGCATGGAAGGCATTATCAATCTAACTAAATTTTGTAACGTCGCTTTATTTAGCCAACATGTAATAGCTTAGGCAGTTACTGCCTAGGTTTGCGTGGTGGTAAAAGTAAGGGTTATAATTCAAGTCTATTAAAAATAAAATAACTTTATCAGAATATTCCTTATAGTATTTAAAGCTTAACATAACCAAAGATTATGTCTCGTATAAGTTTATTATCATAAGCTAAATAAACGAATAATGTATAAAATATTCCAAACGAACCATGCAAAACTTTATCATAACCGGGAAGAAAATCAATCAAACCAACAGAAAGACTCAATAAAAATATGAGCACACTTCACTCTCTGAATCACAAAGAAAACCCTAACGTACACAATCTCCTTATTCGTGTTATTCAAAATCTGAATCTGGTTGTTGCCAAAAGATTTTATCCCGGCTCGAGTATTTTCAAATAAGTAGTTTTTTCCAGCGGCAAACCGGTACAGCCCACTGTCCGCCGTATCTGACGTGGGCCAAAGATTTATATTCCCATAATGTCGGCTAGACAATACGTTCGGTATATTTTTCTTAGCGCTCTCGACGCTTTTATAAAAACACAAATTTACTGGGTACGGAAAATAACATGGTGTTTCTTTTCTTTGGCTCTTAGTGAAAAAATAGTTCGAAGACAGCGCAGTATATTCAACGTTTTCTTTGCTTTGATGAAATAATAATATTTTCCTTTATCCAATCAGAGTTGGGTGTTTATGTAACGTTATGGCTTTTCGAATCATTTTGTTTTGGTTATTTGTGATATGATAAGTGACGTAATAATTATGGGAAAATAGTTACTTATAGGGTTAACAAGCCATGTCTCTTATGAAGAGGTTTCTTGCAGGACAGCCTAACTCAGATTCCATTATCCTCTGAAAGTAATATTCCGTTATTCTCAGAAAACAAGATAAAATTACGGAACAAAGAACAACCTTGTTAACTTCATCCTAAGTTATTCTGTCCGTTAAAAAGCATACCTTCTATTATCCTGTACACATTACTGTCATACCGTAACCGAAATATAAACCTCTTCGCATAAAATACTTGAAAAAAAAATAAAGAATACTCGGGTCACGATCCGATTTATACAATTACCCCAAATTTACATTTTATTTTCCTTGAGCTTTAACATTTCATTCATTGTCCTCAATTATTTGAATCACAAAAGGAAAAAAAAATCACGAATAGGTAATTTACATCAGTATAAAGAAAATAAGACTGGGTTCGCACTAGGCGGTTCGTCAACGCTTCGCAAACGCCGCGATTTGCATGAGGTACGTCTAGATGTGAGAGAATGAATAAAACAGGGATGCATATGAGACTTCTATCGATTCATGCACGGTATTCAGGAACTTCTTGTTTGTACATTAATTTAAGATAGCTCTGTGGTATACCGAATAGAATGAGTGCGTAGAAAAAAATGCTGAAATTTCAGATGAGAAACTCAAATTAATTTATAGTAGGTACTTATCATCAAGATATTGTAGCACTGCACACAGACAGCCAGTTTCAATAAGATCCTATTAAACAGATACTAATAATTTTCGCCCGAGACCTGCAAAAGGCTTTAGTTGAAAATGCTAGAATTATCTGAGCAACTAATTAAATGCTAGTCGAGACACTTTAATAATACAATATCATACCAAAGGGTACAGATTTTAACTACGCAATATATAGCGCCGTTCAAAATATGACAGCTACCTTAATCAAGACGGCAAATATTCGCAACAAAATAGTATTATATAAGATTAACTTAATTAAAGGCAACGAAGCAAAATATGCTCTTGCATATTCTGAGGACGAGAAGAAGCGTTTCATTTAGGTACATCGCGTTGGCATACAAGTTAAAACGTAGCCGAGTCTCCCCGTAATTGAATATTAATAACGCTACTAAAACGTTATGGCTGAATGCAGACTTATAAAAAGTTAGAGCATGAATCAGGGATGTAGATTAGACGTGTAGTGGTAAATTTTACTGCTATTAAAGTTAACTACGTCTTCATCGCAGAAATTTCTCAGTTTATATACTGGAGTCGGCGTTCGTTATAATAAAACAACTCTAAACTAGAAAATAATACATTTAATGAAAACATCAAAATTATTATGGCGTGTTTTTAGCGTAACGTGTTTTGATTTTTATTAATAATCTACGCAACATAAAAGTATGATAAGAAGATAAGATAAGATAATCATTTATTTGCACAAACATGAGTACAATACGTATAACACAAATAAAAAGAAAAAAAAAAAAGAAAGAAAGAAGAAAATAAAAAAGAAAGAAAGAAAGAAAAAAAAAGAAAACTGTATAATTAAGCTACATAATTGTTAATTATTCCACATGAAATTATTCCATTCTTACTAGAGAGTGGGCAACGTAATCTATACATTTTTTTTAAAACCATACTGCGATCGCCAACCCGCCTGCCAAGCGTGGCGATTATGGCAAATCCCCCCCTTTTTGGGGGAGGCCTATGTCCAGCAGTGGACGTCTTTCGGCTGAAATGATGATGATGATGATTCCACATATAAACACATTCTAACAGCAAAATACCACCGACTGTAAACTCGACAAATTAAGGTCAGGTAGGTTAAAACGTAGGCATTCATTAAGAAAGGTTTTCCGTAATAACACCTGGGTCAAAGGGCATTACAATTTGTATGGCGAACAAAAACGTGAACGGTATAGCTTGTTATTCGATATTTTTTTTTTACATAAGGATAAATGAATAAAGATGAAAGAGAGTAACCTGATATTGAGTATTTTACTCTTGATGTTAAGCATCGCCAATCGCTAAAAACATAAGATATTTTTCGGGATCGAAAATTCTCGAGCATCAAAATCAGAACAAGGTACGCAAATATTGTTTAACAGAGCTTGACGTTTATAAGTATGATGGCTTTATAATAAAAAATATCTATAAACAAGGCTGCTATATATTGTTTGAGAAAGTCTTTTGAATTCCCGATGGGAGTACGTCCATTCAAAGTCTCGTAAAGATCTTAAGACGTCTTTGGAAGACTTTATTCAACGGCGTTTTGTATTTGCGGTGAATTTAATGAACTCCGTGAAGTTTGTAACAAACATGTTGTAGAAGGATTTAATCATATTTGTGTTTATAATTACGCGAAGGGTTTGTATCGTATACATTATTTTGCTATTTTAGATACGTACTAAACTTAATTATAGGACTGCCTTGTAGGTAAGTGGTCGCAAGCGCTACTGCATGAGGTCCTGGGATCGATTCCTAGGTCAGGCAAAGTGTTATTGGGTTTTTCCATCTGGAAATTCTCAGTAGCAGCCCGGAGTCTGAATTGGTGCCCGGTTCATGGTAATAGGCTCACTGGCCTATTACGTGGGACTTAAACTTACGAAATGTGGGCATACTGTAGGCACACACCTCTGTATATCCTTTGGGATTACAGGCTTGATGTTATGTTAATGATACTCAGATCACAAAATATGAAAGATGGAAATAGGTCTCTTGCATAACGCATATTTATGACACCTCATCAGTAAAGATTGCAGAATACAACTTCAACTATGTAGTTCTATTATATAAATACAACATTAGTTTATGTTTACCCTAAACCCGAAAAGGGGTCATTGTACTCATCATTTTGAAAAAAAAATTCTATGGGACAAAACCTGAAATCATGAAAAAAAAAATCAGCCATTCCATACATTTATGTTCACTTAAAACGACAAAATGTATGGAATAGCTGATTTTTTTTTCGCAATTTCAAGGTTGGTCCCATAGGAAAAGTTGTTCAAAATTATGAGTACAATGACCCCTTTTCGGGCTTAGGGTAAACAAAAACTAATGTTGTATAAAGAGAAAAAAAACGAGCGAGCTTTACAGTAGTCCCATATGATGTGTTACATCTGACATCTCACCTTGGTAATAAGCTACTGAGCAGCGACAAAAAATAACTCAGAATTTAAAAAAGCGTTATACTGAAATAGGATTCGATAGTTGTCGCCCACGGGTCGAAATTTGACCCCCTCTACTTACAACAACTAGAAAGAAAAGAAAGAAAGACAGATTTTTTTTTTGTTTGTCACAGAAACACGTGCGTATGAAAACAACTATACTCCATTTGAAATAAGATTAGAAATTGAAACAAACTTTTTTACAGTCCGTTCAACCGATTTTGAGTTCAATTCCGAAGGCATAAGGATGGCATTAAAAGCAAAAACGTGATTACAATACAAACTGTTTATTACAGCTGCCATTTGTCATGCCACCAACGCAATAGAAGTCAAAATCGGTTGAACGGACTGTAAAAAACGTTTATTTAAATGTCTAATCTTATTTCAAATGGAGTATAGCCTCTCTTTCGCCGAGCGGCCTTAATAAGGCCGATGAGGCCGATTTCAATTATGCGGGATTCGCCAATCGGTCTGATTCAGTCCGACTGATTCAGTTCGTTCGTGGCGCACACCCATTTTCGCGCCAAATAGGCTGGTTCAGAAGAGGTTACCCTCTCATCTGTCAATTGACCTACATTAGGCCGATGTCAATGATGCCGAATTCGCCATCCGATCTGGTTCAGACCGACTGATTCAGTTCGTATAGTGGCAAATCCCCATTTCGCGCCAAAAAGCCGACACGAGAGGGGATAGAGGATATCTACTTACTAAATCCATGAGAACACTGATTCCATGCTATTAAAACATAATTACTTATTCCATGCTCAAGCTGTCACTTCCTGTTACACACTTCCGTCCCTTTTCACGAAATCACTCCCACAGAAAGCGAGAGGAACACTGGTACAGATAAAAAAAATACTGCTACAAATAAATGAAAAGATAGTGAAAACCTGCTTTTTGCTGAGCACGGTAATGACTAGTCATGTGCTCGCTCTCGTAGTATTAATAGCAGCATATTAATTTAAAGTTTCTTTACTCCTACGCATTGAATACGAAATAGATATTTTATAATGAACGAATGAAAAGCAGCAGTTTCCACATCCATCCATCAGGCTTTTTCCCTTACAAAGAATACAAGGGTAACTTAATTTTGTTTAAGATTGTGCGTATGTGAGCCACTGGTGCAAGGTATTGGCTGGGCCAGTCACCTTGCAGCAGTAATGTCACAAATTTTATTGTTTCTGTGTTAATGTTTTACTAACATAGTTTGTAAGTATTTTTTTACTAACACTATCCGTGTTATTACAAAACTAGGTTTATCTTTAGACCCAGGTAGCCATTATTGAATTTCGAACTTTATTCGGTCTCTAGTAAAGTTCCTAATACAAAACTGAAAACTTAGTACCGAACTAAGTTTTCAGTTTTGTGTAACAATGGGGCGGATAAAGAACTGTATTTCAATCACAGTTACGTTCTTATTACAAAAACTGGCTCCATGGTTTCAGCCATGTCAAAATATAAATCTTGTTTTGTAATAAGACGGTATCCCCCTTATTACAAAACAAGGTTTATCTTCAGACTCAGATTTAAAACATGGAGTCATTATTGAATTTCGAACTTTATTCCGACTATGGTAAAGTTCCTAAACACAAAACTGACAACTTAGTACCGAACTAAGTTTTCAGTTTTGTATAAAGAACGGTATTTCAATCACAGTTACGTTCTGATTACAAAAATCCGCTCCATGGTTTAAGCCATGTCAAAATATAAATCTTATTTTGTAATAAGACGGTATGAGTCTTCGTTGCTTGAATTAAATGATAAAAATAAAATAACCCAGTGCGGGTTAGTGAATGAGTCACGTGTCTTCTAATTTTCGGTTCTAAGACATTAGCTCACGATGTTTTCCTTCACCGTTTTCGGAGCAGTGGCGATGGAATAAATTACACCTGCTTGGGTTTGAATTTACTTCTAAGTTCTGCCATAGGTTAGACACGCCTAACGACCCAAAATTTACCAAACGGTAGTTTCGAGCCAAACATGCGAAGAATTCACTTTAAAAAATTATAAAACTTGTGAGATTTTTCTTAGTAGGTATTGTATCTGACTCGAGGGAAATCTTCAACTACCATTTAAAAACTTTACCCTATAACTGAAAACATAATGACGGAGTTCAAAACAAATAATTAGTGTTTGCAAAAAATTCTTTGCATTTTTATTCCTTTATTGGAAATTCTTTCAGTCTTGTTTTAATTAAGCTTAGGTTTTATGTTACGAGTACACGGAGTTTTTTTTTTCTACAAATAATTATTTTCAGTGAGTGTGGAGCGCTCATTATTTTAATTAATGATACATAGTCGTTAATCTTGATACAGATGGATTTATCTTAAGTTTTGTTTTCGTTTCATGGAACTGAGATAATTAATACGCGCTGTTAATAACACTTTTTACAAAAAAAAAAAAGACTTCCAAAAAAAAACACTACTAAGTGAAAAATAGCCTTCATTTCGGAAGTCGGTGTCTTTGGATCTATTAAAATTTTTTGCCACACAACACAAAACTTACTTGTGAATGTGAACACTATGTGGGTCATTTTTTTCTCTTTAAATAATTACCTTTTTTTTTTTTCTCAGTTTTAATCATCATTAAAACTGAGTAAAATAAAAAAAAGGTAATCAAAACATCACGCATAAAGTGATCAAAATGCCAAGACCATTGTCTTGGCATTTTTATCACTTTATGCGCCCTACTCAAATGTGCTTTCTTCGGTATTGTTCTTCGCATTGTTGAGCTCCTTAAGTCTTGAGTTAAACTGCAGATTATTGACAAATGCTTGCATTGATTTGACAGGTCCACTCAAATTTGTGTGGTTCTTTCCTCAAAATACCATTTCAGACACGAATCTACATGGTACTCACATGATCTGACCAAGATTATGTCAGGACTTTAAGAGACTGTGACCCCTGAGTTGTTTCGCCATTTCTTCGCAGGGGTAGTCAGATAATAAATGTCGATTACATCTAGCTTATTTTCAGGGTTCCGTACCCAAAGGGTAAAACGGGAACCCTATTACTAAGGCTCCGCCGTCCGTGTGTCTGTCTGTCACCAGGCTGTATCTCATTAACCGTGATAGTTAGACAGTTGAAATTTTCACAGATGATGTATTTCTGTTGCCGCTATAACAAAAAATACAAAAAAAAAAATATAATAAATATTTAAGGGGGTTCCATACAACAAACGTGATTTTTTTGCTCGTTTTTGCCCGAGATTGATAACGGCAACAGGTAGATGCTTGTAATATACACAGAATCATTAGTTATATATTCCCTTTAAAAATAAATAATTAAATGAAAATAAAACAAATATTTAAGGGGGGCTCCCATACAAGAATCGTGATTTTTTGCCGTTTTTACAGATAATGGTACGGAACCCTTCATGCACGAGTCCGACTCGCACTTGGCCGGTTTTTTAATATGACGTGTAAAAGTGATTCCGATATCCTATTTACAGAATAAACGATTTCATTTCATTTCATAGGTAGATACTAGACCTCTGCTTAACCTTTTAGAGAATACAGGCGTGATAAATGTTATGTGTCTATTTGAGTGCGATTTTTTACTAAGTACTTCTACCCACAGTGTCAAGTTCGTGTACGGGAGCCATCAGTAGGGACTGGTCATCTCTTAGCGGCCTTGGCTTATTTTAATTTAATTTTTGAATTGTTTTTTTTTATCTTTTTGTTACGGACGCTTTTGACGTTTTGCATCGTTCTCACATGTTTAATTTCAACACGAAAGACGTAACCAATATTTTGTAACCATATGTTAATTTAAAAGAGTGTCCGTGGAGTTTATTGCCCGTTCTTCTCCATAGGTATCTACCAAGCCTTGTAATGGGCAACTAGCTTCATCTTTATGACTGACCGACCCCTTGACAATTCAAAAGTACCTGTAATTGGTTTATATGAAATAAATGCTTTGAGTTTTGAGTTTTTTTGAGTTTTTTGAGTGTGTAATTATTGAGATGTCATAAGACTTTACCGGTTCTACGCTGGATATCGACTTCCGATCACCGACCTCCGCTATCTTTCCAATTAGTTCATGAAAATGAAATTTCAAGCGAAATAACGATTCTGGTCCGTCATTCCTTATTTTATATGATTTCCAAACGATAAAAAGGAAAACTTTTATCATTGTAATTGCCTTTTTAGATCCAAAAATCTTCTGTCAGTCTCGGTGTTTAGAATAATGAGGGAATACTTGAATGAATGAATGACTGAATGAATGAATGATATTTTATTTGCAAGAATATAGGTAGGTATACATGAATTCTTAATAGCTATTAATAGGTTTCACTATGTTCGGCATTTCAGCCGTGCAAATATTTAGATTTTACATCTTAGTTATACATTATAGCATGCAGTACACATTTAGTAATTAGCAATAACATTAAAATATTAATAATAATTTCAGTTGAAGTTGCCTCCAGCGTTGTGAATAACAACAACAACAAAAAAAAAACGGCCAGGTGCGTATCGGACCACGCACAATTAAGGGTTCCGTAGTTGGGATGAATTTATCCCAAAAACACACTTAACTTTGTAGTTGAAAAACATGTTCTTCATAAATCGATATACGCCAAGGTCAGTTTTCCAACTGCAAAATTGTAAGTTTATAATAGCAATAAAAAAAAATACGTGTTAAAACTACAAATTAATGATTTTCGTACTTTTTCCGTTACTTGTGCTGTGAGACCTTGCTTCTTGCGAAATTTCATGATTCTAGGTCAACGGAAAGTACCCTATTTTTGATTTGATTTATTTGCTCGCATCAAAACATGTCGCTTAAATTACCGTATTTTTTTATTGCGTTTACATAGAAGCTTGATTTTTTAGAGCACCAAGGAACCGTAGACTTTCGTATTTGATATTAATTTCAACTTGATACCTCCACACGTTCCTGAGAAAAGGGTCGTGACAGACTGACAGACAGACAGACGGCCAACTAAGTGATCTTATAAGGGTTCCGTTTTTTTCTTTTGAGATGCGGAATCCTAAAAACAACAATCAACTACGCCGTCTAGAGAGATATGCTAGATCCATTGAAAAGGTCGGCTTTAATTAAAAACTGAGGTATTTTTTCGTTACATTAATTAAAATTTTGGAAATTACCATAATTCTTTTGGTTATCCTGTTTTGAATTAGGAGAGATTAATACAGTTAAGTAATGGATCTAGCAGTAATTAATATTTTGTGTTAATTTTATTAAAATATTAACAGGAAAAGTATGATTGAAATAATGATTTTTGGTCGATTACTTAGAATAAATATTTTAACCGTACTGTTCCTGTAAAAATCGTTTGTTTTTCATAATTATTAAAGCTCAATTTAATAATTATGAAAAACAAACTTGCTTAAGCTTGAGTTGATAATTATGGTTGATGGTGGCGGGCGCAGCGCCAGGAGTCAATGACCTTTTCCTCGGCTATGAGGTATGCATATTTTTCGACATCCCTGCGGGCGAAACCCCGGGTAAAAGCTAGTCTATAATAAAAATAAAATGCTATTCGTTGGTAAATTACTTCAGAACAGCTGAACCGACATGGAAATTTTTTGTTTTAAAATGTTCATAATAGTCCGAATAAGGTTATTAGAGGAACATTCGTAAATTGGAAAAAATGCACGAAAAAATTGAGAAAACTAAAAAAGTGAAAGAAAAAGATTGTGAAAGTCCTTTTTTAACATGGGATTTTTGTATGAATTATTGTTTGGACGGACAGGACAACTTCTGTAGAGGGTCAGCTAGATTAAGATAAAAATGAGATAATTTGTTATGCAAGAAAAATATTCTTAGTAATTTTAATCAAATGTTTACGGTTATTGTGACTAGACCATCAGCCAAAAGTTTTCAAGCTATCCTATGCAAAATAAAACAGAATTCTTGATTTTTTCGAGATTATGCTTTTTTGGCTTGCGAGGGCAGTATTATTTATTTATTTATAGTTAATTAACACGGTAGAATACCAATTACATTTATTAACATAGAAAACAAAACTATACAATGCAGACAATTATGTCATAAACAATTATTCGCCACTTACTAACATGGAACAGTGGACACCCTCGCATAATGTTTCTCACAGAACATCAGACATACGCGCTTAATTTTACTCCATTCGTTTGCAAACACATCACATTCAGGGTTGGCCATCAGGAGGGCATTGAGCATCCTTAAAGTACGACACACAGGTGATTCACACACACACAGGACATATTATTGTACGAGGCTCTAATCAATTAGGCCATTTGCCAAAATGACTATCAGAATAGTAAGTAAGTAATTATTTATTTGTTAGAATATTGTTGATAAACAGGTGTTACACGTAATATAATGTCCATAATATTCTGCTGTTTCCAGCGTACAAATATTTCAAAGAATTAAAATTAGGAGTAAATTAGAACAATATGACGAAATTAAACCATACAATGGCAAGGTCAAGGAAAACTTTAATATTTATTATTACTCTGCATAGGAAACACAAATGGAATGTTGAGTCTTTAAACCATCCATAACAATAAACATGTTACAAGGTGAAACGTTTCCGCACAAAATCATTAAGCTTCATTATAATAATACTCGAGTGCGAAGAAAATTAATGAAGATGAAAGAAAATCGCATGCCTCAGGGGTGCTACAGACTTGTTCGGTTCGGCAGTATTTGTTAAAAACACGGAAGCCGTCCCGCACCCTTATTGTGTTTTTTTTTCACTTTCAATCACAATCTGAGAGTTATGAAGGAAATTCCTAATCCATCCATCCAGGCATCGATTGCAATTTTATGTGTATTACACAATTACCCCGCTGAAGCAATTACGGCACATATTTGACTTTCATTCGGCTCGTGTTGATCGGCAAACTCTGTTCTGGCCATCTACTCTCGCTAAATCATGTTCTGATTAGCTGGCAGCGGCACATTTCGAGCTCAGCACAAGAGCTTTTTACCGAAAATATTATAATTTCTACATATTTTGCCGCACGGCTATTCAGCAGCTACACACTGGTTCGGGTTAGCATGACTCGGCAGTCATGCTAACCCGAACCAGTGTGTAGCACGCTTTACAGAAGTGTTCGAGAATTCAACAATTTGTGCAGTCGTACAAACTGTTACCCTTTAACAAATCATTGTAATAATATTGAACAATGCATAATAGACTCTAAGTAGACTGAGTTAAAAATCAAATTACTTAGCTTTCGTCAAAAATATTTCATTCATACTAAACTCAAGTTGATGCGGGAAGGTCAACTAAAATAATACTGAGTTGAACGGTAATAATAAACCATTTTGTTAACTGAGTAATAATTCATACAAGTTATTGTAACTAAGAGAAATATATTAATGACGGATTATTATTCTCTGGTGATTCTAATGCTGGTAGCTATCAGTGGCGAAAGCACCGTATAACACGATCCCTACCGGCTTCCCTTCGGAAATTCGGAACGCAACTACTATATCGTTATTTAAAAATGGTTCACAGTCAGTAGTGTTTAATAATGCCAAATATTATAATAATCACATTGTAGGTATTTAATACTCCATACAATTAAAACACCACAACACGCCTACATTACATTTTTTGTCTTTATATCCCAACAACAAAACATTTTGCTCTAAAATAACTCAGTGAGTTCAATTTCTATACAAAATCGACGTCATGACGAGTTTATTTTGTGTAGAAAAGATTTTTTTTTTGCTCCGGCTTAACT
This sequence comes from Tiliacea aurago, assembly GCA_948098905.1. Classification (NCBI taxonomy): domain Eukaryota; kingdom Metazoa; phylum Arthropoda; class Insecta; order Lepidoptera; family Noctuidae; genus Tiliacea; species Tiliacea aurago. The sequence goes on along the minus strand of OX402579.1, from coordinate 3,797,247 downwards.
ATCTTATAAAATCACCCTTCGCCACTGGTAGCTATAATAAAATACTTCACCGCCTGGTATATGGTGTTTCTAATTTGTGGTAATATTGTACAAGTTAGGGAGTAGGTATAATAAGCTAGAAGGCCTAAAGTCATGTAATAATGTTGGCTTTAAATACACCCGTACTTAGGTTATAATAATATTATGTGCTAGCCAAAAAATGAGCCTTCTTGTCGACATGATTTCTTACCAGTTACTCAATCTGTTAGTATAGGTAAACAAAAATTGTTTAATAAATTATCCAAGTTAGTTAGATGAGAAAATGTTACACAGCAATTAGGTTAAGTTCTTATATCGTACATTTTCGCTCCGTGTGGTGCCGGACGTAAAGAATAGCACCATCCTATTTCTTCCCGTGGGTGTCGTAAAAGGCAACTAAGGGACTTACTAGAGAATGGGCAGCAGCGTTCTCTATGCATTTTAACACCATACACACAGCTGACAGCTGCGCACATTAGATTGCTTAAGCATGCCAGTGGCGGGCGGCGCTTGAGTCGTTGCCGACGTTACGTAATGTTGCCAATCTAGATATTATATTTATATACACTTAGAAGACGAAGTATTAGGTATTATATTATTATTATTATTTATTTATTATATTATAATATTAAGTATTCATTTTATTTCTTATTTTTGTTTACTTTTATCTCATTGAATGCTGCACCGGTTGACGTTATCACGTCAACGCAGGCTGCCGCTGAAAACTAGCGCTGGGGCTCTGTCTCGTATAGGGTTGCAGCATTATGCTGAATGATGGCCGTTTTGCGGGGATATGACGCATATTTTCCCTCAAATAATTATTTTCTGTTTGTGTTTTTTATCTTAGCGTTATGTTTACCGCAAATAAACGTATTTTCTTTCTTACTCCGATCGCCAACCCGACAATCGTGGCGATTATGGCACCTCCGTCTTTTTGGGGGAGGCCTATGTCCAGCAGTGGACGTCTTTCGGCTGAAATGATGATGATGCTAATGATGACATTTTCGTCCTATGAGAACATTATTCTATAATATACTATACAATTAAGTCGCTTTTCGTTGCTGACGGTCCTACAGGACCGCCTTGTCCTTTTTAAACTACGAGTACACCACGGATTTTGATGTGGATTCCACCATCATTTAGAGAATTTATTCCGGAAGGTTGTGTGTGCGTGTGCATAAAAAAAACTTACAAAGGTATAATAAAGGACTTCTCCTTTAACTTATATTCACCAGGGTTGCCCAGGTCTGACGGAGAAGCTCGTGGCTAGGTAATAACAGCCACACGGGTCAATCAAAAATATTTAAGTGTGATGGAAAATGTTATCACCATTTAATTACTTACAATACAATCGCCGTACGGTTAAGCACCTACTGCCAAATTATTATCAATCAGCGCAAGACGACCCTGGACACGCGGGGGCGCCGCGCGCCGTTATCATGTTTTTGTACGGCCAACCCGGTAACATAACAACCTTATAACTTTGTGATTTTTCATGATACAGTTTTGAAATTTTTAACATAGATTCTTTACATAAAAATACTAGACACGTGTTTCGGGTTTCGCATATACTAAAAATAATGTTGTATATTTTTAGAAACCCAAAATATAAATTATTTGAGGTTTACAAAAAGAGGCGCAATCACTATAAATTACAGTGTTAAATAATATTTTTAGTTAGGAGCGCAAAATGGGAGTTATTAGAAGTTAGATTAAATACAAGCCATTTATTTATCGTCTTCAAAATTTTTCACAATTATTTACCGTAATATCATTTAGTAATTTTGGCAATATTTATTAGAAGCTATTGGACCAAGTATTCTATAGAAAACCCGTCTCATAATAACAATGACACAACAAGTCTTGAACACAATCTTATTCATAAGAATTCAATAGTTAGTTATTACAGGTACTTCAAGTCATGGTCATCGAGGTCTTTGACCTTGACAAACGTGGCTTTTCACGTGAACCCTTTCTGTAACACCCTATTTTATAATTGAATTGCTTATTGATATAATGAACAATACTGAAAGTTGGTATTGGTTGGAAACACTAGAAATTACCTTACCTACTTTAAAATAAACCCCCGGCGCATTGTGTATCGGACCAAGCACAATGAAGGGTTCCGTAATTGGGATGAATTTATACCAAAAAGACGCTTAAGGGGTAGCATGCGTAGTTCATACAAACGTAATACCAAAATAATTTGTAAATCAAACATATTCTTAAGGTAGTATGTATTTATTTCGATTGGATTACAGAATATCTATGTTCCCGAATATATATTTTGAAAGGACAATGATATAAAGACGAGATATGAGGAATTTTAAATTTCTATAGAAAACTTATTTTTCTCATTACTCTCTTCTCATCAGTGTCCATTCAAAATATATATTTGGGAACCTAAATATTCTGTATTCCAATCGGAATAAAGAGACACTACCTTAAGAATATGTTTGAATTATAAATTATTTTGGTATTACGTTTGCATGAACTACGTATCCTTCGCCAGCCTCTTAATATTTTTGAACGGCCTATATAACAATACCCCACATCATGTGATAGACGAGAAAAAAAATATCATCCCCACTTTACAATGTAAGGGAGGTACCCTAAAAAAATTGTATTATCAAGATTTTATTTTACCACCTTTTCATTTTATCCATGCCAAATTGTAGCTTTCTAGTACTATAAGCCTATTAGCCTATGAGCTAAGCCGGGGACAGACAGACAGACAGACCCACAGTTGGACATGGCGAAATTATATGGGTTCCTTGTTGAAAACGGTACCCTAAAAAGTTGTGTCGTCCCTATGAAAGGGTTGTTTTCATAACGGCCTAGTAAATAGTTACAAAATCTTATTGCTTAACCTGTAATATGTATGTGTTATGTAAGTTCCATGTATGTTGTATGAGGTGTTGATAGCTGCGCCACAGTATTTTACTTTTGCAGCTATATTCGTGTCTTTTGTTAAGTTATACCTAAATTATTACTAATAATAAATAAATAAGTGAGATGTAAAAAAATAAAAAATAAATTTATGGTACGACTTTTGGTCTTTTTATTACATAACTTTGAAAAGTTTTATTTTACAATTATCCCTTATCAACAAACAGTGGAAAATTTCTAAAATTTGGACTGCCTCCTAATTTAAATACTTAACCTAAACTCCATTTGAAATAGGATTAGTAATTTAAAAAAAAAATCTTACAGTCCTTTCAAACGATTCCGACTTCTATTCCGTAGGTATAAGGATGGCAATAAAGGAAAAACGTGGTTACTCGTACAATACCAATCGTTTATTACAGTTGCCATTTGTCATGCCATCAACGCAATAGAAGTCAAAATCGGTTGAACGGACTGTAAAAATGGTTTATTTAATGTCTAATATTATTTTAAATGGAGTATAGATGACGAAAATCGTATCTAGATAAGTTAGTAAAAACTAAATAAATAAAATCGTTTGACTAAACTAAAACAAAACAAAACCAACTTGAAAAAACAATCACAATTTCGATCAAAATATTTGATTCAGAAACTCTTCTCTCCAAGCAACGGCGCTGGATATTTCAAACCACAACAAAGGATTTGGAACAAAAAGAAAAATACTATCCTCGGATAGCTGTGGGCAAGCCCCGTTGTAAATCTGTTGAGACACTAAAGATATTTATTTCATAGTAAGTATTTTAGAGAAACTGTGTCTGATGTGCTTATTTCCGCTAGCATTGATATAATTTTTAGAGTAACATTGTTACGAGGTTATGAGTTAGAGCATATTCAACAGTAAGTAAGTAGGTATAAGCAGGTCACTACTTATATTTCTATGAAGACATTTGAACTATTTTGCAGTTTAAAAGTATAAGAACTGACAATAGCCACAGTCACAATAGATGAATCTTTGCGTGGACCGAATTACGAAAATGGCTTGTAAACTACTCCTAGTCTTAATGCTATTTGAAGTAGGTCTAGTGTCCACAAATAATAACAGTATCAATTATTGGCTAATAGGTTTTAAATTTTGCCTAAAAAATATCAAGGAAAAAGAAAGAAAATTTGTTTATTCTGCAGAAATTACATTTACTCACATATTAGGTCCTACTTATGATGTAATAACGTTGATTCTGATAATTAATATTGTTATTATCTCTTACTAGCTGGCTAAGTAGATTCTTCTCATTGGATAAAGTGTCGTCGACACTCTTACTTCGACCTGGATAATTTTTTCGTTCGTTTGTTTACAAACTTTTATCTGTCAAATATAGGCTGCTTAAATCTCTTGATATTTATAAAACTTAAGTCAGTGTACAACAATACTAAGGCCAGCAAAATATTCCCCTAGTTACTAAGACTATGTGTACGAAATTACGATCGGAATCTAGTAAGCATATCATATTATAATTGTACCTACATTCTTCGCCACGCAATGTTCACACGCTAAGTCCTGTCACGACATAGTTTATGAAACAAAAGAATTAGGTACTAGAAATTGTATTTGAAACCTTCCAGTATTCGTAAAAAAGGTTACATAAAAAAGCTGGTCTTTGGGTACAGCTATCCAGCTTGAAAATTTGGAATAAGCTTAATTAGAGAATATTAATCTTGTGTACACAAGTCTGGATAATTTACTATAGTTACTTTATTGTAGGGTGAACCCTATAAAAAACTTAAACGAATAAGCTGCTAAACTTAGATGATATTGGACCAGACCTGTCAGCCGAATGTCACATGAACTGTGAGCTAGATGAACTACTGAGTGGGTCCCATTAAATACTGGACCGTATTGTGGCTGACCAAGACGAAAATGGTAGGACAAATTTGACTCCTACCGAAATTACTGTCCCACATTGGCAAAGAACAGAAGTATGAGAAGTATTTGGGTGTGACAATACAGCCTAGATAGACGAACAGATCGTCATACAGTCATAATGAGCAGGTGCCCATTATGACGATCTATCCATGAGGCTGTGAAAGGAGTGAAGCTTTCTATGTAGGTACATAGAAAGCTTGTCAGCCTGTTAGAATACAATGTGCAACTTGCACCTCTAAACAACTCTAAAATCGCTCTATGCTTCTAAAAATTAGCTCCATGCGTTATAACTGGACAAAATGTAGGGAATAGCATTTAGAGGTATGAGGAACAGGGTGTAAAGTTCACTCATCCTCTATAGAAAAGGGAGGATCCTCCGACCAGACGGGTGTTGTGTCTGGTGGGCAACTGCCCAACGGTTAATGTCGGGTTGTTGTATATATGCTAGTCGCGCGGTAAACTCTGCTTGCACGATGCAGGATTTTGCGTGACGTCAGTGTGACGCGTTGTTCGCATGTGGCGATGTTGATGCCGCTACAAGCATATGTGATTTTGTTGTTTTAAGGTTAGTTAGTAAAAGTTGTTCACAAATATATATAAGTACGAGGGTACTCATCATTCAGTCTTAAAAAAAAAATCCTTTATGAGGTTTTTATTTCAATGACAACTTGCAGAATGCATCAAAGGTGAGCTGAAAGCATTCGTCGATGTAATTTAACCTATTAAACAAAATAAAGTAGAGAATTAAAAGAGTAAATTATAAAGGCTCTGGATAAATCAGTCCTCAAGTCTATCTACTGGAATGGGGTTAATGGTTTGTTACATGCATACATACATAAAATTACGTACCCCTGCGATCCGTGCCGAGTTGGGCCGAGAATTAATGCTAGGACACTACTTGGACACGCTTCTGTTCTGTGTTCCCTTTGGTCAATATGTTGTAGTAGTAACTTACTTATTAGCTGTTCATTCGTATTTTCTTAAGTATAAGGACGTAGTAGTAGTATACTTGTTGCTAAAATAAAACTGTAATCATTCGAACTTTTTTAAGTGCCACGTGTATTGATCCATATCGATATTATTCTTTTCTCAGTTTTTTTTTAGTACATTGTGATACAAGGGTGGAAAGTATCTGAGGCGAAAACTGTGCAAGATGAAAGATATATTATATACTTTCGATAATTTTATTTTATGGAAAAAACAAAAGAAACTAAGTCATTTTCAGAACATATTTTGTTAGCTTATTTTCATGAATTGAGTGGCAAATATAAACCATCTACATTGTGGTAAATTTATTCCATGTTAAAAACTACTCTCAATTGTTTTTTACTATTTCCCACAAGTGTATTGTAAAACGGCGTGTGATACACGGGTGTGTAAGTTATTGCAAGTTCTTTCCATCCTTGTATCACAATGTACTATTATGTATTTGGGATGAGGAATGAGCATAATTTTAATTTGTACTTATACAGGTGTTGCGGAAAGGGTATATACATATCAAAGGTACGGATTCTTTTGGTGATAACAAACTACATGGCAACATTTTTTTAATAATACCTACATAATTATAAAGTTAAGAAATATTTAACTAATAAAAATCAAATGTTACAATTGAATTCTACACATCACTAGACCAAGTCAGCTGATCGATACGCGTTTTACTCCATTTGTTTGATCTCGCCGCCTATCGTGCCGCCCGCGCCGCCGCGTGTTGGTGCGGCGCCGTGTCGCAGAGCTGTGGCAGGTGTGTGTGCTTGTACTAGGCGCACAGAAACAGATAATGGATAATTACCCTCGTAGTGCGGTGACACGTTTGTTATGATTTAAATTTAATAAAGTTTGGAAATAAAAAAAATGTCAAACATTTTCAAAGTTATTCTTTTTGAGCTGAAATTTTGTACGGAGATTCTGCACCAGATGCACTATTCACCCTGTTTGTATGGATATACCCTTTCCGTAACACGCTGTATTGTATACCACTTGATTTTTTTGTTCAATTTTGTTAGACGTTATCATTAATGTTCCAAGTTTACACATAAACGTACTAAAGCTTCGCTATATAACGACAATGAATACAACTATATTGTAACAAAGGTTTCAGACATTAACAGAATATTTATCCGGTTTCGGGACCCCAAAATGCTCAAAACCTCCCATTATTTATTCAAATGCATGGACAAACGCAAGCGAACAAACTTACCAACAACATACTGGTAACAAAGTATACTTTACAAGTTAGCTACGTGTTCCGTTTAAACCGAATGAAACTTGGAGACTAGCTCCTTCGCAATGTCTTGTTATTTCGTTCTGAACTATGATAATAGAGGCTGCGGACCAAGAAATGTTAGCTACACGAGTTCAACGACCTGTTGTGGTGACGTCATTATTGTGTGGATAGGAATACATGAATTGACTTGAATTTTGTGTGATGTTTCATGTGTCTTTGAAGTTACGATTTAGTGATTTGTATGAAAAACCATTTCTGTTCTATTTGGCTAATATTTGAAAGATTTAAGGAGTAAAGTTGTGGCTAATTTGAAGTGACACATGAAAGTGGCTCTATGAGACAATAATTTCAAAAGTCAGTAAATATTTTTTATTTTTTTTAATAGGAATAACAATAAACGGAATACCAGAGTATTAAGACAAAACAGGCGCTGCCTAAATGTAATGAAATAACTAATTCGCCCGCACTTTATGCTATTCTCCTCAAGGCTGTGATAAAAACACAGACTGCAGTTCTTACTGATGAAGATGTCATACTTGCAGGATATATTCCATAGTCCCTGTTTCCAAATGAAGTTTTTTTTTTTTTTTTTAATTTATTTAAAGGGGCTTTTACGCATAGCGTATGTCAGTCCCATCGTATCCTAAACAATAGTAGGTACTTAACAACACGTGGGCCATGAATTTGAACATCAACCGTCCGTCTTTCCCCGGCTTAGCTCGGAGACACTTAGTCCTAGAAAGCTGTAATTTGGCATGTATGTACCTACATAATAATCACACCGAGAAAGTCGTAAAATAAAACCATAAAAATCATTTTTTTTTAGGGTACCTCCCTTGCACGTAAAACGGGGATGATATTTTTTTTCTCATCTAATACATGGTGTGGGGTATCGTTGGATAGGCCGTTTAAAAATATTGTGGGTCTTTCAAAGTCATTTTTCAATTCTGAGATCCGTTTGCGTAATATTAAGCTTTAAAGTGCTATTTTTTGTTAGAGTTAAGTGTCCCCAGGGGTGCCAGCTAAATGGTTGGTTTTGGATATGTGAAAAAATCATGGCAGTAGTATACAGGGTTACTGGTAATTCGACGTATATCCGTCAGGGGCTGATAAGGGGGCCAAAATGCAACAAATTGAACCCCCCATATGTATGGCCGAAATTCAATAGTTTTCGAGATATTAGAATTTTAAGGGTTTTTCGATATTTACTCAAAATTTGACATTTCATTCCAAATAAAAAAAAAACTACATATTTGAATGGGTACCATTAAAAATGATGTTGTAGCTGGCACTTCAATTAAGCTATGGACATAATTAAAACTACTTAATTTAACAAAATAATGAAAATAATGAGCGATATAAGAATAATATCTTACCAATATTTTCATTTTACGCTTCAAAAATGTTGTCTCGTCACAAAAATTTCTATGACATTAATCGTACAAATAACTAAAACAACTTGCTTATTCTGTAAGCTTTCCAGAAAGCTATAAAAGTCAATTTTAAAATACATAATTCGTGCCAAGGCATGTGTTTGAATCGGCGCGGGGAGAGAAAGGGTCATTTGTATTTGTATGAAATAAAATGCATAAAAAATGTACATCAAATTTTATTACAAATTTTACACATCTTGTTCAAAATGAGCCCCTCGATTACGAATGCAGGTTCGAATTCTCTTCCTAACTTCGGTTTTCGTCACTCTTGATGTGAACGTTGTTCTCATCTGTTGCGCCGCGTTTATTATTCGCTGTCGAAGTTCTTCGACTGAATTTATTGGGGTCACATAAACTAATGCCTTCATATGACCCCAAACGTAAAAATCAAGTGGTGTGATATCAGGGCTTCGTGCTGGCCACGGAATTGGCCCTCCCCTCCCAATCCATCGGTTTGGATATCTCTCGTCTAGCCACTGTCGGACAGTAATCCGGTAATGTGCTGGGCAACCATCATGTTGAAACATGAGGTTGTTTTTTATTTCTTCGGGAACATCCGCCAACAAATCGTCTAGGTTGTTTCTCAAAAACTCCTCGTAATTTTCGCCGTTCAAATTTTGGGGCAAAAAATGAGGGCCCACCAAATAATTATCAACGACACCCATCCATACGTTCAGGGAAAATCTCATTTGCGACGCAGTTTCTTTTAGTTTTTTTGGATTCCTGCCTGCTTTAGGTGCCCAAAAATGTAAGTTATGGTAATTCGTTATTCCATCCCGGTCAAACTTTGACTCGTCAGTCCACAAAATATTTCTTAGGAAATGTTCCTGGTCAGCGTCAGCGTTTAATATAAACCGAGAAAATTCGAGTCGCCTGGCAGGATCTCCCTCGTGCAATGTTTGAACAGGTTGATAATGGTACGGGTGTCTACCTGATAGATGTACTACCGACCACACTTTCCACTGGGACATACTGAGCTGTCTTGCAACAATAATCGTTGAGATGTTTGGGTCATCAATAAAACACTGAAGAATGGTGTCCTCTTCGTCAGCCGTGTACCGTCGAGGTCTGCCAGCGTTGAATTGTGCTCTTTGAACACTGCCAGTTTCAGACAATCGTCGATAGGTGCTCCCGAAAACAGTAACGTGGGGAAGTCGACGATCGGGAAAGCGGCGTTGGTATTCTCGCCGAGCCGCAGCCGCGTTTCCATCGGCAAAACCATAACAAAACATTATGTCTGCGTATTCGTTATTAGGATACATTAGGATTATAATGATAACAAAAAGAATAACAAGAGAAACAAGAATTAACAATAATGATCGATAACAAATTAACGGGATGAGAGATTGGTAGCAAGATAACAACACACGTGCTTGGGCGGCGGAGAGTCAAAACTTACTAAGGAAGGCGACGCGAGCGCAGCAGACGCCGTGTACTCCCCAGCCCGCACACCCCGCCCCATCGCGAAGAATTTCGCCAGGAAAATCGGTTGTTTTAGCGACGATCATAAACTAAAAATACAGATAATTTCTCTCCCCGCGCCGGTTCAAACACATGCCATGCCACGAATTATGTATTTTAAAATTGACTTTTTTACCTTTCTGGAAAGCTTACAGGATAAGAAAGTTGTTTTAGTTATTTGTACGATTAATGTCATAGAAATTTTTGTGACGAGACAACATTTTTGAAGCGTAAAATGAAAATATTGGTAAGATATTATCCTTATATCGCTCATTATTTTCATTATTTTGTTAAATTAAGTAGTTTTAATTATGTCCATAGCTTAAATGAAGTGCCAGCTACAACATCATTTTGAATGGTACCCATTCAAATATGTAGTTTTTTTTTTATTTGGAATGAAATGTCAAATTTTGGGTAAATATCGAAAAACCCTTAAAATTCTAATATCTCGAAAACTATTGAATTTCGGCCATACATATGGGGGGTTCAATTTGTTGCATTTTGGCCCCCTTATCAGCCCCTGCCGGATATACGTCGAATTACCAGTAACCCTGTATATAACGAAATTAAAAGGAAAACTATCACAGCTAAGTATATAGGGTTTACAAGTTAACGAGTAATAGTCGACCAACTAAAAAAAACTTAAATTTGCAGTTGAAGAATTGACCGTAACGTATATGGATGTATGGGAGAGTATGTTTTTCAACTACAATGTTAAGTTTGTTTTTAGGATAAATTCGGCGGAACCCTTTATTGTGCGTGGTCCGACACGCACTTGGCCGGTTTTTTTTTCATTATAATATAACATAATATATATTATTATGATTTTGCCAAATCGTCCATTTTAGGTCCCTTATTTCCTGATATGTGGACAAAGGCTCGAATAATAATTATTTTAAGATCGGCTAACTAATGAATGAACTCGAATCGGGTTCAAACGCTTATTGCGGGTAGACCCAGACACTCAGAGCATTTTGTTAAATTTATCATGGAATGATAAATAAACGATAGTTACTGGATTAAAATATTTTTTTTCCTTGTGAGCGAATTCTCAGTACCCGCTTGGAGTTTGGAATTAAGCTCCGTAGACACCCTTTACACTAAAAGGCAAGGGTAAATAACCATTGTATCTTCCAGGAAATGGTGAGGTAATCTTAAAAAATAAGGTTAAGTTTTTCCTTTTTTGTGAACTCGGTTGATATCTTGAAAACCCTTCCAATATGTTCATGGTACAGAACATTATTATTTCATACACTTGAATTAAAATGTAATATACTATACGAATTACTAGATTTATTTATTTAATAGTGTAACTACACAAAAACTTCCAACGTAGGATAACAGTAGTCGTAATTCAGAAATTAAAACTTTTCCCCCACAACTGCCACTTGCAGGACTATTGCGTTCGCGCCAGCCTGGTTGACGGGGGAGGGATTCATTATCCTAAGAACAAACTTAACATTTTAGTTGAAAAACGTGTTCCCTCATACATTCCAACTGCAAATTTAAGTTTGTACGCACAATATTGAGAGATTTATTATGTGTGTCTATATTATTTTAAGATCATAGACTTCTCATAAGTTTTCCTGTAATCTATAAGTAAAGAACTATTTTCTGTATTTTTTTCAAAATTTTAAGCTTAGTAGTTTCGGAGATAAGGAGGGTCGATTTTCATCCATTTTCGTAAATAATATTAAAAGTATTAATTTTAAAATTATAAAAAAAAAAATCTGAAATACTTACCACAAGCCCTTTCATTTGATAATATATGTCTCACGGTACAGTTTGAAAAACTTTTTTAATTTTCTAATTTGCCCCCCAAAAGTGACCCCATGTTCAAAATTCATTTATTTTCGTTACACGTCCGTGTTTGGGTCACAGAAGTCCACATTTGTGACAAATTTAAACTTAATCGGTCCAGTAGATTCGGAGTAAATCGGCTGTGACAGACGGACAGACAGACAGACACACGAGGGATCCTATAAGCTTGTCGATATACACCCCTTAAATAGGAACAAGTGTAACCTTATGGTAGTAGACTACATTCGCAAGCTAAACTACAATGAGACCGAAAACCTGTTGTCTATAGTTAAGTAGCTTACAATAATACTCACCCTCCTACACACATCCACTCATTTACTCTCTACTCACCGGAGGCCATCAATAAACAACTAATTTAAGATTGTTCTCTTAAGTTAGTCATTTCCTTTTATTTTAATATTATTTTATCTCTATGTTTAATGTGTTATAGATTTGTATAGGTCAAATAAAGTTTAATTTCTAGTGTCGCCTACAACAGGGGAAGAGCGCTGATGTCTGAAATACAGATATTTTATATCTAGTTCGGGCACAGATGTTCAATATCACATCATTGAATAAAAGTGTAATGTAGTATGTCACTTTAATATTTAAATGTCTGTATGTTTTTGAACAAATAAATTATTCTTATAAGGGTTCCGTTTTTTCCTTTTGAGGTAAGATAAAGGTATAAATCCACAGATGTCATCATCTCATCATCAGCTTCCTAGCTTTTTCCCAACTTTGTTGGGGTCAGCTTCCAGTCTAACCGGATGCAAATGACTATCAGTATTTTACGCGAAGTGACTGCCCATCTGACCTCGACAACCCAGTAACTGGGTAATACGCAACCGCATTATAAAGTAAAAAACCGGTCAAGTGCGTGTCAGACCATGCACAGGTTCCTTAGTTGCGATGAATTTATCCCAAAAACACAAATGTAAGTTGGTCGACTATTACTCGTTAACTTGTAAAGCCTACTTAGTTGTGATAGTTTTCCTTTTAATTTCGTTGTATATACTACTGGCATGATTTTTTTTACATCCCCCCCCCCTCGCCAGCTAAATGGAAGAACCATTTAGCTGGCGAGGGGGGGGGATGTAAAAAAAATCATGCCAGTAGTATATACTGTTGCTGTGTACTGTGTACAGTTCATTTCATTTCCCCCCCCCTCGCCAGCTAAATGGAAGAACCATTTAGCTGGCGAGGGGGGGGGGAAATGAAATGAACTTGATGTAGTAGATTATGTTTATTAAAATGTCCTAACATTTGTTTCAAAATTAATTTTTCAAAGATTTGGCTCAATGTAGGTAATATCGAAATAGGCCGAAAATTCGTAGGATCAGTTGTGCTGCCAGATTTGAACAGAGGAATCACTTTGCTAAGTTTCATCAGATCAGGAAATACACCAGATGCAATACAAGAATTAAAAACAATTGCTAAAAAGGGTGAAATAACATTAATTATTGAAGACATGGTATGTACTGATAACCCCCAAAGGTCCGCAGTTTTTTTTATATCAAGGTCTTTAAAAGATTCTATAATGTCTTTAGCGGTAACGACCGTGAATTTAAGGTGTTTATCACATTCTGGTACACATTCTTTTAATATTGAGTAAGCAGAAGTGGAGGACGACGATGACAGAGTTTTGGTTGTTAAAATAGGAATATTAGTGAAAAAAAATTCAAACTCAGTTGCCACCTCCATGTCTGCCTTAATATCTACATCATTGATTTTTAGATGGAAGTCACGATTCCGTACTGTCGTTCTTCCCATTTCTGAATTAATAATATTCCACGTTGTTTTAATTTTATTTCCAGAAGATTTTATTTTATTTTTAATGTGTATGGCTTTTGCCGAGGAACAGGCTCTTTTAAAAGTTTTAGAATATTTTTTAACAAATTCTTTAAAAGTTTCATCATGGTTATATGTTTTTTCATCATACAATTCATATAACCTCTGCCTACTTTTGTAAATACCTGGTGTTGCCCAATCACTAAATATTACGTGGTCACAAACAGGCAATGTTTTTGAGGTGAACACCTTCCTAAATTCACAATTAATGAGATTAAATAGTAAAGTATATGCTTGATCTGGGTCGGTGTGATAAGGCAAACCCGGTAGTTTTTCCATTAAATTATTTTTAAATTGTTCTAAGCGACTTTTGTTTACAGGAATATAACTCACTAGTTTTCTTTGAGCTCTGACTATTTTCCGAGGGAAAGTTACTAACTGGCCACAGTGATCAGAGTCCAACTCGTTTATAATTAAATGGCTAGAAGGTCTTAAGTTTGTAAAAATATTGTCAATACAGGTAGCGCTAGTGGCAGTTATTCTAGTCGGCTCAAAGAATGTATTGTACAAATTATATGACTTTAATAAGGTTATAAATTTATTTACTGTAGCAGATTTTTCCAGTATATTAATGTTGAAATCTCCACAGACAACAACTGTTTTATTACTGTTACAAGTCTTTAATAATACTTCTTCCATATATTTCTCAAAAATATCATATGAAGCACATGGGGGCCTGTATATGCTCATTACAATGAACTGCTCAAGCTCAATGCAAGCTATTTCAATAACTCGCTCAACAGAGAGGCTCACAATATCCTTACGTTCTTTAAATTTCATATTGTTACGAACAATTATTAAAGAGCCACCGCGTATCATATTAACTCTGCTGAATGAGCTGGCAACCTGGTGGTTGTTAAAGCTGAACATGAACTGGTGGACTTTTAACCAATGTTCAGTTACACATAAGATATCGATATAACTACAGTTCATGAACAGCTCCAGTTCTAATTCCTTACCTATCACACCCTGTATATTTTGATGAACAATTTTTAAAGTATTATTATTATAATTACATTTATTTAAATTACTACAATTTAATGGGTGTGATAATAAAGAAGTTTGTGTAACATTTTTTAAGCAAGAGGTTTCCTCTGTTGTCCTAATTTCTAATTTAAATGATAATCAATGTCATTAGTCGTTGCCAAATTATTGGCAGAATTATTTAAAAAGTCATTGCATTGCTCAAAAGAAGCAAGTTGTTTAGCCAAATTTTTGGCTGAAATAGAAAAAAAATATGATAGCGACACAGCTATCTGTCGTTTATAATGGTTAGAAAGATAGTACATATCAATATTATATCTATCTTTTGTCAAATACAAATTGTTACCTACATAATTGTTAATATCCACTAGATGGAATAAATTATTGTTAAATGTCAAATTATGCAATGTCAAATTAATTTAAAACTTATGTTATTTTCTTCCTGTGGCAAACTGTTACTATATGGGAATGTAAACAATACAATTTTTCTTAAACTAAGATTACTCAATGTTCTATAATATTGGAGCAATTCTCCTTTGTTCACATTTCCCCTATTTCCCATAAAAATTAATAATGTTGTTTCCTGTCTAAAGTTACATTTAATAATTTCTTCCTTAATATCAAATAAAGAACAACCAGGCATGCAGTAATTTATTATTGAGTGTCCCGGGTATTCATCTGTCAGCAAGTGGCCTAAGTCCTTGCCAATCTCATCACAAAATAATACAATATCATTATTTACAATTTGTTTACATTGTTTAATGGAGTTATTAGTAAAAGGAATTTTCAAATCAACACAAGGCAGCGGTAAGGTGGTATGGCATGTTGCCAATGAATGGTCTGGTGTAGGTACATCGGATGGTGTTTGACAAAGCTCACAGTTGTTTGTTTGTGAATTTACCAGCTCATTCATTGCCAACACATATTCCCTCATTAGATCTTCAGAGGTATTATATTTGTTAGTCATTGCAGTAAGTTTCACTTGTAGGTGGTCAAGTTGTGATTGCAAGTCCTGTGTGTCAATGTTGTATTTCCTAGTACTTTTCTCCAAATTAAAAGAATACATATCTAATTGTCTAAGTAAGTTTAACCTTTCTCTATTGAGTTTAACATTTTTAATAAAGAACCTCTGTCTTTTTACCATTTTTTGTGTTTTTACAATGTATTTATTAATTTTAATGTATTTTTTTAGTTTGTTTTTACTGGTGACTACCCTCACTGAATTACATGACTTTGAATCGTCAATACCTGTTAAATCTATGGTGTAAGAGGGTTTTATGGCAGAAACCATTGATGGGGCAATAGGCATCAATTCATTGAACAGACTTTGATGGGGGGATTGGGGGCGTGACTAACAAAAATGAGCACTTTGAAACTTAATATTACGCAAACGGATCTCTGAATCGAAAAATAGTTTCTACAAACTCGCAATATTTTTAAGCCTATCCAACGATATCCCACAGCATGGGATAGACGAGAAAAAAAATTATATCATCCCCACTGTACGTGAAGGGTAATACGA
The DNA here is from genome assembly GCA_948098905.1 of Tiliacea aurago. Lineage (NCBI taxonomy): Eukaryota > Metazoa > Arthropoda > Insecta > Lepidoptera > Noctuidae > Tiliacea > Tiliacea aurago. Next base: position 3,781,144 of record OX402579.1, on the reverse strand, counting down.
AAAAAATAAACTTTGTCGGCGTGATTAATATATAGACCCATGCCAAATTACAGCTTTCTAGTACTAACTGTCTCTGAGCTAAGCCGGGGACGGACAGACAGACAGACGGACATGGCAAAACTATAAGGGTTCCTTGTTGATTACGGAACCCTAAAAATTACATTTCCAGACCCATACTTACAACAGTTTTTATTCCATGTACCCCACGTACAATTTCATAAACGGTATTATTGTAATTGGTTCGCTCTGGTCAATTTAAAGACTACCACGTAAAAGTCATTAGGTACCACTTAAGCTATTTGCAATCCCTTTCATACAAACTTTCTACCCCTTGTTTTTGAAATGACTGAACCGATTTTAATGAAACTTCATACGCATAAGCAGGATACAAAGTTTAAAAATTACAACACCAAGAACATTTTCGAAATATCTTATTTAAAAACAGATAACTGAAAATCTCTGTTTCCATGGAAAATTTAAAATCGGTCTAATTTGGCTGTAAAAGGCCGTGTTTCGAAAATGTTCTTAACTAACTTTTTAGACCTTTGTATTTTGCTTATGCGTATGAAGTTTCATTAAAATCGGTTAAAACATTTCGAAAAACAAGGGCTTGAAAGTTTGTATGAAATGCCGTAAGTCGTAAACGCTCTTAAGTGGTGTTTATTGACTTTACGCCCCTATTTTCCAATGTATAAGTATGTAAGTGACAAATTATACACAAAAAATGACTTTTATGACCTATATTTTGATTTTTTATAAAATAATTATATCATTATATAATATTAAGTTTTTATACCAAATTTAATGACTTTATGATACGTAGAACATGATAAAAACGTGTTTAAAACTTTGAAGTGGTTTCCTGTAACATTTGACATTTGTACTTAGATGATTATTCGTAGGTACCGTGGAAATGTTCAACAAATTTCAAACAAATTCCTTGTCTTAGCGGGGCATGTCACCTTTCGAACTGGCAAGTTCATGCAAAATGTTGGCAATGATGTAGTTAGAAAAATAATAAGCGCAAGTAAAAAATGCTTAACATTATCAAATGTTAAGCACTTTCAACAACAAATAATAATAATTATATTATGTACAATTACATAATATAATTATTATGCATTCCACAGAACGCATTAATCGAAACTTAAAAACAAATTGGCGAAATGTGGGTGTACTATAAGTACCTCTGCCTAACCCTTCGGGGATTACAGGCGTGATGTTATGTGTGTGTGTTAAGTGTTAAAAACAAATTAAATATTTAAAAAGTATAATCCTAATATAAACGCGAAAGTTTAAGTATGGATGTTTGTTACTCTTTCACATAAAAACGGCTGGACCAATTTTGATAAAATTTTGTATCGAGCTAGCTGACACCCTGGATTAACATATAGGCTACTTTTTATCCCTATATTCCAACGGGATCGAGACTTACGCGGGTGAAACCGCGGGGCGCAGCTAGTATGTAAATATACCTAGTTAGGTATGAACAAAATACGTTTGCATTTTCTTCTGAAGTCCTTACCTTATTGAACTAAACAGCCAAAGGCATAATGTGAAAATAAACTGTTTGCCTAATGATACTCCATGACCTGATAGATGATAGCCCTTAGTTTCCCTAGCGTTTACTATAATACTCATTCAAAATAATAACGTAAGGCACGAATACTCCAACGAAAACTTTTCTAGGCCACTGTTATCATACTCATTACTTATCTAGCAATTGGAATGTACAAATATATTATAAATTTTCATAAAAGAGCAAATAGCTTGAAATACTTGGCTATGTACTTTGATATTATCTAGATTCTTTTAAGAGAAGGTCATTTTATGTTGACTAGAAAAACAAATGAATAATTTTAAGAAATATGTTGCCTTTAAGGAACGAAAGGTTGACGGCACGGATGGCGCAGTGGTTAAGCGATTGACTGCTGCGCTGCGTGTCGCGGGTTCGATTCCCGCACGGAACAAATATTTGTATGACCTACAAGTAGTGGTTCCGGGTCTGGCTGTTTGTGTATGTGAGTTTAAATGTTTGTAAATGCACCCACGATACAGGAGAAATTCCTAGTGTGGGCACTTTGATCGGAGGTCTGTAGAGAATGGTGTGTGGTATAAAACAATACAAGGACAACCATGGAAACCGCCATGGTTAAAAGAAGAAAGAAAGAAAATACGTTTATTTGCGGTAAACATGACGCAACAAAGAACATAAACACAAAAATAAGAAAAGGTTGGGGGAAACATGCGTCACATCCACGCAAAACGTCTATCGCTCAGCATTAAACTGCGACCCTATGCAAGACAGAGCGCGAGCGAGTAGCGTTTCATGTTTTTTGGGCAGAACAGAAATTGTGACAGCTCTCAGACTTCGTTCTGGACATAATACCTTAAACAAGTTCGCATATTTAATGAAAAAAGTCCCTTCCCCCAACTGCACAGAGTGTGGAAAAGTGGAAGACGTTCTTCACATCATGGTGGAGTGTACCCGGAACGAAGATCTCAGAGCTGAGTTATTATTACAATTTGGTGTTGATGTTAAAGAGGTGGGAAGATGCAATAACATTCTAGCATTCCCCTTGTCAGAACCAGCGAGGCTACTCTATAAACTTGTTCGCATTGGTATCCGTAGAAGATAGTAACTAAATGGTGTAATATGTTATAAGAAAGCCTTACGAAGCGACTTAGTATTGTTGAACAAGCTCCTTAAATAAAGTTTTAAAAAAAGGAACGAAAGGTTTACATTATGGAAGTCTTTTTGTATTCAAATGGGAAATATTTAACTAATGCTCTAAAATCTTCTTAACCTTAACCTAATGATGGACGCTTTTTTATATGAATGAATGTCTGGGTGTCGGCAGAAGGCTGATAATGCCATCTTCTGGCCCACCTAAATGGGTCTAGGGGCGGCGGACTCGGGACCATCACCTCGGGTCTTGACCCGAGGTAAATAGGAACAATTGTGAATAGGAACAATTTTAATTGAAGGAGTGCTTATGTAGATATAACCGTGGGCCCCAAACTAGGCACAGCCTGTATCTTGGTGGCCCAGGTGGTGGCGCGTAATGTTCCACGCGCTCCCCTCTAAAGTGTGCGATGAACACGGGGTGGTTTTAGTCAGTAGAAATCTGACAGACCCCTCCGACCTCTATTATTCTATGCAGACCAGGAGACCTAATCAGCTTCTGGAGGGAGGTGGGTTGGTTGGAAACAACCGACGGCCGTCAAGGCTCACGCACAATGGTCCACATGAAGGACTAAGTGCGGAAACCAAACCCTATAACATAGAACATAGACCCCTCCGACCGCCTAAGGGCGGAGGAAATCCTATGAGGATATCCAACCCGTTACCACTCCAAAAAGGCTAGATCTGTGACCAACCTCGCGCGAGCCAAGCGAGCGTAGCCAGAGCGGTGCCGCGCCAGCGGCCATCGAGTGGTACATCCAAGTTGGGCGCAGTTACTTGGCTATTTAGTATTTTTAGGACCCCAAAATAGGAATTATTTGAAGTTCACACAAATAGACGCAATCGTAAAGACTTCTACAGACCGGCGCGACACGTGACGCAACACAAAGGCACCACTCATTGCGCGGCACGCGGGGCCTTTGTGTCGCTTCGCGTGTCGCTCCGGTCTTTAGAAGCCTTTATATTAGAGAGGACAATAATATTTTTAGGAGCGCAAAATGGGAATTATTAGAGGTTCGATTCGATACATGCCTATTCAATTAATATTTTGCACATTGAATGCTATGAAAATTATAAACTTACTGGTCTAGAGCCTTGATGTTTGGTTAATTAACTAAAAACAGATCCATTTCAGTTCAGTTCCAATCGAGTTTTTACTAACGGTTTACCAATTACAACGATGAACTAAGTTCTAATGGGCTGTCGTCGAGTAATTGGTTACGTTTAATTGCTTTAATATTTTTGATTGATATGAAAATGATGAGATAGTTTTTTTTTTTTTCTCATCATCTAACCAGCCTTTTCCCAACTATAATGAGTCTAACCGGATGCAGCTGAATACCAGTATTTTACATGCAGCTACTGCTTCTGACCTCCACAACTCAGTAACCTTGGTAAGACTAGTTAGTATTTTCCTGAGTTTATCTTGGAGGTCATTATTTTTAGTATATGCAAAACCTGAATATAGTTTGTTTAGAATAATCGATTTCAATAATTTTTACACCATGTTATATTATATTTTGTCCCAAAAATATTTAAGTGTAATGGAAAATGTTATCACCATTTAATTACTTACAATACAATCGCCGTACGGTTAGGTACCTACTGCCAAATTATTATCATCGCCGTTAGCATGTTTTTGTACGGACAGCCCGGTAACATAACAACCTTATACTTTGTGATTTTTCATGATACAGTTTTGAAATTTTGTACATAGATTCTTTACATAAAAATACTAGACACGTGTTTCGGGTTTCGCATATACTAAAACTATTATTGTATATCGATGACGGAAAGACATCATGATGAAACCTGCCATGGACTTATGAAATCGCCAACCAGTCTTGAGCAAGCGCGGTGCTCATGACAGGCCTATGCCCAGCAGAGGGACAATAATTGGCATTAAATAAACTTTCATAATTTTCTATAAAAACTTGTTTTTTTTTCAAACCAATAAGTACTACATCTTAAGTTTACCCAAGACGATGATATAACAACCCATGAACCCATTACAATAAAATACCTATATATAAACAAAAATTCTCTTGTTTTTATTTTATCTTTTAAATTATTACTTCACATAAATTTATTTAATAATGCTTTTTTTTTTTTTAATTACTTGGGGAAGAGACTGGACCCCACAACACAGGGAATCCTAGTGTGGGGTTCAGGGAATTTGCGAAATCTAGCATTTATGGCTCTTATGTAACCTATTGCTATATTTTTTTTTTTTTATGATGTACCGTGTTTTTTTTTGTACTGAATAAAGTTTTTTTTTAATTTTAATTTTTTTAATTCAACAAAAAAAATAAAACTAAACTACTTAATAAAATTTACATTTTCTTTTTCAAATTTGTATGCCTCCTTCAAAGTACCTTTGTGCTCCTGATAATAATTTCGGCAAGCCATCGAACACATCTTCCGACGGCATACTATTTATAATACGTGCGCCCCTTGCCAAAGAGGCACACTTTAATTTTTTTTATTTTATTTAATGTTTCACAAATCGGGCAATACAATATTACTTAGATATACAAGGCAAACTTAAAGAGACACATCACAATGCATGCCCTAAAATAGTGAACACAGCATGCACAATGTATGAGCTAGTTCAAAGTAAATAACTATAAATAAGCTCATAAATAATATGCAGCCAATGCCATTGGACTAATTATTATTAGTCGATTGGTTGCACAGGCTCATCCTAATTTTAATTTTGGCTGATGCTAAGGTCCCGGAGAAAATATAAAACTGCTGTCTTACACCGTTGCAGCTGGAAAACATTCTATAAAATGGAGCATGTTGTTTTATTTGTTCTGCAATGAGGCAGCACAAATGTGTGTAATTAATTCGTCCTAGCCCTTGGGACCTCTAACAAAGCGGGAGGGCGGCGCCCCCACATAGCCGTCCGGGACACGCAGCCTCAGCGCCTCCAGCGCCTCCAGCACCTCCGGGTGATCACCAGCCCGCGCAGCACCCTCGCCATGTACTTACTTTACTAACGCGACGTCCCTTCTAACCACCAGCCTAGTGTACCCGACCATGCCCAACACATACTCGGATACATCAACGGGTAGAATGGGTAAACCCCATATTGCTTTAAATATAAATACCTCGTAAGATAAAATATGTGTGCATCATGCTGAGATACGGGCCTTTTGGCCTCGTACAGGACTTGTTTTTATTTTCTTTTTGTTTACTTTGTTTTAATTTTCGTTTTGTTCTTTTTTGTTTCTATGAGTGTGTTTTATTTAATTTGTGATCTGTGCGAGTCCCAATAAATGTTTTTTTTTCCTTTCTACATTTTTCGTAAGTAGAATACCTGAAATAAAATAATGTTTTTAACAAAACTTGGCCTCACCCTTAAGCAAAGCTAAAAGAAATCTAAATTACCCTCATTTTTTTTGTTCTTTGTAAATATGTAAATGATGTCTCGGGGTCGCCGTTATCTGTTTAAAGATTTATTATTTAAGAATAAAGTGAGTGGGTCTTGCTGTCAACAATCGCTTTTTTTCGACGAATTAATTCAACGACGTTAACGGGTTTTTATTGGGCTACGATAAAGAAAGGGTTGGTCAATAGAATTATTTGTTTATATTTTAGAAGATATTGTTTTTATTGGATTTTTATTTCAACTCAGCCTGTTGCAGTACACTGCTGGACATAGGCCTCTCCCAGGCTGCGCCACAACACCCTGTCATCATCCAGTCTGTCCCAGCCACCTTTGTAAGGTCGTCGGTCCATCTATCTGGGGGGCGTCTCACACTAGGCTTGCCGATACGCGGTCGCCACTCCAGGACTCGTCTGCTCCACTGGCCATCGGTCCTTCGACAAACATTTTATTGAATTTTTATTTAGTTCTTGGAATTATGACCCTTTACTGTCTCATGCTGGGTAAAGGGCAAACTCTTCTACTTCACCCTTGTTACATATAAACTACATCGGACCCGACTTTTTCGAAAGAACCCTCCCGCCCCGCCCTGTCCCTCCCCTTTTGGCGTTGTAATAATTGTTTTCTGTTTTTTATAGTAACATGGTGTATTGCTTTTTTAGGGTTCCGTACCCAAAGGTTAAAACGGGAACCCTATTACTAAGGCTCCGCCGTCTGTCTGTCTGTCAGCAGGCTGTATCTCATGAACCGTGATAGTTAGCCAGTTAAAATTGTCACATATGATGTATTTCTGTTGCCGCTATAACAAAAAATACTAAAAAACAAAATAAAATAATTATTTAAGGGGTCTTCCATACAACAAACGTGATTTTTTTGCTCGTTTTTGCTTGATATTGAAAACGGCAACAGGTAGACGCTTGAAATATACACAGAATCTTTAGTTAAATATTCACTTTTAAAATAAATAATTAAATTAAAATAAAACAAATATACCTGTCAGACCCTATGACATAACAAACGTCAAAACGCACAAGGACCAATCCTTATCTTAAAATGGCCGCCAGATTTATTGCCCTTTGTTCCCAATGTAAACAAAAAACATCTTAAGTGATTTGTGAGAACATAAACATCCTTTATTTAAGCTGTATGGGTTTTTGAATAGAGTCACTGTAATTAACAATAAAAAAAATGGTTGTGGGAACTGTATTTGTATTTAATAATTACCCCTAATTACAGATAACAGCTGTAATTGTTTTGGTCTTATGTTATGGCTATTTCTGATAAAACTATTGTATCAATTTACACAAAATTTTGCAAGTTACATTATGAATAGATAAGAAATCTGACAACAGCGTTTCTTTGAGAGTTCTATGTAACATTGTTGTAATAATAAATCACAAAGTACATGGCACTTGAGGCCGGCCTCATGATATCTTTGAAACTTTGAAAATTCACATCGGAGTAACACCGAGTAGTTTCTTATACAAAAATGTTACTAAAATACTACATAAACTTTTATTGACTGATAGCTACCTATATCTTGTAAAAATATACCACCATAATTAATTAATAAAAGATTTTCTTGAAGTAAAGGGGGGGGTTAATTGATTTATTTATTAATTAATTAAAAAATAAATTAAGTTTTTTTTTTTTTTAATATTAGTGATAAATGCACAAGTGGGAACTATACTGTCATATTAATTTAACACTTAGTCATTCTTGTGGAAAGAAATAAAGATATTTAACCTCAAAGTTTAACAATTTTGATGCAATTTTTGACATATGATATTTTGAAACTTTTCACAAGTATTTAGTGCAAATATTATCTAAAACGATGTTTCAAGCACTTATTTATGATTATTATTGATTATTTGCAGTCGATAAAACACAAAATAAGTCCAAATTCCAACGATAGAACGGTTCTTTGTCGAAACTTTTCTTTGTTCAAAAATTTAGATTTTATGATGCAATTTCGTGTAATTATTATCTACAATGATGTATTAACAACAGATAAATGAAAATGTATCCACTTACCCGTGTTTTTATCACTAAAACTACACTTTTAACCTAAAAACCACAACACATCAAAACACAACCACAGAAAACGTAACTGACATTCAATATTTTTTTTAAATGTTGTCATGCTATATTTTACGTTCGGGCGCATTCCAAATCCAAGAATGTCTATTAGAAAATCGACTAAAACCACCACAAATAATACTAAACTTTATTTCAATTATATTTTGAGCGTCTAGTAGGGTGAGTCACCGTCTCTCATTGAGAGACACCCGGGCTCAACCGGTTAAGGGGGGCTCCCATACAACAAACGTGATTTTTTTTGGCATTTTTATTGGTAATGGTACGGAACCCTTCGTGCGCGAGTCCGACTTGCACTTGGCCGGTTCTTTATGTATTTGTACGTATTACGCTAACCAGCCCAAATGCACATAATTTTGCTCTTCAAATACGAAAAGTCTTTGTCACTTAACAATTCATACCGACAGACGATGAAATATTTAAAAAAATAATTCTGATTGGCATACGTTACTTTAAAGTCTTTTTAAACTTTCCAGACGATACCGAAATAGACGTAGAATGTTATATAAAAAAAAAACCACAATAAGTAAATAATGCCTACGCTTCAAGTTCGTCTATTAACTCCATTGCTTTGGAAAAAAGGGCTATTTATATAGGCTACTTGGGGCTATGCAAGGCTTCCAAACTTAGTCGTTTAGCTCCCGGACTAGTGAGGCAAAAAATGCTATCTGCTTTGAAATAATTGGTGTGTGTTTGTGAATTTTCTGTTTTAGAGTTTTTGTTGGGCTTGCCGAAAATTAAATTTTTAATGCCTCAAATTTAAAGTTTTTATTCAAAGCAGCTATATCAATTAGTCCTCAAAATAATTAGCTGTTTAATTAAGGAGATTAATTAAAAATACAGGCACAAAGCTCTTTACGTTACCAACCTATTGCGTTTTCTGAATGTTGTTTTTCATTTAACGAAGTTATTTCTTTGCAGTAACTAATCATTTTAAGCCAGTTATAGTAAATTAACTGGGGGTGCAAACCCTTTTGTCTTTGAAGCAGAAAACTAAATAAATAATTAAAATAATATTAATAAATTATTAATTTAAAATTTATTGAATGTAACTTTCAATCGACTGTTAGTAGTGATGGTCTATTTGGTTTAAGCACCTCAGCAACGGGAAGTAGGCTACATTACTCGTATAAAAAAACCATATACATGAAATTAATCTCTCGTTGTCAAGCAAGAACAGTTTCAGTGTGTAGTAAATGTTGAAATGAACGAATAGGTGACGTTCACGTTAGAATAGAATAGAATAGAATACTCTTTATTATGTACACCATAAAAGTTACAGATATAAATGTTGAAATTTTACATAGGGTGACACAATGGGCGGTCTTATCGCTAAAAGCGATCTTTTACAGACAACCTTTAGATGTATTAAAGGGAGCAGGAGTGACAATACTGCAGGTAGTCAGTGGTGTACCATTAACATATACAATAAATACAAACATACACAAAGCATACACTTATCTAATAAATATATACATACATACAATAATACACATGAAACAAGAGCAGGGAACTGTATTATGTAATGATGATGTTTAAGGAGAGAGGAAGTGTTTTTTTACCTGAAACTTAAAAGTGGACAAAGATACAGCACGTTAACGTTTCGTAAGTTAAATCTGTGTGTCTGTGTGGGTTAGCAAGTCAAACCTTGTAGCGGCATCAACATTGCCACATGCGAATTACGCATCACACTGACGTCACGCAAAATCCTGCATCCGCAACCCTCTTAAATGAATGGAATCCAAGCGTAGGTAATTGTTACAGTTTCGAGACCTTTGGGCGCCTACCGACAGTTGGCGTAATTTAGCTCACCTGTGGTTCAATAGAGCGGAATTCGGCCTCACGCAGGTTGCTGGTCAATGACTTCTAATATTGTGGATTCGGTTTATATGAACACTGTTGCTTTGATTTATGGCTCAGCACTCATTCGCTATTTCGACCGGTCAAATGCAAGTTGATAACACTTGGCGAGGAGTTCAGGTCTTTTCGGAAATAGTGCGACATTTACCGACATTCGTACTTTACTAATGTGTGAAATAGAAAAGAAAGAAAGAAAATATGTTTATTTGCGGTAAACATGACACAAAGAAAGAACTCAAATACAAAAAAACCGGCCAAGTGTGAGTCAGACTCGCCCACAAAGGGTTCCAAAAAAATCACTTTATTGTATGGGAGCCCCGCTTAAATATTTGTTTTATTATAATTTAATTATTTATTTTTAAAGTGAATATACAACTAAATATTTTGTAAATATTTCAAGCGTCTACCTGGTGCCGTTATCAATATAGAGCAAAAACTAGCAAAAAAAGTCACGTTTGTTGTATGGGAGCCACCATAAATATTTATTTTATTCTGTTTTTTAGTATTTTTGATAAAGCGGCAACAGAAATACATCATTTGTGAAAATTTCGACTGTCTAGCTATCACGGTTCATGAGATGCAGCAAACTCACACTCAAACTCAAAGCATTTATTTCAATTAAACCAATTACAGGCACTTTAGAATTGTCAAAGAGTCGGTCAGTTAGTCAGAAAGTTGAAGTTGCCCATTCCAAAACGTAGATCTCTATGGAGAAGAATAGGCAAGAAACTCCAAGGACACTCCTTTAAATCAAGATATTACAAAATCCTGGGTACATTATTCTTCTCGCTTCTATATGTGAGAACAATGTAAAAATATAAATTATTTAAAAAACAATATAAAATATTACAAATAAGCCCTGCCAGATAGGAGAAGACCAGTCACAACTGACGGCGCCCGTTCACGAGCAGCCTGGTGACAGACGGGCAGACAGACAGACAGACAGATGGCGGAGCCTTAGTAATAGGGTTCCCGTTTTACCCTTTGGATACGGAACCCTAAAAAGAACAAGTTGGCGGAAAATAATTATGCGCCACATCCACACAAACGGGCAACGCAAAAAAAAAAGAAACGCGAAACAAATACAACGTAAAACGCGAAATAATGTGCTAAAGTCCATTTCACGAAAGAAGTCCCGCGGAAATAAGTGGAACTAATTATTATCATACGCTAAGTTAGCAACATTCCTAAAATAACCCATGCCTGCAGCGCCACGTCTGCGGGACTTCTTTCGTGAAATGGACTTTACATGGATCTTTTGACGTCTCAAAAATTGACAGGTGGGCGTTGTTGGTAAACTTATTGTGTGAAATTGTATTGAAAAAACAAAATGGCGGCATTCGTTCCGATTTTGGCCACGCGCCAAAAGATCTATCTACAACTGTATTTATCGTGTTTGTTCAATAATTTTTTTGGCAATATGCGATGCTCTGGTGATGAATTTGCAGTTCAAATCCTTCACTCCTGAAAATCCAAACAGTGAAGAAGAAGACTACACGCGTTTATTCTCAAGGTTATTGGAACTTCACGTGTTTGTGCGTACGTTTCCGAATGAAAAACTTACAACCTCGAGCATGTTATTAGGCTCATGGAACACAAAACTCTTAACAAAGTTCCAGGTGGAGCCGACCATCGTGCCCCTACAACTAATTACTGAAGACTGTAAACAGCGAACACATAAAATCGAAAAGTCGATAATGAAAACGACATTGTTCCTATTATATCTATCTCTTTCGTCTTATTGGACATTAAGGGTCGTACATCGAATTGGGCCCTTATCTGTCTGCTAGAGATTTATTTAGGAAACACCCCCTCCAATTTTACAGGCATTCTGCAAGAGAAGAGAAAATTACTGTTGAAAGCGGGATTTTTAAAAGTTAATCTTAGCTGTCTTCTGTCCAAAATAATTTGCTTTGAAGCTAAAGGGATTCTGTGGGAGATATTTATTTCTGTTTATTTTTACACTGATTTATAAGAGGAATAAGTAGCTAAATGGGATTAAGGTTTAGAAGGATATTAGAACGTACGGTCATTGCGAAAAACAGGGCGAAGGGGAGAAAGAGGAAAGCTGACGTCACCGACATGAAAGACTAAAAGTGCGAAGAGAGGGAGGTAGCAATTTTATATTAAAGTCATGTTAATTATTTAAATCTCAATTATAACACTGTTACAGACTCATCCAAGGCAATGTTATAAAGTCACAATTTCTAGAAAGATTTACAAAAATTAAAATGACCTGTAGGTAAGCAATATTAAAAAGAATGTTCTCGAAAACATGTGTGCATTTCTGCTTCTAAAGGCACCAAGTTCCAGTGTTCAATTCAAGTTATGATCTTACCTCTCTTTCCTTAAATTACCAACACCGTACGTCCATACAAAGTGGTATTTGAAGCAAGAAACGGAATTAAGCCGCATAGAAACCACATTGAAAACCGTCTAAGGCCTAAGCTTTTGAGGGGCCCAAGGTGCGGGGCCCGCCAGGCATTGCAATATCCTGATTGTATGCGTTAGTAATAGCTAAAGGCGCTTATGCTATTTATCCGAGCTGTGTTTCATCGTCATAGCTTGTAAATGTTGCCTACTGAATTTGGGGCTGCCTGTAAGGAGTTTTACACACGAAAGGCAGTGTGGTGTGGCAACCGCGCCTTTATTTGACGTGCCTCCGGTTTGGATATATACTTATGAAACGCAGCACATAAATAAAACAAAAGCACATCAACCGCGCTAGTCCGTGAGTTGAGTGTGTGGTGCTACCTAAATTTTTATCATATTATTTCAAATTTGCCTTTGCCCGCGGCTGCGACGCTTGTAGGACGGACATTTTCCCACGGAAACTCGAATAGAATAGAATAGAATAGAAAAAACGGACGGAACACAACGTACTACCGTACCGGGATAAAAAGCAAATTATTTTTTTTAAACAAAGCAAAACACTTATCTGAAAAGAGAAAAACAAGCAGTATTATATTTTGAACTTTGTTTTTTGGAATATCGCAGGCGCAAACCCATAACCTGAACATGAACAATGGTGTAAATTTTGTTTATCTTACAAAAATTATCTTTCAAAAGATAATACCTAGATAATGTTTTTTTCCCTTTTTAGTTATGTGTTTATGCAGTCGGAGTTATTATTTTTTTAAATACATAACATAGCATCACGCCTGTAATCTCCAAAGGGATAGGCAGAGCTGTATAGTACACCCACATTTCGCCAGTTATGTTTAAGACCCATGTAATAGGAAGCGAGCCTATTGCCATCAACTGGGCACAAATCGAAACTCCGGGCTGCTGCTGAGAAATTTAATCCCAATAACACTTTGCCCGACCTGGGAATCGAACCTAGGACCTCATACTCAGCAGTAGCGCTTGCTACCACTAGACCAACGAGGCAGTCTTTTCAGTTTTTTTTAAATAATTTTCGTTATTTCAAGCTTTTTATTTGTGTATTTGAAATTGACTCATTACTAACTTTTATTTGATATCAATATTGTTGAAATTAATTTTAAACAAAAATAAAAAACTCAACCGATACAAAAATAAATAAATGCAGTCGGAGGCAAATTTTAAGGTGTTCGTTACATCCTAGATGCCTCCGACTGCATTTATTTATTTTTGGTACTTATAATATGCTCGTTTTCAACTTGTTTCCATCTTTTCCGTTCTATTTTTTGCAGTCGGTTTTTTTTTATAATTTGTTTTATTTTAAGCTTTTTAGTGTTAATAAAAAACTAATTGTTTCGTTAAGTATTGGTAAGTAAATACGATAAACGGTTAAGTAAGGTTAGCGAGATAGGATAGGACAGGTTTTAGAACAGTAAATGTATTTTTTGTAGTTTGTGTCAAAATAGTAGCTGAAAAGATATATTATTATAATATATATGATTATAACAAATATAAATATATATTTGTAAATTGGCTATTTACTAGCTTTTATTTGATACCAATATTATTATAATAACAAAAAAGTTTTTTATTCCCCCTCTATTTTTTTTATTCTCAGATGCCATCTTAAAATCTTCTTTATTTTTTTTTTATTAATCTAACGGTTCCTCATATAATATATTAAAATCCATCAAACCGTTTAGGCTACAGAGCGTGCCAAAGAAATAGACATACATACTCGAAAAACATAACCCTCCTTCTGGGGCAGTCGGGTAAAAAAACCGTACCTACCCTCACTTTTTTTGTATTTGCGAAGACAATATAATAAATATTATAAAACTTTGTCACTTCCAGAATTAAGACGAATTTAACAACATCTCATAATTATGTTAAAAAATTCATCAAGCCGTTTAGGCTACAGAGCATGCCAAAGAAATAGACATACTCTTGAAAAACATTACCCTCCTTAGGGGCAGTTGGGCAAAAAGTAGCGGTAGCTACTTTTTTCCCGACTTTTTTGCCTATACTCCATTTGAAATAAGATTAAAAATTTAAATAAAACTTTTTTACAGTCCGTCCAACTGATTTTGACTTCTATTGCGTTGGTATCATGACAAATGGCAGCTGTAATAAACAGTTTGGTGTTGTAACCACTTTTTTGCTTTTAATGCCATCCTTATGGCGACGGAATAGAAGTCACAATCGATTGAACTGGCTGTAAAAAAGTTGTATTTAAATTTCTAATCTTATTTCAAATAAGGTATAGGCAATAATACAGCATGAAATTGATGAAATTATATCCATTTCCAAGATATAAGTTTTATTACGTATATCTCGGAAACAGAGACAACCTATGTTTCTATCGTTTTCTAGCTTAGCAGGTAGACAAGATTGTTTGCCCGTAATTCGGCACTTTTTCGTCGGCTCCAATGTGTAGGACCTACGATCGGAGAAAAACTTTTTGCTGAATATTTTCGGCAACTATTTTAGACAGTCTTGATCGAATTTCAAAGACTCTTGGGAAGCCGTCAACTCTTTTTATACATTAAAGAGTTTTAGTCTTGGGACAGAAGACAGATGTTGTGCTGCCCGAATATTTTTTGTTTGACCTTAATAAATAATTCGCAAATGAAGTAGTAACATTCGGGAACAAAAATACAAAAAATAAATTATTAGAATTTTCATCCTGTATTTTGTCATGGTAAATTCTAAATTCCCCGTATTGAAAATAAAGAAGTCCTTGTCATGTATCGCGTCCAATAAGCTAGCAAATGAAATAAGGTTGCTAGTTAGTCCATTTTCTGCAAGGTCACTTTCTAGTAATTTTGCCAATCAAAGCTAAATTACACTAAAACCAAGAACTCACCTAACGAATGGTGTTTCCAAAGAAAGTGTAATTTCTGTGAATATCACAAAAATTACTTTCAAGAACTTAAACTTCACTGAAATTCGTGTCATCGAAACTTCATTGAGTTTATACCTCGATCAATACGTTATAAGTGCACACTCTTCTATTTCGTCGAACTTGGTAGTTATCAGAAATACGATGTATGCTCTATGAAAAGAGTATAGAATAGTCCCCGTTTTCTGAATGCCAGTGGGCTTAGCAGGAACGTGCGACGTAGACGTAACGAAAATTCGAAAGATTTCAAAAATATTGAATATTTATTTAGTAAGTAAGTAAGTTTATTTATTTGTGTAAACATGGTGTACATACATTGCATGCAAGATATTAAATACAGAAAGAAATGTTCGATCATGTTCAGCCGCTTATCGTGGCGTACAAATTGGTAAGCAGAGATGGTTAGTTAGTTTTAAGACTTTGTTCAGGAACAGTTACGAGTTGTAAGTTATAGGTTCAAGCCCGGTCAAGCACTTTACTTTGTGTAAACTATTTCATTAGCATAGCTCTCAAAACGGTGAAGGAAAACATCGTGAGGAAACGTCGTGTCCTGGAACCAAAAATTCAAAGACATTGTGAGATCTACCAACCCGCAATGGGCCCGCGTGGTGGATTACGGGCCACACAGTGGGAACATTATAGGTTGATTCTAATATTTATAATAAACCCTATATTTATACCTGCGGGTGATACTAATTGTGATTACCGCATTAAGGCGACGATAACCGACTTTAATGATTTTATACTGAAGATCACGTCTAAACGAGTAGTGTTAATGATTGGAAAAAAATATATGTTAAATTAGAGTATTTTCTCAATAATTTAATATGTGAATATTTTAAACTATGTTTATATTACATAGTGAAATTAATTTGTAAAGTTATGTCTAACGCGGATAAAAAACTGAGAATGGCGCAAAATCTACCAAGTTTATTTTTCTGAAACCTTCACCAATTTAAAGATAATTTAATTATCGATCTTTTAGTATACGCGTTTTATTAAAATACCTTTTTTTGCTAAATTAATAATGCATCAAATTGGGGCAGCGCTTCTTGATGGGCGAGTCCTATTATTGGCTGAACGTACGATGCGTTACGCGTGAGCTCAATACAGAACACGCAAGCTAACTACTAGGTCACTGGCATATATCTCCGTCTTAATTTAAAACAAAATGCTAAGATACCTAGTTGTATTTTCGATTCGAAAATCACTCGACGTTACGTTTAATTTTGCGCGTTCGTGCCCACTGATCCAATCGGTGCCAGTAGTCTGTAGAACCGCTGTCAAATCTAACGACAGCGGTAGTTGCGATGTGGTTGAAAAAATGACAACAGACAATCATAACTGGACTTGATTTGACAACAGATTAAATCAAGCTGTCAGTAACAGAAGACGGACTTAGGCCCGTATTTATAGAACGTTACTCAGTACTCAAGCATTACTTAGTACTAAATTCAACCAATCCAATGGCTTGAATCTAGTCTTACGTAATGCTTGAGTATTGAGTAAGGCTCTGTAAATACGGGCCTAACAGTGCTTTTATTTTCTTACTGTCTCTCGGCAATCATCACATATTTTCCGACTTTAGCAGATATCCTTTCATTTTTAAAATAAATTACATAATAAGTAAAAACAGTAGTAACAACTCTATATACTTCCAAGTCGATTGAGAGCATCCGGCCTGCACCAAGTGCAAAGGGCAACTGATATTTATATTTTGAATTGTTTATAAATAATGTATTGTTTTACATTGTTCTCACCTATAGAAGCGACAAGACTAATTTTACCCAGGATTTTGTAATATCTTGATTTAAAAGAGTGTCCTTGGATTTTCTTGCTTGTTCTTTTCCATAGATATCTACGTTTTGGAATGGGAAAATAGCTTCAACTTTCTGACTTACTGACCGACTTTTTGACAATTCAAAAGTGCCTGTAATTGGTTTAATTGAAATAAATGCTTTGAGTTTGAGTTTGATAGAAATCCGATGACTGAAGAAACACGAAGTTTGCTGAGAGACAATAAAAAAAGAAGCACTGTACTCAACTGATATTTTGGATGACAGTAAATTGCTAAACGAACATTTGATCCGAATGACATTTTATACAGCCGATCTATCCGTATTTTTTTTACAGAAAAGTTCTCAAGAGTTTCTTTATTTTAATGTTAGTATGGCTATTGATCCTACAAAAGTTTATATTCAAAACTCGTGTAAAAATCAGAACAACCTCACAATTTTCCTAACATAAGGGCCTAAAATCCGTCAGTTCATGTAAACTTAGGGTCATATTATGGATTAACGAACCACCGCCAGCCGTCGGCATCGGGCGACTGCTAATGAGCGGCCAACCATTTTCTATTAAGCAGAGCGGACACTGGCAATTAGGAAAACGCTTAGATGAGGAAGTAGAAAGTATCACGTTACCTATCAGAGCGCCTAAGTTTTTGTTTTGATAGTAGATAATTGGTGTTGGAGAAGTAAATTGTTACCTGTAACGTGCTAACTTTTAAGAGAAATATCGATCTAAAATATAGTCAGGGAAATTAATTGTTTCGCAAATTCAATTCCTTACGTCAATTTGCCGTGTTATAGCCACTGCATACAACTGAGAAAAATTAATGTTGTGTTGTAGTCAATTTTCTTAACAATTAATTTCCCTGGATTTACATTGTACTTTTGCGTAGTGCTGTGTTCATATTTTCATATATAATTATTGTATTGTACTAAAACGTAGGTATAGGTACAAAAACCACGTACAATTAAAGTTTTCGTAGTTAGGATGAAGTTATCCAAAGAACAAACTTAACATTGTAGTTGAAAAACGTGTTCCCCCATAGATTCCAACGGTAAATGTAAGTTTGTACACACCATAATGAGTAATTTACTAACTGACTTCTTATAGGTTTTCCTGTAATCTATAAGTATATGTAGAACTATTTTCTGTATTTTTTTTCCAAATTGTAGCCTCAGTTTTGGAATGGCAAATTTTATAAATTGTCTTTAATAACTTGAAAACTAATTATTTTATAATTGTAAAAAAAATATATCTGAAATCTTCATAATAAGCCCTTTCATTTGATACACTCGGTAAAGATTGCAAAACTTTAATTTTTAAATTTTTGCCCCAAAAGTGAAGCTCATATTTAAAATGAATTAAATTATGTTAGACGTTGGTGTTTGGGTCCTATAAATCATAATGTGTACCAAATTTCAACTTAATCGTTCCAGTGGATTCAGAGCAAATCGGCTGTGACAGACGGACAGACAGACAGACACACGAGTGATCCTATAAGGGTTCCGTTTTTTCCTTTTGAGGTACGGAATCCCAAAAAACGTACTATGGATTATCTACGTAGCGTCTCAGGGCTTATTTCTGGATTCTGAAAGCTTAACCTGTTATACCTGATTTGCTAACAAAGATAAAAACCGGCCAAGTGCGAGTCGGACTCGCGCACGAAAAGGTTCCGTACCATTATCTATAAAAATGACAAAAAAATCACGTTTGTTGTATGAGGCTCTCATACAACAAACGTGATTTTTTTGTCATTTTTTAAATAATTATTTTATTATTCTGTTTTTTAGTATTTGTTGTTAAATTTCAACTGTCTAACTATCACGGTTCATGAGATATAGCCTGGTGACTGACGGACAGACAGACAGACAGATGGACGGAAAGCGGAGCCTTAGTAATAGGGTTCCGATTTACCCCTTGGGTACGAAACCCTAAAAAACATCATATTATTATCTATTGTACAATGTTAACGTTGTGAAAAATACATAAAAACGATTACGAATAATATTTATCTAATGTTTTTGCTGACAGGCCAAGGGAAAAAAATATAAACGTACATATACCTACATGCAATAAAAATAGGTCAGCGAATAAATTTTGCGACGCGACACGACATAAAGGCACCGCTCGTCCCGCGACACGCGGGGCCTTTGTGCCGTGTCGCGTCGCGCGATATGTCGCACTGGTATGTAGAAGCCTTTAAAAGATTGACAAGGCCGGCCAAAGTTTCGCGAATTTCTTCTGCATCACATTACAAGGACCACAGAAGACCCAGTTATCTCGTCTCGTCAAAATGAAAACAAATACTTTCATCGGATTTGAAAAACATAAAGGTATTCTTAACTTAATGTATGTTGTTATTATTATTATACTTGTCAAAAAATAATAGGCCCGTTTTGACATTTAACTTAAATCAATTTATCGTGAGTATCGAGTAGTTACCAAGTCGTATGGTTATTTCACTATTATTTTTACCGTTGACGCGCGTTTTAGAAACGTGCGTCGACGGCGCGCTTTTATCCTACAGAACAGACTGACTTGCGTGCGTATCGCGTCTGTATCGCTACAAACGCGCGTCGCCGGCGCGTTTAAAAAACGTGGTGTGAATAGGCCCTTTAACAACTTTATACACCATGTTTTATGCAAATAAATATTATTTCTATTTATATTTCCTTAGGTGTCTACCTAAGGAAATAGAAATAGAAATAATATTTATAAAAGAATCAAAATCTCAAATTAAGTATGTACTCAAGTTCATTCTTGTCTTGTGTTAAATTAAGTTTAGCTTTTCCATGAATGCAGATGCAAAGTTGATGTGTAACTGCTATGTGCTTGCTTCCCATAAAATCAGACTATCACAGTCCACTGTTGGACCAAAGTCTCTCCCAAGTAGAGCCACACGGCAATACCACATCATCCGTGTTGTGGCTATGCTTTACCGCAGTGTGCCGCATTGTGACTAGTGAACCTTCTACCTACATCTCTTCAATTTTACGTAAACATGCGTACACAGTCATGTCGTATAAACTTCGTTAAGATTCAGAACATGTTCCATGTGCTTTCTAGCGGCCACAATGAGGCAAATCTTCAGATATTTACTTTGTAAATCTTTTGACTATTTGGCGAAAACGTGGCCCTAGCCTCTTAAGACCAGCAGGCTTAGCACGAGAACCGTAGAGAAGGGTTTTGTCAACGGAAGAGTAGACAAAAATTACGTTTCCGTGTAGACAGTTGATAGTTTTCTACCGAGAATTGTACACAAGCGATTTATATTCTATAGTAAAGTAGAAATAGCTGAGACCGCAAAACACCGGGTATGAGTTAAGCCGTATAAAAGGTTACCTTTATCATGAAGTATCTCTTTGAATGGGTTTTTGCTGGGTTTCACTTTTACTGGGGAGTAAAAGGGAAACCCAGTAAAAACCCGTATCGTATAGGTTTTTGATTAACCGCTTAAAAACCCCTATCAAAAACCTATCAATGAGTTCAGCGAAAAATAAAAAATATTTTTTCCTTGCACGGGGTGGGGTTAAATTTCTGTTATTTTTTGCCTAGGACGCACCGTTTCAAGATATTTGAATTTCTATTTTTTTTATTAGTTTAAAAAAAATCTATGATCATTATTGCATGTACTAAAGAGTTCATTTTAGTTTGGCTACGTGGTAGCCATACCGTATGGACTTTTGATTAACCACTTAGAAAAACCCAACCAAAACCCGGGTTACCAAATATAAATGGGTTATAAATTAAGCCGTTCAAAAATGTTACCTTATCGTATGGGTTTTTGATATACAGCTTAGAAAAACCCTATCGAAAACCCTTTCAGTGGGTAACTAAAATGGTACCTGCTTAATACGTGTGAAAATGTGACTAGGTATAGGGATATAGGGGTGTGGATTAAGCCCACGTACGCACGGGGGCTTTTTACCGAGCACTGGATTCTGAACGCTCAGCTTGGCGCTTAGACTTGAAAGTCCAATGGTGCACTATTTAGTGCGCTAGGGTTGCGCTTGGTTGCGCTCTGTCGTTTGTTCCCACTAGTTCTACTGAACAGTTCTACGGTAAAACTAATGGGATTTTTGTCTCACTAGTACTACGATATTAGGTATAACAATATAGTAGAACTATTGGGATTCTCTATTCCCTCTGTTCCCACTTGTTCTACTGAACAGTTCCACGGTAGAACTAATGGGAGTTTTTGTTCTCACTAGTACTACGATATACTATTTTACAAAATAGTACAACTAGTGGGAATCTCTATTTCCCACTTGTTCTACCTGTTCCATCGTTAGAACTAATGGGATATTTTGTTCTCACTAGAAGTACTCAATGGAAGTAAAGTAGCAAATATGCTAGTCGTATCTCAATATTAGGTTTAAAAGACACTTGTTGCTCGTGCTGAGAGTTGAAGATCCAGTGGGCGTTTTACTAATGCCGCTTTAAAAAAGCCGTGCGCAAAGGGGCGAATAGCCTCTTTGACCAGCAGCGGGATACTATTATTATTATTGACAGTTTTTCGCTTCGGTCAACTAAGAAACGACCTTCTTTCAGTAACTTGTTAGCTACGGATTTTGGGCTACTGCTCGTCAACACTGTGTCTATTGAAGACATAAGTACCTTCATAATGCCTCTTTCATCACTTCCGGTTAACTTAACAGACAGATAGTTTTCTTTATTTTTAACCGACTTCCAAAAAGGAGGACGTTCACAATTCGGCGGTGTTTTTTTTTTTTTTTTTGTGTTTTTGTTACGCGATTACTCCTTCAATTATGGACCGATTTAAAAAAATACTTTTATTGTTTGAAAGGATATACTGACGAGGTAGTCCCATTGCCACCACATCAGAATCTGATGAGGGGATCCCATGGAAATCGAGGGTAAATCTCAAATTTTATAGGCAAACCTACAGCGATTTGCGTATTTTTTATAGTAACTCGTGCATTTGCTCTTGGAAAGCACCATTTGGTGAAGTGGAACTGATGATGGAGACCACAGATGGCCACCGGAGCAATATAATAATGAGTAGGTACCTATTTGACGGTTTGCGATTATGCAATTTATGCTCGTCACTATGCATATGGTGAGTGGCAGTTCTGCTGGTTCTTACCAGGAGAACTCCTCAACAATCAACGTCCCAGCATCGGGAAAAGCAATATTTTGTAAAAGGTGATGAGCAGTTAACATTAGGCTATTGTAACTTAGATAAATTCAAAACTGACCCACTAAAAAGTTTTATTTATTTATCTAGTAGTTAAAACTAGAAAAAACCATACATAATCAGCCTATAATGTTCCCACTGCTGGGACACAGACCTCCTCTTTCGTGAGAGGGAGTGGGCCGTAATCCACCACGCGGGCCCAGTGCGGGTCGGTAGATGTCACATGTCTTTGAATTTTTAGTTCTAGAACATGTCGGTTTCCTCACGATGTTTTCATTCACCGTTTTGAGAACAGTGGTGATGAAATAATTTACACAAAGTAAAGCGCCTGGGTTCAAACCCACGACCTACTACGGCTACTCTTAAGTCGAGGCTGTAACCACTGGGCCACTGCTCTCTAAAAACCATAACACTTATTATTTCCAAGCACCCCATAGAAATGTACTCGTAACATTTCCTTATTGAATTCATATTCTTTTCAATCCGTCCACAACAGCGTTGTAGATTATAAGTTATTTAACTCTTATAGAACGTTTATAAGGGTTATCAGTTTATCACACTTAATAAGTCTCATTATTATATCTATTGCGAGCCTGGATCTAAGAGAGTGACGTAATTCATTCTAATCTTCAAAGCTTTCTTTTGTCTGGCGAAATCTTTTGTTTGACTTTTTTCTTGGCGTAGTGATTAAAAGACAAAAGTAATGTGTATAGAGTGACACAGTGAATTGTTTTTGTTGAACTATGATAGGATTTATTTATTAAAACGTGGAATAATAGATAAGAAAGACAGATTTTACTAAGTAAAATAGACAGGATACTACTAAAAAACGAATAAGTACTAAATAGGTAACATATTAAACTTGCATAGTATTTAGCTGGGCGATAGAATTTATTTGTAATATCTTTTCCGCTCGAAAATAAAGAAAACTGTTAACACTTTTCACAAGGATTGTTATACCACGTAAAAACCACACTAATATTAATATTATATAGGTGAAAGTTTGTGAGTGTGTGTGTGTGTGTAAAGAAAGAAAAGAAGGAAAATAAATTTATTTGACCCCGGTTAAGGCACACAATATTCACACAAAAACAGAAAAAGCTACGCTATGTTGTGTGTGTTTGTTACTTCTTCACGCTCAAATGGCTTGACCAATTTTGATAAAATTTTGTGTGGAGGTAGCTGTTATCCTGGATTAATATATAGGCTACATTTTACCCCGATATTTCCACGGAATCGAGACTTACGCGGGTGAAACCGCGGGGCAAAGCTAGTACTATAAAAAATTATAACATCACAACGTGGGCGTACATATTTGGAACAAAACAATTATATACCTAACGAGCGACGTCAAGGTTACTGAAACTTGATAAATGAATGGGAATTTGTAACATGATATCATTTTTAATCTAGAATATAGCTTGACAAAATGTTTATGTAGATACTGCGTAGATTCATCAATTAGAGGAGTGTTGGAACTGAAGATGATCTGGAGCACTTACACCGCTACTAACCCACACCCCGATAATTGCGCACCACACTTGTTTGCAATCTCGTTCCGAGAGATTTTGAATGAAATAGAAAGAAAGAAGAAAGAAAGAAAAATAATTTTAATTGTCACAGAAAAAACGTGCGTACCAGAGTCCGGAAACTTGTTTTTAAAAAAAGAAACTTAATTAATCTGGAAACAGAGTTTATTTATAATTATTAACTTGAAATAGAATTAAATTGAATATAGAAATAATATGATTTAGGACTTCCGACCCGTACCGAGGTTCAGACCGAACTGGCGTCCAAGCCTAATGAATGATGCTTCTAAGTCAATAACTGCTGACTAGGCAAGGCGTCAGCAAGCCATCATCAGGTCAGCCATTCTACTATCATTGGCAAGGTATAACAGTACGAAAAAATAATATGTAATAAACTCGAAGGTTACACAAAACAGATCTAAGTACTATCACAAACAAACAAATATTCGGAAGCTGCACGTCATGACTGTGACAAGAAGGCTTGCACTCAGCATGATGCTATGCTATGGGGGACCCACAGCACAGCGCTGATTTTCAGTGGTCAACCGAAAAATACGTACGGAACCCAAGTCAGGTTTGATGAGTTGTACGAGTACATAAGTAAATAGGTAAATACATAATCCAGTGCTTCATCATCATCATCAACTGACTAGCATTTTCCCAACTATGTTGGGGCCGGCTTCCAGTTTATCTGTCCAGTCTGTTTTGTATGGACTTGACCTCCACAACCCAGTTACTGGGTACCCGATACCCCTTGGTAAGACTGGTTGTCAGACTTTCGGGCTTCTGACGACTGCCAAAGAATCACGAATTATATGTGAAGACGATTCACCTAGAATAAAATTACTATACCACAATAGGTAAAAAGAATTAATAATGAAGCAATGACAGATTAATTAATTATGTGATAGATACATGGTGCTCACATATTTACACACATTGTAAAATAAAAAAAATAAAAAACGTTTTCCTAAAAGAAATAATAATATCAGTGTGCGAGTTTAAGGTAATCACAGAATGTAAAATAAATGTCATAAAAATAATAAATTATACAGTTAAAATAGCAATAAGTTAGATTTTGTCTAGACTCTAGATTGTCCTATGGAGCTGGACCAGCATGTTTCCAAGCGTTCTTATCTTGGATATAATCCTCTAATTTGTAATAAGCTTGTTTACAAAGTGTACTTTTAATATGAGTTTTAAATTTTCTTTCATTTAATTGCAATATATCACTTGATATTTTGTTGTAACATTTAACACAGTACCCCACAAAATAATGAGTTTTAGTAGCGTAGCTCGTGGTGACGAGAGTAGGTATCAACCGTTAAAATACCTTGAGAAAACCACAAAACTATACACATAAAACGAAAAAAATAAACATAATCAGCACAAAAATAAAGCGATTATGACAATCACGAACGGTAAGAATAATTACCTGAAATAACAGTGTTTTGCGTCGCCGACGGCGCGTTCGTCACGGCAAGCAGAAAGAACGCGATCAGAGTCCTTTGTACGCACACTTCACTGTACATTTTGTTATATTTTCTAGCTAATAATAACACTAACATTAATGATAATTTACATTCGGACTATGGTAGATTTTTACTAATTTATTATTACTATCAATTCGTTCAGTTGCGTTCGGCGGCGCCGTGATCTGTAACAAGAAGAAAATTGGGTTAGTTTTAAGGTTTCAGACGATGTGACTGTGACACAAATACAGAATTAATTCGGTCTGACAAGTAAAGAAGACGGCTAACTGCCATTCTGAGATATTGACATTACGGAATACAATGGAATTGGCTTAGAGATTAAAAAAAAAACATAAAAATAAACTTTGAAAAACAGAATAAAAACTGTTATAAACCGTTACTAAAAAGTTCGAAATGATTTTAAAACGATATCATCGGCAATAATTAATAACGTATTTGTTGTACAGGGAATACCGCTGGATGGCGTGTCTGTCACTTAAGCGTTAATCTACCTTCGGAATAGACACATCGGGTGCCTCCGTGCCCCCTGACACACGATTAATTATTTGTACGTGTGTTTTTGGTCGCTACATTTTGTATGAGGCGTGAAATTTGATATTCAGCCGTGGCTTGTTTGTTTTAGTTGGAATGAAGATATTGAGGCATGCTCGGGTAATTTCAGGAATTTAACCTGGACAAGATTTTTGACTTCATTTTCAACCTAGACTTTTCCCAACTATGTTCGGGTTTTTAGGATGGGTTTGCTCTTAAACTTAGTCTAGGTCAGAGGTGACTAATAGATCCCAAGATCCCCGGTGCAAGTGTGGGAGGGGAACACTGGGGTGGTTTTCAGTCAGTATGAGTCTGACAGACCCCTCCGCCCGCCCCGGGGCGGAGGACATCCATGAGGATTTTACACCCCGTGAACAAAAAAAAAAGTCAGAGGTGACAGAGACAAAGTCGACGATGGAGTGAGCTTACCCAGAAGAAGCCTGTTCACTCTAACTCTGAAGAGATTAGGGTTGTGTGCGTTCGGAAACACAAACGCAGGTGGAGAGTTCCACTCTTTTGCTGTGAGCATTATAAAAGACATTTGGAAACGCTTAGTGCGAATTGTTAGAATAGCAACCAGGAAAGGATGGTAACCTGCAGTGTGTCTAGATGTCCGATAATAGAAGGGGGCCGGTGGAATGAGGTCGTGGAGTTCTTGGGCACACTCACCAACAGTACACTCTGTATAAGACCGACAAGCAGGCAACCTTGCGGCGATGGGCCAAGCTGTGATGATTGGCATCCACCAGTTTTACGTCGCCAATGAGCCTCTTAGCTCTGTTGTTGGCTTCCAGTCTAACCAAACGTAGCTGAATAAGGACCAGTATTTAACAAGGAGCGCCTGTCTATCTGACCTCCACATCTCAGTTACTGGGGAACACGATACCCCTTGGCAAGACTGGTTATCCAGTTTTCATTCTTCTGAATACTCTTAAAACGACTGTCAAAGATCTACGAAGAAAAAAATAACCGCTCAAGAGCGAGTCGGACTCGCGCACCGAGGGTTCCGTTCGAGTATATGATGTTGATGATTTCTGAAAAACTGTGCTATTTAGAGACATGGTTTTATTTTTCCTGTAATCTTTACATAAGCTTCTATCATATAGAATAATTTCAGAAGTTTATCTCTGAAAACTTCGGAGATAAGGGGGGGGGGGGCGGTATACTTTTTCACATTTTTCATTAAAACTCGGACAATATGCCACCTAAAAAAAAAATGTTTGAGAATGTGCAAACAGCGTTCTTTCATATGATACCCCACATGTCCTAGCAGCCCCACTTCAAATTTTTAAGAGCCCCTTTCAGTCCCTTTTGCAAAAAAGATATATTTTTTAAAATTTATTTCTAGCTTGCAAAATAGTTGGGCAAACGTCATCTAAAACTATTCTAAATTTCAAATTACACAGACAGACTTAGTCTCACCTTACCATTTTGGTTCGGAACCCTAAAAAGAAAGAAAAATTGTTTATTCCGCACAAACAAGACACACATTACAAAAATAAAATAAAAATTGACAAAATACACACTCTAAGGAAGGATACAAACACGAGGACTCGAAGGATAGCCGAGATCAACTGATTAACGTGCTCTCCGAGGCACGGCACGACAAGATTTCGATTTGTTGGTAAAACATTGTCTTTGAGATTTTTCACGCTTACATTCGTCAGTCTCTGGATTCTGGAGTCTTTTTTATTTACAGAACCGTGTCTGGAACAACTCGCTTTCTTGGTTGTCTTGTCACGAAGAAGTGTCGGAGCTGTGGAAGACATACGACGTTTCATTTATGACGGTTGATATGGAAGATGGAAGGCCGACAGTTAGACAATTATTTTTGTTTTGACGGCATGGTTGGTGCAGTGGTTAAGCGATTGACTGCTGCGCTGCGTGTCGCGGGTTCGATTCCCGCACGGAACAAATATTTGTATGACCTACAATTAGTTGTTCCGGGGTCTGGCTGTTTGTGTATGTGAGTTTAAATGTTTGTAAATGCACCCACAATACAGGGGAAAATCCTAGTGGGGCAAAGTTAAAAAAAAATAAGCTTACTTTAAAATATCGAATTTGGCCAGTAACGTTGTGAAGATCACAACAATAAAGTATATCAAATATTACAGCACAAAATAAAACTTTACTCGTGGAGCGGTTACTCTATCAAGTTGTTTTAGTACTGACCAACTTGTTCATTAGTAATTGACATCAAATGCTATGTTCCATTTTATAATAAACACCCACTCAAGCCAGCTACAAGTTATTCAATTCAATTTCATCAACGAAATGCAGAACTTTACGACCAGATTTATTACAACCCAATCATACTTGCAACCTTGTTAGAGAACTTGCAAGCATGATCATAAGTTCTAAGCTAGCTCTAAATTATCCAGCAGACGTATTACTGAAATCTTTTGAATAGTTCTCGCGTGTTTCTCGAACGTTACGTATAGTAATAAAACTAGTTCGAGTAACTTGCCGAAGCTTTTAGGACCGCATCAAAAACATTAGAGATAAATGAAATTGGATATTTCGCTGAATACACCGTTGGAGGTAGATGTTTTAGGTTACAATCCAATGAAATGTTTGATTATGGAAATGTTTTTCATATTACATAACATAACATTACGCCTATAATCTCCGTGGTGTTAAGCAGATGTAACTAATAGTAACACCCACATTTCGCCAGTTTTGTTTAAGTCCAATGTAACAGGCGGTGAGCCTAATGCCATTAACCGCACACAAATCGATATTCCGGGCTGCTACTAAGAAATTTCTGATGAAACAACCCAATATCTCTTTGCCCAACCTGGGAATCGAACCCATGACCTCATGCTCAGCAGTAGCGCTTGAGACCACTAGACCAACGAGGCAGTCAGGTCTATATAAAAACATAAAAAGTAATTCTAGGGTGGTTATTGTAGGATAAGAATGTATGGAGGCAGAACAATGTCATTTATAATATGACTGCGTTTAACGAAAAAGGTTAAGACGGAGATATATGCCAGTGACCTTGAGTGGTTAGCTTGCGTGTTCTGTACTAAGCTCACGCAACGCGTGGTACGTTCAGCCAGTAATAGGACTCGCCCATCAAGGAGCGCTGTCCCCAATTTGACGCATTATTAATTTATTATACACAAACCAAAAGGTATTTTAATAAAACGCGTATACTAAAAGATCAATGATTAAATTATGAATAAATTGGTGAAGGTTTCAGAAAAATACGCTTGGTAGATTTTGCACCATTCTCAGTTTTTTATCCGCGTTAGACATAACTTTACAAATTAATTTCACTATGTAATATAAACATAATCTAAAATATTTACATACTAAGTTATTGAGAAAATGCTTTAATTCAACATATATTTTTTTCAAACCATTAACACTACTCGTTTAGACGTGATCTTCAGTATAAAATCATTAAAAGTCGGTTATTGTCGCCTTACTACGAATCTAAGATTACAACAACATAGGTCGAAATAAGAATTCCCTAGGCCATTAGCATAGCAATTCCATAAGAAACAAAGTTAATGGTGAAAGGTACAAATAAACTAATGAAATAGGTACCAATAGCATGTAAAGTCTGATAAGCCATGAAACAAACAAATGGTTGCGATTATTTCCAAGGGCATCTGTTGTGCCGGTTAAAAAAGCAAGATTTAAATAAGCTTTCTTTTATCAGTTTTCAAGGTAGAAATTCTGAACATAATAATTATTAACTTTGCTGGTGCGAGTTGAACTCCCGGAGATCGCGCAATAAGAGATTATTAGTTGTATCTCATTAGTGAAGGCTTGATAAAATAATAATAAATCAGATGTAAATGATGACTACTAATCTTGAGCTCTCTTGGATTCCAATGTGAAAGATATTATCTAAATCTAAACTAATTTTATAAATAAAAAAGTAAAATTTATTGTAAGACGTAAGAAATAATAAAAAAGTGTTTTTTTTTTATAAACCGTTTTCAAAAATTCTCTCACTGATTGAAAATTTCTCTATTGCCGTGTTAAGGCTTCAACGACACGGCACAAAGGCCCCGCGTGTCGCGGGACGAGCGGTGCCTTTGTGTCGCGTCGCGTCGCGCGACAAGTCGCCCCGGTATGTAGAAGCCTTTATAGATGTTTGGTGGTATGAGGAACAGGGTGTAAAGTTCTGTCATCCACCATAGAAAAGGGAGGATCCTCCGACCAGACGGGTGTCGTGTCTGGTGGGCAACTGCCCGACGGTTGATGTCGGGACGTTGTATATATGCTAGTTGCGTGGTAAACTCTAATTGCGCGATGCAGGATTTTGCGTGACGTCAGTGTGACGCGTAGTTCGTATGTGGCGATGTTGATGCCGCTACAGATGTTTTATAGTAACATAAAGTTGGCCGGCCATGTGGTGCCGGACGTAAACAATAGCACCATCCTATTTCTTCCCGTGGGTCTCGTAAAAGGCGATTATGGGACTTACTAGTGAATAGGCAGCAGCGTTGTCTATACATTTTAACACCGTAGTGCGATCGCCAACCCACTTTCCAAGCGTGGCGATTATGGCAACACCCCTCCCCCCTTTGGGGGAGGCCTATGTCCAGCATTGAACGTCTTTCGGCTGAAATTATGATCATATAGTTAACTTCCCCACAGACGGGAGTCGCGGGCAAAAGCTAGTCAATAAGAGAGAACTCGCCAACATTGACACAAATGAATGCTTACAACTTCTTAAATGAAAGAACTATCTCTATTATTTCTGTACTGAGCAAACTTCTGCAAAGTAGGGCACTGTTCATTTTGGCGTGACGGCGGGAAGTTAAGAAATATACAAAACTGTCACCCGTCTCAAACATGAGGAGAGGGCGGAAGCTAAATAAATATTAATTTTATTCGGAGTGTTGACTCCAGACGTCTTGTGGCAGCTAGGGAGTTCTAAATATCATACATGTGGAAATGTAGGTATTTAAATAATGGTTCTGTTGTAAGTTTCAGTTTAAATATCATATATTAAATGTTTGTTATAATAAGATTTAAGTTTAAAACGGGTGACATTGAAAATCTCTTACTTCTGTTTGTAATTTCGATACAGGTTTTACAAAAATAAGAAGGATAAGTGGGTTCTGTTGACATGTAACACAGTCAGTTTTTTAAAGTTTTTTAAATCTTGTTTAGTCACCAGCTCTCATTGTGAATTTACATAATGTTTACATAAACGTAGCAATATTTAAAAAAAAATGTAAGCCGCCACGGGACGCCTGGAAGATGTGGAACATCGAAATCAAACAAACAAACATCGAAAAAAGGTCAGGGTTGCGTAGTGGGGGGACCGCGCGTGCGGAGTGAGCGGTGAATCACCACGCGGCATGCGTCACCCCGCCAACAATCGGTTTTACGTGCGCCTATAGATGTTTCACATTAAAAATGTCCACGTAGTCGGCTTCATTAATATGTATACCCATACCAATTTACAGCTTTCTAGTACTAAGAGTCTCTAAGCTAAGCCGCGGACAGACAGACAGACAGGCAGACGGACATGGCGAAACTTTTACTACGGAACCCTAAAAAGAATAAATATAAATATTCTTATGAAACAATTTGCAAAAATCACTTTTCAACTTCAAGACAAATAGCAAATCGTTTCATGGAATATTTTTCTCGACATTCAACAGAAAGCTCCAGCAATTATTTTATTTTCGTAAACAATATTTTTTTACATGAAATAATACTTTTAGTTTCTAGTTGCTTAAACAATTTATTCACCTCCACTGTTTTTCTTTATAGAATAATTAACTTCCGAGATAGTCATTAAACTAAATTAAATACACGTCTTTGCACTCGGGAAGTAATGCTATGTCTAAAATGTCTGAAGGTGGAAACTCCTGGAATAATTTACTAAGTTTCAGCGTATGTTTCCATAAGATGCGACAGAGGTATTTTGGTGTTAATGTAGGGTATCCGTAGCCACAAGTTTATAAGCCTAAGTAATACGTAACACTACAAATACTGGGAACGAAATCACCAAATTGTTTGAGCCTGTATGTTTATTCAGCTAGATATATTTCATCCATTTTATGGTGATAATTAAGACACATTGTGCTTAGAAAATGTTTGAGCTTTGGCACAGCATAGAGTCGGTTATTCGATTAATAACTATAAAATAAAATAGTTCTTTATTTCCAAAAAAGTGACAACATTGTTACAAGCATTACATTTACATAAACAACATACAGAAGTAATGGCTCCCAAACTAGGTTTATACCTGTGATTTGGGAGTCGTTCCTCCATTATAAATTCATTAGGTATGTCGTTGGTTATAAACAAGAAAAATTGTGAAAAAGAAAACAGAGGTTACTTTTTTAGGTAATCAGCATGAAGTGTGTGTGTGAGTATCTGTGTATGAAGATGATATGTTTGTGTTGCACTATTGAGTAGGAGAGAATATAAGGTTTTCCACTTCATCGTAGTTTTTTTCCAGCAAACCACGCTCTCACTACGATTTTACATGTGTGTAAGTTAAGTTTTTAACTAATCTGACAATTTTTCTTATGAAAAGTATCATGTGTAAAAACCGGCCAAGTGCATGTCGGACCATGCACTAAGTTCCGTAGTTGGGATGAATTTATCCCAAGAACAAACGTAATATTGTAGTTAAAAAAAGATGTTCTCGCATAAATTCCAACTGAAAATGTAAGATTTTACGCACAATCTTGAGTGATTTACCATGTTATTTTAAGACCATAAACGTTTTATAGGTTTCCTGTAATTTATATGTATAGAACTATTCTCTGTATTTTCTTCAAAATTTTAGGGTCAGCAGATCCGGAGAAAGGTCAGCGAATGGTCGATTTACATATATTTTCTTTAATAATTTTGCAACTGATTATTTTAATGAACTGATTTTTTTTTTTGGCGAAGCAAACGGAGTATGTAAGGAGCGTAGCGAGTGGCGTTCTATAGTTTCTGCCTACCCCCATGGGAAGAAGGCGTGAGTGTATGTATGTATGTATTTTAAAATTATGAACAAAATATATTTGAAATCCTCAAAACAAGTCCTTTCATATTTCTATGTTACACGGTACAGCTTGGAAAACCCTTTGTTTAATTTTCTAATTCCCCCAAAAAGTGAACCCCATAATCAAAATACATTTATTTACGTTCCACTTTTGTGTTTGGGTCACAGAAATTCATATAAGTGTACCAAATTTTAACTAAATCGGTCCAGTAAATTCGGAGCAAATCGGCTGTGACAGACGGACAGACTAACATTCAGACACACGAGTGATCCTATAAGGGTTTCGTTTTTTCCTTTTGAGGTACGGAACCCTAAAAATCGTAAGAGAGTTTTGGCGTAGAATTTTCATCCTTGATAAGCTCGCGTTTGACTACTATCTCATTTTGTGGTTATCTGTGTGATGAGTTTAGCGATGGTCCACAAACTTACCTAGAAATAATATTTTTAATAAATTCCTATTCTATATCATACTAATCCAATAAAGCGACCTTAGTAGTCTCGTCCTAGCTCAAAGGCTACATGAATCATAGAATTGGGTAGAATCTTACTTGGAAAGCGTAAATATTAAATAGTTACCTATGACATTTGGACGTTCATAGCTACTAAGGTAAAGAGAGAGGTAATATTTTATGCAATATTCTATTTCATAAGGTTCGAAGGTACAGTTTACTTGATCTTTGAAATTGAGGAGTGAACATGAAAGGGTTTTTTTATTAAAAAAAAATACTGTCTTTTGGCAGAATCGAGGATGTAATAATATATTTGGCAGGTTAGTTCATAGTACACCGTTTAAAAATATGTAAAAAAAAACACGAAGACGAAAGATCTGCAACAAAATACATAGGCAATAATCAAAGAGTTGTGGCTTGAAATTTTGTTAATAATTTAGGAAACAACGTACCAGCGTTTTTAGTATGATTCCATTATTTTAAGCTATGGATATGTTTTTTCTGCTAATTGTGTAAAAATAACAACAGTTTTTTTTATTTGCTATATTTTTATGGTATTATAAACAGCGTGTAAAAGGCAGATGTGGTTAAATTTAAGAATGAAACTAAAAAACTTTGTCGATGGGACCAACATCGTAATCGCGAAAAAAATATCAAATGTAACCTACAAAACTTCAATACCTACTCGACCCAAATATAATAATAATAAGTTTTATTCACAAAAAATACAGAAACACATTTACAATGTACCTACATTAAAATTCATTAAAAGTTGCTAAATCTGTACAAAATGTATATAACCCTGTCTCTTATACTAGGACAGCCTGTATTTTAAGAGACAGTGTTTGGCCAAATAATTATCTAAACATGATTTAATACAACAAAATGAACGGTGTTGATGTTATTAAACTTCTGTAACTTTGTTATGTGTAGTGTAATGTAATGTAAAGTGTAAATGAAATGAAATTAAATGAGATGTCGTGTATTATACACGTTTGAGTTTATGATTGGGGAATATAATTGCCTAATTGTGTGCATTTTTATGTAAAAGCTGTAAGACTACTAGTGCCTACTGTGTTGGATTACAAGGTGATGTGTGTAAGCAAATACTCCGTGTAGGCATAGTCCTTTTGTAGTAGCCACTCTGTTAATACGGATTTAACTTTGTATGTGTTTAAGTTTAAAATATTTAATAGGGAATTAATTTTTTGGTATGTGTGTACCTAATATGTAGAATTGGTGTTTTGCGAAGGTGGTTTTGTGTTTAGTTCTAGGGAGGAGATTATTTGGGCAAATATGCGAGGCATATTTAGGCAATATATGGGACACGCTGTATACACAGACAAATCATACCTGAATAAATAACTTCATGTAGTTAGTCGAGACCGAGGTCGCAATTACAAGCAGGACACATTTGTAGATTAATCGATCAATACCTATATCACATTTAATAGTTACTACACATGAGACATAAATTATTTTACTACCGATATACTCTACTATCGAAATCACATCCTTAGGTACTACAAAGTTACACAATACAGTTAATGTGGTAAAGTTTTGAGTTCGAATATTGACTCATTAAACTGGTGAGAAGACCCTAAGGGCCAATTCCGAACGAGAGCACTATTTCAACCTTAATAATACATGTTTAATAGTCAAAATGTCAATTCAAAGTCCCGTAACTCGACAGAATTTGGTTAAGGCAGATGCTTCTTGACTTTCTCGAAGTTTAAATCGTTTCAATAAACTCTAGATAAATAGAACTTTGATAAGTTTAGTTTAGATTGATACGAGAGTTGAATGGGGGATGATTTGATTCTAAGCATTCGCAGAAACTAGTCAAACATTTTTGTCTCGTTCTCTGTTATTATATTGAGCTATAAGAGAATAGATCATTCATCCGCGAACACATCACAGTGAGGCTTAGCGTCCAAGAGAGCGTTGAGCGCAGAGAGTGTGCGAGGGACAGGAGACTGGGCTCGAGCGACGGTTTGACTCCAAGGCACGGCGAACAATCTGTGCCTCCTGCTACGGTTATAGTTCATCGGAGCAAAAAGATGGGACAATTCGTCACGCAACTCAGGAGCATCTGTTTTTCCGTGAAGGATCTTACACATATTAATAATTTGGTCATTCTTTCTTCTAACCTCGAGAGAATTATAACCTAAACAGCCTGAAAGAAAGTTCGAAGGATACATAAACGGATAATATCCATTCAAACGTTTATATAGATACCTAAGATAAGCCTTTTATATCTTTTCTACCTATCATATTATAAAACGTCCAAATAATAATCACATTAGCCGTAGAACCGATGACCGTTGGGAGACGTGTTCTTGAGTGGAGACCACGAATAGGCAAATGTAAGTTAGGATGCCCTCAGGCTAGGTGGAGCGACAATCTTCGCAGAGTGGCTGGTGGCAGCTGGATGAGAGTTGCCAAGAATCGAGCTGAATGGCGTGCAATTGGAGAGGCTTATGTCCAGCAGTGGACTGCTGTGGGCTGATGATGATGATGAAGCAAAAAGACTAGTAACAACTTTATATACTTCCAAGTCAATTTAGAACGTCCGGCCTGCACCAAGTGCATATGCACGGTAGTGCAGTGTATTGGAGTCTCTCTGAGTGATCGAATCTGGAACGAGGTGATGATAAAACGTCCGGTTTTGAGATCTTTCAAAAAACCTTTTTCCAAAAACCCCACACAAGTCTTAGTAGTCACTGCTCAGAACCTATTAATCATTCATAAAATCAATCAAAAAGATAAAGAGATCGTGTTAGTTAGTGGCCCATACAAGTTTATTTCAGGCAAGCTCTCTTATTATGACAATTTATTGTTATTGATGTCTCTGAACTTAATTTATCATCATCAAATTTAATTAATATTTCCGCTCATTCAAAGTAATTGTTATAGATGACCTGTGATGCCGTTTATCATGTCATTTTACGAGGGGAAATTCTCATGGATAGGGCTTTTAGTAACTTAAAGCCTGTTCTTTCATATGCTACGGTGCAAGATTTCATCGTGCATACACCACTTCTCCGGTATAAACTTGCTACGCGTATGGTCTTGCGTAACGGTTGCGTAGCAGTTCGTAGCGGCTTTGTAGAAATTCGTTGCTAGTCACGCGATCAGGTCGATAAAATAATCATCGCAATTTTTTTATTGTATTTTGTATTCAAAGTCAAAGTCAAATTGTTTATTTCAAATAGGCACATATAAGGCACTTTTGAACGTCAATATTTACAAAAAAATAGAATTGATTCTAGTCGCCCCTTCCAAAAGGTAGTTTCGTATGGAGCAGAATGGGCAAGAAAATCCGGTACTCTTTTAAAATCTTGTACAATATTTTTTATAGGTACATTAATTATATAATTATATGTGAAGACGATACACCTAGAATAGAATTACTATACCACAATAGGTAGTAAAAAGAGTTAAGAATGAAGCAATGACAGATAAATTAATTATGTGATAATATTGTACGCTTTTCATTTGAATCTCTTTAGTCAATAATTCCAAACAAACAAAATCTAGCTAGTTTTTTGGTCAACTACCATCAAAGTTGGACCATTCGTTGCCAATATGCCGTCACTATGCAGTCAATGCAAATAACACGTTACACAATGTGTAGCTACGCAAAAATATGTCTGAGTTTTTTGTGAAATAATTGAGGTTTAGCTTATCATACGGTACCATCACATGATACGTATGATACTGTCAAGCGTATCATACGTTACTATGATAATTATTGTTATTATTGAATTAAAACTACAATTGTTTTTCTATAGAGCATGGTAAAAAGATAAGGACACTCCAGCATTATACTAGCTTCCGAAATGTAAATAACAGCGTAATTATCTCATCAATGAATAATAATAATTCTTAATAGTCAGCAATAAACTGTGGGTAATTTTAATAACCCTAAAAACACTTAAAATCATTTCTAAACAACATCTCACAAAATTATGGAACTTTATCACGGAACTAACTCTCAAATACTGCGATCTTCAAGACAATATTGTCGAGTCTTTTAACGTCAATCGTCAGATATTGTTTACGCGTTCACTCCATACAATAACATTAAATCTAAAACGACTATTATCAGTACCAGCCTACCTTATCTGAAATTTCTAAGGGAACAAAATAACAGTGAATAAGATAACAGAAATAAACGCTTATAAATAATATAATATAAGTTGGTGAGGAGAGTGGGACTAAAATAGCCATTTACAGTCGGAATACCGAAGATTTTGTTTGTTTCCATTAAAAAATAGAAAAAACAAGTAGAAATATATTATGCTGAGCTGAGGCCCTTTTGGCATTATAATAATTGTTTTCTGTTTTTTATAGTTTTAAGGTGTATTTTTTTGCTGTAATGCCAATAAACGCATTATTCTTTTCATTCATTCCAAATTGTATGTTTAGTCAAATAGGTATTATTATATTATTTTTGGGAAATAAATTTGACAGCGCAGCAAGTGGCGCCGTCTATTTTTGTTATGAAGTTACTGGAATCACCGAAAAGCTTGGATAAGAGTGACTCTGGCTGCTGACAGTCACTCTAGCAGAGCGTCGCATCGATGGTTGCGGTCTTCTGATGACGGAAGAAGATCTGAAGAAGATGGGTGAGCCACTGTCGTACCACGTCCATGACGAACTGGTATAATCCGGCACAATCCTAATGATATTGAAGCTGCTGAACCACTAATACGACGACCACTTCTGGTAAAGGCTATCCTACGCCGTTAAATATAAAAACTTGCTGCCGCGTTGGTTTAGTGGTCGCAAGCGTGACTGCTTTTTTTGTTATTTTTTTCTGGGTGGTAAATTATCAAATAACTTCTCCCGCTCTGGGCGGAGCTCCCGACGTGTCAAACTTTTACTGACTAAAACCCACCCGTGTTCCTTCATTTCCCTGTGTGCTAGGGCCACGATATCCCTTTCGGACAAACTCGCAACCCTGGCAGGAAGCGCGACTGCTGAGAGTGAGGTCTTGGGTTTGATTCCTAGGTCGGGCAAAGTGTTATTGGGTTACGAGTATTTCATCAGGAATTTCTCTGTAACAGTCCAGAGTCTGGATTTGTGCCCGATTGATGGCAAAAAGAACGCCTTCTATTTACAAACTGGCAACATTTTGGTGTACTATTAGCTACACCTCTGCCTAACCCTTTGATCAAAATAGGCGTGATGTTAAATGTACATCATCATCATTATTTCAGCCGAAAGACGTCCATTGCTGGACATAGGGCCTTCCTCAAAAAGGAGGGGATTTTCCATAATCGCCACGCTTGGCAGGCGGGTTTGCGATTGCATGGTTTTAAAAATGCATAGAGAACGCTGCTGCCCATTCTCTAGTAAGTCCCTTAGTCGCCTTTTACGACACCTATGGGAAGAAATGGGGTGGTGCTATTCTTAACGTCCGACAACAAACGGATTTCCGGATGTTAAATGTTATCACACTTAATATATATATAATATATAATCACATCACACTAATATTATAAAGGCGCAAGTTTGTGAGTGTGTGTGTGTGTTTGTTACTTCTTCACGCTCAAACGGCTGGATCAATTTTGATAACATTTTGCATGGAGGTAGCTAACACCCTGGATTAAGACATAGGCTACTTTTTGTCCCGATATTCCAACGGGATCGAGACTTCCGTGGGTAAAACCGCGGGGCGCAGCTAGTGTCATGTAAAACAAGTGGGCTTTAGTATTATAAGTTAACATTGTCTGGTACCTATACCATCTTCAATGTCATACGTATTTTCATAAATCTCTCTGAACTTTATTAAATGTAGGTTATACGTAGGTCTAATCCTGTATGATAAGCTGTCTGAACATAATAATGATATATTTTGATGTTTTGTATTACTTTACTTCATACGATCATAGTTAATCCTGATATTGAATATCAAGAGAGGAAAAATGTGCTTATTTTATTCTACATCTTGTAGGCTGTTTTACCTGTTGTTTGAAAAAAATCATCATCATCATCATTCCAGCCGAAAGACATCCACTGCTGGACATAGGCCTCCCCCAAAAGGGCTGCCATAATCATAACGCTTGTCAGGCGGGCTGGCGATCGCAGTATGGTGTTATAAAATGCATAGAAAACGCTGCTGCCCATTCTCTAGTAAGTCCTTTAGTCGCCTTTTACGACACCCGCGGGAAGGAATGGTATGATGCTATTCTTTACGTCCGGCATCATACGGAAAAATACAGGTTTAAAAAGTTAAATTCTGATTTTTATAGATACTTTAAGAAGCATTTGATAATCCATACTAATTTATTTTATTTATTTATTTATTTTTACTTTAACATAAAACGGCCAAAGGCCAATTACATTAGTTAAAGACACAACACACTATATTAGTACAAAAAAAAAACAAAAGAATACAGCTACTCCACAGTCATACGCTCATCTCACAATACTCCAGACATGTTGACAAGATCTTCTTCCATTCATCCGCGAACACATCACAGTGAGGCTTAGCGTCCAAGAGAGCGTTGAGCGCAGAGAGCGTGCGAGGGACAGGAGACTGGGCTCGAGCGACGGTTCGACTCCAAGGCACGGCGAACAATCTGTGCCTCCTGCTACGGTTATAGTTCATCGGAGCAAAAAGATGGGACACTTCGTCATGCAATTCAGGAGCATCTGTTTTTCCTTGATGGATATTACACATATTAATAATTTGGTCATTTTTTCTTCTAACCTCTAGAGAGTTATAACCTAAACAGCCTAAAAGAAAGTTCGAGGGATACATAAAAGGATAATATCCATTCAAACGTTTATATAGATACCTAAGATAAGCCTTTTGTACCTTTTCTAAGAGTAAAGTGTACTTCTTTTCGTGCGGGTTCCAGACGCATGCACTGGACTCCAGTTTGGTACGAACCAGTACATTAAAAATAGATTTAATAGCGCTGGTGTTGCTAAAATCTTTAGCATTGCGCAGAACGAAACCTAATCGCCTAAATGAATCATTTGCTACCGTTGCCATGTGATCTTGAAACGTTAGCTTGTTGTCAAATGTGACACCTAGATCCTTCATTCCAGATGTTCTATTAAAGCGCTACCATTCATTTTATACGTAAAGGTGATAGGGTTTCGTGCTCGAGTAAAACTCATGACGAAGCATTTGGAAGAATTAAATTCCATTTTGTTCTTCACACCCCACTCCAATATCGCCTCAATATCACGCTGCAGTGCCAGACTATCGACTTCAGAATTAATTTCGGAAAAGAGTTTTAAATCATCTGCGTATAATAAACTTCTGGCGTGATGAATAACTGAAGGAAGATCATTAATCATTATCAAGAAGAGAAGCGGTCCCAGAATTGATCCTTGACTGACTCCGGAACGCGTATGATAGGGCTGGGATTCATAAAGGCCCAGTTTGACAAACTGCTGACGATCGCGAAGATAGTCAGCGAGGAGCTGTAACAGCCCTGGGGGAAATCCGATGGCACATAGCTTTGCCAGCAGAATATCATTATTGACCCTATCAAACGCTTTCCGGAAGTCAAAGTACAAGACATCGACCTGACCCCCACGGTCTAATCGTTTAGATATGTAATCTACTAGGGTAAGAAGGTTAGTATTTAGAAAGAAAGAAAGAAAGAAAAGAAAGAAAATAAATTCTGAAACCATGTTGTTTTTTACATAATTACTGCTAACATTAGTATCACAATGGGAAGCCATTTCAACATCAAGTTGCGGAACATCGGGAAGATAAACGCTAACAAAGAAATCAGCGAAGGCATCAGCCGCATGAACACCTGCAAATTTTTCGCCGTTGTAGGTAACACTCGGCTCAAAACCACCTTTTGAGCGTAAACTGGTTATATGTTGCCAGAAATCACGTGGATTGGCTCTTAGATTATTTTCAATCATTTTGGTATATGATGCATAAGCAAGTGCCACCCGTGTTTTAAGGCTAGCTCTCAAATCTGAAAAATTCATACGGGCTACTGTACATTTAGTGCGCTTCCAAGCAGTATGCCACTTGAGCTTAAGTCTAGTGTCCTGAATTATGTCTTTTGTGAACCACACCGGATAACGCCTACTTGTGGTTTTAGGGCGTCTTTTCTTTGGTACACAAGCATCAAAAATGGAATAAATTGACTCATAAAAGTACTCTGTAGCTAAATATACATCGTCAGTCTGTACAACCTTCTCTCATGAATTCTTTGAAAGTAAATCAAAAAGCTTATCTCGGTTACATTTTTTGAAATTCCAGTCTTTATTGGTATCAATGTTACTTGGTTCAATGACATCAGAAGTACGTGTAGATTTAATTTTAATGTCGATATCTAATGGTGGGTGGTAATTGTCAGGTTTAACTATGCCATCCGTGACAGCGACAGAAGTATTAATCGTGCCAGCGTTCTCTTGGACCAACACCACATCTAGCATACCTCCATTCGAATTACTCACCACATTCTTCTCATTCAGGCAACAAAAAGATTAAAAGTAAGAATAATAGTTAACAATAGATAAAGAAGCACTATTCAAATTTAGGTCTCCTAAAATTAAAACAGATCCTTTTAAGTTAGATGCAAAACTTTCGACTTTACAAAACCAACGCATATAGTCCGCGTCTTTAGCACTTGGTTTAATGTAAACCGCACATACGTAAATAGTACGACCACACCACGCAAAACTTGCCCATAGATCTTCACCACAGTCTGTTTCAAATTCGCGGCGCCGTCGCAACACAACAGGCGACCGCGCGGCGAGTAGAACCCCCCCACACGGCGTGCCTCTGTCACGACGTAGAAGTTTCCAGTCTCCTGGTGATAGTTCCGCGTCTTCAACCGACTCATCAAGAAATGTTTCTGTTATTGCAACGAGATTATGCTCCATCAACAGTAAATTATTTCGCCACATACATAGTTTGGTTTTTAAACCTCTCACGTTCTGGTAAAAACAATGTAAGTTCGAAAGTTTATGTGCTACGAAAGGGCTGATTGTTGGCTGGTGGGCTAGGCTGGGGTTGTTTTCCGTTCAGGTTATGTAGACCGGCTGATATTTTATAGTTCACCCAGGGCCTAATCTTTGCGTAGACCGGCCAGACATTAGCTGAGTGAAACATTTCGAAGCTAGCAACTGGTACTCCTACCTTATAAGATTTGTAGTCCCCCTTTGACGTTAACATTTCAACCGAACATGCACCTGTACTTGCTGGACACAGCTGCTGCAGGTAGTTGCGTATCTCATCAGCACCCGTTTCCATGTTCCACAGATGCAAATATTTACGTGCTTCAACTGCCTTTAGTGATGTTACGGTAGGTCCAGCAATACCACTAATTGAAGCCATTTGTCGATGTTTCCGAGTTACAGTCGTCCATTGGGAAGCAGGCACCTTGAGGCTTTCACCGACGGCATCCAAGCTGGTCATTATAGCCGGGGTTGATTGGTCAAGCTTGTTAGACTGGCTAAGGTCAATGACCTCAGGTTCAAGTTGAGAACACGGGGGTAGCTGGGTAGTCGGTTGCGGTTTTTGTTGTTTCCGTTTCTTCAGTTTCCGCTGCTTAGACTTGACCATGCTTTTTGTAACTTCGATTGGAACAGAAGTGCTGTCAGTCGTTGTGGACGGCTCGGTAGGGATTGTAGCGACGCTAGGAGAGTTATATCTGACGTTGGTGGGTAACTCGAGTTTTTCTTTTAGGAATTGTATATGGGACCCATGACTCTCCAATTTTACCAATAATATTATCAATGTAAAAGTAACCTTCTGTCTGTCTGTAATATTTTCACGCCTAACCAACGGAACCGATAGTTAGATAGATAGGTAGCCTAGAGAAAAACATAGGCTACTTTTCACCCAGGATATTAAATGTATTTACAAAAAAAAAAACCCCCAGAAGTTGTAGGCGACAGC
The DNA here is from genome assembly GCA_948098905.1 of Tiliacea aurago. Classification (NCBI taxonomy): domain Eukaryota; kingdom Metazoa; phylum Arthropoda; class Insecta; order Lepidoptera; family Noctuidae; genus Tiliacea; species Tiliacea aurago. Next base: position 3,738,007 of record OX402579.1, on the reverse strand, counting down.
TAAATTTGTCCAAAAATAATAAGCCCGTTTTGACATTTAACTTGATCGATTTATCGTGAGTATCGAGTACCGGGTCGTATGGTTACTTCACTAGTTACGTCGCGATGGTCAATCGCTTCAAGATAAATGTCACAACGGGCCTATTATTTTTTGACAAGTATACTATACCCGCACTAATATTATAGAGAGAAAATATTTGTATTTTTGTTTGTAATTAATTAACTCAAAAACTACTGACCGATTTTTAGAATTCTTTCACCAGTAGAATGCTATATTATCACTAAGTAACATAGGGTATAATGTATAAAGATAACACGCGGGAGAAACTGCTGACGAAAGCTAGTAAAGAGAGGGAGCAAATTTATAAAAATCTCTGGAGCCACAGCTCCTATTAGAAAAAAAGTTAGACCATTTCAAAGGTACCGTATTCCAGATGGACATAGGCTATAATAGAATATACAAAAATAAGTACTAAATGATAGTAATGAAATACTATCCTAGTAATGAGTAAGTTATGCGGCCTACCAAAATGTCCTTTCTTTGGTATTGTTCGTTGAATCGTTGAGCTCCTCAAGTTCTGAGTTGAGCTGCACGACTACTGACAAATGCGTGCACTGACTGGACAGGTCCCCTCAATCTGTGTGATTCTTTCATCAAAAGATCATTTCAGGCACCAATCTACATGTCATCATACATCTACATGCCATCTACGGGTCTTCACATGATTTGACCAAGATTATGTCTGGACTTTAAAAGAGACCTCTTGAGTTTCTTTCGGCCTTTCTTCTCAGAGTAGTCAGATACGAAACGCCGGCCTCATCTAGTTTTTTTTTAAAAATATGATTGACGTGTAAAAGTGTTTGTACAAACCTACTTACAGAAAATAATTAATTTATCATTTATCTTGAATTCATGCAAGCCTAGTACTTTTTGTTAGTTTACTACTCAGAACCGGTGTGGGTTGCTAGTTATTTATAAATAGCTCCAGAATATCCTGGTTAAATTCATTTCTTTAGATTAAATCAAGAACATAACAATAATCACGAAACATCTTCCAACTCCATTTCGGATGTCCCGAGTTCACTGCCTTAGGTCACGCGAGGTCACGGTTATACACTAGGGTTGGGAAAAGGTCTTAAATAGTGCTGTCTCACTATGTTTCCAGACCCATTTTAAACTTTTAGAAAGGCTTTTAGTGCCTCCTTCGAATAGGTCCGTTGTAAAGTTTTATTTAGAGCAAAACTTACTCAGTTCTGATTGGTTCGTTGATCTAGTGGTCCTAAGTATGGCTACGTGGTTCTTCATGGAATCCAGGGTACGATTTTCGAATCAGGCAAAGTGTTATTGAGTTTTTTCATAATTATAGAATTTCTTAGTTACAGCCGTAGTTTGGATTTGTACCCCAGTCACTAACCGGCTTTCATAGGCTCGCCGCCTATGAAACAAAACTGGGGAAATGTGGGTGTTGACACATCTGCTTACTCTTTCGTGGAATACAAGCTTGGTGATGCTATATCACTTACTTAATTCTCACCGCCATCGAGGTCAACTAGCTGTCAATTTTTGCTTATTTATGGCAACCAGACTCTTGGGCAGTTTATTATTGTTATTTCTTTATAAGTTTAGTTCGGAACAAAAATACCATATAAAATTGTTAGTAAAGCTTAAAACTATGTTAGTACTTAAACCTACTTGTTTAATTAAATCAATCTATTTGTTTAACATTAAAAAGGACACCACCAGAGCTAGAATAAGGTACATACCTTATTCCAGTGCCCCACAATAGGACACTCAACCCTTTCCGTTATCGTGTTTAGAATGTTGTTGGAGCTGCCCCGCCCACGACGCATCAAGGAGGCCACTCTCTTACGCACTATTGCTCTAAAGCAGTCGGTGTTGGCCTCCGCAAACATCCCTGATGCACTACAGTGTCGCGGCAACCCCATCAACATCCTAAACCCATTATTGTAGAGGATCCGATTTATTAAAAACGTTTACAAAAAATCTTTACTTAAGGACTTTGCCTCGCAAACCCGTTTTTACGGTTTTTCTGTGGGAACGGAACACAGTTTGACAATTTTGGCAAGTTTTGGTTTGGTTTATTTTTATTTCAAAAATATTCAAGACAAAACGTTTGAACGCACGGAAGGAAATTTCCTCTGTTACTCAATTTCAGTGCCATAATACGGATGACGTGCGCCAATGCGGGAAATTCCGGGTGTCTGTACGTTAACGAGGGTTTGGAGACTTACGACCTTAATTATGTATATGAAAATATGCATTGTACCACTAAGTTTCAGCTACTAATCAAGCTAAGGAAGTTGTTAGTCAGCTTACGGAAGCAGTCCTTCTTAGTGATAAGCTAGGAATCTGTCTGTGTGTGTGCTAAATAAATGTGACCGTTAACATTCTTCAGAGTAAAGTAGTTTTTCCTAGGTCAATGTAAACTTCCATTAAGCGTTAGAGCTAGTAACTCCAGCCTTTATTCGAAGAGACTTTAACCTCTGCAACCATTAAGGATAAAAGTTTTAGCTGTAACATTATCAGGTCGATGCAACACTCTTGACATAATCCCTTTGTTACATCTCAGGAGACGGCAGCGCCTGTCGGTAGCTTAAGCGTGAGGTCCCGACTATGAGTGCGGCACTCCTTGAACACATTGTAAAGGAATTTCGCGTGACTACGACGAGATACGTATAGTCTGTTTTAAAAGTAGCTGATTATAATGTAAACAAATGGATCAGAAAATGCAGCTTTCGATTGTAATTTGGAGTACAACTTACAAATTGATGTGCTTAAATTTGAATATTTGAATATTTAAACCTGAAATTCTAAGTTTAAATCACCTTATAAATGTTTTTGATTGGACAATTGAGGATAATATTTTTAACCTCAGTTTTCGTCGATGATTTTTGAATTAGAATTTAATGATGAAACAAACAATAATTACACAGCTCTGCGATTTTTTTAAAGTTTTTTTTTGCATATGCTATTAATTTGGTTGTGATTGTCTTAAAAGATGGTTTGGAGAGAAACAACTACACGACAAAAACTAAAATAAAATTTTCTAAATTTTATTGAGACTCGGTTATGCTCAATAAAATTTAGAAAATTTAATTTTAGTTGCACGTAAGTCTAACAAATTTAATTCCCCATTTTACGTTATGCTGTCACTTTCTGGTTCGTTCCATTAGATAATGACAGCATTAATTTTAATGGGGAATTAAATTTAATGGATTTACGTGCAACTCGTGCTTGTGCAATTTACATAAAATACAAAAGTGTAAAACAAAATACAAAACAAAGAAAACAATCAATAACAACGTTGTGAATTTCAGTCAGTCCGAATCTTAGAATATTAATGTTTTAGTCATTATTCTAAGGTCCAAATGGCGCGTTTTACTTTATACTTACCACAGATTATAATTATCACGGATAGTCATATACTATGGAATGCTAGAGCATAGAGTATAGAATATTAATGTAGACTATGTTAATAATAAAAAAAACATTTGCGAATTTACTGCTACGAGTATAAAGTTTTTTTTTTACATAAGTAGACCATGGAATCTTTAACTCATGGAATCATGATCATGGATCATGGAATCTTTGAATCTTTAACACTTTTGAATTGTCACGGGGTCAGTCAGTCATAAAGAAGAAGCTTGCTCATTCTAAAGCTTAGTAAGTACCTACGGAGAAGAACGGGCAAGAAACTCCACGAACATTCTTTTAAATTTACATATTATTATGGTTACAAAATATTGGTTACATCATTCGTGTTGAAATTGTACATTGTGAGAACAATGCAAAACGTCAATAGCGTCCGTAATAAAAATATAAAAAAAAAATATTCATTAAAATAAGCCATGGGCGTTAAGAGATGACCAGTCCCTACTGATTGCGTCCGTTCGCAAACATGACGCATGGATTAGCACCATTCAGCTCAACCATTTTAAAGGAAGCTAAATGATCCAATATACCCGCCACCATCAGCGAGGCATTACAGTGAGCATGACATACCTACTCTCAGCCGCCAGCGGGCCCATTCAAGTCAATTAAAAGCGTACGCAGTAAATGGTAGCTTTATAGTAAGTACATCATAATATAAGCCATTATTTATTTACATTTATGCCATTAAAAAAAATGTGACTTAACACATTCAAATAAAGTTTATATTTGCAATAACAACAACATTTACCAGTTTCATAAAAAATTACTCAAAAAACTTTTTCATTGCAGACCTGTGTAATTATTGAAAAAAAGTTGTGAAGTGTGAAACTTTTTAATCCCTCTTAGTGAGTGGTTTCGTCAGAATTTAACCTGAACAGCGTTTGTTTACATTTACTTCAGCTATATTTGGAACGGACCATAGACTTACATGCTTATACTCGCGTGTGTCGTAAAAATGTAAGACCATTTCGTGTTTGCAAACGAGCTGACAATGTGCCACTGCTTATTATTATTCTTGTATACTCACACTTTGGAGCAGAGTTTCAAGTGGCACCAATATAATATACTGTTTCAGTCACGTAAGAGAACACGTTACAAAAAAAGTTACTTTTTCGTTTTTGGCGTTCAACGGCAACTAAAGGGCAGCAATTTATGTCCTGCCTATTGAGCGTGGTGACATGCTGGGCTGAGAAAATACGTGGATTACGTGCTATAGAGTTGATACAAGAAGAAGAAACCATGAATTCGGTAAGAAATTTCGATCGGATTGAAAGGGTTGTAACTTAGTAGAAGTTACGAACAAAATACTCTTTAAAATAAATATTGAGGATACAAAACTCATGCATATAATCCAAAATAACTAAGAGAAACACACCTACATTGTTGTTTAAAAATCTCAGCGCCGAATAAAATTAGCAGCGAATTTAAGATTTTTGTCTTAAGTCCCCCGACTACCTTGTATGAATCATTCTTATCTAGATGCTACACCGGATGATACATTTAATACCAATACCAAAGCCAAAAGATTACGGGCAAAACGACTTGTGACATGCCAAGACTAAACGACCTCTCCTCATAGATTTGGGTTAACGACGAAATGATTTTACGAATCGCTACCTTCTACAATAATCGAATATTTCCCTGGAATAGGCAATTAGATGGCTGTCTCCATTCCATTGCTGGGATTATGTTGTATGAAATTTGAATAATTTTGCATTGCAATTAGACATTTTATATGAAATAAACAGCAGTTCCGTAATACACAGGCAATATGCGGGGGATTTTTGTCTTCTGACTTTTTCGTTTGTGGATTTCGCTGGTATTTCTTTTATAGAAAGGTTAATGCTGATATTACTAATGCTGGATCTATTTTCGTGGATTACTGAAATTGTGATTTCCTTATGTCTACTCAGAGAGTTGTTGATTTACTGTCATCATCATTATCATTGACAGTCTTGCTCCACCCTTTGACTTTGTGTCTTGTCCACCTTGTTTTGTGTTTGTATGAGCCGAAAGGGCACCTTTTTTATGCCATCATCATCATTTAAGCCGAAAGACGTCTACAGCTGGACATAGTCCCCAAGCACCACCACTTCGATCGGTTCTGTGCTTCCCGCATTCAGCGGATTCCTGTGGTATTCACAAAGTCATCGGTCCAATTTGTGGGACGCCTTCCAACGCAACGTTTTCCAGTACACGGTCGCCACTCCAGAACCTGTGACCTATTCCAATTCCAATTTCCACTTATGTTTGGCAATTCTTCGAGCGATATCGGTTACTTTGGTTCTCCTGCGGATCTTTTCATTTCTGATTCAATCAAGTAGAGAAATTCCAAGCATAGCCATGCCATGCTTCTCTGTAATTTACTGCATTATGAAGTAAATCCTTTTAGTATGTTATTTGCAGTGAATCGAAGCGCTCCTATTTGCCACTTGTATTTCAAGAAACATCTGTACCTGAACACGAGCAGGCTTTGCCCGTGACTTTGCCAAAATAGAAGTTTGAAAACAACATTGAGTAGCAATTTAAATGCATGCCCACTTTTAAAATAACGTAGAATTTTTCTTGAAATTCCTGGAACAGCACAAGTGTGTAAAGCCATGTATTCACTGAGCAACAGTGTTTCGGATACACAGTTTCTGAAACATCACGTAGATTCCAGGAACAATGTTTCGGAAACTCCGCCGTCCACACAGTGTTGCTTCTGGTCATGTCGCCCGAGGGAGTAGTGTTATTGTGTGGTGCCTACATTTTATTGCATAATTCCATTTTTGTAATCCTTTGTCTCCCATTATATTCGTTTTTACTCAAATAGTTCTATTAATTTAAAAACAGTTTCGTCGTCCCACACTACAGCCATGTTTATAAACAAATGTTTCGACGCGTCCACACTAGCATGCATCTGTTGGGCAACTGATTTGTTTTCGGTGCTCCCCGTTGCAAGTGGAAAACATTCGATAAACACGTAGTGTTTACAAAAATAAAATTTTGTTTCAGAAACACGTAGATTTTGTTTCTGAAACAGAGTTTATAAACAATTGTTTCTCAGTGAATACATGGCTTAATAACAAGTGTTGCAACCAAACTAAGCTGAAGAGCTTAGTGTGATGCGTGGTACAAATCCGATTGCGGACTTTACACAGAAGTTACTCGGGAACGTGGTAACTGGTTAGCATTCGATATAGCACGAGTTTAACACCTAACATTTTGGTCATATTGTTGAAGCATTAAAATTAGACTATTGTTAAATCTCATATAAATTTAAAACTAGGTAATGCGTTGCAATGCCTTTTTCCTTTTTTATTAGCAACCTTCTCCGGCGCTCACACAATAACTTACTAAGTTTCATCACAACCAATCAAGCCATTTCCGAGTTTTTGCGAGACTAACACATGGCAATTTTTTATTTTTATTTATGGGTGCGTCTCATAACGTATAAACTCATTTGGTCTAATTTCATTTTATTATCGTTCACAAAATATAATAAACGAGAGTTATACCAACTGTTGATATAATTTCTTTGGCTATAACATTTATTTATTCTAAAACTTATTTCGTGTAACGTTGTTTGATATAACGTTTATGTAATCGAAAATCATTAGGCCTATCGTTTAAAATATATAATATTGCGATTAATTTAATTGAGCGTGCTGCGGGAGCGGCGTGACAGAAACGAATCGCTGCAAAACCGACTCCACGTAGTCTTGTCTGCCCTACCCCTGGTGTTATTTAAAATCGCGTAAGCGCGTAGGGGCGAGGCGGCCGGCGCGCTGAGGAGCAGGTGGTTTCAACGCTTGCCGCCGCGGCTCCGCCGGCCAGCAAACCGAAGCCTCGGTGGTGAGCGTGAAACACATCTGTGACGATAAGCTCGCATGGGACCGCTGTAGCCCTGCAGCGCCGGAGCCGTGACAGAAAACATGCCTGCTGCATGTTGCATGCTTGCTGCATGCTTGCTTGCTGCATGCTTGCTTGCTGCATGCTTGCTTGCTACATGCTTGCTTGCATGCTGCATGCTTGCTTTGCACGTTTTATCATATTAGACTAAATAGGTTTTATGTCTTTTGAGTGGTATATCAAACGATTTTATATTCAATGTATGTTATGCTTATAAAAATTTGTTGCTTTAAAATTATATCAATCGCTTATTATATTAACTGATCATTATATCAAATAAAATTATAGATTCAGTTGTTATATCTTGTAAATATTAGAGATTTTGTTATTATATCAAATATTACTTACCCTTTATTTATAGACAAATCTTTATGACTAGTACTTGTTAGTAATGCTCGCAGCTGGCGTGCGTGTATGACCAGATGTATGCACGCCTGCCAAGTGTGATGACTGTGGCAAACCCCCCCTTTCTTGGGGGAGGTCTATGTCCAGCAGTGGACGTCTTTCGGTTGAAATGATGATGATGATGAACGTAGTTTGTTCAGAATCGTTATTTGAATCGATTTCTGTCATTTTTAATATAGGTAATTTTTTATCCTAAAAATAATTAACCATACGGCATCACGCCTGTATTCCCCAAAGCGTTAGGCAGAGGTGTTCCTGCCTTAGTACTATGGGCATAAGGGCGAAAAGTGGTCAACCGGAAACGTTAGCGGTGGTACCTACTACGGTACTGGTATGCGACTATATGCGTGTGTAGATTTGTAATATAGCCTCAATTTTCTCCCACAATCAGTCAATAATTTAATAAATAAACAATGTTTTTTACTCAGTTAGTTTTCATCATTGTCTGGCAGTTTAAGTAATTTATGCGACCTACTCAAATGTCCTTTCTTTGGTATTTTTCGTTGAATCATTGAGCTTCTCAAGTTCTGAGTTGAGCTGCACGACTACTGACAAATGCGTGCACTGACTGGACAGGTGCTCAATCTGTGTGATTCTATCAACAAAATATCATTTCAGGCACCAATCTACATGGTATTCACATGATTTGACCAAGATTATGACTGTACTTTAAAAGAGACTGTGACCTCTGAGTTTGTTTCGGCCTTTCTTCTCAGAGTAGTCAGTTACGAAATGCCGACCTCATCTAGTTTTTGGATTTTTTTTTAGGGTATTTCCCTTATACGTAAAGTGGGGATGATATTTTTTTTCTCGTCAACCTCATGGCGTAGGGTACCGCTGCATAGGCCGTTCAAACATATTGCGGGTCTGTGAAAACCATTTTTCGATTCGGGGATCCGTTTGCGAAATAGTTTTGTTAGAGCCCAGTGGGACCCCCCCTGCCAGCTAAATGGTTGATTTTGGATATGTGACAAATTCATAGCAGTAGTATATATAACGAAATTAAAAGGAAAACTATCACAGCTTAGTAGGCTTTACAAGTTAACGAGTTGGTAATAGCTAGTCGACCAACTTACATTTGCAGTTGGAGAATTGACCGTGACGTGTATCGATGTATCGGAGAACATGTTTTTCAACTACAATGTTAAGTTTGTTTTTGAGATAAATTTATCCCAACTACGGAACCTTTCATTGTACGTGGTCCAACACACACTTGGTCGGTTATTTTTTCCTTTTGAGGTACGGAACCCTTGGGTCATGGAGGACCACAAATGGTCGTCCCATGAACTGAAAAATCTACAAAGATTAGTGCTGAAATGGTCATTTGAGGAAAGAACAACACAATTTGAGTGGACCTGTGCAGTTAATGCAAGCACTTGTCAGTAATCGTGGATCTCAACTTAGAACTAAAGGAGCTCAACGACTCTACTAAGAATACCAAAGAAAGAAAATTGGGTAGGCCGCATAAAGTACTCAAACTACCAGACCATCATTAAAACGAACTGAGAAAGAAAAAATAGAAAACAAAAATGACACACATTCACAAAAATGAAAGTTATAATGTCAAATTTTTCCACCTTACTTCTATTGAGAGAAAAGTTTTATGATTATTTTTGTTTGATGTGGTAAATGGCTGAACATCAGTCACGTCCAAGACTAATTGTTTCAGAGAGCATTATTATATCGATAGTCCCAATCATAAAAGAAATACCTATGTGAAATGTTAAGGACATATAATATATAAGTTTAACTATCTGGCTACCAGCTCTCCTTAAGATATCATTTTTCCCTAGTAATTGGGTTGTGAAGATCAGATAACAGTCGCTCTGTATAGAATAAAAAGGAAATTAATTTTTACTTGGTATAGTATTAACTATACCAAGTACTAGTAGTATTAACTATAGTATTAATTAACTATACCAAGTAAAAATTAATTTCCTTTTCAATTCAATTTTGTTTTCAGTGAAATGTTTTCAGCACTCCAATTTTGATCTTTAATTTATGTTTTGAATAATTAAATTTTAGGAGGCTTAGGAAAAGTAATATTCTTTGAGAGAATAACTTCTTACGAAATAAAACACAATGTTGTGAAATATTTTATTTAAAGTAATTGGTTGCAAAGAGACAAAGTTTAATTATCCGAACAACCGGATTATCGTAGTCGTCATAATGAATAAGATTAAATTTATTATAAATTACTTTACATAATATTATAAAATAATTCAATCAATTCCAGGCTGCGCCACAACATTTTGTCCTCCGCCTTCCACATCCAGTCTGTCCCAGTGTCATCGGTCCATCTAGCTGGGGGTGTCCCACACTACGTTTGCTGATACGTGGTTTCCACCCCAGAACACGTCTGTTCCACCAGCCATTGGTCTTTCGACAAACATGGCCAGCCCACTGCCACTTCAGTTTGCTTACTCTGGAAGCTATGTCGGTAAATCCGGTTCATTTCCAGATAATTTCTTCCTGATTTTATCCCTCAAAGAGACTCTGAACATAGCCGGCTCCATAGTGCGCTGAGCGATCTTGAAATTGTGGACCAGTTCAACTATCAGTGTCCACGCTTCGGCACCGTAAGTCATGGTTTGACGTTCATAAGTGCCATTTACGTGCCTATTTGAAATAAATAATTTGACTTTGACTTTATGACGGGCAGGATGCACTGGTTGAAGACCTTAGTCTTCAAACATTGTGGCATAGGTGACAAGAAGACTCGACGGAGTTTTCCAAATGCTGGCCAACCCAACTGGATCCTTCTGTCGGCTTCTTTCTCAAAGTTGTGTCTACCGTGCTGGATGACTTGCCCAAGGCAGATGGTATGTCTCTATGTCTTCACAACTTCGAGAAGCGCCCCTTCGATGGAGATTGGACTTGGCAAGTTGTGCGAATTGTACATGACTTTTGTCTTGTCCAAATTCATGCCAAGGCCAACCCGCTGAGAGGCACCATTAAGCTTGTGCAGCATCTGGTCTAACTTTTCTAGCGACTCTGCCAATAAGACGATATTATCGGCAAAGCGAAGGTGTGAGATATACTCGGTGTTCCCATTGTTACCCTATCCAGTCCAGTCCAGCGTCTTTAAGACGTCCTCCAACGCATAGGTGAACAGTTTTGGGATATCACATCCCCTGTCTCTCCCGTCTGAGCAATTGGATGGAACTAGTTTTCTCGTCCAGTATCTAGACAGTCATCATGGCAGCGTCATACAAGCATCTCAACGGTTGCATATTTGCAATGTTAGCATAAAACATTAATTAATAAAACAGACATCTCTTTGAGACGGGCGTGGAACACAATGCGCTGTCGATCCGGGCCTGGTCCTTATCGGACAGCGACCTACCCATCGCTCATCGTCCGCAAGCCCACGCCTACGGTGGCCGGAAATCGGCTTGCGGCTCCCGAGTTGCCGAAGCCCGAGGCGTCTCTTGCGGCGACTAGGGGCGCGGGGGCGTGAACCTTGCCTCTCCCTCAGGCGTTCAGCCTCCTCCTTCGCGAGCATTACTGCTTCACAAAAGGAGGTGATGGCCTCCGATGCCCTATCGCTACGAACCATGGCCGGACGCGAGAGATCGCCGCCACCGATCGCCTCCGTGAGGACACGGCGGTGCTCTGCCCAAACCAGGCAGACCTCTACCGTATGCTCCACCGTGTCCTCCAGGCGATCCACACAGTGGTGACACCCGGGCGTTTCCTCCCGCTTTATCCTGAACAGGAACCTCCCGAAACAACTGTGTCCTGTGAGAACCTTTGACAAGCGGAAGGTGAGGACGCCGTGGTGCCTCTCTAGCCACTCTTAGAAGAGGGGACTAATCGCCACAATTGTGGCGTGCCCAATGGTAGGTTCCTGGATAGAATAGAATAGAATAAAATACTGTTTATTATGTACACCCTAAAAGTAACAACAAGGATCCACAATTCCAGGATTAACAATTTTACGTCCATCACTGAAACTGCAACTAACATTTAAGATGAAATTATATTCCATTCACTAAAACTTTGCTTAGCAACTCCGCAATATCTTTCAAACCGAATAAATCAAAACCATTTAAATTCTGTTCGATATTTCAGCAGTCGATTCATCCATATTGTACTCGACTTTGCAGTTCTCGTCTCGTATCGACGTCGGATCATGTGTTTAGAATATATAATTATTATACGGATTGGTTTACAATATTCATCGAAGCTGGTGGATTTTAGTTGAGACTTAGTTAACATACGTGACGCATGTGGAATAATCAAACCTCTGGTCTAAATAAAACTATAACTAATTTATCTACTAAAAGTTAGACTTTCAACGCGCACTAAGAGAAGACTAGTAAATCAAAGTAATTTAGTACTAAAATAAAAATATGTCCAACTTTTATAATGGCCACGTAAACGTAGTTAAAAACAACAATTAAAAAGGCCCACGTTTGACACATGAAACTTTATGGAAGGGTCTGTCTCGAAAATGACATACTGTAGGTATTATAAGTACTTACCTACCTAATAATAAAAAAAAATTGGAATCTGAATGTACAGTGGTACCCAATTGATAAGGCGCGTCGTGAATCTTCGTTCGCACAGAAAAGAAAGTATGGCCCCGAAGATTAACGAAAGAATGCTTAAAACTTACAATAAACCTTAGGTCACTATTATAAGGTTCATAATACACTGGAGCTGCTAGCGTGCACTCGATCAGAAGTTTGGCGGCTGACAAACATGCCACGCGGCACGCGCTAACATGGCGGCAGCTGCGACCAATAGCGGTACAGGAAAAAGAACCGCGGTGCGTGGAGCGTGCCGATTGGTCAATAGCATTTCCCGCACTTTTAAAATTCACCTTCTGCGCAGGTACATCGGTAAGCCATATCAATTGGGTACTACTGTAAAAGGATTTCAAACACAGGAGCTAGCCTTACAGTAGTCGCATAATTATGATTTGTATCATCATCTCACATCTCACCTTGGTATTAGGCAACTGAGCTACTTACAATCTACATAGTACTTACTAATTCCGTGAGTACAGTAATTCCACGCTACTATAAAGTACTTACTAATTCCATGCTTTAAAAGTACTTACTTATTCCATGCTCAAGCTGTCACTTCCATCACACTTCCATCTCTTTTCACGAAATCATTCCCACAGAACGCGAGAGCAAAGATGTTACACATAAAAAACAGCCCGTTTTGTTTTGACATTTAACTAGAATCGATTTATCGTGAGTATCGAGTACCGAGTCGCCTGGTTACGTCACTAGCTACGTCGCGATGGTCAATGGCGACAACACAAAACAAAACGGGCCTATTATTTTTTGACAACTTTAGTCGTTTTACACAATATCAGGAATAATTATTTAATATTATAATTTATAATAATTATTAACAATCAGGAATTCATTTAGAATTGAAATAAACTAATGAGTAACAAAATTCCAATAGTATTGGAACGAAAATGCCATTTTCTTGACTAGTCAAGAAAATGGCATTTTCGTTCCAATACTATTGGAATTTTGTTACTCATTAATTTATTTCAATTTCTTTACGCAATGAAATTGTTTGCACATAACTGTTTACAAATAACAAAATAATGCTCTGAAGGTCTTGTTATCTAAATTACAAGTATGTATCGTTAGGTCTTAGAATTCCTTTGGAAGATACTTAGATTCTATATAGGCTATTGTGGCCTACAATTTGGTCCCGACAGTAAAATTTTATCTCCAAATATCATGCGTAGAAGAGCTAAAGTTTTCTCCGTTTGAGAGATACAATAATTTTATTTAGTTACGCTCCAATTCAACGTTTTGATAGTCGTTTAATAAGTGAACTCGGAAATTTTTCGTTAAATGAGGAGAGACTACGAATTTATTCCGCTAGGTGTATAATTATTCGATATGCTTGTATTTAGTGCCAGTGCATTGCACGCAATAATGCACGGTGTGTCGGTGTGTAGTAGAAAACGGTGTATGCCTTTATTATTAAAATTCAGTAATTGTAATAATAAACCATTTTCCTACTGATGAGGAAATAAGAAAACTATGGGTCAAAGCCTTTCGCCTAATAAATTGGACGCCAAGTCCAGCGGCTAGACTATGAAGTGATCAGTTTAGAACTTCGATTTATAAGGCGAGTGTGCATAATATATACTGGTTAGTGTCCCTGAAAACATTCAAATACTGACAGACAATTGCCAGCGTCATCTGTAATTCGTTTTACTTGACACTCCCTATTGAAAATTTTAAATTATTTTAGGTATTAGTTTACACTCAGTTGTACGGTAAGAAAAATCACAGTACCGACTTTTGCTGATAGGTAGACATGAATGTATTGTTCATGTCACGGGGAACCTGGTCTGTTACCTACACTATAGCAGATTCTATCGGCACGTGGTTTTGGCAAGCTTGAGAAAGAAACAAAAATATCTGACAACTGTACGCAAAATACACGCTCAGATGTGGAGTTGCAGACACCAGCCCGATATACAATACGAAATAAATGTCTACATTCACGAAACATTACAAGAGTCATAAGTTGCATAAATTGAAAAGAGTATGCTTAGATGGTTTGGTCATGACGAGAGGGTGAATTAAAGGCGACTATCAAAATGTATTTACAACGCAGATGTGAGTGGAAACGCTAGGGCCCGGTCGAAGCACATAATACTGACCTTATTGGTGATGTTCTTCGGAAAGGACAGGTGCGTAGTACTCGCCACTGGCGTGCGTGTATGACCAGATGTATGAACGTAAACGAAGCAAAATGAGTATGTAAGGATCGCAGCAGGTGGTTCTGTAGTTTCTGCCTACCCGCATAGGAATAAAGCGTGAGTTTATGTATATAAGTTGCACCATATTGTGGTACATAGCTGGCATGAAGTTTTTGGACGTGAAAAAAACAACAGAAAAACGAAATGAAATTCTCCCTTACAATACCTAATCCCGAATATTGTGTGTTAACGTTCAACAATAAACTTTTTTATACTGTAGAATTTAGCCAGAACGGACTGCAGTCTGTAAATATTTTTCCCAAAAATGTTTAGCATTCGCGCTTTGAGGTCCCTTTAATGTTAAGTAATGTTTCGTACTGGTATGTGGCTATGTGCGGATTATTAATATACAGTATAATATGTAACTAGATTCAGTACAATGTCAGGAAACTTCCTGTTTTTCATGTAACACTTTGTGGTTTGTGTTAACCTAGATAAGATAATTTGATTATATCGGGAATTCTAAGTAAACGCTTACGCACGCGTGCGCGAGTTACGCTTTTTCTGAGGTAAAACAAGTGTTGGTATTAAAAAAAACCGGTCAAGAGCGAGTCGGACTCGCGCACCGAGGGTTCCGTACGAATATAATAATAGAATAGAATAGAATAGAATACTCTTATTATGTAAGTACACCATAAAAGTTACAGATATAAATGTTTAAATTTTACATAGGGTTACACAATGGGCGGTCTTATCGCTAAAAGCGATCTTTTACAGACAACCTTTGGATGAACGATGGATTAAAGGGAGCAGGAGTGACAATACTGCAGGTAGTCAGTGGTGTACCATTAACATATACAATAAATACACACATACACAAAGCATACACTTATCTAATAAATATATACTTAAATACAATAATACACATGAAACAAGAGCAGGGAACTGTATTACTCGTATGTAATGATGATGTTTATGGAGAGAGGAAGTGTTTTGTTTTTATATATGATGTTGATGATTTCTGAAAAACTGTGCTAATTAGAGACATCGTTTTATTTTACCTGTACCTAATCTTTACATAAGCTTCTATCATATAGAATAACCTCAGATTTTTATCTCTGCAAACTTCGGAGAGAAGGTGGGGTGGGGGGGGAGGATAACGGTATTTTTTTTTAAATTTTCATCAGAAGTCGGAAACTATTCTGCCTAAAAAAAAATGTTTGAGAATTTGCAAACAGCGTTATTTCATATGATACCCCACATGCCCTAGTAGCCCCACATACATTTTTTAGGACCCCCTTTCAGCCCCTTTTGAAAAAAAAAAATATTTTTTTAAATTTCTTTCTTGCTTGCAAAATAGTTCGGCAAACGTCAACTAGTCAATAGTTCTTGAGATATCCAGGTGTTACAGACTTAGTCTCACCATAGTTCCTTTTTACCATTTTGGTTCGTAACCCTAAAAAATGCGTGTTTTCTGCGTTAATTGTATGAAATAGTAAGTTCGGTATTAGTTCTTAAATAGAATGTAGAATAAATAAATTTGCGAAAATCTGATACAATTCAGAATTGACGCGCAAAAGAGAACGAAGCTATTTATATACAACACAATCCATCGTATGTAATGTCCGGAGACCGGGGATGTGTAGGCACGTGCCGGGAGCAAAGTTACGTAATATCGAGTACTTGTAGATGAAATACATTTACATACTGTGTTACAACTATTAAAAATACTTAATAATGTTGAAAATCTGCAGTTGTACAAATCACTAAGTATGAGTATAAGTATTTTATCAACATCACACCATTTCAGTCAAAAGACGACCACTGCTGGACATAAGCAAGCATTGCCTGTTCAATCGCCTCTTTGCTTCTCGCATCCAGCGGATTCCTGCAGCCTTCACCAAATCAACGATCCACCTTATGGGAGGCCTTCAACGCTACGTATTCCGGTACGCGGTCGCCACTCCAGAAATTCTCCCCCATCGGCCATTTTTCGGTATAATAATTATAAGAAAGAAAAAAGAAAAATAATTTTAATTGTCACAGAAAAAACGTGCGTACGAAAACATAATATGTAATAAACTCGAAGGTTACACAAAACAGATCATGGATCATGGATTATGTTAAACAAATGCTGAAACTGATCGAGCTCATTGAAATAAGCAAAAATATTGGTAAGTATTGGTCGAAAAATCGTTAGAACTCAAGTATTTTGTTAATAAGTATGTAAGCTAGTAGTAGACAAGTTTACGGTTTCAGACTATTCAGTAACTTTTTATAACAATAACGTTATCAAATCAAATCAAATCAAATAATTCTTTATTGACATAATAGGATAAGTACAGAATTTGTTTGAAGCCTCTGACTCCTGAACTAGGTGTACCTGTATGTCAGGAGTCAGCTATATCTCTTAAAATATATGCTATTCAAATTTTATTGCGGGTAAAATTTTACCAAACGATAGTTAAAATCTTTTTAAGAAGTAAGTATATAATCCTAATAATGCTTCAACATTTACAGAGAAAAACTCTTCAAGCGAGCAATTTCTAAGAAATCTAAACAGCCTGTGACGTTAACGGGCTATTTTTTGCGCCTGCCTTGTAAATTGCTTTTTAAAACCTGAATAACTCGAACGATTTCAACAAATTAGGCTTTGTTCGGTTTTTCTTAGTCACGCAAGCATACAGGGCTTTAAAAATGAATAGAAGTATTTTTTTGACACGTGAGTTTGTTGCTAGGCCAGCTACAAGCATAATCAGCCTATAATGTGCCCACAGCTGGGACACAGGCCTCCTCTCTGTGAGAGTGAGTGGGCCGTAATCTACCACGTGGTCCCAGTGCGGGTTAGTGGATGTCGCATATCTTTCGATTTTTTTGTTCTAGGATATGCCTGTTTCCTCACGATGTTTTCCTCCACCGTTTTGAGAGCTGAAGTGACGATTTTTTTTATATACTTATATTATATAATTTTCTTACTTTAGTGCGTAAAAAGGATGTGGTCAACTCAGCACCCTCACAACATTTTTTTAAAGTAGTTACAATAAGCTACCAATTTCCTAATTTTACTGCACCTACTGTGTCCTACCTAGTACCTGCAAAACTAGTATTTTATGTATGTCATAGTTTACCTATATTTGCGTAACTTCTTTATTTTGATAAGGAAAACAAAAAAATCGTTAAGACAACAACATCTAAGATTACAAAATAGTTGGTAGTGGGTAAAATGTACAATCCACGACTTTTTCTCAGATTACCCTAGGTTAAAGGTAAAGTGAAGAAACAATATTCTAAATTACAAAAACACAAAGTCTAGAATGTCTTCTAGACTTTGTGTTTTTGTAATTTAGAATATAGTAGGTAGATATATTATAGTTTAAGAGGATGTACTTCTCTTAAACTAATTCCAATATCGTTCAGCCATTTATGCGGTATTGAGTAACAAACATCTAAACTTCACATTATTTGTATTTATTATTAGCTTTTGCCCGCGGCTTCACTCGCGTTCATTTAGAATTTGTCAATCAATTCGGGATGTACAGTGCTTGTTATTTGGCGTTTGGCGCCAAAAAACTCTTAACACACTATTAAAGTTTCTATTCATATAATTCAATCATGATTCGAAAGACACGTGGCGCCATCAATTATCATATGAACGTTATTGTTGTTTTCCTGGGGAACAGTACTATTTTTTCGGGATGAAAGGTTCCCTATGTCCGTTTCTGTACACCTGACAACGTATATGCAAAATTTCAGGTTGGTCGGTTCAGTGGTTTAGGCGTGAAAAGGTAACAAACAAACAAACTTACTTTCGCATTTATAATATTAGTTAGGATAACGCCTTAAATCTAATCATTACAGGTTGCTTCAATGAGATATTTAGGTCTGTAAAAAAATCTCCATACTTTCTACTTATTTAATATATTGGGTACCTATATATTATATAAACTAAATTCACAATAAACTGAACAAACTTAATCTTAATTTAACTTAATTATAACATAACACCCTAGAGCTCGCCAGAATATAGTCGTTCAGTGAACAAGAAAGTTGGCAGTAGGAAGGATATTCTCAATTGTTTGTGTATGGAATAAAAACAATAATAACAACATAAAATAGATATACCCCCAAGGGTAGCAAGTGTAAACTTGACAGATAGTTATACAATATACATGTTATACTTATGTAGAAAATAATATCTACTTAGATCTAATATACTACTATATCTAACAAGAGGAATTTTAAATCTTTTGTAACAATGTTAGCAAAGTTATATGGAAGTTCCAAAGTTTCTAACGAAAAGTGTATTGCAAAATCATGTAGGGTTCTACGTAAAGTCAGGGAAATTTGGTATTTTGGTGAATTTGACTCATCATTAATCATTTTCTCGATGGATCCCAATTTATTTTGGGACGGCGTAACATATCTTTATCACCCATACTTCTCCATTAGTCGTCATCTCGGTAGTTATAACTTCTTAGCAGTTTAAGTTATATTTAAATTACTTATTAGCTAATTTAAATAGTGGGCTATAGGCTAGATTGGAATGTGAGTCATTGGATTGTAAACTATCATCGACTGTGCTACTTCATAAGCATAGTAAAAAATAAAAAACCGGTCAAGAGCGAGTCGGACTCGCGCACCGAGGGTTCCGTACGTATATATGATGTTGATGATTTCTGAAAAACTGTGCTATTTAGAGACATCGTTTTATTTTTCCTGTAATCTTTACATAAACTTCTATCACATAGAATAATTTCAGATTTTTATCTATGCAAACTTCGGAGATAAGGGGGCGGAACGGTATTTTATTTTACATTTTTCACCAAAAGTCGGAAACTATGCTTCTTAAAAAAAAAATGTTTGATAATGTGCAAACAGCACTCTTTCATATGATAGCCCACTTACCCTAGTTGCTCCACTTAACATTTTAAGACCCCCTTTCAGTCCCTTTTGCAAAAAAGTTTTTTTTTTTATTTCTTTCTTGTTTGCAAATTGACAAACGTCATCTAAAACTATTCTAAATTTCAAGTTGATAGCATTAGTAGTTCTTGAGATATCCAGGTGTCCATACAGACAGACTGACTTAGTCTCACCATAAGGGTTCCTTTTTACCATTTTGGTACGGAACCCTAAAAACACGCATAAATGGGATAAAACACCGCCATCGCGATCAATAATGTTTCCGCAAAGTAATTATTTTTTTATATGTAAACAAAGATGTAACGATAGCCCTTTGATTTTCCATGTTATAAAAGAATTCTAGAATTTTGTTTTGTATTTTAGATTATAAGACTACTAGCTGCGCCCCGCGGTTTCACCCGCATAAGTCTCGCACTCGTAGGAATATCAGGATAAAAAGTATCCTATGTGCTAATCCAGGTCATGGTCTACCCATGTACCAAATTCCATGCAAATCTGTTCAGCCGTTTTAACGTGAAAGCGTAACAAACAAGCAAACTCACTTTCACATTAATTATAACTAGCTTTTGCCCGCGGTTTCGCTCGCGTTAATTTAGAATTTGACAATCAATTCGGGTTGTACTCTGCTTGTTTTTTGGCGTTTGGCGTTAACGGAGGCGTTTAACACACTACTATAGTTTTTATAATAATATAATTCAATCATGATACGAAAGACGCGTGGCGCCATCTATTATCATAAGAAACTTATTGTTGTTTTCCTCGGGAACAGTACTTTTTTTCGGGATGAAAGGTACCCTTTGTCCGTTTCAGTACACCTGACAACATAATAGCAAAATTTCAGGATGATCGGTTCTGTGGTTTAAGCGTGAAAAGGTAACAAACAAACAAACAAACAAACTTACTTTCGCATTTATAATATTAGTTAGGATTAGGATATTAAGTTAGGATTGACAGAAAAAGACTAAGATTGTTTTTAGTTTTGATAATACTTTTTTCCTACATTTACTATAGCGCCTTTAATTTATTTTACGAAAAGGGGTGCTTGTTTTAGCAATCATCCTTTTAATAGTGTTTTTAAGTATGGGGTAGTTAGGTCCCTCATGAATGTAATTGTGAGGCTGGAAACAGCGTGTGATGCTAAGGGTTAATGATGTTCCTGCATCATCATCATCACTCTTTTGCCCGCATCCCAATTTATTTGGGGTCATTTGGCTCGTCTTTTTACCATTTGCGGTAAACTACAAAAGAATACTGCGTTAAACTATAAAAGAAACGTACAAAATGTATTTAATGCTCATCCCGCTTATCAAATATCGTGATAATTTTAACCCTACAGACTGACCAGACTTACAAGGAAAAACTATGCAAAATTTGGACCAAGATCTACGATCGTAGTATTTGCGTGATGCTGGAAAAAATCAGACAAACAGACAAAAAATCTAAAAACAATATTTTTGGGCTAAGAATCGTTCCCAGACCTCGAAGCAGTTACTTTTTATCAAAAATATTTAAAGTACAGTTTTGAATTCGCTACGATTTTATTATAATTATGATTATATGTCAAGTCAAGGATCTATCAGTACCTAATTAATTAAAGCCATCTCGTATTAGGTACCTATAAAGATGCTCACTATTGAATCTTATTTTATAGCTGATAGATTTCTTACGAATCCATTGTGAGTGACGACGTGAATCGTGACGACAAACAGACACGCTTCCCAATGGAAAGCACTACACGTGTTTTTTAGGGTTCCGTACCAAAATGGTAAAAAGGAAGCCTTATGGTGAGACTAAGTCTGTCTGTCTGTCACACCTGGATATCTCAAGAAATACTAATGCTATCAACTTGAAATTTAAAATAGTTTTAGATGACGTTTGCCCAACTATTTTGCAAACCAGAAAGAAATAAAAAAATTGCAAAAGGGACTGAAAGAGCGCTGTTTGCACATTCTCAAACATTTTTTTTTGGCAGCATGGTTTCCGACTTTTGACGAAAAATGTAAAAAAAAAATACCGTTTCCCCCCCCTTATTTCCGAAGTTTGCATAGATAAAAATCTGAAATAATTCTATGTGATAGAAGATTATGTAAAGATTACAGGAAAAATAAAACGGTGTCTCTGTATAGCACAGTTGTTCAGAAATCATTAACATCATAATATATACGTACGGAACCCTCGGTGCGGGAGTCCGACTCGCTCTTGACCGGGTTTTTTGTTATATACATCAAGGTATATCTATATAAAAATATAAGTTAGTTGACATTATAATGTCAAGGCTCCAGTTTTCAAAACTTCCCTGCTAATATGAATTCCATGTATAATTGAAAGTATAGAAACGATTTTATGTTAGACAGTTTTTACAAGGCGACATATCGAGACTAGTAAGAGCACTCTCACACGCTGAAGCGTTGTGAGGCAAGCATTTAAACCTTGTTTAAAATTGACCATCACAACCCAAGTAAAAAGTAAACCTGCTCTTGAACACTTATGAAAAATGAGTAGGATTTACTTCACTACTGCAGGGGGCCTAAAATGGACGCTTTGGCAGAATCATAATAATTATGATCTGCGTACAATTCATACATCCCGCAAATCATCTGTTTGACATCTGCTATTTGACATTAGACTTCAATAAAGCAATTCATAATTTGTGGACCATTTTACGAAACCCCATACGAAACTGTCAAATATATGAATTGCGGGATATGAATTGTACGCAGATCATATTATGATTCTGCCAAAGCGTCCATTTTAAGCCCCCAGGTCAATGATTTAGCCCAATAAGCAGATGCAGTCAGTATCAGTAGCTATTGCTGGCCTAATCACCATACTATAAGACATTCAACCATACAAGGAAGCAAGCAAACATAATCAGCCTATTATGTTCCCACAGCACAATGTTGACACAGGTCTCATATAGCCGGGGATCACGAAAGTAATACTAGCTCCCAAGATCACCGGAGTAAGTGTAGCAAGGGAACACTGGGGTAGTTTTTAGTCAGTAAGAGTCTGACAGACCCCTCCGCCCACCCCAGGGTGGAGGACATTTCATGGCGGCATGGAGAGTGCGATTGTCGCAACCCAGCGCTGGGCACGCCACAATTGTGACGATAAGTCCCCTCTTTGAGGAGTGGCTAGAGAGGCGCCACGGCGTCCTCACCTTCCGCCTGACGCAGGTCCTCACCGGACATGGTTGTTTCGGGAGGTTCCTGTTCAGGATAAAGCGGGAGGAAACGCCCGGGTGTCACCACTGTGTGGATCGCCCGGAGGACACGGTGGAGCATACGGTGGAGGTCTGTCCGGCTTGGGTGGAGCACCGCCGTGTCCTCACGGAGGCGATCGGCGGCGGCGATCTCTCGCGTCCGGCCCTAGTTCGGGCCATGGTTCAGAGCGAGAGTGCATGGGAGGCCGTCACCTCCTTCTGCGAAGCAGTAATGCTTGCGAAGGAGGAGGCGGAACGCGTGAGGGAGAGGTAAAGTTCGCGCCCTCGCGCCCCTAGTCGCCGCAGGAGACGCCCCGGGCGTCGGGAGTTGCAAGCCGATTTCCGGCCACCGTAGGCGCGGGCTTGCGGACGGTGAGCGATGGGTAGTTCACCGTCCGATAAGGACCAGGCCCGGGTCGACGGCGCGTTGTATTCCACGCGCGCCTCAAAGAATTGTCAGCAGCAACTGACGGGGTCCGTTAGGGCCAATGCCTGCCAGGGTTGCGAGTTTGTCCGAAAGGGATATCGTGGCCCTGGCACACAGGCAAATGAAGGAATACGGGTGGGTTTTAGTCAGTAAAAGTCTGACACGCCCTCCCGCTCCGCCTAGAGCGGGAGAAGTTAATTGATAATTTCCCACCCAAAAAAAAAAAAAAAAAGGGTGGAGGACATTAATGAGGATTTTCCAACCCGTGTACAAAAAAAAAGGTCTCCTCTCTATGAGAGGGTGTGGGCTGTAATCCACCACATTGGCACAGTGGGTTGGTGGATGACACAATATCATGAATTTTCACAGTCCACCATGCCTTATGGAAGATAGTGTTGTATTTAGCAGCATACAACGACGTAATTTTTACTCAAAAGTAGTCACCACTACGCAGGATTCTAAAATAGCCGCACAGCAATATTTTCATAACACCATCAACCGAGCATACAAAATCAGACTATCAAATTAATATACAAAAATATATTGAAAGCATGAATTTTCTCACGTTTCCCGATAAAAATCCGATTCTTAGTCACACTCTGGTTTCGATGGATAATACATTGGGGCAGACTTTGATGAATGCTTACTATAAATACGTTCCGACGCGGTATCTCAAACAGACTACAAAAAATAAAAAGGGGTGATTTATTTCTATCGTATACAAAGCTTTACATACATGGAAACTATGTAGGTTCCTAGCATTTTTTAGGTAAAGTTAGGGAAACTGATCATTTAGCAAGTTGACAACCAACTAAAATGGTCCATATGTTCAAATCACAACAGATTGTCATTCTTTGGCAGTTCAATAAAACTCGCTAAATTGGCGTAGTGTGTCAATCTAACAAACAATTAATTTTCCTGACTTATTACTGTAGCGATTCATAATTTTTCATGTCATCAAAAGTTTGTCACTAATATAAAATCTCAAAAACTTAACTAAAACAAAACATAATAAACTAGACCGATAGAAACTCCTATTAAATGATACTGTTTTAATAGTCAATCCAATCTTGCAGTATAATCTACAAACCCCTACAAAGTAAAATTACAACACCCTACTACAAAAACCCTACATACATACAGAAATTCTAATAAAAACAAATTGAATAGCCAAATCGTCCAGTCGCAATCGCAGAAATTAACGTGTCATGACCAAGACTTAGAGTCTTGGTCATGACACGTTAATTTCTGCGATTCTGTCCTCAAACTTTCAAGGGCCGAATGACAGGATTTGCGGGACCCCCATCTACCCTTTATGACTCTCAACAATTTTGTTCCCTTTTCAAATAGAAACAAGGCGAAATGCGGTTGACGTAGGAATGTAAAGGGTTTTTGGTGGCCATTTTTTTTTTCTTAAATGCGCTGGTATGAATATGAATTGGGGATGATTATACGGATTGAAAGTAGCTGAAGACATCCTTCCATAAAATTTGCCTAGTGACTCAATGCTTTGATATTTAGCAAGTTATTTATATATTACAGTGTATTGGGGTTAAGGTAAGAATGTGTTCTGAACTTCTGGTTATGTTTATCAAATATCAGCGAAGTATTTTGGCTTAAAAATTTGTGTGATTTCTAACAAATAAACCGCAAGGATAAGCAGCGGTGTAGGCTAATTGAAATACCTACTGAGATCGCTAAGCCGTCTGCAAAATATGGCGATAATGAGGTTATCCTATAAATGAACCTTTTTGGCGCAGCCGTGAGACATATTATTGTTGTTAAAATTCACTGTTTTATTTTGTTAATTGTATTTTGTATTTCAAGGACGATGTCCAAATAAACTTTATCCTTTCTATTCTTCCTTTATATAATTGCTCAGAAGCAGAGGATTAATACAACCTACAACAAACGATAAGCTATGAAGAATTTTCTTGATTAAATAGTATGCAGTCTGCATGTCTACATTACGGCATATAGAACAGGCTCCCTATAGCCAAAGACTTTTACGATATCCAAAGGTGAATCTACAATCAAACTTTGTCGTAATCTGATTAACTTGATTGGTACTTGGTACTAATTGCTACTATTAGAAGATAAGGTTTCCTTATTGTTTTCATCGCAAACTCTGTTCATTATTCTAGAGTACAAATACTCATTTTGTAAGTCCAAGGCTTCTTTTCGTTTCTTTAATTGATTTATTGGTTGGCTTCGTTGGTCTAGTGGTCGTAAACGCTGAACATGAGGTCCTGAGTTCAATTTCCAGCTCGGGTAAAGTGTACCGATTGTTGTAACCGATTTTAATGAAACTTCATCCGCCTTATTACAAAACAAGATTTATATTTGACATGGCTTAAACCATGGAGCCAGTTTTTGTAATAAGAACGTAACAGTGATTGAAATACGGTTCTTTTTACAAAACTGAAAACTTAGTTCGGTACTAAGTTGTCAGTTTTGTGTTTAGGAACTTTACCGTAGTCGTAATAAAGTTCGAAATTCAATAATGGCTCCATGTTTTAAACCTGGGTCTGAAGATAAACCTTGTTTTGGAATAAGGGGGAATAGGTTTCCTTATAATAATGTAGCATCAAAGCTTCTAAAGAAAGTTGTAGGTTATTATGAATAAATTACTCTGTGTAGGTAAAGCTTCGAGATTTTTCATCATTCATCAGATTTTGGACCTTTTGTCCTGCATAAACGTATGCCCACGTTTATGCAGGACAAAAGGTCCAAAATCTATTCTTCAAGTTAAAATCGGCCTAATTTGGCTGTAACACAATTTTTTTGAAAATGGTCTTTACTAACTTTTTAGACCTTGTATCCTGCTTATACGTATGAAATTTCATTAAAATCGGTTTAGCCATTTCGAAAAACAAGGGCATGAAAGTATGTATGAAATGCCGTAAGTCGTAAACGCTCTTAAACATAACTGACGAAATGTGGGTGTACAATAGATGCATCTCTGCTAAACCCTTTATCCATGCAGGCGTGATGTTATGTAGGTTTCGGAGTCTCAATAAAATTGTTGAAGGAACAACTTGAATACAATTTGAGAGGTTTCTTAATAATTATCAGCAAACCATTCAAATATAAATTAAATATTTGGAATCATTTTGGGTCCACTTATTATTTACCCCATTAATAATTGCATTCACTTTTACTGGATTACTGGGAAAAAGGAAATCGGCTGCAATGTTGCAATTAAATATTTACTCAGTGATTAATATTTAAAGTGTAAAATTAATTATTTATTCGGCCAGTAAATATGTCACAGCACGTTTAAAGACTCTTCTCAAACAAAGAAATAACGAGCAGTGATGGAACGTTTATTGTTTTCTGGTAATTAGTTAAGTTTAGGTTTTATTACGTATTTTTTTTGCATCCGTCGTCAATGTAAATAATGTGTAGTAAAGATTCAGTTGTTTTGTTTTGTTAAGTATTCAGTTAAGTTTTGAGCCTAAAAACTGGTGTATTTTTTTTTACAAATCTTGGTTAATCATATTTTTTTTAAATTTTATCACTCGAATTATAGCTGTTTTTGGGTCCCGTACGTTTGAATGAAAAAAAGGGATCACTCGTGTGTGTGCGAATCTACTGGACTGATTAAGCTGAAACTTGGTACACATTACATTCTAATACCGAACACAATAATATTATGTTTAGGAAGAGCTGATTTTAAAATTTGATGTAGAATAGTTGATTAGAATACCGACCAAGTACGAATCAAACTCGCACATGAAGAGTCCCGTACCACAGTACAATATTTAACACTACATAATATACTTTTTAAATACCTAGTTTAGTAAAAATAAACACGTTTCTTGGACCCCCATCAATTTTTTACTTAATTTTATTAAGTATTTGTGTCTTATCGGCAATAGAACTACACAATCTGTGAAAATTCCAACTGTCTACTTATTACGATTCATGAGATACAGCCTGCTGACAGACAGACGGACGGATAGTGGAGGCTTTATAATAGGGTTCCGTTCGACACCCTTCGGATACGGAACCCTAAAAAGGCATGTAAGTAACATTTTACTTCGCTATTGCAATTTAACGTATTTTTCTTATCCAACCAAAAACTCACACACGCCTATAAACATGATTCATACGATAAAACCACATTGACTTTTCTAATCCGCTTTATTTCGTTTTCACAATTAAAAAGGTAAATACTGACCCGACCATTGGGCCCGGACATAATTAGAGCGATCGACCATCGTTAAGTCCGTACAAGTTGGCAGCGGATTATCTTCACGTGGTATAAACATGTCACGTATAGCTGCTTAGAGAGGTCTTAGAGGTCCAGATGTCAATAAAAACGTGTGTTTACTTGACAGAATAAAGAAAACTATTAAAAAAAAACAAAAAAACCCGACTGCAAAAAAACATATCTGAAAAGAGAAAAACAATCATTATGAAATTATAATCTATATCATGTTGGTATTGCAGGCCCCCCAATGACCTGAAATATGGTGTCATTTTTGTTTGTCCGCCCCCGGCGATACCAACATTCTATAGATTATAATGCTTGTTTTTCTCTTTTCAGTGATTTTGCAATCGGGTTTTTTTATTTATTTTGCTTTTTTTCAAGCTTTTTAGTTTTATTTATTTATATCTTTAAATATATTTGGAAATGACTCATTACTAGCATTTATTTGATACCAATATTGTTGTAATTTATTTATAAAAAACCTGCCCCTCCCTTTTTGTATTTGCAGCTGCAGTATATCAATATTATATAATATAATATTATAGCCATGTTATTCACACAATTAAGATGAATCTAACGACACCTCATAATTATGTTAAAATCCATCAAGCCGTGTAGGCTTGATGGCTACAGATCGTGGCAAAGAAATAGACTTACATACATACTGTCGAAAAACAACACCCTCCTTTTGGGTTTGGGGTGAGCACTATGTAGGTCATCATTTTTATCTTTAAATTTTTTCCTTTTTTTTTCTCTTTCTCAGTTACTTTTAATGATGGTCTGGCATTTTAAGCATTTTATGCGGCCTACCCAAATATCCTATCTTTAGTATTGTTCGTCGAGTCGTTGAGCTCCTTAAGTCTTGAGTTGAGCTGCACAGTGACTGACAAATGCTTGCACTGATTGGACAGGTTCAATTAAATTTGTGTGATTCTTTCCTCAAAAGACCATTTTAGACACGGATCTACATGGTCCTCACATGATCTGACCAAGATTATGTCTGGACTTTAAAAGAGACATGAGTTTGTTTCGCCATTTCTTCTCAGGGGTAGTCAGACAGGAAATGTCGACTACATCTAGCTTATTTTTTTAATATGTGTGTGTAAAAGTGATTCCGATATCTATTATTTACAGAATAAACGATTTCATTTCCTTTCATTTAATTTGGGGCAGTTGCGTAACATGGCTTTGAATCTTGACTTAGGATTAATTTGTCCTATCATAGATTTTTTATGTTCATTCACGTAGCTGCAAGTCAGTAAACTTTTGAAACCAACCATTATCATTACCCTCTTCCCCTAATCCCAATTGTGGTCGGCGCAACATGTCTTCCGAAACCTACTAGAACTAATAAAAAAATACATAGTAGCTTGAGGAGCAAGGTCTGGATTCTAGACAGGGACCTACTAACAATATGAGCTGTGTCCAAGAGCATTGCTTTTTGCATGAAGTCCTTAACCCAACTGCTCAACGAAAACCTTCTGGCGCTTTTGCTCTTGCTTGCACAGTTAGCAACGTCCACACATTAGGAACTGAATATACAGGGGTATTTTTAAAACGTCAATAACCTCTTAAGGGGTCATTGTACTCTTGGACATTGTTAACTGAAATCGCGAAAAAAAAACCAGCTGTTCCCTACATTTATGTTCGAATAATTCGTTAAAATGTAGGGAACAACTGATTCTTTTTTCGCGATTTCAGGTTTAGTCCCATAGTAAAAGTTGTTCATAATGATGAGTACGATGACCCCTTAAGAGGTTATTGATGTTTTAAAAATAATCCTGTTTATGCTATGATAGAGTTTTGGAGACGGGAGATGGCACCTTTGTACTACTCTACAGTAAGTACAATACCTATTCCTTATTTCTATCCTCTGGCATGCAGCTATAAATCAGTCTAATAAATTTTCAGCTACCGCCAACTGCTACTGCAACAACACAATGCTATACTGATATTAGTCATGAATATTGTGATACCTCCCTATATTCCTCGAATGAATTTTCCTTCTTGATGAAGTGCGAGTTGGCAGCGGATAATCCCCTCTTGATATAAACACGTCACGTCGGGCGGTCTGCTTAACGTGACCGGCCGTCACGGCGTTAGTAGGCACGAGTCCCGTAGTCCCGCTTTTACGCGATATGTCACGGCGACCGCATAAAAATATACGTTCTGTGTGGATTGTCCCTTTTTAGGGTTCCGTAGTAAACAAGGAACCCTTATAGTTTCGCCATGTCCGTCTGTCTGTCTGTCTGTCTGTCTGTCTGTCTGTCCGTCCGTCCGTCTGTCCCCAGCTTAGCTCAGAGACGCTTAGTCCTAGAAAGCTGTAATTTGGCATGGGTATACATATTAATCATGTCAAAAAACTGATAAAATAAAATTATGAAAAACTTTTTTTTTAGGGTATCTCCCTTACACGTGAAATAGGGATGATATTTTTTTTTCTCGTCTATTCCATGGTGTGGGGTATCGTTGGATAGGCCGTTCAAAAATATTGTGGGTTTGGCAAAAACATTTTTCAATTAAGGGATCCGTTTGCGTAATATTAAGCTTTAAAGTGCTATATTTTGTTAGAGTCAAGTGTCCCCCCCCCCCTCTGCCAGCTAAATGGTTGGTTTTGGATATGTGAAAAAATTCATGGCAGTAGCATATATAACAAAATTAAAAGGAAAACTATCACAGCTAAGTAGGCTTCACAAGTTAACGAGTAATAGTCGACCAACTTAAATTTGCAGTTGGAGAATTGACCGTAACGTATATCGATGTATGGGAGAGCATGTTTTTCAACTACAATGTTAAGTTTGTTTTTGGGATAAATTCATCCCAGCTACGGAACCCTTCATTGTGCGTGGTCCGACATGCACTTGGCCGGTTTTTTTGCTTTTTGAAATATTGTGAGAAAATATTTTGTCCCATTTTGATGAGATAGGTTTGATATAGGTAGAGTTTATTGGTACTAAATCTCTTTCGTGAAGATTTTCTTTCTGTCAAACAGTGCGTGAATGGTGTAAATGAACTTATGTATAGTCGGGGAAATTAATTGTTTATCACATTGACTAACAACTTAGTTGTTAAATACTTTAATAGGTAATAATGATTTTCCTTTTGCTAGTAAAATTTTATTAATTTTTGAAATACATTGCAAGCTATAGTTTTGTATAATTTAGAAGCAATTTTTTTTCATTTTTGTTAATGTGAGTACCATGGAGCCGTTTATTATGATAAGATGTATGTTGACTTAAAAAAGCGTGGCAGTTGAGAGTATGTCATGCTCACTTAAATGGCTCGCTGATGGTGGCGCGTGTGTTGGATCATTCGGTTCCCTACAAAATGGTTGGATGGTGCTGATCCACGCGTCATGTTCGTGAACGGGCGCCGTCAGTTGAGACTGGTTTTCTCTTAACTGCCAGGGCTTATTTGTAATCTTTTAATCTTATATTTTGAGTTGTTTTCTAAATAAACAATTTTTTTTTACATTGTTCTCACATATAGAAGCAACAAGAATAATGTACCCAGGATTTTGTAATATCTTGCTTTAAAAGAGTGTCCTTGGAGTTTCTTGCCTATTTTTCTCCATAGAGATCTACGTTTTGGAATGGGCAAATAGCTTCAGCTTTCTAACTAACTGACCGACTCTTTGACAATTCAAAAGTGCCTGTAATAGGTTTAATTGAAATAAATGTTTTGAGTTTGAGTTTTGAGTTTGAACTTAAATAGTTCGTATTTTCCATTCATAACTGCCATTCTTTGACAGACTTTATTTTTTATGAATGGCTATATTACGGCAAATAGTGACGCGGAGTAGTGTGTCAATTTGATAATGAATTTCCTAGACTGTATGTTTATCAGTGGCATTGTTAATATGCACAGAGTTGACAGTATCCTCAGATGGTTGGCAGAGTGTTATTGGGCTTTTCAATTAGGGAATTTTCAGTCGTAGGGCGCTGACTGGTTGTGTCCGACAAGGAATTATAACGAAACTGGTGAACACGTGGGTATATTATACTTCTACCTACCCCTTTGGCAACGAACGGCGTAATGTGACGTGCCATTGTATTGTGAAATATTTGCAAAAGTATTTTGCAGCAGTACCCGTGGTAGATTGAGTGTAGAGTATGCAATACTCCATTTCCCGTTCATAATAGGCATGTGTTATTTAACTCATCAATTTGATATTTCTGCATGTTCATGAGCTGCAGTGTTGCGGTACTCATTGCGGTTTGTTTCAATAGGTTTTACTACATTTAACAACATTGGTTTTTCAATGTATTACAACAAGTGGAGAAGGGTTCCCTATAAGAGGTCCTTTATAACAGTAACCGTGGATTTTCTTGCCGGTTCTCCTCCTTAGTTAACGAGCAATTGGAGCCGTGCACCTAGCTTCTGACGTTTCATAAGTGTCCATGTAGGTCTATGTGAAATAAAATATTTTGATTTTGAATCCAAGTTGAGTCTATAGCGCGTCCAGAACATGAGTCATATGATGTATTTGGTATAATATCGCAATGGATCGGACTCCTACCGCATGCAACGCGCCGGTCCGCTAATAATTCTGCTACTATAGCAAAAAACTTAAAAGCTCTTATAATTAAGTGTTGGCCGACACAAGTGTGACATTTAAAACCCAAGTGATAGTGCATCACAATGGGAAGAAGAAAGTCAGTGAACACGTGGCACGTCTGCTAAGGCTGTCCTTGAGTCAAGGTGTTTCGTCCAGAAGGTTCTCAAGTAAGTCCATCCATCCCTATTCTGTTACTTATAACCTCATAGACCTCATATTCCCTTTTGCTCAATTCTGTGTGTCGTCTAATATTTCCAACTCCGCAAAAAAAAATATAATAATAAAATACATCCCCGCCTATTGGTCCTGCGAAGTCGTTACAACTTATTCACCACATGTTTTTGCCCCGACTTATGAGTTGTAGGTCGTGGGTCCAAGACGACATGGTTGGCGCAGTGGTTAAGCGATTGACTGCTGTGCTGCGTGTCGCGGGTTCGATTCCCGCACGGAACAAATATTTGTATGACCTACAAGTAGTTGTTCCGGGTCTGGCTGTTTGTGTATGTGAGTTTAAATGTTTGTAAACGCACCCACAATACAGGAGAAATTTCTAGTGTGGGGCAACGTTAAAAAAAAAAAAAAACTAAAGCAGGCGCTATACTTTGTGTAAATAATTTCATCACCACTGCTCTCAAAACGATGAAGGAAAACATCGTGAGGAAACCGGCATGTTCTAGAAACAAAAATTAGACTACTGACACTAATTAATCAACCAACCCGCACCGGGCCCGCGTGGTAGATTACAGCCCACTCCCTCTCGAAGACAGGTCGACTATGTCCCAGCAGTGGGAACGTAATGTTCCCACTGCTGCGACACAAGCGTCCTGGTCAGGCGTGCCTATAATAGGCAGACTATGATTGTACTATATTTACATATAGACTTTTCAGGTTTCATTTAAATACTCGTAATTCAGTACGCCGTGTCTGGATCTCCGACCACACACGTGTTGTGCCCATTCTCCTTCACCACAGGTAAACGGGAATTATTAATATTAACCGGTCGACATCAAGAATAATAATATGCTTTCTAAGCTCAAGTTTGATGTTTGTTTGTGCTTAAGTTTTGGCTATTATTAATCAAGTTAATATTGATAGGTCTGATCGAAATATTTAATTTTTAGGGCACAATATTCATGGTATAAAATATATATTTGGGAATAAAGCTTGCATAAATTTATTTTAAGATTCTGAACCCAAAACGTGCCAATGGCACTGGTATATCTGACAATGGTTCATGACTTTATTGCGTAATTCCGACTCACAAGTGGTCAGTTTTTATTTAATTGAAATATCAAGTTTTGTTTGACGGATTTTAGAAAATTGATAATTGACAGCTATCAATTTAATAGTATTTTCGGCCCGTGAAAAATAAAATAGTTTTGCTATTTGATAACAAAAATTCCTGAAACATTTTATTTTTATTTTCAGGCCTAGATAAAAAAGTGGTTCTGTAAAAAGCGTTTAGTGAGGCCAGCGTTTTAGTTTATTTTATATTGAAACTTCAGGTGTACAATATTACGTTGCATATTGTGTTGCCGGACGTACAGAATAGCACCACCCTATTTCTTCCCGTGGGTGTCGTAAAAGGCGACTAACTCTAGAGAATGGGCAGCAGCGTTCTCTATGCATTTTAACACCATACTGCGATCGCCAACCCGCCTACCAAGCGTGGCGATTATGGGAAAACCTCCCTTTTGGGGGACGCCTATGTCCAGCAGTGGACGTCTTTCGGCTGAATTGATGATGATGCTGTTGCATGCCTGCTCAAATATTTGTTGTGTGGACAATTTGTAAGAATGCTTTGAAGCTCCTGCCAAAAGAGTGCAGGTAGGTACAGTCCGCAAGAATTAAGCTGAACTTTGCATTTGTGTGAGTGATTACCAAAAGTAGAGTATAAACTGATAAAAAAAACCGGCCAAGTGCGTGTCGGACCACGTACAAAGAAGAGTTCCGTAGTGGGGATCAATTTATCCCAAGAACAAAATTAACATTGTAGTTTAAAGACATGATCCCCATACATTCCAACTGCAAATTTAAGTTTGTACCTACAATATTGAGTGATTTACCATGTTATTTTAAGACCACAGACTTCTTATAGGTTTTTCTGTAATCTATGAGTAAAGTGCTATTTTCTGTATTTTTATCAAAATTTTTGGCTCAGTAGTTTCGGAGATAAGGGGTGGTGTATGGTCATTTTTCATCTATTTTCTTAAATAATTTCAAAAATATGTATTTTAAAATTATAAAAAAAATATATTTAAAATCCTTAAAACAAGCCCTTTCATTTGATATGTCACACAGAACAGTCAGCAAAACTTTTATTTTTATTTTTCTAATTTGCCCCCCAAAAGAGACCATATTCTAAATTAATTTATTTACGAAACACCCGTGTTTGGGTCACAGAAGTTCATATATGTACCAAATTTCATTTTAATCGGTTTAGTAGATTCGGAGCAAATCAGCTGTGACAGACGGACAGACAGACAGACACACGAGTGATAAGGGTTCCTTTTTTCCTTTTGAGGTACGGAACCCTAAAAAAAATATTGTCATAGTACTAACCTTTGTATAAATTGTAAATTTGGAAATAAAGTTTATTCTATTCTATTTAAATGTGCACTCACACAAATGCAAAGCTCGGCTTAGGCCTCGCGGGCTGTTCCTACGATTTCAACTTATACACCAGTGATAGAGCAGACTGCCTCATTGGTCTAGTGGTCGCAAGTGCTACAGCTGAGCATGAGATCCTGGGTTCGATTCCCGGCTCGAGCAAAGTGTTATTGGGTTTCTCCATCTGGAATTTCTCAGTAGCAGCCCGGAGTCCGGATTTATGCCCGGTGGATGGCAATAGGCTCGCCCCCTATTACATGGGACTGAAACATAACTTGCGAAATGTGGATATACCATAGATACACCTCTACCCAATCCTACGGGAAAACGAGGCGTGGTGTTATGCTATGTTTTATGTTTAAGGTTTTTTTAATATAAATTTTTAGCCGATTTTTAGATGATTTATTTTAATTACATAAGTAGTAACTTGATAATAACAACAAAAAGCAAGAGTTTCTGAGCCGAATGTTTTGGAAAATGACTAAAATATAAAATTTATATATTTTTTAGTTTGTATGTGGTTTTAAGTAAGTAAGTAAGTAAGTCGTAAGTCTTGATCCCGTAGGAATATTGAGATAAAAAGTATGCCCATATGTTAATCAGGATGTCAGCTACTTCCGTACAAAATTTTATCAAAATTGGTTTAGCCGTTTGAGCGTGAAGAAGTAACAAACACAAACACACACGCTCACAAACTTTCGCCTTTATAATATTAGTATGATATACCTACATAATATTTATTGCGTCGTTTAAAAACCAATTAAATAAATAAAGACACGATTTTTTTCATTAAAACTAAAATAAAATACTTAAAAGTTGCTCCCCAAGTTGCTTCAAGTTCTTCCTCAACCGATTTTAAATGTTTTGGGAAATTCCTAAATTATAGAGGTAACGTATCTAGTTCTACTAATAGTTTCACGTCGTCATAATTACATACGAAGTCATTACTGTCCTTCTGTAGTCAGTTAATACACAATGCCATGATGTCAGTAATCTTATACTGATATAAGAAAAGAAAGAAAGAAAGAAAAATAATTTTAATTGTCACAGAAAAAACGTGCGTACGAAAACATAATATGAACGTAACGAAAACCCGCCCGTCCACCCACCCGCCCGTTTATGATATAAACGTCAGGTTGTTTAGGTACTAATCATTGTTCTAATCATCGATCCTAATGATCGAATCAAAAATGTAGAGATAAAAACCAAAGTAACCGATATAGCCCGAAAAATTTACAAACTTATGTGGCAGTGGGCAGGGCACATTAACTCGCAGATGGCTAATGAAGCCAACTGGTTCTGCAGTGGCAACTGCGTACCGGAATACGTAGCGTTGGAAAGCCTCCCACAAGGTCGACAGATGATGTTATGAATACCGCAGGAATCCGCTGAATGCGAGAAGCACAGAGCCGGTCAAAGTGGCAATTCTAGGGGGAGGCCTATGTCAAAGACTGGACGTCTTTCGGCTGAAATTATGATTATAATGATGAATACACCTAAATCGTTGTCATACACACGTTGTGGGCAAGGGTGGCGATCATTGCTAGTAATTTCCTGTACGTATGAGGAAATACTTGTTTGGCCTACAGAAGAGATATTTTTTTTGTCTGGATGCCCCTCCATGATCGTTTAGTAAGTCAATGGCATTATGACGAAATAAACACATGTTTTTTGCTGAAAATCAGCGTTGTTGACGTTAGGTTTGTCCGAAGTCACAGCATTTAGCTGAGCAAAGACCTGTTCTTGCACAGATACGACGCACGGCTATTGTAATTGTTCATATTATAGTTTGTTTGGTATAAAAGTAGTTATTTTTCCACTCGGCAATCAGCATTTTGTTTTTGTTTTAATTCAAGTTTGTTTGTTTGTTGAATGTTGACTTTGTTGTCATCCACAGATTAAGTAGTACTTTGTCATCACTGGTTGTCATTTTGGGTTTGCCAGTACCACTACCACAACAACAACAGATTAGATACATAGACATTTTATTGTAGTAAACGCAATGTAAATTGTCTTTGGTCCCTGGCCTTGACTTCAACCAATCGCAACCAATGGAAATGATTGTCAAAAAATTTTTGTGTATTGGATGCGAGGGTTTTGGCTACTTTGTATGTGTGTATTATATAATTGTGTAGATTTGTTGAAATGTGCGTTTTGTTTGTGCAGAATAAACTATTTTTCTTTCTTTTTTCTTTTTTCTACTAATTGAAATCTATAATAGGTAAAAAGAGGAGACAGAGCGGTTAACTGACAGCTCTCGGTTTTGATTAAATAACTTATTTTAATTAAAGGAATAATAATCCAAAGTATAACTATACGCGTTTTAACCTAAGCAAGGCAAGAATGCTAAGATCTTGCAATATTATACTCGTAGGTAAATATATTATTCCGTGTGGTGCCGGACGTAAAGAATATCATCAGCCCATTTCTTCCCGTGGGTGTCGTAAAAGGCGACTAAGGGACTTACCAGAGAATGGGCAGCACAGCGCTCTCTATACATTTTGAAACCATACTGCGATCGCCAACCCACCTGCCAAGCATGGCGATTATCGGAAACCCCCCCTCTAGGGGAGGATTATATCCAGCAGTGGACGTCATTCGGCTGAATTGATGATGATGATATTATTCCTGCAGTCATCAAGGTGATAGCTGAGGCAGGCTGCCCAGGGTGCGTTGGACGTAAGTGAATGTATCCTCAGGGAAAAACAGCAAGTAAATAGATCATCGGTAAGTCCGGGTGATCGTTCTTCATAACAACAAAAAAAAAACCGGCCAAGTGCGAGTCGGACTCGCGCACGAAGGGTTCCGTACCATTATCTATAAAAATGGCAAAAAATCACGTTTTTTGTATGGGAATTATTTATTTTTAAAGTGAATATACAACTAAATATTCTGTGAATATTTCAAGCATCTACCTGTGGCCATTATCAATATAGAGCAAAAACTAGCAAAAAAATCACGTTTGCTGTATGGGAGCCCCCTTAAATATTTATTTTATCCTGTGTTTTAGTATATGTTGTTATAGCGGCAACATAAATACATCATCTGTGAAAATTCCAACTGTCTAACTATCACGGTTCATGAGGTACAGCCTGGTGACAGACGGACAGACAGACGGCGGAGCCTTAGTAATATGTTTCCCGTTTTACCCTTTGGGTACGGAACCCTAAAAAAGAGCCAACATTTTGTCTGTTGCCTATATAAAAAAACCAAAGTATTTCTAATTAATTAACCTCGCTTTTGAAATCTAATTTGTGTTGAAAATTTCAAATACGTTTTTGCAAATTTTCAATTCATTCGACAGCACGGAAACTTGGTAACTAAACGAGGCTTTTACCAACGTCATTAATTAAATTGTCGAGTTCGAACGCAGCTCCTTAGTTAAATTACTGGATTCAAATAATGTACTACAGTAATTTATTGACTTTGGTTAAAATATTTATTGCTCCTAAATAGAATATGCCCTTGGAATAAGTCATAACTTAATACAATTTGGTAAAAAACATCAAACAAAATATTTCTAGAATATTTTACATTTTATTAGTGTATTTATTAAGTTAAGTAATAATGTTTTATTTATGCTATGTTAGTACATATCGTTAGTATAAAATGTTTTCAGCTATAAAAGAACAACGCTGTGTGGTCTCCGGTTAACAATCACCCTGTACCTGTCCCTGAGATTCATTTTCACGAGCAAAAACACGATTTATAAGAAAAACTGGCCTACAAAAGCTAAAATTCAACTATAGAATGTGTTAAAAGGATTTTGTAAAATAAATGGGAAGTCATCTATGTAACACTAGAGTGCATGTAAAAAGCCTCTTCGATTTGATTATTACGAGTATTAAGATTTATTTATGTCAGAAATAATCTGGGCAGCAATGCAGCTGCCACCCATGCCAACCAGCTGATCTTTTCATTACGCTTGTGCCGAGATGTTTAAAGTAAGGCATTGATTTTTAACCGACTTCCAAAAAGGAGGAGGTTCTCAATTCGGCTGTATGTTTTTATTTTTTATTTTATTTTTTTGTATGTTTGTTACGCGATTACTTCGTCAATTATGAACCGATTTTGAAAATTCTTTTTTTTGTCCGAGGTGGTCCCATTTCCACCAAATCAGAAACTGATGAGGGGATCTCATGGAAATCGAGGGAAACCCTTGAATTTTATAGGCAAACCTATAGCGATTTGGGTATTTTTCATAGTAACTCGTGCATTTGCTCTCGGAAAGCACCATTTGGTGAAGTGGAACTGATGATGGAGACCACAGATGGCCACCGGAACAATATAATAATGAGTACCTATTTAACGGGTTGCGATTAAGCAATTTATGCTCGTCACTATGCATAATGGTGAGTGGCAGTTCTCCTGTTTCTTCCCAGGAGAACTCCTCAACAGTCAACGTTCCAGCATCGGGAAAAGCAATATTTTGTAAAAGGTGATGAGCAGTTAACATTAGGCTATTGTAACTTAGATAAATTCAAAACTGACCCACTAAAAAGTGAAAATTAAAAAACTTTTTACAAAAAAATAATAACCGACTACCAAAAATAACACTACAAAGTGAAAAATAACTTTAATTTCGGAAGTCAGTGGCAAATAACTCAAATACAGATCCAAAGACACCGACTTCCGAAATTAAGTTAAGTAAAGTTTTTTTTATCATAAACATAACATCACGGCTGTTTTCCCCAAAGGGTTAGGACACCAAAATAGAATTAAATCAATTTTAGACAACCTTTCGATTTAAAATCAATTGAGAGATGATATCAATTTAATGATAATACACCGTAGGAGCCTATCATTTCACATTTGAATAAATAGATTGATACAGAAAGCGAGTCTTGAACAATGGTAACTAAAATCTTGTTCCCAAGGCCTGTGGGCGACAATTTTAAAATTATTCTCTTTTACCCGACTGTGCGACGCAAAGGAGGGTAATGTGTTAACAGCCTATGGATATTATGTATTTATGTATGCTTCTGGCTGGCATGCCACTATGGATAAAAACCTTTTATAAAATTAAAGAATAAAAAAATGTATGTTTCTTAGTTTTGATGAATCTTACGTCAATCGATTTGTCTTAATCTTGTGAGTGTCATTATAGACATGACAGAAATCAAGATTCAAATATGGCGAAAACCAGACGCCATATTGTGAAAAAAAAAAAAAAATAGTAGGTATAGTTTAATTTAAGAAGATGGCTCCAACTGCATGATATTGTATATGTTATGTAGATATAGAAACAGGTCATCAGTTTCCACCACTTTTTATGCAGTCAGTTTTTTGTTTTAAATTAAAACCTTAAATGAATCAACGAACTTAATACCTACTCAAAAACTGAAGTACTTACTACTACTCAATAAAAAAATGTATGTTTCTTAGT
The DNA here is from genome assembly GCA_948098905.1 of Tiliacea aurago. Classification (NCBI taxonomy): domain Eukaryota; kingdom Metazoa; phylum Arthropoda; class Insecta; order Lepidoptera; family Noctuidae; genus Tiliacea; species Tiliacea aurago. The sequence goes on along the minus strand of OX402579.1, from coordinate 3,698,245 downwards.
TTTGATGAATCTTACGTCAATCGATTTGTCTTAATCTTGTGAGTGTCATTAAAGACATGACAGTAATCAAAATTCAATATGGCGACAACCAGATGCCATATTGTGAAAAAGAAAAAAAAAGTCGACAGACTATGTCAAGTGGGGTATCTTTGAATAGGTATTGTTTAATTTAAGAAGATACCTCCAACTGCATGATATTGTTTATGTTACGTAGTTAAAGAAACAGGTCATCAGTTTCCATACTTTTTTAATTCACTTTTTATGCAGCCAGCTTTTTGTTTTAAATTAATACCTTAAATGAATCAACGAATTTAGTACCTACTCAAAAACTGAAGTACTTACTACTACTCAATCAACGTTCATAAATCATAATTCAAAAGCACATTATTAATTAATTAATTAACTAACTTACTTTTGAGGTTACCTCAAGTTTCACATTTCTTAGTTCCCAATTGGTTTCGATTTCCGTACCGTACTTTCTAATACCCTTCTAACAAAGAAAACACTGTCAGATTAAAGTTTTAACTTAATTAAGTTATAATATTTGGTGTTGTATTCTGTCTGAACACAATATCAAGTCCATTGTATTATGGCGTAAAAGTCGGTAAAATATGGTTAGTTCAATAACATAATTTAATATTTTACGAAGGCTATGAGGGGTAGGCGCTTAATTGCCTATCTTTGTAACATCTTAATATACTTAATTCCTATGCGGTTTATTTATAAACGATGATTAAAGTTAAGAGACGGTTAAGAGCGTTGGTCTAAGGTCTAAAAAGTTAGTAAAGAACATTTTCTAAATGTCTTATTTCAAAACGGATAACTGGAAATCTCTGTTTCTATGGAAAATTTAAAATCGGTCTAATTTGGCTGTAACACTATTTTTAGAAAATGTTCTTTACTAACTTTTTAGACCTTTGTATCCTGCTTATGCGTATGAAGTTCTATTAAAATGGATTCAGTCATTTCAAAAAACAAGGGCTTGAAAGTTTGTACGAAATGCTGTAAGGTGTAAACGCTCTTAAACGTCAAAAAGTATGGTTAAACAGTCGCTAATCATTACTTAACTTTAAGCAGCGTTTATAAATAAAGGGGTTAAATCTTGATATTACGCAGACAGACGGACATGCTGAAACTATATATAAGAGTTCCTTGATGTCCACGGAACTTTAAAAAATAAACTATTTTCTGAAGCAATATTATTACACTCTCAGCATTCATAACCCTCTTACTGTCTATTCAAAATGCAGAAATTCCAACACTCAAAATAAATCAGTCCTTACAAATCGTTTCCCCAAGGGGACCGAACCCGCGCCCTTGCTCAGAAAGCGGTCACTACCGCCCATCATTTGTCAAATATTTTGATAAGAATGTCAGCCGGAATTCGCTGAAACAATTCTGTGACACTCAACAGAAGTACCATCGGAAAATTTATGAAAATTATATTTATTCATCTTAATTAATAGCTGAAATGTTTATGAAATGGTAAGATAATTCCAACAAAGTCCGAAGTCAACAAGGAGTTGATTAAGATTAACGGATTAAGGCCCAAAGTCTTCTTAAGACCTGGGGTTGACACTGCTAGGGATTATTATTAATGGTCGAACTAAACGGCTATCTGACAGGGCTAGTGTACCCGACACTTCGTGTAACTCGTTTGGAACGGGTTAAAACGGGGCTAAATCTAAAACCTTTCTGCAATCTATTTTAAGGCAGGATTTCCAGGTTATAATTTAATACCTAAACGTTTTAAAAGGGGCTTCCAATATTAAGGTGTGATCAGGTAGGTACCTAACTTACCTTAAAGCCTGGAATACCCATGCTATGTATTAGCATAAAAGCATGCGAATTTCGAGCAGATGCTACCTACTAGCACACAATACACATTCTACGTAGTAGTACAAAAGCATGCTACATTCGGGCAATAATGCTACTTACTAGCATTCAACTAGTATACGTATACGAAAAGAGCATGAGCATTTTACAGGCACAGAGAGCATGCTACTAATGAGCTTTAGATTATTAGTAAAAGAAAAGAAAGAAAGAAAATACGTTTATTTGCGGTAAACATGACCAAAAGAAAGAACATAGATACAAAAGAACAAGTAAGGGGAAAATATGCGTCACATCCACGCAAAACGGCCACCGCTCAGCATAATGCTGCGACCCTATTCGAGACAGAGCCTCAGCACTGGTTTTCAGCGATAGCCGCGTTGACGTGATGACGTCGACCGGTGCAGCATACAGTGAGATTACAAATAAGTTTATAATAGTTTAGTTTTAGTAGCATGTGTATTCCAAGCTTGATCATTTTACATACAGGAGATGAGAGAGAAGTAGCATGCTATAATTAAGCATGCTACTTGCTAGCAAACAAACATGCTTTTTAATAGCATGTGTATTCCATTCTTAACTTGGGATACACATGATACTAATATGCATGCTTGTTTGCTACCTGGGGCCCAAGTCTGCTATTTTTATAAATTCAGCCATTCCAACACGATCCGATTGTCATGCCATTGTCATTTTGCTAAAAGTTCGTAATCTGCTAAATTCATAATGGTCAATCATTGGTCGGTCAATGTTCTCGTAATAGAATTGTGTTATTATAATGGCATTGTCGTATTGCCATTATTATAAATGTAATTCGTTGGTCATTATGTACGAGATTACCATTAAATGCAATTTCTTTCAATGTAATGTCAGTGGCCGACCATTGGAAAGTCATAATGACGCCATTATAATAGTAGACTACCAAACTTGTCAAAATCAACAATTATGAAATCAACGATCGACCATTCTGACACAATAGTAGACTTGAGGCCCTGGTAGCATGCTCATTAGTGGCATGCACCCTGTGCCTGTAAAATACTCATGCTCATTTCGTATACACTCGCTGGTTGAATGCTAGGTACTAAGAAGCATTGGCTCGAAAGTGGCATGCTCTTGTACTGCTAGGTAGAATGTGTATTCCACGCATTATGGATGGCTGACTTACTCAATCTTAAGTTTCATCTTTGATTAGTTACAATAGAAGTGATATTACTTTTTATAAAATAAAACTATTTAGGTAGTAACAGGTACTTTTTTAGGGTTCTGTACCTCAAAAGGAAAAAAGGAACCCTTATAGGATCACTCGTGTGTCTGTCTGTTTGTCCGTCTGTCACAGCAGATTTGCTCCGAATCTACTGGACCGATTAAGTTGAAATTTGGTAGAAATATGAACTTCTGTGACCCAAACACGGACGTGTTACTTAAATAAATTAATTTTGATTAAAGAAGTGACTTTTGGGGGCCAATTAAAAAATTTAAAAAAAAGTTTTGCTGGCTGTACCGTCTGACATATCAAATGAAAGGACTTGTTTTAAGGATTTTATATATGTATTTTATCATAATTTTACAATACATTCTTTTGAAATTATTTAAGAAAATAGATGAAAAATACAGAAAACAGTTCTTTACTTATAGATTACAGGAAAACCTATAAGAAGTCTGTGATCTTAAAATAACATGGTAAATCACTCAATATTGTGCGTACAAACTTACATTTGCAGTTGGAATGTATGGGGATCGTGTTTTTTTAACTACAATGTTAAGTTTGTTCTTGGGATAAATTCATCCTAACTACGGAACCCTTAATTGTGCGTGGTCTGACACGCACTTGGCCGGTTTTTCTTCATAAACAATGTTGTCTTGATGTTATGACCAATACATATAATATTGGGAAGTAAATTAAAGTACCTACCATCCGTACCAAAAAAATCGTTCAAAAATTAATCTCCTTTTCCTCCATAATATACGAACTCCAAAAAAAAAAACGGTCCTCTTTCTGAACGGAATTCCGCAAGAATAATTCCGTCTCTATTTGCTATAAACCAACAATTACATTCCGATCTAATAGGAACGCTCAATGAAATATGAGTGAAGAATAATTCCGTCTCTATTTGCTATAAACCAACAATTACATTCCGATCTAATAGGAACGCTCAAAGAAATATGAAGATAATGAAGGCAAACAGACCGAACCATTATATTATCTATGGAGGGGTAACGTACTCAAACCTGAATCCTTGATAATGGCGAGATGAGATCCCGATAAATCTCACTTCATACGTCAGGGTCCGTGCGACTAGAATAGCAAGTACTGTATCAGGGATTTTCATCTTGTATGAAATATTTGATTTACATACTTAGGGTTTTTTTGTGCAGATATTATGTGAGATTTAAAAGTTTAATTTCCGCGGCGCGAGGTCGATACTTAAAAAGCGTGGGGACCATAAGTTATGCAGGATTTAAGGTAACCATGTTAGGCAAATTGCTTAGTTGCGAAAACAATTGCAATTGCGAATTGTGATAGCTAATACTAAAAAGACAAATTGTTTTGCAATAGAATAAAATGTACCTACTTACTGCAATTGGGTTACGAAGACACTGAAAATCTAATGACCGAATGGGGGTAGATAGGATTGTAATCATAATCATAATCATTTATTAATTTGCGAATATGGGTACAAAAAGAAGGTCTTAAACAAACAATAGTGTCCATTAGCCATATCCTACCGTAAGGCATGCAAATTTATACACATTATATAATATTTGTATCCTGTAAATATTCAGTGACAGAGTAATACGCTTTTTTTAGTAACAGTGTTTTGATATTGTTTTTAAATATACTTATATCACTTATCTCCAAGAATGAGTTTGGTAAATGGTTATACAACATTAGTTTTTGTTTATACTTTTATATTTTTACCTCTAACCAATACTTTGTAGAATTATATTTTAATTTAAAAGAGATTCCGTGGAGTTTCTTGCCCGTTCTTCTCCATAGGAACCTACTATTTGGAATGGCCAACTAGCTTCATATTTGTAACTGACCGACTTTTTGACAATTCAAAACTGCCTGTGAGTGGTTTAATTGAAATAAATGATTTGAGTTTCAGTTTGAGTTTGACATTCTTATATTTATCTTAGGACATTTGTGTGTCACTACTATAATATAATGCGTCTTGGTCAAACCCTAGCACTGTCAAATGGTACTTACCATTTGACAGTGCTAGGGTTTGTTGGTGAGTATGAAGATATGAGGCATGGATGTGGGTAGGTGTATTTATGTAGTGGCGAAGCACGTGAGGAAAGTGTATGTGTTTGTGTGGTAGATAGGATTACATCTTCATGTATGTGTGTGTGTGTGTGTGTATGTGTGTGTACAGCGTTGTTGAATAAAAGTATATTATATTATGTATGGCTCCACGCATATACAACATTAGTTTTTGTTTATACTAAACCTCTTAAGGGGTCATTGTATTCATCATTATGAACAACTTTTACTATGGGACCAACCTTGAAATCGCGAAAAAAAATCTGCTGTTCCCTACATTTAAGTTCGCTAAACTCGTCAAAATGTAGGGAACAGCTGATTTTTTTTTCGCGATTTCAAGGTTGGTCCCATAGTAAAAGTTGTTCATAATGATGAGTACAATGACCCCTTAAGAGGTTTAGTATAAACAAAAACTAATGTTGTATATGCGTGGAGCCATACATAATATAATATACTTTTATTCAACAACGCTGTACACACACATACACACACACACACACATACATGAAGATGTAATCCTATCTACCACACAAACACATACACTTTCCTCACGTGCTTCGCCACTACATAAATACACCTACCCACATCCATGCCTCATATCTTCATACTCACCAACAAACCCTAGCACTGTCAAATGGTAAGTACCATTTGACAGTGCTAGGGTTTGACCAAGACGCATTATATTATAGTAGTGACACACAAATGTCCTAAGATTAATATAAGAATGTCAAACTCAAACTCAAACTCAAATCATTTATTTCAATTAAACCACTCACAGGCAGTTTTGAATTGTCAAAAAGTCGGTCAGTTACAAATATGAAGCTAGTTGGCCATTCCAAATAGTAGATTCCTATGGAGAAGAACGGGCAAGAAACTCCACGGACACTCTTTTAAATTAAAATATATACAAAGTATTGGTTACATCATTCATATTGAAATTATACATGTGAGAACGTTGCAAAACGTCAGAAGCGTCCGTGATAAAAACATAAAAAATAAAAAAATCAAAACTAAAATAATTAAATATAAGCCGTGGTAGCTAAGAGATGACCAGTCCCAACTGACAGCGCCCGTTCACGAACATGACGCATGGACCAGCGCACCATTCAGCTCAACCATTTTGAAGGGATCTAAATGATCCAACACACACGCCACCATTGTGATTTTTTATGATACAGTTTTGATATTTTGTACATAGATTCTTTACATAAAAATACTAGACACGTGTTTCGGGTTTCGCATATACTAAAACTAATATCGTATATAAATATATATATATTTTTTTAATCCATTGCTTCATTATTTTCTACTCGACAACCTAATCAACGCAATGATTTAAAAAAATGAAAAAGATTGTGTTTTCGAGCGCGTTACGCATTCGTAAGTTAAGTTAGAATGTTATAACCACAAAAAAGTGTCTTCCTCTATTTTACCGAAGAATTTTCTTCCATATTCTTTTACATTGCAAAAATATAATTATGATAACGGTAAACTGAATTATTTCATGAACATAAAGCTTGTTTTATAATAACAGTAGGCGCTTGGCATCGTTGAAATCGTTACTTAAAAGGTATCACCATGTGAATTGTAGCTACCTAGTAAGGCTTTTCATGAAAAAATATTGTAGAAGAATCGAAGAATATATGAAAGCCCCATTACAATGGGGCTTTCATATATTCTTCCTAAGCTAAAATTATCAACCTATTTAAATTAGCGCCGGGTTCGTGGACAGTTAGTGGATTCATATACCATTAAAAAGTGGTTTATAAAAATCTTCACTCAAAATAATAAAAATTCAAATTCAAAATATTTTAGTTCACATAAAACTATATGGGCACTTATGAAACGTCAGAAGCTAGGTACACAGTTACAATTGGTCGTTTCCTATGGAGAAGAGCTGCCAAGAAACTCCACGGTTACTCCATTCATTCTTTAATGATATGAGCAGACTTACCTATAACTAACACAACATCTTATGAACCTATGATCCACAATAAATTATTTGAATTTGTATATTTTTTTATTCAAGAAGCAATGGACTTGCTCATAAACCCCATACATTTTTTTATACTTTTTTTCAAACGCTGTAATCTTATTTAATACCAGCTTCTGCCCTCAACTTCGTCGGCGCGAAATTTCTTATTTTCACATAAAATATATACTAATGACACTCGGCAATACTGTGTAGCTTCTCATTCATGAAATAATTTTTGAAATCGAATAAGTAGTTCCAAAGATACCCCCTACATAGAAACTTACTAATTTTACCTCTTTTTAGTATTCTTATTAATATTATGGCATATGTCCAGAAGTGGACGTCTTCTGGCTGAAATAATGATGATGATTATAATTTTATTATATAAGTAAATAATTATTGACTAGATAATTTCTTTCCAAGTAGGTAACACAATACTTTTCGTATCTTAAATGTAAAAAATTCAAACAAAACAAAAAAAATACAGAAATAATTTTGTAAATGCTAAAGATGTTGAAAAAGCGCGGACATTGTAACCGTTAGCGGCTCTTTTCCCCTGTGTTCACCGCAGGGGATTCGGCGAAGTAAATTAGGAAAAAAAAGTTTCCAAGCTACATTTTCAGTTGTTGAGTTGTTCGTGTTACAATTCGCGAAAAGTCTGCATTGAAAATGATAAAAGATTTTTTTGTTAGAAGAAGCCATTTTGGTAATAGGACAAATAAAGACAGACTTCAAAGATGCATGCCTAAATCGCGAGGTAATGTAGGTATTACCTGATAATACCACGTTAGCATACGAGCCGTGCATACAAGCATAAAAATATGATTATTGTGATAAGTAAATAGGGTGTCGAAACTGTCTCTCCTTAATACAAATTACTCAGTGATTATATACTAGGAGAACAGCGCTTCACCCAACAATTCGTGTATACACCATTTTATAAATAATGCATACTTTGTAAGTATGCATCCTCCATGTACTATCCATAAGTGTCAAAATAATTTATATTAAGATAGGGTATTCAATTTATCAAAGTTGCTATTGTCACTACTTAACACACGAGTCAAAAACAATACAGCCAATACAATGTTTATCAATAAAACAGCAAGATATAATAATAACAAAAAAAACATTACAGAAAAAACATTTAAGACAAACTTCGTTATTTTATTTCCCTCTGTTGTTTATTTATGGAAACAATGTTTAGGTATCTTTCGAATTTCGAACGACACAGGAATAAATTATAAGGTACCAAAAATCACACAAAATCTTTCTCGGAATTCTTTTAGTGGTTTTGATTAGACCGGCCCTCTTTTGTCTTAAATTTAATCAGGAAATTGGAAAAAAATACGCGTAAATGATAAAGAATAATGGTTTTCAGTCCATCCTGTTATAAATCTCTGTCCTTATTAATAAAATACAGGGTGATTTATTCCCAAAATGTTAACATTGTTGGCCCAATTTCAAGTAAAACGTCGCATGAACTCTATATTTTAAATTAATTTTTCATCTATTATGGAATGTCTGTGTTTTAGTTATAGAGGAATGTTGAAATGTTAATCCTAATTTAGATATACATATATCTAAATTAGGATTAACATTTCAACATTCCTCAAGATGTCAGTAATGGAATTTATTAAAAAAATAAAGAAAGAAAGAAAAAACATTTATTGGGACTCGCACAGATCACAAATTAAATAAAACACACTCATAGAAACAAAAAAAAAAGAACAAAACCAAAAATAAAACAACGTAAACGTCTAATTGGTCTGCTTCACAGTGTCTAGAACTCTAGATAGATAAGCACTACCTGATAAGTTCAATTATTATGGTGAAAACGTGGTGAAATATGCGACAGTAATATAAACATTGAGTCATACATAATTTATAACAGTTAATTGAACTAATGGCGTAACATACTAACATAACTTTAAAATAACTGTAGGCACTTTCCAAATATTTCCACAAATAATATTTAAATTGAATACTTATATTTAACACCCTACGATAAATATTTACATTATATATTTTACGATACCACAATTCGATTCAACATAACAAAAACCTGAAAGTAAAAAACTTCGGTAGCAAAATGTACATTTAAAACATTTTACGAAAGCTAATAAAACTATTTTCCTAAATAAAATCGTCACGTGTCGCTTAAACCAACTTTACTTACCGTAATGCGGAAGAAATATCCCACTTTTACAATCGAACACATAGCTCACAAGCACAACTATAAACACAACCGTGAAAAGAATAAACTCTTCAAATTTCCTAACAGTTAGCGGTACACTCACAAAGTTTCTACCGACTCGGAAACCCTCGCTCATCATTAATTCAAGTTCACAAAAACTTTTTTACTCATCAACATTTACGTCATTGGCTACATTTTATCTCGTTTCTGGGTTAATGAAACATCGTCTGTTCGGGGCTTAGATGATATTCGTGTGCACTCTCCGAATGCCGCGTCCGCACTACGTAAGGGCGTAACTTGACGGATCCTCACTGCGCTTGCGTGAAACAGAGTGACTCTTCTCCCTGACGGACTTATTCACGAGTTAATTAATATATCAACTTTTCTCCGTCCCCCCTATATTAACAGTCACCTTTAATAAAATATTTTGGCTTAGTGTCTTTTCCCTCGCTGGGAGGAACTTTGACCGTTGAAATTTTGCAATAAAATTAGCACTGGCACTGCAGAGTAACCAATTAAAGGGCTAATAAATTAATCTACAGTGTCCGTTGTCTTGACAGGATACTTCAGACTTCCGCGCTAATTACAGTTTCTTAGATATTTTGTTAATCTGTTCGTTTATTTAAATAAAGTTTTCCTGGAAGATCCATTACAGAGAAGCATGATCGATTACATTAATGAATATAAACAAATTAGAGTCTCGAAGCTGTTCTCTATGCCTATCCGGGTGCGGACGTGACTCGAAATGGTAATAGCACTCAGTCCTGGGCAAGGAACTATTCAGTAGAATTCGTTTAGCGACTGGATTTTTTCGGCCCGCCACACGTTTGTCTAGCTCAAAGTTTGGAATATAATTTAGTTTATGTAACCTTTTTACCCAAAAACTAGTAGTCAAGACTCCTAAAATGCTAAAATAAATAAATACTAGTGTTCATCATCTGCTCACTTTTGAAAAACTTATTAGGTACTCGTACAAGGATTATTGTGATAAGTGTTATATGATATTGCTATAATTTTGTCGGCTGCATGTCAAAGTCAAGTCAAAGTCAAATTATTTATTTCAAATAGGCACATAAATGGCACTTTTGAACGTCAAAAATTACAAATAAAATAGAATTGATTCTAGTCGCCCCTTCCAAAAGGTAGCTTCGTATGGAGAAGAATGGGCAAGAAACTCCACTGTTACTCTTTTAAAAATATTTTACAATATTTTGTATAGGTACATCAATTATATAATTATATGTGAAGACGATGCACCTAGAATAAAATTACTAACAATAGTTAAAAAGAATTAATAATGAAGCAATGACCGATAAATTTATTATGTGATAGATACATGGTGCTCACATATTTACAAACATTGTAAAAAAAAAAAACGTTCTCCTAAAAAAAAAAATAATAATATCAGTGTGTGAATTTATGGTAATCACAGTATGTAAAATAAATATCATAAAAGTAATAAAATATACAGTTAAAATGTTTTTGTCTAGACTCTGGATTGTCCTATGGAGCTGGACCAGCATGTTTCCAAGCGTCCTGCATGATGCTGCACATCAGGTCGGGGTAACTCTCTGATGGTGTGCGGTGAAGTAAATACGTGCATAATGTTTCCTTTCTTTTTGCTACCACTGTAACTTATGGCTACGTTCCTTTAAGCCTCTCTATAGTATGTAAATGAGCAAGATTTGAACATATTTATTTATTTTATGATTCTGTAAAAGCAACACGAGGCAAGCATAAATAAATTATTGGTTTGTCTTTTCCCAAATATGTTGGGGTCGGCTTCCAGTCTAACTGGCCGAAGCTGAATACCAGTATTTTACATGAAGCGACTCCCTATCTGACCTCCACAACCCAGTTACTGGGTACACACGATACCCCTTAGTAAGACTGGTTGTCAGTCTTTCGGGCTTCTCGATGGCCCGTAACAACTGTCAAAGATCTACAAATGACAGCCGGGACCAATGGCTTAACTTGCTTTTGGCACGGAGGGGTCTTGGTAAGTAAAGATGGTCACCCATTCACGGACCAAACCTGAAATCGCGAAAAAAAATCAGCTGTTCCCTACATTTTGACGAGTTATGAGAACATAAATGTAGGGAACAGCTGATTTTTTTTCACTTAATGATGGGTACAATGACCCCTTAAGAGATTTCGTATATGAATAGATACACCTTATATATAGCATACTGCTGTAGTAATAATTTACCTATGTTACTATCAATATGTTGGTAAATCAATCTATCTACGAACACTGTAATTACACCACTAATAGCATTGATTGTTCGAAAGGCTTACGTTCAACAACAGACACTAAGTGCTATCAGGAAGTTTTTACAGCATTTCTGTGAATGAAAATTGTATACAACATTGCAACTGTCGTAAAAGTCAATTGACCTTCTATTTTTATAGATAGTAGACGCCATTTTCTACTTCGGTGCAATCGTTAAAGGCATATGTCGGTACTTATTGTACAGACGATCAAACAGAACAACTTTCTCAATGGGACTAACATCAAAACGCGAAAAAATAATCATCCGTCCCATAAATTTGAGTCGAACGATTCGAGTTTGAGTTTGAGTTGAGGGTTTAATTGAAGTTTTTTATGGGACAGTTCATATTTATTTCTCGATTACGATATTGGTCCCATCGAGAAAGTGTCCTAGGACATTATATAAACTGTCCCATAAAAAACTTCAATACCTATTCGACTCAAATTTATGGGATGGCTGATAAATTTTTCGCGATTAAGGCGACGATAACCGACTTTTAATAATTTTATACGGAAGATCACATCTAAACGAGTGGTGTTAATGATTTGAAAAAAATATATGTTAATTTAGAGCATTTTCTCAGTAACTTAATATGTCAATATTTTAGATTATCGTTATATTACATAGTGAAATTAATTTGTAACGTTATGTCTAACGCGGACAAAAAACTGAGAATGGCGCAAAATCTACCAAGCGTATTTTTCTGAAACCTTCACCAATTTATAGATAATTTAATTATTGATCTTTTAGTATACGTATTTTGTTAAAATACCTTTTTTTTTGTGTTTAATAAATTAATAATGCGTCAAATTGGGGACAGAGCTCCTTGATGGGCGAGTCCTATTACTGGCTGAACGTACGACGCGTTGCGCGAGCTCAGTACAGAACACGCAAGCTAACCACTCAAGGTCACTGGCATATATCTGCGTCTTAAGATGTTAGTCCCATACAGAGAAAATTGTTCAGTTTGATGGTCTATAGTGGTATAGACCATCAAACTGAACAATTTTCTCTGAAAACCCATAAATATGATTACACCTTTCTGATACATCTTGTACACTATACCGTCGAACGTATACAATACAATGTATAGGTTCGACCTTTTACCTCAAAAGGAGTAAAGTCGAACAGTTTACGAAGCAATTTGCAGAATCGATAAAAATGTTTGAGCTTTCAAGGATCCCTTCTAGTGACTTCATGTGATGGGATTCTTAAAGCGCTTTTGAATAAAGATCATTGACTTCGAGAATTTGTACAGTTATGTCTTAAAAATATTTAAAATGATATAATAAATATTTTCTGTCGTTCCTTCTATCTAAATATTAATCAGTTTATAAGGCTCTTGTCTACAAGGCAATAACCAAAAAAAGGCTTTTTAGGAGTAGCAAAAAAGGAAACGGCTCTAGGAAAAAAACATTATGCTGAACAAAACATTGTGAGTGTCAAGAAAGCATACCTATCTACATAAAATTGATTAAAAATTTAAAATCAAAATCAAAAGTCATTTATTCAAACTAGGCTGAGAATCAGCACTTTTCGAACGTCAAAAATTTCATGAGACAGTCCTCCAAAAACGCCCACCCTTTACCACTTCTTGGTGCTGGGAAGAAGAAGTGGCGCAACAAACTCCCCAGCAGCACAGCTGTCTGTTCACATATAAAAACTTGAATCTATACAATAAAATATAAAATGCAACACAAAAAATTAAATTAAATTATTTGCCTTATGTTAGCTAGCACATACCACTATACAAAAAAATATAATATATATAATAATCGTCTATAATTATACTCAAGCACAAATAACGTAAACAAAACGTATTTAAATAAAATCCTCCAGGCATAATGGGCGTGCCCGCTTAAAGAAAGCTATATCTATAACTCGAAGTCACAAATGATAAACTAGCACCATCGAAGTAAAATAAATAATAAGATATAAGATATAAAATGATAAGTAGATAGGATCTCCGAAAAAAAAGTTAATTAATTCAAATAAAAACAACAAAAACTATTTCTAGCTTGTTATTAAAAGTGAAAATGTAGCGTTATTATCTTTTACACCGCTGATTTTAACGGCCTACATTGTCGTCAACAGCTACATTATGGCCTATCTTTTTTCCGTTTGTACGTAGACAGACACTTGTTTCTTTTCCCATGCCTTTCTTCTTTTTCGCCGTCATTCGCACTCTTTGATGCATCAAAATGAAACGCCTTTTTTCCAGTTTCTGTACTTGACAATAAAAGACATCGTTTCGCAAAAAATATTCGGAGTATGCTTTGATCGCTGACTTTCGGAATTTTAATAAAGTTTTTGTGATTTTTTATTTTTTGTATTCCATATTAGAATATAACAGAATACTATTTACTATGTAATCGTACACCATACAAATTACAGATATAAATGTAGAAATTTAAATTTAATTTAATGATTTTATTTAAATAGCAGTGGACGTCTTTCGGCTGAAATGATGATGATGATGATAGAGGGGTTGAAGGACAGTAGGGAGGCTGTTGCCCTGCAGGGAAAAATCCAGGCCCAAAAATAAATAATTATGGTCTTTATTTCATGTCCACATTACTGTCGATTAACCAACACCTGACATTTCATAAAAAGTGCTGATAAAAACAAATTACTTTCACCACTTTGTAACGAACCCATTCAGCATTTTGCCTACATACATGTGTTCTAAATGATGAGCAACGGATACGTTCTTTATTTTCCTTTCGGCCTATATAAGCGGCCATCCAGTTTCAGACAATACAAACGAATGCTTTATTGTTTTGCCTAGTCTGCATATATTTGCATGTTAATTGCAAACATGACAGCATCTACTACTATATTTTTAAACGGTGCCACTACATTCGGAATGATTCCTGTATCGTGGATGTGCAGATAGACACAAACAGGCTATACTTAATTTTTTTTTTCAGTACGGGTATATGACCCAATAATTGAAAGGCAGAAACTTTTATCAGTGAAACATTCAATATTATTTAAGACGGAGATATATGCCAGTGACCTTGAGTGGTTAGCTTGCGTGTTCTGTACTGAGCTCACGCAACGCGTCGTACGTTCAAAATCAAAAAATCAAAATCATTTATTTGCGCAAATAAGGTATCTACAGAATGTTCTTAAAGATAAGTATATTGATCTCTTATTCTGCCATTAGTTTCAGCGTGCAAATTTTACATAATTATTTACTATATAAAGATTAAGAGAAACTAATTAATTTAGATTGTGCATGCATTAAATAAATTTATTAAATTAAATTATATTAAATTAATTCTAAATTGACTGACAATCGTGATACTACAATTATTCATGACTTACAACTTATAATCTAGGAACTCAACACTATAAAAGCATTTATCAATTAATATTTTTGTAAGAACACTTTTGAATTTAAAAAATGGGAGTGTCGTAATGGTACTTGGAATTTTATTATACAATTTTATACACATAATATAACTGTTGTTCGATGTGAGTGTGAGATTCGTCTTTGGTTTATATAACTTGTTGGTATTATGAGATCGAGGGGCATAGTAGCTTGTCGCTTGCTGAAAAGTTCAGCCAGTAATAGGACTCGCCCATCAAGGAGCGCTGTCCCCGATTTGAAGCATTATTAAATTATTATACACAAACCAAAAGGTATTTTAACAAAACGCGTATACTAAAAGATCAATAATTAAATTATCTTGAAATTGGTGAAAGTTTCAGAAAAATACGCCTGGTAGATTTTGCGCCATTCTCAGGTTTTTATCCGCGTTAGACATAATTTTACAAATTAATTTCACTATAAACATAATCTAAAATATTCACATATTTATTAAGTTATTGAAAAAATGCTCTATTATAACATATTTTTTTTCCAATCATCAACACCACGCTTTTAGACGTGATCTTCAGTATAAAATCATTAAAAGTCAGTTATCGTCGCCTTAATCAAGTTTATCGCATTGTTAAGGGCATTGTCCACGATACAGCAAATAAATATAGGAGTTTTATCTACTATAGCTTCAAATTACTATGCGCTGTGCCCTTCCGATTCATAGCTTTGTAAAATAAAGTAAACTGCTGTAAGAGAGCCTTACTCAGTGTGTGATCGACGACGATACTGTAAACAAAATTGTAACCAAAATTATTAATGGAAAACTGTTTTAATCTTTATGTTTTAAGTCGGAAAAACCTAGATACTACATAGCTTTTAAAACTCTGAAGATAGGAAATATTAAAACACTGAATTTTCTGAGATAAACTTAAGTACCTACCTAGTTAATATTTGTGAGATTAATGAACGTTGAAACAAAATTATGAATATAAAAACATTATGGAATTAAATCTTGAAATAATTAATGATTATAATGTCGGGGCTCATGGCTAAATAATAACAGCCACACGGGTCGATCATCAAGGTTAAGCAACGCTTGCCGAGGTTGTTCCGTAGATGGGTGACCATTCCCTTACCGTTGAGCTCCTTATGTTCTGAGTAGAGCTGCACGATTACTGACAAATGCGTGCACTGACTGGTCAGGTCAACTCAATCTGTGTGGTTCTATCCTCAAAAGACCATTTCAGACAACAATCTGCATGGCCTTCACATGATCTGACCAAGATTATGTCTGGATTTTAAAAGAGACTGTGACCTCTGAGTTTGTTTCGGCCTTTCTTCTCAGATAGGAAACGCCGACCTCATCTAGTTTTTTTAAATATGATTACCGTGTGTGTTTGTACAAACCTACTTAAAGAAATAAAAATCATTAATCATCATTTATCATTTACCGAGACCCCTCCGTGCCTCGAAAAGCACGTAAAGCCGTTGGTCCTGGCTGTCATTTGTACATCTTAGACAGTAGTTACGGGTAGTCAGAGCCCAAAAGTCTTACTAAGGGGTATCCTGTTACCCTAGTCACTGTGTTATGGAGGTCAGATAGGCAGTCGCTCCATGTAAAATACTGGTATTCTGCTGCATTCAGTAAGACTGGATGCTGACCTCAAGATAGTTGGGAAAACACTAGATATGTGATGAATAATCTCGAAGCTTTATCTACACAGAGTAATTTATTCATAATAACCTACAACTTTCTTTAGAAGCTTTGATGCTACATTATTATAAGGAAACCTATTCCCCCTTATTCCAAAACAAGGTTTATCTTCAGACCCAGGTTTAAAACATGGAGCCATTATTGAATTTCGAACCTTATTCAGACTATGGTAAAATTCCTAAACACAAAACTGATAACTTAGTACCGAACTAAGTTTTCAGTTTTGTTTAAAGAACGGTATTTCAATCACTGTTACGTTCTTATGACAAAAACTGGCTGCATGGTTTAAGCCATGTCAAAATATAAATCTTGTTTTGTAATAAGACGGAAACTAAGTGCCCACTTCCTTTCTTTATCTTAGAAGGTATCTTATAATATCAGGAATTTATTAAATAAATCCTGATTTTATCTTGACGGTAAATTATAATTATTATGGAATACACGAACATCAGCTCAAGAACATCGGGTGGGGCTGTTTCGGGGCACACGTTAGTTGGTTTAACGTGAGACGTATATTTTTTTTTTTCACTGCCTTCCTACTAATACTAACTGACTTAAAGACTGTTTGTAAATAATTTATTGTATTGTATTGTGTTTTTTTTGTAAGTTTTTACAAAATGTATGTTATGTACTACCTACTAATTAATGTAACTCAACAACAAACCAACATTATGTTTTGCAGTGCCCTGACAGGGTTCATGTACCAAAGCCGACAGTAATTTATTGTAAATGTGTGATGTGCTTGAGAGCAAATAAATATCAGCGAGTCGCTTTTAGTGTAAAGAAAAATTGTGATACAAAACACACTGAACGGTACAGACGGCTACACATCAAGCTATACATTTCCAGTATAAGATGATCTCGCATTGTGTAGGATTTCCGTACAATGAGAGCTCCGCGTATACTGGAAATGTATAGCTTGATGTGTAGCCGTGTGTACCATAATTATATATTTATTTAGATTAATATTCGAAGGCAATATAGCCCAAATCCTGAGGAAGGTTATAAGCTATCAAACATCACGCTATGACCCTAAGGAGTTCAGCATAAAGAAAAAAAGTCAGAAGAACATCCTCATCATCATCATTCCAGCCGAAAGTCGTCCATTGCTGGACATAGGCCTCGCCACGCTTGGCAGGCGGGTTGGCGATCGCAGTATGGTGAATGCATAGAGAACGCTGCTGCCCATTCTCTAGTAAGTCCCATAGTCGCCTTTTACGACACCCACGGGATGAAATAGGATGGGGCTATTCTTTACGTCCGGCACCACACGGCACGTCAGAAGAACACTAAAGCGAAACTGAAGTAATAGCGCGGGCGGGCGATGCAATGCTACGCGGTGGGTCGGGGGAACAAGAAATTCCACGTGAATGAAGTCGCTGGCAGAAGCTACAGAGAAGATACAAAAAAATAAATATTAATGTTTCTAGTGAACATTAGGTAATTTTTTTGAAGCGTTCATACACTGCACGCGAATGGTCTTACAACCCATCATTTCGACTAATGTTCATGTCCCTCAGTTCGGAGACGTATTCGTCTGATGTATGGGTGTTATCTTCATTCGTTTGGTTTACTTGTCCAGGTGGTAGAGGTGCTCGCAGCATCGTCAAAACCGCCTCGCTCGCTCGGTGCCGGTCATTGGGTTACCTGTGTGTGGCTCATAGCGTCCTCTTTGCAACTATAGGCGTTATTTATATTTTCGACTGGTTTTTGCACTGGTTGAGGCCGATATATTGTACTTCAATATATTTTTGGAGGCTTATTTTTATTTTTACGTATAAATAAATAATAATTCTTGCTGTCTAGATAAACTATATACACACTCGCATGAATTACGGTGCTATAACTTTTTGGTCTTGGGCTACACTGAATGGAAAGGAGCGAGAGTCCGGTTTTCGTCAATTTGGGCGGTGCCTTTTCCTCGCCAACTCGTCAGCACCCAACGTAAACTCAAGGTTGTATAAGTAAGCTGACTATATAATACAATACTAGACTAATAGTTTGGAAATTATTAGGGCAAAACGATATAAGTATACCTTTTCATTACGGTTCACTTTTTTGTCCTGGTACCTACCCGTATGTTTCGATGCGATTTTAAAGACGTTCACGTCAAAAGAAGATGCTACAATATTGAAGCCTGATTTACACGGTGTGATTTCATTGCCTGTGGCCAACAACAAACGTTGTACCGCCTTAAAAGTGTCTCGGAGATTGAAGTCATTTCTTGCTTCAATTGTATTATGTTATGTGCCACATGCAAGAAACTTACAACGTGTAAATGGGGCTTAGGTTAATCTGATAATGATATAAATACCTTATAGCAGCGTTTTATTTTCCTAGACCGTAAACTCTCGTAATAGTATTACAGCAAAAACACATAAAGCGAATCATTTTAGAGATCAAGACAGCTTAAAATATTCTTAGTCTATACTAGCTGCAATAAAGTCGTATAAGAGGGTCATTATCACTTAGTGTGAAAGCTAAGTAGATTAAATAATTAACTTAAAGGCCATTCGGGAATATTATTTGTTTATTAACGTGCTTGTGATAATAATGTAGCTAAAATTAATACAATACTATAAAATAAAACGTAGTTTACGGTTTCACTAATTTATGTTCCTCATAGAGCGTTCTGATAACAGTGACATTCAAATTCCAGTAAAATATGACGTGAATACTCGACAAGCCAAATCAAAACCATTGCAAGTGCCACGCAAAAATAACTTTTATGGCAGGCGTACTGTTTCTTTCACAATCCCCAATTTACTAAACCAAATACCTGTAGACATTAGATACTCAATGAATAGTAAAAACATAAAGCATAAGCTGAAAGAACATTACATGAACTCGATTATAACTTAGCTGTTTATAGCGCGTTGATCAAGTCTCAAGTCATGGCATGCTAAGACAGACCCCAGAAATCTAATTGTGTGCTTTGTTTGAGTGTAAAGAACTTGTAATATATAAAATAAATAAATCTTAAAACAATAAGCCATTTCAGTATTTTTTACTATTCTATTATTACATTCGTAAGATATAAATATTATTTATGTGTTACAGTGCTAATATAGCGTTTACAACGCAATCGTTTGGCTAGTGTAGGACTTGAACGGGCCCATACTCAATATTATAAGTTTTGTAGCATTCCGTCACAGTTGGATGTTATGGAGTTGTTATATAATAAGCACTACACTGTCACACTGTTGAGAGATTTAAAAAAAATCATTTGATAGTCTGTGTCATCTGTCAACTGTCACCTAAACCTCATTCGTTTTAGAGCTCACTGTTTACTCCATTCCATAATAATATGGCGTGTTATGTACTTACATGGGTGGGTAGGGTGTTAAATATCTTCGGATGCAACACCTCGTATAATTTTGGTTGAAGTTCACTTAAGGTAAGTTCATTTAACCATAAATTATATCTTTATATGTACGGACTACAATTTTTGTTAAATCCTGAGGATGCAACATTGAAATAGAATTATATTTTAAGTAGATACTAACTGTAAATAACCATTTAGTTTTTTCTGGTATACTTATATTTAGTTATGACATCTATTGTAAAAAAGAAATGATTCCGAATTTTCCCTTTTGTCATGGTGTTAATTATTTTCCAACTCCGATATACAAGGCTGACTTCTAGTTTAAAATATGTAATTACTGCCACACACTACAGCTGGCAAATTGGTGACCCCGACGTGATTACGAAAGAGAGGCGATTGAAATGTTTTATAATAAAACTATAAAACGCGAATATACTTCATTCACGTTCATACAATATATCTTTATAAAAACCCAATACTGGTTCCAAACACTACACCTAATTAATATACACTTTACCATATTAAACAAAACATTACTAAAATTAAATGGCTAACACCGAAAACCGAAACAAAATAACAATTAAGTCTGTACATATTACCGGACAGGTTGATAATAATTTACTAGCTCAACAAAATTATATTATCATCAAATATTTGATACGTCTACCGTTATGCCTTTGTCGAATGAATATTAAATGCTAATTTCATTACGTGCTGAAACCAGCACAGACTCAGGGCTTAATTCAATTAATAATGTTTCCCTTAGAATAGATAATAGATATGGATTATTACAGCTTGGACACGTCAGTTCGCAGCCTGCAGTACACTATGTTATGTGACGGGTTATTGGGTGTTGCCAACGCAAATGTTTGCGAAACAGTAGTATCTACATTAAATATTATTTTCGTGCGATTTTATAATTAGGTCGGTAATATTTCGAAATTAATGTGCTAAAACCATTTTGTTTGTACGGTTATAATTATGTTTAGGTAAATAACGTATTTTGATGATATGAAAATGTTAGTAATTTTTATAGGCTAGAACCCGTATAAATGTTCAATATTACAACAAATAAAAGAATTACAGTTTATGCCACACCACACAAAAAATCTTTTATATAAAAGGAAAACCGGCGAAGTGCGAGTCGGACTCGCGCAGGAAGCGTTTCGTACCATTATCTATAAAAAACGGCAAAAAAAAATGTAATACAGCCTGGCGACAGACGGACAGACAGACAGACAGACATACGGACGGACAGCGGTGGATTCCCGTTTTACCCTTTGGGTACGGAACCCTAAAAAAGAACATCTTTCTAGAAACAGTCCCATTCTTGTAATATGCTCACATCTATAAAATTCACAGAACGACTCTCGAGAGTTAGATAAAATTGTATTTATGGTGTTATCGAGACAAAAAATGCAAGCTGACTTGCGTTATACAGTACGTATAAATAATTACGAAGTAGTCACAAGTCCCGAGGGAGATAGACACTTTTGACGGAACACACCCGCATGACTAATAAATTATTAGTAGGTACATTAATTTGACTCTTATTGTGTGTTCTTTTTAATATTCGAAATTGTTAATATCCTGTTTAGGGAAACACGCTGTATTTATTAGTGAAGCGATGGGCCACCCAGTTGAGTCTACTCATACTGCCGTACGATATTATATTTTGACAGGTGCAACACTTGTTCTTTTTTCAAATACCTAGCTATGGCGACAGTTTAAAAGTCAACGTTTTTTTTTTTTGACATTTCTGTATATCTGCATAGGTAGGTAAGTTTAATAACACCTTACAATGAACACAGAATTGGATTAGTTTTGTTTGCATTGTGCTCATGTTTAAATACCAGAACCGAAATAAAAAAATATATATTCATATTTGGAATGTAATCTCAAAGATCATCGAACTGTTTGCAAAGTGCAACAAGGTGTAAAGAAACTGGATAAATATGTAAATTGATTCTTTAAAAAAAACATTAGTCGTAATACGGCTGCAATACGTACCTACTAACAATGTACCTAACCTGTATCCCTGCCAACGCCTTCGCATTAAACACTCACAATCCATCAATATTCATTGCGTTGTTTTCATTGTTGAGCAGACAAATTTTTCAATTATATGAAGCAATGGATTACGAATTTCCTACGAAATTCTTCGGATTGTGATAGAAACTGTTACGTAATTGGGGTGCAGGTATAATGATTGATGATAAAGTTATTGTGTTATTCGTCATCGGTACGTTTTTCTGGGTTCAATAAACTCTGCCAACCTCCTTGACTATTGACTCCTGACCAATCCGATCAAAGGGATTAGATTGTTCAATAATCATTACTTCAGTTGATGGTTATGTTTGTTTTCACCGACTTGAATAAATTTATTACATTTAATGACTTTAACATCAATTTCGATAAATAGTACTCGTATAAACTGAACGTTAGTAATTAAAACCCATTTAGTATTTCATTTCGTTTTTATTCTACTCGCTCAACTATTGTGAATTCTTGGAAAATGCTTTCTGAGTAATGACTCACTCGATGTTTTTAATGGTCGATTTTATTAATAGACTGTTTTACTATACTCATAAATACACATTTGCTGTAACATTACTGAGCCTACATTTAAGAGGATAGGTAATTAAATAAAACATGTATTTTTGCCTTGATAACTAGTAAATTAAGTAACCTACTTATATATGTGTTCATTTCCTTTTTTTTATGCTTGTTTTATATATTTTTTCAATTAATTGTAGGTTATAATTTGATTTTAGGGTTCCGTACGTTCGAATAAAATAACGGAATCCATATAGGTTCACTCGTATGACTCTTTGTTTGTCCGTCCGTCCTGGACCGATTAAGTGTTGACTTGGTACATAGAATTATAAATTTCTGTGATTCAAACACGGACGTTTAACGTTAATAGATGAATTTTGAATATGGAGGTCAGTTTTGGGCGAAAAACTAGAGAAAAAAAGTTTTAACATTTAACACAGTACCCCAGAAAAGATAATCAGAAAAATGGTTGATCTATTTTATCTTTATTTCTCCTTCTAGTATTAAAAGTGTCTATCATTTATTAAAAATATGTAGATTTTTCCTTATTTATGTAATATTTTCATAAATTAATTGGCAAGATACCGCCATAATATTAATCTCTTTCAATAGTTTCCTTAGAGTTTTGTGGCAACATAGATTATAAATGGCTCTGACAGCTATATTTTGCAAAATAAAGATAGATTCAATGTCAGCAGCCCGACCCCACAGTAAAATGCCATACGATATAATGCTGTGGAAGTACCTAAAACAGACCAAACGCGCAGTTTCTACATAAGTTATTCGTCTTATATTTCTAATAGCATAAGCGGCCAAGCATATCCCCCCCGCAAGAATATTATATTATTATGTGGATCCCTATTGTAGTTTCTCGTCTAGCGTGATTCCTAGGAAAACCATTTGATTCATAAATTTCAGTTTTTCTCCATTCAATATGATATCACACTCATTTTTTTTTTTTTCTTTTTCATTTAGTACCAAATTATTTACCATAAACCAGTCTTAGATCCGAAGAATAGAGTTGTGAGTTGTTCTCGTCGTCAAGATTTTGTGACCGTCGGTCTATTTTAAAGATCAATGATGTGCCATCTGCAAATAACACCATCATAGGTTGATTTTGAAGTAATTGGCGTAAATCATTAATGTAAACTAAAAAGAGGAATGGACCGACTGTCGAACTTTGAGGAACGCCCATTGGCATTTCAGACCCTAATGAGTGTATACCGTTTACTTGAAATTTATTCTTTTTATCTTTCAGGTATGATCATGGTAAATCAAGAGCTGTATTCTTAATCCCATAGTGCTCTAGTTTCAGCAGAAGGGTCTCATGGTTTCACCATTTGGTTTTCACCAAATGGTGAACAATACTACTAACGGCGTACTGTTTTTTTATGAAAGATGGAATTTTTATTAAAGTGACGTAACTTTGATTGAGCATCCACTTTTCAAATATCTTACTGAGAACTGGCAGAATTGGTACAGATTTATAATTGTTGGGTTCTTTACTATCACCGGATTTGAACAAAGGAACTACTTTACTGTGTTTCGACTCCTGAAGACCTGAAGACTCCTGGGTCCACACTGGTGTTAAGAAAGCTAAATTAGGCGCTAGTAGTAGATTCATGTCAAAATTGCCATCACGTCACCCTCGCTCGCTAAGAAACCGAACACGCTAAGTAAATGCCTCTTTTCTTCTTTTGTACTATATTATACTATAACAAGATGATCTCCAAGACACAAGTACCTAGCACGTTACAAGCAGAGCGCATTTAGTGCAAAATAATTCATTCCTTACCACAAAGGCTGAACTCAATTACAAAACTGTATTAGTCCTTCATCGAGAACTTTATACGAAGTTCCTTTGTAAAGGCGAAATTTTAAAACGTAAATCTAATCATATTACATGATCTGCATATTCTTTGAAGACCTAACCCAATAAAAAGTTTTGCTCACTCCACACTTATCAAACGGTCAAAGTCGCCCTAATAGCTCTAAGGGAATAAAGTTACACCCATTTACATACATTACCTTCTATCCTTAAGAAAGTTAGCCAGAGATGTATTCCGCTTGCCGCCGACTTGAATCGCTACTGAAATTTTAATAATACGAATTGTCTAATTGCTGAGCTGAAGAAACTTTCAAAGAAAATTAAAATATTAGTTTCGCAATGAATTTCTACGAGCTTTGCATTTTGAATAGTTGAATTTTTGTTTCTATTCTAACAAAGATTTTTTTGTTAGAAAGTGATAACGATGTTCTGCCGAGCCTTAAAATTAATTTAGTCTAAAACTAATAGTAATTAAACATCAAATGTCAAATGTAGTATTTACTGTAGTCAGAACACAAACCAAATTAGACGGAATAATAGTTTTGTTCGAATTTCAAGGCGTTACGTTTGCGGTTATATAATATCTATCGCTGAACAGTTGTTGCGGCATTGTTACGTTATTTATTATAATATCTTAAGTTTCAGGGAATAAAGCTGAAACCTCAAAATACTGACTTTATACACTTGTTTTACACTATCTGTTATAAGAATAATTTGTTATGTTTGTTTTTGTGTCAATAGCGAAGTGAATATTTGGCATGATCCCGTTACATTCAGTCCACTTGCATCAAGCTGAATGTCATTCTCGATTTATATCGAATCATTTATTTTAATACCTATGTAGAGTATCATACATTGATACTCTACATAGGTATTAAAATAAATGATTCTTTGAAAAGTACCTACAGGAAAATTCGGACAAGTGCTAGTAGGAGATGCGCCCTGAGGGTTCCGTCTCAAAGCTGTGCCCGGATACCCTCGGCTTCACTCCAGTGAAACATTTCCAATTCCGGACTGAAGGACAAACTTAACCTTGTAGTAGAAAAACATGTTCACCCACGTATTCCAACTGCAAATATAAGTGTGTAGGTACAATAATGGGAGATTTACCATGTTATTTTAAGGCCATAGATTTCTAAAGTGTCCAATGTCACAATCACAACCCAGGTCATGATATACATAGCTGTGTGCAAAATTTAATTGAAATCTGTTCAGCCGTTAAGGCGTGAACAGATAGACAGAGTTAATTTCTCATTTATAATATTTTTTCAAACATGCTTGGAAATTCGAGCATTATTTTGACAACCTTCTTCGAGATAAATCGAAAATGCTGTACTGGTCAAATACATGCGAGCAGCGGCCGGCACTGTTGTATGAAAATCCATAATCTGTCGTGATTAGCGACCGAAAAAATTACTATGAAAACTCATAAATCTGTCGTGTAGTTTAAAAATGGAACGAACTTTTTACTTCCATACATGGCAACCAAGAAGGTAACTTATCAAAGGTTTTGTTTAAATTTCGAAATGCTTGCAAACAAAGCTGTTTAAAGTAACAAATAAACAAATGAACTATTATCGGCGCGTGAAAAATTATTCGCTGTTCGTCAGAATTTATAAATTAATTACATAATTTCAATTTCTGCGCATTATTTGGGAAAAGCACTAAACAAGCCTTGGCCGCAACCAGGCATTGATGGACTCACGTATGAGTGGCTCGGCTTCGCCTCGGCCCACATTATCACGTTCGTCCATCAATGCCCCTTTTGCAGGCCGCTGCAGTAATGTACTTCCCGTGAAGCATGGATTTACAAATGACTAGCAGTGAAGTAAAACGAAGACATTAAAATGTAAGTAAACTAATTTCAAGTATGTCATCCTATTTATTACTCTATGCTATCTATCTCCAGAGCTACGACATAACGCATACGCGTATTTTATTTTATATAAATTTCAACATTGCGCTACTAGGAGTGATATATTTCATTTCAATATCAAAAATTAAAAGTTATTCATTTAAACTAGGCTTACAATCAACTCTTTTCGAATGTCAAAATTACATAAGACAGTCCCCCAAGACGCGCCCTTCACCACTTCCTAGTGCTTTAACTGTGAAGAAGAAGTGGCGCAACAAACCCCCCAGTAGCACAGCTGTCTGTTCAGTTGAAAACTTGATTAAATACAAATAATTGCAAAATAATTTACATTACGCAACCCAAAACAATATATTAAATTATTTGCCATATGTCAGCTAACACACGCCAATAGACAACTATATCAGGGTATTCAACCTTTTTGAAGTCAACGGCCGAGAATACTTTGATTTTGCTTCGGCGAGCCGCAACACAAGGGAAATTGATTACCTATAATATTATGTGTAAAATTGTGTGTCCGTGTGGCGCCAGACGTAAAGAATAGCACCATCTTATTTCTTCCCGTGGGTGTCGTAAAAGGCGACTAAGGGAAAATTTACTAGAGAATAGGCAGCAGCGTTCTCTATGCATTTTAAAACCATACTGCGATCGCCAACCCGCCTGCCGAGCGTGGCGATTATGGCAAACCCCCCCTTTGGGAGAGAGGCCTATCATTAAATTATGTGTCATATGAAAGCTCAGCCGTGGCACTCGTAGAGTACATCGAGCAATCAAGAGACGTTGTTGGTAACATTTTGACCTTGAGCTAACATAGTACGGAGTTTCTATAGAATAAAAGGTCAGTTGACACTGGTTTTGTTATCATTGTAGTTATGCCAAAACATAATAATACATTCTTGGAGTGCCCGATGTTCCCACTCTCTAGAGATTACACAGGATAACTTTTAAAATAACCGTCCATTACTTATATAAAATCATTCAATTACTTAATACTGTCTTATATATCAATCATTTACTTATATAAGGCTTCAGTATAAGTTAAATGTTGAATGGTACTAACAAAGTTTTAAGTTAAACCTGCACGCGGGATGAGGATGATGGGGATGGGATGGGATTTTTTATGTGGAACCATTTTCCTTGTGTTTATTAGCTAAATTTCTAGTCATCTTTTATGTACTAGTGAGGAAAATGTAGTGATTTAGCTACTTCAAATATCTACCTACTGTAAAAAAGCCTTGCAGTTACAAGAAATGTGTTTAACAGAAATAAAAATATAACAAGACAAAGAAGCACCCCATAAGTATTTTTATATTATTTTTAATATACTCAACATACAATTAAATTCTTTTATAGATAATTTATTTCGTAAACTAGCTTTGTCCGCGGCTTCGCCCGCGTGTATATCGGAAAATATCCCACAGTAACGTACTAGCGGGACTAAAAGTACCTTATTCCATGTAATAACCTATATATGTGCCAAATTTCATCCAAATCTGTTCAGCCGTTTTTACGCCAATCCGGAAATCATACAGCCAGACAAATGGACAAACCCTTCGGCGTCAGACTTATTCCCACACCACGATTAATTTTCATATACTTAAGTACAGTTTTGTTGACTTCGTAACTGTTTTATTACATCTAATTATAGATTGAAGTATAAAATGAATAAAAAATTATGAAATACCTTCCCACGGAAGAATTTCAAATATTTTGTTACTAATTAAAACTTTAAAATTGTATTATACAGGATAACTAAATTACTTTATCGTGTGATTTTAGTATGTTACAAAACACACGTTACCAAATGCACGTGGAAATTCTCAAGTTCCCATTTTCACGGTCCACACAAAGTTGTGGCCATGTTATTTCCCGAGAAGCAAAGAAAGGGGGAACAAACGATTTCATCTTGTGATTGAAAACTCCTTAAGTAAACGCATACATAGGCCAAAGTTTACTTATTTAGGGGAATTACATTTTTGCAATTACTTACATTGATTGATGCGACAATACTTTGTAATCCCTTTGTGGATTTTATTTACTTATCTACTTTCCAAAGGCGAACTTTCTCGAAATTTAATTTGAGGACCCTCCTATGATCTTTACGTTTAAGAGAATTTTTTCCTAATGTACCGCTTTGGACATCAGCATTGATTTGATATTTCTTTTTGTACTTCCATTTATAAGGTTCAAGGAGAAATAGGGATTCGATACAATATTTAATTGGCTTGCGAATTCATCCAATTATTTCAACTTGCGTGAATATTTTGATGTGCGTTACTTAACGGGTTTGCTCTCAATGTCAAGGTAAATACATCAATACGTCTTTTGAAGTTACATTAAACGTAATTTTCCTACCATTCCTTGTAACACATAAAGGGACGTGAAAAAAAAAACTAATTATTTTTAATTATTATAACAATACAATATTAGTTTTTTATGCGAAACCCGAAACACGCGTCTAGTATTTATATGTCTGTAATCTTTGTACAAAATTTCAAAATTGTATCATGAAAAATCACAAAGTTATAAGGTTGTTATGTTACCGGGGTGTCCGTACAAAAACATGCTCGTCGTCTTGCGCTCATTGATAATAATTTGGCAGTAGTACCTAGCCGTACGGCGATTGTATTGTAAGTAATTTAATGGTGATAACAGTTTCCATACATTTAAATATTTTTCCATATATACACTTAAATATTTTTGGTACAAAATATATCATGGTGTAAAAGTTATTGAAATCGGTTCAGTTCCTTATTCTGAACAAACTATATTCAGGTTTGACATATACTAAAAATAATGTTGTATAAACAACCTGTAAATATATCTTATATCGCGCAAAAAAAAAAAAGCCAAATATGTGCAACTGGTCTGAAGCGATTGATGCGCGTACATACACTCGGCAATCGATTTTTATTTATATAGATAGAAGATAGGTAGATAATTAAAATCAGTAAATTCACACACATTTAATAAGCTCTTAATTAATATAAATATAGGTATTTTTAATACTGAAATGATGATAAACACTAACGTCAAACATACAACTACTGAATACACTGTTTGTCTCTGCATCGCCCAAAGATTGACTGGTAGAAAATGCCTATGGCATTAAGTCCACCTCTGTACATTTCTGTGCTTAAAGTATTAAATAAATAAATAAAACACAACCACATGAAATACTCAAAAAAAAACTCCATTCAAAACTACTTATAATATAATCTAATTAAAAAAATATTAAATAGCTTACCTTTCACTCAAAAGACGACACGACAAAAATCCAAGGCTCACACACGGTCACTTTTTAAATTCACACACTAAGACTGACCACGAATATGTTTAATGATGACACACGGCGACTAAGAATGGGCTTAATGATACCCGCCCCTCTGACCAATTACATGTAATTGTATTGACCTAAGCTAACCCGGGTGATCTAATTCGGTCGCATGATGCACGCCCTGCCTTATGGCTAATGTAAGGGATTAAACTGATCGAGTTGATTATTTCTTGAGTAATCTGGCGTAATGAAGCAGGAGTGTTTTCATTGATAAGCGGTCCGAACTGAAACTGTATAAGTGTTTCTAAACAAGTGTTCCTTTGCGAAGCAATGGAGGAAATAATTATGACATAGCTTGTATAAATCAGAACAGTCAAATGATAACAGTCGCTCTGTGTAGAATAAAAAAACCGGCCAAGTGCGAGTCGGACTCGCGCACGAAGAGATCCGTACCATTATCTGTAAAAAAGGATAAAAAAATCACGTTTGTTGTATGGTGCCCCCTTAAATATTTATTTTATTCTGTTTTTTAGTATTTGTTGTTATAGCGGCAACAGAAATACATCATCTGTGAAAATTCCAACTGTCTAACTATCACGGCTCATGAGATACAGCCTGGTGACAGACAGACAGACTGACGGTGGAGCCTTAGTTAGGGTTCCCGTTTTACCCTTTGGGTACGGAACCCTAAAAATGAAATGCATGTTTACTTTGTAAAGTGTTAAATTACTTTAATTACGTATTTGAAGGTGAGGACAAAGTATGAAAAAAAATCTTGATCTCAGTCTATGATAATAATGATGTTGACGCGTGTATGACCTATTTACACATGTAGCAACTTTAGTCATCGGCAAACCGCTAGCGATTTCAAAAACTTACATCGCTAGCGACTTACCGAGCTTTAGGTTTTTTAGCTTCACCCTATTTTAAAATCTTAAAAGTTCTAATGGGCACTTCATGTGACGCCAAAAGCATTCTTGCTCGTTTTACTCCATAGAAACCTACAACACTTTGAAATGGGCAACTAGCTTCATCTCTCTGACTGACCGACCCCTTGACAATTCAAAATAAACCTATTACAGGCACAATAGGTTTATTTGAAATAAATGCGTTGAGTTTGAGTTTGATTCAGGTATGTAGATATTTAAAAATCCTCTACGATTGTAAAAATACATTCAGCGCACGCTGGACACTCCCGCTCCCTACATCAAACCTTACTTACTGGCCAATCACGGTACTATAGTCATTCACAGAACAGTGAGGAGGTGAAGAATAAAACATGACTTTTCCACTTCCTCTAATTTTGGAGAAAACAGTAAAATGTGAATAACTAACCGACTGCAACATCTGTATTTGTTTTAATTGTGTCCTAACAAACTAGTGTTTAAGTCGATGAACCAAATTCGTCTGATGTACCAAATGGCTGATAAAAATATAATAATCTTTGCCAATATTTTGAAATGAAATTTGGAAATGTGAGGTTTTGATTAAACATTTTTGGAAAACCGTGGTTTTTATAGACTTCTGGAAAAGCTAAATTATCAAAAAGACCAGGCATTAGAAACCTTTAAACTTAACTCAATGTTTTTATGTGGTTTTGATGGTCTTAGTAATACCATTGATTTTTACTTCATTAGAGTGACCTTTTGAAATAAATCCAGGTAGCCTGATTTTTAGGGTTCCGTACCCAAAGGGTAAAACGGGAACCCTATTATTAAGGCTCCGCCGCGCGCCGTCTGACTGTCTGTCTGTCCGTCTGTCACCAGGCTGTATCGCATGAACCGTGATAGTTAGACAGTTGAAATTTTCACAGATGATGTATTTCTGTTGCCACTATAACAACAAATACTAAAACAGAATCAAATAAATATTTAAGAGGCTTCCATACAACAAACGTAATTTTTTTGCTCGTTTTTGCTCGATATTGATAACGGCAACAGGTAGATGCTTGAAATATTCTCAGAATCTTTAGTTATACATATATTATTCACTTTAAAAATAAATAATTAAATTAAAATAAAACAAATATTTAAAGGGGGCACCGACTCGCACTTGGCCGGTTTTTTTAGACGGTGAAGTGTGATTTTGTTCAAAACTCTTTTCGTTTTTGCTCGATTACAAATGAATATTTATTGTTTGTTCGTTTTAACTTGTTTGCTTCAATCATTTAGCATTAAAGCAAAAAGACAAAAAAAAAAGTGAAAATTGAGGTTTTTTCTTCACCTCCTCAGGTGATGTGCAGGGCCAGTCAAGGCGAGACTTTATTTTTTTGTGTAATATTGACCTGCTGTTCTCTAAAAATCTCACCGTGAAATCCTAGGTGAAATAAGCTGTCATTCCAGCTGACAGTTTCGTATGGAGTTTCGTAAAATGGTCCACAAATTATGAATTGCTCTATTGAAGTCTAATGTCAAATAGCAGCTGTCAAACAGATGAATTGCGGGGTGTATGAATTGTACGCAGATCATAATATGATTCTGCCAAAGCGTCAATTTTAGGCCCCCTGAAGTTAGGGGATGACATTATTGACAGCTCAGGTCACCGCAGTTTTCAGGGTGAGATTTTTGCAGTATACATCGGCCGGTACCTACTATGAGAGTATTTAGTCACTCGTACACTCTCATAGTAGGTATTCAAGCTGATACGAGAATAGACGGTCACAAAGTTGAATTAAATTCGAAAAATATAAACCACAAGAAACGCAAATAAGCCGGAAAGTACACCAGAAATTAAGCATATCTTTCAGCTGCTCTTAATTTCCCTCCCAGAGGTCACCAAAGTCAACCGAGGGAGGGTTATCGTAGCATCTGAAGGCGAGAAGCTTGCGACTCGTAATTATTTATGCGCGGTTGCCGTCTTTCATTACCCTTTTGCGTTTGCTTTGAGTGGTGCCGACAAACTAGTGTTGATACCGCTTCAAGAGCTCCAGAAATGGAACGGGGAAATTAAGTGACGCATGTTTAAAGCACTGGGTTTAGCATTCTGGGTTGTGTATTTCGGGGAGGCGAGAATATCGAGGTTCCCAAATATATATTTCGACTGGATACTGATATAAACAAGAGTTATGAGAAAAATAAGTTTTCTAAAGAAATGTTTAATTCCTCATAACTCATCTTTATAATTATCATTGTTCTTTCAAAATATATATTTGGGAACATAGATATTCTGTAATCCAATCGAAATATATATACATTCACATAAGAATATTTTGATTTGATTTACAAATTGTTTTGGTATTACCTACCTTAAGCACTAAACATTCCCATACATACTTCAATTTATAGTCCATAGCAAATCCATAAGTGACAAACCATTTCTATATTTCATTTTGATTGATTGATTTTAATTATGTGCTTTTAAATCACCAGAACAGCATTATTTTCCACTTGTTTATTGCAGTAATGTAGGCAGTGCATTCTCTGTTAAGTCTTGCAATCACGGGAATTTCCTTTTGAAATATTTCGATGAAGAAGAAACTACAGGGTTACTCGTAACAGATCGTAGAACAACAATTTGTGTGCTAGCAATGATATTATAAGTACAAAGAGGTAGACAAATACACGCTTCGTAAATGGTACGTCAAAATTTGGCTAATTAGCCGCATTTTCTTCGTCTTGTCTCTATTTCGCTCCCGATAATTACGGCATGCCATCCTACTTCCATGTGTCATCTAATAGTGTAACATTGTGCCGGTTTTGAAGATCGAATGTTGAGTAGGCAACTTATCTACGACTTTTTACTTATCGCTTAGGCTTATAGTACTAAATAAATAAATAAACATCATCAACTCGTGTAATTGAGTCAAACCGAGTAGGTAGAGATTTCAATAGATTTCTTATCCGCTCTAGTTTATGAACGGTGCTATTTTCAGGACCAATTTGAAAGGCAAAATGAACTAGATAAATAACTTTCAAAGATATTTCATCTCAGAAGCAAAAGAAAATTCCCTATAAAAATAAACGCGTCGAATTGAGAACCTCCTCATATTTCTCGTCAGTTAAAAAGTTTCGTAAATAACCACAAACCGTACTTGAGTAAACACTAAAAGGCAGTTGCAAATCTATTGTATTTTCGGGACCTTCAAACAAGTAAATTAAGTGACAGCAGTCCTTTCAAGATGATTGGTTTATTTCAAAATTATGAGAGAACCTTGCCTGTGTAAACGAGCGCCAAGGACTCGTTTCACAGCGGCAAACTCTGTTACAATAACTAAAACTTTTTCGTAAGGAACAAAGTTGTAAGTATATTCCATTTTGTGAATTCATCTTCTTTAGACTTTTAAAAATCGAGGACGACTTCAAACTGTCAAGTAGGTACCGTGAGTTTATACGCGCGAAAAGTTGATTATAAAAATAATAATGGTTTGAATTAAGCAATCCAAACGGGGTTCTTTTCAGTATGCTTCTAATATATTGACAGAGGGCTCAATTATCTTGTTTTAAACATCCAACACAATAATTAAACATCATGAAAATTATTTATTTCTTTTTTAAATATAGGCTTACCAACTAAAAACATAAACACAACATTAACCCAAAGTCTTGGTCATAATATACACTCATCATTCGTCATCATTTCAGCCGAAAGACGTCCACTGCTGGACATAGGCCTCCCCCAAAGGGGGGATTTACCATAATCGCCACGCTTGGCAGGCGGGTTGGCGATCGCAGTAGGTGGTTAAATGCAAGGAGAACGCTGCTGCCCATTCGCTAGTAATTACGAATATACACTCACAAGCAATAAACTGGAATCACTTCACGCGCGACGTGCGTGGCATCTTTTCGCGCGCTGCTCAAGACAATTTTTTACAATTTCTATGCATTGTGCTGTGGACTATGGTATATATCACCTGAAAGGTAATTTTGTTAGCTTTCAAATGATATGAAACAGATTAAAAATTACATAATTTTCTACCTAAATTTAGAGAATTATTGCAATAGGTACGTCTAAATGAATAGGAAGTAATATGAAAAGATAAACAAAATATTTACAATTTATGTTATTTACCCCTTAATATTTTGTGTTCCTGGTGGAATCCTGTGGGATTTCCTACCATTCTTTGACTAAAGCAGTTTTCAGGTCTTCTGTTGACGCCGGAGCTGGACATCTTCCTCGTACCCGCCTTTTCAGCTCGTCCCATATTATGTTCAATCGGATTTAAGTCAGGGTTGAGGGCTGGCCAGTCTAGTGTGTAAATCCCGACTTCTACGCTAGCTGTGTGGCAGCGGGCATTATCGTGCATTAGCAGGAAATCTTCGCCAATAAACCACTCAGGCGTAGGGGAGCACTTGGCTTAGAAGAATTTCGTTGATGTATCTTTCTGCGGTTAGCCCCCCTCCCCGACCTCCACCAGGTACGAATAAATTTGCTTTAATAGATATCCCCGCCCACATCATACAGGACCCACCCCCGTATTTCCCCCGTTTCCGCAAAACAGCATTCTGCGAATTGCTCCCCCGGTCTCTTATAGAGTCTGTCGACGGTCGCTACCATGCAGGCTCATCCTGGATTCGTCCGAGACCAGGACTCGCCTCCATTGCTCTATATCCCAATCTAAGTGATCGCGAGCAAACTGAAGCCTGGCTTCTCGGTGGGCTGGAGACAATTTAGGTCCCATGGCTGGCCTTTTCGGGGTAAAGTTCGCTTCTTTGTGTCTTCGCCTCACTGTCCACTCGCTGACAGCCCTCCCTCAAACTTCTCTGAGCTGCTCCTGGACGTCCATGCCGGTCAGTTGTCGATTTCAGAGAGAAGAGGTGATAATAAATCGGTCATCTCTCACCGAAGTGCATCGCTGTCGTCCAGATCCATATTTTTTTTGGTTTAGGAAATTATTAAATAACTTTTCCCGCTCTGGGCGGAGCGGGAAGGGCGTGTCAGACTTTTACTGACTAAAACCCACCCGTGTTCCTTCATTTGCCTGTGTGCCAGGGCCACGATATCCCTTTCGGACAAACTCGCAACCATGGCAGGCATTAGCCCTAATGGACCCCATCTCATCGCTCACCATCCGCAGGCCCGCGCCTACGGTGGCCGGAATTGCCTGCGACTTTGTTCACGTGGAAGTCGTTAGACACCGCAATATACTAAAATTCTAGGGTCACAGCAGCCAAAATACTAAGTGAGTCAGGACTGGTGAAGCCGGAGCAAGCGATGTACAGTATGTCCGTGTGAGAAGCAGCTTGTCCTGACTTCGACCCCCACAGCCTTCAGTAACAATTTCCCATTGCTTGCGAAGTTTTTCGTTCATAGTCAATTAATGAACATTTCCTTCACTTAATCGCGCAACATTAATACACTGACTGTTGCATCTATACATAGTATTCTTTACGAACAGCTATCACTTAGATAATATAACAGAATAATTATAATAAACAATTTATCAGATTAATAAACAATAATATAATAGAATTGGGGAAATACTGGGGATTCAGTCACCTAACCATAGATTAATTATTTTTTGTATTGATAACAGAGTAGGCCTAAACTTATTCCGTCTTATTCCAAACCACGATCTTAATTTAGTACTAGGATAATTACTAGCTTTAAACCATGACTAAATAAAACGTTATTATAAAATGAAGCTTATCACTAGTTCATGAACTACTTGTACTAAAGTTAGTCCGCCAAGACCCCTAGTTTTTCTATGGACTAACTTCGGTACCTACTAATTTATTTGAGGTTAGCGTTGATTGTTATTGTGTGGCTTTTTATTTAAAAATCGACTTGATGGATTTGGAAGATTTGGATAATTATGCTGGAGATGTCTCGGCGATCTTACAGACATCGCCATACGTAGTACGACGAAATATTTCCTATAATAATATGAACATTCGCGTTAGGCAGACGAAATAAGATGATACAATGCTTACCAATTAAAAAGTATTATTAATTAAAAATCCATGTTTTAGTCTGTGGGTCGTCTTAGGGTTTTACTAAGTTTTTCTTTAACGGTTTAACCAGACACACCACATATTATCAACAGTAATACTAAGATTTATTATTAAAGGATGCAACATAATTCGTCTCAAATTACGAGTGCCGCGACGTACCTATGTTAAAAAATATGATAACTTGATTATAAAAAGCACGTCAAAAGTACAAGTTCTGCTTGTCCAATATATTGTAACCTAAACAAAAAACGATTTATGACATATTTTTGTATTGAATAATAATTATTGATGCATTTCCAGTGTTATTATAATATCAATATTTAGAGAAACGAAACGTTGCTTCAAATAGATGCAGTATGCACGAATGAAAGAATGCCATTTTTGTTTCTTATCTGTGGAACCATGAACCTTCTTTGGTACTAACTGATCCTCGAAAAGTCTTCGTTTTGTAATCAGAACACGTTTTGAGCCTGATATTAACTTGAATACCGTAACAATCCTAGACCTTGTGGTCTTGGTATAAAACAGTACTTAAGCATTTTATTTGTATTAAGAGGGATTGTGTTTCTGTGTACGTTCTACGAAAAGAAGTACAAAATTATATCAACTGTTGGACTTGGGAGTCAAACATAGGTTTGCAAAGCAGTTAGGTTGGAACAAAAAAGTTTTTGTGAATATAGCCATTTTCTTGCTGACTGTATTTTTTTTTTCATTTTTTCATAGTAGGGCCTCATGACTTGAAGATAGATAGGTGACAGAAATGACAGCTTGAGCATGGAATAAGTAAGTACTTTATAATAGCATGGAATTAGTGTACTCATGGAATTAGTAAGTACTATATAGATTGTAAGTAGAGGGGGTCGAACTGTGACCAGTGGGCGACCACTAATTTATATAGATATAATAGATAAAGAAATTTCGATATTTTATCAAGTTGCAAGAACCGTACGAAGCAGAGGCGGGTCCATAGTTGTTAATAAAGAATACTTTCCAACTATCTGTACAACCACAGTAAATGGAGTATTTCGTTCTATATTCCAATAAAGGAGGACGAAGGCAGCCAGTTCCCGTCACAAACAATGCAATTTCTAACAAGGAAACCTAGGCTATGTGAGTCTCACACGTTCGTTCGTATACAAACATAGAATTTCACATTGTATACCGTAACCCTTTCAGTACGGGATAGCAAAACTTGAAACAGAATCATACAAAACATTCTTGTGTAATTTAATTTTCTTCAGGCACTCACTTTAACTGAAACTGTATTTTAGTGTTTCTTTTTATTATGGCAATGCTTTTAGTGTCGCAGAGAGGTTAAACAATTGGATGTTATAGAAGTATAGTAGAGCAATCGGCATTTTGTTTTGATTATTTGTTTGATTATTTTGCCAGCGTCGCAACACAGAGTACCTAATTACGTAATGTAAATTTTTTTTAGTCCCTGGCCCTGACATCAAGCCACTCTTAAAATGTTATTACTTGAATACGAGGCTTTTGGCTACTTTGTATGTATTTTTTTTTGTAATGTGCGTTTTATTTAATCAGAATAAACAAATACAAATATTTTTGTTTGTTGAACATAGGTAGGTTAGGTACAGATATTGTACTTTTTAAACAACGCTATGCCTAGCCGTCATTGGCGTACAAATATTATTTTAGTACTATCATGCTGATTATAACAAATTATCAAACGATTAATAATAATAATAAATAATAAAATTTATTTAAACATTGTTACAATTATTACCTTAATTAAAACTATTTTTACATACAATTCTGTCTGTAACTGTTTGTGACAATCATTTTGTTATAAGCGGTGGTCTCCAAACTAGGCGCTGCCTGTATCTTGGAGACCTGAGTTTTGTTACATTCTGTTTTTATTGGTTTCTATGGAAATGGGTAATAAATTGCAGACAATTATAAAAAAATCTAAATTAAAATTTGAAATGAGATCAAAATTAAAGAATAAAACTTAATTATCACACATTATTAAATCACTCAAATTGTCGATACAATAAAAACATTCCAATATAAAATAATAATAATTATTTCTAGTAAAAATTGTCAAAAAAATCAATAATAAATTATACTAATAAAAATAAAAAAGTTAATTATAATGTGTCAGTTAGGTATTCGTTCACCGTATACTAGGTTTTGTCATAAGAAAAAAGACTAAACTGATTAAATTTTCAATGCCAAATGTCAGGCAGCTAACTACTAATGTTCAACTTAATGGAATAGAGTTGGACCCTGTTGAGTCGACAGTTTTTCTTGGAATAACTATTGACGGTAAATTACAATGGGGCCCACACGTAGAAAAATTGTCAGGAAGGCTTAGTTCGGCCGCCTATGCTGTTAAAAAAATTAGACAGATTACTGATGTAGATACTGCCAGAATTGTTTATTTTAGTTATTTTCATAGTCTTATGTCATATGGGATCCTTCTCTGGGGAACATGTGCGGACATTAATAATATCTTTATTTTACAGAAAAGGGCTGTTCGAGCCATTTACAATCTAGGTCCAAGAGATTCACTTCGTGAAATATTCAAAGAAATAGATATTCTGACTGTAGCCTCTCAATATATACTTGAAAATCTATATATGTACACAAAAATAAATCAAATTTTAAGAAAATGTCCGATATTCATAGTTTAAATACCAGGAATAAACACAATCTTGCTGTACATCGCACTCGCCTCCACAAAGTAGGCAACTCTTTCATGGGTCAATGTATACGCTTTTACAACCAACTTCCTACTGACATTCGGAACTTACCCATTAAACGATTTAAAATCTGTATTAAAACTAAACTTTGTAAAAAAGGGTACTATAAGATTTCTGATTATTTAGAGGACAAAAAAGCTTGGGATTGAGCTGCTCGCTCTGCTAGCCTTGTGATAAAACTTGACATTTTAATTATTATGCATGATTTTATATACATATTGACATTGCAGAATATTGTATACAATTTTACATGAATGTTTACTTTGAAAAGTATTATATTTACTGCTTTAATTTATTGTGAATGTGAGCACTATGTGGGTCATTTTTTTTTTTTCTTTAAATGTTTTCCTTTCTTTTCTCAGTTAAGTTTTAATGATGGTCTGACATTTTGAGCGCTTTATGCGGCCTACCCAAATGTCCTTTTTTTGGTACTGTTCGTCGAGTCGTTGAGCTCCTTAAGTTTTGAGTTGAGCTGCACGATTACTGACACTGATCATATAACTTCTCCCGCTCTCTCGTGTCAGACTTTTACTGAGATATACATATACCTACAGAGGTATATATTCGTTAGTATTAAAAAGCTGTACTTCTTTCACACGAGTAGTTTTACTGTTTTATATTAAAAAAAAACTAGCCACGTCATGTTGAAGAGTTAGATCTGATCTCATAAGAAACACGTGATTAAATGACCAGCGATGAATAGCTGTAACAGACTGATTTATTTATTTTGTTGATGATTATTGAAATGATGTAGGTACTTTAGACTTTATTTTTTTTAATTATTATTTTTAGATATTAAATTGACGTAACTTTATGATTTTTGTACTTTGAATATATTATTAATGTATTATATTTGTACGCCTGTCTAGGCAAAACATGTTGCAACTTTTCTTTTTTTTTGTAATCACTCCAACTGATTTTAAACCTACACGTATTTTTGACAAATAAATATATCTTATCTTATCTTAGGATCACCAACAGAAGATATAAACAATACATGGACCATAAATAAGGGACAACATCATCAAACATGATCTCGCTGGAATTACACAATTTTTCCCAGTGTTTCCACTTACAAACTTTGACTTTCGCAGAGAAACTTTAGAAATAGGCTGAATCCGAATAAATCATTAGAATAATGAGATAATAATTACTGATAACAATCGAGGGTCACCAATATAGAGGGATGAGGAACAGGGTATAAAGTTCACTCATCTTCGTGTTGTGTCTGGTGGGCAAAGTAACTGCCCGACGCTTGATGTCGGGACGATGTATATATGCTAGTCGCGCGGTAAACTCTGCTTGCGTGATGCAGGATTTTGCGTGACGTCAATGTGACGCGTAGTTCGCATGTGGCGATGTTGATGCCGCTACATCATCATCATCATCATTTCAGCCGAAAGACATAGGCCTCCCCCAAGCACCGCCACTTCGACCGGTTCTGTGCTTCCCGCATCCAGCGGATACCTGCGACCTTACGCTATCGCCTAAGTTCATTGTCAGAGAAAGAGCAAGCAGAATTAGCCAGTCGACAGATTGGTAGCTGCTAACTGCCAAGGTCACGCCGGATGAATACTTAGGAGCGCACCGTGTCCGTCATGGAGGCTCTTTGACTGCACTCCAGCTTGCAATAATTCCACACTACGGTCTAAATGCCCATGGAATATAATTTTCTTCTAATTCCCAACACTATGGGAGGTAACAGCGTATAAATTCCCCGCAATTGGAGTATACGTCACAGTTTGCTACTTTAACGCCATCTGGGAATTCTCGGTATGTTGGTATAGAATGTTTTGTTTGAGTATGATGTTTGCAAAGCTTTCTGCACATGAGAGAACCGGCTTTTACGTAGAAAAACATACTCTACTCACTTTTATATAGGAGCGTCTACAACAGTGGTTGATATGTTTGAACGTCGTCTGTGTTTATAAAAAAAATAATTTTTTGATCTTATGAATTTTTGTTGACTTTGAGTGATTATTGGAAGGAAATCGTTACTGAAATGGGTAATGTTGACTTGAGATAAGTAAGATTGACTGGCCCTCGACCAGTTTATACTAGACTAGATAATGCCCGCGGCTTCGTGCTAGTGGCTTTTTATAAAAAAAAAACCCGACTGCGTAAAAAGTGAACTTAAAAAAGATAGACACAAGATTTCTATACATTAATACTTATAAACAATCTCATGCAGTCAGAGGCAATAGGTCGTTATTGTTATGCCTCCGACTGCATGAGATTGTTTATTACTTAGTATTAATTTATGTTCACTTTTTACGCCGTCGGGTTTTTGATTTTTTTAATTTACTTTTTTATTTTACCCTTTTTATTTAGGATTATAAGACAGTAAATTAGGTTATTTACTAACTTATAATTGGGTGATAACGGTCTCTTACCCACGCACTCCAAAAGTTCGGGAATGTTTTTATAATAATAATAATAAAACGTTTATTTCGGAAACTTGCTCCATAGATCTTTGTTAGTGATACAACTTACGTAACTATGTTAGTACTCACATTTCTACATTTATACCCTCAATTCATGTATTTTCCTGCATTATCAGACCCGTAGCTATGCATACGGGTCCAATACTCCAGGAAAACGCCGTCCAGCCTATTCCCAATCACCTTCAGGATGCCATTGGCACTCCCACGAATCCTGCGTAACAATGATGCCGTTCTTTTCCTCATGATTGCTGAAAAACTATCGGTAGTAGATTCAGCAAACATGGCTGACGCGCTACAGAATCGCGGTAGCCCCAACAACACCCGGAAGGCGTTGTTGTACTGGACATGAAGAGCGTTGTAGGCCCTCTGCGTATGCCTGACCCACAAGCTGCATGTGTAAAATGACTGACAATAAGCCTTGAAAAGGGTGACCTTGACCGGTCTCGTACATCTTGCAAACCTACGGGCCAACATATTGCATCGGACCGACAACGCTCTTCGTTCCCGTTCCATGTCCTGGTCATCATTAAGATCCTCGGCTACTATGTGCCCAAGGTATCTAAAAACTAATCTCCCAAATCTCTCTCTCTCTCTCTCTCTCTCTCTCTCTCTCTCTCTAATTTCTCATATAAATTACATTTAAACATATAATTTGTATATATTTTTGTGATATCTTTTTGTAACCCTTCATTTTGATACTCCACTCGATAGGCGATATTTTATTTTTAGAATCACCCATTTTGGCGCCAAAAATCAGCCATTTTGATTTAATATACCCATTGACACTCGCGCAGTAAAGACGGATCGAATGACAATCATTTATCGAAATCGGTTCTGCCATTTAGTAGTTATGAGGGAACATAGGAACGGACATACTGGTAATTTTTTGACTTCGCCGCAGTCGGGTAAAAATAGCATGAGTTACTCACTATAATATTAACTATCTGCCAGTGAAAGTCCCGTCAAAATCGGTCTAGCTGTTTCGGAGATAACTCGGAACAAAAAGACAGACCAGCTGACAAAAATTTTGACCGAACGAGCAAAGCGTCTCTCTGTTACAATTCTGGCAAAATTTGCTTATCTCTGTCAGTTTGTTGGTACCCCTTTACGGGTCGCATTTTAAAACCGATCTGAATGAAACTTGATTATATACAGATTTTACGACTTATAGAATTTTTTGTCTTCGGGGATTTTTGATTGGAGGGGTATATTTCCTCCAAAAAGGGATAGAAAGCTACTTGATATCTCCGTCTTATGCAATCCTATTTTCATGATTATTTTTTATTTAAAACGTAGTAACTTTAAGTTGGTCTCATATTAATTTCGTGAAGATCTGATGAGGATCTTTGGCATGATGAGCAGAATAGCTCCTCAAAATGCAGTATATTGCTCACTTTTAGATTTCTGCAAAACGGCGCTTTAATTATTTATCGGACCTTTTCATCACAAAACTAGCATTATTTTGAAATTACAAACAAACACTTCTTCACAATTTAAGGCGGAGATTTCTTGAAAATGGTCAAAACGGTGCCATGGTTTTATAAAGCAGTATATCTCTCTTAAAACGTAAATAATATATTATTTCCAAAACAAAAACAGTATGATATTTTCAAGTTTTTTGTGCATACGGTGGCAGTGGTGGAACTCAAAACATAATTAAACATCCTAAATGATTACAACAAAAAAATCTTTAAACTTTAATTATTGTTAAAAGCCCTATCCCTTCGTTAACAATTATAATTATAATTAAAAGTATACCATAAAATTGCAAATGCCAAACTGCATCCGGTGATGGATTATTTTTATTAATTAGTTAATATCTAATTGTATACAATTTTATTTGCATTTTTACGCCATACGTTGTGTCATCGCGCAATCAGACAGTGACGGCGGTTTACTTGTTGTAAGCGTCTTAATTTATTTGTGTAGATGTAATTAAAATAAATAAAAACCTCCGCAGCGGTCATTGTACTCGTCATTATGAACAACTTTTACTATAGGACCACCCTGAAATCGCGAAAAAAAACAGTTGCTCCTTATATTTACATAACATATTTTTTTATTCGCGACTTAATAGTTTTACCCATTGTAAAAATTAAGTACAACTACCCCTTAAAAGGCTTTCAGTTATTTCAATAACACCTTGTGGTACATGTAGGTATAATATTTTGATGTCAAAATGTTATTCTCTTATCTTTTGAGTATTGAAATTAAATCCCCGAGCAGCGCCAGAATTCTATCAACGAAAACAAAACTTATTTACAATAAAATACTCTTAATAGGGACACATTATCTAAATTACTTTCATTAAAGCACAATCTAAAAGTAAATCCTAATCTGCTTGACGTTCAGTCTTTATCGGCTGAGACTAAGTTCTGTGCCCTATTCTCATTAAGCGATAATTAGGTAACCTATTTATTCGAAAAACAATTGCTTTTGTGCCCTTTGATACATTGTGCTGACTCGATTTACGCTTATCTTGCTATAAGATGAAGATCTTATCGGGTTTGCTAAGGGGCAAAAATTTAGGCAATCTAGCTTTTGATATTCTGTTTAGGTTTTCTCGTTAAGGCGCTGACAAGAGGCAAATAATCTAGGTAGGCTTGTCTTAAAAAAAGTTTATAATTCTATATAGTTTATAGTAGCGGAAAACATATTATTATATGTTATTCTTGAACATATTTCTCAGAAATTGGTTGTTACCAAAACACGTTTAGAACAAAAAACTAGATACAAATTAACAGTAAACTAACCCTTTACTTTGAGTTCCAATTCAAAACATTTGTATTAAATATCAGCGTACGGTTGGTATTAAATTAATAACTATTTAGGAATGTCTTATTTGTATGCAGAACTTG
Organism: Tiliacea aurago; assembly: GCA_948098905.1. NCBI lineage: Eukaryota > Metazoa > Arthropoda > Insecta > Lepidoptera > Noctuidae > Tiliacea > Tiliacea aurago. Next base: position 3,653,880 of record OX402579.1, on the reverse strand, counting down.
GTTGTTTTTTATTTTCGATTACTCAAAATATTTTTAGTAAGTAGATAATTTTTGCTTCATATTTTGCAATAAATTACAAGCGTTGTGTTATCACGCTTCTCTTTTTATGGTTCCGTACCAAAATGGTAAAAAAGGGTTCCGTACCAAAATGGTAAAAAAGAACCCTTATGGTGAGACTAAGTCTGTCTGTCTGTCTGTCTGTCTGTCTGTCACACCTGGATATCTCAAGAACTTCTAATGCTCTCAACTTGAAATTTAGAATAGTTTTAGATGACGTTTGCCCAACAATTTTTTTTTTAAAGGGGTCTTAAAATTTTGAAGTGGGGCTACTAGGGCATGTGGGTAATCATATGAAAGAACGTTGTTTGCACACTTCAAACATATTTTTTTTTTAAGATCGATTTGGACTCGCACACCGAGGATTCCGTACGAATATGTTATTTCTGAAATGATGTTGATGATTTCTGAAAAACTGTGCTATTCTAAAATAAAACGATGTCTCTAAATAGCACAGTTTTTTCAGAAATCATCAACATCATAACCCAATAACATATTCGTACGGAACCCTCGGTCCGACTCGCTCTTGACCGGTTTTTAATTATATGTATGTAGGAGGTAGGGTAGAATAATAGACATAAATAAGTTCGTTATTATATTTTTCAGTAAGTGACTCAGCAATACTTCATAACATTATTAAATATTAGGATTTAAAAATAGTAACACAGTAAAATACAACATAAAAATAGAAATTCAACATTACAACGTTTTAAGAAACGTACCTGACAGTTCAGAGCACCGTGTTGTGACGTGTCCGCTATCTGGCAGGTTCTGATCCGTCGATTTTTTTTTTTTTTTTTTTATGAATGGCATCTTGTAGCAGACCTAGAGAGGTCGTTGCTACTTAACCGGATATTCCTGTGGCTGCCCTAAGGTTTTTAATCTTAAAGCCTCCAGCCAGGGCGCAAATTATATATATTAAAACTAAACGACAGCGCACTAAGGGCACCCCCTGTGGGGTACGGACCTCGGCTCAGGGCGTCGTTGGGGGATCACAAAATTAGTAACTTTTAAAGCAAGATTCACTTGTATAGTGGGGGACTAAGTAGTCAGTTACAATACTTTCATAGACCGGAAGTTGATAAAAATATTATTAAAAAATCATTAAATAATTTCTCTCCCACATGTATATATGCAGTCCGACAGTGACCGCGCTTTATCTGTTGTCAGCGTCTTAGTGGAGTAGCAAGGTCTTAGATATTGTAAAATACAATAATACATACATAAAATCACGCCTTCTTCCAAAGGGGTAGGCAGAAACTACAGAATGCCACCTGCTACGATCCTTACATTCCTTTTGCCTCGTTTACGTGCCGGTTGTCGTCATCACGTCAACGCCAGCTGTCGCTGCAAACCAGCGCTGGGGCTCTGTCTCGCATAGGGTCGCAGAATTATGCTGAGCAGATTATCTAAGGTACAGACATCTTTTATCGGGTACTGTCTAAATGTTACATCAAAATACCTTGTGCTATATTGCAATTAAATGAGAGAAAATTTAAAACACGTATTAAAAGTACTTTGTAAACAAGCATAATACAAGTTAGAGATTTATATCCAGGATAGGAATGCTTGGAAACATGCCAGCTCCATATGATAATCTAGAGTCTTTAACTGGTTGTTATTTTTCTGATATTGATTTTACATTCTGTGATTACCTAACTCACACACTGACTTACTATTTTTAAAAAAAACATTTTAGTATACTTTTACGATGTTTGTAAATATGTGGGCACCATGTATCTATCTCATAATTAAGTTATTTTTCATTGCTTCATTTTTAATTAGTTTTACGTATAGTGGTATAGTAATATCATTTTATTCTAGGTGTATCGTCATCACATAATAATCTTATAATTATTATACTTAAACAAAATACTGTAAAACATTTTTTTTTAAAGTAACAATGGTGGAGTTTGCCCATTTTTCTCCATACGAAACTACCTTTTGGAACGGGCAACTAGAATCAATTCTATTTTTTTTGTACATTTTGACGTTCAAAAGTGCCCCATATGTGCCTATTTGAAATAAATAATTTGACTTTGACTTTCCATTTTTTTTTTATTTTTCTAAATTTCTTTAAAAAAAAAACTACGTCTGTGGCAACAAACTAAAATACAGATCCAAAGACACCGACTTCCGAAACTAAAGTAATGTTTCACGATGTATTGTTTTTTTGGTAGTCGGTTGTTTTTTTTTTTAAATATTTTTTTTTCAAGAATCTTTCCTAGCCTGTTTTCAGGCCACTTCGCTTTGATAGGGTGTGATAAGCTGTGACTCGTCTTAGATTTTTTAACTATAATCATCATTAACTTATTTATAACTACCAATCTCTTTTGTATTTTTATACTCCTGTATCAGATTTTCCGCCTAAACTAAACCCAAAGTCAAATTCTACCAATCCAATTTCCATTGCATTGAGTAATTTATCATCTGCTGGAAATCATTTTCTTTTGACTTCGAACTTCTACTGAAGAGTTATTTTCTGGTTTTTAAAATAAACAACGAAAAAATAAATGAATCGGTTGTTGAACTTCGGAAAGGCTTATTTCAGCAATGAACAGGGTAAGGGTAAATTTATTAATTGAAAGGGTAAAGTCGATTAACTAAAGGGTAAAATATTACGACGAACTATAATAGCATCCTACAGTTAGCTTTAAATCTGGATTCCTTATAGGTCTTGTTTTATTGCTATAAATATGGTATCGTTATCTATTTCAATTTTACACAATCGATTTTGAATTTTATACCACTACACTAAAGTTCATTTCAGAGTGTCTGAAGTTCAGTCGTTTCAAACTCACCTTGACGAGCCACGTTTAAATAAAGCACGGATGAATTCAGTGGACCGGTCAGGCCCACGGGAGCTCGTAGGAGTTGCCTAACTAATTTGCATACATCGTCCGGGATTTGAGATGATTCTGCCTGTGTATTGTTTTTTTTTTTAAGATAACATTTTTGTTGGATTAGTGACGTGACTGAGTTCTGATTTGTTATTCCCGTATTTTGGGATTTTTGGTTGTAATTGTTTGCTTTGTTTGGGAGAGTATTTTTACAAATGTTGCTAGATAATGTTTGGTTTTTCGTTTTCCTATTTTTGTTTCTGACTGTAGCTTATGTTCTGTAAATTCTATTGATTCAGAATTTTTTAATTTATTATTTTTCGCACCGGAATGTATACCTAGGTAAGTGGTAAGTGCAGTAATGCTTGCGAAGGAGGAGGCAGAACGCGTGAGGGAGAGGCAAGGTTCGCGCCTTCGCGCCGAGTCAGGGCAGGAGACGCCCCGGGCGTCGGGAATCGCAAGCCGATTTCCGGCCACCGTAGGCGCGGGCCTGCGGACGGTGAGCGATGGCTAGCTCGTCGCACCAACTGACGGGATCCGTTAGGGCCAGTGCCTGCCAGGGTTGCGAGTTTGTCCAAAAGGGATATCGTGGCCCTGGTACACAGGCAACTGAGGGAATACGGGTGGGTTTTAGTCAGTAAAAGCCTGACACGCCCTCTCGCTCCGCCGAGAGCGGAAGAAGTTATTTGATAATTTCCTACCCAAAAAAAAAGAAGGTAAGTGGTTAACTCTAACCGAAAATTGAAGCTGAAAGTTTGACGCAGTCATTTACATTTCAAAATATATACAACGAGCAATCCACCAAGCATCAAGCATCAAGTACTTAGATCTGTTTTGTGAAACCTTCGAGTTTATTTGTATATTATGTTTTTGTACGCACGTTTTTTCTGTGACAATTAAAATTATTTTTCTCTCTTTCAATCCAATCGCCATCTCGTCATGTCCATAATTAATTATAAAAAAAACTTGTCTCGATATAACGTTTTAACATAATTCATTTCCTGCGTTAGTCCTTGAGCGCCGAAAATTTACAATGTGCTAATAATTTTCTAACATTCTGACTTGGTACAATACTAAGTTGCAAACTTGAGTCTAAATCGAAAGTTATTTACGGATAAACCTGTCCAACGTTAATAATAAATTGGACTTTCGTTATAAATAATTTCATGTGCGCTAAACCTTGACTACACAGTGTAGAAATAAGGAGTAGGATTTTGGCAAGTTCTCTCTCGTGTCGTGTGGGTAATGCGAGTTCAGCCTAAATGTGTGCTCTAAAAGCATTATTATTATCATAATTTAATGTGAAAAGTTTTGATGTGAAACATCTATAGCCGCACGTAAAACCGATTGCTGGCGGGGCGACGCATGCCACGTGGCAACGCGTCGCTACTATAGTCTTTATGTAGTAGTGTGTAAATAATTTCGATGTTTCACATCTGCCAGGCGTCTCGTGACGGCTCAACTTTTTTAAGTTAATGTATATATCGGCGCAACTACAATAGTTCGTCTATTATAAGAGTTCAAATCATTAAGTTTAATAATTTGATTGATTGAAATTAGTTCACAAAACTTTGGTTAATTATTACGATATAAAATTTACATTGAACAGCATATTACTACTTCTCTGATTTAAAACATTAACAAAATAATTGTAATTTAGATAGTTTAATACTTAACCTAAAAATGTGCACGTAGGACGATTACTATAAATACGGCCGCACTGTGAGCGTTGGATTCATCCAACCCGTCCCCAAACTACTAATTTTGTGATCCCCCAATGACGCCCTAAGCCGAGGTCCGTACTCCACAGGGGGTGCCATTAGTGCGCTGTCATTTAGTTTTAATAAATATATATAATTTACGCCCTGGCTGGAGGCTTTAAGCTTAAAAACCTTAGGTCAGCCACAGGAATATCCGGTTAAGTAGCAACGGCCTCTCTAGGTCTGCTACGAGATGCCATACACAAACAAAAAATAAAAAAAAAGCGTTGGATTCATTCTTGTACGAGCCGTTCGACAGTGCGGACCTCTCTGTGACGTCGTTACGCTGTCAGTTAAATAAACGAAGCCTAGAAACAAGTCGTGAAGTGTCATTTGAAATCCGAAGATGAGTAATCACCATGAAGATGACATAGCTGACGTCACACTTTTTAGAAACACTACGGAGGTCCTTCCTCCGTCATATACAACATTAGTTTTTGTTTATACTAAACCCGAAAAGGGGTCATTGTACTCATCATTTTGAACAATTTTTTCTATGGGACCAACCTTGAAATCGCGAAATAAAAATCAGCTGTTCCATACATTTTGTCGATTTAAGTGAACACAAATGTAGGGAACAGCTGATTTTTTTGTAGAAGTAATTGTGTGCTCAAAAAATTGAGGGAGGGGAAGGATAATAGGGGAAGAATGTTACCAGGAAAGTACTTGAACCATTTCTTTAATATCCAGATAGGTTACTACAGACATAGTTTTTACATATCATAAAAAGTATCTGCAACAAATATTTTTTTGACAATGAAAAATGAAATCTATTAAAAAATACATGCAACATATAAAAAATATTTTCCCACTGCATTTCGCTACGCTGTGGCCGCTCTGCTAGTTGCTTGACTTAATAATTACTTAGCCACCGCAAAGCACGTACCATAGTCCCTCACTCCACTACACAAGATCAATACATACATCAACCGGCCCGTGGTTTCGTCTGCCTTGAAACAGGTATTTAAACCGGCATGCTGCAAACAATTTATGGCCCAAAGTGGAGAGAGATGGTTTTACTCTAAAGAAATGGGATGATCCGAAATGGATGTGGAAAATATTAGTTTTGAAGTTAATTTGTTTCACTCGAGAGGAGGATCTGCGATATAGAGATACACCATACGTACCTTTTAAGACACAAAAATACGTCCAATCCGAACAAATTGGAATGATTAAGTTTGAATAAGACCGGACGGTTAACATTTATAGTGAAGGTACGGGAATATATTCGTAAGAAGTTGGCAGAATCATCCCAGCGTTGATTCGTTTCTCCTCCACCAATCGTTATTTCTCCTGACACTTTTTATTTTGTTTATAAGTATGTATGTATTTGTATATATTTTTGATTTTCTAGTTATCTATAACCTATGTTGCACCTACCATGTTTTGTCTCTGCATCACCCTAAGGTGGACTGGTAAAAACGTTTCAAGCATTAAGTCCGCCTTTGTACAGTATTTTTTTTTACTTGCGCATAAATTTTTAATGAATAAGACGCAAACATTAAAATTTACACGGTTACAGATAATTTGAATGCTAACTAGAGCATTTCCCGCGAAGCGGAGATGCATTTCGGTTAGCAGAACCCTCTTTGTTCTCATTAATGTAAATTAAATAAAATTAATTACATTTGAAACAATTCAGATATCTGGTAAGTCGTATTTTGTCGGATACACTTGCCGGCTTACAAAACAGCAACACAACGCGAAATATTCATGCATATTGTTATCAAGACGATCTCACAGATTCATTATACGCATTCCCTAAATTTGTCGGAATTTACTTTCACAGTCGACCACACAGGATGTTAAACCTATCAAAAAAGTCCGCAGGAGTATCCACTTTATTTTCAGTACGATACTGTTGAAAGTTCTGTGAAGGTTTCAGGGTTAAGTCGCAACTCCATTCAGTAGTTGTTTAGCGTAATCCACAATGAAATAGAGCTGTGTGGTTACGTGTAACGGAAATTGAATTTATTAAAGCGAAGTGGTGTATCTAGGTTTGAGCCTATGTATTAAGCCTGAAGTGCGTTCTGATGTTAACTAGATAATCTTTCGTTCTTTGTAGCGCACGTTCAAGAGCAGGTGAGATTAGAACCTGAAACTTTAGTGGCGGCTTTGTTTAAACTAAACTGGTATTCTGGAGAAATCTACATAAGTTCATAATTCCAGTTGATTCTCATTTGTTCAATGGAACATGACGTCATCAGACAAAATAAGCCATTTTTTCTTATTTTTACAATACGCGGTGATTTTTAATTCACTGTTAACCTCTCAGGAGGGTAAAGTACTCATGATTATGAGCAACTTTCAAAAAGAGACTAACTATGGAATATCGAAAAAAATATCTGCTTTTTCATACAAAAATGAAATATTTACCCGATGAAAATGTATGTAACAGATGTTGGTCCCATAGTGAAAGTTGCTCATAATTGGACCTACTTATGCAAACAGGAACCAATCCACACACATGCCAAAATCGAGATAAGTATACAGAAAGCTTTCAAAATGCACCTTTTATCGATCCTGTAAAGATCAAAATGATCTGACAATTTTGACAGAACAAAACATTTCTATGACAAGGTTATCAATCCACATATCAACAGTTATTCAATAAACTAACGAGATCCATGCCCCATGGTAACCCGACAATCTAGAAAATCATTTGAAATAGTTTTCTTTCATAAAGACCCATAGCAAATGGTTCTTTGTAAAATATTTTCTTTAATCAGAATTTCATAAATTTATTTTCATTTAAATGTAACTTTTTACCAATGTTACCAATTTTCTAGTGCGCTTATTACTAAGTAAGTTAGCTTATTTCTCTAATCCATTGTTTTATGCATGTGGTGTTTACCTAAAAGTAACTGATGCACTGTTATTTTATTTTTTTAAATGTATTATGTGATTGTATCAGTGTAATCAATTGTTGGTGAACCTAATAAAATAAATAAATAAATGGATACTGGACTTATGGTTAATATTAGTTTGAAATCGCCAACCCATCTTTAGAAACCGTGGTGATCAATGTTGGTCCCTTCTCTGTATGAGAAGACGCATTTGTCTTGCAGAAGAACAACAATAAATAGGCTTGTGTTATTATTTTTATTATAATACTTGAGTACATCATTATTAAATTTGCAATCAATGTCATACATAGTCAACATGAATTAATAACATGAAATGTAAAAATAATTACCGGCACTTCAAATACGCTGACAGACGCAATTAAAATGTTACGAAATTATTACCTATGCTCTATTAAAATAATCGATTATACTTGTCTACTTAAATATTAATTTGATATTGACTTACCTATACTTCGGGTTACAAGTATCGGCCAATTATGTCTAAAGGCTTCTACAGACCGGCGCGGCATGCGACGCCATACAAAGACCCCGCGTGTCGCGCGACGAGCGGTGCCTTTGTGTCGCGCCGTGTCTGTAGAAGCCTTAAAACGCATAAAGGCCTGCGCAGACGAGGGACTTTTGTCCGCGGACAATTTGGAATCGTAAGGAAATCTAACGCGCACGTAGACAAAATGCCGATAGGATTTCTATACGATTCCAAATTGTCCGCGGACAAAAGTCCCTCGTCTGCACAGGTCTTAATACTTACCTATATCTTTTGTTCAAATAATTATAATTATTGTTTTTTAAAACTCTTGCGTTAAAGTGAAATGCGTTTGACAAAATATTTCAAGATGAATATCTGTAGCAAAACTCTGGTTTTGTCTACCCATTACAAACTGCGTATTTTTTTCCAATGGCATTTGGATTAAAAAAATTGCAAAAATAAATCAAAACAGTTGGAAACTTCAAATACCTACAAGTTTAAAAAAATAATTCTTCAAAGTTAATTCAAAAAGCGTAGGACTAAGAAAAAACATTAAAAAGCATGCCACAGACTAGTGCGACACGCGATATGACACAAAGGCCCCGCGTGTCGCGCTACGAGCGGTGCCTTTGTGTCGCGTCGCGAGTCGCGCCGGTCTGTAGAAGCCTTTAAGCCTATGCCAATATAATAGAATAGAATTTTCTTTTTTCGAGTAACCAAGACTCAACAAGATTGTTAGTAAAACTTATGACTATTTTAGTAAGCAGAGACACTAAACAAAAACAATACAAGAAATAATGGTTGGTCACCGTTGCGACATTCCATGAGAGACGGCACAACAGTGACCCACGTAAACACAGTCCAGGCAACTCGCAACCATGCTTAAGACACTGTTGGAGCTGCCCCGCACCCTGCGCACCAGGGAAGCGCACCTTTTACGCATTGTTGCTTAAAAGCAATCTACATGCTCATCTGCAAACATCCTTGACACACTACAAAAACGGGGCAACCCCACAAGTATTTTAAATGCATCTAGAGTCTAGAAAAAATCAAACTGGTTGCTATTTTATTTGTATAATTTATTATTTTAATGACATTTATTTTTATTTTACAATGTTTGTAAATATGTGAGCACCATGTATCTATCACACAATTAATGCATCTGTCATTGCTTCATTATTAATTATTTTTACCTATTGTGGTATAGTAATATTATTCTAGGTGCATCGTCTTCACATATAATTAAATAATTGATGTACCTATACAAAATATTGTAAAACATTTTAAAAGAGTAACGGTGGAGTTTCTTGCCCATTCTTCTCCATACGAAGCTACCCTTTGGAAGGGGCGACTAGAATCAATTCTATTTTCTTTGTAAATTTTGACGTTCCGATGTGCCTATTTGAAATAAATAATTTGACTTTGATTTTGAGCTATGTGGTCCTGAATTCGATTCCCAGGTTGGGAATAAAATGTTATTGGGGTTTTCCACCAGGAGTTTCTCAGTACTAGCCCGACCGTACAATATTTTGTTTATGTACATTAAACATAAATGTGAAGACGATGCACCTAGAATAAAATTGTATAGTCATTTCATTACACACTATGTAAAAAGAATTAAAAATGAAGCAATGACAGATAATAAGCGTTTTCCTAAAAAAAAAAAATTAAGTAAAAGGTCAGTGTGTGAGTTAAGGTAATCAGTATCACAGAATGTAAGTTAAATGTCATAAAAATAATAAATTTTCCAGTTAAAAAAAAAACATTCAGCCGAACATTTATATCCTCACTTTTTGGCAGTCGGTTAAAAATAGCAACCAGTTTAATTTTGTCTAGACTAGATCGTCTTATGGAGCTGGACCAGCATGTTTCCAAGCATTCTTATCTTGCAACCACCAGACCAACGAGGGTTTCATGGCTTATTTTGGTACCTATACTTTCTTTAGCCCTGGTTCCCTTTTCCACTAATCTATTCAAATTTTCCCGAAGTCACACTCATAATTTAGCAAAAAGTTCAACATCCATATTATACACATAACAGTACAACTCTTTCAAGCCACATATTTAGGGTAAAGTGTGTTAAAAGTCGGCAATTCGTTCCGATATCAAAAGTTACTTTCAAGTAAAGTTAAGTTACAAAGCTAGTTTCAATGCTTATTCACAAACTTACATTTAGAACTTGTGAGTGAAACTTTACCCAATTTCTATAGGTATTGAACTAATTGAGTCTCGTATGTTTAAGGGGTTTAAGGCGACGATAACCGACTTTTACATCGTGAGGAAACGTCGTGTCCTGGAACCAAAAATTCAAAGACATTGTGAGATCTACCAACCCGCAATGGGCCCGCGTGGTGGATTACGGGCCACACAGTGGGAACATTATAGGTTGATTCTAATATTTATAATAAACCCTATATTTATACCTGCGGGTGATACTAATTGTGCTTACCGCATTAAGGCGACGATAACCGACTTTTAATGATTTTATACTGAAGATCACGTCTAAACGAGTAGTGGTAATGATTTGAAAAAAAAAAATTAAATTAGAGCATTTTCTCGATATGTGAATATTTTATATTACATTTATATTACATAGTGAAACTAATAAAGTTATGTCTAACGCGGATAAAAAACTGAGAATGGCGCAAAAACTACCAAGCGTATTTTTCTGAAACTTTCACAAATTTAAAGATAATTTAATTATTGATCTTTTAGTATATGCGTTTTATTAAAATACCTTTTGGTTTGTGTATAATAAATTAATAATGCGTCAAATTGGGGACAACGCTTCTTGATGGGCGAGTCCTATTACTGGCTGAACGTACGACGCGTTGCGTGACCTCAGTACAGAACACGAAAGCTAACCACTCAAGGTCACTGGCATATATCTCCGTCTTAAATTCCGGATACAGATGATTTAGAATTGGTGCTATGGAGCAGTGGTGGCCCAGTGGTAACGGCCCCGAATTATGAGTTGTAGGTCGCGGGTTCGAACCCCAGGCTGGCACTTTACTTTGTGTAAATACATCACGATTGCTCTCATAAAGGTGAAATAAAACATCGTGAGTAAACCAGCATATCCTTCTGCCAGTGTCGCGAGTTTGTCCGAAGGGATATAGTGGCCCTGAAACACAGGCAACGGAAGGAACACGGGTAGGTTTTAGTCATTAAAAGTCTGACACGCCCTCCCGCTCCGCCAAGAGTGGGAGAAACTATTTGTTAATTTCCCAACCAAAAAACATAAAGCATGTCCTAGAAAAATTCGAAGACATTGTGATATCTACCAACCCGCACTGGGCGCGCTGGTAGATTACAGCCACTCCATCTCTAAGAGAGACGACCTGTGTCCCAGCAGTGGAAACGATTAAAGGCTGATTATGCTACACATACTCTCTCTAATAATATCTAAACCAATACCCTGGAAACACTATCTAATGGAATCAATTGATTATCCTATAAGAGTTCAACAAATACACAACGATACGCTTGGGTGTGTATGCTGTAGATTTGTGAGTCATGGATATTGTCAACAAGAAATATATCAAATCAAATCAAATCAAATAATTCTTTATTGACATAATAGGATAAGAACAGAATTTGTTTGAAGCCTCTGACTCCTGAACTAGGTGTACCTGTATGTCAGGAGTCAGCGTCCTCATATTCTGTACAATGAAAGCACCTGAAGGATGCCTGTCCACCGGAGCGGAGCGAGGCTGCGGAGCGGAGAAATGAGAAATATTGACCAATAGGATTGCAAGTGGACAGGGATTTGCAATCCTATTGGTTAATATTTCTCCGTTTCTCCGCTCCGTAGCCTCGCTCCGCTCCGGTGGACAGGCAGCCCTGCTTCCAAACTAATAAAGTCACTGTGTTACTGATATTGTGTGATGTTATTAATTAATATTTCCCAATTTACAACATTCTTCAATCTTATGTAAGTATGTATTCAAGGACAGGTAGCACTAATTTTCTTTTCAATTACTGTCCTATATAGAGGCCATTACACTTCGCATCGGTATTTAAAGCCAGTCCATCCTGTCTGGACCTGTCTTCGCGGCAATTCCACAAATTGCTCGGTTAAAAGCATTTGACACTTCAATTGGTGTTAATTCGTAAAGACATAGGTCGAAGCAATAAAAGGCTAACGGTTAGATAATCTTTCGTAATTAAAGCCACCTTGCAGTGGAAGGATCTCCATATTGAATACCATTAAGGTACAGTTTACATCGTGTTAAGAGGATTATTCTATGATTGACAACGAGACATTGACAAAAAACCTAAACACTTAAAAGCCTACTTTACTGTGGGGAAGTATGGAATGGAAGATGTCAGCGTGTAGGTTCTCAGTCATAAAAAGTGAGTAACTAGTTAAATAAGCTTATAGCACACATAATCTTATTATAAGTAGATTAAGCGCTATATTTAATGTAAACAAGTATGAAAAGTTTGATGAAATAAACATATTTTTATAATAAAGATTTGTCTAGAATGCAAGGTAATACATGCCCAAATCAAATCAAATCAAAAGTCATTAATTCAAACTAGGCTGAGAATCAGCACTTTTCGAAAGTCAAAAATTACATAAGGCAGTCCCCCAAAAACGCCCACCCCCTTCACCACTTGCTAGTCCTAGTCCTACGTGAAGGTCATAATTATAAGTTTCAAGACCAATGCATTTGTGCATTTGTGTAATTTTGGTTTTGTGAATACGTAGTACCAAGCTAAAGATTTAATTTTGCGTGAGTTTTAAGTTTTTCTTTTGTTTTTTTTTTTATCGATAAACCAACAATTTTATTTCCTTACTGGTAATTATGATTGATAGGTTTGGCCTGATTTAAATTACAAAGGCGGCATGTGAATGGCAGGACAAAGGTGAGACACCAAAAATTTAACATAAACTAATATCATTCCTATACTCCAAAAGCCTAGTACGCAAAGTAATTATTTCATAGAAATGTTTAAAAGAACGAAAGAAAGAAAAAGTATTTATTGGGACTCGCACAGGAGATCACTTAGCCAGGCTCACGCTCAGGAAACACGGAGAGAGGAGGCAAGGGGCAGGTCTCAAGGATTATTTTCTTTCTTTTGATATCGCACAGCAGCTCAACCTGCAGTTCATCCAAACCGCAGCGTTCATCCAAAAAAGAAAGAAAGGAAAGAAAAATATTTTTATTTGGGACACGCACAAGAAATACAAAAATCACATTTTAAAACTAACAATATACAAAAAAAAAAAATCAATCAAGACTTGTGCGATGCCAAAAAGGCTCCTATCTCAGCATAATGCTGCGATATTTAAAAAATCAGTAAATAAAATCCCCACCACGTGTCCTGTGAAAACTCTCCACACTCGCACAATTTCTACGTTTCTCTATTCGACACCTATCCATTGAAGTTCGCAAACCAGAACCTAATTAGAATTACGCTAATTACAATGCTCCCATTCTAAGGCTCCTTTGACAATTTAACAACAGTTTTACTCTCCAAAAGGATTAGTCCGTAGTAATTGACACTAATGTCCGGAGTTACGATGTCATAAAACCACGTAACAGCTTGTACACGTTCGAGTACATGTCAACAGACTGTTTCTATCATCTTGAGCTAAATTAATGCTTACGTATGCAGCGCACGTTAGCTGACCCTAAACATGTATTGATTATTTGAAAACTGGTGATGTTGAGTATCTGTATCGTGTGATAGGAGATGGAGACGTGTCTATTATCGTCTTAGCCGTGTTTAGTTTCGAGAACGTGACTACGGGATAATTGAACACAAAAACACGATCATTACGACGTTGTCTTGTCCAAATTTCAATGATTCTGACATAAAACCCATTGATAAAAGACGTTAAGATTTTCCTGAATTTTGAAGTCTTTTCGAATTTTTCTTTCCATACAAACCTAATTCGCACTATAACAACAATAAAAAATAGACAAATCGCTCCAACCTGTCTCTACGCTAGATACGCTTACCAACGAATAGCGTTTCGTTTTTATTATATCGATAGTTAAGGCATGCAATTATCCACCCCATTTTACAATCCGGATATTTCAGATACTTCCAAAACACTATTCGGATATTTGCTATTTTTTGCCGGACGTAAAGAATAGCCCTGCCTTATTTCTTCCCGTGGGTGTCGTAAAAGGCGGCTGAAGGACTTATTAGAGAATGGGCAGCAGCGTTCTCTATGCATTTTAACACCATACGGCGATCGCCAACCCACCTGCCAAGCGTGGCGATTATGGCAAGTCCCCCTCCCCCCCTATTGGGGGAGGCCAATGTCCAGCAGTGGACGTATTTCGGCTGGAATGATGATGATGATGATTCGGATATTTTGGATACCACTTTAAGAAAGGTAAATCCAACAAATATAAGTCTCCAATAAACATTATAAAACCTTTTTAAATACAACAATGTTCAAAGTATATTCTTTAATATAAATCATTTAAAAAAGTTCCAATTAAACTTACTTAACTAATGAAAATAATGATAACTTCTACTAATGAAAATAATAACAACGAAACTCTTAAAGTATGTATTACTAGCTTTCGCCCGCGGCTTCGCCCGCATGAATGTCGAAAAAAAAACCGCTTCTCTATCAGCAGTATTCCCCCAAAACATTATACCATATCTTAGTTGGAACCAACGTAAGCGTAATGAGCAGATAGGAGTGCAGTTTGATTTACAACTTTACGGGGGATAATAATATAGATAGCATATAAATACCAACTTTGTTATGTACATACTTGTTCAATATACGTGTCCTAATTTCATTTGTTTATTTTTTCTACTGTTTTTGTTCTTAAATAATAATTGATGTATACCAACTTTTAAGTTATTCAAGGTACGCAGTAAAATTCTCCCGAAAACTTATTTACCCGATTATTTCCGTAAACCAATCTTGGACCTGAAGAATAGAATTATTCACGTCGTCAAGGTTTTAATACCGTCGGTCTATTTTAAAGATCAATGAAGTGTCATCTGCAAATAACACCATCTCCTGTTGGTTTTGAAGTAATTGGGGTAAATCGTTAATGTAAACTAAAAGGAGGAATGGACCCAATATAGAACCTTGAGGAACGCCCATTGCTTTTTCAGACCCCAAAGAGTTCACGCCGTTTACTTGAACTCTAACCTTTCTATCTTTCAGGTGTGATCTAAGTAAATCAACAGCTGTATTCCTAATCCCATAGTGTTCTAGTTTCAGCAGAAGTGTCTCATGATTAACGCAATCGGAAGCCTTAGAGAGGTCACAAAAAATTCCAATGGCATCTTGTGCTTCCTCCCAGGCGTTAGAAATATTCTTTATTAGGGTGACATCGGCGTCAGTGGTACAACGACCTTTAGTGAAACCGTACTGTTGTTCACGAAAGATGGAATTTTTATTGATGTGACGTAACATTTGATTGAGCATCAACTTTTCAAACACTCCTTGATCCACAAGACTCCTTGGTCCACATCATCATCATCATCATCATCATCAGCCCATAGCAGTCCACTGCTGGACAAAGGCCTCTCCAATTGCACGCTGGTGCACACTGGTGGCTGCCTTGGTCCACACTGGTGTTAAATATGAAAGCTAAATAGGGTGCAATGGTTTCGATGACAGATCTACAGACTTTTACAGACATGCCCCATAGATCTTCTGTTGATTTAATTTTAAGATCTTTAGAAGTTTTAAAAGTTTTTATAACAGCCTGGGGGTTTGTATGCTGAAACCTTAACTCCAAAGGGCATTCCTTTACATTATTTCTAAGTAAGGCAGCAGAAAGCGTGGGTGAGGAACTTAAAGTTTCGGTAGTTTTAAGGGGAATATTAGCAAAAAAGTTTTGAAATTCCTGAGCAATGGTATAACCTCTGAAGTGATGGTCCCATGTGCAGTCTCTAAATTAAATTCAGTATTACGCTATTTTTTCCTACCTAATTCATTATTTATTATTTGCCAGGTAGTTTTTATTTTATCATCAGCTGATTTTATTTTATTGCTATTATAAAGAGTTTTAACTATTTTGCACACATTTAGAATATTTTACAACATATTGATGAAAGCTTGTATTATTCGTATGTTGCTTTACCATAAAGTTCAAAAAGACTTTCCCTGCTTTTAGGAATAACTGGAGTCGCCCAATCACTAAATATGAACTTTGAGTAAATACTTTTAGTCTTCAGTGTCATTAAATTGCGTGTTTAATAGTGAAAAGAACTCGGCGTAGAACTCATGGGTCACAAATATTATTAAATTAACTTAGAATTTATTAGATTAACTAATACATAACAATTAATCCATCACCGGATGCAGTTGGGCATTTGCAATTTTATGGTAAGTATAATTATAACTGTTAACGAAGGTATAAACTGGAATAAAAAAGGCTTTCAAAATAATTAAGAGTTGTCTTTGAAGATTTTTTTGAAGTATTAAATTATGTTTTGAGTTCCATCACCATAAGCACAATATGCAAAATATCACACTGTTTTTGTTTTGGAAAAAATAAATATGTACAGTTTAAGAGGTACACTGCTTTAAAAACCACATTTTTGATCATTTTTAGAAATCTCCGCCCTAAAGAGTAGTTTAAAAAAAAAACCTTTCAAGAGCGAGTCGGACTCGCGCACCGAGGTTTCCGTACGTATATATATGATGTTGATGATTTCTGAAAAACTGTGCTATTTAGAGACATCGTTTTATTTTTCCTGTAATCTATACATAAACTTCTATCACATAGAATAATTTCAGATTTTTAACTATGCAAACTTCGGAGATAAGGGGGGGGGCGGGCGGTATTTTTTTTTAAATTTTTCATCAAAAGCCGGAAACTATGCTGCCTAAAAAAGAAAAAAAAATGTTTGAGAATGTGCAAATAGTGTCCTTTCATACGATACCCCGCATGCCCTAGTAGCCCCACTTCAAATATTTAAGACCCCCTTTCAGTCCCTTTTGCAAAAAAGGGTTATTTTTTTTAATTTCTTTCTTGTTTGCAAAATAGTTGGGCAAACGTCATCTAAAACTATTCTAAACTTCAAGGTGATAGCATTAGTAGTTCTTGAGATATCCGGTGTGACAGACAGACAGACTTAGTCTCACCATAAGGGTTCCTTTTTACCATTTTGGTACGGAACCCTAAAAACAAAAAATGTCACACTTTATAATTTACTTAGGTTAGTATTTGTGCCAAGTTTCAGGTTTATTAACTCAAGAAATAAGATTTATCCCCCTTTTTCACCCCTTAAAGGTCAAATTTAGAAAAATCCCTTAGCGGATGCTATAGTTTCCAACAATAAGCCGAAATATTAGTGATAATAACTTAAAAAGAACTTTCATTAAAAATAAAATTTGACCCTGTTTTTTACCCCTTAAGGGTTGAAATTCTATCAACACCGTTGCAGTACCTTCCAACCATAAGCCTAGATAATAAATTTAGTAATTTTTACTGTGAAAATTAAGGACTTTGATACACAACTTCATCCCCCTTTTTAACCCTTCAGGGGTAGAATTATCAAAAACGCTGACACACGTATAAATTAATTTTTAATTGTCAGCCTATACACCAAATTTGAAGATCCTAACTTCAAAACTGACGGACTTTCATATAAACTTCCATCCCCTATTTTACCCTCTTAGGGGTGGAATTTCAAAAAACCCTTTCTTAGTGGATACCTACTCTTTACAAAGAACACACCCTCCAAATCTCATGTCTCTAGGACCAGCGGTTTAGGCTGTGCGTTGATATATCAGTCAGTCAGTCAGTCAGGACTTTGAATTTTATATTGTATATAGATAGATAGTACTTATTATTAAAACAAAATCAAAAGTAATTTAATGAAACTAGGCTGAGAATAGTAAGTTTTGAACATCAAAATTACCTACGACAGTCCTCCAAAACTGATGCGTCGACTAATGTCAGATTCTAGAAATGTCACATGAGTTTAAAACGCCTAATTCTACTAATGCCAAATTCTAAAAAATTCAGATTCTATAAAATTTCCAGATTCTAATAATGCCAGATTCTATTAATGTCAGATTTTTTATAATGTTGTGCGTGTTCTTGTGTACGGTGAGATAATTAAAGAGTCGGACTCCAAGGAAGTAAATGTCTTTTATTTGGGTTCCACAATACTTCGTTATAACTAAGTACGTACTAGGTATGCGTCGAGGCAGGGCGGTGGTACGCAGGCGACTAGCGAGCTGATCACTCGCTCCCTCATATTTCGTCAAGAATGCAACTCAGCATATCGCGATTACTAAGCCGCCACAATAAATATAAACTTCTCATCTTATTAGACGGCTCATCACCCTTAACAAAATATTACTTTTCCCGGCTAATTTGGTTTTATTATTAACGTGGTAACTTATATCTGTATTTTTAGTTGTTTAAATTAACTACTAAAGTTGTAATTAATTTACTCAACATAATCCCTAGCGCCATCTAATGTCGTGGAGACTACATTCACAGGCATGCCACGAACCTGTTCCGCTCCAACGATAGATGTCGCTGCTTGTTGCTTTAATTTATTGATTTTGCCCGGCTCCGGGCTTTTTTTATTTTTATTTTTGAAGATAGATAGATAACTTGGTAAGAACAATATTGCTTAGCGACCATATTAAAGTACCTAACGAAATCGCAACCAGTGAAATACTTATTATTAAGTAGATCCAGGGGCCATCTGTGGTCTTCATCATCAGTTTCACTTCACCAAATGGTGCTTTTCGAGAGCAAATGCACGAGATACTATAAAAACATCCAAATCGCTGCGGTGTGCCCATAAAATAGGTACCTATGTCTGTATCCATATAATATCAATATACTATAACCTGTGAAACGGGGTGAACGCGATACATTCGTCAAGTCCACATGTTCAATTATTAATAAGTCCGCTCAACGTTTGTGATACAGGCACCAGCGCTTTTAATGACGTTTAAAAATAATTCAAAACAATTTCAGTAACATTTTCATACAAACTAGTTTACTAAAATGTTAAAAAAAAATCCAAATAGCTGTATATACGTTTATGAAGCTGGGAAAATGGGATTCCAAATATTCACATACAAAAATAAATAAAATATCAGATTGAATTCATTTGACACAAAAATATTTTGTATGCTTATCAATTGGGTTATCGCTTCAATAGTGCGTACAGTATGGTATGCGATTATGTTTGTATGTGTGTGAGTCGCATAAATTGGTGAATTGATGGGATAACGGACAATTTGTGTTATAGGGTGACCTCAGTTGCAGGTGCAGCATATCAACGCTCGTGATCATGTTGAGAGAAGTTAATGCAGGCAGTCTGTGTGGCTAAAGACTAAAGAAAAAAAATGTTTACTGCAAATTTTACTAGACGCATTCCAGGGAAATGGATTGGACACATACCAATTTTATTGGTGATGTCGTTTAATTAGATAGGCCAGGTTATTCTGATGTTTCTGCCTACTCCCATGGGAAATCAGTATGGGTTCTTGTTATATTAGGAGCTTTCTATTATTTTTCCTCAATTTTATTCAGTTTACTATAAAGTCGTAAGTGGATGCCCAAAAAGGCTTGACTGGCTGTTCACAATGGTGTGCTTGTGCCTACGATTATGTATGGAAGTGAATGTTGGGTGTGGCAAAAGAAGCATGAAAGTAGAATAAATGCTGTGGAAATGCGTTCCTTGCGAAGCATGTATGGCGTGACTACGAATGATAGGCTGAAAAAAGAGGTGATAAGGCAACGGTGCAGTTTAAAAGAAGATGTAGTGACAAAGATTGAAAAGAGTATGCTTAGATGGTTTCGTCATGTGGAGAGGATAAGTGAAAGGCGACTAACAAAAGGTATTTATAAAGCAGAGGTGAGAGGAAACACCGGGAGGGGGACGCTCTAGAAGGACATATAGTGACCAAATTGGTGATGTTCTTCAGAAAGGTCAGGTGCGTAGTACTCGCAACCGGCGTGCGTGTATGACCAGATGTATGAACGTAGGCGAAGCAAAAGGAGTATTTTAAGGAGCGTAGCTGGTGGCGTTCTATAGTTTCTGCCTACCCCCATGGGAAGAAGGCGTGAGTTTATGTATGTATGTATTCAGTTTACAAACAAAAACGCTTGCAATTCTTACACTTTATTACAGCAAAGCAGGCGAACATAATGATCATATCATTGCTTACCTGTTATTTAGAACTTTCGAACTCCATTAATAAGCGCCGTTGTAAAACTTCCGTAATAGTTTGCCTAACAACTTTGTTTAAAACACACAGTTTTCCCTCGCGGATAATGGAATTGTGTTACAGACTTTATATTACGTCGCACCCACGTTAATTATAATAACTGCTTGCCTCGCGTTTATGGGGGAATCGGGGTATAAACCTTAGGCCATGTGGATATAAATAGAACACCCCTCTTTTCCCCATGAGTGTCATAATAAGGGTTATGACTGCAATGGGTGGTAGTTGTTGTGGTGGCCTTTAAACAACATCCTCATCTGTCGTAAATGTGTGCGTATGACAAAGGGATTTCTATCAAAATCAAAATATTTTATTTCACGTAAACCTACATGGGCACTTATGAAACGTCAGAAGCTAGGTGCACGGTTGAGAGACTCCACCTGGCAAGAGCTGGCAAGAAACTCCACCACGGTTACTCTTTTAAAAATAATTGGCTTTTACAATGTTTTTAAATTACAGTGTTAATAGGTATGGGAGGACAGTGTAGGCCCGTCAACAAGTGCAAGGTACCTACTTATCAAAATAGAAAATTGTCTCCAAATCTAGTCTACGAGTATCTCTAGCCTACAACGATCTCACATTCACAAAATATAAAAATAAAATCTATATCAAACATTATTAAAATAATAAAAGTAAAAACCTTGTTGAATTTAAAACTGTAGTATGAAAAGATTATGTAAAAAAATAAAAAAACATCGTAATTTGGGAGCAGTTAATAGACATTTAAGTTATTTTGCAGTTAATGAGGTACCAGGGCAGCCACATGTGCAGAAGGAATTACTGCCAAACTTCCTTGTCTTCAACGTAGTCTTTAATCTTATAATATCTATAATGACTGACACTTTCCAATGCACTAACCGAAGCACACTGAAATCCAATACGTTTGTCGAACGCTTATTCAATGATGCCTGCCAACCCATTGTTATCAATGGTTATTTAAAGCCTCATGATAATGGATATACAGAATAGTATGCTTTATTGTACACCAAATTAATGAATGATGATGTTGAACTGCCAAACTTCCTTGTCTTCAACGTAGTCTTTAATCTTATAATATCTATAATGACTGACACTTTCCAATGCACTAACAGAAGCACACTGAAATCCAATACGTTTGTCGAACGCTTGTTCAATGATGTCTGCCAACCCATGATTGTTATCAATGGTTATTTAAAGCATCATGTTAATGGATATACAGAATAGTATGCTTTATTGTACACCAAATTAATTAATGATGATGTTGAATGTTACTAAATAAAATACCAAAAAGCTAAACACTTTTAGTTGACATACCTTTGCAGTAGAAACCTTTTCAGAAACCGCTGACGAAAACCCTCTCAACTTTTCAACATGTCAATCGCAAATAAAGCTGAAAAAAAACAAAAAAAAAATTAATTAAGCAAACACTACGGTAGCAATACCTTCACAGTTTTTAATTACCAATGCACAATATCGAACACTGAAAGATATCCAGCTTCTAACTTTATTTTAATTAGGAAAGTTGAACAATTAGCTATTTTGCTACCTCACCCAACTAGCTGGTATTCGAGCCAGATAAATTGGAATTGTTTAATTCGCTTCCCCTGCATTGTACAGCAATGTCGTTAATCTTTTCCGTTTGAGCGTGCTAATGAATTAGAAGAAAAAAGTAGCATCAAAGCTTTCTTATAGATGTACATTAGTATCAAAGCAGTTACAGGACTTACTAATCACGAACGCGTGTCATGTGACCTATGTAAAGGCTTCTACAGACCGGCGCGACACGCGACGCGAAACAAAGTACCCGCGTGTTGAGTGACGAGCGGTGCCTTTGTGTCGCGTCGCGAGTCGCGCCGGTCTGTAGAAGACTTAATTGCTATATCTAATTTATTTTTAGGGTTCCGTGCCTCAATAGGAAAAATAACGGAACCCTTTTAGGATCACTTCGTTGTCTGTCCGTCTGTCTGTCTGTCTGGCAATACCCTTTTTCTCAGGAACACGTGGAGTTAGAAATTAATATCGAATACGTAGGTCCCTGGAGCAGTGATGGCCCAGTGGTATCGGCCCCGACTTAAGGCTCGTACAGACTAGTGTACAGTCTACTACTAGTAGACAGCGATATCGCGGGCGCGACGCGACACGAGTAGCACAATTTCTTTGTCGGTGGCTGTCGCACCCGGGATGTCGCGCTAATGTAATATAAGCTAATGCCGCTTTAAGGTGGCGGTTCGCGCGGCGACAGAGACCGGAGACCGAGACGCAAAACAGAGACAGGAGACCGAGACCCATGTCTCGGTCTCCGCTGGTGTACTGTGGGCTGAGATCGAGACCATATACTAAAATCTGTTCAACCAGACAGTCTTGTCGATTCAGTCGTTGGAGTCAGCTGTATTGTCTTACGTTATAAATCCACATTGTAATGGAAAGCCAAGTTACTATTGGAGGAAGAAGCTAACGATGATTTGCTTTTATATTATTACTATAAAAGTAAACAAAGATTGCCTATCAACGAATTATATCCAACTAAAGTCAAGGTTAAGAACCATTTAAATTTTTAATAATAATATGTTCAGTACGTATTTTCGGCATTTCGAGAAAGACGCGCGACACAACTGGAGGAAGCCTGTGTCCCAGCAGTCCCGGCACATTATAGGATGATTACGCTACATAGGAGCTCTAAAAAATCAAGCTTCTAAGTCAACGGAATAAAAAAATACGGCGATTTATCCGACATATACTCGCAAATAAACAAAAACGGGTACTTCCCGTTGACCTAGAATCAAGAAATTTGGCCAGAGCAAGTTGTCACAGCACAAGTAAATTATAAAATCCGAAAATCGTTAATTTGTAGTTTTAACCCATATTTTTTTTGGCGGTTACAAACTTACATTTGCAGTTGGAGAATTGACGGCGACGTATATCGATGTATGGGAGCAAAATATTGCAACTACAAAGTTAAGTTTGTTCTTAGGATAAATTAATTCCAACTACGGAACTCTTCATTGTGCGTAGTCAGACACGCACTTGTTTTTTATGGCAATCAAAGCTGATGTAGGCCATTTTATCATCGTTTAAACTGCGGTGGAAAAGCAAGTGTATTTATGATTAAAAACCGGTCAAGAGCGAGTCGGACTCGCGCACCGAGGGTTCCGTACATGATGTTGATGATTTCTAATAAACTGTGCTATTTAGAAACATAGTTTTAGTTTTAGTTTTAGTTTTATCTGCAATCTTTACATAAACTTCTATCACATAGAATAATTTCAGATTTTTATCTATGCAAACTTCGGAGATAAGGGGGGGAACGTTATTTTTTTTTACATTTTTCATCAAAAGTCGAAGACTATGTTGCATAAAAAATAAATGTTTGAGAATGTGCAAATAGCGCTCTTTCATACTCCACATGCCCTAGTAGCCCCACTTCAAATTTTTAAGACCCCCTTTCAGACCCTTTTGCAAAAAGGATATATTATTATAATTTTTTTAATTTATTTCTTGTTTGCAAAATAGTTGGGCAAACGTCATCTAAAACTATTCAAAATTTCAAGTTGATAGCATTAGTAGTTCTTGAGATATCTTGGTGTGACAGACAGACAGACTTAGTCTCACCATAAGGGTTCCTTTTTACCATTTTGGTACGGAACCCTAAAGACAACTCTCATTCAGTGACAGACAACGCACAACCTAAACCGTCTAGAAACATAAAATTTTGCATCGAGTTCCTGGTTATAACGAAAGTGAGCACTAAGAAAGGATATTTCAAAATGTTATATGTATGTAAAGGGGTTTAAATAGGGGATGAAACTTTAAATGGAAGATCGTAATTTTTGCCAATTTAATATCTCTTCGGGCGCACGGCTTGATAGCTAATAAAAATCTTAAATTAATTCAATGACAGAAAATACACAGTTATGGGGCATGCGCTAAGGTAGCCCGCAAAATTCAAATTTAATTGCGTTTTTTTGCAATTTGCAGTTCAGCAACAGGTTGTATGATGATCTAAATAATTATGATTCGCGGCCATAACAAATATGGCTTTACAGAATTATAATAATCATTAGAATCGGCAATACAACTAACTCTTTTCGAAAAATCCTACTGAATTATTATTTCTGAAATGATCATTCAGTAGGATTTTTTGAACTTAGAGAGTTGTAATGCTGATTCTAATGATTATAATTCTGTAAAGTCATATTTGTTATGGCCGCGAATCATATTTAGATGTTACTGACCTGCAAGTTGCAAATAACGTAAGAAAAAATGAATTTCGCGGGCTACCTAGCGCATCCCCCTTAAACAGCTGGATCTAGAACGTTTTCCTGTATAAGTACTGAAAAAATGAGTATTAAGGAAGGATGTTTGTGTTTAAAGTGCAATGATTGCAGCGCGTTCTTGAAATTAATGTTACTATAGTAGATTTGATAATAGTCGGAGAATAGGTTTTGTAGAACCTCGAGTAATCATGTTATCGAAGTAATTTCTGCACTGGCAACTAGCTTTGAGTTTGTGCTTGAATGTTCATCGTAGATAGGTACTGCTGTGCAAAACATAGCAAGTGGTCTTGATTGCGACTGCAACTTCTATTCTACAAAACAGATAGTGCTTCTGTTTCTGACCATCTGCATAGACATTAATCTGCATAGTCCTCATATGGCTTGACCAAAAAACTCATCTAGTTATAAAACAAAATTTAATTTTGACGTGTAAAAGTGTTCTTTTAAACCAATTTACAGAAAAAAGTTAAATTTAACATTTCTTTTAGGGGATTGTATGACTGTATCACTTAATTTTTTTTTTTCAGTGGGTATTTGTCAAATAACCTCCCGCTCTGGGTGGAGCGGGAGTGAGTATCAGACTTTTACTGATTAAAACCCACCCGTGTTCCTTCATTTGCCTGTGTGTCAGGACTGCCAGGGCAACGAAATCCCTTTGGGAACCCTGGCAGGCATTGGCCCTAACGGACCCCGTCAGTTTAGCACGAACTGACTGAACAGCTTTTTTTTTTAATGTAATTCCTTATCCCACCTTATGCTCTTGGCTTTGATTATTTATATGTCTACTCGTAGTAGAGTGTCGCACTGCAAAAAAACTAAAACAAATGGGCCTACTTTGATATTATTATGCTGGTGTGCGTGACAGCTGTGTCGTGCACTCGCGCCATATTGCCATTGTGTTATACTAGTGTGCGTCCATTTTCATTATTAGAGTTTCGTTAAAGAAAATAATAATTAATTAATAGTTAATTAAATTGCTTGTTTATGTTAATTTTGTACGCCATATTGGCTAAACATAGTGCACATATTTAAGACATTTACCTACTATCTGTAACCATACCTATGTTTAACAAAATAAATAATTGATTGATTGATTGAATATTTCTAAAAGTGAAAGAGAAAAAAAAAAACTAAAAGTTAAATATTCACGGAGTAAGTAAGTACGTGTTACTAGGCTGTTTCATGTTTGCTCCGTGTAATGCCGGACGTAAAGAATAGCATCACCCCATTTCTTCCCGTGGGTGTCGTAAAAGGCGACTAAGGGACTGCTGGAGAATGGGCAGCAGCGTTCTCTAAGCATTTTATGCACACCATACTGCGATTGCCAACCCGCCTGCTAACCGTGGTAATTATGGCAAACCCCCCCTTTTGGGGGAGGCTTATGTCCAGTAGTGGACATCTTTCGGCTAAAATGATGATGATGATGACTAGGTTGTTTTATAACAAATGATGAAACTTTCCTCACGACATTTTCCTCATTCCTCGGCATCACCCCATACCATGACAACCGATTTCCGCACAACTTTATAGTCACCGGTGCCACTTTCAGAGTTCCTCTTATGTAGGTAGTCATTTCTTATTCTATCCATTCGTGTTACACCTCACATCCCTCTTAGCTTGGCAAATGATAAAAAAACCGGCCAAGTACGTGTCGCACCACGCACAATGAATGGTTCCGTATTTAGGATGAATTCATCCCAAAAACAAACTTAACGTTGTAGTTGAAAAACATGCTCTGCCATTCATCTATACGTTACGGTCAATTCTTCAACTGCAAAATTAAGTTGGTCGACGATTACTCGTTAACTTGTAAACCCTACTTAGCTTTGATAGTTTTCCTTTTAATTTCGTTATATATACCACTGCCATGATTTTTTTCACATATCCAAAATCAACCATTTAGCTGGCAGGGGGGGGGGGGGACACTTGAGTCTATCAAAAAATAGCACTTTAAAGCTTAATATTACACAAACGGATCTTAGAATTGAAAAATGTCTTTGACAGATCCACTATATTTTTGAAGGTACCCTAAAAAAAATGTTTTTCATGGTTTTATTTTACGACTTTTTTTGGCGTGATTAATATGTACACCCATGCCAAATTACAGCTTTCTAGGACTTAGCGTCTCTGAGCTAAGCCGGGGACAGACGGACAGACGGACAGACAGACAGACAGACGGACATGGCAAAACTATAAGGGTTCCTTGTTTACTACGGAACCCTAAAAATGAGGTAATCATAATCATTTACTAACATAATAACATCACTCGTGTATTCCCCAAAGAATTAGGCAGAGGTGTACTTAAATTACACCCACAGTTTCGCCAGTTATTTTTAAGTCCCATGTAATAGGCGGCGAGCCTATTGCCATCAACCCGGCACAAATCCAGATTTCTGCTAATTGGAAATTCCTGTTGGAAAAACCTTTGCCCGACCTACCTTTGAAATCTACCTTACCCTTGGCATTTTCTTATCAATTAAATAAGAGACCTATTTACTAATAACAGACGCTTTTCAGTTGTGGAACGTCTAGACATTTTGGAATAAGGACGCTAGTAGGTCAGAATATTAGAACTTTTCGGAATTTTGTGATTCAAATATTTTTAACATCTTTTATCTACAGGTATAATAAAACAGTTCCAAAACTGACTGACAGACAACAATTTAAGCTTTTTCGGCGTACTGACCCTGAAAACAATGTTTACCATGATTTCATCATCATTACAACCGAAAGACGTCCACTGCTGGACATAGGCCTCCCCCAAAGGTGGGGTTTCCATAATCGCCACGCTTGGCAGGCGGGTTGGCGATCGCAGTATGGTGTTAAAATGCATAGAGAACGCTGCTGCCCATACTCTAGTAAGTCGGGAGTCGTCTTTTACGACACCCACGGGAAGAAATGGGGCGGTGCTATTCTTAACGTCCGGCACCACGCGGACATGATTACCAAAGAGAAAAAATACCATGGTTTAGAAAGATAATAATAATCGGTGGGTATGTTCGTAAGAATCAGTGATTTTGAGATATTTTACCTCTGTGAAACCGGACGTCGAAAGCATGCAATCGATTTCATGAGCTAAAACTACTGTATATAATCTTTATATATAAAAAAAATAACAGACTTCCAAAAAAAACACTACAAAGTGAAAAATAACCTTAATTTCAGAAGTCGGTATCTTTGGATCTATTTTAGTGTTTTGCCACCGACTTCCGAAATTAAGGTAATTTTTCACTTTGTAGTGTTTATTTTTTTGGAAGTCGTTTTTTTTTGTACAAAGTTTTTAAATAAAGTCAAAAACTACTGAACGGATTTTCAAACGGCTTAGACCAATGGACGGAGTGGTTTATTAGGAAGGTTTAAGTGTATAACTTAATAGCTTTTATGTAAAATTGGCTGAAATATGACGATGATTGTTGAAGATCTCGAAATCATGCCGACTGGGAGCTGTACTAGCGTGCGTGTTACGAATTTTACTATAGTACGTTTCCGTGGGATAATTTCAGACCTCCACGCGGGCAAAGCCGCGGGAAAAAGCTTGTACATAATAAAACATTACTGACGACCAATTTACAACCAAATAAAACTCGCTATTTTCACCATTTTAAATTTCCTGACACGCAGGACATATAATGTAATACTTAAATCATTGTGAAATACATTCTCTATTATTAAAATTGATGTTAATGGAGGTTTCACTTGCTGATTTGGGAATAATATTACTTTGTAAAAGGTAGTTCTTGTTTTAATTAAAAATATTTTTCCATCTTTTAACACTATTATTAATAGTCTCTGGTGAATAATATTGTCATATTCGATACAGTTGGCGGAGGGATAGTAATTAATAATATTACTATCAGGGAAAAGATAGTAGGTATCGTGTTGTTTTTAACCGACTTCCAAAAAGGAGGAGGTTATATGTTCGGCTGTATGATGTTTGTTCACTGATATCTCCGTCAATGATGGACCGATTTTGAAAAAAAATGGTTGGTTGTAAGGGTATGCTCCCGAGGTGGTCCCATTGCCACCAAATCAGGATCTGATGAGGGGATCCCATGGAAATTGAGGGAAACCCTCAAATTTTATAGGCAAACCTATAGAGATTTGGGTATTTTTTATAGTAACTTATGCATTTGCTCTTGGAAATCACCATTTGCTGAAGTGGAACTGATGATGGACACCACAGATGGCCACCGGAACAATATAATAATAAGTATTTAACGGGTTGCGATTTGATTAGGTACTTTAATATAGTTGCTAAGCAATTTATGCTCGTCACAATGCATATGGTGAGTGACAGTTCTCCTGGTTCTTACCAGGAGAACTCCACAACAATTAACGTTCCAGCATCGGGAAAAGCAATATTTTGTAAAAGGTTAACATAGCAATTAACACTAGGCTATTTTAACTTAGATAAATTAAAAACTGACCCACTAAAAAGTAAAAAATAAAAAACTTTTTATAAAAAAAATAACCGACTTGAAAAAAAACACTACAAAGTGAAAAATAACTTTATGTTTTTTTAATGGATAGTTTGCTTTCGTTTGCGTTGAGCTTCTTAAGTTTTGAGTTGAGCTACACAATTGCTGACAAAAGCTTGCACTATAACTGCACAGGTCCACTCAAATATGTATGGTTCTTTCCTCAAAAGACCATTTTAGATACCAATCTACATGGTCCTCACGTGATCTGACCAAGATTATGTCTAGGCTTTAAAAGAGACTGTTTGTTTTGGTCGTTCTTCTCAGTCGGATAGGAAACACCAAGCTTAAAAACCGAGTTTTAAAACATAATTTATTATTTGCGTGTAAAAAAGTGTTTGTACTACAAAGCTACTTACAGAAATAATAAAATATAATTTCCTGGATGTAATTATTCACTTCAATTATTCATTAGTAATTTGTCCGTGTGGTGCTGGACGTAAAGAATAGCACCACCCTATTTATTCCCGTGGGTGTCGTTAAAGGCGACTGAGTGACTCAATAGAGAATGGGCAGCAGCGTTCTCTATGCATTTTAACACTATAGGTACTGCGATCGCTAACCCGCCTGCCAAGCGTGGTGATTATGGCAAACGCCCTTCTTTTGAGAGAGGCCTATCTCCAGCAGTCTTGAAATGATAATTCTGATGAATTATTATTCGTCTTTACTTGTTGGAATATCTTCTCCCAAAATACTTTTAACTTGTGTTCGATTATTGTAATGCTCGGTTCAAACGTCATTCAATTTAAAAAAAGCCATTACGTGGTGTAGACGCTTTATTAGAAAATATTAGTTTGTTGTAAGAAATAACTCTATGTTTCTTCAAGGTATCTTGATTGGAAACATTCTAGAGCAGGTATAAAATAGCCAATCACGAGAAAGTTTCCAACCAACTTGATAAAGCCAATGTTGACGTGTTTTTGCACTCTTCCTAGAAAAGGATAAATGCCGCAGCTCTGTGAAGTGCCAACTTGTAAACGTGTTTACGCTTTTACTTCGCTGCGAATTGAGATAATCGCTGGAAAATAGTTGTTTTAAAGTGGTTATTTAGTTGCACAATAATAGTTTTTTTTTTTTTAATACTTATATACAACGTGTTTTTTTTTATATCCCATAACTCTAGGGTATGATTGAGGCCATATCAAAGAATCAACTGGCATATGAGTTATGTTCCAATCCTTCGTAATTTTTTTTTTCATTTTTCATACAAAATAATTCGGCAAAGTCACAATTATTAATGTAAAACACCCTTACGTGAAATATGACAACGTCGACAAGGTAGCTTACCCTTCACTAGCTGCCGCCGGGAAGCCCCGATACCAACATACCTACATATTTTATTTTACTATTCATTTTACTACACTACTGCGAAGTTTGGCAACCTCGCAAAAGTGAAGATTCGTCATACTGGTGACAATTTTTGACCTAATTTAATTATGATTGATGATATCTCCGAAACGATGCATTTTTGGACCACCTATTCTAGGAGTTTTAGTATTATTTTTACCTACAGAATATAACCCTAGAGTTATGGGATATAAAAAAAAACAGGTTGTATATGATAAGTTACTTTAGGATCGAATTACTATAGTTATTGTTATTATATTTTTACTTTTTCAATAAATACCTACTGTAAGTGTGACTTAAAATAATTGCCATTACTTGTAACAAATTTTAATTGAACACCATAATTTGTACGCCTTCTGGCATAACATAGCGCTCTATTTCATCTAAGCTAAGATCTGTATTCATAAACACCTATGTTAACAAATAAATAAATAAATGATTGGATTGCAAAAATAATGTGTTATTCAGAGCCGTTGATTTTCCTATGATCGTGTGCGGCCTAATTCATATTTATTTAAATAGGCAAATCTGACGAAGAAATTGTGGGCTTTCCCTAAATCTGATGACTTTGAAAACTCAGATAAGAACAATTTTTAAAAGCATATTCAGGGCGAATGAACTGTTATTCTGTTATTATAGTGTAACATGTCCTGATAGTGAATATATAAATATCTGATGGATTAATGGAGCTTTTTCGCAAATACATTTAATTAAATTTCATGGATT
Source organism: Tiliacea aurago (assembly GCA_948098905.1). NCBI lineage: Eukaryota > Metazoa > Arthropoda > Insecta > Lepidoptera > Noctuidae > Tiliacea > Tiliacea aurago. The sequence goes on along the minus strand of OX402579.1, from coordinate 3,622,890 downwards.
TAGGAAAGTACCCAAAAGTGGTCATACTTTTTCATTTACCTCTAAATCTACTATTACTCCCAGCTGCGAATTGAGATAATCGCTGGGAAATAATCTGCAGTCTTTGTTACATCATACATGCTTTGTTTGATTTTTCTTCTTCACTTTTGTTTATCAAATAATAATTTACGTTCATGGTAACAAGCAATTTGTTAGCATTATATCATTCTTAAACTAGCCAACATTTGAGCGAAATTAAACAACTACCCGTGATTAAACTAATTAATTACGACACCCTTGCGCAATCTCATATTCCAAGCACGGCTGGCTGTGCTGGCTCCGCTGCTGCGGCTGCTGAGACCCTCAAGCGGCGCAAATACTGTAATCTTATGGGTAACTACAGTTTTGAGCCGTTTGGGGTCGAAACGCTCTCGTCATGGGGCCCGAGTGCGCGTCTCCTTTTTAAGGAAATTTCTCGCCGACTGATCGACACTTCACGTGACCAGAGGGCTGGCTCGTTCTTCGGCCAAAGAATTAGCATTGCCATTCAACGTGGCAATGCTGCCAGTCTTCTGGGCACGTTTCCGGATGACAGCGATGCGGACGAGCACTTCGACGCTTAAGTGTCTTTTTTACTTTTTATATTTTTCATGTTGTAATTTTTTTTCGTATTTATATAAATGAATAAAATAAATAATAAACTTTATAGTTAGTTCAGAAAGAAAGAAATAAATTTTATTAATTACTTATTAGGCGGAAATATGATAATTTGACAAAGTTCTCCTAACTTCAGAATTCAAGATCTTGTTAGGCTCGTATGGAGTCAAGACGCGTGATCACATTAAACAAGATTTTTTTTAAAGCATACACTTTTTTCAGTGTATAAATGTTTCGTTCCTACACAAATATTTAGGAAACGCTAAGACTCTTCTAAGCGTTTTCTAAATAGTTGTTTACTTATATCAAAAAGTTTTAATCGGGTCCACATGTGGTGGTGGTCTCACTCTTATAAAATCAAACATCGTAATAACTTCATCAACACTATCAACAATTATTAATTGAATTCTCAACTTGTTGCTAACAACTATACTGGTTATCGCTGAGTGGAAATTAAAACGATTTTAAAGGGTTTTGCGGGTTCGCGTGATGCCAACAAACGTAACGAAGTGTCTATTAAAGTTGGCGTGGGGTTCATTAAGTGCTCTAGTTCCTTCCTACCTTCTCTTTTGTTACGCATTGCAATGTTTATGTATGCTTGACACGACTGCTGATGGGTAATGTGATTACCTATGGAAATGAAGTTTTTGTTGCATGTTTTAATAAAGCGAATATGGCGATAATAATTAATAAGGTTGAATAAGACGATCGGTGGCGGCGATCTCTCGCGTCCGGCCCTGGTACAGGCCATGGTTCGGAGCGAGAGTGCATGGGAGGCCGTCACCTCATTCTGCGAAGCAGTAATGCTTGCGAAGGAGGAGGCGGACCGCGTGAGGGAGAGGCAAGGTTCGCGCCCTCGCGCCCCTAGTCGCTGCAGGAGACGCCCCGGGCGTCGGGAGTCGCAAGCCGATTTCCGGCAACCGTAGGCACGGACCTGCCGACGGTGAGCGATGGGTAGCTCACCGTCCGATAAGGACCAGGCCCGGGTCGATGGCGCGTTGTATTCCACGCGCGCCTCAAAGAAATGTCAGTGCCTGCCAGGGTTGTGAGTTTGTCCGAAAGGGATGTCGTGGCCCTGGCACACAGGCAAATGAAGGAATATGGGTGGGTTTTAGTCAGCAAAACTCTGACACACCTTCCCTCTCCGCCCAGAGTGGGAGAAGTTATTTGGTAATTTCCCACCCAAAAAAAAAAATTTTTAAAAATGCTCTAGTACAAATTAAAGAAATAGATTTAGACGACGAAGAAGATTATGCAATCTTGATCATAACGTAAATCCGCAGCTGTGTCCCGCGAAATTCAAATTTTCTTAAGTTTTTTGCTATTTGCAGGTCAGTGTCAGGTTGTGTCTTGATCAAAATATGATTTGCGACTATAACAGATAATATTAAATGTAGAATCATTAAGGCGGAGATTTCTGAAAATGGTCAAAAATGTGTTTTTTAAAGCAATATATCTCTTAAACCGTAAATATTTTTTTCCAAAACAAAAACAGTATGATATTTTCAAGTCTTTTGTGCATACGGTGATGGAACTCAAAACATAATTAAACATAATTTAATACTTCAAAAAAATCTTTTAAGACAACTCTTAATTATCCCTTTATTCACGTCCCACCACCACCTCCACCTCCTACTGTTTTTTTATTTTTGTTTAGTTATAATTAAAAGTATACCATAAAATTGCAAATGCCAAACTGCATCCGGTGATGATATCGAATTTTATACGATTTTATTTGCATTTTTACGCCATACGTTGAGTCATGGCGCATTTCTTTCTTTTGTATGGAATCTGACAGTGACAGAAGTTTACCTGTTGTCGGCGTCTTAATACATCTCTCTGAGTTATTTTTTTTCCAATATCATGATTTCATGAAAAAGTAATTTAATCGAACAAATGTAACTTAGAGAATATTAGTATAGTCTAACTTAGAGTATTAATGATTCTAATGATTAAATAAATAAAATAAAATAAAAAAGCCTTTATTCTACCATAATTTACAAAGAACAATTTGAGCATAATAATTATTTTCACACACACACTACACATCATTATTATTATTATTTACACATTTCATTATGATTTATATTATTATTTATTATTTGAGTTAAATTCATGTAAATAATTGTAAAATATAGTTTAAAATATTTATAAAGGATTTAAAAAATAAAGGATTTAAAAATATATTATTAATATCAATATTGGCATGCACGTGATATTATTTATTTATGGAAGTCGCCTCTGCGGCGTAGGCCTCCCCCAATTTTCTCCATTTTTCTCTATCTCTAGCTTGTCTCCTCCAGTCTGGTCCACATCTTTCATTAAATATATCTTCCCAACGCTTCCGCGGCCTTCCTCGTTTTCTCTTTCCGTCTCTAGGTACCCACTCTATAATTTTCTTTGTCCATCTTTCGTTTTCCATTCGATTCTAATGATTATAATTCAGTAAATTTTATACATATCGGGTATAGTCGCGAATCATAATTATTTTGATCAAGATACAACCTGAAAACGACCTGCAAATTGCAAAAAACGATTTGAATTATGCGGGCTACAGCTGCGGATTCAGCATCATCATTATCAGCATTGGCAGCATTGTTTCACTCACCATTAAGTATTATTGTAAAGATGATTTTTTTATAATTACCTATATATTCCGCGGAAGGTTACATTATTATTTCTTTCTACAAAATGTAATGTGTCACTCTAACAAATAACATAAATATTTACTACATTGATAATAATCGTAGTTCACGTCTTTCATTTTCGACGTTGTCACACTCCACACCGGAAGCCGTTGTGATGGCGCAGCCATCAGAATCAGAATCAGTACTTTATTTGCTATGAATGTAGGTACAGGTATAGGATGTTGTACATAAATTAATGAGATCGGCTACAGTCTACCTTACGGCGTGCAAATTATTATCATTATTATTATCTTTATTTTCCAGACTACATGGGGTCTATAGTGTTAGTAACAAAAAAGCTTAGTCTGTGTTAGTACTTAATAACTAAAACAGATCGGGTACGGTTTGCAAGCGCCCACAATAGCGGGCTGTCTGCCCGGGCGGCTATCGTTTGCAGGATAGTATTGGGACTACCACGCAGCCTAAGGAGTAGCGAGGCAGATTTCTTACGCCACAGTGCATCAAAGCTGTCAGTGCGTGCGTCTGCAAACATTGCCGAGGCACTACAGAAGCGCGGCAATCGCAACAATACCCTGAATGCGTTATTGTATTTGATACGCAGAGCATTGTAAGCTTTTTGGGTATATGTGAACCACAGGTACAGTGATGTACAGTATGCCTTAAAAAGTGTTATTTTAATTGCGCCGATTTACAATCGAGAAAATCTGCGGGCCAACATATTCGCCCTAACTGACAATGCTCTGCGTTCCCTCTCTAGATCCGTATCATCCTTCAGGTCATCAGTAACCAGATCGCCCAGGTATTTAAATTTATATACCCTGTTTATTTTGTGACCTTTCACTAGAAGAGGAGGGATAGTAGTGGGACACCTGGTGTCAGACCTGAAGACCATGAATTCTGTCTTACTGCTATTATAAACTAGCCCATGAGTCGCAGCGTACGACTCGCATACACTGAGTAGCTTTCGGAGCGCACCGATCGAAGGAGCCAGCAGCACCATGTCGTCTGCGTAGCTAATGTTGTTAAAACAAACTCCATCCACGTAGCAGCCGACACGAGCACTGCTGAGTCGCTCAATCAATGCATTAACATACAGACCGAAGAGCACAGGCGAGGACAGGCCCCCCTGCCTCACCCCGCACTCCAGCAGGCATGGCTCCGAAAGCTCTCCTGCCCATCGCACTTGAGTCTCTTGGTTCAGGTACCAGTGCTTGAGGAGATATATGAACTCTGGCGGCAGCGCCGTCTCTTCTAGCTTTTGCCAAAGAAGATCGTATGGGACAAGGTCAAAAGCCCTGGATACGTTAAGGAAAACCGTGTAAACCGGTATCTTTCTATCCGTGTAATACCTGAAAGAGTGCTTCAAACCAAGAATAGCTAGAAGTATTACTTAAATTAAAATATTAATACAAACAAAATAATGTCAACAAAACAAAACAGAAATTAAAATGAAGTCAATTAATAATAATATATAGTCAGGTGCATAAATATGTCATGGTCAAATTTGCAATTAATTATAATGATCATAATCTGGACAACCTCATATCATTTAAAAAGTATTTTACTGAGTAAGTAATAACATTTGCGTAGAAGTAGCTGAGATTTAAAAATGTTAACAGAACAATCCTTAAAACCATGGGGTATTTTATTATAAATGACAGGTCCCATTGTCTTAATACTTTTCCTTAACAGTGCTGTCCATCTTCCTATATTATTTATTTAGGGGACCTGTATTAAACAATTGTTTGATTTAATTTTTCTAATGTAGTAGTGTAGTATATTACAAATTTTGGGTGGATTTACATAGTTCCTCGAGGACTGAATCGTGTTATAAACTCGCACTAAATGCGGAAGTCCAAGGAACTATTATGGAATCTGACATATATAATGCGGTCAAGTCGTTTGCGGCGTGGGCTGTCGCCGGGCCTGTGCTCGCACGGTCGTGGTATGTTGTCTTTTAATGTGTCGCTGCCGTTGTTAGCAGTATGTACTGGCACTTTAAAATAGTTTTAAGTGCATTAAAATAGCCTCCAAATGTGTGGGGGACTTAATTCGTAATTTTTTTATATTATACCTTAGATAGCCAGGTAGGTATTAGTAGTTTTAAATACTGTAATTTTGTGCCGATATGAGAGAAGAAACTTTATGACGGCTGCAGACGGGTACAAGCAATTTTTATGTTTTAAACGCAATTTATTTCAGTTTATTTTTGTAGTGTAACACTTGAATGCGACAGTGTATTTTAAAGAACGATTCACCGATAGAAATACTGATAGAACACTCTTTATTGCAACATAATTAAAATAACATCTTTCTAACAAAAGTGCCATTCCATGGAAAGCTTTTTGAACGGTTTAATACGTAAATGAGGGTTAATTTTTCAGGGTTGTATTTCCAGGAAAACTTTCTGATCATTATAAACTATGTTCGTTATTTTTGATTGAAAAAATCAGATGAATAATCACACATTTAGTTTAAAGACATATCAAGTAACGAAAATACAGACGGGAACTAAATAGTTAAACTACGGTACGCTGGCTGTTGAATTAATAAACTAACTTTATTGAAACTAAGCTCTAACTAGATCAGTCATTGTAATTATAACTCAAAACTGAATAAATTATTTGTAAGTTAAGCAAAACGTATAGAATATCTACAATAACTGTAGAGGAACGTAAGTCGTTGAGGCGATGTTTGAGAAGGAATGGCCAGCAGGAAAAATCTTTTAACTGAGATGATGTCCGTGATTTTGATGTTTGTTAGTCAGGTTCAGTGTCCACAGAATGATTGATGATAAAATTATGGCAAGAATGGGTCATCAAGATGTGCTGATCTGCATCAGAAATGTTCGTTGACATAGGTAACTCCGAACATACCTAAATCCGAAGTATCAGCCGAGTTTTCGGCCGTTGCTTAACGACGGCTAACTATGGCTGACTACGGCGAAAAAAAAAAAAACGACAGTCAAAGAGATAAGCCAAAGTCAAAAATTTGACTTTAAGTCGGGTAAGGATTCAAAGGCAAAATAGGGAACTATGGAAGTTATAAAACGGCCGAACATTCGGCCGATACTTGGGATTAACGCTTCGGAATAGACCCCTGGTCCCAATGAGCCTGGACATCGCGCCGATAGAAGAACAAAACCGGAAGGCGCTCCTTGCGATTTTTCGAACAAATGATGTTCATAGGTCAGACATGAAATAATCCCTTACACGAACTGCATGATACTTCAGAAACCAACACGCGATCAGTTACAGACATGTAGTTGATGACTTTGACTTGAATATGACATTGTGATTGAACATGGTGCCCAAATCATGGTGATGTTCTTAATAAATTTTACCAAAAATATCTTCAGAAAGCGGCATACTACAGCCCATACAGGAAGCCGGGATGTACGGCGAATAATAAGCTTTACAGACTCGTAAGTGACACTGCCTAGGGGTGACAGCGATCGGCAGCTCGTGAATTTAAACCGTACCTGTTGAACCACTATTGTGGTTAACTTCTACGAACATAAATATTGGCAGTTCTGGTTATGTTTGAAAATTGAAGTCGATGGGAATACGGCTAAATTTACTTTGGGACCTAATTTTAAGGGATTAGTTGTTAGTTGCTAGTTTAAAGTCGGGATTTTGAATTTTGAATTACTTAATTCTCCATCGTTAGAGAGGTTGACACAGTTTTTTTTTTGTTATTATAATTTGGCTGCCCTTTACTTCCATATCTTCAAAATAATAGCAGCGTCCGCATAAAACAGTAACCAGTAGGTGCTTTTAAGCAGTAGTTGTGTTGTTGTTCGCAGTGAATTAAACTTGACATTTTAAACTTCAAATCGCGTTCAACTCTTTTATTAACGTTAAAATTAAACCTAAAATATTATTATTATTCTCATTACTTGAACCAAGCAGGAAAACCCCACGTTTGAATGTTTCTATTGTATCTTCCTGTGTAGGTGGACCAAATTATACTTCAATATTTGCGAGATGAAACGTGGTTATATCACATTTATTATTCTCTTAAAGTATAACAATGAAATGCCAGCTATTTATATACATTTGCTTTTCCTGTAAATTGTACTTAAATGGGTTTCCCTATAATATACTCGTTGGACGCCTGTCACGTAGATTTTGACACATTTTCAATAACCATATACATAGCTTCAAATCTCGTGAAATAAACTTTATTTATTTATTTATTCTCAAGGCAACTACAAAAACAAAAAAAAGTTTGTTTTTAATTTCTAAACCCTGTTCAATGTTGGGGTCTAATATTCTTTCTCAAAGGATATAATTATGCTGGACAAAGTGCGGTATTTAGCTGGATAGATCTCGCGAACTTTGAGTGCAGAAATACTAATTTGTCAGCCTTCATCAAGCAAAGGTCACCTTGTTGAATTGTCTATGCTTTAAAATCAAGTGTTAAAGAGAAATCATAAAACTCACAATAATAAAATTGTATTCATAAACATTTCTTGCTGCAAATAAATAACCAACACAAAACATTGTTTCATTTTCACAAACTATAAAGCCGTCATGGAACTTTTTTCAATGAACCGCCAAAGTTTTTTCGTATTTCTGTATAGCTATTTAGAGTTCCTTGGCTTATCTATTAAATCACACCAAACTACCGCTTTCAACACTCAATTCTTATCATTCAGGTCATCGGTGATACGTGAGCCAGTTTATAGTGCGTTTGGGTCACGGGCGAGGATTAACTGCGCGCGATTTTTTAACCTTTTTCCTCGTTTTCCTTGCAGATGTTGGGGAATTTTTATTTGGAAGAAACTCCAAAGCTGAAATTAGGCAAATAATCAAACTTGTATTGCCTCGATGACAAACACAAATTGAAGAATAAAATTACAAGCAAGTACAGATAATCCTTATATCTAATTACAAACTAATTAATACACAACGTACATTCGTGGTTGAACAGAACAAATATACAGCTCATAGTAGAACCAATCGTTTTAGAATACCTATATAAATACCGACGCATAAATACAATAGTCTATGCGTCGGTATTTCTCTGACGCAAACGTGTAGGCAGAGCGACATGTGCTTCGATTCTAACGTACTGCATCGTATCGCATCCTATGCTTCCTTTACATTAATAAATCCGGTCATACACGTGTGCTGCTAGCGAGTACTACAAACTACTTTTACTCCTACAATGTATTGAACCTATTTCATTGCATTGAAGGACGACGTATGTACAGGCAGGGAAGTTAACTGCCAAGAAAATAGACACCCTACGTCAATATGCCGTGTTACATCCATTTCATACAACTGTCAAAGAATGACAGTTCTGATTTTAATTTACGGACAATTTAAGTTGGTAGCCAATTCGCGTATTAATTAATTTATCAGAATTTACATATTTCTACAGTAACAAATTGTATCTGTTTTGTCCTAGTTTAATCCAATTCGGTAATTTTAGTGCTTTTATTTTTAATGTACGGGCGCCGCGACCGCCGCAATGACAGTAACTCGGTGATATCACCTACAACTTTGTATGTAAAACGACACTCATACGACAGTACTACGAAGTGCTACTACACCTTGCAAGAGTTTGTTGAAGAAAGGAAAATAAATAAATAAAAAATAATGGAATATTGCTCACCATTGTTTTTATACCTACATATTTAATTTATTAGAATTAATTAATTTTATTTTGATTTAACTTATTTTTATTCTTTAATTCTTATAGTAAATGATATAATTTTAAAGCTACAGCTAAACAATAATTATTCTATTCTATTAATTTATTAAAATAATATTGACATAATATATACGCTAACAGACTTAAAATAATAATATGTACATGTTTATAAAAAAAGAACGGGGACAGAATGATAAGGCATCAAAAAATTCGTTCGCATCGCTGCGCTGGCAACAGAAAAAGTGCCCAAAAGTGGCTGGCAGCATTGCCACGTTGTATGGCGATGCTAATTCTTTAGCCGAAAAATAGACCAGCCCTCTGGTCACGTGAAGAGTCGACCAACTGCTTGGCGATATCTTGAAAAACCAAGCGGGCACTCGGACCCCATGGCCCTAGTGTTTCACCCCTTCTATTCTATTGAATTGAACAGTTTTTTTTTGTAAAAATGACACATGATATAAAATGTATAATGTGCATGTTTGAAACTTATAGTCTCATTACAACTTCTGTATAACATGTTTGCAATAAACTGATTTGATTTGGTATTTTATTTTCGTTTGCGAATTGAATGAAACTTGTACTTGTGGAGAACACGCTTTCTGTTAAAGTGGACCGTCTACTGGCCATAATTCACTTTCAATATTGCTTGATCAACTAAAAGTTATAAGCGGTGTGTTTCCGTGGAAACGCCGCTATTGTTTAGCAACAAATCGGTGAAGCGGTCGATTTCCAATAAATAAGCGGTTGATCAATTTGCCAGACCTAAAGACTTATTCGTTATTATTTATTTAACTGTCCTATTAAACATCACATTTTCTTCGAACAGCCATGTCTCTTTCAAACTTTATTTAGGTATTTATTAAAACTTTATGCACAAGTAAAAAAAAATACTGTACAAAGGCGGACTTAATGCCTGAGGCATTTACTACCAGTCAACCTTAGGGTGATGCAGAGACAAAACATGGTAAGTGCAACATAGGGGATAGATAACTAGAAAATCAAAATATTATACACTAATAAATAGATACGCCCCTGAAGATAAGAGAAGAACCACTCCAATACCTCCCGAGAGACCATAAGATAGGAAAGGATGGATAAAAGGATTTCGTGACTGAAGGTATTAAAAGTATTGGAGAAGTCAATAAACACTAAGACTGTTACTTTAGTGTCTTCCATCCTTTAAAAGCTACTACTCGATAAACGAGTATCTAAGTGATAGACATATAAAGTCATAACTTTAAATTTGACTTGTTTTTATTAATTAATAGTACCTACATCTCTTAGCCTGTTTATATTTTATATAAAAGCTATTAACTAGCTTATCTTGCAAAATACCTACATCATTATTTTAATATAGTTGTTTTGCTAAGTAATGTTTGTATGTAAATGCTTCCTCTCTCCTAACTCACTTATTTTTACTGTGCCCGACAACCCGGGTCCATATGATCTAATTATAAGTTTACCACCTAAGAATATCTACATGTGGAATGCAATAAAAGTATTAAGTATTGAGTATCGTCAGTCACTTTAAGGAGAGCTGAAACGGTACTGTGGTCTTTATGTAATTCAATCTTGATCAGAATCTATCGATCAATCTCAATTGATCAATCTTGTCTTGGACTGACACATTCCTTACTGAAATTTTAACCATGCTTTGTCAAACTTAATATTGAACCAAGGAACCTACACTTCATCTCCACCAATCAGGTTTTAGAGTAAAACTTGGCGCCAAAACGTGTATGGTAAGACATCGTCTTGGAATGCTTGTCACGTCCATTAGCATAGAAGAATACTAAACTAGAGGATAATATGCTTCACTGAGAAAATCGAATTTTATGGAAAGAGAAATAGTTTATTTTGGACGGCACAAACAACATGAAATACACTTAACATACCAAAAGCCTTATATTAGAATTAAAAATAATTACAAAAAGAGGAATTTAAAAAGTTTTTATATCTTGCTGAATAATATGTGATTTAAGTTTATTCCGGAAGTTCAAAGGTATAATATTATTATTAGTACTGTGTTTTTTTAACATTAACACGACACATAATTCATCCCCCTTTTTAACTTAAGTACTAACATTAAACTCGTTTACCTCCATTTTCTTCGAAACGAATTCCAATTGCCTTCAGTAATCGGTCTTTAATGGCAGCATATACCTTATGTAAATATTCACACGCGTTCAAAGTTCACCCTACTTTATAAGCGACAACCCGGAAAGGTACGGCCGCACAACCCCAGTTTTCCAAGAAGAGTTGCTAATTATTTAAATTCGTTTACCCCAACGCACTTCTTGCCATCGGATTTGCCATTTAACAATTTTGAGTCAATTAATTTGAAGTTAATCGTTGAGGTGGGCAAACTTGGGATCTTCGGATCTTCTCCCGACCACTGAGTTGACAATGGATTACCTAAGTCATCTGATTCGATGAATTTGTAATAATTTAGGTGACTTTTATGACAATCAACAGGTGCCATGTCGTCTGCATCCGAGATTTTTTTGTTAATTATATTTTTATTAAGGAAAAAAGTGAACTATAAGACATTTTCCTTTAATAAAAATTACAATTTGTTTGTATTTACTTTAAAGGATCCTTACCTATTTCCAGTGGCGTGCAGTGGTTCTCCACGGAGCGTAGGCAACGAATACTGATAGCGATAAAAAAACGCAACGTTTTCGCGCTCAAGCTAATACGGTACGGATTTTAGCACACGCAAATCAGTCTATCTCGGAACGCACCGCAACTGTGTAGCAGCCATGAGCCAATCACAGCCCAGCTCCACTCAAAGGAGTTACGCCCATAATCTAGACATGTATGCCGGTCATACACACAAAATATGCATCAGTGTGCTTAAATGTATCAATGAAAAAGTAAAAAAATTAGACAATTTGTCTTAGAGCTTAAACAGTATACTACGTACTGACTTACGTGTGTAATTACGTCACACGGGCGTGAGAAGTTGCTATAAGTGTTCTAACAAGAGTTTTAACTTTTTTGTACAGTCTAATTGCCTCTTTGGACGGCCCGCCCCTGCCTATTTCTTGTACGTATTATGCAACAGGTAATCATGGATTATTATTAACATTATTGCCCAATACTAGGACAGCACCAAAATACCTACGTCAATGGAAAAGACTGTGAGACTTGCTCTTGTGTTAGTAAAATCGGAACAGAAGCTAAAATTAAAAGAATATTGACCCTTAGCTATTAAATGCTAGCTTACCAATCCGCACACGGCCCGCGTGATGGATTACAGCCGTGTCTCAGCAGAACATTATAGGCTGATTATTTATTTATTTATAATAAGCACCAATATATATGGCCGGTCCATAAATTCAAGGTCGCTCAGCGAGCTATGAAACGGGCTATGCTTGGAGTCTCTCTGAGGGATCGAATCCGGAACGAGGTGATCTGGCAGAGAACCAAAGTTGTCGACATAGCCCACAGAATAAGCAAGCTGAAGTGGCAATGGGCCGGCCATATTAGCCGTAGAACCGATGGTCGTTGGGGTAGCCGAGTTCTTGAGTGAAGACCACGAATCGGCAAACGTAGGTAGGACGCCCTCAGGCTAGGTGGAGCGACGATCTTCGCAGGGTGGCTGGTAGCAGCTGGATGCGAGTTGACGAGAATCAAGCTGAATGGCGTGCAATTGGAGAGGCCTATGTCCAGCAGTGGACTGCTATGGACTGATGATGATGATGAATAAGCACACCAACACAATCACTTACAATTCAAAATTAAATAACATCTAAAACTGGCACTTCAGTAACCATGCAAATAACAGGTATAGGTAATATTAGAGACAAAAGATAAAAAATAAAAGTGTGTCTAGAGAATTAAATCTGGAACACCACAAAACAAACCAATTTGAGCTAAACAGACGTGCACTCTTCGCACTGTTTAAATAGGGAACGCCTGTATGAAGCGAAACTCATGGAGAAAATATCAATAGGGTAATCTGTCAAGTTGGACCTTTCATTACATAGCCTTGCCATACCTGTTAGGGGGCTATTTAATGTGGATGTAGGCAATTTAAAAATACGATGATGACGCTTACTACGTTGGCTAGACCTAAATTTAAAATAGTTTACTAATTGTGCGTCTATTGTACCGTTTATAATTTTATGGAGTATTAGTAAGTCAAAATGGTTACTTCTTTCTTTTAAGCTAATCATTTTAAAGCGCCTTAACCTGTCGCTATAATCAGGTATATCTTTTCGGAACCCATTCTTCATACATAAATGCCTAACGAAACGGGCATATGCTACGCTAATAAACGAAAATTCTGAAATACAATGTATTAAATAATTAAGTGCTAACCACTTTTCAGTAGCGGGGTCATAATCAAAACCACTATTATTCTAAAATAAAATTAACACCTTTATGCACCATAATAAGAACATTCAGCGGTCCGTTTTTAGGGTTCCGTACCCAAAGGGTAAAACGGGACCCTATTACTAAGACCGTCTGTCCGTCCGTCTGTCTGTCTGTCCGTGTGTCACCACGCTGTATCTCATGAATCGTGATAGACAATTGAAATTTTCACAGATGATGTATTTCTGTTGCCGCTACTCGTATAACAACAAATTGAAAAAACAGAATAAAATCTATATTTTAGGGGGCTCCCATACAACAAACGTGATTTTTTTGCTCGTTTTTGCTTGATATTATTAGCGGCAGCTTATAATATATATTCACTTTAAAAATAAATAATAAAATTAAAAGAATATTTAGGTAATGGGGGCTCCCATACAACAGACATGATTATTTTGCTGTTTTTATAGATAATGGTACGGAACCCTTCGTGCGCGAGTCCGACTCGCACTTGGCCGGTTTTTATTATTCCTCTACCTCTTACCACATAAGCCAACTTACTCTCAACTCTCAAAATAAAGACATCTTTTTGTACATAGCCAAGACCTACACTCCAGCTCCCTTATAATACTGTCTTGATGCCGTTATGTAAATAAGGGCTGACGTTAAATTAATTTATCTTCATTCCGTAGTACGCGGCACGTTGTTTAGTTTTGTCTTATGAAGCTATTTTAGGGGGTGCTGGCAGCTCCGTGTATAATTCATTATCATTATAATCTCGTTCTGTTTTGTGAACGCAGTATGAAGATGGATATTTTTTGGTTATTTTTTTTTTGGGGTTTTAATTGAATAAATCGTTTTTGTGTTATAGATTGGCTAAAACAGGCGAATGGCGACAACCAATCCGTTAGATTGTGACTACTTTGCCCTGTAATTGTGTCATATGTCTGTTTATTAAACACAAGTTCCAGGTTTTTGTCTACTTATTAAATTTCCCAACAAACTGTGAATTCACCTGGGTGTTGAGTGGTTGTCTAGATTAACTATTTCTACAAACCATCATCTCCAAAGTCTACTACTTTTCGTATCGAATATCTTAAAGCTTTCCAGCTATTTCTGCGAATTTATTTTCCCCGAAAATCACAAATTATTCAATAATACCTAGGCCAACTTGCCCCTATTTCACAATTTTCTCGTATATTTTAGCAAGTTCTACAACAATTCTAGTACCTCCACAATATTTGCCTGTAATTTTCTTAGGAAAATTTCGCGCACGCGCAAGCAAAATCTTAGGCTAATATTCTACAACAGCCATGTTAACGTACAACGTTTGTGCTTTGACTGTATATTCATAGTCACGTAAATTTCTCGCAAAACAATGAACCATCGTCAAGACATGCACCCTCTAATATACCAACGAAAACACCATCTAATGTTTACCGCGCCAGCAAAATAAACCGAGCTTATAAATACATTGAGCAACTATGAGAGATACTATTAACACTGAAAGATTGAAACAGAAGTTCCAAGGAAAAGAAAAATCATGGTAAGAAAAGGTTTTTTAATAAAAAAACGAGCGAGCCCTACAGTAGTCGCTTATGATGTGTAACATCTGACATCTCACCTTGGTAATAAGCTACTGAGCAGCGGCAGACATTAACCTCAAAATTATAAAAAGATATGTATTCTAATCATTCATATTCATTACTAGTGATCGCCTACTGGTCAAAATTAGACCCCCTCTACTTACCATCTGTATAGTACTTACTGATTCCATAAGAACACTAATTCCATGCTATTAAAATGTACTTACTTATGGCATGCTCAAGCTGTCACTTCCTGTAACATAGTTCCCGTCCCCTAAATGTGTGAGCACCATGTATCTATCACATAATTAATTTATCTGTCATTGCTTCATTATTAATTCTTTTTACCTATTTGTGGTATAGTAATTTTTTTCTAGGTGCATCGTCTTCACATAAAATTATATAATTGATGTACCTATACAAAATATTGTAAAACATTTTAAAAGAGTAACGGTGGAGTTTCTTGCCCATTCTTCTCCATACGAAGCTATCTTTTGGAAAGGGCGACTAGAATCAATTCTATTTTATTTGAAAATTTTCACGTTCAAAAGTGCCTTTTATGTGCCTTTGACTTTGACTTTTCACGAAATCACTCCCATAGAAAGCCAGAGGATAAATTTTATTAATGTAAGGGTGCTTACTTAAAGAAACAAGTTACCGCTGAAGGCGAGTCTGTACGGGGCGGTACCGATCGGTATACATACAACATTCCCGTGTTTGCGCTCAGTTATAAAGAAACAGGTTTAAACTTGTCGGTGCCGACTGCCTGGACCGAGCCATACGGGTTTGTGATTGGTGGTTTGACCGGTACCTATTAGTACCGACCCGTACTGACACATCGGGACCGAAAAACCTGTATCTATTATGTTTGCACCCTTACACATCAATCACAAGAAAGTGATAATAAAAAGGTTCCATTCCATTAAGGTCCAGGAAGGGAAGACCATACATGCTATGACAAAAGCAAGTAACATAAAATTGTGAATACCAACATCGAGCTTTTGATTTTGATCCCAAGGAATCATGCAGATAAGTGTGACGCCTCAGAGGTACATATTTATTATTTTAGCCTGCAGAAGGGTAGAAAGAAAAACTTTTTACAAAAAAAATAAAACCGTCTTCCAAAAAAAAACACAACACAATAAAATGTTTTTTTATTTTTCACTTTTTAGTGGGTTAATTTGCATTTATCTAAGTTACAATAGCCTAATTCCAACTGCTCATCACCTTTTACAAAAAATTGTTTAAAAAAAAAAAACATACAGCCGAACATATAACCGCCTGCTTTTTGGAAGTCGGTTAAAAATAGTAACCCATCGTTATCGGAAATAGGGCCCCAAGAAGACGAAACTTTTATTTTTTCTTCTGGGTGGGAATCCTGATGGATGTCCTCCGCCCTTTTTTTTTTTTTTTTTTGGTTGGGAAATTATCAAATAACTTCTCCCGCTCTGGGGGGAGCGGGAGGGCGTGTCAGACTTTTACTGACTAAAACCCACCCGTATTCCTTCATTTGCATGTGTGCCAGGGCCACGATATCCCTTTCGGACAAACTCGCAACCCTGGCAGGCATTGGCCCTAACGGACCCCGTCAGTTGCTGCTGACAACTCTTTGAGGCGCGCGTGGAATACAACGCGCCGTCGACCCGGGCCTGGTCCTTATCGGACGGTGAACTACCCATCGCTCACCGTCCGCAAGCCCGCGCCTACGGTGGCCGGAAATCGGCTTGCGACTCCCGACGCCCAGGTCGTCTCCTGCGGTGACTAGGGGCGCGAGGGCGCGAACCTTGCCTCTCCCTCACGCGTTCCGCCTCCTCCTTCACAAGCATTACTGCTTTGCAGAAGGAGGTGACGGCCTCCCATGCACTCTCGCTCCGAACCATGGCCCGAACCAGGGCCGGACGCGAGAGATCGCCGCCGCCGATCGCCTCCGTGAGGACACGGCGGTGCTCCACCCAAGCCGGGCAGAGCTCCACCGTATGCTCCACCGTGTCCTCCGGGCGATCCACACAGTGGTGATACCCGGGCGTTTTCTCCCGCTTTATCCTGAACAGGAACCTCCCGAAACAACCATGTCCGGTGAGGACCTGCGTCAGGCGGAAGGTGAGGACGCCGTGGCGCCTCTCTAGCCACTCCTCAAAGAGGGGACTTATCGCCACAATTGTGGCGTGCCCAGCGCTGGGTTGCGACAATCGCACTCTCCATGCCGCCATGAGATCCCGCCGGAGCTCTGTCCGCTGTGCCGTGATTTCTCGCGGCAGCGGAGTTTCACCCCGGCGTTTCGCCTCCTCGCGCCACTCCCAGATGTGCGCGAGGACTTTTGCCTCCAGATCCCATGGCGGTAGTCCGTCCTCCGCCCTGGGGTGGCCAGAGGGGTTCAGTTAGACTCTAACTATTCGCACAACCTAACAATCGTATCGAGTTCGCGAGTTGCACTTTTTGTATCAAGACCATGATCCAACTGCCATCTTTTTTTTGGCAGACTTGGTTTAGGTATTGATTTATTTGCTGGTTCAGTGGAACTTCTTCTATTTATTTCTATAACTAGATACCATTGGGGAAATTAGAGACTTGTATCTACTTTTGTTTTGAAATATGGTATGTTTGCTACCGCAGTTTAGTTAGTGTTACTATTTTGTTAGCAGTATGTAAACTGATTGCTTGCTAACCGTTGATGTGGAATTTTCATTAATTGTTTTTATTTTAACCATCCTTTTATATATATTTTTTTGAAGTGAAAAATTCATTAGGCGCGTGGGGGTTTTTTTATTTTTTTTGGTGGGTGGGCAATTATCAAATAACTTCTCCCGCTCTGGGCGGAGCGGGAGCGCGTGTCAGACCTTTACTGACTAAAATCCACCCGTGTTCCTTCATTTGCCTGTGTGCCAGGTCCACGATATCCCTTTCGGACAAACTCGCAACCCTGGCAGGCATTGGCCCTAACGGACGCCGGCAATTCGTGCTCACATCTCATAGAGGCGCGCGTGGAACACAACGCGCCGTCGACCCGGGCCTGGTCCTTATCGTACGGCGAGCTACCCAACGCTCACCGTCCGCAGGTCCGCGCCTACCTACGGTGGCCGGAAATTGGCTTGCGACTCCTCCATGACTGCCTATGACTGCCTATGTTTTTTTTTTTCTAGCCTATGTTTTTTGACCCTTCTGAGAACACTGGTGCGATGCGATGTTATGTGTGTTTTATGTTTTTAAAATATGTACTCAAAAATCAGTATTTTTGTGTGATGGAGATCCAAAAAGATACTACGGTACTGCGGTTAAGTTGCTTAGATTACTTATCTGATATGATTTTTTTCTGTTAGAAGACTTGCCACGTAATAACCAATATCTCCTAATGCATGTTGCAATAAAACCCTCTCCCTACTTCAATATGAAGGGGATCGTCGTAAGGCTTATATATAAGATCCTCACTACACACAAATGAGATGCACGCCATATACTTAATCATTCCCCTCTTGAAAGAAAAGATCCCTCGGTGCCATTAGCGCGGCACATAAAAGTGCTTGAAAGATCGAGAAATATAATATGAGGAACATTACAGCCACATTAATATGTAAAATCTAGTTTTACATTTATAATAATGAAAGAAAAGGAGCAAAAAACTAAAAAAAAATTGTTACAGTAATCGGATACAGTCCAAGGATCGCATTTATGAAAAAAAAAAATGGATTATGATTGTGTGCCTCAAGGCACACAATCATAATCCATTTTTTTCACAAAATAGGTTGATTTCAGCAACAATGCCAGACAGATGCTGCCTGAAGCTGATTTTCAAATTAATCTTTACAGGCGAGTGACAGTTATGTAGAAATTAATTTGCATTAAAAAATACAACGCAATCCGCTTAAATATCCACAAGCCAGGGTTAAAAGATTTCTGGATAACTAACCGCCTGTCTGACAGTCAACGAGCAGCTTTAAGCAAAAAAGGAAAGCTTGTAACACGGTATTAGGAAGACAATTTTTTTTATAGATATTTTGTTCATTGAAGACCTACTATTAAAAAATCGTAATCGAAGGATATTACGGAATTGGACGTTACATCATTATTATCATCACCATACCGCATCATTCCATAATATAAGATAAGATAAGATTATTTTTATTTGTTCAAACATGAGTATACACACGAGAAAAAAAATAATCAGCATGCAAGTTGTTAAAAGTATTTTATACAGTTCATCATGCTTGCCATAAACAATGGCATACAAATATTTAAGTTGATAAGTAGGTAGGTCTATGCAAACATTTTTAACTTATTGAAATTAAGTACACAAGCTAAGAACATTATTTAAATAATACAACAATAATTCAATTATCCAAATTAAAATAAAACACTCACAGTTAACATAGCAAAAATATATAAATTAAGTAGTCAAAACAAATAGGTCAGAATTATAAATCATTCAAAATATTTTTCAAATAAAAAATCATTTATGGTATAATAAGCTCTTTCTGAAATTTTTTTTTTTTTACTTTCACTTTAAACTGAACGTCACTTAAAAGCTTCCAACTTTTTGGCAATTTATTATAGACTATTGGAGCCATGCAAAAGACACTCTTCCGCATAAGAGTAGTTCTGGCTTGTACGCAAATCTGAGTGTTGTCACGTCTGTTGCGTGGAAATATAACGTAACATATAACGAAACATTTTGGAATTCCTACAACTACAACAGTACTAATGTGTTGGCAAACTGATTTACCGTGTAAAACGCGAAACTCAGTTCGGTAATGCTTTGAAATCATAATACGCTATGAATGTGTTAATACAAAACAGTGCAAGTATTCTAAACACTCAGTAATAATAATATTCTCTCGCTAGTACCGTAGTGTCAAGAACTTGTATGCCCCGCATGTATTTGCGTTCGTACAAAATGGATGCATGTTGCATAATGCCATCAGTTATTCGAAGCTTGGCGCGCAAGCATTTTATTAGTTTCCGCTCTAACAATAATATTCCTGAGGTTTTTCGTATAGTTCCGGTAAGAGTCTAAGTTTTTTTTTTTCCGGGTTTTGTTGTAACGAGTTGTTTCTTGTTTCGTTGTGTTTAATTGTTTTGGTATTGTGAGGGTGAAGAGTTAGTTTGGGATTAAATGTTGTCATGCTATATTTTACGTTCGAGTGCGTTCCAAATCCGAGAATTTCTAACAGAAAATCGACTAAAACCGCCACAAACAATACTCAACTTTATTTTCAAGTGTAATTTGAGCCTCCAATAGCATGAGTCACTGTTGCCGAATCGGCAACACCGGAGCTTTACGGTTTGGGCACACTGTTGCCGAGTCGGCAACGTCGGGGCTTAACCGGTATCGTGATTTTGTGGCTAATTAACATAACTGTCGAACTCAATTTAAGAAAAAGGTAAATATTCTATGATTTTTCTACATTTAGCTAGTTTCTAAAGTCAAATCCGAATAAAATAGAATCACCATACTTAACGTAATGATTGGTGATTAATGGTGGTTTTACAAATTTATGTTGCAGCAACTAATAACACATTTAATTTTGGATGCCTACCTGAAACTAATTGGTGATTGTTTTTTACTAGCCAGACAAGAAAAAAAAAAACCGGCCAAGTTCGTGTCGGACGGTGCGTGGAATGAATTTATCCAAAAACAAACTTAACATTGTAGTTGATAAGCATATACTCTCATACATTCTAACAGCAAATGTAAGTTTCTACGCACAATATTGAGAGATTTACCATGTTATTTTAAAACCGTAGACTTCTTACAAGTTTTCCTGTAATCTTTAAGGAAATAACTATTTTCTGTTTTTTTTTAGGGCAGAATTGTCAATTTTCATATATTTTCTTAAATAACTATAAAAGTATTTATTTTAAAATTATAAAAATAAAACTGAAATCCTTACAACAAGTCCTTTCATTTGCTATGTCACACGTTTGCAAAACTTTTTTTTTTTCTTATTTTCCTCCGATATGTGAACCCCATATTCAAAATTCATTTATTTACGACACGTTCGTGTTTAGCCACAGAAATTCATTAAAATTTATTGGTCCAGTAGATTCGGAGCAAATCGGCTGTGACAGACGGACAGACAGACGAGTGATCCTATATCAGTTTTTTTTACATTTTAGCTACGGAACCCTAAAAATTGTCATAATCAAAAATGCTAAAATATATCGACAAGACTATATATTTTCATAGTTTAAATGTTACCTAATAATAAAAAAGTATTAATTGTTATTATTTACAAATAGATTTTTTTTCCTTTTGAGTACGGAACCCTAAAAAATACGATAACTGATTACTGTATATATTCAATTCTCGTTGACTGCCTCGTTGGTCTAGTGGTGCTGAGCATGAGGTCCTGGGTTCGATTCCCGGGTCGGGCAAAGTGTTATTGGGATTTTCTATTAGGTATTTCTCAGTAGCAGCCCGGAGTCTGGATTTGTGCCTGGTTGATGGCAATAGGCTCGCCCCCTATTACATGGGACTTAAACAAAACTGGCGTAATGTGGGTGTACTCTATAGGTAACTCTGCCTAACCCTTTGGGGATTGCAGGCGTGATGTTATGTATGACTGTATAATGTTGTATTTTCACGACAGCCCTATCATAATATTTTAATCTACAACTTAAAGCAATTAGGGTAGGGCTACAAGTCCCAACAAAAGATTGCTTCTTTACAACTAAGATGAATGATGTCATGAAACCTTGTTTGTTCTGACTTTTAAGTCTGATTAGCTGAGTTAGAGAAAGCTGGCTGAAGCAAAAATATTCCAACGATTTTCAGTAAAAGTTTTGTTGGCTTTGTGGTTTAGTAACTGGCTGCTGTTTTACGGGTTTCGTGCTGTTCTGTTGCTTCCATAAGACCACCCATTGAGTCACCCTATGTAAAATTTCAACATTTATATCTGTAATTTTTATGGTGTACATAATATAGAGTATTCTATTATATTCTATTGTCTTTATCCATACAGAAAACCATTGAAGGAGAAAACTCCAGTCTAAAAACGGCTATGAAAAAAAAAATCAGTAATTGCCGACATAATATTAATGGTATGTGTGGTGCCGGACGTAAAGAATAGCACTCCCCTATTTCTTCTTGTGTGTGTCGTAAATGGCGACTAAGGGACTTACTAGAGAATGGGCGGCAGCGTTCTCTATGCATTTTAACACCATACTGCGATTGCCAACCCGCCTGCCAAGCTTGGCGATTATGGCAAACTGCAGCAGTGTGGAGCATCTTTCGAGTGAAATGATGATTATTATAATAATGAAAACTTATCGCTCAACGCGCTTAAATAAGTTGTC
The DNA here is from genome assembly GCA_948098905.1 of Tiliacea aurago. Lineage (NCBI taxonomy): Eukaryota > Metazoa > Arthropoda > Insecta > Lepidoptera > Noctuidae > Tiliacea > Tiliacea aurago. The sequence continues at coordinate 3,600,749 of OX402579.1, read as the reverse complement.
ACTTCAATAAAATAATGATTATTTAGAACACAATTAAAGCAATGCTTAGTAGTTTATACAACTTCAAAGCTAGATATAAGTTTAATTAAATTAATATAATATTTTAACTGTAAAACCTCGTAATCTACGTGATCTCGTAACTACTAGTTTTAAGTTATCTTGCTGCGCCCTAACAGGGTCATGTACGCACTAGTTTAAGCCTAGCGTATAACAATGGTTGCGTACATTGTGCATTAAATAAATAAATACTTAAATTTAACTTTTCACGTGGTTAATTTAACTTCACTTACTGCTGCTACAGCATGTAAGCGCGGGCATGTCGGTGACGCGAACTAATAAGTTTTTCCCCTACCAAAAATCACTCAACGCGCCTATAGAAGTTTTCACTTCTAAAAACGGTCTAAAGACTTAAAAATAATGTTTTTATTTGTATAAAAACATTATTTGTATACCAAATATTCGAAATAAGAATGTTTTGTTATTTAAAAACTTAAATAAAAAAATATAAACCAAGATTTCAAAACCGATTAATTAACCATAATATTAACCAATTAATTTTATATTTTTATCTTTCACAAAGATAAATGACACAGATTACTTGAGAAGATAAAACGGGGTAAAAAAATATTAAGAACACCAAAAAGATATTCTCCGGAAAACAGTAGGAAAACGACCGTAATTACGGCAAAAAGCCTCCTTAAAAATAATTGTAAGGGGATCTTTTATCATCCCTCAGAATTTAAGACGACTGTAAAATTCATCCAAATTGAATTTTGTAGACACATTTAATTCTACTAAATGTTATATGGAAATTTTAAAACGGTTTTAGCTGCAGTACGAAATTGGAATTAAGTATTAATGAGCGGTCGTAAAATTAATTGGCTCTTGAGTTGCAACTTGATGACGGTGAAGGATGATCTTAAAGTTTTAGTACTGATATTTAGTTGCTACTGTTATATGAGACTATTTTAATTATGTAGATTGTATCACACTAGACATAAAATAAATCAACTCAATTTTAAGGCCCATTGTGTACTAAAATAACCAATGAGTAGCCAGATTGTCAAACAATAACAACCAATCACATACAGACTGCGTATATAAAACTTGCCACACTCATTTTGCACAGAGATTCAATTTCTTAGGTTTTGTACAACTAAATCAATCCTATTTTAAAAATATATCCTTTAACTAAACAAAATGTAAAATAGTGTTCACCTAATGGCTCCTTAGTCTTGATTGTATCAATACGGAAAACACACTGGATATTTTAAAATAGTTTAATATATAATAATATATACTCAGATATGGCATAATTTTTTGGGGGAACTCCACTAACAAAGATCTTGTCTTTAAGGCACGTTAGGGCTATGTTCGGTTTAAAATCTACCGAAAGTTGTGTACCTTTCTTTAAAAAGTACAATATCTTACCATTGCCATCACTGTATATATTTGAAGTAGCTGTCTTCGTGAAACAAAATCCTGAACTTTTTGTGCTTGCATCTGTGAAGCATACAATCGTACTCAGAGAGATGAAAGTCGTCTTTGTGTTCGTCAAACGAATACTGCCTTAATGTATAAGAGTATTTTTCATATGGCACCTGTCGTTTATAATAAATTGCCTAATGTTAGCTTGTATCTGGTAACCCTGTTTATTTAATCAACTAATATTCGTATGTCACTCAATCGATCATTCGTTCATCATGAACATTCACTGTCATTCTCGATGGGAGACAACTGACGGTCGGCCTTCTTGTTCGAGACGTCGAGCAGTGAACACATAAAAGTAACAGCGTAGTAAATTGTTAAAAGTGGAAGATTATTAAAATCGTAGCAAGTAAGTACAGGACTTATTATTATTATTTTTGGTGATATCTGAGTGTCTTTACAAATATTGTGGAAAAGGAAATAAATATGTGTGTGTTTAAATAATGTGTTTCGTTTCCTATTGCGAACCCCTTTGTTTCTGAACTGTAGCTTATAGTTCAGAAGTGGGATCGTAAGAGAATTCTCATAATTTTCTTTTTTTCACGTCCACAACGATCTTTTTGTAATTATGAGTATTTAAACATAATCATTACTGGTATGATTCAAAAGATTTTTACGGATTAAAAACATGCATACTTTATTTTCTTTTTCTGACTACTTACAACTTTTGAAAATGGAACGTTACAATTTCTTTCCTTGACAAATAATTTAATTTTTAAATGTTGGCTAAACTTAGTTCGGAAAAACAACTTGAATATGAAAACTAAATAAGTTTTTAACGATTGCTGAACGCGTTGATAACTAGTGGTCACTTAAACTTAATCCTGTTGTGCGTAATACATTTATTTACTGATGTCATAAACTTACTATTTATTTAGTGATTGGTTTGGAAGAAGCATCATATTGTGACATTGACCTAGTGTGTTTATTCTACAATAAAAAATAAAAATCATAGCTGATGATTTGATGTCGATGGCTAACTGTAGATACGAGTACTTCATTCTTCTTACACATACTCTTCTAGGTCTTGTGATTTATTTGGTGGCCCTGTCTTACACGGACTAAGAATATAGGTACAACTTAATTTTCGGCTTTCTTTTCTACATTATTTTGATAGCTACTCAGTTATAGTACAAAATAATACGATCGTGCGCTAAGCTTTCAAATGTAAGTTTCAGATACATGTTCGTATTGAATACAACCGAGGGGAAGGGTTGTTATTCAATATGGATAAAGAGGAAGAGCCCAGGTTTGAGGGCGGACGTGAGCCCAGGTTTGAGGGCAGGAGTGAGCCCAGGTCTGAGGGCAGGAGTGAGCCCAGGTTTGAGGGCAGGAGTGAGCCCGGGTTTAAGGGCAGAAGTGTGCCCAGGTTTGAGGGCGGAAGTGAGCCCAGGTTTGAGGGCAGGAGTGAGCCCAGGTTTGAGGGCAGGAGTGAGCCCAGGTTAGAGGGCATATCAACACCTAGGCTGGAAGGTCATGGATTGCCCAGGCTAGAGGGCAAAGGACGGAATATGGACAGCCGGGACAAGGAACGGGTTACTACCGGGATGGCAGCGAGGATTGAAGACCGGACACTGCGTTCGTCTAGGAACCGGAAAAGGCGAAACATCGCCACGGACTCGGACAGTTCTTCACGTGGCGGTGCAAACCGCGACAGGACAAGGAAACACAGGAGGAGGTCACCATCAAGGAGAGGCGGCCCCAGGCGGACGCAGAACAGCAGCGACAGCTCGGATAACCGTGAGTCAACCCGAGCTTATAAATCTAGTCGGAACAGAGATAGGGATACTGAAACAAATGTATTATTAGATAAATTTTTGTCGATCTTAAGTAACGTAAAGAGTTCGGAGAAGCCCAAGCTGTCATTTAATAGTAATGTTTTGCCGGATTTTGACCCCTTAAGTAAAGAACAAACTATGTTAGTATGGATCACTAAAGTAGAAGAATGTGCCGAAATATACGGTTGGTCTGAAAAGGAAATAATTCACTACGCTCTTCCTAAACTTTCGGGGGTAGCCAAAACGTGGTACCAAGGTTTGCCTTCTCTTCTTTATACTTGGGGTGAATGGAAGAAAAAGCTATTTGAATCATTCCCTTGTCGCGAGGACTACGCCGAACTCTTGACGGAAATGTTGGCTAAACGTGTTAAGTACGGCGAATCATTGGAGCACTATTATTATGCAAAATTGAATTTATTAAATAGATGTAAAATTTACGGTAAACAAGCAGTAGATTGTGTCTTATACGGAGTAGATGATCGTGCCATTAGAGTAGGTGCGCAAGCGGCTCAATTTAGTGAACCAGAACAAATTTTGAAATATTTTCGTACGGTAAAAGTAGGACAAAGTAGAGAAGCATATGAATCTAATGTCAGGAATAGGAACGATCGTAAACCCTCTACTTATGCAACGTCTCGGACCCAGAATCCGAAGTCTGGTACGGCGAATTCTAACATACGGTGTTTTAATTGTAACGATATTGGCCACCCTAGTTTTAGATGCGATAAACCCCCTATTAAATGTTCATTATGTGACAAATTAGGTCATCAACCGTCTAATTGTTATAAAAACAGGTTTAAAACTGATTCTCCTAAAAACGAAACCCAATCGAAAGATAAAAATGAAAAACAGGTATCAGAGTTGTCAATCGACAGATCTATTGATAAATACATTTTAGACATTAAAATTAATGGTAAAGCAGTAAAATGTCACATAGATTTAGGAAGCCAGTGTACGCTTATTACAATAAGCAAGGCTAAAGAACTAGCCATGGGTATTAAGCATCCGCCTAATCTACCGGTGTTGAGAGGTATAGGTTCAAATCTAACTCTTCCATTGGGTGTAGTAGCTGCCGATGTTGAAGTTCAGGGCATTAGAAAACTTATAGACATTTATGTAGTTGAAGATCACGTACTGAGACACCCTGCTCTCTTGGGGCACTCGTTTACGGAAATGTCCGATCTCATAATAACTAAAACCCCAACTAAATTAATATTTAAAAAAATTGATTATTCGAAAATACACCTACTATGTGATGATACCATTTGCATTCCACCGTCTTCATTGCATATAATACCAGTAAAATCCGAGCCATCTTTTAGTGGCAATGTTTACGTACGATCGTCTCTTAGGGAGTTAGACGGAAAACACTATTATCTTTTATCAGGTGAATATAACATCAAGGAAGGAAACGGTTCGGTACTTGTATATAATGTGTCTGGACTCGAAATAACCATCTCTAAAAATTCCTTATTGACTCGTTCTATTAAAAGCGAATATTTAGACTCTTTAGAAGTTCTTGATTGCTGTCAAATGTCTTTCGATTCTGTCAATTCCAATGATTTAATTAAGTGCGGTGAAACACTCAGTAACGAGGAAAGGTTACGGTTACAACAGCTATTAAATAAATATCAAGACTGTTTTTCTAAAGGCCTGAAAGATCTCGGATTCACTAAAGTAACAGAAATGGTTATCGAACTGGAAGACACCGAACCAATCGTGTATAGACCGTATCGTTTGTCTCATGCCGAAAGAACATTGGTAAACGACATGGTTCAAGAGATGATAGATAGTGGCATTGTGAGGGAATCTTCTTCACCGTATGCTAGCCCCATCGTTTTAGTCCAGAAAAAGACTGGAGAAAAACGGTTATGCGTCGATTATCGAGCGCTTAATCGTAAAACAAAAAAAGATCACTACCCCCTCCCACGTGTCGAGGACCAACTAGACCAACTGGCAGGCAACCAACTATTTACGTCTCTTGATTTAGCGTCAGGCTATTACCAAATTCCGATTAGTAAGGAGTCCTGTCATAAAACTGCCTTTGTTACTCCAGACGGGCAGTTTGAGTATAATCGCATGCCATTTGGTCTTGTCAATGCGCCCTCCGTCTTCCAAAGGACGATAAATAAAATTCTTCATGACGCTAAAATAAAATACGCAATCGTCTACATGGATGATATTCTTATCCCCTGTAAAGATGTCTCTGAGGGTTTGAATAGATTAGAGGAAGTTTTACAACTCCTAAAGCAAGGAGGCTTAACACTCAGGCTCAGTAAATGTAATTTCTTCCTAGACACTATCGATTTTTTAGGGTTCGAAGTAAACTCGTCGGGTATCCGTCCAGGCGGTAGGAAAACCGAGGCTATCTCAAAATTTTCGACGCCCAAAAACATACACGAATTAAGACAATTTCTGGGGTTATCCGGTTTCTTTAGGCGGTTTATTAAAGATTGTGCCATAATAACTTCCCCGTTGACGAACCTATTAAAAAAGGAGGTTATTTGGACCTGGGATAGTAACCAAGAAGAATCTTTCGACATGGTTAAAACGTTACTTACGCAACGACCATTATTGGCTTTATACGACCCTAAAGCAGTAACACAATTGCATACCGACGCATGCAAAGATGGGCTTGCAGGCATACTATTACAGAGTGATTCTTTAGGCGTATTTCATCCGGTTTCTTACTTTAGCCGTAAAACTTCTCCCGATGAACGGAAGTTGCACTCGTATGAGCTTGAAACCCTGGCAGTGATAGCATCTTTAAGTAGGTTCAGAGTATATTTGTTAGGGATACCATTCACAATTTATAGTGACTGTAGCGCTTTAAGATCTACATTCGTAAAACGCGATCTAATCCCACGAGTTGCACGTTGGTGGGTCCAAATACAAGAGTTCGATTGTACTATCGAATACCGACCCGGCTCCCGAATGACGCATGTTGATGCGCTGAGCCGCGGACCGGTTGCGGCTCCCGAAGCCGAAACACACATATTAGACATTCTTAGTATTGAAAGTTCTGATCAGGACTGGATTGCCACCGTGCAAGACGCGGACGATGAGGTACAGAGGATTAAAAATATATTAGAGGATAAAACTGCGGATTTAGTTATGGATATTCATAAAAATTACAAAATGAAGAACGGTCGTATATATCGTATGGTAGGAGACGAGATTAGGTGGTTAGTTCCAAAGGGTGTACGTTGGCAGATATTGAAACGTAACCATGACGACATAGGACATTACGGGTTTGACAAAACTTTACAACGTATACAACAGCATTATTGGTTTCCTAAAATGCGTCGTTTCGTAAAGAAATATGTGCAGTCTTGTTTAGAATGTGCCCATCATAAGACCCCTGGTGGCAAACGAGAAGGCGGACTGCATCCGATTGAAAAAGTCAGTGTCCCTTTTCATACGGTACACGTCGATCACTTAGGTCCTTTTATCAAGAGCAAGAGGGGTAACTGTTATTTACTAGTCTTGGTGGATAGTTTCACGAAATTTGTCAATATAAATGCAGTCAAAAACACTAAGTCTCTGACTAGTATACGTGTAATAAAAGAACATTTAAGTTATTTCGGGGTCCCCACGCGGCTAATATCCGATAAAGGATCTAGCTTCACTAGTAAAACATTTAAAGAATTTACAACACTATATGGAATTAAACACATTATTAACGCCGTAGCAACACCCAGAGCAAACGGGCAAGTTGAACGGTTTAATAGGACTATCCTAGATGCCCTGTCGACTTGTACTCATAACAAAGATGACAAATCGTGGGATGACTATATCTATGACATTCAAGTAGGTATCAATACTACAGTACATAGGACTACCAAAAAGAGCCCATCCGAATTATTATTTGGGTTTAATATAACTAGTAGGTCAGAAGGTATCTTGAACCCCGTTATATCCGATACCACTAATTTAATAAACTCTGAAGATTTGAATAGCATTAGAGATGAGGCAAGTTGTAGTATAAAGACACAGCAATTAAAAGACGTAGAAAGGTTCAATAGTCGTAGGAAATTGGGCAAAACGTATAAGGTAGGAGACTTAGTCCGCGTTGAGAGGCAAGTTCCTCATGATGGCCAATCCCAAAAGTTAGTGGTCAAATTCCAAGGTCCATATCGCGTAATAAAAGTGCTTCCTAATGATAGGTATATGATTGAGGACACCCCTATGACACGCAAACACGGCCGTAGATACGAAGCCGTGGTAGCTATAGATAAAATGCAGCCTTGGCTAATATTTCGTAGAAACTTAGAAAGTAGTGATGATGAGAATAGTGATAGTAATATTAGTAAGGAAAGGGATGAAGTAGAGAATTAAATTAAATTATTTGAACTTTATAGTAATTATGATTATGCGTGTTTTGTATGGTTGACTTTGACTTTTTTTTTTAGATTATGTATTGAGTTAATTTAAATGGGTAAAATTAATCATTTATTTCCAAATGTTATTTTAATTATAAAATATTACTGATTTAAGATTATTTTTATAAATTATGAACTGAAACTTTATTTCTTTTTGTTTTTTTATTATATAATAATGTATTGTATTATGAATCTATTTTTTAATTTTTTGTTCTTGTTTCTTTATAATTTATATGAGATTGTAAGCGCGAGGACGCACTTTGAACAGGATGGCCGAGCTGTTAGCTTGTATCTGGTAACCCTGTTTATTTAATCAACTAATATTCGTATGTCACTCAATCGATCATTCGTTCATCATGAACATTCACTGTCATTCTCGATGGGAGACAACTGACGGTCGGCCTTCTTGTTCGAGACGTCGAGCAGTGAACACATAAAAGTAACAGCGTAGTAAATTGTTAAAAGTGGAAGATTATTAAAATCGTAGCAAGTAAGTACAGGACTTATTATTATTATTTTTGGTGATATCTGAGTGTCTTTACAAATATTGTGGAAAAGGAAATAAATATGTGTGTGTTTAAATAATGTGTTTCGTTTCCTATTGCGAACCCCTTTGTTTCTGAACTGTAGCTTATACTAAGGACCTAAAAAAATGTAATGTTAATTTGTTTAAGCATAAATTAAAAACAATGCTATTTGAAAAATGTTATTATAGTATCTCAGATTTTTAACAGATAAATTTTGACATTATGTATTAAATAAATATATTTAATATTATCTAAATAATTGTTTTAAGTAATTCTAATTTGACTTCATGATAAAATTCTATAATAATTAGGTATATCGATACCTTTAGGCTCGAAGGGCGTATGCACCAAAACACGATTTTTCAGGAGAGCCAAAAAACAAAAAAACAAAACAGTTTTCCGATGTAACTGTTTTGTGCTTATAGCTATAAAAAAAGCGAAAGACAAAAGTTGTTAGCATTTAGAGATAAAGAACATCGTAGAATAATATTTAAAGTTAATCCAGCAAGTAAAAAAATAGACTTCGTATACACCCTAAAAAATAAATAAAGCAAGCGGTTACGCCAAAAAAAAAAGCTCCTGCACAAACAGCTAAGGGTGTAATAGCAATTCAAACGAAATCAACTAACAATTTATGATGTGAGTTACAATCTCTTTGTATTCTACTATCTAACATAAACCTTTCGTCCAATATGTGATGTAAGTGATGGTTGTGGCATTTCATATCAATGATTTCTCATTATAAGCTCAGGTAAATAGGTTCAATTTTGCCGATCAGGTTTGGTAGTTTAGTGCTACACCTACTCATAACAACAGTGCAGTCCAGAACATAGCATTAAAAACATGCGGGGCCGTCTTTGGGGACTGCCGATAGAAGTGAAAACAGTATACCTATAGCTCATGGAAAGCGTTCGGTGACGATGACGCGAGTTTCATGATTTTTGTTCACCCAAAAAGTGCTCAACGCGCCTAAAGAAGTTTTCACTTAAAAAATATGATATCAAAAATGTTTCATCACAGCAATAATTATAATATAATCTGTCATAGTGAAAACAATCATTTTGCAATAAAATAATCGTCTTAAATACTATTTTATTAATATTATTATAGAAATGTATTACACTTATTATCACGTATGCATGTAGGAAACTAATAATTATCCATTTAACGTAATTTAAATGTAATGCGACAAGTTTCTTCTGTCGTTATAACCACTAATATTTATAATACCTACTTGAAAAAAAACAAAACGCAGCTGCCTACAATAAAGAAAATTAGTTATATTTTTATGTACCCGGTGGCCGCATATTTTAGAGACATTGTGGTAGACAATAATAATATACCTAATATTATAGAGTTATACTTTTTGGTCTTTTAAACTTACAAAAACGAGCCAAATTACCAATCTCATAATTATGATATAAAAAAACGTGTAAAACAGTTAACTGTAACGAGCAAGCAGAAGCATCCCGAACGACAAGGATTTAAACATAAGACTAATTCTTCCTCTGTATCTTCTTCTTCGTCATCTGATTCAGGTAATGTATCGGGCTACATCATCAGTAGAACGAAGCCGACGATACTCTTCATAAAGGTCTTCATTATTCCATTGTCACAAAGTCTCTTTAAAGCCTTTATATTTCACTACTGATATCGGTAGTTTGGCGTTATACAAAGGTATAACGTAGCACGTTATAATTGTAGTTTTGGTGTTCGGATATATCGTTCTCAACATTTTCATCTGGTCAATCTCAATGGTCTTATTTTTACTATTCCTTGTTTTCATGTCCATTCCTTTACCCATTCCTTTTCCCTTACCTTTGCTTGCATTTGTTCCTCTGCCGCACTCTTTCATGTAATATTTTACTTGAACTTTATTTGGAATCCTCTTTTCGAAAGTAGCTGTTCTTATTGCTTTGAAGGAAATATTTTTTTAACGTAGAAGGCGTAAATATTTGGTTAGCCAAATCTCCTAAATCTAAGAAGCCTGACTATGCCTCCCTTTCCGGGCTAATTATTTTAGTATATTTTGGGACGTAACCACCAAACATGATAAAAAGCTTGGGTTGTATAAGACAAGTATGAACAAAATTCTAAAATAGCAAGAGGCGTAAACACCAAAAGAGACAGAGCACAGGAAATACTTCCAAGTTTATAATTTTGTTTTCCTGTTACGACATTTGCGTTGATGAAATATGAAATATTTGTCATTTACGGCCCAAATTTAAAGAAAATCAATGTTTTGCGAAGCAAAAATTATGGCTGTATCCGCCACTTTTTTGCGAATATCGGAATTTTAAATATACCAATCGAAAGAGGACGAAAAACTAAGTATGACTGCATTAAAACCTCATTTTGGCCAAAATGGTGGTTATGCCCTTTGAGCCTAAAGGTATCGATATGTCAAGTATAGGTACTATAATATTAGCAAAATCTGACTGAAGCATTTTTTTTTGGACATAGATTTTTAGATATTTTATGTTTATGTGAATTATTTTTTATTTACTGTTAACATTTTTATGCTGAATTCAGTTTAATTTATTGATATTGACTTGAAATCAATTATAAATAATCTTAACTATTACATTTGTACGCCTTAATAATTGGCAAACATGTCTGAACTTATTTTTTTCTTTGTAATCCTGCATGCATATCTCTACTATATTGTATGTGTGGTTACGAGTCTGTCCGAAAGGGATATAGTGGCTCAAAAAAAAAAAAAAAAACACATGTTTATGCAAATAAATATATTATCTTATCTTATCTTAGAAATAACGTATTGAAAGCACACCTGTACGTTCGCGTATACACTCACATCCTATACATACTTGCGATTGCATACCTGTGAATGTGTGTGGTGTGTTATTATTATTTAAGTTCTTCGGCATATCTCGGGAGCCTGGGGTCCCGGACCTTTGGAAGGCGTACGGGCCGAAGCCAACTCGCAAATGCCCGTTAAGCCGCGTTTGATGAAATGAGGCACCAACCGACGATTATCCCTGTACGGCCTATGCAAGTGCACCTAAGGACAATCCCCGGTTGGTGTAGGACTATTGCAGGATCAGAGGCGGGCCGGCACTAGCCGGGGATCACGGAAGTAATACTAGCTCCCAAGATCCCCGGTGCACGTGTGGAAAGGGACCACAGTAGTGGTTTTTAGTCAGTAAGAGTCTGACAGACTTCGTCGCCCGTCCCAGGGCGGAGGATATCCAAGAGGATTTTCCAACCCGTGAAAAGAAGGACTATTACAGGACATGGAAAAAAATATATTGAAATATGTGTTTAGATTCCTAAAGTGGACTGGTTACCTAGAACTATGAAGGACTGTGGCGCCTGTGTAGTCAATGTTTTTTTCTACATGGAAACAAAAATGGCAGGATGTGACTTCCACACTCCGTAATGGGCCCTCGGAAACTGTCGCTAGCACTTAGTGACGTAGCGACAAGAAGGCACCATATTTGAAATTTGATTTACTTACCCGATTTGTTATGTCACACAGGGGGACGTCATTACGTCATTCGAGTGGTAATTGCTGAAAATCAGCACTGTTGACGATAAGTTTGTCCGAAGTCACAGTATTTTGCTGAGCAATGACCTGTTCTTTCGCAGATACGACGCATGGTTTAAGTGTTTGTGATAAAGTTATTTGTTTGTTTCAAAAGTAGTTATTTTTCCACTCGGCAATCAGCATTTTGTTTTTATTTTGATTGTTTGTTTGTTGTCATTTGCCAGTGTCGCAACACCACAGAGTACTATGCAGTTTAAATTGTCTTTGGTCCCTGGCCCTGACATCTAGCAATAGACAAGATTGTCGAACTTTTTATTGTTTGATTGCGGGGCTTTTGGCTACTTTGTTTGTGTGCAATTTGTGTTTTTTCATTGTAACGTGCGTTTTGTTTGTGCAGAATAAACGTTTTTTCTTTCTTTCTTTCTTTCTATATCCTGAGGTGGTTATGGAGTGCAGAGGTATTCCACGGCTATCAGGACAATCCCTGAGCACGGAAGATGATCAAGACCCCTACCAGCATTTACTGGAATACTTCCTTCTTTCGAGCACGTTTGCTCTTGCGAATCTCTCTCAAGCCGGTCAATAAAGGCAAGAATGAGGTGGGGGCTCTGTTCCTCGGCAGTTTTTACCCCAGCCGGTCAAAAAAGGCAAACCAGAGATGAGGAACAATAAGACTTCTCCCGGGAGATGGTCGTTACTGCCCAACAGCTCACCACATGCTGCCCTGCGGCTTTCTGTATCTCTCTCGGTGGCTCTTCATAGGTCTAGACCTGTTCCGGAAAAGTAAACTCTAACGGCACAGACCTAGAGTTTGGAGCACGCAAGCCTCACTACGACGTCAACGTAGAGACACGGCGGTGGAATCACCAACTATTAATAACGCGTTAATAAGTACTGTCATGTACGGACCGCCATTGAAATAATAGTGCTGTGACATTCTGGCTACTCATTGTTGATTTGAGTTTGTATCACGTTACTTTTGGTTAGCATCGTGGACGATGAGCCTAAGTGTCATTTTCACTGAGTTACGCTCCACTAAAGCCCGAAACTAAAATACCTAACTTATTATTTTGGACCACCCACAGTTTTATGTCCACAACGATGTCAGGGAAAAGTTCTAGAGCAATAAACTAAATGGAAAATGTTAAGAGCCTGCACTATTTATGTCCTTTATAGCGAGGTTTACACAAACCATTTTATGCTGCAGCGTTGTATGGGATGGGGTGCACATGTATCTGGTTTAAGGCGGAGATTTCTGAAAATTGTCAAAAATGTGTTTTTTTTAAAGCAGTGTATCTCTTAAACCGTAAATATTTTTTACAAAACAAAAACAGTATGATATTTTCAAATCTTTTGTGCATACGGTGATGGAACTCAAAACATAATTAAAAATAATTTAATACATCAAAAAAATCTTCAAAGACAACTCTTAATTATTTTTAAACGTTAACAGTTATATTTATAATTAAAAGTATACCATAAAAATGCAAATGCCAAACTGCATCCAGTGATGGATTAATTTTTATTAATTAGTATCTAATTTTATACGATTTTTGCACAATTTTTAGTAAGGGGCTCACGAGGCTAAATAATATCGGCCGCACGGGACGACTGAAGATTAAGCTACGCTTGCCGAGGTCGGTCCGTGGATGGGTGACTATTCACACTATAATACGCTATAATTATAAACTCACGCCTTCGTCCCAAGGGGCTAAGCAGAAACAACAGAACACCACCTGCTACGATCCTTACATACTCCTTTTGCTTCGTTTACACGATACTACGACAACCACGGGAAGAAATAGGGGAGTGGTATTCTTTACGTCCGGCACCACACAGACACTAAGGGACTTACTAGAGAATGGAAAGCAGCCATCTCTATGCATTTTAACACCCTACTGCGATCGCCAACCCGCCTGCCAAGCGTGGTGATTATGGCAAAGCCCCCCCTTTGTGGGAGGCCTATGTCCAGAAGTGGACGTCTTTCGGCTGAAATGATGATGATTACACTATACTATACTGAAGAACGCTATCGCGCGCTATGGAGCGGGCTATGCTTGGAGTCTCTTTGAAGGATAAAATCAAGAATGCAATTATCCGGAAAAGAACTGGAGTTACCGACACAGCTTGCAGAGTAAGCAAACTGAAGTGGCAGTGGGCTGGCCATGTTTGTCGAAGGACCGATGGCCGATGGAGCAGACGAGTCCTGGAGTGGAGACCGCGTATCGGCAAGCGTAGTGTGGGACGCCCCCCAGCTAGATGGACCGACGACCTTAAGAAGATGGCTGGGTCAGGCTGGATGCGGAAGGCGGAGGACAGGGTATTGTGGCGCAGCCTGGGAGAGGCCTATGTCCAGCAGTGGACTGCGATAGGCTGAGTTGATTGATACTGAAGAACACCACCAATAAGGTCACTATACTCATATGTCCTCCTAGGGCGTTCCCACTCACATCTGCCATCTAAATACCTTTTGTTAGTCGCCTTTTATTCATCCTCTCAACACGACCAAACCATCTAAGCATATTCTTTTAAATTTTCATCATAATCATGATGAATGCATCTCAGCATTTTTTAAATCGTGACGTTCCCTTAGCACATGCCCCGTCCATCGGAACCAATAATAAACATGATTTATCTGACTGAACAATTTTGTTTTAATCTAGTAGCTAAGTAGTCGCTGGTTATTTGCAATATATTTGCTATACATATTGGAGAAATGATTATTTAAATGAAATGAAAACTAACCAAGCCGGTGAACATACTTTTTGTGATAGCGCTGCTTTCATCCATTTATCCATAAATAGTTGTTATTCCACCATATTTTAATAGTTTTAGCCACAATCAGACAGTGATTATGATGTTCGTTTACTACCTAGTCTCTCGACTTATGAAATTTCGTATTAATCATTATGTATCATTATAATATTATTATGTATTGCACACATTCTGGCGCGGTCGGATCAGAGCGCAGGCAGGCGAGACGACGACTCGATTACTTTTTGTGATATCCACAGATGAATTATATCCCGATCTCTACTAAATTATACTTACTTATGTATGTAAACTTAATATTCATATTCGGAAGTCCTTTCTCTAAGTGAATTCTATCAAGGATTCGAGATTTGATTTTAGCTGTATTTTCGGGAGACTTGAGATTGTAGGAATAACATTCAGTATGGTAAGAGGTCGGTTGATAAAACAGTGAGACTGTCTATTGATACTGTTACGGACAACGAGATAGCCTCGACATAAATCGATATGACAACATAGCGTCAGTACATAAATAAATAACAACAGACCGTCTCTGTATACAGTTGAATACCATTCTAAACATCTGTATGTAACCTTATATACTCGAAGGAACGATTACGAGCCAAGTATGTAATTGTAAGCCCGTGTGCATACTACACGCTTTCTTAAGAACTCATAGCAGTATATAAGAGAATACATAAGCCGAGCTTATGAAAAGTAAATAGAATTGATAAAAATAAAAGGACTCACTATTGGTCGATAAAAGGCATTCAAAATTAACCAAACAGAGGGCGTATTATTGCCCAATAGTGGACCAGTCGGTGAGGCCCGACATGCCCCGCTAATTTCTAGGGTACAGTGATTGGCTGAGATTATGTGAACATACCGATTAACCAATGCGATCGCGCGCTATGTGGTAAAAGTATAAAAAGGCTGTACAGACCCGATTCATGCACGCCAAGCCCCATCTCACCCATAGGATGCAGACACTTCAAAACCGATTTCTCCGTAAAATTACGGGCGCTTCTTGGTTAGTTCGGAACGAAACCCTCAACTTAGATATCAAAATACCCACCATCAAGCAGTTCATGAAGCGCTTTACGAAGCGTTTCTTCGATTCCGCGGATAGTCATCGCAACCCTGTGGTTGTGCAGGCCGCTAGTTATAAGGCCTTCTACTCTTAGTCAGAGTCGCTGACCAAGGCATACTCTCACCGACCCAGATGATCCTATTACCCTCCTCCATGAAAGCAATAGGCCCACCAGTACAATGCACAAATTACAGAGACCGATTTTCCGTCCTCGCCGCCGAGGTACCACGCGAAGTACCAGAATAAATTGTCCCCCCCGTCCCTTGCACGTCGAGTCGCCCGCGCCGAGGCTGAGTGCGCCGTAGCATTAATAGTAACCCCAGTTAATAATCATGATCTTAACTTTGATCCAGCCCGTCCCCAATTGTGATCCCCCAACGACGCCCTAAGTCGAGGTCCGTACCCCACAGGGGGTGCCCTTAGTGCGCTGTCGTTTAGTTTATAATATAAATTTACGCCCTGGCTGGAGGCTTAAAGCTCATACCTTAAGGCAGTCACAGGAAAGCTCGGTTAAGTAGTCACGGCCTCTCAAAGCCAACTACGAGAAAAAAAAATACCCACACGAGATGCCATACACAAAAAAATAAAAAAAAAGTTCCATGGTTAATTCTCTGCTCAAGCGCGAGACGTATAAAATGTGAGTGACGCGACACATCTAGGCACCCTACAAAGCCCTAAAGTGCCTAAAGTCTGTTCCTCTTTCTTAATAACTTTAAACTTCAAACTTAGGTGTGAAGAAATACAACTAGAGACTTTGTGAGTGAAACCTAACGAACATTAAAGTAGAATCAGTGAAATTGCTAGTAACAGTTTAAACTGTTACTAGCAATTTCACTGATTCTTCTTTTTCTGAACTTTTTTTTTATTTTTATGGCATCTCGTGTGGGTATTTTGATATCTAAGTTGAGGGTTTCGTTCCGAACTAACCAAGGAGCGCCCGTAATTTTACGGAGAAATCGGTTTTGAAGTGTCTGCATCCTATGGGTGAGATGGGGCTTGGCGTGCATGAATCGGGTCAGTACAGCCTTTTTATACTTTTACCACATAGCGCGCGATCGCATTGGTTAATCGGTATGTTCACATAATCTCAGCCAATCACTGTACCCTAGAAATTAGCGGGGTATGTCGGGCCTCACCGACTGGTCCACTATTGGGCAATAATACGCCCTCTGTTTGGTTAATTTTGAATGCCTTTTATCGACCAATAGTGAGTCCTTTTATTTTTATCAATTCTATTTACTTTTCATAAGCTCGGCTTATGTATTCTCTTATATACTGCTATGAGTTCTTTAGAAAGCGTGTAGTATGCACACGGGCTTACAATTACATACTTGGCTCGTAATCGTTCCTTCGAGTATATAAGGTTACATACAGATGTTTAGAATGGTATTCAACTGTATACAGAGACGGTCTGTTGTTATTTATTTATGTACTGACGCTATGTTGTCATATCGATTTATGTCGAGGCTATCTCGTTGTCCGTAACAGTATCAATAGACAGTCTCACTGTTTTATCAACCGACCTCTTACCATACTGAATGTTATTCCTACAATCTCAAGTCTCCCGAAAATACAGCTAAAATCAAATCTCGAATCCTTGATAGAATTCACTTAGAGAAAGGACTTCCGAATATGAATATTAAGTTTACATACATAAGTAAGTATAATTTAGTAGAGATCGGGATATAATTCATCTGTGGATATCACAAAAAGTAATGGAGTCGTCGTCTCGCCTGCCTGCGCTCTGATCCGACCGCGCCAGAATGTGTGCAATACATAATAATATTATAATGATACATGATGATTAATACGAAATTTCATAAGTCGAGAGACTAGGTAGTAAACGAACATCATAATCACTGTCTGATTGTGGCTAAAACTATTAAAATATGGTGGAATAACAACTATTTATGGATGAAAGCAGCGCTATCACAAAAAGTATGTTCACCGGCTTGGTTAGTTTTCATTTCATTTAAATAATCATTTCTCCAATATGTATAGCAAATATATTGCAAATAACCAGCGACTACTTAGCTACTAGATTAAAACAAAATTGTTCAGTCAGATAAATCATGTTTATTATTGGTTCCGATGGACGGGTCATGTGCTAAGGGAACGTCACGATTTAAAAAATGCTGAGATGCATTCATCATGATTATGATGAAAATTTAAAAGAATATGCTTAGATGGTTTGGTCGTGTTGAGAGGATGAATAAAAGGCGACTAACAAAAGGTATTTAGATGGCAGATGTGAGTGGAAACGCCCTAGGAGGACATATGAGTATAGTGACCTTATTGGTGGTGTTCTTCAGTATCAATCAACTCAGCCTATCGCAGTCCACTGCTGGACATAGGCCTCTCCCAGGCTGCGCCACAATACCCTGTCCTCCGCCTTCCGCATCCAGCCTGACCCAGCCATCTTCTTAAGGTCGTCGGTCCATCTAGCTGGGGGGCGTCCCACACTACGCTTGCCGATACGCGGTCTCCACTCCAGGACTCGTCTGCTCCATCGGCCATCGGTCCTTCGACAAACATGGCCAGCCCACTGCCACTTCAGTTTGCTTACTCTGCAAGCTGTGTCGGTAACTCCAGTTCTTTTCCGGATAATTGCATTCTTGATTTTATCCTTCAAAGAGACTCCAAGCATAGCCCGCTCCATAGCGCGCGATAGCGTTCTTCAGTATAGTATAGTGTAATCATCATCATTTCAGCCGAAAGACGTCCACTTCTGGACATAGGCCTCCCACAAAGGGGGGGCTTTGCCATAATCACCACGCTTGGCAGGCGGGTTGGCGATCGCAGTAGGGTGTTAAAATGCATAGAGATGGCTGCTTTCCATTCTCTAGTAAGTCCCTTAGTGTCTGTGTGGTGCCGGACGTAAAGAATACCACTCCCCTATTTCTTCCCGTGGTTGTCGTAGTATCGTGTAAACGAAGCAAAAGGAGTATGTAAGGATCGTAGCAGGTGGTGTTCTGTTGTTTCTGCTTAGCCCCTTGGGACGAAGGCGTGAGTTTATAATTATAGCGTATTATAGTGTTATAATTTAGTATTTTCTCTAAATCAGAGCACCCGTCATCTTATCTCTTCACGACCCTTGGTTGACTGGTACAGAATGCCTAAGGCATAAAGGCTTCTACATACCGGCGCGACTAGTCGCGCGACGTGACACGACACAAAGGCACCGCTCGTCCTGCGACACGCGGGGCCTTTGTGCCGTGTCGCGTCGCGCGACAAGTCGCGCCGGTATGTAGAAGCCTTTAAGTCCGCCTTTGTACCTTATTGAGTGCGAGAACTTTAAATAAATTAATAAATGGACCCAATACTAAAAGTAAACATTTTTATATCTCCAAGCAGTTGTAAACCGTTTTTCTTCTTTTTTTTGTTTCTGCAGGTTGCTACTTTAGTAGTTCTTTCTACCTGCCGCTTTGCCATAAAGTAAACTAAAAACTTTATCTTGCTCTCTCTTTTTTCTTCCGACTAGACTATTTGCCGTGACTTTCCAGATTATCTGGCTTTTAAAAATACATAGTCAAACGATTATTTCAATGGTGGTATTTTTTTATGTATATTTTGGTCTCAAAATGGAATAAGTTTGAATGATTTTTTATAAATAAAATAAAATAATAATAGCCTTTATGAACTAAGGAAGTTTAAACATCACTCATGCAAAATAAATCGAGGTATTCCACTCAGAGCACTGATTTCAACAGCCCTTGTCCGATCCGCACTTGCATGTCGATTCTGTAAAAATCTCACCGTGAAATCTTGCGTGATGTGAGCTGTCAGTGTCATCTCACTGGTGCTAGGGATTGACCAAGCATTATATTTACAATCATAATCGAGATTTTAATAATATTTTTGTATGCTAATTCTGCTGATCATTTTATATTATTTCAAAGCGAGTATTTAAGTGTCTAAACATTACTAATTAGGAGGTTTTTAAATAAAGTGGCCTATCAGAAATTCAGTCAGTAACTCAATTTCTTTAAGTTCCTTTTTTTTCCTAGGCTAGCCCAACATTACTATGTTTAGACACTTAAATACCAGCTTTGAAATAATATAAAATCTCGATTATGATTGTAAAAGTAATCCTTGGTCCATCCCTAGCATCAGGTGGGATGACACTAACAGCTCACTCCACGCTCACTTCACTCAAATTTTCACGGTGAGATGGTTACAGAATAGCACTGCTGAGCACTTCCACTAACCGCACTGAAACAAAATGTTATCAACAACTGTATCTCTTCTTCCTTCCTCAGTGTGACTTTTGATAAAGGCTCTGCCCCAACCCTGTCCATGTGTCTGTTCTACAATGATTTGTACAAGTACAAAAAAAAGCAATTTTGTTTTACAGGTACTTTTAAGCTTCAAGCACTTAACTTCACACTCGTTGGCGCTTAGCTCAGCTAGATATTTCTATTACTTTGACTATATTGATTCAGATTTTATTTTCTTACAAAGATATTCTTTGACTCCTCACATCTTATGTTATTTGTCAAGATGCTTATACATTTTCGTTTGGACAAAAATAGCGATTGTAATGTTTTTGGTATAAATTTTAAACGTGCTATTTACTAATATACTAAATTATCTCGGAAGATCTCAGCGCACTGGGCAAGGGGATACTATAGTTAAAAAGAAAACATAACGCATACTCTGGTGTTTTATTAGCTCTTTGTGTAGAGTCAGGAAAATAAATTGTTTATTAAATTGACATATTATTATTTTTATATTTTTGGTTTTGAATACTAGGCTTTTAGCATTTTTTTTTCTCATTTTTATTTCTGGATAATTTTTACATCGCAGTCTTAAAATATGATTTTAATTGGCTACTTTGTATTAGAGTCATTAGAGTGTATATTTAGTCAATTTTTATTTTATTTTTGTAAAGTGTGTCTTGTTTGTGCAGAATAAATATTTTTTCTTTCTTTCTTATTATTTATATTATGTTAATTTGCCAAGATATAGCCATCTCATACAACTGTCAAAGAATGCCAATCGTGATTTAAATAAACGGAAAATTTGATCATTGGTTATTAAAAAAACCTAACTTACCCTACAAGTCCATCATCCGACTAAGTTCAGCAGAAAAGCAGTTCCAGCATTATCTATATTAAAAGTACCACAAATTTTAGACATCAGAATCGAATTTTCGGCTTCAGTTAAACAGGCATTCGCTCTCTTAACTTACAACAAAGTTGCTTCGCTCAACCCTCTACCTGTTGTTCTGCGGTGATCTTCAACTTTGTAATACTATTTACAATTAGTGTTAGAAACAGTTGAGTTTAGCGTTGTCCGTGTTGATACCGCCCCCCGGTAGGTTTATTTAGACGACATCCAAGTTGCGAACGATTACTTTAAAGTTAGCTTTTTAGATGAAGGCTTAAGTTACGCGTTTTTAAAGTTATTTTTAGTGTAGCAGACGCAACACAAATGTAAGGCTTACTGTCCACGGTTGCGTCATTTGACGAATGCACGCAACCTACAGATGATGATAGGCGTATTTTGCATACTTGTTATGTCCACGCTACCTACATGCAATCGTCAATCACGTTACAAAACTTCTCAGTTTTCTTTTAATTAGCATTTCAAAAGCAGGACTTTTCGTTGGGAAAATGTCAAGTGATGATGATAATGTGATTAAAGCATACAACTTTATTAGAAGACGACGAAACATTCCAACAAGTTTTTTTTTTTCTTCGGTTCCTTTATCGATACAGAACCTAGCCCTAAGCTATGGCACGCAGTTACTATAACACCCTGTATAATGCACACATTCTGGCGTGCTCGTATCAGCGCGTTAGGCAGATGAAACGGCGACTCGATTACTTTTTGTGATTTCTACAACTGAATTTTGTACATACCGGGACAAAATTGAATAGCAGACCTGAAAAATAGTCCGTCTATTGTTAAGAAAGCATAAATAATTTTGTCGTGCAAACGAAACGTTTCAGGAGTTATTCATTCAAAAATTGTTACTTGGAGAAAGCAGGCCGCCTTTGTAAAACATTTGTCATTATAATCACCCAAAGCTGCCGTCTGCGGTAATAAAATTATTTCACAGTAAACATTTTGAAAATTAAATTTTAAAGACTTCTCACTTGGAGTAATGGCTCGTTTTAAGTACGGACGTGACGTAATAAGTAAGCTCCCTGAAAACTTTGTAAGGTGTTGTTTTTTTTTTCGTTTTTGATGGCAGTTCGTGAGATTTGTGTAACTGGCACGATTTCGTAACCTAATTATTTATTAAAACTTTACATTAGTTAAAATAAACGTAAGCTAATCACAATAAATGTAGGTAGAAAAACTAACCAAATTGTTTTTTACTTACTTTCTGAAAATTATTATTATAACACTCAAATCAAATCAAAAATGTTTATTTGGTACAATATGCAATATTGGTTCCAGCATACCCTGCCATAGTATGTCGTACAAATATTTATAGACAAAAACAAAGCCCAATTAACTAAACTATTACTATTTTTTATAATTACTATTACTACTCCATCTAATACTTACTTAAGGGTTCTTACTCTTTCTTCCTACATAAGAAACCGCTGAAAATATCACTGAACGATTAATTTTAAACGTAAATACCTTTTTTATAAACATAATAATTAAACTATCTAAATTAACCTTTGAAATTGAAACTAAGACATATTAACATATTAACAAAAGATGGTTTCGTTGACTAATACTAAGAAAATTCGGTCTTATGTTTTTCCAAAAAGCAAACCACAACCAAAAGTAAATTAGCTTAGTTATATACAGCACTCGCTGTACATAAACTTGTAAACTTGTGTAGAAATATTAAGGAATTAAACTATGCTTACATTTCCAAGAATTTCGGAACAAAACAGTTTACAGAAAATAATTAGGCTACACTTCAGGATAACAAGACTTGTACTGTTTACACAAGATAACTTAGGTATTCTGAAAAGCCTGCGGCTTCGTCAAAGAAAAAACAGTCCATAATAAGGTTTTTGAATATCCCGATTTTACTGTCTGCATTAAATAATATCAGCCTCTGAAACTTCCGGTACAAAACAAGTAGGTGCCTCCAAATTTTATAAATTTAGCAATGAAACAGTCGTAGAAAATGAATGATTTGCCATAAATTGATGATTGCATTTTATATCATTAGAAAATTAAAGAGCAGGACAATGTTGCTCATTATTTTGAAGTAGGTTTTGTCACTTTTTACGATACCTTTCGGGAAAGCCGAAAACTATACAGAGAGTTGATTAAATCCACTTCGCCCAAACTTTTAGCATATTAAGAGTTAATATCAATATACCTACTAGTTTATTTTTTAATTAAAACATACATGGTAACACTAAAATATATATAGTATGTACAAGTTTAAAATAAAACAAATCAAAAAGGGTGGGGGGAGATCTCATTGGGCATCAAACAATTCGTCCGCATCGCTGTCAATGGGAAAAGTGCCCAAAAGGCTGGCAGCTTTGCCACGTGGAATGGAAATGCTGATTCTTTCGTCATATATACTAGTTAAGTATCCAAATATATTAGCACTAGCGACCCGCTCCTGCTTCTCTCGGTTTTAGTGACTATGAAAAACATCGACTTATTAAATATAGGTAAGCTAATGTATTATGCAAATAAACTTTCCGGAATTTATTCTCTAAATGATAGTGAAAACCGCTTAAAAATCCGTTGTGTAATTTACAACAACAACGCGGTCACACAAACAGGCATGTTATGTGACTTTAATTTATAATAAATGTCTATGTATATATAAATACATAGATAGAAGTAGCATTATTTAAGACCCACATTTTATTAGAGAATTAAAATTGCCGCCCCAATTTATACGCACAGCACTATTCCTTTACTACGGCGCGGTGCTACTAAAAACAAAATTAAAATGAACTACCTACCATGGCAATTCGTTCCCATCTCTAAACTCGAGTAATAAAATGTTAGAAACACAAAACCTCACTTCATTTTGCTACCCAATCCGTTTTACCTGCTAACGTGAAAATATATTTGTGCGTAGGGCTGGCACTACGAATTCTGAGCTGATTCATTAGAATACAATTATATTTTTTTAGCGAAATATAACAAGCTTCTTCTATGCTTGTTACATTTTGAGTCGGTGATTTCAGCCATCACCAGGATTCCTCACGACTTTTTTTTGGTTTAACAGAAGTACTGTTAAACCAAAAAAAAGTTAATTAAATACTAATGCATCCTATTTAGAAAATCATCTATACAGGGTTACTGGTAATTCGACGTATATCCGGCAGGGGCTGATAAGGGGGCCAAAATGCAACAAATTGAACCCCCCATATGTATGGCCGAAATTCAATAGTTTTCGAGATATTAGAATTTTAAGGGTTTTTCGATATTTACCCAAAATTTTACATTTCATTCCAAATTAAAAAAAAAACTACATATTTGAATGGGTACCATTAAAAATGATGTTGTAGCTGGCACTTCAATTAAGCTATGGACATAATTAAAACTACTTAATTTAACAAAATAATGAAAATAATGAGCGATATAAGAATAATATCTTACCAATATTTTCATTTTACGCTTCAAAAATGTTGTCTCGTCACAAAAAATTATATGACATTAATCGTACAAATAACTAAAACAACTTGCTTATCCTGTAAGCTTTCCAGAAAGGTATAAAAGTCAATTTTAAAATACATAATTCGTAGCATGGCATGTGTTTGAACCGGCGCGGGGAGAGAAATTATCTGTGTGTTTAGTTTATGATCCTCGCTAAAACAACCGATTTTCCTGGCGAAATTCTTCGCGATGGGGCGGGGTGTGAGGGCGGGATGTGCGGGCGGGGGAGTACACGGCGTCTGCTGCGCTCGCGTCGCCTTCCTTAGTAAGTTTTGACTCTCCGCCGCGCAAGCACGTGTGTTGTTATCTTGCTACCAATCTCTCATCCCGTTAATTTGTTATCGATCATTATTGTTAATTCTTGTTTCTCTTGTTATTCTTTTTGTTATCATTGTTATTTCGGATAACATGGCTTCGTATCCTAATAACGAATACGCAGACATAATGTTTTGTTATGGTTTTGCCGATGGAAACGCGGCTGCGGCTCGGCGAGAATACCAACGCCGCTTTCCCGATCGTCGACTTCCCCACGTTACTGTTTTCAGGAGCACCTATCGACGATTGTCTGAAACTGGCAGTGTTCAAAGAGCACAATTCAACGCTGGCAGACCTCGACGGTACACGGCTGACGAAGAGGACACCATTCTTCAGTGTTTTATTGATGACCCAAACATCTCAATGAACATTGTTGCAAGACAGCTCGGTATGTCCCAGTGGAAAGTGTGGTCGGTAGTACATCTATCAGGTAGACACCCGTACCATTATCAACCTGTTCAAACATTGCACGAGGGAGATCCTGCCAGGCGACTCGAATTTTCTCGGTTTATGTTAAACGCTGACGCTGACCAGGAACATTTCCTAAGAAATATTTTGTGGACGGACGAGTCAAAGTTTGACCGGGATGGAATAACGAATTACCATAACTTACATTTTTGGGCACCTAAAGCAGGCAGGAATCCAAAAAAACTAAAAGAAACTGCGTCGCAAATGAGATTTTCCCTGAACGTATGGATGGGTGTCGTTGATAATTATTTGGTGCGCCCTCATTTCTTGCCCCAAAATTTGAACGGCGAAAATTACGAGGAGTTTTTGAGAAACAACCTAGACGATTTGTTGGCGGATGTTCCCGAAGAAATAAAAAACAACCTCATGTTTCAACATGATGGTTGCCCAGCACATTACCGGATTACTGTCTGACAGTGGCTAGACGAGAGATATCCAAACCGATGGATTGGGAGGGGAGGGCCAATTCCGTGGCCAGCACGAAGCCCTGATATCACACCACTCGATTTTTACGTTTGGGGTCATATGAAGGCATTAGTTTATGTGACCCCAATAAATTCAGTCGAAGAACTTCGACAGCGAATAATAAACGCGGCGCAACAGATGAGAACAACGTTCACATCAAGAGTGACGAAAACCGAAGTTAGGAAGAGAATTCGAACCTGCATTCGTAATCGAGGGGCTCATTTTGAACAAGATGTGTAAAATTTGTAATAAAATTGGATGTACATTTTTTTATGCATTTTATTTCATACAAATACAAATGACCCTTTCTCTCCCCGCGCCGATTCAAACACATGCCTTGGCACGAATTATGTATTTTAAAATTGACTTTTATAGCTTTCTGGAAAGCTTACAGAATAAGCAAGTTGTTTTAGTTATTTGTACGATTAATGTCATATAAATTTTTGTGACGAGACAAAATTTTTGAAGCGTAAAATGAAAATATTGGTAAGATATTATTCTTATATCGCTCATTATTTTCATTATTTTGTTAAATTAAGTAGTTTTAGTTATGTCCATAGCTTAATTGAAGTGCCAGCTACAACATCATTTTTAATGGTACCCATTCAAATATGTAGTTTTTTTTTTATTTGGAATGAAATGTCAAATTTTGAGTAAATATCGAAAAACCCTTAAAATTCTAATATCTCGAAATCTATTGAATTTCGGCCATACATATGGGGGGTTCAATTTGTTGCATTTTGGCCCCCTTATCAGCCCCTGACGGATATACGTCGAATTACCAGTAACCCTGTATAACAACTCTTGGCAGGCAAATCAGCTGCTTGTATCAACTCTTATTATAAGCTCAAACTCAACTCAAACTCAAAGCATTTATTTCAAATAAACCACTTACAAGCACTTTTGAATTGTCAAGGGATCGGTCAGTCATAAATATGAAGCCAGTTGCCCATTCCAAAGCTTAGTAGGTACCTATGGAGACGAACGGGCAAGAAACTCCACGGACACTTTTTTAAATTAACATAAATTATGGTTACAAAATATTGGTTACATCATTCGTGTTGAAATTAAACATGTGAGAACGATGCAAAACGGTAAAAGCGTCCGTAACAAAAAGATTAAAAAAAAACAATTTAAAAATTAAATATTAAAATAAGCCAAGGCCGTTAATAGATGACCGTCCCTACTGATGGCGCCCGTTCACGAACATGACGATCTAATGATAATCCATGCGATTAGCACCATTCAGCTCAACCATTTTGAATAGAGCTAAATGATCCAACACACCCGCCACCATCAGCGAGACATTACAGTGAGCATGACATACTCTCAGCCGCCAGGGCACATTCAAGTCAATGAAAGACGTACCCAATAAATGGTAGCTTTATAGTAAGTACATAGTACTCACACATGTGCTATGCAATTATATAATACAAGAAGATTGAATTTAACAATGCAAAGCTAGTTTTTGAAATCTTCAGCAGGTCCAAAAGTATTTTCAAATGTTAATTAATTAGTTGTGGTTATGGAGCTGGACCAGCATTGAGCCAGGCATTTTTATCAGCGATGTAATCCCCCAAATTATAATGTGCCTGCTTTTTTTTTATGTATGGCATCTCGTAGGTGGCCTTGAGAGGCCGTGACTACTTAACCGGATTTGCCTGTGTCTGTCTTAAGGTGTGAGCTTAAAGCCTCCAGCCAGGGTGTAAAATATATATTAAAAATAAACGACTGCGCACTAAGGGCACCCCCTGTGCGGTACGGACCTCAGCTTAGGGCGTCTTTGGGGGATCACAAATTGGGGACGGGCTGGATCAAAGTTAGATCATGATTATTATCAGGGGTTACTATTAATGCTACGGCGCACTCAGCCTCGGCGCGGGCGGCTGGCGATTCGACGTGCAAGGGACGGGGGGGACATTTTAGTTGGGAAGTTCGCGTGATACCTCGGCGGCGAGGACGGAATGACGGTTTGTGTAATTTGTGCACTGTACTGGTGGCCCTATTGCTTTCCTGGAGGAGAGTAATGGGGTCATCTGGATCTGAGAGAAATGTGCCTGCTTGCATATTGTGCGTTTTATACAAGATTTGAATTTCTTCTCATTCAATTGAAGTATGTGGGGAGGAATTTTATTATAACATTTTAAACAGTACCCCATGAAAGATGAGTCTACTTTTGCCAGTCTGAAACCTGGTTGAGCTAATAGATCTCCACTTCTAGTTCTATAATTATGTCTTTCGCCTCTTTTACTAAAAAGATGTAATTTAAGTAACGAACGAACACTGTTAGAGCTAATGAGTATAGTATAAAATCAGTTTTTATTCTTCCTAATTAAAAAAAAAAATCTTCTTTTGTTTTTAATGTGCATTTCTTCTCGCGGTCTGTGGGAGTGATTTCGTGAAAAGGAACGGAAGTGTATAACAGGAAGTGACAGCATGAGCATGGAATAAGTTAGTACTTTTTAATAGCATGGAATTAGTAAGTACTATATAATAGCTTGGAATTAGTTTACTCATGGAATTATTAAGTACTATATATATAATAGATTGTATTTCTGTCGCTGCTCAACAATGTGAGATGTCAGATATTACACACATCATAGGCGACTAAACTGTAAGGCTTACTCATTTTTTTTTTTGACTATTTGACCATTGTCCTCATCATTTTGAAGAACATTTTAATATTAAGGTTTACTCACATACTTACATAACATCACGCCTATAATCCTCGACGGGTTAGGCAGAGGTGTACCTGTACTAGACCTACATTTCGCCAGTTATGTTTTTATCCCATGGAATAGGGCGAGCCTACTGCCATCTCTACCGTTCACAAATCCAGACTCCGGGCTAAGGAATTCCTGCTGGAAATGACCAATAACACTTTGCCCGACCTGGAAATAGAACCCAGGACCTCATGCTCAGCAGTATCACCAGTGACGATTAAAAAAGAAAAAGAAAAAAAAGTAGGTAGGTAGTGGGTAGTACTTTTTTTTTTAAGTATTCTATTCTATTCTATTAGATCAACGAGACACAATTTTTTTCTATATAAAACCAGAACGTATAAAAATAAAGTAATTTTCCCGAGCGTGACAACCATAGCAAGGTAAAGTCAAAGTTCGCCTAATACGTTCTTATTTATTACCTGTTTCTATCTATACAAGCAAGCCATGTCGAAAATGTAATAATTCAAAGGGTCTTACAAATTGCAACGAAGGACCATTACTATACTAGCTTGCCCCGAGGCGATGTCCGTGAAAAACAAATGTTATCCCTTTTTACTCCATTAGGTATCGTGGAGAATCCCTTTTTGGCAGGTGCTTACGTAACGGAAACTAGTTTTATGCTTTTTCTTTTGCGATTTCCCGTATTATTCGTTTTTTTTAATTTTGTATTTGTTGCATTTTTCTTGATTTATTTACAAGATAGATGATGAACTTGTCATTTGAAGACATACAATTTATTATTCTTCTGTAGCCAATCGTAGATACTGATGTTAATTGTGTTGCTTAAATATATTGCCAACTTGCTCTGCCGGTCTGCCCTTTATGAAAACTGTGCAATACAGTAGTAATAGATTTCAATATTACTACCTAAGAATGAAGACGATATTTTGAACGTCAAATCAATATCCCTTCTCAAAAAGAAGCTTTAGTTTGAGCCAAATTTTATTACGAAATCCTTTACAGACACTTGAAAACAATAGAGCATTACATTCAGATGTAAGGATAAGTAATTAATTATTTTATGATTGAGTTCAGTGTTCGGACGACCTTCATAATATTTTAATAATTTGCATGTCATGCAGTAGTCATTTAAAAAATGTATTTGATTTGTTTATCGGTTGTGTATCTGTGAGTGCCGTGTGGTGCCGGACGTAAATAGCACCATCCAATTTTTTCCCGTAGGTGTCGTAAAAGGCAACTAAGGGTCTTACTAGAGAATGTACAGCAGCGTTCTCTATGCATTTTAACACCATACTGCGATCGCCAACCCGCCTGCCAAGCGTAGCGATTATGCAGCTCCCATATTGGGGGAGGCTTATGTCCAGCAGTGGACGTCTTTCAGCTGGAATGATGATGATGAACGGTTGTGTTTCTACTGAGAACTGAGAATAGGATGCGGCATATGACAACATACACACTCGCCGATAAACAGTCTTATAGTCAAAGTTATCAAACATCGACTAAATTAGTCATACTAAAACAAAAACTGCCTCATCGGTGTACTGCTACTGCTAAGCTCGGATTGGATTTTCGTATCAGAAATTTCTCACTAGCAGTCCGGATTTATGGCAATAGGCTCGCTCCCTATTAAATGGAGACTGCAGTGAGAATGGAGAATTAAATGGGACATTAACATAACTGGCGAAATGTGGTTGTACTATAAGGAACACCTCGACGAACTGTAGGCGGCTGCACTTATATAAACCTTAGCTGGGTTAGGTACCAAGATCATATAGTACGAGCACAATTCCTAGACGACATTTTAATTATAATAGAAGATGAATAAAAAACTATATTAAAATTCTATTTTATGTTATTTTAGACATCCTTTC
The DNA here is from genome assembly GCA_948098905.1 of Tiliacea aurago. NCBI lineage: Eukaryota > Metazoa > Arthropoda > Insecta > Lepidoptera > Noctuidae > Tiliacea > Tiliacea aurago. The sequence goes on along the minus strand of OX402579.1, from coordinate 3,570,821 downwards.
CATAACTCTATCCATATCTTTTATCTACCTATGACTTCAAGTTATTGACGTTCTTTCATAATTATTATTTTTAAAACATTTTCTACTAAATATAATAAACATTATTGACAAAATCCCCAGAATTTTCAGTGAAAGGTTGATAATATAGAAGCTATTCATTGACACCACTTTCATCTTTTTACACCTAGGCCCAAGATTCTATGTAATCGTTTCCTCTCCTTTGGCACATAGTTATTATGACGTAAGCATCCGCTAAGAAGGGGTTTTGGAAATTCGACCTTTAAGGGGGTAAAAAATAGCGATTTTGTTTGTATCATCATCATCATTGAAGCCTAAAGTTAGTTAAGCGATTGACTACTGCGCTGCGTGTCGCGGGTTTGATTCCCGCACGGAACAAATATTTGTATGACCTACAAGTAGTTGTTTCGGGTCTGGCTGTTTGTGTATGTGAATTTAAATGTTTGTAAACGCACCCACAATACAGGAGAAATTCCTAGTGTGGGGCAACGTTTTAAAAAAAAATAAAAAAAAAAATAGGCCTCCCCCAAAGAGGGGGAAGGGGGGTTGCCACAATCGCCATGCTTGGCAGGCGGGTTGGCGATCGCAGTATGGTGTTAAAATGCATAGAGAACGCTGCTGCCCATTCTATAGTAAGTCCCTTATTCGCCTTTTACGACACCCACGGGAAGAAATAGGGAAGTGCTATTCTATTCGTCCGGAACCACACAGACAGCGTGATATCATGTTATGTTAAAACCGAAATATTTTGATTCTGGTTGTGTATCATGTACAGTCCAACGGCTAGACACCAAAATGATGAACGAGATGACTTAGCTTCATAAGCTTCCTCCTCAATTCTGTCATACTTCTCACAAAATTTAAATTAAAGACTATCCAGCGAACCATTTCCTCCATAATTATTTGTTACCGCATGATTTTCCTGATAACAAGAGTGACGTGTGCAATCAATTATACGCCGTATTACTTACATTATAAACACGAAATTGGCATGTTAAATGGTGGAGCTGTTAATTGTCGTTGCGTACGTAAATTTGGTAACATATTCATAGCGTTGGTGATGGATTATGGGTACTTATACAATATTGAAGTATGGCGATGTTTTGAGCGTGATATCTTCATTGGTCGTAAATGTGAATAACTTTATAATTAGACGCTAAATATATGTATGAAATTTCCAACGTCCGCGGCTTTAAGTACATCTTTTCACAGCAGGCAAAGGACTACAAAAAAACCAGCTAAGTGCGTGTCGGACCACGCACAATTAAGGGTTCCGTAGTTAAGATGAATTTATCCCAAGAACAAAATCAACATTGTAGTTGAAAGACATGTTCCCTCAGTTACCGCTGAAAAGCAAACCTTTGGTTACCTTTGCATCCAAAACTGTATTTTATACTATAAATTTTCTCTTTTTGTAAAAATCTTAGAATATCTTTATTCTTTGACATTTTCATCATAAATTGTCATCTGTCAGATTTATTTTTCTTTAATAAAAAGCTAACATGATAAGACCAAGTATACACGGCAAAATTGTTGTGATAGGGCTAGGTTCTTATTGTTAGCCGTTTTATTGGTTCTAGAAACAAACATGAAGTAATTTGAATTATGTTTGAATTGTGTAACACATTCCAGAATGTTGGACAGAAACTATAAAAGCGGCCATCAGTCCTGACAAATTTTCAGTTTACCTCAGTTTGTCCTCAGTTTATGGCAGTTTGCCCTTAGTTTACGGCAGTTGGTCCTCAGTTTGCGCTCAGTTTACGGTAGGTTGTTATAAGATCATATGAACTGAATCTACTCAATACAATAATTTTAAAAACTAAACGTGTGTGAATTTTGCAACCGTTGCCTCTTGTTTATGAAAATTCTGAAAAGCATTTCCTCCTATGGACGGGGATGTTGACAACCTCTTCCTAATCCAGTTCGACGCAAGACAGTGTAGCCCCATCCCCGTCCTGCTCCAGTACTGCCTTCCGATCTTCCTGCCATTCGATTATCCCGAACTGGGCGAAATTGCAACCGACCTGGAACTCCTATTTATACAAACTTTTACCCCCTTATTACAAAGTTTATCTTCAGACCCAGGTTTAAAACATGGAGCCATTATTGAATTTCAAATTTTATTCCGACTATGGTAAAGTCCCTAAACACAAAACTGACAACAGTACCGAACTAAGTTTTCAGTTTTGTACGAGTATAAAGAACGGTATTTCAATCACTGTTACGTTCTTTTTATAAAAACTGGCTCCATGGTTTAAGCCATGTCAAAATATAAATCTTGTTTTGTAATAAAGCGGTTTATGTTTATCTAGCTTTTTTTAAATAACACGTGACTTACAACTAGACTCAAACTCAAACCGCCTTATTACAAAACAAGATTTATATTTTGACATGGCTTAAACCATGGAGGCAGTTTTTGTAATAAGAACGTAACAGTGATTGAAATATCGTTCTTTATACAAAACTGAAAACTTAATTCGGTACTAAGTTGTCAGTTTTGTGTTTAGGAACTTTACCACAGTCGGCATAAAGTTCGAAATTCAATAATGGCTCCATGTTTTAAACCTGGGTCTGAATATAAACCTTGTTTTGTAATAAGGGGGAAAGCATTTATTTCAACTAAATCAATTACAGGCACTTTTGAATTGTCATGAGTCAGTTAGTCACAAAGTTGAAGCTGTTTGCCCATTCCTAAACGTAGATCTCTATTCAGAAGAACAGGCAAGAAACTCCAAGGACACTCTTTTAAATCAAGATATTACAAAATACTGGGTACCTTATTCTTGTCGCTTCTATATGTGAGAACAATGTACAAAATTAATTATTTAAAAACAATTACAAAATATAAAAAAGCCTCTAAAGAGGCTAATCGTAACATTACAGTGCATAATCGTTATTTTAGTCAAAGCTCCTGCTATTTGACTGCTGATTCTGGTTAGTCTGGAATCCATCCTTAGCGTAATTAGAAACAGATGCAGATTATATATTTAAAAATTTACTAAGAGATAACGCACAGCCTAAAGTGCTGGGTCTAGAAGATTACATTCTGCACAGGAGTTCTTTTTATAACGAAAGCCAGCACTTATGAAAGAGTTTTTGGAACGGTTTTTTATTTATTTTTTATTTGTGATCTGTGCGAGTCCCAATAAATGCTTTTTCTTTCTTTCTTTCTTATGTCCGCAACTTTTTTTTTTTAATAAGGGACGAAAGTTTGTATGGATGTTCGTCATTCTTGCCGATAGAAATGTCATCAGGCATACAGCTTGTTTTGTTATAAATGACGTAAGAGCGAAGACTGGGCATACAAATTAAACGTGTTAACGGTAAGTTCGTGGCTTCGAACCCAAGCAGGCATTTTACTTTTTGTACATAATTTCATCACCACTGCTCCCAAAACGGTTAAGGAAAACATCGTGAGGAAACCGGCATGTCCTAGAACCAAATCCACCACACACTGGGCCCGCGTGGTGGATTACAGCCCAGTCCCTCCCAAAGAGAGAAGGTCTATGTCCCAGCAAGGAACATTATAGGCTGATTATGATGATGATGAATGGTAAATTACTGCCAAGCTTTTGATATAATGATATAATCTATAAATCGGTGCAACATAATGAGGTTAGATAACTTAAAACTAACCTGAAACCTTCAATAACTTTTAGAGGCATGAGAAACAGGGTGTAAAGTTCACTCATCCTCCATAGAAAAGGGAGGATCCTTCGACCAGACGGGTGTTGTGTCTGGTGGGCAACTGCCCGACGGTTGATGTCGGGATGTTGTGTATTATGCTAGTCGCGCGGTAAACTCTGCTTGCGCGATGCAGGATGTTGCGTGACGTCAGTGTAATGCGTTGTTCGCATGTGGCGATGTTGATGCCGCTACAAACTTAACCAAATCTATTAGCCAAACAATATGTGTTTCATAAAATGTTTTATTCACCGATTTCCCAGGAAATACCAAAAAATATACAATTTACGCTTCAAATCAAGAATCCATTTGAACTCTGTCAACAATTCATCAATTACATCCAACCATAGCCAAACAAAGCACTTATCACCCGAATAAAGCGAAATAAAAAAACACGGGTTAAAAACACGAAGGGATATTAATTCCCTTGTACTAAACGCTATACATTTGTTCACGAAGATATATGATCAAAGGAACAAAGGTGCGTTCGGCCATATTAATTTAAGGCCATATATCATAACAATATGTTTTCAGCCAACGTTGACTTTCGAGTGCGGATAGCCATTATTGTACGTGGCATTTAAATTTCGAACAAGGGTCAGTGTCATATTAAAAAAATATAAGGCCATTGTCGTTTTTGTTGTGGCAACATTGATCGATATTCTCTATGGTCACAGTTTTGATTATCCTTCCTTACACAGTAACTATGGAGCTAAAGATGCTTATGGAGTTACTAAATCGGTGATAATATTTTAAGTTACAAAAACGGGTTGTAGAATTACCTACCTATCTCTTAGATTTGTTTTAAGTTTCTAGTAAAGTCAACAAAAATAAGACGTGCTGTTTAGAGCAATGGTTCCCAAAATTGACTGGACCGCGTCTCACCTAACAAAAAGTTCCAAATTCAGGAGTCGCCTCTTGGTTTTCATGAAGGAAAAATGGGCATAACTACGAAGGACTGTTCCAACAAGAAACAAAAAACATTCAGTTCCAATTCAATGGTAATATTTGAATACAAGGAGTGCTCTTTTTTTTTAATGAGAAGGATTTATTTGTTTCCTATTTTTTTTGTCTTTACAGCCTTAGCATCAACTTCAGTTTTAGTTACTTTTAATCGCAATGAGTTTGATAAGCCCAATTTATTTCGGTGCGTTCCGTCACCCCCCTCCACCCGCGCATACGACGAAAATTACAGACCGACACCCTGCGCTGCGATTGCCGTCCGTCACCGTCAGTGGTCGCCCGCCCGTTGGCCCGAATGGTCGATTTGTCGTCCTTATTTAGGTAACTACTGGTTTAAAGCATTAGATGCTTATGTCCGCAACTATTCAAATGATCCGTACATACATTAATCAGCCTTTAACGTTCCCACTGCTGGGACACTGGCCTCCTCTCTTTGAGAGGGAGTGGGCCGTAATCCACCACGCGGGCCCAGTGCGGATTGGTAGATGTCACATGACTTCGAATTTTTAGTTCTAGGACATGCCCGTTTCCTCACGATGTTTTCCTTCACCGTTTTGAGAGCAGTGGTGATGAAAATAATTTACACAAAGTAAAGCGCATGTCTGGGTTCGAACCCACGACCTACAACTCGTAAGTCGAGGCCGTTACCACTGGGCCGCCACCGCTCACGTTCCGTACATGATTATATCGAAATATAATGCACGTGTCCTGAAAACTTTTAAAACTGTAAGATATTCCAACCTTTATTCATGGTTCGGCTGTGGTCTACCAACAAACTCTATTTAGTTCTACAACCTAACCTTCATCATCTGCCCAGCCTTTTTCCAACTTTGTTAGGGTCGGCTTCCAGTCCAACCAGATGCAGCTGAATACCAGTATTTTACATGGAGCGTCTGCGTATCTGACCTCCACAACCCAGTAATTGGGTAATAATAGATACCCCTTATTAAGACTGGTTGTCAGACTTTTGAGCTTCTGACGACCCGTAAAGACTGTCAAAGATCCACGAATGACAGTCGGGACCAACGGCTTAACGTACTTTCTGAGGACACAGGAGGAACAGACAGCTGTGCTGCTAGGGAATTTGTTGCGCCACTTCTTCTTCCCAGCTAAAGCACTAGGAAGTGGTGAAGGGTGGGCGTTTTTGGGGGACTATCTCATGCAATTTTTGACGTTCGAAAAGTGCTGATTCTCAGCCTAGTTTGAATAAATGACTTTTGATTTTGATTTTAAGGCACGGAGGGGTCTCAGTATGTTATGATGACACTCATCCATGAACTTCTACAACCTAATGATTTTTCTATTATTCCGCTTCATTGCTACTCCAACACCATTACCAAAATAGAAGGTATTCCCTTGGAATTAAGGATTACGTATAACAGTTTACACTAATGAACAAGAACACTGAAACATCATTTTAATGCTCGAAATGAACGAAACCACTCAACTTGATAGCACCCTTTACGAGGATTCTGAAACAATATGGCTAGACTATAATTAAAAATATTTAGGAGTTGTATGCGTATTATGCTTCGGTCACATAGGTACGTTCAAAAGTTAGTCAGGTTAAAATAAAAGCGAATTTGGTAGCCGAGGTTATTAATATTTCTACAGTATTGTAGAGGCTAGCGCACACTGCCTCTCCCCCGTTATCGTATGCTAGCGGACTCCGGCGCATACCATCGCATGTCTTCGCATCCCGCCGCATGCCGTAGCGACCTCTCAAGAGAAAGACAGGAATCCCCTTTGATCGACTACGGAGCATTCCATAGTAGGTCTCTGAGCTTTGGAAAATATAATGTTGTTACCATTTTATACGTCGACCCACCGTCCACCGATATGCGTTGGGCTTAACAGACTCTTTATGTATTCAGCTACTACACAACGGAGTTTGAACGAAAATTGATTCTGGTTCAAGTGAAAATAAAAATGTTGGTTACAATATGCCCCTGTAACCAACCTTTACAGCAGGTCTTATGGGAGCAGGAGGCAGATTATTGGAGCAGGAGACAGATTATTGGAGCAGAAGGCACGGTATTCGGGCAGATGATCTTAACGTAACCAGCTTTTATAAATATATAATTTGTGAAACTCAAAATGAGGAATTTATGCTGAACCTATTGGCCAATTTTAGTCATACTCATTTTACGTCGATTGTGACGAAAAACTTACAATGTTGTGAGCAATTCAAAGAAACGGACTTTTTGTGATTAATTTTGAATGACGCAAATGTCGCTGAGTTTAGCCCTTCACTACCTCACCCTCCTCAGGCGTTGCATAAACAGTATTTGATGGGTCACTCAGTTCATTACTCTGTAAGTATCGTTATTAATTTCGTATGAGCTCAATGTATGTAGTTGGCATATTGTTCTCGCAACTTCATCTCATTAAATATCTGCTCGTTCGCGAAATTGTGGCGTATAAAATTTGATGAGCCGTTCATTTTTTATGCAATATAAGTAAATATTTTAATGGTTTCGACTTATAACGTTCACGTTCAAAAGTTTCGGTGTGTTGTACGTCAGTTTGACCTTTGCTGTTCAAACGTTTGAGAATAATTTAAATAGTTTGACAATAACTTTTAATGGTTTAATATTCGAAAGTGTTTTTTTTTTGTTGGAGTATACGTCGTTTAATGTGGCGCTTGGAAAATTACTAATAACGGCTATAATATGGCATACTTGTGGCAGCATTTTGAACTATTTAGTAGAAGGTTTGGAAGGTTTGATTAGCTTCTGCGGTTTTGAGCCGCGGGTCCTATTAGTTTTTGTACTCGTTCAACAAATGTTTGGCAAAACCGAGAGACACACAATATTTTTTTAAATTTACAATTAGTTTTTTCTTTGTCATCTCTAAAAGTCAGTAGACTGTAGTCACCGCAAAAGTTTAATATAAATCTCTTTCAGTTTACTTTTATTAGCATAGTAAAATGCACAGGTGCACTTGTCATAAATACAAGAGTTTTTACTGTCCACTTATAAGAAAACTTACACTAATCTCCTTGCAAGACACAACCTCACTAGATAGATATTTATCGTGAAAACCTAGTGAGCAACAATGGTGTTCAATTCTTGGCTTTTCTCTGTATGAAAATTCCTTTGCTCTTTTGGATTTGCAGTTGGCAAGTAGGTACTTATTAATTGTGTGAAATTAGTTGCGACCAAGTCTGCCAGCATTATTAAAAAAAAAAATGTTTATTTCAATTACAAAGGACATAGAATGTGTTGTTGGAGATCACCTTTTAAGCAAGGAATTGCTTGTGTTAAGAGACTCCGCGCTTCCACTTATCATTATCTTATATGCAATTGAAATGTAGACAATGTACTATGCAAAATTAAAAATAAAAGGTAAAAGGTAACTTAAAATTATACAAACAGCACAGTAAATAAATGATTGATATGCCTAGAACAGGGCCAAAACGCGCGAATACGTGTGATATGTGTGAGTATGGGTGAGAGTGTGAAGAGTGAGGGTGTGTAGTGTGTGAGATATAATTAGCTTATTTTAGTCTATATATTAACAAAACTCTCCTAATATTATAAATACGAAAGTGTGTTTGTTTGTTTGATTGTTTATTTACAACTGAAAACAGGTTATATAAAACATTAGTTTTTGTTCATACTAAACCTGAAAAGGGGTCATTGTACTCATTATTTTTTAACAACTTTTTCTATGGGACCAACCTCGAAATCACGAAAAAAAAATCAGTTGTTCCATACATTTTGTCGATTTAAGTGAACACAAATGTATAGAAAAGCAAATTTTTTTTTTTGCGATTTCAAGGTTGGTCCCATAGAAAAAAAAAATCAGAATGATGAGTACAATGACCCCTTTTCGGGTTTAGTTTAAACAAAAACTAATGTTGTATATATTCAGTGTAGTAAGAATCAAAATAAGCGTAGACAGCAAATTCAGCCAGATTGGTGATCAGAGTGTGATCAGTGTGATGTGAGAATAGAATTCTTGGGCAAATAGTAAAAGTATTCCGTTTGAAACCCGTTGTTGAAAGTGAAGAGAAGTAATGGTTTAACTTAACAAACAACCCATAAGCATAGCTCATTTAAATCCTCTTTTACACAGTCCTTTGTTAAGTAACTTGGTGATTTATTTTGGACTCCCAAAAGGCTAGAACATAAGTAACTACTCTAAACTTGGAACAAAAATACCTTCTCTCGTTGCACTCACCTATTCTCTTGTTTGAGTTTACGGGCTTGTCCGTCCATTACCGTAAATTCTAATTTATCGAGTCCCTCATGACTACATAGCAGCTATTAGCTGTTATATAAAAAGTAAGTGTTTGTTTTGAGAAAATTATATATTTATTAGACTTTTTGTCTTCGAATTATTAAAGTTTTTCAAAATAAAAATTTTAATGTAGGTACATATTTTAAGGGAAAATTAAATGTTAGGCAGTAAATAAATACTTTAGAACCAAAACAAGGCCAATATTTATGAAGTTTCGCAAATTAACAACAAGCTACGTTTTTACGTAGCGGTGACGCAACACCTCGTTGTTTGGCATCGGATATTATTCAAAACAAATTCCTTACCACTACGAAACAAAAATTTGTTGAAAGAGACGACAACACTCTGATTGATACAATTTTGTACAAAAAATAGTTCCATCTAGTATGATTATTACATTACTAGCTATTGCCTCATATTGCCGAACCCAAGTGTGCTATCCATAGACCAAAAACGTATGATCCAAATCTATTTAGCCAATATAGCGTAAACAAGTAACAGACAAACATGCACACCATTTTGTCTAGCATAAGCATAGCATAATCAGCCTATAATGTTCCCACTGCTGGGACACAGGCCTCCTCTTTTTTCGAGAGGGAGTGGGCAATAATCTACCACGCTCGCCCAGTGCGGGTTGGTAGATGTCACATGTCTTCGAATTTTTGGTTCTAGGACATGCCGGTTTCCTCACGATGTTTCCTTCACCGTTTTGAGAGCAGTGGTGATGAAATTATTTACACAAAGTAAAGCGCCTGGCTAACTTTGTCTATTTTTTTATCTATATTCTCTAATTTTATTTTATTTTATTCAGCCAATATGGCGTAAAAAAGTAACAGACGGCCATGCACAACATTTTGTCTAATTTTATCTAAGTTTGTCTAATTTTTTTATCTTTGTTTCTCTAGTTTTATTTGATTTTATATAATTTTATCTAATTTTGTCTTATTGTATGTAATAGTTTTACATACAATTAGACAAAATTAGATAACATTTTAAGATTGTATGTGTAATTACTATTATTGACCGATAACTTTTATGTGTGGTGCAAACTGTAAATGTAAGTTGGTTATTATTAAATAAATAAAGAGTTACTATCGCATTTATAATATTAGTAAAGATTTTATACTCCTCTTTAAATAACCCTCAAACAACCTTCAGAGACAGAAGACAAAAAATACAAACACCAAATGGTCCCCACAATATTGCAATAGATACGAAAGAAAATCCAGCGCTTTGCTTCATCAGATATCTCTGGGTGAAGTTTGAATCGAGTTTCCTCCACGCAAGAGGTCAAAGGAATACTTTCCTTGTAAAATGCAACTGTTACCGATCGCAAGGTCGCGAACTGTTCGTTTTGTATCGATATGGCATTTATTGCGTTTTATTTTATGAGGATTCTTGTTTGTTTCTTTTTATCGATACATGGTCTGGACTTTGTGTGTGTGTGTGGATTTGTTTTGTAATGTGAAATTAAATCAACATCATCATTTCAGCCGAAAGACGATCACTGCTGGATATAGGCCTCCCCCGAAAAGGGGGGGGGGGATTTACCATAATCGCCACGCTTGGCAGGCGGGTTGGCGATCGCAGTATATTTTTAAAAATGCATAGAGAACGCCGCTGCCCATTCTCTAGTAAGTCCCTTAGTCGCCTTTTACGACACCCATGGGAAGAAATGGGATGGCGCTATTCTTTACGTCCGGCACCAAACGGGGATCCGTTTGGTGCCGGACGTAAAGAGTGTATTTATGGACCATGTGGTCTGCAATAAAGATTTTTATTTATTTATTTATTACTAAGTCCTAAATGGGGATTCCATACACAGAATAAGGAATATTATTTAGCACTGGGAATTGAGCAAGAAAACTAGAAGCAATTTGATTTAGGTTATTATAGATATGGATCTGTTTGGTGCCGGACGTAAAGAATAGCACTCCCCTATTTCTTCCCATGGATGTCGTAAAAGGCGACTAAGGGACTTACTAAAGAATAGGCAGCAGCGGTCTCTATGCATTTTAACACCATACTGCGATCGCCAACCCGCCTGCCAAGCGTGGTGATTATGGCAAACCACCCCCTTTGGGGGAGGCCTATGTCCAGTAGTGGACGTCTTTCGGTTGAAATCATGATGATGATGATGAATTTAATATGTAAAAAAACGCAGTAATGATAGATTCAGAATTGGAGTAAATATGTATGCAAGTGTAAGCCTGTACCTGTAACATCAAATGAAATAGAATACAGTGAAAAAAATGTGTCTATTGCCGTATAAAAAGCCGTTTGGAACTTAAAACTGCATTGCTCATAAACAGACTTGGAACGGGAACGCCAAAAGGCGCGTCTCTTGGTGTAAGTAACTACGTCTCTTTCAGCAATATGGAATCTTTTTGAGTAAATTCGCTTGTTTTTACATGATTGCCCAAAAAGGAGTGTAATGTGTTTAGGGTTCATGTATGTACTCGTTTGTATCTATGTGAGTTTCATTGTGCCACCATAGATTTTAAACGCCTGAACAGATTTAGATGTATGGGGTATCATTGGAATCCTTACATCATCCCTAGTGACATAGGCTATAAATATAATATACCTTTTAGATTAAAAAGTGTCCCACTGAACGATGCAATGATAATTTTATTTATTTGTGTAGTCAGCGAGTAAATGAGTGACCTTTCTCTTTGATTAACTAATACAACTTGTTTTATGTATTTATACTCGTACAGTTCGTTTTTTGGCAGGGCGTAGGGTTTAATTTTTTCTTTATTTTTTTTTTTATTTCACATTCCAATAAATGTGACATGATTTTGTTGTCCAGATTTGATAAATAGTGTCAAAGGTACTGAAGAAACAGCCTATATACGAACTGATGGGAAAAAAGTCTTTAATAAAATAAAATAAATTAATAGGCCTTGACGGAATGTAAGTCGTTGCTATTGTAACCAAATAACTCTAAAAAGTTACTACAACGGTTTGAAATAAAACGGGGACAGCGAAAAATTATCAAAAAAGCTACGCGATCCGAATGTGGGGTTCGTAAACAGTCGTGTACGATCGTCACGTGACCACGCTTGTCCCCTGAGGCAAGTCACTGGAACTGCCGGTTTGTCACCAACGCATGGTAGAAATCGAAGCAGAAGTACCAGGAAACTTGCAATTACAGACACAACTTTTTACGCAAATTATAACGCAACGCTTTGTTATTATCTATTGCAATGATTTCAAAAATTTGTGAAAATGGATGCTGTTGAATTGAAAAAAAATCGTTAAATAATTACAATCATAGTTACGAAATTAGGATGCCAAAAAACACAAGGTCAGCGAAGCTTATAATCAGAGCAACTCGAACTAACCAAGACCCATTTTCTTAAGAAATTACAAAATTAACAAATGTTCACGCTAGGCTGTTTTATAAACTGCCAAGGTTGCTTGCTAGTTTTTACGAAAGGAATATCGTGGCACTGGCACATCTGAAGGAACACGGGTGGGTTTTAGTCAGTAAAAGTCTAGCGGGAGAAGTTATTTGATAATTTCCCACCCAAAAAAAGGGCTGTTTATTAAAGCAGAAAATGTGTTAAAAATACATGTAAAATGCCGCTTGTCATCTCACTGATTCTACTAAAGTTTTGCGATTAGAATAAAAGTCATTAAGCTTTTACTTAACAATGCGAAGTCTAAAATGTACCTTCTGAGCTTTTTTCTTTGTGACCAACGCAGGTGGCTTCATGTCATGACCCAAAAACAATTACATGACGTAACTAGAAAGATAATTTTGTTAGTGACAAAACACAAGGGCGATGTCCTTTGTGTATTAATGTTAAAATTACACGTTTTCTTGTCTATTTAAATAAATGACTGTAATTTTTTTTGTTATGTTTGTAGTTTTGAACCGAGTGTGTGATAAATGTCATGTTTTTAAATATGTTCGTTGAATTGCATTTCCAAACTAATCGTACGGGTTTTTTAAGTCGACGCTTTAAGGCTTCTACAAAACGGTGCGACACGCGACGCGCCACAAAGGCCCCGCGTGTCGCGCGACGAGCGCGTCACGCTTGTCTGTTCAATTAACCCTACATCGCATGGTATGACAGATCTGGGTCATATGCTATTAAACCTCTCATTATAATAATTTAAGCCAAAAGACGTCCACTGCTGGACATAGGCCTCCCCCAACTGTCTATTTCAAATTATATTTTTTTAATTTTATGTTATTATTTTAACTTGTATTTAGAATGGGGTTGCTAGCAAAAAGTAGCGTAGTCGTCATTATAAAGTGATACCTCTGCCTTCCCTCTACTTTATAAGCGCGAAATGTTACACTACACTGCACTAAATAACCATTCCGTTAAATTATTCCATGAGAGTACGTTCCGTCGTGGCCTCTTCGCCAAATATGCACACGAGTGCAGCTTAAGGCGAAGCGACATAAAGAAAACATAAATTCCGAGTTTAAAGATTGCAACACTGCAGGCACGGAGGAAATGGACCTTTATGGAAATTTACAATAGTAACCCAGTTACTTTAGTTGCTTCTAACAACTTGAGGAAAGTTGTAAAAGTGATATCTTTTAACAGTTCCAGATCCCAACTATATTGGTTTTATTATTATATTGTTTTGTCTATTCAAAATCAAAATATTTTATTTCACATATACCTAAATGGGCTCTTATGAAACGTCAGAAGCTAGGTGCACGATACCAATTGGTCGTTTCCTATAGAAAAGTCATCATCATCATCATTTCAGTGAAAAGACGTCCACTGCTGGACATAGGCCTCCCCCAAAAGGGGAGGGGGTTGCCATAATCGCCACGCTTGGCAGGCGAGTTGGCGATCGTAGTATGGTGTTAAAATGCATAAAGAACGCTGCTGCCCATTCTCTAGTAAGTCCCTTAGTCACCTTTTACGACACCCACGGGAAGAAATGGGGTGGTGCTATTTTTTACGTCCGGCATCACATGGCTGAAGATGGAGAAGTGCAATAAACTCCACGGTTACTCTTTAAAAAAATAATTGACTTTTACAATTTTTTTAAATTACAGTGTTAATAGGTATGGGAAGACAGATTATATTCTAGCGGAAAATGGGTTTATACATATTATTATAACACATTTATTTTTCTATCTTGGAAATTAATTGCTACATAGGTTTTGTAAATAAAATAAATGTCAATAGTAATTATTGATAAAACAATTCGTTTTGTAACTTTTGCAATAAAAGTTCAAATGTGTCAACTGGGACTGCAGTAACGCTAACTTTCAAAGAAAGTACACTAAGGTTTTATTTCTCGTGTTAACGAGAAATAGAAATTAGAAAGACATTAATTATATTTTATACTCTTGCTACACAATAAAAATCTTGCTGAGATAAATATTAGCCAGTTGGTACTGAAGCTAACTGCCCAGTAAGCTCATTTAAGGCTCTTTTATAAACACTGAGGCTCACTTGCACCACAAATCACTAAATGTGTTAATAGTTATTATATATAAATCGTTAATGGTTATTTATGCAACTGTTGTATAATAAGGGGTATTAAAACGTTTGAATGAAAATGTTTTAATACCTAATTATGTACAGTTATGCAACTGCACATAATTAGGTTAGGCAAGACTTTATCTACACCCATGTTATAAATCTTCTATAAAACGTTCTGAAACCATAGAGTATTGTACAGTGTTGTAAGAATTCTATGTAAATTCGTTGTGATTAATACTCAGCGTACTTTTGAGCATTGAATAGAAAGTCCATAGGGATGAAGATTTGAATTTTTCTGATAATTCTTGAAAATACACTAATAGCACATCTTCAGAAAATGATGTACTACTCTTTGATATTTTCCAATTCATTAAATCTTGGTGCGCCTTTTCATATGGTTTTCTCGACTTTTCTGGTAATAATTGGTTAGAAATGTCCTTTGCTGCATTAGAAATATCTGGTGGTGTGTTGTCAAAGCTTGAATCACTCATTTTTTTCAAAAACAAAGTACTTACTTAAAAAAATATTGCAATATTAATATTGAACATAAATGGCGGGATACGGGAATACGACGTTAATTCGAATAACCAATAAGTTTTTTTTTAATTTTGGCGTTATGGTAGCGAAACGGGCGGGCATGACAATGTTCTTTTTTTGAAAAGGAGATGCATAATGAAATTCAGTACAACATTAAAACTCCCGTTTGGATGCTATTATGGTTACTATGACACTGGGTGTTTTAATGTTGGCAATAAGCTAACTGTTTCAGAATCTTTTAAGGATTTATAGCATGGGCGTAGATAAACGTATTTTAAACATCATTCTGTCTCTGTCATCTTCCAACGATTGACAAAAACAGAACGATGTTTAAAATTTGTTTAACGCTAAATAAATTTGTCTGCGTGGTGCAGGACGTAAAGAATAGCACCGCCCCATTTCTTCCCGTGGGTGTCGTAAAAGGCGACTAAGGGACTTACTAGAGAATGGGCAGCAGCGTTCTCTATGCATTTTAACACCATACTGCGATCGCCAACCCGCCTGCCAAGCGTGGCGATTATGGCAAACCCCCCCTTTGGGGGAGGCCTATGTCCAGCAGTGGACGTCTTTCGGTTGTAATGACGATGATGATGATGCTAAATAAATTTAGTGATTCGTGGTGCAAAAGACTAACGTAGTAACATTTATCAACATTTAGTCAAATCTTTTTTATCCAAATGCATGCAGCAGTAAGTAATTGATATCCAGTATTTCCCAATACTTTCCAATAAACAGAATTTAAAACACTACCATGGCGAACGGTTTTGGTATCGCTAGAATCCACCTATTGCAATAAGATATCGCGTTTATTGGCACCGCGTGAATTATTGGAAGCCATTGCCAACGAATACCACATACGTTTCTCACTTTATGTCCGTACTTTAAACTTGCACGATACAGTAAGACATTTTTCGGATACCAGCCTAGTAGTCATAGTAAGACCGATGTATACAACATTAATTTTTGTTTATACTAAACCCGAAAAGGGGTATTGTACTCATAATTTTGAATTTTTTTTTTCTATGGGACCAACCTTGAAATCGCGAAATAAAAATCAGCTGTTCCATACATTTTGTCGATTTTGGCGATTATGGCACCCCCCCCCCCCCTTTGGTGGAGGCCTATGTCCAGCTGCCGACGTCTTTCGGCTGAAATGATGATGTTGATAATGATTTAGTTAGTAATTTAATTTATTACAAATAGTTGTGCTATATTTTGTATTTAAGCGTTTTAATATGTATTAGAAATAAACAGTAATAATATAACTACATTGGGAACGAAACTGCGATTTTAAAGTCACTTTTCGTCTTTGATGTATTCAGTTAGTCATCAAATCCTTTAAAAAAAGATTCACTCACTTCCATCCGTTCCACCTAGGTACTTATAAGCCCTCAAACACAAGTACCGAGTTCGAAACAAAAGTACACTATATATCATTCTCTTATTCCCCCACAGGTGATGCGCTATCAGTCAAATTCCCTAACTAGGATGTTTGGTTGAGTAGACGCATTAGGGGCAGCCGCGTTCTTGGCACGTACTCGTATCGTACGACACCCTTACGTGACGAAGAGCTCCCCAGCGGATAGCTGTCTGAAATAAAACCCCTTTTTTCGACGCTTTACCTGCTTATGAAGACATTTCTAATAATGTTTGAAAGGGACTGAAATGAATCTGGCGTTTTTTCTCATTTCCGTAATTAACTGTTTCTTTTTCGTTTTGCTTTATGAGCGTTTACAACGTACGGCATTTCATACAAACTTAAGATCCCTTGCTTTTCGAAATGACTGAACCGATTTTAATGAAACTTCATACGCATAAGCAGGATACATAGGGCTGAAAAGTTCGTCACTGAAAAATGTTCTTTAGTTTTATAAAGTTCAGATAATGATTATAAAATTAACAATAATATTAAGTTTATTTATTTCAAAAAGTTACAGACGAAAATACATCATTTTAGTTTTTTTTAAATATAATGTAGTTGTGTATAAATAAAAAAAAAACAAAAAAAAGATCTTTATTTGCTAAATCAATATAACAACCTTGCACAGTTCATGTAAGTTACAAATAAGCATTGTTATTATGATTGTTGAACGGAACTGATTCACTCTGTTCCCCGTACTAGTATAAACTGTACTACGGTGGAAAATGTAGTTGTTATGGTTAAAATTAGGTAAAAGATGGATTATAACTGGTTGGCATATGAGTAAAGACAGCTTCTACATAGTTATGCTGTAACCTCAAAGTAGGTACATTAATTGGGTGAGCCCTACCTCTTAAACTAGGGTGACCTGTATCTAAGAGACAGAAATATAAGAGACAGAGATTAAGGCCCCCGCGCACTAGGCAGCCTGACTGCGCAGTCAGGCTGCGGCAGCCAAAATATTTGAGCAGCCAGTTATAGCAGCCAATTGACGGCCAGTTGTGACCCAATCGTCGAGCGATATGGACGTGGAAAAACTTATAATTTTTTAACTATCTCGTAAAAACGCAAAGCAAAGAAAAGACATTTGATTCATCCTCTTTTTCTAGAAAGGTACTCAAAAGGCTTATTTCATACATATTTTAAGGATACAGAACACAAAATACGTCTGGCTGCTACGACAAGTGCGCGGAGACTGACGACAGCCACATACATTCGCCTACACTCGCTCTGGCTGCGCGCAGCCAGTCGGCTGCCGTGCAATCGGGCGCGTTCTACTGGCTGCTACAGCCGGGAGTTCGTGGCTGCTTAGTGCGTGGGCTCCCATACACCGTCTTATGTTCGACTGGCTGCCGCAGCCAGCCAGTGGCCTAGTGCGCGGGGGGCCTAATCACACGGTGCGGTTTTTCTACCTTGTGTGATGTTCTTATGTCTAAGTCATATTTAATATAGTGTACCTACCTAGATAATCACAAGGACAGCTAAGTGTAGCTTTTAATTTTTTTTCCATTTACCTGCCTCAAATATTAAAAAAGCCCCACAGTAAATTCGCGCCTCATCCCTCAGATAAAATTTGTAAAGTTTTAAAATAAGACAATTTAAATTGTTTTTCGTCCACATCCGCGGTGGAACGAAACAAAAGGGATTTCTGTTGTACCGTGTTACTGAAATAGAGGTATTTTTCTTTGTTATGTAAAAGAAAACAGTGTTTGCTACGCGAGGTGGGAAATGTGATTACATTGGTACACTATACATGTTTTAGAGCCTGGAAGAAGTGGGTATTTATTTGAAACTTGCCTAGAGAACTATTATTAATGGCCAATTTTCATGATTCACTGCATGACAAATCCAGTAGGTGTAATTGGTGCACACACATACACACACGCTACTCTTACACCCTTCCAATTAATAATGCCAACATGTTTAGTTACGTCTCTTACTTATGTATCTAATTACGCATGTTGATATCTTCTTTGATTTTATTTTGTTTTTTTTTATATAATATAATATATTTTTATTTTATTGATTGTTACTATTATTTAATTTTTGATTTCTGAATTATTTTAATTCATATTTTCATTATTAATTATTACTTGTGTCTTGCTGTGCTGTGTCACGCTGAACAGTCATTAAATCAATCTGCCTTTTCTATCTATATTGGGCCACCAATATACAGGCTGTGCCTAGTTTGGGGCCCATGGCTATTTCTACTTATGCACTCCTTCAATTAACATTGTTCCTGTTTACAAATGTTTCTTGACTTGTGTGTGTCAATAAATTGTTTTTTTTATTTTATTAATTTTGCAAGCATTCCATCTACAGGGTGTAAAAAGACACATCGCAATCTACATCAAACTAAGTAACATTGAAAATACAACGCCATTATTAGTTGGAATTTTGTACTTCAATTTAATATCTCCGACATCAAAAGGCTTTGATTATTTATATGTCTAGAGAGAGTTAATGCTATAAAGTAGTCTATGGATAATGCTCGTCGTGCTGCAAAAGAGCTGAAACAAACAGGCCAACTTTGTTATGTTTGTGTGCGTGACAGCTACGTCTTACACTCGCGCTACGTCATTGAGCTGTCATTGTATTATTCTAGTGTGCGTGCATTTTGCGGCCAAGAATTGGACGCACTTTTTTTCGATGGATTTCACAGCTATGACCGTCTATCTAGACATATTTATGTCTTTGCCTAAACGTTTGGTCCAGTGCAAACAAAATATCACCATGACTGGAAGAATAAGTGACTTCAGGCTTCATTAAACTTCTTTATCTACACCCATGCCATAAATCCTCTATAAAAGTTTCTGAAACAATTAGCTTATTGCCAACATTAAAACAGCCAGTGTCTATAGACACCTATTTACCTCAATGATTGACATAAGACAACGCACGGCACCAATGAGGTCCCAGTATAAAAACCAATTGTGCACAGGTGTTCATGAAACAGCCTTATTAAAAAATTGCATCCTTTCCATGGGACCGCGTATATATAATAAATTACCTGAAAATTTAAAAGACCTACCCATAAAAATGTTTAAAAAACAATTAACAAAACTATTGCTGGAGAAATGTTATTACACAAATAAAGACTTTTTAAATGACAAAACTATATAGGAAAATGTTATTGATAAATGTACGTTGTCTTTACAATTTCGAATGTTTAAGATTATATTATTGACATTGTTATTTATTTTTTGGCGATTTTTTTTTATATTTGTTGTTCTATTGTAATTTGACATAACAGATTTTGACATTATCAGATTATCTAAATTCAAAATAAATCAAATCGTCAAAAAAAAAATCTAAATAATAATAATTGTGATTGTTGATAATGTTTTGTAATATTTTGACATTAAGCTTTTGACATTACACATTACGACTTATATTCTTGATTGTATAATTTGCGAGAGATTTATATTTAATTCATTTTTATTTTTTTTAGTCTGATCTGTTCAATTCGGCTATGGCTAATAATAATTGTAATAGCTGTATCTACGTATATATTATTAATTCAAACCCAATATTTTGCATGCCGTAAGGTAAAATGTACCGGGACACTTAATAAATATTCCAACTTATATGTATACCTACATTATCAGCAAATAAATAATTTCTTTCTTTCTTTCTTTCTGTCATAGTAACCATAATATCATCCAAACAAGTGTTATAATGTTGTACTTTTACTACGCAACTCCATTGCTTTTTCGATCCCTTCCTTACTCATCAAACAGCCACATTCTCACTACTCAATTCGTGGTATCTTTATGAATTTCAAAAAAGAACATTGTCATGCACGCGCGTTTAACTACCATAGCAGCGCCGTAATTAAAAAAACCGGCCAGGTGCATGTCGGACCACGCACAATGAAGGGTTCCGTAGTTGGATGAATTTATCCCAAAAACAAACTTAACATTGTAGTTGAAAAACATGCTCTCCCATACATCGATATACGTTACGGTCAATTCACCAACTGCAAATTTAAGTTGGTCGACTATTACTCGTTAATTTGTGAAGCCTACTTAGCTGTGATAGTTTTCCTTTTAATTTCGTTATATATACTATTGCCATGAATTTTTTCACATATCCAAAACCAACCATTTAGCCGGCAGGGGGGGGGACACTTGACTCTAACAAAAAATAGCACTTTAAAGCTTAATATTACGCAAACGGATCCCTTAATTGAAAAATGGTTTTGACAAACCCTCAATATTTTTGAACGGCCTATCTAACGATACCCCACACTATGAAATAGACGAGAAAAAAAATATCATCCCCATTTCACGTGTAAGGGAGGTACCCTAACAAAAATGTTTTTCATAATTTTATTATACCATTTTGTTTGGCATGATTAATATGTATACCCATGCCAAATTACAGCTTTCTAGGACTAAGCGTCTCTGAGCTAAGCTGGGGACAGACGGACGGACGGACAGACAGACAGACAGACAGACAGACAGACGGACATGGAGAAACTATAAGGGTTCCTTGTTTACTACGGAACCCTAAAAACGGTCAAGATCGACTCGGACTCGCGCACCGAGGGTTCCGTACGTATATATATGATGTTGATGATTTCTGAAAAACTGTGCTATTTACAGACATCGTTTTATTTTTCCGGTAATCTTTACATACACTTCTATCTCATAGAATAATTTCTGATTTTTATCTATGCAAACTTCGGAGATAAGGGGGGGAACGGTATTTTTTTTAAATTTTTCATCAAAAGTCGGAAACTATGCTGCCTAACAGCGCCTAAAATCAGCTGTTCCCTACATTTATGTTCGAATAACTCGTCAAAATGTTGGAAACAGCTGATTTTTTATTTCGCGATTTCAGGTTTGGTCCCATTCTAAAAGTTGTTCACAATGACGAGTACAATGACCCCTTAACAGGTTGTGCGTTAATTCTGGGACATGTTGTATATCTTTCACAGACATAATACCTACTGCAGTGTTGCACGTATCACAAAAACACGTTGCTGTAATTTAATTAGTGTTGCACAACTTTTGAGAACCATGAATACGAAGCTTAAGAGGTAATTTGATACAGTGAGCATTACATACCTTTTACCTCAGATACTTTTCACGTTTCAAGCATTACTCATAATACTTGCCCTACTTTAATGTACTTACTTAGTTTCCATCAGTACCCTACAATTCTCTTCAGAAGCACTCATAGAGCGTAACTAAAGCGCATGTCACTTGCAACTCATTTTGCATTTCTCTGCCACAGTCGCAATATGTACAGACAGTGGTCTAAATGTGCTAGAAGAGGTATTCGTGGGGCAGTGTAAGTTCGAATTTAACTTCAAGCAAAAGCGAGAAACTAATCCAGTCATTTAGTGAGAAGGGCGATATTTTGTTAAACTTAATCTTATAAACTACTATCGCGTTAATTTGTGTGAGCAGTGGTGGCCCAGTGGTAACGGCCCCGACTTACGAGTTGTAGGTCGTGGGTTCGAAGTTCGAACCCAGACAGGCGCTTTACTTTGTGTAAATAATTTCATCACTACTGCTCTCAAAACGGTGAAGGAAAACATCGTGAGGAAACCGGCATGTCCTAGAATCAACAACTCGAAGACATGTGACATCTACCAACCCGCACTGGGCCCGCCCTGGTGGATTACAGCCCACTCCCTCTCACAGAGAGGAGGCCTGTGTCCCAGCAGTGGGAACATTATAGGCTGATTATGATCGCGTTAATTTAGAATTTGACAATCATTTCGGGTTGTACTCTGCTTGTAATGTAAGGGTTATAATAATATTAAATTGTAGATGTATTATTATTTGATAGTGCTGATAAACAATGTTATAGCTGTTTTCATCAAATTTAAAGTGTTATTATATGCATCCTTTAATATAATTCTATCATGATTCGAAAGACACGTGGTGCCATCTATTATCATAAGAACGTTATTGTTGTTTTTCTCGGGAACAGTAGTTTTTTTCGAGATGAAAGGTATTCTATGTCCGTTTCTGTACAACTGACGACGTATATGCAAACTTTCAGGATGATCCGTTTAGTGGTTTAGGCGTGAAAAGGTTACAAACAAACAAAAAAACTTACTTTCACATTTTTATTATTAGTTAGAACTAGCTTCTGCCCGCGCCTGCGACCGCGTGAAATTACTTATTCCCGCGACCCTCTGCATCGCATTGCATCGTCGCCCGCGCTATTGCTTTTTTTTGGCTTAGCGGTATTTCTGAGATTTTCTCCTATTACTCAGCTCCTACGGGTCATAGCGTGAAGGAATATTTCAAATCCGACAAATCAAAGTTTGATTTTGATTTTGAACGAATTTCACATCTTCATAATATTAGTATAGACTAGCAACCAGCCCCGGCTTCGCACGGGTAGCAGAGCATTATGACTACAATTTTTTTTTCTACCGTAGTGTCATATCAGTCAATTGCGTCGGGCATGTGGGTTATATTAAAATGTAACTGATGTTCATTCTACTTGGAGTATTTTACATCGTCATATTTCAGTCAATTTACACAAAACTTTAATGAATTACACACCTACCTTCCTCATGAATCACTCCAGCCATTGGTGGAAACCGTATTTTTTTTTCTGGGTAGGTAATTATCAAATAACTTCTCCCGCTCTGGGCGGAGTGGGAGGGCGTGTCAGACTTTTACTGACTAAAACCCGTGTTCCTTCCGTTGCCTGTGTGCCAGGGCCACGATATCCCTTTCGGACAAACTCGCAACCCTGGTACGCATTGGCCCAAACGGACCCCGTCAGTAGGTGCTGACATCTCTTTGAGGCGCACGTGTATAATATAATATAGATATTAAATTCATCATCATCATTTCAGCCGAAAGACGTCCACTGCTGGACATAGGCCTCCCCTAAAGGGGGGGTTGCCATAATCGCCACGCTTGGCAGGCGGGTTGGCGATCGCAGTATGGTGTTAAAATGCATAGAGAACGTTGCTGCCCATTCCCTAGTAAGTCCCTCAGTCGCCTTTTACAACGCCCACGGGAAGAAATGGGATGGTGCTATTCTTTACGTCCGGCACCAAACGGACGTATTTTATTATTATATTATGTAAAATCTGTAATAATAGTAATATAGTATAATATTAGTAAAATAGTATAATAATAGTAAATATGTAATAATAATATATTATGTAAAATCCGTTTGGTAGTTTTTGAGTTTATCGCATTCAGACAGACAGGCGCGGCGGGGGCAAAGTCCCCCGCCGCGCCTGTCTGTCTGAATTTTATAATATGTAGTGATATTAAAAAGTATTACGGATGAGGGTCAGTAAAGATAGGGCAGACAAATACTAGATAATTGGTTATGTAACTAAATTACACCTAAAATAGAGTTCAAAATAGAATGCTCGCGTTTATTTTTACTTAAAACTTAAGTAGAAAAGAACTGCTCGAGCATTTTACTGCTCTGCCTGCGCTGACCCTAAGAGTTGTGCACACTGATTACTCGCGATGGCTTCTCACTAAGTAGTTGTTAGCTACTGCAACTTTTCATACATTTAGTACCTAAACCATCAGCTTCTCGTATCACTTCTAAGGGCAATATTCTTCAGAGTAGTGACCTGTCAGGCGTGTAGGTTTGATATAGCCTTCTTAGTAACCAATTGTCCAAAACGTATTTGTAACTTAACTTAATAAAAGCTGTACACACACCTATAAAACTCCCACATGACGGCGTACGTGCCCATTTGGCGTGAGCCCGTCTATTTCGAAACTGAGAAAATGATGTGGTTTCTCGCTGTAAAGATGTTCCCCACTTATTGTATTTTCTTTATATAATCTGTGTTTTGTTAATGGTTGTTGTATTGACTCGCAATAAATGTATTATACTTTTAATGGTGGGGGTGACTCACCGCTCCTCGTAGGCTCAGTACCATTCCGTACCTCGCACAGAGTTGACGTGATCACTACTAGGTGCAGTGTGTACCCAAATACCTTCAATAAAAATATATAATTTATTTCACATACTACATGGGCACGAACTATACGGAACAATATGAAACGGAAGCTAGGTGCACGGTTCCATTTGGTCGTTTCCTATGCAGAAAAGCCGACAAGAAACTCCACGGTTACTCGTTTAATCTCACTGTGTAGGTATAATTTATATACCAAATCTGTTTATATTTTTTTTTTTTTACCACTATCAAAAATTTACAGCAATAGAACTATTAAAGTCATGTATAGAGATACGGATACCTATAAAGTTATCTATAGAGATATGGATACCTATAAAGTTACAGTGATTATGCCAATTCGACTCCAAAATCATTTTTATGAAGGTTTGAGTGGGGTCCATGCTCAGCAGTATTGAGCCAAGAGCTTGTGCAAACAATAGAGACTAGTTTTATTTACTATAATAGCAAAAATCTCAGATTTTATGACTATCGTTTTATAATAAAGACTTGTTTTTGGACTTGGTTTGAATTGCTTGATAATTTGCTTTATAAAATATTATGTGTCAAGTAAAAATAAGTACCTGTAGCGGCATCAACATCGCCACATGCGAACTACGCGTCACACTGACGTCATGCAAAATCCTGCATCGCGCAAGCAGAGTTTACCGCGCGACTAGCATATATACAACATCCCGGCATCAATCGTCGGGCAGTTGTCCACCAGACACAACACCCATCTGGTCGGAGGATCCTCCCTTTTCTATAGAGGATGAGTTAACCTTTTACCTTTTTAGACTATTACAAATCAATAAGAAGAAATGTCATCAAAGTGTAGCTAGAGAAACACTACTTATATAAAATGCAAGTATTATAAATGCAAAAGTAACTAGGTATCTCTGTCTTTATGTTTGTGACCTGAGTTAACCCGGTAGTACGTTCCATTAGGATAATTTCAGACCTCCAAGTGGGCGGAGCAGCGAGCTAAAGATAGTATACGTATTTAGTATCATGTTTTTTCAGTGTAGCATAAATAATAATATGAGGTATTCCACTCAGAGCACTGGTTTCAACAGAACTTGACCGAACCGCACCTGAGCACTTCCACTAACTGCACTGAAACAAAATGTTATGTAATTATTTTTCGATCTATCTTTTTATGACCTCCCAAAGCCTCTGAAGAAACTATATAATATACAGTAGTACGGTATTAATCCTCTCACGACTGCATCTACTATTTGGCTCGATGATCGATCGCATTGACACCAAACTCTAGACATAATCGATCAATGCTGACATATCTATAAAGAAAAAACTTCCTGTAATATTATTCCTTATCCCGTTTATTGAAAGAAAACCGAATTCCCGACTTTCCCTCGCACGTACCTTATACTGGTTCGATTTGTCAAAACAATGTCGGAAGTGAGTGCTGTAAGATATACGAGGTAAAATTGGATAGGAAAATGGGAAGGTGAAAGAATGGGATTATAAAATGCATGCCTTCGGGGCCTGTCGACATTATCCAGCTCGATGCTTGAAGAAAACTAGAGCTGTTAAGATTATTGAACAAAAATAATCAAACTTACTAAGGCATAGAAGTTTTTAATAAACAAACTGCATTGTTCGGCAGAGCACAATAAACGCAAATCACTAGGATACCGCCTGTAGGTGCTCTTTTTTTAGATGGTTTAAAGTTAACACTCAAAATAAAAAGACTAGTGGGAATTATCAAATAACTTCTGCCACCCTGGCCGGAGCGGAAGGGCGTGTCAGACTTTTACTGACTAAAACCCACCCGTCTTCCTTCATTTGCCTGTGTGTCAGGGCCACGATATCCCTTTCGGACAAACTTGCTACCCTGGCAGGCATTGGCCCTAATGGACCCCGTCAATTTATGCTGACATCTCTTTGAGGCGCGCGTGGAACACAACGCGCCGTTGACCTGCCTGGTCCTTATCAGACGGTGAGCTACCCATCGCTCACCGTTTGCAAGCCCGCGCCTACGGTGGCTGGAAATCGGCTTACGACTCCCGACGCCCGGGGCGTCTTCTGCGGTGACTAGGGGCGTGAGGGCGCAAACCCTGCCTCACCCTCACGCGTTCCGCCTCCTCCTTCGCGAGCATTACTGCTTCACAGAACGAGGTGACAGCCTCCCATGCACTCTCGCTCCGAACCATGGCCTGAGCCGGACGCGAGAAATCGCCGCCTCCGTTAAAACTAATTTTATAAAAAAAAATATATAAAAAGACCCAAGCCTACCTTTCGTCATAAAATCAAAATTATTTCAAGTTGTACTCACACTGAAACAAACCTCGTTTACATTAAAACCGATTACACACAGCACCTTTCTAAACAGAATTTCTCTCCATAATTCTTTCAACATTCCCTTCTATTAGTTCCACATCTAGGTAACAGCTAGCACATCCCGTTTCTAACTCTTTTCGATTGCAGCTCGCTACAGAAACGCTCTGAATGTGACGTTTGAGCGTAACGCTCGAGCGACGATTAAAAGCGCGCTTAGCTACCTATACACACATGACGTTTTCAGACGGACTTTATGTCGACGGAAATTGAATCGGATTGAAAAACACACAGCGACCCGTTAATTGCCGTACGACATGACGTTTTCATTTTCGTCTGGTCTTTTGAGCTGTAAAGCGTTTGCTCCTTTGAGATTTGGCTTTATCTCATGTGTCGTTAGCCTTACAATTTGTTTACCTGTTTCATTTTGTTTGTAACTAGCTTCTGCCACGTGACTTCGTCGACGTAAAATTTCTTGTTTCTGCATAAAACATATCCTATGAGACTTGGCAATACTGTAGTTTCCCATAAGCCAAAGATTTTTCTGAATCGGATCAGTATTTCCGAAGATTACCCCTACATACAAAGTCACAAATTTTACCTATTTGAATCGCGGGCTAACTTAGTGCATCTCCCTTAATAAAGTGTGCCATGGCCACGATGTCCTTTTCGGATAAAGTCGCAACCCTGGTAGGCATTTGCCCTACCAGACCCTGTCAGTTGGTGCTGATATCTCTTTGAGGCGCGCGTGGATCACAACGCGCCGTCGACCCAGGCCTGGTCCTTATCGGACGACGAGCTACCCATCGGTCACCGTCCGCAAGCCCGCGCCTACGGTGGCCTGCGACTCATGACGCCCGGGGCGTCTCCTGCGACGACTAAGGGCGTGAGGGCGCGAATTTTGTCTCTCCCTTGCGCGTTCCGCCTCCTCCTTCGCGAGCATTACTGCTTCGCAGAAGGAGGTGACGGCCTCCCATGCACTCTCGCTCTGAACCATGGCCTGTACCAGGGCCGGACGCGAGAGATCGCCGCTGCTGATCGCTGCTCCGCCAAAACCGAGCAAATCTCCACCGTATGTTCCACCGTGTCCTCCGGGTGATCCACACAGTGGTAACACCCGGACGTTTGCTCCCGCTTTATCGTGAACAGCAACCTCCCGAAACAATCGTGTCCAGTGAAGACCTGCGTCAGGCGGAAGGTGAGGACGCCGTGGCGCCTCTCTATTCACACTCAAAGAGGGGGACTTATCGCTACAATTGAGGCTTGCCCACAATTTTATTAGCTTGCAGTCAATTAGGTCTTTCTGATCATTTAATTCCCAGAAAAAATAATATTATGCTTATAAACAAAATTCCAATTCCTAAAGGTTAAGAAGCATTTAGTCCGTTTGTTAATGGAAAATATAAAATGGGGAGAAGTTAATTGACGTGAAATTAAAACAGTCAGAGTTAAATCTAAAAGCCGTGTTTAACGCTGAGAAAATCTTGTCTCTTCAACAAATTAGTTGAATTTACTTCTTAACTCAGGAAAGTTGAATCTCATAAAATAATGTTTTCAAACAACAGTTTTTCCAGTAATTAATTACCTCATTTTAACAGTCTGAATCTAGCTCTCAGTATTTTTTAGAATACCTAAGATTTACCCATTATTGCGCTTAAATAAATTGTGTAGCAGCATTACTGAAAGTTCAGTGGCTGTTTCGCTTTTTAGGGTTCCGCAAAAGGTGCCACCAATTTCTATAAAACAGCCATTACATGAAAAAAAATGCCAATGTCAATTGAAGATGTTTGTCTGTTGGTCAGTGCGTCACGAGGCATAGCTTTTTTTTATAAATGTTGATGTGGAATAAAAATATCTAATAAAAATCAATACATAGGATATTTAATATTCATGGATAAAAAGGATGCAAACTAAAAAAAACATATTCATTTTTGTTTCTTATTTCTGCTTGATGACTATTTTTCATTGTTTATCATTTGAGGAGATTGGCGCAGATAGCCGAAATGCAGGCCTAGTTCGGCCACAGATGTTTAATTCATTTATAAAAACAAAATAGATCCTTGACATTTAAGACATTTTTAAAACTACCGACTTATACAGACATATTTAAAAAAAAAAATCAGCTGTTCCCTACATTTTAACGAATTATTCAAACATAAATGTAGGGAACAGCTGGTTTTTTTTTCGCGATTTCAGTTTTTGTCCCATACTAAAAGTTGTTCATAATGTTGAGTACAATGACCCCTTAAGAGGTTATTGACGTTTTAAAAATAACCCTGTATGTAAACCACAACCGTACGATATTCAGTGAAGTGCAGAACCCTAAGTAAATCGCACTTGACCGGTTATTTCACTTGCTTTTATTCTTTCACTAAGTGAATCAGCACTCGCTATGGTTTTCCAATCTTGAATGCTCCGCAACCACTATACTTTTTCTACTTTATTTTTTTAATACAAATAGGAATTATACACTTGGTTAAGAATGTATTGTGTGTATATTTTACAAAACTCGCACTACTTTTTTTTGCGGTGCCTAATTCTGGTTTTCTATGATGTGACTGAAACAATTTGGCATTTTTTTTTGGGTTGGAAATTATCAAATACCTTCTCCCGCTCTGGGTGGAGCGGGAGGGCGTGTCAGACTTTTACTGACTAAAACCCACCCGTAGCCCACCAGGTAGGTGACGACACATTTGAACAAAACATTCTTGCGGTAGGTATACCTGGTCAATATATTTATTGCAGAGCAAAACAGAATAATATTGCCTATATTACATTGGTTTAGGTACTTAAATAAAGGTAAACAAATCATAAAAAGGGTTTTTATAGATGACACTTTCTTGTTTTATAAAATACGTTGTAACTTTTAAGCAAATTAAATTTATTTTTGATTATTACGATAGTTTCCTCTTTTATGTTAAACTTTATCATTTATTCTTTGTACTATAACTACTCTTCGTAGATGTAATTGCTTGAGCACAATTTTTTAATTAGATGTTTAATAATACTATAATATTTGTTAATCTGTCTAATGTAAAGAGCCCAAAAAGACAGGTTCTCTAAACGTCAACGAAATAAAACGTTGCTAAATTTAATAGTACAACTGTGACGTAGCATGACAACTGAAGTGACATGTATTACGTTTATTCGGTTACTTGACAGCTCTCTTGTCACGTGTTTTTTTATTCTTTACTTTTATTTCGTTGAAAAAAATGTATGTATATTCCGTTGGTTTGGGTAGTTACCCAAACCAACGGAATATACATACATTTTTTTAAATCTCAAACAGATAGCCTTATAAAAATACTGCACTCACAAAACAGCACCACGAAAATCCACTCGAAACAATCTTAGATCTGAAGTCCAAATATTGCGCCTGGGGAAAATGCGAATAAAGCAACAACAGAATTTAAATACAAACATTTACATGCCCTCAACATATTTGGCCAGAAGAGATGGCATAAAATGATACGTAAAAAGGAGCAAGGGTTCCGTATCGGTTGATTTCCATAAGCGGTGTTTACAACAACGTAACTTAGGATCAAGGAGTTGAAATCTCTGCCGGGATACCATATCTTAAAGGTTCCGACGTGATCGGATTTCCATAATAGGGGACCGGTCGGCTTTCTTCTATGTAAATTGTAAATGTTGAGTTTTTCGTACGTTCCCCGAACGGTATCAAGTGTAAAGGCTACGGGATGATTGATACGAAACGGATGTGTTCCCACATGATTTATGTGTCTTTGGAACATTTGCATAAGGATCACAATTCCATGTTGGATGGTGGAAGATAGTATGCCACTGTTTATGCGATGGTATTTTTACAAAGCGACGGTTATGGAATGTAGGGCGAACTTTCAATGTTAAATAAACTTGAACGTGGTTTTCTCATCAAATACCTATTGAGTGTAGTAATTTTATTCTATACTCCATTGGTTTAGGTAATTTAATAAAGGTAAAAAAATCGTAAAAAGGGTTTTTATAGATGACACTTTCTTGTTTAAAATACGTTGTAACATAAAAAAGCATTATTTTTTTACGGTAGTTTTCACTTTTATTAATGTATGCAACTACATCAGCGTGACGTCATCATCATCATCACTTTCTCAAGCTTTCGAGCGGTGAGTCACACAGCCAGCCAGCACCCACGGCTTTAGCGGGTATCCTGACCACCAACATGCAGCGGACGCGCATACCTGGTCATCACCCACAGTCTCATCAGCAACCTTGGCACAGCACACTGCACTTTTGGCCGGTCCTCAAGCAGAGCTCACTAATCCTCTCCTGGTCGACGCCAGCAGTGAGCCTCAACCAGGCGCTGTACCACATCCAACTCGCTGGAGCATAATGCAGCGCCACCCCGACTTACTGGGGAATCACCACAGGCAGTTTCGACTCACCGAGAACTATGCAGCACCCGGTTCCGACTTACTAGAACCCTCTACTGGCACTGGCAAACATCGCAAGATACATGACTCTGCTCAGCCCACTATCGACCTCCGGTATCCGGAGGGGAGTGATGTAGCGGCATCAAAATCACCACATGCGAACTACACGTCACACTGACGTCATGCAAAATCCTGCATCGCGCAAGCAGAGTTTACCGCGCAACTAGCATATATACAACATCCCGACATCAACCGCCAGGCAGTTGCCCACCAGACACAACACCCGTCTCACAACAACCAACGAGTATATTTAATAGTATACTCGTTGGTTTTCAAATACAAGTATTTATATTTATATTTATTCATATTTTTTTTTCATTATAACTTGTTTTATGTATGGTGGTTTGGCGTATGAGCTCTACGAAAAGTGGGTGGAGTCGAAAATGTTAATGTTTGTTTAATAATTATATGTAAGAACCATGTAAAAAAGATCGTCCAGCGTCCAGAGTACAGCAAATAGAAAAAAAAAACAAAAAAATATTTAAAATAAGTCCAGCTAAGAGATGACTAGTCCCAACTGGCGGCGCCCGTTCACGAACATGACGCATGGATCAGCACCATTCAGCTGGGAGCTAAATAATCCATCACACGTACCACCACCAGCGAGAGAGTTGAGTGAGCATGACAACAACAAACATCTGTTATTGACCTATTATTTTAACACCACAGAAATGTATATTACTTGAAAACCTACCTTTTATTGCTGAACAAACTAGTAAATAAAAATAGCGAGCAGCGAAGCAAACCTATGTTCACGGGCGAGTGCAGACTGTATGATGAATACATAAAAGAGGAAGCTCACGGCATCTGTATAGGGATAAGTAAACGAGGTTTACGCATTCCGAAATGTAATGACCAACTTGGAGTGACTGAACTAAGTTTGAGCTTTTATTTTTATTGAACGCTGATATGTTTTAGTATCTGAAAAAAAAGGAAAAGGAAAGCGTGAGTGTCATTGAGTGTATATGTCTCAGATGGATTGTCAAATCCGTTGTTTTACATAACCGCTAGCTGTTTTACAAAACAGCTCTGTTATGTAAAACAGCTGAAAAACGATAACAGGATTGCCATTGCGTTACGTTTAACAAAACTGGTACCCACGTTTAGACGTAATGCAGAATGGCTTATCTGCAGTCACAATAAGCGTTTGGTGTGGCTTCTAATGCCGGGCACTCTGACCAATTGTTTTAGGTTAGGTGAGAATTGTGACCAACTGCGCTCGGGCCGAGTGAGCGATACCACGGCAGCGGCTGGCGAGCCTGCTTCCAAGTTGGTCGCAGTTAATATTTCTAGGACTGACTTTCATAAAACTACGATAACCTTATGTTAAAATTGTCCTTAAATTCACTGTTTTCACTTGAGTTAGGGTCATTTGCACTAGGCCTGTCGTGCACCTGCACCCAAGAAGAAGAGGGGAGCCATGGCTGCCGGGGGCTCTTTACTCCCCCAGGCTGAGCCTGGTTGCCCTACGGCCGACTCCCGGCCTGTGAATGGTGCGGAGGGGATGGACTGCGTCTAATGGCGCTGTACCATTTCCTCCAGGGCAATATTAACCACGCTGCCAGAGCTCAGGATCTCTTGCACCAGAGCATGGCAGAGTGGTCAATTTATGTGGTTGTGGTCGCCGAGCCGTACTTTGTCCCCCCCAGGGATAACTGGGTGGGAGACCTGGATGGTTTGGTGGCCATCATTGGCGGGGCTCTCGTCAACCCGTCCCGAGGACACGGCTGGGTGGCCGCCCTTGCGGACGGCATTGGCACGGTTGGGGCGTATTTCTCGCCCAACAAGAGCCTCGCCGACTTCGAGAACTTCCTTGTCGAGTTGGGCGCCATTGTAGGCCGACTCCACCCTCACCCGGTGCTGTTACTCGGGGATCTCAACGCCAAGTCAGCGGCGTGGGGATCTCCGGTGACCGATGCTAGGGGTGAGGCGCTGGAGGAGTGGGCAATCACGACAGGCTTGACCGTCCTAAACCGGGGCTCGGTCTACACGTGCGTGCGGCAGCGGGGTGGGTCCATAGTGGACGTCTCGTTCGCTAGCCCTGCTGTCGCAAGCCGTGTCCGCGACTGGCGTGTCGCCGTGGAGGTGGAGACGTTGTCGGATCACCGATACATCCGTTTCGACGTCTCCACCCAGACCACCGGCGGCCGTAGTCCATCGGCCCCGCAAAGGGACGGTCCGCGCTGGGCGCGTAAGCGCATCGACAGGGAACTTCTCGAAGAGGCCGCTATCGTCCAAGCCTGGTTTCGGGAGTCGGCGACGAACGGACCCGTTGACGTCGAAGAGGAGGCGCTGTGGTTCCGCGGGGCGATGACGCATATTTGCGACGCGTCCATGCCCCGCGTCAGCACACATCCAGCAAGGCGCCAGGTGTACTGGTGGTCTGCCGAGATCGCACAATTACGTGTCGAGTGCGTAGCGGTCAGGCGCGAGTACACCCGATACCGGAGGAGACGTCGTCGGGTCCCTGACGAAGAAGCCGCGCTGTATGAGGTGTACCGCGCGGCGAAGCTGGCCCTGTGGCTGGCCATCGGTGAAGCGAGAACGCGAGGCAGGGAGGAGATGTTGGAGACTCTCGATGCGGATCCGTGGGGGCGTCCCTATCGTGCGATTCGAGGGAAACTTCGAGCCGCGGCGCCTCCACTCACGGAGAGTCTCCAACCTGAGCTGCTGGAGGAGGTAGTCGCAGCCCTCTTCCCGGCAAAAGCGGAGCATACTCCGCCGCCGATGGCTCTGCCCACAGCCGCAGAGCCTACAGAGGAGAACGCCATCAGCGTCCCGGAGGTGACACAAGCAGAGATGGGGGCAGCCGTGATGCGGCTCCGGGCCAAGAACGTGGCTCCGGGGCCCGACAGGATCCACGGCCAAGCGCTTGCCCTCGCTCTGAAGGAGCTAGAGCCCCACTTGAGAGGACTCTACACAGCGTGCCTTGAGCAGGGCCAGTTTCCCACTTTGTGGAAATCAGGTCGTCTGGTCCTGCTCAGGAAGGCGGGGCGCCCTGCGGACTCACCGTCCGCGTACAGGCCCATAGTGCTGCTAGACGAGGTGGGTAAGATGTTTGAGCGTATAATCGCTGCCCGCCTCGTCGGCCACTTGTGCGGAGAGGGGCCTGACCTGGCCGAGAGCCAGTTCGGCTTTCGGCACGGGCGCTCCACCATCCACGCGATATCGCGGGTTAAAGTCCTGGCGGAGGAAGCGGTGTCCCGGGGCGGGGTGATGTTGGCGGTGTCCTTGGACATTTCGCCTTCAACACCCTGCCCTGGAGCTGAATTCGGGAGGTACTGCGGTACCATCGGGTGCCTTCCTACCTCCGCCGCATCGTCGGGACTTATTTGGCGGAGAGATGTGTCATCTACACGGTACGTGATGGCGGAAACCAGCGCCGCATGTCGTGCGGTGTTCCACAGGGCTCAGTCGTGGGCCCGCTTCTGTGGAACATCGGGTACGACTGGGTGCTGCGGGGCGAGCTCCAGCCGGGCGTGGACCTGACGTGTTATGCAGACGACACACTGGTCACGGCCCGGGGGAGCTCGTACAGGGAAGCAGCGTTGCTGGCGACGGCTGCGGTCTCACAGGTGGTGAGCCGCATACGGCGCCTAGGCCTGGAGGTTGCCCTCAACAAGTCGGAGGCCATGATATTTTATGGCCCTCGGCGGGCGCCGCCGCCGGGATCACACATCGTGGTCGGGGGGGCTCAAATCGCTGTCGAGTCCACCATGAAGTACCTAGGATTGGTGCTCGACAGCCGGTGGGATTTTGGCCCCCACTTCCGGCGGCTTGCACCCAAATTGTTGGGCGCGGCTGGGGCGTTATGGGGGCCCGAGCGCCGCCTGTAGGCGGCTCTACGTGGGGATCGTACGATCGATGGCCCTGTATGGGCCCCGATCTGGGCGGCTGACCTGACGGCCGGGAGCATCGCAGTCCTGCGCAAACCGCAGAGAGCGATGGCCGTCAGAGTCATCAGGGGTTATCGCACGATCTCCTACGAGGCGGCTTGCGTACTGGCCGGATCCCCGCCATGGGACCTCGAGGCGAAAGTACTCGCGTCACTGTATCGGTGGCGCGAGGAAGCGAGGGCGCGGGGCGAGTGGCTGATGCAGCGACATGTGGAGTTGCGTCGGTCACAGCTTCGCGCAGCCCTGGTGGCGGAATGGCGGGACAGGCTTTCACGCCCTACCGCCGGCCTCGCTACCATCGAGGCGGTCCGGCCAGTACTCGAACCCTGGCTCGGGAGGAGGCACGGCTCCCTGTCGTTTCGGGTGACGCAGGTGCTCTCGGGGCATGGTTGCTTCGGGAAGGACCCGAGGTGGCGGCGCGTAGTGTTCCACGCGCGCCCCTATCAGACGTCGCGGGGGGGGTCAGACACCTCACCCCCCCCCAGACTTGAGGTGGCCCGCAGAGGCGGGCCGGCACTAGCCGGGGATTGCGGAAGGAATAACAGATCCCAAGATCCCCGGTGCAAGTGTGGGAGGGGAACACTGGGGTGGTTTTTAGTCAGTAAGAGTCTGACAGACCCCTCCGCCCGCCCCAGGGCGGAGGACATCCATGAGGATTTCCCACCCCGTGAACAAAAAAAAAAAAAAAAGGGTCATTAATTGCACTCTCACATATTACTCGTTTTATTTATTTCTGTTTCGGACTGCATTAATTTTGTTATGACACACAGAGCCACGAGTGACAAAATTTCGAACTAAAATCTACGATCTGACTCTTCATTTCACACATAATCTCTAATCGTCGACCTGCTGCATTGATAAATGCAAAATTTTTATCCAATTTTGCGTGTTAGATTTCAGTAGTTATGGAAAATCGCTAAACGTCTTTCAGCTGTTTTACGTAACGGAGATGTTTTGTAAAAACAGTGGATTCGACACGTGAATCCATCAGCGACACATAAGTCGAAGAAATTATTTGATACAGACCTACATATTTTTTTTAAGTACGTGTTAATATTAGCAATGTTGTTCCAAACTAGTATTTAATACCTAAACCGTAATAGGTTTATATCAATAGTGCAAAACCGAACAGACTACGACTAACCCAGTTCACGCCCTAACCGTTTGGTCTATTGAACTACGAACAAATCATTGAGCCACTGCCTTTAACCTCTCCTAATAATCTCCAAGATACATACCTAATATAAGCTGAAATAAAATTAAGTAAATAAATATAGAAAAACAATTAGATTTCACGAGATGAGAACCACGTTAAAGCACGAACCAAAAAAAAATCACTTGAAACGCCACAAAGTTGTAAGTCAAATTAAGACGTCTACCAAATTCACAAAATTATACCAAAAGTCACATAAGTCACATCCAACATAATGAAAATAGACATAATATATTAACTCCACTTCGTTTCGAAGAAGAGTGTTTATAATTTGTTTAATAGTTCGCCATAAAATAACAGTGAAACACGATCGCATCTCGTAATTATGATGAATTAGACCTCAAGAGACCTTCCCCGACCCCCCCCCCCGTACCGATAACGTCAAGTAATTAATCAACTTCATTAAACTTCCATTTTACGTCGAGGTTAGGTTACATTTTATCTGTGGTACAAATAAAATTGTTTATGATATTTATCCATTTCTACACATTTTCGCCCGAAAGGGTCAGCTTACTCTCTAATGGCCAATTTACAAACCTAGTAGGTAAACGATTCGTAGTTTCAATAGGCAATTAGGCTTGTTCAAGTTCCTATAGAGTTAAGTGGTCTGATACTGATTATGTTCTTACTATCAATATGTGTCGGCTATCAATAATCATAGCGTTTAAATCGAGAACGAGATTCGAGAATGACGTAAAGGAAACATGCTTTTTTCAAAGCTGCTACCAAACTTTTATAAAAATGAAAAAAATATGTCAAATATTTATCAGCTCTCCTGATGGAATTTATACCACTGCATTTTCTTGCATAAGCAGTGGTAAGCAGATATCTCTATAACTGCACCGCCAAACGAATAAACTTATTTTTGCCATCGTGCCACCATCCAATTCAATTTCAATTTATTTAATTCAGTAACAATTCACATTGAGTTTGAATATAAAGCATGCATAAGATGTACAAATATAAAAAAAAAAAATTCAAACAAACCAAACATGCACATCAATTTAAATGAGAAAATATTATAGTAATTGTAAAATACCATTCCAACATAAATTATAAAACCATATTATGTCAATCAATTAAAAGCAAATTAAACAAAACAATAATCAATAAATAAAAAATATAAATTATAAAACCATAATATTGTGCCAATAATTTAAAAGCAAATGAAACAAAAAAAAATATAATTAAACAAAAGTCTTAGGAACACAATATAACACCATAGAAAAACAATGGCATGTCAAGATAAGAGCTAGTGCTCACAATATTATGGTTTTATAATTTATATTTTTTATTTCCAACATGAATGCTTTGAGTCGTGCCTTGGATGAGCCTGTATACAGTATGTTTTTTAACTCAAGCGGTAATTTGTTAAATATTTTAACTGCCTGGTACTGTGGACTGTTTTTAATTATTCCAAAAGCCGGGGTGATTTTGTTACCAAAGTCTTTTCTACGCGCTTTTTCCCTTGCCAGCCTATTCTCATCTGTTTCGTAGTCATAATATATATATTTTAAAGTTATTTAACAGTACTATTACGTAAAAGGCTTTGGTACTGTGAGAAATCCATCTTGCGCCGCATGCCCTATCCCCTGTACACGTTGACGTGTGGACCTGCGTTATCGAATGGTTAGCTTTGCTGAGTTCAGGGCCTAAAAAGAAGTTTAACCTCCTTTCGAGCGATATTTGCCATCGACACGCTATTAAGAAGAATGTAATTAATACCCAAAGTAAAACGTCACAGTCTTGTGACTGATTCACGGAAATCGGCCATTTGACTTCACGTAAAAATAGATGTGGTCAACTGGCCAGAATCCACTGTTCCACTGTTCAAACTGGTGAATCCCATGCAGGATAAGACTGCGCTCGTCGATTACTTTAGTGTTTTTTTTTCAAAAACTCAAAGCATTTTCTTCCATTAAACTATTTACAGGCGCTTCTGAATTGTCAAGGAGTCGGTCAGTTAGAAATATGAAGCCAGTTGCCTATTCCAAAGCGTAGTAGGGACATATGGAGAAGAACGCGCAATAAACTCCATCGACACTCTTTTAAATTATAAAAATATGTTACAAAATATTGTTACATCTTTAGTGTTGAATTTATAATTGAATGTGAGGACCATATAACAAAAAAACGCGTCCATAGTACAACAAAATAGAAACAAACAAAAAAAACTAAAATAAATAAAATAAACCGTGGCAGCTAAGAGATGACCGGTCCCAACTGACAGCGCCCGTTCACGAACATGACGCATGGATCAGCACCATTTAGTTCAACCATTTTGAAGGGAGCTAAATAATCCAACACACGCGCCACCATCAGTGAGACATCTGAGTAAGCATGACATACTCTCAGCCGTCAGGGCTTAGAAAAAAGGAAGTCACGCAACTATTCGAGCCAGTTTTAACACATCTATACAATTTAGTTGACACAATCGGTGCGAGCACATTTCGTCCCGCTTCCCACGTGGCTTTCGCTTCAGTCGGAGCTTAGTCAAGAACCTCTTACTACAAAACATTTACATAACATCCAGCCACACTACACCATATTTTTCTTTCACCGCAGCAAACAATTTAGAAGCATAATTTTTATAATTTCAAACGTGTTGTGACATGTCTGTACAACAATATCCCGCTTAGTCCACGGATTTTATACTCAGCTAAATTTATGCCACGTCACAGTATATACTCCTGAATATTCATATTATTCATATCATGCTGTTGTACTCGCTGCGTAGGCGAGAATTATAATACCTACAAGTATGCATACGTATTTGTTTATGAAGTCGTATGGAACTTAGACAAGGATATAACGGATGAAAATGGCATTGAGAGATACACGTCGGAGGTGAGTTGGGTTGGGCGGCATTTGGAAAACTGCGTCAAGTCTTCTCGTCGCCTATCCCGCAATGTCTGAATACTAAGGTCTTTAACCAGTGCGTCCTGCCCGTCATGACATACGGTGCCGAAACGTGGCCACGGATAGTCGGACTGGTCCACAAAATCAAGGTCACTCAGCGTGCTTTGGAGCGGGCTATTCTCCAAGTTTCTTTGAAGGATAAGATCAGAAATTAAGCTATCTGGAAAAGAACCGGAGTTACCTATACCTTACTCTGCAGGCTATTGCAGAGTAAGGAAGCTGAAGTAGCAGTGGGCTGGCCATGTTTGTCGAAGGACCGATGGCCGGTGGAACAAACGAGTACTGGAGTGGAGACCGCGTATCGGCAAGCGTAGTGTGTGACGAACCCCAGGCCCAGGCCACCAGGCTGGTGGCAAGGTGGCTGGGACAGACTGAGTGCGGAAGGCGGAGGACAGGGTGTTGTGGCACAGCCTGGGGGAGGCCTATGTCCAGCAGTGGACTGCTATAGGCTGAGTTGATTGATTAATTTACGTAAATTTTCCTTCATACTCTATATTACACTCTCTATAACTCCGCTGTCCGAAATCCACTGGATGCCCGAACCACAGTACCGGTCGATGTGGCACCGCATGGGAGAGGCAGTTTAAGACCAGCAGTTGCTGAAATGATGATCATGCTGATACCGGTAACATAAGCTAGCCAGACTGCATGCAGTGCGGACACCTTGGGGTTGCCGATGCCTAACACTCCCGTTTGGTTTCCGACTAAAAAATACCACCCCTTTAAAGCCACAGCTGATCATTCTAAACCGTTTCCAATTTATTTGGAGGATTTGAAACCATATTGTGAGTGCAATAAGAGCCTAGTTGGTAACTGAACATATTCGTAGGAGAAGAAGACGGACATTTTGATTCCTTTATCTTCTGCCATCTTCTTTGTAACCATCGCACTCCAATCATAACGCCGATCGTATCCGGTTAGTAGGGATAGGTTATAATTACGTAGTCAACCCAACCTATACTGCGGAGAGCTGCTAGAGCAGTGGTGGCCCAGTGGTAATGGCCACCAGCCAGGCGCTTTACTTTATGTTAATTATTTCATCACCACTGCTCTCAAAACGGTGAAGGAAAACATCGTGAGGAAACCGGCATGTCCTAGAACAAAACAATTGAAGACATGTGACATCTACCAACCCGCACTGGGCCCGCGTGGTGAATAAAAGCCCACTCCATCTCACAGAGAGGAGGCTTGTGTCCCAGCAGTGGGAACATTATCGGCTGATTATGCATTTTGTAGTTTAGAAGAAATAAGCACACACAGACAAACACGAAAAGTGTTTTTTTTTTGAATACCATTGTATAGAATTAGACATACATAGGTGCAGAATTATGAATTCTCAATTTGCAAATAACGTCATATGTTCAAACAGATGAAAACAACAACATTATTGTTGCACTTAGGCTATCAAATATTCCTTCTGCGAAGCAGTAATGCTCGCGAAGGAGGAGGCGGAACGCGTGAGGGTGAGGCAGGGTTCGCGCCCTCACGCTCTTAGCCACCGCAGGAGACGCCCCGGGCGTCGGGAGTCGCAAGCTGATTTCCGGCCACCGTAGGCGCGGGCCTGCGGACGGTGAGCGATGGGTAGCTCGCCGTCCGATAAGGACCAGGCCCGGGTCGACGGCGCGTTGTGTTTCACGCGCGCCTCAAAGAGATGTCAGCACCAACTGACGGGGTCCGTTAGGGCCAATGCCTGCCAGGGTTGCGAGTTTGTCCGAAAGGGATATCGTGGCCCTGGCACACAGGCAACGGAAGGAACACGGGTGGGTTTTAGTCAGTAAAAGTCTGACACGCCCTCCCGCTCAGCCCAGAGCGGGAGAAGTTATTTGATAATTTCCCACCCAAAAAAAAAAAAAAAAAGGCTATCAAATATAAATATTTTGGACTATCTGTTCAAATAAAACGTAACAACAGGAAAACAATTACAGTTTTTATTTTAAAACCAGTTTTATATGAATTGATATACAACATTGTGGTCCCACACAAGATTTGTAGGTATACATTTTTTTTTCTGAAATTGTAATTGCTAGATCATACACCTGTTCAGATTGTCAATACAATACGTTTTGTATCAATCTAATATCACAAAGGCAAAAAATATAATATCATCGGTCCTTATTTTGTATTTTCTATTGTAACATAACTGGGACATATTTATTTGTAGTGGTTAATAGTGAGTATAACGATATAAATATAACAAACGTGAAAGATTTTTGTTACGTATCTCATGCTTTGATGCCATGTTGATCAAAATAACAATCAGAAAACCTATGTTGGAATCAAAATCAATACGTGTATTCTACGAAATAATATAATAATAACCTACGGAGGCATTTCATCATCATCATTTCAGCCGGAAGACGTCCACTGCTGGACATAGGCCTCCCCCAAAGGGCGCCTTTGCCATAATCACCACGCTTGGCAGGCGGGTTGGCGATCGCAGTATGGTGTTAAAATGCATAGAAAACGCTGCTGCCCATTCTCTAGTAAGTCCCTTAGTCGCCTTTTACGACACATACAGGAAGAAATAGGGCAGGGCTATTCTTTACGTCTGGCACCACACAGACAGCAGACACGGAGGCATTTAACATAAATGGAAATAAAAATAACTCTACACAAAAACGTAAGTTTTATTTTTAGTATATATAAGCAAATAACTTCAAATGTCTATCAATCTGCGTAGCCGTTTTCAAACTATATTGGATTCAGATTCTAGTCAAACTGGATTCATATGAGTACCAGTATTTGATATGGAGCGACTGCCCGTCTGACCTCCATAACCCAGTGACTGGTTAACACGATACCCCTTTTGACTGACAACCAGTCTTACGACTCTGTCAGACTTAGGCTTCTGAATACCCGCAACGACTGTCAATGATCTACGAATGACAGCCGGGACCAACGGCTTAACATGCTTTTCGAGGCACGGAGGGGTCTCGTTATGTGATGGATGGTCACCCATCCACGTACTAATCGCGGCAAGGGTCAATCAAAGGTTAAGCTATAACCTTCGATTGACCCTTAATGTCTTTAAATGATCATCAATTGAAAATGCAGGGAAAGAAATTAATTTAATTAGGTATATTTGCAGTGTACGTGTATCCAACTTAATTGATTAATTTTAAGAACCAACACACAGTGCATCAACCACTGGAATCCATCCGCTATAATAAAATCAGGAGCAACAAAAAATATAATTATTAAATTTAATAACTCGTATAATAACGTCACTAAAGTTGCTATCGGCGAAAATAATTGGGTCAGTATTAATCACCAGTATTAAACCCTCATCATACTGGTAATTAACAACTATTAAATACGATGACGATACTATTTTGTGGTTTGCTTAAATTATTGGCTGTGGTAACGAAATTTGAAGGTTTGTTTTCTTTTTGTAAATAAAATAAAATACCAAGGAAATTTATAAATTAAAAATCTAAACACCAACTTCATGTTAAATATAAAATGCGCAAGAGGTATACGATTTCATATCCCATACACATGACATAAAAAAATATAAAGGACATACTTAGGTACCTACATAAATTATTAAAAGAAAAGTCATAAAACACTGCATTAATAGGTATTTAAATACAAGTTAACTGAAAGGTCTTAAACTCTGCAACAGAGTTTAAGACTTAAACTCCGTTGCAGATTGTACAATGTCAATAATTATCTT
This sequence comes from Tiliacea aurago, assembly GCA_948098905.1. Taxonomy (NCBI): domain Eukaryota; kingdom Metazoa; phylum Arthropoda; class Insecta; order Lepidoptera; family Noctuidae; genus Tiliacea; species Tiliacea aurago. Next base: position 3,528,133 of record OX402579.1, on the reverse strand, counting down.
GATTATTGACATCGTACAATCTGCAACAAAATTTAAGTCTTATGATAAGAATGAAGCTATTCCAACATTACCCATAAAACAATCTTCGAAATCAATATAATTAAAATGACAGCTACGATATCAAAAAGCAAAAATGGACAGTAAGCGGAGTGGTTTTTAATCAAAACTTAAACAATACAAAAAGTGAGCCTTCGTCTGTTTCTAGCCGACACTTCTCGCAAGTAGGCCGTGTAGTGCACATGCTGCCAAATTAATATGCACAGCGTTTCTTGTTAGTTGAATATTAATTTAGGAAAGTGAGACATGTAGCAAGTTTAACAAGGTTCTGTTATTTGTAATCTGATCTTTCGATAACCGGGTTTCCTCGTTTAAATGAGTGTTTAAAGCACTTTACTGCGACATATTTCAGCCATACGTTATATCTTTAAATCTGCATAAAGGGCCGCGGAAAGCAACGACCGCAATTACGCAATTGATCAATTCCTGAACAAATACGTTTTCAACACGCGCATATTTTCCCAAAAGTACAGATCCTGTTGCGGAAAATGCAGATGTTAATAACATATTCAAAATTATACAAAGCTTTTAACCGTACATCTAGTACTCCAAATACAGCAATGCGTAAACCAATATCTACTCTAACTTATGCCACTTAACGGTAGCCATTGTTGTATTCTTGTAATTTTCCTCGGAGCAATATTGAGTGGTACAACATTTCTGACAGCAAGTGTACAAAGCCCAGTCCGTTGCATCGGACGCATTATGTACAATACAGAATGGCACGTCTCGCTGCGAATGAAAAACAAAAGAAAATCCACTCGGCTTCCCTTTCAGCGTGTATTGTGGCAATACAACGCGATTAATATTGCTTTGAGCCCTACTTACCCAGTAGGAAATACTAGAAGATTTGATGCACTAAGGATTATTGGATTTGAAACGTTTCTCACTGTGTAGGAGAAGTAGATTATGATGCCAATTATGTTAAGAATCATATAATTAACTATTAAAATTAAAATATAAGAACCTGCCAAGTGCGAGTCAGACTCGGGCACGAAGGGTCCCGTACCATTATCTATAAAAACGGCAAAAAAATCACGTTTGTTGTATGGAAGCCCCCTTAAATATTTGTTGTTATAACGGCAACAGAAATACATCATCTGTGAAAATTTCAACTGTCTAACTATCACGGTTCATGAGATACAGCCTGGTGATACACGGACAGACAGACAGACAGACGGTGGAGCCTTAGTAGTAGAGTTCCCGTTTTACCCTTTGGGTACGGAACCCTAAAAATTGTAGTTACGAAAGATAACTCCCGATATTGTTGAACGTTCTACGTCATCAATATAATTTGATACTCAGCACATGAGAGCAGGTGGTTTCTGTAAGTCATGACGCATAAGCTTGAACAAATTCATAATATCATAAGGCGGAATCTAACTCATGAGTTCATGACCCAATTTAATTACCCTCTAAATTGGGCGTGAAATTGAGGTGTCTGTTAATATGCACTGCTCCTTAAGTATTACATACGTCATCTTTTGTGCTGCTCTGTTGCTAGTTTAATGACTATAAAATGAAGTAGATTTTCAGCCTTTATTTATCATTGTCAACGTTGTCCAGCCATTATCATATTTAGGGTCAGGGGAGTTACCACGCCGTAAGTCTTGTCCTTCCGTTCATCATTCATATAAAACTGATAATAAACGCATCACCCCCGTTAATTTTTGTTTCTTTCCACGTTTATACAACACTCAAAAAAGTATGTATATAAGGATGAACGTCCATCTGCGTATATACGAGTATATATATTGTAAGGAGAATCCCCTCTTTCGTCAGTAATTACCCTACTTCGTCTATATAAGCAGGGCTCTGAGGATAGAACGTTCACTTGCTGCGCTGCGCTCGGACTGGACGGACGTGTGAATCATCGGCTAGTCGTAAGGTTACGTAAGCCATTTGAGTTTAGTTTAGTGAAAAAGTGATAAAGTGTGCAGTGTTCCGTTTAGTGAATTTTAAGTCTTAGTTGACTTTAAGTAATTTTGTTGATTGTAATTTGAGTTAATTGTAATTATGAAGTAAAAATGTTTTCTTTGTGGTAAACTGTTTATTTTCATTGAATTTCCACTTCTGAAACTTATAATATATATATAAGTATACATCATATCCCTTTCATTCTATTGCACGTTTCCGGATGATAACGATGCGGACGAGTATTGCGACGCTTAAGTGCCCTTTTTAGGGTTCCGTACCCAAAGGGTAAAACGGGAACCCTATTACTAAGGCTGCGCCGCCGTCTGTCTGTCTGTCTGTCTGTCCGTCTGTCACCAGGCTGTATCTCATGAACCGTGACAGCTAGACAGTTGAAATTTTCACAGATGATGTATTTCTGTTGCCGCTATAACAAAAAAATACAAAAAAGAATGAAATAAAACAAATATTTAAGGGGGGCTCCCATACAACAAACGTGATTTTTTTGCCATTTTTATAAATAATGGTACGGAACGCTTCGTGCGTGAGTCTAACTCGCACTTGTCCGGTTTTTTTTGTTTATTTCGTTAGTACCTCGTAACGTAACTCGTGAAGGAACCATACGACTTGGTACTCGATACTCACGATAAATCGATTCAAGTTTTAAATGTCAAAACGGGCCTTTTATTTTTGGACAAGTATAGTGTAAATAGTTAGTTGCGTGATCTATTGTATATATTATAATGAATTTAATGTATTTGTAATGAATAAAAAATAAATATAACTAATGTTCGAAAAAAAAACGATCATTCTGTAGGCGAGAGAAAAATACAACATCATTGGATCGGCACTAATTAATTAATTTGTACCTTTGGTTCATTTTGGATTCAGACGTTTAACTTCGGATTGAAAGACGACTGAGACACAAAATTGGACAAAAAGTGAATCATTTTATCTAATCTAGCCATCATCTAAAGCTGTGTTTTCTCAGCGTACTCAGCGTTCTGAACTAGTGTTCGTCGGTAGTAACATCGGCAGAACAGCAAATATTTGCTCACACCAACTCTCGCTCGGCAGGGTAGTGACAACGCATTTATCTCATCATTTCATTTAAGCCGAAAGACGTCCACTGCTGGACATAGGCCTCCCTCAAAAGGGGGGTTTGCCATAATCGCCATGCTTGGCAGGCGGGTTGGCGATCGCAGTATGGTGTTAAAATGCATAGAGATCGCTGCTGCCCATTCTCTAGTAAGTCCCTTAGTCGCCTTTTACGACACCCACGGGAAGAAATAGTGCTATTCTTTACGTCCGGCACCACACAGACCACTTTTTTTATTACTCACCTAGCCATAACTTAGAATTCAGACTATTAAAAAAAAAAAACAAAGAAATGCTTTTATTTAACAAACGTATGCTTATCCCAAGTAGTTCATTGACTTTTGAACGACTTATATTCCATACCAGCATAATTTATTAGGTAAAATTGTAAACGGATATTCTCATAAAGGCAGCCATTTTCTCTAGTAACATCGTATGAGCGGCATACGTCAAAAATACTTATGAAATTGCCTTTTTGCGTTAAAGTGGTCGGGTTAAAATTAGATAGCTAAGTGTGAAATATGTTTACGTTTATAATGTAAATTTAATATGTAATGTTTGTAATGCTACGTGTAATCGTTTATACAACATGTCCCAGAATTAACGCACAACCTCTTATGGCGTAAAGAATCCTATCACCATCCTATTTCTTCCAGTGGATGTCATAAAAGGCGACTAAGGACAGACTACCTGACTGGACTAAGGGACTTACTAGAGAATGGGCAGCAGCGTTCTCTTCGCATTTTAACACCATACTGCGATCCCCAACCCGCCTGCCAAGCGTGGCGATTATGACAAACCCCTTTCGGGGCGGCCTATGTCCAGCAGTGGACGTGTTTCAGCTGAAATGATGATGATGAGCTAACACGCGGGCGAAGCCGCTGGAGGAAGCTAGTAAAGTATTTTTTTTTATTATTAAAGATAGTACAATTTTGTAGATACCATGTTTGTGTCAATTGTACCATTACTTTTAAATTCTTTCTCTAGAAAGAAACTGAAGCAACTCTATCTACTCAAAACTGACAGCTTAATATAAAATCTGTCACATTTTTGAAAAGATATAAAATAAAAGAAAGAAAGTGTTTGTTGGTGTTAAATTCTCACTAGTAGATTAAATATAGATAAAAAATAGATTAAAGGCAGTCATTCAAATTCAGACTCATCGCTCATATTTATCGCTTTAACTAAAACAACATGCTGCAATACGAGCACAAATAAAATTCTGCCTCGTTGGTTCAGCCATACTCAACCTTTTTTTTTCTTGGACCGCTCTCAGATCTTCATCTGCCCGCCTTTTCCCGACTATGTTCAGGTCGGCTTCTAGTCTAACCGTATGCAGCTGAATACCAGTATTTTAAATGGAGCGACTGCCTATCTGACCTCCACAACCCAGTTACTGGGTAACACGATACCCCTTGGTAAGACTGGTTGTCAGACTTTCGACCCCTAACGATTGTCAAAGATCTACGAATGACAGCCAGGACCAACGACTTAACGTGCTTTCCGAGGCACGGTGGTGTCTTGGTATGTAAAGAAGGTCACCCATATATGGACCAACCGCGGCAAGCGTAGCTTAACCTGATCGATCGACTCATGCGGCTGTTATTAATTAGGCACAAGAATCTCCTTAGCCTCTTTTAGATGTTGACGTTTAATTAATTATTAAAGTTTTAGTGAGAACGATGATATTGGGGACATTTTTCGATAATTTCATCTAGGTCTGGCTTTATTCCCGCGGAATTATAATAGGTAATTGGCTTAGTAACTTCGTTAATAGAATTCAAAGAAAGAAAGAAAAACGCGTTTATTGGCATTACGGCAAAAATACACCATAAAAACTATAAATAACAGAAAACAATTATTATAATGCCAAAAGGGCCTCAGCTCAGCATATCAACACAAGTTAAATTTGAAGCTACAACGCCAGTTTCGAAAGCCTGGTTTCGTAGGCCGCAGTTTGAGAATGGCTGGTCTAGTTGGTCCTGGGTTCGATTTCCAGGTCAGCGCAAAGTGTTATTGGGGTTTTCTATCGGAAATTTCTCAGTAGAAGCTAGGAGTCTGGATTTGTGCCCGGGTCATGGCAATCGGCTCGCCCCCTATTACATTGGACTTAAACCTGGCGACATGCAGGTATACTATATATACACTTTTGCCTAACCTTTCGGGGACCACATGCGTGATGCTTTATTATGTTATTAACTATTATCAAGGTTGCCTTACAATGTTTTTCCTCCTCAATGTCAGTAATGTCCAAGATAACTCAGAAAGTGCATGAATTGAAAAAGTCACTTTGGTACGTAATGTCCAAGATAACTCAGAGAGTGCATAAGAATTGAAAAAGTCACATTGGTACGTAATGTCCAAGATAACTCAAAAAGTGCATAATAATTGAAAAAGTCACATTGGTACGTAATGTCCAATATAACTCAGAAAGTGCAAAGGAATTAAAAAAGGCACATTGGTACGTAATGTCCAAGATAACTCAGAAAGTGCATGAATTGAAAAAGTCACATTGGTACTTGCAAGAAATTGGAATAATTCATTAGTTACGAATAAGAAGGTAGACGCTTGTGGCAGCGATATATACAATAGATCACGCAACTAACTATTTACACTAGGTAATAACGAAATAAACAAAAAAATACCAAAAAGCTGTCATCCGGAAACATGCCCAGAAGACTGGCAGCATCGAAAAATGTAATAAAAGGGAGCAGATGGACTTTAATTCCGATATACCTACTTTTTGGGTGTCGTATAAACGTGGAATGAAACAAAAATGTACGGGACTGATGCGTCGAATATCAGTTTTGTAGTGATGAACGGCAGGAAAAGGCATCTTGGTAACTCCGCTGACCCTAATGATAAAGGCTGGACGACGGTGATGATGAGATGTCAGTAATGTTCAAGATAACTCAGAAAGTGCATAAGAATTGAAAAAGTCACATTGGTACTTGCACGGATTTGAACCAACAACGTCGTACATGAGAGGTGAGGCATAAACCACTGGGCTATCACGACAAGATTCTGCAATACGAGTATAAATAAAATGGAGGAAAAAATACGACTAATCAATGGTACGATGTGAACATAACAAGGCAAATAACTAAGTCGTTCAGTGGACATCTGGTGATATTCGAGGTTATATTGATTTTTGTCCGAATAAGAGGCTACAAAGGCCGTTACGGCTTTTTTATTGCTGTACTCCATAACGTTGTATCGCGTCGTGAGTTCAGTGGATTATATTTATTAACTTATGTCTGTATTGGTATATGTTACTTTAGTTTGCTGGCTTTTTTTAGCTATTAATAAAGTGAATGATCTAAAGCAAAATAACAATGATGCAAAGACTGTGTTATAAAATTAATAAAAATTAACTTGGAACCTTTTAATGCACTAGAACCACATCAATATTAGTTGTTTACAGTAGGTAAGCATTGAAAGGTACCTAATGATTCATGCAAAACCTACAATTTCATCATATAGTATTCAGACTCAATGTCAGCTTGTTAATCTCAAAATTGGTAAATTGATTCCCTGGGGGCCACAAACGTCATTATTCGATTTTCGAACTGAGAGCCCGAGTCTAAATGTGTGTTCGGAAAAGTCCCGAAACCCCACGCAATTACGTTCAAAAAATCCGAAACGTAGACACTAAAGCTATCCCAATTTGAGCTTGTCAAACACTATCCTTTTAATAACACACACACAGCAGGATTTTGCTTTTCACCTTTGATCCCAACAGTACCGACTCAATGTTCCAGAATTTAGAACTGCAGATACCTTGTTCGGGATCACAGCACAAATGTTTATACGAAAACTTTTGATTACGGAACCGGCAGTTATGAAAACGAACTGGACCGATATTTTGTCATCTAACATGCTGAGGCGAACCCTAATAATATATAGCGAACCCCTTTTTATTGGAAATCAAAACTTTCCGCTTCGAAGCATTTTGATGAGAAAAATTTTCGATGGTTTTCTAAAAATCGTAAACGATATTTATTTGGTATTGTGCTTTATGGTGTTTTTGTTATATCTGTTGTTTGTTGCAGATTAAAATTCATGACTGTTTTTTTTTTCAAATTATTTATAACGTTTCGTTATCACATTTTGCCCTTTTATGGAGGAAATTGTTATAACAGAAATGTCTTCTTCTCATTAAAAGTAACAAATTCAAAGCTGGCCCTTGTCAATGAAAAACAGTAAGCGTATATAGTTTGTGCATGGATATTGGTCTTATCAAAGAAAAAGAGATGATAATCCAAAAATAAATTCTGGTCGAAGATTCTCAAACAATTTTAATACCTTCACGACTTTACCCTTTAAAATTCCTTCTAACAAAAGCAATATTAGAAGAACAATTATTTAACGAAACGGTTTAACATACTACATTACACAACATAGTTGTACGCAGCCGAGTTTGTGTTTAATGGATGGAAAATGGATATTGCAAGTAGCTCCGGCTTCATCACGCGACCTCAAAAGTATCGCAAGTCTTAGGGGAAAGAAAAGATATGGAGCGCTTATCATAACATTAACTTCCTTGTGTGCACTAAAGCCTCACTCCTGCCGGTCTGTTCTGTCAAAATCAGGGACCATTTTGGTTACCCATTGAAAGGGTTTTCGATAGGGTTTTTCTAGGCGGTTAAACAAAAACCCATACGATATCGGTAACCCTTATGAACGTGTTAAATAAAGTTTTAGTAACCCATTAAAAGGGTTTTCGATAAAAACTCTCACCCGAGATAACCCTTTTGAACGGCTTAATTTAAGCCATTCAAAATTTTCTAACCAGTTAATCAAAAACCCATACGGTGTATGGGTTTTTGATTAACTGCTTAAAAAAACCCTATAGAAAACCCTTTCCATCAAAAGGGTTTTCGATAGAGTTTTTTCTAAAATGTTAACCAAAATGGTCCCTGGGTAGAATAGAGATAGAATTGGTCATGCTACGCGTGCTGGGCGGATATCAAAATAACATAATATTATGATTTTTTCATGTTACTGGGTTTCAATTAGGTATAGAACCCATTGAATGGGTTTTATACTTGAAACCCAGTGAAAGGGTTACATGATAATTTCTAGTATAAAACCATGGGTTACATCATGATAAAGGTAACCCATTGAATGGGTTACCCCTTCGAAAGGCTTAACTCTTAACCGGGGTTGTACAGTCCCTGGTCAAACTCTCACCATGCAGGTGAAGTGTGTTTGAAGTGATTTGTCATTTCACTTGATCCTAGGGATTGACACTATTAACAGCTCAGTTCACCTATAGAATAGACGCAGTACTGATTCGGACAAATGCTTAGCGCCGGGCGTGTAACCAAGTATCTAATCAGTCAATTGCGGTTGATTTCAGGGATCACCTGGTTTATTTATTTATTTAATACTTTAAGCACACAAATGTACAGAGGCGGACTTAATGCCATAGGTACAGAACTAACAATAAATCACAACAATTATCATAGATTGTCTGTAAACCGGAAGGAAGTAATTAAACTTGTTTTAAATGAGAAGCAGCCAGCTTACAACACATCATAAAATGAACACAATTTCATACGCACCATTGTAAATGTAATTTTCATTTTAATCATAAACGGTAACGATAGCTGTCCGGAGTCTAGATTTGTGCCCGTATGATGGCAATAGGCTCGCCCTCTATTACATGGGACTTAAATATAACTGGTGAAATGTGGGTATACTATAGCTACACCTCTATTCAACCCTTCGGGAAAACAAGGCGTGATATTATGTTATGATAATGATATTTGCAAAAACAATGGCAAAGGAAGCACCCGACGCCATTTGCATAAGCTACCAACAGCTCCAGGCGCTCCACAGCTATCAATACTCCTTCAACTCTGAACTTCGAAGCGCAAAAGGTTCGTTTACACCACATTCGTGATTCCAACACTCAAGGTAGGCGGCACAAGTAGGCTGTAACCCATTTAAATTAAAATTACTAACTCCGCATATCCAGCGAAGAGTCGTGTTTATCCTGGGAAACTTCCACCACAGATTTCGTTTAGCGCGCTATTAGAAGGAAAGGCGAGAATTCAACATTTAATTCCCCTGATGTTTGCGGTAGTGTGATTGTATAAGGATGAAATGTTCGGGAATGCTACTAAACTGACAAATGTGGGAACTGCTTTTATCTGGAAATATCTAGTTTTAATTTTAGGGGGCAGTGGTGGCCCAGTGGTAACGGCCTCGACTTACGAGTAGTAGGTCGTGGGTTCGAACCCCAACAGGAGCTTTACTTTGTGTAAATTATTTCATCACCACTGCTTTCAAAACGGTGAAGGAAAACATCGTGAGGAAACCGGCATGTCCTAGAACTAAAAATTCGAAGACACGTGACATCCACCAACCCGCCCTGGGCCCGCGTGGTGGGTTACGGCCCACTCCCTCTCACAGAGAGGAGGCCTGTGTCCCAGCAATAGGAACATTATAGGCTGATTATGTGATTGTATATGGATGAAATGTTCGGGAATGCTACTAAACTGACAAATGTGGGAACTGCTTTTGTCTGGAAATATCTAGTTTTAATTTAAGAGAACCGGTTTTTTATAGAAAGATTGTTACATGTTTCATAATGGTTATATTTACTTGATGCAAATTAAGAGTAAAACGGGATGCGAATTCTAAAGCTGACTGAACCTTCAATAATTAAGGGTAAAGATTTTTCTCCTATAATTATGAAAAAAAAAAAATTGTTAAAATATTTTATTATTTTTGGCCCGAAGATACCGATTTTTCATTGTTGTTTCAACAACATTCTTTGTTTACCAAATCAATTAATGAAGGGGAAGTTTCCTTGGTTATGATGCTATTAATTTAGTCAATCATAATTATATTTGCCGAAGTTGATGAGAAGGAAAATAAACGATAAGAATTCCCAGACCATTTTTCGAGAGAAAATTGGTAACGATGACTTTTGATGTATAAATATTTTATGGGCTAACGTTAAAATGATGGGGCACGTTTATCTCATTACCAAGAAGCATTACCCTATGCTAATATTAGCCAGACAATATGTGAAAATGAAATCCCGCATATTATATAGTAAGGAATCCAATAACGGCCCACAGGAACATCTGCGAAAAAGAAATTTATTATATACATTGTTACGCCCGCGGCGCCACCCACGTGCGGTTTAAAGGAAAGAACACTTTATTTGTTTGCGCGATCTACATTATGTATTGACGAAATATGTAATAAGCAACGGTCGATTTCTGGAAATAGTGTAGCTATAGAATTTTTGTATCGGATACTGTAGCTATTTTAAAAGGGTTTTATTATACAAAACAATGACTAGTTGGTATTGCCCTATATAACTTCTCAGGTTTGAACTTTAGAGGTTCATTTGCTATTTGTAATTAATTTGATCTACATAAATGACTGTAGCTATTTTATATTGGCTTTGTTATACAAAATAATGACTAGATGGTATTGCCCTTTATAACTTCTCAGGTTTGAACTTTAGAGGTTTATTTGCGATTTTGTCATTCATTTCATCTACTTACGTTTGTAAATTTACCCTTATGATCAATATTATACTAACTTCACGAATGTTTTTATAATAAAGTAGCTGACCCAACAGACGTTGTCTTGTCTAAATTTCAATAAAAAGAAGAGGACTTCCAGTTTTCCCTAATTTTCCAACTTTATTGACAACTTTCTATTTATTTTTTCCTAAAAACCTTATTTAGACTGTAATATGGAACATAAAAAAAGAAACAATGCTGTCGAGCTGGTCTCAAGCGATGTGCTTACTAATGAACAGCATTTATTTTTTATTGTTATATATCAGCATCATCATTATCATTTCAGCCGAAAGACGTCCACTGTTGGACATAGGCCTCCCCCAAAAAGGGGGGGGATTTGCGATAATCGCCACGTTTGGCAGGCGGGTTGGCGATCGCAAAATGGTTTTAAAAATGCATAGAGAACGCTGCTGCCCATTCTCTAGTAAGTCCCTTAGTCGCCTTTTACGACACCCACGGGATGAAATGGGATGGTGCTATTCTTAAAGTCCAAAGTCCAAACGGAACTTGATACGGACATTGATATAGATAGATAGATATCATTATAAAAATCCACACACTTTTGAAGGACGGACAAACTTACAGTTTCGTAATAGGTAATAGTAGAAACCCAAGACATTGTTCGTAGCAAGCACCTAAGAGCAGTTTTACATAAAAAGTCACTTACGTTAAGTCGTCTTATAGTAAAATCTTTGCGTTACATTCGACGGCTACAGCAAATGTGTCGTTGGTAATATTGTACGTACGGACTCTGATGAGGAGTTATTTTTTGATTAGGTACATTAAGAAATAAACTAAGAGATTCTAAGCATAACATAAAATCACGCTTGTGTTTGACGAAGGGTTAGGCAGGGGTGTTGGTACTTATAGTACACCCACATTTCTTCATCATTGGGTGTCTTGTGTGAGTGTTTACCTCATTTATATAGAAAACCATTCTCAATAATATTTTGTACGGTTTTACCAAAGTGCGTTGTACCAGTGACGCTGGTGTCACCCTAATAAATAAGATTTTTAACGCCTGAGCACAAGATGCCATTGGAATCTTTTGCGACCTATCTAAAGCGTTCGATTGTGTTAACCATGAGACACTTCTGCTGAAAATAGAGCACTACGGGATTAGGAATACAGCTCTTGATTTACTAAGATCATACCTGAAAGATAGAAAGGTTAATGAAGAAGTTATTGGAAGGTCGGAAGTATGCATATCCTGTTAAGTGTGAAAGTGATATGATTTTGGCTTTTACAGGGCCTATAATTTTTGTTCTAATGAGTTGGATTATAGTATGGATAACGCATTAAATAATCGTTTGTTGTTTGATAGTGCTGCGGAAGCGTTTTGGGAAGAAATCTTGAAACAGTAATTGTCAAACCAGAACATATCGGATGTTAGTCTTTCGAAAATCGACTAGTCACCAAATCCTCATCAGATGAATAAAAGAAGCATTCCTTTCACTAAAGAAGTTTTACCGTCAAGTAATGATACAAATAAGACATAACGTAAGTAGACGTACACCCAAGGGATATATTACTAAGACTGATTACATGAAGCTGGTAGCAGTAAAGCTTTAATTCCACTGACGTTCACGGAGCTCGTGGTTAAATAATAACAGCCGGGCCAGTAATAACCGGTCGCGTGAAGGTTAAGCTACGCTTGTTGTGGTAGGTCGTGGATGGGAGACCATCCATTACATACCGAGACCCCTCCGTGCTCCGAAAAGAACGTGGGAACCCGTGGGGCCAGCTATCATTCGAAGATCTTTGATAGTCGTTATGGGTAGTCCAAAGTCCAAGCCCAAAAGTCTGACCACCAGTAGTGCTACCAAGTTACTGTGTTGTAGAAGTCAGATAAGCAGTCGTTCCATATACAGGGTTATTTTTAAAACGTCAATAACCTCTTAAGGGGTCATTTTACTCATCATTATGAACAACTTTTACTATGGGACCAAAACTGAAATCGTGAAAAAAAACCAGCTGTTCCCTACATTTATGTTCAAATAATTCGTTAAAATATTGGGAACAGCTAATTTTTTTTCGCGATTTCAGGTAGTTCAGGAATTTACAATAGAATAAGAGGCCAGCTTTTGATTATTTATATGTCTAGATAGAGTGTCGCACTGCAAAAGAACTAAAACAAACAGCCAACTTTGATAGGCTGGTGTGCGTGACAGCTACGTCCTACACTCGCGCCACGTCGTGCTGTCATTGTGTTATTTTATATTCTTATGTGCGTGTATTTTGCGGCCAACCGTTGGACGCAATTTTTTTCGATGAATTCTAACTGTCTATCTAGACATATTTATATCTGAGGCTAGCTTTTACTGATTGTGTCACCACTTACGTGCGGCACAGGCATGTATTAAATACAGGAAAATAATATTACTTACCTAGTCATTGTTATCACATCATTTAACATAACATCATGGCTGTATTTCTCCGAAGGCGTAGGCAGTGGTTTATAGTCAATCCACATTTCGCCAGTTATGTTAGGTCTCATGGAACAATAAGGGGCGACCCTATTGGCATTCACCGGGAGGACTTTAACAACGCTAACAACTTTTCTTCTGTAACCCTCGCAGGACAACAATTTAAATGTAAAAGTTGCTAGGTAAAGTACTTTTTACCATTATACTTAATGGCTACAAAAAGGCACAGAAAAAGATAGGTTTTATGATATTAAATAAACTGTGAACGTCAGCAGTGAAATAATGCCCAGTTTTAAGTCGAGTATTTTTTTTTTAAATGCGTATACATTCACTCATGGTCATGTTTAATTTAATACTATTTATTTAGCTCCACTTTTATATGGCAACATCTAAAAATAAGCTCTTTATGAACATCGTGGGGCTGCCAGTGCGAATTAAATAATTTCGTACCAGCTTTGCATAATATTCGTGAATATTCTACCAGAACTTTCGAGAACTTCGCGATACAGATGACTATGTTAATTTTAACAAACAAAACATACCTACATATCATTAATGCCTTAAAAAAGGCAATTTATTACATCCTTCTTTTAAATGTTTGCCTGAATATTCAGTTTTCCTAGGTAGGATTTTTGTTTAAGCTCGTTTTCTTGTCGCGAATTTACATGCCTCGAAAAAAAATCTTAGTAGGTAGGCACGTTAACGTTTAATAAAAAATCTCCGTAGATATAGGAGCTAATTAATTCTTAAGTATAATAATAATTAGCTTTATAAGTATATCCTAATGAAATAAAGGAAATAATAATTGCTTTATTTTCAGACAACTAATAAAAGTCCATAGACAAAATTACACAAAATTATCTTACAAAATAATAAACTAATGCATAATAAAAACATCACTACAAAATCTAGTTACTACATTGGTGAGGCGACGTATTACGCTGAGTCGTGGTGTCATGTAGCCTTCCGCGAAAACGCCGATACACGATACCCGTCGGCCAAAAATCTTCCTTCATGAAAATATCCATGGAAACATCCGTCGGTTAGTTTTCGAGTTCTAAGGTGGCTCCTCAATCCAGATGTCTGGATTGAAGAGCCACCTTAAACGTCCTATAACTTTTGAAGGGTTTTACTTCAAATTCCAGGATCGGGCCTACAAAATCGGCTAATTTACTACTAAATATTGGTAGTACCTTCGTTTAAATATAAGACATGGCTCCTCAATCCATACGGACAAATGTGGTGTGGGTACAAAAGATGTTACGTATAAAATTCAGTGCAGACATGTGCAAATACATATTCCACCGTGCACTGAGATGGCATTCAAATATTGAATGGACAGTCAAACAATAATAATGGTCAGTTAAACAGTTACATATAATTTTATTGCAGACAAATAAAAAAAATAAAGAAATTGGTATTAAATTGGAGTTATGTACGAAATAAAAAATTGAAGAAAAGGAAATTTAAGAAATCACTTGGAATATAATAAAATCGTAGTGGAGTCAAAACTGTACATTGAATATTTATGAAAAAAAGTTATTGCTACGAAGTCTGGGAACGTTGTATTAGCCGAAAATATAGTAGTTACAATTTTTATGTTTGTCTAAATGTATGTCACGCAAATAATACCGGATAGATTTTGTTCAAATTTTGAATAGATATTCTCTATACGTCTGATCTGGTCTGTAGGTTATAAATTATCACGCTAGTTGCTATGGAGGACGAGCAATATAACATTATGTTCGTATTCTTCTATTAAAGATTCGAATCGGACCTTTCGTTTAAAAGTTACCACGGGTATAAATATGCTAAAAGTAAGAAAAATGCCGAATGCAGAAATGTTCCGTGTGATGCCGGACGTAAAGAATAGCACCGCCCTATTTCTTCCCGTGGGTGTCGTAAAAGGCGATTATGGGATTTAATATAGAATGGGCAGCAGCGTTTTCTATTATGCATTTTAACACCATACTGCGATTGCCAACCCGCCTGCCTATGAGCGTGGCAATTATAAGCGTGGCAATTATGGCGGCCTTTTGGGGGAGGCCTATGCAGCAGTGGACGTATTTCGACTGAAATAATGAATGATGATGAAGAAAAATTCTGCGGTCTGAGCGAACAGCCCTACGTTTAGTCCATTAGGTACCTATACATTTTATTTTTGTGGATATAACACATAAGATTTACTACTTTTAAGCATGGATGCCACAAAATATCCCACGGGCACGTACCGTGGGATATTTTGTGGCATCCATGCGAGCGAAGCCACTGACAAAAGCTAGTAATATTATTATTATTTTTTTAATTTTTTTTTAGATGTTGCCCCACACTAGGAATTTCTCCTGTACCGTGGGTGTGTTTACAAACATTTAAACTCACATACACAAACAGCCAGACCCGGAACAACTACTTGTAGGTCATACAAATATTTGTTCCGTGCGGGAATCGAACCCGCGACACGCAGCGCACCAGTCAATCGCTTAACCACTGCGCCAACCGTGCCGACATATATAGAATATAGATAGAGTTTTTTTTATTCAGCTAACTACCTTCTCTTTAAACCAAACCTTAACCTAAACTTTTGCTACCTAAAAAAAGTTCATTTAAATGTGTAAGTAGTTAAAAATTAAACCCGGAAATTGAACTGTGAATGGGATCAAAATTGAAATTTCAAAATTAATTTCTTTGTGTTTTTCTAATCTTAATAATCTATAACCAAAAACATATTTCTTTAATTTCTCACGTTTCACTTAGAGTGGGCATACTTACTGGGTTTTGATATCTAACTAAAATAGAATACTAGTCTAATTACCAGAACAGAAAACACATTTCTGCTTGTTTCGTAATGAACGCCGGACGGGCTCCTAACTAAAAGGAATTTTGGCCAGAAGCAATCCAAGACTACAGAAAGATACAAGACCCAACAAATTCAAGTGTCGCCAAAAATAGGAAGATTTTAATTAGCCCCAACAAGAGGCACATATTCTCAACGCAATCTTAAAAGGCTGTTAAAAAGATTAATAGAAGGGTCGTTGAGGTCATTGGTTCATATTTAGTGCCCTCAAGGGTCGCATATAGCAAGCCCTTTTGTCTGCCCTCCTGAAGTTAACAGTCTCACACGATTAGATATTGTGTAGCTAATGGGAATCCGTGATGAGGGCTTAGTCCTTTTAAGATTACAATAAACTACGGAAGAAGGTACCTTTTGATCTACTATAAAGTTGGGTGTTGTGTACTCGTATTAAACGTAAACTTGGTAGTTTTGCAAACTTTTAGGTATTTAAGCGGGGTTTTTTTTTTGCGTCGAGGTATCGTAATTAGAGTTGTAAATAAAGTGTTTTAAACCAAAATCCGTGGTTTTAAACCCGTATTATATATGTTTAACATGGTTTAAAACCACGACCACGTGGTCCGTACATTGATTATGTATTACATTAAAAATTCAATTAAAAAGGCTAATTGTAATCATTCACTATTTTTGTTAATACTTATATTATGTGAAGTCATATAATAATTATATTTTGTTTAAGGATTAGACAGATTGCAAACCATCTTGATATGCGTATTTATTAAAAATAGATTTTAAAAATATGTTGTAGCCAAGTATCAATATCTAATTAGGTTTTTACTCAGCCACTGCATATTTTCAGAATATTATTATCATTATTTTATTGTAAGTGTATTATAATTTATAAAGAACAAATAGCTTAAGAAATATTTTTTATTTTAATTGCCCTTGATATCCGTATCCTTCGTGAAAAGCCTCAGTTTATAAAATAAAAATAAATTTTATACCATTATTTGAACGCTAAATGTAGTTTTAAATCATTTTAAACAAAAAAAAATTCGTGTCTTTAGTTCTGTATTTAAGATTTGTGCCACGTCCGAAATTAAAGCTATTTTTCACTTTGTAGTGCTTTTTGTGGAAGTCGGTAATTTTTTTTGTAATTAATTTTTTATTTTTCTCTTTTTAGTGGGTCAGTTTTTAATTTATCTAAGATACAATAGCCTAATGTTAACTGTTCATCACGTTTGACATAATATTGTTTTTTCCCGATGCTGGGACGTTGATTTTTGAGGAGTTCTCCTGGTAAGAACTAGGAAAACTACCACTCACCATATGCATAGTAACGAGCATAAATTGCTTAGCAAGCGATTAGATTAGGTACTTTAATGTAAAGTACCTAATCTAATCGCAACCCGTTAAATACTTATTATTATATTGTTCCGGTGGCTATCTGTGGTCTCCATCATCAGTTCCACTTCACCAAATGGTGCTTTCCGAGAGCAAATGTACGAGTTACTATAAAAAATACCTAAATCGTAAGGTTGCCGTTGGTTGGTGGTCGTTGGTTGGTTGTAGGGTTGCCTTTAAAATTTAAGGGTTTTCCTCGATTTCCATGGGATCTCCTCATCAGATTCTGACTTAGTGACAATGGGACTACTTCGAGAGAATACACTTTCACCCAAAAAATATTAGTTTCAAAATCGGTCCACAATTGACGGAAAAATCGGTGAACATACATAAAAAAACTAACTTATAGTGAACATAAATATAACCTCCTCCTTTTTGGAAGTCGGTTAAAAAATGTCATAAGATATTAAGGAATTTCCTTCAGTAGCAGATTGCTATTATAATACAAATCCTAGAATTAACTTTCCAAGTTGTTAGAAAAAACATAATAAAAAAAAAGAGACAGCCGAACATAACAACGTCCTTCTTTTTGGAAATCGATTAAAAACGATGGTTTACAACGCTTAAAATGCGTTTTTTGCGTATAATTGTGGTAAAGTTCTTGTGATGGAAACTTTTAACACAAATAAAACCTATGAAAAAAAAATTATATTACTTAAGTTAGATTGTTATCATAATGATAACAATCTAACATAAGTAATAGAAAATTTTCAATTCAATTCACAATTACTAGTTATTTAAAGGCAGGTCAACCTAGAATCTAGACGTAAGTAGTACAGAAGCCTCTAGAGGCTTCTGTACTCTATGGTATTGTTCATGGGGATTTTGATTGCATCGACCTCACAAGCAAACTTTGTTATGTAGTTCCACGCACTGTTAATATACGTAGTATCCGTGCAGGTGCCCTATTTGCTGTCAATACCTGTCGAACTAATTCTGGTTTGCGCTGCCCGATTCGTCGAATGGTTGAATCTTATAATTGTAATTTTGTTAATATTGATATTTTTGTATGCTCTAAATCCAAATTTAAATGTAATGTTATGAAAATTATTATAAATCAATAATGTTATTAGGAATGTAAGCTAGTCTAGATTATATTTTTTTATTATTATTTTTTTGTGTTAATTATTACTATGTTGCCAAGCAATCAATATGAATTACATTTAGCATGATGTTATTAATTATTATTATTTGTGATGTAATTATTTATTGCCTATCTAGTGGCACTCAATGTCATAATTTCGTTGTAAAATGTTGTATTATCTTTTCCATGTACCAACACATATTGTAGCTGCTTATTGTCCCTGAATAAAATAAAATAAAAAAATTCATTTATTTGCATACCATAATGTGCATAAAAGAGCTTAAATAAGGTGAGAGTGCGATGGTACAATGGCTTTACAGTTATGGACCCTGTTAGGGCACAGCAACATAGTAATAACTTACAATTAAAATTAAAATTATCTATCTATATTTATATATTTTTAACCGACTCCCAAAAAGGAGGAGGTTCTCAATTCGAATGTGTGTTTTTTTTTTGTATGTTTGTTACGCGATTACTCCGTCACTTATGAACCGATTTTGAAAATTCTTTTTTTGTTCGAAAGGGTATACTCCTTAGGTGGTCCCATTGCCACCAAATCAGAATCTGATGAGGGGATCCCATGAAAATCGAGGGAAACCCTCAAATTTGATATGCAAACCTATAACTATTTGGGTATTTTTTTATAGTAACTCATGCATTTGCTCTCGGAAAGCACCATTTGGTGAGGTGGGACTGATGATGGAGACCACAGATGGCCACCGGAACAATATAATAATGAGTACCTACCTATTTAACGGGTTGCTATTAAGCAATTTATGCTCGTCACTATGCATATGGTGAGTAGCAGTACTCCTGGTTCTTACCAGGAGAACTCCTCAACAATCAACGTTCCAGCATCGGGAAAAGCAATATTTTGTAAAAGGTGATGAGCAGTTAACATTAGGCTATTGTAACAGATAAATTCAAAACTGACCCACTAAGCGGTGAAATATAAAAAAAAAAAATTCAAAAAAATAATAACCGACTACCAAAAATAACACTACAAAGTGAAAAATAACTTTAATTTCGGAAGTCGAAAAACTCAAGTACAGATCCAAAGGCACCGACTTCCGGAATTAAAGTTATTTTTCACTTTGTAGTGTTATTTTTGGTAGTCGGTAATTATTTTTTTGTAAAAAGTTTTTCTTAAAGATCTTCGATAAGAATTGATACATAAGTATTTGAAAACGCAACAAAGGGACAGAAATGGTCAGTGTTTAATAACATACCTACTATTTCATATACTACGATCTCGTACACGTCTGTCTAAGCCTAGTAATTTTGGCTATTTCCCAAGTGACCATTAATTGGGCTTCCTATGTACAGAACTGGATAATGTCGATCTCATATAATCATACAAAATGATAACATAGTTTCAATAGCTAAGTATGCTCCAGTCAAACACTTTGTTGCTTGATAAATCACAGGAGATCAATAATATTGTATTTAAATGATAGTTGATAAACATATCCTTGTAGTTTTCAGGATTTGGAGAGGATAATCAACAAATAAATAATAATCACAGAAAATATACCAACAATGATATTGTTACGAGTATTAATATTAACAGATGACTTAAGTCCCTGCAAATAAATACAAATATTTTTATGCAACAAAATATTATTATAGCTGTAAATAAAATTCAAACAACTTACAGTTCTGTCACTGCTGAATATCCTTTGACCACCATTAATTTAACATCAATGATGACTCACAACACTTCACAACAAACTAAACTGTCACCAATCACAACCGAATAAGATCTAAATTTATTTACACAGTTTAAATTGCAATGGCACGCACTCGTTAGTCACTGAATCAGAGGACACAATTTCAAGACTAAAATTTTAATAGAAATACACTTTTAAAATAAAATACTATAACACACACGGTTTTTTTATTAAACTAGAAACAATTTATAATGGTTTTGATACGGAATATTGCTTATGAAAGCTACTAAAACACAATATTTGCTCGGAGCGTGTTCGTTAGTTGAATTAATTGTTTGAATTGAACATCCAAAGACAAGACACAGTGTGGTAAACAGACAGATGTGTCTGAACTAAGTATGAAGGAATGATTGCGGCTTGATTGGTAATACGATAGTAATAGAGCGTAGGATTCTCAAGCTTCCGAGAATAAATCGACTTACATAAACGTTAAGAACAAAACCGGCCAAGCACGTGCCTGACCACGCACAATGAAGTGTTCCGTAGTTGGGATGAATTTATCCCAAGAACAAACTTATCATTGTAATTGAAAAAATAGTTCCCCCATACATTACAACTGCAAATGTAAGTTTGTACGCACAATATTGAGTGATTTACCTTGTTATTTTAAGAATATAATACAAAAGAATAGAATACTCTTTATTATAATACACCATAAATATTACAGATATTAATGAAAACCAGTACCAGTGTAGTGTAATAAAACCATAGACTTCATTTAGGTTTTCCTATAATTATAAGTATAGAACTATACTCTGTATTTTTCATAATTTTACGCTCAGCAGTTTCAGAGATAAGGGCGGGAATGGTAAATTTTCATCTATTTTCTTAAATAATTTTAAAAGTATTTATTTTAAAATGATAAAAATAAAAACATATACTTACAGAAGCCCATTTGACATGTCACATGGTACGGTTACCAATTTTTTTTTTAAATTGTCTAATTATTTACCCCCCAAAGTGACGGGTCCATATTCAAAATTAATTTATTTCCGTAACACGTCCGTATTTGGGTTACACAAGTTAATATGTTAACCTACCAAATTTCAACTTAATCGGTCCAGTAGATTTGGAGTTAATCAGCTGTGACAGACGGACAGACAGACAGACAGACACACGAGTGATCCTATAAGGGTTCCTTGAGGCGCTGAACCCTAAAAAAGATTTGAAATTCTCAAACAAGTTTTTTTTTTATCTTCTTATTTTCCTCCGATATGTGAACCCCATATTTAAAATTCATTTATTTACGACACGTTCGTGTTTAGCCACAGAAATTCATTCATCTTTATCGGTCCAGTAGATTCGGAGCAAAACGGCTGTGACAGACGGACAGACAGACGAGTTATCCTATATGGGTTTTTTTCCATTTTAGCTACGGAACCCTAAAAATGTTCATAGTCAAAAATGCTAAAATAAATCGACAAGACTATTATATTTTCATGTTTTAAATGTTACATAATAATAAAAAAAGTATTTGTTATTATTTAAAAATAGGTACGTACAGTAAGCCGCACGTCAATGACACACTTTGACCTTGAGCTGGTCTAGCGTAGTGTGGAGTTCCATGTTACTGGCTTTATGAAGCACTAGCTGTTGTCCGCAACTACGTCTACCATACACGATGAAAAGTAGCATATATCCTTCTCCAGGTCATGATCTACCTATGTGCCAAATTTCATCCAAATCCACTCAGCCATTTATGCGTGAAACCGTAACAAAGAAACTCACTTTCGCATTTAAAATATTAGTTAGAATTAAGATGTCTCGTTTTTGAGGTATTCCACTCAGAGCACTGATTTCAACAGCACTTGACCGAACCGCACCTGAGCACTTCCACTAACCGCGCTCAAACAATTTTTTTATAAGTGCGGTTCGGTGGAATAGTTTATTAATATTATTTTCAGTCCCCGAACGGCACCTATGTAAAATATTTTTTTAGTGATGGTGTGTATAAAGAAATATGCTCCGTTCCGTTCCGTTCCGTTTGGTGCCTGTTACGATATTATAAGTAACATAAATAATCTGTGGGAAGAACATTGTAAGAACAATATGTTATCTGTGCAATAAACGATAGTTGATTCCAAACCACCATTGTTTTAATAGGTTATGGGCCCAGTCCCGCAAAAAAATATAACTAGAAGTAAATTAAGTTCAGTGTTCGATATAATATGTCTACCAATTACTTGGCGAGTGTCCCGAAATTAAAAGGTCGCGAGAATTATGACGACTGGTGTTTCGCGGCTGAAAATGTGCTCGTGTTGGAGGGAATGGCGGACGCCATCAAGGCACCTTTACCGTCATCAGCTACCCCGGCTCAGAAAGCAGATGATCTGAAGACGAAAGCGAAGCTAATATTGACAAACAACGCTTCTCTTTATGTGCATATCAAACAAGCGAAAACAACATACGACTTGTGGAAAACGTTGAAAAATATGTTCGACGATTCAGGATATTCACGTAAAATCGGTTTGCTGCGAAATATTATTAGTACACGCCTAGAAAACTGCGAGTCTATGACCAGCTATGTCAGCCAGATCATCGAAACTGCTCAAAAATTAGTCGGTACCGGCTTCGAGATAAATGACCAGTGGATTGGGTCGCTTATGTTAGCCGGATTACCGGAGAAGTTTGGTCCAATGATTATGGCAATTGAGCATTCGGGCATAAGTA
The DNA here is from genome assembly GCA_948098905.1 of Tiliacea aurago. Lineage (NCBI taxonomy): Eukaryota > Metazoa > Arthropoda > Insecta > Lepidoptera > Noctuidae > Tiliacea > Tiliacea aurago. The sequence goes on along the minus strand of OX402579.1, from coordinate 3,505,409 downwards.
TCAGTGCGGACGCTATAAAAACAAAGTTATTAGACATGAGCGTAGACTTTGAGGTTAAGTCGGAGGGTGCATTTGCCGCCAAGAATTTCCACAGGCGTAATGTTGGTAGCCCTGCAAAAACTCAAGCTCAACAACATAGCAATAGCAGTGGCGGAACGGACGGAACGCGCCCACCTGTCAATGCTAGTGGAAACAACATGGCGCGGAAGAAAATAATTCGTTGTTATAAATGCAAACAGATAGGACATTTTAAAAATCAGTGTCCGGTTGCAGACAAAACGAAAACAAATGCATTTAGTGCAGTTTTTCTTACAAAGGAATTCAGGCAATCAGATTGGCACTTAGATTCCGTCGCAAGCACACACATAGTTTCGAACGCGAACTTATTGTCAAACGTTTGTAATCAACCCAAGACTAAGGAGATAATAGTCGCAAACCAAACCGTCGTGGAAGTTTTATGCTCCGGAGACCTTCAGCTCACGACACGTGTCGGCGATAAAGAGTTTACAATAGATGTAAACAATGTTTTGTGTGTACCAAACCTCACCACTAACTTACTATCAGTGAGTAGAATAATTGCGAGCGGCAACAGAGTGATATTTATTCAGCATGGATGTTTAATTCATAACTCACAGAACGATTGTATAGGCGAGGCACACTTATTAAATGGTGTATACAGGTTAAATGTTGTGAAGTCAGTACAACTCTTAGCAGCAGCAGTAAAAACTTCAAGCACTACTTGGCATAGACGGTTCGGCCACATCAATGCAAATGATCTAAATAAACTGAAAAATAGAGCAGTTGAAGGTGTTAGTTTCGATGATAAATGTGAAAATCGTAAGGCCAGCTGCATAGTTTGCTGTGAAGGCAAACAAACAAGACTACCATTTCCTCAAAGCACCAGCAGAAGTCAGGAGGTCCTAGAACTGGTCCACACGGATTTGTGTGGGCCCATGGAGAATCTATGCCTCGGCAAAGCCAAATACTACCTATTATTTGTGGATGACTTCAGCAGAATGTGCACTGTATATTTTCTGCGATCTAAAAATGAAACATGTATGTACTTCAAACAATACAAAGAGTTTGTTGAAAATCAGATGTCAAAGAAAATAAAGATATTAAGATCAGACAACGGAGGAGAGTTTTGTTCTGTGGAAATGACAAACTATCTGAGGAAATGCGGCATACATCATCAGAAAACAAACAGTTATACACCAGAGCAAAATGGACTATGTGAGAGGAACAATAGATCCATAGTTGAGAAGGCACGTTGTCTCCTTTATGATGCCCAGTTTGAGAAATTTCTTTGGGCAGAAGCTGTAAACACAGCTGTGTACATTAAGAACCGATCATCAGCAGCAGGCTTAGACCAGAATACTACTCCGTACGAAATATGGACAGGCAGAAAGCCGAAAGTGAGTCACCTACGCATCTTTGGCAGCCCAGCAATGGTCCATATTCCGAAAGAAAAACGCAGAAAATGGGATAAGAAAGCGAAGATATTTATATGATCCTATTTCGCGAGATGTAATTGTAGCTAGAGATGTTGTTGTCATGGAAAATACAGATGACAGTTTAACAACATCTGTTGTGATAGAAGAGAACAAGCAACCTGATGGGTCAGCCGATGTGGTTCCTGTGAGTAATTCAGATGAAGAAAAACAAAATGATATGACATATGTCCCTGATAATTCATTGAGTGACACAGAAGACAGTTTTCTTGACACTTTGTCTTTGTCGCCAGAAGCACAGAATCTCATCTCTAGGCAGTGTGATATAAATCTACCAGAAAAACGTGTTAGACGCAAACCAGATTTCTACCAGGCAAACATGTGTGTGGAAATGTCAGGTGACCAGATTTCTCTTAGTGATGCAATAAGTGGATCCGAAAAACATCAATGGCAGAGTGCAATGAAAGAGGAATTGAAATCTTTTCATGATAGTGGTTCATGGGATCTAGTGGATCGGCCAAATGAAGGTACGGTTGTGAAAAATAAGTGGGTGTTTAAAAGGAAATATAACAGTGAAGGTGAAGTGCGTTTTAGGGCCAGACTTGTTGCAAAGGGCTTTACCCAGAAAAAAGGCATAGACTTTAATGAGACTTTTTCACCTGTTTTGAGATATTCTACTTTTAGATTATTGTTAGCATTAAGTGTTGAATTAGGTCTGAACATGAACCACCTTGATGTACCCACAGCATTCCTTAATGGTTTTCTTCATGAAACAGTGTATATGGAAATACCAGAATGTTCAAATTTTGAAAATTGTATCAACAAAGTTCTAAAATTAAAGAAAGCTGTCTATGGTCTTAAGCAGTCAGCTAGAGCCTGGTACACTCGTGTAGAAGATTGTTTGTTAAAGTTAGAGTTTAAAAAGTCAAACTATGAACCATGTCTCTTTATAAAGAATAACCATGATTTGAAGATTTATGTAGCATTATTTGTAGACGATTTTTTGTTTTCTATAATTGTCAGTATACCTATAAAGAATTGTTAAGTGAGTTAGTAGCTAAATTTAAAATAAAAGACTTGGGTCAGATCAAACAGTGTCTGGGAATGCATGTAAATGTTTATAAAGATAGTATTACTGTTGACCAAAAACATTTTATGGAGACTATTCTTAAGAGATTTAATATGTTAGATTGTTCACATGTAGATACACCAATGGAAATTAATTTGAGATTAGAAAAAGATGTAAACAATAACTTGGTTAAAAAACATCCATATCAACAATTAATTGGCAGCTTGATGTACTTGTCGGTACTCACTAGGCCAGATATTACCTATAGTGTAAGTTTTCTGAGTCAATATAATAATAACTTTAATGAAACTCATTGGAAACATTTAAAACGCTTGTTAAAATACCTAAAGAAACAATTAGTTATGGTTTAGTATATAGGAAGACTGGATGTAATTTGTACGGTTTTGTTGATGCTGATTGGGCATCTTGTACATTAGATAGACGATCGTATACTGGGTTTTGTTTCATAATGTCAGGATCAGTTGTTTCTTATGAATCTAAAAAGCAAAAAACTGTAGCACTTTCCAGTACAGAAGCTGAGTATATGGCCCTATCTGAATCCTGTAAGGAGTCGATATATCTAAGGAATTTATTAGGTGAATTGATTGTCTTAAATGAAAGTTTGCCACTGTGTTTGTATAGTGATAATCAAAGTTCAATTAAATTAGCAATTAATCCATTGTTTTACAATAAGCGCACCAAACACATTGACATTAGGCATCACTTTGTGAGAGAATGCATTTCAGTTAAGAAAGTGGAATTAAAATATGTGTCCACCCTAGAAATGCCAGCAGACATTTTCACAAAAAGTTTGTGTGCAAAGAAACATTATAAGTTTTTTAAATTGCTTGGTTTGTCTAAAATTTAACTTGGCTTGTCTGAATTTTATTTGGGATTGATATTTGTAATTGAATTTTTATTTTTTTGTCCCTTTAGTATTTAGATTATTTACGTTAGGTCAGGATGTTACGATATTATAAGTAACATAAATAATCTGTGGGAAGAACATTGTAAGAACAATATGTTATCTGTGCAATAAACGATAGTTGATTCCAAACCACCATTGTTTTAATAGTGCCGGACGTAAAGAATAGCACCATCCCATTTCTTCCCATGGGTGTCGTAAAAGGCTACTAAGGGACTTACTAGAGAATGGGCAGCAGCGTTCTCTATGCATTTTTAAAACCATACTGCGATCGCCCACCCGCCAGCCAAGCGTGGCGATTATGGCAAATCCCCCTTATTTTTTGGGGGAGGCCTATGTCCAGCAGTGGACGTCTTTCGGCTGAAATGAATGATGAATGATGAAGCTGATAATTTGTGATCTAAATTTAATTAACTAATTAGATATTTCAAAAGCGAAAATGTATCGCATAAGTAAACAAGACTAATATTTTTCCGGGCGATTTCATTTTATACGAGAATCAGTACAAATGTCTAATCTCAATTCGTTGAAATGAAATACTGCAAAAACTTAGGTAAAGTTTTCAACCTTGTCTCAAGTTGACTTGAACGACCTTGAAAGGCCCTGTAGGCCCTGTACGCAGATAATTTGTAATCCATTTTGTTAAAATATTATAAGTTAGAATTATTTATCTTGGTAATAAACAAGGTTATAAGTTCACTTACTATCAAATTAGCTACTTCAATGATGTTTAGATTCCACTTGTTTAATTTTGAATGTTTAAAATAGTCTTTGTATCAAAACACTTGATATAAGTATACCTTTAAACATAGGCTGAAACGAAAATTAATTATAAATTACATAACTGCGCAGAATTTCAGTATTATCGTATCGTCTGTCGAATCAAACACGAACTGACTGGCCAAACTAAATCAACCATAGTAAAAATTATAATGGAGTCAATCATTTCTTCTATTGTGTAAGTGCATATTCAATTGAATTTGACGGAGATATACCACTGCTCTGAATTACTGAGAGCTGTCGTGGCCCGGTGGTCACGGTCCCGACTTACGAGTTGTAGGTCGTGGGTTCAAACCCAGGCAGGTGCGTTATTAACCGACTTCCAAAAAGGAGGAGGTTCTCAATTCGGTGGTATGGTTTTTTTTGTATGTTTTTTACGCGATTACTCCGTCATTATGGATCAATTTTGATTTAAAAAAATTGTTTGAAAGGGTATACTCCCGAGGTGGTCCCATTGCCACCAAATCAGAGTATGATGAGGGGATCCCATGGAAATCAAGGGAAACCCTCAAATTTTATAGGCAAACCTATAGCGATTTGGGTATTTTTTATAGTAACTCGTGCATTTGCTCTTGGAAAACACCATTTGGTGAAGTGAAACTGATGGGGGAGACCACAGATGGCCACCACAACAATATAATAATCAGTACCTATTTAACGGGTTGCGCTTCGATTACGAGTTCGATCAATTTATGCATATGGTGAGCAGCAGTTCTCTTGAATCCTCCACAAAAAAAAAATTACGAAAAAATAATAACCGACTTCCAAAACTAACACTACAAAGTGAAAAATAACTTTAATTTTGGAAGTCGGTGGCAAAAAACTCAAATACAGATCCAAAGACACCAACTTCCAAAATTTAAAGTTATTTTTCACTATGTCATGTAGTGTTATTTTTGGAAGTTATATTGTTTTTACATAAAAAGTTTTTTTTGTGTAAATAATTTCATTACCACTGCCTTCAAAAAAGGGAAGGAAAACATCGTGTGGAAACCTGCATGTCCTAAAACCAAATAGTCAAAGACTTGTGAAATCTACCAACCCGCACTCGGTCCGCGTGATGGATTACAGCCCACTCCCTCTCGAAAAGAGGAGGCCTGTGTCCCAGCAGGGAACATTACAGTCCGATTACGGTTATACGTAATTTTTTTTTTAAATGAGAAAGTAAATAAATATAGGAACCGAGGATCAGGATATAGGCACGTATAAAAGGGAAATACGGAGTTCCCGGATCAACAAAAGAACCGTTCGGGTTTCTAGTTATATACGCACATTACTACAAGACACTTGTCTTCAATACAACCTATAGTTTGTTTCCACCATCACTTTTAGAAACCTATTTCTCGGAAATAGATCGGATTCTTTAATGAAAGGGAAACTCATAATAGAGGAACCCAAAGAAAGCTTAAAGTAATGACTTTTACGTGGATATACCAAAATACGGTTTTTCCTATAGAACTCTTTTCGTTTTAACCGTACAAATTGACGAACTAGTTTAGAGAAACTTTTAAATGTTTTCAATGGAAAATGAAAAAGACGTTGTACCAAAGCAATGAAAAAAGTATCTAATAGCGGTGTGATTACAAATGGTGAATTATTAATTAATATTATGATGATTTTAGTGAATGAGAAGTTACGAGTAAAAGACGGGGATCTGAAATTCAAAATGGCAGATTAAAAGTATTGAGTTCGAGTTGAATTTATCGCGTAGACTTTATGTATTCTAATCTCAATTCAAATCTATTGCTTACCTACATTTAAATTAGATTCTAACTGAGTATCATTTTGGAATACATGCCTTAGGCAGCTAATAAATATCATGTTTCCATCGATGAACAAAATAAGGTATACATTATTAACATTATCGCTCAACTCAATTTCACCCATATATGCCATATTCCGGAATTTTGGCATTAAAAGCTTATCCTTTTACTTCATACACGAATTAATGGAACCAATCTCGCTCAAAGTCGGTGGAGATTATAACTTTACGTGAGCCAGAAATGAAAGTTCTTTTTCAGATTTTATCTTTTTGTGTACCTATCGATGGGAATAAAAATGTAATTTGACTTTACACATTTGTAACGAATTAAGGTATTTGTGTTTATGTTTCTTGTACCTATCTAAAAGAGGCAAAAATATGCTAGACTTAGGTAGCGGCTTTGCATCGCTAGAATACAAAGAAGCTATTATGCATACGCTTTCTTTTTGCAATAAGACGACCAGTTTAGTCGGAAAAAACTAATTAATTAGGAATCTCATTATCGTAGATGCGAACAGTTTCTCAGTTTTCAAATTACTTTCAATATAAAATAGTTCCTATTCATGAAACATTGAAAAAATATGAATGTATTGTTAAACTTTGCTCCTATAAAGGCATAACCTCTTTTCTGTTCATATAATATGTTTTGTGTTTCATGTTTCCTTCCCTCTCTCTTCTCCGTCGTTCCCTCAATGCTGAGGATCGCGACCACATACGACGCGTCTCCAAGTTATGCGGTCTTCTGCAGTGTGGACCGCTCGGTAGATGCTACTTCCAATAGTCTTCTTGATCGCGTCGGACCATCTTGCCGGTGCTCTGCCTTGAGCAGGTTTTCCTACCACCCGGCCCAGTATCATAAGCCTTTGCAGACCATGCTTAGGCGAACATATTATTTCCAATAAAGCTGAGGACACGCTCCTGGCATGTTGTATGTTTCCTTAGCACTTACCAATTGCATGAACATCTCGGCTCGCGCACACATAATCCGTTTTCGGCCGAACTATGCTCATACGGCGAACTGAACGTAATTATGTAAAAGAAACTGAAAGAGACGACTTCAGCGGACATCGTTCGATAACTAGATATACGCACTCACTTTCTTTTACCGACGTACGAGCATAGTTCGGCCGATGACGGATTAGGCGTACGCCAGTTTTATCTTTACTATCTGCAGCACGAATTTGAAATAAATAACGTCCACGTGTATGCAATAAACAGGTTGCGATTACATAATTGCTATTTGTGTACATACCAACTTAGAATATTCTGAGTTCCCTTAAACCTAAGCAAGTTTGCACCCCAAGGAGCTTGCGACTAATAGCTGCCGAACGAGTAAAGTTCTATCTAGCAAGATATTTTGACACCAATAGCGGATAATAGCTCACTAGCTGTGCTGTACTATCAAACTTTTGAGAATAACTAAGCTAACGGTTTTGAGCTTGGGATTAAGTAGGACTGATGACTGATGACGTATAGGTAAATTAAAGTTTTATATTTGAACAGACAGCTGCAGTGCTGATTCTCAGCCTGGTTTGAATAAATGACTTTTGATTTTGATGAATGACTGATGAACAGGAGTGTTTTGCTACTTCATAAAATTAAATTTTATAATTTCTCAGGGTTTAAAACCTTTTTAACCCTGAGAAATTATAAAACTTTGACTCTCATACCTATCTTTAAGAAACATTGTATCAAACCAAAAAGTCTTTTATCTAGGTGTATACCTAATCTCAAGCTCAAAGGCTTCCACATACTAGCGCTAAACGCGACGCGACACAATGGCCCCGCATGTCGCGCGACGAGCGGTGCCTTTGTGTCACGTCGTGAGTCGCGCTGGTCTGTAGCCTCAAAACCTTGATGCCTCATCATTCATTCATCATTACAGCCGAAAGACGTCCACTGCTGGACATAGGCATCCTCCAAAGGGGGGGTTTACCATAATCGCCACGCTTGGCAGGCGGGTTGGCGATCGCAGTATGCTGTTAAAATGCATAGAGAACGCTGCTGCCTATTCTCTAATAACTCCCTTAGTCGCCTTTTACGACACTCATGGGAGGAAATGGGGCGGTGCTATTCTTTACGTCCGGCACCACGCAGACTTTTGATGAAAAATGTAAAAAAAAATACCGCCCCCCCCCCCCCCCCCTTATCTCCGAAGTTTGCATAGATAAAAGTCCGAAATTGTTCTATGTGATAGAAGTTTATGTAAAGATTACAGGAAAAATAAAACTATGTCTCTAAATAGCACAGTTTTACAAAAATCATCAAAATCATATATACGTACGGAACCCTCGGTGCTCGAGTCCGACTCGCTCTTGACCGGTTTTCTTAATTCTTTTTTTAACAAACATCGTTTGTACCTAAAAGAGAAGTATCAATCTTTGATACAATTCAAACAGATTGTCAATGATCAAATATCGCTGTGGCCCCAAAAATTTGGATTGCATAAAATCCTCCATCCACCACAGTTTCTCAGTTTACTCAGAATCTGACCTCTGCAAATATACGAGTTTCTTTTTTTTCCAATGTGTATTGACGTGGAAATGGGACAAAAGACCTTTGGTTCAATTCAAAGGATAATCAAATAGTTTACGGTTGGAAAACATTTGCGTTTCGTACATATGGGTAGCAGGCTTATTTATGTTCACAATAGCTTTCGGTGGCCGCCCCTCTTTTGACAGATCATTTTGTGGTTAATGAAATGGACCGGTTACAAAGAGAGATAAGTATCGCGACGCAATTGACTCCTTCGGAAAGTTTCTTAATGAAATTCGGTCCTTCGAACGTATGTTTTATTTGTGTTACTTTCCCCAAGACTTTGTTGGTAGTTAATGATTTCGTTCTAGTGATTCTGGAGTTGATAGAACGTAATGATATAATCTTAGTTCCAAGAATCCCTAAAGTTTTCGTCAGTTTGACTGCGAGTTCGTTTGAAATTAGTTTAGTTTTTGTTTGGTTTTTGATCACTGTATTTGATCAAATTAGTAAGTTTATTAGGTTAGGTGAGAGCCAAAAATAAATTAATGTATGTTGCAGATAGTTAAAAGCTCAAGTCTCCAAGCACTAAAGAAAGTCGATGAGCATTCCCGAACACACGCTCAATGATTCTATTACGACAAACAAGACCGCCGGAAACTTCCTGCATCAATTCCCGCCAAGGAACGGAACAAATTCTTTAGATTTTAAACCAAAACATTCCTTTAAAGTCAGAATTTAATCTAAAACAGTAATTACACTCGCATCTAACGTTGTATGTGCATACCCGGATAGCATCTGTTGGAACAATTATCTGTCTAATTACTAAGTCCACGAGTTCTGCGGAGTAATTGTACCGGGTCCCTCTAAGTCCGGATTTGTTCGTATGATCCTGTAGTGTCCACAGAATGTGCTAATTGGAAATGGAAGAGTCGGGATTAAATCTGGATTCAATGGCTTTTGATACCGATTCTAATAAAAACGTTTCACTCTTTCTCCTTTATTTATTTTATTTTACGTATTTTTTTATTCACACTTTCGTATTTTTAGTTTTGAGTGAAAATGTCGTGTGAAAATTCAATCGGATTGTACTATTTATTATTTTGTATTCAGGGCGGTATGGGGGGTGGGGGGGGGGGGGTTGTTGTTTAGGGGGGGGCGTTGTATGTGGGGTTGTAGTATTTCTATGAAATGGAGTTTTATCTAGTTTTATTTACATTATTTGAATATTCTAGGGCCCGGCAGTATAGGTAGGTGCTAAAATTTAATCTATATTTATTTTCTCTTTTTTTAAATATGTTTTTGAAGTAATAACTCCTGCTGAACCCTTCGGGAAATGTAGGTGTCATGTTATGTAAATAATATCGTAGCTTTGATGCATTATTTTAGGAAAGTATTGATACCTTGATATTGATAAACAATTACCGATGGCACAAATCCATCGGTGATTGTTTAGGGCTTATCAGTATTTTCCTCCCCGTTGTACCACTTTACTTGTGAGCTCATCATAAACTCAAACTCAAAGCATTTATTTCAATTAAACCAATTACAGGCACTTTTGAATTGTCAGAGTCGGTCAGTTAGTCAGAAAGTTGAAGCTATTTGCCCATTCCAAAACGTAGATCTCTATGGAGAAGAATAGGCAAGAAACTCCAAGGACACTCTTTTAAATCAAGATATTACAAAATCCTGGGTACATTATTCTTGTCGCTTCTTTGTAAAAATATAAATTATTTAAAAAACAATATAAAATATTACAAATAAGCCCTGGCAGATAGGAGAAGACCAGTCAGAACTGACGGCGCCCGTTCACGAGCATGACGCGTGGATCAGCACCATCCAGCTCAACCATTTTGTAGGGAACCGAATGATCCAACACACGCGCCACCATCAGCGAGACATTTAAGTGAGTATGACATACTCTTAACTGCCAAACTTTTTTAAGTCAACATACATCATAACATAATAAACGGCTCCATGGTACTCACATTTACAAAAATTGAAAAAAATGCTTTTAAATTATACAAAACTATAGCTTGCAATGCATTTCAAAGATAAATAAAATTTTACTATCATATTTTTGACATCAATACTTTCCTAAACTAATACATGAAAGCTACGGTATTATTTACATAACATGACACCTACATTTCCCGAAGGGTTCAGCAGGAGTTATTACTTCAAAAACATATTTTTATTTAAAAAAAGACAAGAAAAAATATAGATTAAATTTTAGCACCTACACAAACTGTGACAGGAAAAACGCATGTATGTGATTATCTCCGTCAGAGCACATCTGTGGCAGCCTTCATCCATCGACGCACACGATTATGTCACCTACTGACTGACTGACCTTGTCTATTCAGTTTCCAGGCCTTTTAATAACACTAATGTAATGCTATCGTTGATCTGTTTGTCGGTTTTCAAGATCCGACTATAAGTATTTATTTTTTAAACTATTTTTGAACACCTACGAGTACTAGGTTTAAATTTGATCAAAGTTCTCGTATTCTTTAGGAAAGAATCCAAGGCCTTTGTGCTGTTATAGGTAAATTTTATCAAGCACATTTTGATTGACATACGGTGCCAAAACGTAAACACTGACATTCGGCCTGATCCACAAATTCAAGGTCGCCCAGCAACGCTATGGAGCGGGCTATGCTCGAAGTCCTTTGAAGGATAAAATCAAGAATGAAATTCTCCGGATAACAACCGACATATCTTGCTGAGTAAGAAAACTGAAGTGGCAGTGGGCTGGCCATGTTTGCCCGTTAAGTAGTTCCAGTGGCCATTTGTGGTCTTGATCATCAGTTTCGCTTCACCAAATGGTGCTTTCCGAGTGCAAATGCATAAGTTACTATAAAAAATACCGAAATCGCTATAGGCGTGCCTACAAAATTTGAGGATTTCCCTGGATTTCCATGGGATACCCTCATCAGATGGGACCTGACAATGGGACCACCTCGGGAGAAAGAATTTTCAAAATCTTTCAAAATAGATGAACAAACATTAAAAAAAAATGCAACCTGTACCTGTTGGATTGTTGGGGGATCATGTTTTTCAACTATAATGTTAAGTTTGTTTTTGGGATAAATTCATCCCAACTACGGAACCCTTCATTGTGCGTGGTCTGACATGCACAAAGCCGGTTTTTTTTACGGTTAACATCGGAAGATGATCATTGCAACAGTTAAAAAAAATAATGGTACATAATTTTATAACAATAAACAGTTTAAACTAGAACCAATACAGTGGCTACCGAGGAAGGTCTGCGCTGTTGACTCATCAAAACCTCTTCGTGTCTTGTAGGACACGTAAAGCAGCCGTTCTTCAAAGTTCTTGCAAATATTCACTTATCACTAGCATAACGAAGCTTGAAAATTACGAACTGAACATGAACTTTGCACGTAGAGCTATTATTATATTAAATAATGTGTGACCGCGTTCTTCTTCTGAACTACGCAATAGATATTGATGCAGTTTACACCATCATTTAGAGAATTTATTCGGCAATAATTAAGTATATCATCATCATCATTTCAGCCGAAAGACGTCCACTGCTGGACATAGGCCTCCCCCAATAGGGGGGGGGGGGTGCCATAATCGCCACGCTTGGCAGGGGCTGGAAGAGGGCGTTATCGGCCCTCCGCCGACGCCCGGTGCGCCTGCTGCGGGCCGGGTGAGCGGACGAGACCTCCCGCTCTCTTTCCGCAGCCTCCTTCTGCGACACGACTGTTTCGCAGAAGGACACCACCGCATCCCAGGACTCCTCGCTGCCGGCCATCGACTCGACCACGGCCGGCAGCGATAGGTCACTGCCTACTCCTGAGATGAGGGCACGGCGTGGCTCCTCCCAAGCGGCACACTCTGCCAGCGTATGCCGCGCCGTGTCCTACCGGCAGTCGACGCAGTGGTGACACCGGGCGTCCGGCTCCCTGTTTATGCGACACAGGTACTTCCCGAAGCAACCATGCCCCGAGAGCACCTGCGTCACCCGAAACGACAGGGAGCCGTGCCTCCTCCCGAGCCAGGGTTCGAGTACTGGCCGGACCGCCTCGATGGTGGCGAGGCCGGCGGTAACCACACGGAGCCTATATTATGTATATAAACATTGATAATAACATGTGACATCCGCCAACCCGCACTGGGCCCGCGTGGTGAATTATGGCCCACTCCCTCTCACAGAGTGGAAGCCTGTGTCACAGCAATGGGAACATTATGAGTTGATTATGATAAATACACACAGTATTTTTTTTACAAAAACTATACATTATTTATTTCAAGAACCCGCTGAAAAAGATTCTTAAATAAAGTTTTAATAAAAATATACAATTTTTGACACCATGCATGTCACAACACCGACATCAGAAAACGAAAAAGATTCCACGTTGTACACTGGTCTCATTCAATACAAAATGTACACATCCGCTCACATACAAATGCACCGGTGCATACAATATCGCAAGAAAACTTTCAACGGTCACGTGGGATAGGTCCTTACGAAGCTTTCCGACTAGCTGGCTCCGTAATGCTCAGCTCTGAAATAACTATGCATGAACAGAACGCATATACAGCGCTACAACGGCCAGTAACTACAAATTGTTTGGGCCAGTATTACCATCTTTATTAGTCGAGACTCTGTGTAATTTGTCCGGAAGCCGGCTCTCATATTTCCCGCACGGGTTTATTTAGGCAGGCACCATTAGCATAATACTGCATTACGGTACCCGCAGCGGCCCCCGTACGGACATATCTGTACATTGTTCCGTGCAATTATCCAGATTTTGTACCGTAAAAATATCGGCGTTAATTTTCCGTAATTAACGGGTTCATGTTGCCGCGATATTGACTAACGAGAATTATTCAAAATATTAATTTGCTAATGAACGTGTAACTTCGTTTCTGAATTGGTTTTTCTGAGTATCTACTCAAGAGTAAAATTATATAAATGTTTTAATGCTACGCCTGTATTTATTTTGATTTGAATACTGTTTAGTTTTTCGAAATTAATGTTTATTTTATTTATCCGTATTTCTTAAAATTGGGAAATCGATGACCCTTAGTTGTCTGAGATATTCACACGTTTTTGAAAGAAAGAAAGAAAAATAATTTTATTTGTCACAGAAACAACGTGCATACGAAAACATAATTAACTCAAGTAGGTTTACCTACTCGAGTTAATTATGTTTTCGTACGGTGTGTTAAAACAAAACAAAACAGATAAACAAAAAAAGAGCTACGTCTGCCAAACAAACTGCTGTGCAGTTTGGCAGAGGTAATAAATATGTCTTTAAAATATATCTCTGAATAAACACTTTTTAATTTTTTACATAAATAATCACGAGCACAAAAACAAATTATCGGCAACTGCACGTCATGACTGTGACAAAAAGGCTTCCACTCGGCATGATGCCGTGCTATGAGGGACCCACCGCACAGCGCTGATTTTCAGTGGTCACCCGAAAAATAATGTCATGGTCATTTTTAGGGTTCCGTACCCAAAGGGTAAAACGGGAACCCTATTACTAAGGCTCTGCCGTCTGTCTGTCTGTCCATCTGTCCGTCTGTCACCAGGCTGTATCTCATGAACCGTGATAGCTAGACAGTTGATTTTCACAGATGATGTCTTGCTGTTGCCGCTATAACACCAAATACTAAAAAATAGAATAAAATGAATACTTAAGGGGCCTCCCATACAACAAACGTGATTTTTTTTGCTCGTTTTTGCTCTATAATGATAACGCCAACAGATAGACGCTTGAAATATTCACAGAATATGTAAATATATATTGACTTTCAAAATAAATAATTAAATTAAAATAAAACAAATATTTAAGGGGGGCTCCCATACAACAAACGTGTTTTTTTGCCATTTTTATAGATAATGGTACGGAACCCTTCGTGCGCGAGTCCGACTCGCACTTGGCCGGTTTTTTTAAACGTTGTTTACATAACATACATAATCAGCCTGTAATTTATCCACTGCTGGGACACAGGCCTCCTCTCTGGCCTCCTCATCCACCACGCGGGCCCAGTGCGGGTTGGTAGATGTCACAATCATGTCTTCGAATTGTTGGTTCTAGGACCTGCTGGTTTCCTCAAGATATTTTTCTTTATCGTTTTGATAGTAGTGGCTGGGTTCGAATCTACGACGACTACGACTACGGTACGAACACGTAAGTCGGATCGTTACCACTGGGCCACCACTGCTAGGCGTTGCTTAAAGTTAAGTACTGATTAGCGTCTGTTTACCGATACATTTTTGTCATTTAAACGTCTCTTTACTTTTAGCGACGACAAGAGGATTATTGGTATTTTTTATAAAAATATCCAAACTATACATAGAGAGTCACTCAGCGTGCTATGGAGCGGGCTATGCTCGGAGTTTCTCTGAAGGATAAGATCAGAAATGAAGTTATCCGGAAAGAACCGGAGTTACCGACATAGCCTGCAGAGTAAGGAAGCTGAAGTGGCAGTGGGCTGGCCATGTTTGTCGAAGGACTGATGGCCGGTGGAGCAGACGAGTCCTGGAGTGGAGACCGCGTATCGGCAAGCGTAGTGTGGGACGCCCCCCAGCTAGATGGACCGACGACCTTAAAAAGGTGGCTGGGACAGACTGGATACGGAAGGCGGGGGACAGGGTGTTGTGGCGCAGCCTGGAAGAAGCCTATGTCCAGCAGTGGACTGCTATAGGCTGAGTTGATTGATTGATTGACATAGATAGTCAAAAGTATCAGGCCTTAATTTTGAATTCTTTTAAAACATGTTCGCTTAAAATTTCTGCTTTAACGCAAGGGGCTTTGTGGCTTAGTATTAACAGCCGCACGGGTCATCGATCAGGTTAAGCTACGCTTGCCGCGGTTAGTCCGTGGATGGGTGAACATCTTTACATACCAAGACCCCTCCATGCTTTGGAAAGCACGTTAAGCCGTTGATCCCAGCCGTCATTCGTAGATCTTTGATAGTCGTTACGGGTAGTTAGAAGCCCGAAAGTATGATAAGGGTCTCACCAAAGGGTATCATATCTATTACCCAGTAACTGGATTGTGGTCGTCCGCTAAGCAGTCACTCCATTTAAAATTCGTATACAACATTATTTTTAGTATAAATGCGAAACCCGAAACACGTGTCTTTAAAAACTGTATCATGAAAAATCACAAAGTTATAAGATCGTTAAGTTACCGGGTTGTCCGTACAAAAACATGCTAACGGCGCCTCCAGGGTCGTCTTGCGCTCATTGACAATAATTTGGCAGTAGGTACCTAATCGTACGGCGATTGTATTGTAAGTACCTAATTAAATGGTGATAACATTTTCCATCACACTTAAATATTTTTTGGGAAAAATAAAAACATGGTGTAAAAAATATTGAAATCGATTCAGTTCCTTATTCTGAGCAAACTTTATTCAGGTTTCGCATATACTACAAATAATGTTGTTTGTAAAATAAGCAGTATTCAGCTAGATCCGGTCAGACTGAAAGCAGACCACAACATAGTTGGAAAAAAGCTAGGCAGATGATAAACGCAACAACTAAAATGGTTCATCTACAAACATTGCTCTTAAATTACAGAAGACCAATTTTATCGTTAATTGTCGATATCAATTGGAATTATTTTCAAGTTTGATTTCCATTGGATTTATTTTTCTCCATTGCCTTTACAATAACTTAAGATCTTACTAGGTTTTTACACAAATCACAACAAATTGGGTACAATGTTCATTTTAGATTATTTGGCAAACATGGCAGTACTTAGTTACTCCGTTTTCAGTACTAAAATAATATTTTCTCAGTTCCAAGGCCGAATCAGTATTAGGCCAGGCCTCCAAATTTATCTTCTAGTATGAGTATTAATTGTCGATATCAATTGGAATTATTTTCAAGTTTGATTTCCATTGGATTTATTTTTCTCCATTGCCTTTACAATAACTTAAGATCTTACTAGGTTTTTACACAAATCACAACAAATTGGGTACAATGTTCGTTTTAGATTATTTGGCAAACATGGCAGTACTTAGTTACTCCGTTTTCAGTACTAAAATAATATTTTCTCAGTTCCAAGGCCGAATCAATATTAGGCCAGGCCTCCAAATTTATCTTCTAGTATGATGATTTTCCAAATCCTCCATGTTTAAGTAGGTATTAGTTTTATAAGATACGAAAACTAGAAAGTTGGGAAAGATAAGATCCTCTCATCAGACGCTAATCTTTCTGTACTAAGATTTATTTACGAAACTTTGGATCACAGCTGGTTTTACTTTAGTTATTTAGAAATAGAGGCTGATGATTTGAATTTAAAGCTAGCTACAATGTTAGGGAACACCTTAATTTTAGTTTTTTGGATTGTGTTCTTTAAATTAGAACTTTGGATTACCAGTGCCAAAGATATAAATATGTCTAGCTGATATACAGCCCTTATATGGAGTGGATTCATAATATGGAGAGGGCTATGATTGGAGTTTCCCTACGTGATTGAATCAGAAATGAAGAGATCCGCAGGTGAACCAAGGTAACTGACATAGCCCGAAGAATTGCCCAGCTTAAGTGGCAGTGGGCAGGGCACATTGCTCGCAGAACTGATGGCCGATTGGGCCAAAGTTTCTAGAGTGGCGACCGCGTACCGGAAGACGTAGCGTTGGAAGGTCTCCTACAAGGTGGACCGATGACCTTGTGAAGGCCGCAGGTATCCGCTGGATGCGGGAAGCACCGAACCGGTCGAAGTGGTGCTGCTTGGGGGAGGCCTATGTCCAGTAGTGGACGTCTTTTGGTTGAAATAATGATGATGATGATGATGATGGTATACAGACAAAGCTGTTAACTCATCAAAAATAATTGCGTCCAAATGCTGGCTGCAAAATGCACACTCACTAGAACAAAACAATGACAGCACAATGGCGTTACGTGATTGTAAGACGTAGCTGTCCCGCACACCAGCCTAACAAAGTTGCTCAGTTTGTTATAGTTATTTTGCAGTGCGGCACTACCTAGACTCTTAAATAATCAAATACCAGTGCGAAAACTGAATTTGGCAAAATTCATCATCATCATCATTTCAGCCGAAAGACGTCCACTGCTGGACATAGGCCTCTCCTTAAGGGGAGGTTTGCCATAATCGCCACGCTTGGCAAACGGGTTGGCGATCGCAGTATGGTGTTAAAATGCATAGCAGAACGCTGCTGCCCATTCTCTAGTAAGTCCCTTAGTCGCCTTTTACGACACCCACGGGAAGAAATGGAATGGTGCTATTCTTTACGTCCGTGCACCAAACGGAACGTGGCAAAATTATATTTGATGATTTAACAAAAAAAATAACAAAAATACATATTATGATAAAATATATTGTTGCTCTAACAGTATTGGTGACTAATAGTCAACCTCGTAATGGATTTACCACTTTTGCAAACAATTCCCAGTAAATTGAAACTTTAGTAAGGTTGAAACTACTTAACTGCCACATAGACCAATAGACCTTAAAACCACCACAAAAAAAACTAAAAACTAAAACTAACCTTAAAACTACACTACTCGCGAAGTTGTTTCGACGAAGTATTGGTCGAAATTGACCGAAGTACAAAGTACGTGACTATACACTCGTGCAAAAAACTACAAGACGCTTCGGGTCCTTTGACTCGGGCGCAAAAACTGACAATGATCGGAAGTCGCCCGAGGGGACCCGAGGTTGCACGAAGCGAACCGAAGTACCCTTCTACACTCTCTGATTTTATCAACTTCGCGAGTAGTGGTAGTGCAGGTTTGAAATTATAAGACGTACAAGTGACATTCAATCTAAAGCCTGCACGACACTATACTCGCGAAGTTATAGCAAATACGTGTCTGTAGAAGGGCACTTCGGTTAGCTTCGTGCAACCTCGGCTCGTTTCGGGTGACTTCCGATCGTTTTCGGTTTTTGCGCAAGAGTCAAAGGACTCGAAGCGTCATTTAGTTCATTGCACGAGTGTATAGTCACGTTCTTCGGACTTCGGTCAATTTCGACCATTAGTTCGACGAAGCTGCTTCGCGAGTATTGTACTGCAGGTTTAAGAGTGGACACGCAAATACAAGGTCGCCTATATCTAATAGATCTAATAAATCGTAAGTCCATCTTGCGTTCGTACGTTTGAATTAATTCAACTTGTTGAACTTGTGGTAAATCCAGCTTCAGTATAGGCGTATGTATATTCAGCTTCATCAACAAGTATAGGCTAAAATACTGTTTTCTCGATAATCTGTGATCTAGGGACTTTCGCGTCTTCAATCCACAAGTAAATTAAATACTTAAATATTATTTGATAACAAAAGATTTTCAGATAATAACCGTATCATAGCTTAACAGTAAGTAAGAAAATGTTCAGCCTTTCCAATATTTAAAAATACATTGCTAAAAGGCTGTTTAAATAAGCATAAGATGATCGTGTCATCAATTCAAAGAAACATAAAAGATTCGACGTTAAACAGCTGATTTCAAACAAAAAAGATCCTAAACAAATTAAACCGAACAAAACATTCCATCAAAAACAAACACCCTTACACAAAAACAAGACAAACTCATATGTGCGAAGCCATATGAAAAACCAATAGAGAGGGGGTAAATAATCCACCTCTAACTTTCGCAATATCGGCTCTTACGGGATTAATTCATATCCTGATACCATAAGTTACATGCTCGCATGAAAGTTTTATCCGTTCTGACGTTAACGAGTGTAGTTCGACCTGATTTGACCTTCTGTAACACGTGTATTTGATGTTAATTTCATGTGGATGAGTTACTGCTTCAGTCTTTGAAGTTGATGCGTGTTTATCTTCTTTGTGACTCATTTTGGTCTATAAAAAGATTTAGCTTTATGGTTGCATGGTTAGTCAGTGAGCTGCCAGTTTTTCATCATCAACAATGTTACGACAATTTTTCCAAATAAATGGTTAAGTTTTGAAATCTGACGTTAGTGTAAACAAATCCAAATGTTGTAAAAGTATTCAAAAGCCTGGATCTATTTATTACGCAATGGACACTAAATATTTTTACATAAAATTTCAATCCTGAGTCCAGGGTGACGGAAGATGTAGTCCAGTAATGGATACTAATAAACTTTACAGCTTCGAATAAAATCTAAAAAACCAAAAGCATTACCTTGGGCTAGAAGATGAAAGCTGAAGCATAAGATTCCCTGCCAATCACACAGCCAAACCATTACTTCAAACTTCAAACATCGCGACATCTCCAAAATCAAAGCATCGGTTTCCCATCACAAATTCAAGAGCTCGCAAACAGCTGAACCAAAAATTCACCAAATTTCGGGCTCGAATGAGCACGTCTAACGTTTCACATCTCTATTTAGCTGGCGGGCCTAATTACCATAATGCAACATTGCGACGCGCGACGATTTTGATTACATTGCCGCCTGACGCGGTGAATGCTAATAGACTGTGCATACAAGAGCGGCATGCTATTCGGAAACGTCTATGATTGTGGCGTAATGTAATATGCCATTTTCTTGTAATAACTAGGTGGAGTAATTGTCAGTGTTTTCATTAAGAGCTTTGGGATTGGAGTGTTTTCTTTGTTTGAAATCAGTTTTGCTGCAAATAAGGTAATTAAAGTGGTTACTTAGTAAAACCTTGTTAACGTTGTATTATTCAATAATTGAAATGATGTAGTTATTCTAAGATTATGCATAATTAAAAGTGCTTCCATGATACCTAATTACGTCTGGCACTATAAGCAGCACTACTATCAATCAAAGCTAGTTAATTGTGTTGACAGCTTGATCATTCTCAGATAACTTATAATAGAAGATGTCCTTTGCCATAAGACCGATAACTACTTAAACCTACGAATATGTCGCTTAGTCTTGTCTTCTCCCGTCCCGCCAGTGTCGTGACTATGGAATTAGTGACTTAGTGGGATTGTGTTAAGAGGATTGGCAGTGTCAGCCTCCTGAGCATACGATCATACAGGAAATAAACATAAACCTAGTAATGCAATCTGAGAACTTTATTAAGGGTAAGAAAATATGTACAACTGCACGTAAAAGCATAGTTAATCCCATTCTAAAGGCTTCTACATACACAAAGGCACCGCTCGTCCCGCGACACGCGGGGCCTTTGAGCCGTGTCGCGTCGCGCGACAAGTCGCGCTGGTATGTAGAAGCCTTAAAACGGTTTTGTACCTACAACGGGCTAAGGGTCGGCCATATATCAAAGCCGGTTGAAAACCCAAAAACACAGATGCAATGAAAAATCTATATAATTATTATACAGGCTGTTAAAATAATTTCGTGCCATAACTTAGGTGTAGATTCAGTATCGATAAAGGAACCCAGGAAAAAAAAATATAATAAACAAAATAAAAAATATAATAAACAAAACATTTAACTACACATAAAAGAAAATAAGTGTCTTCGTACTATAACGGGCTTAGGACCATCAAATAAAATAATTTTAATTCTAAACGATTGCCATTTTAAGTTACTTAGTAGCTACTAAATTAGGTTGATCTTGCAATATTATTTTGTATTAATTTTTTTTTCCCGGGTTCCTTTATCGATACTGAACCTAGCCCTAAGCTATGGCACGAAATTACTTTAACACCCTGTATATATACTACTGAGCTCTCGGCTACTATTAGCAGCCGTGATTCAACAAAAACTCAGACGAAATTCAAAATTACTGGCGACAAACAACAAAAATAAAAATAAAATATAAACCTGCGGAATCTTTGTTAATTCCACGTTTAAAACTAACTTTTGAGCTCAAATGAAATTGGTAAAGCTTTATTACATTCATTCTACCCGGTGCTACATTTTGCTATGAAAATGAGTGTGCAAATGAGGTCGAAAGTTGTCGGTGACACTGCGTCCACAATGAAGTGAGGCCCTTAACTGTTGCGCGAACAGAATTAAAATGAGGCTGGAAGAGGTTTATTTTAAAAACAAAAGTAGTCGCTGTAGCAGAAATGCAGGAAGACAGAAATACCTTTTACTTAGCTCGGAACTATGAGACATCACAGCACAATTTTTACTCTCGAATTTTCAAACGACACTAAACTGTTACACATTCATTAAAGTCCTTCTGTTACTATATAATTACAGTGATAATATGAGACTACGGTGACTTTAAATTGAGTTTTATTTAGAATTAAGAAGAAGATAGACGGCTGGTCTATCTTCTTCGGAATTGTTTGACTGACACAATTTAGTAAATTCACTTTTGTAGCCTTAACCAATAAAGAAAACCGGCCAAGTGCGAGTCGGACTCGCAAACGAAGGGTTCGTACCATTATCTATAAAAATGGCAAAAAACACGTTCGTTGTATGGGAGCCCCCCTTAAATATTTGTTTTATTTTAATTTAATTATTCATTTTTAAAGTCAATATATATCTACATATTCTGTGAATATTTCAAGCGTCTACCTGTTGCCGTTATCAATATTATAGAGCAAAAACGAGCGAAAAAATCACGTTTGTTGTATGGGAGCCTCTTTAAATATTTTTTTTATTCTATCTTTTAGTATTTGTTGTTATAGCGGCAACAGAAATACATCATCTGTGAAATTTTCAACTGTCTAGCTATCACGGTTCATGAGATACAGCCTGGTGACAGACGAACAGACGGACAGACAGACGGCGGAGCCTTAGTAATAGGGTTCCCGTTTTACCCTTTGGGTACGGAACCGTAACAAAAACATGACATTTGGTGTACTTATTATTTTTCTAAAACTCCATCCGATTCGTCATTATTTCAAACTCTATAGTCAGTTCGAATTAGGGTTTGAAATAATGGCGAATGAAGTCGCGGGTTGCTAATGCTTTTTAATATTTCTAATTATCAGGATTTAAAATACAATAAAAACGCTTCCATTCTCCGTACATGCTTGGGAACGTCGCCTGTATGTCACAGTACGTAATTAAATGACTCGTGCGGACAACTCGCAGCGCAAGTTTCTACAACGTGTACTGTGAACTGTCACTGTGTACAGTCAACACAGCAGACAAGCATGCCAGCTAACTGCAACAACTTTGTGATCTAAGCTGAACATTGTGTTGAGTACACACTCTAATCTTTAGTACCTACAGTCAACAAAAGGTATGGTGATTTAATAAGTCCACTACAACAACTTAGTGATGTTGCATTGCATGTGCTGAGTGAGAGTAGACAAAATATCTTCTATAACACAGAACAACGACCATAAGTGTTTTGCAAGACAATTGTGTTGCATCTCTTTTTATTCAGGTTAAATTGCTGGCTCGTGCCCGTCTTGGGAAGTGTGTATTACATAACTGTGTTTTTGTGTTGTTTTTTTTAGGGTTTCATATCCAAAGGGTAAAACGGGAACCGTATTACTAAGGCTCCGCCGTCTGTCTGTCTGTCCGTCTTCCGTCTGTCACCAGGCTGTATTGCATGAACCGTGATAGCTAGACAGTTGAAATTTTCACAGATGATGTCTTTCTGTTGCTGCTATAACAAAAAATACTTAAAAATATAATAAAATAAATATTTAAGGGGGCTCCCATACAACAAACGTGATTTTTTTGCTCGTTTTTGCTCTATATTGATAACGGCAACAGGTAGACGCTTGAAATATTCACAGAATATGTAGATATATTATGACTTTAAAAATAAATAATTAAAATAAAACAAATATTTAATGGGGGCTCCCATATAACAAACGTGTTTTTTTGCCATTTTTATAGATAATGGTACGGTACCCTTCGTGCGCGAGTCCGACTCGCACTTGGCCGGTTTTTTGTTTTACTAATCTTTTTAATATTGTACGTTTGTGCCTAATTTTTCTACTAACATAGCTTTTATGTAATTGCTAATACTAACAAGCTATGGGCCTTCGAGGTTTGAATAAAAATATTTACTTTTAGGGAAACATACAGGAAATTTATGTTTTCATTTAGCGCAAATACATCAGAGTAAACATGTATTATGACTAAGTTATGAGCAACATGTTATAGATTTGGCTACTGATGTATCTAATGCAGCGCAAAGACACAATAAGGCGGTAACAGGTACCAATACTCAGGCAATTTAAAGACAGTTAAAAATTCAACATTTATAATTACATACATACATAAGCTTAAAAGCCTTTTATCCATGGGGGTAGGCAGAAACTAAAGAGCCACCTGCTACGACCCATACAAACTCCTTTTGCTTGACATGTTTAATTATTACCTGCTTATCAAACAAGTTTATCGTGTGTACACAACAATCGTGTTGTTCTACGACTACCTAGCTATTTGCATATTTGATTTGCTAATGGATTTCTATGAACGAAGTTATTTGTTGTGTAAGCTTGCACCGTGTCTCTGGGGATAGTGTGAATTAAACGTGTACGGACTCAACGCATAAGGACTCAACCGGGAGTTCAGAACAAATAGGGAACGGCCTAGTTTAATTTTGACCTCTTTTTTTACTTTATGACGTTTTTAGGGTTCCGTACTTCAAGAGGAAAAAATTAAACCCTTAGAGGATCACTCGTGTTTCTGTCTGTGTGTCTGTCTGTATGACCATCTGTCACAGCCAATTTGCTCCGAATCTACTGGACTGATTAAGTTGAAGCTTAGTACACATATGAATTTCTGTGACCCAAAACGGACGTGTAACTAAGTAAATGAATTTTGAATATGGGGGTCACCTACGGGGGTCAAATTAGAAAATTTAAAAAAAAAGTTTGCAAACGGTACCGTGTCACATCAAATGAAAGGGCTTGTTGTTGGGATTCCAGATAATTTTTTTTATAATTTTAAAATAAACACATAAAATGTTTTTTTAAATAGATCAACATTGACCATCCCCCCTTATCTCCGAAACTAGTCAACCTAAATATTTGAAAAAAATACAGTAAATAGTTCTTTGCTTATAGATTACAGCAAAATAAGAATAAGAAGAAGAATAAGAAGTTTATAATCTTAAAATAACATAGTAAGCCACTCAATATTGTGCGAACAAACTTACATTTGCAGTTGGAATGTATGAGGGAACATGTCTTTCAGCTACAATGTTAAGTTTGTTCTTGGGATATATTCATCCCAGCTACGGAACCCTTCATTGTGCGTAGTCCGACATGCAATTGACCGGTTTTTTTTTAATTTATCGAACCAGTAATGTCCTACTGCAGAGAGGCCTCTCAGTTATTTTTAGTTTTTATATTTTGGAGAAATAATTTACAGCTAGCTTTAACTTCACGATTTACGTGATGCAAAGATGTATACAAAGGATATATCGTTCACATGGAATATATAATGCTGCTTACCGTCATATTGCAACGTCTGAACCACCTTTTAAGTTATCGTTTCGAAGGAATTAATATCCATTAGTCTACAGTTTTCTGTAGAGTCTGTCTAGAGTCCGTAAAAATGAAAACGCCCTATAAGCTACGAAAGGTTATCAGCTTAACCTTAAAATCAATGCTTCTTCCATCCAATTTCCTGGCACACCGTACAGAATTATTTCTATAATAATAATAATATTTCAGAACTTATAAATTTTAGATACACAACCATTTATTAACACGCCAACGTGTTTCCAGACGAAAATTTTCAACTTTCCGTCGTCTAGGGAACGATTTATCGTTTAATATAGCTTCGCATAGCTGCGGTGAACCTTCCCACGAGATACTATAGGTACCTTACCTGACATTACGATGAAAATCATACAAAACTTAATTTCGTTCATATGTGGAGGGACGTGATTTAGAAAATAAGTTCTTCGAAGTTTCTTGGTGGGCGACATTGTATGAGTTTCGAGTTTAACTTTAAAGTTGGGTGTCACGTGTTGATAAGGGTTATATAATTAAGAAACTTGTCTTCTTTACAGATTGGATTTCAAGAAATCTTGAAGAGCCAGACGAATGTAATTGGGCTGGACACATGTTATGCCGCATTTCAAAAGAAAAACCGGCCAAGTGCGTATCGGTCCACGCACAATGAAGAGTTCCGTAGTTGAGATGAAATTCATCTCAAGAACAAACTTAACATTGTAGTTGAAAAACATGATCCCGCTTATATTATATTCTAACTGAAAATGTAAGTTTGTACGCATAATATTGAGTGATTTATCATGTTATTTTAAGATCACAGACTGCTTTTAGGTTTTCCTGTAATCTATAAGTAAAGAACTATTTTTTGTATTTTTATCAACATTTTAGGAGATACCTAAGGGGTAATAGCACTTTTTCATCTATTTTCTTTTATTTTAAAATAAAAACAAATAATGTGAAAAATCCTTAAAACAAGCCCTTTCATTTGATATGTCACACGGTACAATCGACTTAATTTATTTTTTAATTTTCATTTTCCCCCCAAAAGTGACCTCCATATTCAATATTTATTTATTTACGTAACTTGTCCGTGTTTGGGTCACAGTTCATATGTGTACGAAATTTCAACTTAATTGGTCCAGTAGATTCGGAGCAAATCAGCTGTGACAGACGGACAGACAGACAGACACACGAGTGATCCTATAAGAGTTCCGTTTTTTCCTTTTGAGGTACGGAAGCCTAAAAATTATCTAAACTCACGTACCAATGGGTCCCTCCAACATAAGCTATAGCGTCATCGCGACAGTCCCAGACGGAGCGGATCTTTAAATAGAGAGAAGTAGATAAGGGAGGTTTTTACCCCACAGTGGGACATTAAGGCGACGATAACCGACTTTTAATGATTTAACTCTGAAGATCACGTCTAAACGAGTAGTGTTAATGATTTAAAAAATATATAATGTTAAATTAGAGCATTTTACCAATAACTTATTATGTAAATATTTTAGATTATGTTTATATTACATAGTGAAATTAATTTGTAAAGTTATGTCTAACGCGGATAAAAAACTGAGAATGGCGCAAAATCTACCAAGCGTATTTTTCGGAAACCTTCACTAATTTAAAGATAATTTATTGTATACGCTTTTTATTAATATATTTGTATACGCTTTTTATTAAAATACCGTTTGTTTTGTGTATAATAAATTAATAATGCGTCAAATTGGGGACAGCGCTCCTTGATGGGCGAGTCCTATTACTCGCTGAACGTACGTATGACGCGTTGCGTGAGCTCAGTACAGAACACACAAGCCAACTCACACAACCACTAAAGGTCAATGGCATATATATGAGTCTTAATAAAATAATAAACTGTATTCCAATGTATAAAGTTAACACCAGAAAAGATCACATAATAATAAAGAACCATCGATTACCCCATTACTTTCAACCAACCAGTATCAAAGAACAATGGGTATTCAAAGCATAGAAACCTTTTTACGGCTCATTTACATTGAGTTTAAGCGATCGTTACACGAAGCAAGTGCTTCCGAATGTGGGTGAACGATTAATGAAAACGTTACGCTGCTTCACCAAACCTATATAGAACCATTTTGGTTTTCTCTGTACATTGTTAAGTTAAAGCGAAAGCATTAACTTTGGGTTAACTTAGTCATTGTATGTAGGTGAATTAGAATGAAGGCTCTGAAATTGAGGAATACAAATAAATACAAGACAGTATTTCCCGAAGGGAAAGGGTGGGAAGTGCCTATTAACTGCTCCCAAATTAAGATGTTTTATTTTTAAATTTATTTTATCTTTTTAGGTTTTCGTACCTCAAAAGGAAAAAAGGAACCCTTACAGGATCACTCATGTGTTTGTCTCTCTGTCCGTCTGTCACAGCTGATTAGCTCCGAATCTACTGGACCGATTAAGTTGAAATTTAGCACACATATGAACTTTTGTAACCCAAACACGGACGTGTTACGTAAATAAATTAATTTTGAATATGGATGTCACTTTTTGGGGGCAAATAAGAAAATTAAAAAAAAAAATTTTGCTGACCGTGCCGTATGACATATCAAATGAAAGGGCTTGTTTTAAGGATTTTATATATATATATTTTGTATAGTTTTAAAATACATACTTTTGAAATTATTTAAGAAAATAGATGTAAAATTACCATTCCCCCCTTATCTCCGAAACTACTGAGCCCAAAATTTTGATAAAAATACAGAAAATAGTTCTTTACATAAACATTGGAATGTATGAGGATCATGTTTTTCAACTACAATGTTAAGTTTGTTTGGATAAATTAAGTTTGTTTGGATAAATTCTTCCCAACTACGGAACCCTTCATTTTGCGTGGTCCGACACGCAATTGGCCGGTTTTTTTACAAACTTCACTGATTTAATGTTTTTCTTGTTTGACATTATTATAACTGCAATTTTAATTTCATATTTATATTTTATATTGTTTTTTTGTTAATGTGAGGACGTTGTAGGCTTAATAGACTGTAGATCTATAGACCATCTTCTATTTTGTGAAGTACCTGGTACTTTTGACGGGCCTACGCTGTCCTCTCTTATCTATTAACACTGTAAAAGCCATTTTTTTTTAAAAAGAGTAACCGTGGAGTTTGTTGCCGGTTCTTATCCACAGGAAACGACCAATTGGAACCGTGCACCTAGCTTCTGACGTTTCATAAGTGCCCATGTAGGCTTATGTGAAATAAAAATATTTTTGATTTAATTTGATTTAAGTGTTATTGCGTTTTCCATCTGGAATTTCTTAGCAGTAGCTCGAAATCCTGATTTGCACCAGATTGATGGCAATAGGTTTACGCACGAACTGGCGAAATGTGGTTATACTATAGGTATACCGTTGCCTAGCCCTTCGGGAAGTAAATGCGTGTTGTTATATTATATTATGAATAGGTAGAGGTGTACCCATTAGTACTTACGTACTCATATAAGATTAAGATTATGTGTCCGATTGAGTAAACTCACTCCGAGTTTACTCAATCGGACACATAATTCAGAAGGACACTGCTACAGATATTCTCGATATTACAAAAAAAACCGGTCAAGAGCGAGTCGGACTCGCGCTCCGAGGGTTCCGTACAATATGATGTTGATGATTTCTGAAAAACTGTGCTATTCAGAGACATCGTTTTATTTTTCCTGTAATCTTTACATAAACTTCTATCACATGGAATAATTTCAGATTGTTATCTTTGCAAACTTCGGAGATAAGGGGGGAACGGTATTTTTTTTACAATTTTTCATCAAAAGTCGGAAACTACGCTGCATAAAAAAAATGTTTGAGAATGTGCAAACAGCGTTTTTTCATATAATACCCCTCATGCCCTAGTAGCCCCACTTCAAATTTTTAAGACCCCCTTTCAGTCCCTTTTGCAAAAAATATATATTTTTTTTATTTCTTTCTTGCGTATCGCGTAACAAACATACAAAAAAAAAACATACAGCCGAATTGAGAACCTACTCCTTTTTGGAAGTCGGTTAAAAATCATAATTCCCATACATTCCAACTGCAAATGTAATTTTGTACGCAGAATATTGAGTGATTTACCATGTTATTTTAGGATCACAGACTTGTTATAGGTTTTCCTGTAATCTATAAGTAAAGAACTATTTTCTGTATTTTTTTCAAACGTGATAGTCTGAGTAGTTTCGGAGATAAGGGGGGGATGGCCATTTTTCATCTATTTTCTTAAATAATTTCAAAAGTATTTATTTTAAAATTATAAAAAAAAATATATATGAAATCTTTAAAACAAGCCCTTTTATTTAATCTGTCACACGGTACAGTCAGCAAAGCTTTTCTTTTAATTTTCTAATTTGCCCCCAAAAGTCACCTCCATATTCAAAATTACCGTCCGTTTTTGTGTCACAGACAACACAAGTTCATATGTGTCCCAAATTTCAACTTAATTGGTCCAGTAGATTCGGAGCAAATCAGCTGTGACTGACGGACAGACAGACAGACAGATACACGAGGGATCCTTTTTTTCTTTTGAGGTACGGAAACCTTAAAAACAAATAACACTATGCTCCTCCTTGGTATCGAAACTCAGACCCCAGGCTTTGCAGATACGCTTGTGATCACTAGACCAAAGATATCACTCAAAGATATACTTATTTTTATAAAAATACCCACTAGGCTGAGTTTATTTAACCAGTGGGGATTTCTGGAAAAAAAAATAACAATCCCCACCAGTGGGGATTTGTCGGTGGGGTTTTCTGGAATAAATCCTTTCTACATTGTTCTCACATGTATAATTTCAACATGAATGATGTAACCATATTTTGTAACAATATTTTGATTTAAAAGAATGTCCGTGGAGTTTCTTGCCCGTTCTTCTCCATAGGAACCTACTACGCTTTGGAATGGGCAACTAGCTTCATCTCTCTGACTGACCGACCCCTTGACAATTCAAAAATGCCTGTAATTGGTTTATTTGAAATAAATGCTTTGAGTTTGACACACGAGTACAAGTATATTTGCAAGGAGAACACAATATTTATTATTTTTCGTGAAACGAAGTTCCTTAACGCACGTTATACTCTGCGCACTTGGTGAATGAGAGGCTGACCGACATAAGTGTAACATTTTTACCGTCACGACATTTTTTTTTTTTATGTGTCATCTTTCCTCTCACTTTCTGCGGGCATTTTCGTGAAAAGGGACGGAAGTTGCAGCTTGAGCATGGAATATGTAACTAATTTTTAATAGCATGGAATTAGTAAGTACTTAAAACAGCATGGAAATACGTGTACTCATGGAATTAATAAGTACTAAGTATATAGATTGTAAGTAGAAGGGGTCACTGCGTACACTGTACTTACTATAACTGTAGCACAAATATAATTCATGGATTCAACAGGACAATTAAATTATATCAGTTTGGGTCTTTTTAGGTTTTGAACCCGCAACCTAGTATACGAAAAATGGTTCCACAAACCTTCGGAGAACCACGAAAATCTAGAAGGCAAATAATAAACCCAAGCTTTTAAGCATACAGGAAACACTATAAATAAGATTTTTTTTTCTCTAGCCTACGCTGTCCCACTGTTGGGAAAAGGCCTCCCTCCACTCCTTCCATCCTTCGCAAGCCCGTGCGTCCTCCTGTATATTACAAAAGAAATATTTAATGCAATTTAAACATGACATTATAAACTTGACTCATAAACTCGCAAGGAAGTAATTCCGCAAATAAACATATAAAATGCATTAACACTGGAATGAAAACAATTAGCAATCAAAAGAATGATTATGTTCGTGAATACGGCTTTCAATAATAGAGCTGTGAATAGCCCGTTTTCGTTTATGGCCGTCGTTAGTTCAATCTAGGGCATGCGGTCTGAGGCATAGTTAAATTTTAAGACTAAGTTATAATTACTACCTTTCATTTATTTTAATATCAGTACTTAAGTTATTTTGAATAGAAAATGTTTGCTGTTTTAAAATAACCTTAATAAATTGAAAATATTTCAAAGGTCATCAAGTTTGCAGGGCATGAAACAGGCTGCTAAGTTCTTATAGAACGGAATACAAATGTAAGACCCTATAAACATTAATAGTAGACACAACTGAGAGAAAGAAGCCGACAGAAGGATCCAGTTGGGTTGGGCGGTATTTGGAAAACTGCGTCAATTCTTCTCGTCGCCTATCCCGCAATGTTTGAAGACTAAGGTCTTTAACCAGTGCGTCCTGCCCGTCATGACATACGGAGCCGAAACGTGGACTCTGACAGTTGGGCTGGTCTACAAATTCAAGGTCGCCTAGCGCGCTATGGAGCGGGCTATGCTCGGAGTCTTTTTGAAGGATAAAAACAGGAATGAAATTATCCGGAAAAGACCGGAGTTACCGACATAGCTTGCAGAGTAAGCAAACTGAAGTGACAGTGGGCTGGCCATGTTTGTCGAAGGATCGATGGCCGATGGAACAGACGAGTCCTGGAGTGGAGACCGCGTATCGGCAAGCGTAGTGTGGGACGCCCCCCAGCTAGATGGACCGACGACCTTAAGAAGATGGTTGGGTCAGACTGGATGCGGAAGGCGGAGGACAGGGTGTTGTGGCGCAGCCTGAGAGAGGCCTATGTTCAGCAGTGGACTGCGATAGGCTGAGTTGATTGATAAACATTAATATCATTGTGGTCAGAAAGTTGTCAACTGCGAACCTATGTATTAGGTGTCAATTATAACCATTTACAAGTAAAAATACACGTTTCATGAATTGGAATCGGCCAGCTGCGTGCCGGAGATAATAGGCTGGTATAGATTTCTCAGACAAAATATGCACTTTGGCAAACATCGTCTATCTTCAAAAATATTAACGCGTGACGATTAGATCTATGCTAGAGGTGTTACGACCGTGGAATTACGTAACTATTTGGTTTACACATCGTTACAAAATTAGAGATTCCAATACAATTCAAAAAAGCTTTTCAAAACTTTGACAGATGACGAGGTGCGAGCGGAGTTTGTAAACCAACATACACTCGCGAGCAATAAACTGGAATCACTGCATCGTTTGCTGTTCAAAACAATTTTTTACAACTTCTATGTAATGAACTAAGGATTGTGGCATATCATTTGAAAGGCAATTTTGTAAGAGATAAGATAAAGATAAATTTATTTCTACAAAGTTTACATTCAAGTTTGTTGAATTCTTAGACCTCACACTAGGATTATTCCCTGTGTTGTGAGATCCAGGCTCCTTCGTTCCGATCACAATTTTATCCATAAAATTAAGAAATAAGGTACATTTAAAAAAAAATAAAAAAGATACTTATAAAAAGAGTGTATGTATAGTGGTGTGATTTGAGTCAGTTGTATTGGTGTTGTAAGGGAGTGTATGTATGTTATACGTATTTTAGTGAGTGCACGTGTGTGTACTGCTAGTTTTTACCTAAACTAAGAGACTTTCTGTCATGTCATAGTCCTTATGTCATAGTGTAAGCTTTCAAATTATTTCAATATCATAACCAAAGATTATTCACCTTATGTCAGGGAACGTAAAACAAAAAATATCAATTTTTAAAACAAAACACCATAATTATTATTGTTTGGTAGTCCTGAAACTCTATAAAAAGGGGGCGATTATGAAAATTGATCATCAGTCTAATATTGATTGGATTGTCTCAACGTAGATACTATCGCACGACAGCTTCATTTGAGCCATCCTTGTGTTTCGAAGGTATACAAAAGGTTCAGGGAGACTGGAAACTTAGTCCGAAGACCAGGATCCGGACGACAGTGATGCAGTTCGGTGAGAGATGACCAATTTAAAATAAATAAATAAATTTATTGTCACATCTTTTCTCCGGAATCGACAACTGACCGGCGTGAAGCAACAGCTCAGAGAAGTTTGAGGGAAGGCTGTCAGCGAGTGGACAGTGAAGCGAAGACTCAAAAAAGAGAACATGACCCCGAAAAAAACCAGCCACGGGACCTAAATTGTCTCCAGCCCATCGAGAAGCCAGGCTTCAGTTTGCTCGCCATCACTTAGATTGGGATATCGAGCAACGGAGGTGATTCCTGTTCTTGGACGAATGCAGGATGTGCCGGCATGGTAACAACCATCGGCAGAGAGTCTATAGGAGACCGGGGGAGCGATTCACACAATGCTGTTTTGCAGTAACATTGGCATACGGGGGTGGGTCCTGTATGATGTGGGCGGGGATATCTATTGAAGCAAAAACGGAGTGGATATTTGTACTTGGTGGAGGTCGGGGAGGGGGGGCTAACCGCAGAATGATACATCAACGACATTCTGGTAGGCCGTGTGCCGTAAAGATTTCCTGGTAATGCACGATAATGCCCGCTCCACACCGCTGTAGTGACTAGATAGTACCTTGTAGAAGTCGGAATTCCCACACTAGACTGGCCAGCCCTCAGCCCTGACTTAAATCCGATTCAATCTTTATATGGGATGAGCTGAAAAGGCGGGTACGAGGAATATGTCCAGCTCCAGCGTCAATAGAAGACCTGAAAACTGCTTTAGTCGAAGAGTGGCAGGAAATCCCACAGGATTCCATCAGGAAACTCATTCGGCAATGAAAATCCATTAACAGGCAGTCATTAGGGCCAGTGGGGGTAACACAAAATATTAAGGGGTGAATAACATAAATTTGTAAATATTTTTTTTTATCTTTTTTACTTCCTATTCATTTAGACGTCCACAACTTCGACCTATTGCAATAATTATCTAAATTTAGGTAGAAAATTTAATTAATTTAAATCTTTTTGATATCATTTGATAGCTAACAAAATTACCTTTTAGGTGATATACCACAATCTACAGCTTTGTAAAAAAAATCTTGAGCAACGCGCGATGAAGTGATTCCAGTTTATTGCTCGCGAGTGTAGAAAGCTTCATACAAACCCACAATGATAGCTGAATTAAAAAACCGCGCAGGAGTACAAAACTTAGAAGCTTTGTCTCTGAGGAGGGTTATAAATCTGTGGTGGGACGTTCGTATTAAATTCGGAAACACGACCATTAAAAATCAAAATCAAAAGTCATTTATTCAAACTAGGCTGAGAGTCAGCAATTTTTGAACGCCGGAATGACATGACATTCCCCCAAAACAACCGCCTTTCACTTTCATTATTGAAGCGCAAACCTTTTCTGTTATAACTGTACAACGCGACGGTTTGTTGCGACGATATTTACCTAAAATGCAATAACACAGGTATTCCTTAGAGCATAGATTCCACAGCTCAGGGAAATACAAGGATATTAACTAGGTAAGAGGATAATTATTAATTAGCTTTTAGCGTAATTTCAAATTTCAGTAAGACGTTGGGTTGGAGCCATAAATTCAATTCTGCAGGTTTGACAAACCCATTTCCAAAGATTTCGCGCTGCATGAATATTTTGTAATATTAGAATAGAATAGAATACTATTTATTACGTTGTCATAAAAATTAAGTACAGATAAATAAATGTTAGAATTTTACATAGGATGACAAAGGGGCGATCTTGTCGCTAAAAGCGATCTTTTACAGACAACGTTTGGATGGATTAAAAAAAGAGAGACAATACTGCAGATAATCACACACACATTTACATTTCCAATAAATACATACATACATGAAGCATAATATAAGTATCTGTATAAATAAATAAATATATAAATATAATATTAAACATGAAACAAGAGCAAGAAACTATATCTAGGATGATGATGTATAAGGAGAGAGGAAATGTTTTTTCATCAGAATTTTAAAAGTGGAGATCCATCACCGTAGTGCTTAAACTGTAAAAGACCTATCATAAAATGTGGTGGAATGTATCGGCCGGAATATCTATTAAGTGTGTCATGAAGGAACTTGAAACGTTCTTTAAGATAAAACGGGGTTGTCGGACTGAACAGAATACATGTATACATGTAGAGCTGAAATAAGATATTAGAATTACGGCGAAGATGTATAGGAAATCACTTGAGCTTTGTATGAAACTCAGAAATGTTATCATATTTGCGCAGACCAAATATAAATCTGATGAATGAATAATATTAAAATAGAATATCAAATCCTCAAAAGATTTTGATGATGATCAAAAATTTTCGATAAACCATTTTTTACATACATAGATATTCGATTAATTTATCATTGTAATAAGGGTTCAGGAGACCCTTAGGTCTCTTGAAGAGGCTTTAATTATAATGACAACTGGGCCAAGGGACTGATGCAAAAAGTGGTAGTCTTTGACACGGCGTACAATGTTAAGAAATTCCTCTATTTAGAGCCCTGATGACCACCGCAGTTTGTCCAAAAGGGATATCGTGGCCCTGGCACAAAGGCAAATGAAGGAATACGGGTGGGTTTTAGTCAGTAAAAGTCTGACACGCCCTCCCGCCCCGCCCAGAGTGGGAGAAATTATTTATTAATTTCCCACCCAAAAAAAAAAGGTCGGATTCTGGTTATCCTACGCTAGTTTAATACTTTTTATAGTTTTCTTCTAATATAAAATAATAGGTTTACTACTTATTGAAATGGAGGCAGAAGGTTGATGATGAATAGATTCCCTACGTAGACCGCACGTTAGTGGTAAAAAATCCAGTATAAGATGGCCTCTTATTCTGTTCAAAATCAAAAGTCATTTATGCAAACTAGGCTGAGAATCAGCACTTTTCGAACGTTTAAATTATATAAGATAGTTCCCCAAAAACCCGCCCTTCACCACTTCCTTATTCTTTAGCTGGGATAAAGAAGTGGCGCAATAAACTCCCCAGTAGCACAGCTGTCTAAAAACTTGATTCTATACAATAGTATTCAAAATAGTTTACATTATACGCTAAAGATTAAATCACATTATTTGCCATAGTGAGCTAGCACACGCCAATATACAAAAACAAAACATCAGGAACTATACTCAAGCAGAAATAAAAAAACTTAAACAGAACTTAGTACCTAAATAAAAGCCTCCAGGGATAAAGGGCGTGGCCGCTTACATATAGCTATATAAAGCTGTAACTCGAAGTCACAAATGATAAACTGGGACCACCGAAGTAAAATAAATGAACATTTAAATTACTTAGAACAAAACCATATTCAGCAAGACGACCAGTCACCACAAACAGCACCCGTTAAAATCAGCCATTACCCTCCTCGCCATACTTGAGGAAAGGAGGCAACCCGACCCCTGACGCTACCGTAAGCAGTGTCTAAGGAAACATGAACTTGCTGCCGGTTGCTTCGGCAAGAATAATATGATCAATTGTCGAGGTCGCTAGCAAACCACATATTGCAATATAGCTCATACAAAAACATCGTAATGATTAGAATATGTAAATAATAAATGGAAATATAATTAAAATAAATTGATCTATATGGTCAAAAAAAAAAACAATTACTTATATTTTATGAACTCATACTCACTCATACCTACTCATCATGATCTGCCCGCCTTTTGTCAAAAATGTTGGGGTCAGCTTCCAGACTAACCGGATGCAGCTGAATACCAGCATTTTACATGGAGCGACTGCCTATCTGACTTCCACAACCCAATTACTGGGTAACACGATATCCATAGGTAATACTGGTTGTCACAATTTCGGGCTTCTGACGACCCGTAACAACATAACAGCCGGTACCAACGGCATAGCGTGCTTTTTAGGGTTCCGTACCTCCTAAGGAAAAAAGAAACCCTTATAGGGTCACTCGTGTGTCTGTCTGTCCGTCACAGCTGATTTGCTCCGAATCTACAGGACCGATTAAGTTGAAATTTGTTATACATAATTATGAACTTCTGTGACCCAAATACGGACGTCTTTCGTAAATAAATAAATTTTAAATATGGAGGTGACTTTTGGGGGGCACATTAGAAAATTAAAAAAAAAGTTTACCGACTGTACCGTGTGAAATAAAATGAAAGGGCTTGTTTTAAGGATTTCATATATATTTTTTTTATAATTTTAAAATACATACTTTTGATATTATTTAATAAAACTGATGAAAAATTACCATTATCCCCCTAATCTTCGAAACTAGTTAGCATATTGCAGTTGGAATGTATAGGGGTTCATGTTTTTCAACTACAATGTTAAGTTTGTTCTTGGGATAAATTCATCCCAACTACGGAACCCTTCATTGTGCGTAGTCTGACACGCACTTGGCCGGTTTTTATGAACTCATATCTACTGACAGAAACTATTACACATTTATATTGAAATTCCATACTGGCATACTACTAGGCCAGCTCAAAGTAAAAGTGTCACCACCGACGTGAATCCATGGTCAAAGGTGCTATAGATGTCCAATAAACCACGGTATTTATACGAACAGCGATACAGCAAAGCAGAGACAGACTCTATAAACCATTTCAGGATCAAACGGGTCACTACACCCTTTCTATCGGCAGAAAATCCACAAAAAATATTGCCAACAACTTGTGACCCGGACTCTCCAGTGTTGTTTTTTGACACGACACATGGCGGTTAAAATATAAAAAGACAATTTAAAAAAGTGGCCAAGTGCGTGTCTGAATCGCACACGAAGGGTTCCGTACCACCGTACAACATTAATAACATATATTTTTGGATGCTTTGTAAATACGTTTCTTGTGTAAAAATAAAATATAGTTAAAAATTAATTTTTAACATTATTTTATTTTTATTGTTTGTTGTTATAGTAGCCATAAAATAATAATAATAATCCATAATACACACTCAGTGAAAATTTTAAGTGTCTACCTAATACGGTTCAAAACATACAGCCCAGTGACGGATGGATGGACGGTCAGCGTACGAGGGTACAGAACCCTAAAAATCATCATTATCATCATTTCAGCCGAAAGACGTCCACTGCTGGACATAGGCCTCCCACAAAGAGGGAGGGTATTTGTTTTAAAAATGCATAGAGAACGCTGCTGCTCATTCTCTAGTAAGTCCTTTAGTCGCCTTTTACGACACCTACGGGAAGAAATGGGATGGTGCTATTCTTTACGACCGGCACCAAACGGAACCCTAAAAATAGAATCTAGAAAACCAGTGAAGCGTACTGCCCATTCGTGATATTTTAGCAGTTGAAAGTCAGAAAAACTGGACGTATCGAAAAAAAAGGAATAGTATAACTTGAAATACGAAGTTAACTGGAGCGCAAAAAAATATTTTATAAATCTATAGCTTCGATTCGAAGGAACCATTAAATTAAGGGTTATGTGAAAAGTTACCACCGTTTGTTGAGTTAGGTTAGGTTAAGTCTGCGAAACAGTCGTGTCGCAGAAGGAGGCTGCGGAAAGGGAGCGGGAGATCTCGTCCGCTCACCCAGCCCGCTGGCAGAGGGCAGATAATGCCCTCTTCCGGCCCCCCTAAATGGGTCCAGCGACGGTGGACTTTGGGACGTCCGCCGCCTCCTATCACACTGGACCCGAGGTGGCAGCGCGTAGTGTTGCACGCGCGCCCCTTTCAGACGTCGCGGGGGGAGTCAAACACCCCTCCCCCCCCTGACTTGAGTGGCACACAGAGGCGGGCGGACTAGTCGGGGATTGCGGAAGTAATAACAGATCCCAAGATCGCCAGTGCAAGTGTGGGGAGAGAACATTGGGGTGGTTTTTAGTCAGTAAGAGTCTGACAGACCTCTCCGCCCACCCCAGGGCGGAGGACATCCATGAGGATTTTCCAACCCGTGAAAAAAAAAGAAAAAGGTTAGGTTAAGTGAACTTATCAATTGTTACTACAGAATATATGGGCGCCAAACCATTATTAGGGTTTAAATTTCGTGTATTTCCGTTGTCCCCGTACGCCGTGGGGTCCTACGGGGACAGCGGTACTTCAATTAATTATTTAAAAATACTTCTCGTTGTCCCCGTGGTTTGGTTTTACATTCAAAAATATGTTTCTGGCACTCGCCGGCCGCTGCCACAGCACCGCTCGCTTCGCTCGCTCGAGTCGTGCGTTGTGTGGTCACAGTTCTAACCTTTTTTTTTTTTTGTTCAGCTCCCACACTTGCACCGGGGATCTTGGGATCTGTTATTCCTTCCGCAATCCCCGGCTAGTGCCGGCCTGCCTCTGCGGGCCACCTCAAGTCTGGGGGGGTTGAGGTGTCTGACCCCCCCGCGACGTCTGATAGGGGCGTGCGTGGAACACTACGCGCCGCCACCTCGGGTCCAATGTGAGAGGGGGCGGCGGACGTCCCCAAGTCCGCCGTTCCTGGACCCATTGTTCCTGGACCCACAGTTCTAACCTAACCTTACCTAGCTGTTTCGATTTAAAAAAAGTTTACTTCATTCTATAGGGGGACAACGGGAAATAAATTTAATCACGTCCCGCTGTCCCCTCGACGGGGATATGGCAAACGGGAATACAGTTTAAATTTAAGCTTGTTTTGATTATTTTGTACGTAATCTGACGTCCATGTTATTTATTGAATAAATACTTACATTTCCGGTTGAATGTATAAAATTTGATAATTTGTTACTGCCTTTTGATTTATTTAAAATATTGTCGTTTCCGGTGTATTTATGAAAGTCTCTATTTTTGTTACTTCCTTTTGAGACTTTATTTTTAAGTTTCTATGTTGGTAATATGGATTTGTCTTGACACATCCGCTTGATTTATGTTAATTCTTTTTGGCGGTTAATTTTTGTATAAAACTGTTGTGATACGAACGGAAGGATATTCTTTGTTCGCTGATCGTGGATTAAACACCCTGTGCTGAAGTAAGGTATTTTCTTTATAGTCTCATATTATTTACCTGTTATTTGCTATTACTGTGTATTTGTGTGGTGAAAAACAATGTCTGAATCCGGTAACGACGGCGATGATGCGCCGACAAATACCTACCTATTTATATTATAGTAATCACTGGCTGCCTCGTTGGTCTAGTGGTTGCCAGTGCTACTGCTTAGCAGGAGGTCATTGGGTTCTTCCTTTAGGGATTTCTCAGTAGTAGCCTGGAGTCTGGATTTGTCAATAGGCTCGCCCTGGTCGCCATGGATACATGGGACTTCAAAATAACTAGTGAAATGTGGGTGTACACCTCTGCCTAACCCTTTGGGGATTACAGGCTCACGCCTATTATGTCATTATAGTAATCAGTTTTGTCACTTACTGTAGACAGTATGAGACAAAACAATTGGTTAGGTTATGCGTTAACTATCAGGTAGACCAACGCATAAACCAAAGATAGAGAAGACAATTATTATACTCATAGCGTATAACCGATCAGCTGAAGACTCAGATATGCCAGTGACCTTGAGTGGTTAGCTAGCGTGTTCTGTACTGAGCTCACGCAACGCGTCGTACGTTCAGCCAGTAACAGTACTCGCCCATCAAGGAGCGCTGTCCCCAATTTGACGCATTATTAATTTATTATACACAAAACAAAAGATATTTTAATAAAACGCGTATACTAAAAACTATTTGTAAAAAAAAAATAACCGACTTCCAAAAAAAGCACTACAAAGTGAAAAATAACTTTAATTTCGGAAGTCAGTGGCAAAAAACTAAAATACATCCATCGTTACCAAAAAAAAAGTTCATTCACAATTCCAACCTAAACTAGCCCGTTTGGTTCAGGTACCTTAGCTTAGTAAACTACGACCAACTGTGAGAAAAAAGCTAAATAGAGGCTCAATTATTTAAAAAACTGTGCATCTATAGAAGCGCAATAAGGTTTTAGAGGATTAGTTAAATATTTCCCAAAACTTATGACTAGACTAGCACTATGCCAGTGACTTCTTCCACCCTATATTCCATTATTATAGCCGTTTAGAAAAAACCGTAAAAAAATAAACTCCCCAGTCAAATACGGTACAAATAGAAAAACAAAAAACCGCGGACCACGCACAATGAAAGGTTCCGTGTTGGAATGAATCTACCCCAAAAACAAAATTAACATGTTTCCTCCCATACATCGATTATATACGTCACGATCAATTCTCCAACTGCAAATGTAAGTTGGTCGACTATTACTCGTTAACTTTTAAAGCCTACTTAGCTTTGATAGTTTTCCTTTTAATTTCGTTATAAATACTACTGCCATGACGGGTGATGACTCTAACAATAAAAAACTTTTTGTAAAATAAAATAAATGACTTCCAAAAAACCACTACAAAGTGAAAAATAACTTTAAATTCGGAA
Source organism: Tiliacea aurago (assembly GCA_948098905.1). Classification (NCBI taxonomy): domain Eukaryota; kingdom Metazoa; phylum Arthropoda; class Insecta; order Lepidoptera; family Noctuidae; genus Tiliacea; species Tiliacea aurago. The sequence goes on along the minus strand of OX402579.1, from coordinate 3,464,570 downwards.
GTCGGTGTCTTTGGATCTGTATTTTAGTTTTTTGCCGCCGACTTCCGAAATTAAAGTTATTTTTCACTTTGTAGTGTTTTTTTGGAAGTCGGCTATTTTTATTTTACAAAAAGTTTTTTTTTTTTTTTTTTAGTGGGTTAGTTTTTAATTTATCTAAGTTACAATAGCCTAAAGTCAACTGCTCATCACCTTTTACAAAATATTGCTTTTCCCGATGCTGGGACGTTAATTGTTGAGGAGTCACCACATGCACTGCCACTCACCATATGCATTGTGATGAGCCTAAATTGCTTAGCAACGATATTAAAAGTACCTAATCGAATCGCAACCCGATAAATATTTATTATTATGTTGTTCCGGTGACCATCTGTGGTATCCATCAACAGTTCCACTTCACCAAATGGTGATTTTCGGGAGCAAATGCACGAGTTACTTAAAAAAATACCCAAATTGCTATAGGTTTGCCTATAAAATTCGAGGGTTGCCCTAGATTTCCATGAGATGCCTGCATGGAGATGATCATCAGATTCTGATTTGGTAGCAATGGGACCACCTCGGGAGCATACCCTTTAAAACAAAAAAATAGTTTTCAAAATCGGTCCATAATTGACGGAGATATCGGTGAACAAACATAAAAAAAAACCAAACATACAGCCGAACAATAACCTCCTCCTTTTTGGAAGTCGGTTAAAAAGATCAATAATTAAATTATCTTTAAATTGGTGAAGGTTTCACAAGAATACGCTTGGTAGATTTTGCGCCATTCTCAGTTTTTTATCCGTGTTAGACATAACTTTACAAATGAATTTCACTATGTAATATAAACATAATCTAACATAATATGTTATAATATGTCTAACATAATATTATTCACATATTAAATTATTGATAAAATGTTTTAATTTAACATTTTTTTTATCATGAACACGCGTTGACGTTGTTTAGACGTGATCTTCAGTATAAAATCATTAAAAGTCGGTTATCGTCGCCTTAATAGTTAGTGAACTGACGAAGAACGTCAGTAGAGCTGCGGCCAGTGGTAAAGCCTATGACTTTAATGACGACAGTGTTTTGTATAAACGACGTGTTTACAAACAGAACCTCCAGTTTACTTCCATCATCCATGTTTTCTTGCATGTTCTTTCTTGCATGTCTTTTCTTGCGGTTGGCGCAGTTAGTTAAGCGATTGACTGCTGCGCTGCTTGTCGCGGGTTCGATTCCCGCACGGAACAAATATTTGTATGACCTACAAGTAGTTGTTCCGGGTCTGGCTGTTTGTGTATGTGAATTTAAATGTTTGTGAACGCACCCACAATACAGGAGAAATTCCTAGTGTGGGGTAACTTGCATGTTCTTTCATGCACGTTCTTTCTTGCACGTTCTTTCTTGCATGTTCTTTCTTGCATGTTTTTTCTTGCACCTTCTTTCTTGCACGTTCTTTCTTGCATGTTCTTTCTAGCACGTTCTTTCTTGCACGTTTTTTCTTGCACGTTCTTTCTTGCACGTTCTTTCTTGCCTGTCTTTTCTTGTACGTTCTTTCTTGCACGTTATTTCTTGCACATTATTTCTTGAACATTCTTTCTTGCACATTCTTTCTTGCACGTTCTTTCTTGCACGTTCTTTCTTGCATGTTTTTTCTTGCACCTACTTTCTTGCATGTCTTTTCTTGCACGTTCTGTTATTTCTTGCATGTTTTTTCTTGCATGTTCTTTCTTGCACGTTCTTTCTTGCATTTTCTTTCTTGCATGTCTTTTCTTGCACGTTCTTTCTTGCACGTTATTTCTTGCACATTATTTCTTGAACATTATTTCTTGCACATTCTTTTTTGCATGTTCTTTCTTGCATGTTCTTTCTTGCATGTTTTTTCTTGCACCTTCTTTCTTGCACGTTCTTTCTTGCATGTTCTTTATAGCACGTTTTTTCTTGCACGTTCTTTCTTGCACGTTCTTTCTTGCACGTTCTTTCTTGCATGTCTTTTCTTGCACGGTCTTTCTTGCTCGTCTTTTTTTGCACATTCTTTTATGCACATTCTTTCTTGCACGTTACTCCTTGCACTTTCTTTCTTGCATGTTCTTTTTTTCTCATTATTTCTTGCACGTTATTTCTTGCACGAGTTTTCTAGCAACTTCTTGCACGTTCTTTCTTGAACGTTTGTTCTTGCACTTTCTTGCATGTTTTTATTTACATTATTTCTTGCACGTTCTTTCTTGCACGTTCTTTCTTGCACGTTCTTTCTTGCATGTCTTTTCTTGCACGGTCTTTCTTGCTTGTCTTTTTTTGCACATTCTTTTATGCACATTCTTTCTTGCACGTTCTTTCTTGCACGTTACTTCTTGCACTTTCTTTCTTGCATGTTCTTTTTTTCTCATTATTTCTTGCACGTTATTTCTTGCACGGGTTTTCTAGCACCTTCTTGCACGTTCTTTCTTGCACGTTTCTTCTTGAACTTTCTTTCTTGCATGTTTTTATTTACATTATTTCTTGCACGTTCTTTCTTGCACGTTCTTTCTTGCATGTTCTTTCTTGCACGTTTTTCTTGCACCATCTTTCTTGCACGTTCTTTCTTGCATGTTCTTTCTTGCACGTTCTTTCTAGCATGTTTTTTCTTGCACGTTCTTTCTTGCATGTCTTTTCTTGCACGTTCTTTCTTGCATGTTCTTTCTTGCATGTCTTTCTTGCACGGTCTTTCTTGCATGTCTTTTTTTGTACATTCTTTTTTGCACATTCTTGCACGTTCTTTCTTGCACGTTACTTCTTGCACTTTCTTTCTTGCATGTTCTTTTTTTCACATTATTTCTTGCACGTTCTTTCTAGCACAGCAGGTTTGCTTTTCTTTATAAACAGGGATCAATAAATAAAATTTTGTGATTAAAATTTATAAACAACACAACATTTTTGTAACGATATTCCCTCATCCTTACATACACACTTATTTATTTTCCTATGTATAAAACTTTATTGACAAAGTAAATTGTGTAGTACAGGTATAATTAAGGTTGGTACACAGGCACCAAATTGTTCGATGTCTGTCTGTCATCACCCTGTCACTCCGCATAAAATTGTTCAATTCAATTTACTAAATTGATGTCGTTAGAGCCAAAAGTTTTTTTTTTTCAATATATATTAGACTTCGCTTACACTATTAACTTATCCAAATGATTTTATTTCAATCACTCTAACAATAAGTACATCCATAACATTGCTGTACCAGGACTTCTTTCTCCTAACTAAAATAGAGGAAGAGGTAAAAGGTTGAGTTTTAGGGCTTTAATGGTTAATTAAGGGTCGGGTAATCGCCGTTGACCTTGGACGTAGAAATACGTGTCGCGCTCACGCCGCATCATCGTTCGGTTTCATAGGGAAATTTTTAATAACGAAATATGAACATTTAAAAAATCACAATAATAATTATAGATTGCTGCACCCCGCGGTTTCACCCACGTAAGTCTCGATCCCGTAGGAATATCGGGATAAAAAGCCTATATGTTAAATCAGGGTGTCAGCTACCACCATACAAAATTTTATCAAAATTGGTACAGCTGTGAACGTGAAGAAGTAACAAACACACTCACAGACTTTTGCCTTTATAATATTAGCGGCATGATAAAATAGTCTGTTCACCCAAAAAAAATCATGAAAATATCTTAAGTAGTTTGAAAGCAATATCGTTTTTTATGCTTTGGGTAGAACTTACATCGCATCACATTATAATACTTAAATGTTCACATATATAATTGATTTGTATGCGATCTGGTTGAACATCAATTGTTTGCGTAACTTACTTGCATTATATTAAGGCGTAATAATGCGTAGGCGTAGGCGTATGAAGGCGTAGTTAAAGTTCGCGAGCACATTCGCAATAAGCTGGCAGTATCATCACAATGGTAATGTTTTCCCATCGTTTGTCTTAATTATTTTAATATATTTATGTATATTTATTTGTGCATAGATTTATATATATAATTAGGTTTATATATTATATTTATAGTTTTAATAGGTATATCTTTATATTTAAATAATATTATTTTATTCCTCAATTCTCACTATTGCACCTACCACTGTTTGTCTCTGCATCGCCCAAAGGTTGACTGGTTCTATGTTCTATGTTAGAAGGTTTGGTTTCCGCACTTAGTCCTTCATGTGGACCATTGTGCGTGGGCCATGGCGGCCGTCAGTGGTTTATTCCAACCAGCCCACCTCCCTCCAGAAGCTGATTAGGTCTCCTGGTCTGCATAGGACGTCTGTGAAAGATCTGGGTGACCCGAGGGTTTCTGTTCTGATCTAGGTGACGCCTGTGCAGTCAAAGAGCACATGCGCAATGGTTTCTTCAGCCTCCATGCAAGCCCTGCACAGAGGGCTGTCCGTTATACCTATTGTGTGGAAATGTTTGTTCAGTGAGCAGTGTCCCGTTATAGTCCCCGTCACCAGGCGCAGGCCGTTCCTGTCCAGGCGTAGCAAACGCCTGGTTAGCCTGCCATCTAAGGATGGCATGGCTTCCCTGGATTGCCTGCAGCCCGGTGCCGAGGTCCACCAGTTCTCCGCTAGTGTATGGGTGAACTCCTGTAGCCACCTACGTAGTTGGTTAAAGGGGATGGGTACAATAGGTTCGGGTCCACAGGCTGGCGCGCTGGATGCTCTCCTAGCCAGTTCGTCAGCTGCGTCGTTACCCAGCGATCCGCTGTGTCCTTTTATCCATTGTAGTGTCACTTTGTTACGGTTGCACACCGTCACCCGCTCCAGTGCATTGTGACATTCTAGTGTTAGTCTGGAGGTTATATATTTTTTCTCTAGGGATTGCAGCACTGAGGCACTGTCGGACAGTATACGTATACGGGTGTCCGTAACTTTCCTGGCTTCGATGGCGTAAGCCGCTTGTAAAATGCCCACACATTCCGCCTGGTAGACGGTGTTGAACATTCCAAGCGGGCTGGATATATTTATGTTAAAATCGTGTGAGAAGACTCCGACTCCGGTTCCGGAGTTGGTCTTTGATCCGTCGGTGTATACTCTCATCTCTTTCGGGCCTGAGTGATCACACCGTTCCTCTGTAAGTATAACGTTGTAGTGCTTCTGAAAGAAGTGTAGTTTTGGGGCTTTGTCGCAGGGTAATGCCATCATCGGTTGTCTTTTGATTGCCTCCTCCTTTATGCGTGTGTGTTTGACCCTAGAGTCTTTGCTCAGGGTTCCCGATATGTGGAGCCTGAAGGCGGCCAGGGCTGCCTCCTCTCGCACGATGAGGTGTAGAAGTGGCAGTCCTAGCATTACTTGTAGTGCGGCAGTAGGTGCAGTCCTCATACTGCCAGTTATTGCTACACAAGCAAACCGCTGCAGTTTGTCGAGGTCTTTTTGGGCTGTACTCAGGTCCGTCCTGGCCCACCAGACCAGTGAGCCATATGTGATAATTGGTCGGATGACTGTGGTGTATAGCCAGTGGGTGACCTTGGGAGAGATGCCCCAATTCCTTCCAAGCAGTCTTTTGCACTGCCATAGGGATATGCTGGCTTTTGTGGTGATGTAGTTGGTGTGTCTTGCCCAGTTCAGCTGTTTGTCCAAATAGATGCCCAGGTATTTGGTCTCAGTTGAAAGGCTTAGGGTAGTTCCGAAGAGTCGTGGCAATTGTAGTGTCGCCAACTTCCTCTTTTTTGTGAAGAGATTCTTTTTGTCGGATTCACCGACAGTTGGTGTTTGCTGCACCAGTCCTCTACTATTTTCAAAGCTTGGCGCATTAGGTTACAAAAGGTGTTCTCGTGGGTGCCATTTATTATTATGGTTATGTCGTCGGCGTAGCCTACGGTAAAATAACCCAGGTTCCACAGAAGCGGTGAGAGGACGCCCCCTTGTGGGCAACCCTTCGACACAACGGCCCTTGTAGTGTCATTTACCGTGACTTGTACATCTCTCATTTTGAGCATATTGGTGATCCAGCCGCTCAGGGTCGAGTCAATGTTATGTCTGTTTAGAGCCATGTTGATGCTGTTGAACATGGTTTTGTCAAAGGCGCCCTCGATGTCAATGAAGGCGGCCAGTGATGAGCATTTGTGGTCCACTGCGCATTCAATCTTAGAAACCACGCTGTGTAGCGCAGATTCTGTTGATTTGCCCGTGGAGTACGCATGCTGTTGTTTATGGAGTGGTTTTACCCGAAGAGGTCCGTCTCGAATGAGTCTGACACAGAGTCTCTCCAGGGTTTTTAGTAGGAAGGATGTAAGGCTGATAGGCCTAAAGGCCTTGGGTTGTGTGTAGTAGTAGGGTTTTGCCCGGTTTGGGTATGAAGATGACTTTCACTTCACGCCATGCTAGTGGTATGTGTCTGAGGGCTATGCACGCTCGATAGATCTCGACCAGCTACGGTGTCAGATAATCTATTTCTCACTGTAGTAGGGCTGGGAAGATGCCATCCAGCCCTGCGGACTTAAATGGCTTAAACGTGTTGATAGCCCACTTTATACGGTCTTCTGTTGCTATATTATGGGCTCTTGACCAGTCTTGATCCGTAGGGGTCCATTCTGGCACAACCTCCCACGTCCTGTCCTCTAAGAGTTTGCAGTCCGGGAAGTGAGTCTCAAGAAGGACCTTGCTGGTTTCATGGTCAGTTATTGTATAAGAGTTGTCGGGTTTTTTCAGCGCGCCAAGAGTTCGGTCCTGGTCAGTTGAAAGGATCTTCCTTACCCTTGCGGCTTCATTATTTGTCTCAATGGATTCACAGAATTTCCGCCAAGCTGTTCTCCTGGCAGTCCTGATCTGTTTCCTGTACAGATATTGGGTTTCTTTGTATAGCTCCCAGTCCTCCGGGAGTCTGGTGTTCTTGGCTCTATTGAATTGCTTACGAAGTGCATCTCTGAGTTTACTGAGTTCGGCGGTCCACCAGGGGTTTCTCTCAGTCTTGGTTTGTGGTGCCCTTAGTATGCAGCATGTATGGTAGGCTTCGGTTATGTATTCTGATAACTTTGTGACAGTGTATTCTAATTGTACAGGATCTGTTAAGCTTGTTAGTGTTAGGTGCCTAGCTAGCAGTGAGGCTAGGAGCCGCTTATATCCCGGCACATTAGTGCGCCGAGGATTTCGTCTCGGTATGGGTTTTTTAACGTTGGTTGTTAGTGTGAAGCGGATTCTTCTATGGTCTGAGCAAGAAGGCTGGTCCGACACGTGCCAGTTTGTGATAAAGTTTGTCGCGTTTTCTGTAGAGAGCGTTAGATCTATGATCGTTTGTCCTCGGGCTGTGACCCAAGTGGGTTCCGAGCCGCGGTTTACGATGTTAAGATTAGTTGAAAATAAATAGGTGGATAGTACCTCTCCTCTGGAGTTCGGTGCGTCGCTGCCCCAGAGCGGGTGGTGGGCGTTCGAGTCAGTGCAGATGATCAGGTGCAAGTTGGCGCGCTCGCAGTGCTGTACCAAGTCGACCATCTCTTTCGGCGGACAGTCGGCTTCCTCGCCTGGCATGTATACCGAGGCCAGTACAACATCTGGACGTCGCCTTCTGTTTGGAGCCTGATAGCTGTCAGATCTCTGGAACAGAATTGAGTAAGTGGGGCGATAGGGATTTCTTTGGGTATGTAAGCGCAGGTTCTTGGTTTGTCTGGGCTGTGTGTGTTTAGGATTAGCTTACCTCCGATGTTACCGAGGCCGCATATTCTGTTGTTCCTGATCCACGGCTCTTAGATCAGTGCGATGGATCGGGGCTTCACCTCCAGTGCCCTGCGTAGACTAGCCGTTGCAGCCTGGCTATGTTGGAGGTTGGTCTGGATGATGTTGAGGGACGGTGACGGTGGTGGAGTGGAGTTAGTCTGTGATGGATCCATCGGACAGTCTCTCCACCACCTCTTCTCTGTATTGGCCTTCGTGCTGTTCGCCCGGCGACGAAGCGAGCAGTTGCTCGTGCCAGCCAGGGGATGAGGGCGGTATGGTGTCACAGTCATCAGCCATTGCTGCTCTGGCCATGACCTCCTCAAGTTGGGTAATGTCCGTGTCCTTTGTCTGTGTCGGTTGTGTCGTTGTCGTGTCCGTGCTGTCAGTCTGAGTGTCAGGTGGTTTGGTCGTGGGGCTGAAGCGAACGTATATCGAACCAAGCAGGTAGGATATACGTCGCTCCCGACCTAGGACCTTTGCGGCTTCCTCCGGCGGTACACCCAGGGTCAAAAGTTGTCGCCGCCGACGGCCGTCGCCCTGTACAAAGACCAAGTATTCTGACGGATCAGAATACTCTGGAGCCGGGCCACGTCACCGTCGTAACGAGGGACAAAAAGCGAGGCTCGGACTCGTGTGGGCACGTCAGATTGTCTCAGTACTGTGAGGGTGAGGTCAGTGTCTGGGAGTCTGATTCTGGGCACGTTCTGGGTCAGCCATGTCAGGGAGTTATCGTCCTCACACCACATCTGCACGGTCCCTTCCGCGGTATCCGCGGAAGGCCGGAAGTGGTGTTGACGAGTCCGTGTCTAGTAGAAGATTTTCTAGGGTAGTCTTAATGTGCTCGGCCTCCTCTCTCATCAGGTCCCTAGAGGGGGGGGAAGCAGATTGCTACGGCCAGCCGCGCAGGGATGTCCTTCGTGGCTCGCGCGTAGATCCTCTGCTCCCCCGGAATAGACTGGATCCTGGAGCGTTTGGCGTCCCCCTGAAGCATGCTTGGGGAAGCTGTATCGTCAGGGCGCTCCCTCTTCGCCGGCCCTGTACCGCTCGGTCCAGGCTGCGGCTTGGAGGTGCCTGGCTGGGTGTTTTTTGCCGGCGACGCCTTGTACAAGGCTCCGGATGTCTTACCCTTGTTGCGTCTGGGTTGAGGTCGGTCGTAAGTGCTGTCGGTGTTTTGGGGTCGGCTGTCGGCCCCGGCAGACTCCGACGCTTGCGGAGGCTTTTCGCGCTGAGTTTCCCCTTCTCGTACTTGCCCCTGCCCGCGTGATTCCACATCCTACCGTTTTTCGCGCTGGGTTTCCCCTTCGCGTACTCGCGGCTGGTCGCGTGGTTCCGCGTCCAGCCACTTTTCGCGCTGGGTTTCCCCTTCGCGTACTCGTGGCTGGTCGCGTACTTCCCCTTCGGCGTCCGATCGTGCACCACGCTGGCTAGTGCCTTGGCGGGTTTCGGGCTTTCGGTCGCCTACTTTCTTCTCCCAGGCCCAGATTTTTCCGCACTTTTTCAGCAGGCGTAGTCCATCAACATCAACCGGGAGAGTTTTGGAGCTGCCAGGCCCGTCATCGTTCCCCGTCCCTCTCTGTCCGTGTCGGTCTTGGTCTCTTTCAGGGTAGGCAAAGCTTTTCCGCACGATTTTTTCTGCTGCCAGATGCTCGCGGGAAGCGTGCCTTTTGTGCTGTGTGTTGGCGCGTAAGTCGCAGCCGGATTTGGGTGTGTTGGCGCGTTGATCGCAGCCGAAGTCGGGTTAGTGGGCGCGTGAGTCGCAGCCTGGGTAATGGGCGCTAAATCAGCAGCCGACCGCGCTGAAGAGCGCGGCACCAAAGAACAGATGGGTGCCCCCCCCAGATTACGTTGGGGGCTGACCGCCGAGGCAGTGTGGGATTCCCCGGCTTGGCCGGGACCCACCTGGGTAGTATTTTGCTCATTCTGTTTCATCATTTGGCATTTTGGGGGTGGGCTTTTTTGGAATCGAGGTTACCCTTCCTCTAGGACCGACGGGATATAGGGATGGGAGGGAAGGTATTCGTGGTTAAAGGGTGCGGGTACTTGTGGGGCCACCCTAGGTTTGGAATTTGGCCTAGGGATTTGGGGATCGACAGGATGTATGGATAAGGAAGGACGGATAGTTAGGTGGTAGGTACATAGGAAGAGGTAGAAAGGTTAACCTAAGCCTGGGGTTTGGCCTTCGGAAACTTCTCTTGTCCGGGATCTCAACGAGATGCTCCGGGTGCGGGATCGACCTTTAATAGTCGGTCCCGCAGCTGGAGTTGGGCTATCCGCAACCTGCCCACCCGCTCGGTTGCAAGAGAAGAAGTGCCTGGCAGTCTGGGTCGCCCCACCACGAATGTACGCTTACAACCGCGTTGGGTCGACCCAGGCTTCCCCGAGAAGGTTGACTGGTAGAAAATGCCTATGGCATTAAGTCCGCCTCTGTACATTTCTGTGCTTAAAGTATTAAATAAATAAATAATATCAGTTTTAAAAGTCAATCAACTCCACGACGCTACTCGAAAGTAACGCGTTACAGACTCAAATAATCAATGAGTAGCCGGCATGTCACAATCACACCACTAACATTTAAATAGCGGTCCGTACACGACACGAGTTACTAACGCGTTATTAACTGCCCCCACTCATGTTGACGATGGGACTCCGTGAAAGCCCTAACAAATAGCCTCCACTCTATTTTTAATATTACACATAAATATAAATCCATTCTTAAGAGGCCGGCGATGGATGTGTAGTTCATACAAACGTAATACTAAAATAATTTGTAAATCAAACTTAGTTCTTAAGGTAATGTCTTTATTTCGATTGGAATACAGAATATCTAGGTTCCCAAATATATATTTTGAATGGACACTGATTTAAAAAAGAGTTTTGAAAAAAAAAGTTTACTACAGATATTTTAAATTCCTCATTATCTCGTCTTTATATCATTGTCCTTTCAAAATATATATTTGGGAACATAGATATTCTGTAATCCAATCAAAATAAATACACACTAACTTGAAAATATGTTTGATTTACAAATTATTTTGGTATTACGTTTGTATGAACTACGCATGCTGCCCCTTAACAAATACCATCAAGATAAATATAGAAAATACTAATAGAACCGATGAGTTAAAATAAACTGTATAACATGGCAATAAGCATTAATAGGTAGTGAGTTCCCGCCTTAAGGCTCGTACAGACTGGTGCGATATCACGGGCTCGATGCGACACTAGTAGCACAATTTCTATGTCGTTGCCTGTCGCGCCCGCGATATCGCATGAGTCTGTAAGAGCCTTTAAGCTTTACGTTATGAGCATTTGAGCAATCAATATACGAAATGGACTTGCTACGTTTCATAATTACTATTTGGTGAACGGCTAATGGCGCACGTCATACCAATTTGGAGAATATTTTTAACAACGTTAATGTTTATTCTATTTTATGGGTAAGAAGATTAATGTACTATAGCTACAAGACTCAAACTTAAACTCAACTCAAAGCATTTATTTGAAATAAACCTATTACAGGCACTTTTGAATTGTCAAGGGGTCGGTCAGTCAGAGAGATGAATCTAGTTGCCCATTCCAAAGCGTAGTAGGTTCCTATGGAGAAGAACGGGCAAGAAACTCCACGGACACTCACAACAAGTTCGTGAATGAAGAACAGTTTCGTGAAATCGTCACTGAAGAAGGATTGATTGATTTTATCTGACTGATTCACAGACAACGCACAGCCTATATTACTAAACCACAACATAATGTACCTAAAAAATGAATGCCCGTTTTCACTTTGCGCTATTGGATTTTTAACTTTCATCACTGAGCCAAGCGTTAAAAATTCAACAGCGCATTTATAATTAGGCATTCATTCATAAGGCCCGCTATCTAGGGAAAAAATAATAATAAGAAACTCTAGGAAAGCTTTGAAAGCGCGTGTCTGATTTTTGTCATGTGAAGCGGGCTTAAAAAGGTTAGTTACACGAATTATTTTTCATCCCTATCCCTGTTTAAACTTATTTTGTTGTAAATAAAAGTTAAAAATGGAATTAATGTTTTTCCTACCAAACTGTTCGCTATGGCCATCTATTGACGATTTGTCGAATGCAGCCTCCGACCTCGTAACAATCGTCGGATTGAGATTGATTGATTGATTCGACGACCTTAATGGCATGGTGGTTCAGTGTGCTTTTTTTGCTGATTCGATTCGATTCTCGTATTGGAACAAAATCGAAATCCGGAAAGGTTTTTCGAGTAAGAAAATATTTTTTCTTGTAGACCGATATTCACTTTTTATTTCGCTCTGACTTTTATGCTGTTTTATGTATTATATAAAGTAATATAATACCTTTCGGTTAGATCATAAATAAACCTCTACCATCAGCCTGCATTATTTTAATTTACTTCGATGTGAGACAAAGTTATAGATACAATAGGAACAAATAATACCATCCATATTTTGCAACGGAAATTTGATGGCTTTGACACTTCATGAACATAAAGTAACCCTGTACACCTGCTAACTGTGTATGGGATTACCGCCTTGATGAGACTCAACCCTCCGAGATTAATAAACGTTACTCAGCACGTGCTTCAGTGAAACATTATCCCCGTCACTGTCGCCCAACTGACAAACTACAAGTGCAAAACAGAGATGATAACATAATCTAAGCTAAAGTACGTGCTAAATAACGATTATTAATCTTAGTCCTCAATATCGCAATGGGTGCACAGCTTAGACTGCATGATATATTTGATAAACCCACCGGACCGCAAGCGAATTTACTTTAATTGGAGGGACCCGGGTTCCGTCTTTCAAACGGGGTGGTTAATTTTTCAGCTTGACGCATAGATCCTTATTTGAATGAGTATTTGAGTGGTTTAGTCATTATTTCGGTGATGTGTTTTCTGATAGCTATAGAAGTCTAAAGGCTCCTACAGAGTGCGATATCGCGGGCGCGACAGTCAGCGGGACCCTTGTCGCACCCGCGATATCGCAGCAGTCTGTAGAAGCCTTAAGGTGAACCAATGTTGTACAAAAAAACGAGCGAGCCTTACAGTAGTTGCATAATATGATGATGATGAATAACATCTGACAACTCACCTTGGTAATAATTTGTGTGTTTTTATTATGTTTTTAGTTTTTTATTTATTTCAATTTAATTTAATACAATCTTATTTAATTTAATTCAAGTTAATTTTTAGTATAAAAGATTATTGATATTAGTTCTAATTACATTGTTATCCATCTTTATATTAATTATTATTGTATACTACTGAGATCTTAATTAAATGCTGTACCTATAATTTAGATGCATGCAATGCTACTGTATTAGTAAATGATGTGTAATTTTTATGTCTTTGTGTTTATTTAGTTGGTTTGCCTTAATAAATAAATAATCAACTGAGCAGCGACACAAATTAACTTAAATATTGAAAATAGCTGAATACTGAAATATTTATTCGACTATTGGTCGCCCACTGGTTGGAATTTGACCCTCTCTACTTACAATGTATATAGTACTTACTAATTCCATGAGCACACTAATTACACGCTATTATATGGTACTTACTACTTCCATGCTATTAAAATGTACTTACTTATTCCATGCTCAAGCTGTCACTTCCTGTTACACACTTCCGTCCTTTTTCACAAAATCACTCGCACAGAATGCGAGAGGAAAGATGTGTGTCCTAGCGGACACACAACGCACACACACACACACAGGAACTTTCTGGAATGCCAGGCTTTACGTTAAGGCGCAGATATATGATTTTAGTGACTTTTAAATCTTTTATTACGCCTTCATTTAGTGCAAGTAAGTTATGCAAAAAACGTATGTTAAACTCAAACGCATACACATCAATTCTGTATTTGAATATTTAAGTATTGTAGTAAAATACTTTATGAAATAAATTCAGGAAGTAATATCTACCCAAAGCATAAAAAAAATTATATTAGTTTCAAACTACTTCTGTGATTTTTTTCAAATATTCATATTTTCGTTACTAAAAATAAATATTCCCTATGAAAGTTAATGGTTGCGCAGCGTGAGTGCTACGGGCCAAGGTCAACGGCGATTATTTGATCCTTAAATGACATCTAAGTAAAATCAGCTACCATAATTTATGTAAGTTTACTTTTCACTCCAACCTGTATACATATATTAACTGTGCTATTTAATTGTGTGGTATTTCAATTTTGTCTCTAGTGTTATTATTATTATTTATAAATATACTAAAAAAAATCTCTCGCAAATCATACAATCAAGAACATAATTATGTCGTAATGTGTAATGTCAAAAAGCTTAATGTCAAAATACCACAAAACATTAACAACAATCACAATTATTATTAGGTATAATAGAATTTAGATTATCTGGTAATATCAAAATCCGTTAAGTATGTCAAATTACAATATAACAACAACCATAAAAAAATCGCTAATAAATAAATAACAAATGCCAATATTATAATCTTAAACATAATAAAAAGGTTATAATTACGTAGTGCCTTTATCTGCAACATTCCAAGAAGCTCGCTAAGATTCAGGTAAAAAAACACTTCCTCTCTCCATAAACATCATCATTACATAATACAGTTCCCTGCTCTTGTTTCATGTGTATTATTGTATATATATATATATATTTATTAGATAAGTGTATGCTTTGTGTATGTGTGTATTTATTGTATATGTTAATGGTACACCACTGACTACCTGCAGTATTGTCACTCCTGCTCCCTTTAATCCATCCAAAGGTTGTCTGTAAAAGATCGCTTTTAGCGATAAGACCGCCCATTGTGTCGCCCTATGTAAAACTTAAACATTTATATCTGTAACTTTTATGGTGTACATAATAAAGAGTATTCTATTCTATTCTATTCTACAGTCAACAACTCCATTGAACAGCTTGTGAAGAAAATTTCTTCACAAGCTGTTCAATGGAGTTAGTCCGATCTCACATTTAATGTGAGATCTCAAATTCTTCTTTTTTCCACTAACGAAGGCAATTTATAGTGTTGGCAACGTATCGAAAATTTACTTGTATTAAATTATCTCTTTGTATCGAAATCATAATAACTAACAGTTTTTCTTACCTTAAGCTAATATAATAATAATATATTCTTTATTTCGGACTACACATACATGTACACACAATCCATATAGTATTAGTAACAATGACTTACAAACTATGTTAGTAAATTAAACGAAAACAACTAATAACTACGTGGCCCAACACACGATGGCACGTGCCTCCGTACCCAGTGCCTTACGAAGGGACTGTCCACTTTGTCAAATAATGTTTTTAGGATGCCGTTGGAGCTTCCGCGCAACCTACCCATTATTGACGCTGTTCTTTTCCTTATAATGGCATGAAAATCGTCAACACGGGCTTCCGCGAACATCTGCGAAGCGCTGCAGAAGCGCGGAAGCCCCATCAGCATCCTAAAACCATTATTATATGCACGCGGAGGACGTTGTAGGCTCTCTGCGTATATTAATAGGTATTTTCAATGGAACGTCGACCCTACAAACCAATTACATAAAAATACCGTGAAGACAACATAATAAATCAGACTGTAGTCGTGCTAAATCAGTTAAGCCTCTGATTAAGCTTCTCAATTTATTCAAAGTGAGGGGGTATCAAATGAGACAAAGAAGTTAATTAGCCGAAGTGAAACGTGCGAATATGGGGTGTCCTCTGTATCTTGTGTTGGCATTACCATTTTTGTGTGATTTTGAAAACCCCTAATTATTGTCACATATTGTTTTTTAATGCCACTGTGCTATTTTTAACCGACTTCCAAAAAGGAGGAGGTTATATGTTCAGCTGAATGTTTTTTTATTATGTTTGTTCACCGATATCTCCGTCAATTATAGACCGATATTGAAAATTATTTTTTGGTTTGAATGGATATCCATCCCCCCAAACCCCGAAGTGGTTCCATTGCCACCAAATGAGAATCTGATGAGGGAATCTCATGGAAATCGAAGGAAACTCTTGAATTTTATAGGCTAACCTATAGCGATTTGGGTATTTTTTATAGTAACTCGTGCATTTGCTCCCGAAAATCACCATTTGGTGAAGTGAAACTGATGATGGAGACCACAGATGGCCACCGGAACAACATAATAATAAGTATTTAACGGGTTGCGATTCGATAAGGTACTTTAATATGGTTGCTAAGCAATTTATGCTCGTCACAATGCATATGGTGAGTGGCAGTTCAGTTCTTACCAGGAGAACTCATCAACAATTAACGTCCCAGCATCGGGAAAAGCAATATTTTGTTAAAGGTGATGAGCAGTTGACTTTAATCTATCGTAACTTAGATAAATTAAAAACTGACCCACTAAAAAGTGAAAAATAAAAAAAGCTTTAAACAACCTTTATTTGGGCCTCAGTTGTGAGCCTGAGCAAGTCGTAGTCCGATAAAATTATATTATGATTTCAAGCATAGTTTTTTGATAATGTATTGCTCAGATTATAGAAAGAAGCAGATAGACCGCGCGGAACACCGAGAGTGCGGCCAACAAACCAAATACAAATTCAAAAGCGAATACAATCTCGATTCAGTACAGCACGGAGCGTCGCATCGTTAGTACGTCACGAGCTCTAACAGATAATTTCAGAATAATGCCGTCTTGTATCGTATTTTTAAACATTGGAGTATCTTTCATAGGTAAAATATTGATTATTTGTCTATTTGGATTTATTTTACGTGTTTATTGTTAGTGACATCTTGAAACACAAAACCTTAACAAAAATGATTCGGTGATGTTAGTTTATATTGAAACATTTACCCTTAAGTTAGGAAATAAGTATAGGATACAGGAGTATCGATTTACAAAAATATTTATTTTGATAATAGTGTTTTATTTATCGCCTTTTCTGGTTGGTATGTTTATAAATAAATAAGTATTTATTTGTCTTCGTAAGTGTAACTAGTTAATGGATTTTATAATACTTATTACATCAGTCGATTTGCTATATCATGGGTTATATGACGTCACCATAAAGTAAATATAGCTACCAAAAACAATAAAATGTTGGTGTCTCAAAATAAAAATATATCGCAAATGTATCGTGTATATGGGTACTGTTAATTTGACGTATACTGTTAATAAAAACAACTGATTTAAGAAAAATAAAACTCTTTTTTTCATGTAATGAAATATTATTTCTAATTTTTTCATTATCCTGGAAACCGTACACACACATAGAGGCACTTGTTCATATAGTGCTGTCACGTGGCTGTAACGCACACATGTCTACAAACGGGCCTCACATTATTGTTCCGGGCGGTATATCTGCTTCTTTCTGTAATCTGAGATATATTGTGTTACTCTTAAAAATATCTCATTGATTATGTAGTGATTAATTTGTGTACTATCAGACAGACGGACATGGCTAAACTATAAGGGTTCCTTGTTTACTACGGGTTCCTTGTTTACTACTACTACTACTATTAGTTCTATGTTGTTTAGTTCAATAAAAGCTTGTTAGGGAGCTTTTATTGAACTAAACAACATAGAACTTTAATATTTTATAAAAAACTTGAGGCGTGAAGGTCCTGATTATAATATACATAGATGTGAAACTGACATGTCTCAAGCTTTTTTTAGAAAATATTAAGGTTTTCTGTAGTTGTTTACGTAAGTTTTATTTAGTACTTTTTAGTTCATTAAAAGCGCATAAAACGAACTCAACATTAAAATAAATAATCTCATAGCATCTACTCTGTATTGAACCATCAAAATATTACGTCATCGAAATCGGGGCTGAGCCCAAAATAATTAATTAATAACCTCGACTCGGTACTCCGGATCGATTAGGCAAAAGTTTACCTAATTGCCTCCTAACTTGCCGTAGATGGCGTTCAATTTGTTGCTCGTTCCATTTCATTCTTAATTCCGTTCGATCAAGAAAGTCCTTATTAATTGATTTTTAATCAACTTGATTGTTTTCTGTGTTGGATAACGCTTTGTCGGAAGTTGCAGTTGTTGGAAGAATCAGGGAATATGCGGCGAGAAAAAGGAATAAAAGGAATTTCGGTAAAAAAAAACCTGCCAAGTGCGTGTCGTACCACGCACAGAAGGGTTTCGTAGTTGGGATGAATTTGTCCAAAAAAACTTTTTTGTTTTTATGTAATGGAACTAATAATTTACGGTTTTCGGCCTTTTACCTGTACTTGTGCTGTGAGGCCTTGCTCTGGCCAAATTTCATGATTCTAAATCAACGGGAAGTACCCTTTATGTTTAGATTTTGTTGGTAGTATCAAAATATGTCGCATAAATCGCCGTATTTTTTATTGCGTTGACTTAGAAGCTTGATTTTTTTAGAGCTCTAAAGGACTATGGACTTACGTATTTGATATTAATTTCAACTTTATACCTCCACGCATTCCTGAGACAAAGTGTCTTGACAGATGGACAACGAACTGATCCCATGAGGGTTCTGTTTCTTTCATTTGAGGTACGGAACCCTAAAATGATAACATAGACTAAAATGGACGTCATCCAGCAGCAAAATAGGTTTATGACATCAGACCAGTCACGAATAACACCTGAATGCGTGCGTTAGGATTTATGGCTTCCTAAAGTTGAGACCAACTCAGTGGAATAGTGAAAGCTGAAAAATATGTTAAATATATATAAAAACTGACCAAGTGCGTTTCAGACCACGCACAATGAAGGGTTCCGTGGTTGGGAAGAATTTCTCCCAAGAACAAGCTAAACATTGTAGTTGACAAAAAAATTTACTCAGCTTTCATTTGCAAATGCAATTTATGGGACGTACATTCCGACTGCATATGTAAGTTTGTACGCACAATATTAGATTAGATTTACCATGTTATATTAATAAAAAAAATAAAAAAAAAAAATGTTTATTTCAGTCACATATTGTATAGCTGACATATTTTGGAGATCACCTTTTAAGCAAAGAGATGCTTGTGTTAGGTGACTCCGCTCTTCCACTTAACATAACCGTGTATGCAATAGAAAAAAACATATCATATTAAAAAGAAAAATATAAAAGTACAAAATACAAACAAAAATATAAAAATAAAAATACAAATACAAAAAGGAGCGCACATGGGTGGTGAATAAGAGTGGATTTTTGAGTGCATGTGCATGTGTGTGTGTGTGTGTATGAGTGTGTGTGAGAGTGTGTGTGATAGTGTGAGCGTACATTGTTTATATGACTTTTGTTCATTTAGTTAAATGTTTTGGTTTATGTTTTGGTTAGCCCTGCGATAGTGTCTTGGGATCGGAAGAAGCCAGTACAGCTTCCTCCACTAACGATTTTAATTACTGCAGTCCTAAATAATCATTTGACAGATTATGAAAGCGATGTGACCAAAGCCTCAATGTCATCGTAGGTTTTAGTCTTAAGCCAGTCATTCACAACCAGTTTACAGTCACGGAGTTTCAAAGGATAGATGTGTAGCTCTTTATTCAATAGGTTGTATAAATGGGAAGATTGCCTTGCATACTGCCTCTTAGCAAAAACCGATCTAACTGGGACAGTTGGAGCAATTAAGTAGCTTCTTCTGCGCCTCATACTTGACTTTATGGGATCAAATGGAAGGGATTTGTGTTTTCTCAAGATAAGATGCAGTAGGTAAAGTTTCCTTACAGACAGAAGGTCAGAGGTTAGGTAAAGGCTTTGGGTTGGGAATCTGTAGGGCTTAAAGAGCATGACCTTAAGCAGAGATCGCTGCGCCCTCTCAAGTTCCAAAAATTTAGTTTTTGTTGCACCACCCCAGCATGGCAAACAGTACGTAAGAATAGATTGGGCCAATGATACGGAGGGGGTGAGATGTTATTCGCAAGAAGTTTTCCTATGTTAGAGAAAAAGTTATTCACCTTTTTAATCGAGAACTGTTGGGTATCAGATAGTTCTAGGAGGTCTAAGTTATTTGTTTTTTTAGGTTTTCGCTGGGTAATATTGTTAATGATCTCCCACGTCTTTTTAGGATTTTTGTGTACATTAGCAAGTTGGTCCCTGTCATGTTTTCGTTTTTGTTTTTTTATGATGTAGTTACAGTAATTTCGGTACCTTTTGTAAGTAATTTTTAGTACCTCATTGAACGGGTCAAGTCTTAGTCTCCGTTGCATGTTGTTTCGGTTTTGAATACAGCGCAATAAACCAATAGTCATCCATGGTTTCAGGGTTCTATTTTTTAATGGAATCATCATAGTGATAGTACTAAGCGTGATACAATTTTGAAGAGTTTCTATTAAATTATCAGTAAGTTTGTTAGGGTCACTTAGTTTTAGCAAGTCTGCCAGGTTACTATCTTTTAAGTGGGCGAGTCCTTTCTCAAGGTTAAAGACTGATTTTATTTTAGTTGGTTTTATTACTTTTGTATGGCTTGTAATTTTTAGGAAGGTCATGAAGTGATCTGTGATAGTTGTGTGAATAATTGCAATGGCCGCAGTTGCATTAGCGGGTTTGAGCTATATAATAAAATGATCTAGACAATTTTTGTCTCTCGTGGGAAGCGAGTGACCAGGGAGAAGCCCATGCATTGCCAGCATGTTGAGATAATTAAGTCTATTTGTGCGTTCATGTGATTGCTCGCCATGATTAAATATCAGATTAATGTTAATGTCACCAGTGATAATCACATTTTTAGTTGATGCAATGGTAGTAAGGTGATTATTTAAGGAATGAATAAATTCGTCAGCGTTTGCATTTGAGGGGGATCGATAAATCGCGATGACTGTAAGGTCAGGTGAGATATGGACCTCCAGGCAAGATGCATGAGTTAGTTTTATTTCTCTTATTTTATATTTATGTGTGTTTTTAATATAAACAACCACTCCATCAGCTTTGTTAAGATGATATGTAGATTGGTGCGAATTATAGTTCGTTATTTGAGGTATCTGCTTGTTTGGGTTTAGTCTACATTCAGTTAAGATTAACAGGTTGATATCCGTTTTAAGATTCACAATGTTCAGCTGAAGCTCGTCAAAGTTAGAGTAAATGGATCTAATATTTTGTGAAACAATGGTAAAGCCGGGGGAGTTAGGCTTAATATGGCTAGTAAAGTCGTTAAGCTCACAGTCGAATACTTGGGCTATTTCATAATTGTCTATGACATTCAAAGTCTGTAAGGTGCTATCCATAATTAGAGGTTTTATAAGTGCAGAAGAACATAGCTATACCGACGTTTAGTGTATGAGTGAAAGTATGTGTGTTTGTTGTGGGTGCGATAGCCTGTATGAGTGGGGAATTGAGTGGTGAATGTGTGTGTGTGCGCGATCGATTGATATTTAACTTACCAATTAGCTTGATATATATCCTACTACTACTTATTGATTTTAAGAATCGAAACTCCTTATTGAACCGAGATAAGTAGGGGTAACAACATAGTAAAATATGACGAGTACGACAAATGAACGTAAGTAACATAACATGATGTTGGTTAATATTTAACATAAGCATAATATATATCTTAATGTTAATTAATTTTAAGCTTAAAAAGTCAAAATAGAACCAAAACGAATACGGGTAACAAAAGGGCAAAATATGGTAGATACGGCAATTGATTATCAGTAATACAACAACTAGTCATTTAAGTTGCAAAAGATTATGGACCCGTGACTCACTTGTTACGATGATAGTAGAAAAGTTGTCATCTTTCTTAATATGAACTTTGCCATAGGATGTCCAGCAGTACTTATAATCTTTGGATTTAGCCAGATCGCGCGCGAGAAAGTGAAGACGAGCTCCTTTTGCAGTTAGCTGTTCCGAGACATATATTGGAGTGGACTCTTCCGTCTTAAATCCTAGATGTTTGGCACATCATTTTTCATTATGCTTTCTGTTATAGCCTTTGGTCTTCTTTAAGAATTCGGTCTTTAGAATAGTTGATGTCATCTCAACTATAATTGTGCTATTTCTTGTCTTAACACGCTTGTTCTGTACTCGGAATATGTCACTAATGTCCGTTGTTGCAATATTACATCCAATTACGTTAGATAGGGAAATGGCCATTTCCATCAATTCTTCTTTGGATTCTTTAGTTAGCTTTGGTACATTTTTAATCTCAAAGTTAGCCTTACGGCTTCCCCTTTGCAGATCCTCCATTTTGTCTTCTAAAATAGTGATATAGTTTCTATCCTTCGTTGTTTGGACTTCGAGTTGTTCTATTTTGTTTCTAAGCTCGTCATTTTGTGCCGAGAGAGAAGCCATGGCGGTTTCTATGTTGTTATTAGTAGACTTGATTTCCATTAGTGTCGGGTAAATTTTTTTGAGCTCCTCTTGCTGTGTTGACATTAGAGATGATATCAGTGTTTTGACTTCCTCTTTGAAGACAATGAAGTCAGAGTCGCAGTAGCATTCTCTTGGTCTTTTACTACGTTGGAATACGAAGTTAGAAGGGGTGTTTTGCTCTGCTTGCCCGGGTATATTCGATTCAGAAAGGGATTTGCTCATGTCTTCCATTGTAAGTACCAGGAGATAATAAAAAGCGAGTAAGTTAGTCACAGTCTGGTTCGCAGTTGAACTTTAGTGATACGGAACGGTTTGCACGACGATAATGACGTCGAAGTTGAGCTATCTTCTGGTTAACTTAAGTCGATCCGAGTACCAGGAGAGTATAAGCGCAAACAGGTATCGCACGGGCTAAGAGCGCCGTGATATTGTAGTAGTGTGGGGTGAAAATTGTTTACGCACACAGCGTCTGTCCTTGCGGCAGGTTGTCCTTGAACGGCCCAATGACATGTGAATAGGCGGGGTTTCGCACTCTTCAAGGGTGTGGCGTTGCGCGTGGGCAGATATAGTAAGCAGTTTGTACATTGTCAGTTGCCGATTTGCTTGCACGTACCAGGATACCAGGGCCACCAAGGAGGTAGATTGTGTTGCGCAGCTTAGGCACGTTTCTCAATAGCGAACGTCCTTCTGTTTATGTGCTCCTATTTTTACGTATTTATTTATTTATTTATTTTATTTTTAGGAAAACTTACAGCTAAACAGATACATTTAGTAATAATTCATAGAAGAAAATAGCCAATTACAAGTTTCCACTTATAGTCTATGATCATTGGAACAAAGAAAATTGATAGTAGACTTTGTAAAACACAAAACAGAAACAAAAAATACTATTTCCGCTCGAAGAAGCTATTAGATAAGATTCTCTTCAACTGAGTAACACTAGTATTGAAAATGTCGATGTCAGCTTCCTGACAGGTTGCATTGTACATACGACTCGCTCTCATCATGTACGAGTTCCGTCTGTACGTAGTGGCTACCACTGGGGTGTGCAATAAATGAGGTCTACGCAAGAACACAGACGGCACTCGCAGTCCGATTTTGTACAACAACTCGGTGACACCAGTTGTTCCATTGGCAATCTTGAAAAGAAACACAAGATCTGATATTTTTCGCCTTACGTAAAGTGGAAGGATATGAAACTTTTTGCAACGGTAGGTATAATTCGTTAAGAACGTTTTAGATCGATATTGAATGTGCCTTAAAAACCTTTTCTGTATGCTCTCAATACGAGTTATATAAACATTATAATTCGGGTTCCAGACCTGAGAGGCATACTCCAAATGACTACGAACAAAGGAACAGTATAATATTTTAATAGTCTTTATATTCTTGAAATCAGAGGACAGTCGGAGAATGAAACCCAGTGTTTTTGATGCTTTCTTAACTACATTGTCTATATGCGCATCAAAGAGGAGCTTAGCGTCAAAGGTAATTCCCAGGTCCCTGATAGTGCTGACCCTATTTAGTACTGTATCCAAAAGAGTGTAGTTATGGACGATCTGGATAAGTTTCCGTGTGAAGGAGCAAACATAACACTTGGAGCCATTCAAATCCAGCTTATTATTACCACAATAATCCTGAAAACTATTAAGGTCTGCCTGTAATAGATGAGCATCTGCCACTGTATTAATTTGTCTCATTATCTTCATGTCATCAGCATATAGTAACAGATTTGAATACCGGAATGAAGAAGAGATATCATTGATAAAAATATTAAATAAAAGTGGCCCTAGCAAGGACCCTTGGGGAACCCCCGGAGGGACATTCATAGGCTTAGAGCTGTATCCATTAAGAACTACAATCTGACATCTGTTCTCCACATAGGACTTGAACCACCGGTAAAGATCACCCCTGATGCCCACCGATAAAAGTTTGCGCAACAGGATCACATGATCTATCCGATCGAAACACTTACTCTAGTCGGTATATATAACATCGACTTGGGACCTCTGCGACATACACTCGGAGAGGTAGTCGCTACAGACAGTGAGATTAGACGAGGTCGACCGACCCCTTACGAAGCCGTGCTGGCTTTCACTTAAACTGTGCTTGAGTGCCGAAGAAACCTGTGCGTGCACAATTTTCTCCAGCAATTTAGCAAACACACACAGCTTTGAAATAGTTCGGTAGTTCTCAACCAATGTCCTTGACCCTTTTTTATGTATCGGTGTTATATACACCGACTTCCATATCTTAGGCACCACGCCAGTAGCAAGAGATTTTTCAAATAAGATGGAAAGAGGCACAGAAAGCTCCTTGGCGCAGTTGACGATGAATAAGGGCGAGATGTCATCTGGACCCGCAGATTTGTTTAAATCCACCTGTTTCAGCAGCCTACAAACCTCATTTAGCCGTATCTCCACTTGACTTATATCTTGCGCGTTGTCATTTGGTCCCTCGTCCGTAACATAAGCCGAGGATTGACTGTTGGTATTACTAGTATCAAGAAAGTTAGAGTAAAAACAATCAACGAACATATCACAAATTACGTCACCATTACTGGACGTTACCTGGCCAAATTGCATCACTGAGGGGTAAGAACAAGATTGTTGCTTAGACTTGACGTACCTCCAAAAGGCCCGTGGATTGTCGCGAATGTCGGATTCTATTTTAGCTATGTAGTTGTCAAACATATCCCTCTCTAGGTCTTTAGCCCGCTGACGGAGTATAATAAACGATTGATAGTCAGACAAGTTCCTGTATTTCTTAAATTTAGTGTGAAATTTAGCTTTTTCCTTTAAAATTTTTATCAATGGAGTTTTGTACCAGAGTGGGTATTTTGATTTGGGGACGACCGTTTTTGTAGGTATATACGTGGAATGCAGCCCCCTTAATATACCATAAAAGTATGCTACCGCTTCGTCCATCGACCTCCCACTTAACACAGACTGCCAGTCTACACGATTTAACTCACCTTTTATATTTTCGTAATCGGCAGACTTATATAAAAACTTTACATAGGACCGACCTGGCAGTCCATGTAGTTCAACGAAATCCGCGGAAACACATAAGGCTCTGTGATGAGGATCTTCAGGCACTAGTGGATCATCACAGCAGCTGACGATAACTTTATCATTAGAAAAAACCAAATCAAGGATTCTACCATTGACGTTCGAGTGACCATTATATTGCATTAAATTACTCGTATTAAGATTATCAATTAAATTAGTCTGTACATTGCCATGAACATTTGAAGGGTACAACGATTGTCCGACACCAGTCGGCTGCCATACAATATTGGGTTGGTTGAAATCTCCTAAGACAACAAACTTATCGGACGGACGATTGAGGGTAATCTCAAGT
This sequence comes from Tiliacea aurago, assembly GCA_948098905.1. NCBI lineage: Eukaryota > Metazoa > Arthropoda > Insecta > Lepidoptera > Noctuidae > Tiliacea > Tiliacea aurago. The sequence goes on along the minus strand of OX402579.1, from coordinate 3,439,365 downwards.
ACGTTGTCCGAAAAGTTGCTCAGTTGCGTCGTTAAAGAATTTCCGTGATTTTGACAACAAACATATACAACACAAATGTGCATTTTATAAACCACTCTCAGTATGAATTAACTGACTCGAAATTTGATTTAAATAATTATTAAAATAAAGAAATATGGATTGTGCACACGTTTACACCAGCTGGCGGTCCGGGGGGAAGACCATAGACTTCTTATAGGTTTTTACCACGGTGAAGCACCACCGTGTCCTCACGGAGGCGATCGGCGGCGGCGATCTCTCGCATCCGGCCCTGGTTCAGGCCATGGTTCGGAACGAGAGTGCATGGGAGGCTGTCACCTCCTTCTGCGAAGCAGTAATGCTCGCGAAAGAGGAGGCGGAACGCGTGAGGGAGAGGCAAGGTTTGCGCCCTCGCGCCCCTAGTCCCCGCAGGAGACGCCCTGGGCGTCGGGAGTCACAAGCCGATTTCCGGCCACCGTAGGCACCGGCCTGTGGATGGTGAGCGATGGGCAGCTCGCCGTCCGATAAGGACCAGACCCGGGTCGACGGCGCATCGTTTTCCACGCGCGCCTCAAGGAGATGTCAGCACCAACTGACGGGGTCCGTTAGGTCCAATGCCTGCCAGGGTTGCGAGTTTGTCCGAAAGGGATATCGTGGCCCTGGCACACAGGCAACGGAAGGAACACGGGTGGGTTTTAGTCAGTAAAAGTCTGACACGCCTACTCCGCCCAGAGCGGGAAAAGTTACTTGATAATTTCCCAAACAGATTTTTTTTTTTTATAAAACCTCAATTTTCCATTTCCAAAATCATTTTACGAAACGATAACAGGAATATTTAAGGAAGACAAGTACTACCGCCGATCATCATTACAGTTTATTATTTGACCTACTTTGAACTTACGACCTCTTCTCGAAATTACCTATTATTATCTCTTCATAATTAAGAAGGATCTAAGAAAACATTATTTCTCTACCATTTCAAATTCCTGACGCCAATACGATAATTCTGGTTGGTAATTCTACCATAAGTGTACCGGTGTACCTAATAAATTACTAGTGTGTAGCTTACGGTAATATAGGTAGAGCAATTATGTACTGGAGCACCGCAATGAGGACATAAATAATGATAAACTGCTTACCTATTGCTTAATGTTGGTACGTACTATTACATAATTACAGGGCTTTCTGTTTTTGTTTTAAATATTTAATTTCTTAATGACATTCGTCGTCGTTGGTGTTGGTGTAGTTACTATTTCCCGGAATCTCTTCCTTGTCTTGGTCTCATTCATAATACACCATGGCATTTTAATCGACTTACAACGGCAGCCCACTTCATGCATCCAATGACTAGGTACTAATCATTCATAACAGCTTTTATTTTATTAACATTTGAATAAGTAAATAAAAAAAAAAATATTATTCATTATGACGCACGATGTAGTTTGAAACACCCTGTTATGAACGCGGTGCGAGCCCAGCTCTCCATTCCGCGCCACTCTTCGAACGCAAGACTTCGTAACAGGGTGTTTCAAACTACGTCATGCGTCATATTGTTTTTTTATTTTTATTATTCAAATGTTAATTAATATTTGTTTTTTCTTTTATGAATGATTAGTAGTCATTGGATACATGAAGTGGGCTGCCGTTGTAAGACGACTAAAATGCCACGGTGTTTATACAAATGTCTATAATTATAAAAGTTGTGTATCAAACATTATCAACTCAGCCTATCGCAGTCCACTGCTGGACATAGGCCTCTCCCAGGCTGCGCCACAACACCCTGTCCTCCGCCTTCCGCATCCAGTCTGACCCAGCCATCTTCTTAAGGTCGTCGGTCCATCTAGCTGGGGGGCGTCCCACACTACGCTTGCCGATACGCGGTCTCCACTCCAGGACTCGTCTGCTCCATCGGCCATCGGTCCTTCAACAAACATGGCCAGCCCACTGCCACTTCAGTTTGCTTACTCTGCAAGCTATGTCGGTAACTCCGGTTCTTTTCCGGATAATTTCATTCCTGATTTTATCCTTCAAAGAGACTCCAAGCATAGCCCGCTCCATAGCGCGCTGGGCGACCTTGAATTTGTGGACCAGCCCGACTGTCAGTGTCCACGTTTCGGCACCGTATGTCATGACGGGCAGGACGCACTGGTTTAAAGACCTTAGTCTTCAAACATTGCGGGATAGGCGACGAGAAGACTTGACGCAGTTTCCCAAATGCCGCCCAACCCAACTGGATCCTTCTGTCGGCTTCTTTCTCAAAGTTGTGTCTACCGAGCTGGATGACTTGTCCTAGGTAGACATACTCCTTCACAACTTCGAGAAGCGACCCTTTGATGCGGATTGGACTCGGCAATACGTGCGTATTGTACATGACTTTTGTCTTGTCCAAATTCATGCCGAGGCCAACCCGCCGAGAGGCTCCATTTAGGCTGTGCAGCATCCGGTCTAACTGATCCAGCGTCTCTGCGATTATGACGATGTAATCAGCAAAGCGAAGGTGTGAGATGTACTCGCCGTTAACGTTGATACCCTATCCAGTCCATTCCAGCGTCTTGAAGACGTCCTCCAACGCATTGGTGAACAGTTTTGGGGATATCACATCCCCCTGTCTCACCCCTCTGAGCAGTTGGATGGGGCTGGTTTTTTGATCTTGGATCTGGACAGTCATCGTGGCAGCGTCATACAAACATCTCAACACTTCTATGTAACGCCAGTCAATTCGACATCGTTGCAGAGAGGCCAGAACTGCCCATATTTCGATGGAGTCGAAGGCTTTCTCGTAGTCCACAAATGCCATACACAGCGGCTGGTTGTACTCCTCGGTCTTCTGTACAATTTGCCGAACAGTATGGATGTGGTCTACGGTACTGAAGCCTTTTCGAAAACCGGCTTGTTCTGGCGGCTGGAACTTGTCAAGTCTCCCGGCGAGACGGTTCGTGACGACCCTCGAGACAAGCTTGTATACGTGGCTCAGAAGTGAGATGAGTCTATAGTACTTCAGCAAGGTTTTGTCGCCTTTTTTGAAGAACAGAACCACCGCACCTCTGCTCCACGCTTCGGGCGTTGTTCCCTCTTGGATGACGGAATTAAAGAGACTCGCTAGCTCTTTCAGGACTGGAGCCCCGCCCGCTTTAAGGAGCTCTGTCGTCAAACATTATGAAGGTTAGTAAACATTATTAACGTTATTAAGGTTAGTAAACATAATTAACATTCAGAATAAACAGTAAAAAAAATATGTAATAAAAAATTATAATTAGAAAAAAACAAAAAACACGCTTTTATAGAAAACCAAACTAAAAAAAAAGGCCAAGTGCGAGTCGGACTAGCGCATGAAGGGTTCCGTAGCATTATCTATATAAATGGCAAAAAAATCACGTTTGTTGTATGGGAGCCCCCCTTAAATTTGTTTTATTTTAATTTAATTATTTATTTTAAAAGTGAATAAATAATTAAATATTTGGTGAATATTTCAAGCATCTGTTGCCGTTATCAATATAGAGCAAAAAGGAGCAAAAAAATCACGTTTGTTGTATGGAAACCCCTTAAATATTTATTTTATTCTGTTTTTTAGTATTTGTTGTTATAGCGGCAACAGAAATACATCATCTGTGAACATTTCAACTGTAACTATCACGGTTCATGGGATACAGCCTGGTGACAGACGGACAGACAGATAGACGGCGGAGCCATAGTAATAGGGTTCCCGTTTTACCTTTTGGGTATGGAACCCTAAAAATGGAAAATCAATAATTTTATTGTAAAAAAAGCGTGGGGTGCGTTGTGTCAAGAGTTATAAATATTTTATTGACAGATATGAGTAGAAGGATAATCATTTTGATAATATCTTAATAAAAAGCACCCCACGCTTTTTTTACTATAAAATTATTTATTTTACATTTTTTAGTTTTGTTTTCTATAAATCAACTATACTCAGCGGGCTATCAGCGCCCTACGGGTCTAATATAACAACGGGTTCAGGATGTTGATGGGGCTGCCCCGTTTCTGCAGTGCATCAGGTATGTTTGCACAAGCACACGTCGATGGCTTGTACGCCATCGTCAGACGGAAATCTGCCTCTTTGCTCTGCAGAGTGCGGGAAGGCTCCAACTCCATCCTGAAGACCATAGCGGGGAGGTACGACTCTCCTTTGTTAGGTGATGTTGTTCAAAGGTGCATTTTGAACGAAGAAAATAAGTTTACTAACATAGGTATAAGTTATCTTTTTGTTTACTAACCCACATGGATGTTGCTTATCCGAAATAAATATTATTTTATTTATTTTATTTTTTATTTATAACAGCGTGTTTTTTTGATTTTTTAAACCATTATTTATTCAATATGGTGTTAAGTTCAATTAAACATCAACATGTCGAATAGGGAATTGGCGCAAAGACACCTTGTTAGGTATGCTAAATTTCGAGTTAATCTGACGTTTTGAAGGGGGTCAAAATCATGTTCAAACTTTCCGTTACATACATAATTAACATACCTATGAAGCTAATAAAAGCGTATTAAAAACCCTTTTGTTCTGTAGCAAAAGTTAAAATACATAATATAATATACCATTCCACACATTACACACCGTTACTCTCCGCTTTACCACATTTCTTTTTTACATCTTATATCCCTGTATCTACATTACCTTAGTACCCTATCTATCCTGTACCTACATTCATAGCAAATAATGTTCTGATTCTGATTCAAATACATAAGTCAGATTATTATATTACACTAATTAAAATAACAATTTAACAGTCTGTAAGAACCTCTCCGCAGGTCTTCACCTGCTGAGGGGTAGACTGTTTAAGATAGAGATAACTGGTTTCCTTTGGAGGCGGGGAAGGCCTGCTACAAAGAAAACCAGTTATCTGTGTCTTTGGCTGCTTGCATCCAGGCTGGGCCAGCCGTCTCGATTATATCTACTTTCCATATCTTATATGGTCTTCCTCCGTAGCGTGTCTCTTTCGGGACTTTCCACGATGTCACTCTTATGGTCACGCTACATGCACCTTCGATTTCCATTTTAGCTTCTGGACATAATTAAGAACAGTGGCATCAGTGGCTTTTTATATGTTGAAATATTTAAAAAAAGAATATAATATGAATCTGTATTTATGTAGTTGTGATAGATATTCTGTAAAACAAAAATTATTTCGTATCCAATTTACCACGTTATGGTACCAATGGCCGTATGGTGCAGGACGTAAAGAATAGCACCATCCTGTTTCTTCCCGTAGGTGTCGTAAAAGGTCACTAAGGGACATACTAGAGAATGGGCAGCAGCGTTCTCTATGTATTTTAACACCATACTGCGATCCCCAAACCGCCTGCCAAGCGTGGCGATTATGGCAAACCCCCCCATTTGAGGGAGGCCTATGTCCAGCAGTGCACGTCTTTCGGCTGAAATTATGAATTTACCACACAGTCCATTGGTCACAGAAGATAAAAATTCCTCATTCTCTCGTCAACTTTATTGAAAAATCGCTTCACGTTCAGCTGAATTTTAACAAAACCAATGTCTGAACGATTCAATATGGTTGCTGCGCCGAAGGTGATACGAGTACCTTTGCATGTAGTACGGACGACCCCATTCCATTCGGTCTATCTGTTTCCATGATTGTTATTGTATCTCCGTATCGTACAATCCGCATTCTATTTTCCTTTACATCGGATCCGTTGTGACGGGTTTTCGTGATCCAATAGTTGGATTTGGTGTTTTTAAGTTTAGGTCTGTGCAGAACGTCGGATGTTGCGTTTTTATTTTTTAATCGTGTTCGTTTAAAATTCCCTATTGATTTTTCCCTATTCCTTTTCTCTTCCTTGTGTTCCTTTATGGGTTTCAGTTGCTGAATTTCGATTTTCAGGACAGACAAAACTGTAAAATTCGTTAATTTATCCAACTATTGGATCACGAAAACCCGTCACAACGGATCCGATGTAAAGGAAAATAGAATGCGGATTGTACTTTTCAATTAACTGAAGCGCATCATCGTCACAGTAAAAATGCAAAATTTGTAGGGTTCCTTACCCAAAGGGTGCCAACGGGACCCCCTATTACTAAGGCTCCGCTACCCGTCTATCCGTCCGTCTGTCCCAGGGCTGTATCTTCTGAACCATAATAGTTAATCTGATTTGCATCACATCTAGTGTTATTGAAAAAAAAAACACATGAAACTTTTGATGTCTTAGAATACTTTTAAAATTTGAAAAATTAAAATCCTAAATCATTCATTTTTTTTAATTTATTTAAAGGGTTTTGTCGCTTAACGACCACATCGCCGAGTGCAGAAAAACACAAAATTGTGGATTATTATCTACCTTATCACTAACTTGTACAATTGTTTAGCCTTATCGGACACTAGAAAAGCAAGGATGGTATTACAAAGGCCAATATCATACCTTTTATATTGTCCATAAACATTAATTCTAGTAATTTTCATTCCATCAGAATATGAAAGACATCATCAACCATACGTCATCACAATTTGGGGACAAAGCCTTCCTCATTAAGTAATAAAACTTATTTGATGGAATATGTCCGGAATTAAGTCTTAAGCCTATTAGGTTTTTATTGAGCGAGTCACAATCAATCCACGGAACCCGAGAAATCTCTGACTCGATAGTTCGTTAACATATTCCTTTTTCTTTTGATCTTTCATCAAAATATTCCTGCCCAAGATCTAAACATTTTCTTTTAGCCTTTCCAAAATTGTTCGAATACAGTGGAGTAATATTCATGAGAACTCCATCAACACACGCTTGTTTGGCGAGCATATCAATCTCATCATTTTCTTCTACCTGACAATGCGACGGAATTCACTGAAAACATACCGTTTTGGAATTAGACTGAAGCTTTAAGAGCAATTCATAAATCACATAGGCTGTCGGAATACCTCGCATGTGGAAGTGTGCCGAGCCAAATGTTGTTAAAAACATACTTAAAATGACCAAATCTTGTCAACTATCACCCCTTAAGGCTTTGCACCTAGCTTCCAAATAGAAACACACACTTGAAATCACAAAGTAAGTATTTACTACTATGGCTGCTTTATCAACAAATAATAAAAAAATTAATAAAGATAAAAATTAAAGGGGGGTTTAATTTTTAACTTCATTTATTTATTTATAAGACAATTGCTTGCTACACTTACAGTAAACACCAAAGCGTGCAGCAAGCCAACAATATAATATTACAGGTAACAACTAAAAAACTTTTAAAAAACGTCTATAACCTCTTAAGGGGTCATTGTACTCATAATTATGAACAACTTTTACTATGGGACCAAAACTGAAATCGCAAAAAAAAACCAGCTGTTCCCTACATTTATGTTCGAATAATTCGTTAAAATGTAGGGAACAGCTGATTTTTTTTTGCGATTTCAGTTTTGGTCCCATAGTAAAAGTTGTTCATAATGATGAGTACAATGACCCCGTAAGAGGTTATTGACGATTTAAAAATAAGCCTGTATATTTAATATTACTGAGTAATAAGTAGTAGTGCATCAACAGCGCACACTTAAGTCGCAGTTCCAACGTGTTGATGCCTACCATTCCCACAACAAACAGAGACGGATACGGATTTGATTATATATATACAAGAAACGTGTTTTTTTTTAACTAGTGTATTGTAGTGTTAAATATTTTACGGTGGAACAGACCCATTTGTGTGCGAGTCCAACTCACACTTTGCCGCTTTTGTCTACAAATGTTACCTAGAAAATTTCTCCAAATTAAAAATACAAAGCTATGAGTGTACTTTTTAACTCAATTACTTAAACGAATCGACCAAAAAAAGTACCTATGAATAAAATTAAACGAATGAATGAAGGTGCGCCAGTCACAATTCGTCGGACATTTGGCATCAATAATTCAAACAGCCGGCCGCGATCTCGTCCAATCTCTGATTTATACGCGAACACATTCAATGTACGCATCCCTGATGGAATACTGAATTAGTCGTTGTAAATAAAGTTTTGAATTTTGGGAGCTGATCGAATTTCAGATTCGAGTGTATTAGAATTGATTTTTGGTTGGCTAACTGGTGAGTCGCAGGTGGACGTAGATTACCTGATGGGAATGGTGGGATGATGCTCAGCACTGACTGATTTGGAACCTGCCTGGTCCAACTAAGTGAGAGGAATTTCAGAACGAAGTACCTACTAGGTTTATTCTACCCTAGCTCCTTTTCTCGGTGGGTTTGTGAGGCGAAAATTTATTGTGTTAGTTTAGAACTGCACCGTTAAATTGGATTAAGGGTATACTTGTAGGTCAAAATCCGTTATTGTAAGGCAGAGGCAGGCTAGGCAGAGCGCGCTAGATTTGCACGATTTAAACTAATTATTGGACAATTAAATCATCATCAGTCATGTTCGTGAACGGGCGCTGTCAGTTGGGACTGGTCACCTCTTAGCTGTCACGGCTTATTTTTAATTATTTTAGTTTTGAATTGTCTTCTTTGTTGTTAATCTTTTTATCACGGACGCTTCTGACGTTTTGCATCGTTCTTACATGTATAATTTCAATATGAATGATGTAACCAATACTTTTTTTATTTTTTTTATTATTTGGGACTTTTATACAATAAAATTGTATATGCCAGTTCCATCGGAACTTATAATGTAAAACGTAACAACACAAACTTAATTAAACTTTAAGCAGCTTCGGAGTTAGGTGACGACAAAATATGATGGAGCATGCAAACATCGTACATATTTATCTCAAATTCTCTTAGTAGATCTTCTCTTGCAGACTGAAATCTGACACACTCCGTCAATAAATGGATAACATCACCCAGTAACCAATACTTTGTATCAATATTTTAATTTAAAAGAGTGTCCGTGGAGTTTCTTGCCCGTTCTTCTCCATAGGAACCTACTATTTGGAATGGGCAACTAGCTTCATATTTGTAACTGACCGACTTCTTGACAATTCAAATGTAAATGGTTTAATTGAAATAAATGCTTTGAGTTTTGAAATAAGATCAATTAAATTACTGATAGATGACCAAATAGTGGCATAGGTCGGAGTAAAAAAATGCAATACGACGATATAGTCACTTGGGACCTATTTAAACAACCGCCAGACAGACAGGTGACAATCTGATAAATTTTGTACGTTTTTTTCTCAGATTTCTGCTTTGTTATGCGGTTGAATGCCGTAATAACAGAAACAGTTAAAAAGCAATTATGTCTCGCGTGCAGCTCCTGGCGTGAAAATGTGACAAAATAAGATAAAATTTCTTTATTTGCTTAAACATTGTATACATACAAGAGCATGCAAGATATTACAGTCATCGTTTGAGCAATCATGTTTGTGACAATTACGTAATTTTTTGACAAACATGTCGCATTATCAGTTAAGTACATATTTATAGGCCCTGGACGTGAAACGCACATAGCAGACAAATATGGAAACAATCCAGTTAAAGTATTAAAACAAACCCACCAAAACCGTTTGACACACATGATCCCAAACTGCATCAATCAAACAAGTTTAGATGAAATGAAATAACCTGTATCGTCCACATAAAAATACTGAAGTCATTACTATATCAGAAGCACAGAGCGCAGTAGCTGGTCATCAATAATTCAGTGGGATGCTCTCAATTCGTATCTGGTGTCGCGCCGCTAACGAGATTACCTGGATATTGTAGCTACACGGTTTTACACGTTGGATTTATGACGATTTAGTATTTTTGTAAGGTTTTTTTTTATAATTATGAAGAACTTGCTTTTATCTCCGCGGACACAAGTTGAGTATACTACTAAAGTGAAAAAACCTGCAAATTTAAATCGATTAATAGCTGGCCAAAGATCAATTCTTTGAAATTACTTAAGCTAACAAAATATAAATAGGTACATCAGTCTTATATTATATTCATACATAATATTAATAATTGTCACAATTCGTGTCCTATTTCGTACCGTGGCGCGTGGGTGTGTGGATGTCGTAAAAGGCGACTAAGGGACTTACTAGAGAATGGGCAGCAGCGTTTTCTATGCATTGTAACACCATACTGCGATCGCCAACCGGCAGTCCCCCCCCCTTCCTCCTCTTGGAGGAAGGCGTTAGTCCAGCAGAGGATGGCTTTCGGCTGAAATGATAATGATGATTCACGTCTGCCTGCCGTGTTGGTCTTTTAAACTATGCAACAGTTTCGATGCAGTTTTCTCCAGAATTTAGGTGGAGAATTTATCCCGGAAGAGTTATTGTATAATAAAGAAATCTCGGTGTTTAGTAAATTCGTAAAAGCGAAATTAAAAGCATCTAAAAAAATCGAATATGTGGTTCACAAGTTAAAAGTGAACTAAAAGACTGACAGCGAGACGATGCATTTTCAGGATTATTTTTTTCATTTTTTTTTTTTTTTTTTTGATAATGTTTGCTAAGAATATCGAATGAAAACTAGATTTGAGTATCGGTTAGTATGAATTGAGATTATAATGCTTTAAAACCTTCTAGGAAACAAATGTTAATGTTCCTTATTCAAGCGTTCTTCATAATACATCTTTCATTGGATACCTACTACTCGTACTAATGCTTGAAGACACGGTTTGCGCAGTGGTTAAGCGATTGACTGCTGCGCTGCGTGTCGCGGGTTCGTTTCCCGCACGGAACAAATATTTGTATGACCTACAACTAGTTGTTCCGGGTCTGGCTGTTTGTGTATAGAGTTTAAATGTTTGTAAACGCACCCACAATACAGGAGAAATTCCTAGTGTGGGGCAACTTTAAAAAAAAATGCTTTCAACAAACTGATTGATCTTGTACAAATAGGTAGGTACCAAAGGTCATAAGAGGTCAAGCAATTGTACCAGTCAATGTAGCAAGAAATAAATTGACTATGTAGAGGCGGCTTCCCCCGGTCCGTGATATTGAGGATTATCACACACGGCCGACGACCACCGACAGCCACGCACCGCACACCAAAGCTCTTCCAACGTTGCGTGTCGGTAGTGTGGGTCTTGAGATTGGATCCATTTTCATTCCAAAAATGAAAAGTGAAAGAGAACTCGTCAAGAAAGCTCACACCGCACCTTTGAGGTTACCGACTCGCCGCTGATCGAACGGACTGTGACGGACGTGTCTGCGCTACCACGGATGATACTCTTCCCCTGGTGCTGCGGTGTGGGCTGTTCACGTCCGTCCGCAATATCATGCACCGTGGGAAGCCAGCTAAATGATTTATAATAACACATTCCATTTAAAATTGTCTAAGGGGCCTCTGCTAGTTGGCTTCGGCCCCTCGTTCGCCTACCAAAGGACCCCCCAATGTCCCGAGATATATAAACACATACAAATAATAAGTAGAGGAGTAGGTGGAGTTGGTGGTTAGTTGGTCGGGTTGGGTGGTTGGTTGGGGTTGGTTGAGCGGGTTGGTCGGGTCTTGACGAGTTGTTGTTGTTGTAGCTTGATAAAAAATGTTTATTTAGTACTCCCGTTTATTTAACTGCCGCGTTGGTCTAGTCGGCGCTAGCGCGACTGCTGAGCATGAGGTCCTGGGTTCGATTCCCAGGTCAGACAAAGTTTTATTGGGATTTTCCATTAGGAATTTCTCAGTAGCAGCCCGGAGTCTGGATTTGTGCCCGGTTGATGGCAATAGGCTCGCCCCTATTACATGGGAGTTAAACATAACTGACTAAGTGTGGGTGTACTATAGGTACACCTCTGCCTTACCCTTCGGGCGTTACAGGCGTGATGTTAAGTTATGTGTTGTCTGTTACGTTATTTAATACTCAATACTCAATATATTTATTGCTTCCACATGTGAACTTAGGTGGTAGGTTTTACAAATATGATCATTGTGGACCCTGTCGGGCACAGCAAAAGTAGGAGAAAGGAAGAGGGCTTTTATTTGACTATAGTTGTTGTAATAAATATTGTATTATTTTATAAGAATCTATAATTTAAAATTTGTCATTGAAATATTCATTTATATTATAATAGCATTTATTTATTAGAAATTGTTTTAATTTATTAGTGAATATATCCAATTTTTGTTCTTCAGTAGTACTTCTTTACTCAATAGTATTAAGTATAAATGTTTTATTCAAAAACGTACGCCATGTTTATTGAAATAGGATCAGCCTCTAAAGATTATTTTATTTCAATGGCAGTGCGTCTGTTCACTGGTAGAGTCAAATTTTATTACTTTTTTACGTTTGCTAATAAATCAATAAAACACGTTTTATTTCGCTGATGTTAAACAAAACAGTAAACTCGTGAATTTAACGATTTGAGAAAGACTGGATGGATAAATCTATCACAATGATATTTTTTTTATTTATCTCATTTTATTAGTAAATGAATTAAAAATAACTTGCTATAGCTCTTAACTTTCGTCACACAAACAGATTTTTTGAAAACTGAAGATTATTTTACACTGATATTATTTTTACACAACAATGTTCAGCAGTTTTCAAATTAGATTCTTTATCACACTGTGTGCAGTAAAGTCTAAAATACTGTAACTAGGTACTTATTGATTTTTAATAGTTGTAAAGCATCTATCCTAACAAAAAAAAATACAGCTGACTTGAGAACCTCCTCCTTTTTGTGAAATCGGTTAAAAAGAGTATTAATGACTTTTTAATTTTGAAACTTATTTCTTAATTTAAAAGTTGACACATTGATACAATTGTATTTATTACTATGACATTTATCAAAAATATTAGGTGTGAAATATTAAAAAAAAAATATTGATTGAAATAAAATGGCAAGTTTAGCCCTGCAACAAAGGGCTGAAATGTTATTTTTCCATGAACATATTGTATCTTAGTGCTATAGCACGAAAACTCAATAATCCGCCGAATCCATTTTTTTTTTGATAATCCAACATACTATATACAACATATTTGCTATTCAAAATGTTGGCATTAACGTGTTGTAAAAATAATATGGTGCCAGTAAAAATTAATCTTAAAATGCTTATCATATTTATTCCATCACTGTATTTACCTATAATTATGATTTCAACCCATAGGATCTTTCATAACGTAGCTTGGCTTAGCTCCGATGAAAAGTATTCAACGAAAGCAAAGTTAAGTCCGCCTTTGTACCTTATTGTGTGAGAGAAGTTTAAATAAATAAATAAAGTTTGTAACATTCGCGCAAAGCCCATCTATACAGCACATTTGAGCGCCTAGACAAATGTCATTCGCTTCGGAGCAATTCTATTTCTACAATCGCTATCGTTATTTCACTTTTTGACAAGCCTTATCGCTAGTTTTCGATTCGTATGAAGGAATCAGAATCGACAACTAGCGATAACGCTTGTCAAAAAGTGAAATAACGATAGCGATTGTAGAAATAGAATCGCTCCGAAGCGAATGACAGCGAGTGCCAGTTGGCTACGCAGCTCTAAGTTATCGTCCGACGCTGTCGATTCGTTTCATGGAATCGAATGATGATATCATTGCCTAGCTAATTTTTATTTGTTGACCTAAGATCAGGTGACATTTCGATAACTTATGTCAACCCCATGCATTTAGTGGCTTTTCTACTAGCGTTATCGCTAATCGAATGTTATTTTGTCTAGGCCCTCAGCTTACCCACTCCGCTATACTACTTAGCTTTGGTGGAAAAGGTCACATAAGCCGAGATTAATTAACGTTACTTAGCAAATGCTTTGACTTAGATTATGTTCCGGTCTCTAACTTGCACTAATAGTTTGACAGCTAAGTAACAGTGACAGGAATTATGCATAGCCAAAGCACGTGCTAAGTAACGTTTATTAATCTCGGCCTTAGTTTCAAAGGCTAAGCTTCGTAGCTGTATTCCACGGGTTGTATTCCACGCGCGCCCCTAAGAGATGTCAGCACCAACTGACGGGATCCAATAAGGCCTGCCAGAGTTGGGAGGTTGTCCGACATGGATGTCGTGGCCCTGGCACACAGGTAAATGAAGGAATACGGGTGGGTTTTAGTCAGTAAAAGTCTGACACGCCCTCCCGCTCCGCCCAGAGCGGGAAAAGTTATTTGATAATTTCCCAAAAAAAAAAAAAAAAAAAGCTTCGAAGCTAAGGCCGACTAATTATGTTGATGCTGGGTACTTCTGGATATAGGTCTCTCCAATTGAACGCTTTTTTGGACGATCGGATATTCACACATTTTTTTAAAGCCCACCATACATTTTTTTATCATTTTATCTATTTGAACATTCTAAAAACAAGCATTGGTACCTAATAAAGATTAAAGTAAATACAACTAACTACACAGTTGCTACAGCTGTTAGTTGATTGTAAAGCAATCTGGTAGAGTGCAAGACAATTGCTAATACGGACTTTGAAGTTAACGCAATTTTATACAACGATACACTCATGTTACAATCCCTTGAAATTACACGTACTATGAAATATAGAAAGAAAAACTACTACAGACTGTTAAATTAAAGTTATATTCTTTTAAACAAACCTTATGTTATTTTAAGCTAACAGAAGCTTGTATTCTTATGAACATATAATATATCAACATATCATCGCATTGTTTTTTCATATCATTGTTTTTTTTTGTATACGAGTAATGTTAGTTTAAATGCAATTTTTGTATTTCTTGTCATCATCATCATTTCAGCCAAAATACGTCCACTGCTGGACATAAGCCTCCCCTAACGGGGGGGGGGGGGAGGATTGGGGAGTTTGCCTTAATCGCCACGCTTGGCAGGTGGGTTGGCGATCGCAGTATGGTTTTAAAATGTATAGAGAGCGCTGCTGCCCATTCTCTAGTAAATCCCTTAGTCGCCTTTTGCGACACCCACGGGAAGAAATGGGATGGTGCTAGTCTTTACGTCCGGCACCACACGGAACCGTCCGGCACCACACGGAACTTGTGCGTGTCTTTCTTTCTTTCTTTCGATGTCCCTTGCACGTCATAAAAACGACAAGGTCAATAATTTCTATGTGACAACAGGCTACTACGAGTTTTCACTTAGTTTAGAAGCTTAAATGTCAAGTTTGAATTCTTGTCAAAAGTGGTATAGTCGCGGCACACGTAACTTGGCAAGGTTTTGGTAAGGTGGAGGTGGAGTAAGTTTACGCATGAACACTTAGTGTAACAAAAAAATTGCCACTTTTATTGTTTGTAATTTTTTTATGGTTATTGCCAGAATTTATTTTTACAAAATATGTCTGTTTAAAAGATGGTTATTGCCAGAATGTATTTTTAAATATGTTTGTTTAAAAGAAAGTGCAAGAAAGGAGAGAAACATCGTAACGATTCTTGACAAGTTACGTGCTCGCGACTATAAACTATGTCGACCTTATTACCTACTAACACACTTATTTCTGTCGTTGATCATCAAAATAAAAAAATTAAATATTTAATTTCACATAGGTAAAGCTACATGGACACTTATGAAACGTCAGAAGTCAGGTGCACAGTTCCAATTGATCGTTTCCTGTGGCGAAGAGCCGGAAAGAAACTCCACGGTTACTCTTTTGAAAAATAATTGGCTTTTATAATGTTTTCAAATTAATAGGTACCTTTGGGAGGACAGTGCAGGCCCGTCAACAAGTACCTACCAGGTATTTAACAAAGTATAAAATGGTCTACAAATCTACAGTCTATTTAGCCTAAAACGTTCTCAAATACACAAAATATTAAAAAAAACATGCGGGGCAGTCTAGGACTAAAACAGTATAGGTATATATAAATATATAGGTACAGTATAGGTGACGTTGACGCGAGTTCCATGATTTTTGTTCACCCAAAAAGTGCTCAACGAGCCTCAAGAAGTTTTAACTTAAAAAAAAACTATATACAATATTATTAAAATAATAATAATCAGCAATTCTGAATGCCATTTTTAAAAGTTTCGGTGAATTGAAGGCGATATGACATTTCAACTTTGCCTATATGGTCGGCGCATCCAGGCGGTGACCATTTTCTTTCAGCAGACCTACGGCACTCTAAAGGCACCGCTTGTCGCGCGACACGCGGGGCCTTTGTGTCGCGTTGCGTGTCGCGCCGGTCTGTAGAAGCCTTCAGCCTACTTTTACTTATCGACTACCTACTTACATTACCTTTAAGTCCCTGTGACATAATAAACGTCAAAATGCTCAGGCCCCACCCCTTATCTTTAATGGCCGACAGATTTATGGCTTCCGCCGCGAATGTAAACAATAAACATTTCAAGTACTTTCAAAGAACTTAGCATCCATTGTTTAGGCAGATTTGGCTTTATGAATAGATTGACTGTAATAAAAAAATAACACAATGGACATAGGAAGGGTATTGTATTATGAAATTTGAACTTGTTTACAGATATCAGCTGTAATTGTTTTGGTCTTAAGTTATGGCTATTTCTGATAAAACTATTGTATCAATTTACACAAAATTTTGCAAGTTACATTATGAATAAATAAGAAATCTAACAACAGCGTTTCTTTGAGAGTTCTATGTAACATTGTTGTAATAATAAATCACAAAGTTCATGGCACTTGAGGCCGGCCTCATGATATCTTTGAAACTTTGAAAATTCACATCGGAGTAACACCGAGTAGTTTCTTATACAAAAATGTTACTAAGATACTACATAAACCTTTATTGACTGATAGCTACCTATATCTTGTAAAAATATACCATAATTAATTAATAAAAGATTGTCTTGAAGAAAAGGGGGGGGTTAATTGATTTATTTATTAATTAATTAAAAAATAAATTAACTTTTTTTTTTTTTTTGAATATTAGTGATAAATGCACAAGTGGGAACTATACTGTCATATTAATTTAACACTTAGTCATTCTTGTGGAAAGAAATAAAGATATTTAACCTCAAAGTTTAACAATTTTGATGCAATTTTTGACATATGATATTTTGAAACTTTTCAAATTCAAATACAAATTCAAATTCAATTATTTCGTGAACACAGGGTACATACAGTAGATGTTTTCATAAATAATAAGATCCGAGCTGTGCTCCGCCAAAAGGCATACAAAATTTTAACAGGTTTTACATGCATAAAACATAACTATTTCAAAGTAGGTGATATCACAATAAATATAGATTAAGTATGTCAAATTTAGATTAAATTGTTAAAAATATGTCAGTTAAATAAAGTAAAAGGGCCAAACAATACAAAATGAAAAAATTATGTCACTAATAATTAAATTCAAATCAATAATCAAAATCATTCAGTATGTCACATATGATAAAACAGACTAATTCAAATTTGTCATTCAAATATTCGTCAACAGAATAATACACCTTATTATTTACCAGTTTGAAAAGATTCCCTTTAAATTCATTAATGTTCATACATGAGATAACTTGTCCTGGTAACTTATTATACAGTTTTTGAGCCATTGCATAAAAGCTTTTGCTATGAAATTTGGTTTTAGTTGCTAACACCTGCAATTTTTGTGAGCGACGTTTACTTTCTACAAATCTATATAAATTCATGTTTTGTTTTACAAAAATACAGGCCTCGTAAATATAAAGAGATGGTAACGTTAAAATATTTAGTTTTTGAAAATATGGCTTGCATGATACTGTTTGTTTTATTTTACAAACAGCTCGGATGCATTTTTTCCGTGCAACAAGTACCTCTTGAACCTTCGGTGCATTACCCCAGAATATGAGGCCATACCTCAAAGTTGAGGCGACATAACCATGATACGCTTCTAGTAGGGCGGTCTTATTTGCAATTTTGCCTAGCATATAAAGAGCATACGAAAATCTACTAAGCTTTCCACATACACTTTCAATTTGAGTCCTCCATGTCATGTCATTGTCTATATAAAGTCCAAGAAATTTTGTTACACTAGCTTCAAGTATTTCGTTCCCTTTATAGTGTACTTGAAACTGCGATTGTTCTTTATGCCTAATTTTAAAATTCATTATTTTAGTTTTGTTAAGGTTTATTTTAAGGTTATTAGCATTCAACCAGTCGATAATAGGAATAAGGCTATCGTTAATTTGCTCTTCTATTTGTTTTGTAGTACCAGAGTCATAGATAACAGTGCTGTCGTCGGCAAAAAGTGACATTTGATGTTCGGTTACTTGAGGAAAGTCATTAATATAGCATATAAATAGTAATGGTCCCAAGACAGAACCCTGCGGCACACCACATGACAATATTCTAGAGCTAGAGGAGTAAATTATCTCAGTTTTGGTCTTTATATTTACTCTTTTAATTTGTGTAATTTGCCTTCTATTCTCTAAATAAGATTTTATCAAATTAAGCACGCTACCTCTGATGCCATATCTCTCGAGCTTAGTTAATAGCATTTTATGGTCTACATAGTCAAACGCCCTGGTCATGTCCATAAACATTGCCATTACAGGTTTTCTGTTGTCCATATTATGGTGTATTTTTTCCAAGAAGTTGTAAATAGCCATATTAATTGTTCTATTTTTTCTGAAGCCCATTTTTTCCTTGCAGAATATATTTTTTTTTCTAAATAACTGTTAATATTATTATATAATATCTTCTCAAAAATTTTAGAAAATATTGGTATTAGTGCAATAGGCCTATAATTAGTCATTTGTGTTTTGTCCCCTTTTTTATGCAATGGCTTTATTATTGAAATCTTTAATTTATCCGGAAAAGTGCCTTTCTGAATCATTTTGTTAATAATGTCACTTAATATGGGTGCTATGTTATGAGCAACTGATTTGATTACTCTAGTGTTAATATCATCATAGCCTGTACTGTTGGTGTTTTTAAGATTATTTATTATTGTAACTATATCTTGAGGTACGGTTGGTGACATGAACATGGATTTATGCGATCCTGAAGTGCTAAAAATGTTTGCCTTTGAATAATTAGAATTTATTTGAACTGAAGATACGAAATAGTCATTAAATTGTTGTGCTATCTGTTTGGGTTTTGTTATATAGTTGCCATTTACATTAATCGCATTTATATTAGTTTTAGGAATATTAGCTTTTACAGATTTAATAACTTTCCAAGTTGCCTTCGACTTGATTGAGCTTGTTCGAATAAAGTAAGAGTTCTGTGCTTTCTGAGTTAGTTTGATAACATTTTGATATCTTTTAGAGAAAGTTTTGAACGCTACTTTAGAATCGTGGTCTCGTGTTAGTCTATATTTCCACAATAGAGATCGTCTGGTTCTACTAAAACGCTTAACTCCACGTGTGATCCACTTTGGTTTAGTAACTGTAGAAATTTTACATTTCACAAGTGGAAAACATAGATCGTATATTAATTTAAACAGTTCAAAAAATGAGTTAAAACACTCATTTACTTCATCATATTCATAGACTTCAGAGAAACTGAGACTGGAGATATGTTTCTTAAAAAGGTTTATATTTTCCTTGCTATAGTCTCTTTTATATATATAATAATATGGTAGAATACACTTTTGTGATACCGGGAACTTCATAAGTTGTGCTGTATGGTCAGACACACCTAACTCTAAAATCTCACTTTTGCATCCCCTTATGTTATGGAGAAAATTGTCTAGACATGTACCACTACTAGGGCGTGTTGGTTCATTTATTTCTAGTTTTAGATCAAATTCCTTCAGAAGTTGTTTAAACAGTTTAGAGCTTTTGGTATCCTGCAGTACATCAATATTAAAGTCGCCACATACTATTATTTTTTGGTTACTTTTATAGCAAAACTGTTGCAATATGCTCGCCAAATTATCAAAGAACATATGTATCTTAGTTGAATTGGGAACTCTGTAAATACACAAAATGATAACGTTATCGTCCGTTAATTCGACTGCACAACATTCAAACACATTAGGAACATTTAACTTTTTCACAGATTCTATTTCTTTGAAGTTAATAAGGTTATTAATTAATATACAGGAGCCACCATTTCGCTTTAGTCTAGTGAAACTTGTAGCCAAAACAAAATTTGGTATATTCAATAAGTCAAGATCACTTTGCTTCATATTGTGTTCTGTAAAGCATAATACACTTACACATTTCCCATTCCTCATGAGCGTATCCAAATGTTCTGTTATTACATCAGCCTTGGATAATAGTCCATTAATATTCTGATGCAGTACAAATAATGAATTATACACGAAAAAAAAATTGGTTTAGGACGTCAGTAGTACATGAAGCAAAAGAAGAAGGTGAGTCGCAATACAAGAAATCTTTTTCCGACAACGGTTCGTTCGCAGGTTTATGAATATTTAAATTACAATCAGTTGAAATATAGTCTTTAAGATTAGAAAAAATATTTGAAACGGCATAATTGTTAATTTTACCAGTCTGTCTTTGATACATCGAATATTCATATATTAAGTCTAAATTAGAGTCAAATAATATAGCATAATTGTCAATTTGCATGTCCTGATATAACAGATTATTAAACATTTCAATTCTAAAATTATACATTCCGCAATAATAACCATATTTATAAGTAGGTAAACACAATATTACGTTCGTATGCTTAATGATTGATAAACTTTCACGTATGATCTTTATTAATTCAAAGTAATTATTCGTTGTTTGGAAGTCATCCTCACCTATAAATATGATGCAGTTGTCCTTCATCGTGTAGCCAGATAGTTTAGTGTCTATATTACATACCAAATTTTTTATGCCAAAATTTGGTAAGCAATTTGGTTTGCACTAAATACTTTTCACAAGTATTTAGTGCAAATATTATCTAAAACGATGTTTCAAGCACTTATTTATGATTATTATTGATTATTTGCAGTCGATAAAACACAAAATAGGTCCAAATTCCAACGATAGAACGGTTCTTTGTCGAAACTTTTCTTTGTTCAAAAATTTCGATTTTATGATGCAATTTCGTGTAATTATTATCTACAATGATGTATTAACAACAGATAAATGAAAATGTATCTACTAACCCATATAAAATACACTTATAAAAGCACTTTGCACTGTAATTTATTTTCACAACACAAACACGACCACAGAAAAGTAAACTGACATTCAATATTTTTTTTAAATGTTGTCATGCCATATTTTACGTTCGGATACGTTCAGTTTACGAAAATATCTACCAGACAATCGACTAAAACCGCCACAAACAATACTCAACTTTATTTTCAAGTGTAATTTGAGCCTACAGTAGCATGAGTCACTGTTGCCGAATCGGCAACACCGGGGCTTTACGGTTTGAGCACACTGTTGCCGAATCAGCAACACCGGGGCTTAACCGGTTAAACATAAAAGCAGGTTTGAGCATTGATACTGATTATCCTGGGAGCGTGAGATATACCACATTTACCAAACTTGAAAATAAACATCGAATAAGGTACCGTTTTGTTACGATAAAAAAATTAGACCCCTCAATAAAAAATATGTACCTACAAACTAGCCCAAACAAAAATAACCCAACAAAAAAACTACCTAAATTAATAGATACCCTTTTAAAAGGTCGAAAGGGAATCTTTCCTCTAATATTCCTTAATCCCATAAGATTACCCTTCCTACGTACCGTCCTACTGGGCATTCGTCTCAATGCTCCCGCTAATCTCTTTCAGTGAATATTGTAGGAACAAAAATCCAACGCCATTTAGACCGTCTACTCTCTAAGGCACACTGTTCAATAATTCAGCGAGCCAGTGTGACTCCGGCTTTACTCGGTCTTATTATATGATTAGGTTAGTCTGTAGTGGAAATGTATTGCTGTATAGAGATATATCGGGTTTTATATTTGATGAGGTAACAGAGTCAAAGTTGGGTGAGATAGAAGAGATGTGAGTTTTTCTAATTGGAATATAGGATATCAGTATATTCCTCAATGCTTTATCACTTTTGACAACCATTCCCAGTAAATTGAAACTCCACGTACGGTTGATATTATCTAAATGTCACATAGACAAATAGAACTCACATGCAAGTGATATTCAACATAATAAAGCTCCAATTATACGGTGCCAGTTTGATGCCTGTTAACATACCATAAAATCAAAGCAAAAATTGACCTGTACCGTTTAAAAAACGCGTACAATTGTTGCACGATACGGGAAGACTTGCTGCAACAGTAAAGTCCTAGATTTGTTCGTATGTTGGTATGTTTTTCACATAAATTCTAAGAAACCTGAGAAGAAGACTGAAAGACTAGCTTTTGCCCGCGGCTTCACGTGGAGATCGCCGTCATGGTCTACCCGTGTGCCTTAATTTTCATCCAAATCCGTTCAAATATAAGAGACAGACAGATAGGCCGATGCCAAATTGCTTCGAAATCCGATCAGTCTTTTCGGCGTGAAAAATACAGGCAGACAGACATAAGAGTTAAGGCTTCTACATACTGACGCGACACGCGACGCGACACAAAGGCCCCGCGTGTCGTGCGACGAGCGGTGTCTTGTGTCACGTCGCGAGTCGCGCTGGTCTGTAGAAGCCTTTACTTTCGTTATTTATTACATTAGTATAGGTATGCTTTTTGAACTAGAAGTATGATATCAGCTGGCCGTTAAAGTTGTAATTTAATTAGTCCTAACTTCGCTCCGTGAAGTTGATGTGGAATGTTTAAGTAGAGGAGCTGTTTATATCCACTGTGTAATTCATTTAAAGTATTACAATTTCAAATAACATTATTGTGAGAAGAAAATACATTTGCAATGACAAAGAAATAGATCGATACTAAGGCAATGTAGTAATGATGTAATAATTCAGTACAATGTCGCTCTGAGGGCATTGTTAAAAAAACCTCGGTACTGCAGTGCTTCCGCAATGCTTGCGGAGGCATGCATCGATGGTTTCTTTTCCATAATTAGGAAAAGAACTGCATCGATGATGAGCAGGGTCCGTGGTAGCACCAACACTGTCCTCAAAACGTTAGGGTGCTAAATAGACAGTCCTTATACTGTGTACTGGGCAAGTGTACACCTGCACAGAAATAGGAAATAGACACTAACACCTTTTTACCTTGTTTTTGTTTTTTTTTGTGTGTACTACTAACCATCCTACTAACTATAATATTTGTAAAAAATGATGGACGTATGTCTGAAATAAAGATAAATTAAATTAAGGCCCGTATTACAGAATGTCACTCAAAGTCAATACTCATCTCCATTTGATTGGTTGAAACTAGTTTTAAGTAATGCTTGACGTTCTGTAATACGGGACTCATATTTTATAATAATTATACTTACATGGATTTAATATATATTTTAGGGTTCCGTAGTGAACAAGGAACCTTATAGTTTCACCATGCCCGTCTGTCCACGGCTTAGCTCAGAAACTATTAGTACTAAAAAGTTGTAATTTGGCATGGGTATTATAATATTAATCACGCCGACAAAAAGGTATAATAAAATCTTATTTTTAGGGTTACGTACCAATAAGGTAAACAGACAGACAGACTTAGTCTCACCATAAGGGTTCCTCCTTATGGTGAGACTAAGTCTGTCTGTCTGTCACACCTGGATATCTCAAGAACTACTAATGCTATCAACTTGAAATTTAGAACAGTTTTAGATGACATTTGCCCAACTATTTTGCAAACAAGAAAGTTTTTTTTTTTTTTTTCAAAAGAGACTGAAAGGGGTTCTTAAAAATTTGAAGTGGGGCTACTAGGGCATTTGGGGTATCATAATTATGAAAAAACGTTGTTTGCATATTCTCAAACATTTTTTTTTTGGCAGCACAGTTTCTGACTTTTGATGAAAAATGTAAAAAAAATACCGTTCCCCTCCTTATGTCCGAAGTTTGCATAGATGAAAATCTGAAATTATTCTGTGTGATAGAAGTGTATGTAAAGATTACAGAAAAAATAAAACAATGTCTCTAAATAGCACAGTTTTTCAGAAATTATCAACATCATATATACGTACGGAACCCTCGGTGCGCGAGTCCGACTCGTTCTTGACTGGTTTTTTTTAAGGGTTCCGCTCCAACACGTAAAGTTTTCAAGCGGTTGTTTGTGTGGGGTGTCATTGGAAAGGCCGTTCAAAAATATTGCGAGTGTCTCAAAACCATTTTTGGATTTGTGAAATATTTAAGCTTTTGTGCAAATTTTTGTTAGAGTCAAGTGGGTTGTTTTTGCATAATTATGTAAATAAACTCACGGCAATAGCATTTATTTATAACGAAGTTAAAGGAAAACTATCACAGCTAAATAGGCACACATTTACACGTTAATGAGTAATAGTCGACTAACTTACATTTGCAGTTGGAATGTATCGGAAAACATGTTTTTCAACTACAATGTAAAGTTTGTTCTTGGGATGAATTCAACCCAACTACGGAACCTTTCTTTGTGCGTGGTCCGACACGCACTTGGTTGGTTTTTTTTTATAAAAAAAATATATACACCTATATGTTATTATTAGGACAAAAGCCTCTTCTGGTACAGAGAAGGCAAGCCCCTTCTCTGCATCAGAAGTCCTTTGCCCGTGCAACAATAATAGGCTGGTATTATTATTGCGGGCTTAGTACAAAATGTTATTACTCGTAGGTCCTAACCTAGCAACTAATTTGTTGTTTACATTAATTCATATTTGATCATTGTATTGAATGTTAACATCTAAATTAACCGTTGGTCAATGGAATTTGCGTCCGGAAATCCAAACATTCCGCATACCGGATACTTGGAAACAATAATAATGCAATGTTTATTTAAAAGAAGTTTTAAAGTACCTATTTATTGAGAAATTTCTCGTAACATAATAAAGGGCGAGTGATGCCAAATATTTCACAATTCGTAACTTTTAAGCACATCACTATGAACTTGGAAAAACACTTAATTTTCTAATAGCACTGTGCCATTTCGATATCTGCTTCCTTAACTAACAGAAGGTATTCGCTGACCCTCAGGATTCTGTGTTCCTAGACCCCTTGCACTGGATAACCGTTGTTAATATCTCACTTCTATGAAATATCTGACTAGCCAGGTCTAACCATGCGGCTGGGTTATTCAGTGCACAGGAGACTGAAATATGTATGGGTATATTGCTTCTGCCTCACTTTGTACTATAAGCCATATACCGAGCCATCTGCTAAGATCATTGTTTTACTTGCTCGCGTGTCAGATACTTCACTTCGAAGTGCAAATGTCATTCTGCCGCTGTCTCTGCAAACTCTCTCTGCCTGTAAGCCGCTGCGATGTGTTAAGCTTCCTGCCTACCCTGCTTCCTACACCGTTCCTTGGCTGCTGAAAGGGGAATGGAGCTGGGCCCATTGCATGCGGCTAGCTACCTTCGCACCGCATCTAACACGCGCTTCCTAACGCGGGTTAAGAAACCGTTAGGTTATTTCCTTCAGGGTTCTACGTCGGAGCTGAGGGCAGGACATCTACATATTGCAATTTTTTCAGTGGTTTCAATAATCTCTATACACTACCTATTTTTTTTTTGTTCACGGGTTGGAAAATCCTCATGGATGTCCTCCGCCCTGTTGCGGGAGGGGTCTGTCAGACTCTTACTGACTAAAAGCCACCCCAGTGTTCCCTTCCCACACTTGCATCGGAGATCTTGGGATCTATTTTTCTACTGCCGCGATCCCCAGCTAGTGCCGGCCCGCCTCTGCGGGCCACCTCAAGTCTGGGGGGGTGAGGTGTTTGACCCCCCCCCCGCGACGTCTGAAAAGGGCACGCATGGAACACTACGCGCAGCCACCTCGGGTCCAGTGTGATAAGGGGCAGCGGACGTCCCCAAGTCCGCCGTCCCTGGACCCATTTAAGGGGGCTGAAAGCGGGCATTATCTGCCCTCTGCCGAGGCCCAGTGCGCCTGCTGCGGGCCGGGTGAGCGGACGAGATCTCCCGCTCCCTTTCCGCAGCCTCCTTCTGCGACACGACTATTTCGCAGAAGGACACCACCGCGTCCAAGGACTCCTCACTGCCGACCATCGACTCGACCACGCAAGTACCCAAAGTTCAACATTCGACACAAAAAGTTCACACAGTTCGACAATATGTCGAATTTTATCATGCTCGCTAAAAACGTCACCAGACGCTTTTCCTCCAAAATGAATTGCGTTTGTTTAGACTTGAGAGTCGTGCATGAGTCATGCAGTACGTGATACTGCACAAACTGTAGGGGTGTCGCTTGAAGTGGTTCAGCCATATTGAAATAGACCTACACGGACTTTGTTTGAAATGCAAACGTTAGTGGAGTTTGGGTTTCGGAACAATCAATACTGGATAAATTTGGAGATACTCGTACATCGTAAGATTTTGGTAGTTGTTTATTTAGCTGTGGCCATGGCTACTCTAGAACTTATCTTAAGACACTGGAATAGAAAAAAGTCGCAATTTTTTTTGTTATTCCTTCATTTTGTCGCTCTGGCAGACAGACAAAGAGAAGTAGCAACTAACTAGCACTAGTAACTGGTCCTAGTAACTGGTCCTTGTAACTGGTGCTGTAGCTGGCGCTAGTAAATGGCACTAGTAAGTGGCGCTAGTAGCTGGCACTAGTAATTAGCACTAGTAACTGACTGGCTAGTAGCTGGTGCCAGTAACTGGTGCGGGTAACAGGATCTAGTAACTGACGCTAGTAACTAATGTAATGTGTATATGTATGTGTTTTATCAACCTAAACGTTACCTTGACCTACGTTATACTGTTATACTCGTATAGGGTGGGACATCGACGCGAATCCGTTTACCATGGATTCAGGACATCATTCTTGACCCCCCTGCGTAAAAATTTTTCTTCGGTTACTAAAAAAAAAATTCGCTGTTCCATATATTTTGACCGAGTAGGTATTGCACTTCTGTAGGAAACAGCTGTTTTTTTTTAAATTACTGACAAGAAATTTTAACGCAGGGGGGTCAAGAATGATGTACTGAATCCATGGTAAACGGATTCGCGTCGATGTCCCTTCCACCCTATATTCGACAAAGGTCTCTTCCATAGGCTTTCTATTATCTCTCTCTTCTGACTTCTGTAAACAAATAATTCTACTAGTTAAAATTTCCACCAACCCGCACTGGGTCCGCGTGGTGGATTACGGCCCACTCCTTCTCACTGAATTATGAGGCCTGTGTCCCAGCAGTGGGAACATTATAGGCTGATTATGTTATTATATTGTCCGTGTGGTGCCGGACGTAAAGAATAGCACCTCCCTATTTCTTCCCGTGGGTGTCATAAAAAGCGACTATGGGACTTACTAGAGAATGGGCAGCAGCGTTCTCTACGCAATTTAACACCATACTGCGATCGCCAACCCACCTGCCAAGCGTGGCGATTATGGCAAACCCTCTGGGGAAAGCCTATGTCCAGCAGTGGACGTCTTTCGGCTGTAATGATGATGTTATTATATTATGTAAGTTAAAATAATAATTTAAGAAAAAAACTAGATCATATTTTTACCTGAACAACTATTAATTAGCCCGCCATTAAAAACACGCTCAGAAAATTTTCTCCTCACAAAAAATAGGAAGATAAGAGAGACCCATTAAAAATGAACAATTACACGTCTTTATCTAGTTTCCAATACTTTTAGCATAATATTAGTGGTAAAATATCGCGGTAATTCTTAAAGCCATGATCGAAACCATGTTTTAATTACTGATTGTAATCTGCTTTTAGCGCCGGAGTTGGGAACTTTATGCTGTTTAGGCGAACGTCAAAGGGTTTCGCATCAAAGAGCTTTCTGAAGTTTAAAGAGACGAACGTTTTTACGTTTTTCGTTCGTTGTCTAAAGGCAATTAATGTGTCAGTCGGAGCTGTAGAGGATTTTTTACTATGGCTATAAAGGATTCACTTTTGTTTCTAGGATTTAGAGGCTATTTTGTTTTGAATTAAGTTTGAACTTTTAAGGCGGTGGTAAACCTTATTTTTGTTGAAGCTAAAGTGATTAAGAACTTGTATTTAACGTGTATCTAATTTATAATAAATAATAAAAAAAATATTTTAGGCTAAAATGGCCCATAGACATAATTATATATACAACATTATTTTTAGTATATGCGAAACCTGAATATAGTTTTTTCATACTATGGAACTTTATTTTTACACCATGTTATATATTTTATTCCAAAAATATTTAATCTTGATGGAAAATGTGATCACCATTTAATTACTTACACAATAGAATCGGCGTACGGTTAGGTACTACTGCCAAATTATTATCAATGAGCGCAAGGCGACCCTGGAGGCGCGGGGGCGCCGTTAGCATGTTTTTGTACGGACAACCCGGTAACATTTGTGATTTTTCATGATACACTTTTGAAATTTTGTACATAGATTCTTTACATAAAAATACTAGACCCGTGTTTCGGGTTTCGCATATACTAAAACTAATATTGTATATTTATAATATACAAACTAACATTTAAAAAGTATAAAACAAAACTTAAGTTAACAAATAAATATAGTTTAAAACTTTGTTAGTAGCTCTTCACTTCACTAGCTTGTCCTTGTGCTGTCCTGTGGTACTTTTCCGCGGAAGCGACGGAGCACTACATCCTGCGGCCAAAAGTCTTCCTCCATGACGACGGACAGATAAAAATTCGGTACTCGCACCACGAACGTCTTGAAGTTGACGTTGCGGTGCGACTCCAGTAAATGCACCCTCAATATGTACCTCGTCTTCTGGCGCACGTACTCCACGATGTCCTCGATGTGTTTTAATATAATATATGACAAAGTTTATATTGGCTAAAACATCATACTGCCATCCATCACGTCGTCAGCAATAGCTTACTGTATTCTTGACAGATTATAGATTATCGATAGATTCTGATTACAATCTTTATCTTATTTTTAATGTTTCTGTTATCTTATATTTAACCAAGATGAAGAACAAAATCTTTACAACCGTTCGCATAGGTACCTGTCATAAATACAACGAAACTGGGGTAATAGCGTGAATTTGTACGCGTTCCAAGTGGAAGTTTTGCATTTGTACAGTCGACCGCATGTCGCTGGCTACCCATAAGCTGGCATAGCGTAGTACGGAGTTTCAACAGAATGTGAGGCCAGGTTATACTGATTTTGTTACCATTGACGAGCGGTCTGCTGTACCTACGAAGTACCTACTATTTCTTTATCTATGGTAAAAGTTATAATGAACACCTAGTAAGGCAGTTAGGGTAGGTATCAACCTTGTATCGTCTCCAGTTCGTTCTAAATCTACTATTTTTTAAAGGACTCCGATAAAAATCCGATCCAATATACACGACAAATTGCTATGTCCGAACTGACCCAAAATTGATATGCGCACATGTGTCTACATACCCCCATACTGACGAAAGATTTATACTGACATGAATGAATGATTGGCGATTCATCTTTTTTCAGTGATTGCATCTGTTTTGGTTGGTTACTGAGTAAAAAACTTTATAAATCTTAAGATAATAAAAAAATCTTCGATAATTTTGTAACGGCACTTAGCTTTTACAATGTTATTTTTAGAGTGTTGTTAAAACGGTTACCAGTTGCTTTTAGCGAAAAGACCGTCATTGTATTTAGGTACTCACTCTTGAACATAAATTAATTATGTTTTTTTATGTATTTGGGTGGTAAAAAACTGGCAGTCCATTTGACGGGAAGTAGCCACAGCCTCCACATGACTGCAGACGCATCGTACCTATCTGCGTTGTTATTCTTGAGATTTAATTCCATAACGCCAGTTAAACTTTTTAATAATCGCTGACACCCTATGAAATTTTCTAAGCATCTATTTACGACATGCAGAAAATAAATGAGGTTTCTGCTGTACATTATTATCAGAATCCTCATTTATTTTCTGCTAATAACTTACTGCGATCACAAATACATGCAGTGTTAGTACATTAAGCTAAAAAAAAAACAAGTATACCTACGTCATTTTAATAATGGCTGATAAAATGCCAATTTAAACTGTGCAATTAATATTTTCTTATGGACCCATGTATCTACGATACGTGTTAGAACTCGTGACTATTCTAATATTCAAGATCCACACAGGCTACAAACTGGAAGTGGCTCTCGAAGTATTGACTGCAGGACAGTCTCAGGGGACCCTAAACTGTTCCTACTCGTAAAGCTCACGAATGAGGCCAATCGGAATGGATTGAGTTGTTAGAAGAATAACTGTGACATGTACAATGAAAACGTCCTTCAATGAAAAAAGGTGGATATAGTAAAATTCTTGTCTAGATTATTTATTAAATTAGGTATTTCTTAAGTGAAAACTTCTTTAGGTGGGTTGAGCACTTCTTGGGTGAATAAAAATGAGGGAAAGAAAGAAAGAAAAATAATTTTATTTGTCACAGAAACAGGTGCATATGAAAACATAAACATTACATAAAACACATCTACAATATAATCACGAGCACAAAAAAAAACAAATAGCCGGCAGCTGCACGTCATGACTGTGACAAAAAGGCTTGCACTCAGCATGATGCTGTGCTATGGGGGACCCACAGCACAGCGCTGATTTGCAGTGGTCGCCCGCAGTGGTCACGCGAAGATCATGGAACTCGCGTCATCGTCCCCGAACGCTTTCCATGAGCTATAAGTTACTTAGTTTTCAGTTCTATCGGCAGTCCCCAAAGACTGCCCCGCATGTTTTTTTTAACGTATTTATTTGAAACTGCCGTTTTGGTCTAGTTGCCGCAAGCGTTAATGCTTAGCATGAGGCGCTGGGGTTGATTCCCAGGTCGGGCAAAGTGTTATTGGGGTTTTGAATCTGAGCAGCCTACAGTTTGGATTTGTGCCCGGTTGACGGCAATGGTAGGTATACTATACTAACACCTCTGCCCTACCCTTTGAGGAATACAGGCATGAAGAATTGTTATTTTTTTTTAACGCGACTTAACTTCCTTGACCGCTTTCCACAGTTGCAGACAAGATAGCAAAGGGTGATAACACTGGTACCTAAGGGTTGACATAGGTATCTACCGAAATTCATGAATAATAAAGGCTACGTTAGTACAGTAAGCATTGCATAGCTTTACCCGCAGAATTAAAGAATATTCAGAATGTGAACATGTTTAAAAATAAACTCAGGGCTTTGTTAATCAACAAAGCCTTTGACGAATATTATAATGACAAAAATCTTAAAACTAGTATTTTATTAAACTTAAATTAAATATGTGTACTCCTTGACTTTATAAATGTTGTTTTTTTATTTTTAATATTTTGACATTAAATGTATTTTGTAGAATTTTGCTAGGGACTTTGTATACACAAGAATATTAATGCTTGTAAAGTTAGTACTTTGTATTTGGATAGATGTTCTAACTTTGATGAACGGTGAGGAACGAGGTTACATATTATATTATAACTCGTTATGTTGCTTCTTTTGTGTACCTACTGTGTAAATATTTCGACACAAATGTAGGTATTTTTGTTATGAAATAAATAACTTGAACTTGAACTTAATGTTTAAAAACCATTTCAATGTGATGAATGGATACGGTTCATTGTCATCATCCCAAAACTATATTTAAATTTCACAAAATATGAAAAATAATTATTGAATTCCCTTTACTCTCGCATTCGATGCTCGAAATCGAGTTGTTCGCCCTCGAGATGAACCGAAATTCAAATAAAAACGTCATTATAAAACATTCAGACCGAAATTTTGGACGCTCCGTACTTTAAAAACAAATGAGGTTAATTAATCGAGGGATTATCCCGGGTTCCATTAAAATATATTTCGCGAAATTTCTATAACACATCGCCATTATACAGGGGTGGGCAACGTGTGGTGAAATAATGAAAATTGTTTAATTACTGAGGCCCCTAGCGGCCCGCGTGTCGAGTGTCGCGTTGAGTAGTTTCGGTACATTCAAGAGTTTTCGGGTCGAGTGCTTTTGCATGTTGCACGTGAGTAGGTTTTAACAAAATGGATGCCACTGTGTCGGTCGTAAATCTTAAAATGGCGGCTCCCTGGACGCGACCCGTGATTTGGGGTTGCCAAAAAGATCGCATTGAAGCGGCTGAATGTTAACAAGCTGTCGCTGGTGGGAAACATTTTTTCGGTGATTGATTGTGATGCAAGGTTGTTTGCAAGTTTCAGATTCTTTAATTGTTCGATGTAACTTTTTGCACCGTGTGGTGCCGGACGTAAAGAATAGCACCATCCTATTTCTTCCCGTGGGTGTCGTAAAAGGCGACAAAGGGATTTACTAGAGAATGGGCAGCAGCGTTCTCTATGCAT
This sequence comes from Tiliacea aurago, assembly GCA_948098905.1. NCBI lineage: Eukaryota > Metazoa > Arthropoda > Insecta > Lepidoptera > Noctuidae > Tiliacea > Tiliacea aurago. The sequence continues at coordinate 3,407,379 of OX402579.1, read as the reverse complement.
TTTATCACCGTACTGCGATCGCAAACCCATCGTGGTGATTATGACAAACCACCACATTTGGGGGAGGTATATGTCCAGCAGTAGACATCTTTCGACTGAAATGATGATGATGATTAACTTTTTGCAAGCTCGTTTTTTTTTAATGTGAAATAACTCATTATTTTATATTCATATTCTACTGGAACGGGAGTGCTCACGGATATTAAAATAAAAATCAATATACAAATACTGCATCGGAAAGATTTTTGTGTTTCTTCATTCATGTGCTGCTAACAGGAATAAGTATAAATAAATATTGTAAAGCTCGATGTTTAAATTAATATTTTTATAGAGAATATAAATAAAAAGTTTAACGTAATATAACTCATGTAGCATACATTCGCAGTCACACTATTTACTTGTTTTTTTTTTATTTTGGATCTGCTGTACTTATATTATATTGTGTGCCTTTTGTATGTGCTAAATAAATGTATTTTCTTTCTTTCTTTTCTTTCAGACGCAAACACTTAGTTTTGCCGAATTAAAAAAAAAAATATTTCAACGTGTGCCATAGAAGGTGACAAAGTGCGTTCAAAACCAAACCGTAATAGCTCATGCAGCTTCAAGAGAAGATAAACACAGCAACCATCATTCGTAGGCCATAAAAATATTTTTGCACCACGCGAAAATCAACTTCACGAACTGAAAATATAAAATCCTCTAAACTTAAATATATCTGAACCATCCAATCTTATTCGCGGTATCAACTAAGTATATACCTACTCATAAGACCATTGTACGATACGAGACTCAAACAGAATCGCTCACCGTAAAATTGTGTTTTAAAATTCTCCCAAACGAATACCACGCTTGAGTTTCTACGAATCTGTTGGTGCACTAACCAATATATCATACTGTTTTGACAAACTGCATTGTGTTTTTGTCCCCTGGACACGGTTCGTTAACCCCTGCAGGATTGCGTCCGTGTGAAATTGGTAAACTTGGACCGCATATTCTAGTGTTTTGGTCATAAGCTTGTCTAACTTGTTTGTGATACTGTTTTTGTGTTCTATTCATCGGTGTCCAGCTTTTTCATGTTACAATGCCTGATAACTAAAGTTGAAGTTGAACTGGTTGATTTGAACTGCACGTGTGGTTTTTAGGGTTCCGTACCTCAAAAGGAAAAAACGGCACCCTTATAGGATCACTCGTGTGTCTGCCAGTCTGTCTGTCCGTCTGTCACTGTGAATCTACTGGACCGATTAAGTTGAAATTTGGTACACATATGAATTTCTGTGACCCGAACATGGACGTGTAACGTAAAAAAATAATTTTGAATATGAGGGGCACTTTTGGGGGGCAAATTAGAAATTTAAAAAAATAAAAATTTTCAAACAGTACCGTGATATAAACCAAATAAAAGGGCTTATTATGAGGGACTCAAACATATAATTTTTATAATTTTGAAATAAATAAAAATAAAAGTTATCCCCGAAACTACTGAGCCTAAAATTATGAAAAAAATACAAAAAATAGTTATTTACTTCTAAATTACAGGAAAACCTATAAGAAGTCTACGGTCCTCGAATAACATTGTAAATCACTTAATATTGTGCGTACAAACTTACATATTTTGCAGTTGGAATGTATGGGTGACCATGTTTTTCAACCACAATGTTATTTTGTTCTTGAGATAAAGTGATCCCAACTACGGAATACTTCATTGTGTGTGGTCCAATACGCACTTGGCCGTTTATTTTTTACTTAAAAATTTGTTTGCTGGATACAAAATCAGGTCGATGTCTTTTTCTCAAAATTTGCGCTTAAAAGAATATGCGTGAAGTTTGCTGCAATTTCAATACGAACGTGCTTTGACTGGTTCTGAAGTACTTATCTCTAATAATTTGATCGCAAATACTTCAGGACCAGCAGTCCATTCACGGTAGAAAAGCAGATTCTTTTCTTATACATAATTATTTAAGTTTTAGAGAAATAAATTTGTTTTACATTTTTATTTTAAAATGAATCGTTATTCCACTACTTTGAAAAATTTAAGGAAAAGTCAGCGCATCATCCACTTTGAAACAAAAATATATTAAAAACATTCAAGTCACGCGTACTTACATATACCATGTAATCTCTGCCTAAGGGTGCTCGCCCACGAGCGATTTTTTCGGCGATTTTTGAAAGAAGAACATTCACATAAAAGTCGCCGAGAAAATCGCCGAAAAAATCGCTCGTGGGCGGGCCACCGTTACTCTGAACTAGGATTAAAATAATCCTGTTATAAAAGGTGGTTGTAGACTCCAAAAAATTCTATTTTATTTAATAAAATTAAAACTGATCATAAAACTGTACAACAAAGTATCTGCTACATAGTCTTGTCAATACAATTCGCTCACAAAGATTTTTATCACCATCATATCGGATCCGATTTAAACAAAAGCCGGTGAAATTTTACAACTCGCTAGTGCCTGGGGCGTAGGATTTCACTTTGCCTCAACAATATAATTACGCTATGTCTCCGGGCGAGCTAATAATTAATGGTGCGAATAAATCTTATAACTTTTGTCGAGTTTTGTTACTTGCCGTATTTATTATTTTAATACGGGCAGAAGTTTTTTTTTTATCTCTGGCAAACATCCCCGGATTTTCGGCTAAGTCGACGGTGAAGTTAGTAAAAAGTTTCGGTGTTACTGAACTAAATAATATGTTTATAAATATGTATGATGTTGCAATTCCGGGTTTGGGATTAAGAGGAAGATTTGGAATATGCCACGGTGATTTTTTAATAGGATTTGCGTTTTTTGCTTTTTTAATATTAGGAAGAATTGGGTTTTGTGAAAAACTAACAAGACAAAGGTAAGATTTATATTTCGATCATTGAAACCTAAATGCCTTTTTATTAAGTTAACGTGACTCGGATTAGGTACACATATGAAATACTTTTTTTAGGGTTCCGTACCAAATTGGCAAAACGGAACCTTTAAGGTGACACTAAGTCTGTCTGTCTATCTGTCTGTTTTAAGTAGGTATCTACACTATTTACTACAAATAATAATTTGGATAGTCAATTCAAAGCACGTATCAAAACACAGGTTGTTTGATGTCTCAAAATGTATGAAACATTAATAATAAAAGGGTAGTAGAAAACACGGGATGCTGAAACTTAAACTCGGGATTAAGTAGTGAAGTCTTTCTCAGAGGTACTTAAGTCGAGACCTCAACGGAATCGGTAATGGGTTCGTGAGGAAACTGACGATATTCTCAATAACATGCCGCCGAAAGCGTCGCTTTTAGTAACAACTTATTTTTTTTATAGTTTGCTACTAGACTCGTAATGGGTTTGAGGGAATAAACGTTAAGTACGTATTTATTTGATACGTTTTGATCGAAAAGTAATAAAATAATCTCTTCTTTTAGTAAAGATTGTAGAATTACCTTAGCGTCATAGTCAGCCTACAACTTTCCCACTGCTGGGATACAATTCCTGTGTCCCAGCAGTAGGAAAGTTGTAAGCTGTTAGTGCGTTGGAGTCCGCCGTAATCCAGCACGCGGATTCAGTGTGGATTGGTAGATGTTTCATGTCTTCCAACTTTTGGTTCTAGGACATGCGGGTTTCTTCACAATGTCTTCCATCACCGTTTTGAGTTTTCAGAGCAGCGGTGATTACCTAACTTTATTATTATAATTACCTTGGCTCTTTGAAATGAGCTTTTAAAAGGCTACACAATCAATCAGCCAATATACTTGTATTCTGTAGGAAATTAGGTTATCGGCGTAAGTAAAAAGCAGTACTTTGAATTGAATTAACGGTCAATTATATTGAACGTTTCACAGGGAAGGAATTATGTCTGATTCCTATAGCAGTAAATATAGAAAGAGGAACTAATTGAGTGAAATTCCGGTTTTTAACCGACTTCAAAAAGGAACAGGTTCGCAATTCAGCATTATGTTTTTCTTTTTTTGTTTGTTTGTTACGCGATTGCTCCGTCAATTGTGGACTGATTTTTAAAATTATTTTTTGTTTAAAAGGGTATTCTCCCGAGGTAGTCCCATTGTCACCAAATCAGAATCTGATGATAGGATCCCATGAACATCGAGGGCAATCCTCAAATTTTATAGGCACACCTATATCGATTTCAGTATTTTTTATAGTAACTCATGCATTTTCACTCGGAAAGCACCATTTGGTGAAGTGGAACTGATGATGAAGACCACAGATGGCCACCGGAACTACTTAATAATAAGTATTTCACTATTGCGATTCGATTAGACACTTTAATATGGTTACAAAGAAATGTATGCTCTACACAATGCATATGGTGAAGTCACCATCAGTTCCAGTACTCCTGGTTCTTGCCAGGAGAACTCCTCAACTATAGACGCCCCTGCATCGGGAAAATCAATATAAAAGGTGATGAGTAGTTGACACAAGCCTATTAAAACTTAGATAAATTGAAAACTGACCCACTAAAAAGAGTAAAATAAAAAAAAACTTTTTATAAAAAAAAAACAACTAAGTGAAAAATAGAATATAAAATAACCTTAATTTCAGAAGTTCGTGGCACAAAACTTAAATAAGTAAATCCAAAGACACCGACTTCCGAAATTTAGGTTATTTTTCACTTTGTTGTGTTTTTTTTTTTAAGTCAGTTGTTTTTTTTTTTGTAAAAAGTTTTTTATATTAAATATTGAGTGACAGTACTGACAGTGTTGCCATTATCAGAAAGTAAGAATCAATTCATTTTTGCATAGTCAAATCGACTAAATACCAACATTTCCAAACATAATTCTAATTGGCAGACGGATTTCTCTCGCGATTTTTTTCGCAGTAATGTTGCCATGGGGATACTGCCGCCCATGCTTTTGAGATATTTTTAGCTACCTACTACGTATGGAAAATTGGCTGATTCGCTACCGGGAACCAGTTTAAAGAATTACCAATACAACCATTTCAACTTAGTAAAAATATACAGGGTTATTTTTAAAACGTCAATAACCTCTTAAGGGGACATTGTACTCATAATTATGAACAACTTTTACTATGGGACCAAAACTGAAATCGCGAAAAAAAACCAGCTGTTCCCTACATTTATGTTCGAATAATTCGTTAAAAAGTTCAGCTGTTTTTTTTTTTAAATAACCCTGTATAATGGTCGTTGGTTTAATTAACTAGGTACTGTTACCGTCGTAACGCAAGATCAGAAAATGAAAATATGTATTAAATAGCGGTATTTTCGGTCAAGATAACGTAGCTCTAAAAGTTTCAACACCATGATATAACTTCCTTAGATGTTGTGTTTATTTGTATAAGTTCCTCTATTCGTTTTAGTAGTTACTGGCTTAGTTGTTTATCTGGAATTGATAATACAATCTTAAAAATATTTTGCATAATAAACGGGAGCCGCTAAAGAAGGACAAAGGATAGTGACCTTATTGGTGATGTTCTTCAGAACGGCCAGGTGGGACCAGATTTATGAACGTAACAAACGGAGTAGGTAAGGATCGTTGCAGGTGGCGTTCTCGAGAAGAGGCGAAGGAGGCGTGAGTTTATGTTCATGACGGATGTTCGAGTGGCTGAGACACCACGTGTCACTGTTTTATCGTCATCTGTTGGTCCTCCATCATGGGCGTGTACGTGCAGGTCTTTGAAAAAAATACTCGCAAAATAACGCACTTATGGGGCCGGCGTAGCATGCGTAGTTCAAACGTAATACCAAAATAATTTGTAAATCAAACATATTCTTAAGGTAGTGTGTATTTATTTCGATTGGATTACAGAATATCTATGTTTCCAAATATATATTTTGAAAGGATAATGATATTATAAAGACGAGATATAAGGAATTTAAAATTTCTGTAGAAAACTTATTTCTCCCATAACTCTTGTATAGATCAGTGTCCATTCAAAATATATATTTAGGAACCTATATATTCTGTATTATTGACTCTAAATTTACTCACATAATATGTCGCAACATATAAGGATTACAATTCCCTACATTTTGACGAGTTATTCAAACATAAATGTATAGGGGAACATCAGATTTTTTTTTCGTGATTTCAGGTTTAAAATTTGTTCATAATGATGAGTACAATGACTCCTTAAGAGGTGGTGCGTTAATTCTGGGACATGTTGTACCTATATGTATTATGTGTATTAAACTACAGTTCATAATCATAGTTTTTCCACTTGCAGAGTTCAATCAAAGACCGCACCACCCTTTCACACGCACGCTTCATTATACCCACACATCCAAATGAAAGTATCCCGGGAACTCCGCACAAAAGTCTGGCATCACTGCCTCTATTAGCAAATACCTCGCAAAGTAGTTCAGAGTCGGATTAAGGCCCAGTGACCTTATTTAATAACCCGACGCAGTCAATAAGCCGACGAAATGAAATCGTAAATCCCACCCGAAGGGCATGATATATAGGAGCGTATTTAATTTGAATCCCAAAATATGACTATTATCCAACTATCTTTGTGAATATAGTAAAACGAGGTGAATAGCAGGGCTGAATCGAGACGAAACTTTAAAAGGGATTTTACCACTAAAATATTTGTTGCCAAACACAAGTTACATGTTACATGAGACGAAACTTTAAAAGGGATTTAACCACTAAAATATTTGTTGCCAAACACAAGTTACATGTTACATACTGTCGCATATAAGGTACACTCATCGCAACTCATAATTATGTTTTCCTCATCACCACCATTGTCATGAACAGCTGTTATATTTTTCCGAAGTCTCTGTGTTAGTCATAAATCTACACAAATAAATAAAATTTAAGGGTCTGATTGTTATGTCAAAATAACAGCTTATTACTAAATGCATATGAAAGTATATACGGTACATATAAGTTCCGTATATACTTTCATATGCATTTAGATTTAGATTTTTTTTTTGTTAGGCATACCTAACAAAAAAAAATCATTTTGTTTGTTCCGGCTAATTTCCGAAGCAGCTGGACTGATTTTGACGAGATTTACTCTGGCAGATAACTGATATTATAAGGCGTAACTAAGGCTACTTTTATTTTAGTAAAACGCAGCAGCTGGTTATTCATTTCAGCCGAAAGACGTCCACTGTTGGACATAGGCCTCCCCCAAAGGGGGAGTTTGCCATAATCGCCACGCTTGGCAGGCGGGTTGGTGATCGCAGTATGGTGTTAAAAAACATAGAGAACGCTGCTGCCCATTCTCTTGTAAGTCCCTTAGTCGCCTTTTACCGACACCCACGGGAAGAAATAGGGGAGTGCTATTCTTTACGTCCACACAGACCAGAGCTAGTTATTAGATTATAAAATTATAAAAGAAGACACTTCAGTATGGCTCCTTATGGTACCTTTGCCATACTGAAATGTCTTCTTTTTTAAGCGCAAACATAATCATTCTTGTCCTCCTTGATTTTTCTAGCGTTACTTACTCTCTACCTCTGAATCTAATTCTACTTCTTCTTAATTCTGGTAAAAACCGCAGTTGTTGTTGAAGAAAGAAAGAAAGAAAGAAAGAAAAATAATTTTATTCGTCACAGAAACACGTGCCTAGGAAAACACAAACTCGAGCAAGTAAACATTAAAAAAAAAAAACCTATCTACATTATAATCATGAGCACAAAAATAACAAATAGTCGGCAACTACACGTCATGACTGTGACAAAAAGGCTTGCACTCAGCATGATGCTGTGCTATGGGGGACCCACAACACAGCGCTGATTTTCAGTGGTTACCCGAAAAAATACGTACGGAACTCAAGTCAGGTTTAATGAGTTGAACAACAAAATAAAATAAAATAAACAGTATTCATAATATAATGCATAAACAACCAATTATAAGAATAAATATGAATAAATTACATAAAAAAAATATCCGCATGCATAAATAAAGTAGGTATCTACGGGAATATCAAGTTTTTTGTCTCGCTTCCACCCCGACCACCGCTCCCCGCGCGCCCGCACACAATGTAAATAAATAAAGTACAGACAGACTACAGTTGCAATTCCCGTTTGCGTCTATGAGCGTGATGACGTATTGTGTGTGACTGTAGTCATCGAGCCGGGCTCCCGCTCGCTACCATGGCGCGGTGGCGCGCGCGGCGCACGAGTCTAGTGAAGTCACGTGGCGCGCTACGCGTGACTATAATTCTGTGTAGTTACTACCGCCAAACGACATACCAACAGTGGGCCACTGGCTTACGCTTGCTTCTCGGCTTACGCTTGCGTTTCAGTCGACGCTAGATCAAACGTGAGGTGTTTAGTGTATACTAGTTACGTAACAGTACCCATACATCGCTTTCGGCATGAGGGAGGATGACGAGACGCATACGACGTATCCGACGGATCACAATGCCGCCTCAAGCCGCCTGGATGTTGATATACCTTGCCCATAGATGATAAACCGCTAAGTAAGTATATATGTTTTTTGATAGGTATGTTTACTTGTAAAATATTTGCTGCTCATACTTTTGTTTTTCTAATAGGTATTTTTTCAGATGTAACTTAAAAGTTTGTTTTGTTCTTAGGGATCTTATGGGAGGTGGTAAATCATTCCAGCAGCGAGAAGCGGCATACTTGAAACATCCTCTGAAGGCTGTGGTCCTATGACGAGGCATCGAGATCGGGTTGGACGTGGAACGAGCAGAGTAACTGTAATGCTCATGTCGCCAGCAAATTTTTTTAAACAGGTATTCCGGTTTGTGTGTTTTTATAATACCGAACATTAAAACGGCTAAATGTTGTTTCCGTCGTGCAGCTATTTTAATATGTTGTGTTCATTTAAATACGGTGTGATATGAGGTCTCCGGGGTATGCCAAAGCAATAACGAGCGCACGCATTCTGGACACGCTGTATTAGGCGTTCTGTACGGGAAAGGAGACATGGCCCGTATACAGCGTCACAATAATTAAGTTTAGATAGTACTAGGCTATCCACCAATCTTTTCCTCATTACGGTACTAAGGAAGTCCCTCACCCTGTACAGAACCTTTAATCTATAAAAGCAGTTTTTTACGACGTCATTAATGTGCTCTTCAAAACGAAGTTCTGGATCGGTGATTAGACCTAGGTTACGCGCGACTGCTACTCTTTGTATACTTTGTCCCATGATTTTAACATCTGGTTTCGCAGACAGAATTGCCTTAATTTGATATCTGCTACCCATGACCATAAACTTAGATTTTAGAGGGTTCAGTACTAGTGAGTTGCTCATAGACCAAGAAGCAATTCTATCAAGTTCCTCATTTAGGGTACGTACAGCAGATGCTGTGTTACTGGCGTTAAACGAGACATACAACTGAGTATCATCCGCGTAGACGTGATATTTGCAGTTCGTAATGCACGTAGTTATGTCCGCACTATACAGTATATAGAGAAGCGGGCCGAGCAACGATCCCTGAGGGACGCCCCTTGTTATAAACTGTGGGCAGGAAGATACCGGGGAACCGTCTTTCATGCGTATCTCCACCCGCTGCGTCCTACCCGTTAGGTAACTCTCAAACCAAGCTGTTGTCCGGCTATCAAAACCGTAATACGCCAATTTGGACAGCAATAAAGGCGTATTAATTGAATCAAAAGCCCGCGAATAGTCGAGTAGTACCAGAATAGATCCCTCACCACGATCCCGTGCCTCAAGAATATTACCCAAGACGTCTGCCAAGGCAGTAGTGGTTCCGCGTCCCTTTCTGAAACCCGACTGCAATTATGAGAAAATCGGAAACCTGCAGATACACCACTCTTTCCAACACCTTGGACAAACATGGCAATATGCTTATGGGGCGAAGATCTTTGTAGCTTTGTGGGTTATTATTTTTTGGAATTGGCCGCACAATTCTACTTATTTATTATCTCCGTTATTGTAATTAACGATTGCGGGAGAGTGAGACTTAGCATTTCCATCGATATACCGTCAACCCCTTGCGCATTTGTTGATATGCTTTTTAAAATATTTAAAACTGTTTTCGGGTCTGTTGGCGTCATTGTGAGAGCACCATAAATCAACTTCCACTAGTTCAACTATCCACCACCATGAATGACCCTTTAAGGTCAGTTCCCACATTTTCGTATATTATAATTTTAGTAAAAAAGTTCCATTCAATGCGTACGATTTTTTTTTTGGGTGGGACATTATTAGTTATTTTTCCCGCTCTGGGCGGAGCAGGAGAGCGTGTTTTACTGCCGAAAACCCAGCCTATTTATTTCAGTTGCCCGTGTGCCAGGGCCACGATATCCCTTTCGGACCAACTCGTAACCCTGGCAGGCATTGACCCTAATGGACCCCTTCAGTTCGTCCTGACATCTCTTTGAGGCGCGCGTAGAAAACAACGAACCATCCACCCGGGCCAAGTCCTTATCTGACGGCGAGCTATCTATCGCTCACCATCCGCAAGCTCGCGCCTACGGTGGCCGGGAATCGGCCTGCGACTCCCGACGCCTGGGGCGTCTCCTCCAGTGACTTTGGGCGCAAATTTTACCTCACGCGTAAGCGTTCCGCCTACTCCTTCGTGAGCATTACTGCTTCGCAGAAGGGAGTTACGGCTTCGCATGCACTCTCGCTCCGAACCATGGCCTGAACCAGGGCCGGACGCGAGAGATCGCCGTGGCCGATCACCTCCGCGACGACACGGTCGTGCTCCGCCCAAGCCAGGCAGATCTCCACCGTATTTTCACCGTGTCCTCCGGGCGATCCACACAGTGGTAAACCCGGGCGTTTCCTCCCGCTTTATTCTGAACAGGAACCTCCCGAAACAACTGTGTCCGCTGGGGACCTGCTTCAGGCGGAAGGTGAGGACGGCGTGGCGCCTTTCTAACCACTCCTCAAAGAGGGGACTTATCACCATAATTGTGGTGGCCCAGTGCTGGGTTGCGACAATCACACTCTCCATGTTGCCATAAGATCCCGCCGGAGCTCTATCTGCTGTGCCGTGATATTTCGCGGCAGCGGAGTTACGCCCCGGCGGCGTTTCTCCTCCTCGCGCCTCTCCCAATTGTGCTCGATGACTTTTGCCTCCAGATCCCATGACGGTAGTCCGGCAAGGAGGCTCGCCACCTCGCCGGAGACCGTGCAAAAATCCCGAATAAGCCTGATACGATGCGAAACTGTGGACGCTTACCTTTACAAAAAAGCTATCATTCTTCTCACGCGAGTCGTCTTAAGGTCAGTGACTAACTTTATCTCAAGAGAATTGATATCAGCACCGTTTCCTGTTATCAATAACACATACGTGTTTGAAAAAATTCCATAAGATATGAGAAAATATTACAATGGCGGGGATCAAAGGAGACTGTAACGGAAATAGAATTTCCTTGGAAGCATTGGAATTCTGGCTGTTTATTGAGTGACGAAAAAAGACAGTTTGTTATTGGATATAATATCTTGACTTATTACAGCATCTTGTTCACTAAAAGGTTGCTCTCCTAAATGTACATAATAATAATAATAAATATTTATTTAAATATAAAAATTGGTAAAATACAGTAGGTAAAACAAAGAAAAATAAATAAAATACGTTTATTTGCGGTAAACACAAAGCAAAAAAAAAACTTAAAAAAAAAAACAATCGACTTCCAAAAAAAACACTACAAAGTGAAAAATAAACTTAATTTCAGAAGTGCATTCGGTATCTTTGGATCTATTTTATTTTTTTGCCGCCGACTTCCAAAATGAAGGTTATTTTTCACTTTGTAGTGTTTTTTTGGAAGTCGGTTGTTTTTTTTTGTAAAAAGATTTTTTAAATTTCACTTTTTAGTGGGTCAGTTTGCAGTTTATCTAAGTTACAATAGCCCACTGTTAACTGCTCATCACCTTTTACAAAATATTGCTTTTCCCGATGCAGGGGCGTTATAAGTTGAGGAGTTCTCCTGGTAAGAACCAGAAGAACTGATGGTGACTTCGCCATATGCACATAAATTGCTTATAAACCATATTAAAGTGTCTAATGGAATCGCAACAGTGAAATACTTATTATTAAGTCGTTCCGTTGGCCATCAATCTGTGGTCTTCATCATCAGTTTAATTTCACCAAATGGTGTTTTCCAAATGCATGAGTTACTATAAAAAATACTGAAACCTATATAGGAGCGCGTATAAAATTTGAGGATTGCTCTCGACTTCCATAGGATCTACTCATCATATTCTGACTTGGTGTCACCAAGTAAGTAAGTATTTCACTGTTGCGATTCGATTAGACAATTAAGTATGGGACCACCACGGGAACATACCCTTGCAAACAAAAAAGAAATCAAAATCGGTCCACAATTGACGGAGCAATCGGTGAACAAACATAAACGACCCCATGCGAGACAGAGCCCCAGCGCTGGTTTTCAACGAGAGCCAGCGATAAAATAAATAATTATATACTTTAGGACATAACCTAGGTATATAATTATTTATTTTATTTCTTATTTTTACCTCCTTCTGCGAAGCAGTAATGCTTGCGATGGAGGAGGCGGAACGCGTGAGGGAGAGGCAAGGTTCGCGCCCTCGCGCCCCTAGTCACCACAGGAGACGCCCCGGGCGTCGGGAGTCGCAAGCCGATTTCCGGCCACCGTAGGCGCGGGCCTGCGGACGTTGAACGATGGGTAGCTCACCGTCCGATAAGGATCAGGCCCGGGTCGACGGCGCGTCGTATTCCACGCGCGCCTCAAAGAGTTGTCAGCACCAACTGACGGGGTCCGATAGGGCCAATGCCTGCCAGGGTTGCGAGTTTGTTCAAAAAAAATATCGTGGCCCTGGCACACAGGCAAATGAAGGAATACGGGTGGGTTTTAGTCAGTAAAAGTCTGACACGCCCTCCCGCTCCGCCCAGGGCGGGAGAAGTTATTTGATAATTTCCCACCCAAAAAAAACAAAAGGACATAACTTAGGTGTCACTGGTCAGTTGATACAATATTTGGAAATTGCTTAGGTACCTAATAGGTAGGTACCTAGGTACTGGAACAGATAATCGAACATTAATTAATTTATAAAGTCTATAATTTACAAATACATTACGTCAAACAAGATCCTATTAAAGGTGGAACACTTCACTCCAATGAGCATTATAAAACATAAAGCCGATCCGTTCTATACGACGTAAGTCAATAAGGTTCCGTACTTCTTTTCTCCGTAAAATTGGTTTGAATATCCACGGAGAAATTCACATTCAAAATTATATATAGAAAGAGCCAGTCATTGGGAGGCAATATGAACCCGCTAGAGCACTCAGTCAGATTGGAGGCATTCTCAGGGCTTTCGTGTAGCGATCGGAAGCTTTCAAGATTTCCGACATTTTTCGCTCGAATAATATCGTCTACGGCAAGATCTAGGCTAACGTCTGCTTTTATTCTAATGTTGGTGTGTTTCGGGAAAACAATAAAATTCCCGATATTTTATCTGGGATTTCCGTTTTATGTTCGTAATTGGGTGAGCCGAGTAATAGACCCGTTTCGTCCTTATAGCGTAGTCGTTACTGAATTACGGAACCAGCAATTTGTTGTGGTTGGAAAAAATGTGTGGAATTTTCGTTTTTCTGACCTCCGATACAGTATTAAGTACTAGGCTAGATGCAAAAATAATGTCTGTTTTATAGTAGAGTATTTAACACAATAGATAATTTTGTTTAAAAAAATCAAATCAAAAGTCATTTATTCAAACTAGACTGAGAATCAGCACTTTTTGAACGTCAAAAATTACATGAGACAGTCCCCCAAAAACGCCCACCCTTCACCACTTCCTAGTGCTTTAGCTGGGAAGAAGAAGTGGCGCAACAAACTCCCCAGCAGCACAGCTGTCTGTTCTTATATAAAACTTGAATCTATACAATAAAATGTAAAATGCAACACAAAACATTAAATTAAATTATTTGCCTTATGTTAGCTAGCACACACCACTATACAAAAAAATAATATATATATATATATAATAATCGTCGAAAACTATACTCAAGCAGAAATAAAACAACGTAAACAAAACGTATCTAAATAAAAGCCTCCAGGCATAATGGGCGTGCCCGCTTAAATAAAGCTATATGTATTACGAGCGAGTTTAGGCGGCAGATCGATGACATTGATCATTCAAATTGATCCGGTAATGGCAGCAAAATCACATTCCTTTTTCGAACTTCGATTATGTTAATTGCACGCCTCACAACGCTTCAGCGTGTGAGAGTGTCGCCTTTTCAATATTGTCCAACATAGAATCGTTTCTATATTCTCAATTATACATGGAATCCATAGTAGCAGGCAATTTTTAAAAACTAGAGACTTGACATTATAAGGTTAATATATTTTTAAATAGACCTTGATATGTAACAAAAAATGTAATTAAAAAATAAATCGTATTGCATTCCGTTGGGAACTTTGTTTTTGGTCACGATTCACGTCGCCATACACAATGGATTAAACTAAATCTTCATCTATAAGTTTTTCATCCTTCGGATAAGATCTATTGATTTTCAATAGCAAACTCATAAACCGTTCAAAGACATTAACAAAAATCAATAAATTTTCTTTATTTCCGTAAAATTTATCGTCAACATGTCTCGAATTTTCCAAATGCTTTTGTAATTTGTATGATGTTCATTATAAAGAATATTCTATTCTATATATTGTGGCGATCGATTTCTTGATTTCAACAGTTGGTTTGTGCTCGAGTGACGTCAACCAGTTAATTGTCGACATCACTCGACCACAACTTGATTGCACGTTTATTCTACATTTTGATTCCTTGTAATTATATTCTACCTTCGTATTATTATAGTAGGTACACCATGAAATATTAATTACTATTATGTTACCATGTCAGATAATTAATTCTCCCACGACACCCACGAGGATTCATTGCTGAAGACTAAATAATATTGGAAATTACGATGTAGTAGTTCTTAACTAATGTTATTTTTTGAGGAAAATTGGAATTTATTACTTTCTATAAGTACTTATTATAACGTTGAGCAGTTAACCATTTTAGTGAATAGTTTGTAATTTGGGTAATTCAGTTTTGAAAACAGGATATTGTTAAGCGATTTTCTGAAAGAACAGTTCAATATCGTGTACATTATTGTTTTAAAAAACTACATTATTGAATGATCTATTTATGTTATTGAATTTTACTAATGTTCAAGAATACCGACTCTACAAAATAATTTCAGAATTGAAATACATCACGTTTTTACTTTGACTTGAACGCAAGGAAATAACGATAAAAACTCCCAAAATAATAAAAGGTGTTGTTATTCTGCATCACGAACCCGACAATCCTTTTTACCCCAACACAATACGAGGCCTACAAAGTAAGACCATTACACAAACTATGACAGCACACGATTCTCCTAATCGGTCAATGAACCCACGTCACGCGATTCCCCTAAAACTTCCGGGCCGTACATTACACCCTTTTAGCACGAATCATCACATTCTTTATCATTAAAATGAATAACAAAAAATGATTTAACATTAAAACATTTTTGTTCTTGAATAAGAATTATGGTTATTGTATAGGCAAGCGATTCGGAGAATCAGCGACTTGACGTGAGGAAAGTTTTCTGTCTCAACGGCTCTTTAAGAAAAGAGGGAGATGTAAACCGGCGGATGGATTGTGTGGAAGATAATAGAGGCTAGAAAGGGGATGGGATACTGACATGGGGCATACATAATGTCTATTCTTCTTCTCTCTCTCTCTGTGAAAGAAGAAGAGAAGCTGCACTAACCCCAAATTAATTTGGATGAGGGTGCGAGGTGATGATGGCTAAGCAGGCATAAGCAGCATGATTTTTAGGGTTCCGTACCCAAAGTGTAAAACGGGAACCCTATTACTAAGGCTCCGCCGTCTGTCTGTCTGTCCGTCTGTCCGTCTGTCACCAGGCTGTATCTCATGAACCGTTTTAGTTAGACAGTTGAAATTTCCACATATGATGTATTTCTGTTGCTGCTATAACAAAAAATACTAAAAAACAGAATTAAATAATGCAACAAACGTGATTTTTTTTTTGCTCGTTTTTGCTCTATATTGATATCGGCAACAGGTAGACGCTTGAAATATTCACAGAATATTTAGTTATATATTCACTTTAAAAATAAATAATTAAATTAAAATAAAACAAATATTTAAGGGGGGCTCCCATACAACAAACCCTTCGTGCGCGAGTCCGACTGGCCGGTTTTTTAAGTTATTGCAGAGCAAACATTCAGCGACCCGGCTTGATGGTAAGTGATCATAGATGCTTATGAAAATCTATTCTGTAAAAGCTAAGGCTAGAAGTCGTCACCCCGAGACAGCAGAAACATCAAAACATGTGCTATCAATTACAGCGGCACAGATATCGTCCAAACAAGGAAAACAGACACTACGCTTGGCTGCATAAACATGCATGGTGGAAGTAGTTCCATAATAATGATCATTTTATTTCAGAAGAAATATCCATAATTTGTTAGTTAACATTAACCTTAATTACTATGTTAGAAAACATGCAGGTTGGACTAATAACGGAGGAGCGGGCAATCAAATTTCCCGCAATGACATTCAGGAGACTGTTCGAGCTGCCAAGGACCCTCTGCAGCAGCGACGCGGCACGCTTACAAGCTGAAATATCTTATCATGTGCTAGCAATTACAGCGGCACTGATACCCTCCAAACTAGGACTATAAACACTACGCTTGGCTGC
Organism: Tiliacea aurago; assembly: GCA_948098905.1. Taxonomy (NCBI): domain Eukaryota; kingdom Metazoa; phylum Arthropoda; class Insecta; order Lepidoptera; family Noctuidae; genus Tiliacea; species Tiliacea aurago. The sequence goes on along the minus strand of OX402579.1, from coordinate 3,390,755 downwards.
AGAAACGTGCATAGTAGTAGTTTTATAATAATTAAAATTTTATTTCAGAAGATATATCCATAATTTTTTAGTAACATTAGGATAACTATGTTAGAAAACATGCAGTTTGGACTAATAACCGAAGAACGGGCAATAAAATTTCCCGCAATGACATTCAGGAGACTGTTCGAGCTGCCAAGGAGCCTCTGCAGCAGCGACGCGGTACGCTTACATCTGATCGCTGCGAAGATCAGTATGCGCATCAGCAAACATTCCCGATGCACTGCAGAAGCGTCGCAGCCGCAGCAGCATCCTGAATGCATTGTTGTATTTAAATCGACAAACATTGATAGCTTTCTACGTGCAACTTGTCCAGAGGCTGCACGTGTAAAATGTCTGACCACATGCGTTAAAAAGCGTCACTTTCACTTCATACGCGCAACGAAAACGTTTCACAAAATTACTTGTAGATGAATGTTATTATTCTGTGCAGGATTTCTTAAATGATAATATTTTGTAATATTTTTATTATCCTCTACTTTGTATTACATTTGCATGCTATATTAAGGCAGAATGTACATGGATCCTATTATAGAATTTTAACTTGTTTTAAACCTACATATAAAGACCTATTCTATTCTATTCAATTCTATTATAACGAGCAAACAAGCATGTTGCATCGAATCGCCAATGCTCTTCGTTTCCTTTCTACATCCAGATCATCTTAATATCCCCGAGATATTTAAATTGTTGAACAAGATTTAAGATATTACCTGCTAGTTTAATGGGAGGAAGACTTTCTGAGGACTTTGCTCCAAAAATAAGAGCCTCGCTCTTTATGGCACTGTATCTTAACGAAATATTATGTTCCTCAACATACTTCTTACAAAAATCCTACAGGTCTCTCAAGCCTGACACCGACGAGCTCAACAGTGCCATATCATCTGCATAGCTGATATTATTAAACGCTACTCCATCTATATTTGGGCGCTAAGCTACGGGGTTGTGTCTTCAATATGAACGCAGTAGCTTCACCCAGTTTGTTTATTACGATGTAAGCGCGAATGCAAGCACGAAATGATGACAGATAAAATGAGAATTTATTGCAATAATTTAGACAAGTTAGAAAGCGTCTCGGCTTTCTAACTTGTCTGTAAGAATTTAAACACTGGAAAACGGAAAAATTCGAGGGCATGAGCAGAGCGTAAACCGACGCGCATGTACTGTAGGAAGGTTGGCTGCGCACTGGCGCGGGCGCTCGTCGACTGGGAGCAGGGGCTCTAAAATGAACGCTTTGGCAAAATCATAATATGATCTGCGTACAATTCATACATCCTGCAATTCATCTGTTTGACAGCTGCTATTTGACATTAGACTTCACTACAGCAATTCATAATTTGTGGACCATTTTACGAAACTCCATACAAAACTGTCAAACAGATGAATTGCGGGATATGAATTGTACGCAGATCATATTATGATTCTGCCAAAGCGTCCATTTTAGGCCCCCAAGTCCTTCGCCTCTTCGTCCTCACATATATAACAGCTGGCTTGCAAGCTACTGAGCTCACTAATGAGCCCGTCTATGTATAGGTTAAACGATATCGGAGAAGTCAAACCTTCTCCTGTCTGACCATATACTGCAACACACATCAAAATTGGCTTCAGCCCAATGCCCACAGTTTAGTTTTACCTCAGAAGAGATCTTTCTCAAACAAATGTATTACTAATACTGCTCATTTCCTGAATCCACAGCATGAACAAACAGATTTTCATGTAACGTGTTCTTCGATATCCACCAGCTCTCGTAAACTCGATACTATAAGTACGTCAACAAGAAGGTTCATGCTTCCTTCTTACGTCATTTATTTCACAAATTATTTTAATCCGTGAACAAACTTAACATTGTAGTTGAAAAACATGTTCTCCCAGACATTTCAACTGCAACTGTAAGTTTGTACGCACAATATTGACAGATATATCCTGTTATTTTAAGACCATAAATATACTTTTTATAGGTTTTCGTGCAATTTATAAATATAGATCTATTTTCTGTATTTTTAGTTTCGAAGATATGGGGGTATAGTAAATTTTCATAAATTTTATTAAAAAGCTTTAAAACTACATATTTATTTTATGTAATATTAAACATTATTAAAAAATAAATTAAACTGGCACAGTAAGGGTTTTCATTTGATATGTCACATGGTTACAGTGTTCAAAACGTTTTTTATTAATTTCTTATTTTTTTCCCCGAAAGGGTCCCCCATATTCAAAATTCATTTATTTACGTAACACGTCCATGTTTGGGTCACAGAACTCGATATGTGTAACAAACAGCTTAATCGAGCAAATTGGCTGTGACAGACGGACAGACAGACACGAGTGATCTTATGGTTCCGTTTTTTTATTTGGACATACCTACGGAACCCTAAAAACAGTCAGTTCGTACGGTACAAATTCACATGACTGTATTTGACGATGATGACATATTTTCAGTGAATTATTTTTATGCTAGACGTTAGTGCTATAGAAAAGTCCATTCTACAGTACCCAAGCAGGCACCTACTCGTAGGAAGTAAAGTGGTATCTGCGAAGGCCGATCGTAGGTAAATATTATGACAAATACGAAGATAGCGCTATTGCTGACCATGAGGTCCCGGGTTCGATTCGCGGGTCGGGAAAGGTGTTATTGGGTTTTTCCATTTGAAATTTCTTAAAAGCAGTGCGCAGCGCGGAGTCTGGATACAAATCCAGACCCCGCGCTGCTACTGAGAAATTCTCGGCAAAATGTGAGTGTACCATGGGTACATGGTACACTTTTGCCTTACCCATCGAGAAATACAGGCGTGATGTTGTTATGTAAGAAGATAGAATACTCTTGGATACAAAATGGGCAATAGGTACAGTGAGCGGTAATCGATGAATATGATAATGTATCCTTGCCTATAGTCTAGCGTATTTAATATCGAGATTTCATGCCTTCCTCACAAAGTAAAACATAAGTACTGAACTTCCATTACCACCAGCCAGGATTTTCGCTGAATTAAATAAAGTCTCTATTAGCACATATAAATTTACACTGCCTCTAATTAAAACTCGATAATTATGCAAATTGATTCCCACTGCGGAAAGCCACTGGGACACACCGACCTAAAATAATTCAAATGGAAAAAAAGTCATGTCTCTCCTCAATCAAGAGAAAATTTGACGCGTCACCAATAAAAAGGTCTATTTTATTATTCACTTAGAAACTTTTAACGAGAAAAGTTGATGTTTAAGTTTTCGACTTTTTAGTAGGCCTTGCTTTGTTGAATAAAAAAATCATGAAGTGTTCAGTTCATAAAACTCGTCGCGTTGAGTGTTTCAATAAACTTAGTACAATTACAATGATGACTATCTCTGTAGTCTTTCGTGAATTTATAATTGGCTAGGTAAATAGAAATTTAAAATTACGAGATATGTTTTTGACTTTTTTGTAGTCGGTGATGTTATTAAATAAAATACCATAACATTACGCTGTTTTTCTCGAAGGGGTATGCAGGAGAAGTGTAGGTAAAAGTTGTATGTACACCCACATTTTGCCAATTTCGTTTATGCAATAGGGGGCGAATCTATTGCCATCAACCGGACGCAAATCCAGGCTCAGCGCTGCTACTGAGAAATATACATTTACAATAGTTTAAAAATAAGATCATGAATTATATAAATTACATAATAAAATTAGCGTTGCTACCAAAATGTCGTGTCTACAAAAGTGAGAATCATTATTAATTCCACCGTAATAATTAATTAATCTTTAGGGATTAGTTCGCCAGCGCGGCAGCGTACGTTTACAGGCGTACAAAAATAAAATAATAATTAATTTTAAATAAACGGAAATAGCTATTGCAATTAATCTAAATTTATAAAATAGAGTAATTATAAAATTTATATCCACTCATAAAATATTCAGTTTCATCATAAACACTGGAGTTATAATAAAGTATTTTACGGGCTTACAATAAAATTTGACGATTGAAATTATGGGGTCGTATAAGAAATTTTATGTCTTATTACTTGGTGATTAAGTTTAAATTTGCTGATAGTTGGTGGGTTAGTGGAATATCAATTTGTGGTGGTAGTTTTATTGGGTCACGTTAGGTTTCTGTGAGTCGTTACAGGTTGGTGGACACGGAATGGGCGTGCACTCCTGAAGTTATATTGCAAGTAATGTTACTGATATAAGTGGATTTAAATTACGTTAAGGAAGATTTATTGAGTTACCAGGTGGATTACTGGAATCTTTGAAAGTTTTTAGTAGATAGAGTTAATGGCTTCTCAAATGGGTTTGGCTTTAAGCTGTTTAGGTTATGTAACCCTGATTGTTAGGTTTTAACATAACATCACGCCTTGTTTTCACCGATGTGGTTGGGATGTGGGTTAGGCAGACGTGTAACCATAGTGGGTACACCCACATTTCGCTAATTATAACGCCGACAACAGGTAAACCGCTGTCACTGTCAGATTGCATACAAAAGAAAGAGATGCGCGATGACACAACGTAAGGCGTAAAAATGCAAATAAAATCGTATAAAATTAGATATGAACTAATTAATAAAAATTATTCCATCACCGGATGCAGTTTGGCATTTGCAATGTTATGGTATACTTTTAATTATAACTGCTAACGAAGGGATAATATATAGTAATATTTACGGTTTAAGAGATACACTGCTTTGAAAAACTACATTATGACCATTTTCAGAAATCTCCGCTAATTATGAATCATTATACATCTCTCCGTTCCGTTCCGTTTGGTGCCGGACGTAAAGAATAGCACCATCCCGTTTCTTCCCGTGGGTGTCGTAAAAGGCGACTAAGTTACTTACTAGAGAATAGGCAGCAGCGTTCTCTAAGCATTTTTAAAACCATTCTGCGATGGCCAACCCGCCTGCCAAACGTGACGATTATGGCAAATCCCCCCCTTTTTGGAGGAGGCCTATGTCCAGCAGTGGACGTCTTCCGGCTGAAATGATGATGAATACATTTCTCTAAGTTAGATTTGTTCCCCTGCAATGTCATGAGTTCATGAAAAAGTAATTCAATGGAACAAATCTAACAGAGAGATGTATTATTGATTCTAATGGTTATATTTCTGTAAATAAATATCTGCTACAGTCGCGAATCATATTTTGATCCAGATAATACCTGGTACTGACCTATAAATTGCAAATAAACGTAAGACAATTTGAATTTCGCGGGCTATAGCGGCGGATTCAACTTAAGTCCCATGTAATAAGGGGCGAGCCTATTGCCATTAACCGGATCAAATCCAGACACCGGGCTGCTACAGAGAAATTCCTAATGGAAAAATCCAATAACACTTTGCCTGACCCGGGCATCGAACCCAGGACCCAGGACATACTCAGCAGTAGTGCTTGTGACCACTAGAGCGACGAGGCAGTCAATTGTTAAGTTTTGAAGATTAAGTGATCTATGATGGAATAGGATTTAACTCAAAACTGGACTTACATAAAGGCTAAAACGGCGCGTAATTTGCTTAAGTCTTTTTGGACTTTGATACCTAACACAACCATATTTTACCGAAAAGTTTGGAAATATGTCTGATACTAAGAACTGTGTCGACACCCTTGCGCCATCTCATATTCCAAGCACGGCTGGCTGTGCTGGCTTCGCTGCTGCGGCTGCTGAGCGGCGCAAATACTGAAATCTTATGGGTAACTACAGTTTAAAGCTGTTTGGGGTCGAAACGCTCCGGTCATGGGGCCCGAGTGCGCATCTCGTTTTTAAGTAAATTTCTCGCCGACTGATCGACACTTCACGCGACCAGAGGGCTGGCTCGTTCTTTGGCCAAAGAATTAGCATTGTCATTCAACGTGGCAATGCGGCCAGTCTTCTGGGCACGTTTCCGGATGACAGCGATGCGGACGAGTACTTCGACGCTTAAATGTCGTTTTTTTTTTTCATATTGTAATTTGTTTTTTTGTAGTTAGTACCTTTTTAGTGTAAATAATTAGCTGTGTAAAACTGATCATAAAATAAATTATATTATTCCCCCATATAGGTAACTATACTCTAAAGATTAAAGACTCAGGCTTATACAAGCCAAAAAACAATAAAACTATATACATTAGGTAAGAAACACGCAAAATTCTGTGTAGTGAAATTACCTTAATATTTATCCACTAATCACTCAATGAATGACATTTCCTAGAATTATTTTCCGTATAAATAATATACGTGTGTAGACTAGCGACCCGCGCCTGTTTTACGTGGTTTTTATGACTTGAGAAAACATGGAAATTTATTACTTATATGTAAGTTTAATATTTATGTATATTACACATACCTTAACCTTCCGGAATAAATAAATAAAAAAAACAAAAAAAGTAAAAAAAATACTATAAATGATGGCGAAAACCGCACCAAAATCCGTTACGGAGTTTAGTAGAACAACCCGGTCGCACAGATAGACACGAACGACTTTAATATATAATAATACTAGCTTTCCCCGGCCCGGCTTCGCACGGGTAGCGCTAAGTATCTACCCTACCCTACCCTATCTACCTATCCTACCTGCCTACCCTACCTACCTACTCTACCTACCTGCCTACCCTACCTACCTACCCTACCTACTTACCCTAGTAAAAAGTATGAAATAAAAAAGTGAACAAAAAAGATAAAAAAGTATCCTATGTCCGTCTGCTGGTTCAAAGCTACCTCCCCACCAATTTTCAGCCAAATCGGTCCTGCCGTTCTTGAGTTTTATATGGTGTAACTAACAACTTTCTTTCATATAGATTTGTATAAAATAGATACAAAGAAACCTTTTTTATAATTATTTTTAAAAAATCCAACCAATCCGTCCATCGAATCCTTAGGTAAATCTGAAAGGAAATGTTTTTTATCTTCCTCTTTCAAATTATCCAGCTTTTAAATATCTTTACAGGATTTCGCCTTTACGGTTAATTTTTTAACCTTCGACTTAAAAAAGCAAAAATCTAACAAGCCATCAATCGGTCATTTCCCCCGTCTTTTAATCTTATTATAGCCCAATCATCTTAATTTCGCCCTTAACAAATGGGATCTTTTCTCTTCGTCCCTATTCACCCCATAACGCGATAACCCGTGTAATTTCCCAAAGACTCGACATTATGATAAAACCATTTTTAGGGTCCCGTACCAAAAGGGTGCCAACGGGACTCTATTACTAAAGCTCCGCTGTCGATTCGTCTGTCACTGGGCTGTGTCTTTTGAACAGTAATAGGTAGATACTTGAGATTTTCACAGATTATGTAATCTATGGCCGCTATAACAATAAATAATAAAAATAAAATAATGTAAAAAATGAAGGGGTCCCCATTCAAGAAACGTATATAAAAAAAACATTTTAAAGTTCGTTTTTTAATCCCAGACACTAATTTGACAGGTAAAAATGTCAAACTCTATAGTAAAAAAACTAATAATAATCATTTGAATTGTCAAATTAGTTTCTGGGACTAAAAAAACAAACTATAGCGTTAAATATTGTGCAGTGGTACGAAACCCTTTGTTTGCGAATCCGACTCGTACTTCACCACTTTTTAACAATTTATATGGGAAGGCACGCCCATACAGTATGATTGATTGCTCAGCACATTCAACAACAATAATAGATGTACGTAATTAAATGTAGATACTGATTAAAAAAGTCACGCGAACTAAACATTTTTGTGTATTTGTTTTCATGCGTATAATGTTAAAATATTATGTAAGTTATTACTATTTCGACCTTGGAACTTAGCGGTGAATGTATTAATTGGCGTCTTGTTACAAGATTAATTTTAGTACGGTAATTTTTTTATTTTTTTTATTTTGCTATTATTCTAGTACTTGTCTGTTTATTCGGAGAAATCGATGAGGGAAGTTTAGAAAACAGTTAGCGCGCTCGCAGACGGCATACATTTTGTAGATCCTACAATCAGTTTTTTTTTTTTGTATGACCTTCATTTTGTAAGATGTGTGCGTTGATACAGTTGGTCTCTACTGTTTTAAATAGCTCCTATTAAAAATCAGACACCGATTGTATTACTACTAACTGTTGCGATACAACCAGAGGGTATCGTATTACCCAGTTGCTGGGTTATGGAGGTCAGATAGGCAGTCGCTCCATGTAAAATACTGGAATTCTGCTGCATTTGGTGAGACTGGAAGCCGACCCCAACACACTTGGGAAAAGGCTACGCAGATTTGACTTAAATAACAGGTGTCAAAGGGACACAGATAGACACGAAAAACGACTTTAATTTATAGTAATATTTGTGTTTATAACACTCTTCGTGTACAATATAATAACGCCTTTAGAGCTATATTAAAGCTGCCTTGGCGGTGTAATGCGTCTGGCATGTTCGTTGAGAACCGAGTTACCGATTTTTACAGGCTCTTGAGGAAACTCAAGGCATCCTTCCTGACTCGACTATGTGCATGTACGAATCAAATAGTGTCTGCAACACTTCGCTGTGTGTACATGCTAAGACGCTGTATTTTAATTTAATGTAATTCATTTAATTTTTAATATCTATTGTAATTTAATTTTGTGCATGTAATTTAATTTAAATTTATAATGGATTGTAATTTTGTTTTAGTTTTGTAATTTTACTATGGGTTTAATACCTGAATTAAAGGTTTTTTTTTTTTGTATAAAATAGATACAAAGAAACCATTTTTATAATTATTTTAAAAAAATCCAACCAATTCCTCCATCGAATCCTTAGGTAAATTTGAAAGAAAATGTTTTTTATCTTCCTCATTAATGTCAATTATCCAGTTTTTAAATATCCAGCTTCGAAGCTACAACCTCTTCTTTGACATCTGTTATTTGCGTTATTTAAAAAAGTTGCTTGTCTATTATTATTAAGTTCGCCTGATATAAAAAGAAAAGAGAAAAAGAAAATATTTTTATTATCTTCCATTGTACATAAACACTTAGGTAAACACTAAACACTATGCAGCGTAACAACTAAAATAAAGAGTGTTTTCGATGAACTCTGGCACCCAGAGTAAGATTTAACTTGTGTTTAGGGTGCCAGCGTCCTCGCCTATAATTTGAACATATAACAGTAGTTGTATGACGAGCACAGTATATTATTATTAAGAAAAACTACTTACTATTAGAAAATGCATGTTATGATGTGTCTGTTAAAGTACCTATGTGGGGGAATGTTTTTGTGTATGTATTGAGAGAGAGATAAAATATGGTGAAAACTTGTGTGTATATAAGTCTGTGTAAATAATCATGGTTAGTTTTTTTATTATTTATTTGGGTTTGCTCTTGACCTTAGTCTAGGTCAGAAGTGACAGAGACAAAGTCGACGATGGAGTGAGCTTACCCAGAAGGAGCATTTTCACTCTAACTTTGAAGAGATTAGGGTTGTATGCGTTAGGAAACACAGACGCAGGTAGAGAGTTCCACTCTTTTGCTGTGCGCATTATAAAAGACATTTGGAAACGCTTAGTGCGAATTGGTGGAATAGCAACCAGGAAGGGATGGTAACCTGCAGTGCGTCTAGATGTCCAATAATAGAAGGGGGCCAGTGGAATGAGTTCGTGGAGTTCTTGGGCACACTCACTGAAGTACAATCTGTAGAAGACCGACAAGCAAGCAACCTTGCGGCGATGGGCCAAGCTGTGAAGATTGGTATCCACCAGTTTTCATGGGTTGTTTTACTGGAGACAAGAGCTAGGTTTAAGCTGTGGCTAACCAAAACCTACCAGTATCATGGATGAGTTTACCAAATGTTTGCTTTTGCAAATGAGTGTGTTCATTAGGACAATGAACGCAAATAATGACCTGATTACTGAACTTGACTGCCGTACTATCAAAGCATTTAGTATACAGATAATGATAACAAAACATCACGTCTGTATTCATCGAAGGGTTAGGCGTTTCGCCAGTCAAGTTTAAGTCCCATTTAATAAAGGGCGAGCCTATTAATAATTATAATCATAATCATAAATCTTTATTTATCTCAACATCATATTACAGGCACTGGTTACTAAAATGTACAATCTTAAATAGAGAAAGGTGTCTGAGGTAGGAGGGTCCTGAGTTACAGATCACCCGGCTCTCATAGATAGGACATGTTAATTTACAAAAACAGTTAAGTCAAGATACTATATGGAATAATAAAAGTCTGAAATTGCAATGAAGTATAAGCAGAATCTATAAAATTAAAGATATAGTCAGTTAAAAATGTACATAATGTTTTTGATTATCATGAAATTGGGGAAAATTGCATATTATATTGTCTGTTATCTAATTTGACTTATACATAACTATTATCTGTTTGTGAGAGTTTGTTTTGGTTTACAAAATTCAGAACATGAAATTAAAATTAAAAAAAAATATATAAAATCAAAGAAAAGCAAATTAACTAAAAATTCAAGGAAATATACAAATTATGTATATTATTATTTACTAATACACACTTAAATTATAATAATAATAATGAGCATAACAAAGAATGAAGAATGGAAATGCAGAAAATGAAGAATGTTATGTGTATTGTATGTTTGTAAGTGTAGGTGTGTGAGTGTAAATATGGTATTAAGACACTGGTTTTAATAAGTTTTCAGTGGCATTGTAATCTAGATTTAATAGCCAAATGCGTAATTTTCTTTTACAAATAGCTTTTGTATGAGTGTAGATACATATTTTGTTATTACTTGAATTGTAAAGAAAAGTGCCAAGAAAACAGAAAAACTTTTGGGAGAAACTAGTGTTATAACGGATAATTGAACAAACATTTGTTGATCGTCTATTTTGTGTTAGTAAATCGTGATTTAAGGGAAGTTCAGTGTGTTTTTTTAGAACTGTCATGAGAATGAACAACTGCCGAACCGTTAGCACTTGGCAGTGTTGGTAAAGTTCGAAAGTTGGATAGAGAATTGGGAAAAAGCAACTAACTTTTAATACAGCTCTTTGGGCTCTCTCTAAATTTATCATAAAACTTTTACATGTACCGCCCCAAGTAGTAATGCAATATACTAGCACTGACTGGCAAAGTGCAAAGTAAACTGTTTTAATAACTGATGTATCAGATATATGTCTTAAATTTTTAAATATGTAAATCAACTTTCGGATTCTTTTGACTAGGGTTTCGAGGTGTTGTTGGAAGGTGAGACGGTAATCTATGATTATGCCAAGATATTTGATATTATTCGTTTTAATTAATACAGGACAAGTACAATAGTTAATGAAATTACATGAGTGGGCTTTCAAGTTGAAGTTTGGTTGATCCTGGGGTCTAAGGGAATATGTCATGTATTTTGTTTTATCGACATTGAGGGTAAGCAAATTGGAATATAACCATTTATACACCGTATCAAGACCTTGTTGAGCATAATTATAAACGTCATGCCACGTATTAGCATCGAATATCAAGGCAGTATCATCGGCGAAAGTGATGATTTTACCGTTTTGCAGCTTAATGTCGCACAAATCGTTTATATAAACTAAGAATAATCTTGGGCCGAGGATGCTACCCTGTGGAACGCCGTACTGATTAGGAAGTTCGTCGCTAATCCAATTATCTACTTTAGTAGTTTGTGTTCTGTCAGACAAATAGTCTATGAATAATTGAAGTGGTATACTTCTTACTCCCATATTCTCTAATTTTTTAATCAAAATCGGAACAGATACTGTTTCAAATGCTTTAGCTAAATCTAGGTAAATGGCTAAGGTCTTTTTTTTATTATCGAGTTTGTTGACTATGTAGTCTGTCAGTTCGTGGACGGCTTCAGCTGTTGATTTGCCAGATCGAAAGCCAAACTGTGATGGAGATAAAAGAGAATTTTGTTCCAGGAATTTAGTAAGTCTGGTGTTCTTCAATCGTTCTAAGATTTTTGACAACGTTGGTAGAATAGATATTGGTCTATAGTTATTGACACAGTATCTGTCGCCGGACTTGAATACGGGAACAATTTGGGATTTTTTAAAGGCACGTGGAAATATTCCAGCAGAGAAAGAGAGATTGCATATGTATGTAAGTGGAGGAAAATAATATCAGCAAATCGTTTTAAAAATGATCCAGATATATTATCAACTCCAACTGCACACTGGTTTTTTAAATTAATAATTAAGGATCGTATTTCTTCTTCATCAGTAGGAAAAAGAACAAAGGAATTTTGAGAAGAATTAGTTGGCTGACTATTGGGTTCTACATTAGGAAAACTTATATTTTGTAAGAGTAATTTTTCTGACAATGTTTTACCTACGTTTGCAAAAAATGAATTTACTCTATTAATTGATTCAATAGGATTGTCTATTGAAATAAGCTGTGTGGATTGCTGTTTAGCTTTATTTGTATAGGTTATAGTTTTAATTGCTTCCCAAAGTTTTCTGTGGTTTTTCCCTGCCTTTTTAATGATATCTTGCTCGTAACTTTGTCTAACTTTCTTTAATATATAATTGCAAAAATTCCTGTATCTTTTGTAAGTGCAAAGTACTACCTCATTATCTGGATTTTTAATAGTTTTAATATGTAATTGATCACGGTTTCGCATGCATCTTAATAGGCCTGGCGTTATCCAAGGTTTCAAAATTATTTTACGTCTAGAAGTCGTGATTAGTTTTGTGTTATCATTTATAGCTTGACCTAGAGAGTGTATAAGAAAATTGGTTGCCTCGTTAACATCTGTCATACTGTAAATCTTTTCAAAATCTATGTTCATAACGTACGTATCAAGTCCTGCGTCGTCTATTCGTTTAATAGTTTTGGGGCCATGGTTTTTGTTAAGTTTACGGTCTAAAAATAGTATAACGCTATTGTGGTCTGTAACCGAAGTTTGAGCAACATAACAGAACGCTGATAATTTTGACTTTAACATTATATGATCTAAGCACGTGCGACTATGAGTAGGAATCGTGTCAGCTGGAAGCATACCATGAGAAGCGATAAGGTTGAGATATGCGTGGGATCTATTATCTTGGGAATTTTCAATAATGTTAATATTAATATCGCCAACTAATATGATATTTTGAAAGGATGAGAGATTGCTTAGACAATCGTTGAGGGATATTAAAAATTTATCGATATTTTTATGGCTAGGTGTTCGATAAATAGCAACGATTACAGTGTTTGTGTTTATTTTTAAAATAAGGCAATTTCAGTCGACAATTTCCTGTTCATTAACACTGTACTGTTCTGAGTTTTTGCAGTAAATGACCACACCTTCATTTTGAGTTTGATTATTGCGTGTAGTGAATGAAATATAACCATCGACTTCAGGAACGGTAGGATTTCGCTGCAACCAGCATTCTGTTAGCACAATAATATCCCAATCAACTTTTGACCTTGCAAGTAACGTTTGAAAGTTGGGAGTGTTGCAATTAATACTACGTATATTTTGGGTTAATATTTTTAGGGTACTCGAAGAATTTTTTAACAAAGAGTGGCAGTCATCAATGCCACAAGTGGCGGATTGAGCTACAGTAACAGAATCCAAATCATTATTTAGTATCACGTTAAAGTCATCCATTTTTGAAAACATAATATTTTAGGGTGCAATTTAAATTACCAATGTGTTTTACCAACGAGCGAGTGACACTACCTCTCACGCATAAACTCATGACAAAAATTATTAAAACATTTAACCCAGCAAGATAACAATCTGTGCTTGTATAAAATAAGTGTGTGTTTGTGTGTGTTAATGAGTATAATGAGGTGTTATTTATATAAAATTTTTCGAAACTTGCGAAGTGAACATAGTGTAAGGTGTTTTGACTGAGTACTAACATATTTTTTTAAATTATTAAAATTAACATATTAAAGTATTGACTAGTCATTAAAAATATTTTTAAAGTTATTAACAAAATATTAAGAATTAACTTAAACAAAGGTATATAAAATTTAATAAAATAGTGCAGCAAAGAAAAAGTGGCTAGTCAGAGTTAACACTCTGATTTAAGCTTATCTAAATCAGCCTCCGAACTAATACGAATACGATTATCTCCTTCATTTTTCCGAATAAATATCTTGCCGTGGGCGGCCCAACAATATGCAAAATTATAGGTCTTAGCAAAGTCACGCGCTAAGAAAAACAGCCTTTTACCTTTGCTCGTTAGATTTTCAGCTATGAAAATTGGTTTACTGGAGCCATGAATATGCAGATGTGAAGTATTCAATTTATTGTCTTTATGTTGGTTGTTGAAGATTTTTGTGTGTTCTATAAATTTCTCTTTAAGCAAAACTGAGTTGAAGTCCAAGATAATAGGTTTGTTTCCTTCAGTTTTTGTGTTAATTCGGAAGACATCTTTTATGTCACTATTTTGAATAGTAAGATTTATGGCTCGTCCAACTGTATTCATTAACTTAGCAAGATCATCTTTCGTTTCTCCTTTTCTAGGAGGAATATTTCTTATCTCAATACTGGAGATTCTTTGCGCATTTTCAAGGTGTTCAATTCTAGTCTCGAGAGTGTAAATGTATTGTAAATTATCTCGTTTTTCCTTTTCGATTAATTCAAGCTGTTTTTTCAGGTTATTATAATCTTCAGATAGATACTCAATCGATTGTATAATTCCAATATTTTGCTTTTTAATATCACTTATCGTATTTTGGAGAGCGTCAAGTTTAAAGTTCTGTTCGTGTTTAAAATCGGCAATTATGTTCCTTATTTCCGACATAAAATCCACATTTTCGGAATGTGGCGTTTGCTTACGCGAACGCGTACGACTAGCTGTGCCGGTAGTGTCCGTATTGCTGACGTTAGTAGTCATGTCAGAGGTACAGTTTTTTGTCGTCTTAGCCGCCTTAGGTGTCGTCGATGGTGTTCGTTTAAGAGGCATGGTAAAAAATCTTAATGTTTAATAAAATATTAATTATTATTATATAAAATAGTTCAGATTAATACAATTCAATGAGGACAATAATATTCTGTACTAATATTAATACAAAAAGAGAAGCATTTCGTGAGAATCGATCTCGAACACTCGTGCACGGCAAGCGTGCACTTTCGTTCATAGTCTATGCGGGAGTTACGTGATGGATCGAAATTTAAGTTCTTTATGATAAATGTTTTAAAGTTCGTTAAAATGCCCGTTACGAAGCTTTCATTTCAAAAACCGACGCACTGTTTGAAAATTTTTGCACAGGTTATTTAAATGATAATGTTAGTTTAAAAGTATTAAAACATGCCTGTGTATGTACTCACTGAGTTAGTATTTTGGTGTTAAGTCGTTTTTGTAGCACAAACACATTTTTTGGATGAAAACGGATCACATAATTATGTACAATAATAGGGTTGATAAAATCACAATTTATAAGTCTACAGAGTTTGTTAACTTTGGATAACACTAGAGATTATTTGATGCACTAAATGGATCGTATTTATGTTAAAGTCGGGACGGAAAAACAATTTTAGACATTTATTTAATGAAAACAAACGGAGCGCGATGTTTGCGTTATTGCCATCAGGCGATCTCAAAAGTAGTTCAATGTTAATAATTAAGCGTGGCGATTATGGGAAAGGCCTATGTCCAGCAGTGGACGTCTTTCGGCTGAAATGACGATGATGATGATATAGATACATTGTCAAAAATGTTTACCACTGCAGCATACGCTGTTAGAAAAAATCGTAATTTAACTGACATTTGTAATGTCATACGGTATTCTGTTGTGGGGTGCCGCCGACATTCAGATTATTTTTGTTTCGCAGAAAAGAGCTGTCGATCAATTTATTTTAATTGCCTTCTCAGTTATATTTTTAAAATCTTTTATATGCCCATATTTTTTTTTTAAAGTAATTATAGTGTTATCTAATATAATATAAATACTACGAACACAAATTTGTTGTAAGAAGGCTCAAGAAAATAGGTGGCTCGTTCCGATGTTAATGTATACGCATTTATAATAAACTGCAAAGCCACGTTCAAGATCTAAGCCTTAATCAATTCAAATCATTAATTAAACGTAAGTTGTGCCAGAAAGCCTTTTATACCGTTATAGATTATATTGAGGACAAAAGTTCTTGGGATTGAGCTGTTCCAATTTATACATAGGTACCGTTGTGATTTTTCATTTTTATTGCTTACCTATTTTTTTTATTTGATTTGAGTGAATTTTATATAAAATATACAATAACATGGATATTTACTTGTAATTATTATTTAAATTATTGTGAATGTGCTATGTGGGTCATTGTTTTTTTTCTGTTGGTTATAATCATGATCTGGCAGTTTGAGTAATTTCTGCAGCCTACCCTATTCTGAGTTGAGCTGCACGATTACTGACAATTACGTGCACTGACTGAACAGCTCCACTCAATCTGTGTGGTTCTTTCCTCAAAAGACCATTTCATAAGATCTGACCGAGATTATCTCTGGACTTTAAAAGAGACTGTGACCTCTGAATTTGTTTCGGCCTTTCTTCTCAGAGTAGTCAGATAGGAAACGCCGACCTCATCTAGTTTTTATATGATTGACGTGTAAAAGTGTACAAACTTGCCCGGTTAAATAATAAAAGATTTTATTTCTATAGGTTACAGAAATTAAAATCATTCTTATTAATTGATTGATTCATTCTTCTTATTCTCTTTTTTTTATAATCGGGCACAAAACCAGTCTCCGGGCTGGTACTGAGAAATTCTAAATGAAAAAAGCCAATAATAATTTGCCGACCCCGGAATAGAACCCAGGATCTATGGTCTGGTCGGATATATGCTCAGCAGTAGTGCTTGTGACAACCAGACCAACGACGCGGGGCTGGGGTGAGTTATCAAATCAAATCATTTACTGGTTTGCTATTATCGTTATTCTGCTAGCATTATTTTGTCATAGAGTTCATGGATAAGCGTAGTATACGCCGCTCAAAGTGAGTAACTGAAATTACGTTGCAGTTATTGTGGTTTTCCTCCAAACTAGTTAAATTCTATATCCTTACATTTTTCACCTCAATTTGTTTTGCTTTGTATAAAAAGAATATCGAAATTGTTTTTCCCTATTTTTTCATCCATTCTGTCGGTCAAATCATGAATACTGTATCTGAATCAGCCGCGAAAGGTAAGTGCACAACTTCATGTAAGTTGTCCTGCCGTTCAAAGATTTTACCACCGGTACCTGAAGCTTATAATTATATATTATGTTGCATTTGTTTTCAAACAATAAATATTGCGTCTCGCAAAATAGATTCTCGAAAAGCTAATCAAGTTGCCTGAAAATAATTATTGTTCGACTCATTTTGAGCGACGTAAATTTTGTTCATCTAGTTTCTCTTTATCAAACAAAATATAAAGAAATCCTTTGCGTTTCGTAGCAAATGGCGAAATGCCACCTTCAATATGGACCCAGCTTTTGTAATTGTTCTCGCTTTTGCAGCAAAATGCGGTGGAAATGTTGATTTTGGCTTATCGTCTCTTTACACGCGAATTCCAAATGACGTTATAATACGTTATTTGAATAAGATTAGACGTTAGAAATTAAAGTAATGCCTCGTTTAAAGCCGTTCTCGAGATTCGGCTTATCTTTGGGAAGTTTAATTAGTATTGGATTTCTGTACCGCTTTTAATGATGGCACGGCTGTTTTTGAATCGCTATTTTAGTATTGTATAATGTGGAAAGCCATAGCCAGGGGCTTGTGGTTAAGTAATAAGAGCCTCACGGGTCGACCGATCAAGTTAAGCTACGTTTGCCGCGGTTGGTCTATGGATGGGTGACTATCCCTGTGTGTCTCGGAAAGTACGTTAAGTCGTTAGTCCTGACTGTCATTCGTGGATCTTTGACAGTCGTTGAAGCCCGAAATTCTGACAACCAGTCTTAGCAAGGGTTGGGGCAGATCATTATTCAGTTGCTCCATGTAAAATACTGGTATTCAGCTGCATCTGGTTAGTTTGGAAGCTGACTAGTTGGGAATAGACTAGGCAAATGATGATGATGAATGTGGGAGGCCATATTGAGTAAGAAAGAAAAATAAAGATAAATGCGTTTATGGGCATTACAGCAAAAAATACACCATAAATACTATAAATAACAGAAAACAATTAATTATAATGCCAAAAGGGCCTCAGCTCAGCATAATGTCAGATGACAACACAAGGTGTACCATCTGACGCTGATTTTCAGCTGCAACCCACGAGTGCCATACGCTAGAATAATAAACACATAGGGAAGTGTGTGTCCGTTAATTAATTAAGAGAGTAAATTAAAGGTGATAATATAAAAAAGCTCGAACAAAATAAAATAAAATGTTGTGACATACTAACGAGTACCTATACATGTGGATGGTTATACGAGTAGGGGAAGACCGAAGAAACAATGGATGGACTGTATTAAAGATATAATGGCTAGAAAGGAAGTGGCTACTGCGATGACAACTAAGAAGTAGTACCTATCATTATGCAATTAAGAAGTACCTATCATTAATTCATTATGGAAGAAAGACATGTTGCGCCGACCCCAAATGCATTCGGATAAGGGCAGGATGTGGAAGGCCATATTAAAGGTGTGAAAGGAATGAAGCTTAAAGGATTCTAAATACCGGGGCGACATGTCGCGCGACGCGACGCGACACAAAGGCACCGCTCGTCACGCGACACGCGGGGCCTTTGTGCCATGTCGCGTCGCGCGACAAGTCGCGCTGGTATGTAGAAGCCTTAAAATTTAAGGCTTCTACATACCAGCGCGACTGAACAAAATGTGTCCTATTGATTTAAGGCTTAAATCAATAGGACACATTTTGTTCAGTTTTATTATGAAAGTGCTTAGTGTTATGAAAGATCATTTTGTTTACTGTTTCTGCTTTTCCTCTTAATGTACTATACGCTATCTACCTACCTTTTTATTAAACTAGCTACTGCCTGCGACTCACGCGGCCGCGTAAAATTCCCATTTTTATTACTCTTGCTCAGCTCTTATAGGTCGTAGCGTGATGTTAAAATAAGCCAACCATGCCAGTCAAAAATTAGGCTGTCAAATTAAAAAAAAAATCTAAATCCGACTGGCAGTTTCAGAGATTAGCGCGTTCAAACAAAAAAAGGAACTCTTCTGCGTTATTATAATTAGTTTATACAATATTATTTTTAGTATATGCGAAACCTACTGAATAGTGTTTGTTCAGAATAAGGAACTAAATCGATTTCAATAATTTTTACACCATGTTTTTTTTTCCCAAAAATATTTAAGTGTGATGGAAAATGTTATCACCTTTTAATTACTTACAATACAATCGCCGTACGATTAGGTACCTACTGCCAAATTATTATCAAAGAGCGCAAGACGACCCTGGAGGAGCGGGGGTGCCGTTAGCATATTTTTGTACGGACAACCCGGTAACATCGGATTTACCACGACCAACAACCTTTGTGATTTTTCATGGTACAGTTTTGAAATTTTGTTGTTTTCTGTTTAGATTTTTTACATAAAAATACTAGACACGTGTTTCGGGTTGCGCATATACTAAAAATAATGTTGTATAACTGTACAATACACTTAAAAACAAAACCCCATAATCTTAAAAAGCATGCTTTACATAAGTAGATACATAATAAAACGTTCTTTTTAATATTTATGTACAGCGAGCGATATTCAAGTAGATAATTATCTGTAAACACTAGTCCCTTCTTTAGAAAGGTCAGCTACCACTAGCATTATTTATAAGATTCCTTTAACGGGGTACCCCTTTAATTAATTCTTATAAAAATATGCTACCTCACTGATCGGTGCTTCTTATTAAAATGTTTTATATAAAGAGCTGCTCTTTTAAAAGACTACGTCAAGGCGTCTAAGTAATTAACTTGCATAAATAAACTGACTGTACAAGCATGATAGATCGGACCTTATTTTTTCTGGGAAAAACGATGGGTTATGTAGAACTCAAAAGTGACTTAAGACGGAGATATATGCCAGTGACCTTGAGTGGTTAGCTTGCGTGTTCTGTACTGAGCTCACGCAACGCGTCATACGTTTAACCAGTAATAGGATTCGCCCATCAAGGAGCGCTGTCCTCAATTTGACGCATTATTAATTTATTATACACAAAAAAAAGATATTTTAATAAAACGCGTATACTGGAAGATCAGTAATTAAATTATTTTTAAATTGGTAAAGGTTTTAGAAAAATACGCTTGGTAGATTTTGCGCCATTCTCAGTTTTTTATCAGCGTTAGACATAACTTTACAAATTAATTTCACTACGTAATATAAACATAATCTAAAATATTCACATATTTAGTTATTGAAAAAATTCTCTAATTAACATATATTTTTTTCAAATCATTAACACTACTCGTTTAGACGTGATCTTCAGTATAAAATCATTAAAAGTAAGTATCGTCGCCTTAATAGTTAGTGAACTGACGAAGAACGTCAGTAGAGCAGTACTGTAGGACGCCAGTGGTAAAGCCTATGACTTAAATTACGAAATTGTATGTCGTAGGTTCAAAACCAACGCATGCACTTTTTTGTGCAATTTATTTCTTCACCACAGCTCTCAAAACGGTGAAGGCAAGCATTGTAAGGAAACCGGCGTGTCTTAGAACCATAAATTGGAAGACATGTGACAACCACCAAACCGCACTTGGCCCACTCGTTGGATCAGTCAGTCCCTCACAAGGAGAGGGCCTGTATCCCGGCAGTGTGTTTATGCTAAATGTTACTTTTAAAACAAAACCATACTGTGATTCATCAGATGAATTTTTATTTGTAGGCTTAATAGACTGTAGATCTGTACACCATTTTATATTTTGTTAAGTACCTGATACTTTTGACGGGCCTACGCTGTCCTCTCATACTTATTAACACTGTAATTTGAAAACATTGTAAAAGCCATTTTTTAAAAAAGAGTAACCGTGGAGTTTCTTGCCGGCTCTTCTCCATAGGAAACGACCAATTATTGGAACCGTGCACCTAGCGTCTGACGTTTCATAGGTGCCCATGTAGGCTGTGAAACAAAAATATTTTTGATTTTGAATGGACTGAGATTATAATGGTTTGTCAAAAGTACTGTGAGAGGGATTCAAATTGAAATTCAAAAATTATTGCTCAACACAGTACATAATAATACACTTCCAGATTGTAGTATATGTGGATCAGGCATTACCACAATAAGGTGACGTGTGTAACGGCCTTTATACAGCGTGTTACGGAAAGGGTATATACATATCAAACGCACGGATTCTTTTGGTGATAACAAACTACATGGCAACATTTTTTTTAATAATACCTACATAATTATAAAGTTAAGAAAGCTTTAACTAATAAAATTCAAATGGTTCCAATTGAATTCTACACATCACTACACCAAGTCAGCTGATCGATACACGTTTTAATCCATTCGTTTCATCCCGCCGCCAATCGTGCCGCCCGCGCCGCCGTGCGCCGGTGCGGCGCCATGTCGCAAGGCTGTGGCAGGTGTGTGTGTGTACTAGGAGCACAGACACAAATAATGGATAATTACCCTCATAGTGCGGTGACAGGTTTGTTATGATTTAAATTTAATAAGCTATAGAAGTAAAAAAAAATCGAACATTTTCAAAGTTATTTTTTTTGAGCTGAAATTTTCTACAGAGGTTCTGAACCAGATGCACTCTTCACTCTGTTTGTATGGATATACCCTTTCCGTAAAACGCTGTAGAGGGCGCATAGAGCTCTGGTCGCCATCTTGTTGACCATGAAATACATTTCCCATCGGTCGATGTACGAGGACCACACTCCAGTCCGCACTTCGTATTCTCTTTTCTTCCCGATCGACATCTTCCTAATTATTAATCCTCGTCGCCACTGTGATATTTGGGATTAGTTCTTAATAAAATAACAATGCTGTGATTTATACGTGTATTTCTTCGTCCTGGCTCAAACCAAAAGGAACAAGATGGCGACCAACCCGAGCTCTATGCGCCCTCTATAAAGACCGTTACAAACTACACAATACTACACAGATGTCAAGTGAATGGTTCCGTTTTTTCATAGGGACGTACGGATCCCTAAAAAAAGATCCGGAAAACAAATAAAGATCACTATTCAGCTAATCAATCTACCCAGCCTTTTCCCAAATATGTTGGGGTCAGCTTCCTGTCTAACCGGCCGGAGCTGAATACCAGTATTTTACATGGAGCGACTGCTTATCTGACCTCCACAACCCAGTTACTGGGTAACACGATACCCTTTGGTAAGACTGGTCGTCAGAATTTGGAGCTTCTGAGTGTGTAACGACTGTCAAAGATCTACAAGTGACAGCCCGGACCAATGGCTTTACGCGTGTGCTTTCCGTTTCTCGATATGAAATGGCCACCCATCCACGAACCAACCGCGGCATGCGTAGCTTAACCTCTGATCGACGCGTGCGGCTGTTATTATTTAGCCACGAGCCCCTTTTGATTATGCCCTTTAAATGATAAATTTGATAAATGATTTATTGTCTGTAATTAGGTTTATACAAACACTTTTACACGTCAATCATATTAAAAAAAAAAAACTAGATGTGGTCGGCGTTTCGTAACTGACTACTCTGAGAAGAAAGGCCAAAAAAACTCAGAGGTCACAGTCTCTTTTAAAGTCCAGACATAATCTTGGTCAAATCATGTGAAGACCAAGTAGATTGGTGCCTGAAATGATCTTTTGATGAAAGAATCACACAAATTGAGAGGACCTGTCCAGTCAGTGCACGCATGTCTCAGTAGTCGTGCAGCTCAACTCAGAACTTGAGGAGCTCAACGATTCAACGAACAATACCAAAGAAAGGACATTTGGGTAGGCCGCATAAATTACTCAAACTGCCAGACAATGATGAAAACTGAGTAAAAACAAAAATAAACAATAACCTACATAGTCTTCACATTTACAATACTTAATTAAAACAATATAATACTTAAGAAAGTAAATATTCATGTCATTGTATATATAAAATTTGAGATACTTTCACTTTTATTTCACTATGTTAGTTAATTATCGTTTGAAAGAATACTCGTACTATAAATATAATGTAGAGATAAACTACGATAAGATGGCCCGCCCCTACAAATTACTGTTTCAATGTGTGTAGTCACATCATCATCATCTTTTCAGCCGAAATACATCCAGTGCTGGACATAGGCCTCACCCAAAAGGAGGGGTCGCCATAATCGCCACGCTTGGCTGGCGGGTTGGCGATCGCAGTATGGTGTTAAAATTAAGGACCGACCGAAGGTTCGATTTCGGTTTCGGTTTCGGCTAGTTTCGGCCAAAAAACCTAGTTTCGGCCACAGTTTCGGTTTCGGCCAATAATTGGCCGAACCTTCGGCCCCGCCGAAACTAGGTGTTCGTGAATTGTCGCGCATCATTCGGCTAACTTTGAGTGAGTGAACGTGGTTGCCAGTTGAGTACGCTAGCCGGCGCGATCTGATGATTTAAGGTTATGTGGTTTTTCTCGCGCAAACATTATTTAGATAAGTATTTGTTTTTACTTATGATTAATGATGATGTATTTTTATGGCATTCATTAGAATCTTGTCCTACAGTGGAAATAAAAAGGATGTAAGTAGAATAGAATTCATTAGATATTTTACTTGGTTCTGTTGAGTTATTCACTAGAACCTATACAATATGAATGTATGTAGAAATTAATGTAACACTTAAAAGATGTGTGAAGATACCTGTGATGTTTGATTCAAACATTAATATATTTGTTTGTAATTGTTGTTGGATTAAATTTTGTACCCGTATTCGAACCGCCCCGTAAATCCGATACACAACTACCTCCGGTGATTTAACTTTTACCGTGAATCCTTCCTTACTACCTTCAGTACTATTAGTCATGTCGCATTTTTTCCCTTTAGTACGCGAGGTACTTAGTCAATTCGGACGCATAGTACAGTACAGTAGTACGTGAAAGTTTTCTAGTTAAACTTCATTATTTACACAACAACACAAGATATCTAATCGTTAAGACTATTGTAAACATAAGTAATTAATGTTGATTTTTGAAAAAGTTTGACAAATATGTTGATTGTGTTTTTTTTATTTTAAAGAACTTTTTTGTTACATACTTTAATTGTTGCATTTTATTTTTTTACAAGTGTTAACTGTCTACTTATATATGCGTAAAAATACAATAGATTTAACATGCTATAAAAATTCAAATAAGTTTCGGTTTCGGCCGAAACTGGGACTAAGACCAAAGGTTCGGTTTCGGTGTCGGCTGAAAATCCTGTTTCGGTCGGACACTAGTTAAAATGCATAGAGAACGCTGCTGCCCATTCTCTAGTAAGTCCCTTAGTCGCCTTTTACGACACCCACGGGAAGAGATAGGACAATGCTATTCTTTACGTCCGGCACCACACGGGAACGGCGTAGTCACATCCTTACTAATAAATAAATCCTTGCAGGTAATTTTTTTGGTCGACGGCCATTTAAGGACCCAAAATGCGTCGTGAGTCTTGGTAGCGCTTCGTAAATACTTTTACAAATATTTTCAAACGTTTTGAATTTTGGAGGGGCGGGCCATGTTATCGTAGTATCGTAGTTACTCTAACAATATGTCGGAGCGTCAGGATTTACTCCATTAGATTCGGTCATCATGTGGGCAGAAGGTGGGTTCCATGCAATGAAAACACACTGGGTGCTATACACAGCGTTTATTAAAATCACAAATTGACACAATCACAGCAAATTACAATTACCACAATAACTGAGCACAACGAATCGAGTACAGTTCCGCGACATCTTAACTCCGATGCGATCAGACACTGGAATGTCTTCCTCGTCATGGGCTCCAAATATCACGACTCTGTAGAAGCGCGCCAGAGGTGTGGGTAGATCACGTAATGTCGTCAGTAGTGGCGCGCTTGCGATCCGTTTCTTGTCCGTACTAATGACCGGATCCGACATATATTTCAAATAGTTACTTTCACCATGTAGATAACAAAATCCTGAATAAATCCGCTTCTTTTATAATATCGAAAGGCAACACTATAGAGACAGGATTTATCCATATTCCCGCCGGAAGATACAAAATGGGTCACTGAAATGTTGATGCAAATAGCTTAGCTTTTAGCTGCTAATGTTACTTTTATTTATTTGTGAACCTGAAAGTTTTCTTAGTCGTGATCAGAACACAATAATAATTTAATGAGTAATAACACTGCAAGTAAACGTAGATGGAGCGCATTTTAGACACTGCTTCGATGTTAAGGCGCTGACAAGAGGCGAATGATAAAAGTAGGCTTGTCTTAAACAAAAATATTGCCAAATCGCGGTCGCAGTTTGTGGTAGCGTAAAAAATAGATGTTATTCTTGAACATATTTCTCAGAACTTGGATGTTACCAAAACACGTTTAGAAAAAAAATCTCGATACAAATTAACGGTAAACTAACCCTGTGCTTTGAGGTTCAATCCAAAATATCTGTACTAAATATCAACGTACGGTTGTTATTTAATTAATAACAAGAACGTCTCATTTGTATGCGGAACTTGGTTGTTTTTTTATTTTCAATTACTTAACTCATGTTTGAGTAAATAAATACTTGCTTCAAATTTTGCAATAAATTACAAGCGTTGTGTTATCGCGCTTCTCTTTCTTTTCTATGCGGTCGAACAGTGACAGCAGTTTACCTGTTGTTAGCATCTTAAGTAAGATTGTCGCTCGTACCGAGAGCAGGAGCAAACATGAAGCCAATAAAAAAAATGTGTTATCACCATTTGAAGCTAAAGGTTTCCTTCTAGTCTCTTGTGCATCTCTCTCTCGGTATCTTGATTATCCTTATGATAGGTTCTAGCCTGTCATACAAATTGACGAGTAATTTTGACAAGTTAATGCACGTAATCTATACTAATACTATTTTAGATGGTATGAGGAACAGGGTGTAAAGTTCACTCAACCTCCATAGAAAAGGGAGGATCCTCCGACCACACGGGTGTCGTGTCTGGTGGGCAACTGCCCGACGGTTGATGTCGGGATGTTGTATATTATGCTAGTTGCGCGGTAAACTCTGCTTGCACGATGCAGGATTTTGCGTGATGTCAGTGTGACGCGTAGTTCGCATGTGGTGATGTTGATGCCGCTACACTATAAAGAGTTTGTATGTAGGGAGTAATCTACGGAACTACTGATCTGATTCCGAAAATTCCTCCACTAATAGAAAGCTGCAGTTACGATATACTTAATGAAAAAAAAATGAAATTTCACGAGGAAAAAGCAAGTACAATAATATATAAAGTCAAAGTCAAAGTCAAATTGTTTATTTCAAATAGGCACACATAAGGCACTTTTGAACGTTAATATTTACAAGAATTGATTGTAATCGCCCCTTCCAAAAGGTAGTTTCGTATGGAAACGAATGGGCAAGAAACTCCACCGGTACTCTATTAAAATCTTGTATAATATTTTTTATAGGTACATTAATTATATAATTATTTATGTGAAGACGATGCACCTAAAATAAAATTACTGTACCACAATATGTAATTAAAAGAGTTAAGAATGAAGCAATGACAGATAAATTAATTATGTGATAGATACACGGTGCTCACATGTTTACAAAAATTGTAAAAATGTATACGATTTCCTAAAAAATAACAATATCAGTGTGAGTTAACGTAATCACAGAATTTGAAATAAATATCATAAAAATAATAAATTATACAATTAAAGTAGCAACCTGTTTGATTTTGTCTAGACTCTAGATTGTCCTATGGAGTAAGACCAGCATGTTTCCAAGCAAACTTATCTTAAAGAGAAGAGTTTCAAAGATGGATCCTACAGGGACACCTTATATTCACCGTCGACGTTGTCATGTTATTTTTTCTGCTATCCGATACCCGTAAAACAAGGGGTAACAAGGATTACTCGCTGCCAGAATTGGAAGCGAAGAATGTCGAGGCAATCCAGCTCCTTGACATCACTGAATTAGTGCGAAGACTAAAAAGGGTTAACCTTTTGAGTAAAGGCTTCTACAGACTGGTGCAATATCGCGGGCGCGACAAGGGCCCCGCTGCCTGGCCTGCCTGCGATATCGCACCAGTTTGTAGGAGCCTTGCCGGTGCAGTGTGAGTGAACTTAAGCTGCAGTGCAAGTGCTGACTAAAGAACACGTGAATTAACTGTCTTCCCCTTAACATAAAGTGAATAAGAAAGACGTTATTGGACGATTTCTTAATTTTATATTTGTTTAGCAGTTTAATTTATATTTAAATTACTTATTAGCGAATAGGCTAGGTTGTAATGTGAATAAAGTGTCACCAGCCGTGATACTTCATAAAAAGAAAAAAAAAGAATTAGGAAGCAATTTTTTCTTGCTTCCCTTTCAAAAACTGGTTGCCAGCTATTCCCTGTCTTTCTGCTCTTCTATCTATTTACTCAGTGTACCACAAAGCCACACAATACACACACACACACACACACACACAAACACTGTCAGAGCCATTTATAATCTACGTCGCGTCGCCGCGAACCTCTTAGGGAAATATTTAAAAATATTAATGTTATGACGATTCCTTGCCAATTCATTTATGAAAATATTATGTAATTATGTAAGGAAACATCTAGTAAGGAAACATCTACATATTTTTAATAAAATAGTGATAGACATAATTTTAATACTAGAAATAAAGATAACATATAGATCAACCATTTTTCAGATTATCTAAAGTACCTACGTCTCTAAGGGGGTACTGTGTTAAATGTTACAACAAAATACTTTTTTATAATTATATTGCAATTATATGAAAGAAAATATAATCACATATTAAAAGTACAATTTGTAAACAAGCATAATTATTACAAATTAGAGGAGTAGGTATATCCAAAATGAGATTGCTTGGAAACAGACAATTTAGTTAAAGTCTAGACAAAATCAAACTGGTTGCTATTTTAATTGTATAACTTATTATTTGTGAGTTATTACTTTATTTTTTTTAAGGAAACCGTATACTTTTACGATGTTTGTAAATATGTGAGCACCACATTATATCTATCACATAATTAAATTATCTGTCATTGCTTCATTTTTAATTCTTTTTACCTATTGTGGTATAGTAATTTTATGCTAGGTGCATTGTCTTTACATATAATTATATATTATACAATTAATATAATGTACCTATTCAAAATATTTTAAAAGAGTAACGGTGGAGTTTCTTTTCCATTCTTCTCCATAAGAGACTACCTTTTGGAAAGGGCAACTAAAATCAATTATATTTTTTATAAATTTTGACGTTTAAAGGTGCCTTACAAGTGCCTATTTGAAATAAATAATTTGACTTTGACTTTGACACACACACACACCATATACCATGAGGAAATGATGTCCCTCATTTAACCTAATTGCCTGTATACAATACCCCAAAGATTGTCCTGACACCATCATGGCCTAATTTCTTCACCATTGTTGGACACAAAGAGTCCATAATCTCTTAAGTGAAGACCGTTCGCTTTGCGTCCATTAACGATGTACCTAATCACCTTTGTATTTTTTTTTGTACAACGGCATTTAATGGAGTCAAAAATTCATGGCATGCTAATTTAATTTAGTCATGGATGAATTTGGGGGTATGGGCAGGACTGTAATTGATTGATGCTTGTGATAATACTATCAAACTTGTTAAGGCGCTGACAAGAGGCAAATGATAAAAGTAGGCACGTCTTAAACAAAAAAAATGCAAAATCTATATAGTTTGTGGTAGCGGAATACATGTTATTCTTGAACATATTTCTCAGAACTGGGTTGTTACCAAAACACGTTTAGAAACAAAATCTCGATACAAATTAACGGTAAACTAACCCTTTACTTTGAGTTTCAATCCTAAATATCTGTATTAAATATCAACGTACGGTTGGTATTTAATTAATAACAAGAACGTCTTATTTGTATGCAGAACTTGGTTGTTTTCTATATCTATTTATTTATTAGGAACACCAACTACATATAATATACAAGAAGTGCATTATTTATGTTATAAATAACGCAGAACCTCTTAAGGGGTCATCGTACTCATCATTTGTATATAATTAAGTTATGTTCTCATAACTCGGCAAAAGTAGGGAACAGCTGATTTTTTTTTCGCGGTTTCAGATTTTGTCCCATATTAAAAGTTTTTCATTAATGAGTACATTGACCCCTTAAGAGGTTGTGCGTTATTTATGTTACACCTTGAATAATACGTTTTACATTAAATTTGACATGGTATGTGTCTGACTTCGTTAAAAATCTGAAATGAAATGAAATCATTTATTCTGTAAATAGGATATTAGAATCACTTTTACACGTCATATAAAAAATAAAGAAAATAATCTAGATGTAGCCGACATTTCCTATCTGAATACCCCTGAGAAGAAATAGCGAAACAAACTCAGGGGTCAAAGTCTCTTTTAAAGTCAGATCATGTGAGGACCATGTAGATCCGTTTGTATTCAATGGTTCTACGATAAATGTAGTTTACTACCGAATCCCGAAAACCAACAGTTTTTGAGAGTCTCTCAATTTATATAAAGAGGGATACTCATTCTATAAAATGAGAGACACTCCAAAACTGTTTCATGCGCTGTTCTGTATTTTTACAGAATGCTGCATCAGAATATCAAAATGGTATAGAACTCTCAATCCAAGACTCTTATTTGACAAAGGAGGTATTTTATTCTTAGTAAAAACGTCAAAACAACGTTAATTGGCACTTAAATAAAGCTCTAAGGTATAAGGGCGTTTCAATAGTTACATTGTTATCTCAAGATTATCGCGTCAGTAGTTTTAACAAGTTAAAACAATTGAGCGGATAGTAGAATTTGATCTAGATAAATTCTCGAAACAAAAGTAAGCGGAGATTTAATTACTGAAACACGGAGCTTGGAAACTTTCGTCCAACTAACGGCTGAATAATTTAATATTGAAATAAAACCTAAATATCTTGATAGCAGAAATCATTTAGAGCAGAAATCATTTAGATCTAGTAATTATTTTAAAGCTAATCCTGGTAAAATCTATATTTTAGTTATTTCTCATTCTGGGTACTAAACTTAAAAAGCAATTTTGCTAACTAGAGTAACTAGCTAGGATTTTTTTTTTAATTTTGAGATGGAAATATTTTTGTCTGAATCAGAGTTATTAATTATTTGTAAGATTATAGTTTATTATTATTGTATGATGTCATTGTTGTTGTGTGTTGTAGTAGGTTGTTGTTGTCGTGGAGGTACGACGAATGACCTCGAGTAAGTACAAGAGTACACGAGTAAGTAGATTCGACCTTGGAGGACTCCAATGTCGAATATATTACTTATAATAATATGTTTTTTTGTGTTTTTTTTTTATTGTTATTTTGTTAATGTGAGGACGTTGCAGGCTTAATAGACTGTAGATCTGTAAACCATTTTCTATATTGTTAAGTTCCTGGTACTTTTGACGGGTCTACGCTGTCCTCTCATACCTATTAACACTGTAATTTGAAAACATTGTAAAAGACAATTTTATTTAAAAGAGTAACCGTGAATTTTCTTGCCGGCTCTTCTCCATAAGAAACGACCAATTGGAACCGTGCACCTAGCTTCCGACGTTTCATAAGTGCCCATGTAAGCTGAGGTGAAATAAAAAAAAAGAAAAAAAAAGAAGATTTTGATTGATTTTAATCTACTAACTCGTGTGTGCTTCTAGTCAAATTTTGATTGTATGTTCTTAGAAAGAAGGCACACCACTGTTAGCCCCATCATTACTTAATCATCATCGGAAGAGATCATAAAATAAGATCAATTATTAAAAACCTTAGGAGTAAACACTGCTTAAAAAATATTCTAAGATTTACTTGCACGAGTGGCGAGATTCTTCAATAGACATCTTACGCACCCTTGGCACGGGTTGCACTGCTATCATTCTACTAACTAAATCCATTCTTACTCCAGCATGAGCTATTTTAGCCCACTGTTGGGCAAAGGCCTCCCTCCCTTTTACACGCACGTATGTTCATTGCTATTGCGGGCCAACCCACGAGCTATTTATTATCAGCGATAAAAAAATAAAACAATATAAACAAAATTGGACAACAAACAAAACAAAATCAGACAAATAAAACAAAGCAAAGCGAAAGCAGTGTTTAAAAACATACTTTCCCTATTTGTTTTTTCAATCAGTCCCATTTACAAGTTACCAAGTTCGTCTCCGCGAAAGATTTCCACGGAATCCTTTCGCATCTTCGCGTAGATTCGGCGGAAACTCGCATTTTCTTTTCATCGATTGGTCGGGGCTTTATTACTTTGTTCGGAACCCATTTTTCAGCCGCTTAGCGCAAACCCAACCCCCTCCAAAATATCTAAACAAATTTATTCAAGCTTACGTGGGTTGTTTTGTTTGCGTGGCAAAATAAGTGCTGTAGACTGTACTTAAGAATGAGATGAAATTTAAGTCTTGTTTATGACGCATACTATGCAGGCAGTTTTTTTATATGTCGGGGATTACATTTTCTATCTTCTATAACTATGTAGGTACATCATTTTATAAAAATCAAGTGCGTTAGTCTAGCACAAACTCAAAAATAGTGCGACCGATTAGCTTTTGTTTTGTTTGTTTTGTTTGCCTCAATACAAGAGTGGTTTATGAAAACTAAAATTAGAAAAAACCCAAAGGAACAGACTAAAATTTGAAATAATCGTAATTTTTGTATAGTAAATTCCAATTCGGATTATTCACGTACGAAGTTGGCCCATTTTGGGGCGACCACAAAGTAATAATGTTTATTAATTGCAGTTTCATAATTTTTTTGAGCAACAAGCAGTAGTTCAATTTAATTTTTAATAGTTTTCTTGACTTTATATTACTATCTATTATTGATTTAGTGAATAAAAAAATTACATGCATAGCACAGGTGTGAGTACTACCAAGAGCTACCATTTATTGGGTAATAATTTATGTCTTTCATTGACTTGAATACGCCTCTCACTCAAACGTCTCTTTGATGACGGCGCGTGTGTTGGATCATGTAGCTTCCTTAAAAATGGTTTAGCTGAATAGTGCTGATCCATGTGTCATGTTCGTGAATGAGCGCCGTCAGTTAGGCCTGGTCTCTCTGCCAGCTCTTAGCTGCCACGGATTATTATTTATTTGTTTTGTTTTTGATGTGCATCTTTCCTCTCGCTTTCTGCGGGAGTGATTTCGTGAAATGGGACGGAAATGTGTACCAGGAAGTGGACAGCTTCAGCATGGAATAAGTAAGTACTTTTTAATAGCATGGAATCATTTATTTTATTTTCTTTTCTTTATTTTAGGATGACTTACAGACTAATAACAATAATATTTATCAAAGTTGCTCCCCCCCCCACAGATAAAAACAAAATGAGTACTCCCTTATAGCCTAAGTCCCGTATTACAGAACGTCACTCAACACCAAAGCACTACCCAAAACTAGTCTCAACCAATCAAATGGCTTGAATCTAGCCCCAAGCAATGCCCGAGCGATGAGCGACGCTCTGCAATACGCGCCTAAGTTACATCATATAATAAATCTGTATAACTAACTTAAGCAAATAAATGATTTCTATTCTATTCTAAATAGATTAAACGAAATCAACCAAACCTGAGGGATAGTTATCCCTCAAAGCGAGCTAACTTCGTCCAATCTTAACCTAATTTGTCAATAGACAATAAACGGATCATGTGCAGGCAGGTGCCTCTTGTACAAAAAATGAATTTGCCAAGAGCTTCCTTACAGTGCTTGCATTGGTGCAGAAAAGGTCAATGCCTTGTTCACAACAAATCTCGATAAAACTGCGACTGGCTCTAATAAAGTATGCATTACGCCTGTAATTTGTGTCTGAATTGGTAAGTACTTTATAATAGCATGAAATTAGTGTACTCATAGAATTAGTAAGTAGAGGCGGTTGAATTTCGACCAGTGAGCGACCACTAGTATTGAATAAATATTACAGTATTTAGCTTTTATAAATTCTGAAGTTAATTTCTGTCGCTGCTTAGTTGCTTATTACCAAGGTGATATTTCAGATATTAAACATCTTAAGCGACTACTGTAAGGCACGCTCGTTGTTTTGTTTTTTTTTTCTATTTGCTGTACTTTTTTTTTTTTTGCTTACGTGTAGGTGGTACGTCTTCTTTGCATTGTTCGCACATACAATAATTATAAATTCAACATTAATGATGTAACTCATATTTTGTAACTAAGTATTATATATCATTTAAAAGAGTATCCATGTAGTGTCGTACACATTCTTCTCCGTACCTACTGCGGTTTGGAATGGGCAACTTCATATTTCTGATTGACCGACTCCTTGACAATTTGAAAGCATTTATTACAATTATAAACCATTTACAGGCGTAAATGGTTCATAATTGTAAGAAATTAATGCTTTCAGTTTGAGTAGGAGTTTTAATTTTATTAAGAATGAAGACACTTTATTATTTGTAGATACAATTAATAATACAAAAGCTTCGTACTTAAGTAAAACAAACATTTTATTTCTAGTAAATAAATACTTAGCTTCAAATTAAAGTTATTACTTTAAACATAATAATGCTTAAGACGCAATTCCATGAGAAGATATTTAACGACCATAGTTACTACAGATGAGTCCATTTGTAAATGTGTTCTTGAGAGACTCGAATATTCGGTGAAATATCCATCTTTCAAAAGTTTTGAGTTTGTGAATGAAACTCAGGACTTCAACTTTTACTTTTGTTTCAGGATATTAAAGAACTTACTAACGCGACAACTAAAAGCGACTACTTCATTTACATCTAAATAATTATGAGTGCTTTGAAAGTAATTAGATTTTTTATTTATTTAAGAATTCAAACATTATATTTTGCTGGAGCTCGCCCCAGAACGAAATTATTTAGGTCTCAAATCAATCAGCTATCACTCAGCCTAGCACAATCGATTTTAAGTTACTCCCAAGTTGCACCACAAAACCCGATTCTGCCCTGGCCACGTTTTTAATGTCGTCAGTCGATCTACAGTAGAAGTACCTATTGTATTATATATATTTTTTTAATTATCGTGAAAGTGAAAACGTCATTTTTATTTTTTGGTTTCTCTCTCAGTTAGTTTTAATCTTGGCAGTTTGAATGGTTAAAGGCTCGTACAGACTGGTGCGATATTGCGGGCGCGACGCGACACTTGTAGCACAAATTTTTTGTCGGTGCCTGTCGCGCCCGCGACATCGTACCAGTCTGTGCGAGCCTTTATGCGACCTACCCAAATGTCATTTCTTTGGTATTGTTCATCGAATCGTTGAGCTCCTTAAGTTCTGAGTTGAGCTGCACGATTACTAACAAATGCGTGCACTGACTAGATAGGTCCACTCAATCTGTGTGGTACTTTCCTCAAAAGATCATTTCAGGCACCAATCAACATGGTCCTCACATGATCTGACCAAGATTATGTCTGGACTTTAAAAGAGACTGTGTGTGACCTCTGAATTTGTTTCAGCTTTTCTTCTCAGAGTAGTCATCTAGTTTTTAAATATATATTATGATTGACGTGTAAAAGTGTTTGCACAAACCTACTTATATAAAAATAAAATCATTACATCATCATTATCATTTCATTTCATTTTATAGCTCGGAGGCGACTCACGCTATTCATCCCGATTCGATGCCTACTTTGACTTAATTATTATTTTGTTTGACGCTGCGATGATATTTTAGAAAAGTTCAAAAAGAAAGAAGATGAAGTAGTTATTTTATGAAAGTTCATTCGAAGTAACATAACTCTGAAACTTAGTCTTATATTAAACCCTTTTTTCTTCTTTTGGTAATCAAGTTATTACTAGCAGGTACTTAAAACAAAGAAAACAGCCTGTCATTGTCAAGAGTTTTCAAGTTCCACTTCCCCTATTTCTCTTTATACGATTTATACTAGAAAATAATCAATCAGTTTTGTAGTGAGTGCATTTGACCGTTCCGATATCGGCCCGTGATGGATGGTGGAATGCGCTGTATATTTCGAATATTAAAACTTTTGAAACACACCTGAGTATTTATTAATAGCGACGACGTTCTGAATCCAAGTAAAGAAAATAATAGATTTTTTATGTCTATAATAAGTTAGATTCGTTCAACTGCATGTAAGATATTAAAATAAATAGAGTCCGTTTAAACTTAGTCTCGCAGATGGATTGTCGATTCCGCTGTTTTACGTAACCGCTAGCTGTTTTACAAAACAGCACTGTTATGTAAAACAACTAAACAATGTTTAGCTGGATTGTCATTGCGTTACGTATAACTAAGTGGCTACTCAAATTTAGACGTAATGCAGAATGACTTATCTGCAGTCACAATAAGCGTTTGGTGTGGCTTCTGATACCGAATCGATCGCAACTAAGCTAGGGCACCTTGCTCAATTGATTTAGGTTAGGTTAGAACTGTGAACTGAACCAACCTACTTCCAAGTTGGTCGCAGTAACTTTGCTATTTATTAGTACTTTTAGGACTGATCTTCATAAAACTGTGATAACTTTTATTAAAATTGACCTTTTTAAATCACTGTTTTCACTTGAGTTAGGGTAAATTTTACTAACATTACAGAACTAAAATCTACAATCTGACG
Source organism: Tiliacea aurago (assembly GCA_948098905.1). NCBI lineage: Eukaryota > Metazoa > Arthropoda > Insecta > Lepidoptera > Noctuidae > Tiliacea > Tiliacea aurago. The sequence goes on along the minus strand of OX402579.1, from coordinate 3,355,288 downwards.
TTTCATTTCACGCAGTTTTACATAACCTCTAATCGTTGACCCGCTGCATTGATGAATGCAAAACGTTTATGCAATTCTGCGTGTTCAGTAATTATGGTAAATCGCTAAACTTTTACATAACGGAGCTGTTTTGTTAAACGGCTAGCGGTTATGTAAAACAGCGGATTTGACAATCCATTTGTGACATAAAATATATGGCGTAAAATGGTCCCTTAAGTCGTTAAAAATTTCTCTGACTGACAGGAAAATTACTTTTTAAGGAAATTGTGACCCAACGTCAAATATTTCGTTAAAGCCATTTCATACAACTGTCAACTACTGACAATTGTGATTTAAACAATCGGACAGTTTAAGTTGGCAGTCAATTTGGTTAATATTTAATCCTCTGTTGCATTTCATTATTGATCAAACGACATGATTGTTATTAACAATTAGAAAGGTACAAATAGTAACGTATAACTCATAATTTTATACATATAGGTAAGGAAGTATATTCGTACTAAATATAAAAACAGCAAATATAAACAAACTTTGGGATCAAATCCATCATAAAATAAAATTAATACGTCTTTTCCAGTGTGATTTTTTCTATATTTATAATCTTTCACTCATATAAACCTGTTATATAGCAATATTTAACAAACTATTTAATCCAATACTCAATATAATATCAATATAAATTTCTTGAAGACAACCTTTCGATTCTGAGGCTCGATGACAATAAATTGAGAACTGACTTAGAACAAGAACAACAACAAGGCGACGCGTATGCTCCAAACTTCCATTCCGTTTCGTTAAACTTCACGATTAAACTGATACAAGTAATAACATTTGAGGCAAATATCATACTTTTAAGTTTATATTTAGTACTAGCTGTCACCCATGTGGGTTTTTCTAGAATATTAGCCTATGTTACTGCTTATAACATTAGCTATCTGCCATTGAGAGTGCCGTCAAAATCAATCCAACCGTTTCGAAGATAGAAATTGTTTTTCAGAATAAGTACCGTATATACTTTCATATGCATTAACTAAATAAAGCTATTATTTTGACATTTGTGTAGATTTTATTGATTCTGATTTTGTATGGATCATAATACCGGAACTCAAGAACTGATTTTGATAGATGCTCTCGATTTGCAGGCTTATCTTAAAATATGAACACGTAAGTGCTTAATAGTTGAAACAGACAATAAATGTATTATGTACCTACCTTTAAAGATTTTATGTAAATCTACCTCTTGCGAAAAAACATCCTTTCATTTTGTATGTTTTTTAATTGCGGTTTTGATATAGGTATTAAGTAATTCAATTTGTTCTGTCATTAATAAAGTAGCTTCCTACAGTTTTTTTTCATCGACATAGTTAATTAGTTAGTCATCATGGTCTTGACCAAAACCACAAAGCCTTAATCCTAATTTACACGATATGAGTAAATTGCCTATGCCTTACAATTAGTTGCATCAACATTAAAAGTTGCAACTAAGCGGTGCACGTAATTTGTTGCTTCAATGTTATTATATGCCACAAGCAAGAATCATCCACACCATGTAAATCGGGCTTTACTATCTCGATTACTACATCGATTCCGTCCACGAAGTTTGTAATTTTTTCTAACCAATTTTATTTTATTGGCAAACTCTGACAGTAAAACGATTTTTCCACGAGTTCAGCAATAAATACGCTTTTCATAAACCGGGCAGATGGTACAGCAATAAAGATACAAGTGGGTACTAACGTCATATATCCACAAGAGTATACTGCAACGGTCTCATAAGCACTTCATTCACTCCGCCCGAGTTGACAAGCTCCAGTTTCATTCTGATCAATACCTACTGAACGTAATTAAAACTCCACCAAACTATTAAATAGTAAATGAAACTATTAATATTGCACGTCGAAATATTATTTTCTTTCATAATATTCAGAAGCATGTTTGAATATAGCGAATTCAATGGTTTCCTTTGCATTTTGCTTTTAATAGCAATACTATGAGTGTGTAGGTTCTGTACATTCACTTCTTTGTTTATGAATGTTTTATTAACATTTTTATTTGTACGAGGCTGTATAAGATAAATGTTTGTTAAAAGCTGACATAACGTTAAATCACTTTTTTGTTCCATTTTGGATAGCCACATATTTGAATATTTCATTTAACATTTGCGTATCAAAAACGAATCTAGGATTTTGAAGAAAATCGTCACTGTTTACGTCACAGTATCAGAGGTCCAAGTGTGCTATTTTTATAAATTCAGTAATTCCAACACGATCCCATTGTCATGCCATTGTCATTTTGCTAAAAGTTCGTAATCTGCTAAATTCATAATGATCGATCATTGGTCGGTCAATGTTCTCGTAATAATATAGAATTGTGTTATTATAATGGCATTGTCGTATTGCCATTATTATAAAACCCTTTCGTAGAAATGTCATTCATTTGTCATTATGTACGTGATTACCAATAAATGCAATTTAATTCAATGTAGTGTCAGTGGCCGACCATTGGAAAGTCATAATGACGCCATTATAATAGTAGATTATCAAACTTGTCAAAATCAACAATTATGAAATCAATGATTGACCATTCTGACACTATTGTAATAGCAGACTTGAGGCCCAGTCCAACGAAGTCGTGTACCTACCCGAAGGGAATAAAAATTGACTTTGTTATGAAAACAAACCCTTTTTCTCAATTCAATTCTAACTTTCCTAAAAAAAATAACACCAAAATTTTTCTTCTTCAACTTCTAGTTCTAATAAGGTCCTAGTTTTTCTACCAATATCAAGCTTAGCGAAAAAGTTATTCAGTATTCCTAGCAACCCGAAAGTACTAGAACCTTTATAATTTCGTTACGGCGGTGCGCGGTTTCTCCACATAACGTGACATAGTTAGCAAATCTTACCTATTCGAGGAATATAACCTATTTACCTGAGCATGACTGTAAATCTCAGAGAACAAAATTTAATGTGAGTATTATAAGAACTTAATGAAAGTTATAAAAGACTGTTGTTGAATTTTGTTGGGAAGGTTAACTTCTAAAGTGTTCTCTACTTTTTTTTTTTTTTTGGGTGGGAAATTATCAAATAACTTCTCCCGCTCTGGGCGGAGCGGGAGGGCGTGTCAGACTTTTACTGACTAAAACCCACCCGTATTCCTTCATTTGCCTGTGTGCCAGGGCCACGATATCCCTTTCGGACAAACTCGCAACCCTGGCAGGCATTGGCCCTAACGGACCCCGTCAGTTGCTGCTGACAACTCTTTGAGGCGCGCGTGGAATACAACGCGCCGTCGACCCGGGCCTGGTCCTTATCGGACGGTGAACTACCCATCGCTCACCGTCCGAAAGCCCGCGCCTACGGTGGCCGGAAATCGGCTTGCGACTCCCGACGCCCGGGGCGTCTCCTGCGGCGACTAGGGGCGCGAGGGCGCGACCCTTGCCTCTCCCTCACGCGTTCCGCCTCCTCCTTTGCAAGCATTACTGCTTCGCAGAAGGAGGTGACGGCCTCCCATGCACTCTCGCTCCGAACCATGGCCCGAACCAGGGCCGGACGCGAGAGATCGCCGCCGCCGATCGCCTCCGTGAGGACACGGCGGTGCTCCACCCAAGCCGGGCAGACCTCCACCGTATGCTCCACCGTGTCCTCCGGGCGATCCACACAGTGGTGACACCCGGGCGTTTCCTCCCGCTTTATCCTGAACAGGAACCTCCCGAAACAACCATGTCCGGTGAGGACCTGCGTCAGGCGGAAGGTGAGGACGCCGTGGCGCCTCTCTAACCACTCCTCAAAGAGGGGACTTATCGCCACAATTGTGGCGTGCCCAAAAGTGTTCCCTACTTGTAATACCTATTTAGTCATGCAGGCCAGGGACCGTACAACCCCGGTTACGAGTTAAGCCTTTGGAAGGGGTAACCCATTCAATTGGTTACCTTTATCATGATGTAACCCATTGAAAGGGTTATTACTAAAAACCCATTGAAAGGGTTAAATGATAACCCATTCAATGGGTTCTATACCTACTTGAAGCCCAGTAACATGAAAAAATCATAACATTATGTTATACCGATATCCGCCACGCACACGTAGCATGACCAATTCTATCTCTATTCTACTCAGGGACCATTTTGGTTACCATTTTAGAAAAACCCTATCGAAAACCATTTTGGTTACCCATTTAAAAATGGGTAACCAAAATGGTCCCTGGTGTAGTCACGAATATAGTCAGGTTTAGTTAAGACAGAAAAAAAACTTGGATGGTCGATTCTAACTTTTATCCTGCAAAGAAATAGCATAATAATCACGAATATGTTAAAACTACCTTATAATTATTATTTATTGAAATAAAACTTCTTTAGGCACGCTCGACTTGGGGAGTAAGCTGGTGAATGCATGACGAGAGCGTTACGGAAGTGACGGGAGCGTTACGGAAGTATAATTAGTATTAATATTGAAGTAAAGCTTCTTTACGCACGCTTGACTTGGGGAGTAAGCTGGTGAATGCCTGACGAGGGCGTTACAGAAAGAGGCTACGGATGTTGTTTAAATTTTAAACATGGAACACACCGCGTCACCGCCGCGGGCCGTTCCGCTTAAAAGGTATTTTTTTAAATTCACATTGGCTGTTTATACACTCACAAGACCGCAGCTTTTTTGAAGTAAAACTTCTTTTGCTAGCGAACGGTGATTTCTATTTTACTTCAGTCGTGTGTGTCTAAAGCACACACGTTTTTTTAGGGTTCCGTACCTTAACAGGAAAATACGGAACCCTTATAGGATCACTTCGTTGCCCGTCTGTCTGTCTGTCGGTCTGTCAAGATCCTTTTTCTCGGGAACGTGTCTAGGTAACAAATTTAAATTAATATCAAATAAGTATGTCTATGGTCTAATAGAGCTCTAAAAAATCAAGCTTCTAAGTCAACGTAATAAAAAAATACGGCAATTTATGCGACATTTTTGCGACACATTTCGATGCTCGCAAATAAATCAAAATAGGGTACTTCCCGTTGACCTAGAATCATGAATATTAGCAAGAAGCAAGGTCTTATAGCACAAGTATAGGAAAAAGCCCTAAAATTGTAAATTTGTAGTTTTATCACATAAAAAAAATCTCTTCAAATTTAGAGTGAGCAGGATCTTCTGGGTAACCTCACTCCATCGTCGACTTTGTCCCTGTCATCTCTGCCCTAGACTAAGGTCATGAGCAAACCTTAACCTAAATTAAAAAAAAAATGCTCAAGCTGTCACTTCCAAATTTCACACTTCCGTCTCTTTTCACAAAATCACTCCCACAGGAAGCGATAGGATGATTTGATCATCATCATTTCAGCCGAAAGACGTCCACTGCTGGACACAGGCCTCCCTCAAATGGGGGGGTTTGCCATAACCGCCACGTTTGGCAGGTGGGTTGGCGATCGCAGTATGGTGTTAAAATGCACAGAGTACGCTGCTGCCCATTCTTAGTAAGTCTCTTAGTCACCTTTTACTACACCCATGGGAAGAAATAGAGTGGTGCTATTATTTACGACCGGCACCACACGGAACTGATGGATGATTTGATGTTAGACATCAAAAAACATCCTGGCGAATAGATTTATGAATTATGAAGTCTGAAAACAATTGCATTTGTCGCTAACTTCAGTTGAAATTCAGTTCCATTGCTTACTGGGGGTTTGCTCCGAAGTGATAATCCGAAGTATCAGCCTAATGTTCGGCCGTTTCTTGACTTCCAAACTATCCTTTTCTGACTTTCGAGTCCATACCCGACTTCAAGTCACATTTTTGACTTTGACACATCTCTTTGACTGTCTCGTTTTTTTCTTTAGCTGAAGTCAGCCATAGTCAGCCGTTGTCAGGAAACCACCGAACATTCGGTCAATACTTCGTATTTATCTTCGGAGTAGACGCCCTGGACTCTTAATGCTGCTTGGCATTTGGCTAACAATGGATGCAGTCCGTTTATGTACACTCTAAGTTACACTAAAAATGCAAATGATATCCCCAAAAAGACGGCTTACTAACAAGCCTTTTTTTTTTCTAGATTAGCTCAAGTATTTTGCACTCGACCCGAAGAAAGTTAGTCTTTTACTTAAACAAGCGACCAGTATTTGTGTTACTTAACCGTTTCAAGTTAAAGAAATAAATAAATTTAACTTCAGAGTTCCCGGTACTTATGCTAACGAAATGTTTCTTATTGAATTTCGTCGCTAACCAAAAACTGCATGAACGCATGGAAGATAATTCGTCAACTGCTGACAACATGAATATGTGCAGTTTTTATTCTTTCAAACTTGTCTAGAGGCAATCGATGAGAACCTGAAAAAAAAACTGTTTTTTTTAGCGCAGCTACTAAGATAACTATAGTGAGAGCAGATTATGAAGAAATAACACATGGTCCATTGAATAGGCACTTGCCATTTATAAAGGGTCAAATTAAATCAGCTAACGAAACTCCGCAGACTTGATGGGTATCGATATCTAAACATGATAAAATAAAAAAAATATGATTTTTTTTTGGGTTAATGACCGCTGGTGGTGTTGTTATTTGAAGTGTGGATTGATAATATTTATTTTATCGTGTTGAGGTATCGATACCCATCATGTCTGTGAAGTTTACACTAAAAAAAACAGCTTTTTAAACTGATATTTTAAGTCGGTGGATGATTTCCACAAAAAAACATCCACAAATTATTTTTTTTTTATTTATTTTTTTTTTATTCATCATCATCATCGACGAAAAATAGTGCAATCAAAAAGGTACGCAAGTTTAGTATGCAATATATTAATCATTTTATAATCAAAGCCCAACAACACGAAGTAAAAAAAATAACAACATGGTACCAAGGGAACTTCAGTATGAGGCATTTATTTATTTATACTGGTACCTATCACAAGTTTAAGGCTAAGTACTCAATCAATCATTCTAACAGGTCCCACAGGTTTTCTTCAAGTTTTCCGTAAATTACTTCAATATTTGTTTTTCCTGTCCTTGAGAATATGCCTTGATGTATATCCTCGAAACCGGCAAGATCCTCACAGGCTTCTATTAAATGACTTACCAAGACTGGCTAAATATAATTAAGGCAGTTTAGCCATGTGTGTTCGAATTTATAATAAAATTCCAAGTGAACTTTAGATTTTATATTGTTTAAAAAAATATTACTCAAATGGTTAAACAACAATATTTTTTACAGCATGAAAGAATTTACTAAAGGGAAACATTTTGTAATGTAACCAATAATATTTTCATGCTATGATATAAGCAAAACATGTATGCTCTTTAATGTATTTTCATAACAACCTTATACACCATGTTTTATGCAAATAAATATTATTTATATTTCTTCTTCTGCTTTCCTTGGGTAGGCAAATTCTAATTATTGTATCCATGTTAATGTAAGTACCTTTAGTAACGTTTACTTAACTAGTCATGGTGATGTGGTACCTGAAATAACAATATGTAACAAATACCCTGTTGTTCCTTCTACCTACGTGTTAAGAATCGGTATACATACGTAATAAAGCAAGTCCTTTATAAAAAACTGTTCAACAAAAATAATAAAAATACATATATAATTAATAATATTTGTAATGTTTAACTGATTTCTAACCTCTTTCATTCTTTGATTTTGACTTCTCGACTAGCCAATACTTATTTTTTTTTAATTATTATTCCACCAATGTTGTGCTTGTAGTTAAATGTATACGCCCCTAAAAGGAACAACAGAGTTTTTGTTACATACTGTATAAATATATCAGACATTTGGAAAAATATCGTAGAGGCCGTTACCACTGGGCTACCACTGCACTGCTCCAACTCTGTTGGAGTAAGTCTACATCAAATTGTTAACTTATCAATTTATTGTGGCAATAATATTTTGTGCATTCAGATCGTTAGAGGGCTTTGCGAACAACTGAATAGTAAGGAATCTGAGGTTGAAGTTGTTTGACGGGGTGACGTCAATGTCTTATCTTGGAGTATCTATTCGACGGTAAGAACCTAGCATAAGAAGCTAGCATAGGCAGAAGCATCGAGACTGGTACTGTCAAAGATGCCCTATTATGGCCAACACGAAGTCGAAGCCGAAGTCGTGCATCATCCAATGATGGTAATGAAGACCCATTGAGAAGAATCATAGTCCTTGAAGCTTCTGGATCAAACTAAACAGCAATATAAAACAGCAATATTCACGAAGCATGTCCAAAAATACATTTTGAGCGCCATACAAAAATGTTGAAACCAACCAATCCATGTCATCTGATACTGCGGTATGTTCACATCTCGTTGGAAGTCAGCGCTTGTAACGCTTTAATAAAGCGTAATGATGACGCGACGCACGTTCAAACGAACTCAGCAGATTGAAAATATCCGACGTTCTGCGCGACAGAATGACTGATGCCATACGTACCCTATTATGCGTAGCTTTAATATACCTTTATTGCTTTCCTGCTAACCAGAACGAGTAACTTTTGACGTAAAAATATTGTGTACTTCGAATGTATTTTACCTTTTACCTGCTCATTTTAAGGTAGACATTTAATTTGATTGATGCCGCCTTCAAGGATATTTTTGAGTTTAAATTTCAGGTAATATTAAACCGGTAATTTGGAGTGAAAATGTTTTTCGTGGATCTTGAGTTCAAGACTAAAAGAAAGCTGACTACTTACTGATCCTCCCACGCAAGTTGTCGACTAAACAACGTAGGTAATCGTTAATAGACATTGTTTGGCCAGTCGCTTTATACACTTTCTTTTTTACTTTGATTTTAGCTGATCAAAATCTTAGAAAAAGCCTTAGATAATCTATTAATAGAAGATATCTATAATTTAACCAAGTCACATAACGTGTCGACGTTCCGTGTGGTGCCGGACGTAAAGAATAGCACTCCCCTATTTCTTCGCGTGGGTGTCGTAAAAGGCGAATAAGGGACTTACTAGTGAATGGGCAGCAGCGTTCTCTTTGCATTTTAACACCATACTGCGATCGCTAACCCGCCTGCCAAGCGTGGCGATTATGTCAACCCACCTTTGGGGGAGGCCTATGTCCAGCAGTGGACGTCTTTTGGCTGAAATGATGACTTATCGTGTCCCTCCGTTTGTCCGTTTAGCGCTTCTTTAGAACACAATAGATCTTGTTACGGTTTTCACCATTATTATATGCTTTCATTTCGGAAGGTTTATATTATTATACAGGGTTAATATAAATTAGCTAGCAAAACTCGGCAGACGTTATAATGAAAATACGACAAAATAAAAATTTAAAATATTTACTAAAAAAAAATCTGGGGCGTCGGCCTCTAATTGTGTTATCATTTGAAGTATGAGTTGAGAAAATCAGTTATTTCTTTGTTTTATAGTGTAAAGATATCGATACCCAATACGTCTGTGAAGATAATACAAAAAAAAAAATATTTTGAAGTAAAACTTCTTTACGCACGCTTGTCTTGGGGATTAAGCTGCTGAATGCGTGACGAGAGCGTTACGAAAGCGAGCGAACGGAAGTTGAGAGGGAGATATAAGTTAGTGAAGATAGAAAGAGAGAGAGTTACGTTTCGTATATTACTGTAGGGGCAAGAGAGAGGTGCGAGGACACATTTTATTTCTCTCTTTCTTTAATAGCCAGTTGCGTTTCGTATATCTAAGACACAGTGCAGGCCTATTGTTGTAAGTAAGTAATTAAGTGTATTTAGTATTACTATTTGTAAGTTTTACTTCAGTCCTGTGGTCTAAAGCACACTCGTTTTTAGGGTTTTGTACCCAAAGGGTAAAATGGGAACCCTATTACTAAGCCTCCACCGTCTGTCTGTCTGTCTGTCAGTCTGTCACCAGGCTGTATCTCATGAACCGTGACAGTTAGACAGTTGAAATTTTCACAGATGATGTTTTTTTGTTGCCACTATAACAAGAAATACTAAAAAACAGAATAATATAAATATTTAAGGGGGCTACCATACAACAAACGTGATTGTTTTGCTAATTTTTGCTCAATATTGATAACGGCAACAGGTAGACGATTGAAATAATCTTTAGTTATGTAGTCCCTTTAAAAATAAATAATCAAATTAAAATAAAACAAATAATTAAGGGGGCTCCCATACAAAAAACGTGATTTTTTTCCATTTCGTGCGTGAATCCGACTCGCACTTGGTCGTTTTTTTTTATTTTAACAGATATTTCAAGTGTACACTATCTACGGTTGCAGACCCAAAAAAAAAACATCAAAAATAATGTATTTTTTGTTTTATCATGATTAGATAATCGATACCTATCGATGTCTCCGCATCAATAGATAACTTGTGCCCATGTGAAGTAGCGACGGTTCACTAAGATAAGATAAGATATTTATTTCGCAAATATGGGTACAAAAACACGGTGACATAAAAAATATAATTAACAACAGCCATATTTAGCCAGAAGGCATGCAAAAGTACAAAAAGAATACAATAGAGATGGCAAGTACCTACATAATAATAAAGTTATACAATGTCAATTATTATAATTTAATTATGATTGAATTATGAAGTACTTCAATAGTTATTTATATAATACATAATTCTTCTGCAGTCGAAATAAAAATTAAATGTCTATTATTATGTCTATATTTTCTAATTTGTAAACATTATTAAAAGCAGGTCAGTAATCAAGTACCACTGTAATGTCATCTTGTGAGGTTTGAAATAAACGACCGAGTAATTACACAGTGCACAGTTAAAATGAGGAACGAAATCACCACGACATGCTCTATTCTCTCATATTTCATGACGACACTTCTAGCATCAAGCCTTCACTATGCCAGCCAACTTTATACCAAAGCTCAACCCACTAGAAAAATCTTGAAAGAAAAAAAAATCTTCTAATTTAATTTCGTTTCTAATTTCACCCATAGTGACGGAATTCCAAGCTAAATAAAAAACCGGTCAAGAGCTAGTCGGACACGCTCACCGAGGGTTCCGTACGAATATATGATGTTGATGATTTCTGAAAAACTGTGCTATTTAGAGACATCGTTTTATTTTTCCTGTAATCTTTACATAAACTTCTATTATATAGAATAATTTCAGATTTTTATCCCTGCAAACTTCGGAGATAAAGGAGGAACGGTATTTTTTTTACATTTTTCATCAAAAGTCGGAAACTGTGCTGCCTAAAAAAAATAAAAAAATGTTTGAGAATGTGCAAACAGCGTTCTTTAATATGACACCCCACATGCCCTAGTAGCCCCACTTCTCAATTTTAAGACCCCCTTTCAGTCCCTTTTGCAAAAAAGATATATATTTTTTTTAATTTCTTTCTTACTTGCAAAATAGTTGGGCAAACGTCATCTAAAACATTTCTAAATATCAAGTTGATAGCATTAGTAGTTCTTGAGATATCCAGGTGTGACAGACAGACAGACTTAGTCTCACCATAAGGGTTCCTTTTTACCATTTTGGTTCGGAACCCTAAAAAAGAGAAATCTTATATATTTTTTTATTCATAAAAAGTCATTTACGATGAGTTTTTGAAGCAATAAAATTAATTCACTAAGAGTCCTCTTTGATTCTCAAGTTTCGTAGGCAGGTACTGACAAATTATTTTTCGAGAGCGGACGAAATCTTGGAAGTACTTTGCGTTTGTTTAAGTAGAATATTATTGTTGCTTAATTTAAAAATATATTATGGGTTTCTTTGATATATTAAGTAGCCAACCTTATTTTACTGGTACTGTGGTGAATAACATTTTCAAGCATAGAAAATAAAAATTTGAAGAGAGAAAATGAAATTTTTGAAGTATTGCAATTTTACTTTGTAAATTAAATGATAAGATCACTTGAGAAATCAAATTATTATCTTATTAGTTCTTGGAAGTCTTAACATTTATTTTTATTTAATAGTTTTGAGTATATATTATTAGCTCATTGGAACGAAGTTCTTTAACGCAGCTTGCTTTTGGAGTTGACTGGTAGCAACCGTCACGTAAGGAAAAATCGTTATGCCCCCTCCATGTGATTATTTCTCTCTTTCTGTCTCTTTCTATTATATACGAGTATGTGTGTGCGTGCGAGAATTGCGTTAGGAACTCTTCGTTCCTGACGGGGGTCCCCCGACCGCACATGTTTGTTTTTAGTCTAAACTGCAAAGGAGAACGTTGTCGTTGTAGTTATCGAGTATATGCAAAACAAGGCTTAAAAAAACTAAGACTTGACTGTAGATCCTGTAGACCATTTTCAATTTTGTTAAGTACCTGGTACTTTCTGGTTCCTGGTCCTCTCATACCTATTAACACTGTGATTTGAAAACATTGTAAAAGCCGTTTTTTTTCAAAAGAGTAACCGTGCAGTTTCTTGCCCGCTCTTCTCCATAGGAAACGACTAATTGGAACCGTGCACCTAGCTTCTGACGTCAGAAGCTAGGTGCTGTATGTGAAATGAAAATATTTTTGATTTTGATAAGTTTTGTTAGAGCTAACATTCTTGCATTTTGCCTTGATTTTAATAACTATACACACACAACACACATACAAAATATACCTACACATATACAATAACCGTATACATACTAATGTAGGTACACCTCTACCTAACCCTTCGTGAAATTACAGGCATGATCTTATGTTATTTGTTTAATAAATTTCTTGTATTCGCTTCTTAATAATAAATTTATTGCAGTGTTGCTCAATATAGCACAATGTTTTATGAAAAATCCTAACCTAGTCATATTAATAAGAAATTAACACAATTCTAAGCATATTCCAACAAATATTCATAAATTCATTAAATTCAAGGGCACAAACAAAATAAAACCCAATATGATAAAAAAACACAAAACAAAAGACTATATTACTTTCATGAAAAAATCAGAAACAAAGTGCACCCCTTTTCACAGGACAAACACGTTGAATGTCTTCATTATTCCACATCGTACTATGGTCACTGCCACGCCAGTTTTAATATTTAAGGATTTATGGTCCCACAGGCGACATTCATTTCGCCATCTCTTTACACTTGAGTCCACATAAAATAATGTTATGGAAAATTTTCGCAGAAAACTGTTTTTAATGAGTTGAAATATTCTATTTGTTGAATGAGTGTAGAATGCTGGCGTAAGAGTGTTTTAGAAGTCATTGTTTGGTTTGAAAGTTATATTAGTTTTTCTTAATTACCGGTCAAATACTTAACCAAGTCAAATTTTAAGTACATTGTCAACAAAAAAAAACAGCCTCGTTGGTCTAGTAGTCGCAAGTGCTACAGCTTAGCATGAGGCCGTGAGTTCGATTCCCAGGTCGGGCAAAGTGTTATTTATGTAAGCAGAAATTTATCTGTAGCAGCCAGCAATCCAAACTGGATTTGAGCTTGGATGATGGCAGTAGAACCTATTGCCATTAACCGGGCACAAATCCAAAGAACTTTTCGCCCCTTATTTCATGGGATTTAAACATAACTGGCGAACTAGGGGTGTACTAAAGGTACAGCCTCTGCCTGACTCTTCAGGGATTCCAGGTGTGATATTATGATATGTTAGAGAAATAAAATATCTACAAACTCAAAATCATAATTTTCCTACTACACATAATATTCCAATAAACCTGTATTCGCTGTAGGTGACAATATTTTGCAGAATTTCGCAGGTTGTAATTCAAACGCTTAGCATGGAAATTCGTATAAAGAGAACAGATTATTATGTATGCGCACACCGCTAATTAGAATTCCAAGCGGAAACCGACACAAGGATTTGATGCAATAGCACAGTTCGTATCGCCATCGCGTGAACAATAATACCAGTTTTGAATAAGAACTTTATCACTACCTGAAAGTACGACATGATAAATTAATTTTGCTGACAGGTGTCCAGTCAAAATAAAAATACGGAATATCTGGATTTCTTTTCACGGAATTAGACGTGTAGGTATGTCTTATTTTGTATAACGTTGTTTGCAATATGATTTGAATTAAATGTAATAGGTAATAATTATATTAAATTTTGTGCTTATGTTATTTTTTACTAACATTACAAATAATAATTCCGCTGTGTCCATAATTTTGGCTTACACTACACAAAAGTATATAGTGTAGTTACCTGCGAAGCTACCCAAGTAGCATCCCTTAGAGGGTAATACAACATTTTGGGGAGTATATTAAATGTGACCCTAACTGACCTCCGGCATTGTATGAGAAGATTCATCCCCTTAGAGCCATCCTCTTATTTACCCTTCTGTTTACTTTTCGTCACTATAATATGCTTCGAGGATCTCTGTGAAAAAAGTCTTTGATTTTCTACATTTGCATTCATGAATAACTTAGATACTATTTTATGCATGTGATTTTTTATTAATGTTGCTCGGATTTGTATCGTTCTCTTTACTGTCTGATACATTTTATTTGTTTAAAAATATTGTCTTTTATTATTGGGGACTATACTCTGGTCAAACACAATCTGCCTTATTATAAAACAAGATTTATATTTTGACACGGCTTAAACCATGGAGCCTGTTTTTGTAATAAGAACGTAACCGTGATTGAAATACCGTTCTTTATACAAAACTGAAAACTTAGTTCGGTACTAAGTTGTCAGTTTTGTATTAGGAACTGCACCTTAGACGGAATAAAGTTCGAAATTCAATAATGGCTCCATGGTAAAACTTGGGTCTTAAGATAAACCTTGTTTTGTAATAAGGACCGTAATCTTCAGTGTCGTACACTGTTTGCTCAACAGTCCTACGGTCATATCTACTTTAATATCATCCAAGTATTCAAATGAAGATCTTGACTACAAAAAAAAAACCGGCCAAGTGCGTGTCGGACCACGCATAATGAAGGGTTCCGTAGTTGGGATGAATTTATCCCAAGAACAAACTTAACATTGTAGTTGGAAAACATGATCCCCATACATTCTAACTGCAAATGTAAGTTTGTACGCACAATATTGAGTGATTTACCATGTTATTTTAAGATCACAGACTTCTTATAAATTTTCCTGTAATCTATAAGTAAAGAACTATTTTCTATATTTTTATCATAATTTTAGGCGTAGTAGTTTCGGAGATAAGGGGGGGGAATGGTAATTTTTTTCTTAATTAATTTTAAAGTATGTATTAAAATTATTAAAAAAAAATATATACAATCCTTAAAACAAGATGATACTTATTTAATATCTCACAGAATACAGTCATCAAAACTTTTTTTTTAAATTTTCTAATTTGCCTCCCAAAAGTGACCTCCATATTAAAGATTTATTTATTTACGTAACACGTCCGTGTTTGGGTCACAAAAATTCATATGTGTACCAAATTTCAATTCAATCGGTTCAGTAGATTCAGAGCAAATCAGCTGTGACAAACGGACAAACAGACATACAGACACACGAGTGATCCTATAAGGGTTCCTTTTGTCCTTTTGAGGTACGGAACCCTAAAAAGAAAGAACAAGTAATGGCAAACACTTCATAGACAGTCAAATGAATACCGGTGTCTATGATTTGTGAAATAATACTAAATGAGGACCAAAAACTCGTGAGAGAAACCTAAATTCTTGGGTGTACACATAAATGTCTCATTAACTGCAAAAAGAAACTAGCCGCCATAGACTCATCTTTATCATTTGCGTGATATGCGTTAAAACACTCAGACAAGAAATTGAGATTAAACAGTTAAAATCGTGTACCTATAATGTGTGTATAAATTAGGATAACATACAATTTTGGGGAAACAGCTATGATAACTGACTGCTTTTATTCTTCAGAAAAGGTCCATACGTAACCATTATCCGTATTTCACACAGAGAGAGCTGTCGTCCCCATTTTTTACTTTTAAACATCTTTACAGTACCTAGTCTCTACGTTCTGACATTCTTGACTAATCTATAAAAGTGCATACATGAATATGAGACGGATGAGGAAAGACTAGTCAGGGAGAGCACACGTAGGAAGGATTTGAGAAATAGGATAAGTCCTCACTTCAATTGTGTAAAGCACAGTTCACATTATGAAGCAGTGCAAATATTCAACAAGCTACCATTACACTTGAAAAGCTTGATTTATACATCTGCATTTAAAACAAAACTTCAAGCATTCCTACTAGCTAAGCGTCTTTACTCCGTTGACGACATGTATTATTATGAGCATTTTCTCCTGTAAACTGTATGTTACTAGAGCCGAACGAGAATAATTGTAAAGTAGTTGTTTTATGTATGGTGACATGTATTATTTTATTCATAATTACATTTTTGGCATTGGAATAATCGATCACAGACCTCGTTGCAATTACTTTTTTCAAAAATATTCAATGTAAAATTTTGACTTCGCTACGATTTTATTATATGTACTTATAGATTAAGTAGATATTGATTATTTGAGTTGACATCAAACTTTTTTTATTTGGTTAGAATTTTTAAAGGATTTCTATCCTTGATTTTTGTTATAGTTGATATAATGATGTAGTTTTTTTATTTTTATTACGATGTTAATTTTGAAGATGCTACTCGTATGTTGTTATTTTTTTTGTATTACGAATGTTTTTTTTTAAATTATTTATTTTATTATACTTATACCTACTTAGAACGTGTTTAAACACAATATAAATTGTTTAAGAATAAAAAAATATTAAATTTAATTGTATTTCGGTTTTTTGTCACCACCTTCCGAATTAAAATTATTTTTCACCATGTAGTGTTTTTTTTTGGAAGACCGTTGCTTTTTTTGTAAAATGTTTTTAATTTTCACTCTTTAGTTGTGATAGCTACACCACACAAATTCGAATAATTACCACAACCTGCTATGCCTGCTGCTATAATAAATAATAGTGACAGGAATAACTTCCTGTCACTATTATTTATTATAGCAGCAGGCATAGATCATCACTAAGTGAGCAAAATACGTATTATTGAAGCTAACTCAAAAATTATCCAAGCAAAGTTAATAAAATTTATATGGGACCACCGCACAAGTTTCTTGTACAAAACTAAAAATAATTTCTAAAATCAGTCCACAATTTACAAAAATATCATCCTACTAATATTATAAATGCGAAAGTTTGTAAGTATGGATGGATGAATGTATGTACTCTTTCACGTAAAAACGGCTAAACCAATTTTGATAAAATTTTGTATCGAGGTAGCTGACACCCTGGATTAACATATAGGCTACTTTTTATCCCTATATTCCCAAGGAATCAAGACTTACGCAGGTGAAACCGCGGGGCGCAGGTAGTTGAATATAAATAAAAAAATACATACAGATGAACATAGAACGTCTTCGTTTTTTTGAAGTCGGTTAACAATAACACCCACAATTTAAATCTATAAGTTTGAGCAACCGATTTAGAAAAACCAGCGACAAACTCAAAACTGATTGAAAGACTCCACAGGGGACCTGAACATGCTTTGAAAAGAATTACATAAGACACAAACGAAAGGATAGATTCAAAATGGGATGTGAGGTAACGAAATAGACGTTGATTGACAAGGGTAGTACTAGTAGGTACTGTTAGGGGATGTAACATTAATTGAACAGATTCCGATGATGAATAAAGAATGAGAGACGGCCACGGGGTTGGAACTACACCTAAATATGGTCTGTGAGCCTGGGATGTAGTGCGACCATTTCGGCTTAATTTGAATTAATTCTTAGGAGAATTACGAGTACTTATAATAGGTCATCGACACTACCATCTGCTTATTCAGGGTAAATAACGCTTATCATATTTATTGCCTGGAAATTGTTGTGATTTTGGCAAAGTTTGGAATGACGACAAATTTGCATTTTTTTTTTCCACAACGGGATAAAGAAAGAAAGACAGAAAGAAAAATTGTTTATTCTGCACAATCTTACATTTTTGTAAAGTGTGTCTTTACAAAAATAAAATAAAAATTGACAAAATACACGCTCTAATGACTCTAATACAAAGCAGGAAATTACAATCATATTTAAAGACTGTAAAAACTATCTAGAAATAAAAAGAAGAAAAAAAAAAAAGCAAGAAACCGGTATTCAAAACCTTAACCCCCTTATTACAAAACAAGGTTTATCTTCAGACACAGGTTTAAAACATGGAGCCATTATTGCATTTCGAACTTTATTCCGACTATGGTAAAGTTCCTAAACAACAAACTGACAATTTAGTACCGAACTAAGTTTTCAGTTTTGTATAAAGAACGGTATTTCAATCACAGGTACGTTCTTATTACAAAAACTGGCTGCATGGTTTAAGCCTTGTCAAAATATAAATCTTGTTCTGTAATAAGGTGGTAAAAGTTTGACAATGTTGTCCATTGCTTGATGTCAGGGTCAGGGCTTATCAAGTCAGGCCAAAGACAATACACATTACGAGTTGAGATTTCGTTTCGAGTTCGAGTTGGGATCGTGTTGGCCTTCGTCTCACGTGATGGTAAGTGGTGATCAGGCTGAGGATAGAAGCGAGCACTACCCAGAATCCTTTTGCAGTTAGAGGTAAGGTAGCCGGTTCCTCTGTGGTTGAGCTCAACCAAAGAGGAACTGTTATCTTACCTCTTACTGCCAAAACATAACAATGCTGTTAACATAGTTGTTATGGCGACAGACTTAGATAATATGGTGGTAGCTAACCAAGTGGACTTAGAACAAGCCCTACCATCAACCAAACCGAGCAGAAAATTTTGCTCCTCCTGGGAATCGAACCCGAGACCTCTGGGTCTGAGACAGGTGGTCTTGTCGCTAGACCACAGGGGCGGTTAATCAAACAGCGGGGCGAGCACGGCCTACTGTGACATGACTTGAGTCACACAGTTTATCACAGTTTAAGCGATAACACCGTTTTGTCTTAAAATGCTAGTACAAATTGACAAGACTTAATTTATCATGTCTTGTCACAAACGTCTTGGCACGCCCGTGATCGGCCCGCTGAACTGGACAAATCAAGTTATATTTTACACAGAAATAACTATACTAAGTACAACGGCATGGAATAATTCTCTTATAAGTCGTGCTAACATTATAGAAGCAAATTATAATGTAGACTTAATTACAGAAATGGCTTGTAGATATACAGCATAATGAGAAAGGTGTGTTCAAATTTAAGGATGTTGTACAGACCAGGAAACTGAAGAACTTTCTTCATGAGACCAACATCGTAATCGGGAAAAAAATTATCAACTGTCCCATACAAAATTTCAATACCTTATCGACCCAAATGTATGGGACGGCTAATTATTTTTCACTTACCAATTCAATTTATACATAAACAATTTACATTGTGTTTGAGCTCATTCTAAGTTTATAATAAAAAATAATAAAAAAATTATAAAACCGGCCAAGTGCGTGTCGGACCACGCACAATTAAGGGTTCCGTAGTTAGGATGAATTTATCCCAAAAACAAACTTAACATTGTGATATAAACACACATACATACACACACACACACATTGTGGTATTGTGATATTGTGTGGTTTATGTTTGCAATAAAATTATTTAATATGGTTTGATTATTTATACGTCACGGTCAATTCTCCAACTGCAAATGTAAGTTTGTAATCGTAAAAAAAAACATTTGTTTATGTGATAAACTACAAATTAACGATTTTCGGATTTTTCCTTTACTTGTGCTGCCTTGCTTCTTGCCTCATGATTCTAGTTCAATGGGAAGTACCATATAGGTTTTGATTTATTTGCGAGTATCAAAATATGTTGCATAAATCGCCGTATTTTATTATTGTGCTGACTTAGAAGCTTAGTTTTTTTTGGAGCTCCAAGAGACCATAGACCTACGTATTTGATATTAATTTCAACTGGATACCTCCAAGCGTTCCTGAGAAAAAGGGTCTTGACAGACTGACAGACAGACAGACAGATAGACAGACAGACGGTCAATGAAATGATCCTATAGGGGCTCCGTTTTTTTCCTTTAGAGTTACGGAAAACCCTAAAAATTAACAGTATAGCTCCCATCATCATCAAAATTAACATCATGATAAAAAAAAACAAGATTATTCGATGTTAACTCACTAAAATTAAGAATGAAATCATTGAGGCTGAAGCCATGCGACCAGATGCCTGCGAAATTATGTGGGCGGTGTTTGCAGCATTCACTAAATAGCGGTAACGCGTGTCATCATCACTGTTGGCAACTAGAAAATGGTAAATTTGTGTTGGATTAAAATAATACTTTTTAGCCCATTTTGTAAAATCTAAAACGATAAATAAACATGATCACCTATAAATTATATCAAACATAGAAATAAATTAATGACACGGCAATATATATAAATTTTGTAACAATCGTTTGAAGGTGTATTGCGTGTGTTACAGATAATATGAACTTGTACAAAAAATTAATTGCACATTGTTGATTACAATATCATTTTATTTAACCAGTATTAAATTAATTCATTTAACTCATTTGAACGTTTAACAGAGATATGGGGAGTATTGTATTTTTTTAAGAATATCAAATAACTGCTACTACATAACTTTCATAGTCATAAAAAACATTGTCATATTATTATGGTTTTACTTTCATATAAGTGTAGTTTCTAAATTTATTTTATCTTCTAACATAGCACAAAAGTTTGCCTTAACTTATTTGGTGTTTATTACTTTGTATGTTTAAGCTTGTACAGCTGGTCGATAAAAGAACCTACGGCATTTGACATCGCTGTCGAACTACAAATAAATAAAACTTTTAATTTATTTTGGCCTGTCTGTACTGGTACAAAAACATCCATCGCGGGAGCTAGAATTTCATTTACGACGGAAAGCTAGTTGCTGGGGAAGGTAGGGGAGTTTGATTACTGCATTTTCACAATGGAGAGCAGCCGGAGAGTGATCCCACTCATTGTGTTATACAGCTGCAATAAAATAATATAATAACTGTTTTCATTACTAAATACCTATTACTTACATATTTGTCTGTGACACTGTGTAAGGCAATTATGTTATAATGTATTTACTGGCTATTGACACCAACTGTGCTAGTTAACACATTCTTACTTACTATTTCGTAATGATATAGTGTAATGAGACATTTGTTGAACATTTTTATATGTAGGTTTTTGTATGTTGATCTGCTTTTCAATAGTAAATTGGATTACCGTTTACTATGTATGTAAATTATTGTAGGTTCTGAATTATTATAATATCCTTTATTGGTGTTATATTATTATGATTGTTTTTAGTGTTTTGTTATTCTTACATGTTTAATTATACAAATTGTGTGTGAAGTGTTTATTAGTTGAACTGCGCTATGTTCACAGTAAGAATGCGAATGCCTTTTACTTTTAGCATGAGAGACAAGAGTGTAAGTTGTATGGACACTTTTTGATTAAAAACTATTTTGATGGGTAACTTTTCTATGTGGAGAGTAATATTGTATGTTTGTCCGAAATCGATTAATTTAACATCGCCGGTGGTAATTGCTTTTAGTTTCAATATACGAATAAATTACAACTGGGTAATACTAAGTAACAATAACTATGGCGCATAGAATTTATATAATTTTAAATAGCGCACGAGATTTTTATCCCAGTATCTTTTAAGGTAATACCAGGTTTGTTTTATCATTATTTTAATTCAAGTTAAGTTATAAATAATAAAAATTCAAGTGAAATTTGTTTTAAAATAGCTTAAAAACAAGTTATTTACAACACTAATTTGTGACAAGCGTCAGTAAAATAACTAAATTGCATGTATTTATATTACATTTTTGTTAAACCAACACGGCACTGTTTTATAAAAACATAACAAAATCTATAAATATATTATAATGTGTTGTCATTTGAAATGTGATTTATAAGTACCTAGAAATAAATTACTGATCACTCCATAGTGTTTATATTTAATTTCTAATGCATAAACGATAAATAGTTTACCTACTTATGATCCATATAATCAAGTATAGTGTTTTAAGTTACTGTTACATTTGGGTTTGTATATAGATACGTTATTATTATTTTGGTTTGTATATTACCATAAAGCCGCAACTATGAAAAGTTGATAATAAATTCAAAAGTGATGGAGACATGTATAAAATTAAGGTAAATAACTATGTATCATACACATAATATAGTATTTAGTAAATTACTCAAATATATATATATATTTAAAAAAAACTCTCACACGTTGTCTACATTTCTTTGTCTACTTTCCTATCGTAGGTATGCTGGAAGAGATTTCTTTATAAATAAGCAACACCTTTTTACGTATTTTTCTGTTGCTTTCTTCTTGTTTGTTTATGTGTGTACATAAACAGTTAAATAAATAAGTATATTATAATTAGTTTTTTTAATATTATAATTAGTAATTAATATATTAAAAGTTCAAGTACCTTTCTGACACAAATGATGTATTGATTTTATTCGACAGAGTGATAAACACCAGGCTTGCAATTCTACACAATGACTTCCTATGTACACAGATAGCTCCTACACCAAATTTAATGGCAGTATTACCAGTTAGCTTGCAGCCTGCAAAAGCAATTACATTGCGATGTATAGGTACGCTGGGCTGAGCAGCATTCCAGGCGTTTCTGAGGCGAATGCAGTTTCAACCGCATAGGTAGGTATATCAATATTGGTGGGACTAAATACTGAGTGATATTTCACGAATTATTATACTGACATATTAGTTTATTGCTGATTGAGAGGTTGGGATTGATGTGCTGTTGGTGTACTATGTGGATTGTTGGGTGAATTTAGAGGCAGAGAGTTTTATGGAGTTCATGACAAATAAACGAATAAAAAACCGGCCAAGTGCGAGTCGGACTCGCGCACGAAGCGTTCCGTACCATTATCTACAATAACGGCAAAAAAATCACGTTTGTTGTATCGGAGCCCCCATTAAATATTTGTTTTATTTGAATGTAAATATTTATTTTTAAAGTGAATATACAACGAAATATTCTGTGAATATTTCAAGCGTCTACCTGTTGCCGTTATCAATATAAAGCAAAAACGAGCAAAAAAATCACGTTTGTTGTATGGGAGCACCCTTAAATATACAGGGTGTTTGGTGCATCGTGTGCCAAATTAAAATGGTCGACTGAAGGGGTCATTCGCTAGCCTTTCAGACCCCTTAACACCCCTCATGCTCTGTGGATTTTTTTTATCGACTTTTTATTGTTTTCCAAAAAAAAAGATCCAAATTTTACATTCAAATACAGATTTAAAAAAAATATAAGGCGTAGACTCTGAATTTTAATTTTATTTCGATGTGTATTGTTTAAGAATACTTTTAAATACAAAATTAGTGATATTAGTCACCTAGTTTTTTTTTAAATTCACTCGCAAGGGTAAAACTTAAATTAAAGCTGTACATGTTACAGCTATTTATAAGGCTACAAAAAAAAAACCAAAAGCGACCGGGATCTTCCAACTCCCTCATTAATTCTCCAGTCTATCCTCTTTCTAATGATGTGCCACATGCCATAAAAGTATTTTAACAACTTTGTGAATTCGTTAGAATTGTGAATCAAGTCACATAAAACTACATTCCAAATTCTAATGAAAAAATATTTATTGCGGAACTGTTACTTGAGAAAGAGGTAAAATTTGTTTTCTCACTCTTTCACAGTAAAATATATCTTCTATCTCTTTCTTGCATACCTTAAATCGGTTTGAACAAATCGCGCCGCCCGACCCGCCATTTTTTTAGTCGAGACATGACTGCCTCTGCTACCTAACGTGTGTGCTAGTTCACCATACTCCGCGATTCTTTTATTACTTTGTTATCGTTAAGTTTTGCTGGTTCTTGTTACATTTGTTTAATTTTTGTTGTTATTGTTACACTTTGAGTTTTTTGTTATTGCAATGGCGACATTCTCTAACGAAGAATATGCGGACATCATGATGGCTTACGGAGCCGCTAATGGCGTCGCTCGTGCAGCGCAACGACTTTACCAGGAACGCTTTCCTGGTAGACGATTACCTGGCCGCAGAGTCTTCCAAGACACATACCGACGCATACGCGAGACTGGCAGTGTTACTTTTAATGAACCAAGGGGCCATATTGTGCGACATAATGTTGAAGTAGACGAGAGAATACTGGCACTCTTTGAGGAAGACCCTACAAGAAGCATTAGAAATGTGGCATCACATCTTGATATTTCAATATGGAAAGTGTGGAAAGTACTTCGTCAAAACAAAAAGCATCCATTCCACTACACTCCGGTGCAAGGTACGTAATTTTAA
The DNA here is from genome assembly GCA_948098905.1 of Tiliacea aurago. Lineage (NCBI taxonomy): Eukaryota > Metazoa > Arthropoda > Insecta > Lepidoptera > Noctuidae > Tiliacea > Tiliacea aurago. The sequence goes on along the minus strand of OX402579.1, from coordinate 3,331,164 downwards.
ACTAACTTTAAACCCGTGCAAGCTTTGTTTGACCTTGCCTTTGTTTAGCAGGTAATGGGTATGGTATGGCGTCACTTCCAGGTAGTGAATCTATTAGCACGAACAGCGGGTCCTTTCTTGTGCAATTACTTATTGCCCAAGAGAAATTTAAAAGAGTTTTTTGTTTGTTGCAGGTCTTGAGGGTGGCGACTTTGAGAGACGAGTGGCTTTTTGTCGGTTTCTTTTACACACGGATGTGGATGATCCTGATTTTTTAAAAATAATACTGTGGACGGATGAATCCAAATTTACCAAGGATGGGATCCTCAATTTACACAATTTGCACCACTGGACAACGAAAACGCAAAACCCACGTGTTAAAAGACAGAAATCTTCTCAAAGAAGGTTTAGTGTAAACGTTTGGGCAGGAGTGATTGGGAATCAGGTAATTGGACCGCGTTACCTGCCCGATAATCTCAATGGCGAAGACTACAAAATGGAATTCCTACAAAATGACCTGCCCGAATTAGTGACCGATGTGCCCGTATTTAATGAACGTGTGCCCATTGTATTTCAAAATGACGGCTGTCCCGCGCATTGGCGATTGACTGTGAGGGAATATCTCGACAATGTGTTCCCCAATGCATGGATTGGACGCGATGGCCCTATTCCATGGCCGCCACGTTCCCCAGATCTAACTCCGTTAGACTTTTATGTCTGGGGACGTGCCAAAGAGTTGGTATATGCCACGGAGGTTCCAACTAGGGAGGTATTAGTCCAACGCATAGAAGCGGCATTCAATACTATTAAGGAGGAAATACGACTTCGTACAACAACTGTTGAAATACGAAACAGGTGTCGGGCCTGCATTCGCAACAGAGGCCAACAATTTGAGCAAGATTTGTAACAATGATTAAATAAATGTTAAAAATGCAATTTTGTTTTTTTATTTCAAGTAAATCCCACGAAAGCTACAGATATGAGACACGAATTTACCTAACCATAAGAATGAGAAACGAAATTAAAAGGAAGACTATCACAGTGTTGTCTTGTGTGATAGTCTTCCTTTTAATTTCGTTATACATATAACGAAATTAAAAGGAAGACTATCACAGCTAAGAAGGCTTTACAAGTTAATACTCATTAACTTGTAAAGCCTTCTACCTAGTTGACAAACTTACATTTGCAGTTGGAGAATTGACCGTGACATAGATCGAAGAAATTGACATGCTCTTTTATTTATAAATTAAATGTATGTAATGTAATAATGATTTTCATTATGATGTTTGTGTTGAATATTTTGGACCTAGCTACGTTGACATTATATTATTATGTTTTTTTTATTATTGGTAATTGAATATTTGACAATTTTGTATGTAACTCCCATCTATTTATATATTAATTAATTATGTAATCAATCAATTTAATTTTGTTTATTTATTTATGTCAGCATTGTCAAAATTGAAAAAGAATCAGTTTTATGATACCTATATTTAGAAGTGAAAATCAAAAAATCGTAAATAACTTGGTATGCGAATAACCCAATCCTTTATTCGTTGTTAAGGTGAAAGCGTCAGGGTAGCCCGCAAAATTCTAATTTTATTACGTGTTTTGCAATTTGCAGGTAAGTTTACCTTAGCGCAACCACCTTAAGGCGACGATAACCGACTTTTAATGATTTTATACTGAAGATCACGTCTAATCGAGTAGTGTTAATAATTTGAAAACATGAATGTTAAATTAGAGCATTTTCTCAATAACTTAATATGTGAATATTTTAGATTATGTTTATATTACATATTGAAATTAATTTGTAAAGTTATGTCTAACGCGGATAAAAAACTGAGAATGGCGCAAAATCTAACAAGCGTATTTTTCTGAAACCTTCACCAATTAAAAGATAATTTAATTATTGATCTTTTAGTATACGCGTTTTATTAAAATACCTTTATTTTTGTGTATAATGAACTAATAATGCGTCAAATTGGGGACAGTGCTCCTTGATGGGCAAGTCCTATTACTGGCTTAACGTACGACGCGTTGCGTGAGCGAAGTACAGAACACGCAAGCTAACCACTCAAGGTCACTGGCATATATCTGTCTTAAGGCGGAAACGTCAAGGTAGCCCGCGAAAAATCTTCAAAGTTTGTCGCAATTTACAGGTCAGTATCATATGCTGATCTTAATATGATTTGCAGCTGTATCAAATATTTATTTATAGAATTGTTATAATCAGAATCATCAACACAGCTCTTTATGTTAGAGCTACCTTAGCGCATTTCCCTTATCCGGTAGTCACAAAACGAAACAATACAGACACACAAAAACAAACATTGATGGATTTCGAAACAGTTTTTACGTTTCGCTAACCCTAAAATGGGGGCTAGAAAAACGTTGTTTTATTCAAATTTGCGATACACCTGTGCGGATTTAGATTACAAGCAAACAATCCGTTTGTTGCCTATAGAACATTTGGCACGTTCCATGTGATCCCTGTCGGCTCTTTTTACGGTTACAATGTTTACGAGTGTGGGAATTGGCGTTTGTTTCAACTATTGATTCGTGTTTATTCATGTTTACTGTTTTATGTAGGTTTTTGATTCGGGATTGGCTCACTACTTTCGATTTCGACACAGCCCTTATTCTTGGTCGTCATGCAGCGAGGTAAGTCATCCAAGAACAAATCAGTAGAATAGAGAGTAGTTGGTTCCGTTAGTTTAATTGTGTTCGGTCCGGCTAATAAATTAATTATCAAATTAACAGTTAAGTACTTAGTTCTGCGAACAGTAGACGTACCGAGCACAAACTTTTTGCAACAATTAAATGTATGTTTTATGGTTTTAAAAACATGGTAAAGAAAATGAGTGAAAATTCTCCACCAATCCCACATGATCTGTGACCAATCCCTACCTAGTACTTAAAGGGCCGATTCCACTGGCAGAAATCTAAAAGTGAGCAATTTACTGCATTTTGAGGAGTAATTCTGCTCTTCACGTCGAAGATCCTAATCAGATCTTCACCAAATTTCTATGAGACCAACTTAAATTTACTACTTTTCAAATAAAAACTAAAACGTATCATATAAGGCGGAGATTTCCAGTAGCCCGCTTTTTTCCCCTTTTTGGAGGAAGTACTCCTCCAATCAAAAATCCCCGAAGACAAAAAAAACTCAAATCAATGAACTCAGCCTAAAGCAGATGCCACTGCTGGACATAGACCTCTCCCAGGCTGCGCTACAATACCCTGTGCTCTGCCTTCCGCATCCAGACTGTCCCAGCCACCTTTTTAAGGTCATCGGTCCATCTAGCTAGGGGGCGTCCCACACTACTCTTGCCGATACGCGGTCTCCACTCCAGGACTCGTCTGCTCCACCGGCCATCGGTCCTTCGACAAACATGGCCAGCCCACTGCCACTTCAGCTTGCTCACTCTGCAAGCTATGTCGGTAGCTCTGGTTCTCTTCCGTATAACTCATTTCTGATCTTATCCTTCAGAGAAACTCCGAGCATAGCCTGCTCCATAGCACGCTGAGCGACCTTGAATTTGTGGACCAGCTCGACTGTCAGTGTCCACGTTTCGGCACCGTATGTCATAAAAAAGACTACAAAGTCGTTAAACCTGTAAACCCACTTTCGTCTAGATAGGTTGTAAAATAGGACCTGTAGAGGAGTGGCAATAAACTGACAGAGAAAAGAAAATTTTGCGACTTGAAGTAGAGACGCTTCGCTCGCTCGGTCATCATCATCATTTCAGCCGAAAGACGTCCACTGCTGGACATATGCCTTCCCCAAAAAGGGGAGGATTTGCCATAATCGCCACGCTTGACAGGCGGGTTGGCGATCGCAGTATGGTTTTAAAAATGCATAGAGAACGTTGCTGCCCATTCTCTATTAAGTCCCTTAGTCGCCTTCTACGACACCCATGGGAAGAATGGGTCGCTCGGTCAATTACTAGTAATTTATTTAATGTTTTCACAACAGCATAAGCTCATTCCTGTGTAGTTCACACCGACACCATGTCATCAGAAAAGGAGTCAGAAAACTTTTACCAAAAGCAATTTTAAGCTACCTCATGAAATCATTTCAGGATTTTTTTTTTTTATAAACTACAAGTTACAACACTCAAACAAAGCACACAATTAGACCTCTGGGGTCTGTCTTAGCATGCCATGACCATGATTTGGTTAACGCGCTATTAACAGTTAAGATATAATCGAGTTGATGTAATGTTCCTTCAGCATGCTTTATGTTTTTACTATTCATTGAGTCTCTGATGTCTACAAGTATTTCGTTTAGTAAATTGGGGATTGTGAAAGAAGCGGTACGCCTACCATAAAAGTTATTTTTGCGGCGATTGAAGGCGAAACCTTTCTGTAATACTGCAATTAAATGATGAAGATCTAAAACACAAAATTGCATGGTATTGAACTGTTGCACTAACTATAACTCTCATAGATATCTATGTAGGTGATTACAAAAACTTGTAATTCCAAGTAACCACAACTGAATACTAAACCAAATAACTTACAATATGTAAGACTTTTATCTAACTCTAAAAGTGAGAACATAACTAATTAACTGCATGGATGGAATACCGATCAGAAGATAAGGAGTTACTGTTTTAATCCTACGTAGTGGAGTGCTGAACAAAAGTTGAGCACACTCTCAGCTAATACTTCGAAATTATGTAGTAACAGGAAAGTTAATAATGCACCATAGGTAAGTTCTTACATAGTTCATAGTAAGGATAAAGCTCGCGGTTTACTTCGCTAAAATGAACTCAATATAATGTAAAGTTAAACTGAAATCGCTAAGTTCAGTTGTTGGATGGGTGGTCATTTTACATATAGACTACGCTGTAGCCCAGACAGAGATCGTGGATCTCGTTATTCGTATGAATACAAAAATAAAACTAGTTGATTTTTTAAATAAAAAACTTTTGACAAAAAAATAATAACCGACTACCAAAAATAACACTACAAAGTGAAAAATAACTTTAATTTCGGAAGTTGGTGGCAAAAAACTCAAAGGTAGTCGGTTAAAAGTTTTATATTTTTCACTTTTTAGTGGGTCAGTTTTGAATTAATCTAAGTTACAATAGCCTAATGTTAACTGCTCATCACCTTTTACAACATATTGCTTTTCCCGCTGCTGGGACGTTGATTGTTGAGGAGTTCTCCTGGTAAGAACCAGAAGAACTGCCACTCACCATATGCATAGTGACGAGCATAAATTGCTTAATCGCAACCCGATAAATAGGTACTCATTATATTGTTCCGGTGGCCATCTGTGGTCTCCATCATCAGTTCCACTTCACTAAATGGTGCTTTCCGAGAGTAAATGCACGAGTGACTATAAAAAAACCCAAATCGCTAGAGGTTTGCCTATAAAATTTGAGGGTTTCCCTCGATTACCATGGGTTCCCCTCATCAAATTCTGATTTGGTGTCAATGGGACCACCTCGGAAGTATACCCTTTCAAACATAAAAAAGAATTTTCAAAATCGGTTTATAATTGACGGAGCAATCGCGTAACAACATACAAAATCAGGATCTACCTGTAATTAATATTCAACAAAACCTTAAGCATGGATTCCTTTTATACATCAATGTATAGATAACCTACAGATACCAACACCACGTCAGTATTTTGCGTGGGTGAAAGCGGGCGTGACTTAATATTGCTAAATTGACATCACCCACGCACCTAATCATCCTCTATTGGTTTTATCTATCATATTAATGTCAGTACGCCCGTTCTATGATAAACTAGCTGTTATTTACGACTTTGCTCGTAAAGACACTTAAAACCGTCCTGAAAATCCCATCCTATAACGAAAATCTTCCAGATTTACCTTTTGTATGAATTTAAGCCACACGTTGTTTGTCAGTTGTAGATAAGTTCTTTTTATCCCATAAATTAACTAAATATGTGGGATAATAGGAATAAATTAAATTAAATTAAATTAATTGGCCTTAGTCTATGACAGAGGTGACAGAGACAAAGTCGACGATGGAGTGAGCTTACCCAGAAGAAGCCTGTTCACTCTAACTTTGAAGAGATTAGGGTTGTATGCGTTCGGAAACACAGACAACAACACAAACAAACACACACACATGCTTTCGACCTTTTCTAGAATACCAACCAGTCCATTACATCCAGCTTCAACATAAACCAGCGCAACACAGCTAAAGTAGTGTAGTGACACAGAAAACCTAATTGAAGGCACCGAGAGGGGTCATGTGTCACTCTTAAGCCAGATTACATGCGGTAATCGGCTTATATGCCAAACACCGACTTTTACGATCCCCATTCGTTCTAATACCTAAAAATAGTGCGGGTTTACGGTGTTGCCAACTTCGGATAGGGTTAGAAAACTAGTAGTCATATTTATTAATTGGCTAGTGTGGATTAAGTTGTTGGTACGTGATTGTTATGGTGTATTGTTGTGAAAGTTTTTGTTGTTGTTATTGAGTAAAAATTGGTTGTAAGAGCTAATTATCAGAGCTCTAGATATAGTAAAATAACAAATGGATGTGACATTGAGAAATGGCTAAAGAAAAACAAAGTTGAATTTAAATCATTATTATTGGGTTGGTGAGTTAGAGAAACTGTTCATTCAAAGAAAATGTCTTCAAAATCTATTGTCTTCGTTTATTTTCGTTGCTTATACATTTTATATTTATGTATATATTATTTAGGATATGTATACAACATTATTTTTAGTATATGCGAAACCCGAATATAGTTTATTCAGAATAAGGAACTGAATCGATTTCAATAATTTTTACACCATGTTATATTTTGTCCCAAAAATATTTAACTGTGATGGAAAATGTTATCACCATTTAATTACTTACAATACAATCGCCGTACGGTTAGGTACCTACTGCTAAATTATTATCAATGAGCGCAAGACAATCCTGAAGGCGCGGGGGCACCGTTAGCATGTTTTTGTACGGACAACCTGACCTGACTTTTGTATAACTTTGTGATTTTTTATGATACAGTTTTGAAATTTTGTACATAGATTCTTTACATAAAAATACTAGACACGTGTTTCGGGTTTCGCATATACTAAAACTGATATTGTATTGTATTGTATTCTATCTTATGCCATAGTCATATTAGATGCCTAATATATTTAATTTCCTGACGCAAAGAGCACAGTGAAATTATTTCCTCACAAAAAACATAAAAAAAACTCTAGTACCCGCAGAAAAACATCACAGCATTCAATTAAATCCTTCTTGCAACAGCTGTGCCATTCATTTTCTTATAATATAACGAGTTGTAAAAAAATACACTTCAGGCCAGATTTAAGTACAAACGTTTTGCGGCTCAGTAGGAAATCTTATTCCAAGTACGCGACCATGTTCTATCGCGATTAGTCCCTGATAAAAGGGTGGAGGGATCTCATTTCCGTCGGCGTGGACTCGTGTCGGACCCGGCGGAGGAAATGACGTTACGTTCCCAGTTTATTCTCTTGAATTTATAAACGGTTTTACCAGCTGGAATTATAAAAATAAAAAGTTTTGCCAGATGGAGTTATGAAAATGAAAAGTCTTTTTTTTAGGGGTTGGAATTGGGGAGTGGGTCGGTTATTTGGTTTAGATTGTAGATGCCTTGATGTTGGTTAGTCTTGGTGATTTTAAAGTAAGCTGTAATAATGATATAATGGAAGCAATACTAGCACTTATTGAGTTGATGGTGACTGTAAATATTGTGAAAGGCAATTAATTTAGCTGGTCACACTATAATAGCTCTTAAAAAATATTTGATTAATATTATGGTGATATTAAATAGAAAAAAACTCAATTTTAAGAAACTCTTAAAACAGCATAATTTTCCACGAACCCTCAACAATAGAAGAAAAATAACATATCTATTACCTTGCTCAAAAGAATCCAACCTTTGCCAAACAATGAAATTTGTAGGCAAAAATCACAAATCTGAAATAACGATGCCTAAACCAACAAAGGGTCTTTACTCTCGGTTTACGATAACGATCAAAAGAATAATTGCTTTGCCTTGTGAAGCAAACTAGTGTGACCCTTGTAGGTTAGCTGACATATGATTTGAGGGTCATTTATCATATTATACCTTACGGCTCCCACACATAACTGCGAATTCGCAACGCATCGCAAATATCTGCGGCTCGTTCCTTCGTAGTTCCTGCGTGCAAGAAACAAAATGGCCTGGCAATTTGCGATGCGTTGCGAACTCGCAGTTATTTGTGGGAGCCCTTATACCTACGTCAGTATCCATTAACTCGAGAATCTGACGATAGGTTGAGCAACCATATTTGAAGGAATTTTTTTATATGATTCTCAACAAGTTTAATTACTGCTTTACTAATAATTACTAGTGGTCGTCTACTGGTCGAAATTCGACCCCCTCTTCTTACAATCTTTATAGTACTTACTAATTCCATGCTATTCAAAAGTAGGTACTTACTTATTCCAAGCTCAAGCTGTCACTTCTGTCACTTAACTATCTTCAAGTCAGGAGGTACTACGGTACTATTGTGTAAACGCATGTTAGTGTGTGTAGTATTTTGTTGTTATTATTTTTTTTTAATTTCTAATGCTTATTTAATAAAAATATTATCTTTCTGCACTCCTCCTCCATATAAACTTTAAGAGCCTTTTTACAAAACAAGGTTTACCTTCAGACCCAAGTTTAAACCATGGAGCCATTATTGAATTTCGAACTTTATTCCGTCTACGGTAAAGATCCTAATTCAAAACTGACAACTTAGTACCGAACTGAGTATTCCGTTTTGTATAAAGAACGGTATTTCAATCAGTGTTACGTTCTCATTACAAAAACTAGCTCCATGGTTTAAGCCATGTCAAAATATAAATCTTGTTTTGTAATAAGACGGTTAGTGTGTCAAGTTTCATACTCCTCCATCCGCGTAATTTTCGTAAAAAGGGGTACAAAGTTTTCCCAGTGTTACCCAGTAACTGGGTTGTAGAGGTCAGATAAACTGTCTTCCATGTAAAATACTGATATCCGTCAATGTAACCCGTGAAATTAAATGATAATGATACTAAATCATTTATTATTTAATTGTACAAACAATTTTACACGTAAATCATATTTTTTTTTAAATTAGTGAGGCCGGCGTTTCGTACCTGACTACTCAAACTCAAAACATTTATTTCAATTAAACCTATTTCAGGCACTTTTGAATTGTTAAAGAGTCGGTCAGTTAGTCAGAAAGTTGAAGCTATTTCCAAAACGTAGATCTCTATGGAGAAGAACAGGCAAGAAACTCCAAGGACACTCTTTTAAATCTCTACTACTACTACGAGCGACGGGACTACTCTAAGAAGAAAGGCCGAAACAAACACAAAGGTCACAGTCTCTTTTAAAGTCCAGACTTAACCTTGGTTAGATCATGTAGATTGGTGCCTGAAATGATCTTCTGATGAAAGAATCACACAGATTGAGGGTGGAGGTGCACGCATTTGTCAAATTAAAAATGTGTTACGTTTTTGGCAACGATTGGCAGCAAAAAATAATCGAGAGCCCTACCTACTGATTATTTATAATTAGGTAATGATTTTATTATAATTGCCGCGTAATGAATTATGATCAACAAGCCGAGAATGTAACACATATTTTTCCGCAGCTTGTTCTTTTCGTGTTTGTGTTCTTTTTTTGCGTCATTTTTACCGCGTCTAAACCTATTTTACGCTTACTTTCTTCTTTCCAACGTAGAACGTAAAACAGCTACGCAATTTGGAAAAACGTAAGACGTTTTTAATTTTGCGGACTACATTGAAGGAATCACCTTAGTCTGCTTCTGGTTAAGCCGGAAACTGACCCGGCGTGGTTTAAAAAAAGCAAGGTAGATGAGACCTTGAAAAAACCGGCCAAGTGCGAGTCGGACTCGCGCACGAAGGGTTCCGTACAATTATTATCCAAGGTAAATTGGGGTTTAGGATTTATGACGTATTAAAAAAAAACTACTTACTAGATCTCGTTCAAACCAATTTTCGGTGGAAGTTTACATGGTAATGTACATCATATATTTTTGGTTTAGTTTTATCATTCTCTTATTTTAGAAGTTACAGGGGGGGGGGGACACATTTTACTACTTTGGACGTGTCTCTCGCTCAAACTATTCAATTTAGAAAAATATTTTATTAAAAATCTCGATATCATTTTTGAAGACCTATCCATAGATACCCCACACGTATGGGTTTGATGAAAAAAAAAATGTTGAGTTTCAGTTGCCCCCCAAACCTTATTTATTAAAACCCCCAAAATGTATTGTTTTTTTTTAATGAAAATCTTAATTTGACTTTGTCTCTGTCACCTCTGCGCTAGACTAAGGTCAAGAGCAAACCCATGCTAAATAAAAAAATAAAAAATAAATGCGGTTCATATGAAATGAAATGAAATCGTTTATTCTGTAAATAGGATATTAAAATCACTTTTACACGTCATATAAAAAAAAAAATCTAGATGTAGCCGACATTTCCTATCTGACTACCCCTGAGAAGAAATGGCGAAACAAACTCAGGGGTCAAAGTCTCTTTTAAAGTCCAGACATAATCTTGGTCAGATCATGTGAGGACCATGTAGATCCGTGTCTGAAATGGTCTTTTGAGGAAAGAACAACGCAAATTTGAGCGGACCTGTCCAATCAGTGTAAGCATTTGTCAGTAATCGTGCAGCTCAACTCAAAACTTAAAGAGCTCAACGACTCGACGAACAGTACCAAAAAAAGGACATTTGGGTAGGCCGCATAAAGCGCTCAAAATGTCAGACCATCATTAAAACTTAACTGAGAAAAGAAAGGAAAACATTTAAGAAAAAAAAAAAAATTACCCACATAGTGCTCACATTCACAATAAATTAAAGCAGTAAATATAATACTTTTCAAAGTAAACATTCATGTAAAATTGTATACAATATTCTGCAATGTCAATATGTATATAAAATCATGCATAATAATTAAAATGTCAAGTTTTATCACAAGGCTAGCAGAGCGAGCAGCTCAATCCCAAGCTTTTTTGTCCTCTAAATAATCAGAAATCTTATAGTACCCTTTTTTACAAAGTTTAGTTTTAATACAGATTTTAAATCGTTTAATGGGTAAGTTCCGAATGTCAGTAGGAAGTTGGTTGTAAAAGCGTATACATTGACCCATGAACGAGTTGCCTACTCTGTGGAGGCGAGTGCGATGTACAGCAAGATTGTGTTTATTCCTGGTATTTAAACTATGAATATCGGACATTTTCTTAAAATTTGATTTATTTGTATGTACATATAATAGATTTTCAAATATATATTGAGAGGCTACAGTCAGAATATCTATTTCTTTGAATATTTCACGAAGTGAATCTCTTGGACCTAGATTGTAAATGGCTCGAACAGCCCTTTTCTGTAAAATAAAGATATTATGAATGTCCGCACATGTTCCCCAGAGAAGGATCCCATACGACATAAGACTATGAAAATAACTAAAATAAACAATTCTGGCAGTATCTACATCAGTAATCTGTCTAATTTTTTTAACAGCATAGGCGGCCGAACTAAGCCTTCCTGACAATTTTTCTACGTGTGGGCCCCATTGTAATTTACCGTCAATAGTTATTCCAAGAAAAACTGTCGACTCAACAGGGTCCAACTCTATTCCATTAAGTTGAACATTAGTAATTAGCTGCCTGACATTTGGCATTGAAAATTTAATGAGTTTAGTCTTTTTCTCGTTCAGGAGAAGATTATTTACATTAAACCAATGGACAACTTTAGAGAGTGCATCGTTGACATGTTCAAAATTGACTAGCTGACGTTTGATTTTAAAAATGAGTGAAGTGTCATCTGCGAATAATACAATCTTATGATTATCCCTTATGTGAAAAGGTAAGTCATTTATATAAATTAGAAACAAGAATGGACCTAGAATTGAACCCTGCGGAACGCCCATAGTGACCGCAGATCCTACAGATCTCTTGCCATTAACATCAACCCTCTGAATTCTGTTGTTCAGATAAGAAGTCAGAAGGTCGAGAGCACTGTCCCTCAAACCATAATGGTGCAGCTTTCTGATGAGTGTATCATGATGAACGCAATCGAAGGCCTTAGACAAGTCGCAGAAAATGCCAAGAGCATCCCGCGACTCCTCCCAGGCCTCGAATATGTGAATATATATATATATAGTGTACATCTACTTACCAAGTTTCAACAGTATAGTTCTTATAGTTTCGGATAAAATTGGCTGTGACATATGAACGGACAGACAGACACAGACAGACATGACGAATCTATAAGGGTTCCGTTTTTTGCCATTTGGCTACGGAACCCTAAAAACAAAACGCGGACAACAACGTCTTCTTGCCTGCTCATAAGAACATACTGGCAAGAACCAATCCTTCTATTGCGAGGCCTCTACAATAACTTAGGAACGTTTTCATTAAAGTGGTCATTTTTTAATTTCTTTTGGATGCAGATGAAGGATTGGAATATGATAACAAGATCCCAGTCAAGAGAAAACAGGTGAGAACAATCAAACAAAATGAATTGTTCTTTGTACCTTTGGCTCAGAGTCGAGCCATCCGGACAGATAGCCGTTCGCAATTTCCTTTTCCAATAAAAGTCTCCAATGGAAACACTTAACAATTCATGAAAACAGCACTTAGTAGTTATTTGTAAAGTAAATTATTGAGGGCCAATCTAAAGTGAATACTTTGGGCAATACGAGACGATTTGATTGATTCTTTAACTTGAGATTCCTATTCCGTAATTTTAAAAATGTTGCTTCGAAAACCAAACTTGGTCAATAATCTTTCTCGTCGAAGATGAATTCGAAAAATTACAATTCAATAATAATTTTAATAATAAAATTGAAAACCGAACTCATTGTCAAGTTTTTATTAAATTTAATAAACCTCACTTTTCCAACTTTTACAGCAATCGGGGAGATAAAATTAAAAAATATCGGGTAGCAAAAAATGAGAACGAAGGCAGAAACGTCTCACAGGTGCGTTACCCATTTATATTCTTTCTGAAGCTGAAATTGGGTATTATAATGTCTCGTTTCACAGTATGACAGAGAATTTGCACTTCATAAGCGTTAAATTGGTCATTAGGGCTCCCCGTCGTCAAATAAGCGTAGCAATAAAGTGTGAAATATTTATTATAACGTCTTCGCTCGAGTGTTGAGATGGGATGTGTTCAGTAAATTTTGTATTACCCACCGTGAATACCGTCATATAACGTGTGAATTGTTCGTTGTCAGCTGAATAACATTATAATATGACGTCAGCGAGGCGGAATCTTAAGGAGTTATCAACAGAGATTCGGGCGGAATTATATGAGTAGGTTAAGTTAATAACAGCTGCTTCAGCGCACTTGTGTTATGATGAAATTTGTCGGAAAATTGTCTTAATTTTAGTATTTAAGTGTTTAATGTGTTTTTGTGATGCTTGTATTTCCCTAAAAATATTTTATCAACTTACTTCCTCTAAGTTTTATTTTTCTTATCTTGTTATTTATTTATTTACAAACACGTACAACTATCATCACAGGCATAATTACCTAATACAATAGCGTAGTTATAATAGCTTATAAAGGTTAGACTACAATTATACATATATTATTATTACGAACCAAGAGTAATTTTACAAAATGCGGCCCTTGTGAATTCACTCAGAGTACAGTTGAAGCAGTCAATCTGTTGTGAAACCATATTGAGTATGCAGGGCGCGCATCATTGAGGCTGATTTATGATTTTGTGTAAAATGTTATAAAATTTTCAAAAAAATCTATTTTTATTATTTTTCTCCAAAATCTAACACATAAATTACGCCACTTTATAAAATAAACACAATTACATTTTAAAAAGTTGTCCAGTAGTTTCTTTAAGAGGTTTCGTTCAGAAGTTAGCAAACGTTGCATTAAGAAGTCAAATATTCGCTGTTTTGTTTACTTTGTCAAAACTACTTACTTACTTATAAAATATCGCTCTTTATAGCACTAAAATTTGCATTATGAATTATTATTGCAACAATAATGATAAATGATTTTATTTCTGTAAGGTTTGTAGTAAACATTTTACACGTCAATCATATTTTAAAAACCAATGCGGGTAGGAAACAGACGAATGGACAAGCCAAATTAAAACTACCCTATGTTTTTATGAGCAATGATCGAACATACCCCCCACCGAAATTATCATGATAATTTCAAAATGTACCCAATAATGAGTAGGTACAGCAGTATAAGATTCAGAAGGAATGTCGCCCATAAAGGGGTTAAAACACTCAAATTAAAACAAAGATATGAGAATTCACTTAAGTACTAAAATACGGCTCAGACAACAGAAATACTAAACAGGCTTATGATTATAATTTTAATTGATGAGGCCGGTGGCGTTTCCTACTCTGAGAAGAATGGCCCAAACAAACTCAGAGGTCACAGTCTATTTTAAAGTCCAGACATAATCTTAGTCAGATCATGTAAAGACCATGTAGATTCGTGCCTGAAATTATCTTTTGATGAAAGAATCACACAGATTGAGGGGACCTATCCAGTCAGTGCACGCATTTGTCAGTAAAGGTGCAGCTCAACTAAGAACTTAAGGAGCTCAACGATTCAACGATCAATACCAAAGAAAGAATATTTGGGTAGGCCGCATAAATTACTCAAACTGCCAGACCATGATAAAAACTAACTGAGAACAAAAAAATAATAGTAATATCGAAAAATTTATCAAAACAGCGAAATATTTAACTATCATTTTCCCTATATTGATCCAAACGAACGCATAGTACATAACTTAAGACAGTAAACGAGCGTTAGGTAATCAGAACCTCAATCTCGACTGAAGGTAATACCGTGCATCAAGTAATTTACGAAGTAAGCTTCTAATTAGCGCCAACCAAGATTTAGACAGTAATTAAACTCGTAAAGAGTTCCATAAATTTAATCGGTGAAGCCATTTGTGTAACATACGGAATTATGAAGACGTGGAAAGTAGCCCTTCCTATCATAATAATTATGCATGTTCGCATATTTAATAGGTTTTTTTTGGCATTTTTGTAATAAAAAAGCTGACATGATATAAGCTGACAACGAAAAAAAAATCAAATAAAAAGTACTAGTTACTAGTAGTTTAGGAGATAAGAGGAAACAGTAGAACTTACATAGGCACATAAATGACCTACTAAAATCATAAAACGTAATACTGGTAGTCATTTATCCTATATGTTAATCCAGGTTATTAACTATCTGTGTGCCAAGTTGCATTCAATTCCATTTAGCCGTTTTTTCTGTCATAGCAATAAAGCATAATTAATTTAATTTCAAATCCGTGATATCTTTTAAAGTATTAATTTAAATGTTTATGATGTTAAGGGATCTCTCTCTGTACAGTTTATGAATGAGTTGCTCGTTTCCATTTCTTTTTCTTCGTAATAAAATTTATATTCCTTTTCTTAATCAATTGTACACCTAGATTTAAGTTAGCAACTAAGCGGTATTCTGGCGTCTTTGCTGTCAATGTTGTGTTTATCTGTGATTGGCATATATATTAGAATATTACCGTATGATTAAGTACTCGTATATGTATGTGTATTTATGTGCTCTGGGTGAACCTTAAGTAAATAAATGAGAAATATTTTAATTTTAATTAAATACCCAATTTAAATATTATATTTTATTTGATACGGATTCATAACATACTGGTCAAAATTGCTTCGGAAATAACCGTTTGAAAATCCGTTCAGTAGTTTTTGAGTTTATCGCGTTTAGACAGACAGACAGACAAACGCGGCGATGGGGGACTTTATTTTATTATATAAATTATTATGTATGGATAGGTTATTTTGTGTTTGTAGATTTTAAGTTCTTTTTTCTTGAATACTGGAGGCATACGACAGAAATAATCTGATCAGAGTTGAAAACCAACTCGAGGATGATTTTCCTGACTGAAAAACTTTATAGATATTAATTTTAGCACTGATTTAATACGTTTAAGATAATACAAAACACACACCCACACACCTTTACTATAATAATATCACATCATAAGTGCCTGAAGGTAAACAAAACAGACTCAGTTCTCATGGGGGAAGCATCACCTGTATTCGAATTTCTCCCATAAAAGTCTTCATGTTTCAAAAGGATAGCAAATATATAGTCTCGACGAAATATCGGGTTTCCATTTTATTTCGGAGAGCTTTCTTTCACAGTTTTCTTTTAAAATCTTTAGCAAACACATGAATCCCCGTATTTTTGCCTTCAACAGCTGCGCAACGGGGCATATTATTAATTATGCGTAAAAGAAGTCGCTTTGTTACAAAAAAAATATGGATAGTGAAAGCTGGCTGTCAAATTCTCAGTATCGACATCTGAAGTGAGTAAGTGGCGGTTTTTATCCCCATCTATATTAAATGCATAATATTGTTTCGCATGTTACATCAAATAAAAGGACTTCATAAGAGGATTTCAAATATTTTTTTTATAATTTTAAATTAATTCGTTTTAAAGATATTAAAAAAAAAATATGAAAATTGACCATGTTGTCTCCAAAACTGCTAAGCTTTTTCTATACTTATACAACGTGCCGCTACAGTGGCGACATTAATTTAACAGACTGGTAGGGCTAGATGCCAGTAATCATAAAAATTATAATAGATAAATAATTCGTAACTAGAAAATTTTAAGAAGTCTTAAAATTCGAACGTTCAGTTAAAGTTCGACGGCACAGTTGGCGCAGTGGTTAAGTGATTGACTGCTGCGCTGTGTGTCGCAGGATCGATTCCCGCACGGAACAAATATTTGTATGACCTACAAGTAGTTGATCCGGGTCTGGCTGTTTGTGTAAGTGAGTTTAAATGTTTGTAAACGCACCCACGCTACAGGCGAAATTCCAAAAGGTGTGGGGCAACGTTAAAAAGAAAAAAAAAAAAAAACTAATTGGTGAATCAGTCAATGTTGTGCGTACAAACTTAATTTGCAGTTGGAATGTTTAGGGAAACATGTTTTTCAATTACAATGTTAAGTCTGTTTTTGGGATAAATTAAAACTATGAACCCTTCATTGTGCGTGGTCCGACACGCACTTGGCCGGTGTAACGCGCCTAAAGAAAAGGTTGTTTTGGCTAGCCTAAAAATCGAGAAGATGAAAGAAATACACTATTATGTCTTGATCTTGTTTTTTTTTACCAAAAATATTTACTTTCTAATCCTGTTAAACCTAACTGGTCCTTTGAAGAGGGGCCCCTCAAGGCTATTTTACCTGTAAACGTTTCTAAAGAATAAAAGGGCTTCTTTGGTAAGCTATAGATAAAACTACAAGGCTTTGATATTTATAAAGATATGAGAGTGTTGTCTGTAGTTCAAGACCAAGAAATCGAGAATTATCCGAACATTGGTACAGAAAGGATTTTCAACGGATACTAGGTAATGACAAGCCCGCGAATTTTTTCTAATACAAACTTAAATCAATAGACTCAATTCAGAAAATGTCTCAGTGCACTTTAAAACCTTTTGTGGAACAATGCCTGAATTCTGCTTATCAATCCTCAAGTAGGTTAGGTTTTGCGTTGTATGCCAGTCATCCTCTCCATGAAACCCATGCCAGTATGTCCTCTCATACCTATTAACACTGTAATTTGAAAACATTGTAAAAGCCAATTTTATTTAAAAGAGTAACCGTGGAGTTTTTTGCCGGCTCTTCTCTATAGGAAACGACCAATTGGAACCGTGCACCTAGTTTCTGACGTTTCATATGTGCCCATGTAGGCATATGTGAAATAAAAATATATTTGATTTGATTTGAGTCATTTTATCACAAAGAACATAATAGTATATTAATTCAAAAACTCGTAAATCGAGTTAGTGATTTACCGCGCAATAACAAACAGTGAACCAGACAAACGTTGCGTCCGCCCGCGGCTTCGTTCGCATGGAGCTCAGAAATCATTCCACGAGAACGTAGTACCAGGATAAAAAGTATAACCTATGCCGTCACCAAGCCATGAAGTCCATTCAGCTTGATAAGGCGTGAACTGTTAATCGATAGACAGTAACTTTCCATTTATAATACCTATTAGTATGGATATAGATACAAGCTCAGTGCCGATTTTCGAGGCCTGATCCCAGCGCGTGCGATTCCCAATGTCAACAATGTTTATTCGATCCCCTGAAAATGAGTGGAGTGTGTGCTTTGCGGATCTACGGTGTCGTGTCTCGTTAACAGATTCAATTGTTTTTTTATTATACTCACATGTTATTCGGATATCGGGACGGATTGAAAATAAGGATGGATTGAAAATGGGGTGGATAAAAATAATGTTTGCATTGCATGTAACTGGTTTTTAGGTTGAGATTTGCAAGGTGATAATTGGTTTTTGACTGTTTCTAGGATTGTTGTCGTTGGGAATATACTAAGTACGCAAAAAACAGATAAAACTGTAGCAACTTAACAAGCAATGTCTGCATTATCTGACTCTTTTTACAAAGAAGTTTTATGCAGGTCACTGACTGTTCCTATTAAGATTTAAATGTTTAGAAAAATGTTTCAGTGACATGTTTTTGCATTTCGCACCTCCGCTTTTGAGCGGAGGTGCGAAATGTAAAATATAGTGTCACCACTCAAAAAATTCTATTCTCAGAAAACTCTTATCTCAATTAGTGTCATACTTATGACAGATTTTTTGACTTACGACACTATTTGAGCGGAGGTGCGATTTGTGTTTTAACATGTTTAATAAATAATAATTTTATTTAAGCTGAAACATCCATACATTGTTAGTAAACATTAATAACGATAATAGTAAACATGCAGGTTGGACAAATAACGGATGAGTGGGCAATTAAATTTTCCCGCAATGACATTCAGGAGACTGTTTGAGCTGCCCTGGACTCTCTGCAGCAGCGACGCAGTACGCTTACGTCTGATCGCTGCAAATTTATCAGGATCATCATTATCATCATTTCAGCTGAAAGACGTCCACTGCTGGACATAGGCCTCCCCCAAAAGTGGGACGGTCGCCATAATCGCCAGGCTTGGCAGGCGGGTTGGCGCAGTATGGTGTTAAAATTTATAGAGAACGCTGCTGCCCATTCTCTAGTAAGTCCCGCAGTTGCCTTTTACGACAGCCACGGGAAGAAATGGGAGGGTGCTATTCTTTACGTCCGGCACCACACGGAATCACGGAATTCATCAGTATGCGCATCAGCAAACATTTCCGACGCACTACAGAAGCGTGGGAGCCCCAGCAACATCCTAAATGCACTGTTGTATTGACTCGAAGAACTTTCTGCGTACAATTTGTCCAGAGGCTGTACGTGTAAAATATCTGACCATATTATGCTTTAAAAAGCGTCACTTTCACTTCACATGTTCAACGAGCAAACCTACCGAGAAGCATGTTGCATCGAAAAGCCAATGCTCTTCGTTCCCTTTCTGCATCCAGATCATCTTTGATGCCCGCGGTGACATTATGGGCCAGATATTTAAATTGTTGAACACGATTTGAATGAATGAATAATAATGAAGTGTTTCCTTAATTAACAAAAAAACCGGCCAAGTGCGAAGGGTTCCGTACCATTATCTATAAAAATGGCAAAAAAAACACGTTTATTGTATGGGAGCCCCCCTTAAATATTTGTTTCATATTAATTTAATTATTTATGTTTAAAGTGAATAATTAACTAAATATTCTGTGAATATTTCAAGCGTCTACCTGTTGCCGTTATCAATATAGAGCAAAAACGATAAAAAAAATCACGTTTGTTGTATGGGGCTCCCTTAATTATTTATTTTATTCTGTTTTTTATAGCGGCAACAGAAATACATCATCTGTGAAAATTTCAACTGTCTAACTATCACGGTTCATGAGATACAGCCTGGTGACAGACGGACAGGCAGACAGACGGCGGAACCTTAGTAATAGGGTTCCCGTTTTACCCTTTGGGTACGGAACCCTAAAAATGGACTAAAAGGCGGGCAGAAGTAATCCTAAAAACTCGCTTTTTAGAGTGAAGTGGGGAATACTAAACATTGACGGCACTATATCATGTTCGTATCATTCACATCACGGACGCAACTCTAAAAAGCTACAAACTTGTTGAAATCAGTATTCTAAAGCGAAACTGAAAAAAAACTTTTGAATTCGCAGCATCGTGTTTAAATTGCGTGAAAATTCTACTGTACACTTGTCGTGGAAGTTTATACTGTGAAGCAACTGAGAGAGGAATTTTTTTGTATAAAAATTGGACTAAGTAACTGCATTTTTTTAGACCATTTTCTATTTTTTACGCTTATGCGTATAAAGTTAAATTAAAATCGGTTCAGGCATTTCGAAAAACAAGGGCTTGAAAGTTTGTATGAAATGCTGTAAGGTATAATATAAACGCTCTTAACGGCTTTCCAAGGCACGGAGGGGTCTTGGTATGTAAAGATGGTAACCCATCCACGCACCAACCACGGCAAGCGTAGCTTAACCTGATCGATCGACCCATGTGGCTGTTATTACTAAGCCACAAGCCCGGTAGTAAAGTATTATCTACTAATTATAAATGCGTAAATTGCGTGACAATATTTTGACCACCCTCAATTTTTCATAATTTTCCGAACTCATTTTAAACGCGTTCACATATTCAAAAGCCTTTTAATTTAATAAAGTATCCACGTTATTCACACGCCACTTCATATTATGTAATCAATTGAAATGAAAAGGCGTATTTTAAATTCCAAGACCGGGCATCATTTGCTTCAGATAAACATACGTTTCATGGAAAAAAGTATAAATGAGGCTCTGTGAGGCCAATCAAAGGCACTCTTTGTTATTCAATCCCGTTGCTTTCACTAAAAAAAGAGGCTGAAGATCTTTCGAAAAGGCTTTTCATGAGCTAGGAACCGTTTCATATCAACTCGAAATAGAGTGTGCATAGTGCATTGCGTCGTTGTTCAAACATTCCAAGACGCACTCATTCAAATTGTACACTCCACTTAGACTTGGTCTTTCTTGCATCGTTCGCATAATCGTGGGCAATCTTGCTGCATGCGGTGTACGGGAAATTTAGCGCGCTTGGAGCAATATTTGTGTACGTCTTTTGAGTACGTTTGTGAGGTAAACTACACAGATGATTATTGAAAGACGATTAGGTAATAAAATAGTACGATGCTAGCCTCTAGTTTTTGGTAAAAAAATTTGTTTCGGGCTTGGATGAATGGTTTTGAATACTAGGCTTTTAGCAATTTTTTTTTTCTTATTAGGATTCCGTACCAAAATGGTAAATAGGAACCCTTATGGTGAGACTAAGTCTGTCTGTCTGTCTGTGACACACACACCTGAATATATCAAGAACTACTAATGCTATCAACTTGACATTTAGAATAGTTTTAGGTGACGTTTGCCCAACTATTGTGCATACAATAAATAAAAGAAAGAAATTAAAAAAAAAAATATTTTTTGCAAAAGGGACTGAAAAGGGGTCTTAAAAATTTGAAGTGGGACTACTAGTGCATGTGGGGTATCAAGGCACATTACAAAAATAAAATAAAAATTGACAAAATACACACTCTAATACAAAGTAGCCAAATTGCAATCATATTTTAAAACTATGATGTTTATATAATAACCAGAAATAAAAAAAAACAGTCAAGAGCGAGTCAGACTCGTGAACCGAGGTTCCGTACGAATAAATATGATGTTGATGATTTCTGAAAAACTGTGCTATTTAGAGACATCGTTTTATTTTTCCTGTAATCTTTATATAAGCTTCTATCATATAGAAAAAATTATCTCTGCAAACTTCGGTGATAAGGTATGTTTTTTTACATACAAAAGTCGGAAACTATGCAACCTAAAAAAAAAAAAATCTTTTGAGAATATGCAAACAGTGTTCTTTTATATGATACCCCACATGCCCTAGTAGCCACACTTTTAAAGACCCCCTTTCAGTCCTTTTGCAAAAAAGATATTTTTTTTTTATTTCTTTCTTGCTTTCAAAATAATTGGACAAACGTCATCTAAAACTATTCTAAATTTCTAGTTGATAGCATTACTAGTTCTTGAGATATCCAGGTGTGACCAGATAACAGACAGACCAACAAACAGACAGACAGACTTAGTCTCACCATAAGGGTTCCTTTTTACCATTTTGGTACGGAACCCTAAAAAGGGACGGAAAAGAATTATAGGGATCATAACCTGATACTTTTGGCCTAAGTATTTACGCTTTAGTGCCATGTGGTGCCGGACGTAAGAATAGCACCACCCTATTTTTCCCGTGGGTGTCGTAAAAGGCGACTAAAGGACTTACTAGAGAATGGGCAGCAGTAATCTCTATGCATTTTAACACCATACAGCGATCGCCAACCCGCCTGCCAAGCGGGGCGATTATGGCAAATCCCCCCTTTGGGGGAGGCCTATGTCCAGCAGTGGACGTCTTTCGGCTGAAATGATGATGATGCTTTCAAAAATGGA
Source organism: Tiliacea aurago (assembly GCA_948098905.1). Taxonomy (NCBI): domain Eukaryota; kingdom Metazoa; phylum Arthropoda; class Insecta; order Lepidoptera; family Noctuidae; genus Tiliacea; species Tiliacea aurago. Next base: position 3,308,728 of record OX402579.1, on the reverse strand, counting down.
TCATTGATCGTGAGTTCACACTTAACAATTACGAGTACACTGAAAAAAAAGAGTGTTTGGTGTAACAAACATCTTGTTTAATGTGATTACGCATCTTGAGTCCATACGAGCCTAACAAGATCTTGACTTCTGAAGCTAGGAGAACTTTGTTAAATTATCATAGTTCCGTCAACTAAGTAATTAGTTAGTTTAATTACGGGTAGTTATTTAATTTAACACAAATGTTGGTCAGTTTAAGAATGATGTAATGCTAACAAGTTGCTTGTTACCATCAACTAAAATTATTATTTGATTTAAAAAAGTGAAGAAGTAAAATTAAACAAAGCATGTATGATGTAACAAAGACCGGTGATTATTCTGTACATGTCACATTGTCGATATAAATAAAATTGATTTGTTCTGGTAAATATGCTATCTTGTTTATAGTAAATAAATAAATAGTGATACATACATACATACAACTGCAAGTCGGCTGTATTCAATATCCTAGGCCTGGACCGATGCGACCAGTCGGTCGCACGCGTTAGTCGCGTGCGACATCGACAGTCGCTGATCTTAGAAAACAGTGTCAATCACTTTCATAATTTTTAATGACTGGTGTTACTATCGGAAATGTATCTTAAAGATTGGGAATGAAAACTGAAAGAGCATATAATGAGAAAATGCAGTTTTACTTAGCAAATGCATGAGTAATAAGTAAATAAGACTATGACATTTAAAATAATAATTTTGTTCAAAACGACATCAAACAAAATGACACACATTTGTCAGCAACCTGACTCAAATACGAGCAAATTACGACTCATAATTAAAAGTTAAATTAATTTCTACCTGCCGCTGTTTCAAGAGAACATTTTGTGAAATCAGGAGCTGCTGTTATATTAATATAAGCAGAACCGGGAGTAGCGACTATGCTCCTGACGTTATAAAAGGGGGACCGACATACGTAGCAAATTATGTGGTTGAACTTTCAACGAGAACCTATAGCAAATGCGAAATTGGATGCTGCTTGGAACTATGTTAATGATAATTTGATGAATTTCGTTTCTATTTCTGAGACCAAGGCGACGCAAACAAGTTATTCATAATTACCCTCAGATTATTTCAATTATAAGCCATTTTCGCCATGCTATATCATCTAATCTTGTCACTTTATTAAAACTTATTTATTTTATTTACTTATTTATTGGTATATCTACAATCGTTACACTGTTCACTATACATAACATACACGCCAAGTGCACAATATTAAGCGATAGACACACCATGCAAAAACAATATTACTTATATAAAATATAAAAACAATATAAGTACAGAAATTACACATAATTTTTACACAATTTTAACACAAATGGTTGACAGTAGTTGGGAAATCGTGCGTTACATAATTATTATAATGGTTATCTATTTTGGTACTTGACGCTTGACTTATTGAAGTGACGTGCAAAAAAATATCAATCCCTACATCACAATTGTTTAGAAGTCTGCAAAGTCTTGGGACTGGAGAGTTAGCCTTACCCTGAAACAGTTCTGATCATTGAATTTGTTAGTTTTTTTTTTATTATGCTTTATTTTAGCATTGAGTCGTTAGACATCCCTCGTTACGTCATGGCCATAAACAAAATAACGCGTATTACACAATAAAATAAACAAAAGACTAACCTAACAAAATAAGATTTCATTCACATCTTCGAACCCTATATTTGCGTATAATTTAAATCAGGACAGTTCCAATCATTTAATCGACATCACAAGTCAAATGGTATCAAAAGACTCCTTCAACAGCACCCAGTCTACAGGAGTACGAATACGAATGCTCTTTTCGAAATGAAAAGAAAACACTACGATGTTTCCCAGCATAAATTCTTAGCACTCGGCAAAATTGAAAAGTCCACTCAGTAGAAGCTTCCGTTTAGGTAGAAGGCACAATCTCAAATTGTTTACGCTCTCGTGCCCCTTAAGACAAGAATGGTGGCTGTTAGGCGAAGGAAATGAATAGGTATTAGATTGTTTACATGTTTGCGTGCACACTTCGTAAAATATGGATGACGATACGGAGGAGCTAAACGACGGATAATAGTTTGTTCTTAATAATATAAATTGACAATCACTTTTTGGGGAATTCTCATTATTTATTTGATAACATTCGATTAACATTCGAGTGTTTTTCACCTTTTTTGTTTGCATAATGTTGTGATAATATTACATAAATAGTTTTCTTGCTCTTTCATCCGTCTGTAAGGATTTTTATTTGCAGCCTAAGCAGTAGAAGTTTAGTTATGTGTGTAAATTTGTCAAAAAAATATACACATGGAGATGGGATGGGTGAGAAGAGCATAGACCAGGGAAGTGAAGAAGTGGGTGGAACAAGGCTGCCAATAATGAAGATGATTATGAAAAATCCTCATGAATCCCAACGACCCATTGAAATATCTTATGATAATCCTATCTGTACCCAACCAGGGACATTTTTTTTTTAAATAACTTTGCCCCACACTAGGAACTTCTCCTGTATTGTGGGTGCGTTTACAAACATTCAAATTCACATAAACAAACAGCCGGACCCGGAAAAACTATTTGTAGGTCATACAATTATTTGTTTCGTGCGGGAATCGAACCTGCGACACGCAGCGCAGCAGTCAATCGCTTAACCACTGCGCCAACCATGCCGTCAAAATTTCACAAAGAACCATCAGTACACGGCCAAAATGGCCCGATTTCGCGATTTTTTGCACCCACCCCAACTGTGAAATACTAGACAGGATCGAGCCGAGCGGTTGAAATACATGGCAGGAACGGGCGAATAGAAAATTTGCTCGAATATAGAAAATAGAGCTCGATTCTGGACGTCCATTCCTGCTCCCTTCGATTATCTTTTTTTAAATCCACGTCACTCACAGATTGTTCTTTGAGGGTGAATTGATTTAAAATTAAGGATTGGAATTTTGAAGTTATACATTTTTTTATGAATGTTTGCATTATATTATTTAGTTATGTAAGCAAAACTAAGCGTTATCAAAAATTAAGCGTTATGTCAGGCAGCTAAATAAAAAAAAAAATATTTTAAAATATCGTTACAATCAACCTGTTGAGGTAGATTTTTTTAATATGCGACCTATGAATTTGTTATTATTGTATTAAAATATAACTAGTACTGCCACCTGGTATAATGTTTGTGTAATAAATAAATAACAAGTCATTGACAATAATGTCTATGATCAGTATAGTTCTGTATTCTACTCCATTCTCTATGGAATAAAATCTCTTCTCATTGTGTTCGTTGCAAAAGCTAGCTCGTTGTTTTATTTAAAATTACAATAGGATAAGGGCCCAGCACGCTTACACTGCGAACAATCACAGAAATTCACAAATTGTACCTACGGGCATAGTAAGTGATATCAAACAGTGCAGTTAGAAATGAAATATCAATCCCAGAACCTCTTTTCGTTTGCTAAATTAACGCTCACTTAACCAACAAGGCAGCTAAATATTTTCCAGTAAGTCAACATGATTCCGTCACTTAATATCGAATACCATTTCTTGCTTGTCACCTGCCAGGTTTTAGGCGCATTTTATTTGTCAATTTCCCGCGGAATTGTATCTTTTTGAGGAAAAACGGGTAAACAGGAAAAATGTTAGCAACTTTGTTAGCAATCAAGAGTAGAATGTTTTATATTTACCTGCGTATAGCATAATCGCCCTACAGTGTTCCCACTGCTGGGACACAGGCCTCCTCTCTTTGAAAGGGAGTGGGCCGTAATCCACCACGCGGGCCCAGTGCGATTTGGTAGATGTCACATGTCTTCGAATTTCTGGCTCCAGGACATGTCGGTTTCCTCACGATGTTTTCCTTCACTGTTTTGAGAGCAGTGGTAATGCAATTATAAATTGAATACCTTAATGTATGAGCTCATGCCGCCTGTGATACAGGTTGATCCTAGTACAGGCATCTAACATTTTATACCTTTGTAAATTATTTCGAAATAATATTATTATTATTAGAATAGAATAGAATAGCTTTATTTCGGACACACTTATCCATATGGTGTTAGTAACATACAAAAAATAACTTATTGGCTAGTGTTAGTAACAATCAACCTCCGCACAAACTGCTGTATAATCGGAGAGCCCAAGCTCTCGGCTACAGTTTTCAGGATTATTGATATAATTATTATCTTTATTTCACTTAAGTACATACAAATTATATTTTTAAATATTAGAATATAAAAAACATATATATAAAAACATTTAAAAATATAAAAAATAGTAGCCCACCAGTATCGGGAACAGGGTCCAAGCTACCGGCGGTCAGGGCTCCAGAGAGAGGAACCTCCTAACAATGCGAGCCGTGTCCAGAAGTACCGCTCTCTGAATCAGGCCCTTAATCCAGCTGCCCAACGAGAGCCTCGTTAGGTGTTGGTCGAGGCTCTTGGCAATTAAGCCATTGGCTGATACAACTATCGGCACAATGATTGCTGAGTCCACATCCCACATGTTGACAACCTCGCGAGCCAAGTCAAGATACTTGATTTGTTTATCTTTCTCGGCTTTCACGAGGTTCCCGTCATGAGGGACCGTGATGTCAATAATCATTGTGCGCCGCTTTATTCGATCCACCACCACTATATCAGGCTTATTGGCAACAATAGTCCTGTCAGTGATGATGGATCGATCCCAGTACAATGTGATATTTCCATTCTCGAGAACTGGGTTGGGCACATACCTGTAGTACGGCACCTCAGATTCTACAAGGCTGTATTTTAAAGCAAGTTGCTGATGGATAATCCTGGCTACAAGGTTGTGTCTATGCAAGTACTCTTCATTAGCAAGACGAGAACACCCGGAGATAATGTGTCGGATTGATTCTCCCGGACGGTGGCATGCCCGACACACGTAATTTAATTATTATTTTCATTTATTACTTAAACATACATATTGATTATATTTTTAAATATTTTTTATAAAAAACATTAAAAAAGAAAAACATTTAAAAATTGTTAATTAATTAATATTATTATTTAATTATTATTAATTCATTTATTTCAGACATAGTCCATACATTATATATAAAAATGAAAATCCAATTAAACACATTACATTCAAATAATCAACAATAATTAAATTACACATACACATTAAAATTACATAGATGTCACAATCAAATTAAAATATTACATATTAAAACAATCAATAACGGAATTAGACCTAAACAATATATAAACTCATGTCAAATAATTCGAGGAGAAGCGCTAACATGAAGCTGCATCCACCTCTGTATCAGGGATAGGTCCCACCGCTCGGACAACTATATAATAGAGAGATAAATGTATTTTGTTTTATTTTTTTATTTAGCATGGGTTTGCTCTTGCCCTTAGTCTAGGGCAGAGGTGACAGAGACAAAGTCGGCGATGGAGTGAGCTTGTAAGTGACTAATTCTCCATAACTCAATGCGTATGTTATTTTTTATTATGTTCATGTCTATCTTTCAAATAAAATAAAATAAATTAAAAATTATTACACTAATAGTAACTTTACGTATAGGCTACTTTTTATCCCGATATTCCCACGGGATCGAGACTTACGCGCAGCTATACTCCATTTGAAATAAGATTAGACATTTAAATAAACCTTTTTTAGAGTCCGGTCAACCGATTTTAACTTATATTGCGTTGGTGGCATGACAAATGGCAGCTGTAATAAACAGTTCGTATTGTAACCACGTTTTTGCTTTTAACGCCATCCATAGGCCTACGGAATCGAAATCAAAATCGGTTGAACGGACTGTAAACAAGTTTATTTAAATGTTTAATCTTATTTCAAATGGAGTATAGTAATAAAAATAAAGATAAATTTATTTGTTAAAACATGTGTAACATGATACATGATTAGGTATGCACATATAGATGGAGACATAATTTTACCGGACCAACATTTTTTGCCTCATAAGGCGTACAAAATGTTAACATTTTAATATTTCATTTATAAAATTAAAGTTACTGCAAAAATATAGGTAGTCAATAATTCAATTTACAATCAGAGTCAGTACAAAATGTACACAATATTAATTAAAGGCAAAATATGTCAATATAATATAATAAAATCAAATCAACAATAAAATTCAAAATTTATCGTTAAAAAAATCAACAATGTTATAATAGCACTTATCAGTAAGTACATTTTTGAGTCTTTTCTTAAATAAATTAAAATTCAATTGTTTATTATCATTCGGATATACAATTATTAACACAAAGTAAAGCGCCTGGCTGGGTTCGAACTCCCGACCTACAACTCGTAAGTCAGGTCTGTTACCACTGGGCCGTCACTGCTGTCTACCTGCATCTAATACGCATTAATAATTACTGACTCGTTCGCATGGGGATTCATGTCACTTTTGCGAAGATGGTATCATTGTTTGTTTTTCCTTTGTATTTTCTGTCCCGTTTGTTATCTATTGGTTTTTAATGTAATTTTGAAGAGTGCTCAATATTTAAGGGTTATTTATTATGAATATGCTGTATTTTATAAATTGAAGCTGCAAAATTTCCGACTCCTAAGATACAGGTCAAACTTATATTATATTATATGAAGTCTTCAATTTTCAAATCAAAAATTTTTGGATGCAAAAACAAACGTTTATAAAAAAAAAATATTCAAAAAATCTGAAAAAGTGACTGCATTTTCAGCGGATTAATTTACATCCCTAGATCCACGCAGGTGAAATTGTAGGTAAGCGCTAGTCTATCTACACAAATTAATAAAAATAAAGTGTCTGTTTGTAATGAAAATGCATAAAAAAGTTAAATGTTGGTATGCTTACATTTTAGCGGTGTTAAATTATTAGCGATTACCCTACACTTTTACAATATTTTTGTATGTTATAAGTTCTTGCACACACTGTACGTTTGAATCAATAATGTTTTTTAAGTTAGATATAAATATTTCTCATGTAAGTGAAATTTCTTATGGGAAATAAAGACATCTCAAACCCGAACCCGAAACATTTTTTTAAATGTTGGTCTGTCTGTCTGTTTGTTTCAGTTAACCGCCGAAACGGCTGGACCGCTTATGACGGGACTTTCACTGAATGATAGCAGGCTGATGTTTTATGGAGGTTGCTATAACATCATCTTTCAATAATTTCAGCCAAAAGACGTCCACTGCTGGACATAGGCCTTAAAAATAGGCCTAAATAAATGCAGTCGGAGGCAAATTTTAAGGCGTTTTTAACATCTTGGATGCCTTCGATTGCATTTATTTATTTTTGGTGCTTAAGGATACTCGTTTTCTTTTCATCTTGTTTCCATCTTTTCAGTTCATGTTTTTGAAAAAAAAAACAAAAATCCCGACTGCAAAAACATGAACTGAAAAGATGGAAACAACATCTTTTCAGTTCATGTTTTTGCAGTCGGGATTTTTGTTTTTTTAATTAACTTTTTTTATTCCTATATTCCCACGGGATCAAGACTTATGCGGGTGAATCCGCAGAGTTTAGCTAGTTGATAATAATCAGTGACATGCACAAGCATTTAATACTTTGCGTTATTGCTCTAGATACGATCGTCAATATCTCTTTGAGGTAGCAACTCTGCGTTGCACGTGAATGTAGTCGCCGAAGTGATTCACGGCATTATGAAGTGGTGAATATTGTATCGAATTGCACTGCACTGTATTGTGGTGCGACTAGCATTGTTTAGAATGTTTTCATTATGATTGTTTACTGGCCCGTAATTGCGGCACTGCACTGTTAGAAGTAATGCATTTAATTTTCTCATACACAGTTTCAACGAATTAAATGGCTTTAGACGAGTTTGAAGTACAGTGGTACCCAATAGATAAGGCGCGTCGTGAATCTTCGTTCGCACAGAAAAGAAAGTATGGCCCCGAAGATTAACGAAAGAATGCTTAAAACTTACAATCAACCTTAGGTCACTATTATAAGGTTCATAATACACTGAAGCTGCTAGCGTGCACTCGATCAGAAGTATGGCGGCTGACAAACATGCCACGCGGCGCGCGCTAACATGGCGGCAGCTGCCGACCAATAGCGGTACAGGAAAAAGAACCGCGGTGCGTGGAGCGTGCCGATTGGTCAATAGCATTTCCCGCACTTTTATAATTCACCTTCTGCGCAGGTACATCGGTAAGCCATATCAATTGGGTACTACTGTAATGTTATAGAACCTCACTCAAAACTCAACGTTTTGAGTGAGGTTCTCTAATACAAATAATAATTAGGCAATCTACTCAAGAATCCATTAATCACAGCGCTTTCACGTTTCCTTAACAATCCCGCAATGTTGTGTACATTTTAATAAACCGCACATTCACAAAATACTCACATGTGACGTCACATCGAACGCCAGTAAGTCGGCTCGAGACGACGAATTCCAATCTCTTCGCTTACACTCCATAAAATCAAAGAGTATTCTCATGTCGCATTTTAACATATCCTAAACGATTGCCAAACTTCCTTTGTGTCCCTTACTATGAGTATATAAAACGATTAAGTGGAAACAATTGAGTTTTTATTTATTTATTTTTTACTAGCTGTTGCCCGCGACTTCGTTTACGATAGAGGATAAACAGTACCCTTTGTCCTTCTCCAGGGTATGGTCTACCCATTTGCAAAATTTCATCCAAATCTATTCAGCCGTTTTAGTGTGAAAGCGTAACAACACTATCATATTTATAATAATAATAGCACCGCCCCGTGGTTTCACCCGCGTAAGTCTCGATCCCGTGGGAATATCGAGATATAAAATAGTCTATGTCTTAATTCAGAGTGTCAGCTACTTCCATACATCATTTTATCAAAATTGGTTCAGCCGTTTGAGCGTGAAGAAGTAACAAACATACACACACACACTCACAAACTTTCGCCTTTACAATATTAGTATGATGATAGCTGCTACCCGCGGCTCCGCCCGCGTGGCTTTTTCTAAAATAAAATTAACCTAAGCTACTCCTTATAACATTATAAATCGGTCCAGCCGTTTCGGAGATTAGCTGGAATAAACAGACAGACAGAAAAACAGAAAACATTTATTTGTATTTTTTTTTGTTATAAATGCCGTATATATTTTCAATAGCTGCGCCCCACGGTTACACCCGCGTAAGTCTCGATCCCATAAGAATATTGGGATAAAAAGTACCTTATAAGTTAATCCAGGGTGTCCGTTACCTCTACACAAAATTTTATCAAAATTGGTCCAGCCATTTGAGCGTGAAGAAGTAACAAACACACTCACAAACTTTTGCCTTTATAATATTAGTGTGATATAATACAAGTACATATTAAATGAGTATATATTATTATGTAGTTAGGATTGCGAAATGTGCCTGCTTTTGACCTCAATCTCGCCTGATGGAGTGCGATAGATGAAGTCTACGATGGGACGAGCGTGCCCAAAAGAGGCCGTTCTCTCGTGCTTTGATGGCTGACGGTTTAAATAAGTGGAAGGGATCATAGGCGCTGGCAGAGGTTCCACACTTTCGCCGTGTGTATAATAAATATAGAGGAATATCGCTGAGTACGACTAGTTATTGCTTTTGAATCATAAAGGCTAAGCAATTGTTTCTATTTGATTGAATGAATATCAGATATTGGACACCTACCCGCAAAATGAAAATATCACGTATCCGACTATATCTAATAAATAAAATAAAAAAATAAAAAAGCCTTTATTCTACCATAATTTACAAAGAACAATTTGAGCATATTAATTATTTTATCATTTCCTACATTGGTTATTACACATTTCATTATCATTTATATTATTATTTATTATTTGAGTTAGATTCATTTTAATAATTGTGAAGTAAGTATAAAACAATTTAAAAAAATATTATTAATATGAATATTGGCATGCACGTGATATTATTTATTTATGGAAGTCGCCTGTGCGGCGTAGGCCTCCCCCAAATTTCTCCATTTTTCCCGATCTCTAGCTTGTTTCCTCCAGTCTGGTCCACATCTTTCATTAAATATTATATTTAATCCAACTACATCTAGCTTAATCAAAATGACGTGTAAAATGTTCATTTATTTGTTGCCAAAAAAATATTTATTTTGTAAGTTAGTAAACTTACAAAATTAAAAATTCAAAATATCTTTATTGTGGGCATATGTTTGATACACGAAGGGTTCCGTACCATTAAAAATGGCAAAAAAACACGTTTGTTGTATGGGAGCCCCCTTAAATATTTGTTTTATTTTAATTTAATTATTTATTTTTAAAGTCAATATATATCTACATATTCTGTGAATATTTCAAGCGTCTACCTGTTGCCGTTATCAATATAGAGCAAAACGAGCAAAAAAATCACGTTTGTTGTATCGGAGCCCCCTTAAATATTTATTTTATTCAATTTTTTTGTATTTGCTGTTATAGCGGCAACAGAAATACATCATCTGTGAAAATTTCAACTGTCTAGCTATCACGGTTCATAAGATACAGCCTGGTGACGGACGGACAGACAGACGGACGGCGGAGCCTTAGTAATAGGGTTCCCGTTTTACCCTTTGGGTACGGAACCCTAAATATAAGATACAGGTAAAGATTTATTTCTCACCACAATATAAAAGTACATTTTCAAATTATCAATACATAATAGTTTTAATTATACTGTGGGAGACGGTGCCTAAGCTAGGCGTAAGGCCTGTATTTCAGGACACCGGGGGTCTACTCTGAAGCGTTAATCAGAAGTATCGGCCGAATGTTCGGTCGTTTTATAACTTCCACAGTTTCCTTTTTGACTTTGAATCCTTACCCGACTGAAAGTCACATTTTCGACTTTGGCTTATCTCTATAACTGTCGTTTTTTAGGGTTCCGTAGTAAACAAGGAACCCTTATAGTTTCGCCATGTCCGTCTGTCTGTCTGTCTGTCTGTCCGTCCGTCCGTCTGTCGCCAGCTTAGCTCAGACACGCTTAGTCCTAGAAAGCTGTAATTTGGCATGGGTATACATATTAATCATGCCAAAAAAATGGTAAAATAAAATTATGAAAAACATTTTTTTTTTTTTAGGGTACCTCCCTTACACGTGAAATGGGGATGATATTTTTTTTTCTCGTCTATTCCATGGTGTGGGGTATCGTTGGATAGGCCGTTCAAAAATATTGTGGGTTTGGGAAAACCATTTTTCAATTAAAGGATCCGTTTGGGTAATATTAAGCTTTAAAGTGCTAGTTTTTGTTAGAGTCAAGTGTCCTCCCCCACTGCCAGCTAAATGGTTGGTTTTGGATATGTGAAAAAATTCATTGCAATAGTATATATAACGAAATTAAAAGGAAAACTATCACAGCTAAGTAGGCTTCACAAGTTAACGAGTAATAATCGACCAACTTAAATTTGCAGTTGGAGAATTGACCGTAACGTATATCGATGTATGGGAGAGCATGTTTTTCAACTACAATGTTAAGTTTGTTTTTGGGATAAATTCATCCCAACCACGGAACCCTTCATTGTGCGTGGTCCGACATGCACTTGGCCGGTTTTTTTTCTTTAGCCGTAGTCAGCCATAGTTAGCCGTAGTCAAACAACGGCCGAACATTCGGTCGATACTTCCGATTTATGTTCAGAGTAGTCCCCCAGGTCGTGGAGACCTTCGGAAGCGCTTACGTTTATTTAGGATTATGCACTCGTACACAGATTCGGTAAGTCATATAAAACCAGAGAAAAAAAAACTGATTTCACTATTGATTATAACTTATTCTAGGGTTAGTATATGTGTGTGTGTAGTGTGTGTGTGTATGTGTATGGGGGGGTGTGTGTGTGTGTGAATTAATAGGGATCTCCATACAGGAAACGTATTTTTTTACAAAAGTATTTAAACAAATATATAGGTAGTGTTAAATATTGTACAGTTGTACGGAAACCTTCGTGTCCAACTCACACTTGGCCGGTTATTAATTTTTATCAAAAAAAACATTTTCAACTAGTCACTTACTTCTACAAAGCGAAAACAAATGGTAGCAGCAATATTTTAATGCGATTGTGTTGTCTCTGATATTGCAAGGGCTTTAACCATTTCTGTGCCTATTAAAAGCTCTACAGGCTCTTATTTGAGTCTCAATGTTTCTTGTATATCTTGGTGATTTGAATGTATGTTATGAAAATATGTTACTGTCGCATTCCAGCTTCGGCATTGTCGGTTTTTGGTGCGTATTTACACTGGAGTTGCAAGATATCTTGAGTGTTTTTTCGTGTTGGCAAAATATAATAAAAACACTGCTTTTCATGTTTAGTATGAGTTTAGTGTCATCGTATTCAATTTTAGGCGGGCGATTATATTATATTACCCGGTGAACAGGTTCTTGCAATGCTTAAATTATTAATAGTTCTAATCTAGTCACCTCATCATTCATAATTTCAGCCAAAAGACGTCCACTGTTGGACATAGGCCCCAAAGAGAGGGGTTTGCCATAATCGTCTAGCTTTTCAAGCGGGTTGGCGATCGCAGTATGGTGTTAAAATGCATAGAGAACGCTGCTGCCAATTCTCTAGTAAGTCCCTTAGTCGCCTATTACGACACCCACGGGAGGAAACAGGGTAGTGCTATTCTTTACGTCCGGCACCACGCGGAACAAGTGGATAAATTACAAACTGGCAAAGTTGGTTTGTGCCAACAATGCGTAAATAGTTCCAATGGGTTATTACCCTAATCGATAAATGGCAAACTGGCTAAGTCGTTATTACTAGCAAAAACATTTTGGATTGGAATAATAGTTCCTAAATTGTCAAAATCGATTGGTACTAACGAAACTATTACAGGTAGTTTACTAACAAAAGACAATTCGAACAATTTGCACATTATGCAACAATCTAGCGAAATATTTAATTACGCCGGTGGCTGTGGTCAAGACTACTGACATTGTTACATAATCTTATGAGCATTTTCGCAAGTACTGTCGCCTGCACATCAAGTCAAACTGTTAAACAGTAACTTTTTCATTCGATTTTGAACTTAACCATTAACATTTTAAGGCTTTAAATCATTTGGAGAAATTTGACAGTTTGGTATGGTACCTGATGTGTATGTACTTAAAGACTAGGAAAATAAAATAATTATAATTCCCTAAGAACTAGATTAATAATTTTTTATTTATTAGGGAAAACTGAAGATTCTTCAGCATCAGCAGCTGTCAGTGACGTGGCCAAAAAGCACATTTCATTCTGACAAAAAAAAAACAACAATCGTCATAATTGATAAGAAAAGATTTTTTATTTATTTGTTTATTGTTAAAACTGAGTTTAAACTCAATGGTGAAAAGTTTGACTCAAAGTTCAATAGATGGCGTTACCAAGTCTGATTGATATACTTGGAGCGCGGACTTGTACCAATTTACGATACGATATAAGCGAGCCAAACCCAAGAAGGAGGCTCAAGGCTCTAGGGAGCTGCCAATGGCATTGTATTTTTGTAGTGGGTTGTGCAAAGCGGTTAGCGTGTCGAATTGTCGAAGGCAATCTAAATAGACTCGGCCCAGAATTCGGCTACAGGTTTTCCGCCATCACTAGCGTCCATCAGTAAAGTTTCCGTAACGTGCAGGTGACAGGACACGCAGGACATGATAATAAGTGTCCCATCTTTGTGGAACAGCACCACATTTACACTCCAAGGCGCACTCGTCCATGAATCTCCTGACAGGTCAGGTCAGGTCCAGGACACCTGAACAGGTTTACCTTGCTCCGGCCAATCTGGGTCCGGAATCTGTTTAAAGACTTCCAGCTAGGTTTGCCAAGGCAACTCATGTCCAGGTGGGAGATCTTCAACAGGTGGAACAAATGTGTACAACCCTTATTTAATCATAGTAGGTCTCTCTTTTATTGCATTACTAGCATAATTACGTTTTATAGAAAAGAACCCACTGGGTTGCGTGACACGAGTGGCCTCTTAACCACTCTAATAGCATGATATTGTTCTCGCGGAGCACGTTCTTCACCAGCCTGGCTGTGTGTGCACGCGCATTATCTTGCGTGAACATGATACCTTGATCATATTGGTGTCGGTGAGGACTGACCATAGGTTACACAATCTCGGCAGAGTATTGTTCCGCATTTAAATTGCCTTCTATCAAAACGAGTTCGGTTCTTCCATTCTATAAACGTTCCGCCCTGGTACGGATGAACTTATTGAGGATTCAGGAATCGATTCTGGCGACTAGGAACTCACCAAACACGCACTCTTCTTGAATTGAAATGAAAACCAAAGCTCGACGCATCAGAAAAAAGAACACTAAGTGTCCGTCCAGTGCAAAAGTGCGTTATCCCACAATAGTCGACGCACACGATATCCACGTTTCGGAACCAGACCACATAATTATGGCCACCAGAACAATACATATAATAATAAGTATTTAACGGGTTGCGATTCGATTAGGTACTTCGCACAATGAAGGGTTCCGTAGTTGGGATGATTGTGGTTGCTAAGCAATTTATGCTCGTCACTATGCATTTAGTGAGTGGCAGTTCTCCTGGTCTTACCAGGAGAACTCCTCAACAATCAACGTCCCAGCATCGGTAAAAGCAATATTTTGTAAAAGGCGATGAGCAGTTAACATTAGGCTATTGTAACTTAAATAAATTAAAAACTTACCCACTAAAAAGATACAAATAATAAACTTTTTACAAAAAAAAAATTAATAACTAACTTCCAAAAAAAAACACTAGAAAGTGAAAAATAACTTTAATTTCGGATGTCAGTGGCAAAAAACAAAAATACAGATCCAAAGACACCGACTTTCGAAATTAAAGTAATTTTTCACTTTCTAGTGTTTTATTTGGAAGTCGGTTATTTTTTTTTTGTAAAAAGTTTTTTTTATAATTTCCTAATAACCACTTAGTCCATGACATATAAATTAAATGTAAAATAAACATAACCATTTATCACCGTTGATATTCTAAATTTGAAAATCCCGAACCAAAAAGTTGCGAAGTGAGATACCATCGATCATTCCATAAGTTTTATAATACCCGTGATAAATGATAGGAAAGGCGTCGACTGTAACTTATTTTAGTTTTCTTAACTTTCTGAATAATCTCTTTGAGATTTTTTTCATGGAAACTTGAAATTCTTGAATTTCTATTTTATTAAGTGACTTTTCTGTTCTTTATAAAAAAAATCTTTACTTAATACACTGAAGATATTTATGTCAGGAAAAAACGACCGTTCAATTTATTTTTATTTTGTTGCAGTTCAAACAAGGTGACGATCCACCTGGAAAATTATCACCATCAAGGCACATTGGAATACCAGACGCATCGCAGGGGCGTGTACATTCAATAAACAATGCTAAAAAAAACACGGACAAGTGCGAGTTGGACTCGCACACGAAGGGTTCCGTACATTGTACCATCTATAAAAATGGCAAAAAAATCACGTTTGTTATATGGGAGCCCCCCTTAAATATTTGTTTTATTTTAATATAATCATTTATTTTTAAAGTGAATATATAACTAAATATTCTGTGAATCTTTCAAGCGTGTACCTGTTGCCGTTATCAATACAGAGCAAAAACGAGCAAACAAATTCCGTTTGTTGTATGGGAGCCACTTAAATATTTATTTCAAACTGTTTTTTAGTTTTTTTTTATATAAAGGCAGCAGAAATATAATAATACATCATTTGTGAAAATTTTAACTGTCTAACTATCACGGTTCATGGAATACAGCCTGGTGACAGAAGGACAGATAGACAGACAGATGGCGCGGCGGCGGCGGAGCCTTAGTAATAGGGTTCCCGTTTTACCCTTTGGGTACGGAACCCTAAAAATTTCTCATGTGGCTGTAGATAATGACACAGTCATCCATACTCTTGAAACAAGAATACAGCCACGATGCCTGGCGGCTAAAGAATAAGGTATGGCGCTAGTAATTCCCCGGACACCATTATGCTTTCTCCTACGACAAAAAAAAAGATATACAAGTCTGCATATTTTGGTATCACAGTATAAATATAACAGCCAGGAATAAAGTCCCATACACATAGTAAAACCGCAAGAAACAAACAGTTAGAAGCACTTTTGCAGAGAGAACTTTTTTTGTTGATACAAAGTGGAATGTTGCAGCCAGCTTCCCAGATTCTTTGTAGATAGGCTCTTTTTGTGAGTATAAAGTGTGCAGGTTTGTTTTAGTTCTGTGTTTAAAAACTTTGGGGTTGGTATCAATTATTTAAGCAATTCTTAATCTATTAATTTTCATTGGAAAGTGTTTAATTAATTAGGTAAATAGTAACAGTCTCAGGATTTATTTACATAAAAGGTAAATTTGCAGCTGCCAGTAGGTACTATGGTATTTTGCTACACAAAACCACATCTTTTATTCTATTATATTTATTATACAATATTAGTTTTAGTATAATTATGCGAAACCCGAAACACGTGTCTAGTATTTTTATGTAAAGAATCTATGTACAAAATTTCAAAACTGTATCATGAAAAATCACAAAGTTATAAGGTTGTTATGTTACCAGGTTGTCCGTACAAAAACATGCTAACGACGCCCTCGCGCCTCCAGGCTCATTGATAATAATTTGGCAGTAGGTACCTAACTGTACGGCGATTGTGTTGTAAGTAATTAAATGGTGATAACATTTTCTATAACACTTAAATATTTTTGACACAAAATATAACATGGTGTAAACATTATTAAAATCGATTCAGTTCCTTATTCTAAACAAATTATATTCAGGCTTTGCATATACTAAAAAAAACTTTTTGTAAAAAAAAAACCGAGTTCCAAAAAAACACTACAAAGTGAAAAATACCTTTAATTTCGGAATTCGGTATCTTTGGATCTGTATTTTAGTTTTTTGCCACCTACTTCCGAAATTAAAGGTATTATTCACTTTGTAGTGCTTTTTTGGAAGTCGATTATTTTTTTTCACAAAAAGTTTTTTATTTTTCACAAGTTACAATAGCCTAAAGTCAACTACTCATCATCTTTTTACAAAATATTGCTTTTCCCGATGCTGGGACGTTAATTAATTGTTGAGGAGTTCTCCTGGTAAGAACCAGGAGAGCTGCCACTCACCATATGCATTGTGACGAGCATAAATTGCTTAGCAACCATATTAAAGTACCTAATCGAATCGCTACCTGTTAAATATATATTATTATGTTGTTCCGGTGGCCATCTGTGGTCTCCATCACCAGTTCCACTTCACCAAATGGTGATTTTCGGGAGCAAATGCACGAATTACTATAAAAAATACTTAAATCGCTATAGGTTTGCATATAAAATTCAAGGGTTACCCTCGTGAGATCCCCTCATCAGATTCTGATTTGGTGGCAATGGGACCACCTCGGGAGCATACCATTTCAAACAAAAAATAATTTTCAAAATCGGTCCATAATTGACGGAGAAAAAAAAAAAAAAAACGGTGAACAAACATAAAAAAAAAACATACAGCCGAACATATAACCTCCTCCTTTTTGGCAATCGGTTAAAAATAATGTTCTATATTTAGCATGTAAAGAGCTGCTGTGTCTGACAATTCTTGTTATAATTCGCGTTTAGTCCACTCTCTGCCTATCGACCCTAAAAAAAGATTTGCTCATTTCTTTACTCTCAACCCTTAAACATAGTTCACTCTCGACCCCCTAGGGTCGAGAATAAACTATAGTTAGGGGTCCAGTGGACGCATTAATTATTGGGGGTCGAGGGGCCGAGAGTGGACTAAATGATAATTCGGTACCGAAGCCTATGTTTTCAAGAATGAACTCGCATGATGGATCGCTTAACTCACATTTTACGTGTTTTTGAACACGGTTACCGCTGAAAAGCAAATATTTAGTTACCTTTGTCTATTTTTGCATCCAAAACTGTATTTTAAATTGTTAATTTTCTCATAGTGTAAAAAAAAATACAAAAAGAGAATATTTACTTTGACATTTTCATCATAAATTGTCTGTAACCTCTCATAAAGCTAGTGTACTAAGGTTAGGTTCTCACTGTAAGCTGTTTTTTTGGTTCTGGCCGACAATCAAAATATGTAGTAATTTGAATTATGTTTGAAATGTTTAACATATAAATAACACATAATTCCAGAATGTTTGACAGAAACTATAAAATCTAGGCCCCCAGGTTATATGCCGAAGCGCTTATCCGAAGTATCGAACGAATGTTCGGACGTTTCTTGACTTCCAAAGTTTCCTTTTTTGACTTTGAGTCATTAACCGACTTCAAGTCCCATTTTTGACTCTGACTTTTGGTGGAATGAGGAACAGGGTGTAAAGTTCACTCATCCACCATAGAAAAGGGAGGATCCTCCGACCAGACGGGTGTCGTGTCTGGTGGGTTTATATGCTAGTTGCGCGGTAAACTCTGCTTGCGCGATGCAGGATTTTGCTTGACGTCAGTGTGACACGTTGTTCGTATGTGGCGATGTTGATGCCGCTACATCACTCCCCCCCGGAGACCGGAGATCGATAGTGGGCTGAGTCGTGTATCTTGCGATGCTTGCCAGTGCCAGTGGAGGGTTCCATTGAGTCGGAACCGGGTGCCGCATAGTTCTCGGTGAGTCGGAACTGTCTGCGGTGATTCCCCAGTGAGTCGGGGTGGCGCTGCGTTATATGTTCCAGTGCGTTGGATGTAGTACAGCGCCGGGTTGTGGCTGACTGCTGGCGTCGACCAGGAGAGGTATAATGTTCTCTGCTTGTGGACTGGCCGAAAGTACAGTGTGCTGTGCCAAGGTTGCTGATGAGGCTGTGGGTGATGACCAGGAATGCGCGTCCGATGCATGATGGTGGTCAGGATACCCGTTGAAGCCGTGGGGGCTGGCTGGCTATGTGACTCGCCACTCGAAAGCTTGAGGAAGTGATGATGATGATGACGTCACGCTGAAGTAGTTGCACGAAGGCTGCACTGACGTTCATACTCGGGGTCACTAGTTTGGTGAAATGAGGAACAGGGTGTAAAGTTCACTCATCTACCATAGAAAAGGGAGGATTCTCTGACCAGACGGGTGTCATGTCTGGTGGGTAACAGCCCGACGGTTGATGTCGGGATGTTGTAATATGCCAGTTGCGCGGTAAACTCTGCTTGCGCGATGCAGGATTTTGCGTGACGTCAGTGTGACGCGTTGTTCGCATGTGGCGATGTTGAATGTGGCAATGTTGATGCCGCTACAGACTTATTTTTTGACTGTCGTATTTTTTTTCTGCTGTAGTCAGTCATAGTTAGCCGAAACGGCCGAACATTTGGATTTATCTTCAGAGTACGAGTAGACAGCACTCATAAACAACAAAACTTTGTATGTAATGAACACAAAACACATAATGTATTAAAGCAACCAACCACAACATTATACCGTGTTTATTAAATACACAAGAATTTTAATGAAACAAAAGCAAATATTTATACAAAAATAAGTATACTTACTCATTCCTACGCGTAATGTTAAGACAGTAAAGTATGTACCAGAATATATAGTTAGAAATAATATGCATATTTACTCGAGGTAATTACATAGATTTATCGCGGTTGAAATAGCGAAATATTGTGTTTAGTATGATATCTTCCACGTGGAAGCCTAGGAAATGTTATCGTACATCAATTTCAGTAAACTATCCCCGCAAACCACACAGTTACAGTTCGGAACACAAAGCTCAAGCCTCTAGCCAGAACATTTCTGAATGAATGCCTTTTTATGTCTATTTTTTTTGAGGGTAAGTGCACAAAAGTTTCCTTGTGGTGCCGGACGTAAAGAGTAGCACCATCCTATTTCTTCCCGTGGGCGACGTAAAAGTTAACTAAGGGTTTTACTGGAGAATGGGCAGCAGCGTTCTTTATGCAACGCCAACCTTTCTGCCAAGCATGGCGATTATGGCACCCCCCTCCTCTTGGAGCAGGCTTATGTCCAGCAGTCGTCTTTCGGCTGAAATTAAGTTCACAAAAAAGTGGCAGCGGTCAAGTTAGCAACACTCGCCCAGGCAGGTTGCGTCAGTGATGAACGAATATTTTTTTTTTAACTTCACACTAGGAATTACTCCTGTATTGTGGGTGCGTTTACAAACATTTAAACTCACAAACACAAACAGCCATTAATTTAGTAAGTCAATTATTTTAGCGCTGCCAAGAATAATTCATACTCGTTTCGACTCGGGATAAGGTCAGATTTTTGCCATCATCATTATCATTCTTGTTACACCATGTACTGAGTAAGGGCCTCCTCCCTTTTATGCCATTGGTCATCCCTTGTCTGTGAAATCAAAAAAGAAAAATGAAAAGATCTGATTGAGATATTTTTTTCCTGACACCCATAACACAAGTTTAATCTTAGCTTGGGTTGTCAGAGGTTTATTACTCTGTATTAAACTACAATTAATATGACAAAATTTTGTCATGTAAATAAGTGGTAAATTTTAAATTGTAAAACTGGAAATACAGATTATTTATTTATTATTTAAGTTTTCATTTTTGTCTGCCCTGCTTTGGTCTAATGAATGCGCTACAGATAAAAATGAGGTCCTGGGTTCGATTCCCAGGTCAGACAAAGTGTTATTGCTATCCGGAATTTCTCAGTAGCAGCCGGTATAACTCTTGGGCACGCCACAATTGTGGTGTTAAGTCCCCTCTTTAAGGAGTGGCTAAAGAGGCGCCACGGCGTTCTCACCTTCCGCCTGACGCAAGTGCTCGCCGGACACGGTTGTTTTGGGAGGTTCCTGTTCAAGATAAAGCGGTAGGAAACGCCCGGGTGGTCACCACTGTGTGGATCGCCTGGACACGGTGGAGGTCTGCCCGGTTTGGGCGGAGCACCACCGTGTCTTCACAAAGGCGATCGGCGGCGGCGATCTCTCACGTCCAGCCCTGGTTCAGGCCATGGTTTGGAGCAAGAGTGCATGGGAGGCCATCACCTCCTTCTGCGAAGCAGTAATAGTGAGAGATGAGGCGGAACACGTGAGGGAGAGGCAGGGTTCGCGCCCTCACGCCCCTAGTCGCCGCAGGACGCAAGCCGATTTCCGGCCACCGTAGGCGCGGGCCAGCGGACGGTGAGCGATGGGTAGCTCACCGTCCGATAAGGACCAGGCCCAGATCGACGGCGCGTTGTGTTCGACGCGCGCCTCAAAGAGATGTCAGCACGAATCGACGGGGTGTATTAGGGCCAATGCCTGCCTGGTTTGCGAGTTTGTCAAGAGATATCGTGGCCCTGGCACACAGGCAACAGAAGGTACACGGGTGGGTTTTAGTCAGTAAAAGTCTGACACGCCCTCCCGCTCCGCCCAGAGCGGGAGAAGTTATTTGATAATTTTCCATCCAAAAAATAAGGCCGTACTCTGGATTTTTTATTTTTTTTTATTTAGGATGGGTTTGCTCTTGACCTTAGTCTAGAGCATAGGGGATTTGCGCCCGGTTAAAGGCAATAGGCTCGCTCCTTATTACTGGGACTTGAACATTACTGGCAAAATGTGGGTGTACTTTAGGTACACCTCTAGGCAACCCTTCGGGGAAACAAGGCGTGAATTTATGTATTATTCTAATGTATCCTGCATTAGTCGACAGCTGTCTCCGATAAAACCAGCCATTACCAAACGGACAAGAACATTCACGCATTTACATAATGAATTCGAAACATTAATGCGTTATCACAACAACAACTGCACATTTAGCCTTATTAGCCCAAAAACTAGGTTCAAATTTAAATTGGGAGTAGTTTATTTACACATTACATATAAAACCGCTTGACCTACACTCTGGATGGTCGAATCTAGGGTAAGAGCTAAAACTTTGTTAATTAAGCGACGGCTTAATTGCTCAACTATACCTATTTATATGAAAGTATGACCCTAAATTATTTTGGGTTATATTTTAGTAAGTAATGTTTATGAATACCCGTCTTAGTTGATTTAGCGTTAGCAGTTTTTGACAGTAACACTCCTACCAGTGGTATTGTGGCACTAAACTATGAGAAGCGTGACAGTAAATTATGAGCAAATGTGGTCCATTCGTCCAATTCTATTTAATTTACACTCAGAAACAAAAAAACGTTACGTTCATTTGTTTCGAACGTCTGTACTCCACATTTAAAATTTCATTATCTTTTCCGAATTAGGAAACAACGTCGTTCCTGCTTATCCCATCATCCTCTTAAGCGTTTGATTCATTATGTAGCAGATATCATTGGGCACAGCGATCCAGAGCCACTTAATCTACACATTTAACAAGCCAACCAGCTTCTATAACGTGCTCAGGAATTTAAAATAATTTTTATTAGAGTGCGGTTTGATGATCTGATAATTTATCGGTTGAAAATTAAACATCTAGGGTAGGTAACAATTTTTTTATTGTTCTATTTGTAGTGTGTTTCATCTTCTATTCATTTTGGGTTGCCTGACACCTAATTCACAAACAAGAAAAATCCGTTATTACAAGATTAATGTCTTAAGCACACATTGTCACTGCCTGGAATATATTCTTCTTGGTCGGTTTAGGACTACTCTCCAGCCTTTGTGAGCACAAAAGGGCAATAAAAACAATATTGAAAAAGCGGCCAATTGCGAGTCGGACTCAAACACGAGGGGTTCCGTACCACCGTACAATATTTAACACTATATTTTTTTTAAATTAGTTTAGTACATAAAACGAGCAAAACACGCCGAAAAAAGCAGGTTTCTTTTGTTTTGTAGTGTACCAATTTTTTTCATGGTTCTTATCAAGAGAACTCTTCAACAATTAACGCTCCTGCATCGAGAAAAGCAATATTTTGTAAAAGGTTAAGATAAATTAAAAACTGACTAACTAAAAAGTGAAAAAAAAAAAAAAATACAGATCCAACGACACCGACTTCCAAAATTAAAGTTATTTTTCACTATGTAGTGAATTTTGGAAGTCGGTTTTTTTTTTTTTGTAAAATGTTTTTTTTTATTTCAGGGATCCGTTTGCGTAATATTACGCTTTAAAGTGCTATTTTTATTACAAGTCAAGTCAGCTAAATGGACATTTTTCAAGATCTAATACTTCTTATTCAATCAAAACAATAATTAAAACGCTCATAAGCGATTTAAGTACCATCAAATTATTAGATATACTTGTTACATTTAGTGGGACGAACCCCTAAAGGTAGGACCGAAGCGGACCCTATTCTTTCCTTTGTCTTAAATATTCATCACCTGCAACTCTCCGACTTAATTTAGGGGACATTGTAATCTGGCGTTCGGAGTAAGCTTTAAAGACCTTTTTAACTTACCTTTGTTTTTTTTTTACAATTTATTTTCGACTAATGGATTGCTTTAAGATTGCCTGTAGTATTTATTGTAAATCTTGACTTTTGTGTAGAAAATTAAATGGGAAAGAGTAAAATTAGTCTAATTATGAGGGCTTTGCGCATTCATGAAGAAATGATAGCATGTGTGCATTCAAACATTGTGTAGCAGCTCAAGGACACTGAACGAGATACAATAGAAAAAAATATTTTTGTATTTGTATTTTTATTTATTGTTTAGTATTTGTGTTTAGCGGTCAGAACGAGTTAAACAAAAATACACACCCCACAACAACAGATGCTACATCTTTAAATAAATTCACTATTCTTTTTCAATTAAGCTGTCCTTAATTAACAAGACCAGCCTGAATAAAATCCTGCCAGGATTGCGAATTTTTCCGAAGGGGATTTTCCGGTTAGGTCTGGTTTAGGGATATCGTGGCCAGGGCCACGACATCTCTAAACCTACCCGTGTTCCATCAGATGCCTGTGCACACAGGCATCTGATGGAACACGGGTAGGTTTTAGTCAGTAAAAGTCTCACACGCCTAGAGCGGGAGAAGTTATTCGATAATTTTCCAACAAGAAAAAAAGCCTGAATAAACACTTAGTGCTAAAATAATTCCAATTGACAGGACCCATAATAATTAAAAAAAACGAGCGCGCCATACAGTAGCCGCATATGATGTGTAACATCTGACATCTCAGCTTGGTAATAATCTACTGAGCAGCGGCAGGAATTAACCTCAAAATGTATAAAAGCTAAATACTGAAATATTTTCCGCCCACTGGTCGAAATTTGACGACTACGACGACCCTACGACTTTGACTATACGAGTACTTACAATATCAATATAACATATCAATATCTATACACTACTTACTGATTCCATGATTAGGTATACTATGTTCTATGTTAGAGGGTTTGGTTTCCGCACTTAGTCCTTCATGTGGACCATTGTGCGTGGTTTATTCCAACCAGCCCAGCTCCCCCCAGAAGCTGGTCTCCTGGTCTGCAAAGGCTATCTGGGAAAGATCTGGGTGACCTGAGGATTTCTGTTCTGATCTGGGTGACGCCTGTGCAGTCAAAGAGCACATATATATAGCAAAAATAAATAGGTATCCTTAGTCTGTGTGGTATCGACCGTCATCGGTATCTTTGAGAATCACCTTCCTTCAGTAGTGTATACGAAGTATGAACTTTTGTTATAGTAACTTTGTCACTGATGGATGGTACTGATGATACTTAAGACGGAGATATATGCCAGTGATCTGTACTGAGCTCACTCAACGCGTCGTACGTTCAGCCAGTAACAGGACTCGCCCATCAAGGAACGTTGTCCCCAATTTGACGCATTATTAATTTATTATACACAAAACAAATGGTATTTTAATAAAACGCGTATACTAAAAGAGCAATAATTAAATTACCTTTAAATTGGTGAAGATTTCAGTAAAATACGCTTGGTAGATTTTACGCCATTCTCAGTTTTTTATCCGCATTAGACATAATTTTACAAATTTTGTTTCAATAAGTAATATAAATATAATCTAAAATATTCACATATTAGTTTATTGCGAAAATGCTCTTATTTAACATTTTTTTTTTCAAATCATTATCACTACTCGTTTAGACGTGATCTTTAGTATAAAATCATTAAAAGTCGGTTATCGTCGCCTTAATATTAATTACCAAACCATCCCAACCGAAACCACAATATTATGATTATTTAAACCTAATACTCCATAATCATCAACCCACTTCACCAACAAAAACGAGCTTGATGCTGAACAAAATGAATTTTTAATCTTATCTGAAGGAGCTCATAGAGCAAAAATATCAACGTAATACGTTCTATAGAAGGGACCGTTTCTTTATTTATTTAAGACAACAGCTTTTTTTTTCCCTCGCCAGTACTGTACTCGACCTGCCGTCCTATTAAAGACTCCGTCGTCTCTGCTAGTTGCTTTTACTTTTTACCTAAATGATTTTTTTTTGTTTTAAAAAGTTTTTTTGTTTTTTTAGGGTTCCGTACCCTAAGGGTCCAAGCGGGGGCTCCGTTTGGACCCTATTGTTGTATATAGTTATGTAGTGTTACATATTTCTGTCACTCACGTGTCCGTCGTTGTCACACAGGTTTTACAGCCAAACAGTCTTCAAATTTTGACAGTATAAGCATCTTGTTGACTCAAAGCGATACAAATAGTAAAAAAATGTTTTTAAAAGGGCTTCCATACAGAAAAGGGGGCACGAAAAAAAATAAAACCTACCAAATAGAGTGGGGTATCGTTGTTTAGAAATCGTTGAGTAGATAAATAGTGTAATTTTTATTTTAAAAAATATTGGAAAACAAAGGAATGAGAAGCCATCAGTCAGCATTTTTTACAAAATTTTGTTCCGATGAATTTGGTTATAATGTTTATTATTACGCATTTCGTACTAATAAATACCAATTTATTGATAAATCGGTTATTTTCTTTCCCTCATTTTCCTATTACAACCAACTTCATTTTGCGGTCAAATGCGCAGCACAGAATGGATGCGGGCGGCAGCGCGCCACTGCTTCGGGTCGGGTCACTCACCTAATGCTTATGAATAATTCTGCCATTCGGATGGCTTATATTCTAAATTTGGTACGGAGCCCTAAACGTGCGAAGTCCGACACGCAATTGGCTGGTTTTTTTAAATTGTGTTAATAGAATTGTGAGTTTCTGTCATAGACTCATAATAATATAGTGCTAAGATAGTTTTTGCTTGTGAACAAGAAATGTTTTATTTATTATTGTTTTATTAGTATACCTTTGCAAAGTGTGCAATAAAAGAAAACCTTCGGGTCTGTTTGTTGGTCTGTGCTGGTTGGTCTAGGGATCAAGTACATTTTTAACCATAAAAAATCATGCAATTATTCTTTATTATCAGCGTTAGATATATCTGCCGGACACATGCTGAGCTGGACTCCCATTTGGTGCAACCTTGGGACCCACACCGCACCTAATAATATATTGATTAATGTCATAATGTCACTATTTCTTTAAGTATGTTCTTCTTTTTTTTGCCTATTGTTTTTTCTTTTTTAATTCTTTTAAGTTGTTATCTATTATTGTTTTGTGCTATTGTGTGTAATTGTGCTATGTCTTTTGTGTGCACTGAATAAATGTTTTGAGTGAATGAATGAATGAATGAATGAATTCTTTATTTGCCAGAATATAGATACATTGTATATGGTAAATTTTTTATATGGTTTCACTTTATTCGGCTTTCTAGTCGTGCAAATTTTTAAGTATACATAGTCAAAGCTTTAAAAAAAAATTATATCAAATTTTTGTCTTCCTACATTAATAACACAAAAAATAATATTAACATTAACAATAATATAAAATAAAAAAATAATAAAATAATCACTATGTCAATTACAGTATACAATTAAATATTTTTTTTGTCTTCTTACATTATTAACACAAACAAGAAAATTAACATTAACAATAATAAAAAATAATAAAATAATCACTATGTCAACTATGTTTTATCTATCTATCTATCTATTTACCAAATCTAGTCTTCCAGAT
Organism: Tiliacea aurago; assembly: GCA_948098905.1. Taxonomy (NCBI): domain Eukaryota; kingdom Metazoa; phylum Arthropoda; class Insecta; order Lepidoptera; family Noctuidae; genus Tiliacea; species Tiliacea aurago. The sequence goes on along the minus strand of OX402579.1, from coordinate 3,281,960 downwards.
TGGTTTCTTACTTTAATTCCTATGTTAACAACGTATCCCTATACCTATTTTGAAAAAATTGGGAATAATTGCATTTTTTTCAAATTGTGGCAATTTAAACACAGTTAATGTGGTTAAAATGGGTTTTTTTTTTTAGGTAAATATATTGTAAAAAAAATATTCTGTTTCCATCATTGACATGAATCACAAAATCACAGCGATTTTGCATGCTTAAAATCAGTTCATCAAAATCACTTTGAAGAATGGCCACCCACGTTCTTTCTAACAAGTCAAAAATTTGTAGGTTATGCACGGCATCCATACTCGGCAGAGCTCTTCTTTAGAGCGTATGCCGCGTACGCGTGCTCAATTGAGTTGAGGTCTGGCGATTGAGCAGGCCACGGCGTAACGTTAATGCGAGCATCGGCAAGAGTGCGTCTTATAACTCTAGCCGTGCGTGGACGTGCATTGTCATGCATTAGTTGAAACGAATCACCCAACCGGCTTCTCAAAGGGATGATCACATCTCAAACAATCCTCTCCGAAAATAAATCTGAGCATTGAGGTTGCCCCTGATCCAAATTAGATCAAATCATCCACCGTTCCAAATACCGGCCCAAACCATTATTTTTCCCCCTCCATATGAATGAACTGCCCGACAAAATTTCAAACGTTCCTAACGTCCAGAGGTCCTCCAAACTCGAGTACGTCTTGTATCCGGCCTCATACCGAATCGAGATTCATCGGAAAAGCAAACACAACGCCAGTCTTCTTCCTATCAATTACTGTGTTCACGAGCGCATTGTAAACGGGCCCTACGATTGCGGGGTGCTATAGGTGGAACTCTCAGCGGCCTTCGGGAAATCAGACCGACTTCACGTAAACGATTTTGGATGGTTTAGTCGCTTATCAGCAAGCCTGAAAAGCTGTGGAGCTTCGTAGCCAATATCATGGCGGTCATGGTACGATTCCGTCGAGCAGTACCTATTTTGGATGTACCGTTCATGTCTGCGAGTGGTGATGCAAGATCATCCTCCATGTCGCTCGGCCACGCTGCCCGTGATACTATAGCATGTCCAGAGGCAGCTTATGACGCTCTGTGTAGTGGCAAGAGCGACAGCCACAGTACGTTGCCTGGAACCAGCTTGCAACATTCCGACGGCTCTCATCATAATCTTCTTTTATCAAACGTTGTCATCGCTCCATATCGATGATTTTTTTTTAGTTCCGATGCAGAAATTGTATTTATTGGCTTTGTAAAAACGCTATTACGCACTTTGATAGGAATCTTGATTTACATTTGATTTTCAATTTTTAATCAAAATTGAAAGAAAATTCTTTATTCAAATAGCGAAATTCACTAAAAAGAATCAATAACGATCCAAAAAAGTTAAAATAATAATCCTCAATTTTATTGCGGCGATACTCTAAAACGTACTTGATCCCTAGACACTTTTGATGTGTGTAACTTCTGCGCAAAGGCCTTTATTCATATACAGAGAAGGCTTGAGCATTGAAGACCAGTTGGCGATTTCAGATTTCGTTGGCGGTTTCCTCACGATGTTTTGCCTCCACCGATGTCAGTTATGTCCAAGATAAACTCAGAAAGTACTTAAAAATTGAAAAAGTCTCATTGGTACTTGCCCGGATTTGAACCCACAACGTCGTGCATGAGATGCAAGGCCTTAACCACTGGGCCATCACACAATTACGTGTACTAGTAAAGCTAAGTTGAAACAATATGTTATTAATAGAACGAGCGGACCTGGTCTTCCTAAATATCATCATCATCATCATGTCAGCCGAAAAGGGTCCACTGCTGGACATAGGCCTTCTCCAAAGGGAGGGTTTGTCATAATCGCCACGCTTGGCAGGCAGGTTGGAGTTCGCAATAAGGTGTTAAAATGCATAGAGAACGCTGATACTCATTCTGTAGTAAGTCCTTTAGTCGCCTTTTACGACACCCACAGGAAGAATTGGGGCAGTGCGGTTCTTTACGTCCGGCACCACACAGACATCCTAAATATACGCAATGGTAAATGTTTGATAGGCCTTGTTTGCGTGCTTCGGTAATTCATGCGGATTCGTGCCTAATGTAATCCTGGCATTACCAAAAACGGTTGTCATGACATTTTAGTTTTTTTTGGGAACTGTAAATGTAATTGGATTAATTTACATTAGGAAACTTGACGGTTTAATAATCGGTGGATGAAATTATTATTGTTTTATGTTTTCATTTTTTTTTTAATTAGACTGTTATAATTATGGTCAGCGTTTTAAAGATCAATTATCATTTTTAGGGTGCCATAGTCAGCAAGGAGTTTCGTCGTCCGTCTATCTGTCTGTTTGCTTGTGGTCTGCCAAATTACAGCATTTTTGTACTAAGAGCTAATCTTAGTACAAAAATGCTGTAATTTAGCATGGGTATACATATTAATTACGCTGACAAAATGGTAAAACAAAATCTTGGAAAGAAAACAAATCTATGGTAGGTACCTCCCTTGCACGTAAAGTGGAGATTGATATTTTTTTTTGTCTGTCCCATGTTGTGGGGGGTATCGTTGGATACGCCATTCAAAATTATTGCTGGTCTACTAAAACCATTTTTCGATTCAGGGTTACGTTTGCTTTAAAGCGCTTTTTTTTGTTAGACTCAAAGTCAAATTATTTATTTCAAATAAGCACATTTTTTTTTTTTTTGGATGGGAAATTATCAAATAACTTCTCCCGCTCTGGACTGAGCGGGAGGGCGTGTCAGACTTTTACTGACTAAAACCCACCCGTATTCCTTCATTTGCCTGTGTGCCAGGGCCACGATATCCCTTTCGGACAAACTCGCAACCCTGGCAGGCATTGGCCCTATCGGACTCCGTCAGTTGGTGCTGACATCTCTCTGAGGTGCGCGTAGAACACAACGCCCCGTCGACCCGGGCCTGTTCCTTATCGGACGAAATTACATAAAGTAAAGCACCTGTCAAATTCAAATTATTTATTTCAAATAAGCACATAAATGGCACTTTTGAACGTCAAAATTTACAAAGAAAATAGAATTGATTCTAGTCGCCTCTTCCAAAAGGTACCTTCAAGTGTGGCCCCTGCCAGTTAAATGTTTGTTTTAGTATAATTATGTGAAAAAAACACGGCAAGAGTATATAATTATAACGAAGTTAAAAGGAAAACTATCACATCTAAGTAGACTTTACAAGTAAACGAGTAATAGTCGACCAACTTCCTTTTGCAGTTGGATTGTTAAAGAATGTATTTGTTCTCATATACCTATTCATCCCTACTACGAAACCTTTCATTGTTTTCTATGGGCTTTCTTGCACAATACTGTACTGGGTTAAAACACTCTTTTCAAACCAATTTAACGAACCTCAAAATCAAATCGCAATGAAAAATTATTAAACAATTTTCACTTCCGCCAACGTATGATCCCGTCGAAAAACTGAATCATAAATTCTAGCAGACACCACCAAAGTTTCCAAATCCTGTTTTGCAAGTTTAAACCCACTTATGAACAGTGAATACTCGTGTAAATTTTCACAAATCCACTGCGTCGTTGGAAACTTAAACCGTGTTTGAACAGGTTTCAATTCAGCTATCGAGAAATGCAAGTTGGTGAGTTTCAATCTATCTAGAATCAAGACTGTGACAATTGTGTTGAAAGGAATTAGTGGGTAGAATAATGGGTTCTGGGGTACTCAGGATTATACGGATTAATTACTTTGGCGAAGAGGAGGGCGCAAATATTTATACTTAATAAGTAGGTTTTATGTTATGGTTATTTTAGAATTTTAGTTTTTAGATAGTTTCAGTTAGTCTATGGATAGGAAAATAAGAAGCCTTATTTTGTCTAAAAAAACCGGCCAAGTGCATGTCGGACCACGCACAATGAAGGGTTCCGTAGTTGGGATGAATTTATCCTAAGAACAAACTTAACATTGTAGTTGAAAAACATGATCCCCATACATTCCAACTGCAAATGTAAGTTTGTACGCACAATATTGAGTGATTTACCATGTTATTTTAAGACCACAGACTTCTTTTACGTTTTCTTGTAATCTATAAGTAAAGAACTATTATCTGAATTTTTATCAAAATTTAGGCTCAGTAGTTTCAGATATAAAGGGAGGGAATGGTTATTTTTCATCTATTTTCTTAAATAATTTCAAAAGTATGTATTATAAAATTGTTTAAAAAAAATATGTTTGAAATCCCTAAAAGAAACACTTTCATTTGACATGTCACACGGTACATTAAGCAAACTTTTTTTTAACACGTCCGTGTTTGGGTCACAGAAGTTCATATGTGTACCAAATTTCTACTTAATCGGTCCAGTAGATTCGGAGCAAATCAGCTGTGACAGACGGACAGACAGACAGACAGACAAACACTCGAATGATCCTATAAGGGTTCCTTTTTCCTTTTGAGGTACGGAACCGTAAAAACTAAGAAAAGGTCATAGATATAAAAATCCATAAACAAAAACACACAAACACTCTTTTCCATCGCCTAAACAACACCAAAGCTTAGACCTCGTTTACACTTCCAACGCTTAAAACAAGCCCATCGGTTGGCAGCAATGGTTTATGATTAATTCAAGCCACGGTAAATACGTTTATTTCGTAGCGTGGCGTTGACAAAGCGCACGCCAGTGTACGTGACGAAATTGGCCGCACGCTCGATATCCGTGGGGGCTGCTGCGAAATAAATCGCTCCCGTGAACATTTACCAGCTAAGCTGATAAAGTTAAACGAGGAGCGAGAAATGAAAGAGGTTAAGAGCATTCGCAGATGGCATACAGTCGGTAGCCGATTTTTTGTAGGAGCGAAATGAAACAGTAGAAATCAATTGTATATATTTGTATGCACACGTCATAGAAAACACATTCCCCCTTATTACAAAACAAGGTTTATCTTCAGACCCAGGTTTAAAACATGGAGCCATTATTGAATTTCGAACTTTATTCCGACTATTGTAAAGTTCCTAAACACAAAATTGACAACTTAGTACCGAACCAAGTTCCTACAAAACTACAACCCCCCTAGGACCCACAGGTCCTACAGGACCTACAAAAATTAAGCCGTGTGTTCATAAACGGGGTTACTTGGGCTATTTTCGAATTTTCACTTTGCCACCTCGTATCTTTGCCGCTTGCGCCACCATATTGAAAAAATGGTGGCCAAAAACTAAAACCTTTTTGACATTATCTCCTTTCACTACAAGGTTTTTCTTAAACAACTTGTCTATGTTACAAATATATTCATGACTGTATTATAAATTGACTTTGGTACAATTTTAATTCGGATTAAGGAATTGAGATTTAAAAACTACCAAATGACTGGACAGTGTGCGAGCGCGCTAAGCTAGAGAGCTGTATCTCCCGCAATGTGTTAGATAGAGCTATTTGTGTATCATGAGCTGATCGATTTGATGTCTGGTCTATGTGTGGTCGACAAAAGAGATAAGTGATGCAGCTACTTTTGACCCATATTTGAATGCCACCGATGACCTTTACACCGCTCGTTTGAGTGTGTTTATTAGGAAGATCGTAGGCACAAACATATCGAATATATATGAAACATGAAAATACATAGGTACGTATAAATAAACTCAAGCCTTTTTCCCATGGGGGTAGGCAGAAACTGAAGAACGCCAATTGCTACGATCATACAAAGAAACACATAAACATACATTATGAAGGCAGAGGGTCCAACATCTTAAATGAAAGTAAGAGATATAGCAGAAGTCAACTTTTATTTCCACAACTTAATAATTCATTGTAATAATAGTTTAATTCAGACTACAGTATCTAAGCGCTACAACATGTGCACCGGGCCGAGCCTGCGACAAGAATTATAAGCGAGCGCGCAGCAAGGAGGGGATCACCTACTTGCTGCGCGCTCGCTTATAAATAAATAAATAAAATAATTTTATTTCAGGCATTTGTACATACAATATTTATACACATTTCACCCATAGTGACTACATGTCATACATAAGCATTATGTATTTTAGTAATCATTAATCATTACTTAAGTTGAATTTTAAAATTTTAAGAATTTAGTTTTTCCAAAAAGACAATAGATTAAGTGCAATTATTGAAATGATTGAAATTGAAATTATTAAGATTATTAAATAGTTTTAGTTATTACAAATTATAATAATTAAATGAATACGTTCATAGTTTTTCTTACTACGTAAGTAAGTTATCCATACGTACACGTAATGTCTCAACATTATTATTATTAAATTTATTCGTCAATTTTTACTTGATTACATCAATAGTCAATACTGAGATTGAACAATTCAGTTCTAGTCACGAATTGGGCGGAATACTGTAGTTACAATATTATTTTTACAGTTTAACAATCGTGTTCGAAATCAAGCTTATGTAGAGCGGCTCGAGTAGTGGGGAGAGAGGGGCCCATTGCACGTGCTGTTTACAATGGCGACGCCGTCACATACTTACTAATATTCCCAAAAATATAATAGTAATATCTATATTCTATACTAGCCAAAAAGCGAATATCCTGGCAAATAAACCAAATCCTATATGACCTAATTTCCTCAAACTCAGTGCCAAATACAAAAAAAAATCCGTAAGATGTCCAGTAGCCATATTAAATATGTAAGCTACGAGACACAGCCTAGAAATATTTGAAAGAAATGCGGCTGCAAATACTAGGAGTGAATAGTTCAGAAGCAGAAGTTTTTCTATTAGATCCCTAGTATGTTACTGTGAACTTTAGCGTAATTTTCGCAAAGTATTCTGGTCAACACTGAGTTTGCGGAAGCCTGATTTAGTTAGGCCGTGGTTATGATCTTCATTTTTTTTCTGCCGGCGTGGGCGTATGTTTTTTGGTCCGGTTTGAGTTTACTAGGTAAGGAAAGCTCTTATAATTAAGTACGTGTAGTCTGTTATTTGGAGATCGATATAGTTTTCCAAGCGATAAAAATCTTGTCGTAATAATTAATTTGATGAATAATAATAGCATAGTTATAGCTATATTCTTCTTTAGGGTCACTCGAGAAAAATAAGTAATTATACTACTTACATAATAATATGTACTGTTCAGTTTAAGAGTACACAATGTCTCCTAACGCATGGAAATAGGCCCCATCAAATAAAATTCTGTACTTACTATATTGATCATTTGAATCCTATTGCTAATTTAAATCGTTAATTTCTGTATTGATTTCCGACGATAAATCAATGTGACAGTTATTGAAAGGAATCACAAATGAATTGTAGCTAATCTCGGGACAGAAGGAACAAAATGATCAGCTGTTTAGTTCCCACGGCTGTAAAAGTCAATTGAATATCGATTACTTCAACTCCTTAACAATCGACTACCGATTCTGTTGATTTTGCTGCAAATTTTTTATTTAAAATATTCATTCTGTCAATGGCCAGCACGATACTTTTACTATGGCAAATATAATAGTGTTCGAAAAAAAAACTTGGTCAAATGCCAGTTTTAGGCCCTCGTGCCTCTTTCAGTCACGGAACTAAAATAAACATTTGACCAAGTGACCGCGCTTGCTGACAGTACCTAGATTGGCGGTTTCAGAGTTACACCGTTTAGTCAAGATTGATTGTTAAAAAGAAAGAATATGTTCATATATTTCCTTCCCATGTACGTTTTCCTTTTGCATTAATCAGTATTGCCGTAGCTTACCGATAAAAGAACATCACACATAGATACACCGCATAATGAGCCTGTCATGATCCCACTGCTGGGACTCAGGCCTCCTCTCTGTGAGAGGGAGTGGGCCGTAATCCACCACGCGGGCCCAGTGCGGGTTGGTAGATCTCACACGTCTTCGAATTTTTGGTTCTAGGACATGCCGGTTTCTTCAGAATGTTTTGTTTCACCGTTTTGTGAGCAGTGGTGATGAAATAATTTACGCAAAGTAAAGCGCCTGGCTGGGTTGAAATAAAATGAAATCGTTTATTCTGTAAATAGGATATTAGAATCACTTTAATACGTCATACAAAAAAAAACAAAAATAATCTAGATGTAGCCGACATTTCCTATCTGACTACCCCTGAGAAGAAATGGCGAAACAAACTCAGGGGTCAAAGTCTCTTTTAAAGTCCAGAGATAATCTTGGTCAGATCATGTGAGGACCATGTAGATCCGTGTCTGAAAAAGTCTTTTGGGGAAAGAACCACACAAATTTGAGTGGACCTGTCCAATCAATTCAAGCATTTGTCAGTAATCGTGCAGCTCAACTATTGGTTCTATAGGTTCAAACCTAGGACCTAAAACTCGTAAGTCACGGTCGTTACCACTGGGTCACCACTGCTCTCAAAAATAGGTTTACATAGGTCACACCAAAAAACTCATGTTCTTAACGAAATTCATTAAAAAAAAAAAAATAATAACTATAAAAGCTCGACTCGGAAGTAAAAAAAAAAGCAACACCCAAAGAATACCTTACAAGGATGTTTACAAATTGACCAACGAAATGATCCGCTTTGCTTCATCAAAGATATTGAGAAGTTTCCAATTGAATTTCCGTAGAGCCTTCCAAACGGGGTCAAAGGGACGGGAACGGTCATCCGTAGTTACACCTTCATTATTATAGGGACCAAGTACGGATGGTTTGTTTATGTTTTGTATTTTAGGTGTTTTTGTTGACTTTTTTTGGGGTTCGGACAATTACGGCTCCTTCTGTGTTCTCTGCGTTAAACTAGATGGGAAATTCAGTCGAGGGACCAGCCCGGTCTCTATGTATGGCAAACCGATCCGCTGGGAGAAGCGAGCTAAATGGCTAGGTGTGATCCTTGACATCACCTTACTTTTAGTGAGCACATAAAGACGGTTCGTTCGTGCTGCTCTTTCGCTCTCGGCAGGCTCCATTTCATATTGACCGTACGCAGAAAACTGCCACCCAAGTGCGAATTGCGCATCTAGACCGCGGTGATCCGTCCCATCATGACTTATGCTTGCGTCGTCTTCGCACACGCTAAGCTACACCATCATTATATATAGGACGCAGACCCTCCAGAACCGTTTCCTTAGAAATGTTACGGGAGCCCCCTTATATGCTCGCAATGTGGATGCGTGGAGCAGTTCATGAAAGCGTTTCTTCGACTCTGTCATAAAGTAACGCAACCCTCTGATTGCGGCGTCCACTCGATAAACTCCCTCCTGCATTAGTACGATTCACCGACCATAGCATACACTCACCATTCCTGATGACGCTATTACCGTCCTCCAGGAGTAGTCCCTCACCTCTAGCACTGTAGCACATAAAAACAAAATCCGACCGTTCCGTTCATTCCTCGCCACCGAGGCCCCCCGCGACGTTCCCGTCCATCCCCACCCCGAACCTTGCTCGAGCTAGCCCACGCCACTGAGCCTTTTGTCCCCTGGTAATAACATTAACCCGATACAGCCTTCCCCTTGCTATCCTCCCCCAGCGACGCCCTAAGCCGAGGTCCCGACACCACAGGGGGTGCCGTTAGCGTGTAGTCGCTTAGTTTATAAGTTTATGCCCTGGCTGTAGGCTTTAATTTATTGAGACACCTACAGATAAGTCTGGTTAAACAGACGACAACTGGCATCCTAGAAGAGGTTGCCATGCGAGATGCCATGTAAAATAAAAAAAAACAGTTGAGTGAATAGTTATTTTTGTTAACCTTATTAGCACAAGAAATTAAACTTTTTCTTTTTTTTCATTACTTATAAATATAATATTATTATCTATTTTTGTTTTGTTACTCTATGAAAGATCTTAATTCATTTCGGCACAGAATTTCTTCTTCTTCAATACATTTTCTGTACCTATCATATTTTTCTTTTGAAGGCTTCTGAAGGAACATACTGGCGCGACTTGTCGCGCGACGCGACACCGGTAGAACAATTTCCTTGAATTTTTCATAGAAATTGTTATACTGGTGTCGCGCCAGTATGTAGAAGCGTTTACTCAGTCAATTCATCGTTTCATTACTTTTTCTATACTCTTTAGCCTTTATACGTACTCAAACCTCATCTAGTTTTTAAAATATGATTGACGTGCAAAAGTGTTTTTACAAACCTATTTAGGTATAGAAATAAAATCATTTATCATTTAAACATTACTTAAGGTGACAACGTGGGATCATCCACCACATCTCATGCCTAAAGTTACCGATTTCCAAAGATCTTTAAAAACGATCAGTAATTTTATTCAAATAAAACATCCACTTTAATCGGAAACGTGCACTCTCTTAAATCTTCATACATAATATTGTGCATGCAAAGCTGCACTAGAAACTTTAAATAAAACGCCGATTACCAAATAATTCGGATCACGTAACAGCCATATATTCTCGGACGATTCATACGGAACTTTGGAAAAGAGAAGTATCTGAAATGTTTCAGGAAATTTAAAAGGGTAACATTAACCTATGTATTTAGAAGAAAAGATTAACAAGTATAAATGCTTGTCTAAAAAACTTTTTACAAAAAGAACACCCGACTTCCAACAAAAACACTGAAAAACGAAAAATAATTTCGGAAGCACATAACATAACATCACGCCTTGTTTCCTCGAAGGGTTGGGCAGAGGTGTACTTGTAGTACACCCACATTTAATATTATATTTAATTTAATTTCGGAAGTCGGTGTCTTTGGTTTTGTATTTTTGTTTATGGCCTGCTTTATTTAAATTTGCTTCGCTTAACTATCTTAATCCAGATATCTCATCGCCACCCGTGAAATATAATCATTGAGAAGTTCCGGTGGCCATCTGTGGCCTTCTTCATCAGTTCCACTTCACCAAATTATACTTTCTGAATGCAAATGATTGACTTGTTGATGAAAATATAAAAATTGCTATATGTATGCCTATAACATTTGTGGAGTTCCCTCAATTACTCATCGATCCCAACATCAGAACTGGATTTTAATAAAAATGGAACCAATCTGAAAGTATATCCTTTCAAATAAAAAAAGAATTTTCCAAATCTGATCATAAACGACGGAGTTCTGACGTAACAAACATTAAAAAAAAAAAAATACAGACGACTTGAGAACCTCCTCTTTTTTCTGAGGTCGGTTAAAAATGATTTTTTTTTTAACGCCATGATGAAGTTTTTAGCAAAAATAGGTCACTGTACTGTTAGTATGCAAATTCAGGCCTGTGACGTTAAGATATGATTTTAAAAATAATTATTTTAACAGCAAAACACCAATAAAGTGTAAGAATACTAAAATGATTAAACAAATAAAATGCATCCTCATTCGAAAACAAAAAAAAAATCCTAAAGTCAGACAAAAGGGAATTTAGAGGCGATTCACAACACACGGCAAAGGTATTAACAAAGTGTATTTACTATGTCGCTCCGCACGATTAAGGTAGGATACAGACAACCGACAATTTAGTAGCCCACTTAGATGGGTAAAAATACAACTTAGAAAATAATATGGAAAAAAATTTGCAAAATACTAATTGTGAGTATAGAATAGAATAGCATAGAATACTCTTTATTATGTACAGTCATGAGCACGAATATGTAAGCGCATAGCAGAATTCAAAACCGATTTTCTCGTGGAATAACGATTGCAACTTTGAGAAAAGATCTGTTTCATAATAGTTTGGGTTCCAAAATACAAAATTCGTAGTAAAATAAAATTTCAATCAATATCCTATGGAGGAAATCACTTTTAAAAGTTGCTGAGTGGTTACATATTGGTGCTCGTGACTGTACACCATAAAAGTTACAGATATAAATGACCATGAGCGAGAGAGCTTGAGAGCGCGGCGCGGGGGCGTGTGAGTGATGAGTATGACCACGTTGTGAGATTCGAGCAGTAAAACTTATTAGTAAGGTAGGTAAAAATTTACTGGTGAAGTGGTGACTACTTTATTTCCCACAGGAGGGCAATTCTTGCGTTTACACTCGTACATGTCGCTTTCGTCATTGATGCTCGTCTCCTATGTCGCTTATAAAATGGTGACATTATCCAGATTCTGCGGAAGGCGGAGGACAGGGTGTTGTGGCGCAGCCTGGGAGAGACCTATGTCCAGCTGACATAGGCTGACTGCTATAGGCTGAGTTGGTTGACTGATCCAGATTCCAGTTTTTTTAAGGAATTAGTAGTGAATTTATAATTAGAGACAATTATTGAGGAAATGCCTAGATGTTGTGTACCAAATTGTAAATAAACTGGACGCCACTAGTTTCCTCGAGATGAGAAACTTAAAAAATTGTGGCTCAAAGCGATAAGGCGAGTAAATATTGAGTCTAAAAGCGCGGCGAGAGTGTGTAATAAACATGACACACTCGCTAACATGGACAAATGAATGGTTAATATGTGTTTTCAAATTCTATTAGTGTGCGCCCATTAATAGTGTACGAGTATCCACAAGGAATGGTCTTGGTCTTATGCCTTTTGAGTCCACTGAAGGTATCTAGGTATATAACTATCTTCACCAGAAGTTGATCCATCTTGTATCTCCTTGATATACCTAATACATAAATAATTTGTTTGCTGAAGGCATGCTCTTTCAGGGATCATAAACCAGCGCAAAATTTTGTAAAAGTCTACGATCCCTTCAATGTGTCCATGTTATTTACAAAATTTTTGGCGTTCTTCTCTCAATCTGTCTGAGTGAACCTATCCAGGGAGCGGGAGGGCGTGTGAGACTTTTACTGACTAAAACCCACCCGTGTTCCTTCATTTGCCTGTGTGCCAGGGCCACGATATCCCTTTCGGTCAAACTCGCAACCCTGGCAGGCATTGGTCGTAACGGACCCCGTCAGTTGGTGCTGACATCTCTTTGAGGCGCGCGTGGAACATAACGCGCCGTCGACCCGGGCCTGGTCCTTATTGGACGGCGAGCTACCCATCGCTCGCCGTCCGCAAGCCCGCGCCTACGGTGGCCGGAAATCGGCTTGCAACTCCCGACGCCCAGGGCGTCTCCTGCGGCGACTAGGGGCGCGAGGGCGCAACCCTTGCCTCTCTCTCACGCGTTCCGCCTCCTCCTTCGCAAGCATTACTGCTTCGCAGAAGGAGGTGACGGCCTCCCATGCACTCTCGCTCCGAACCATGGCCTGAACCAGGGCCGGACGCGAGAGGCGTTTCCTCCCACTTTATCCTGAACAGGAACCTCCCGAAACAACCATGTCCAGTGAGGACCTGCGTCAGGCGGAAGGTGAGGACGCCGTGGCGCCTAGCCACTCCTCAAAGAGGGGACTTATCACCACAATTGTGGCGTGCCCAATAGTGACATCCATAAACATTCAATTGTATTGTTGGCATTAACTAAAAACTATAGAAAAACTAAGATACCGGCAGAAACTTGTCGCTCGTCTGTAAGCCACCTTATAAAGGCGAACGTAAAAAGTATTTTTGTCTTATTTTAAGTATCTTAGTTTTATTTTAGCTTCAACATAACGCTTATCTGCCGTTAGCAGTCTTTATGCGTTGAGTCCCTTATAAAATATATGGACGCTGGATACATAGCATTTTATTTCGTTAAAACCAACATGGTTGGAAAATTGCTACGTTTGTCGTAATTAGAACTATTGTTGTTAATTCATTTGTGATGTTTTGCCAATTGCTTGTTATTTGAAAATTGTTTCTGCAAAGGATTTTATTAGTGGTATCCAGACAATAAAAATACCAATGGTCAAGGTTAGCAAACCCAATGAAGTAAGAACTGATTTGCAGGACTTATATTCCTACTTCTTAATAAAAAATCAGTATTGAAAAATATGATTACGGCAACGCCACGACGCTTTAGCGCTTATGGCCAAAAAACATGGTAATCATTAAAACCTTAAAAGCCAAGACCCAATATAAATAATGTTATTTTGATAAGACAACCAACTTGAACAAAGCGATAAAATGATTAAACTTTATTCAATCCTTAATTAAAAAACCAATACATCAAAATAATAAAGTTAAGTTCATTAGTAATGTCGAGTTAATTGTTTTAATTAAATCTTCACTCTTTCGGCGTTTAGTTCACACTGCTGGTCATGAGCAAACTAAATAAATTACACGGGTTAACAACGTTAAATAGTTGAATTTAACAGACTTGAAATAACATTTCGACTTTCTCAAGCAACGAGTAAGTCTGTTCGTGGAAATTATTCGAAAGTTTTTGATTACGAGCAATTATATAACTACGACTTTGGAATTAGGTGTTTAGTTATTTTATGATGGACAAATAATTACCTGTTGTCTTTGTTTCAGTTCCATTGTACCTATTTATTTTTAAGTTTTTCATTTAACTGTAGGTATTGGCAGGATCAAAATTATCAAAAAATGTTCTACTTATTCAATTTAATTATGCTGAAGTGTTTTTAATTGTGCTATTTTCGGCCCACAAGACTGACCAACTCTTAAAATAACCATCTAACTTTCGCCAATGAAAACTGAATTTTTCAAAACTAAAATTCTTAAGCGATCGCTTCATCGAACATTCCTACCGCCTCCACAGCTGCGCGACATTTCCTCTCGTGTATAAAACGCGAGACTTACTTTGGGCGTACATTCAATTACTCGTTCGTTGAGTGTCAAAGAGCTTTCAGTGTCGTGTGTCGTTTAATCCTCAGCACTAAACGGTTCAGTCGGGCTAGCTTTTAAAAATTCTTATAATATACACTCTTTGCATATTCCCCTAATGTAAAATGTAAGGTGAGATTTTAAATTTCACGCCAACAAAATTATATACTCATGCCACGATGTTTATTAAAATCTGCATCGCTTAAGGCAACGATATCCGACTTTTAATGATTTTATATTGAGGATCACGCCTAAACAAGTTGTGTTAATGATTTGAAAAAAATATATGTTTGAAAAAGAGCATTTTTTCAATAACTAAATATGTGAATATTTTAGATTATGTTCATAATATACATAGTGAAATTAATTTGTAAAGATATGTCTAACGCGGATAAAAAACTGAGAATGGCGCAAAATCTATCGAGCGCATTTTTCTGATACCTTCACCATTTTAAAGGTAATTTAATTATTGATCTTTTAGTATACGCGTTTTATTAAAATACGTTTTGTTTTGTGTATAATAAATTAATAATGCGTCAAATTGAGGACAGCGCTCCTTGATGGGCGAGTCCTATTACTGGCTGAACGTACGACGCGTTGCGTGAGCTCAGTATAGAACACGCAAGCTAACCACTCAAGGTCACTGGCATATATCTGCGTCTTAAATAAGAGTGTATGTTATGTATTAGCCAGATTGGAGTTGTCATGAATAATGTAAGGTCGTAAATTAAAGTGTTTTCAATCTGCGCAGTTTACGACCGTCGTCGCAAGAAATTATTCATAGATTCTTCCTCTGCGAGTGATGTTATGCTGTTAAATGCATCAAAAGAGGCTTAAAGGCTTAAACTCCTTTATAGTGACCGGACGATGTGGGTCTTGAGGATTACATCTATCGGTTCTATTGAATGTCTTCGAATATGTTCGGCTTCCCGTTTAACCAAATTCGGTTGAATATCAATATTTTATATGTGGCGTTGCAGCTGCACCGCTGGAACTGATAATACAGTATGCATGTACTATGTAGTTAAAGTCCAAATGAAGAATTTGAATATTAAGGAAGACAAATCTAGAAAGTGTATACCAAGGTAAAGGCGTAATAAGACAGCGTTAGCTTTCTTAACCGTCCCATGATAGACGGACAAAGACGGCATAGAAATGAGACCCCCTCTTCAGAGTCTCGTACATAAAGTTTGTCTTTTGGTAGAAAACTCTAAAAACCCACAAACGCCTTGTAAGCACATACAGTTATTTTTCTTATAGTACGTAACGAGTTTCCACTCAAACTAGTACTAATGCAGGGGGCGTGGTGGAACCATATTATAACACCTACTAACATTTACAATATACATTAAAACGCACATTTTTGTTTCATGGTAGAATTAGCATTGACACTCGAAACCAACAGTATCCATTATTTACAGTTCAGCTTGGTCGAATCACTGTCTCCTAGGATACAGGCCACCCCTAGTTTAGGAGACAGGATTAATTGTTTTGTTATTATAGATAGACAGAAAAAAAAATGCTTCCATCCATTGTTAGTTGATTAAGTCTTAGCATGTATCTAGTATACAACCCGTGTCTATGTATATTTTTCAATCAATAAAGTTATTATTTATTTATTCTATTACTATTAGTTAAAGTCGTGTACTGGTCCATTGATTTCGTCTATGGTTACAATATTTGCCACGTTTTCATTGATTCCCTTCATTATAAGAGTCCGTTCATTAAAGGCTTTGGCATTGAAGGGAAGACTTACTGTCAGAAGTCTTTAGTCAATAGCAGGGTGACGTCAACGGGATAAAATTTAATTGCTTTGATCGTGTCAAATGGTGTATCAAGCAAAAAATTGCAGGGTTCATTTCCGTGCGATGAATAATATGTACGATGTAATATTTTTGATTGTTCCGTTTGATGCCGGACGTAAAGAATATCACCATCCCATTTCTTCCCATAGGTGTCGTAAAAGGCGACTAAGGGACTTACTAGAGAATGGGCAGCAGCGTTCTCTATATAAAATAAATAAAAATAAAAAAGCCTCTTTATTTCATGCAAACTTTGTTACAGTGCAAATATTTTTTATATAATATTTCGATTTTCATTGAACTAATTTAAACTAATTTCATGCATTAGGATAAGGAACATAATTTGAACATAATTTATTATTAAATACAGAATTAACCATAAGTTTCAAACGCCTCATTTGACATAGTGACATAGATAAATAAATAATAATATATATATTTTTTTTTGGAGTTGTTAATATTAATTAAAATAATATAAATTATGAAAAATACAATATTTCGTCGTTACCAAAGTAAGTAAAAATATTATTGATAGTTATAATTTAGTCATATAATAATAATCAATAAATAATTCCAGATAAATTGTAAGTAATAATAAATGATTTGATATTTTTAAATAAGTAAATAAATAACAGCGTTCTCTATGCATTTTTAAAAACATACTGCGATCGCCTACCCGCCTGCCAAGCGTGGCGATTATGGAAAATCCCCCCCCTTTTTGGGGAAGGCCTATGTCCAGCAGTGGACGTCTTACGGCTGAAATGATGATGATGAATATTTTTGACGGGCTCTAAAAATGGATTGTAAGTATTTTATATAATATAGAAACAAAACATTGTTTGGCCTAAAATTATAATACCGCCTGGCGCTTACCGCTTGCTGAATCTATAGTTTTTTTATAAATTAAAACTCATTTTGATTATAATAACGCCACGAATCAAAAATTGGAATCCATATTTTATCAAATTTCCTTGTTTGTTTCGCAAAAGATACAGGTATGTTGCGGAGGATTTTGATGCGCCAGTTCTTATGCACTAGGAAGTGGCGGTGACGTTTATGCTGATTTTCAACCTGATACAGGGTTATTTTTAAAACGTCAATAACCTCTTAAGGGGTCATTGTACTCATCATTATGAACAACTTTTACTACGGCACCAAAACTGAAATCAGGAAAAAAAAAGCAGCTGTTCCCTACATTTATGTTCCAATAATTCGTTTAAATGTAGGGAACAGCAGATTTTTTTTCAATTTTTTTATGCAATGACAGATAAATTAATTATGTGATAGATACCTACATATCCATCACATATTATTATTTATTTTTACCTATTGTTGTATAGTAATTTTATTCTAGGTGCATCGTCTTCACATAAAATTATATAATTGATGTACCTATACAAAATATTGTAAAACATTTTAAATGAGTAACGGTGGAGTTTCTTGCCCATTCTTCTCCATACGAAGCTACCTTTTGGACGCGAGGGGCGACTAGAATCAATTCTTTTTTATTTGTAAATTTTGACATTCAAAAGTGCCATTTATGTGCCTATTTGAAATAAATAATTTGACTTTGACTTTGACTTTATATTAGTAAGTTCTCATATTATTTGTTTTATTTTAAATAGTGTACCTATTGTTTTTGATTGTATGTATTCTATTTTCTCATCTACTCTTACACACGGTGTCTACATCTCTTTATCGACTTTCCTATCGCAGGTATACTGGAAGAGATTTCTTTAGAAATAAGCATCACCTTTGTACGGATTTTTCTGTTACTTTCTTCTTGTATGTTTATGTATAAATGTTAAATAAATAAATTTATTATATAAATAACATAAATTAAACAAACCCACCGTTACCTAAACTTGTTGATTCAGTTTTATACGCAGGGAACGCACACCTTCGGTTCTAACATGGGTCGAGAGACTGCTGACGCGACCACAGACGTAATAACAGGTCCAGCTCTTGAGTTGGGACTTTTAATATCGCTCCTAGTGTTGTCAACACCCTCTTTTTGTAGACTGCCCGTAATTTGACAGGACGCGTGTATGTGATGTGAATTCACTTATAGATGTCAGATTATTGACGGGTGATACCGATAGCTGAATAGGAGATGATCTTATGATTTTCTTTTGGTTGTGGTTTTGCTGACATGCCAAGCCAACCCATATAGGACCAAACTTAGTGGCTAGCCAATTGGTAAGTTAAAATTTATTTCGAGGTATTTTATCTTTTTATATGCATGTCAGGTCTTTGATGCGTAGTTCACACGTGGCGATGTAGATGCCGCCACATCACGTCGTCACGTCGTGGTCACCGGTACCTATAGAGGTAAAAGAAACAGGGTGTAAAACTTTACAATCATCCTCCATAGAAAAGGGAGGATCCTCCGACCAGACGGGGTTGTGTCTGGTGGGCAACTGCCCGACGGTTGAAATCGGGATGTTGTATTTATATGATAGTCGCACGGTAAACTCTGCTTGCGCGATGCAGGATTTTTGTGACGTAATTAATATCTTTGATGAATAGTTCACATGTGGCGATGTAGATGACGCCACTTGCACGTGTTTCTGTGAGAATAAACCAATTTTTATTTCATCCAACAATTTTTATTTCATCCTTCATTTATGATTTGAATTTTCATGAAATAAAGTAACCTACGCATGTGTGCAGAGTCAACTGGTCGTGAAATATTTAAGCATTAGTCAAATACGAGCCTACAAAATATTACGAAAACCTTTTTATGGGCGCAAATAAACCAGTCTATTTTCAGCATATGTAAACATACTTGCCATCCAACACATACAAACTTTTAGTAGGTACCTCTAGCCTAGTTTTAATATTAAGTTTTGCTAGTATTAATACCTTGTCTGCAAGAGCAAGTTCATATAAAAACGGGTCAGACACAAATATCCCGCCGGGACGCAGGTTGAATATTTGGGTATATATCAGACCTTTTCCCCTAGTCTACATTCTCGCACCCAAAATTTCATTACGATCCATCGCTTCGTCGAGGGATGTTTGAGTAACAAACAAATAAACAGACTTTCGGGTTTATATTAGTTAGGGTTTGTTATACTCCATCTAGGTTTTTCACTTTTGTGATAAACATTATTACTTTTTATAATTAAAGTTAGGCTCTAGGAAGTATCTAACTTCTTATACAACATTATTTTTAATATAATTATGCAAAACCTGAATATAGTTGGTTCAGATTATGGAACTGAATCGATTTCAATAAATTTTACACCATGTTATATTTTGTCCCAAAAATATTTAAGTGTGATGGAAAATGTTATCACCATATAATTACTTACAATACAATCACCGTACGGTTAGGTACCTACTGCCAAATTATTATCAATGAGCGCAAGACGACCCTGGAGGCGCGGGGGCGCCGTTAGCACGTTTTTGTACGGACAACCCGGTAACATCACAACCTTATAACTTTGTGATTTTTCATGATACAGTTTTGAAATTTTGTACACAGATTCTTTACATAAAAATACTAGACACGTGTTTCGGGTTTCGCATAAACTAAAACTAATATTGTATATTATGAACTTTATAACTATGTAACAAGTCTGTAATACCTAATATTCTGACAAATAAAATTATGGAGTATTACTCTATTACCATTACTTAATCCGGAAGACTCCCTGGCCAAACTAAAATGTATCTCGCGCAGGGTGCGGTACGAAATTCGCTTGCGCCGATTTTGTAAACAAACATTTATATGGAAGTGTTAACTCGCGAATCATCATCGTCACATCGAATTTACCTCAGTGTGACATAAGCTTAAAACATTTTTTCGGGGAAATTAGCTTAAGTATGTAGATTATAAGGCTGGGCAACAACGTCCTCCTTATAGCATTTTCTAGACGAAATAAAGGTTGATATTTTAATTGTATTATAATAATTATTTTTATGAAATTAATTTTACATTTTTTATTTATTAAAACTTCATGCACAAGTAAAAAAATACTGTACAAAGGCGGACATAATGCCTGAGGCATTTTCTACCAGTCAACCTTAGGGTGATGCAGAGACAAAACATGGTAGGTGCAATATATGGGATAGATAACTCGAAAATCAAAAATATATACTAATACATACATACATACATACTTATAAACAAAATAAAAAGTGTCAGGAGAAATAACGATTGGTGGAGTAGAAAACGAATCAACACTGGGATGATTCTGCCAACTTCTTACGAATATATTCCCGTGCCTTCACCTTAAACGTTAACCGTCCGGTTGCCATCCTGATGCTCAGAGGGAGCGCATTCCAAAGGAAAACCGCCTGGACAAAGAAAGAAGAGTGAATGAAACCTAATAAATAATAAAACCTACATTCTGTGATTACTTTAACTCACACACTGACTTATTACTTTATTTTTTTTTAGGAAAACGTATACATTTACAATGTTACTTTGTAAATATGTGAGCACCTTATTGTATCCTATCACATAATTAAATTATCTGTCATTGCTTAATTTTTAATTATTTTTACCTATAAAGTAATTTTATTTTAGATGCATCGTCTTTACACATAATATAATTAATGTAGGTACCTATACAAAATATTGTAAAACATTTTTAAAAGACTAACGGTGGAGTTTCTTGCCCATTTTTCTCCATACGAAACTACCTTTTGGACGGAGTGACTAGAATCAATTCTATATTATTTTGTACATTTTGACGTTCAAAGGTGCCCTATAAGTGCCTATTTGAAATAAACAATTTGTTTTTGACATTGAATAGCAAGCAGTATCACAATATTATTGTACCTATGTTAAACAAATCCTGCCCGTGGCATGGCAGAGTGCGCTTAAACTAAATGTCAAAAATAATAATTACCGTTTTTGTCGTTTGTCGTTCGTTATTGAATATTACAAGTCTTAAGTCATTTATTACTTTGTTTAACATAGGTACAATAATAATGGTATATAAAGATAATAAATAGTGCTCTATATTACGCCAGAGGGCGTACACATGTTATCAAAAGTAATCTAGCCAGAAAACTTTCAATAATTAAATTAAATAAGCCTGGACATAAAAACAGTCATAAAGAATCACAGAATTTGTATGACAAATTAATTAATAATAAATAACGATGGAAATCAATGCCATTATAAACAGAATAAAATAAAATAATAAATGTCCATACCGTACCTACATGTCAACACACAGACTGAAAACAATTAATAAGATTAATATGTCAATATTTGACAATAGTTATGTCAATTTACAATACTGATATCAATATACAATACAGAGCAGTGCTAGCCTAGTGGTGTGACCGTTGGACTGCCAAGTCATAGCATCGTCGGACTGCCAAGTCATAAGTCCCGAGTTTGTACCCAAGGCATGCTGCACCTCTGACTTTTCGGATTCATGTGCCTATAGTATAATAATTATCACTTTCTTAAAAAACGTAAACGAAGCGCAAGGCGTATGTAAGGAGCGTAGCAGGTGGTGTTCTATTGTTTCTGCCTACCGTCATGGGAGGAAGGCGTGAGTTTATGTATTTATATAATGCTTAAAAAACGATGAAGGAAAAAATCGTAAGTATCGGCATGCCTGAGAGATATTTCTCGACGGCATGTGAAGCGAAGTCAGACGCCAATGTGCAGCATAAAAATCTGACACCAGGTTAGTCACTAACCATACGAAAAAGAAAAGAAGATAACTAACGACTAATGACAATATACAGTATCTAACAAAAACCCTGTTGTTCCTTTTAGGGACGTATACATTAACCTACCAGCTCTATACATTCTGGAAACTGCATTATTTGTGAAAGCAAATCCACATTTATTTAAAAAACTATGTGCAGTAAAGAAAACGCCGATACGTGCTCAATATATTAACGAATTATGTCTTGTGAAATGTAAAACTTCTCTAATGAAGAAAAGTTTATTTGGTGTTGCTCCACAATTATATAATAAAATACCCGATGAAATAAAATGTATGCCACTGCAAAAGTTTAAAAAAACACTTAACGGGTTACTACTTGAAAGATGCTATTATACTCTAGATGAGTTTCTTAATGACGAATCTATATAATTATAATGCTGACATAAATTTTGATAATGTACATTAATACTAATCTTTTGAATTTAATTGACTGAAATGTTTGACATGAAATGAAATTGACTCAGAATAAATTGTAATAAAATTTAATTTGCATGAATGTGTTAATAAAATTAGGTAATGAAATACTGTATTGTAATACATTTATCATTGTAATTGAATAATACTCACTTTGATTGTTTTTACTCATCAAATATTTGTATGTCAATATTGGCAAAACATAGCGCACTTCCTAATTTTTAAGATCTTTGTCTGTAATTACCTATGTTTAACAAATAAATTATTCTTATTCTTATTCTTATTCTACAAGCACAACATTGGTGGAATTATAATTAAAAAAAATTAAGCATTGGCTAGTCGAGAAGTCAAAAATCAAAGAACTAAAGAGGTAAGAAATCAGTTAAATATTACAAATATGAATAATTAAATATTTATCTTAACGTGCTTTATTACGTATGTATACCGATTCTTAAAACGTAGGTAGAAGGAACAACAGGGTTTTTGTTACATATTGTATAATACTGATGTCAGTATACACTACTAATGTCAATATACAAACTGTATGTCAAGGAAAACAATTATTAAGTACATTGTATTTTATTAGCATGTCAATATGCTGTCATTAGATTTTTGTCTGTTATAATTATAAATTCCGAAAATACGCGTTGTTCACCAATAAGGATATTAGCCGTTTCTCAAATAATCTCACGTTAAATTCAATTATTATCTCATCGACTTTGGTTACTATGTCTGACATTTTTTTAAACAACTTTGGATTGGTTTAACAAATACAGCAACCTCAAATATATATAATATATAAGGATAAACGCAATATTTTACATTTAATAAAAATGGTTTACTCAATAACTATGGCCTGTAATCCAAACATTGTCCTGATACACTTCTTTTGTGCTTTGAAGACTATTTCCCTATTGGTTGAATTCTCCCAAAAAATAACACCATATCTCAAAACTGAACCCACCAAGCCATGATAATTATGCTATGACTAAATCGTCTACACTTCATCACTGAGGTAAGTTTATATAGGGCGTAGGCAGAATTACTAATTCGTTTGGTTAACTCCTCCATTATCGTTGTATTGTCGTTTGTCGTGTCATCGTTGCCGGTGTTCTCTATTTGAGGTGATCTTAATTGTACAATAACTGAGTTAAGTTTTTCCGTAATTAATATAATAAAAAATAAAAAAATACAGATCCAAAGACACCGACTTCCGAAATTAAAGTTATTTATCACTCTAGTGTTTTTTTGGAAGTCAGTTATTTTTTTTATATAAAGTTTTTTATCAATACATAAAAATCTCTTAAAAAAACAGCATTTAAAACCACATTCCTGCTAACCGAACGTTCAACATGATCATTACCGCACAAGTATAACTGTACGGAGCCCATTAGCGCACAATTTCAGTGGAAAATAATGAACAAAATATATCGAATAATCTGGAAAATATTGCTTGCAACCTACTTTTGATGGTCGATAAAATTATAAAACCACTAGAGTTATGTTTGTGTTTGTGTGCATTTGAGTGAAACTTTCCATGCGCGTGAAGAGGAGCTGCGACACACAGAAACGCGAAAATGTGACGTCATTAAAATTATTTCGATCTGATTTTACCCTACTATGGTAGAGGAAAAATAAGCGTTTTCCTTTGATTATTTATGTCTAGATAGAATGTCGAACTAAAACAAACAGGCCAACTTTTTTTTTTATTTAAAGGGGCTTTTACGCATAGCGTATGTCAGTCCCATCGTATCCTAAACAATAGTAGGTACTTCACAACACGTGGGCCATGAATTTCAACAAACCCTTCGCATCGTCGCCATTTGGTTGGGATAGAATTGTATGGAACATGCCTACATCAGTTTTGTTCAAATTCAGGGACCTTATAAAATTATTCCTACTGGACTCATATTGGACACATTCCATCAATAAATGTTGTAGGTCCTCTACAACTCCACACTCCTCACAATTGGGTGAAAGGCCAACTTTCATAGGCTGGTGTGAGAAGCAGCTAGGTCATATACTTGCACCACGTTATTTTACTGTTATTGTGTTATTCTAGTGAGCGTGCATTTTGCGGCCAACTGTTGGACGCATTTTTTTTCGTGGAGTTCATGGGTTTGACGGTCCATCTAGACATATTTATATCTTTGGCGATTTCATTTCCTAAACAATGTTTGAGATTTTCTTGTTCTGTGTATCCTTATTATTATAAACAGGAATAAGGTAATTACCGAGTTATTTCATGTAAGAATTTGTTTTCATCGCCATTGATGTTTCAAATTCTAAATTCAATATGGCGGACGCTAAACGTCATAATGTGAAGCTGCACAGAAATAGCTGTGGAATTTAATTAGGTCAGTTTCGATTTTCAAACTTCAATAGCAAGGTTTTAATATCATAAAAGTAGAACGTAAAAAAGGGACGAAAAAAATATCCAGCTATTCTATTTACATCTGTTATGGCGGGTTCAGATTATGCTAGTCAAGTTTTTTATTCAGTTTACGAGTACGTTTTAAAGGCGGGTACGCACTGAAGCCTAAAATTTTCCTACGTTTGTAGTTTTCTCTCAATTCATAATATTGCAATGCTTATTTAAGAGGTGTCCTTCACTTATGACTGTAATGGAATCGTATCGTTTTCAAAATGTTTTTTTTTTTCTTTTACAAAAACGTCAGTTTTTCTACACAAAGCATTCCACATTTTAGGCTTCGTAAAATTGCCTATTCAGACAAAGACGTTTCTTATTTCAGTTCTAAACTAACTGACGCGCAAAATAATATTTGTCTACTTTTACGTCTCAATCAAAAATCTATGACGCATCCTTGAAAGTCATTGTACTACATTTATCTGCAGCGTAGACAAGCTCTATTGAAGGAAAGACAACAGACAGAGTGGCTCAACACACATGGAAAGCTGTGTGCACACAAAGTGGCTTTTTTTCCGGACATTCTAAACAACCGGAGCGTGTGTCTTGACGGAGAAGTGGCTATGTTGCCCCGTAATAAATGGGACATCACATTTTTTTTTGTGATAGTGGTAGAACGGTCATTAGACGCATTTGGTATTAATACAAATAATATCGTATTCCGGGAAAATACAAAATTATGTTATGGTATTTCTTAATGATAAAATAATCTAATTTGTGTATTCCTAATTTATTTTGACATTTAATTTAATTGACTAGTTTGACTATTTATGGCGAATTGATGTCACTGTTCTGTAGTATTTTTTTTTTAAATTTATTATTTTGATTGTATTTTTTTTTTTAATAAAGGTTGAATTTATAATATTATTTCATGTTAATTTAATAACCTATCTATATTTGTACGCTGTTAAGGCAAAACATGACTGTAATATAATTTTATTGTAACATCTTGCATGCCATCATTTATGTGGGTATAAGTACTCATGTTTTGGACAAAATAATAAATGATCTTATCTTATCTTATGTAGGTATTTGTTTATTTCCTAACTTGTTATCAAAATTTAGTTAAGACTGAAACTCAATTAAAATAATATTTTGGTTTGGAACAATGTTAGACACATAGTAAAATTATTGGTAAGTATTATTTTAAGTTGAAAAATTATGTGATTAAAAATGATCTATAAATTAGTAGTCTCCGCGTAGGTTTCTATCTGAAACTCAATTAAAATAATATTTTGGTTTGGAACAATGTTTAGACACATAGGCAAATATAAGGTAAGTATAACTTTAAGTTGAAACATTAAGTGATTGAAAATGATCTATAAATTAGTGGTCTCCGCGTAGATTTCTATCCTACGAGGTTTTTTATACAGTAGTTACTGTAAGTCCACTACGTGCGAATACGTCCACTTGGTAAGTAAACGCACAGCACTCTGCGGCATTGCACCTCATCAACCCTACACAAAGTTAAAAAAGTCTCTGTGATTTCACCGGCATCGGCACCCTTCATTTAGTACAGCACTTTCACTTTATGCCAGCGATGTAAAATATTGTACACGGTGGTAGTTATACTCTCTCGGGCTAACTTTTTACAAGCTTTTATTTAGCTTTACCTGTCTCGGTGTCTGGCTGAAGACCGATATAAGATAAAGAACGCCGCTAGCGATATTTACAAGAAATCTGAAACGGATAGTGAGATCCCAGACGAAGACATTGGAATCACCAACGTGTAATACAGCATAGCAGTGACACAGACAGAGCCGAGAGGACCTGAGCCAATCCGGCTGCAATGCTATTAAAAAATGCCCCTCCCATAGATGAATATCACTCGTCTCTCCACTATTCCAATGCTTGCTCCAGGATGCATATCCGGCAGGCTCTAATAATCCTTCCATATCCCAAGGGCACGTCTTCCCTACCATTATCGCGCCCCCCGGTCTACTCTTTGATATGCAATGGTCTCTGTAGTGTTATGAAACATGAGGCTTCAGGGGCTAGTGTGAATTTCTGGGTTCATTCGAGCAATCGAGTCTGGTACAACCACGCTGGGATCGATGCATTTCATTAATTCATTCATTCATTTACCTGTCTCGGTGTCTGTAATCAAATCTTACAAGTTAAATTAGACCCACTTTCCGGTTTCCGATTGAGCTGAAATTTTGCACGCATAAGTAAATCGGTTGACAATGCAACATTATTATGACATGGAGCTGATCTGATGATGGAGCCGGGGGATGGCCATGGGAACTCTGTAATAAAACGATGCAACTCCATCGAGTTTGGGCTCGTTTGATTCGTCTTGACGAGTACTCCGGTTCTTGGGTCTGATGATTAAGTTGGTCGACTGTTATGACGCCCGGGGCGTCTCTTGCGGTGACTAGGGGCGCGAGGGCGCGAACCTTGTCTCTCCCTGTTTGCGAGCATTACTGCTTAACAGAAGGAGGTAACGGCCTCTCATGCACTCTCGCTCCAAACCATGGCCTAAACCAGGGCCTGATGCGAGAGATCGTCGCCGCCAATCGCCTCCGTGAGGACACGGTGGTTACTCCCTCTTTTATCCTCAACAGGAACCTCCCAAAACATCCATGTCCGGTGAGGAACTGCGTCAGGCGGAAGAAGAGGACGCCGTGGAGCCACTCCTCAAAGAGGGGACTTATCGCCGACAACTGTGGCGTGCCCAAAGTTGTTCCACTGACGAACGATTGGGCACTTGAGTTATTATTATCTACTTTTTTTATTTTATGAGTTTTTTTTCACTTATTGTTCTTTTTATTGCTTAAAAGAAATACTAGGCTGATCTGAATGGGGCTTTAGGCCCAATATTTTTTGTAAATAAACTAGTGAGTGTACGCAACCGTGTTTTCGCTTCGTTACCGGCATTCCAGTCACGTTTGTCTCATACAAATGTTGCTCTCGTTCTTGTGAATATTTACTTTTTTATTCACCATAAATGCTGTAATAAATCGTGTTTATATTTCAGCTTCCAGTACCGTAATGCGGAATTATTTTATGAAAACTACGCTCACAATATTCAAATTGGTATGTAAGTTTTGTTAATTTTTCGTGCATTGGGATAAGTACCTACCAGACACCTAGTTTACCTACAGTGTATGTAATATGGAATCTTCTTTTTCTAAGAAGAATTTAGAATAACAATAAATGATACAATATTCAAATTGGTATGTAAGTTTTGTTAATTCGTCGTGCATTGGGATAAGTACCTACCAGACACCTAGTTTACCTACAGTGTATTTAATATAGAATCTTCTTTTTCTAAGAAGAACCACTCCATTTTAATATTATCCGATAATTTTCTACGAATTTCGAGGGATTATGATATTCTACTACAAAGAAAAAAAAAACAGGGGTTCCCAAAGCTCCACTAGTCGCGGTCAATTCGTGGATGAGTTTTTTTACACGTAGAAAATCCTTCGTACACTCAAAGTGAACGCTAAATGTTGTAGAGTTGTACCTCGAACTGCTCATCGGAAGTCGGATACAATCACCAGAACGGATTGAAATGGTCCGAACTTTAGAATATCGGCACTACACGGTGATTGATGGATGCCAATCGCTCCTCGTACAATACTGACATTCAATCACAGTAGGAAAACAGAACATAACATCACGCGTGCATTCTCCGCAGAGAGGGCAGAGGGAGTGAGACGGTGAATCCCCAAATAGGGCGCAAGCATATTGCCACTAACTAAACGGTTTTGTGGGGCAAAGTCCTTATGTTAAGTTTTTTTTGTAAACGAAAATGAAAACGTAATAAATAAATAAATAATAATAATAATAACTGGATGAAAATCTAGATTCAGGGCTGCTACTAGCCGCAGGAGACGCCTCGGACGTCGAGAGTCGCAAGCTGATTTCCGGCCACCGTAGGCGCAGGCCTGCGGACGGTGAGCGATGGGTAGCTCGCCGTCCGACAAGGACCAGGCCTAGGTCGACGGCGCGTTGTGTTTCTCGCGCACCTCAAAGAGATGTCAGCACCAACTGACGGGGTCCGTTAGGACCAATGCCTGCCAAGGTAGCGAGTTTGTCCGAAAGGGATATCGTGGCCCTGGCACACAGGCAACGGAAGGAACACGGGTGGGTTTTAGTCAGTAAAAGTCTGACACGCCCTCCCGCTCAGCCGAGAGCGGGAGAAGTTATTTGATAATTTCCCACAGAAAAAAAAAAAAAAAATGGGCTGCTACTAAGATTTTCTGATGGAAAAACTCGGTACTAGATTGCCTATGTCGGGAAATGAACCCAAGACCCACGCTTGCCACTTGAAAACCACAAGACCAACAACATTAACATAACTTATCATCACGCCTGTAATTCTCGAAGGGTTAAGCAGAGCTATATAGTAATACCCATGTTTCGACAGTTATGTTTAAGTCCCATGTAATAGGGGGCGAGCCTATTGTTATCAAACGGGCTTAAATCTAGACTCCGGGCTGCTACTAAGAAATTTCCAATGGAAAATCCCAATAACACTTTGCCCCACCTGGGAATCGAACCCCGGACCTCGTGCTAAGGCAATCAACAACACTTTCATTTAGGAAAGCAAGTTTCTACATCAACGTGTTTCATACAATACCTCTAGCTTTTACCCGCGGTTTCGCCCGCGTGGAGTTCAGAAATTATTCCACGGGAACGTACTACCAAGATAACCCTCCTTCTGAAGCAGTCGGGTAAAAAGTATTCTATGTCCTAATCCAACTCATATTCATATTCATTTATTTGCGTTCCACAAGGTAAAAAAGATGTTAACAAAAGGCTTATAGCTAAGATCCGTTGTAGGGGTTGTCAGGGCACAGCAAAAATTGTACAGCTAAAATCAAAATATAATCACAAAAACAAAATAAAAAAAAGAAGTCAACATAAAATTAAAAAATCAAAATAAAAAAGTAAAAAAACAAATCAAATTTAAAAAATAAAAATTAAAACAAAAGAAAAAATTAATACTAAATTAAAAATCAAAATTAAATTGAAGAAAATCAAAATAAAACTATACATGAAAACATCAATTACATTCACAAATAACAATAACATAAATAAATCTAATATTGGAAAACGGTAGCTATTTTCTTAATAATAATAAGTTTAGGTAGCATTATATTATTTAGGTAGTTAATATTATTACAAATTATTGAAGAGAGATCATATTTTTAGGTCAACTCAGGTCATGGTCTTTGTGTGGCACTCACATTGAAACCCATTCAGCCATTAATACATCAATGAAAGAAAGAAAGAAAAGAAAGAAATCATTATCGTTTTCGTTTTTTTTTTTTCATCTTAAAAGGTAACCGATAGTTAGTGTTATTTTCTCATTTAAACAATAACATATCGTCACACCGTATTTGCCCGAAAGGTAGGGCAGAGGTGCTTCTATAGTGTACCCACATTTTGCCGTTATGTTTAAGTCCCATGTAATAGGGGGCGAATAGCACCATCCTATTTCTTCCCGTGGGTGTCGTAAAAGGCGACTAAGGGACTTACTAGAGAATGGGCAGCAGCATTCTCTATGCATTTTATGATTGACAACCCGCCTGCCAAGCGTGGCGATAATGGCAACCCCCCACCTTATTGGGAGAATCCTATGTCCAGCAGTGGACGTCCTTTGGCTGAAATGATGATGATGATGAATAGGGGGCGAGCCTACTGCCATCAACCAGGCACAAAATCAGACTCCGAGCTGCTACTGAAAAATACCAGATGGAAAAACCCAATAACACTCTGACCTGACTCACATGCCCGACTCGGTAATCGAACTCAGGACCATTCAGGTCTCATTTATAATAATTATCTACTATTAGTATGGATAGTACACAGGAAGCAAACGATCTTCCGTATGTTAATAGTATTTATTAAGCCAGTTCCGGCCTCAGCGGTCCCCAACATTTTGCAGCTGCTGGTATATAATGCGATTATGTTGTCTTGGATATTACTTGTCAAAGGTTTACCCGAGCCGCCTCTGTTGTGGGGCTGTGATTTTATGTAGGGCTATGAAGGTAGCGTTTGAAAGCGATAGGGTATAGCGGTTGGGATGATTTAAATATTTGACGGCGCTGCAAGTGGTGGGGTCTAGTTTTGTTACGAAGTTACTGGAATCACCGAAAGGGTTGGATAAGAGTGACACTGGCTGGTGACAGTCACTTTATCAGAGCTTCGCATCAAGGTCGCATCGATTTTTGCGTGGCGGCTACTGATGACAGAGAAGATGATGTCAGGGAAGCAGCTGTAGTACCATGTTTACGACAAACAATCCTGATGATATTGAATCTGCTGAACCACTCATACGATGATCACTTCTGGTAAAATTTTCCTGTGCCATTATATTTCTAGCTGTACCTACCTGGCATTATTGGGAAAATAAAGTTGCGCAATTTCTTTTAGCAAGATGTTTTCGTGTTGCTGGCAACATTTTAAAATTCACATCATCATAACACGCCTGTAGTAGTCCCCTAAGGGTAATAAATAATGATGAGATGCTACATAACGTTCCGTATTCATAAAAAAAAGTTCTTTGTATTCTATTATCTACCTATATTGTTTTTGTTGTAAATACTTTAACTTATTTAAAGTATTTCTGCCATCTAAATAAAAACCATACCTTTAGGTAAATAATAATAATATTTTTTTTTTTTTATAATACAACAGATCTGATTGCAGATACAAATTTGAAAGCTCAATGGTTGATTGCAGATGGAAGAAGAAAAAAATATATTTTTATAATAATTTAAAATCATCTGCTATAAACAGGGGAAGTAAATTTATCTACTACATTTATATACACATTGATTTTGTTCATTTTTTACTGGCAAATCAACGTAACCCGGTATTAGTTACAAAAATAATGGTATTATTTCACATTCAAGAACTATGTAATAAAAATATTATGATTGTGGAAAAGTGGTATTTTATAGTTTTTGCCATAAAAGTTAAACACGAAGCTTTATGGCAGAAACTGTTAAACTTCACAATACATAATTACATCCACTTTTCGTCAGTTGCGTTACAAGTCATAAGAGGTGAGCCAATTGCTAAACAACACAATTTGATTTTGTCTTTCCTTTCCTCCTAGTGATAGTGATGGAATCGATTCAAACCAGCAGCAAAATTAGAAATAACTACAAAAATACGTGCGACCTTTACAGTAGTTGCATTATGATGTGTAACATCTGACATCTCACCTTGGTAATAAGCTACTGAGCAGCGATAGAAATTAACCCCAACATTTAAAAAACCTAAATACTGAAATATTCATTCGATTCATTAATCACGCATTATTTCGCATTGGTTGAAATTAGACCCCCTCTACTGACAATCTATATTATTATAGAACTTACTAATTCTTTAAGTACACTAATTCCATGCTATTTTAAAACTCCAACATTAAAAAAAGCTAAATACTGAAATATTTATTCGATTAATTAATCACGCATTATTTCGTATTGGTTGAAATTAGACCCCCTCTACTGACAATCTATATTATTATAGAACTTACTAATTCTATATGTACACTAATAAAGGACTTGTCTACTAATTCCATGTTATTAAAAAGTACTTACTTATGCCATGCTATCAAAAAAGAACTTACTTATTCCATGCTCCATCTGTTAATTCTGTTACACACTCCTGTCCCTTTTCACGAAATCACTGCTATCTCAGATAGCGAGAGAAAAAACGTAACACATCAAAAATGACGTCATTAAAAAGAATTGTATCATCTTTAGCAATTTTTTTCTTCCCTTCTTACATAAATCTCACATCAATCTGCCCGCCTTTTCGGCTTCCAGTCTAACCGGACGCAGCTGAATACCAGTAGGTATTTTACATGGAGCGAATGCTTATCTGACCTCCACAACCCAGTAACTGGGTAATACGATCCACGAATGACAGCTAGGACCACCGGCTTAACATAATTTCCGAGGCACGGAGGCATTTTGGTATGTAAAGATGGTCACCCATCCAAGGACCAACCCTGGCTAGCGTAGCTTAACCTGATGGATCGACCCGTGTGGCTGTTATTACTGACCCACGAGCTCCTCCAACATACATCTCACATGTCATGTCAAAGTCAAAGTTTTTATTAATGCGATTATTGGTGATATAACATGGTCTTAAAATATTTTATGGTACCTCAAAAATCTACCCTATCAGGCATGCATTGTTAAATTACAATATTATAAATTAAACATTATAAAAAAAAGAAAAGAAAAATTGTTTATTCTGCACAAACAAAACGCAGATTTCAACAAATATAAACATAATTAAAATACACACATACAAAGTAGCCAAAACACTCGTATCCAATACACTAAAAAATTTTGACAATCATTTCCATTGGTTGCGATTGGTTGATGTCAGGGCCAGGGACCAAAGACAATTTATATTGCGTTTACTAATAGATTATAATGTCTATGTATCTTATCTGTTGTTGTGGTACTGGCAAACCCAAGATGACAACCAGTGATGACAACAAAGTCAACATTCAACAAACAAACAAACTTGCATCAAAACAAAAACAAAATGCCGATTGCCGAGTGGAAAAACTACTTTTATACCAAACAAACTATAATATGAACAATTACAATAACCGTGCGTCGTATCTGTGCAAGAACAGGTCTTTGCTCAGCTAAATGCTGTGATGTGTGATTATGAAGTAATTAATATCTTTATAAATTAAAATACAATATATAATACATTGCAATAAATTAACAGACATGATGTCTACGAGTATTACATTAATAAATACATAGAATGGACACATGAAATTTTGTCAACTAGGAATCCGTCAATTTGTCTAATGTCCAACAGATATTTCGTGGCCCACACTGCAAGGACACCATCGTATTTCTTACGTTCCAGCTAAAATATGACGGTTGTCTCGACTAGCGTGCTCAAAGAATCTGTTCAGGGTACGCTGATGTGGGGGTTAAAGTCAACTTCAAATGCTGGCGACTTCATTATGGTCGTATATTCTTTTGTTTATGTTGGAGATTTGTGAGGTATATCCAGGAAAGATACGAATACAAAGTTATTTTTTTGTTCCTTTTGCATTGGGTAACACGTGCTTCCTGGCAATTAACATAGTAGGTATCTACCATGAACCTTATTCCACAACGCACTGACGTTGTTATCCTAAAATGTCTTCTTTTTACCCGACTGCAGCGAAGCCAAAAAAGGAGGGTTATGTGTTTGACCTGTATGTATGTCTGTCCCTACATTCCCTCGTAACGACTAAACGGCTGAACCGATTTTGATGAGTAATATGTTGCTAGATTCGTCTTTATTGCGCGAGTGTCATTGGGTATATTAAAATTATTAAAAAACAAAATGGCGGATTTTTGGTGGCAATAGGTATGTTTTCGAAAAAAAAATGCCTCCCAACTTTTGAAGTGAGTGAGTAAAAGGCCGTTATCACCCGAATATAAGTGAGTAAAGAACCTAATTTACCATCTTATAATCTTAACTAAAAAGTGTAAAACAAAAAAAAACCCCGTCTGCGTAATTTATAAAAAAAAATACTATAAACAATCTTATGCAGTTGGAGGCAATAGGTCGTTATTGTTAAGAAGATGCCTCATCAGTATTCATCATCATCATTTCAGCAGAAAGACGTTCACTGCTGGATATAGGCCTCCTCCAAATAGGGGGGGGGGGGGGGGGATTTGCAATAATCGCCACTCTTGGCGCCTGCGGGTTGGCGATCGCAGTATGGTTTTAAAAATGCATAGAGAACGCTGCCGCCCATGCTCTAGTAAGTCCCTTAGTCGCCTTTTACGACACCCACGGGAAGAAATGGGATGGAGCTGGTTACTTCCGGCACCAAACGGAACGGAACGGTTTTATAGTTTTAATTTTTATAAATTACGCAGTCAGGTTTTTAGATTTTTTTTATTTACTCTATGATCCGTCATTATTATTATCGGTATTTATATAACGAGCATATTATTACAAACTTTTGGATTATCAAGTAGTCTGTCAGTAAGAAAGATGAAGCTAGTTTCCCATTCCAAAGCCTGTTCTTCTCCATAGAGATCTACGTTTTGGAATGGGCAAATAGCTTCAACTTTCTGACTAACTGACCAACTTTCTGACTAACTGACCAACTCTTTGACAATTCAAAAGTGCCTGTAATAGGTTTAATTGAAATATATGTTTTAAGTTTGAGTTTGAATGCTCAAGCCGTCAATTCCTGTGACACACTTCCGTCTCTCATGAAATCACTCCCATAGAATCCAGAGGAAAGATATTACACATCAAATGTTTGGAAACAGCATAATTGATCAAACAACAAAACCTATCGATCATCCATCAGAAACATCGAAACAAGTCACAACATACCGAATGCAATAAACTCACCGACCGTCACACAATCTCGACTACTTTTAAATATATCGACGGCTATATATTCCGTTTTTCCATCCCTCTGATACATATTGATGATCAGAAATATCGCCTTGTATATTCAGAAAAATAGCTTTCCGTATAACTTGAGTATGAATATTCGCTTGACCAATAAGTTGGCCGTCGCGACGTCGCACGTCGACGGAAATTTGATTTCTTCGACCTTCGTACGAGTTTCTTTTGAATTTTTGATTGATTGGCTGCATGAATATGTTATGTTGCCAGAGAGAAAACGGAAATGATGTTGAGTTGTTTATGAATTGCTGATTTTAAAAACAAAGACATTTATTCGTTGGTTATGGTAGGTACAAAGTTATTGAGGATTAGACTTAGCGGCATACGAATATGTATTTCCCTCAACTTGTTCTTTCTTGTTTGTGTTTTTTTTTCCTTTGCGTTATGGTTACCGCAAATAAACGTATTTTCTTTCTTTCTTATTTAACATACAATATTACACATCGGCATAAAACCTAACTAATATACTACTTTTACTCTAATAAACAATACAAAAGACTTACACTCAGTTGCAGAAACGATCTTTAAATTTTAAAGACTACATTAAACACTAATGTAGCATTAAATCATTGCACAAAACCATTTTTTATTTTATTTTAATGCTCCATTATAATTTAACTAATGAAATGTCAAACCTAATGAAACCGGCCATTTTAAACACTTTTACGTTGCACGTAACTTCATTAGCGCCCATTAGCAGGTGGTGAACTTTAAGTTTGACATTTCAGATTTTTTAATTTTAATGGGCCGAAAAGCATCCATTAAAGAGCAACATTAGTGTTTTCTACGGTACTTTAATGCATTTCTGTAATTGAAAGATGTCTTTAACCAGTCTTTCGTCATTATTTGATTCTTATTTAGTAGATTTACCTCGCCGTCGAATCCCAGACCGAGTGAATTTATTTTTAAAACATGATGGAGAAGAGTTTCGTGTAAGGTATAGAATTTCCAAGGAGGCAGTTCTTCAAATTTGTAACCTACTTGATTAAGATTTAGAACCAGTGACGCAAAGAAAAAAATCCATTAATGGCCTGATACAGCTCACCTTCAGATCTTTCCAGCAAGTATTGGGTGATTTAAACAGTTTGTCGGAAACAGGTTGGGTCGGGTTGTTTGTCAGTTTGTTTATACAAAAAGTATCCCGTGAACTAGCAAAATTAAGCCACCTCTATATTAAAATGCCAGACCGGACAGAACTACGTAGAGTTGCAGAAGGTTTTTATGAAATTGATGGATTTTCACGTGTGGCAGGAGCTCTAGACTGCACAAATGTTAAAATTATTAGAATAAGGGGGATGCGCTAAGGTAGCCCGCGAAATTCAAATTTTATTACGATTTTTGTAATTTGTAGGTCAGTAACACGTTGTATGTTGATCTAATTATGATTCGCGGCCATAACCCTTAAGGCTTTATAGAATTATAATCATTAGAATATGAATCAGAAGTATAAAAATTGCAAAAAACGTTGGTAAATTTGAATTTCGCGGGCTACCTTAGCGCATCCCCTTAAACCAGATTATTTAAACTAGATTAAACCACAGAGTACACTGAATACACATAAATCAACTAAATTTACTTTATTTTATGCTAAAATTGTGGTGTACTTGTACGTACGGATAATAACAGAACGCAAATGTTCACTCTTTTCGTTCAATATGGTAATTTGTTCCTGGCAATATTATTTAAAGTCTTCTTTAACTAAAGTGGCATTAAAAATGTCTAATGCTATCAAAAATTTGTTTGTGCAACTTCATTAAAGTAATGAATTCATTAGCGATAATGCTGCTTTATGTAATGAAGTGTTAATGGTGAGCTTTCTGCAACTGAGTGTTAGACATAAAGCAACATTTATAATCTTTTATACAATATTAAATAAAATATTTGAAAACATGTGTATTATTATTGTAAAACTAAATACTTAAATCTAATTGTATTACCCATAGAATCAAATCATTATTTTACTGCTTAAAAATATTTTAGAGAAGCCATGTTTTTATTTATTTTTAGGGTTTCGTACCTCAAAAGGAAAAAACGTCTGAATATCATTAATTTGTAGTTTTCTCACATAAAAAAATATATTTTTGCGATTACAAACTTACATTTTCAGTTGGAAAATTGACGTGACGTAT
Organism: Tiliacea aurago; assembly: GCA_948098905.1. Taxonomy (NCBI): domain Eukaryota; kingdom Metazoa; phylum Arthropoda; class Insecta; order Lepidoptera; family Noctuidae; genus Tiliacea; species Tiliacea aurago. The sequence goes on along the minus strand of OX402579.1, from coordinate 3,244,571 downwards.
ATCGATGTATGGGGGGAGAACATGATTTTCAACCACAACGTTAAGATTGTTTTTGGTATAATTTCATCCCAACTACGGAACTCATCATTGTGCGTGGTCCGACACGAACTTGGCCGGTTTTTTTTTAAGGTAGCTGTTGTAGGAAGTTATGATAATTTTTAAGAAGTGTTATAAATATATGCTACCTATCTACTACCCAATTCTTGCACTTTGCTGCTGAGGAAGAGAGTTAGATTGTAGTATTGTATGACATGGTTTTGATTGTATAGCTGAATATATTTTTAACCGACTTCTAAAAAAGGAGGAGGTTCTCAATTCGGATCTTTGTATTTTTTATTTTATTTTTGTTCGCGCTCCGTCGCTTGCCAGCCGATTTGAAAAAATATTTGTTTGTTGGAAAGGGTATAACTACTTCCCAAATGGTCCCATTGCCACCAAATATGGAAATCGAGGGAAACCCTTGAATTTTATAGGCAAACCTATAGCGATTTGGGTATTTTTTATGGTAACTCATGCATTTGCTCCCGATAATAATCACCATTTGGTGAAGTGGAACTGATGATGGAGACCACAGATGGCCACCGGAACAACATAATAATAAGTATTTATCGGGTTGCGACTCGATTAAGTACTTTAATATGGTTGCTAAGCAATTTATGCTCGTCACAATGCATATGGCGAGTGGCAGTTCTCCTGGTTCTCACCAGGAGAATTCCTCAACAATTAACGTCCCAGCATCGGGAAAAGCAATATTTTGTAAAAGGTGATGAGCAGTTGACTTAAGACTATTGTAACTTAGATAAATTAAAAAATGACCCACTAAAAAGTCAAAATATTTTTTTGTAAAAAAAAATAACCGACTTCCAAAAAACACTACAAAGTGAAAAATAACTTTAATATCAGAAGTCGGTGGCAAAAAACTAAAATACAGATCCAAAGACCGACTTCCAAAATAAAAGTTATTTTTCACTTTGTAGTATTTTTTTGGAAGTCGGTTTTTTTTTTTTTACAAAAAGTTTTTTTCTTGGTTTTTACTCAATTATACGAAGCTTTGTTTGGCAGTATGGTATAAATAAAACTTATTATATGTTGTTCTTTAAAATGCATGAATTCTGAGATTCTTCTTAATATTAATCGAGAAGATCTTTTATTTTTATTTTTCAATATACGAACCCTCTGCAATATGGGCCCATATTGCAGAGGGTTCGTGTTGTAGGTACGAGTAGGCGTTTTTATTTAAACAGACACAGGTGGTATAATAGAGTTACGGCTTCAGTTCGTATAAATCCACAACGCTCGTCCCACTGTTGAACATAGCCCTTTAAACGACCGGTCATAGATTTAAATCTTTGGACATTGCGAAGTACCCTTACAGACTAGTTACAACAGAATATTGTAGCTGGCATTAGCATATATCAGCCTATAATGTTTCCACTGCTGGGTGAAAGAATTTTCAAAATCAGATCAGTAGTTCCCTCACAAACTTTACCTCTTTATAATATTAGTAGATAATTATATATTATAATGAATTCACAACGGTCGTTGGCCCAACCGCTAGAACACTATCATATTTGCAAAAATACTTAGTCTTAGAAGCTATTACAATCATGAATGTGATACCGATTAATTAGTGTCGTGATTTCTTTGATTTAATTTTATTAATGTATTGTTTAAATCGAATTATAATATTCACTGTGGAAACACTGTCTAAGTACAAATCATTAATATGTAACAAACTTTTAAATGTATTTCATTGTGGCAACTGAATGTATTATTTAACTATGGCAACAAATAGAAAAAACGGCCATCGTGCTTACAGAGTGGGGCAAAAGTCATTTTAAATAGTAAAATATAGTGCAGAGCCAGTCGTCGTTTAGTTGTGAAATAGTGCAGTTATGCGGAATAAAAGTAACAGAAAGAAAATAGTGAATTTCTTCAAATTAGGTTGCAGCTTGTTATATTTCCTCACGGAGGTGACCGGCGGCGGCGATCTCTCGCGTCCGGCCCTGGTTCAGGCCATGGTTCGGAGCGAGAGTGCATGGGAGGCCGTCACCTCCTTCTGCGAATTAGTAATGCTTGCGAAGGAGGAGGCGGAACGCGTGAGGGAGAGGCAAGGTTCGCGCCCTCGCGCCCCTAGTCACCGCAGGGGACGCCCCGGGCGTCGGGAGTCGCAAGCCGATTTCCGGCCACCGTAGGCGCGGGACTGCGGACGGTGAGCGATGGGTAGCTCACCATCCGATAACGACCAGGCCCGGGTCGACGGCGCGTCGTATTCCACGTGCGCCTCAAAGAGTTGTCAGCACCAACTGACGGGGTCCGCTAGGGCCAATGCCTGCCAGGATTGCGAGTTTGTCCGAAAGGGATATCGTGGCCCTGGCACACAGGCAAATGAAGGAATACGGGTGGGTTTTAGTCAGTAAAAGTCTGACACGCCCTCCCGCTCCGCCCAGAGCGGGAGAAGTTATTTGATAATTTCCCACACAAAAAAAAAAAGCTTGTTATATTAAATATGTTTCAGCATTATAAACCAATGATTGTAAAAAAAACAGAACTTTTAGTTAAATTAACATCTTCCAATTACATAACGCGGTTTCACAAAACCACTCAAACACCAACGTACAATAGCCCTCCAAAACTGTCAATAGGTACAAATACACGCGACAAAATTCAATGAAGAAAACTCCATAAAAAATGTCAGAGTGCCTTCTTAGAACAACCGTAAGACGACGCAACGTTAAGGAAAGAGATATCGCCTCGTTCCTTTTTACGAACAAGAGATCGTGGCGCGTAATGTTTCGGATAATCGTGATAAACAAGCGTGGGATGTGGGGGTATGTCACTAGTGACGTCACTAGCGTGCTGCATGGAATAAGAAACGGGTAGATGCGAGACTTTTGTTCTCGCAACGCATTTTAAATCTCTATAAATGAAAAATGCTGTTAGTTGGTACTTACCAACAATACTTGTAAACGGCTGGATCGATTTGGTTATTTTTTTTATATTCGTAATAGTCCGAATGGAGATAGGATAGTGGACGTTGTTTAAGGGAGACACTAAAATAAGGGACATTCTGTAAACTACTGACAGCGACAACGCAAAGGTATCCAGAATAAAAAGGGATTAATATTATTATTGTCCGAATAACTGTATTGAGAAAGAAAAATTGTAAAAGCCCGGAAAAAAAAAAATTGGGGATAAAACTGACAGTGCTTTTTTATATGGGATTTTTATTGTGAATTATTGAAATTTGGGAAGGAAAACGTCTGACGAGTCAGCTAGTACATAATTAATATGTTCATGTCATTGTCGCCATGCCGGTGTAATTACCTTAGAAGCGATAAACAGAGTCAGGGTAGTTTCAAGTTGTTTGGTTCTTTTCGGCTTACGTTATTTGATGCTACCGTGCATTGGCTTAGGCAAGCACGGATCTTCAGCAGCAAGCTTTATTATTTCGGCGGCATTACTGCACGCACAAAAGAAGAATACTTACCTACTTGAATTTAGCTTCTATACATTTTTGTTATTCTATGCACGGTGTAAGAAATTCACACGATACGATGGTTGAGCTAAATGCTTAGTGGGGTGTAAATAAATAACGCTATTTATGTACACTTTTTAAGGTACTCGTTCGTATGATGTTGGAAAACTTGGTGGTATTTAATAATGACAATACGTGTAAGAAAACGTGCACCATTCCTAATTCAATCCATGTCAAACACGAGCCCGTAATGCTAAGGCTACTGCTAAGTCATGAGTTCAAAATCCGCTGTGACTTGCCCCAAAAATTCACTCACACCAGGGCTACAGCTTATTTTTACATTGTCTATTACAGATACACAAAACGAATTAAAATTAAATACGAAAAAAAGTTACCAACTTAATATAAAAAAATACAGATTGTAAAACGCTACTTGGAATTTTCAAGCAAGAATCGGTTTTTCACGTGGCTTTGCTGATCTGAAATTCGGAAAAACGTGTTAGTTCAGAAAAAAATGTTTTATAGTAGATAGATATTCTTGAACCGATGTGCAGAGAAACAAATAATGAGGGATATTCGTTGACCCATGGCGTAGCAGTTGCTACGATATAGCAGAGAATATGACCTCACAGCATCGCTGTCGTAGCAAATAACCAAGCTGTGCGTAAAGTTTGAGGACTTTTTATTGTATCATATCAGGCGTATAATGCTGTTAAATATCTGGGTCACATTGTGACAGGTGACCCCAGGGACGATGAGGATATTGAGCGGGCAGGGCTCTGGCGGACTCAGTACAATAATGCGTTCAGGATGTTGAGACGCGCTGCACCGTTGTTGAGTCTGCCGTGGCAAACCCAACAACGGTGCAACGCGTCTAGGATGTTCACTGAAGCGCGCACTGATGGTTTACAGGCCATGATGCGCAAAAAAGCAGCTTCCCTGCTGGCCCGCAACAACAACAACAACGGCATTCTGAACGCAATAGCTGTACGTTTTGACTGTCCCTTTCAGAAGCAGTGGGTCATGTCTTGTGTGGGTGTAGCGAGTCATAGCAAATAAAAGTGCATTAGGTTAAGGTTTATATGGGTCTATGCCACCCGAAACAGTGTTTTTTTTAAATTAATATTTGTGGCTCAATTTTTTTTCCAAAGAATGGTTTAAATAAAATAAAACTTCAAACGTATCCCTTATAACTTTAAGTCTGAACATAAAGTAAGCCACGCGCTAGCTGATAAAATAACCAAGGCACAAAATCTTCCTTTTAATATTTACACAGTAAATTTCGTGCCACTCTTGACCCAGAGTTGTATCGAAGATTCACACGATCCGATTGAGCCAAATGTTCAGTTAAGCGTGTATAAAGAATGCCGACTACAGTGTTTGAAAATGTACGGTTGTATATTTTACGTAGAATTTCTTATGGTTGCTGGAGCTCGCGACTTGTCAGCGTGGAATCGTGTTTAAAAATAAGATAAAAAAAAATATAATACTTGTGGTTACGGTGTCTAGTAGAGCTGCATGATTACTGACAAATGCGTGCACTGACTGGTCAGGTCCACTCAACCTGTGTGGTTCTTTCCTCAAAAGACCATTTCATACACCAATCTACATGGTCTTCACTTGATCTGACCAAGATTATGTCTGGACTTTAAAAGAGACTGTGACCTCTGAGTTTGGTTCGGCCTTTCTTCTCAGAGTAGTCAGATATGAAACGCCGACCTCATCTAGTTTTTAAAATATGATTGACGTGTAAAAGTATTTGTACAAACCTACTTACAGAAATAAAATCATTTATCATTTAAAAAATCGTATGAAACTAAAACTGCTTTCTGGAAACACCAAACTTATAAATGAACTATAAACTGTAAAATTAAAAAAAAAACTGAGTTTCACAGGAAGTATTTTATACGTAGTAAAAACTTTTTTAAATAAAGAAGTGCAGAATAGAGAGATCATAAGAAAATATTATTAACTTAACTTGGTAACTTAACTTCTTAATTTTGACGAAACTTTATTATAATATACAAACTAGCACTAAAATATATATACATTAGGTAACAAATTAAAAAAAAAAATCGTCCGCATCGCTGTCAATGGGAAAAGTGCCCAAAAGATTGGCGAATTGCCACAGTGGATGGCTTTGGGATTCTTTGAATTATAAAAAAAAACTTTTTACTCACTTAAAAACACTACAAAGTGAAAAATAACTTTAATTTCGGAAGTTTGTGTCGTTGGATCTGTATTTAAGTTTTTGCCGATGACGATTCTTCCGATGCATTGTGACGAGCATAAATTGCTTAACAACCAAACTGAACTGCCTAATCAAATCATAACCCGTAAAATAATTATTAAAAAAAAAATACAAAAAAAAGTAGAGTAAGTAAGTTAAAAAGTAGTTCCGGTCGCCATCTGTGGTCTTCATCATCAGTTCCACTTCACCAAATGATGCTTTCCGAGTGCAAATACATGAGTTACTATAAAAAATACCCAAATCACTTTAGGTGGGCCTAAAAAATTTGAGAATTTCCCTCGATTTCTATGGTATCCCCTCATCAGATTCTAATTTGGTGGCAATGGGACCACCCCGGGTGCATGCCCTTTCAAACAAAAAAATCTGTTTTAAAATATTGGTACTTACACAATTGACGGAAAAATTGGTGAACATACATAAAAAAAAAACATACCTGCCGAATAAGCTACTCCTTTTTGGAAGCCGGTTAAGAAATAGACCCGCTCTCTCTGGTCACGTGAAGGGTCGATCAACCGCTCGGCGATGTCGGCGATGGCGATGTTAGAGTACTTCGTTTATTATGATCAATTTTGTCTTAAAGGTGTAGCTGCTTCTATAAAGAGGAAGAGCGGAGAAAATACATACAATTTGGACCGAAACAGCAGTAACAGCAGTATCTCTTATGAGTATACGCCTACTTAATTATTTTTTGTTTTGTTTTTATGTTTTAATAACCGCTCGAATGCAGTTTATGAGCTTTCAATGTAAGTATAATTACAGTAGAAAGACGTCCAATGCTGAACATAGGCCTCCCCCAAACGTCATCGGTCCACTTTGTGGGAGTCATTCCAATGCTGCTCCTCGCGGTTGCCACTCCAGAATCTTTCGGCCCCATGCAATCAATCAACTCAGCCTATCGCAGTCCACTGCTGGACATAGGCCTCTCCCAGGCTGCGCCACAACACCCTGTCCTCCGCCTTCCGCATCCAGTCTGACCCAGCCATCTTCTTAAGGTCGTCAGTCCATCTAGCTGGGGGGCGTCCCACACTACGCTTGCCGATACGCGGTCTCCATTCCAGGACTCGTCTGCTCCATCGGCCATCGGACCTTCGACAAACATGGCCAGCCCACTGCCACTTCAGTTTGCTTTCTCTGCAAGCTATGTCGGTAACTCCGGTTCTTTTCCGGATAATTTCATTCCTGATTTTATCCTTCAAAGTGACTGCAAGCATAGCCCGCTCCATAGCGCGCTGGACGACCTTGAATTTATGGACCAGCCCGACTGTCAGTGTCCACGTTTCGGAACTGCATGTCATGACGGGCAGGACGCACTGGTTAAAGACCTTAGTCTTCAAACATTGCGGGATAGGCGACGAGAAGACTTGACGCAGTTTTCCAAATGCCGCCCAACCCAACTGGATCCTTCTGTCGGCTTCTTTCTCAAAGTTGTGTCTACCAAGCTGGATGACTTGTCCTAGGTAGACATACTCCTTCACAACTTCGAGAAGCGACCCTTCGGCCCCGTTGGCCATCTATTCTGCAAGCAATGTCCACTGCCACTTAAGATTGGCAATTCTAATAACTATCATTATTTTCCCCGAATAATAATAAACCTTATCCTCCTTCTTGAATTTATTACTTATTGAATTTCGAACTTTATTCCGTATATGGTAAAGTTTTTAATACAAAACTGACAGCTTAGTACCGAACTAAGTTTTCAGTTTTGTATAAAGAACGGTATTTCAATCACAGTTACGTTCTTATTACAAAAGCTGGCTTCATGGTTTAAGCCATGTCAAAATATAAATCTTGTTTTGTAATATGACGGTATGAGATCATATCGAGAGCCTTCAACTATCACACAAATATCTTCTCCGTACGGTTACCATGGCAACAGTTGACGGAGACTGCGTAACTTGGAGTGTTATCTTCTTGACTTCCAGGTCACGTATGTACCGAATACTTCTGCTAGTGTAATTATATTGTTTCACGTTTTTGCTGGCTCATCTGTTGTGAACAATCTTTTGGAACAATAAGTTAGTTTTGTTAGTCGTATAGGTTTGTGTATTTCTGTTATATTTTTTTATATAACTTGGTCTTGGTGGTGTCTACTGCTGCATCAGTTTGATGCCAGAACAGTGCTCCTTTATTCAGGAAATTCAGCATACTGCTATGATTCAGGAAATTCACTATGAGCCTATTTTAACAGCCGCACGGGTCGATCAATCAGGTTAAGCTACGCTTGCCAGGGTTGGTCCGTGGATGGATGACCATCTTTACATACCGAGACACCTCGGTGCCTCGTAAAGCACGTAAAGACGTTGATCCCGGCTGTCGTTCGTGGATCTTTGAGAGTCGTTATGGGTCGTCAGAAGCCCGAAGAAACTGACAACCAGTCTTAACAACGGGTATCGTATTACCCAGTAACTGGGATCCGGAGGTCAGATAGGCAGTCGGTCCGTGTTAAATACTGGTATTCAGCTGGATCCGGTTAGAATAGAATAGAATAGAATACTCTTTATTATGTACACCATAAAAGTTAGACTGAAAGGCGACCGCAACATAGTTGGGAAAAGGGTAGGCAGATTGACTATGAACCTATTTTTTGTCGCAATGCAAGGCGTTTTTTTACATTTGTCATTAAAAGTCGGAAACTCTGCTGCCTAAAAAAAAATGTTTGAAAATGTGCAAATAGCGTTCTTTCATATGATACCCCACATGCCCTAGTAGCTCCACTTCAATTTTTTAAGGCCCCCTTTCAGTCCCTTTTGCAAAAAAGGTATATTTTTTTTAATTTCTTTCTTTTTTGCAAAATAGTTGGGCAAACGTCATCTAAAACTATTCAAAATTTCAAGTTGATAGCATTAGTAGTTCTTGAGATATCTTGGTGTGACAGAGAGAGAGACAGACAGACTTAGTCTCACCATAAGGGTTCCTTTTTAGCATTTTGGTACGGAACCCTAAAAAGGTATCTGATATAATCAAGACACAAAAAAACTAGCTTGCTTACTTCCTGTGTTGGCGATTTTAGACTTGTATTCCCTTAAGTCCATAACTATTTCCTTACGATGCCGATGGTTTCCTTCAGATGTTCAGATGTTGGGCCATAAAAGGGATCAATGAAAGTAGAAAGTAAAAAATATAGCTGAGATGAGAATGCTAAGAGGGATGTGTGGTGTGGCACGAATGGATAGAATAAGAAATGAGTACTTAAGAGGAAGTCTGAAAGTGGCACCGGTGACTGAAAAGTTGTGCGGAAATCGGTTGTCATGGTGTGGGGTGATGCGGAGGAATGAGGGAAATGTCGTGAGGAAAGTTTTGAGTATGAATGTCAATGGCTATAAGAGTAGAGGAAGACCAAAGAAACGATGGATGGACTGTGTGAAAGATGATATGGCTATGCCCCGACCACAAATACATTGGGATAAGGGCAGGCGAATTATGGTTTCAATAAAAACTCTTCTGATAGTTGGAACAAAAAAAAACCGGCCAATTGCGAGTCGGACTCGCGCACGAAGGGTTCCGTACCATTATCTATAAAAATGGCAAAAAAATCATGTTTGTTGTATGCGAGCCCCCCTTAAATATTTGTTTTATTTTAATTTAATTATTTATTTTTAAAGTGAATATGTAACTAAATATTATGTGAATGTTTCAAGCGTCTACCTGTTACCCTTATCAATATAGAGCAAAAACGACCAAAAAAATCACGTTTGTTGTTTTGGAGCCCCCTTAAATATTTATTTTATTCAGTTTTTTAGTATTTTTTGTTATAGTGGCAACAGAAATACATCATCTGTGAAAATTTCAACTGCCTAACTATCACAGTTCATGAGATACAGCCTGGTGACAAACGGACAGACAGACAGACGGCGGAGCCTTAGTAATAGGGTTCCCGTTTTACCCTTTGGGTACGGAACCCTAAAAACTAGTAGAACATTTTCAAAGCAATGCAAAAGTTAGTCCAGCAGCGTCCAGTCCTCAAACATCGTTACTACATAGATCCTACCACATAAACTATTCAACTCCACTTAACAAAGTATAATGCAGGTAGAAACTATCTTCTCCAGTTCGTCAGCTCGCCACTCTAAAAGCAGCGTAGGTAAATAACCGTCACAGACACGATATTAAAAGAAAACTTTGTAAACAAGCATATTACAAATTAGAGGATTATTATAAAAGAAAAGAATGCTTGGAAACATGCTGGTCCTGCTCCATAGGACAATCTAGAGTCTAGAAAAAATTAAACAGGTTGCTATTTTCATTGTATAATTTATTATTTTTATGACATTTATTTTAAATTCTGTGATTACCATAACTCACACTGATATTGTTATTTTTTAGGAAATCGTATATATTTTTTACAATTTTTGTAAATATGTGAGCACCATGTATCTATCACATAATTAATTTATCTATCATTGCTTCATTCTTAACTCTTTTTATTACCTATTGTGGTATAGTAATTTTATTCTAGGTGCATCGTCTTCACGTATAATTATATAATTAATGTACCTATAAAAATATTGTACTAGATTTTAAAAGAGTACCGGTGGAGTTTCTTGCCCATTCTTCTCCTTACGAAACTACCTTTTGGAAGGGGCGACTAGAATCAATTCTATTTTTTTGTAAATATTGACGTTCAAAAGTGCCTTTTATGTGCCTATTTGAAATAAACAAATTTTGACTTTGATACTTTCAGCTGCAGAGTGCAGTGAGCAGAGCTAGACAGATGAATTGAAAACTGTACCCCAAGTGTAAGTTTGCAAGAGAGTAAACGTAACTATTTCTTTTTCGTTAAAATTTGATCGATAGATCATAATGCTAAGAGTATAAGAGTGAGAATAAAAATCTTAACGCAAACGCGCTAGTTACGTTTACTCATTTGCAAACTTACACTCGGGGTACTGAAGTAATTACACTGGATGTGGTGAACTTTGAATTGGGTGATGTGGTACCTAATGTGAGTTTTTCCAAATGTGATATTTTAGGGTGATTGACGATACTTCCGATACACCCCCTAGGCAGTAAGCCCCGCTTCCACCTTGCTGACTGGCTAATGGTTTTTCCATGTTCCATGTTCCGTACGTCAAAAGAAAAACGAAACCCTTATAGGATCACGCGTGTGTCTGTCTGTACGTCTGTCACAGCCATTTTACTCCGAGTCTACTGGACCGATTAAGTTAAAATTTGGTACACATATTAATTTCTGTGATCCAAACACGAACGTATAACGTAAAATGAGTTTTGATTATGGGGTTCGCTTTTTGAGGAAACATTTGAAAATTAAAAAGTAAAAGTTTTGTAAACTGTGCATATCAAATGAAAGGACGAATACCTATTATTCGTTGTAATTTTTTTTAATAATTTTTATATATTGGTTTTAAAGTTTTGAAAAGGTACATAGAAAAGTTCTATACTTACAAATTACAAATTTTGTTAATGTGAGGACGTTGTAGGCTTAATAGACTGTAGATCTCTAGACCATTTTCTATTTTGTTAAGTACCTGGTACTTTGACGGGCCTACGCCGTCCTCTCATACCTATTAACACTAATTTGAAAACATTGCAAAACACATTTTTTTTTTAAAGAGTAACCATGGAGTTTCTTGCCAGCTCTTCTCCATTGGAAACGACCAATTGGAATCGTGCACCTAGCTTCTGACGTTTCATAAGTGCCCATGTAGGCTTATGTTAAATAAAAATATTTTTGATTTACAAGAAGACCAATAAGAAGTATTTCATGGTCTTAAAATAACATGGTAAATCACTCCTTAGTGTACGTACAAACTTACATTATTTTGTAGTTGGAATGTATGGGGAACCTGTTTTTCAACTACAATGATAAGTTTGTTCTTGGGTTTTGTACCGTTGCAAGAGAAAATATATACATACATACCGGTCAAAAAAACTGGGCAGCGACTGAATTTCGTACGTTTAATTAGAAGGAAGCACAAGATCGGCTGATGTTAAGATAATTGGGGGAGGCCTATGTTCATGAGTGTACCGTCTTTCGGCTGAATAATGAAGGAGAGAAGCGGTGATTGAGCAATACAAAGTCATCCACATGTGTCCGTTTTACACATGCGTTCATATAATCTACTTAGGAGCGTACAGGTACCAGCCTAGCCCTTCGATCAACCTTAAGTACAAGATATTATCTTCGCTAGGACTAAAACTTTTCTTATTTAGTTCGTGTCTTCTACATAAATAGTAGGTATTCAAGCTATGAAGGTACGAGTAATATCAAATCTTGTTTGCTCGATGTTCGTATACACTATAGGAGTTTTTCACCATCTGGAAACTCAAACTCAAACCGCCTTATTACAAAACAAGATTTATATTTTGACATGGCTTAAACCATGGAGCCAGTTTTTGTAATAAGAACGTAACTGTGATTGAAATATCGTTCTTTATACAAAACTGAATACTTAGTTCGGTACTAAGATGTCAGTTTTGTGTTTAGGAACTTTACCATAGTCGGAATAAAGTTCGAAATTCAATAATGGCTCCATGTTTGAAACCTGGGACCGAAGATAAACCTTGTTTTGTAATAAGGGGGAAAACGTTTATTTTAAGCTAAACCTATTACGGGCACTTTTGAATTGTCAAAGAGTCAGTCAGTTAGTCAGAAAGTTGAAGCTATTTGCCCATTCCAAAACGTAGATCTCTATGGAGAATAATAGGCAAGAAACTCCAAGGAAACTCTTTTAAATCAAGATATTACAAAATCCTGGGTAAATTATTCTTGTTGCTTCTATATGTGAGAACAATGTAAAAAATTTAATTAAATATTTAAAAAAAACATGAAGTTGTGTGTTTTCTAAGTGGCACGGAAGTCATTTACGAGAATATTTGTTTAGACCCGTTGAGGTTGACACGTTTTAGGTCTAATGATGTGAAATAGAAGTAAATTAATTTATCCACCTTGTTGATCTAGTTGTCGCAAGCGGTACTACTGAGCATAAGGTCCTGGGATCGATTCCCAGGTCAGTGAAAGTGTTATTGGGGTTTCCTTTTTGGAATTTCTCAGTAGCATTGGATTTTGAATTTAATTGTTGATTTAATTTTATTATTACAAATTGACATAATTTGCTTGTAATTAATATTGACTACATTTTGTACTGACTCTGATTGTAAATTGATTTATATTGACTACCTATATTTTGCACTAACTTTAATTTTATAAATTAAACTGATATTAATAATTAATTTATAATTACCAACTTAATTATTAAAATATTAACATTTTGTACGCCTAATGAGGCAAAACATGTTGGTCCGGTTGAAACTACGTCTCTATCTATAAGTGCATAATCATGTATCATGTTACACATGTTTTAACAAATAAATTTATCTTATCTTATCTTATCAGCTTGGAGTCTGCATTTGTGCGTGGTTGATGGCAGGCCCCGATAGACTCGCCCCGACCGACGAATTTGGGTGTACTATAATAGGTACACCTCTGCCTAACCCTTCACGGGAACAGGCGTGGTGTCGTGTTAAAATACCATAAGAGCTGCCACGCAGTTTCGATTCAAATGCAAAGTCGCTAGTTTGGCTTAACAAAAAGTAGCCAGTGTACTATCGACGTAAGAACGCTAAAACACTGCGATGCTTTCAACTTATAACGTTTCATGGTCTCCTTGGGAGATCTCCGAAGTACCCTGTACCTACTGTTTTATTAAAACTTTTATACAGAATTTTCCTTTGTTTTCTAGAACGAATTGTGGATTTAGTCGTCCCGTTTATTATCATGTATGAAAAAGAGATCGTTTTTTATCCACCTTATGAACTTTTCACTGCTTTTGCAAAGAATATTCTAGAATATCATACGTGTGCTTGTAAATATTTTTTATCATGAAATTCTGTCTGATGGACACTATAAAATGTCAACCAATCTCCTTGACTGTGATAGGTACATCAAATATCGTAAACAAAAATATCTACTGAGATGGTTAAGGGGCCGGCGCGGCGTAGCATGCGTAGTTCATACAAACGTAATACGAAAATAATTTGTAAATCAAACATATTCATAAAGTAGTGTGTATTTATTTCGATTGGATTACAGAATATCTGTTCCCAAATATATGTTTTGAAAGGACAATGATAGACGAGTTATGAGGAATTAAAAATTTCTATGGAAAACTTATTTTTCTCATAACTGTTGTTTAAATCAGTGTCCATTCAAAATATATATTTGGGAACCTAGATATTCTGTATTGCAATCGAAATAAACACACACTACCTTAAGAATATGTTTGATTTACAAATTATTATTTTGGTATTACGTTTGTATGAACTACGCATCCATAGCCAGCCTCTTAAACTTACGTATTACTTACTTATAAGTAATACGTAATATATTTTACGTAGACTTTGAAAGTGATAGTCACTATCCAGGCGCGCAAGATTAATTCCAATCGACGACCTATCTGACCTCCAGAACCCAGTAACTGGGTAATACGATACCCCTCGGTAAGACTGGTTGTCAGACTTTTGGGCCTCTGACGACCCCTAACGACTTTCAAAGATGACAGCTGGTACCAACGACTTAACATGCTTTCCTAGGCACGGAGGAGTCACGGTATGTAAAGATGGTCCACCATCCACGGACCGTCCCCGGTAAGCGTAGCTTAACCTGATGGATGGATGAGCGGCTGTTATGACTTAGTCATGAGCTCCTTTGGTTTTTTCCGTTTGGTGCCGGACGTAAAGAATAGCACCATCCCATTTCTTCCCCTGGGTGTCGTAAAAGGCGACTAAGGGACTTACTAGAGAATGGGCAGCAGCGTTCTCTATGCATTTTAACACCATACTGCGATCGCCAACCCGCCCGCCAAGCGTGGCGATTACTGCAACCCCCGCCCTCCTTTGGGGGAGGCCTATGTCCAGCAGTGGACGTCTTCCGCCTGTAATGATGATGATGATGATGATGAGCTCCTCAAATATTATAACCTCCTTCATGATATTTGTAATCACCAGAATTATAAGCACATAATATGACACTAAACCCTCAAAATAATTACTTAAGACACATAACTAACATGACCAGAGCATAGTTGTTTAACATTAAATTAGTAAACTTCCTTGATATTCTATTGCTTTCCTCCGTGATGGCGGTACTATAGCAAAAGTTTTCACATTACGCCACGCGAGGTATTTTGGTGTAAGTACTAAATATATCTTACGAGTATATATTGCGGTTAGACGACTTCTTTAATAATAATTTATTGGTATTTCGCAGAAATATGAAATCATATTTGTATCCTACATAATAAAATATATACAAATACAAATACAAATTGTTTATTTCTTTACCAATCGTTTGATTTAGTTGTGATTGGAGCCTCCTTTTAAGCATCATGACGGCTGTGTTAGGAGACTCCGCACTTCCATCGTTTTTATGGAATTAAAATAATAAGGAACCCGCTGGATTCGGGAAGTACGGAACCGGTTGAAGTGGCGGTGCTTGGGAGAGGCCTATGTCCAGCAGTGGATGTCTTTCGGCTGAAATAATAATAATATGTTTAAAAAAAAAAAAAAAACAGAAAAAACGTAATAAGGTTCACAAAAAACAATATTTCAAGTATAAAATTAACATTACAGAAAATAAACGCGAAAATATAAGTTAGTTGTCAATTTGCTAAATAATTAATTTTCCTCACTTTACGTTCCAAAGTTGTGTAATTTTAAAATTCGGGGGTAGGACTAGTTGCGCTGGTTAATGATTGAAACCTCAATTAATGGTAATTATTCGATTAGCAAATCAAGCGTAATTATAGTAATTGGGTACTTATAGCATAATTACCGCGCTCTCATGCAATTTGTGGGCCAATATCCAAAATATACGAGTTGCTGTTATTTTCATGATAGTTTACATGATTCAAGAACTAAGCAGGGCTACGTACGTTATAACCTTTTTCATTTTAATTTTTTGTGTTTATCAGTGGAAAGTAAATGGCCTTCAATTTCATATTGTTTAAGAACACTGTATAATTATGTTAGCTGTAAGTTTCCCGAATAGAATAAAAATTAAATAACTTCGATGATGATTTTTAGGATTCCGTACCTCAAAAGGAAAAAACGGAACCCTTAATAACTTTGGAACATTAATATCTGTAACTTTTATGGTGTACATAATAAAGAGTATTCTATTCTATTCTATTCTTATAGGATCACTCGTGTGTCTGTCTGTCTGTCCGTCTGTCACAGCCGATTTGCTCCGAATCTACTGGACCGACTAAGATGAAATTTGGTGCAAATGTGGACTTCTATAACCTAAACATGGACGTGTAACGTAAATAAATGAATTTTGAACATGCGGGTCACTTTTGGGGGGCAAATTAGAAAATTAAAAAAACAGTTTGGCAAACTGTACCGTGCGACCTATCAAATGAAAGGGCTTGTGTTAAGGATTTCAGATATATTCTTGTATTATTGTAAAATAAATACTTTTAAAATTATTTATGTAAATAGATAAAAACTCACCATTCCCCCCTTATCTCCTTATCCTTTTCAACTATAGACATCGATACACATCACGTCCGTATAGTTTCGCCAGCTTAATTTAATTAATTAGCCTCGTTCAATAAAAGACTTGGTTCCATCATCATCATTTCAGCCGAAAGACGTCCACTGCTGGACATACTCCTCCAAGGGGGGGTTTGCCATTATCGCCACGCTTGGCAGGCGAGTTAGCGATCGCAGTATGGTGTTAAAATGCGTAGAGGACGCTGCTGCCAATTCTCTAGTAAGTCCCTTAGTCGCCTTTTATGACACCCATGGGAAGAAATAGGGTGGTGCTATTCTTTACGTCCGGCACCATACAGACAACGGTTTCAACTACCTATACAAATACCTAGGGGACTGGAGTTATGCATAGTAAGGTGACCCAACAATTAAAAACTAGTAATATTCTTTGTAGTTCCGTTCTAGTAGTTCCGTGTGGTGCCGAACGTAAAGAATAGCACTATCCCATTTCTTCCCGTGGGTGTCGTAAAAGGCGACTAAGGGACTTACTAGAGAATGGGCAGCAGCGTTCTCTATGCATTTTTTAAACCATACTGCGATCGCCAACCCGCCTACCAAGCGTGGCGATTATGGCAATTCCTCCCCCTTTTTGAGGGAGGCCTATGTCCAGCAGTGGACGTCTTTCAGCTGAAATTATGAATATTCTTAGAAACAAGTCTGAAAATATTCAACCAAAGGACTATTTTGGTCGGTATAAACTCGGGCAAGATGGAGTACATCGGGATCGTTCGGAAGCTTGCCGTACATACGTGCAACGGACGAATAATCGTGCATTTTGCAGCTGCGGATCGGACTCCGATGGAGCCTGATGTATGCTCCACATTGCTCAGAAGCCGATCGCCAACGCCTTCTACGTCATTGTACAGTCACGAACATAAATATGTACCTTCATCGTCATCATTGGCTGCCTTGTTCCAGCCCTCCTC
Source organism: Tiliacea aurago (assembly GCA_948098905.1). Classification (NCBI taxonomy): domain Eukaryota; kingdom Metazoa; phylum Arthropoda; class Insecta; order Lepidoptera; family Noctuidae; genus Tiliacea; species Tiliacea aurago. The sequence continues at coordinate 3,227,404 of OX402579.1, read as the reverse complement.
CTCCTACAAATACCTTACACTTACGCAAAATTCAAAACCAATTTTCTCGTGAAATAACGGTTGCAACAAAAATGACCTTTGACATTTGACCTTTTGTTTTCCGCACCGTAACATTTCTATCAATTCTTAAATACCTTCCTAAATAGATGTGTATTTTTAACTGACTTCCAAAAAGGAGGAGGTTAAATGTTCGGCTGACAGTATTTTTTTAATGTTTGATCACCGATTGCTCTGTCAATTGTCGACCGATTTTGATAATTCTTTTTATTTGTATTTAGGATGGGTTTGCTCTTGACCTTAGTCTAGGGCAGAGGTGACAGAGACAAAGTCGACGATGGACTGAGCTTACCCAGAAGAAGCCTGTTCAGTTTTTAAGAGATTAAGGTTGTATGCGTTCGGAAACACAGACGCAGTTTGAGAGTTCCACTCTTTTGCTGTTTATATATTATATTATTTATTACTTTATATCATTGCATGCCAATATCGTTATATTCATAATCTACACTTTTAGTTATGTAATTTAAAACTAGTCTAATAATTATTTTTTTGTACTATTTCTTTATGCATGTGGAGTTTGCCTGTAAGTGATTGTTGCACTGTTGCATATACACTTTTGCATCTTACCTTTAACATAAATCCGGTGTAAACAATTGTTGGTGAACCAATAAAATAAATAAATTCTTTTTGGAAAACCGCTTTTGAATCATGCGTAACTTTACATAAATAGGTAGGTAATGAATGCTACTGAAAGGTGACCATAACAGCCATTAGCCATACCTCACCAAGGCGCCATGGCGACGCCACCAGGTCATGCTGCCAACTAATTGTATACAGTTATATAGTGGGTTGCTCAACTGACCTCACACGCGTCTGCTTGGTTAGGAAGCCAACTATATATTTTGTTGGCGACGACCTGGTCGCGCCGCCATGGCATCCCGGTGAGGTATGGCTGTAAGAGTCATACTTCACCGGGATGCCATGGTGACATCGCTAGATCGCGCTGCCAACTTAATCTACACAACTCTATGCTGGGTGGCTCACCTGGTGTCCACTTCGTGACGCAGCCAACCATATTTTTTTTAGCAACGCGACGTGGCTGCGTCGCCGTGGCGTTCCGGTAAGGTTGGCTCTAACATTCATAGCAGTCTCTTTGTTTATTTTCTTTACTTATATTTTTTAAACTAGCACAATGCCAGTGACTTCGTCTGCGTAGACTTCGAACTTTGGCAAACTTGAACCCCTTTTTACCCACTAAATGACAAGCTGTCATTTAGTGGGTAAATGTCACCTGTCAATTTTCTCCACTAAATTATTAATACGACTAGTATAGGACTAGTATAGTATTTTGAAACCTAATCTAAACAATAGATTAAACAACTAATTATTTACACTAAGTAGTCATTAACTACAAAAAAAATAAAAATATCACATGATATTTTTTTTTTTTTTATTTATTCTAGTACCTACCTACTTAGCGTAAATAATTAGTTGTGTAATCTATTGTAAACATTTATTTCTGAATAAAAAATATATCCCTGAAAAAAAAAAAATTAACATTCTCACAAATATACAACTTTTACTTACATGACATTTAGCCATTCCTAGAACGTATATAAATGTCATTGTATCATTATGAACATCATTCGTTTTTTATCAATCTAGCGAGATTATAAACTAATGAAAAATTGTGAACTGCAACCATTTACAATTTACCGCATTATTTTCCAATAGTTTATAATCTCACTAGATAGATTATAAACTAACAATGTTAATAATCATAAGGTGACATATACATAATAATTATTTTAATATAATAACCCTCAACACCCTGTGCTCACTCAAAAGCTTGGCGCAGGTAAATTCCACCAAAAAACGAAAATAGTTCGTACCTTGTTTGCGGCAAACTGTTTGTTAATTAAAAGTAAACAAAGCCAACGGTTTCGTTACCACGCCAGTACTTTTTCACTTTATTGTTTACACGGGTCCCAACTCTTTGTTAATTGTTAAAACTAGATTCTCTGTTTGATGTGAAATTAAAAAAAAATACGGCAAGCTTGTGCAGGTTGCAATATAGCGAAGCACTTAGCCCCCCCCCCCCCTACATTAAGCGTGCGCGTTCCTCGGGCGTGGAGCGTCGCGTTTTGCTGCCCTGCAGCGTGTGTGGAGAGTGCACGCGGCGCGCACGCGGCGCTCGAATCGCTGACACGCCCGAGGAACGCGCACGCTTAATGTGTGGGGGACGCCCTAGGCACTCTATGAGTATGGGAAACGATAAAAATTATTTCTTAAAAAATAAAATCAAACATGACTGCCCTGCCCAAAAATAATCTAAAAAGTAAAAAACAAGTTAAATTAGATAATCTGTATTTAAAACAAAGCGAAAGGTCACTCATTTAGTCGCTGACTAAACTAAACTTTAGCCGCCTTATTAAAAAACAAGATTTATATTTTGACATGACTTAAACCATGGAGCCAGTTTTTGTAATAAGAACGTAACTGTGATTGAAATACCGTTCTTTAAACAAAACTGAAAACTTAGTTCGGTACTAAGTTTTCAGTTTTGTGTTTCGGAACTTTACCGTACTCGGAATAAAGTTCAAAATTCAATAATAACTCCATGTTTTAAACCTGGGTCTGAAGAGGTACCGTTCTGTGGGACACTTTTCAATCTAACAGATCCCCGACTGCAATGACAATTGTATTTATCTGTTTTTAATTTTACCTATACACCTAAATCTGTTCAAGAAAAATTATGATGGCACAAAGAAACTCACATAGTTAGTTACATACATGAACCCTAAGCACGTTACACTTCTTTGGGCAGTCGTGTAAAAAATATCTTATAGGTATATACAGACAGGCGGATGGATAACAGTTTCCAGAATAGAACGGCTATGCAATTCTATTTATCGAGTTTGATCAACAAAACAGTGGAAATCAGATAAATTAACAAGTACAGTCTCAGAAATGTATTGTGTATCGATTTGACACTACGTCAATTTGCCGTGTTATGGCCGTTTCATCCATCTTTCATCCAACCATCAAAGAATTATATACCTTGTTGTGATTAATTTCCCTTTTCTTTTTGGGTGGGAATTTATCAAATAACTTTTACCGCTCTGGGCGGAGCAGGAGGGCGTGTCAGACTTTTACTGACTAAAACCCACCCGTGTACCTTCCGTTGCTTGTGTGCCAGGGCCACGATATCCCTTCCGGACAAACTCGCAACTCTGACCATCTCTTTACAGAAAACGGAAATTGTGTCATACAAACTCATTTTTTGCATCGAGAGTAACGTAAACCGCATGTATATACATTACTGTTACTTTCGTTTGTGTCCCACCCTGAGTGATATAATACCTACAATACATGCTTTTACTACCCAGATCCTGTTATATTAATCTTTCTTCGGCAGCAATTCACCATCAAAATGCTGTCACGCAACATTAAAGCCATACCTTCTGAATTCGAGCATCCAATATTGTACTGAGCGAAATACGATAAAAGGGGAATGCCTACCTTACTATGTAAAGAGCAACCGCATAGTGATCTATCATTTTTATGAGCTCCCCATAAAGGCCCTAAGCTAGAAAGCCGAGTGTATGTAACAGCCTATATAAAACCATTGTAGCGGGAAATTCACTAAAGGTTTCCGCAGACAGGCGCGACGTGACAGCTCGATACGACTCTAGTAGAACAAAGATTTCGTCTTGTTTTCATAGATATTGTTCTACTGGAGTCGCGTCGCGCCTGTATAAAGGAGCCTTAAAGTTTACATTGTAATATCCACTATATTTGTGACGTATGGCCGTTGTTTTGTCAAATAGCCGTTTGATAAGTTGTCATTTGAATGTTTTGTAATATTTTTTGTATGTGGCTAATTGTGACAGCTAACAATGTTGTTTTTTTTTGGGTTTTTGTTCAATTTTGTAGTTGGATTTATATTTTAAAATAAAACTGAAAAATAAGCCTACTATTGCATTGGGATAAAATACAGCAACTGTTATTAGTGACTAACAGAAAAACATTCTACACGCATGCCGAGGAACCATCAAAGATAGAATAAAGTGGCAGACTGTCGTATTGCATTCAAATTCATAAAACATTTCTTCGAATAATACTGAAATTCCATACCTTTTGAACTGCAAAAGTTAAAAAGGCAGGTACCAAAATACACACTCTTCTTCACTTCCTTGGGTTTGAGCTGGGTAGCAGCTATTTTCAGTAATCCTAATAAGTCAGAACGGTCTTATTCAACCCTAAAGCCGTAATCCCTTTACGACTGCCACACTACACATACTACTGAGTACAAAGTATGATACATAAACATAGCTTCTAAACATCTCAGTTTTACGCGCCTCACACAGCCCCCGCGACTAACACGTACGGAATCTATTCAGTGAGCACATTTAACTCACTTGACCGACTTTTTTCATATTTATGTTGCAGGTTATTTAGAAGAATCGAATCTTTGTGGAAGTCCTAGGATTTTTGCTATATACCTATATATTTATTTAACAGACAACTAAAGGTCCACACTGACAGACAAAAATACTCAAAAAAAAATAGCAACATAACACAAACACTCACTCACACACACACCCACGTGCATATACACACACAAACACAAAGTTCTTGTATTGGACTTATAATAGATTATCAAATTGTTCTAAATTGTTTGTTAATAATTATGTAACAGTCTATACGTGTGTCCTATTTTTCGGGAAATGAGGCTGATTGTCCTTAATACAGGCTATTAAGTAACCTAGCTAGGACATCAGATCGTAAAATTGTATTGTTACCTACTCATCTCAGATGTAAACTATTCCTAAGTTGTCATCCTACTTTGTAACAGACTGTACCTCTTTTTTATGAAATAAATTACTATTACTATTAATAATACTAGCTGATATCAGGATTTTTGCAAGAAAAACAGCTTAATTTAGGTTATCGCATATGCACGCTGATTAGCTATTATGAACGTTTTGCACTGACAAATGCGCTGATATTTTAACTACATTCGAGCCATGTTATGATCCAACGAGAAAAAGATTCTTTGAATTGGCTCTTATTATCTTCTCGCCAATCAGCATTTAAGTTTCAATCTTCCAAAACAGACTGAGTTTTTTGCCAAAACCTCTATTGTTACGGAAATCTTTTTTAGTTTCGAATAATCCGGTCTTTTGCAAAAATCCTAGAATTTTCGCAAAGATTCGATATTTCCAATTATCCTGCGACATACTCGTATATACCACTTTGCTTCTACGTCCCTTAGATCTTGAACCCCTACCCTTAAAAGGGGCGAAAACTGTAACATAAGATCGTAACGACACATAAAATGGAGGGTATTTTTACATAAAGATTTATTATCTAACGGTTGTGTATGTAAAGAGTTTGCAGTAATTGCTGGAATTTATGAGGACTTCCTTCCTTTCAACTTTTGAGAGTTCCCACACGACACACACACACCCCACACCATTCCTCTGCCTAACCCTTCGGGGATTAGAACGTGATGTTATGTTATGTGTGTGCGTATGTGTAGGTACATAGATGCGCTATTGGTTAAAACAAGAGAATATGAGAAATGTCTCTGCAAGAAAATTATAATACTGATTAAACTTTCCAAGAGGGCTTCGATCGACTCAACTGAAACTATCATCAAGTTTTCAAAAAAATCTTGAAATGAAAAATCGATTTTGAAATATAAGAAAGAAAAAGCTTTTCAGGATGACAGTGATGCGGACGAGTACTTCGACGCTTAAGTGTCTTTTTTTTTTGTCTCGTTAGTACCTAGTATAAATAGTTGGTTGTGTGATCTATTGTAGTCGTAGCATAATTTAATTGTACGTACTTAATTGTAAGCGCACATCGCATTAGTTTATAAGTTGTTTTTATAATATGTGGAAAATGTCGTGGGTTATACATTTACTCACTCTACAGCTCAAATTTCATGTAATAATGTAATGTGTAACTGTTTATTTTCCCAAATAAATAAAATATATAAAAAAATACGTTTATTTGCGATAGGTTACGTATAGTGTTAACAAAAATGAAAAGTTGTAAATTATGCGTCACATCCACACAAAACGGCCATCGCTTAGCATAATGCTTAAAATATAATCATCCTTTTAATTGAATTTCATCGCTCGTAAATTACACGAAGCTTTATAATCAAAATTGTGCACAAGCAAAGCTTCGCGATGCTACAAACTGCAGGATAATCCATTTTTCTCAGCTTACTAATTGGACAGGCGCAACAGCCGCAAACTTTCTGCACAGCAAAATTTATTCTCCTCTCCCATTGATCATTATTAAAACAGCTATCTACTATATCCGAATAAAAAACATTACCATCTTTCTGGGGCAGTCGGGTAAAAATTACATCGATAAGTAAGTAAGTAAGTAATTATTTATTTGTTAAAATATTGTTGATAAACAGGTGTTACACGTAATTATAATGTCCATAATATTCTGCTGTTTCCAGCGTACAAATATTTCAAAGAATTACAATTAGGAGTAAATTAGAACAATATGTCGAATTTAAACCATACAATAGTCAAGGAAAACGTTAACTACTGTCAAATACAATGTCAAGGATTATTAATTATAATGTCAAGAATTATTAAAAACAATGTGGAAAATTATTATAACAATGTCATAGAAATGAAATTCCATTCAATTAATAAGAGCACAAAGCCGAATCATCGTCTAATTTAAATTTTGAATCGAATTTTTCATTTAAAAACTCATTTGTTGAGTAGTAACACTTATGCAATAGGAAGTTAAATAATTTCTTTTTAGATGCAGTGAAGTTAAGACTTTTAAAAACATTACGTAATTTATTATAAATACTAATTGCCATACAGTAACATTATTGGAAAATAGTTTAATTCTTTGTTGGGCTACCCATAATTTGTGGATATTTCGACTTTTTCTTATTACAACATCATTATGTACTTGAAATAATATCGATAACAGAAGTTCGGCTAATAAAAGACACTAACACTCAGTTGCAGAAAGCTCACCATTAACACTTCATTACATAAAGCAGCATTATCGCTAATGAATTCATTACTTTAATGAAGTTGCACAAACAAATTTTAGATGGCATTAGACATTTTTAATGCCACTTTAGTTAAAGAAGACTTTTAACAATATTGCCAGGAACAAATTACCATATTGAACGAAAAGAGTGAACATTTGCGTTCTGTTATTATCCGTACGTACAAGTACACCACAATTTTAGCATAAAATAAAGTAAATGTAGTAGATTTATGTGTATTCAGTGTACTTTGTGGTTTAATCTAGTTTAAATAATCTGGTTTAAGGTAGATGCGCTAAGGTAGCCCGCGAAATTCAAATTTACCAACGTGTTTTGCAAATTTTATACTTCTGATTCATATTCTAATGATTATAATTCTGTAAAGCCATATTGGATATGGCCGCGAATCATAATTAGATCAACATACAACGTGTTACTGACCTGCAAATTACAAAAAAAAGTAATAAAATTTCGTGGGCTACCTTAGCGCATCCCCCTTATTCTAATAATTTTAACATGTGTGCAGTCTAGAGCTCCTGCCACACGTGGAAATCCATCAATTTCATAAAAACCTTCTGCAACTCTACGTAGTTCCGTCCGGTCTGGCATTTTAATATAGAGATGGCTTAATTTTGCTAGTTCACGGGATACTTTTTGTATAAACAAACTGACAAACAACCCGACCCAACCTGTTTCCGACAAACTGTTGATTTATTTATGTTTATTAAATCACCCAATACTTGCCGGAAAGATCCAGTGGCGAAAAATCTCAAACATTTTAAAAGCTGTGTCAGGCCATTAATGGATTTATTTCTTTGCGTCACTGGTTCTAAATTATAATCAAGTAGGTTACAAATTTGAAGAACTGCCTCCTTGGAAATTCTATACCTTACACGAAACTCTTCTCCATCATGTTTTAAAAATAAATTCACTCTGTCTGGGATTCGACGGCGAGGTAAATCTACTAAATATGAATCAGATAATGACGAAAGACTGGTTAAAGACATCTTTCAATTACAGAAATGCATTCAAGTACCGTAGAAAACACTAATGTTGCTCTTTAATGGATGCTTTTCGGCCCATTAAAATTAAAAAATCTGAAATGTCAAACTTAAAGTTCACCACCTGCTAATGGGCGCTAATGAAGTTACGTGCAACGTAAAAGTGTTTAAAATGGCCGGTTTCATTAGGTTTGACATTTCATTAGTTAAATTTAATGGAACATTAAAATAAAATAAAAAATCGTTTCGTGCAATGATTTAATGCTACATTAGTGTTTAATGTAGTCTTTAAAATTTAAAGATCGTTTCTGCAACTGAGTGTAAGCTGTTAATTCTCTAAACTTATAAATATACTTTCATAATAAAATTCCGAAGAACATTCACGAGACCATAAAACTAGAAATTCCACTGTATTGAAGTTTCGGAGATTTATTGGTACTTACAAGAAAGATATGTGTATAGAGATTCGGACTTTACCGCTTTAGGAATAATGTGGATATTGTATTAACAGATTTATCTAGTGTTAACAGCTGTAGGCTAAAATGGCGCACGGGTAGGTACGGCAAGAAAAAGGTTGTGTTAGCATATTGAAGATAGTCATACAATTTACGTCAGCTGCGTCAATTCATACAATTTTAAACGAGAATAAATTTTCATTTCGATTTATATGCAATGGTCGAAAAAATCTAGCAATTATTTTTTGATATTTTGACTGTCAGTTTTTTGGTAGATCATGCCAATCATAACTTTATATTATTATTACAGTTTTGAAAAATTATTATAGTAATATAGAGGAGCTCTTTACTAGAGAATGGGCAGCAGCGTTCTCTATGCATTTTAACACTTTTACTGCGATTGCCAACCCGCCTACCAAGCGTGGTGATATGGCAAACCCCCCTTGTTTGAGGGAGGCCTATGTCCAGCAGTGGACGTCTTTCGGCTGAAATGAAATAAAACTATTTTTCTTTCTTTCTTTTAAATGATGATGATGAGAGGAGCTCATGGCTAAGTAATAACAGCCGAACGTGTCGACCCATCAGGTAAAGCTACGCTTGCCGGGGTTGGTTCATGGATGGGTGACCGAGACTACTCCGTGTCTCGGAAAGCACGTTAAGCCCTTGGTCCCAGCTGTCATTTGTGGATCTATGACAGTCGTTACGAGTCGTCAAAAGCCCGAAAGTCTGACAACGAGTCTTACCAAGGGGTATCGTGTTATCCAGTAACTGGGTTATGGAGGTCAGATATTCAGTCGCTCCATGTAAAATACTGGTATTCGGCTGTATCCGGTTAGACTGGAAGCCGACCTCAGCATAGTTGGGAAAAAAGTAGGCAGATTGATTTCTTGTAAAATTAATAGTATTGTGTCAAACGAATAATTATAATTATAGTTTATTGTCAAACGAAGTAGTAGTTTATTGTCCTACATACCGCAGTGTCTCAAGACGAAAGTCTTTGACCAGTGCGTGTTATTGTGTATAGTGATGACTTAGAAAGAAAAGAAAGAAAGAATAAAGTTTATTTGGACACAGTTCATGAAACACACAATACAACAATAAAAAAAAACATAACCCTTCCTTGGCAGTCGGGTAAAAACAGTGAAAATAAAAAACAATGAAAATAATGTTTTAACAATGTTAGGTGCCTCACGGCTGCGCCAAAAAGGTTCATTTCAGCATTAATGCCAGACAGATACTGTCTGACGCTGGTTTTCTAATGAACCTTTAGGGACAAGTGACTGAAAGAACAACCGTTTCAACATATTTACCTAATACATATTTTTATACTTAATAGATTAGAAAAATATAATATAAATCAAACAAATATAATTACAAAACCAAAAATACAATAATAATAATAAATAATATGATTAAAAAAAAAATATATATATAATATATATTGACATAAATAGTTCATTTTAACAACGTAGGTCATATTGACATAAAAAAGTTAATTTAATTTATTACCTATTCGGAGAACGTGAAGTATCAACGAGCAGCAGCATCAAAGAGTCGGGGACAATTTATGCAGTAAAGGACGGAAAATCACTGAACGTGCGCAACCACCCCGCATTCCCAGAATATACTTTCGAGACACAACAGGATTTTGTTTTAAGCTAATCAGGTACTGTAGGCATTTCATATAAGTGAAACATTTAGGGCGACCATATTTAGTTTCTGTTGGGAATCTATCAGATACTGCCGTAAACGTGTTCTGAACGAGTGAATAGTGCCCAGTATCCTTAATGGTGGTAGGATATTATTCCACACCTTAGATGCAGCTTATGGTACAGAAACGTGGTCGCTCACAATGGCCTTATCAGAAGGCTAAAAGTCACCCAAAGGGCAATGGAGAGGGCTATGCTTGGAGTTTCCCTACGTGATCGAATCAGAAATGAAGAGATCCGCAGGCGAACCAAGGTCACCGATATAGCCCGAAGAATTGCCAAGCTTAAGTGGCAGTGGGCAGGGCACATTGCTCGCAGAACTGATGGCCGATGGGGCCGAAAGGTTCTGGAGTGGCGACCACGTACCGGAAGACGTAGCGTTGGAAGGCCACAAGGTTGACCGATGACCTTGTGAAGGCTGCAGGTATCCGCTGGATGCGGGAAGCACAGAACCGGTCGAAGTGGAGGTGCTTGGGGGAGGCCTATGTCCAGCAGTGGACGTCTTTCGACTGAAATGATGATGAATGATGATGTCAAACGAACAATTATATTGTATAACTGACGTAATGTGAATGGTGACAGTCATATCGATTTGATTGATTGATTTTGATTATTAGACAAAAAGATCTTATTCTAAATGTAAACTAACATAATCCGAGCAATGTTAAATAGGTTAAATCACCTCTTTTAACATACAACATGTTTGATTATCAGTGTGGCTACTAATTTAATAGATACATAATATATACGACTACTGATATGTAGGGTTTGCAGACCCACATTTTTAAATTTAACTTACCCAAGCCCCCGATTTTTATTTATTTTGAAATGATCAAATTAACAAAGTGTTGTAGAATAATTGTTAAAACAAAGGAAAAACATATGTTAAGGAATGCATACATAATTGTAATGTACAAATTAGAAAGTTAGGTGACAGCAATCACGCTACAGTTCGCATATAATTTTTTTTGTAAAAGTCAAAGTCAAATTATTTATTTCAAATAGGCACATAAAAGGCGCCTTTTGAACGTCAGGATTACAAAAATAAAATAGAATTGATTCTAGTTGCCCCTTCCAAAAGGTAGTTTCGTATGGAGAAGAATGAGCAAGAAACTCCACCGTTACTCTTTTAAAAATGTTTCACAATTTGTACTTTGCATTTCTGTATTCCCTCCAGGAATACCAGCGTGATGATATGTTAAGAGTAATTCTGAACGCACCACAGTTATAAATCCCTAATTTAATAAGAACTAAAACAGAATTTTAGTGGCGCAAGTCAAAAGAAATAATGTAATTTCGGAACTTCGCCAATAACGTTCAACAATAATCTACAATAAAGTGATTCTTCTTTAAGTACCTAATATTGCCTTACATAATTGAATTATAGCTTTCTGAAAGTTCACCAAGCATGTTTTATTCTTTATTACAGGAATTCAACAATTCTCCAATAGTTCGGTTCGATAGAACTGAGCTTGTTTAAAACTTTTAATATTTTCAAACGAAAACTTGAGAAAAATATTCATTGAATATCATTCTTTGTTGGCGCGTTTGAGGGTAGTTTTTAACAAGTAGCGACGATACTTTGGTGTCAGGTTCAATTACTTTTTATATTGTTTAATGTTTTAAAGTGAAATTGCTACAAATTATAATCAGTTTTGCTGATAAATGGCAGACATTTAAAAATCGAGTTAACATAGTCCCATGAACCAAATACTCAGAAATATTTTAACAACAAAATAATAAAAAACTGTTTACAAAAACATTATAACCGACTACCAAAAACAACACTACCAAGTGAAACATAACTTTAATTTCGAAAGTTTGGATCTATATTTGAGTTTTTTGCCACCGACTTCCAAAATTAAAGTTATTTTTCATTTTGTAGTATTATTTTTGGTAGTCAGTTATTATTTTGATGTAAAAAAAAAATATTTTTCACTTTTTAGTGGGTCAGTTTTGAATTTGCCTAAGTTACAACAGCCTAATGTTAACTGCTCATCACCTTTTACAAAATATTGCTTTTCCCGATGCTGGGACGTTGATTGTTGAGGAGATCTCCTGGTAAGAACCAGGAGAACTGCCATTCACCATATGCATAGTGACGAGCATAAATTGCTTAATTGCTTAAGCAATTTATTATTATATTGTTCCGGTGGCCATCTGTGGTCTCCATCATCAGTTTTACTTCACCAAATGGTGCTTTCCGAGAGCAAATGCACGAGTTACTATAAAAAATAGCCAAATCGCTATAGGTTTGCCTATAAAATTTGAAGGTTTCCTTCGATTTCCATGGGTTTCCATCTCTCATCAGATTCAGATTTGGTGGCAAAAAAAGAATTTTCAAAATCGGTCCATAATTGACGGAGTAATCGCGTAACCAACATACAAAAAAAAAAACATACCGCTGAATTGAGAACCTCCTCCTTTTTGGAAGACGGTTAAAAAGGAGAGAAATCATAAAAATACTTCAAAGAAGATTCGCAACTTTGTGCATCTTGTTTTTCTTTTTCCTTGAGTTCAGACTTTTTCAAGATCACTTTTTTTGTAAGAAACTCAAGTCAGTCAATTCGCGTTCTTAAATTTCCAGCTTAAAAGCATTAAGGTCTCATAACTTTCCGAAGCAATGCAGAAGAGGCCAGAACAACATCCGTACCTAAAAACTCAGATTTACAATAAAGGTGCGCGAAACAGAATTAAGGCTTCTACATACCGGCGCGACTAGTCGCGCGACGCGACACGACACAAAGGCACCGCTCGTCCTGCGACACGCGGGGCCTTTGTGCCGTGTGGCGTCGCGCGACAAGTCACGCCGGTATGTAGAAGCCTTTAACCTACGCTTATAAACGTTACGCTGACGTCCCTTCATATCACTTAAAAGGAAACGCCGACCAACCAAACACAACCTAAATACGACTGTTTTATCTTTTTGTTTACGAGCTCTGAACGTTATATGTGGCAGTTTGGGCAAAATTTAACCCTCGTTTATGCTTACTTCACATTTGTCGGCAAAGTTCGCAAGATGGGGAACATGGTGAGTCTTAAAACTTAGAATTACGTTGGAATATTGTGTGTTGTTTTCTATCTGGTATGTTTTATGTGAGAATTACGTAGGTACGGTACGCATATCGTCTTTCACTGTTGGCGTTTTAACGTGGGGTGCAAAGCTCCCATGGTTTATAACCTTATGGCTTCTGCACACAATGGCCCATACTGGCACGTTTTAAAGCCTTTTGATAGAATATTGTTTAATCTGGGTTAAGTTTTTTAGGCAGCTAATAAATACAAGTAAAATAAATAAATTGCTATACATTGTGACCATTCGAATCAGCAAAAATAGAGATACTTAGTCACTTTAAAAAAATTGTCACGTCATGGAATTTTGGGTCTTTTTGCAATAGAAAATAATAAAATAAAACACACTTTACGACTCAAAAAACACAAGCAAAGCCTGATATTAAGTCTAGTATTAACGAAAATAATGTAATAGTATTTTATATGACTTCTTATGAATGCATTAAAGAATCATAGCGTGACTTAAACTGCTATATTTTATTCATAGTTCTCAAATGACAGCACATATCGAAAAATTTGCAAGTATATTGTACTGGTGATGTTCGGAATAAATAAAGTCTTGGGATGCTTCCAATATAAACTTGTAAGTCTTAGATGCAATTTCTAAGATGCCTTTCAGATAAATGCAAGTTTTATTTTGAGTTTGGTGACCTTTTGCTTCGTTTTAAGACTTATTTTAAACGGTACTAACATGCTGCCTTTGGCTTTGTAAACCATTTTCTATTTTGTTAAGTACGAGTATTTGGTACTTGTTGACGGGCCTACACAGTCCTCCCATACCTATTAACACTGTAACTTGAAAACATTGTAAAAGCCCATTATTTTTAAAACAATAATCGTGGATTTTCTTGCCGGCTCTATCCATAGGAAATGACTAAATTGGAACCGTGCATGTGAAATAAAATATTTTGATTTTGATTGCTTGACTCATATTTCTTGATTCATCCCGACAAGAGAAAACAAAAAAAAGACTCGGTTTTTTAGGAAAATATTATGAATTATAGTATAAAGGGTTTATAAGAATATATATATAGACAGCTGTGCTGCTGGGGAGTTTGTTGCGCCACTTCTTCTTCCCAGCTAAAGCATTAGGAAGTGGTGAAGGGTGGGCTTTTTTGGGGGACTGTCTCATGAAATTTTTGATGTTCAAATAGTGCTGATTCTCAGTCTAGTTTGAATAAATGACTTTTGATTTTGATTTTATCAGCGGTACGGTATTTTTTTTTTTACATCGCTGCATGATGTTGAGTGTGTGACTGTTTCAAACTGGACCCGAGGTGCTGGCACGTAGTGTTCCACGCGCGCTCCTTGCAGACGTCGCAGGGTCAAACACATCACCCCCCTGCAGACTTGAGGTGGCCGGCACCAGCTGGAGATCGCGGAAATCGCACTATATCCCAAGATCCCCGGTGCAAGTTTGGGAAGGGAACACCGGGGTGGTTTTTAGCCAGTAAGAATCTGACAGACCCCTCCGCCCGCCCCAGGGCAGAGGACATCCATGAGGATTTTCAACCCGGAAACAAAAAAAAAAAAAGAAGTCTGTTGAACATCTATTCTCTTGCTTTCTGTGGACGGAAGTGTATTACAGGAAGTAACAGGCTGAGTAAGTAAGTAATTATTAATAGCATGGAATTAGTGTACTCACGGAATTAGTAAGTGCTATAAATGTAGATTGTAAGTAGAGGAGGTCGAATTTCGACCAGTGACCGACCACTAGTAATGAATAATTATTCGAACAAATATTTCAGTATTTAGCTTATTTTCTGTCACTGCTCAGTTGCTAATTACCAAGGTTAGATGTCAGATGTTACACATCATATTATGCGACTACTGTAAGGCTCGCTCGTTTTGTTTTGTTTGTGTTTCCTGTGCGTGTCCCAAATAAAATATATTTCTTTCTTTATTTTCTTTCTAAAAATGTTCACAGTTCACGTTTAAATCTTAATAAAAAATTGAAATATATTCCACGAAAATCGCTAACAAATCTTAGAAAGCACGGATGACCGAGATTTTTCAGTAAGTAACACAATAATAGAAGGAACATAAAAGTTGAGATAGCAGTCTTTTATTTCATTCTAGAGAAAGAAATCTTTACGGGTGAGAATATCGCATGTTTATTGTTAAAATTTTATTTTCTTCCTAAGTGTTCGTGGTCACGAATTCGCTACAGTTTTCTCGAGAGCTAGCAATAAAATGTATAAATGCTGCTAGCTGTTTTATAGCAGTTTATAGAAAGCTAATAACGTTGACACATTTTAAACGTCACTTAATTCATTCAAATTTTATGTGAGTTCATTAATTAAATCAAAGAGAATGTTATTCTTTGAGCTGTATTATTTATATTTATAATTATATTGATTAAAAATAAATGTATTAATTAAAAACTAACAATTAAGTTAGAAGCATTTTTACTTAGTGATTCGAGCTAAATATTTGAAATAATAATTAAAAAACTAATAACAATACCTAGTGTAAATTCATCGTTCAAATTCAATTTCAAAAATAAAAGTATAATTTCATAATAATAAAGGTATTTCAATTCCGGTTCACGTTGTCAGGATGGAAGTATAGACGTAAAACGTATGATCAACATTAAATAACTCTAAAATAATGTGCCTAAATCCTGAAAGTATGCTCCAAAGTTTACAAGCGCGTAATTTCCTGAACGCCAAAGGCATTATATCAAATGATTCGCCTTTATGAATGCATAAACATTACGTACAAATAAAATCTCTTACCAATGCACTTAAGGAGTATTATGAAGGCTGAAGACATGGTAT
Organism: Tiliacea aurago; assembly: GCA_948098905.1. NCBI lineage: Eukaryota > Metazoa > Arthropoda > Insecta > Lepidoptera > Noctuidae > Tiliacea > Tiliacea aurago. The sequence continues at coordinate 3,211,345 of OX402579.1, read as the reverse complement.
GAACAGCATATTGCACTTACGAAGCAATCTTATACAACTCGGTCGTTAGACTACAGGTTTTTTCTCGATATTTATTTCAATATCGATATTCATTCATAATTGCGGGCGTGTGTGTTGTGAGGAAGTCTTTATTTCTGTTCGAGACGAGAATGTTGAAGGTTTTGCATCTTTTGAAATAAAGTGGAATTGCGAATGTGAAAGGTAGATGTTCATTTGTTTCTACTTTCATTAACAAATGGTGTTCATTAATTTGTATTTTCGTTTCTATTCTGAACAAATCATCGTCCAGTTGGGACGTTCGTGTATTGTAGGAGATAATGTACACAAAAAAAACCAGCCAGTTGCATACCGGGCCACGCACAATGTGGGGTTCCGTAGTTGGGATGAATTTATCCCAAAAAAAAACCTTAACATTGTAGTTGAAAAATGTGGTCCCCCATACATTCCAACTGTACCTAAATGTAAGTTTGTTCGCAAAATATTGAGTGATCTACCATGTTTTTAAGACCATAGACTTTTTAAAGGTTTTCCTGTGATCGATAAGTATAGAACTATTCTCTGTATTTTTTTTTAATTTGTAGGCTTAGCAGTTTCGCAGATAAGGGGAGGAATGGTTAATTGTCTTTAATAACTTTAAAACGGATTATTTTTAAATGATAAAAATAATATATTTAAAATATTCCAAATAATTACTTTCATTTGATATGTCACACGGCACAGTAAACAAAACTTTTTTTTTAATTTTCTCATATTTCCCCCGAAAACGAGCTCCATATTAAAAAAAAATATTTACGTTACACATTCGTGTTTGGGATACTGAAATTCATATGTGTACCATTTCAGCTTAATCGGTCCAGTAGATTCGGAGAAAATCGGCTGTGACAGACGGACAGACAGACAGACACGCGAGTGATCCTATAAAAGTTCAGTTTTTTCCATTTGAGGTAGAAAACACTGACACCAAAATCCATGTCCGTCTATAATTGAACTCGAAACCCGTTGCCTGCTCAACCACCATTCTGCCACATCATCATTATATTCAATAAATAGGCTATATCATTTAAATAATAATAATTAGAGTAAATATAACACAAAGTAATATACACAAACGACATAATACTCCACAATCTTCTGTAATAAAAGTAGCTAGGAGCGTCAGGTCGACGGCTCGTTCCATATTTGCGTCTTAATTTGCGGAGTGCTCTTCGAAAATTAGATCTATTATAATCGTTGAAGGAGACAATGACTCCAGCCTCGGGCGATCCGCGGAAAGTTTTCATTTAAATTTTAAGCCCGGTTCACATTGGATGTAATAATGACAGTGTCAGTTCTGTTGACGTTTTGCTAAGAGCGTTTCTTAATTCTGTGTGTCGAGTATTACAAGTTAGGCATTTATGGGATAAATAGGGTTTACTTTTAGGAAGTATAGTTTCATAAAAAAACAGCAAACAGAATTCAACAATACAATAATTTGTATCAGTGAGCCACAAACTGTATAAGGATCAGTCTCCAAAACGGGCGTATTCGTGTGATCGCTCTGGTGCTTTTCAGATATTGATATTTAATGGTAATTGTTGCGAATAAAGCTCAATGCGTTACTAGTAAGCAGTTGTTTCACTTGTCTGTCCTCGTACTTAACATTGGCGACGAGTACCCACGTAAAGTAAAACTAAAAATGTCCGGCCCAGTTTTTGGTGTTTTAACTGTGTTTGATCACAATGTACAGTCTTGGGACACCTACAAGTGCCGCATTAAACAGTGGTATGTGGCTAACGACATCACCGGGACGAGCGATCCTATAGGAACAAAGCGACGAGCTATCTTGCTGAGCGCACTCGCCGATAGCACGCACAAGTTGGCGGCGGATCTCGCGTTGCCAAAGCAGCTGCAGGACGTACAGTATGATGACGTACTTAAGCTTTTGGACGAGCATTTCATTCCAAAGCGTTTTGGTTTCGGCGAACGGTATAAGTTTTACGCGGCTACGCAACAAGAGGGGGAGACGTATGCACAATGGGCCGCGAGGTTACGAGGTTTGACAGCGCACTGCGGATTCTCTAACCGTGTACTCATTTGTGATTCTTTATTGCGACGTAATGAAATCGAAGCATTTTTTAAGAAGCTGATAACTGGTGATGAAAAGTGGATCACGTACGACAAGAACGTGCGAAAAAGGTCGTGGTCAAAGGCCAGTCAGGCTTCACAGACTGTGGCGAAACCCGGGTTAACTCGCAACAAGGTGATGCTGTGTGTGTGGTGGGGTTGGAAGGGAATTATTCATTATGAACTGTTACCTCCAGGCAGGACCATCGATTCTGAACTCTACTGCGGACAACTGATGAGGTTAAAGCAAGAAGTTGAGAGAAAGCGGCCGGAATTAATCAACAGAAGGGGTGTGGTTTTTCATCATGATAACGCTAGACCTCACACATCTTTAGCCACACAGCAAAAATTAAGACAGTTTGGCTGGGAGTAATGCATCCGCCGTATAGTCCAGACCTTGCACCTTCAGATTTCCACCTGTTTCGGTCTCTTCAGAATTCTTTAGGCAGTGTCAGGTTAACATCACTAGAGGGCTGTCAAAACCACTTGTCGCGGTATTTTGATCAGAAGTCCTAAAATTTCTATAGCAGTGGAATCATGGCCCTACCTACAAGATGGCAAAAAGTTATCGAACAAAATGGTACCTACATACTTTAGTTAAATGTAAATAAACTATATTAAAAAATGTTTTGAATTTTCTTAAAAAATGCAAAGTAACTTTTTCCCCAACCTATTATGTCTAAGCTAAGGGGAGGAATGTTGAGTATGTGTGCGTGTGCCTACGCATCGATAAGTGCGTTAGTGAATAAAGCTCAGTGCGTTACTAGCAAGCAGTTGTTTCACTTGTCTGTCCTCGTACTTAACAGTAATTATGTATTTCATTAAAAATAATGATATTCAAATAGTACATTTTTACTATTGGACTTCAATTTACACCAGCAGTTATGGAAATATTTAAGTTTAAAAAAAATTGCGACCAGAGCAATCATAATTGGTGCCAGAGCGATCATAAATGGTGAAATCAGTGAAACAAAAAAAAATTATATTGATAAAATGTTATTTATTTAGCCGTTTTCAGTCATATTCAGTGTACGTGTAACAAGATTATATTATTATGTATCTAAGAGAAATGTATTATTTTAGAAAAAGGTCAAGGCATATTACCAGTCATACTAAAGTATGAACGTATAAATTTCGAGGCATGATTTCAATCTGCAACAATAGTTGCCATTAAATTTTAGCGAAGAAAGGGTTAAAGTTGTGGTTAGCTAAATGCCAATTTGATAATATCATCAAGGTAAAAGTTCAAAATCTGTTTATAGGTTTAGGTTACCCAAAAAACCCAGGAAAGGTTATACATTAAAGGTTTTATGCATATTTCATCGTTTGTCATTGTTACAGTCCGGTACTACTACTTATAATAGATTTATAACGTACAATTAATGCAAAATATCATCGCTCTGGTCTTTTTAGACAGTGCAATCACAGCCATAGCGATCAGAAAAAGTCACAAAATCATAAATATAGCCGAATTTAAAAGCAGTAGAAAGTTGTGATTACATCTCATAAAAAAACATCATAACGATCACTTAATTTACATAACAAACACATTCACAAGCTTACTATTTAATTTAAATAACGTGCCATAGAAATCATAAAATTCGAGAACCAAATCCAGAGCAATCATAAACTTACCTTCGTAATGTTGGAGCGCGGAACGTGGCACACAGGTATCCTCCTCGGCGGTTAGACCACTACTGGCGTTGCCCCGCGGGAGGGGAATAGAGTGTCTATAACGCGTAACTGGGGATGAGCGCGATGTTTTACCTCAGCGCAGAGTGATGAGATAAAATGCCCGGTCACGATTTTAAATTCAAATTGTGGCAAAAGTATTGTTAATATAACTAAAAATATTTTATTACTATGAAGATTAACTATTTATTATTCTAAATAAGTTGTTTCATATGAACCTTCTCATTAAAAAGTTAAAGAATATTTTTTTCATTCGATCGGGAGTTGGGTCAACCCAGAGCGATCAGGATTGAAGGGTTAAAGATTTTTTTTTTTAATATTTAAAATAAACTTATTCATAATACTAGCCTTGTTTCACGTAGATAAGACACCGAACTGCATATAAAAAAATATTTTAAAAACGTTTTTCGATTTTAAAATGGGTTTGTCCAGCCCGACACGAAAAAAAATGCCTTTGGAGATCGACCCATAACTTGATCTTAATGCAATGTCAGTAAACATTGTTTTTAATACACTTAGAACCATGTGAGCATGTGTCTGTCTACTCATCAGGGCTCATCAGGGCTTTATAGGCTGCGGGCCATCTGGCCTTTTTATCAGGGATGGGAAAAATATTATTGCACACATTTTGCATTGACTTGTTCTCATAAATGTCTATATGTCAGGCCGCTTTAGAGTTTCAAAGCATGCTGTTATGACGTACCCGTATGTATGAGAGTCTAAAAGACCCTGACCCCAAACCATGTATCTAGATAGAGCTTTAGGATTGAGCTTTAAGATTCAATGTTGTTACGCAACGCAAACATAGTCGCCATTAAAACGCACAAAACGGTCAGACCGTTTTGTACAATATTTTACTATCATACCATTACTTTTATTTTTTATGAAACCTTCGGTATTTTAGTACGTGGACAGAATTTAATAAAGGGGGGAAACGTCACAAAAGTTCCGTGAACTACGTGACGTCGTGTTGGCTTTTATATTAGCGCTATGAAATGTTTAGATTTATTTATAATAATATTATTAGAGAGGAAGCTAATAGAAACTTGTATAGTTTTGGGTAAGGCCGGCGAAACTAAAGTGTAATAATCTTACCGTGCAAACTAAGGAGAAGTGAGTTTGAAGTTTGCTGTCCATAGTGTCAATCCCTAGCACCAGGTGCAATGACATTGGCTTGTAGAAAAAATATCGATGTATCGATAAATCGATATTGTTTGTTCGATATTTCGATATTTTTCGGTGATATCTATTATTTTGATACATCGATCTAAAATATCAAGTATCGAAAATGTATCAAATACGATATATTTCCAATAGCAACACCATTGTCCGCACTGACTGAAATCGCTAGAATTCAGAGCCGTAGAAAAGTAAACTTATTTTTTATCTATATTTTATTAGTATATGATTTTACATTAGAAATGATGTTTCTAGTTTGTAATTTCTATGAATAAAATAAAACACAACACAATTTTATAAAATACATTTACTTTTTAGAAAATTTCACCGATATCGACATTTGGTTTTCGATATGTAAATCGAAATCGATATCAATATTTTTTTTAAATATCGAGACGACATATATCGATACTTTTTGGCACTTCTTGCATCCCTATAAAGACAATTCACTTCACCTAAGTTTCACGGTGAGAACATGACAGGTGGTGACAGGTACATTTCCCTTTCTTCTCTCCACGAGGGTTTGTACTTAAGTGTGTCAATACTCAGTATATTTAACGGTGCAGGACAGCCTTTACCAGTAGTGGTCTTGGTATTAGTGGTTCAGCAGCTTTATTATCATCATGATTGTGCCGGAATATAGCAGTTCGTCGTGGAAGTGGTACGACAGCGACTCCCTTCACACCTTCTTCTGTCATCAGAAAACAGCCGCCACTTAACCATCGATGCAACACTCTGCTAGAGTGACTGCATCTGCTGGTTCCCCAAAAATGGTTGAACTGGATGGTGCTGATCCACGCGTCATGTTCGTGAACGGGCGCCGTCAGTTGTGACTGGTCTTCTCCTATCTGCCAGGGCTTATTTGTAATATTTTATATTGTTTTTTAAATAATTTATATTTTTACATTGTTCTCACATATAGAAGCGACAAGAATAATGTACCCACGATTTTGTAATATCTTGATTTAAAAGAGTGTCCTTGGAGTTTCTTGCCTATTCTTCTCCATAGAGATCTACGTTTTGAAATGAGCAAATAGCTTCAACTTTCTGACTAACTGACCGACTCTTTGACAATTCAAGAGTGCCTGTAATTGGTTTAATTGAAATAAATGCTTTGAGTTTGAGTTTGAGACTGTCAGCAGCCAGTATCACTCTTATCCGACCTTTTCTGTGATTCCAGTAACTTCGTAACAAAACGGGGTGGCGCCACTTGCTGTGCATTCCACAATGTGAACTCAGGTAATAGGTTCGTTCGGAACCCCGAACCCGTTAGGGTTTGTTAGGGCCAATGCCTGTCAGGGTTGCGGGTTTGTCCGAAAGGTATCCCGTAGCCTTGGCACACAGGCAACTGAAGAAACATAAGTGGGTTTAAATCAGTAAAAGTCTGACACGCCCTCCCGCTCCGCCCAGAGCGGGAGAAGTTATTTGATAATTTCCCACCCAAAAAAAAAAGTTTATAGGTTTACAAAGACATGATCTTTTTAGACCCTGTCGGGCACAGCATAGTAGAAGAGACATTCCAGCGTACCTTGGGCTTTTAGCCCCGCACATTACAGTCTAGGTTAATCCATTAGCAAAGTCGAATGCTTTTGTAAAAGGACTAGCTAATCAGGTATTACCGTATAGCTCGTGATTAAAACCACATGCCTCAGGAAAAGGTTTAGCCAGTCCGTTATTATCGTGCTCGTACTTACATGACAATGTAAAATCGTTATTTATAATCAACTAGCTTTTACCCGCGGCTTCGCTCGCGTTTATTTAGAATTTGACAATCAATTCGGGTTGTACTCTGCTTGTTCTTTGGCCGTTGCAATCATGGGCTTAACACGCTACTGAATTTTCTATAATAATATAATTCAATCTTGATTCGAAAGACACGTGGCGCCATCTATTATCATAAGAATGTTATTGTTGTTTTACTCAGGAACAGTACTTTTTTTCGGGATAAAAGGTACCCTATGTCCGTCTCTGTACATCTGACAACGTAAATGCACAATTTTATGGACATTTTCAGGATGATCGGTTCAGTGGTTTAGGCGTGAAAAGGTAACAAACAAACAAACTTACAATCACATTTATAATATTATAATAATTATCCATAAAATATCATATCGATCGGTTCAGCGGTTTAGATGTAAAAAGGGAACAAACAGACGGACAGACAGACAGAAAGCGTTACGTTCCTATTTATAACATTAGTATAGACTAACTTGCAAAATACATAATTTACATGAGAGAAGACGTTTTGCGTCTATCAAAGAATTCAATCACTGCTACATTAAAAATAAATAAAAACCGGCTAAGTGCGAGTCGGACTCGCGCACGAAGTATTCCGTACCATTATCTATAAACATGCCAAAAAATCACGTTTGTTGTATGGGAGCCCCCCTTAAATATTTGTTTTAGTTTAATTTAATTATTTATTTTTAAAGTGAATATATAACTAAATATTCTGTGAATATTTCAAGCGTCTACCTGTTGCCGTTATCAATATAGAGCAAAAACGTCGTTCCCTTAAATATTTATTTTATTCTGTTTATTAGTATTTGTTGTTATAGCGGCAACAGAAGTACATAATCTGTGAAAATTTCAACTGTCTAACTATCACGGTGAGATACAGCCTGGTGACAGACGGACAGACAGACAGACAGACGGCGGGGCCTTAGTAATAGGGTTCCCGTTTTACCCTTTGGGTCCGGAACCCTAAAAATAAACATTATTTCGGGACTGCCGATAGAAGTGAAAACTAAGTAACATAGCTCATGGAAAGCGTTCGGTGACGAAGACGCGACTTCAATGATCTATGTTCACCCAAAAAGTGCTTAACCCGCCTAAAGAAGTTTTTACATCAAAATATAGTCACTAAAATTCAGTTATGCCACTAACCAAACAAAAATACATGTCGGAGCCAGTCATTAGTACAAACAAGTAACGAATCAAGCCCGCCACCGGAGACATCGCGTGATCTACCCACACCTCTGGCGCGCTACTACAGACTCGTAATGTTTTGAGCCGATGGCGAGGAGGACATTCAATTCAGTGTCTGGTCTGATCGCATCGGAGTTAAGATGTCGCGGAACTGTTATACTCGATTCGTTATGCTCGGTTATTATGGAAGTTTAAATTTGTAGTGATTGTGTCAATTTGTAATTTCATTAAACGCTGTGTAACTCACCCAGTGTGTTTTCATTGCACGAAACCCAACTTCTGCCCACATGATGACCGAATCTAACAGAGTAAAATCCTGACGCTCCGACATACATAATATCTATCAGTAGGTACTATCATAGAAATTGCCTATCGACTTATAAATTACTGCCGACAAACCTTATCTTGAAATAGATATGGGGATATAATATGAATTCAGTCGTGTCTACTGTATTAGAAACAATCCGTCATACTTAACTTGAAATATATCACATGTCGTCTGGGAATTTAAGGCTAGTTTATTTTGTATATTCGATTTTCAATAAATAGGATTTCTTACTAAAAGCTGTTATACCTTTGTGAAAATAGTTTGCGTTAAATTAACTAGAAAAGTTTTCTAACGTACGTGTATTTTTTCGACGAACTATATGAGAGCCTTTGGACCTTTTTTGTGTGTAAAAAGTTTAAATAATAAAGCAAGAAAAACCTTCTCTCAATGCAAATGTTTGTATCGTAGCAGTTTTGCTACGCAGTCGTAGCACAATTGCTACGACCGTAGCAGTAGCTACGCTCGGCTACCCGTTGCTTACCATAAATTAATATAATCAGTAAAATCATGATAACACTGCTGCATAAAAAGTGGCATTACAAAAAAAACTAATTAGGGTTCCGTAATCAACAAAAAACCCTTATTACATTATATATAACATTTTAAAAGATTAACGGTGGAGTTTCATGCCCATTCTTCTCCATACAAAGCTACCTTTTGGAAGGGGCGACTAGAATGAATTATATTTTCTTTGTAAATTTTGGCGTTTAAAAGTGCCATTTACGTACCTATTTGAATTAAATATTTTGAATTTGACTTATAGTTTCGCCATGTCTGTCTGTCTGTCTATCCGCGACTTAGCTCAGAGACTCTTAGTACTAGAAAGCTCTAATTTTGGCATGGGTATTGGATATTAATCACGCCGACAAAGTGGTAAATTAAAATCTGAAAAAAAATTTTTTTTTGGTACCTATTGCACGTAAAGTGGGTATGATATTTTTTTCTCGTTTATTTAAATTGTTGCGGTTCTATGAAAACATTTTTCCGATTCCGGATCCGTTTGCGTAATATTAAGCTTTAACAAATATTTGTTAGAGTCAATAAGTTTAACATTTTGCGTAAGGTTGGGAAAATCAATTATTCGATCGACCCCAACCCGTCAAGGAAGGCCAGCAACGCCTAGGTGCTACTGACAACCTTACGGGGGGTACTTGGGTTAATGTAGTAGTACCCATCCTGCAGCCTGCAACCGGTACCTTGCCGTGAATGTGGCAACCATCGGGCAGTTTGGAAGCACATGAGCTGCTGTCTTGTCGTCCTCCGTACAGGCCCTGATGTGATGTTGCGACGAGTTTTTTTTTCAAACAATATTAGTTAAGGTATGTATAACTAAAATGCATCTTACAGTGACAATAAAACACAAAGTATCTCTTTGAAGCTCAATTGCAGAAGCTAAACTTTAATATGTATTGGTCATAAACTTGTGACGTTATTGCTTTCATAACTGGTTCCAATAAATTGCTATTTTATGACGTCATCCAGTGTCACTTTTGAACACTACTCTGCCTTTGTCTCTGATTACAAACATGGTGGTTCCCAATTAAATTGCTTTTATTATAATCTGTGGACTGAGACGAACGCACGGAGTAGACGTTACGTGAATTCAGAAGATTTTTATATTGAATATACTCGTTTCGTATTTGCTTAGTCTTTCGCGCCCCCCGGTCTACTCTTTGATATGCAATGGTCTCTGTAGTCTCATGAAACATGAGGCTCCAGGGGCTAGTGCGAATCTTTAGGTTCATTCCAGTGATCGAGTCTGGTTTAACCACGCTACGGTCGGTGCATTTCATTCATTCAGTTTTAAGACTTTATAAGTATTTTTGATTAAAATTTTGTTCGAATTTACGTTACGTTTACGTCGCTATTTCGTGCTAGGGTCTCTGAAGAAGAACTTCTTAGATTGAGTATTAAAAAGCATTGAATTTTTAAATCAATGACACTCAAATAACCCAATTATTATTATAGGGGGCCTAAAAAGTCCGCTTTGGCAGAATCATAATAGGATCATTATAAATCGTGTTAAACTTCGTAAAATGGTTAAAAATTGACAATTATTAGTATGATTTGTCTGACGGCACGGTTGGCGCAGTGGTTAAGCGATTGACTGCTGCGCTACGTGTCGCGGGTTCGATTCCCACACGGAACAAATATTTGTATGACCTACAAGTAGTTGTTCCGGGTCTGGCTGTTTGTGTATGTGAGTTTAAATGTTTGTGAACGCACCCACAATACAGGAGAAATTCCTAGTGAAGGGGCAACGTTTAAACAAAAAAAAAAAAAAAATGTGTACAATTCATATCCCGTAATTCATCTGTTTGACAGTTTTGTATGAAGATTCGTAAAATGGTCCACAAATTATGGTTTATTTTATTTTGTTTAATGTCAAATAGCAGAATCATAAGAAGTTCCAGGGGGAGAGGTCAAGGGGGGCTTAAAACCTCATTTATTCGTAGTTTTTCCACCATAAGGTTTAATGTCACTCACATGTCATAAAACGTCAAGGTCTATTTTGTGCTTGAAGACCAATGTGACACTTAGGTAGTTTCAACCTTAGTGGAGTTTTTAATTTACTGGGATTTTAGTCGAAAGTCGTAAAGCAAATACGAGGTTGGCTATAAATAGTGTCGACAACTTATACTAAAAAAATAAACAAAATAATATACTTAAAAACAATACCGTTTAATTTTCAACCTAATATCGATAAGTTGGCAACACTTGAGCAGACATTTTGATTTTACCTTAGCTTTACAAGCGAATCCGTCGAATCTGCTTAAGCCGATAGAACGAAATCGCTCTAGGCCTCGGAAAATGTAAACCTATTGAGTCAAAAAAGGCTAAAGAACTGTACCTTGTAGGAAAAAAATAAATATTCTTGGATTTATTTTTCTTTGCGATCGCTGGCTACCTTTCTTCGGTTTGGAAGAATGGTGTAGAAAGTGAAATCTTTTTCATTTTTGCAGGATATTCTTGCTCGAAAGTTTTCCTTTGCAAGATTTTCATGGAATAGTTTGTTTCACTTGAATTGTGGAAATAAAAGCTTGTTATGTCCGATTGTCTGTGTCGATTGTACGTGTACATGAATAGTAGTATAGCAGTACAAAGATCGTTTGGCGCGTGGCCAAAATCGTAACTAACGCCGCCATCTTGTTTAATCAATACATTTAACAAAACAATACATGTAAAAAAACAATATATTTAACAAAACAATACTTACATTAAAAAATACAATACATTTAACAAAACAATTGCACAATCAGCGACCCCTGTCATCGAACGTCATCCGAACCTCAAAAGAAAGGATCTGTTGGCGCTTGAATCAGTGCAGTGTAGCAGTAGCAGTGTATTTAACTCACAGATTTAAGGGTCTGGTAATCGCTGTTGACCTTGGCCATACAAAAGCGCGTCGCGCACATGCCGCACCGCCGCACGCCGCCACTGTTCGGTTTCATAGGGAATATTAATTATTTTTAGTAATTAAAATAATGAATATTTGAAAGAAATCACAGAAAGAATCTTAAATAGATATTAAAATAGTCTGTTTATACAAAAAAAAAAACATGATAATTACTTAAGACGGAGATATATGACAAAGACCTTGAGTGATTAGCATGCGTGTTCTGTATTGAGCTACGCAACGCATCGTACGTTCAGCCAGTAATAGGACTCGCCCATCAAGGAGCGCTGTCCCCAATTTGACGCATTATTAATTTATTATACACAAACCAAAAGGTATATTAGGTAGGTATATTATAAGATCAATAATTAAATTATCCTTAAATTGGTGAAGGTTTCAGAAAAATACGCTTGGTAGATTTTGCGCCATTCTCAGTTTTTATCCGCGTTTGACATAACTTTGCAAATTAATTTCACTATGTAATATAAACGTAATCTAAAATATTCACATATTTAATTATTGAAAAAATGCTTTTATTTAACATATATTTTTTTCAAACCATTAGCACTACTCGTTTAGACGCGATCTTCAGTATAAAATCATTAAAAGTCGGTTATCGTCGCCTTAAGTGGTTTGAAAGTAAAATCGTTTTTATGCTTTGGGTAGACATTACTTCCTGAATTTATTTCATAAAGTATTTTACTACAATACTTAAAATTAAATATTCACTTTTATAGAATCGATGTGTTTGCGTTCTAGTTTAACATTTTTTGCATTTTCTACGTGCGAATTATTTTACTTTAATCTGTTATTACTAATAGATGTAAAAGTCACGCCTTAACTATACTTCTTATAATAATTATGATGTGTTAGGTGAATGTTGAAAATGAACTTGAATGTTCACCCATTTACAAACATTTTTCTCAAAATAAATTAATTCATACAATAGAGTATAAATTAATTTTATTTTTATTTCAGTTTTTTTTGGGTAATTTTATTTAAACAATTCAAATTGTTTACTTCAAATACATAATGATTACCCTATGTGTTCCTAAATTAGGTAACAGACCTTAAGATACTCGTAATAGCGTTTTTCCTAATTAAGTTGAAATTAGTGTTACGATCGACTTCCTCCTATTATTATCTCGAATAGTGTTACATACCTTCGCCGTTCGATGTTTTCCGCCCCTGTTCGAGCCATAAATAGGAATACCACAAAATTACTCTGTAGAGTTACTATAATATTCAATATGCTCGGGATTATGGCTATCACTGCTACTAACTTACGATTGAACACATTTTGTACTTTGTAGCTTTTATTCCTGCTACTGCCTGTATACTAGGTATTACAATATTTAGGTAGCCTATCTGAATTTGTGTCGATATTTTTACCCAACTGCGGCGAAGCCCAAAAAGGAGGGTTATTATTTATTCATTAAAACTTTATGCACAAGTAAAAACTACACTGTACAAAGGCGGACTTAATGCCTGGGTTATGTGTTTGACCTGTATGTGTGTATGTCTGTCCCTATGTTCCCACGTAACTACTAAACGGCAAAACCGATTTCGATGAATGATATGCCATTAGATTCGTCTTTATTGCGCGAGTGTCACTGGGTATATTAAAATTACTAAAAATCTAAATGGCGGATTTTTGGCGGCAAAAGGTGTGTTTTCGAAAAAAATATATTTCCCAAGCCTGTTGAATGGGGTATCAAAATAAAGGATTTTAAAATACGATTACAAAAATATATACATACTCGTATTATATGTATAATTGTAATCAAAATGAGAAATAATAAAAAAACTATCCAGAACTTTTGGAGTGAGTGAGTAAGAGGCCATTATCACCCGATTTTAAGTAAGTAAATAACCTAATTTACCGTCATAAAATCTTAACTAAAAAGTGTAAAATAAAAAAGCCGACTGCTTAGAATAGTATTTTAGATTTATATAAATTAATACAATAACCAATTTCATGCAGTTGGAGGCTATTTTTTTTATTGTTAAGAAGTTCGTAATAGTTAAGAAGATGCCTCCGACTGCATGAGATTTTTTAATAGTATTATTTTATATCAATCTTGATTCCATCTTTTTTTAAGTTCTCTTTTTAAGCAGTCGGGTTTTTTTATTTTTTTAACTATCAACGTTTGTTAAGCCGTGTTGTTGAATGTTCTTTCATATTTATTTTTAAAGGGTTAGTTTTATCCACTTTGTTTCGATTATTTAATTTTATTTATTTGTTTAGGATAAAAAAATAGATATACACAATTAATAACCTCCTAGTACAAGGGCCAGGGCTACACAGATGTTTGTCACTTTGAAGTGTAAATAAATAAATATTATTATTATTAATACATAAATAATGGTCAACATCAGATATTCAGTAGTTGTATTTCTTTACTAATAGGAGATCACAGCACACACAATAAAGTTGAGAACTAAGCTAACAAAGTTAAAATATTATAAATAATTTAAAATCTTTAAAGGGAGGAAGAAACAATTGTTTTTTTTTTTTTTAATTGATTAATCACACATTTTTTATGGCTTCAACTATACCTACTTGGTAAAACTCATATGTACTAGGAATTGAGGTATTATTGCTTCATTATATTGAATGGTATTCAAATCTTCCGTACCTTTCAAGCCATGAATAGCCAGGAATCGTGGTTACTGTCCATCAGCTGTCGGATTTTGCTTTGTGTCCATAGCCATTCTAATTCGATTCTAATGCACAAATCTGGGAAGTCTATTTTGTCCAGCAACAATGATACAATAGTAATAAAGTTGCACAAGGATCGTTTGGCGCGTGTCCAAACTCAAAGCATTTATTTCAAATAAACCAATTACAGGCACTTTTGAATTGTCAAGGGGTCGGTCAGTCATAGAGATGAAGCTAGTTGCCCATTCCAAAGCTTAGTAGGTACCTATGGAGAAGAACGGGCAAGAAACTCCACGGACACTCTTTTAAATTAACATAATTAAGGTTACAAAATATTGGTTACATCATTCATGTTGAAATCAGAACGAAAGCCGCCATCTTGTTTTTTCAATGAAATTTCACGAAACAATTCAACAAATGTTGTCATTCAATGCCAAAAGATCTTGGTAGCACTCTAGGTCTATCGTAATATAGTTATCTATTAAAACAACGATATATTTTAGTTATCCAAGACGAAGACAAAGAGACGAACTTGACTCCTACCGAAAGGACTTTCTCGATAGGCTTTGCCCAGCAGGTGGATATGACGGGCTAAATAAATTAATACTTTCTTTATTGGCATGAAAATGTATACAACCAAAGTGAAACCCTCACTCTTGCGCTAAGTAAGAACACCTGTGTTACAAGAGCCAGTGTCTTCTCCGTAACAGGAGGTTCTGGATTTTATGCAGTTATACATCATTTGAATTTACTTTACGACAAACAAAAGTAATCATTAAAATTCTGGGACCATTTTGGTTACCCATTGAAAGGGTTTTCGATAGGGTTTTTCTAAGCAGTTAATCAAAAGCCCATACGGTGTGGCTTGACCGAGCGGCTTGTAAACTCCTGTTTACAAGGCGCTCGGTAAGTAGCCAAGCTAAAATGAACTATATATTACATGCAATAATGAGCATAGATGTTTTTTTTTAAACTACTTAAAAAAAATAGAAAGTCAAATATCTCGAAATCGGTCGCGTCCTAGGCAAAAAATTACAGAAATATAACCCCCCCTGTGTAAGCCTCGTGCAAGCACCATGGCAACATGAATTTAAATAAAAAAAACAACATTAGGTAAGTACCTAACTTAAAGATTTTTGGTGCACCCATTGAAAGGGTTTTCGACAGGGTTTTTCTAAGTAGTTAACCAAAAACCGATACGATATGGGTAACCCTTTTATTGGGTTTCAAGAAAAACCTCATTCAAGGGGTTACTTCATGATAAAGGTAACCTCATAAACGGCTTAACTCTTAACCGGGGTTGTACGGTCCCTGATTAAAATAGGAAAATAGTAGTTACCTTCATTATTAAAATATATAGATAGATAATGTGGAACAGTTTAATGTAACCTTAGCAATTATACTGATTAAAATTAATGAGCATGCAAGATAACGCTACTACGTAATAGCGCCATTCAAGTATCTACGTGATAAAATTTCGACTAGCAGCATCGACCTCAATAAAACGAAGTAGTCAATGCTGGCCCACAAAAGTTTCAAACGACCGAAACCAGTCAACAGTATTAAGTTCTTGTTTACATTCGACTATTCAAATTCTCTTTGTGCCAATGCACGGAGCCCTAGATCCAATAGGTACAACAAACTACTAAAATACTGGCTTCGAAAAAAATACTGGAGATTGTAATTCAGGGGAAAAAAACGTGATTTAAGCTCGTCGGTACACACACATAAAAAAAAAACATGTGAAGCAGATGATGTGGGCCCAATAAATTATAACATGGATACAGATAATACAGACTTGAAGGATATGGGTGCATGTCAGTTTAATTTCTCATCTCGATGCCTCTTGCTTTGCAAATGTTTATAGGCGGCGGTGACGTAACTGCTTTTCTAATGAATACCTTAAAAAGCCCTTGCACATTTATTTTATTATATAGGTATATATAATGTATTATTGAAATTAAATGAAATGAAATCGTTTATTCTGTAAATAGAATATTAGAATCACTTTGACACGTCATATAAAAAATAAAAATAAATAATCTAGATGTAGCCGACATTTCCTATCTGACTGACCCCTGAGAAGAAATGGCGAAACAAACTCAGGGTTCAAAGTCTCTTTTAAAGTCCAGACATTATCTTGGTCAGATACGAAATATTTTAAGACGAGCGCTAATCCTGCCGACAAACTGTCACGCAGTTTGGCAGGTTTATAAAATGTGTACAAGTGTTTGGTCCAAAATAAATGTTTTTTTTTTTTTTTTTTTTATGTGAGGACCATGTAAATCCATATCTGAATATTACTGTACTGTATTATAATATATTACTATAATTATACTTATTTATATATTATAATAATGTCAATTCCTTTGAAAATCTTCTTTGAATGTAGACCGAGACACGAACAAAACTAGTAGTACTTAGATAATACTAGATTATTTGGTTATTTTAGGTTGAGGCCTAAAATAACCGTTATCTTAAGAAAAGCTTATACCTATAAGCAATATAGATGTAATAATATGCTGATCCGCAGATTTGCAAGATGTAGCAAGCAGGTAAACATTACACTGTTTATAGCTTACTGCCGGTCATTCTACACTTGTAGTCTGTGGGTTAGGTATACGCAAAGGTCATACAACGCCCTGCGTGTACAGTATAATAATGCATTCAGGATGTCAGCGGGGCTGCCGCGTTTTTGTAGCGCTTCGCGGATGTTTGATGTGGCGAGGATTGACGGCTTTCTTGCCATCATTCGAAACCGGTGTGCCTCGATCCTTCGCAGAATGCGTGCCGGCTCCCACAGCATCCTCAGCATGTTGTGCTGTAAGTGGGATTGTCCGATGCTGCGTCACTGGATCGGACTTCATACGTCTACAAGTGCGTACTATATACTACGTGGTTAGTGTGAGGTCCGACGCCGGACTTTTAGCATTATGATTATATATAACTAACATTAGATTTTAGGTTTTCTTTACTCACCCTGTATGGATCTCTGTGGTCTGTAAATAAAGATTTATTAATAATACGCTTTTCTTTACGTCAATCATCTCTGTGAAACGCTCGCTTAACTCAAACTGCAACAAAATAATTAATGTTCATTCTGAAGAAGTTTGACATAAACGGGTAACAATTCACCTCAAACACGAACAATTTGTGGTTCAAACTTATACAATATTTATCTAGGTACAGTCAAACAAGTTATTTGGTAACCTGTATAAATAAATATATTTATATGTCGCATCCGGCAAAATGTTTGCAGCAAGACAAGGCGCGCTACCTAGCGGCAACTATAAAGACTAGAATTGACGCGCTTTGACAGAGTCGCGGCGTGTCGGTTACGAGGAAAAAGAGAACGCGCCAAGTGTGGCATTCTTATCCTGGTGATCGACATGTGAAGGCGCTTCGGAACTGTCCTACGTTTTGTTGCATCATTATATCAATCTGTTATTGTCTTAATGCAGGGCAAAGGCCATAATACCTAGTTGATTGTAATACTTAAAGTTATTAAAGTGTAAAGTGATTATCATTTGTAGTGAATGTGTCAATCTGTAATTTTAATAAACGCTGTATATCGCCAGTGTGTTTTCATTGCACGAAACCCAACGTCTGCCCACATAATGACTGAATCTAACAGAGTAAAATTCTGACGATCCGACATAAAATATATTTTAAAGAGAAAAATAAATTTATAGAGAAAATGACTGTAATGTGAATTGATTAGTAAATTGTTTAAAAGTAATTGCAATTTAGTTGCCTGTATACGAAATAGTTTGTTCGATCGTACATGTATGCCTCGTATGTATCCCCGTTTTTGGATTAGGCCAACTTTGTTAATCAAATATTAATCAGCGGTGAACTTTTATGTGCAGTTGAATTGTTTCAAGTAAATAAAATATAAATTCACAATGTAATCAGTGAATGAATTATTGAATGCTAACGTTCGTTCTATTGTTTTTTTATTCAATTAAAAGTAAATACGATGGATAGAAGGATTGGATGGTTTGATTACTAGTTAGTAAATAGTAGGTAGTTTTTAGGGTACCGTACCCCAAAAGGAAAAAGTGTATTGACATACGATCACTCGTGTGACTGTCTGTCTGTCCGTCTGTCACAGCCGATTTGCTCCAAATCTACTGGATCGATTAAGTAGAAATTTGGTACACATATGAACTTCTGTGACCCAAACACGGACGTTACGTAAATAAATTAATTTTGTATTTAATTAGAAAATTAAAAAATGGCTTATTTGGATTTAATATATTTTTTTTTATAATTTTAAAATAAATACTTTTGAAATTATTTAAGAAAATTCATGAAAAATTACCATTCCCCCTTATCTCCGAAACTACTCAGAGTAAAATGTAAAAAAAAAATACAGAAAATAGTTTTTTACTGAGGTACAGATTACAGGAAAACCTATAAGAAGTCTGTGATCTTAAAATAACATGGTAAATCACTCAATATTGTGCGTACAAACTTATATTTTTGCAGTTGGAATGTATGGGGGATCATGTTTTTCAACTACAATGTTAAGTTTGTTCTTGGGACAAATTCATCCCAAAAACGGAACCTTCATTGTTCGACACGCACTTGGCCGGTTTTTTATATTGATAAGCTAATACGATTGTGATAACATAACCAGGATGTACAACGATGCCTACCTATACATTATATTATCATGATTTTGATCATAAGATGTATGAATACTTCATGGAGATAGACACTGCCTTTTAAAAGGCCCCTTTATTTTTGTATGGAAAGATACTTTTTGTGTGAAAGCCAAAACACGTTTTATGAATGAATTTTTCTATACTGTTAGTAGGTACAACAATGTTAATTAATGTAATTGGTGTTGTACCATTTTAGTTAAATAAAAATAATTAAATAAATGGGATCTTTAGGGATAAACATGCATAAAAACATTGTAAAAGTCCATTTATTTTAAAAGAGTAACCATGGAGTTTCATGCCGGCTATTCTCTATAGGAAACGACCAATTGGAACCTTGCACCTAGCTTCTGACGTTTCATAAGTGCCCATGTAGTTATGTGAAATAAAATATTTTGATTTTTATAACAAATACAAACTTTAACCCAAAACGCACCAAACGACAAAATAAATTAAAGAAACTAGTTATTCACTGTTGCGTCACTAACATTTACAGTATCAATTTAAAACAATTCATGTGTATAACCAACCATTTTGTAACAAAACCGCGTTAGATAAATTTACACGTGTCCACTTGGCAATTAAAACTTGTATGGTGAACGCGATTAGCAAAAACTACAGTCTTAGAGTAAAAATATATTTACAGAAGCGACAATCCCGTTTCAAACGTATTCGAAATGCTACTGTTTTGAGCTACAAGAAATGTTAAACTGGAAGCCGAAGAGAAATGTTAAAATCGTAATGGTCCCGTGGTCTCGTGACTGATGACTGACTTTGACACTTCACTTGGCGGTCTCAGGCTTGTGTCGTTCCTTTTGTCACATCTTCAGTTCCACACTCGATCTTTTACAAAATTTAAAACCCAATTATGGCTTGGGCAAGCGTGAGCCGTAGTGGGATGATAAGGAGGCCTGTGTCCCACTGCTGGGAAATAGGTCTCCTCTCTGTGAGAGGGACTAGGCTGTAATACACCACGTGGGCTCAATGCAGGTTGGTGGATGTCAGAAGTCTTCGAATATTTTGTTATAGGTGTTGTAGCTGCGTATTATGGCTATGTAGATTCTATATTACGTTAGGGAGTAATTTTTGGGCTCATTCCTGCGAGAAAAATCACATTTCTAAAGCACAGAAGAGGTGCATTAGATCGTTATGTAGTCTTAAGTCAACGGAAAGTTGCAACCCGCATTTTAAATCTCTAAAAATACTAACATTATCTTCCCTTTACGAGACCGCATTGTTCGTCAAGAAAAATAGTGAACTGTTTAAAAAAGCTTCAGAGAAACGCTATAGGTCGACAAGACCAGAATATCGTCACGAATTATGTCTAAGAGCCACAAAGACCACCTTTATGCACAAAAGCATCCTCTGCATGGCTCCTAAAATATTCAATAAAATACCAAATGACATTAAAGATTTAAACTTGACACAATTTAAACGGAGACTAAATAATTATTTCATTGAAAAATGCTACTATACCATTGATGAATTCCTTCTTGACAAAATGATAATTTTATTATGTATCATTGCCTGAAAATTCAAAAACTTGACTTATTAATTGTGTTCTTAATGTCTAATTGTATTTTAAATGTTTATTATAAAAATGTATTGTTTTCTAAATATTGAAATGTTTGTTAATTTGTATGTAATAGCGATTTTAAATACTTATATTGTTAAATAATGTATGTCCTAATGGGTTGTTTTTGAGTTACCATAACCTAACTATAAGACCTACTGTATCACCAAAAATCACACTAATAAATACTTTGACTTTGCCTTAGGACATGCCGGTTTCATCACGATGTTTTCCTTCGTTTTGATAGTGTTGATGAAACAAATTACACAAAGGCAAGGGTCTGTCTGGGTTCGAACTCACGATTCATAATTCAGGACCGTTACCACTTGGCCACCACTGCACTCAAAATCTGCTCTGATAGGGAGTGATAAGTAATAATAATAATATTTATTGGAACAAAAACACATTTTACAGATTGATTGCGTACGTAAATAGCTATATTAGTTACAAAACTGTGTCGCAGCTATTAACGCCCACCTCCATGAGGAAGACAACAGCGTTCCAGATTCCAGAGATAAAATACAGTAGAGGTTAAAAAAGAACAATAACAATATAGGCAACAATAGCAACAAATAAAAATATATAGGACAATAGCAACTCGGTGGAACGCAGAGCTAAGAGGCTCATTGGCGACGTAAAACTGGTGGATGCCAATCTTCACAGCTTGGCCCATCCCCGCAAGGTTGCCTGCTTGTCGGTCTCCTACAGATTGTACTTCGGTGAGTGTGCCCAAGAACTCCACGACCTCATTCCACCGGCCCCCTTCTATTATCGGACATTTAGGCGCACTGCAGGTTACCATCCCTTCCTTGTTGCTATTCCACCAATTTGCACTAAGCGTTTCCAAATGACTTTTATAATGCGCACAGCAAAAGAGTGGATCTCCCTGCCTGCGTCTGTGTTTCCGAACGCATACAACCATAATATCTTCAAAGTTAGAGTAAACAGGCATCTTCTGGGTAAGCTCACTCCATTGTCAACTTTGTCTCTGTCACCTCTGCCCTAGACTAAGGTCAAGAGCAAACCCATTCTAAATAAAAAAAGTAAACAATTGAAAAGTAAAAAAACCGGCCAAGTGCGTGTCGGACCACGCAAAATGAAGGGTTCCGTAGTTAGGATGAATTGATCCCTAAAACAAACTTAACATTGTAGTTGAAAAACATGCTCTCCCATACATCGATATACGTTACGGTCAATTCTTCAACAGCAAATTTAAGTTGGTCGCCTATTACTCGTTAACTTGTCAACCCTACTTAGCTGTGATAGTTTTCCTTTTAATTTCGTTATATATACTACTGCCATGAATTTTTTCACACGTCCAAAACCAACCATTTAGCTGGAAGGGGGGAGGGACAATTGACCCTAACAAAAGATAGCACTTTAAAGCTTAATATTACGCAAACGGATCTCAGAATTGAAAAATGTTTTTCACAGACCCACAATATTTTTGACCGGCCTATCCAACGATACCCCACACTATGTATTAGACGAGAAAAAAAATATCATCCCCGTTTTACGTGCAAGGGAGGTAAAAAAAAATGTTTTCATGGTTTTATTTTACGACTTTTTTGCCGTGATTAATATGTACATTCATGCCAAATTACAGCTATCTAGGACTTAGCGTCTCTGAGCTAAGCCGGGGACAGACGGACGGACGGACAGACAGACATACAGACAGACGGACGTGGCGAAACTATAAGGGTTCCTTGTTTATTACGGAACCCTACAAATGATAGGAGAGGATAGGTGATAGGTTATTATTTTGGCACGCATGAGGTTCGGTACATCAGCTTCTCATCTAAATGGTTTTCATAATCTATGCTGCATTAAAGTATACGCACGACGTCGACGCCAGATAAATGGGGATAACTTTTAATTGCTTTCTGACATCACTAGTGATAGTACTGATGTTTTTCATGTTTGTGCACTTTTTACTTAATTCACTGGTTCACTGGTTTTAAAACACATTTGACTCACATTGAGGTTGTTGATTCGGAAATCAGCGTATTCGTCGAGTATTTGATAACTAAGGACCAACCGGAGGGAGGGGGTTTGTTACAAAATCTTATTAAGTATAAAAATAAGTTAGTAGTAAGTTAGATTACCCTGTAATTATATGTCGCATCCGGCAAAATGTTTACAACAAGAAGAGGCGCTCCACCTAGCGGCAACTATAAAGACTAGAATTGGCGCGCTATGACAGAGTCGGGGCGTTTCTGGTCGGTGAACGAGCTGTGAAGACGCTTCAGAACTGTCCTACGTTTTGTTACATCATCATACCAATCTGCTATTGTCTCAATGCAGGGCAAAGGCCATAATACCTAGTTAATGGTAATACCTATAGTTATTACAGTGTAAAGTGATTATCATTTGTAGTGAATGTGTCAATTTGTGATTTTAATAAACGCTGTGTATCGCACCCAGTGTGTTTTCATTGCACGAAACCCAACTTCTACCCACATGATGACCGAATCTAACTGAGTAAAATCCTGACGATCCGACATATAGATTTAAGTTGGAAAATAAATAAATATTTAGACATCAAGAAGAACACGAGCCCAAAGCCTTGTGTTTACGCTAAAGCTGGCTTATATTGTTTTCTGCAAGGAGAAATACCAGTAACGGAGGTATAATACATAACAGTAACTGGGTATTCTGGAAAATTGTAGTGAAATTATTGGATGCCTACTTACAACATAAAATTATTCTAGGTATTCACAATAGGAGTACTGAAAATTTTAATTTTGTTTATTATTCAGAGTTAAAATATTTTCTGAAGAAATTCACACGTAATGAATGCCTCGTTGGTAGACATAATTTATTTTCCATCAGGTTTTTTAATAATGAAATTTACAATTTCCAGAAATAGTAATTTAAAAAAGAACTGTACTATTTTATCAGTGTTTAATACATTATGTCACATACCTAGAACTTTTGCCTGCAGTCAAACTTCATCACATGCATGGAAGAATTTAATCAACCGAATTCTATTATTAAAACATTATTAAACTCATTATTAAAACAACCTAACTACCTCACCTATCTCTTCAGCAGATGCACCGACAGGTTCACTTCACTCACCCTAGACGAAAGCGAATAAATCTTGCTTTTGTCAAATAAAAGCATTCATTGCTTGCACGGTAACGTTGGCAAATTGTGAATAATTTCTTCGCCATTTCGCATCTCTCGGGACGGTTGATTCAGCTGTGACGTCCATTTGTTCCGTTTTATATTTATTTTATATTTAGCTAATGTTAATTGAGTTTTCGATTATATTTTCATTATTGTGAAAGCTGTATTATGCTTCGTTGGAAGATATTTTTTTCGTGTTGAACGCACACGACAAAAATATCTTATTTTATCTAATACAAATTTAAATCTACCTTAAGGCTTCTACATACCGGGGCGACTTGTCGCGCGACGCGACACGGAACAAAGGCAGGGCCTTTGTTCCGTGTCGCGTCGCGCGACAAGTTGCGCTGGTATGTAGAAGCCTTTACGAATATGCTAGTTTAAATTGATTGTGAGAGAGAGCTAAGTATAATAAATTAATAGTTAAGTATTATAAGTAAGTTAAAAAAGAACTCCTTTATTTAAATTATAACAGCTTTTTTAAGTTGTTGGTCTGTATTATGTTTAGGTATGTTTTAGCATCCAACCTCAACTTGAATACCAAGACAATGTTAAATTCGATAGAATGGAGTACGAGTATACCTACCCGTAAATAGTTTATTCGCGCGGAGATGGTCCTAACTGTAGTATATGGTCATCTCCACCATATCAATGTTTTCTCATCGAACTAAAACGAATATGCAAAGTTTAAACTAAATAGGGCAAAAGTAAAACACCCCCCTCCCGCCCCCTCCCCGCCTCTTGCTCTTGCCTTTGAAATACAATAAATTTGAAGCAACAATTGAATTGCATCATATAAACACCGTTTAGATGGTACAACTGTTATTGTTGCTTCAACTTGTGGTACGCCACAGGAACTTAAATCACACCGTATAAATCAGGTTTAATTTATCTTTAAGTTTGACCAGTCGATATTGATCGCTTTAAAACATAACTCATTTCAGCCGACAGACGTCCACTACTGGACATAGGCCTCGCCCAAAAGGGGGGATTAGCCATAATCGCCACGCTTGGCAGACGGGTTGGCGATCGCAGTATGGTGTTAAAATGCATAGAGAACGCTGCTGTCCATTCTCTAGTAAGTCCCTCAGTCGCCTTTTACGACACCCACGGGAAGAAATGGGGCAATGCTATTCTTTACGTCCGGCACCACACGGAACTAAAATATAATTGCTCATATAAAAAGTTGATTCTTTAATAACTACACAAAAATTAAATAAGCTTTTAAAAATCAATCAATCAACTACGCCTATCGCAGTCCACTGCTGGACATAGGCCTCTCCCAGGCTGCGCCACAACACCCTGTCCTCCGCCTTCCGCATCCAGTCTGACCCAGCCATCTTCTTAAGGTCGTCGGCCATCTAGCTGGGGGGCGTCCCATACTACGCTTGCCGATACGCGGTCTCCACTCCAGGACTCGTCTGCTCCATCGGCCATCGGTCCTTCGACATACATGGCCAGCCCACTGCCACTTCAGTTTGCTTACTCTGCAAGTTATGTCGGTAATTCCGGTTCTTTTCCGAATAATTCCATTCCTTCAAAGAGACTCCAAGCATAGCCCGCTCCATAGCGTGCTGGGCGACCTTGAATTTGTGGACCAGCCCGACTGTCAGTGTCCACGTGTCGGCACCGTATGTCGTTTTAAAAATAAGTTTAATCAATCTAAACAATTTACTGCAATACAAACTACACCACAACTCTAGAACAGCACATCGCCAATCTTTTCACAAAATCACTTTTGCTAACGATTGTACTAATAAGTTTAATCAATCTAAACAATTTACTGCAATACAAACTACACCACAACTCTACAACAGCACATCGCCAATCTTTTCACAAAATCACTTTTGCTAACGATTGTACTATCGCTCACAATTTGTGCTTGCAAGTACTTTGTCTTGCAAGTGAAAGACTGAGAAACAAAGACAATCCCGATCCCTCACTACTAATGGATAGTGCTAGTCCGTTCAATCCTTTTTAGTTTAATTAGAGTTTCTGATTTCTAGTTTACTTTTAGAAGAGGAGTACCGTGGGTGATTTTCTTTGTTT
This sequence comes from Tiliacea aurago, assembly GCA_948098905.1. NCBI lineage: Eukaryota > Metazoa > Arthropoda > Insecta > Lepidoptera > Noctuidae > Tiliacea > Tiliacea aurago. The sequence goes on along the minus strand of OX402579.1, from coordinate 3,185,635 downwards.
GGATGATAAAAGGCAGTTTTTCTTTGTAAGAATTAATATTGGTTTATGTTGAAATTCTTAAGTGAAGCATGAAAGATTAGGTATTACAAGTATGATGTTATATGAGCGAGTGTAAGAAAATTCTTGGTCGAATGATTTGTTTGGTACAGTCCACCAAACATAATTCAGGCTGCCAACTATCAGGTGAGGTCGCATGAGGCGGCGGCCGAACTGCCGAGACGTGGGGTTGCGACAATCGTTGACAGGATCCGGCAATTGGGACTTCGTGGCAATGCACAAGTCCGAGGCTATGTGTTTTTATGGTCCTCGGAACGTGCCACTGTCGGATTCCCAGATAACGGCGGGAGGGGTTCATATCGGTGTCGAGTCGACGATGAAGTACCTGGGACTCGTCCTCGACAGCCAGTGGAACTTCGTGGAGCACTTCCGATATTTGGCTCCCAGACTGGCGAGGGCCGGGGCTGCTTTGAAGCGGCTTCTGCCCAATCTAGGAATCCAAGCGCCTCCTGCCGGAGGCTCTACGCTGGGTTCGAGCAGTCCATGGTCCATTACGAGGCATCGGTGTGGGCGCGTTCTCTGAGGCTGAGACCAGCCCGGCAGTTGAAAGCGTCCCAAAGGGTCATGGTCATCAGGCTGGTACGGAGTTACCGCACGGTGTCCCGTGAGGCGGCGAGCCCCTTTGCCGGACTGCTGCCATGGGATCTGGAAGCAAAAGTCCTCAAGCACATCTGCGATGGTAGTGGCGCGAGGAGGCAAAACGTCGGGGTGAAACTCCGCTAAATCACGACTTAGCGGGCAGAGCTCCGACGGGATCTCATGGCGACATGGAGAGTGCGATTGTCGCAACCCAGCGCTGGGCACGCCACAATTGTGGCTATAAGTCCCCTCTTTGAGGAGTGGCTAGAGAGGTGCCATGGCGTCCTCACCTTCCACCTGACGCAGGTCCTCACCGGACATGGTTGTTTCGGGAGGTTTCCTATTCAGGATAAAGCGGGAGAAAACGCCCCACCACTGTGTGGATCGCCCGGAGGGCACGGTGGAGTATACGGAGGAAGTCTGCCTGGCTTGGGCGGAGCACCGCCATGTCCTCACGGAGGCGATCGGCGGCGGCGATCTCTCGTGTCCGGCCCTGGTTCAGGCCATGGTTCGGAGCGAGAGTGCATGGGAGGACGTCACTTCCTTCTGCGAAGCAGTAATGCTCGCGAAGGAGGAGGCGGAACGCGTGAGGGAGAGGCAAGGTTTGCGCCTTCGTACCCCTATTCGCCGCAGGAGACGCCCCGGGTGTCGGGAGTTACAAGCCGATTTCCGGCCACCGTAGGTGCGGGCTTGCGGATGGTGACCGATGGGTAGCTCGCCATCCGACAAGGACCAGGCCCGGGTCGACGGCGCGTTGTATTCCACGCGTGCCTCAAAGAAATGTCAGCACCAACTGACGGGGTCCGTTAGGGCCAATGCCTGCCAGGGTTGCGAGTTTTTCTGAAAGGGATATCGTCGCCCAGGCAACGGAAGGAACACGGGTGGGTTTTAGTCAGTAAAAGTCTGACACACCCTCCAGAGCGGGAAAAGTTATTTGATATTTCCCACCCAAAAAAAAGGCTACTAAACTATGGTCTATTTTTAACCCAATCTATATATATAAAATTCAAAGTCCTGACTGACTGACTGACTGACTGACTGACTGACTGACTGACTGATATATCAACGCACAGCCTAAACCACTGGTCCTAGAGACATGAAATTTGGAGGGTGTGTTCTTTGTAAAGAGTAGGTATCCACTAAGAAAGGGTTTTTCGTAATTCCACCCCTAAGAGGGTAAAATAGGGAATGGAAGTTTATATGAAAGTCCGTCAGTTTTGAAGTTAGGATCTTCAAATTTGGTGTATTTATATGTGTGTCAGCGTTTTTGATAATTCTACCCCCGAAGGGTTAAAAAGAGGGATGAAGTTGTGTATCAAAGTTCTTAATTTTCACAGTAAAAATTTATTATCTAGGCTTATGGTTGGAAGCTAATGCAACGGTGTTGATAGAATTTCAAGCCTAAAGGGGTAAAAAACGAGATAAAATTTTATTTTTAATGAAAGTTCTTTTTAAGTTAAAATACTAATATTTCGGCTTATGGTTGGAAACCATAGCATCCGCTAAGAAGGGATTTTTCGAAATTCGACCTTTATGGGGTGAAAAACGGGGATAAATCTTATTCCTTGAGTTATCAAACCTGAAACTTGGCACGAATACTAACCTAAGTAAATTATAAAGTGTGACATTTTTTTTTAACTACCCTCTAAAGGGGGATTTGCGGATGTCAGTTTGTATGGAAGAATTTTAACGCGCGGTCCGATTAACTCGAAACTCAGTATTTATACTGTTAACCAAATATAAAGAATAAAATTGATCAGAGTTTTTAGAAAATTTATCCGTAACGGGGTGAAAAGGGGTAGTCAATTTTACAAGGGAGGATTCTACTGTGTGGCTTGATTAACTCCAAATTATGACGTAGGCATCAGCTAAGAAGGGGTGTTTTGAAATTCGAACTTTAAGGGGGTGAAAAGGGGTGATTTTGTTTGTACGAAAAATCTTATTCCTTGAGTTAATAAACCTGAAACTTGGCATAAATACTAACCTAAGTAAATGATAAAGTTTGTAATTTTTTTGTTTTTTTAAACTGCCCCCTAAAGGGGGATTGGGGGATATCAAAGTTTGTATGAAAGATTTTTAACGCACGGTCCGATTAACTTGAAATCAGTATCTATACTAAAAACAAAAAAATAAAGAATAAATTGTATCAGGTTTTTTGAAAATCTGCCCCTAATGGGGTGAAAAGGGATAGTCAATTTACAAGGAAGGATTTTACTGCTTGGCTAGATTAACTTGAAAATTGGTATAAATAACTTATAAGTCCAATAATAGAAACGTCCAAAACGATGTTTCAACAATTTACCTCTTTGAGTGCGTAAAAAGAGGCGATATAGTTTGTATGAACAGAATCTTATTTCTTTAGATATATAAACTTGAAATTTGGCCCGAGTACTTATTTACATAACATCACGCCTGTAATCCCCAAAGGGATAGGTAGAGGTGTACCTTTAGTACACCCACTTTCGCCAGTTCTGTTTAAGTCCCATGTAATAGGGGGCGAGCCTATTGCCATCAACCGGGCATAAATCCAGACTCCGGGCTGCTACTGAGAAATCCAATAACACTTTGCCCGACCTGGGAATCAAACCCACCCCTCATGCTCAGCAGCCATGCTTGTGATCATTAGACTAACGAGGCAGTCGTTACTTGATAGAAATAGAGAATACCATTTAATAATAAAGATCGTAATAATTAATACTACACCATTTAAAGGAGGTGGAGGTGTTGCTGAAATAATTTTTAGGGGAAAGTACGAAATCCAAGCGAACGAAGTCGTGGGCGAAGTCCTGACTGACTAACAACAGAATTTTTTAATTATTATAATAATAATTTTATTTGAGAATATATAATATTTACATTCCATACATTGTAGGCGAACTCTAAGATTCGGTTTTTGAAAATTAGATCAATATTATCAGGGTGAAAAGGGATTTAGATTGTATGAATAATCATATTTTTTGAGTTAATAATCGTGAATTATAGCAAGAATACGTTCTTAAATAACAAAGTTTGTAATGACGGTTGCGTTTTTCAAAACTACCCTTCAAAAGGATTTTAGGGAGTGTTGCAGTTTGTTTTTAAGAATCTTAATCTTAATCTTTACGCGAGGTCCGATTAACTCGAAACTCAATGCTCATACGCGAAAGCTAGTTTAAGCTAAATATCAATTAGCATTTGGTTCAACTCTACTGATTATGTCTTATACCTTGATTCGTAGTAATCAAGTAAGTACCATTAGGTCATACAAAAGTAGTCACGCACATAAATCAAACCCATAACCTGTAACTCAGACTTCAAAGACTCTAACTTCATTTAATAAGCCTTACTTCTATTCACCTACAAAATATGACGTTATTTTCAACGCCATACCCATAATCATAACTTTTATACGAAGAAACACAACACACAAGGTACACACACTTATTACATAATAAACAACCCTCAACAAAAACACAAGAAGTACATCCTACAGATTGCTTATTTAAAATTCTCTGAAGTTTCAATATACTCGTACGTAGGAACGCAAAAGTTAAACAACTACATTTAAGATTTTAAAGTACATTCCATACTACAAGTTATCTATCGGGCTTCAAAGCGAGAGTTAGGTAATTAACTCCACTGTTCGTGGGGGAAGCCAACAGGTCTAAGGGTGTGGCTGTTAAAATTACTAGGGTTATATGAATATTCGAATTGTTGCTATCAACGTGCTATGATCCTGTCGTACTCTATTTTGCATCGTCCATGGTCATGCATTTAGTTACAGACCCACAGATTAGTCAAAATCAAATTATTTATTTCAAATAGGCACATAAAAGGCACTTTTAAACGTCAAAATTTACAAAAACATAGAATTGATTCTAGTCGCCCTTTTCATAAGGTTATACGAAGCTACCTTATGGAGAAGAATGGTCATGAAACTCCACCGTTACTCTTTTAAAATGTTATACAATATACATTAATTTTATAATTATATGTGAAGACGATGCACCTACTATACCATACCTAATAGGTAAAAAGAATCATGAATGAAGGAATGACAGATAAATTAATTATGTGCTAAATAGAAATGTTGCTCACATATTTTTTTTTATTTTACAAACATTGTAAAAAAAAAAAACAATTATGTCACCAGACCCTCTTGAAAATCACTACATAAAATTGATGTACGTCCTTCTATGCCATCCGCTGCTGGAGTTTCCACTTTCAAACATCATTATCAATAAATAATCAATCATTAGTCCCATTAACTGCACAAAATCATTGAAGGTCTTCAGTGTTTTAAGTCATAATTTACATAAATAAATAGATTATCTTCGCAATTGAAAATCCCAACGTTCGTTTACATTTATGTGATCTTTCCTATTCAAATAAACTTCAATATGTAACACTACGCCCGCCTATTTCGCAGCCCAACTCAACGAGTTGGTAGCAAAAGTTTAAAATTCAATCAATTTTGCGCTCCGCAGCCTCTATTCACAGTCCGGGTGTTTTGTTCCTGTAATTTTCCTTGTTCAGTATTATGTTTTCCAGTTCACTCCTAGTCCTATGCGGTCATCGTGAAAACGGTTTAAAATAGCAGTACTTTCATGTCATCAGCTGTTTGGGTTTTGTTTAAACGGTTTTTTTCTCGATTTCTTTTCTGATTTGTAATTCGGAGATAAAGGATTAAAATACGTAATAAGCGTAATGTGCTCATTGTTTATGTTAAAGTTAGTTTAGACACCACTGATTAAGACGGTTGTTTAAGAGAACGTCTTGGGCCCGTAATTATAGAACGTTACTCAGTACTCAAGCATTACTTGAGACTAGTTTAAATCAATCCAATGGCTTGAATCTAGTCTTAAGTAATGCTTGAGTACTGACTAATGCTCTATAAATACAGGCCTTAAAGAAACTGACTTAGCTTTATTGTCCTGGTCCTCATCGGAATGAATAAAAGAGACGTGTGTTGTAGTGGATCAGTTACCAGCTAGTATTATCTGATATTAATATTATAATATTACTCAAAAATAAACAAAAGACAACCAAACAAAAATAATCGCCCTCTAAACGGCATTTAGGGTGAATTGGAAATATTTCGGTACAGCGTGATAAATAATCGCAACAACGTGACGCTCTTTACCGGCACGTAGAATATGGACGGCGTTTGTAAATGCCGCTAATGGGCGCTCTTGATGTATCGTATTGTAAAGTTGCGTCACTGCGTGGAGTTGGACATTTTAATGGCGTTGGAAAAACAAAGTAAACTGGCATAGACAAAACATAACTTTTATTTAAGGCGACGATAACCGACTTTTAATGATTTTATACTGAAGATCACGTCTAAACGAGTAGTGTTATTGATTTGAAAAAAAAAAAATATGTTAAATTAGATGTTTATATTACAAAGTGAAATTAGTTTGTAAAGTTATGTCTAACGCGGATAAAAAACTGAGAATGGCGCAAAATCTACCAAGCGTATTTTTCTGAAACCTTCACCAATTTAAAGATAATTTAATTATTGATCTCAAAACACCTTTTGTTTTGTGTAAAATAAATTAATAATGCGTCAAATTGGGGACAGCGCTCCTTGATGGGCGAGTCCTATTACTGGCTGAACGTACGATGCATTGCGTGAGCTCTGTACAGAACACGCAAGCTAACCACTCAAGGTCACTGACATACATCTCCGTCTTAAGTATCATCAGTACCATCCGTGAACATGATAATGGAGACCAAGGTGAAAATTATGGAACATCATATTTATTTAGCAGATGCAAGCTGCAGAAAGCAGCAGAATGGTAGCTGGTGATCATGACCACTCGCTCTTCTACATAAACATCACGATGTTTATGTAAAAGAGCACCAAGCTTAGCCTTATAAGCATAAGTATTTACATAATAACTCATACCAGTTTTTAACTAACACCACGTTCAGTAAATTATTTTAAACCACGTGCACAAAACACGCGAACTATAATAAAAAAATCTATCATAAAAAGTATCAATAAAAATACCAACAAAATTCTTAACCCAGAACATTTTAATAACATCCAACCCCCATAAAACGTACAGGGAGATTTACAGACAAAACATTATGCAGCCAACTTGTACAATGTAAACATAAAAATATACAACGCTTATTTTTGCTGTGGCAACTTTATTTCGCGGGTGCATCGTGATTCAGAACGTGGCTGCTAACGAACCAAGAGTATTTGAACAACATTGTCTGCCGGTTCTACGGTTAAAGAGTACTACTCACTATTTTTGGTGTTTGACTAAAGTTGGAACTGTTCTGTTGACGCTGTTTGGTTGTTTATGCAGAAAGTATCGAGTTATTTGATGGTTAATGAGAAATAAATCAAATAAGTCTTTGCTAGACATTCGTCTCTCTTGAAGTACACAAATAAACTTGATCCTTCGCCCCTCAAAATCTTATGTTTTTCGTCTGAATTCCCGCTCTATCAAGACTGAGGACATCCGATACTACATCCTTCTGTTTCTGGTTCGTGGTTTGCGGTTGTCTTGTGGAGCATACCGAAAATTTGTATTATCTTTCGATCACTCTAAAGCTTAAAAGTATCAGAGAATTATATTAATATATCGATGAGCAGAGCACTTTTGAATTCATCTAACAAAAAAAGGCATCGACTCAAACCCCCTTATTACAAAACAAGGTTTATCTTCAGACCCAGGTTTGAAACATGGAGCCATTATTGAATTTCGAACTTTATTCTGACTATGGTAAAGTGCCTAAACACAAAACTGACAACTTAGTACCGAACTAAGTTTTCAGTTTTTTATAAAGATCGGTATTTCAATCACAGTTACGTTCTTATTAAAAAAACTGGCTCCATAGTTTAAGCCATGTCAAAATATAAATCTTGTTTTGTAATATGGTGGTATAGGTCTAGATAAATAAAACGGCCTGATTTAGAACCTTATTCTTTGAGGTTTGTGGTATAGGACACACGACGCAGTTTCCTAAATGCTCAGCTAAAATCTTCTTCTCGCAGTGTTTGTGCTCAAGGTAAACATATCCGCGACCAACTTCGAGATTGCGGGAAGCGCTGAGCAAGTTTTATTTAACGAGGTGTATGCTGACCACTTCTAGTCTTCGTGTTAGGTCCCCAACAAACTTCAATAAGAAAATCTCCACTACAAGAAACTAATATCATAAACGAAGCCAGAACTATCTCGTTTAGTGAGAAGAGTCCCCGACAGAAACTTTTTGTTTAGAAGGAACTGGTGCTGCCAGAAATGCTCATACATATAACTCGTTGTAGTATAAAATATCTGATTGCAGCTTGGCAGAATTTTCCGAAACGCAATTTTAACCGTATACAATAAAATTTTAGACTGCAATTGGAGTAATAAAAGCTAATTGTAGATGTTTGTGTAATTTATTTGAATATTATTTATTTTAATAAAGTGAATGGTGCTATACATGCGATTGTGACCAATCAGTCGATGCCCAAAAAGGCTCAACTGGCTGTTTACAATGGTGTGCTGGTGCCTACGCTTATGTATGGAAGTCAATGTTGGGTGTGGCAAAAGAAGCATGAAAGTAGAATAAATGCTGTGAAAATGCGTTTCTTGCGAAGCATGTCTGGCGTGACTATGAATGATAAGCTGAAAAATGAGGTGATAAGGTAACGGTGCAGTTTAAAAGAAGATGTAGTGACAAAGATTGAAAAGAGTATGCTTAGATGGTTTGGTCATGTGGAGAGGATGAGTGAAAGGCGACTAACAAAAGGTATTTATAAAGCAGAGGTGAGTGTTAACGGAGGGGACGCCCTAGATGGACATACTAGTGACCAAATTGGTGATGTTCTTTAGAAAGGTCAGAAGCGTAGTACTCGCAACCGGCGCGCGTGTATGACCAGATGTATGAACGTAGGCGAACTAAAGGAGTATGTAAGGAGCGTAGCAAGTGGCGTTCTATAGTTTCTGCCTACCCCCATGGGAATTAGGCGTGAGTTTATGTATGTGTATGTATGTAGTATTTATTTTTCTTTTGAGAAAGATGATAATTCAGTGCCATCATGACAGTCATCTAATCATCGGTGTTATATATTGATGTGAATCTATGATCTGGATGTGTGAATGGATTAACACCACTTTTCATTAGAAAACAAAACAAACCACCGATATCCGACGTAAGAGTAAAGAGTGGGCGTCTACCCATTTCTTCACACTCAAGCCACCACAAACAAAAAACTATTTAACTCGATCTCCCTATTACCTATAAACTGCATTCCTCTCAGAGAACTTCTTAAACTTAGCAATAATAAGCAGCATTGTTTTTGGTTTATCTTTGCTAAGGAAATATGCAGAAACTTAGGACTTTTTCAAAGTGCTTAAGGGGACGATAACCGACTTTTAATGATTTTATACTGAAGATCACGTCTAAGCGAATAGTGTTAATGATTTCAAAAAAAAATATGATAAATTAAAGCATTTTTCAATAACTTAATAAGTGGATATTTTAGATTATGTTTATATTACATGGTGAAATTAATTTGTAAAGCTATGTCTAACGTGGATAAAAAACTGAGAGTGGCGCAAAATCTACCACGCGTATTTTTCTGAACCCTTCACCAATTTAAAGATAATTTAATAATTGATCTTAAATTATCTTTAAATATATACGCGTTTTATTAAAATACTTTTTGTTTTGTGTGTAATAAATTAATAATTCATCAAATTGGGGACAGCGCTCCTTGATGGGCGAGTCCTATTACTGGCTGAACGTACGACGCGTTGCGTGAGCTCAGTACAGAACACGCTAACCACTCAAGGTCAGTGGCATATATCTGCGTCTTAATGGGTACTTATTGCTTATGCCTGCTTCACAACTGAGTTTGAATGCTTACTTCATGAAGAAGTTCTCATAGGTTGGCTATTTTGTCTATTGATCAACACACACACATACACTACACAGAAACACACCCCTTTCAGGTTTTCTGATAGAATATTATACACTATGAGTAAAATTTTGAAAGAATGTGTACCAAAACGACAATGACTATAACTGGCAGAAAATATTTGTCCGTCTAAGTACCAGTATTGTACAATTAAACAAGCTAATTGGTATATAGGTAGATTACTTGCAAATACTTTTAAACAATTGTTATACACGTGCTGAGTAGGTAGTTAATAAATAATTAACTACTACTACTCAGCACGTGCAGCAACATCACTCTCTTAAGATAAGTATGCCTTAAGATTCAAAAGTTATTACACACACAAGAAAAAATAATACTGGTAGTGGACTGATGAAAATGTTTGCCTGTATATCAAATAGCTTGTTCCACTGTACATGAAGTTTAAATAAATAAAATATTATTTTTATTACTCTTAAAATTAAATCACGAAACTATTAACAAAACCAATCTGTGTTCAACGTAAACTAAGCCGGCATACGATATAACAAAAGCCAATTAAAAAGTTGCGAGACTGTTACAAGAAATCCAAACAAAGTTACTAAAGTTTGTGTGTTGTCCCGACATATTTGTTGCGCGTGATGTTAACTTAGACGCTCTTGGACGATGTTGAGAAACTAAAAGATATTTGGCGCAAGTCATAAGCTGGTTTACGCTTAATGTAATAACGCCTTCACGATACTGTTGTGCCGCGGCGTTGTAGTGCTTCGCGCATGTTTGCCGAAGCTCACACAGACGGATTTCACGCTATCAAGCGTAAAAAAGCGGCTTCCTTGCTACAGCGCTTGCGTAACACTCGGAACGGCATCCTGAAAATTATTGTTAACAGCCCAGGCTGTCCTATACAACGGCACTGGGTGGAAGTAGCTATAGGTACACGTAGATAGTTATTTCATTACATAACGTCCCTTGTAATTCCCGCTGTACCTATGGTGCTACCACACTGAGCCTCGAGGGCGGGCTTAGGCAGTTTAGCTGTGTTTGTGACCCTACTAACAATACTAATATAGACTATAAGTACTTTCTGTTACGACCTCATCACTAAACAACCTATGGACTGTTCATGTCTGAAATAAAGTTTTTTTTTTTTTTATCTGGGACTAATTGATATAGCCAGGTTTGGTTAAGACTTATAAAATTCCTCTCAGAACTCACGTTACTCCATTTTTAAACAAACACTACACATTGAGAATGAAATCGAGACGTAAACTACACTTGGCATGCCTTCTGTTTGGTGTAGTTAAATACCAGAAACCGGACTACCTGTACGACAAGTTGAGTTGGATAGCGAGTAAACGAGAATGTGAGAGAAGGCAATGCTCGCAGCAGCTCTCGACCCAGTCACATAGGACAGCTGCGTTTAGGGGTAGCTTCCGTTATCCGGCTTCCAAAGTGCGGAATAACCTGCCACCACCTATTCGGGCAATTAACACGATCCACACATTTAGAAAACGCCTACGGCAGTACCTCATGGATGCGCAACGGAAGCTAGACATGATCAATTTGAATGTTTCATTAATATAAATTATGTTAAGGTTATCTTTTACTCAACGACAACAGTCCATTATTTTTTCTTGCCATAACAGACCCATACCATTTTATTTTTTTATTTCTTAAACACCACTCATAACTATAATTATTTTTATTGTACTTATTTATTTTTTAAACAAAATATATCTAATGGTTTATATTATTATTTGTTACACATATCTAATTTTATTTAAATATTTACACACTATAAAACTGATTTACATCCGTAAGACGTCCTCTTAACATAAGGTCCAGTTGAAAACCAGCGTCAGGCACTAGTTGTCTGGCATTAATGCTGAACTGGGCCTATTTAGCGCAGCCGTGAGGCACTCAATACTATTTTAAGCATTTGTTCTGTTTTTGTTTTTTGTGTGAATATTGTGTGCCTTCCTGTGTCAAATAAATTTATTTTCTTTCTTTCTTTCTTTCTTTATACACTGATGAAGCTAAAAAAGTTGAAGTTTAAACCTACGCTTGCAATAAGCCCCCGTGGGTGACGTGAGCTTAATAGTTTAAATAGCATGACCGCTATGCCGCGTACAGAGTGGTGAAACGTATCATGAAATGTAACATGCAATGAAAGAATTTGCCGTCCACATTGTCGCAATGTATCATGCAATGTAATAGAATTCCCATAGAGTGGACGGCTTGCGCGCACGAACCGTGCTCAATACACGCACGAACAGAGCATTTCAACTCGTGCGCGCCGCGATCCGCCATTTGTCGGGTTTTTCGCCGAACACAAAGGGGTGCGCAGTGTGCACGGAGCGTCAGTGTGGACGGGTTGTGTGTGTCTGTGCTGCGGAACGCGCGCACACCATGGAAGAAAGCTTCTTCGCGTGTTCTCGACAGACTGAGCTATGTTCTCCGCGCGCATGCCGGAAACAGATGTGAGTACGTACATGCTCGGTTCGTGCGCGCCCTGCGTCCAGACTTATGAAATGCTCCTTTCATGTTACATTGCATGTTACGTTTCGCAATCTGTACGCGGCTGAGGAACCGTTTCCAAAACTATTCTTTATACAGATAGATATAAGATAGAATGAGTAGTGATGAGTAGCGTCATGTATTTACACTACTCGTGTAAGTGATGTGATGAATAATCGATTTGGGATGCAAGACACGAGACGACGACCGCGCGGCGGTGACTTGCGATCCCAGCCAAACTTCAGTCAAAGGTACGCAATGACGTGGTATCTACCCCCTTTTTCTACGACAATTTGAAAATGGATTTATATCAAAGAAAGAAAGGTAGAGCTCGAGAGGAGGAGCTCGTGGCTAGGTAATAACAGCCGCACGAGTCGATCCATCAGGTTAAGCTACATTTTCCGGGGTTGGTCCGTGAATGGGTGACCATCTTTACATACCGAGACTCCTCCGTACCTCGGAAAGTACGTTAAGCTGTTGGTCCCGGCTGTCATTCGTGGATCTTTAACAGTCGTTACGGGTCATCAGAAGCCCGAAAGTCTGACAACTAGTCTTACCAAGGGGTATTGTTTTACCCAGTTACTGGGTTGTGGAGGTCAGATAGGCAGTCGCTCCATGTAAACTAAGGTATTCAGCTGAGAGACCATTTTGGTTACCCATTGAAAGGGTTTTCGATAAGGTTTTTCTAAGCGGTTAAACAAAAACCCATACGATTTGGGTAACCCTTATGAATGGCTTAAATTAAATTTTGGTAACACGTTGAAAGGGTTTTAGAAAAAAACCCATACGGTATGGGTAACCCTTTTGAACGGCTTAGTTTAAGCCATTCAAACTTAGTAGGGCTTTTCTAAAATGGCAACCAAAACGGTCCCTGGGTAGAATAGAGATAGAATTGGGTGGATATCGAAATAACATAATATTATGACTTTTTATGTTACTGGGTTTCAAGTAGGTATAGAACACACTATCACACACTCTCAAACACCCACACACTGACACACCCACACACTCACACACCCAAACATCACCCACACTACACATCTACTAACATTCGTCTCGCATACCTACTTAGATATTAATCATATTATATAAAACTATGTGTCTGTAGCGGCATCAACATCGCCACATACGAACAACGCGTCACACTGACGTCACGCAAATCCTGCATCGCGCAATCAGAGTTTACCGCGCGACTAGCATATATACAACGTCCCGACATCAACCGTCGGGCAGTTGCTCACCAGACACGACACCCGTCTGGTCGGAGGATCCTCCCTTTTCTATGATGGATGAGTGAACTTTACACCCTGTTCCTCATGCCACCAAACTGGTGACCCCGAGTATGAACGTCAGCGCAGCCTTCGTGCAGCTACTTCAGCGTGACGTCAACATCATCATCATCACTTCCTCAAGCTTTCGAGCGGCGAGACACACAGCCAGCCAGCACCCACGGCTTCAACGGGTATCCTGACCACCAGCATGCAGCGGACGCGCATTCCTGGTCATCACCCACAGCCTCATCAGCAACCTTGGCACAGCACACTGCACTTTCGGCCGGTCCACAAGCAGAGAACATGCCTCTCCTGGTCGACGCCAGCAGTCAGCCACAACACAACCCAGCGCTGTACTACATCCAACGCACTGGAGCATAACGCAGCGCCACCCCGACTCACTGGGGAATCACCGCAGACAGTTCCGACTCACCGAGAACTATGCGGCACCCGGTTCCAACACACTGGAACCCCTCTACTGGCACTAGCAAGCATCGCAAGATACACGACTCAGTCCACTATCGACCTCCGGTCTCCGGAGGGGAGTGATGAAGCGGCATCAACATCGCCACATACGAACAACCCGTCACACTGACGTCACGCAAATCCTGCATCGCGCAATCAGAGTTTACCGCGCGACTAGCATATATACAACGTCCCGACATCAACCGTCGGGCAGTTGCCCACCAGACACGACACCCGTCTGGTCGGTGGATCCTCCCTTTTCTATGATGGATGAGTGAACTTTACACCCTGTTCCTCATGCCACCAAATGTCTTATGATTTCTTACTACATTCTGTCAGCGCGCTTAGTACATAATTTATAAAATGAAAATGTAAAGGGGTGGGATCCTGGTGTCCTGAAACACAGGCCACGAGCCTAGCTTAGGCACCAGTCTCCCACAATATATACTTACTTGAATTGTGTATCATTGTCGAATCTGACAAATGTAAAATACTATGTATATTGTGGTGAGAAAAAATAAAAAAGTTGATTGATTGATTGATTGATTGAATGGGTTATCATGTAACCCTTTCACTGGGTTTCAAGTATAAAACCCATTCAATGGGTTATCAGGTAACCCTTACACTGGGTTTCTAGTATAAGACCCTTTCAATGGGTTACATCATGATAAAAGTAACCAATTGAATGGGTTACCCCTTCGAAAGAAATAACCCTTAACCGGGGTTGTATGGTCCCTGATTCAGCTGTATCCGTTTAGGCTGGAAGCTGACCCCAATATAGTTAGGAAAAGGCGGGCAGATTGATTGATCAAAGAAAGGAAGTTGAGGAAAGGAGGTCTCTGTGGCGCCAGCAGTTTGAAAATTACAGGTCAATTTTGATGTAAGAGAACAAGAAGACAGAAATAAATTGTATCCCAAACAACAGTTTATAACTTGTATCATTTTAAGAGTTACTACGTCTAGTGTCAGTGGCAATCAATATAGTTTCCAAGACAGTTTTTATTAGTACTAACAGAGATTTGGTGGCTACCTGTCTTTCTTTTCAAAATCAATTTGATAACTTTCATGAACTTGTTTATGTTTGATGATTTTCGTTTTTTAGGGTTCCGTACCTCAAAAGGAAATAAGGAACCCTTATAGGATCATTCGTGTGTCTGTCTGTCTGTCTGTCCGTCTGTCACAGCTGATTTGCTCCGAATCTACTGGACCGATTAAGTTGAAATTTGGTACACATATGAACTTCTGTGACCCAAACACGGACGTGTTACGTAAATAAATTAAATTTGATTAAGAAGGTCACTTTTGAGGGGCAAATTAGAAAATTAAAAATAAAAGTTTTACTGACTGTACCGTGTGACATGTCAAATGAAAGGGCTTGTTTTACGGATTTATATATATATATATATATATACAACCTGTTTTTTTTATATCCCATAACTCTAGGGTTATATTCTGTACGTAAAAATAATACTAAAACTCCTAGAATGACGAATCTTTACTTTTGCGAGGTTGCCAAACTTCGCAGTAGTGTAGTAAAATAAATAGTAAAATAAAATATGTAGGTATGTTGGTATCGGGGCTTCCCGGCGGCAGCTAGTGAAGGGAAAGCTACCTTGTCGACGTTGTCATATTTCACGTAAGGGTGTTTTACATTAATAATCGTGACTTTGCCGAATTATTTTGTATGAAAAAAGAAAAAAAAAATAACGAAGGATTGGAACATAACTCATATGCCAGTTGATTCTTTGATATGGCCTCAATCATACCCTAGAGTTATGGGATATCAAAAAAAACACGTTGTTTATAAATATATATTATAATTAAAAAATAAATACTTTTGAAATATTTAAGTAAATAGATGAAAAGTTACCATTCACCCCCTTATATCCGAAACTACTGAGCATAAAATTTTGATAAAAATACAGAAAATAGCTCTTTACTTATAGATTACAGGAAAGTTTATAAAAAGTCTGTGATCTTAAAATAACATGGTAAATCACTCAATATTGCGCGTACAAACTTACATTTGCAGTTGGAATATATGGGGATCATGTTTTGCAACTACAATGTTAAGTTTTTGGGATAAATTCATCCCAACTACGGAACTCTTCATTGTGCGTGGTCCGCACACGCACTTGGCCGGTTTTTTTTAGATGAGAAACTGTTGAAATATTTACGTACTAAAAGCGAGTAGCACACCTAGTCCTTTAAATCACAAAAATGTAGCATATTTTATGTACTTTTCCAGTTTTAAAATATCCTAACTATTGATGGTGATAACCCCATAATTGGTGCAAATTTCTACAACAATGATTTAGGCTAGTAAAATGAGAAAAGATATTATTTCTTTTAGCTAGCTTTAATCTACAAAATCCCAAAACTGCTCAAATATTTACTCGTTTGGTTCACTTTTAAAATAGAGCAATATTTGTCAGTGATGCTAAAAAGTGGCGTCGTTGCCAGTTTAAAATATGATGTTCATGATGCGTTTGGAAGGCTTCCAAGGCATTGTTGCAATTCCCGATCACGATAACGAGCTAAACATTGGAGGACGGCCGATATTATTTATTGACTGAAATTAATTCTATTTGTGCTGGAAAAGAACCTGGCTAAGGTCATAGGATGTACCGGTTTCTGAATGGAGAATTTGATGTTGAGAACTAAGTAGTTTTTAATGTATATTTTCACATCACCTGCTCGCTAATGTCAAATTATCTAACCTAAAGCAATGACGTATTATAAATAGACGCGTCATACACGAACATTGTGCACTCAAAAACATCGTAAGCCATGAATGTAGCTACATACTTGCGTACAATCATGCAGTGCGCGAAGAAAAGGAAAGACCCTCGATACCCTTCCTATACCGATAACTGTTGTTAGAAAGAGATAAACATACATATTATATTTAGTTACGTCACTAGCTGCTGCATGTTCATTGGCGCGAACGTGTCGGTCGCAGCAGTCAGGAAAAATGGCTGACTGGCTGTACAAGTGGCTGTTTGTGTATGTGAGTTTAAATGTTTGTAAACGCACCCACAATACAGGAGAAATTCCTAGTGTGAAGCAAGTTTAAAAAAAAAAAAAAAAGTACAAAACAAAACAACGTTTTCTTATAATAAAAAAGTACAATAAGTACTTAAGCATGAAATGAGACGTTTTTCTGTACTCCCACAGTAGTAGTGTAATATGTACATCGTGTATAGACACGGAAAGGCTTTTTCTTTACAAATAATTGCAAGTGATTGTGACGTGTAGCCGCGTCACTGGATGGTGCGCGACTAATTCATTTTTGGGCAATTGCCTTGCATTTACTTTGCCATTATTTAGTGCGGGTAACGCATCTAAAGGTCAATCACTACCTAATGACCTAAAACACGTCATTAGCAAGGAAGTGATCAAGACCCAGGCGCTAGGCGGGCTATAATATTGTTCTGAATTTCACTGGTGCATAATGTGATTTGATTAAGGTAGGTCAACTAAATAATTCGTATGAAAACTTTTACCATAACAAAAATTTTTTTTTAATTTAAAGTACAGCTCGACCAAAGAGTTCCCATTTCATCGGTTTTAGTTGCCATTAAAGAATAAAATAATTTAGTTACGCCACCTAGTAAAGGTATTATAATGGAATAACAAGTAATAATAATAAACATTAATGAAATAGATCAAACAAAAATAATTACCACAGTAAAATAACTGCATTATTTTTTAATAATATGCATATTTGACTTGTCCAACCACGGTTTTTACATGATCTGTGGCGGTCCTGGCGGCATGTTAGATGTGGGCATCATATTTACGGTACCTATTTAATGTGTTTTTGATGAAATTGCATTACAAAATGGAAAAAAAAAAAAAAGAAAGAAAAGAACATAAATACAAAAAGAACAAGTAGGGGGAAAATATGCGTCACATCCATGCAAAACGGCCACCGCTCAGCGTAATGCTGCGACCCTATGCGAGACAGCCCCAGCGCTGGTTTTCAGTAACAGCCGGCGTTGACGTGATGACGTCGACCGGTGCAGCATACAGTGAGAAACGAATTGTGTACGAAACTTCACTTATCTTGGTATTCCCCGGTTATTAAACTGTTTCATGAACCACTAATCCGAGAATTGGATTGGTTTTTATTATCTTTATTATATTATATAGGTCATTCATCGATTTTCTTAAATAACGTTATAAGTGTTCATTTTTAAATTATATAAAAATATATCTGAAATCCTTACAACTAGCCCTTTCCTTTGATATGTAACACAGTGCCGTTTGCAAAACGTTATCTAATTTGCCCTCAAAAGTGACCCCATATTCAAAATTCACGTATTTACGTTAAACGTCCCTGTTTGGGTCACAGAAATGCATAAGTGTACCAAGTTTCAACTTAATCGGTTCAATAGATTCGGAGCAAATTGGCTGTGACAGACGGACAGACAGACAGACACACGAGTGATCCTATAAGGGTTCTGTTTTTTCCTTTTGAGGTACGGAACTCTAAAACAACTTAAAAAAACTAAAATTGAATCCCGTAGAATCGTAGATTAATCAGCCCAAAAACCCTCAAGAAATCTAAAAAAACAATAAAAATCCTGCTCCGTTTTTAAAGGCGGTTAAACTACTTTTACCTGTAGTTTATTTTAACATTTCTTCTAAGAATTCAAATTATGGCAGAATATTTTTTTCCTTCAGTCTCTTACCTTAACAAAACCCTGAAACAGTTCTAAAAATATTTTACACTTTTTATTGGTCCTTAAGTACTTGTCTAGGTACAAGTACTTAAGGACCAATAAAAAATGGAAGATAAAATGTATTCAGTCGGAACAACAACTAGCGGAGTTTGAATAGTGGCGTAGCTGCCTCGAACTATCGAATATTTAACGGTTTAAGGAGCTTAACTCTACAGCGAAGTCTTCCACTATTGTAGACTAAAAGGTCAAATTATTTGAATACAAAGTATTTGTAAAACTAGCTTTAACTGGCAACAGTAAGTTATATATTTTTTTCTTTTAACCGATTGATGGGCAGCAGCGTTCTCTATGCATTGTAACACCATACTGCGATCGCCAACCCGCCTGCCAAGCGTGGCGATTATGGGAAACCCCCCTTTGGGGGAGGCCTATGTCCAGCAGTGGCGGTCTTTCGGCTGAAATGAATGAATGATGATGAACCGATTGATGTTCTAATTTCACACAGTCATCGATCAGTTTCATTTTAATTGTGTTTCACCAATCGTAACATTATTTCCATAATATTATTTTATTGAATAAGTAATAGTATTAGTACCTAAATGTGAAATGGACAGAACTGGCTTCTAAATTAGAAATTCAGTTTTTTGTAAAACCCTGCCAAAACTGCTCAATCCAAAAATAAATAAAAGACAAAAGCGTTATTGAAACTCCTGGGTTCCTAGACAGACAATGCCGTGATCCGAGTATCAACTCCGTAAAACATACATGATTCCCTGTTCGCACTGAAAAGATAAAATATTCTATGAATAATTCACACGTCATACATTCGACAGGGCTGAATAAGATCGTCTATTCGTCTCGTCAACACAACGGAGAAAAACCTTGAGCGAATACTGTTTCAGGCTCTCAAATGCGTTTTGGTGATGTTTGCTTGGATATAGCGCTGGAGTATGTAAAATAATAAGCGATTTATACTATGTTCTGCTATGTTTCATACTTAAGTTTTTTTTTTTCACTAGTGCAGGACGAAGGGACCAAAGGACTCGTAGACCATAAACACATTGAACATACATTGCAAACAGAACTATCTACTTATTATATTCTCTCGCCTTTGTTACTGTAGTGGTCGCTAGCGGTACGTACTGCTGAGCATGAGGTCCTGGGGTTGATTCCCGGGTCGGGTAAAGTGTTATTGGGTTTTTCCATCCGGAATGTCTGTGTGAGTGTGCCCAAGAACTCCAGGACCTCATTCCACCGGCCCCTTCTATTATCGGACATCTAGACGCACTGCAGGTTACCATCCCTTCCTTGTTGCTATTCCACCAATTCGCACTAAGCGTTTCCAAATGTATTTTATAATGCGCACTGAAAAAGAGTGGAACTCTCTACCTGCGTCTGTGTTTCCGAACGCAATCAACCCTAATCTCTTCAAAGTTAGAGTGAACAGGCTTCTTCTGTGTAAGCTCACTCCATTGTCGACTTTGTCTCTGTCACCTCTGTCCTAGATTAAGGTCAAGAGCAAACCCATCCTAAATAAAAAAAAATAAGAAAGGAATTTCACAGTTGCAGCCCGGAGTCTGAATTTGTGCCAGCTTGATGGCAATAGGCTCGCCCCCTATTACATAGAACGTAAAAATAACTGACTAAATTTAGGTGTAGGCACTATAGCTGCATCTCTACCTAACCCTTCTACAGACGTGAAGTTATATTATGTTATTCTTTTCTTATTTACGTCCGTGTAATCAAAATCAAAAGTCATTTATTTCAAACTAGGCTGAGAATCAGCACATTTCGAACGTCAAAAATTACATGAGACAGTCCCCCAAAAACGGCCACCCTTCACCACTTCCTAGTGCTTTAGCTGGGAAGAAGAAGTGGCGCAACAAACTTCCCAGCAGCACAGCTGTCTGTTCACATATAAAACTTGAATCTATACAATAAAATGTAAAATAATTTGCATTATGCAACACAAAACATTAAATTAAATTATTTGCCGTATGTTAGCTAGCACACACCACTATACAAAAAAATATATATATATTATCATCATAACACTAAGACTGAGAAAAAAATACTTATGACAAAAGGAATTTGCCTGAATCTAAATGGTCCAAACTAAGCTTAAAACCAAAATAAAACCCCCATTAACTCATGCACGTTTTAAAAACGACTTCAAATTTTATTTGATGAAGATTACAATAAAAAAGCTGTAACGCTCCCCGATGCCAGCGTTTGATGAAAATACAGTATTCAACAATCCAGTCACGATTCTGTTAAATTTCCCTAAAGATAATAAACATTTCCGAGGTAAATTAAACAGTTGTTTTGTACGATCGTACACTGTATTTTTTCGTCAGACTCCCGCAAAAGTTAACGTGTTATTTTAAATACGCCCTTCGTAATTCCATGGAACTTAATAAAGTATGGAAATTAATTGTAATTATACTGTATTAACGTTAATTACGGCGATAATGAAGTCTTTAGGTCAAAGGTTGATTTGAGTGATACGTAGGTACCTATAGATAATAATTGGAAAGAGGAGAGTATAATGGTAATTGGTTCGAAGGACCAAACTTGGTCTTTGAAGTCGGGATGCGATAATAAAGGAATGAATGTAACAAAGAAAGCTTTTTGTCTGTTATTTAAGGAAGAACGTTAAATAGCTGTTTATGTACAGTCACGAGCATAAATATGTTACTATGAACAGCTCGGCAAAAATATCTGATTTCATGATTCATCCATTAGTATGTGGCAGCACAAAATATGTGACATCGAAGAAACACCAACACTATCTGAGGAGACAGACATATTATGCTATGCCAAAAAATGCATGCTGCATCGGCTTCAAAACAATGTCTCACTTCTAAGAATGCAATAATATCAGCTTTGTGCGTTATAAATAAGCTGTCTACTCTGTTAAAATCAGAAGTCCTTAAAAATATCTGACATCACTCCAGTAATGTCTTTTTGCTCGTGGCTGTACCTGTTAGCCAAAAGGAAAATTATTCTCCATTTTAAGTAAAATAAATTTATTTACATAATTCTGCGAAAAAATTACACGAATCGTCTCATAGTTCTATTACACAAAATGTTCAAAGTAATTACTGTAAGGTTGAAGGTTGCCTAGCTACAAGACGTCATCCACAAAAAAAAATCCTGTCAATTTTCTAAATAATATTTATTACCTACTTTATTTCATATTATTTCTGTATTATAATATCTTAATTAATTATTATTACTACGACGCTTAGATTAGTTAGGAGCTCGTGGCTAATTAATAACAGGCGTGTGGGTTGATCCATCAGGTTAAGCTACGCTGTCTGGGGTTGGTCCGTGGATGGGTGATCATTTTCACATACCGAGACTCCTCCGTGCTTTGGAAAGCACGTTAAGCCGTTGGTCCCGGCTTTCATTCGTGGATCTTTGACAGACGTTATGGAAGAAGTCCGAAAGTCTGACAAACCAGTCTTACTAAGGGGTATCGTATTAGCAAGTTACTGGGTTGTGGAGGTCAGATGCCTATCTATAAAGTCGCTTTATGTAAAATACTGGTATTTAGCTGTATCTGGTTACACTGGAAGCTGACTCCAACATGGTCGGGAAAAGGCGGGCAGATTGATTGATATTTAAATTAATTGTGTAAATAAATCAAAAATGAATACCCAAGACCAAAATTCCACAAGTCAAAGTGAAACCTCATCAAATACCTGCAGTGTCCTCGTTGTTCTGGAATCTTTAAAAGAAGAAAAGAAAGAAAGTGTGGAGTGGTATCTAACTGAGTTTAGTAATAAAGAGAACGTTGCTCAGAACACTCGTTATTATTGCCTCCGGAACCCCCCCACACCTCAACCAAAGAGTGAGAAAGAAAAATTGTTTATTCTGCACAAAAAAAACGCACATTTCAACAAATAAACATAAATAAAATACGCACATAAAAAGTAGCCAAGACCCTCGTATCCAATACGCTAAACATTTTGACAATCTTGTCCGTTGGTTGTGTCAGGGCCAGGGACCAAAAACAATTTACATTGCGTTTACTAGAGTATAATTTATATATATCTGTCTGTCTGTTGTTGTGGTACTGGCAAACCTGGCATCATTTGCCAACCAGTGATGACCACAAAGTCAACATTCAACAAACAAATTTGAATCAAAAAAATAAAATAAATGGATACAACGCCACATGCGCGCCGCCTATAGTCCACTTCCAGCAATTGCCTATACCATACACACGACATGATGCTTTTTGGATCCCCATTTTTAATAGAATAGGATAGGATAGGACTTATGGCCAAAGAGATGGGAAAAAGTATGCTCTCTTTATTGGAAGCTCTATGACCTTCCCTCCAACACTATAAGTAGAAATTATTATCAACTTAATTTTAGCTAAGATTTAAGAATTATCATCTCAATAGTCCATGCTACTAGTGCATTCGCGGCACAAGGCATACATTTAAACCAATAGCCAAGTTATTCGGCTTCGACGATGGAGCAGCCCTACCTAGACCAGACTGATGTGGATGCGACCAATGAACAGACAAGACGTAGATTGCAAAAAAATTACGATGGATATATAAACTTGTTTTATTAGTTAATTAATTAATAACTCGACAGTACTGTAGTTATGTCGTCGCGTATTCCACAGAGCCTAAAGACGAAGGTCTTCAATCAGTGCATCCTGCCTGTTATGACTTACGGAGCCGAAACGTGGACACTCACAGTACGGCTAGTTCATAAATTCAAGGTCGCTCAGCGAGCTATGGAACGGGCTATTCTTGGAGTCTTTCTGAGGGATCAAATCCGGAACGAGATGATCCGGCAGAGAACCAAAGTTGTCGACATAGCCCACAGAATAAGCAAGCTGAAGTGGCAATGGGCCGGCCATAATAGCCGTAGAACCGATGACCGTTGGGGTAGACGTGTTCTTGAGTGGAGACCGCAAATCGGCAAACGTAAGTTAGGACGCCTTCAGGCTAGGTGGAGCGACGATCTTCGCAGGGTAGCTGGTGGCAGCTGGATGAGAGTTGGACGAGAATCGAGCTGAATGGCGTGCAATTAGAGAGGCCTATGTCCAGCAGTGGACTGCTATGGGCTGATGATGATGATAATGATGATGATGATGACTGTAGTTATAGATTATTTTGTATTGTATTTTGTTGAATAAATCTTATTATGGGGTTATGTGGGTATACAAGTAGAATGGTTTCTTTGGAGTAATTATTTGTAATTAATTACTCCGAGGAAACCATTCTACTTGTAAATTGCCTCCTGATTGGATATAATTATTTTGATTACCTATCTATTACGCTTTGATATCAGCACCATAATTAACTAGTTCTTAATTACATATATTTAATAGAGGAGTCTGTTTGAAGCTCTATGAACTTAATTAAACGTTTGAGATTTAGCTGTTTGTATAAAATTAAGCTAGCGTGTTAGTAAATAGTAAGGAGTTAAATACCTAAAACTAAACTATTATTATCAAGCCATATATCGCTGTATTCCCAGGTCCTGGGAATACAGCGATGTGTGTATTGATAATAAATTTCGTGTTGGTATTTGTGGTAATATCTCATGGTAGATAGGTAGAAAGGGCGACATGGCAACACCGACAGGTAGGAACCGTGATAAATGATTTAAAATTATGAAAAATATAAAATGAACCCGGTAAAATTAAGAAAGGTAAAGATAAAGGAAAAAACAACGAAATTGTTCAGTAAGTAGGTATAATCTGACATCACCTTAAATTTACTTATAAGTTACCCTAAGAAGCGATTATTCTTGAAGCAGGCCAGTACGTACGAATATTTATTTATTTACTTAAGGTTCACCCACAGCACATACATACACGTACATATACCTAATCACACGGTAATATTCTAATTTAAATGCCAATTACAGGTAAACAAAACATTGACAGCAAAGACGCCAGAATACCGCTTAGTTGCTAACATCTTGCAGTCTTATTTATAAACACATGTTAAATTTTAATGAATTGATAAGCAACTGATTAGCAAAATTCTTATTCATAAACGTTATTTAGCGCTAACTGGTCGCTAAGCAATTGATTAGTAGCTGTCAAATTTAAACACCACCGGTACCCTGTTTAGAGCTTGCTAAGAGGATGCTAAGAGGGAAGATGGTGGATTTTATTTCAATCAGCTGATCGATTCAATAAGATTATTGTGTGCTTCGAGGTAATTTTATTCTAAGCCTTAGTAAATATAAGGACAATCGATTAAGGAAATGGAATAGGTATAAATTTTATTACGAAGAAAAAGAAATGGAAACGAGCATCTCATTCATAAACTGTACTGATAAATTTTGACTACGTTTCATTGGTGTGGAGGAAGGCCAAGATTGTTGATTTGAACTTCACCTTACGGTCATTAAATATATCTGCCTCGGGTACGGACTTAATAAATGAATTAAGGTTGTCACACATCTTAACGAGTGGTGAGTTTAGACCTGTGTTTATAAAGGTAGTAGGGCGCTGAAGAATTTTGGTAATGGGAAAGCGCGGAATTCTAGGCGGAGTATTAACTGTATGTTCCGGTTTAAAACGCCTAAAGCGGTCTGATCTTGTATAAAAATATTAACCAAGAAATGGACGTGTAAAGTGTCGAAAGGTTCTGGAGTGGCGACCGCGTACCGGAAGACGTAACGTTGGAAGGCCTCCTACAAGGTGGACCGATGACCTTGTGAAGGCCGCAGGTATCCGCTGGATGCGGGAAGCACAGAACCGGTCGAAGTGGAGGTGCTTGGGGGAGGCCTATGTCCAGCAGTGGACGTCTTTCGGCTGAAATGATGATGATGAGGGACGTGTAAAAGTGTCTTAAAAGATCTACTTACAGAAATAAACATTATAAGTCAAAGTCAAAGTCAAATTGTTTATTTCAAATAGGCACATAAAAGGCACTTTTGAACGTCAATATTTACAAAAAAATAGAATTGATTCTAGTCTATAATCTTCATAAGTGCCTATAAATATCAAGACTTGCGGCCTTTCAACTTTGGTCCTAAGGTCGACAATAAATGTTCTTTTCTTCAACAAAACTGTTCACTTATAACCAAACGATCGGAAGATAAAACTCGAATGTATTGTGACTTTATTTATCACCCAATACTTGAGTTGCAACGCCATAACTGAACTGAGTAAAATACGGCCGCCCGCTACAAGTCTGTTAACTAAGATATAGAGTAACTAGATAGAACAACAAATTATAAAAAAAGTTAAACAGAAAGGAAGAATGATGTAGGTAAAGTCCATTTCACGAAAGAAGTCCCGCGGAAATAAGTGGAACTAATTATTATTATACGCTAAGTTAGCAACATTCCTAAAATAACCCATGCCTGCAGCGCCACGTCTGCGGGACTTCTTTCGTGAAATGGACTTTAATGTAAACTCTTTACCACATTTATGTTTCTGGTGTACCTACTAATTTACGAGGAAATAATCTATTTTTTTTTATATTTAACAAACAAGTAACAAAAGACTCAAATGTCGAGCCTGCTAAGGAGAACATCATAAGCGCCATAAATTGAAATTTACAGGAGAGGTATTTTATTGATTATTATAATTACTTTATTTTAAATATTTTTTTTTTAAGTTATATACCTACATTATGTCGCTTACGATGTTCTTTCATATCAGGCTCGATGTGTTAGCAACAATATTTCTTAATAACTGTGTTAGTAAACTTTACCTACACACGTAACCTAGCACTGCCCCATAGTTATAAGAATCCCTGCTACAAGCTAAACACCGATGTAGAAAGCTTGCCGCAGCGTTTCACACACAAGTAGTCCAGTCTGCTCGCGACACACTGCAGTATAATGTTGGGGCTGGCCCGCACCCAGCGCACCAGGCAGGCGCATCTTTTTCGCATCGTAGCTTAGAAGCAATCAATCGGTACCAGCTTCAGCAAACATCCCCGATAAGCTACAGTAGCGGAACCGCCCCATCAATATTTGATCATATTTTAATCTTATTTTATATTGTTTTTTTTTGTTAATGTGAGGACGTTGTAGGCTTAATAGACTGTAGATCTGTAGACCATTTTCTATTTTGTTAAGTACCTGGTACTCTTGACGGGCCTACGCTGTCCTCTCATACCTATTAAAACTGTAATTTGAAAATATTGTAAAAGCCATTTTTTTTTTAAAGAGTAACCGTGCAGTTTCTTGCCGGCTCTTCTCTATATGAAACGACCAATTGGAACCGTGTACAGCTTCTGACGTTTCATAAGTGCCCATGTAGGCTTATGTGAAATAAAAATATTTTTGATTTGATTGGATTTGATTGAATACCCGGAACGGATTATTATATTAAATTTATCACATCTTTTTTAGTAACCACATTCAATCAAGCCAACTCTTAATTGTATGTTTACCAGAAAATTATAGGCAAAGGTAGGAGTTTATTAAAATTAAGTGCTTCAAAAACACTCGCCATAAAACTCTAGATACTTGTAATCACGATCGCAGGGTATGCATTATCATTAAAATCAAACTCAAAAGCATTTATTTCAAATAAACCAATTATAGGCACTTTTGAATTGTCAATTAGTTGGATATACTCCTTAACAGCTATGTCTATGTCTGTGAGGTGCCAGACGTTAAGAATAGCACCGCCCTATTTTTCCCGTGGGTCTCGTAAAAGGCGACTAAGGGACTTACTAGAGAATGGGCAGCAGCGTTCTCTATGCATTTTAACACCATACTGCGATCGTCAACCAGCCTGCCGAGCGTGGCGATAATGGCAACCCCCCCCACCTTTGGGGGAGGCATATGTCCAACAGTGGACGTTATTCGGCTGAAATGATGATGATGTCAGCTATGTACACAACGCGATGATGTGATTGACAAAGTTTACTTTGAAAATTACGTTCCATTGCCGTATCCAGCAGCCATACTTCCTAACACCGATGCATTTTGTATACTACCCACGTAGATGCACTAGCAACGGTTGAAGGCAAATAAATTCCGCGATTTGTGGTTGGAAAGCTTCCAGGGCGCTGTTGTTGGTCGACTTGGGATGTTAGGTGCCCAAACACGGCTGGTAAGCTCTCGTAGAGATAGTCTGTGATATATATTTTGTTGCTAATTTATTTTGGCAATGTCGCTGGTCTGAGATGATTAAAGGCTTCTTTTTGTATAATTGATAATGGTTTTATTTGAGTTTGTGTTGTGGGATGTTGATGTGAGCGTGTTTCCTTTTTAGCTTAGAAACTGTGCTGTGTGTGCACTAGCTTCCTGGGTATGTAATTGCTCAACTATTCAAAGCAGTTGGTAACTTAGGAGTAGGCAGCAGTTTAATTGATTTAATCGTGCTTTAAAAACCGAAGATTAATTACTTTTACTTGAGCATTCTCTCTGTGAACTGCTAGTCCAGTTCAAAATAGAAGAATGTTCAATCTAATATAAAAGGCAGTCTTGAGGACTGCCGACAGTGGGAATCGAACCCAGGACCTCATGCTCAGCAGTAAACATATCTATTACATAATGTACTAAGTACCACTACGACATAACTATCATATCTCCGACCACAAGATCACGCCCGTTGACTTAATCTAATGAAAATTAATAACTATCTATTACATAATGTACTAACTGAGTACCACTACAACACAACTATCATATCTCCGACGATCCGACTACAAGATCACGCCCGTCCACTTAATCTAATAAACATGAATAACTATCTATTACCTATTGTACTAAGTACCACTATGACATAACTATCATATCTCCGACCACAAGATCACGCCCGTCCACTTCATCTAATAAACATTAATAACTATCTATTACCTAATGTACCAAGTACCACTACGACATAACTATCATATCTCCTACCAGAAGATCACGCCCGGCCACTTAATTTAATAAACATTAATAACTATCTATTACATAATGTACTAACTAAGCACCAAAATGACATAACTATCATAACTCCGACCTCAAGATCACGCCCGCCCACTTAATCTAATAAACATTAATAACTACCTATTACCTAATGTACTAAGTACCACTACGACATAACTATCTTAACTCCTACCAGAATATCACGCCCATCCACTTCATCTAATAAACATTAATAACTATCTATTACATAATGTAATAACTACTTACCACTACGATATAACTATCATACCTATCTCCGACCACAAGATCACGACCATCCACTTAATCTATTTAACATTATTAACTATCTATTACCTAATCTACTAAGTATCACTATGACATAACTATCATATCTCCGACCACAAGATCACGCCCGTCCACTTAATCTATTAAACATTAATAACTATCTATTACCTAATGTACTAAGTACCACTACGACATAACTATCATAACTCCGACCTCAAGATCACGCCCGTCCACTTAATTCAACCACAACCAGCATACTTCTAGACAAGTCCAAGACCTTTAGGTGTTCAATTTCATTTGATTGTAAGAACGTGACTCGTTCCAAGCCTTTATTGCTAAGAGCTATGCTTAATAACTGTACCTATTATTTGGTACGTTTGTAACCGTATTGTTATCTTTATTTTTGTATGTGAAACCTAACAATATCGTTACGTGTTTACTAGTTGTTTTTGGGAATTATTTTGGTCTGATTTTTGTAAGTACTGTAATAATGATATGCTGACAAAAATGCTTGGCTTAACGCTGGTCCTGCTCCACAAGGGCGCATAAACTAATTGAATAGCATTCAAAACTATTGTTGGAGCTGCTGAAGATTGTAAATACTATCTTTATATTGTATAAATTCAATCTATTAGTATTGTATAATTGCATTGCACCTGTGTCATAGTTATAGTCATAGTCATTTATTCATGAACAATTATTTGTATCTGAATTTACACATTTTAAATAATAATAATAATCATAAATACAGATGAAAAATAAAAATAAATTATAATTATAAATTCATTAATAATAAAATAGATTCAAAATAATTAATTACACGTCATAGAATTTAAAATAACTAAAACACATAAAATGACAATAAATACAAATTACATTTAAGATGTCATGAAATAATAAATTAATTTAAAGAAGAATTTTTAAAAAAGAATTAAAAAGAAATAACACAAAATACATGTCTTTATACCTATTAAAATTACCATTACGATGTCAAAGATCTATAATAAAAGAAAAAAAAAAAAAACTAATAAGTGTGTGAGCACTATGTACCTACCATTTTCTGAGTACGTCTTTTATTGATTTGAATGTGCCATGGCGGCTGAGAGTGTCTAGCTGATGGTGGCGTATGTGTTGGATTATTAAGTTCCCTTCAAAATGGTTGAGCTAAATGGTGCTGATCCATGCGTCATGTTCGTGAACGGGCGCCGTCAGTAGGGACTGGTCATTTCTTAGCTGCCACGGCTTATTTTAACTTAGTATTTTAGTTGTTTTTTTATATTTTTATTACGGACGCTTTTAACGTGCACGTCTTTCTACATTCTTCTCACATGTATAATTTCAACATAAACTATGTAACCAATACTATGTAACAATATTTTGATTTAAAAGAGTGTCCGTGGAGTTTCTTGCCCGTTCTTCTCCATAGGAACCTACTACGCTTTGGAATGGGCAACTAACTTCATCTCTCTGACTGACCGACCCTTTGACAATTCAAAAGTGCCTGTAATAGGTTTATTTGAAATAAATGTTTTGAGTTTGAGTTTATATTTTTTTTATTATGGGGGTTAACGGTTGATCTTTGCAATATGTTCGTAAACGGGTGCTGCTTGTGGTGACTGGTCGTCTTGCTGACCCTGATTTTGTTATTGTTAATAATTATTAGGTAACTGTTTATTTATTTTACTTCGATGGTCCTAGTTTATCATTTGTGACTTCGAGTTACAGCTTTAGCTATATGTAAGCGGGCACGCCCTTTATGCCCGGAGGCTTTTATTTAGGTATTGAGTTCTGTTTAGGTTTTTCGTTTTTATTTTTATTTCTGCTTGAGTATAGTTTTTGATGTTTTTTTTTGTGGTACAATGGCTAGTGCTTGCTGACATAATTAAATTAATTTAATGTATTGTGTTGCTTAATGTTAATTATTTTGCTTAATATTGTATATAAACAAATTTTTCTAACTGAACAGACAGCTGTGCTGCTGGGGAGCTTGTACCGCAGAGCTTGTGAAGCGCTACTTCTTCTTCCCAACCAAAGCACTAGGAAGTGGTGTGGGCGTTTTGGGGGACTGTCTTATGTAATTTTGACGTTCAAAAAGTGCTGATTCTCAGACTAGTTTGAATAAATGCCTTTTGATGAAGAAATGATAATGAAGTATGAAGTGAATAGAAATGAGTAATGTAGTTTTTTTTTAAAATTTGGTTCGTTTTATCCCGTAACACCCGGTTGTGAATTCCGAACGAGAATTCTGGAACCCTTATAGTTTCGCCAAGTCCGTCTGTCTGTCCCCGGCTGAGCTCAGAGATTCTTTAGTACTTGAAAACTGTAATTTGGCATGGGTGTCATATTAATCATGCCGCCAAAGTGGTGAAATAAAATATGGAAAAAACAATCGGGACCTTCCATACACGTAAAGTGGGTCAAAATATTTAGGGTCTGTGAAGACCAGTTTTTAATTCAGGGATGCGTTTGCGTAATATTAAACTTTAAAGTAGATGCAATGAAAACAATCAGGGCAGTAGACATTAAATAAATTAAAAAGACAGCTAAGTAGGCTTTAGCAATTAATGAGTTATAGTTGACCAACTTATATTTGCAGTTGGAGAATCAACCGTGACGTATATCGATGTTTGGGAGAACATGTTTTGTCAACTACAATGTTAAGTATGTTTTTGGATATATTCATCCCAAATACGGAACCCTTCATTGTGCGTGGTCCGACACGCACTCGGGCGGTTTTTTTATCTAAGCACGCCAGTTAATATGTAAATATTTGACGTGCTGTGGGGTGTCTGCAAAAGCATGTTCTTATAAAAAATAAAAACATTACAGAAACAATCAGGACAAAAGGACCAAATAAAACGTCTGGAATTGCGTACAGACAGTTTTATTGAAATTTTTACAACGAAACACTATCATAATATTTATTCTGTGTAGGCACTGGGACACATAAAATTACGACTTCCCATACAAATGTGGAACTTCCGCGCAGTTAGCTTGACATCATATATCATGCGTTGAATGCCATGTTGGGTGACCGGCGACCGAACGTTCTGTCCAATAAACTAGCAGGTTTCTTAAAAATACGGTGGATTTTATTTATGTGTTTGTTTTTTTAATATTTTATGGGACTGTGTGTGGAGGCAACAATTTAATAGATGGCTCCAAGGGGAAGCAGAGTTGTGGCGCGTAAAATTTAATTGCGCTATGATTGCAACTGATTATAGTACTTACCAACATCAATACAGAATTACGAATAAGCTTTTTTTGGTAAATACTTTTTCTTTTTTTTTTTTACTTTTCCCCACCCTAGGAATCACTCCTGTATTGTGGGTGCATTTACAAACATTTAAACTCACATACACAAACAGCCAGACCCGGAACAACTACTTGTAGGTCATACAATTATTTGTCCGTGCGGGAATCGAACCCGCGATACGCAGCGCAGCAGTCAATCGCTTAACCACTGCGCCAACCGTGCCGTCAAACAACAACCAATCAATCCAATCCGTCAATTACAACTTAATATTATTTAAAGTAATTAATGACACCGTATTATTTATATTTTTTTACAATTTTACAAGAAAGCTATTTGTACAAAGTTTAAAAAGTATTGAGGTAGGAAAAGGAATACTTGTGTTCCACGCGCGCCTCAAAGACCAATGCCAATGCCTGCCAGGGTTACGAGTCTGTCCGAAAGGGATATCGTGGCCCTGGCACACAGGCATTTGAAGGAACTCGTTGGGTTTTAGTCAGTAAAAGTCTGACACTCCCTCCCGCTCCGCCCAGAGCGGAAGAAGTTATTTGATGATTACACACCAAAAAAAAAAAAAAGGGACAAGAGGTTACTGAGAAAATTTAGGGTTATTTTATGTTATAAGTTTTGACGTTGAGCGAGCACTGTGAGCGCGTTCTCGAGCGTCCCAAATTGTTGACAGCTCTCAGCTGTCATAATCGTCTTATTTAAATCGGAACGCAAATTATTGATGTGAGGAGCGCTGTGAGCGCTTATGACATAATTAACTGCTGTTACACATGTCTTTTTTCCAACAAAAAACCAACCAGAACACATAATTATGTAATAAAAAGTTATAGGACTACTGTAGCATTGAAATAAAAGAGCTTTAATGTTATTAAGCGTTAAAACTGACGATGTTTCGGACAAGTTAAGCGCGCTTTATTACTGGTAAAAACGTTTTTAACAATTGATTCCATTGTACAAAATGAAATACTATTTTAAAATTGCATTTTACATTTTCCGAGTTTCCTTTACTTTCGTTAGTTGATGTCGATATGAATATGGTTGTGAAAATGTTCGTGCTTCAATTTGTTTTGTTTCAAATAAAACATATTTCACTGTTTCTATAAAATAATGTATTGATGTCGACACTTTATTTGTATCTTATAATTGAAAGTTTGCCCTCTAGTCTACAACATTACTTAATTTTTTAGTATAAGTGAAACCTGAATATAGTTTGTTCAGAATAAGGAACTGAATCGATTTCAATAATTTTTACACCTGTTATACAGGGTGTTTGGTGCATCGTGTGCCAAATTAAAATGGTCGACTGAAGGGGTCATCCGCTAGCCTTTCAGACCCCTTAACACCCCTCATGCTCTGTGGATTTTTTTTTATCGACTTTTTACAAAAAAAAGACCCAAATTTTACATTCAAATACAGATTAAAAAAAAAATATAAGGCGTAGACTCTGAATTTTAATTTTATTTCGATGTGTATTGTTTAAGAATACTTTTAAATACAAAATTAGTGATGTTAGTCACCTAGTTTTTTTTTTAATTCACTCGCAAAGGTAAAACTTAAATTAAAGCTGTACATGTTACAGCTATTTATAAGGCTACAAAAAAAAAACTCCCTCATTAATTCTCCAGTCTATCCTCTTTCTAATGATGTGCCACATGCCATAAAAGTATTTTAACAACTTTGTGAATTCGCTAGAATTGTGAATCAAGTCACATAAAACTACATTCCAAATTCTAATGAAAAAATATTTATTGCGGAACTGTTACTTGAGAAAGAGGTAAAATTTGTTTTCTCACTCTTTCACAGTAAAATCTATCTTCTATCTCTTTCTTGCATACCTTAAATCGGTTTGAACAAATCGCGCCGCCCGACCCGCCATTTTTTTAGTCGAGACATGACTGCCTCTGCTACCTAACGTGTGTGCTAGTTCACCATACTCCGCGATTCTTTTGATACTTTGTTATAGTTAGGTTTTGCTGGTTCTTGTTACATTTGTTTAATTTTTGTTGTTATTGTTAAACTTTGAGTTTTTTGTTATTGCGATGGCGACATTCTCTAACGAAGAATATGCGGACATCATGATGGCTTACGGAGCCGCTAATGGCGTCGCTCGTGCAGCGCAACGACTTTGCCAGGAACGCTTTCCTGGTAGACGATTACCTGGCCGCAGAGTCTTCCAAGACACATACCGACGCATACGCGAGACTGGCAGTGTTACTTTTAATGAACCAACCTACTTCAACATTATGTCGCACAATATGGCCCTATTGTGCGACATAATGTTGAAGTAGACGAGAGAATACTGGCACTTTTTGAGGAAGACCCTACAAGAAGCATTAGAAATGTGGCATCATATCTTGATATTTCAATATGGAAAGTGTGGAAAGTACTTCGTCAAAACAAAAAGTATCCATTCCACTACACTCCGGTGCAAGGTACGTAATTTTAAACTAACTTTAAACCCGTGCAAGCTTTGTTTGACCTTACCTTTGTTTAGCAGGTAATGGGTATGGTATGGCGTCACTTCCAGGTAGTGAATCTATTAGCACGAACAGCGGGTCCTTTCTTGTGCAATTACTTATTGCCCAAGAGAAATTTAAAAGTGTTTTTTGTTTGTTGCAGGTCTTGAGGGTGGCGACTTTGAGAGACGAGTGGCTTTTTGTCGGTTTCTTTTACACACGGATGTGGATGATCCTGATTTTTTAAAAAGAATACTGTGGACGGATGAATCCAAATTTACCAAGGATGGGATCCTCAATTTACACAATTTGCACCACTGGACAACGAAAACGCAAAGCCCACGTGTTAAAAGACAAAAATCTTCTCAAAGAAGGTTTAGTGTAAACGTTTGGGCAGGAGTGATTGGGAATCAGGTAATTGGACCGCATTACCTGCCCGATAATCTCAATGGCGAAGACTACAAAATGGAATTCCTACAAAATGACCTGCCCGAATTAGTGACCGATGTGCCCGTATTTAATGAACGTGTGCCCATTGTATTTCAAAATGACGGCTGTCCCGCGCATTGGCGATTGACTGTGAGGGAATATCTCGACAATGTGTTCCCCAATGCATGGATTGGACGCGATGGCCCTATTCCATGGCCGCCACGTTCCCCAGATCTAACTCCGTTAGACTTTTATGTCTGGGGACGTGCCAAAGAGTTGGTATATGCCACGGAGGTTCCAACTAGGGAGGTATTAGTCCAACGCATAGAAGCGGCATTCAATACTATTAAGGAGGAAATACGACTTCGTACAACAACTGTTGAAATATGAAACAGGTGTCGGGCCTGCATTCGCAACAGAGGCCAACAATTTGAGCAAAATTTGTAACAATGATTAAATAAATGTTAAAATGCAATTTTGTTTTTTTATTTCGAGTAAATCCCACGAAAGATACAGATATGAGACACGAATTTACCTAACCATAAGAATGAGATAGCAGATATATAGGTTTGACAGGTATCATTTAAGAGTTTTTTTTTTAAATCATAATTTTGAATATTAGCCTTAGGTGACTCGATTCACAATTCTAGCGAATTCATAAAGTTGTTAAAATACTTTTATGGCATGTGGCACATCATTAAAAAGAGGATAGACTGGAGAATTAATAAGGGAGTTGGAAGATCCCGGTCGCTTTTGATTTTTTTTTTTGTAGCCTTATAAACAGCTGTAACATGTACAGCTTTAATTTAAGTTTTACCTTTGCGAGTGAATTAAAAAAGAACTAGGTGACTAATATCACTAATTTTGTATTTAAAAGTATTCTTAAACAATACACATCGAAATAAAATTAAAATTCAGAGTCTACGCCTTATATTTTTTTTTAAATCTGTATTTGAATGTAAAATTTGGGTCTTTTTTTTGGAAAACAATAAAAAGTCGATAAAAAAAATCCACAGAGCATGAGGGGTGTTAAAGGGTCTAAAAGGCTAGCGGATGACTCCTTCAGTCGACCATTTCAATTTGGCACACGATGCACCAAACACCCTGTATTTTGACATAAAAATATTTAAGTGTGATGGAAAATGTTATCACCATATCATTCACACACATCATTGTAATTACTTACAATAAAATCGCCGAACGGTTAGGTATCTACTGCCAAATTATTATGAATGAGTGCAAGACGACCCTGGAAGCGTAGGGGCGCCGTTAGCATGTTTTTTTACGGAAAATCCGGTAAAATAACAACCTTATAACTTTGTGTTTTGATATTTTGTATACAGATTCTTTACATAAAAATACTAGACACGTGTTTCTTTCGCATATACTTAAACTAATACTGAAGTAGTAGCTACTGGCCTAATATCCTACCGTTGAGTGAAGGCTTTTCTCATACAGAAAAAGAAGAGTTAGATAGAATAATCTTTATTATGTACGCCATAAAAATTACAGATATAAATGTAGTCATGTTACATAGGGTGACACAATGGGTGGTCTTATCTCTCTTTCAAAGACAACCTTTGGATGGATTAAGGGGGAAGAAGAGACAATACTGCAGGTAGTCTGTGGTGTACTATTTACATATCTATACCAATAGTATAAAGAAGTTAAATTTGTGAGGTTGTAGGGGGTAATCTTAGGAACTACTGATCCGATTTCAAAATTCTTTCACTAATGGGAAGCTACAGTATTGCCGACTGTGATAGGATGTATGTTAAGAAATTTTACGCGAACGAAGTCGCGAGCAAAAGCTAGTATACAATAAATACATACATAATAAATACATTAAACTTATCTGTCTATATAAATTATGTTCAATAATAATCATGAAACAAGTGCAAAGAACAAACAAATATATAATATTTAAGGAGAGAGATAATGTTTTTTATCATAATTTCAAAAATGGGCAAAGATTAACCACGGTTTATAGACACGGGCAAGGCATTCCATAACTATACTGCTTAAAATGTAAAAGATTTCGGATCGGGGTTTTTGGAGATTTCGGTGATTTTGGTTTTGATCATAGAAACTGGTGGAATGTATATCTAGTCTCATGTTTTCGGATGACCTTAGGAATCTATTATGTGTGTCATGAAGGAACTTGAAACATTCTTTAAGATACGAGGTAGTTGTAGGATTGAACAGAATAATGAAGAATAAAAAAAAACAAGCATTAATCTTTACCATTGCTTTGTGCGGTTTGGCAATTTCTCATCCAGATGGATCTACGTTAGGGTTTCTCCAAGTTGTTTTACGTCAATGCCATCTTACATTAACTTAAAACCCGTCAAGAAGTCACCATGATATGATATGATTTGGAAGATGCTTAGCCTCC
The DNA here is from genome assembly GCA_948098905.1 of Tiliacea aurago. Lineage (NCBI taxonomy): Eukaryota > Metazoa > Arthropoda > Insecta > Lepidoptera > Noctuidae > Tiliacea > Tiliacea aurago. The sequence goes on along the minus strand of OX402579.1, from coordinate 3,148,504 downwards.
GAGCCAAACCCTCGGCTTACCATACAAAAAAACCCATATACGAAGAAAAAAATATTCTATCCCTACTATTTCCACTCAAGTCTCCACACATCTCAGTTTTAAATAACCCTCCCGTGGAAATTATTCAACAAATGTAATCCTAGCGCTCTCTAAGTCTAGAGCTCCAGGCAATAAATTTACACCAACGCTGTGTGAAGTGGTGACCCAGCACTTAAGTCCGACACTGCTTATGTACCGTTGTATCTTTACACCTCGCTTTTAGCGGGAGAACGTAAACTTGCATTAGAAAAGAAACATTTACGTAGGTGTATAGGTACATTTATAAGCAGTAGTTTAAAGGCTAAGTGCAAGTCGTGTCTGAGCAATTAGTGGTCTGTTCTCCGGTAGTAAGCCAAAATTAAGTTCGTTTTTGAGCTTTCTTTGTAATAAATACATAATATTTTATTTTTATCTCAACCTATCAACCCTTTATTTGCAACTTCGACGTATCATCATGATCATCATCTTCATCATTGGCAGCCTTGTTCCACCCATTTATGCCATGATTGCCTGGTCTGTGCCAAGTCGTATCCAGGTTTTCGTAGACGCGTGGGTCGGAAATTGCTAACCCGCGTTAAGCAAACATGGTGATCAACGCTTATTTCTTCTCCGTAAAAAAATGATTTTACCTTGCATAAGGACAGTTATAGGCCTATTTTATTATTATTTAAGATGTAGGTACAATCTGCGTCACTATGTGTTAACCCCTCAAGTTTTATAATACTACACTGCTACAACATTGAATTCGTTACGAATAATCTAATGAATACTTCAAAAAGAGTATATTGTTTCGATTTAGATTTGAACTATCGCATCACCGAACGTCGTCATACTCATACACAGTTTAACGAATTAGCCAGCGAGCCTATCTATATGAGTTGTGATAAAATTGTTATCTAGTATCCTCGGAGTCACTATATCTTTAGATCTCTGTCTAATCAAAACATGTTATAATTTGCGGGTATCCATTTTACGTTTCTTTAAAAGATTAATCCATACCCCCAAGTTATAACTACAACGTTTAATGTATACGTTCACTTAAAAGATGAAGAGTAAACGACTACGATTTACCCATTTTTATGTAAAATGATTTCTATGAGGACAAAAAATGTATGAGGACAAAAATAGTTGTTCTGTATAAACAAAATGTGAGCATAAAAGGAATTGCGAGTTTTCGAAAAGTTTTGTTAAATAATAGCAATAATAGATAAATATGAAAAAATGATTATTAAAAAAAAAACTTAATTTAAAAAATCTTTATAAATAATATAATAATATAATCTTTATATATAATGCATGACAAGAAGCACATTTCGTGCCTAGGATTTGAACCTCCAATTTTATGCACGGCAAGCGTACTTGAAACCTCCGGTCTATTTGGACGCTTAATAGCTTTTCGTAAATGTTTACCGTATTATTGCTAGTCGTTGTACGAATTAATAAAAGTTTTCCCTACCGGTGTGTTTTAAGCGTTTTATTAAAAAAAAAACAATATTAAAAACGGACTTTAAAAAAATACTAACTTAAACTTATTTATTCACTAAAACAATACATTATGTAATTATAATAAAATGTTTTTACAAAATACAAAAACCAACTTGGGCCTATCTCGGATTTGAACTCACATGTCTTTTGGGGGGGTAACCACTTAATGGAGCTGTGTGTACTTTTATTTTTAAATTTTTTGCTTTAATATAACGGCAGTGGCTAAGACAAACGTCGCTAACTAGTTTGAAAAACTAACAAAGACTGGTAAAACAAAGATAAAAACAAATTAACATTAACACCTTTAAACTAATTCAGCACGTCCGACGCTTTATCTTATGAAAATTCTTATTCAATAAAACAATATCTAGGCGTCATGTACCACGAGTATTAAATCCTACGGTATTGTAGTGTAAAGTGACCTACCCACTTAGGTCTCACGTGTAAAATGTAAAATATGAGTTAGTGTGAATGCCTCATCAGCATCTATTCAGTAATATCTGTTATGAGCTTTGACCTTTTCTGTGGAATGATACCTTAAGGCTAGCGCTCACTAACGGGACGGCACCATAGTTTTCAATGGCATGCCGAGAGATGCTTCGGGTTACCAAATCTTCTCTTCTTTTTCTCTTCTTGTACTCTCAATATGTTTGACATAAAATTTTGATATTATACCTGCTACTAATTTGACATTATATTAATTTGTTGACTAACTTTAAATTAATTGACTCTTAAACTCATTTCACATCAATTTTAATTAGGCCTTTATACAGGATGTAAGGGACAGCCCTCCGCAGACTGATGGGGTGAATTCAGTACATCGTACTCAGATGACCGGTACATGAAATTATCATATTAGGAACGTATGGGAATCCAATGAACCTGATTTGTCGCGGCGGGGTGGACGGCCGCGCTCGCTGATTTCAGGCGTCGTTTTCGTTAGAGAATTTCAACATCCATTGCTGTTTTTTTTTTAGCTGTGTTATACATTAATGGAGTACTGCGTACAGAGAATGTAATTTTACATTGAAATAACTGTAATAAACTGAAATTACGATGAGAAAAATGACAATTTTCCTGAGAAAATTTTCTGTGGAATATGATTCAAAATAAGGAGCTCAATGCACCCTGTTAATTTGCGGAGGGCTGTCCCTTACACCCTGTATGTATTATTTCTGAATGTGATAATTTTGTTAATAAGTATGTAATGTTCAACACAATGTTAATTGTTAATTAATAAATAAATGAAATGAAAGCATGCCGAAAGATGCCACGGGATACTTGTACAATGAAATGAGCGATGCACCACCCTGCTATAAATCCATGTCAAAGATTTTTTTGTGACGATATCAACGAAACAAGAGCGCTATCATTTTAAATTTAAGATTGAAAATTCTATGGCGTACCATGCCATGCCGTCCCGTCCGGTGAGCACTGGTCTTTAACGTCGGTACAACATGCAGTAGCCAATACACTTAGCAAAATTATTGGATGTCGATGGTTGATGATATTAGCGTCCAATAAAGCCGGTATTATGTTATGTATATGGAAAGATATATCTGACATAACAGACAGGCTTTTAAGCTTCCAATAATGGCGATATCGAATAATCAGTACAGCCTTTGTTATTGGTAACCGTGACAAATGCAGAACATCTCATATGCTTACAGTATCAATAAATTTTTCCTTCAATAAGATTTTGACATAGTCAAAAGATTTTGTTAAAGAGTTGCCCAACTTAAATAGGAGTAGGTGCTTAGAATTGGCTCGTAAGAAGATTCTTAGAAGTCGCTCCATGTAAAATACTAGTAATTGTATTCAGCTCGCCCAGCGCGCTATGGAGCGGGCTATGCTTGGAGTCTCTTTGAAGGATGTCTTCGTCATGTTCGTGAACGGGCGCTGTCAGTTGGGACTGGTCAGCTCTTAGCTGCCACGGCTTATTTTTAATTATTTTAGTTTTGAATTGTTTTTTTTTGTTTTTTTCTTTTTATCACGGACGCTTCTGACGTATTGCATCGTTCTTCTTCAATATGAATGATGTTACCAATATTTTGTATTAAAATTTTAATTTAAAAGAGTGCCCGTGGAGTTACTTGCCCGTTCTTCTCCATAGGAACCTATTATTTTGGAATGGGCAACTAGCTTCATATTTGTAACTGACCGACTTCTTGACAATTCAAAAGTGCCTCTCAATGGTTTAATTGAAATAAATGCTTTGAGTTTGAGGATAAAATCAGGAATGAAATTATCCGAAAAAGAACCAGAGTTACAAATACAAAATACAAAATAGTTACCGACATAGCTTGCAGTGTAGTGGCAGTGGGCTGGCCATGTTTGTCGAAGGACCGATGGCCGATGGACCAGAAGAGTCCTGGAGTGGAGACTGCGTATCGGCAAGCGTAGTGTGGGACGCCCCCCAGCTATATGGACCGACGACATTAAGAAGATGGCTGGGTCAGACTGGATGCGGAAGGCGGAGGACAGGGTGTTGTGGCGAAGCCTGGGAGAGGCCTATGTCCATAGGACAACCTGAGTGTAGACAAAATCTGATTGCTATTTTAACTGTATAATTTATTATTTTTATGACATTTATTTTACATTCTGTGATTACCTTTAACTCACACACTGTTTTTTTTTTTTTTTACAATGTATGTAAATATTTGAGCACCATGTATCTATCACACAACTAATTTATCTGTCATTGCTTCATTATTAATTATTTTTACCTATTGTGGTATAGTAATTTTATTCTAGGTGCATCGTCTTCACATATAATTATATAATTGATGTACTTATACAAAATATTGTAAAACATTTTAAAAGAGTAACGGTGGGGTTTCTTGCCCATTCTTCTCCATACGAAGCTACCTTTTGGAAGGCGACTAGAATCAATTCTAATTTATTTGCGGACGAGTACTTCGACGCTTAAGTGTCTTTTTTACTTTTTATATTTTTTATGTTGTAATTTTTTTTTTCGTAGTTATTATCTTCTTAGTGTACCTAAATAATTAGCTGTGTATTTGTAATTAGTAAAAACAAAAAAAAAAATTATTGTAAATTTTGACGTTCAAAAGTGCCATTTATGTGCCTATTTGAAATAAATAATTTGACTTTGACTTTTCCAGCAGTGGACTGCGATAGGCTGTGTTGATTGTATTTAGCTGCGTCCTGTTAGACTGACAGCCGACCCCGAGATAGTTTGCTAACGGATAGGCAGATGACGATGAGGTGCCTAGAATTAATTTCACCTCTGTGTCATAAGATGTCAGCTGCTAACTAATCATGTCATGCAAGATAACACCAGCTTTTGTTGTGTTATTATTGCGTAAAAGGGGACGGAAGTGTGTAACAGGAAGTGACAGCTTGAGCATGGAATAAATACTTTTTAATACCATGGAATTAGAAGGTACTTTATAATAGCATGGAATTAGTGTACCTACTCATGGAATCAGTAAGTACTGTATAGATATTGATATGTTATTTTTTAGTGGGCGACCACTAGTAATGAAGTAAATATTTCTGTATTTAGCTTTTCTAAAATAGCATAGAATTAGTTTACTCATGGAATTAGTAAGTAGTATATAGATTGTCATTTCTGCCGCTGCTCAGTTGCTTTTTACCAAGGTGAGATGTCAGATCTTAAGCGACAACTGTAAGGCTCACTCGTTTTTTAATATGCTATGATTAGATTATTTATTTTTAATTAGAATAGAATATAATACTTTTTATTATGTACACCATACAAGTTACAGATATAAATGTTTAAATTTAACATGAGTGACACAATGGGCGGTCTTATCGCTAAAAGCTATCTTTTACAGACAACCTTTGGATGGATTAAAGGGAGAAGGAGAGACAACACTGCAGGTAGTCAGTGGTGTACCATTTACATATACAATAAATAATTCCAGGTTTTTTCACGAAAACATCATCCTTACTGTAAGTCAGAGATATTGCTCTTATATATTTAAGTTGGTACGTACCTATTAGCCTAAATAACATTCAGTTGTACATATTTTTTGTTACAGTGAATTAATGGGCCATCGTTTTGTTTCTACGTGCAATTAAAGCACCATTGCTCGTACATTACCACGAAATCTAGGCGTTCTTTTGTCCACGCCGGAGGCTATAAATTGCCCGGCACTGTAGTGAACTGACCGGCTACTTAGCTACCCACCTGCCTTTGTCACACCGTTCGTGGTGTGAACTTGGGAACAGGCGCCGTTCTGACGTTAACATTTAAATTAAATACTATTCGGCTTTCTATGTTGTATTGTGGCGTCACTATAGATGGTAGGCTGAAAAATTATGTGATAAAGCAACGATGTAGTTTATAAGAAGATGTAGTGACAGAAAATTAAAAGAGTATGCTTAGATGGTTTGGTAATGTTGAGAGGATGAAGGAAAAGCGGTTAATAAAAGGTATTTACAAGGCAGATGAGAGTGGAAACGCCGCCCGGGAAGGACCCTAGGAGGACATATCATCATCATTTCAGCCGAAAAAAGTCCACTGCTGGACATAGGCTTCCCCTAAAGGGGGCGTTTGCCATAATCGCCACGCTTGGCAGGCGGGTTGGCGATCGCAGTATGGAGTTAAAATGCATAGAGAACGCTGCTGCCCATTCACTAGTAAGTCCCTAAAAAAAAAAAAAATTGAAATTCTTACAAAAAGCCCTTTCATTTGATATGTCACACGGTACAGTTCGCAAAACTAATTTTTAAATTTTCTAATAATTTCCCCCTCAAAAGTGTCCCATATTTTAAATTCATTTATTTACGTAACAAGTTCGTTTGGTGCCGGACGTAAAGAATAGCACCATCCCATTTATTTCCGTGGGTGTCGTAAAAAGCGATTTTACGACACCCACGGGAATAAATGGGATGGTGCTATTCTTTACGTCCGGCACCAAACGGACATAATACTACCTTGCTCTACCGCGAAGGACAGTATATTTTTATATGTATAAGGTAAATACAATATTATAAGTTACATGACAGAAGCCACCGGGAGCCGGGAGGGGACGCCCTAGAAGGACATAATAGTGACCTAATTGGTGATGTTCTTCAGAAAGATCAGGTGCGTAGTGCTCGCCACTGCGAGCTTGTATGACCAGATTTATGAACGTAAACGAAGCAAAAGAAGTATGTAAGGAGCGTAGCAGGTGGCATTGTATAGGTTTTGCCTATCCCCATAGGATGAAGGCGTGAGTTAATGTGTCTGTGGTTTTATAAAGGTGTTATTTTTTTTACGGTGATTGTCAGCTGAAGTAGCAGTAGTCTGGCTTTATCTGCCGGAGAAACTGGTAGCTATTATAGCAGAAGAGTCCTGTGTAAGACCTTCCTCATCTAGAAGGACCAACGACCTGAAGAATATGGCCAAAGCAGATAAAAGTCCAAAGATGAGAACCGGGTGTTGTGGTGCAACTTAAAAATTTGCAAATTATGTTGTGTGCGTGCTGATATTAATTAGTTTATGAAAATAAATACCTTCTTACACAATTTGAAATTGTTTACGCGGGGATAACGTCGTGAGTAGTGAGACAATTATAATAGCCAAGTGGTTTCAAATCGAGTTCAAAACCGTGTCACAAAACTTTCAGGCACCAATCTACATGGTCTTCACATGTTCTGACCAAGATTATGTCTGGACTTTAAAAGAGACTGTGACCTCTGAGTTTGTTTCGGCCTTTCTTCTCAGAGTAGTCAGATACGAAACGCCGACCTCATCTAGTTTTTTTTTTAATATATGATTAACGTGTAAAAGTGTTTACAAACCTACTTACAGAAAATAAATCATTTATCATTTGATTATGCTGCATTAAATACCCATGTCAGTAGTGTTCAGTTTTCATTTCTATCAACGTGCTTAAATAACTTGTTAAGGAAAAAAACAGGACAGTTTCCTTATTTTTCAAGTTGTATGCAATAGCGGTCCCTCTTGAAATGTAGGTAAAATGTTTAGCATGGCAATTAAAGGACAATTTATTTCGTCTACTTTGTCACTAAAATGGCGCTGGGCGACGAATATTTAGTGATGTTCGGTGTTGAGAATAATAATTATGGTGAATGTGAAAAGGGAACTATTATTATGTATTAATCTACTGTGGTTTAGGCAACTGTTTAAAATAAAAAAAATATATAAAGCCAGGGAAATAAATTTTACTACAACTTAAATTGTCCGTATATTTAAAATACAACTGTCATTCTTTGACGGTTGTCACACCGGCGAATTAACGTAGTGTGTCTATTTGATAAAAAAATAATTAATTTTACTGTATTATTTTGGATTAGTTGTAAAACAATGAAGTTGCTTCTCACTGAACATGCGCAGAGACTGCATGGCTTTAGAAAAAATATTTTTATGAGGTAACGCTGGCAGGATGATCTACTTGTTTTTAAATGACAATTTTTTTCGAATTCTATGACAGAAGCTACTGAATGATGAGAGGTTTCGAAGGACAAAAAAGAAGGGCCTTGCAAAGGAACAAGTCATCCACTAGGCTACCATAAAAATGTCTATTCAAAAACGGTCTATGAACAAAATGACGCCCACCCAGAATTCCTGAAGCAATTTAACAGCTTGGCCACACGTCTTGTGGTTAAACCACAACGCTACTGGGTATGAGCGCTAGCTAATGCATGTAGTGGCAGCTCATTTATTGGCGCATTCAGTTAGCGCACTCCCGCTGGAACTTTGAGCAAAAATACATTAATTCCTTTGGTTTAGCTGATGAAATGTGGCGTTATATTTAGGTAGATTCAACACTACTTAAAAAGGTTGTTTTATAATGACAACGATGAGACTAAAAGTGTTTCAAAACTGAAAAGGACACTATCGAGGGAACCGCAAAATTAGTGTTCTTAGTTTTTCCTTGTAAAATACCTACGGGTTTTAGTTGGTGCACGAATTGATAGGGCAAGCGAGCATAAGGCATAAGATACGAGTAGAATTCGTAATTTTCTGTCTGGACCATCGTACTTATTTATTTATCCACACCAATAAGTACAACATCTTACAGTATACCCAAGACGATGTTATATATATATATAATCAGCCTATAATATCCCCACTGCTGGAACACAGGCCTCCTCTTCTTCTGTGAGAGGGAGTGGTCCGTAATCCACCACGCGGGCCAAGTGTGGGTTGGTAGATGTCACATGTCTTCGAATTTTTGGTTCGGGGACATGCCGGTTTCCTCACGATGTTCCTTCACCGTTTTGAGTACAGTGGTGATGAAATAATTTACACAAAGTAAAGCGCCTGTCTGGGTTCGAACCCACGACCTACTACTCGTAAGTCGAGGCTGTTACCACTGGGCCACCGCTGCTCTCAAGACGATGTTTTACCAACCTATTACACTATAAATCCATAAAAAATCAACAATAAAAATACTCAACAACTAAAATAAACAACATATATATTACATAAAGTTAACAATACTTTTAGTAGCAATGTTGCAGTCCACTGCATTATCCGCAGCTAAGACATGTTTACATATCAGTGGTTGCCACTAGTCGACCATTACCACAATTAACAAATATTTTGAAATAAATAAATAAGTTACTATAAAGCTAGCTATAGCTACAAAACCAAATCAGATCAGAAACAGTTTCATGACTGATGCATTCTTACAGATTCTTCCTGTTTCTGACGAACGCCTACCACTAAAATAATAAAACAGTAAATTGTGAACACACGGGATTTCTCATGAACAGTCAACCATAGATATTTATTTTTAATATAACCATAGAGGACAGAAGAAGCCTATACTTTATGTTTTTCTGTGTACCTACGTTCTACGAACTATCTTATTATTTATTAACAAAATGTAAAAAAAAAAACACAAAAGGAATCGAACATATCAAAAATTAGGAATCTAACTTAAAACCACTGTTTGAAAGGAAGTCATCGAACCGCTAACCTAATTGCTTCGTCGAAAATTGACTAAAATAGCTGTTTTTATAAAAGTCATGATGATTTACTTCTTAGCTTGCTTTCCATAAAGGTATAGCGTGATGATAATTATTTAAAAGGCTAAATCTGTAACTATCTACAATATTCTAACCTATTTATTGGCTTGCCTTTTTTTACAATTTGCGGTAAACCATAGAGGAATACAAACATAATAGGTACAATATTTCTCATAGCAAATAGCGTGATTATTTATTACCAGACTAGGCAATATCTGTGCAAAATTCGAACATAATCTATCGGGTAGTATTTGCATGATGCTGGAACATACATTTAAACAGACAAATATTCTAAAAACTATATTTTCGGCATTAGAATCGTTTCCAGACCTCTTAGCAATTAATACTTTTCAAAAATATTCAATGTACAGTTTTGACTTCACTACGATTTTATTATATAATATAATTATGTATACCTACAACATTAATTTTTGTTTACACTAAACCCAAAAAGGGGTCATTGTACTCATGATTTTGAACAATTTTTTCTATGGGACCAACCTTGAAATAGCGAAAAAAAAATCTGCTGTTCCATACATTTGTGTTCACTTAAATCGAAAAAATGTATGGAACAGGTGATATTTTTTCGTGATTTCAAGGTTGGTCCCATAAAAAAAAGTTGTTTAAAATGATGAGTACAATGACCCCTTTTCGGGTTTAGTGTAAACAAAAACGAATGTAGACGTATAGAAATTGTACAATCAACAAACTTAGTCTCCATTCAGCCAGCACAAACAATTCGAAAATGCCAGATACCATAGATTTAATAATAACCAATCGTATGTTACATCCAAATGCCTAGCCGTTATTGAAATAGTTAGAATATTTGTGTTCAAAGTTGTTCAAGCAATACTTACGGTTCCAGCCAAGAAAATTAACTTTGTATTCAGTACAATGACGGGACCCACTAAATTAATTTCACTAAAGTTAGTTTGTTAGAGAAATTCTGTAAAGGACCAATTTACCAAGGCTTGGTTCAGAATGTCTTCAAGACGTTTTTGGTTCAATTTAAAAGTACTTTGATGATTTACTGGTTTTACTAGGGCCAATGTCACTTCTCAGCGAACCACTTAGGAAGTTTGAATATTTAAACCTACAAATAGCTTTTGGGGTGAATTGCGATATTCTTGGGCTTTGTTTAAACTGGGGCCTGCATTTTTGAAAGGCAGGCTTAGGCATGACTAGATTTTATTTTGGCGACTCAATATTTCATAATTATTGAGTTGAGTTGAATGGTGCTAATCCATGCGTCATGTTCGTGAACGGGCGCCATCAGTAGGGACTGGTCATCTCTTAGCGGCCTTGGCTTATTTTAATTTAAGTTTTGAATTGTTTTTTTTTTATATTTTTGTTACGGACGCCTTTGACGTTTTGCATCGTTCTCACATGTTTAATTTCAACACGAATGATGTAACCAATATTTTGTAACCATATGTTAATTTAAAAGAGTGTTCGTGGAGTTTCTTGCCCGTTCTTCTCCATAGGTACCTACTAAGCTTTGGAATGGGCAACTAGCTTCATCTTCATGACTGACCGACCCCCTTGACAATTCAAAAGTGCCTGTAATTGGTTTATTTGAAATAAATGCTTTGAGTTTGAGTTTGAGTTTATAATAAGGCGATTCGCACACTGCACCGCATTACGCAGCGTAGCGCGGGAGTGCGTGTTCTTACGTTGCTTGAAAGCATCTCTCTTTGTATTGAAAACACGCGTAGTGCAACTAAAAAAAAACGCAATCACGCGCAGTGTTGCAGGTCACGCGCTTACATGCAGAGAAACACGCGTCCTCGCGCGTGGGTATGACACACTGAGGCAAGACGCAAGGTATGGCACACCGAGTTCTGCAGTATGGTGCGTGATTTTGACAGAACTAGACGTGAACTAATATTTTAAAAAGGATCTTGCTGTGAAATGAGGCCTTTGGTCCACCGTATACTATACTGCAGCGCCGCGCGTTTGTGCGAAAAAATCTGCATGATGGTGCAGATCTGCACTCCCGCAACCATGCGCGTGACTTCGTCGCCACGCAACCCGCAGCGTATAGCGGGCCAGTGTGTGAATCGCCTTAATAATGTTAAACGCAACGTCTCCCTGGCTGAGAACCGTCAGGAAAGTTAGGTTTTAGCATTTATAATATTTTTTACGTTAGGTAACACAAAACAAACTCTCAAAAGAATAATAATAAAAACATTTCACGTCAATAACGAAATAAGACAATTAAAATAAGTTAGGGAATCAGGCGTTACTTTGCGGAAAAAATAACCGTGAAATGTTAAAAAATAAATTGTTTTAATTCCGCAATAACTAATTCCAGGCTTGGATTTGGATACAGAATGCTTTCCCAAATAGTCAAAGGTTCTCATATTTTCATCGGAATTCAAATACCGCAAATATCGATAAAGCCAACAGCGACAGAAATAGGTATATTTGCAACTATTTCAGAAATAGCTTCCATCTTCCAACACTTGAGCCGTATGAAATGGGTTTGCCATAATCGCCACACTTGGCAGGCGGGTTGGCGATCGCAATAGGGTGTTAACACTTTACGTCCGGCACCACACAGACCCACAGATAAGTACTCTATTACTTCTTAATAAGCCTATGATTCCCCCACTAAACTAAAGCCACTTCATAATATTATACAGAAAATAATAAAAATAAACATTATTAAAACTGCAAAGTTAACTTCAAAATCACTCTCATTGGCAGTGTCTTCAGCCAAGATATTAACTTAAGTTCAATTACGTTAGAACTTAACACCTTCCAAAACACTGTCTTTTGGGGTACACCTATCATGTAGCTGTTATTCACCGAATTGGGCCCAAGAGGTTCCAATTTTGCTATCAGGGCCCAGTTAAGAACGTAATCTCAGACCAAGAACCCATCTAATGAATTACGACCAGTTTTAACTGAGCTCCCTCGTCTACCGCCTTTGCAATCATTGTCTTATACAGAATGACATATGTGCTATCAAAAGGGGCTCTATTAAAATTGGTAGGTTCGTTAACAAACTTAATAATTCAATTTAAATTAATGTTAGCTCGGTTATTGCTAGAACTATCGGCATGACTTGTCGTACTGTACGTAATGGACACATAAATAATTTCATACAACTGCGCATTATTCTGTGAAACAATAGCTTCGCTACATTTAGAGAATTTCTCTTTTTGTGTGAGAGATAATTCCGTGTGAACATGTTGCGACTTTTTATTTGTGATGTTCATTTTGTCAGTTTACAGCAGTGAGCGCGAATATTTCACTTATCCGACTTTGCATTTATTTTTTTGTTACTAGACATAAATTGTTTGAGTAAATAAAATTTGTGTTCTGCTATTTCTTTATACGGTTTTCCTCTTTGTTTGAGTTTATTATAAACTTATAGGGCACTAGTAAGTACCTTAGGTACACACTCAAGTCGCAAGCTGATTTCCGGGGACCGTAGGCGCGGGCCTGCGGACGGTGAGCGATGGGTAGCTGGCCGCCCGACAAGGACCAAGCCCGGGTCGACGGCGCGTTGTGTTTCCTCAAAGAGATGTCAGCCCCAACTGACGGGGTCTGTTAGGGCCAATGCCAGCCAGGGTTGCGAGTTTGTCCGAAAGGGATATCGTGGCCCTGGCACACAGGCAACGGAAGGAACACGGGTGGGTTTTAGTCAGTAAAAGTCTGACACGCCCTCCCGCTCAGCCCAGAGCGGGAGAAGTTATTTGATAATTTCCCACCCAAAAAAAAACACTGAAAAAAATGCGAGCTAATTAAGATACATTTTCTCTTAGTTGGCATTAAAATGTTTGGTATCACTATTTATGTATTTACTATTAACAAGATAGCATATTTGCCAGAACAAATTAATTTTATTTATATCGACAATGTGACATGTAGAATAATCACCGGTCTTTGTTACATCATACATGCTTTGTTTGATTTTACTTCTTCACGTTTTTTAAAACAAATAATAATTTTAGTTGATGGTAACAAGCAACTTGTTAGCATTACATCATTCTTAAACTGACCAACATTAGAGTTAAGTTAAATAACTACCCGTAATTAAACTAACTAATTACTTAGTTGACGGAACTATGATAATTTAACAAAGTTCTTCTAGCTTCAGAAGTCAAGATCTTATTGGCTCGTATGGAGTCAAGACGCGTGATCACATTAAACAAGATGTCTGTTAAAGCAAACACTCTTTTTTTTCAGTGAAGGTACACACTGAAATGGAGATTCCAAACTTATTATTGGAATTTCAGGTACGAATGCTTGTAAGATAGATTTCCGCCGTTTTTCTAAAGCAGCTTAATGAGTAAGGGCAACCGTTAATCAAAAGCAATTAAGATCAAGACTATTTTAAAATCTCGTAAATGTTTTGTTAGTGTTTAGCACACAGAGTGCCTAAGTAATTATTCTACTAACATTAGCCTATGTTAGCTTGAAATTAGCAGTAGTAAAGAGCTCTTTGTGACAGGACTAGTCCAAGTAATTACTAACACTAGTCCTAATTCTGCCATTTGTTAAACGTTGCCAGTCCGGTTTGGTTGCTAATGATTGCTGGCGCATGGGAGATTGTAACTTTAACCCTTAAGTTACAAAACTAACGGTGATTATTCACTTATTGAGGTATCCAAAAACTACTTATTATTTAACTGCTTGTACCTATTGGTACCATAATAATATGGGGATCAAATACCTAGACAATAAGGGTGAGGTCAAACGAGCGTAATTTAGTGAGTCGTGAGTCACAGAATTTCGGTCGCAGAAATTCTGCCCGGCAGAAATTCTGTTGGGATGCCAGACGAGCGCAAATTATTTAGTTACTATCCAACATTTAAAGCGGATGTTTGTGTCGTGCAGTGGAACCGTTGAAAATGTTGTCTATTTACGAAGCATATAGAAGACGAACAAGTAGATATTGCCAGAAAAAAATGCTGGGTAAATCGGCTTAATAGTGAAAGACTGATGCTTGGACAGTTCCACACTTTATATGAACGTTTATGTGCAAATCCAGATATATTTGAAAAGTACCCCCCTCAAACCCAATTCGGCCCTCTCGCCCCCCGCAAAGTCAATTCGGTCCGAATAATGCGTGTGAATCGGCAGACAACACATTTTGCGTCGCCGTGTGAATCAAGTAGGACTTTTTTATGAAACCGAATGCAGCAGAATTTCTGCGACCAAAATTCTGCGACTCACGACTCACAAAATTACGTTCGTTTGGCTTCACCCTTAAACAAGTGGTTTAAAGTATGGATAAAAACACTATGAAATATTGTATTTAATCTATAGGTATTTAATGTTTAGATATTTATTAATACATTTTAAAAAGATGTAAAGTTTTTGGGTATTGAAAGGTAATCTCTGGAAATACTGATCTGATTTAAAAAAAAAACTTTTCTGACTGTTACTAAGCCGTTTACCGAGTGACATAGCTTATACTACAATTATCATCATCATCATTTCAGCCGAAAGACGTCCACTGCTGGACATAGGCCTGCCCCAAAAGGGGTTGCCATAATCGCCACGCTTGGCAGCCGGATTGGCGATCGCAGTATAGTGTTAAAACGCATAGAGAACGCTTATTGTTCACTGGTTTTACATTAACATAGAATAGAATATACGTATACCTCTTTATTATGTACACCATAAAAGTTACAGGAATGAATACACAACACAACAACTGTACCCCTGTGTGTTTTAACATCTGTACTTTTTGTTCACATAAGTACTACAACAAATGACTATGACTGGCGCGTTGGTCTAGTGGTCGCAAGCGCTACTGATAAACACGAGGTCTTGGGTTCGATTCCCGAGTCGGACAAAGTGTTATTGGGTTTTTCCACCTGAAAATTCTCAGTAGCAGCCCGGAACCTGGATTTGTGCCCGGTTAATGGCAATAGGCTCGCCCCTTGTTACATGAGAGCTCAACATAACTGGCGAAAAGTGGGTGTACTATAGGCACAGCTCTGCCTAACCCTTCAGAGATTACAAGCGTGATGTTATACATACACAATAACTAAAAAAAATGATATTTCATACTTCTAAAGCCAGAAAATACACGGTTCCTATTCGTCTACAAAATATCATAATATCATACAAGGTTATTTTTAAAACGTCAATAACCTCTTAAGGGGTCATTGTACTCATCATTATGAACAACTTTGACTATGGGACCAAACCTGAAATCGCGGATTAAAAATCAGCTGTTTGAGCAGCAATGAATTATTCGAACATACAGCTGGTTTTAATTTCTAGTAAAAGTTGTTCATAATTATGAGTACAATGACCCCTTAAGAGGTTATTGACGGTTTAAAAATAACCCTGTATAAACAAAAATAACTGGCAAATTGTGTATTATGGGTGTATATCCCTGCCTGACCCTTCCAGGAAAATAGGCGTGATGTTTACGTTGACCTATCATACAAACTTTATTCAACGAATTCCACCAGCATGTCAACACTCCTCAATGATTGTAAGTAAATACTAGAAACTATTGCTGTAAACTGGAATCAGCAACTCCATATTGATGTTTAGAGAATAACAAGGAGTTGGAAACATAAACAGAATAACAAAGTCAATAGAAGGCCCACAGTAGTTTGATTTGTTGTTAGATCATACTGTTAGATGAAGGGGGAAATTACTGTGAAGATGGAATTAAAGGGAAATATTGTCTTTATGCATAAATACTGTATTCCTCGAACGTATGGGTAGAGTACATCCACAATTATTTATGCTTCTAAGAATTGGCTTCAGGAAACATTTGCTAACATTTTGCCCGACATATTTATAACACTCATGCTTGTCAGAAGAAAGCACAGCAGCATACAGCACTCTCCAAAAGAAAAGTGTGTGCTTCTGTCATATTCAATATTCCGAATTAACCCGAACCTCGCACCACAGAGTAACCCCCACAGAGGCAATGCTTCAAGGTTTTGTACTACCATGCTTTGTCGTAATGTTTTGTTTTTTTTTTTAATTATTATTCAAAATCTGTATTAACAATAACATACATAAATTCTGCCAAATTGCTTAACAGTTTGTCGGCAGTAATTCTCGTCTAGCAATGGATTACAAATATTGAAAACACTTAATTATGCTAGGTATAGTAGTAGGTATAATATTTTTCAACACATTTGCTCAAAAAATGCATTTACGAAGCCTGTATGCATTGTTCGAAAGTTAAAAATTACGCACCATACAACGGAACGGGCGGTAAAATAGGTACTCTCACCTAAGTACATATTTTACCGCCCTCTTCGTTGTATAGCGCCGTGCGTATCCTTTACGGTTTTTTTTTAATTACCATAAAAATTATTTATGAAATCCACCAAGGAGTTTCAAATTACGAGAATAAATAAGCTGAATGATCGAACCTTCTTGGAAGCGCTTTTGCTCAATACGTTTATCTCACTTTATTATTAAAGAGAAAATGAGACGAAAGATGTAGCCTACTAATTTTCATCATGTGCACGTGGCGCCATTTGCAAATTCGCGCCATTTTCTTAATGGAAATGTCAAAGATTGTTGCGACTTTCCGACTGATATTTACAAAATAATAACATTTGTTCAAGCGAGGAATCCGATATTAATATGGAATCTACTGCACCTGATATCTTGAATGAGCCGCCAAAATCGTGAGTGCTATTTAATGATTAACAATCATTTTATATCATGGAAGACTCGAAGAAATACTCAATCATTCTCTTAAAATGATTTTTCTATTGTATTGTTTTCTCGCAAATGTGTTGAAAAACGTTGTATGACACACGCGCGGAAATTGGTATTTACAAACTCGTGACTATGGTATGGTACATTCGTCTACTCGTTTGTAAAGACCAACTTACCGCCCTAATATCATAAATAACTATTATAGGTTTATAAAATAATTTATACCTACAGTTGAGATCAAAAATCTCACATTTTACAAAAAAATATTGTCGCAAACGTGAGGTTTGTTACAGACATAGCATGGAAACAATGAGAGATAATGTTTTTGTAGAACTCTTTTAAGTTGATTTCATTCGCTAACGTTGGTACTACGTACTTTCTTGAGCGCTTACCAAAGTAGTTTGTTACTTTTGGAATAGCAAGTGTCTTCTTCTTAGATAAACGAGTTGGGTACATATTCTAACTATTTATTTATTTTAACTTTAATTGACACGGTAAAACCAATTACGTTAATTAAAGGCACATACATAAAGAAACGAAAATATAAAATTCTGTTAATATTATGCTTTATATTATGCTTACGTTCCACTTTGTGGTCTTGATTATTAAATTGTTCAGTCAAGATATTTATTATTTACTGCACCCATCATTTTTATGAAGTTTGATCTCTGTCGGGTTACCTACTCCGATGTCAGATTGTCATTTGTCACTTTTGTTCAGTTTTGAAAAGATTTTTCGAATGGCAAAGAGATATTAATCTATAATTTTGTTAACATGGTTATACAAAATAAGTACTTGTATGGTTGAAACAGCTTTATATTAGATCTCACCATCAGGCGTTCGTAGTTCCGAAGATTGTCGATCATTGTAATTAATTTGTTTAATCTGTAAATAGGATAATAATAAAACAAAGTCCCCGCCGCGTCTGTCTGTCTTATCACAATAAACTCAAAAACTACAAAACGGATTTTAAAAGGGGTTTCACTAATGGATGGAGTGATTCATGAGAAAGGTTTACATGTATAATACATTAAGTTTTTGTGTAAATTAGCTGAAATATGACGATTTTTGTTGAATATGTCGGAAAAAATCTTGCTGACTGGGAGATTTACTGGCGTCAGACGCGTAAACCGTACGAGATACATAAAATGTACGTTCTTTATGATTGTACATTTAAAAAGTTTAACAATAAAGTCCGCGATAGCATGTCTATTTTCTATAGATGACCCACTGTCCATGTTTCGCTCACTGGTCGAAATTTGACCCCTCTACATACAATCTATTTAAAGTACTTACTAATTTCATGAGTATTTAG
This sequence comes from Tiliacea aurago, assembly GCA_948098905.1. Lineage (NCBI taxonomy): Eukaryota > Metazoa > Arthropoda > Insecta > Lepidoptera > Noctuidae > Tiliacea > Tiliacea aurago. The sequence goes on along the minus strand of OX402579.1, from coordinate 3,130,035 downwards.
AGGCATGGGGAACAGGGTGTGAAGTTCACTCATCCTCCATAGAAATGGGAGGATCCTCCGACCAGACGGGTGTTGTGTCTGGTGGGCAACTGCCCAACGATTGATGTTGGGATGTTGTATATATGCTAGTCGCGCGGTAAACTCTGCTTGTGCGATGCAGGATTTTGCGTGACGTCAGTGTGACGCGTAGTTTGCATGTGGCGATGTTGATGCCGCTACAAGTACACTAATTCCATGCTATTAAAAAGTACTTACTTATAGCATGCTTAAGCTGTCACTTCTGTCACTTATCTTCAAGTCATGAGGCACTGGTACTATGTGTGTGTAATGTTTTTTTATTAACTTAATTATTTCTAATGCGATGTGGCGGACTCCACACATCCGTTGAATGTAAATATTTATTTAAGGTGTACTTGTTTAGTTATAAGCTCTTAGTATGTATCTCTTAGTATTTATCCTTAATAAATTAGGTATCGTATCGTAGTAATAATATGTCAACAAACAAACAGACACGCACTGTATTTTACTACGATCGATCTAGCTAGCGCACCACGGCGACCGGTTCCTTATCGCCGCAGGCGCTGGAATGGTGAGGGGAACGCGCGGGGTCGCGGGACAGGTATCCTAGCTGCGCGCGGGCATCGCCGCCGGCCGGCGGCCGCTCGCCAGTCGAGACACGTCTCCGACGCGAAGCGCTTCTTATTCGCCCTCTCACGCCATTGCTGTTGCATTGCATTTGTTTACTTCCGTGCGGTCGTAATAAAGTAGCTTGCTTACCTGCGGTGCTTTCTCCAACTGTATGAGTGATCCATCTCTCTTGATTCTTTCTCCTTTTATAAATATCTGTCTGCTTGTGTCCGAACTATATCTGTGCATGTGGAACAATATAAACTGTGAACAAGAAACCCGTGCCTTATCATTTGGATTCCCACACCTACGGCAACGTAAGACATCTACATGCATATTATATAAAAATATTAGCTTTCTGCACTCCTCCTCCATATAAACTTAAAAGTGCCCAAACTCTCCCCCGTCCACGTAATTTTCGTAAAAAAAACTAACAACTTTGTACCCCACAAAGTTTTTGCTTCACGTTTGATTTCATGAACGCGTAATAATTAAATAATAATGGAAATACGTCACCATAACTTATAGGATTGATACTGCCCCAATTAAAGTAATATCAGGTTAATTAAATCAAAAAGCATACATCAATAGTGTGGAATATGCAAATACGTCAATTGATAACGTAAAAGGCGCCACAAATCACCCCTATCTATTAATTAAACTTATTAAAATGGACAAATTCAATTGGATTTTCATGAAAGCCAGAATTATGTTGATTTGCATCTGATACAGTAAGTTCGGCGGCGTGTTTAAATCAGCGGCCTTTGTTTGTGCATTCAGTTTCTCTGTTTGATCGAGATATTATTTATTGTTCACGTGTGATCATGCAAGGACGATGGTATGAATGAAATGTTTAATCTGAACATTTCCGGATTTAAATGCTATCTCCAACATTGCTGTAATAATTTGCACCACTTGTTTTCCTTGAAGAACGGTGTCCGCCACATAACGGCAGTAGTAAGAGCCGTCGTGAAAATGATATCTCAGGGGTCGACAGCGAGGAGTCCTGGGACGCGGTGGTTTCCTTTTGCGAAACAGTCGTGTCGCATAAGGAGGCTGTGGAAAGGGAGTGGGAGATCTCTTCCGCTCACCCAGCCCGCAGTAGGAGCACTGGGCGTCGGCAGAGAGCAGCCCCCCTAAATGGATCCAGGGACGGCGCACTTGAGGACGTCCGCCGACCCCTATCTTACAGGACCCGAGGTAGCGGCGCATAGTATTCCACGCGCGCCCCTTTCAGATATCGCGGGGGGGTCAAACACCTCACCTCCCCAGACTAAAGGTGACCCGCAGAGGCGGACAGACACCAGCTGGGGAAGTCGCTCTTGATTCCATGATCCCCGGTGCAAGTGTGAGAAGGGAACACTGGGGTGGTTTTTAGTCGGTAAGCGATGATAGATAGAATAGAGAATATGGGGAAGATATGATATCTTCGGCGTGATGAGCAGAATAGCTCCTCAAAATATAATTTTCTCACTTTTAGATTTCTACCAGTGGATTCGGCTAGTATATTAATTATTCCAAAAAAGTTTGTGCTCGCGAGGTATACTGTTCGCAGAATTGATAGTTAATTTAACACTCAGCTTGTCACTTTTAGGTTAGTCACAGTGAGGTACCAGAGAACAGAATGATATGAATTTCCTTCATACATTTTAAAAGTAGCAAATTGAATAACGTGCGTGAATTGGATCCTTTCAAATTCTCACTAACAATCGCACGCTCCCAGCAAAACGAAAAGAGCAGAAAAATGTAAATTGAAAAAAGAAATACTAAAAAATTGAGCATAAATTTTCCAACAATGAAAACGGCAAGGCTATTGGATGCCTGAATAGCTTTCCAGTGGATTTTTAATATCTACCTCCAATCTCTGGAACGATTACCTGCCAATGGAATTATTCTTTCTCTCACAAAATAAAAGTGACTCCCTTCATTTCCATGGAAAACGATCTGAGTCGGTGCCGTTTATTGAATTCAAATCACATCGACTGGGACAAAGAACTTCACAACATTTCACGGTTTTTAATAAAAAAAGTAGTTTTCGCAAACCAGTGAAGCGTTCAATGCTATGATTGTTATTTGTTTGTTCGTTTGGAATGTAATAAATGGAGATATATCTTTAAAAAAAATCTTAGATGAATAAAGGTGTTTTGTAGATTTTTGAGTTTATTTTAATACTAAGTAGAATAAACCCAAGAATGTTACCTAAGGAATCTGACATACGGTTGGCAAAGGACAGTTCTGGAGAGGAATAAGTGGAGGTAAATAGAGGAGGCCTATATCGCAAGACTGCCTGGCCTTGCAGCTGATAACACTTAATTTTCTAATATAGGGATAACAAGCAGAAATCCTAATCCTAACTTCCTAACTAACATTATAAATACGATAGTAAGTAAGTTTGTTTGTTTGTTATCTTTTCACGCATAAACCACTGAACCGATCATCCTGAAATGTTTCATATATGTTGTCACGTGTACAAAAACGGTCATAAGGTACTTTTCATCCCGAAAAAAAGTCCTGTTCCCGAGGAAAACAACAATAACGTTCATAATTATGATAATAGATGGCGCCACGTGTCTTTCGAATCATGATTGAATTATAGAAACTTTAATAAAAGTGTGTTATGAGTTTTTTGCCGCTAAACGCCAACCTGAATTGATTGTCGAATTCTAAATGAACGCAAGCAAAAATCGTCTGCTCAACAACGTAAATAAAGCAATGAAAATGAAAGGTATTGCGATCAATTGTCATTGTATGTTTGTTTGTAATTACCTCGCAGTACCTAGGATAGTCAAGTAACTATCCCAGGCACCTACCGGATGCCTAAAATGGACGCTTTGGCAGAATCATAATATTATTATGATCTGCGTACAATTCATACATCCCGCAATTCATCTGTTCGACCGCTGCTATTTGATATTAGACTTCAATATAGCAATTCATATGTGGACCATTTTATGAAACTCCATACAAAACTGTCAAGCAGATGAATTGCGGGATATGAATTGTACGCAAATCATATTATGATTCTGCCAAAGCGTCCATTTTAGGCCCCCTGGTCTGTTTTTCTAGTAATTGCGATCTTGTTAATGTGAAACATCTATAGGCGACGTAAAACCGAATGCTGGCGGGGCGACGCATGCTGCGTGGCGATCGGCCACTATACAGTCTATATAGGTAGTAGTCTGTAAATGTGTGTGTAGTACGATGTTTCACATCTGCAAGGCGTCCCGTGACAGCTCAATTTTATGAATATACAATATCTTCATTAAATAAATCAAAGGCGAAATAAATAATTAAATAAAAAAAATTAAATTTTCGAGCGAGTACTAGTGATGAAACTATTAACAGATTCTGAGACCTGACACGAATGGTTTAGCACCACAAAAACTGTACTTTTAGTCACACAGACTTGTTTAATTAATTTCTAAATTATTTCCTTTATTTCATTTTATTAGAAGTAAAAATTTTCAATATTGTAGCCCACAGGTTTCGGGAACAAAGGTCAAGCTACCAATGGTCGGGGCTCCTGAAAGAGGAACCTCCTAACGATATGTATGTGTCCAGAAGTACCGCTTTCTGGATCTAGCCCTTGATCCAGCTGCCTACTCATCATCATTATAAGGGTTTATTAATAAACGATGATTAAAATTAAGAGACGTAAACGTCAAAAATATATGGATCGTTATTATGGCCTTTGCCTTGCATTGAGACAATAATAAATAGGTATGATTATGCAACAAAACGTAGGACAGCTCCGAAGCGTCTTCACAGCTCGATCACCAGGATAAGAATGCCCGACTTGGCGCGTTCTCTTTAACCTCCTAACCGACCGGAAACGCCCCGACTCTGTCATAGCGCGCCAATTCTAGTCTTTATAGTTGCCACTAGGTGGCGCGCCTCGTCTTGTTGTAAACATTTTGCCGGATGCGACAAATATTTATACAAATATTTTTTGCAGACTTGCTTTCTCTTTTTTGCTTTTCTATTCTATTCTTTCCACCACTATCTCTTCGTATATCACGCAATGATGTGGTCTAAGACAGTGTCTTCCATATTTCAAAACAATTCCAAATACAAAGTAGAGACTTGTCGTGGACTTGGAGAAAACGTCCAAACAGAGTTCAATCCACTTATGCTCTTCGAACACAAGGCGACTAGAACGTTATCGAATAAAGTTGTTGACCCATCCAATTACTGTACAGTCTATACATACCTTAACTTGGATAGACAGGAGTGGAGGAGACGAAACAAGCTAGATGGTTAGACCTTTCAAATATTGGTTTTCGGAAAGCTGCAAGTATAAGTGGATTTTCGTATTTCTTCTTCAAACCCATAAGCAGGGATTGAAAAGGTTTCTAAAATACCGATATATAGTGGTTCCGTTACTAGAGTCCGAACCGGAACAGGAACCTAAATTGGAACCTTTAAGAACCATTATTTTACCGGTTCTTCTTCCAATCGGGTCTGAACGAGTTCATAATGATGCCGCTCAATGCAGGACGATAACTCTGGGGGCAAATTTTTATTTAATTGTCAGTATGTTTTTTGGGCATATTCTACCAAGTTCATAAAATATTTCTGTAACATTTAATGCTGTTCTTTTAAAAGCTTTTTTTCTTTTTGTAACATGATTACAAAATAGTTATTTCCTATGTCCCACCACACGATGGCCATAATGTTTCAACTCACTCTCTTTAAAAAAAAATTGTAGTGGTACTTACTCCACTACAATTTTTTTTTAAAAGAGTAATTGTGGATATCTCCAAATAAAGGAATTTTTATTTTAAAACGATTTTAGTAACACACATTTAACTTAATAACAACATAATAACCGATATATTGGAACCATTATTTGGAACCGGTGACACCCACCACACGATGGCCATAATGTTTCAACTCACTCTCTTTAAAAAAAAATTGTAGTGGTACTTACTCCACTACAATTTTTTTTTAAAAGAGTAATTGTGGATATCTCCAAATGAAGGAATTTTTATTTTAAAACGATTTTAGTAACACACATTTAACTTAATAACAACATAATAACCGATATATTGGAACCATTATTTGGAACCGGTACTTTGGAACCTGAACCAAACCGGAACCTGAACTGGAACCGTACCATAAAGAAGAACCTTTTTAAGAACCGAAATGAAGAACCGGAACCCAAGTTCGTACCGGTTTTCAATCCCTGCCCATAAGTGACTATGTAAATCTGGGCAATCATTCTAGGCTAGGCTAGGCTACTGACCTTAAGCAAAAAAGCATGTGCGGTATGCTTTTTTGCTGCATAACTTTACAAAAATCAAAGACACATTATGATACTTCCACTAAACCGCACTAAACCCACGTGGTGGGTTACGGACGGCCCATTATCTCACAAAAGAAGGCCTCACAACAGTGGAAATATTATATACTGATTATTCAAGAGATTGAAATCGTGGTAACCACCCTAGGCACGCCAACAAACTTCAGTAACAAAGCAAACCCTAAGAAAGATCTAACCAACTAAACCATTAATAAACCAAATAGGCCCAGAACACAACAAGGACACAATAACAAATCTCTAACTCTCTATTGACACAGAGGGGAACACAGTATTTGCATACAACAACAAACAGGGCTATCCAGTTGTAATTACATGTCAAACTGCGAAGAGACAACTAAAACAATTAATGTGCGTCTCTGTGTAAGTCAGGAATTATAGGGAATTGGGCCGTTTACACAGTGGCTGTTTGTTGGTCATGCATGGTTTGGAGGAGTGTGTAAATTTCTTAATTCTAAATAATTATTTCAGATTTTGAGCAGTACATTTTTAGGGTTCCGTACCCAAAGGGTAAAACGGGAACCCTATTACTAAGGCTCCGCCATCTGTCTGTCTGTCTGTCTGTCCGTCCGTCTGTCTGTCTATTTGTCTGGCTGTCTGTCCGTCTGTCACCAGGCTGTATCTCATGAACCGTCATAGTTAGACAGTTGAAATTTTTACAGATGATGTATTTCTGTTGCCGCTATAACAACAGATACTAAAAACAGAATAAAATAAATATTTAAGGGGGCTCCCATACAACAAACGTGATTTTTTTGCTCGTTTTTGCTCTATATTGATAACGGCAACAGGAAGACGATTGAAATGTTCACAGAATATTTAGTTTTATATTCACATTAAAAATAAATAATTAAATTAAAATTAAACAAATATTTAAGGCGGGCTCCCATACAACAAACGTGATGTACGGAACCCTTCGTGCGCAAGTCCGACTCGCACTTGACTGTTTTTTTTTTCATTCATATAATATTACAATGTATTAGAAACTGCTGTAGGTTTTAGTTTTCTGGCAACAGGCGTTTACCTACTTCAAAGAATTTACTTATTCGATCGGTGTTAATTTATCCAACATAGCATGACCAACAATATTTCAGCTTGATGAAATTTTGGATCATTATTAGCTTTATGTTTAATTATTCAAAGTTTAACAGGGTTATGTTTAAATATAAATTATACTGCTAATATTGAAATAGCATTTTATAGAGTAAATTATATTTGCAGAAATATAAATTATGGTTGATTAATTCGAACAGTTCACGCTAATGGAGCTTCCTTTTTTGTATTTGTATTTATTTACTTATTGGATGAGGAATTATATTTAATATCAACATCATCATTTCAGCCGAAAGACGTCCACTGTTGGACATAGGCCTCCCCAAAAGGGGGGTGGTTGCCATAATCGCCACGCTTGGCAGGCGGGTTGGCGATCCCAGTATGATGTTAACATGCATAGAAAACCGTGCTGCCCATTCTGCCAAGTCCCTTAGTCGCCTTTTATGATAGCGACAGGAAGACATAAGTGGTGCTTTTCTTTAGGTCCGGCATAATACAGACTATGTTTAATATAATTATATTCTAATAAATGCAACACTGATAAACGAATTTTACTGGTTGGTGTATTTTTTTTTACTTTTAATCAATTAATAGGTAACCGTCGCCGTCGTGCACAATTTTCTTTCGATCATCATCTTATTCATAATTGTAGGCAAAGTATTAGACTTTAACATTTTGAATAGTGATTTTCTGTTATAAACTGCAAAGTAAACTTAAACCCATCAAGTGGCTTTAAAACACTTTTCATCATTTTATAACTTGGACCAGTCTTCTGTTTTGAGCATATGATTAACTTTGACGCACAAACATGTTATTGGTACACGTAATCTTAAAGAATGACACATAATAATACGAAACGTTATTAAAACTTAAGCAACTGAATAATCTTATATTGTGGCAGTCTGGTTCTTTAAAACATGCGTACTAACATAAAATGATGGTTATTCTGGTAGGAGTCTTCATTTCTATTTGTCTCAATTCTAATTAATGCAAAAAGCATTCAAGTACAAAACCGTCGAGTCAAATTCATATTCAATAAACAACAATTGCAAAAATAGGGAATTTAATTCAAGGACTAAGTTGGATCCCGAGAGCAGTGAAGGTTTCTAGATTAGAATCCTGAGCGGAGCGAGGGATAAAAGGACCGAGATGATTTTTTTTCACGATTTTTGTACTCTTTTTAACTTTGACTGCGAGAAAATAAATAGTAGTATAGTATTTATATTTATCACATTTTAAGAGACTGCGACCACGACAGAAGACAAGCGTGGCACCAAGTCTACTGGCTCACATGATACGCTCAAGCCTGGCGACACCAGGTCACGCCGCTACGTAAATAGGTATAGAGTTGTCGCCGTCCTGGAACCAGAAGAGTTTCGACTAGCAGCAAAGCTATCACATACAGTCCACTCGCTGCACATTCTGGTCCTTCGAGCCGGATAATATAATCGGTAATAATTATGAGAACAAAGTATTAAATATAAACATTAAAAATGTATAGTGAAGTTAGAACAGTTTTCGAAAATAACATAAAACAACCACAATAATAGATAGAAAAGAACCTAACTAAAATTGGCGGGATATTTTTTGTATTTTATTTAATGATATTTAGAATAAAATTAAATATAAAAAATATAAATCTACGGAATAGCTCCATTAAGCCAGCCAGTAGATACTTTCAGCACGTTTTATTTATTTTTTCTACATCATTCGTATAGTTCGTGCTTGTTCACGTTTTAATCACTCAGTGACTAATCACTGAGTGATTAAAACATTTTGAATTTCTCTCATTTAGATGTGAGTTTTATTCACTGTTATCCATCAATCAAATGCACTTTTTAGAGTATGTATTAATGGTAAAAAATATTTTCAAATCAAAGAAAAATCGTTTATTTCAAATAGGCACATACAAGGCACTTTTTAAAATCGGCACTTATACAACGTCAGAAGTAGGTACACTGTTTCAATTGAATTTGCCCCATGGAGAAGAGCCGGCAAGAAACTCTACGGTTACTATTTAAAAAATAATTGGCTTTTACATTGTTATCAAATAACAGAGCGAGTAGGTATAAGAGGAAAGTGTGTCATTCAGATTTGATAACCATAATCAATCTGCCCGCCTTTTCCCAACTAAGTTGGGGTCAGCTTCCAGTCTAACCAGATGCAGCATTTTAAATGGAGCGACTGCATCTGACCTCCACAATCCAGTTACTGGGTAACACGGTATCCCTTGGTAAGACTGGTGGTCAGACTTTGGAGCTTTAGGTACCCGTAATGACTGTCAAAGATCTACGAACGACAGCCGAGACAACGGCATTGGGTGTCGATATGTAATAGATGGTCACCCATCCACGAACTGACCGCAGCAAGCGTAGCTTGACCTTTTATGGACCCGTGCGGTTATTATTATTTAGCTACGATCCCTTACCATAATATGGGGCTATAATACATAAAAATTTAAGAAATATGAAATGAAATGGATACAAAAATGTACTTAAGTACATATTTTCAAAATTAGTTTTCTCAAACATGCTTCGAAACTCGAGCATTATTTTGACATCCTTCTTCGAGATAAATCGAAATTGCTGTACTGGCCAAATACATGCGGGCAGCGGCCACCAAAATTTGTATGAAAATCCATATGCGTCGTGTTTTAGCGGCCAAATAAATTACATAGTAAACTCATATCTATCGTTTAATTTAAATATGGAACGATCTTTTACTCTTTAAGGAGGTAACTTTTTTTCTTTTTTTTTTTCCTTCTGGCTTCGCACGGTTTGTGCATTTAGCCAATGTCACGTTTTAGTTCTTGTATAGTATTGATGAAATGAATTTTAAATGCATGATGATGATATCCCCGCCCACTCCCCTTGAGTTTCAGTAAAGATGTGGCACTTTACTGAGACCTCACGCGGACTTCTTGAGAGAACTTGAAGCGAAGTTGCACTGTTTTGTTTCATTTGCCTACACTAATGCACGTTCACAAACACTTAATGGTTAATAATCCACCATTATTACACATTAATATTCGGCTAAACACAAATTTTGGAAAATTAAACAAACTGCTGAACATGACGCTTCTCTTTCCCGCCAAGAAGTCCTGTCCAAGGAGGTAACTTATCAAAGGTTTTATTTAAATTTCAAACTGGTTTGCAAATAGAAAGATGTTTATTGAAAAAAAAAACAAATAAACATATTGGCGCGTGAAAAATTATCGTTGTTCGCAGTTGTTCGTCAATGAATCTGGAATTTATAAATAATTTACTTAGTTTGAATTTCCGCGCATTATTTGAGAAAAGCACTATACAAGCCTTGGCTACAACTAGGCATTGATGGATGAACGTGTAAATGTGGGCCGAGGCGAAGGCAAGGCACACATACGTGAGTCACGTGCCTCTTTTGCTAGCTACTGCAGTAATGTACTATAACCACATCTTTATTGTTTCTCAGGCTACTACCATCACAAAGCCCAGATCCTTTAACATCCAGTTCGTAACCAAAACCTAAAATTGACGAACACAAAATTAAAACGTCCGCTAATCTGTCAAGTCGCAGCAAATCCTTAACAGCTAATTCTCTGGCGACTGTTAAAGCTAGTTTCGTTGAAACAATTACCCTGAGACCACAAAATAGATAGAAACAGAAAGCCAGCTTTAAATAACAAGTGAAAATAGGCACATGCATATTCATATTCATATATTTATTTGCATTCCATAATGTTTAAAGTTGTTACAATGGCTTAAAGCTAAAGGTGCTATTACGGAACCTGTAGTGCACAGCAAAAAGTATAATAAAATTAATTCTTGAAATAAAAATAAAATTAGGAAACATTTAAAATTTTTTAAATAGATTATTAACATTAATTAAGTAAATATAACATTTATTTTATTCAGTTCAGTTATAGGTTGTGGTACACAATAATTATTTCATATGGTAGAAAAAGACAGATGTGTACGGTCGAAAAAGCTATTTGGAATAAAAATCAAATCATATCATTTATTTCAGATAAATATCCATAGTAAAATTTTTCATGTCATACTACAAAATAAAATAAAATCGCAAACTTATAGAATTAAAATCATAATTAAAAACAAAATTAAAATCAAAATTAAGATCATAAAGTGAAGAAACGAGCGAGCGAGTGGTCTTTCTGTATTAAGATACAGGGAGCTAACTTGCCACTAATTCTAAACAATGATGTTACTCGTAGTGTGCTAAACAGTCAATTCTTTTGAGTAGTTAAATTGAATATGCCATAAGTTTTTAAAGTTAATAGGTATAAAATAAAAGCTGGCACTGCTTAATCAGCCGAGAGCCAGCAGAGAGGGAGGTAGTGGACCGTAATCTACCACGCGGGCCCAGCTCGTAGATGTCACATGTCTTCAAATTTTTGGTTCTAGGACATGCCGGTTTCCTCACGATATTTTCCTTCACCGTTTTAAGAGCAGTGGTAATGAAAATAATTCACACAAAATAAAGCTTCTCGTCTAGGTTTGAACCTATGACCAACAATTGGTAAGTCGTGGCCTTTATATGAAACACCACTGCTCTCCCTCCTCTCTGCTGGCACTGTATTGTAAAAATAAATATTTTTACCTGTATATGTACCAACTAACGAGCCTGATATGGAAGAACATCGTAAGCGACATAATGTAGGTATTTCACTTTTTCTAAAAATCATCATTATTTCAGCCGAAAGACGTCCACTGCTGGACATAGGCCTCCCCTAAAGGGGGGGGGGGTTGCCATAATCACCACGCTTGGCAGTTGGGTTAGCGATAGCAGTATGGTGTTAAAATGCATAGATAACGCTGCTGCCCATTTTCTAGTAAGTCCCTTAGTCGCCTTTTACGACACCCACGGGAAGAAATGGGATGGTGCTATTCTTTACGTCCGGCACCAAACGGAACATCATTCTAAAAATAATAAAATAAAATAATCAATAAAATACCTCTCCTGTAAATTTTAATTTAGGTCCCTTACGATGTTCTTCCTTATCAGGCTCGAAATATTGTTAGACGTAGTAGAACTATCTCAAACTGTCTTGCTCACGAATGCCAGTCGCGAGTGCGCTTGTACTCGCTGTGCATGAAGCGTGACTAAGTCCCGTATTACAGAACGTCACTCAATACTCACACACAGTCTCAATACTTACTGACAGTCGGGCTGGTTCACAAATTCAAGGTCGTCCAGCGCGCTATGGAGCGGGCTATGCTTGGAGTCTCTTTGAAGGATAAAAACAGGAATGAAATTATCCGGAAAAGAACCGGAGTTACCGACATAGCTTGAAGAGTAAGCAAACTGAAGTGGCAGTGGGCTGGCCATGTTTGTCGAAGTACCGATGGCCGATGGAGCAGACGAGTCCTGGAGTGGAGACCGCGTATCGGCAAGCGTAGTGTGGGACGCCCCCCAGCTAGATAGACCGACGACCTTAAGAAGATAGCTGGGTCAGACTGGATGCGGAAGGCGGAGGACAGGTTGTTCTGGCGCAGCCTGGGAGAGGCATATGTCCAGCAGTGGACTGCGATAGGCTGAGTTGATTGACGCAATACTCAAGCTTTACTTAAACTAGTTTCAACCAATCAAATGGCTTGAATCTAGTTCTGTAATACGTGCCTAAGTGTGCATGCGATTTCGCTCGTTGTATGAAGCCAACCTTCTGTCCCTATTTATTCCGTGCCGGGACGTTGTCGGAACAAGTTAGAGCTTTGATTAAACCGAGACCAGGGCTCGCACCTCGTCAGTACTTTGTAACTGACAGCCCGGAACATTGCTTAGGGTTGTTATGAAAAATTGTTTGTATAAAATTCTTATGCGTTTGGGGTTGATTAGATTTTTTATACGGTGAAGATTGCTTGTTGTTGGACGTGAAATATCACCATTTATTGTTTTAACGAGATATAATAGTATTGCAATTCTGGTAGTGTTGAATGAAGTCCCATATTATTTATGTGAGCCACTTGTATAAAACTGTTTATGTACGGTAATAAATTTCCAGAACTGTTTAGAGCGTTTACGACTTACGGCATTTCATACAAACTTTCAAGCCCTTGTTTTTCGAAATGACTGAACCGATTTTAATGAAACTTCATACGCATAAGAACGATACAAAGGTCTAAAACCTAGTTTGAAAAACAAGGGCTTGAAAGTTTGTATGAAACCACATACGTCGTAAACGCTCTTATTCCTGAACCTATTCGATTTCCGACTACCGAATTATATTCACTTTGTGAGGTCCTCGCAGTAAGACAGCTGTACGTACTACACACAGTGCTTAAGAAACACCACCTTTTGCTTTACGACCCTCAGTACCTTACTAAAAAGCGACGCTCTGACAGAATCTGTAAAACTGAGCTCTGCAGGTTTGCGTTGGTAGGTCGCCACTTCAACCACATTAGCTCTAGGCTTTATAATAATATAAATAGGAGAGTCAAAATCTACCCTTTAATAAGGAACTTACTGAGAAAAAAATTGACAGACTGGCTTAAATCTAGGTCCTATGATAAAACTGAGCAACTTTTAGTATCATAAATAAACCCTCATGCTAGCATCCTCTCATAATAGACTAATTGCACATCTTACTCACTCTCACACACTCACTCACACACACTCACATACACTCACAAACACTCTCGCCCTCACTTCCACTCTACATCATTACGTACAAACTTTTGAGTGAATTTGTCTTTTCTAATTGTTAATTTTATTATAAGACTTCCTAAAGCTGTGTCTGGAACAAATGTCTTCCATGTATGTTGTATGGGGCGTTGATAGCTGCGCCACAGTATTTTACTTTTGTAGCTATCTTCGTGTCTTTTGTTAAGTTATACCTAAAATTGTTCCTAATAAAAAATTTTTTTTTTTTTTTTTTATGCGATCAATATTGGTATCCAAAACTGATGACACTTACACAACGTGGCTGTTTAATAACAAAACTGACTCCAAATAAGAAAAACTTCGAAACATAATTCCCGAAACGGTCTAGCATTAAGATTTAAACCAAACCCCAAGTTCCAGCAGTTATAAAATGTGAAACTACCCCGCCCTAAATAATCTGTGAATTTCGACAGCCACTATAAATCCGGACCAAGGTACAGATCAAATTCAAGGTCCCTTAATTAAAGGTTTGACCCTCACTCCGTTCAGCTTTAATCTTCATACTAGTGCTAATAAACGCACATAGTTTCGACCGTTATGGAAAGCTTCAGTAAAATTGTGGACTGACCCCTTCAGTTATGACCAATAAAAATTCTACTGCCCAGACGGGTAATAGTAATGTGAATTGTTGGAGTTTCTAAAGTGCTTTGGGTTGATGAAATGCTGGATTGTATAAATGCTTATTCTTTGTTTGTGACTGGCACAAGACCGTCTGAGACTCTGGGAGCAGGCCTATGTCCAGCAGTCGTCAGACATTCTTCTCCTGAAATGATTCATGATAACGTCGTTCGAAGGTAGTTAAAAGAACCTTATTTCGTGCATATTGCACCTCATTTTAAACGTGCAGCCTGTGGGTAGATTACACTCAAAAGTTGTACAGCGCCCTTCGAATTCAATATAATAATGCGATCCGGGTATTGTTGGGGCTGTTCCGCTTCTGTAGCGCATCGGGGATGTTTGCTGAAGCTGGTGTCGATTGCTTCTACGCTACGATGCGAAAAAGATGCGCCTCCCTGGTGCGCCGGGTGCGGGCCAGCCCCAACATTATACTGCAGTGTGTCGCGAGCAGACTGGACTGCTTGTGTGTGAATCGCTGCTGCAAGCTTTCCACATCGGTGTTGAGCTTGTAGCAGGGATTCTCATAACTATGGGGCAGGTGTTTGGTTAAGTGTGAAGGTTTAGTTTACTAACATAGATAATAAGAAATATTGTTACTAACACATTTGAGTTTTGTTACTTGTTTATTAAATAAAAATTTAAAATAAATAACGGTAACAGTATGGTGTGGAATCCCGCGCTAGGTTTAGGAATATGATAAAAATCAGCCAGGAGTTTCTCTACCAGAAAAAAAAACAAACGAAATCTTTTATCATGCAAAGCTTATTATTCGTCCCGGATATGTCTAAAGTAAGAAATCAAACAGCAAAAGTATTTTTTGTCAAACGTACTTCAATCTGTGCAGTTGGTGACAATCTGCTAGAAAAATATTTCTCAAAATACGAGGTGTTGCACAAATATGGCCTTTAACAGGACAGTTTATCGACTGAACCTTGACTAACTTGGATCAGGAATAATTTAACATCTTGTGGTCTGATCGCGAGTTCAATCTTTGCTCAAATTTAAATTGTATTTTGAAGTCTGCATTCAGGGTAAGGGTCAGGTCCCACTAAACGGAAATATCTTCCAGCGCCCTGTTGCGGATATCCGCGAGCCCGCCCAAGTGTCCTCAGGGCCGCGCGAGCACACCCGAAGCAGGCGGTGCGCAAGTGGCACCGCCCGCGCCGCCACGACTCGGTGTTCCCGACAATTTTTTTTTAAATTCTTCCTCTGTCAATAGTGCAATAACAACCTTAACCTAGTCTATCATTTTCAACAAGCCCGCACGTCACGTCTCTGTTAACTACCAGTGCGAACTGAGCAATTCTAGAAAGTTTCAACGCATAGCCTCGAGCATCCTCGTACAGCCTTGAACATCCTCGAGTATTCTGTTGATCTTCTGCGGCACATCCACGTCTGACGTGCACTTTTGCCCTTGGATGTGAATGAGGGCCAGGAGGATTCCCAATCACGCACGAGGATATTTCCGCTTGGTGGAAACTGACCCTAAGGCTCAGCACAGACAGAACGGAGAGGATTTTATTAACGCACTTGAAAATAAAATTTAAAATTATTACAATAAAGTGCATAAGTGCTTGAACCTGACAAAAAATGCTCGCGCGTCCTCGAAGATACGCGGGAATCATACGCGATCCGTAAAGAAAATTCCCGAGACCGCGCGGGGATTATTCCTCTCTGTCTGCGCTAAGCCTAAGAAGTTTATTTATAAACTCTGCTTAAAGATAAGAGACGTTTATACATCAAAAATGTACGGTTAATCAGTCGCTAATCAATACTTAACTTATATAAATAAAGCAACGTTTATAAATAAAGGTGTAGAAAGAAGTCTTTTGTCATAAAAAGGTGATCCGTTCCGTTTTTTAGTTTTGAGGTTTTGAACCCCAAAAAAACATTATTCCGCTCTGGTGCTCATCAGTTTCCTATTTCATATAAAAAGTGTAGTTTGCATATTATCAGTATTCCTCTAACTTCCAAGATCAGTTGGAGGGGTAATACTCCAACTAAGTTAAAACTTTGTAATAGAAGTGGGTTCAAATCGATAGTGCAAAGACGTTTGAACTTCTGACCTATTGCTAACCAGACTGCCCTTTTAGACGTGGGACTACTACAGTTAAAGCCCACTCATTTATTTCCATATAAGTAATTAGCAAAAGAGATAATAAGTAAAATAGATCAATTCAATGTCTGTCCGATCTGAGGTTTGGCAGGAAATCTGAAAAAGAAATGACAAAATACACAGGAGGAGGCGGAAACCGTGAGGGTGAGGCAGGGTTCGCGCCCTCACGCCCTTAGTCGCCGCAGGAGACGCCCCGGGCGTCGGGAGTCGCAAGCTGATTTCCGGCCACCGTAGGCGCAGGCCTACGGACGGTGAGCGATGGGTAGCTCGCCGTCCGACAAGGACCAGGCCCGGGTCGACGGCGCGTTGTATTCCACGCGCGCCTCAAAGAGATGTCAGGTACAAAGTAGCCAAAAATATACTTGTACATAATTTTAAGACTATTTGGTTTTAAATTATGTTAGTAATATCAAGAAATATAAAATTATGAAAGAAGATGCCAAAAGTTGGACCTATTCAAAACCTTAAAAAATAAAGTTTTGACAATGTTGTCCATTGCTGACCTGCCCTGACATGAGTCAGGGCAGGTCAAAGACAATACACATTGCGAGTCGCGACACTGGAAAATTAATGACAGCAAACAAACATAACAAAACGAAAACTGCAAAGTGGAAATGATCTACTTTTGCTAACAAACAACAATTACAAGTAAGATAAGCCGTGTGTCGCATAGATTTGTGCAAAAACAGGTCGTTGCTCAGCAAAATGCTGTGACTTCGGACGAACTTATCGTCAACATAGCTGATTTTCAGTAACTATCTCTCAAGTGACATAATGACGCTGTGTGACTTAATAATTCAGGAAAATTTTGTAAAAAATAATTACAGACATAATTTATTGTGATTTGAAGTCAAACTGAACATAGTATGTAAAAATATATATATCTGTTCTTATTCTTATTCTGTTTATAATTATGCGTAACTTTTATAAATAAATAATACATAAATTAGAACTTTAACAAAATCATCATCATCATCAGCCCATAGCAGTCCACTGCTGGACATAAGCCTCTCCAATTGCACGCCATTCAGCTCGATTCTCGGCAACTCTCATTCAGCTGCCACCAGCCACCCTGCGAAGATCGTCGCTCCACCTAGCCTGAGGGCGTTCTACCTTACGTTTGCCGAATCGCGGTCTCCACTCAAGAAAACTTCTACCCCAACGGTCATCGGTTCTACGGCTAATATGGCCGGCCCATTGCCACTTCAGCTTGCTTATTCTGTGGGCTATGTCAACAACTTTGGTTCTCTGCCGGATCACCTCGTTCCGGATTCGATCCCTCAGAGAGACTCCAAGCATAAAAAAATATACCAAGTAATTAATCTACACATTGACGTTGTGTACAGTGTACTGTCTTACCTAGATAATGCAGCTTCGGCAAGATCGACAGCAAACACGCTCCAGATAACTGAGAACTACCATAATTCCTCTTGTGAGGATGACACAGACCGGACCTAAACAGGGAGAAATTATATAGAGGCCACGTGGACTGTTGGGAAACTATTTCCATTGCCCGTAGGCTGTAATCCTTGAGGTACAAGACAGCAGTTATTATTTTTAGTTTAACTTTACAATAGTGTGGATTGTTGTATCTGCATTCTTTAAAATATCCAGAAAATGCTTCTATGTTCTCAGGACTCTTATTGGTGGAGGAAGGTTATGTTTAACTCTCTGATCAAGAGAAGACCACACATTGTAACTCCCAATTTTTCATAAAGGATTATACCGATTTCCTGCTACGAGTATACTGAAATAACAGTTACGAAACCCACAAAATAAAATTTTCGATTATTGAAATCGATTGTCGTCCATTTCGCATAAAACCAACACTCTATTAGGTACTAACTGAGTGTCAACGTCTAAGATAATCCCAGTAAAACTCTCAGATTTAACCACAAAAAGTTTCGCCGTCAAACAACGAGGAACGCTTCCAGTCCGATGTTTAGTTTTCTTTAGCTTCCGTTCTTAGCAAACTCGTTTCAAAAGTTCCCCTGGAATCCTACTGTTGGCAATTTTACACATTTCACAGAGGCTCAATACGGTCCAATAAAGGCGGGAAAGAGAACAGCCGCTAGATTCAGGTGAGGTTTTAGTGGCAACTATTTTTAAAACGTTGTTTTTTTCCTATTGATGTTTTCTCTCTCGGTTTGATTTCAGACTTTCGGTGGTCTGTTAAAGATTTCGGACCGTAAAGAATACAATGATTAATCCTTCCATATTGAACTCATCGATTTCCTGTTTGTCTGTTAGAGCGCTTAACTTGAAAACTGCTTTCCGATTCAAAAGTGATTTTTGTTTTAATTCATGTGAGTGATTTATTTAAGCTACACTTTTCAAAAGTTCTCCTAGAATCCTATTGTTGACAATTTTACACATTTCACAGAGGCTCAATCAAAAATCAATCTGCCAAGACGGCACGCTTGGCGCAGTGGTTAAGCGATTGACTGCTGCGCTGCGTGTCGCAGGTTCGATTCCCGCACGGAACAAATATTTGTATGACCTACAAGTAGTTGTTCCGGGTCTGGCTGTTTGTGTATGTGAGTTTAAATGTTTGTAAACGCACCCACGATACAGGAGAAATTCCTAGTGTGGGGCAACGTTTTAAAAAAAAAGCTTTTTCCCAAATACGTGGGGTCAGCTTCCAGTCTACCGGATGCAGCTCAATACCAGTATTTTACATGGAGCGACTGCCTATCTGTCTTCCACAACCCAGTAACTGGATAATACGATACCCCTTGCTTTTTTTTTTCTTGGGTGTATAATTATCAAATACCTTCTCCCGCTCTGGGCGGAGCGGGAGGGCGTGTCAGACTTTTACTGACTAAAACCCACCCGTGTTCCTTTAGTTGCCTGTGTGCCAGGGCCACGATATCCCTTTCGGACAAACTCGCAACCCTGGCAGGTATTGGCCCCAACAGACTCCATCAGTTGGTGCTTACATCTCTTTGAGGCACGCGTGGAACACAACGCGCCGTCGACCCGGGCCTGGTGCTTATCGGACGGCGAGCTACCCATCGCTCACCGTCCGCAAGCCTCCCGACGGCGACACCCGGGGCGTCTCCTGGCGGCGACTAGGGGCGTGAGCGTTATAACTACAACTTTTAATGTATAGGTACGTTTAAAGCTTCTACATACTGGCGCGACACGCGACACGACACTAAGGCCCCGCGTATCGCGTGACGAGCGGTGCCTTTGTGTCGCGTCGCGAGTCACGCCGGTATGTAGAAGCCTTTAAAACGTCGAACGGCGCTTCCTATTTTATTTATCGTTTGCGTTAATATGATGTCACTTCTCAGGGACCCGTTTGTGTCAGTTGGCAAAATATGTAAGTATATTATGTTTACTATAAATTAACAAATCAAAATGTAAAATATAAAACTTTGTAGTAAAATAAGATCAAAGTTTTGTTAAATAATAGCAATAATAAATATTATTAAAACATTTAATTTTTATTGATTTTTAAAAACTTTGTAAATATAACTAAATAAAACAAAATATGATTGAACCTCCAATCATAAGCACGGTAAGTCTATTTGGACGATGAATAACTTTTCGTAAATGTCAACCGTAATTATTGCTAGTCGTTGTCCGCTACAATAAAAGTTTACCCATCCGGTGTGCTTTAAGCGTTTTATTGAAAAAAAAAACAATATTAAAAACAGACTTTAAAAAAATTACTTACTTAGAACTTATTTATTCACTAAAACAATACATTAATTAAAATAAAATGTTTTTGCAAAATAGAAAAACCAACTTGGGTCTATCTCGGATTTGAACGCAAGTGTTTTTTGGAGGCGTAAACACTTATCGGAGCTGTGTGGACTTACTCACATAAATAAAATCCTTAAATTCATTAAAATGTAATATAATAAATTACCATCATTAATATGATTAATAAAATTAAAATATACGGCATATATAAGGCAGCGTATAGGTACGTAGCATCTACATAACGTAAACTTACTTTTCAGGCGAAGGTTCTTAAGATCTAAAATATAATATAATATATTTTAGGTAAAAATTATCACAGGCTGCTACTTTTTCTAATGAAATGCAATGATGTTTATTTCTGTGAGTAGATCTTATAAGATATTACACGTAAATTTGTTCATGAATATTTTAAAAGTAGATGGCGCATTCCTTCATTTCCTGGTTGGCTGATCTCTGAGAAGAAATGCCGAAACAACCTCAGAGGTTATGGTCTTAAAGTCCAAACTAAAGTACATACATCTTTTATGGGGTACTGTGTTAAATGTTACAACAAAATACCTTGTGATATATTGCAACTAAATGAAAGAAAATTTAAAACTCATATTAAAAGAACACTTTGTAAACAAGCATATTACAAATTAGAGGATTATATACAAGATAAGAATGCTTGGAAACATGCTGGTCCTGCTCCATAGGACAATCTAGAGTCTAGACAAAATCAAACAGGTTGCTATTTTAATTGTATAATTTATTATTTTTATGACATTTATTTTAAATTCTGTGATTACCTTAACTCACACTGATATTGTTGTTTTTTAGGAAATCGTACCTATATATTTTTTACAATTTTTGTAATATGTGAGCACCATGTATCTATCACATAATTAATTTATCTGTCATTGCTTCATTCTTAACTCTTTTTATTACCTATTAATTTTATTCTAGGTGCATCGTCTTCACATATAATTTATATAATTAATGTACCTATAAAAATATTGTACTAGATTTTAAAAGAGTACCGGTGGAGTTTCTTGCCCATTCTTCTCCATACGAAACTACCTTTTGGAAGGGGCGACTAGAATCAATTCTATTTTTTGTAAATATTGACGTTCAAAAGTGCCTTTTATGTGCCTATTTGAAATAAACAATTTGACTTTGACTTTGAAACATTTTCTATTTAATAATATTTACTACTTTTTTGCTGTTTTTATTTGATCCAGGTTTTAAAATATAACCTCGTAACTGCGACTATTGTATAATACGAGTATAATCGTTCGCGAGGGAGTGTTGTTGCGTAACTTCTGATATAAGAAGGAAGTCATAGTTACTGTGTCTTGCTTTTTATTATACCCAAGAGCGGAAGCAGTTTTCCTATTCGAGTTTACTTGATAATGTAACATAAGATCACGCCTGTAATCCC
The DNA here is from genome assembly GCA_948098905.1 of Tiliacea aurago. NCBI lineage: Eukaryota > Metazoa > Arthropoda > Insecta > Lepidoptera > Noctuidae > Tiliacea > Tiliacea aurago. The sequence continues at coordinate 3,108,513 of OX402579.1, read as the reverse complement.
CAAAGGGTTAGGCAGATCCGTACATGCACATTTCGCCAGTTATGTTTAAAAAAAAATTGGTAATAAATAACTGATTATATGGAGCTATACTCCATTTGAAATAAGATTAGACATTTAAATAAACTTGTTTACAGTCGATTCAACCGATTTTGACTTCTATTCCGCAAGCATAAGGATGGCATTAAAACCAAAAACGTGGTTACAATACCAACTATTTATTACAGCTGCCATTTGTCATGCCATCAACGCAATAGAAGTCAAAATCGGTTGAACGGACTGTAAAAGAGGTTTATTTAAATGTCTAATCTTATTTCAAATGGAGTATAGGTAGAAGAAATATTTAGTTGCACAAAAAATTATGAAGTCATGGAAACAATTTTTTTATGAAATTCTCATTTTGAAAACCATAATCCTCTGGTATAGTCATCGTATTGGCTTCACCAGTTTTGACAATAATTCCCAGTAAATTAAAACTTCACTTAGGTTGAATCTATCTGTCACAAATACAGATAGACCTTGCCGTTTTAGGACGTGCAAGAGACATCAACCTTAGGACGGTTAAGCCTTTACAAGGTCGACTATACAATGGTAGGTTTTGCCAAGATTTCGTTATCCAACATGCTCATTGGTGTAGTTGGTTAGAATGGTTCCTATATGAAGATATTTTATAATCAACAACGTGTTTGGAACGAGCACTCAATACTATCGAAAACTTCCTATTAACGTATTCACTAAACCACCATTTCTAGGACCCTACCGTGTGCCAGGAATTGTCACGCATCTTCATGAGCAGCTTTCGAGGTTCATTCAAAATTCATAACATAATCCTTCACCGTTTCTCTGCTCTTCCAAGAAATCCCTATATACGGCATGTATCAGAAATATGTGGTCATATTCAACGGATCATCATCTTCTTTATCATTTCAGCCGAAAGACGTCCACTGCTGGACTTAGGCCTCTCCCAAACACTGCCGTTTCGACCGTTTCTGTGCTTCCCGCATCCAGCGGATGCCTGCGGCCTTCACAAGGTCATCGGTCCACTTTGTAGGAGGGCTTTCAACACTACGTCTTCCGGTACGCGGTCGCCACTCCAAAAACTTTCGGCCCCATCGGCCATCCGGGCTCACTGCCCCTTAATTTTGGCAATTCTTTGGGCTATGTCGGTTACCTTGGTTCGCCTGCGGATCTCTTAATTTCTAGTAACAAAATACTTACAAACTATGTTAGTAAAACATTAACACAGAAACAATTCGTGACATCACTGCTGCAAGGTGACAGGCCCCACCAATACCTTGCAGCAGTGACTCACGTACGCACAATATAGCCCTCTCCATTGCCCTTTGGGTGACTTTTAGCCTTCTAATAAGGCTCATTGTGAGCGACTACTTTTCAGTGCTGTAATAGGTCGTCACTGGCAAAACGCACGGGTCAAAGACTTTCGTCTTGAGACACTGCGGTATGAGGAACGAGAACCAGGCCTGGATCAACGGCACGTTGTGTTCCACACGTGCCTCGAAGAGATGTCAGCACGAATTGACGGGGTCCGTTAGGGCCAATGCCTGCCAGGGTTGCGAGTTTGTCCGAAAGGGATATCGTGGCCCTGGTACACAGGCAACGGAAGGAACACGGGTGGGTTTTAGTCAGTAAAAGTCTGACACGCCCTCCCGCTCAGCCCTGAGCGGGAGAAGTCATTTGATAATTTCCCACCCAAAAAAAAGGGAAACTCCAAGCATAGCCTGCTCTATTGCCCTTTGGGTGACTTTTATCCTTCTAATAAGGCCATTGTGAGCGACCACCAGCATCATAACCGTGAAAACATTTTCAACTGTCCCTTAGAAAACTTCGTGCTGAATAGATCCAAATGTATGAGACAGTGATAGTTTTTTCGAGATTCCTTGTTATGCTTACTTGTTGGTCCAATGGAGAAAGTTGTTTAGTTTAATGGTTTGTTCCACATCCTTAACATAAATCAAAAATATTTTTATTTCTTAAAAGCCTACATGGGCACTTATGAAACGTCAGAAGCTAGGTGCACGGTTCCAATTCCTACGGAGAAGACCCGACAAGAAACTCCACGGTTACTCTTTTAAAAAAAATTGGCTTTTACAAAGTTTTCAAATTACAGTGTTAATAGGTATGAGAGGACAGCGAAGGCCCGTAAAAAGTACCAGGTACTTAACAAAATGGAAAATGGTCTACAGATCTAGTCTATTAAGCCTACAACGGCCTCACATTAACAAAAAAAAACAATATAAAATATGATTAAAATAATAAAAGTTAGAACCTTGTTGAAATTAAAATTGCAGGTATATTAATGTCAAATAAGAAAAACATTATGTCAGTGAAGTTTGTAAAAAAAAAGTCCATTAAGCCTACAACGTTCTCGCATTAACAAAACATTACAAAAAAAAAACCAGCCAAGTGCGAGTCGGACTCGCGCACGAAGGGTTCCGTACCATTATCTATAAAAATGGCAAAAAAGTCACGTTTTTTGTATGGGAGCCCCACTTAAATATTTATTTTATTTTAATTTAATTATTTATTTTAAAAGTGAATATACAGGGTGTTTGGTGCATCGTGTGCCAAATTGAAATGGTCGACTGAAGGAGTCATCCGCTAGCCTTTTAGACCCTTTAACACCCCTCATGCTCTGTGGATTTTTTTTATCGACTTTTTATTGTTTTCCAAAAAAAAGACCCAAATTTTACATTCAAATACAGATTTAAAAAAAAATATAAGGTGTACACTCTGAATTTTAATTTTATTTCGATGTGTATTGTTTAAGAATACTTTTAAATACAAAATTAGTGATATAAGTCACCTAGTTCTTTTTTAATTCACTCGCAAAGGTAAAACTTAAATTAAAGCTGTACATGTTACAGCTGTTTATAAGGCTACAAAAAAAAAAATCAAAAAAGACCGGGATCTTCCAACTCCCTCATTAATTCTCCAGTCTATCCTCTTTCTAATGATGTGCCACATGCCATAAAAGTATTTTAACAACTTTGTGAATTCGCTAGAATTGTGAATCGAGTCACCTAAGGCTAATATTCAAAATTATGATTTAAAAAAAAATCTCTTAAATGATACCTGTCGAACCTATAAATTTGCTATCTCATTCTTATGGTTAGGTAAATTCGTGTCTCATATCTGTATCTTTCATGGGATTTACTTGAAATAAAAAAACAAAATTGCATTTTTAACATTTATTTAATCATTGTTACAAATCTTGCTCAAATTGTTGGCCTCTGTTGCGAATGCAGGCCCGACACCTGTTTCGTATTTCAACAGTTGTTGTACGAAGTCGTATTTCCTCCTTAATAGTATTGAATGCCGCTTCTATGCGTTGGACTAATACCTCCCTAGTTGGAACCTCCGTGGCATATACCAACTCTTTGGCACGTCCCCAGACATAAAAGTCTAACGGAGTTAGATCTGGGGAACGTGGCGGCCATGGAATAGGGCCATCGCGTCCAATCCATGCATTGGGGAACACATTGTCGAGATATTCCCTCACAGTCAATCGCCAATGCGCGGGACAGCCGTCATTTTGAAATACAATGGGCACACGTTCATTAAATACGGGCACATCGGTCACTAATTCGGGCAGGTCATTTTGTAGGAATTCCAGGTAGTCTTCGCCATTGAGATTATCAGGCAGGTAATGCGGTCCAATTACCTGATTCCCAATCACTCCTGCCCAAACGTTTACACTAAACCTTCTTTGAGAAGATTTCTGTCTTTTAACACGTGGGTTTTGCGTTTTCGTTGTCCAGTGGTGCAAATTGTGTAAATTGAGGATCCCATCCTTGGTAAATTTGGATTCATCCGTCCACAGTATTCTTTTTAAAAAATCAGGATCATCCACATCCGTGTGTAAAAGAAACCGACAAAAAGCCACTCGTCTCTCAAAGTCGCCACCCTCAAGACCTGCAACAAACAAAAAACTCTTTTAAATTTCTCTTGGGCAATAAGTAATTGCACAAGAAAGGACCCGTTGTTCGTGCTAATAGATTCACTACCTGGAAGTGACGCCATACCATACCCATTACCTGCTAAACAAAGGCAAGGTCAAACAAAGCTTGCACGGTTTTAAAGTTAGTTTAAAATTACGTACCTTGCACCGGAGTGTAGTGGAATGGATGCTTTTTGTTTTGACGAAGTACTTTCCACACTTTCCATATTGAAATATTAAGATGTGATGCCACACTTCTAATGCTTCTTGTAGGGTCTTCCTCAAAAAGTGCCAGTATTCTCTCGTCTACTTCAACATTATGTCGCACAATATGGCCCCTTGGTTCATTAAAAGTAACACTGCCAGTCTCGCGTATGCGTCGGTATGTGTCTTGGAAGACTGCGGCCAGGTAATCGTCTACCAGGAAAGCGTTCCTGGTAAAGTCGTTGCGCTGCACGAGCGACGCCATTAGCGGCTCCGTAAGCCATCATGATGTCCGCATATTCTTCGTTAGAGAATGTCGCCATTGCAATAACAAAAAACTCAAAGTTTAACAATAACAACAAAAATTAAACAAATGTAACAAGAACCAGCAAAACGTAACGATAACAAAAAAATAAAAGAATCGCGGAGTATGGTGAACTAGCACACACGTTAGGTAGCAGAGGCAGTCATGTCTCGACTAAAAAAATGGTGGGTCGGGCGGCGCGATTTGTTCAAACCGATTTAAGGTATGCAAGAAAGAGATAGAAGATAGATTTTACTGTGAAAGAGTGAGAAAACAAATTTTACCTCTTTCTCAAGTAACAGTTCCGCAATAAATATTTTTTCATTAGAATTTGGAATGTAGTTTTATGTGACTTGATTCACAATTCTAGCGAATTCACAAAGTTGTTAAAATACTTTTATGGCATGTGGCACATCATTAGAAAGAGGATAGACTGGGGAATTAATGAGGGAGTTGGAAGATCCCGGTCGCTTTTGGTTTTTTTTTGTAGCCTTATAAATAGCTGTAACATGTACAGCTTTAATTTAAGTTTTACCTTTGCGAGTGAATTAAAAAAAAACTAGGTGACTAATATCACTAATTTTGTATTTAAAAGTATTCTTAAACAATACACATCGAAATAAAATTAAAATTCAGAGTCTACGCCTTATATTTTTTTTAAAATCTGTATTTAAATGTAAAATTTGGGTCTTTTTTTTGGAAAACAATAAAAAGTCGATAAAAAAAAATTCACAGAGCATGAGGGGTGTTAAGAGGTCTGAAAGGCTAGCGGATGACCCCTTCAGTCGACCATTTTAATTTGGCACACGATGCACCAAACACCCTGTATAACTAAATAGTCTGTGAATATTTCAAGCGTCTACCTGTTTCTGTTATCAATATCGAGCAAAAACGAGCAAAAATATCACGTTTGTTGTATGGGAGCCCCCTTAAATATTTATTTTATGCTGTTTTTTTGTATTTGTTGTTATAGCGGCAACAGAAATAATATATAATTTGTGAAAATTTCAACTGTCTAACTATCACGGTTCATGAGATACAGCCTGGTGACGGACGGACAGACACACAGACAGACAGACGGCGGAGCCTTAATAATGGGGTTCCTGTTTTACCCTTTGGGTACGGAAACCTAAAAAAACGATATAAAATATTATTAAAATAATAAAATTTAGAACCTTGTTTAAATTAAAATTGTAGGTATATAATATCACCAAACCTTTTTAAATCACGCTGTATATGGAACACCTTATAGGATTTCTGGTTTACAATGCCCCATACGGTGTACCATCTCCTATAGTTAAGCTTTATTATCCGATTTAGGAGCAAACGGGAGAGGTTGTGAATTATTATCAACAATTAGAAGGTAGAATAGTATTAGTTTAACCTCAAGCATATTGTATGGTTATGTAATCTAACATGAGTAGGTACTACGTGATAAGTGTCGTTGAATTAATTTAGGCTGAATGTTACTGTATTAATAATAATTGGTGAAGACATTTATAAATGTAGGGTAAAAAAATGTTGTTTTCAAAGATTTCAAAGGTGATATTTTCTGTTTTCGCAAACCAAAGAGAAAATCAAGTGACAACCTTTGTTTTGTAAACTTATAAAGGAACGCCTTCTTTCTACATTTAGGAAATCATTTCAAAACACTATAATTCGAATATTTTTGTAAATGTGTAATTCTAATTACCCTTGATTGTCGTGTTTTTACAAAAATATATTATAAACAAAAAACATTCTCCCACAAAATACTGTCAATAATTGCACTCTTTAAAACTTATTTATTCAAATGTACGTTAGTTATTTTATTTAGTCCCTAGTGTATATAGTTAGTTTTATAATAATTTACTATTGTTTATACCTAAGAAAGAAAGAAAAATATTTTATTTGGGACACGTACAAGAAATACAAAAAATCATTTAAAAGTAACAGTTATAGTAAACAAAAAAAAACAATCAAGACTTGTGCGATACCAAAAAGACGCCTATCTCAGCTTATGCTTTATTTTTACTGAGAAAGAATTTTGTACAGGTATTGTGTAGTATTTTTGTATTTATAAGTATTGTGTAGTATTTTTGTTAAGAATTTTGTTCAATGTATTTTATAATTGCCTTTATCATTTTAGCATCAAACTTAACTTTTGCATGCCTATTGCTAAAATATGGCTGAAACTATTTATTAATCAATTTATCATCATGTACTGTACCCATATTTGCAGAATAAACTTACTTACTTATTTACAAAAATCAATTACCATAAAAGTTTTTCAAATCGTCATGGTTTCAAAAGACAGCTCCCGCATTTCAATTGCACTATCACTAAATCCGCTACCTTACCCGTTCGGGTCGGAAAATCGGGAAGGTTCAGCCATTGGAACTCCGAAACTTTGTGCTAAAGGTGACATATGCACCTGAAGAGCACTAAGGAACTTATTGTGGTTCCATTTACTGATTGGAAACGTTTGCCCTGTCTTGCTGTTTTGTTACGAATCTCGGTGTATTTTGGTAGAGATGTTTGGTTGGAATTGAATTAAATATGGTTCGTCTTCTTGGGAAAAATTATGCTTTTCAATTTTGTCAAGAATATGGTTGGTTTTCTGATGAATGTATTTACTTTCCTTATGTTTTTCTGTTTGTTCATTACATGTTATTATTAATCTATACTAATCACTAACACTACAACTATGTGCGACTTTGTTTTATACTAATAAAACAAAGTCGCTTCCCGCTTCCTGTCTGTCCCTATGTATGCTTAGATCTTTAAAACTACGGAACGGATTTTGATGCGGTTTTCTTTAATAGATAGAGTGATTCAAGAGGAATGTTTATATGTTTAGAAAAAGCCAACCTGGCGAAGCCGCGGGCAGCAGCTAGTAATATTATAAAGAGGTAAAGTTTGTGAGGTTGTAGAGGGTCTCTGGATCTACTGAACCGATTTTGATAATTCTTTCACTAATGGGAAGCAGCAATATTGCCGAGTTTCATAGGATATGTTTCTGTTAAATCAAGATACTTCACGCGGACGAAGTCGTGGCAGAAGCTAGTCAAATATAAAATACGTAACTTACGTGCTTTTAATTCTTAAATACACTAGTATGTAATTTGGCACAGTATATAAATCTTTGTTGATCAAACTACGCGAAAAGAGCATTGAGCATGGGATTTGCTAGTCTAGCTCATTCTTCAAAATTTAAAGTCAGGGAAACTAATATCTAAGCCGATTGACTAACTTAAATTCTCCGTATATTCAAATTACAACTCTAATTGTTTGACAGTTGTATGAAACGGCTATAACACAGCAAATTAACGTAGGGTGTCAATTTGGGTAACAACTAATTTCCCTGACCGTATTTTACATTGATGTATTAAATAGGAAGATAAGAATAGGACACTTTCTAACATCACGTAAATATTCAATGGACCCTATGTCTTGCGTCATATGCTCGACAACCGAAATAGAGAGACATATTACGCGGGCTATAGCGGGAACGAGATAGCAATAATTGTCACTGTTACGTACCCATAACAACTCGCAAACAAACTACGATTTGGGTATTCCCCGCAAACCGAGAGTAATGTAGGTCGATTGTGTCCTTTCCCCTAATTTATGCGGTCCACATCGAGGAGCGCGTACCATATCTTCCTATTTAATACATCAGTGGTATTTTATTATAGAATGTAACCAGCTAAAGAAGCAATAACACCTATAAAATATCAACTGTAATCTAAAAAACAAATACAATAAAACAAGAAATAAATAACAATCTAAGGCGTCTAGGCCAACTATAACCTACATTCCTGAACTACTTTCATTTTCTTTCACAATCACCGTTGGCTTGAACTTCTAACAATGTCCTCTGGTAATTTCCGCCCGTTTTGTGGGGCCGTGCCGTTTGTTCTTTGCTTTAGACCTTTGTTTTAACAAGTTCCATTGTATTTGTTTTCCTGGTTTCCATTAGTATTGAGAAAGATTCTGTTGATAAAACTGGCTCAGTAGTTAGTGAGTGATGTTTGTATGTTGACAGTTATTTTTCACGCTAGGTTTGGCCGTGATTTTGTTCATTTCCCAATAGAACCTTAGAAGTTGAGTTTGGAGAAATCCTTTCTTATGCTATGTTGATAAGATTGAATTGTGAAAGAATTGTGGTGATAAGTCCCCTCTTTGAGGAGTGGCTAGAGAGGCGCCATGGCGTCCTCACCTTCCGCCTGAAGCAAGTCCTCACTGGACATGGTTGTTTCGGAAGGTTGCTCAAACTCAACTCAAAGCATTTACTTCAAATAAACCAATTATAGGCACTTTTGAATTGTCAAGGGGTCGGTCAGTCAGAGAGATGAAGCTAGTTTCCCATTCCAAAGCTTAGTAGGTACCTATAGAGAAGAACGGGCAAGAAACTCCACGGACACTCTTTTAAATTAACATATGGTTACAAAATATTGGTTAAATCATTCGTGTTGAAATTAAACATGTGAGAGCGATGCAAAACGTCAAAAGCGTCCGTAACAAAAAGAAAAAAAAAAACAATTCAAAAATTAAATTAAAATAAGCCAAGGCCGCTAAGAGATGACCAGTCCCTACTGATGGCGCCCGTTCACGAACATGACTGTTGCTGTTCAGGATAAAGCGAAAAAAAACGCCCGGGTGTCACCACTGTGTGGATCGCCCGGAGGACACGGTGGAGCATACGGTGGAGGTCTTCTCGTCAGCTTGGGCGGAGCACCACCGTGTCCTCACGGAGGCGATCGGTGACGGCGATCTCTCGCGTCCGGCCCTGGTTCAGGCCATGGTTCGGAGCGAGAGTGCATAGGAGGCCGTCACCTCCTTCTGCGAAGCAGTAATGCTTGCGAAGGAGGAGGCAGAACGCGTGAGGGAGAGGCTAGGTTCGCGCCCTCGCGCCCCTAGTCGCCGCAAGAGACGCCCCGGACGTCGGGAGTCGCAAGCCGATTTCTGACCACCGTAGGCGCGAGCTTGCGGATGGTGAGCTATGGGTTGCTCACCATCCGATAAGGACCAGGCCCGGGTCGACGGTGCGTTGTGTTCCACGCGCGCCTCAAAGAGATGTCAGCACTAACTGACGGGTTCCGTTAGGACCAACGCCTGCCAGGGTTGCGAGTTTGTCTGAAAAGGATATGGTGGTCCTAGCACATAGGCAACGGAAGGAACACGGGTGGGTTTTAGTCAGTAAAAGTCTGACACGCCCTTCCGCTCCGCCCAGAGCAAGAGAAGTGATTTGATAATTTCCCACCCTAAAAAAAAGGCTGTGCGCAAACTGATTTGGGAACTATATATATAATTCGAGACATCCCCAATTGGTTGGTCGACTCTACGTGACCAGAACGCTGACCTATTTTTGAAGTAAAACTTATTTACGCACGCTTGACTTGGGAAGTAAGCTGGTGAATGCGTGACGAAAGCGTTACGGAAACTGATCGGGCGAGGCGAACGGAAGTTGTTTAAATTTTAAACATGGAACACACAGTGTAACGTGTTAATACGAGTAGGTTTTTTTTTAAATTCACACTGGCTGTTTATACACTTCTCTGTTTTATTTCAGTCGTGTGGTCTAAAGAACACTCGGTATTTTCCAAAATAATAGCATTGCAAGGCAACGTGGCAATGCCAGTCTTTTGGGCACTTTTTGGAAGTCGGATGTTTAATTTTGCCTTTTTTTTTGATATACAAAGCTGACTTTTTTTGGCTTACAAAATCTTTTTTGCTGACGCTGTTCTTAAAAGCCTCGAAATATTTACGGTGGCCATAATATATTATGACTACAATTTACTGTTAAAACCCTCATAATAAAACACATTAAAACAGGTTTAAACTATGTATATCCTCCATCTTTATCTTACCTTGCAAATTACTGAAACAAAATAGAAACAGACAAAAGCCCTTAATTTATTAGAGGCATTATTTATCCTAGTAGTGGAGACGGAAGGAAATTATTTTATTACAGCATTGTACGAGGTAGAATAATATCACTTGTATTCTTGAGAATAGAATAAGGATTTGCAGAAGCTATGCAGAAGCTAATGGGGCGCAGCCTTGCGTTTGTGAAGTTGCATAATTGTAAAAGAAAAGAGTGAACTTACCTGCCCATATTTTTTACTAGAATTTAGGAAGAATCGTGTGGTAAAGTCAGGGAAATTTGTTGTTAGGTAAATTATCATACAATCACAATTGTTATTTTTTTACTGTTGTGATTGTATGAAATGGCCATAACACGGCAAATTGGCGTAATGTGTCAATTTGATAAACAATTAATTTCTCTGACTGTGCATACCTCAATACTCAATACTTTATTGCATTCAATAATGTGTACATAAACCAGTTGGTATGTTAAAACATCGAATCAGTTCTGGACCCTGTCGGGCACAGCAAACTTAATTTTAGGGTTCCGTACCAAAATGATAAAAAGGAACCCTTACGGTGAGACTAAGTCTGTCTGTCTGTCACACCTGGATATCTCAAGAACTACTATAGCTATCAACTTGAAATTTAGAATAGTTTTAGATGACGTTTGCCCAACTATTTTGCAAACAAGAAATAAATTTAAAAAAATATATTTTTTGCAAAAGGGACTGAAAGGGGGTCGTAAAAATTTTAAGTGGGGCTACTAGGGCGTGTGGGGTATCATATGAAAGAGCGCTGTTTGCACATCTCAAACATTTTTCATTTTTTTTAGGTAGCATTCTGACTTTTGATTAAAAATGTAAAAAAAAGTACCGTTCCCCCCCCCCGCCTTATCCCCGAAGTTTGCATAGACAAAAATCTGAAATTATTCTATATGATAGAAGTTTATGTAAAGATTACAGGAAAAATAAAACAATGTCTCTTAATAGCACAGTTTTTCAGAAATCATCAACATCATATATACGTACGGAACCCTCGGTGCGCGAGTCCGACTCGCTCTTGACCGGTTGTTTAATAATAGAGAGGATGAATGCGCTTTTTGCTAAGAACAAAATCTATATACATATAATAAATCTGTAGAAAAGTCATTTTTGTACATTGAAGAAATTGAAACAAAAAATAGCCAGCGTGTGAAAAGATAAGTAACAGAACCCATTACCATCATTTTTGAAATTTTTGTCTGTTTGTCTGTTTGTTTGTGCGCACATCACGTAAAATCTACGAATTCAATGCTGACAATGTTTATATACAACTTTAAAATTATACGCAACTTGAGGTTTAACTTAGTTTTTGTTTCATCGAAATCGGTTCACTCTATCAAAAGATATGATTAATTTAGTGAGTTCAAGAAGTAAAATATTACGTTACGCAATTCAGTATAGTACTTGCAACGACATCTTAAGACTAAAAATAGAACTAATGTTGATAGTTGAAATCCAAATCCGATAGATGGCGTTGTGCAAATGACGTCATTTTCTGAATCGCGGTGTTAAGATTTTCCGCGCGAGAATGACGTCCACCGTGTTTACTAGGCAAATTGGGTTTCTGTAGGTGTCTTAAAAGTTCTTGCGTGTGTCGTAAAAGTTCTTTGGTTGCTTGGTTTATCGATTTTCTAAATTGGTCGAAAAAAAAGTATTGGCTTATCTTATTGGTTTCGTTTGGTCAACTGTTCTTTGGTTGCTTGGTTTATCGATTTTCTAAATTGGTCGAAAAAAAAGTATTGGCTTATCTTATTGGTTTCGTTTGGTCAACTTTGGTCATTGGTTTGAAGTACGAAGTAAAGATTGTATTTTATTTACTTCGTAGTTTGAATCCAATAGTGCCAATCGTTATACAGTAAGTTAGTGTTGCCAATTCGTTGAGTCACGACTACGAACAGACGATACGTTGTCACACTAGACTGTTCGACGCACCGTTCTTTTAAGTTTGTAGGCTATTCAGTCATAAGTATTGTTGGTTTTGTTTATTGCTTTAATTTTCCTTGAAAATGCCTCAAAGAAAAAAAACTAACCTTTCGCTGCGTAGCCGGAATACGAAAAGGATGAGACTTTGTAGGTCTTAGGAATCGGAAGAAGATCGTGAAGCACGGTTATCTGCTAACCGAGAGCACATCGCTTTTTCACGTGAATCGGAAACGTTCACCGAAAGGGAGTCACGTTTAAGTTCACAAAGAACACGGACCGCGACTTTGCGGTCTCAAGAGAGTATCCAGGAACGCGAAGTCCGGCTGTCTGCTGATCGGGAGCGCCACTCTCTCTCACGTGAGTCAGAGACATTCACAGAAAGGGAGTCGCGCTTAAGTTCGCAAAGAACTCGGACCGCGACTTTGCGTTCTCAATAGAGTATCCAGGAACGCGAAGTTCGGCTGTCTGCTGATCGGGAGCGCCAGTCTCTCTCACGCGAGTCAGAGACTTTCACAGAAAGGGAGTCGCGCTTAAGTTCGCAAAGAACTCGGACCGCGACTTTGCGTTCTCAAGAGAGTATCCAGTAACGCGAAGTACGTCTGTCATCTGACCGAGAGCGACACGCTCTCTCGCGCGAGTCTGAATCTCTCTCCCAAAGAGAAGAACGATTACAAATAGCTAGACATAACTATGTAGGTGTACAAAGAAACAATGAAAGTTATCTTGCATCTGAAAGGGAAAGAATAGATGAACTAAGACGAGCAGAAACAGCAGAACAACGTCAATCTCGCCTAGAAATAGAACGAGCTCGATACCATATGAATAAAGAAACAAATAGCGGAGCTGATGAGTCTATGGAAAATGACGATGCAAATATTTTATTACCTTGGGACAATAGGGAAAATACAGGGTTCACATATTCGTCTAGAATTAATTATGCTGGCTTTACTTCCGTGGGTGACATGAGAGAAATTTGTAATTTTTGTCATGCTTTGAAATGGAGGAAAGAGACAGACGGAATGTGCTGCTCAAATGGAAAAATTTTTCTTCCAAATTTCCAAGATCCACCACACTTACTTAAAAGTCTCCTGAATGGAGATCATCCCCAGTCGAAACATTTTTTGGATAATATTCGTTTATATAACAGTGCTTTCCAAATGACTTCCTTTGGGGCAAAACAAATAACGGAAGGACCGTTCATGCCAACCTTCAAAGTACAAGGTCAAGTTTATCACCTTATTGGATCTTTGCTGCCAGAAAATGAACCCAAATTTCTTCAAATTCCAAATTCCCAGCTCAATGCTGAGCTTTTGGGTCAACTTCAAGAATTGCTGCATCACGTTAACCAGTACGTTCGTGAATTCAAAGCTACATTGGAGTCAATTCCACAAGGCAGCAATGATTTCAAAATTGTTATAAGTGCCGATAGACGTCCTGTGGGTGAACACCGTGGAAGACACAATGCACCCGTCGCAGATGAAGTTGCAGTTGTTTTAGTCGACCAGGAGTGTGAGAGACGTGATATCGTGTTGCGTACACGCGACGATCGCCTTCAACGCATTTTGGAAACCCACCGAGCTTACGACGCCCTGCAATATCCACTAATTTATTGTCATGGTGAAGATGGGTACAATTTTGAGCTGTACCAAGTGAACCCTACTACGAGAGTCACTAATTATCAAAAAAAAATATCTGCTCAACAATACTATTCCTACCTTTTACAAATAAGGCAAAACAGTTTCGTATATTTGCAACGATTTCGTGGTTTGTTCGGCCGATTTATTGTGGACATGTACGCAAAAATAGAAACTGAACGTTTAGTGTATATTCGCACTAACCAGCGACGGTTACGCGCTGAAGAGTACGTGCACTTGCGGGACGCCATGCAATCAGATAATAACGTCGAAGACTTGGGTCGATTGGTTATTTTGCCATCCAGTTTCACAGGCGGTCCGCGGTATATGCACGAACGAACGCAAGATGCTTTTTGTTACGTCCGTAAATACGGCCGGCCGGACCTTTTTATAACATTTACAACAAATCCAAAGTGGACGGAGATTTGCCAGGCACTTCTCACAGGACAGGCGTCATACGACAGACATGACATTATTGCTAAGATTTTTCATTTAAAACTCAAAGTCTTGATTAATATACTTACAAAGGAGAAAGTTTTCGGTTCAACTCTTTGTTTTATGTATAGCATCGAGTGGCAAAAGCGTGGTTTACCCCACGCGCACATTCTTCTGTGGCTGGAAGAAAAAATTCGTCCCGATGCTATAGACAGTGTCATAAGTGCAGAATTTCCGGACTATAATGCAGATCCGATTTTGCATGACATAGTAAAAACACATATAGTTCACGGGCCATGTGGCGTCTTAAACAGGGAATCACCGTGCATGAAAGATGGTCAATGCTCAAAAAAATACCCCGGAGCACTGAAAGAACTAACTATGGCTGGGGAAAATGGGTATCCGCAATACCGGCGAAGATCACCGTCACAAGGTGGTTTCACAGCTACTGTCAGATTCCGTGGACAAGAAACAATTCTAAATAATATTTGGGTGGTACCGTATTCTCCAGTTTTGTCAAAAGCTTTTCAAGCACACATTAATGTTGAAATTTGTAATAGCGTCGAATCTATAAAATATATATGTAAATATGTTAATAAAGGTAGTGATCAAGCCATGATAGCACTAAGAAATAACAACCAATTTTTACAAGGTATCAATCTGGCCGATACATAAGCTCTTCGGAGGCAGTTTGGCGCATTTTGAGTTTCCCTATTCATGAAAGGTATCCGCCAGTCATCCATCTTGACGTGCACCTGGAAGGCGGGCAGCGAGTTTACTTTCAGCCAGAAAATGTGGCAGAAAGAATGAACAACCCAAGACAAACCACCTTGCTCGAATTCTTTCGCCTTTGCGAAAGAGACAATTTCGCTAAGTCTCTGTTGTACAATGAAGTGCCACATTATTATACTTATAACAAGCAGCAAGGTGTTTTTAATCGCAGGAGACGTGGAACTGCTGTAGAAGGCGAGTCCGGCATTTTTAAAGAACACGTGATTGGAAGAGTATACACGGTGCACCCAAATAATGCAGAGTGTTATTATTTACGCCTTCTTCTTCACACAGTGCGAGGACCTACTTCTTTTGCTGAGCTCCGCAAAGTGGACGATATAGAATATCCCACATTTCAAGCTGCTTGCCGCGCACGGCATTTATTAGATGGCGATCAGCATTGGGATGATGCTTTAGCCGAAGCATGCGTCAGTGATAGTCCACATCGTTTGCGCCATTTATTTGCCATTTTGTTGACATTTTGTGGCCTATCGGACGCTGGGCAGTTGTGGCAAAAATATAAAGACGCGTTTGCCGAAGATTTTTTGAGACAGCAAAATATAAATAGTGAAACTTCTGACCAAGTACGTGAAAGCTGCCATAATAGGTCTTTGCTGGCTATACAAGATATAGTTACAAGTATAGGAAGGAACCCCCTCAGTCAATACGGCTTGCCGACACCGACAGTTGGTGGGGAACGAATTAATAGAGTATACATCTGAAATAAATTACAACCCCGAAGAGTTAGCAGAAATATTGCGAAATGGCTGTTCAAATTTGACGTCAGAACAACGTCAAATCTTTGATAGAGTATGCTGTAGTGTAGAACATTCATTAGGAGAAATGCTGTTTTTAGATGCACCTGGTGGAACAGGTACAACTTTCTTCACTACAGTTATCTTGGCTCAAATAAGGAGCCAAAACAAAATTGCCCTTGCCGTCGCTTCCTCAGGAATAGCTGCCACTTTATTACCAGGAGGAAAAACTGCACATACAACATTTAAAATACCAATCGACTTGGACCGCACAGAAAACGCTGTTTGCAACGTGTCTCGCAATAGTGATAAAGCAAGGGTTTTACGCGATTGCGCCCTTATCGTTTGGGACGAGTGTACGATGGCAAATCGTAAAGCTGTGGAAGCTGTAGATAGAACGTTGCGAGATATAAGACAAAATGACCGACCGATGGGAGGCTTAACGGTGCTATTCTGTGGAGACTTCAGGCAGACACTCCCTATAATACCCAGAGGAACGAGGGCCGATGAAATAGGTGCCTGTTTAAAGAGCTCTATTTTATGGCGAAGTGTCATATTCGAATTTGAGCTTTAATATGCGAGCATATTTGGGAGGTGACGCAAACGCGCAGGTTTTCTCAAATTTACTACTTCAAATTGGTAACGGCACATACCCGACTCAAGAAGGAGGTAAAGTAACTTTAGTCGAAAGCCTGTGTTCTTCTGTTGCCTCACAGCAGGAACTCATTTCCTCTGTATACGGAGATCCATCAGAGATCTCGAACCATGACGCTGCTTGGCTATGCCAACGAGCTATTTTGGCACCTCGCAACGACCAAGCAGCAGCAATAAATTCTCAAATATTGGTACATGTTTCTGGAGAAAGTAGGGAATATTTATATATTAACACGGTTTTGGAAGAAGGAGATGCCACCCACTATCCAGTAGAGTTTTTAGACTCTCTAAATACACCAGGTCTTCCAGCACACAAAATGTATTTAAAAGTCGGAGTACCAATCATTCTACTCAGAAATTGAAGCCCACCAAAACTATCCAATGGAACTCGGTTGAGAGTAACAAATCTCCAACAAAATGTCATCGAAGCCGAAATCTTAACAGGTTGCGGCTCCGGTGATGTTGTTTTCATTCCCAGGATACCCATAATCCCCAATAATTTTCCGTTTACTTTCAAGCGTGTGCAATTTCCTGTAAGCCTCTGTTACGCTATGACTATTAATAAAGCCCAAGGCCAGACGTTATCCGTTGCGGGTGTAGACCTTACTTTTGATTGTTTTTCACACGGCCAACTCTATGTTTCTCTATCACGTGTTAGCAACCCAAACAACCTTTTTTTATATGCTCCGGGTACCGCTAACATAGTATATAGAGAAGCATTAACGTAATCAACTATACCAAAGTCAGGACTCTTATCTAAATCATCAAAAAGGTGATATACTCTTATCTAAACGACGTTGTTTTGTTTTCGACAACCACGCGAACGAAGTCGCGGGCACATCTAGTAATAATAATAAAAATATTAAATACTCACCACCCATACCTAAATATACTATGGCTACAGCCAATAATATTCCGATCCCTCTGTTTTTCCGTCGTAAAAGGCAACCAAAGAAAGTGATAAGATTGGATCAAATGGAAATTGCTATCACTGATCTGCATGCTATTGCAAACTGTGGTGGGTACGTGGTGTACGCAGGTGTGTCCGTGGCATCACAGTGTGTCCTATCAGAATACCAGCGCTGCGGTATTTATTTTTTTAAATATCGTAGCATTATGCTGAGGTAAGAGCCTTTTTGGCATCGCACAAGTCTTGATTGTTTTTAGGGTTCCGTACCAAAATGGTAAAAAGGAACCCTTATGGTGAGACTAAGTCTGTCTGTCTGTCTTTCTGTCTGTCACACCTGGATATCTCAAGAACTAATAATGCTATCAACTTGAAATTTAGAATAGTTTTAGATGACGTTTGTCCAACTATTTTGCAAACAAGAAAGAAATTTAAAAAAATATATCTTTTTTGCAAAAGAGATTGAAAGGGGGTCTTAAAAATTTGAAGTGGGGCTACTAAAGCATGTGGGGTATCATATGAAAGAACGCTGTTTGCACATACTCAAACATTTTTTTTTAGGCAGCATAGTTTCCGACTTTTGATGAAAAATGTAAAAAAAATACCGTCCCTCCCCCTTAACTCCGAAGTTTGCATAGATAAAAATCTGAAATTATTCCATGTGATAGAAGTTTATGTAAAGATTACAGGAAAAATAAAACGATGTCTCTAAAAATCATCAACATCATATAAATTTGCATGTCCGAAATATTTTTCTTTCTTTCTTTCTCTACGTGTGACAATTAATTTTATTTTATTTTTTAGTTGTGTTTAAGTAGCAAGCAATCAACTAAATTTTAGATTCCAAAACAGTGGCAGTAGATTAAAACAATGGCAGTAGAATAAACCAGTGGCAGTAGAATAAAACCGCACTTTACCACGATTTCGTAAAGTGCAAAATTTTCTTTAAAACTCTACGCTTTACCTTGATATTCTACACGTAAGTCTTTCTGTTGAAGTGTTAAAATGTGAAATAACATAGCCAGTCGCCAAATCCCACTAAGCAAAACTCTTATTTCTCTGTGAGAAATAAACCAGAAACCGCAAACTGGAATTTCATGGAATACGAACTGAAAAGTATGCGACCGGTAGTATGAAACAAAATTTCTTACAAAATAAATTACGTTTAAAATTTTACATCTACTTAGAAAAGAAAATAACGAAATAGCAGCATGCAATCTAAAACTACAATAAAAATGTTGCCTACTCGTGTATACCTAGGCAACTTTTAGATACTTCGTATGCCATTATAATGGTAAAACATGTAGACCAATTTAATTTAAAACTCGACATCTTACATCATTACAAACTCCAATTTGTACTATGCGCTCATGTTTTTTACAAATAAAAAATGCGAAATTTGTGTGCAGTTAAATTATAAAAATGATCTTTGTGTGCAGGAGTGCAAGTATTTTTTTTTTTTTTTTGGGTGGGAAATTATCAAATAACTTCTCCCGCTCTGGGCGGAGCGGGAGGGCGTGTCAGACTTTTACTGACTAAAACCCACCCGTATTCCTTCATTTGCCTGTGTGCCAGGGCCACGATATCCCTTTCGGACAAACTCGCAACCCTGGCAAGCTTTGGCCCTAACGGACCCCGTCAGTTGCTGCTGACAACTCTTTGAGGCGCGAGTGGAATACAACGCGCCGTCGATCCGGGCCTGGTCCTTATCGGACGGTGAACTACCCATCGCTCACCGTCCGCAAGCCCGCGCCTACGGTGGCCGGAAATCGGCTTGCGACTCCCGACGCCCGGGGCGTCTCCTGCGGCGACTAGGGGCGCGAGGGCGCGAACCTTGCCTCTCCCTCACGCGTTCCGCGTCCTCCTTCGCAAGCATTACTGCTTCGCAGAAGGAGGTGACGGCCTCCCATGCACTCTCGCTCTGAACCATGGCCCGAACCAGGACCGGACGCGAGAGATCGCCGCCGCCGATCGCCCCGTGAGGACACGGCGGTGGTCCACCCAAGCCGGGCAAACCTCCACCGTATGCTCCACCGTGTCCTCCGGGCGATCCACACAGTGGTGACACCCGGGCGTTTCCTCCCGCTTTATCCTGAACAGGAACCTCCCGAAACAACCATGTCCGGTGAGGACCTGCGTCAGGCGGAAGGTGAGGACGCCGTGGCGCCTCTCTAGCCACTCCTCAATGACGGGACTTATCGCCACAAATGTGGCGTGCCCAGCGCTGGGTTGCGACAATCGCACTCTCCATGCCGCCATGAGATCCCGCCGGAGCTCTGTCCGCTATGCCGTGATTTCTCGCGGCAGCGGAGTTTCACCCCTACGTTTCGCCTCCTCGCGCCACTCCCAGATTTGCGCAAGGACTTTTGCCTCCAGATCCCATGGCGGTAGTCCGGCAAGGAGGCCCGCCGCCTCACGGGAGACCGTGCGGTAACCCCGTACCAGCCTGATGGCCATGACCCTTTGGGACGCGTTCAATTGGCGGGCTGGTCGCAGCCTTAAGGAACGCGCCCACACCGGTGCCCCGTAAAGGGCCATGGACCGCACGATCCCCGCATAGAGCCTCCGGCAGGAGGCGTTTGGACCCCCTAGATTGGGTAGGAGCCGCTTTAAGGCAGCCCCGGCCCGCTCCAGTCTTGGAGCCATACGTCGAAAATGCTCCACGAAGTTCCAACGGCTGTCGAGGACGAGTCCCAGGTACTTCATCGTCGACTCGACACCAATGTGAACCCCTCCTGCCGTTATCTGGGAACCCGACAGTGGCGCATTCCGAGGACCATAAAAACACATGGCCTCAGACTTGTGCAAAGCCACCTCGAGTCCCAATTGCCGGATCCTGTTGACGATTGTCGCAACCCCACGTGCCGCCAGTTCGGCCGCCGCCTGATGCGACCTCCCCTGCGCCAGGACCAGCGTGTCGTCAGCGTAGCAGACTACGCTGACACCGTTAGGGAGGTCAGCACGCAGCACCCAGTCGTAGCCGATGTCCCACAGATGCCGCCCCAGGACCGATCCCTGTGGGACACCGCACGACATCTCTCGCCGGTTCCACTCTCCGTGGTGACCGGGGTAGATGACGGCCCTGTCCGTCAAATAGGCCTCGACCACTCGACAGAGGTAGGTCGGCATCCGGTGATACCGGAGTGCCTCCCTAATGCAACTCCAGGGCAGGGTATTGAAAGCATTGGCGATGTCAAGTGACACCGCCAAGACGACCCCACCCCGGGCAATAGCATCCCCCGTCGTGAGGGCTCGAACGCGCATGATGGCATCCACCGTAGAGCGCCCCTTGCGGAAACCAAACTGGCTGTCCGCCAAATCCGGTCCCACCCGCACCAGCCGCCCGACAAGGCGGTCTGCAATAACTCTTTCAAAGAGCTTGCCCACCTCGTCGAGCAGCACGATGGGCCGGTAAGCGGACGGAGAGTCCGCCGGGCGCCCTGGCTTCTTAATGAGGACCAGTTTCCCGGTCTTCCAACGAAGTGGGAACTGGCCCCTCTCCAAGCATGTGCTTAGGAGCCCCCTTAGTCGAGGCCTGAGAGCCTCCAAGGCCAGAACCCAGGTTTTTCCAGGTAAGCCGTCGGGTCCTGGGGCGGTATTCTTGGCATTAAGCCTACGTACCGCTACTCTCAAATCTACCTCGGTCACCTCCGGAGTATCGTCGTCGTCGTCATTGGTGTGGTCCGCATCGGGCACCGTAGGAGGCGGAGCCATGGGCGTATGTTCCCCTCGCGAAGGGAACAAAGCGCTCACCACGTCCTCCATGAGCTGGGGCCGGAGACTCTGCGTCAGCGGGGGAGCCCATGGGCGGAGTTTATCTCTCACCCCTTTGTAGGGGCGTCCCCACGGGTCTCTGTTCAGAGTCTCCAGCGACTCCTCGCGGGACAGTCCTCTGGCCCGCTGGATCTCCGCTCGGAGGGCGGTCTTCGCCGCTCTGTACCCCTCGTACAGCTCCGCCTGAATGGTATCCGGAGGGCGGATACGGAGCCTGCGGTGCCTGGAGTACCGGTGGCGTGCAGCAACGCATGCCTCGCGTAAAGCGGTCAGCTCACGCGACCACCAGCACACCTGGCGCCGAGCACGTCCGGGCTGGACCCGGGGCATTGCCACGTCACATATCTCGGACATGGCCTCCCGGAACCACTCCGCCTCGTCGTTGATGTCGGCAGGCCTGTCCGGTGATGACACCTAGGCCTGCACGATCGAGGCTTCCAGGAGGAACTCCCGTTCCAGCTGCTTCAGCGCCCACCGCGGACCACTCGGGGCCTGTCGGACCAGCGTCCGACCTGAGGTCTGGGCGGAGACGTCAAACCGGATGTACCGGTGATCGGAATAGGTCTCCACCCCCTCCATGACGCGCCAGTCAATGACACGCGGCAACAGAGCGGGGCTGGCGAACGAGATGTCCACCACTTATTCACCCCGCATCGGCACACACGTGGGGACAGAACCCCGGGTTAGGACGACCAGGCCTGTCTCCAGAGCCCAGTCCTCCACCATCCTGCCTCGTGCGTCCGTATACCGGGAACCCCAAGCCACGTTCTTGGCATTGAAGTCCCCGAGGACGAACACAGGGAGGCGATGGAACCCGACGACGACGACTCTTAACTCCGCAAGGGAGTTGTGGAACTCGGCGAGAGTTCGGTTCGGAGAGAAGTAAACACCTACTACGGCAATATCCCCGAACCGTGCTGCCACACAACCCGGTCCCCTCTTGACGGAATTGAGGGACGGAGTACTGGCGGCGGCCGACGAAATTAGGGTCACTGAGCCGCTCAGGTCCTCCACCCAGTCATCCCTGGGCGGGACAAAGTACGGCTCAGCGACCACAGCGATGTTAATCGACCACTGCGCCATGCTCTGGAGCAACAGATCCTGAGCGCAGGCGCAGTGGTTGATGTTCGCCTGGAGGAGGCGTAATGGGGCCATTTATTGGCATTCCATATCAGCCTCCTCCCGGGCCCTCTGGGATGGCCCTGCCACGGTGGTAGCGGCGGCAACGACGACGGTGGAGGCGGCAGCGTCGGCGGCAATAGTGGCGGCTGCGGTGGTGACGGCGGTGGTTGAGGGCTTGCCTCTGCCCCTGGCTTTGGGGGGGGGAACACAGGCCTTGCTCGCAGCCCGGCTTGCCAGCCGCCGCACATGCAAAACAGTGCGGCGTGGCA
Source organism: Tiliacea aurago (assembly GCA_948098905.1). NCBI lineage: Eukaryota > Metazoa > Arthropoda > Insecta > Lepidoptera > Noctuidae > Tiliacea > Tiliacea aurago. Next base: position 3,085,912 of record OX402579.1, on the reverse strand, counting down.
TCGCAAGAGCCCGCCTTGTGACCGGGCTGACCACAGCGGAAGCAGTGATCGCTGCGGTCCACCTCCGAGGTGCAGCAAGCTCCCACGTGGCTTCCCACGCGGCAGCGGAAGCACCTCAGAGGTCTGGGTTCCAGCAGTTTCACTTGCGCGGATACCCAGCCTACCCGGAGCCTTTGGCCCTCTCCGGATATTTTTTGGGCCGCCGACACGGGGCAGCTCACCGTTATGGTTTGCATCCCCGATTTGTCAGGACGGAGGGTGCCTGCCCTCACCTGCTCGGCAGAGCACTCTCCAGTCCTAGCCATGGCGGCCCCGCATCTTCCGCCGTCACGCAGTCATCCAGGCCCAGGATGCGCATGTCAGCGCACTTGGTGGGCCTGGAGACTCGGGCTTCCTCCGCATTGAGGGACGCCCTGAGCCTTTCGGCCAGGGCGTCAGCGGTCGGGCCGCTGGCCGCACCGGGGATCTCCAGCATCCGAGCCCCCGTCGCAGTGACTTTCATTCGGAAACCATCAGCGACGCCGATCTCCTCCAAGTCCACTGCCGCCCACGCCTTGGCGAGCACCTCGCGGTAGGTCACGCCCTTCTTCGCCGCTTCCGGCTGTAGTGTGATCACTACAGCTGTGGACTTCGGGGCGCGGAGCATAGCCGTGGCGCTTCGCTTCTTGCGCCGTTGCCGCCTCTGCTTTCTATTGGCCATCCTTTTGGCCTTACCCGCCTTCCTGTTCTCCCCGGCTACTTGCCATTCGGCATCGGCCGGAGAAGAATTAGGAGGCGGGGGCAGCCTTTCCGCCGCCAGGGCTGGGGCCCTTGCCTTTTGCGCACCCACCTGCGCAGCCGTCCCGCCCTTCTTGGGCTTGGGTGGCACCGATTTTGCTTGTGCAGGTTTGGCCGCGGGATTTGCCGCAGGCTTCGCCGCGGGCTTGGCCGCAGGCTTGGCCGCGGCGGCCACAGTAGCCGCAAAGGTAGCCGGCCTGCTCGCCGCTAGCGGGGGGCGCAGGACAATGCCCTCCAGTACGGAGAACTGGCTGTTGAAGGCAGCCAGCTCCTGCTGCACCAGGGACAAAACCCGGTCCTCCGCCGGCAAGGGCAGGCCCTGCTCATGCTGCGCTCCCACCTGGGGCACCTCCTGGGGGCCAGCTCCTCGAAGCCGGGCCAGGTCCGCTCGGAGCTCCTCGTTCTCCTTTCGGAGAAGCTCCATAGCGGCCGTCAAGCGGCCGACCTCCACCCGCATGTCGGATATTTCATCCGACGGAGGCCCGACCTGAAGGGCCCTCGCTGCCGCCATAATGGAGGCCGTGGCAGCGGGTACGACCTTGTCTTGAGTGGACTGAATCCTCTTCAAGGCCACACCCTTGATTGCGGCTACCACGACCTCCTCAAAGCTGCTGGCGGCTCGCTCCGCCTCAGAGCCGCCAGCGGCGTCCGGATCACCACCTAAGGTATCAGAGAGCCCCTCCATTGGCAGCCTCTCAGCTCGGCTGGACTCGCAAAAAAATATTCAAACACAAGCACATTTTTTTTTATCAGACTGTTGAAACTAAAAAATGAGAAAAACTATATGAATTTGTAGATAATTGAGCATTACAAACAATTAAAATCGCGAAATGCAATTTTTACACCCAATTTTACAAAACTACATAGATCTCGGAAACTAAATACCGAGAATTGGCCCCTTTTTGCTTGGACGCCCACATATATTTTATGATACATTGTAATAACGACCAGCGGTTTTAACAGAAGACGATGCGAGGAAAGGCAGTTTTAACAGAGGAGGAAGCGAGGAGAATGAAACTTTATGACTGATCTTATAATCTGCATCTCTCTAGCCATAGGTCACCCAGACACGAGATAGGCAGCAGCCGTTGTCCTCCATCTGCCGAAAAACAGCCCTGCGTTAAATTATCATTATCATCATCATTTCAGCCGAAAAATGTTCACTGCTGGACTAAGGCCTCCCAAGTGTCGACACATCGACCAGTCCTGTGCTTCTCACCTCAACTGGATGCCTCAAGTTATCGGTCCAACTTGTGGACGGGCGTCACTTACCATCAGGTGAGATAAAGGCCAAGAGCTCCCAGTTGTGGATAAAAAAATAATTATATACAACATTATTTTTAGTATATGCGCAACCTGAATAGGTATAGTTTGTTCAGAATAAGGAACTGAATCGATTTCAATAATTTTTACACCTTGTTATATTTTGTCCCAAAAATATTTAAGTGTGATGGAAAATGTTTAATTACTTACAATACAATCGCAGTATGGTTAGGTACCTACTGCCAAATTATTATCAATGAGCGCAAGACGACCCTGGAGGCGTGGGGGCGCCGTTATCATGTTTTTGTACGGACAACCCGGTAACATAACAACCTTATAACTTTGTGATTTTTCATGATACAGTTTTGAAATTTTGTACATAGATTCTGTACACTAGCCTTAAGACTTAATACTAGACACGTGTTTCGGGTTTCGTATATACTAAAGATAATATTGTATATTATATTTATAACAATTCTGGAACATGGTGATCAATCACCATGTTCCAGAATTGTAGCCAAAGTAGCACAGACACTATGGCGATAGCAAGTTGCACCGTTAAGCTACCGCGTGAAAACAAAGCTACTACAAACAGAGTCCTATTTAATAACACTGACAGGCGACAGTGACAGGCAACAATCCGACAATCTGCCAATTTTGTAAGGTTTTTCACAGTTGCTTTGCACCTGGCGTCAAAATGTGACAAATGTAATTTTTTGACAAATATGTTGTATTGTCAGTTCAGACTGGCGAAACATTAAGTAATGAAGACAAAACAATGTAATTTTAAAGTTATTTTAAATTCTTTATGGTAGTAGTACAGTGCACTGTAGATTGATCTGGTCTCTAGATCGGACCCGGGCCCGGGATTCGGGTATGTTAGATCATCGTACCTGTTTGTAGGACAATCTTACTTTATCTATTTTACTTTATTTAAATTGTGTCGATTCATAAAGTCTTTAAGGATTTAAATGTGGGTGTGGAATAAATATGCCGAAACTTGGTTTCACAAAATTATATTATATTATACGATGTAGCTCGACTGCGTTTGATTAATAGGAACTTTTATTTGATGTGGTGCTAGATATTTTTTACGTATCGATAAAACTTTAGTCACTCTTAAACAGCCCTTAAATTGCCAGGAAATTGACTACCACCTGACGGCACATATAGGAACCCAATCACCTCCTATTGCAATCAATCTATGTGATAAGTGTGCGGCCAAAACGATCTCACGTTTGGGCTCCATTTGCGGAAAGCTTTTAAGGGCTTCATTACAACTAGTCACTTCCTATGTATTCATGAGGGGTAGGCTTTATGTATGAAGGAGGATTACGTGCGCAGGCCTGAGTAATAAAGTGGATGTTGCTGTTGCTAAAATAATTTTGAACATTTTGCTATGTAATTTTTGTTTAGAAAAATAACATGTCGGACCACGCACAATGAAGGGTTCCGTAGTTGAGATGATTTTATCCCAAGAACAAAATTATCATTGTAGTTGAAAAACATGTTCCCCCTTTTATCGGGGTAAAAATAGTATGCTTAAAGATATTATACACGCAGCGTTTTGTAGCTCCCGTCTAACCCTTTGAAACGTAATAATTCCAACTGAAAGTAAGTATTATGTCAGTTTGTACGCATAATATTGAGTGATTTACCATGTTATTTTAAAACCTTCCTAATAAGTTTTCCTGTAAACTAATTATTTAAACGAGTAAGTATAGAATTATTGTATTGTAATAACTTTAAAACTAATTATATTAAAAATATTAAAAAAATGGAAATCCTCAGAACAATATTGATATCCTTTCATATATGTTATTTCATATGGTACAGTTTGCAAAATTTATTTGTTTTTAATTTTCAGATTTTTCCCATTTACATTACACGATCGTGTTTGGATCACAGATATTCATACTCGTATGTATACCTAATTTCTACTTAATCGGTCCAGTACATTCTGAGCAAATCGGCTGTGACAGACGGACAGAAAGATAGACAGACACGCGAGTGATCCTATAACGGTTCCGTTTTTTCCCTTTGAGGTAAATTTTTGGTGAATGTTAGTACCTACGTTTTAATACTTTTAGAAAACAGCTAAATTTTATTTATTTATTTGATTTGATTTGGGTTCTTGTTAGTAACAAAAGTAATCTATAGCTGCCTAAAATGCTTGATTAGATTTATTTGCCTTTTACAGCACTGTTTGAAATAAACCAAAATATTGCAAAATATTGTAACAAAGTAAAATAATGTAAAACATTGCTCAATCATTATGTTGCCTAATTGGTGCCATAATATTAGCTTACTAGCGAATACGATGATTATTTTGAGATATAACCTTATGTACCAATTTTTTTTGCTTGTAAGCTACTTGCGTTCATCAAAATGTTTGAATTATTTGATTAACACGAGAAATCTGGCTCCTGACTGACTTGTTCTTATTCTGTTAACAATAAAAATATTTTATTAGGAATATTTAAAATTATGTTGCAAGAATTTTGCTACTATTAATAAAAATCCCACGTACAGGTATATTCCGTTAAACTTTTAAGGTACCTAAACTATATTGTAACTTCTTACTTTGAAGGACATATTGATCAATCTTCTTCGCGAGTACCCTTCGCCACGCTGTGTTACATTGTGCAGATTCTCAAAAACTATCTCAACGAACAAGTTTCCGAAAGTTTGAAACTCATCATCGGTGGTCCCAAGTTTTACCAGCTAAAGTAAACTGCTATAAAAGATATTGGGATTAAATTTTATACTATAATGTTTTGAGTTTAGGAAAAATACATTTTGAAATTCACATCAGCAAGGATCGTAATCAGATTTCACGCCTCTTTCACAGCTATTTAATCAACAACGAATAATCTAATCTAGAGCTACCATCTCTTTAATATAGAGACACCCAATTTGACAACACAAAATCAAAAAGTATTTCTCGTTTAATCACCTCGAAGCGTTCATATCATCAAAACTAAAGGCTTTGGAAGTCAACAAAAGGGCGTTGGGCGCGTTTAGTAATGTCTGCCTCACGAAAATGGAGATACGCATCAGTCATTAACACTTGAGCCTGTCATTTCGCTTGGTCCTTTGAGACGCCGACAGATTCTACGGTGGGTGTAGCAATTTTGATGAAAGAACATGGTTATTTTGGTAATAACCTCCGGGAATTGAACTATTCAGACGTTAGGCCCGTTTTTGAGGCCTGCCCATTTTGGAGTTCTGGTGTGCAACGAATTTCGGCAAAGCTTCTCCTGCATGTGACCTGGTTAATGTGAATTGCGAAGGCGAAAGTTTTAAGTGTTTGTCTTATTCTACTTTAGCAGTTAAAATTATGAAGTTGAGAACGTGCCTTTGCGAAATTCAATTCTTAGAGCTTTGTCTCAGTTTTTGTTCTTGTCATAATTACTTATATTGTGATGTGACAACGTGTTGCGCCGACCCCAACGTCAACGGCAGGGAGATTGGGCACGCCACAATTGTGGCGATAAGTCCCCTCTTTGAGGAGTGGCTAGAGAGCCGCCACGGCGTCCTCACCTTCCACCTGACGCAGGTCCTCACCGGACACGGTTGTTTCGGGAGGTTCCTGTTCAGGATAAAGCGGGAGGAAACGCCCGGGTGTCACCACTGTGTGGATCGCCCGGAGGACACGGTTGAGCATACGGTGGAGGTCTGCCCAGCTAGGTCGGAGCACCGCCGTGTCCTCACAGAGGCGATCGGCGGCGGCGATCTCTCGCGTCCGGCCCTGGTTCAGGCCATGGTTCGGAGCGAGAGTGCATGGGAGGCCGTCACCTCCTTCTGCGAAGCAGTAATGCTTGCGAAGGAGGAGGCGGAACGCGTGAGGGAGAGGCAAGGTTCGCGCCCTCGCGCCCCTAGTCGCCGCAGGAGACGCCCCGGGCGTCGGGAGTCGCAAGCCGATTTCCGGCCACCGTAGGCGCGGGCCTGCGGACGGTGAGCGATGGGTAGCTCAATCAACTCAGCCTATCGCAGTCCACTGCTGGACATAGGCCTCTCCCAGGCTGCGCCACAACACCCTGTCCTCCGCCTTCCGCATCCAGTCTGACCCAGCCATCTTCTTAAGGTCGTCGGTCCATCTAGCTGGGGGGCGTTTCACACTACGCTTGCCGATACGCGGTCTCCACTCCAGGACTCGTCTGCTCCATCGGCCATCGGTCCTTCGACAAACATGGCCAGCCCACTGCCACTTCAGTTTGCTTACTCTGCAAGCTATGTCGGTAACTCCGGTTCTTTTCCGGATAATTTCATTCCTGATTCAAAGAGACTCCAAGCATAGCCCGCTCCATAGCGCGCTGGGCGACCTTGAATTTGTGGACCAGCCCGACTGTCAGTGTCCACGTTTCGGCACCGTATGTCATGACGGGCAGGACGCACTGGTTATAGACCTTGGGATGCTGGGACGGACGATGGGTAGCTCACCGTCCGATAAGGACCAGGCCCGAGTCGACGGCGCGTCGTATTCCACGCGCGCCTCAAAGAGTTGTCAGCACCAACTGACGGGGTCCGCTAGGGCCAATGCCTGCCAGGGTTGCGAGTTTGTCCGAAAGGGATATCGTGGCTCTGGCACACAGGCAAATGAAGAAATACGTGTGGGTTTTAGTCAGTAAAAGTCTGACACGCCCCCCGCTCAGCCCAGAGCGGGAGAAGTTATTTGCTAATTTACCAACCAAAAAAAAAAAAAAAGGGCAGGGAGATAATGACGATGTGATGTGTCAGGCTAATCAATCACATGTATCTGCACACATCTTCAAGAAATTTTAAAACATGATAGAAACAATTCAAAGCAATACGATTAAAAAAATATAATCTTCATTGCGTACTTAAAAATATAATAACGCTTTTAGATGACAGACCACTTTCCACATAACTTTGACTAATGTACTTTGAATAAATTGTTTCTATTAGAAGCTACTTCTAGCTAGATCTAGACCGATGAGTTCCCAATAACCACTATCGCAAAAATTTCAAAAAATCTAGCTAAATATGACCGTAACTAAACTCCGTCCAGCTCAATAGCTCTTTTCACGTGCTAAACCTACATTTTCCAGATAAAGCTGCCTCGATCTAGTTCAAATAGTATCTTTACACATGAATGAAACTGAAACGTGGTTTACAGGATGGTGAATGAAGCAATTTTTGGACATTCGCCAGCGGGTAGCTTCCTTCATATTGTCATGCAATAGAATTTGAATTTTATTTAAATAGGATGGCATTCTGATCGATAGTTTGCTTTGTGCGATACAAAGACTGTGGTTTTGACACTTAGGGATTTTATTAATACTTGTGGCGACTTAACCCTTCATATACCTACCGGAACAACAATAAAAACTTCTTTTTTTTTACATAATACCTATAATTCATTTTAAATTTCACATCGAATATAAATTTATAAAACACTAAAATATTGTTAATTTAAAAACGAATAGGATGCTAAACTGTGCACAATTAATTAATAATAATAACATTCTATGAGACAAAATAAAATTCTAAATATTTTATTTTATTGTAATTTATAATATTATTAATGTAAATCGTGCAATATATAATATAAAAATATATATATCGCAGGTTCTTCATGAAATTAGGTTTTTAATCAAAAACCTAGGTTTTTGATGAAAAACCGGAAGATGACACATTTTAAATTCAATTTCGTCATAAACCTGTAACAATCCAGAATAGTTCGGTTTTTGATCAAAAACCTGAATTAGTTCGGGTTTATGATAAAGTTCTTGTCAAAATCACGGGTTTGCTTTGTTTTATGACAAATAAATCAATTTAAATGAAATAAATAGAACAATCCATCATTATTTGCATCTTGGTAAAAAGGGTGCTACAATTTTAGTTAATGTGCCGAAATAGATAGAGGGCCACTAACATTACAAGTAACATTGTCAAGTAACATTATAGGAAAGGTAATTGATAAGAATAACGATTTATTCAAAATTGGGACTTCAGCTGGGGTTCTAAAAGACTGGCTGCCTCGAAACTGTATGCAAATATCAACTACTGCCATTAACGAACCTGTATCGACTAATAATAACAATAAAAATAATAATAAAATTTATTCAAAAATTAAAAATGGGTAAAATACAGTATACGTGAAATTTGCTTAAAAGTTGTCTTTATTTGGAGGCCAAGGTTTTAAGAAATGCTCGTGCGAAAAATCTAAAGTGCGCTGCAAGACTAATCGATGTGCATGCAAAAAAAAAATGTTTTATGCAACTCTAGATGTCACAAGTCAACAAACTGTCATAATAAATAAAGCATACTAGCAAATGTATAAAAAAGCAAGCACGTGGTAAACGTTTCTTTATTCTTTTTTAATTTTGACTCGGTTTAGTCGTATTTAATAGTTACGAAATTTAATTTTCGCGGCTTATCAATATCAGATTAATATAGGTACGTGAAATTGAAACATTTCCTTTCATAATTGGATTGAAGGAGGAGAATATTGATTGGATCATGGATGTAAAATTTTGATAAATATATAATTGTTTTCTTTCTACTAAGTTGCAAATGATGATGGATTGTTTTATTTATTTCATTTAAATTGATGTATTTGTCATAAAACAAAGCAAACCCGTGATTTTAACAAGAATTTTATTGTGTCATCTTCCGGTTTTTGATCAAAAACCTAATTTCATGAAAAACCTGCGACATATACATATAACTTAAAACCAAATATATAATAAATACTTATATAAAATAAATACCATAAAAGCAAATGATTTATTTAATATTGTATTTTTTTTTTTAACAATAATCGCCTTCATCTCTATTCAAAATTAACTTTACTGTGCCCGACAGGGTCCACAATTGATTCGATGTTTTAACATACCAACTGTTTTAGGTACACAATACGGAAATGCTTTGAGTTTGAGTTTAATAATAATAAAATAAATAAAAAGTTTTTGCAGAAACTTGTACAACTTTTACAGTAAATTTTACAAGGACCTCCTTTTAAGTAAAAGATACAACTGTGCTAGGAGATCCCGCTCTCCATTGACAAAATTATGAAATAGCAAAAGTGGTGTACAAAAAGAATTTTAAAAACAAAAAAATTACAAGTAAAATCTCCTAACCAATAAACATTGTCTATAAAACTGAAAATTGTGATTACTATAAAACACTTTTCTCTGGATTAAGGCTTCTACAGAAAGCCGTGACTCGCGACGCGACACAAAGGCACCGCACGTCGCGCGACACGCGGGGCTTTGTGTCCCGTCGCGTGTCGCACCTTTATTCTGCAATTTTATTTAACATGACGCTGCAGCGCTGCGTGAATGTCAGCAAGTTAATTTCTACGAACATTTACCTTCTTGTCATTTAACAATTAGTTTGCGTATTAAATATTGCTATAATAAGAAGAATACTGATGAATCAATCCTAAATAGAGATGGATAGGATGACAGATATGGATCTGCATAATGCCCGGGATATACGAACCTAATTTTTCAAAGGTAGGATAGCGAGCGAGAACCTCTTTATTCAATCCTGGCTTGCTGTTCTGGCTTGGCACAAGCTAGTGTTGTTTACACGATGCTAGTAACTTTTAAGCTATGGTGGTGTTGGATAGTATTGCGGTGACTTAGTCCGTAGAGTAAAATGACTCGATTGGATGATACTATCTTCGCCGGCCACACGAGGCTAGTACACAAGCCAGGTTAGTAAAATCAGTGATGAGGGGCGCTACTAGCTCAAAAATAGAACCCCATCCTATTAAACTATCCTAGCTTGAGACGCTAGCTTACTAGCTTCCTCACTAGCTAACTAGCCTAGCAATGAAGCTAGTTCTGTATACACGAAACCAGAATTACTAGATTGTTAGCTGGATCATCATTGCAGGCGGGTTGGCGATCGCAGTATGGTGTTAAAATGCATAGAGAATGCTGCTGCCCACTCTCTAGTAAGTACCTTAGTCGCCTTTTACGACACCCACGGGAAGAAATGGGATGGTGCTATTCTTTACGTCCTGCACCAAACGGAAGCCTCGTGTATCCCGCGTTAATATCAGACGAAAATGGAAAAACCAATCTATCAAGTAAGTAAGTACTCTGAAGTAGGCGTCTATAATGAAAAAATAAATATCACAAAAACATCAGCGATACAAAAACAAAAGTAGATAATACAGAAATAGTTAATGGAAAGTAAAGTACTATTACAAAATAAAGATCAAGAAAAATTGTAACAAAAGAATATTAATCCAATTGACTCGTTTATGTTTTGTCTCCCAAAAATAAGCTCTTTATAGAAACAATTCTTTTGAGTATTTGATCCGACATGATAGTAAATCTGTATACAAAAAGAATAATAAGTATAAAATAGTATTAGTTCTTCGTTCACATTTTTCCGTTACATCATCTTCCTCACATAATGGAAACCACACTTATGTCCAAAGCATTATTCACCGCTTTTGTATTAAAATCATAAATCTTTATTTATCTCAATCATCATTATTTCAGCCAAAAGACGTCCACTGCTGGACATAGGCCTCCCCCAAAAAAAGGGGGGGATTTGCCATAATCGCCACGCTTGACAGGCAGGTTGGCAATCGCAGTATGGTTTTAAAAATGAATAGAGATCGCTGCTGCCCATTCTCTAGTAAGTCCCTTAGTCGCCTTTTATGACACCCACGGGAAGAAATGGGAATTTATCTCAATATAATAATATTATTACGGGCACTGGTTAATAAATTTTACAATCTTAAATAGATAGATGTCCGAGGTAAGAGGTTCCTGAGTTACAGATCACGCGGCTCTCTTGGATAAGACATGCTAATTTACAAAACGGTTAGTCACGATACTTTCGCAATTAGGTAAAAGCAGAATCTACATAATTGTTTTGTTAATCATGGAACTAGAAAAAATTGCACAAATTGCTTAAAAAACGTATACAAATATGTAAATATAATCTTATTAGTCCGTCATTGTATACTAAAAATTTTCACTGAAATGAAATAAATGGGCTCTTATAACAGAGTCTGGAAAAGAATTTACTCGTTCTACAACTATGAGAATAGGACTGGTCGTCTTTTACACCGTTCAAGTCGTAATCCTGATGAGTTTTTTTTCATTTATTTCCACTTGGTGTGACATAATTCTGATCTTATTCTACATTGCAATATTTATGTATCCCCAAGGTATCTTTTCAAAAATAAATTAATGGCAACACCAGCTATTATTCACTTTACTAGTTTTTTAAATTAAAAGTCAAAGTCATACATCCGAATATTGACATAAAATCTAAGATAAGTACAACCAAACATCCAAGTACCGAAGTATTTTGATGGCAATATGAAATAAATTTAAAAACCGGCAAGTGCGTGTCGGACCACGCACAATGAAGGATTCCGTGGTTGGGATGAATTTATCCCAAAAAAAAACTTAACATTGTAGTTGAAAAACATATTCTACCATACATCAATAAACGCCATGTTAAATTTTTAACTTCAAACGTAAGTTCATAATCGAAAAAAAAAAATAACACTACAAATGAACGATTTTCAGACTTTTTTCTTTACTTGTGCTGTGAGACCTTGATTCGTGCCAAATTTCATGATTCTAGGTCAACGGGAAGTAACCTATAGGTTTTGATTTATTTTCGAGTATCAAAATATTATGTCGCATAAATCACCGTATTTTTTTTTGCGTTGACTACATGTTTGATATAAATTTCAACTTGATACCTCCACGCGTTCCTGAGAAAAAGGGTCTTGGCAGACTGACAGACAGACAGACAAACGGATAGACAGGCAGACCGACAATGAAGTGTTCCTATAAGAGTTCCGTTTTTTTTCTTTTTGAGGTCTTTTGAACCCTAAAAATGTTTAAAACCTGCGCAAAACCACTTCGAAAGTTATTCACCGCAATTCACTTCATATTGCCACCAGCCATGCTAAAATTACGTTCCGGTGTGACATAAAGCCACACTAACACCGGCATAGCTTGTACCCTGTCAGAAGCACACTGTCGCTGACAAAATAGCTTGTGCTTGGCTTTAAACCCACAAATGGAGACCCGGCTTAACCCCTCCGACGTAGATTGAATAAAACACTGTTGATAACACCCAAGTTATTTTATAAAAAGTATTTGTCAAAATCATTTTTATATGCAACTGGGAAATTGTATGCCATTTCGGTTTGTTGTTTTTCTTTTGCAAGCTAATGAACTATTCTGGCATTTAGCTTTATTTTAAAATAACGGATTTGTTTAATAACATTTTGTTTACGACTAGCTGACCCGTACCCACTTTGTTGGGCATTTCCGGATTAATATAATTATAGCCTATGACACTCCCAAATAACGTGGCTTTCTATGGGTAAAAGAATTTTCAAAAATCGGTTTAGTAGATCCAGAGATTACCCCCTACAACCTCACAAACTCACAAACTTTACCTCTTTATAATATTATATATGTCGGAGTCGGTCATTAGTACGGGCAAGAAACGAGTCGCAAGCGCGCCATTACTGACGACATGACGTCATCTACCCACACCATTGGCGCGCTTCTACAGAGTCGTGATGTTTTGAGCCGGTGGCGAGGAGGCCATTCAAGATTCAGTGTTTGGTCTGATCGCATCGGACTTGACGTCGCGGAACTGTACTCGATTCTCTCCTTATGCTCGGTTATGGAAGTTTAAAGTAGTGATTCTGTTAATTTGTAATTTCATTAAACGCTGTGTATCTCACCTAGTGTGTTTTCATTGCACGAAACCCAACTTCTGCCCACATGATGACCGAATCTAACTAAGTAAAATCCTGACGATCCGACATTTATATAATAGGTAGTATAAACACTGGATCGCAAAAATTCCGGGTCGCTTATAAAAACCGCGATATCTCCATAAATTATATACCTAGATCGCTAGAACAAAGTTAAATAGTAATGTGCAGTATCAATTAAGTAAACAGGTTGATAGAAATATTTAAAAAATAATAGGACAAGCAGAAAACAGAATTTGTAAAGGTAAAAAAATATGGTTTAAGAAAGATTGTGCAAAAGAATGTGTGGCAATGAAGGCAGAATTGTTGGTATTAATGGGAACAGATCATAATGTAAGAGACCTTATTAATGTTAATTTTACTAGAACCTCTTTCTATATTCGATCAGCATATACTTTGTTGTTCACCAGACGTGGACTGTGTAACTGTAGTGTACTAATAATGTATTGAGGAAAACACTGTAATAGGGATACAGATTATTTCATTTAGTAACTAAGATTTAAGTTAATTTGTTTACAAAGGGAAAGAAGAAAATGTATGAATAAAATTAAAAAACAAAAGGGGATAATGTATTCCATATTGGAACTTTACTGTAGTAATTGTCTAATGTCAGCTGTCACTCAGCTGTCAAGGGATATGTCAAATGAGACTATTCAGATACAGAGGGGCAATTCCCGTAATTTTAAGAACATTCGCATTCTAATCTCAGTGTCAATCTGTCAAATAATCCTCTAATTTCTCTACATATTTGACAAGTATTTGACATTAATTGTCGTTGAGATGAGATTGCAACTTAAATTTGAACGTTTTTAAGTACGAGAATTGGCCTTCAGATCATTGCATACTACCTACTGGGATATTATAAATACAAAGTATTAATTTTAAAGATCATTGTTTTATTGAAGAAACCATCTATACAAAACCAACGTTCCGGACTTTATAAGAGCTGAAGACTGGCCCTCGTCTAGCCTACCCCTTAGACTACAAATCATGGTAATTTTTAGAGGACGTGGCTTGGCTTTAAACGACACACCGACATTGTGTCTGTTAATTAAGAAATCTCTGGAGCAAGCAGTGGCTCGTAAGGAAACAGTGCGTAAATTCATAGATCCGTGGAAAGACAATCTGTCTTGCCCGTAAAAGGCCCGTATCAAAGCCAAAGGTTGCCATTTCGAATATAATTATTTTTTATTTTTTGCCGAGACTTCAATAAATATGTACAGTCAGCATCAAAAGTCGATGACCACATTCAAATTTTCAAAATCACTGTACATTATATCACCCATAAATCGCTTAACAAGAGAGGGGGCCAGTATTGAATGAACATCATTAAAGTTCAAAATTAACTGAACACTACTCGTCAAAGGTCACTGAACACCATTTTGTCAAAAATTGCTGATCGTTATAATATCCGAAAACATCATATCATTAAGTTTTACAAAAGTCACTGAATAATATAAAATGCTTGTTTTGGTTATCTAGTGTAATCACAGCAACGTCCAAAAATAACTTAACATCATTAATAACAAAAGTTACTGAACATTACTTTGTTTCGGATTCGTAGCGTGTAAACTTATACTATCAAAAGTAACTGAACTGCAAACTAAAAAACGTTGACGATGTTGCTGTATTACGATTGAATAGTAACCATATTTGACTATCAAAAATCACGCAGATTCTGTTTGAATTTATACCATCGACGTAATTAATTATATATATTCAATCCACATGGCCCGAGTGTGCAGAGCTTGGTTCCGGGATAACGCTGAGCACATTGTCGAAATTCCATTCCCACCAAAGAGCCCGGACCTTAACCCCATCGAAAACTTATGGGGGCTTATGGTCCAGGCTTGGGATGAAAGCACTTCTCGAACAAGGGGAAAATTTACTAAATCACGCCATAGAAATCTGGGAAGATTTTAGGGGACGAGATACTTGTGCAAATATGGTAAACTCCATGCGAGAACGTCTCCAAAATGTCATCGATGCCAATGGGGGACACACTAGGTTTTAATTCTAAGTAGTTTAAGTCTAATCATAATTGTAATTGATAAAAAATCATACCTTGTTTTTGGTTATAAAACATTGATTTGATTATGAAAGTTTAAATTATTTTATTATGATTGTGTTGATTTGTAATTAAAACAAATAATAATTATCTGTATTGATTTATCGAACCATTTAATTAAATTTTGTTGATAATAAATAAAAGGGTGGTGATTTAGATGTGCATGTGTCTACTTAATTTATATACCAAACACACATACCTGCCGAAAAAGATACACACACATATTAAACCCAAAACCATTTCATTTTGTTCAGGGACTTCAGAGATAAACGATGGTATGCTATTTTTGTCTAAAATTTGTTCAGGAACTTTAGAGACGAAGAATGTTATGCTTTTTTTACTATAACTTTGTTTAGCGACTTTTGAAAAGTAATGGTCACCTACTTATGCCCTTTTATGATAATCATTAATTTCTGGCGCTTGTCATGTTGAGCGATTTAGGTATAATACGGTGTACAGCGATTTTGAAAATCTAAATGTAGTCATCAACTTTTGATGCTGACTGTACATAATAAGTTTTATTAAGAGTACATTACTTCACAAAAAATTAATGCATTTTCATTTGTAACAAAACTTATGGCCGGACTAGGTATAATCGAATGCAAAAACCAATTTTTAAAGAATCTTTATAAAATACACATAAATATTATATATCAAATTCCCTACAACTTGCTTGTTGTAAAACAAACATGTTGTAAGATATTTTTGGCATCGTGCATAGGTTCTTTCTCGCTAGCCCCTGAGCAATATTATTGCCACTTTAATTTTGATGATATGATTTATTTCTGTAAGTTTGTTAACACATTTACACGTCAGTCATATCTAAAAAAAAAAAAACTAGATGAGGTCGGCGTTTCGTATGTGACTACTCTGAGAAGAAAGGCCAAAACAAACTCAGAGGTCACAGTCTCTTTTAAAGTCCAGACATAATCTTGGTCAGATCATGTGAAGACTATGTACATTGGTGCCTGAAATGATCTTATGACGAAAGAACCACACAGATTAAGGGACCTGTCCACTTGTCCAGTCAGTGCAGTAGTTTGCATAACTACTGACAAATGCTGCTCAACTCAGAACTAGAGGAGCTCAACGGTTCAACGAACAATACTAAAGAAAGGACATTTGGGTAGGGCGTATAAATTACTGAAACTGCCAGACCATGATAAAAACTAAAAAAAAGAAAAAACCGGCCAAGTGCGAGTCGGACTCGCGCACGAAGGGTTCCGTACCATTATCTATAAAAATGGCAAAAAATCACGTTTGTTGCATGGGAGCCCCCCTTAAATAAATGTTTTATTTTAATTTAATTATTTATTTTTAAAGTGAATATATAACCGGTATATATTCGGTGAATATTTCAGGCATCTACCTGTTGCCGTTATCAATATAGACCAAAAACGAGCAAACAAATCACGTTTGTTGTATGGGAGCCCCCTTAAATATTTATATTATTCTGTTTTTTAGTATTTTTTGTTATAGCGGCAACAGAAATACATCATCTGTGAAAATTTCAACTGTCTAGGCTATCACGGCTCATGAGATACAGCCTGGTGACAGACGGACAGACAGACAGACAGACAGACAGACGGCGGAGCCTTAGTAATAGGGTTCCCGTTTTACCCTTTGGGTACGGAACCCTAAAAAACAATGATCCACATAGTCTTCACATTACATAGTCTAATTACTATAACGATTTAAGTTACATAATATTAAAGTAATTAATTGTTAACCCTTTTTCTCTCCTTATGTAAGGCTTATATGAAATGAATTTAATTTAGAATAATTTAAAACAATAATTATAATACTTTACAAAGTAGTGTCATCATCAATGTAAATACGGTTATAATCTTGGTCAGATAATTTAAGGGCCATGTAGATTGGTGTCTGAAATGGTCTTTTGAGGAAAGAACCACACAGATTGGAGTGGACATGTCCAGTCAGTGCACGCATTTGTCAGTTATCGTGCAGCTCAACTCTATATTTATGATATTGTTGCGCGCACAACTAAAAAGCCTACTACTAGTGCCATCTAGTATCAGGTAGTGGAACTAGTAGAGTCAAGATGCTTCCAGAAATTTCGATTCTAGAACTATCGACACCCGGTCAGTCGGGGCCGGAATGTACTCGAATGTTCTAGATGTTTCGGGAACTATCCGAGGCCCTATATAAAGGCTGGTATGGGCCGCGACGGAGTTTAGTTTACTTTTGAAAACGAGACAAGCGAAAACAACTGAACGATATTTGAGAGTGACATTAAGTGATTGTGTTTTTAATTGTGTTTAAAGTAGTAGTGTGTTTAAATTGGTGTTCTTAATTAAAGTGTCTATTTGTTTAGTTATTAAATCGGCAGTTTTTATTGTCACGAACCCCAAGCTCGTAACAATATTAAGTGCGGATTCCACCAATGAAATTGAACGCGATCAGCACTTGTAAACCACGTTCAAGAGCTGTCAGTTTCAATATTTCAAAACAATATTATGATATTGACGGATTTTGCTATTGTCTTGGTGAGATTAAGCACGCGTTTCTTAACCTCACACTTTATTTTTATAACAAAATCTGTTTGTAGTGTTGTGTGGTGTTGTGATTGTTTTGTGTGGTCTGGTTTGGGTATAAGGTTTGTATTTTAAGCTTCTTGGCACTCATTTTCTAAGGAAATGAGTGCCGAGGAACCCCCTGATGGGGGTGGAGGGACTCCTCCAGATATTATGGAGGTTGTGGAGTGTTCCCAAAACACTGATCGCGTAAGATCCGAGATTAGAAAGCGTCCCGGAGGTCCTGAGATTTTTGTTGACGCGAAAAGAAATAAGCCGCCTTCTGACTCAATTCAGTCCGTATTTACTAAGCCAGGTTTTGAGAACGACTCCAAAATCCTCTATAGTGAGAATGACAGAGCTCCTTTCACTATATTTGTCTCTAGGGTGGAAATAGACCCTAAGCAAGGCCTAACTTTAAATTCTCTTAAGTTTGCCCAATTTATTTTTAACAAAGGTTTTAAAGGTGTTGTTCAAGGCAGTGTCAGGTCTTTGGGCCGTAACAGGATGTCTATTGATTTCATGACATTCAGTGATGCCAACAACTTTGTCAGCAACCCCATTTTGATTGAAAACAATTACTCGGCAACTATCCCACGCTTTCATATAAGTCGCATGGGAGTTGTTAGGGATATTCCTACTGACTGGACACTAGAGGAGTTAGTCTTTGGTATAGAAACCCCTCACAATTGTGGAGAAGTCATAAGGGCTAGAAGGCTTAATTTTAAAAACAAAAAAGAAGACTCCGTAACTTGGTCCCCATCATCGACTGTGGTGCTTACTTTCTCTGGTCAAATTCTTCCAGAGAAAGTCTTCTGTTACAATGTTTCTCTCCCTGTCTCCATCTATCAACTCCCCACTATCCAATGCCGCAACTGCTTACGATTTGGCCATATAAGCTCTCAGTGCAGATCTCAGCCCCGCTGTTACCGTTGCGCTCAACCTCATCCCGGAGATAGCTGTAATGTTCCCGACTCACAGGTCTCATGTCTTTTGTGTGACGGTGGAAGCCATAAGGCCACTGATAATAAGTGCCCTGAACACTCAAGACAGAAGTCAATTAAAATGGTTATGTCTCAAGAAAATTTAAGCTACCGAGAGGCCTCAGTAAGGTTTCCCCGTTCCCGTAAATTGCCATACAGTAATGTTACAGCAGGCCCTTCCCAATCTAAACTACCTCAAGCCTATCCTTTTCAACCCCTTTTCTCCTCGTCCCCTCTTAACACTCCTACTTCTTCTCCATATTCAACCCCAGTTAAAACCTCCTACACCAAGACAGTTTATCGTTCCCCAAAACCTAGGCCAGAATTGGGCAAGTCATACGATACCCAAGCCCATAAGTCGATGGTCTATACCCCTAATTCTTCTCAGCCAAATGGCTGTGCCCTGAATTCCCCTTACATTGAAACCACTCCTCTTCCCACTCCTAATGACAATTTGATAGAGCTCCTGGCTTGCTCCCTTATAAACATGTTGTCTAAATTTAGTGACGCAATACCGGACAATGTCGTTGTATTAGTTCAACAACTCCTCGAATCCTGGACTCGCCAAAATGGAAAAAATCCTTCAGTGGAACTGTAGATCCATTCGCAGGAAAAAACACGATGTAATCTATCTTATAAATAGATATAAACCCGTTGTCTTTGCCGTGTCGGAGACGTGGCTCAAGCCTGGATCTCTCTTTAGGGTTCCTGGTTATTCATGTCTTCGGGACGATAGAGATGACGGATGGGCGGGTTGCGCCCTATTGGTTAGCAGATCTATCACTTTTTCCCAGATTCCTCTTCCCCATCACGATCCTGGTTTACATGTAGTTGCCATTAGAGCCATGAACATATCCTTTGTATCTGCCTACATTCCCCATCCCAATGCTAATATTTTGTCTGAATTTAACTCTATCCTATCAGAAATTCCCGGCGCTTTGGTTGTGTTAGGTGACTTTAATTGCCGTCACACCCTTTGGGGCTCTCACTGTAATGACCCCTCCTCCAGCTTTTTGCTTGACCTTTTAGATGATCGCAACCTTTGTGTTCTCAATGATGGATCTGCTACCCGTCGGGTTTCACCTACCCAAAATATTAGTGTTCCTGATCTTACTTTCTCTTCGCCCTCTTTAGTATCAACTCTTTCATGGTCTGTTCTCCCTAACTCATATGGGAGTGATCATTTCCCTATCCTAATTTCTCTTCCAAGTACTCACCCACGTTCTCCTCTCATACAACCCCTACAAAAATATCGCCTACACCAAGCTGACTGGTCTAAGTTCTCGTCCAATTTGGACACAGAACTTCAAAATTTTCCCCAAATAAATCCATCCAACTCCCTAATTCATTACAGTAATTTTGTTGAATGTCTGTTGAGAGCGGCCAATTCTTCAATCCCCTTAAAAAACTCCGCCCGTCACCTAATACCTTCTCCCCCTTGGTGGGATGCTGAATGCACTGATGGCGTCCGTAAACGTAAAGAAGCAGAAAACTCATTTTCTTCTAGTATAAATATGCCCAACTATTTAAATTTTAAAAAGACTTCTGCAACTACTTGTAGGTTATTGGCAAGAAAGAAAAGATGTGGTTGGCTCAAGTTTTGTGAATCACTATCTCCACGTTCTCCAGTGTCCCTTGTATGGAAAAAAATTAAAATCTACCGAAGAGCTACTGACAGCCAGTCTCCCGATATTTCTACCAATGATCACAGTACCTGGTTAGAAGACTTTATATCCAAATTAGCCCCCCCCTTTGTTCCTAGTTCCGAATGTCTTGCCACTATAGACCCTCCTCCCACTTCCTGTGATAGATTTGATGACCTTTTCTCTTATTCAGAACTTATTTGTGCCTTAGATCATCTCCGGGATTCTGCTCCGGGGGTCGACGGAATACCCTATTCCTTTATTTCCAAATCTTCTTCTAATTGTAAACTAATCTTTCTGAACCTAATCAATTCATTTTTCGTTACTGGCAAAATCCCGGAGTCTTGGAAATCCCAAATAATCATCCCAATTTTGAAACCTGGGAAAGACCCAAAAGATTCTAATTCCTATCGTCCTATCGCCCTCTCTTCCGTCTTGGCTAAAATTATGGAGAATCTCATTAAGAACCGACTTGAGTGGATCTTAGAAACTAAAGGCATCTTATCCAGTTCTCAGTTCGGTTTTCGAAGAGGTATGGGAACTCTAGATAGTCTAAGTGTTTTCATGTCTGATGTTCGCATTGGCTTTTCCAACAATGAAAGTGTTCTCGGTATTTTCCTAGACATAGCTTCAGCCTATGATAATGTCCAACTTCCAATACTCAGGCAAAAGCTGCTACAGCTGAGTATCCCTGTGAGGATGGTCAACATCATTTGTAGTCTCCTTATGTCCCGTTCTATTTCTGTTCGTCATCAAAACTTCCTCTCCCCATCTCGTCTAGTGTGGAAGGGCCTACCCCAGGGGTCGGTATTAAGCCCCATCCTTTATAATATATACACACATGATTTGGAGTCTTCAGTGAGTTGTTTCTGCAAAATCCTACAATATGCCGACGACATTGCTCTCTACTTTAGTTCAACTTCCCTTTCAGATGCCTCATCTCGCTTAAATTCTGCCCTTTACTACTTAAACCAGTGGCTGACCGATCACGGCTTAAGTTTATCAGTCTCCAAATGCAATGCAGTTGTCTTTTCTCGCAAGCGTAATATTCCCCCTATTAACCTTTATGTTGAAAATGAACCCATTTTGATCCGTGACAAAGTAAAATTTCTTGGCCTCATTCTTGACTCAAAATTATCTGGTCTCTATCATCTGGACTACATCTCAAAGAAATGCGAAAGAGGTGTTAATGTCTTACGTGCCCTTTCTGGAGTTCGCTGGGGAGCTCATCCAACTTCCCAGAAAATCCTATATAACGCCATAGTTCGTAGTCACTTTGACTATGGAACCTTTCTGTTAGAACCATGCAACAAAATAGCCCTGGCCAAACTGGAAAGGATCCAATCTAAATGCTTGCGTATTATCACGGGTGCTATGAAATGCTCACCTATTAATGCCCTTCAGGTTGAATGTTTAGAACCCCCACTTCACTTACTTAGACAATATCTCTGTGACAGATTTTTTTATAAAGCCATCCAGATTAAATGTCATCCTCTTCTCCCTCTTCTTCGTACTCTTTCTCACTTAATCCCAACATCTCGCTATTGGTCTCATAAAAATCCTCCACTCCTCGTTAACAGCTTCAGTAAATTCAATAATTTACATATTTCCTTAGTCCAATTAAATAAAAACCCCTTATTTGAAGTAAATTTTGATTCCTTGCTCTTCCAACCAAAAATTATTTTTAACTTTGGTATACCCAAACATGACCCTGTTGCTAATGCCAAATTCAATAGGATTCTGGCAGAGGACTGGCACGATTGGCTGACGATATTTACAGATGCTTCTAAGTTGTCCGATAATGGTAATGTCGGATCAGCTGTGTGGATCCCAAAATACAAAATTATTCTTAATTTTCGTAGTCCTGCTTTTGGCACTATTTACACAGGGGAAGCAATAGCTCTTTTGGAAGCAGTCTCATACATTGAATCACATGGTCTCAACAAAAGCCTTATTCTCTCGGATTCTCTTAGTTGCCTACAGGATTTAATAAAATCGCCTTTTCGCACTCGTCACAATTTTCCTCTTACCCTAAAGATAAAACATCTCCTGTATCGATGTCACTGCTTAGGCATAGAGATTGCACTGGCTTGGATCCCTAGTCACTCTGGAATTGTTGATAATGAAAATGCGGATTCGATTGCCAAGCTGGCAACTCGGAATGGGATTAAATCTCATCCGTCTTGTTATCCCCAAGATTTGCGCTGTCTTGTTAAACCCGAGATGATGAAGAATTGGAATGAGCATTGGCAAAAAACTCGATTATTGAAGGGAAGATTTTATGGCTCTATCCAACCATTCATTCCATCTAAATGTTGGTTCAGCAAACTAAAATTTTCTAATAAAACAGCCACCTCTGTCATAATTAGACTTCGACTTGGGTTCGTTTGCACTCCAGTTTTTTTGGCCAAAATACGCGTGAGGGACTCTTCTTTGTGTGAATGCGGTCTGGACGAGGGCACCCTAGAGCACTTGTTTTTTTCCTGTCCTCGTTTAACCACTCCTCTTTACGACATACTCCCTTCTGATATTCCCCGCCCAATTAACATTCCTTTCCTATTATCTTTAGCCCATACCCCTGCAGTTAAAATCCTTTATAAATTCATTAGCATTAATAAAATCCAGTTATAGTTGATATTTTCTATTTATTTATTATAGACCTACTGAATGTTCTAACATTTATTTTGTGTCGTTTTACATGTTCTAACTAAAAATGTTTTGTCCTTTTTTTAGCATGGGGATCCATGGATGTCACCACTACAAACACTGATCAATAGTTATAACAATTTATAGTTTTTATAGTTTACTTTCTCATACCTTGACATTGGCAAAATCATCGAACGTCATCGATGGAGCCAGAACCTTCAAAAATTGAATTGAATTGAATTGAATATGATATTGACAGCTGCTGCATACTGCTTTTAGACGCGGTTTAGAAGTGCTGAACGCGTTCAGTTTCATTGCTGAAATTCGCCCTTGTTATACAATTCTCGTTTAATTTTTAGGATTCCGTACCTCAAAAGGAAAAACGGAACCCTTATAGGATCACTCGTCTGTCTGTCTGTCCAAATTTACTGGACTGATTGAAACTTGGTACACATATGATTTTTTGTGACCCAAATACAGACGTGTAACGTAAACATATGAATTTAGAATATGGGGTTTTGGTGGTATGAGGAACAGGGTGTAAAGCTCACTCATCCACCATAGAAAAGGGAAGATCCTCCGACCAGACGGGTGTCGAGTCTGGTGGGCAACTGCCCGACGGTTGATGTCGGGACGTTGTATATATGCTAGTCGCGCGGTAAACTCTAATTGCGCGATGCAGGATTTTGCGTGACGTCAGTGTGACGCATAGTTCGTATGTGGCAATGTTGATGCCGCTACAGGGTTCACTTTTGGGGGGGAAATTGGAAAATTAAAAAAAAAGTTTTGCTAACTGTATTGTGTGACATATCAAATGAAAGGGCTTATTGTGAGGGTCTCAAATAATTGTTTTTTTTTTATAATTTTAATATAAATACTTTTAAAGTTAATTGGGAAAAAAAAATCTCACCACAATCAATTCTTAATTCTCTTCACCACCCTTGGTTGACACCCTTTGTACATTATTGTGTTTGAGAAGTTTAAATTAATAAATAAATAAAATTAACCCCTGTTACCTCCGGAACTCATCATCATCATTATTTCAGCTGAAAGACGTCCACTGCTGGACATAGGCCTCCCCTAAGGGGGGATTTGACATAATCGCCACGCTTGGCAGGCGGGTTGGCGATCGCAGTATGCTGCTGCCCATTCTCTAGTATGTCCCTTAGTCGCTTTTTACGACACCCACGGGAAGAAATGGGGATAGTGCTATTCTTTACGTCCGGCACCAAACGAACATCCCTCCGAAACTATTAAGCCTATAATTTTGAAAAAAAAATACAAAAAAATCTACTTTACTTGATGAGAGAGAGAGATGAGATTACAGGAAAACCTATAAGAAGTCTATGGTGTTAAAATAACATGGTTAATCTCTTAATATTGTGAGTACAAACTTATCATTATTTACGGTTGGAATGTATGGAAGAACATAATTATGTGTTTCAATTACAATGAGAAGGTCTTGAGATAAATTCATTCCAACTACGGAACCCTTCATTGTGCGTGGTCCGACACGCATTTGGCTTTTTTTATACCTTACGGAGGAGGATAGCCTTTACCAGAAGTGGTCCTCGTATTAGTGATTCTACAGCTTCAATATCATCAGGACTTTGCCGGAATATAGCATTTCGACGTGGACGTGGTACGACAGCGGCTCCCCTGACATCTGCTGTCATCAGAAGACAGTCGATACGCAACAAGTACGCAACCCTCGATGCGACGCTCTGCTAGAGTGACTGTCAGCAGTCAGTGTCACTCTTATCCGACCTTTTTGGTGATTCCAGTAAATTTGTAACAAAACTAGACGGGGCCAATTAGGTATGTAAAGTATTTTTCAGGTATATTTTTTATTTTTTTATTTTAATGATAAGAGTATTTGAAACACATAATTTCATCTTTTTGTTTTTACAGGCTGTAGTTATTTTTATATATTTTTTTTAAGTATTGTTCGTACTGACGTCACTAGTAGAACTGAATAGCTTAGGATCTTTGCCACGTTTAACACTTATTTAAAACCAAAATTCAGTAAAGTCAAACTGTAAAATTTGACAATTCATTTGTTTACATTTCATACTTTAGCGATTTCCGTACTTTAGCTTAATAAAATTAATGGATTCAAAGACTACTTCTGCTAAGTGATTCATACCGTCAAGTATAAGAAACACCACAACAAATAGCCGACACAAATTGATTATTAGTAAAAGAAACCTTAAAAAGGAAATGGTGCGAGGAAGTAAATGTTGAGTACAAGTCTGGGCGGCGTCTGTTTTATTGTGAAGATCATTTGAACGTAAGTTAAGTTTGCCTGAAGGGATACATCGATGTGATGCGACTTGTACTGTCCGCCGCTGGTGAAAAACTACACTATTTACGTATATTTATATCTGAATAGAATAGTATTAAGTGCTTCATGTAAATTTGACGTTGACATGACAC
Source organism: Tiliacea aurago (assembly GCA_948098905.1). Classification (NCBI taxonomy): domain Eukaryota; kingdom Metazoa; phylum Arthropoda; class Insecta; order Lepidoptera; family Noctuidae; genus Tiliacea; species Tiliacea aurago. The sequence continues at coordinate 3,060,818 of OX402579.1, read as the reverse complement.
TTGACACATAAAGAACAACTTAATTACAAGAGGCACTGAAAGTTTCCAATTCAGGCTGCTTTGTGACGGCATTTGGAGGTCAAATAAAAGTCAAATGATTTTAAGTATTTTTGTGAAAATAAATACGATCTTATAATTTTAAGACCTATTAATAGAAAAATAAGTCATAGAAGCTTAAAATCTCGAAATGGTTTTGGAATCGGCAAAGGTTAATTTTTACTTTACATACCCAATTCTTTCTTTCTACCTATCTCTTCTCTTGAGCCAGAGAATACTAAAACGAAATGACCTTGTTACAAGAATTTAAATAAACATAACGATCGCGTTTATCCTTGTTAAGTAGACAACATAAACCTCACTCGATGATATAAAGTAACATCATGAAGGGAAATTGCTCTCGCATTTTTGCCTCAACTTCAGTAGGTTGTAACGTCATATTTTATTCACGACGTTACAACCATTATTTGCTGCCAAATGTTATACAAGTACCTTACCTCGTAAGTACCAGGAATTTGATGTAGGTAAGTACTAAAATTATAATACATTATGTAACTTTGTTTTTTGCTTAGTTATAACGGCTTTTTTTGCCTTTTATTAATAAAATTATTTGGGAATGAAGGCATGTTGTTTACTTTTTCTGGTTTTCCTGAAATCGTAAGTTACTTTATCTTTAGTTGTGACACAGTTGTGACTGGTCATCTCCTATCTGCCAGAGCTTATTTGTAACCTTTTATATTTTTTATTGTTTTTAAATATATATATTTTTTTACATTGAATTTCACATAAAGAAGCGACAAGAATAATGTGGCCAGGATTTTGTAATATCTTGATTTAAAAGAGTGTCCTTGGAGTTTCTTGCCTGTTCTTCTCCATAGAGATCTACGTTTTGGAATGGGCAAATAGCTTCACCTTTCTGACTAACTGACCGACTGTTTGACAATTCAAAAGTGCCTGTAATTGGTTTAATTGAAATAAATGCTTTGAGTTTGAGTTGTGAGTTTAAATAATATAGGTATACAGAATATTTTAAAAAGATTGGCTTGTTTTAAAAATAAAAGATTCAGTCATCATTACATCATAATATTATTTCAAAAGAGTTATGCTCGACCAAAAAGACCCATGTCTGCGTGCAACTCAAATTCAATTTTCCAACCATACATTATAATTACCGAACCCATTAAAATTTGATTAATTGCTCCGGCCCGTAACTATAATTTCCTACGAATGAAACACAACACATCAATAACACTAGCTCTACTAAGACACTGTATACACTAGCATACACAACAATAAAGCCGGTACACACCGCTGGCCGGAAGGTTGCGACAGTGTATGCACTGCTCGTTGAGACCGCCCCTTTCGTGTTACAGGCTACGTTAACTACCGGGCTATAGATGTAAGAATGAACCCGCCTTAATATCTAGAATACTCAAGCAGCTTGTATGGAGGTAGAATTAAGTTACTGCTGCGTTATTCCGCTACTTTAATTACCTTTTATTATGCGCTGCAGTCTTGTTAAATTTTCAGAAATTGTTGAAGTTTGTATTTTAATATGGTAAGTAGATCCTACATATTTTATTTCATTAAGGCGACGATAACCGACTTTTAATGATTTTATACTGAAGATCACGTCTAAACGATTAGTGATAATGATTTGAAAAAAATATATGTTAAATTAGAGCATTTTTTCAATAACTTATTATGTGAATATTTTAGATTATGTTTATATTACATAGTGAAATTAATTTGTAAAGTTATGTCTAACGCGGATAAAAAACTGAGAATGGCGCAAAATCTACCAAGCGTATTTTTCTGAAACTTTCACCAATTTAAAGATAATTTAATTATTGCACTTTTAGTGTACACGTTTTATTAAAATACCTTTTGTTTTGTGTATAATAAATAATAATGCCTCAAATTGGGGACAGCGCTCCTTGATAGGCGAGTCCTATTACTGGCTGAACGTACAACGCGTTGCGTGAGTTCAGTACAGAACACGCATGCTAACCACTCAAGGTCACTGGCATATATCTCCGCCTTAAAGCTGAAACATTTTTCAGCTTTGGTAGCGAGACTGACAGCCCATTGCCCGGATGGTGCGCCTGACGTACCTAAAGCGTACCGTGCATAGAATGGACAGAACAAACAGACAGACCTGTCAGTTTGGGCCAACAGATTAGACGAAACAGGGTTAGCATGAATACTCGATTTTGTAATTGTTTTAAAACGATAAGGCTAAGGGATACTTTTACTATAGGTACATTTATGTTCGAATAACTCGTCAAAATGTAGGGACCAGCAGATTTTTTTTTTCCCGATTTCCTTCCGGTTTTAGTCCCATAGTAAAAGTTGCTCATAATGATGAGTCACCCTTAAGAGGTTGTGCGTTAATTCTGGGACATGTTGTATAAATAAAATAATATAGCACATGTGTGTGAGCACCATGATGTAACTACTATAAAGCTACCATTTACTGGGTACATCTTTCATTAAATAGAATATGCCCTGGCGGCTGAGAGTACTTATGTCATGCTCACTCAAATGCCTCGCTGGTAGTGGCGTGTGCTTTGAATTCTTAAGTTCCCTTCAAAATGGTTGAGATGAATGGTGCTGATCCATGCGTCATGTTCGTGAACGGTCGCCGCCGTCAGTAGGGACTGGTCATCTTAGCCGCCACGGCTTAATTTAATTTATTTTAATTTTTTAACCGACTTTAAAAAAGGAGGAGTTTCTATGTTCGTCTGTAAGTTTTTGTTATGTTTAATTATCGATTTCTCCGTGAATTTTTGACTGATTTTGAATATGATTTTTTTGTTTGAAAGGGTTGTATACGTGGTCCCATTGTCAACAAGTCAGAATCTGATAAGGGCATCCCATGGAAATCGAGGGAAATCCTCAAATTTATTGGCACACGATTTTATAGAAACTAGTGCATTTGCTCTCGGAAAGATGACACTCAACACAGATGGCCACCAAAACTACTTAATAATAAGTATATAACGGGTTGCGATTCGATTAATTACTTTAATATACTTGCTTAATTTAATTAATTTATGGTCGGCACAATATGCGTATGGTGAAGTGGAGCTGATTGTTCTTACCAGGAGATCTCCTCAACAGTTAACGCCCCAGCATCGAGAAAAGCAATATTTTGTAAAAGGTGATAAGCAGTGGACATTAGGCTATCGTAACTTAGATAAATTACAAAACTGACCCACAAAAAAGTGGATAGTAAAAAAAAAACTTTTTACAAAAAAAAGAAACACTACACACTGCCTTTGGATCCTTATTTCAGTTTAGCCACCGACTTCCGAAAGTAAAGTTATTTTTCATGTTGTAATGTTTTTTTTGGAAGATGTTTTTAATTTTTTTTTTTTAAGTTTTTTGAACACCAATTTTCAATAAATACAACACATTTTTGACTTTTGTATCATCGCTGTCGCTGATTGAATGTCACTTTGTCTAGGCCCTCTTAGATTACATTATAATAATAACTTAAGATAATGTTGCTCTCGTCATACTCATAAATAGGTTATTTAATGGAGCTTTTCTAACATATACAGTATATTCACATGGTTACTTTATCCAATATTCACCCTTATCATACATAATTTTGTCATAACACAACCATCCAGCCGACCTCCCGATACAAAATTATCGGGCTTCCGTCCCTTCCTTGATCTCAGCAACTAATCTATTTCCTCTATTGAGATTAGCATTACATATGTCCCTTCCTTATGTAATGATAATATTATGTGAACCTCGCAGTATATTATTATTCGATCAAATAAATATGTACCTATCTTATTTGTGTATGTGTCTTCAGATTTTTTAAGAGCTTTTTAGTTGTTGTAATTTTTTTTAATAGATAATGGAGGAATATTATTCCAAAAACAAAAATGATTCGCTCTTAATAAGTTTACATTTTTTTATTTTTTTTATTTATTAATTAAGGAACAAAACAGAATGAAAACAGAAACATCACAAAAACCTCAATAGGTTTGTCCGAATCTTCTTCTTTCTTCTTGTTCAATCTTAATACTAACGAAATATTATAAATCTAAGGTTAAAACATAGTTTATAAAACATTGTGAGGTATTTAGTAAATATTAACTAAAAAGTACAAAAACGACGACGGCGCGGGTCAAACAGTCCGTCGATGATACTACCAATTGAATTAAATTTAAACAGATGACGCATTTTCAAAGACATTCAAAGAAAAGTTTGTATTTATTTACATACACCAGTGACCTTCTGTAGTTTCTGCCTACATGCAAAAAAGCGCAATTGAATCACTCAAATTCCTAAATGCAAGTAGCCTTCAGTTACAACTGAATAATTAAATTCAATGAATTGTTCGCCTCATAACTATTCAGTAAATCCCCACTAAGCCCATTTTCGCTAAACCAAAACAATTGTCTCCATTCATAAATCAATGACATCATTAAAATAGGTTAACAATCAAAAACAGTTTATATTAGCCCCATGTTAACCGATATTGTCGTTTCAATTATGCGCGGATTGTGGACAAGAATTAATATGTATTTGTAACAATGCCGGTGTCGGTGGCACCCGCCTGAATCCGGTTAAAACTGGTATAATCCGCCCAGAAGCGGCCGAAAGCGGATTTGTCCGATCATGTTTGGCTGAATTTTAGCATCGTGTTGCAAATATCGTTTTTTTGGGGTGAGACTGTAGCTATAATAGTGCTTTGAGGCATTGACTGTATAAATTGAGGTTTAAAAACAATTGAGTACTTAATGTGGTTGTTAAAAAAGATACTCTTTTTTTTGTTTTTTTAATAAACTGTTATTTTTAAATAAGCTTCAAGACCACAATCAATATTTTCCAAAGGTAGTCTCAAGACATTGCAAACGACAAGAATACGTCAGACTTGTAACACGTCAAACTATCAAACCAAAATCACGACAATCTTCACACACAACACCGCAGTATTCACTTTCTATTCAAATCCCTTTATTTATTCCACACTCACCCTTCCACTTTTATTCAAAAAAAGATATAGTAGGTATAAGTATTCTCGTATCAAATTCTGTCCGCTCCCAGTAGGAGATTGAGCAGTAAAGCGACATTAACCGACCCAAAACATCACAAAATGAGAATTCGCGTCACGTTCGCATCAAGTCCCATAAGGAATGAGTTTGTGGGCCAAGTTTCAATGTCGACAGCGTCTAAAGGTTTTTTTATAGTAAATAGGTTATACCTACTTGGATACTCAAACGGAACACAAAGCCACATCACGACCTCTTTTGCTATTTCATTTCAAACGTGGAACGCATAAGGATGTGCGTGACTGCAATATTCGCATAGTAGCCATTGGACTTATTCGCGAAATGACCTGTAGTCGTTTATGGACTTGTTCGCGATATGCCTCATTCTGAAGATGCCCTCCCTATTCGTGAAATAACCTATTCTACTGTAACTACTAACTGTTACGGTTTATTTTAATTTAATTATGATTACATAAAATATTGATTTTGTCAGTAGTAGATTAAGCTTCTTTTATGCATTATACTTGTTTACTTTTTAAAACCGAATTGCACACGTTTTCATTCAACGCAATGCGCGTGACCTTGGTCGAAGCAAGGACAACTCGTCCGGTAAGCGATGGCCGACGATCAGCTCTTCCCTCTCCCCTGTCACCCCTCGCGGCAGACCTGCTACGCTGGAGTCCTGAGCGTCGTCGCACACGCTGCCGGTGACAAGCACACCATCCTTCGCTGGCATGATGGGCACACGTATTCCACGACGGAAACAACATTTAGCCGTTTTAATGTTCGGTATCATAAAAACACACAACCCGGAATACCTGTTTAAAAAAATTAGCTGGCGGCATGAGCACTACAGTTACTCTGCTCGTTCCACGTCCAACCCGATCTCGATGCCTCGTCATAGGACCACAGCTTTCAGATGTTTCAAGTATTCTCGCTGCTGGAATGATTTACCACCTCCTATAAGATCCTTAAAAACAAAACCAAATATTAAGTTACATCTGAAAAAAACGCACCTATTAGAAAAACAAAAGTATGAGCAGCAAATGTTTTATAACTAAACACTTACATAAGGTTTATCATCTATGGGCAAGGTATATCAATATCAAAGTGGCTCGAGGCGGCATGGTTATCCGTCGGATGCGTCTCATCCTCCCTCATGCACACAACACCTCACGTTTGGTCGTCAACTGATACGCAAGCGTAAGCCAGTTACTGTTGCGCACTGTTGGTATATTGTTTGGCGGTGGTAACTCACTATACAGTATCAATAGGGAAAAATAAAAATAAAAATTATTGTATTAATTATTTTTCCCTATATTTTATGACACGGCGATTATTAGGCGAAACTAGTGTAAAATAAAAAAAGTATGGGAATTGATCTAATTGACTCAACTTCAAGCGAATTAAATTTTGAAGAAGTTGTGATAATGATGACCGAATACAAAACACTATAATTATATTAGTTACTATAATTTTTTCTTACGTTTGAGCTACCATTTTAATAATTAAATTACTTTCTCAAAGCTCTAAACCATTACTTACGTTAATTTAAAATATAATCATAATACGAAATTTTAGTAAAAAATGCGAACTACATTACAATCATACTCTCATATTATTTTCACAATAGGTATACTCCAGACTCATCGACAAAAGCATTTTCCATTTGTAAACACATCACAGTCAGGTCCGGCGTCCATAGCCATTGAACGCAGAGAGTGCAAACGAAGGATTTGAATTAAAACAGAAAGAATTAAACAAAATATTTCAACAACAGCTTTGTTACGTAAAGAGAGGAATTAAAAGGAGTATTATAAATTTTGCAATACTTACTTTTCGATTCGTAGCAATCACTTGTAATCACCTAGGGCCTTATTACAAAACAAGGTATATCTTCAGAACCAAGTTTAAACCATGGAGCCATTATTGAATTTCAAACTTTATTCCGTCTAGGGTAAAGTTCCTAGTACAAAACTGACAACTTAGTACCTACTGAACTAAGTATTCAGTTTTGTCTATAGAATGGTATTTCAATCAGATTTACGTTCTCATTACAAAAACTAGCTCCATGGTTTAAGCCATGTCAAAATATAAATCTTGTTTTGTAATAAGACGGTTAAAGTCACAGCCACGACGCGGACGTTGGCTGTCGACTATATCTGGTTCTGTGCCGGTAACGTAAAACCTATATTTTTTGAATGCACGTGTCTCTATGATAATAGACCAATCTTTGTTTCTTTCGAGGAGCTCGTGGCTAAGTCATATCGGCTGCACGGGTCGAACCATCAGATTAAGCTACGGTCGCCAGGGTTGGTCTGTCGTTGGGTGACAATCTTTACATACCGAGACTTCTCCGTGCCTCGGAAAGTACGTTAAGAGGAAATGCGGGCGGAGAGACTTTTAGAGTAAAAAGTCATAAATCGAGGTTCGGCTCTCGCCTATTTCCTCCTCCAATATTAAACCAATTTAAAAGATATTTCTTATACTGAATAAGAAGGATATATACTGTGTCCCTATGTTTTCCTTTTTGATGATACATTACATTTTTATAAGAGCTGGGACCCTCTGAAAGTGCTCAAAATTGCCTGTTTTGACCGCTGACAACAGAGGGCTATTTGTACAAATTTGCCAACTATTAATAAAAAAAGAAAAACATAGGGACACAGTATATATCCTTCTTATTCAGTATAAGAAATATCTTTTAAATTGGTCCAATATTGGAGGAGGAAATAGGCGAGAGCCGAACCTCGATTTATGACTTTTTACTCTAAAAGTCTCTCCGCCCGCATTTCCTCTTAAGCCTTTGATCCCAATCGTTGACAGTTGTTAACTTACGGGTCGTCAGAAGCCCGAAAGTCTGACAACCAATCTTACCAAGGAGTATCGTATTACCCAGTAACTGGTTTGTGGAGGTCGGGAAGGCCGTTGCTATATGTAAAATACTGGTATTCAGCTGGGTCCAGTCAGGCTGGAAGCCGAGCCCAACTTAGTTGGGAAAAGAATAGGCAGATCGATTGTTTCTTTCTACATAAAAAAAAACACTGAAATTTTACGGAAAATGTTCTGAGTTGAGTCCAAATAATTTGGGATAAAGGGACAAAACGATGATGGTTCCCAGAAGGACATTAACAAACTGACTTAAATAGATTGACTTTTATTAAACAGTAGCTTTTGTATGTCTAGAGATGATCAGAACCAGGCTGCTATTTACTTGGGATCCAAAATAAACACGAGAAGCTAACGTATTCCCAAAGCCATTGGTTTAGAATATTCTTTGATAAATACATATGGAATTAGGGATTGGATTGCAAATTAACGTCAATATTGTTTTGTAATGTGATACAGTATGTTTCAGAGAACCTTGTTTCAAACTTTAATGGCTAGTTTCACAATTTCCAGAGAGTCACTATATACTCATACAATGAATACTGTTAAACCAAATTAAACAAAATTTGTACGAGATTATCTGCAATTGAACTTATCTGAAAGAGATAAATTGTGCATCTCTCACCATAAGCTAATCTTCTGGCTGTCGGCTGTTGCTGAAAACCAGCGCTGGGGCTCTATCTCTCATAGGGTCGCGGTATTATGCTTAGCGATGGCCATTTTGCGTGGATGTGACGCATATCCCCCCAACTTGTTCTTTTTTGTATTTGCAAAATATTATATTCTATAAACGTATTTTATTTACTTCTTTTCTTTACTTACTTCTTTTCTTTGGTTTTCTTTAGGAAATACACTTTTACTCATCAATACGTTTTTGTAAACTCTCCAAAATCCAAATTTGACTCCCCTTAAAGCGACTAACCGATAAAATATCACCCTAAACGTATCGTGCACCTCAAGAATATGTGTCTAAAGTTGATTAAGCAATTTGGATGCCAAGCCCGCATTCCAGTGATCTTGAGTTCATACACCTTTGTATGAACAAGACTGGCCGAACAAGGTAAACGGCCTTATTGATTCCACATAATACTTTGGTTTCATTGAAATCTCTCGTTTAATAACTTTATATAAAGTTTTATGAACTCGTGTAGTTTTATTCAAGTGGTATTAATAGGTATTTTTGTATGAATTGTTGATTCACAGTAGTACCTACTTCGAACTATGATTTTGAAGGACTGAAATACATCTTAGTTTAAACCGGGAATCTCAGTAACACTATTGTTAGTTTCATGTTTTATGCAAAGCGATTCTTGTCCGACTTGCACCGCTTTGAGACAACTTAGATTTCAACAGAATGGTGCTATCAAAATACTCCCTGCGTTTTATTTTCACATTTGAAGCAAAATAAAAGCGAGCTATTAGAATACTCAAATTCCCCTACACAGAATTAACATAATATCCACACTCCGTTTTATACGAAAAGCAACAAAAACAAAAATATACAGAGAACGGCGTCACCTCCAAAAGAAAAACTCGAACGCTACAATCCATATAAACTTCAGCGGCACTTTTATGATAATCTGCCAGTCGGGAGACAGCTATTACTTAACATATAAAATGCAGAAAAAATACCAACACAAATTATCTCCAGAATGTTCTCCTAAGGGCCATAAAATGCAGCCTTGCTTATCGACCGAACAGACAGTTAAATAACTCCGGTTCTTGGCTGAAAGACCACGAAAAGGACTGAAATATTTCTAAGATAAACTTCTGACTGTATTACTTAAGTAGGTACTCGTTAGCATGGAGATAACGGAAGTTAAATACCTACTATAGTTACTACTTACTAAGGCTGCCCTAGTTGATAATACAAACATAGATTCTGGAAAGCCTGTCCATAAAAAAAAACAAAAAGAAAATTATGTAAATTGATTTGCTTTAAAGTGAATAAGAGTAAGAATAAGAATAATTTATTGGTTCAAAAACATACAGACATTTAAATATTAAAGTGATACACTATATTACACTTTTATTCAATGATGTGATATTGAACATCTGTGCCCGAACTAGATATAAAATATCTGTATTTCAGACATCAGCGCTCTTCCCCTGTTGTAGGCGACACTAGAAATTAAACTTTGTTTGACCTCTATACATATCTCTAACACATTAAACATAGAGATAAAATCATATTAAAATAAAAGGAAATGACTAACAAACTAATGTCAGAAGTGCAAAGGCAACAATATTATGGCATCCATGTTAATGGAGACAGAACAACTCCAGGTATATTTTGTCTGTTGAATAATCTACGATGTACAAAATGATTTGTATGAGACCAGAGAGGAGAGACCTTCGAGTTTACAGGCTGATATTATTACCCGGTTTGAAAGTGAATATTTATACTTTATACAAAAGTATAAACAGCACAATACTCCCAATATAATATCGATAAAGCGAAACGTAATCGCTTTTATCGCAACAATCGGTTGCAATACAATTAAACGAGAACCAAATCAAGTCGGCAGACGCTGATTCACTACAGTTTAAGACAATGCAGTCTCCATTAGCAAGTAGTGAACGCGACCAACAATGGACCCACGAACAAAGCGACAGTTTCATTCACAATAGCTTTTCCTGAATATTGTATTTGACTATACTATGTCACCGAATCTTAATAGCGAACGCTCTTTACTCCTACCTCGTATACTTAAGCTCGAAACTTCCAAGTGATACTTTAAGTTTCCACTTTGGTTCTCATACAAAACTTTTGACGTATTCTCATAAATATTTAACAGCGGTGGAAAATGAATGGGTAATTCAAAGGTGTGCGAATATGAATACGGCCCTTTCGGAGAATTTTAAATGAACTAATCCTTTTTAGGGTTCCCGAGTCAATAAGGAACCCTTATAGTTTCGCCATATCCGTCTGTCTGCCTGTCTCTCCGCGGCTTAGCTCAGGGACTCTTAGTACTAGAAAGCTGTAATTTAGCATGGGTATATAATACATAATTATTAATCACGCCGATAAAATGGTGAAATAAAATCTTAAGAGGCGATGGATGCGTAGTTCATACAAACGTAATAAGTACCAAAATAATTTGTAAATCTAACATATTCGTAAGATAGTGTGTCTTTATTCCCATTGGAATACAGAATATCTAGGTTCCCAAATATATATTTCGAATGGACACTGATTTAAACAAGAGTTATGGAATAGAATAGAATTTAATTTATTTTTAGTAATTTTAAATTGCGCATATCTTGTATTTATATCATTGTCCTTTCAAAATATATATTTGGGAACATAGATATTCTGTAATCCAATCGAAATAAATACACACTACCTTATGAATATGTTTGATTTACAAATTATTTTGGTATTACGTTTGTATGAACTAAGCATGTTACGCCAGCCCCTTAAAATATATCCATTTATCGATTCAGGGATCCGTTTGCGAAATACATACAGGGTGTAAGGGACAGCCCTCCGCAGACTGATGGGGTGAATTCAGTATATCATACTAAGATGACCGGTACATGAAATTATTTCAGGAACGTTATGGGAATCCAATGAACCTGATTTGTCGCGGCGGGCTGGACGGCCGCGTTCGCTGATTTCAGGCGTCGTTCGTTAGAGAATTTCAACATCCATTGCTGATTTTTTTATTTTAGCTGTGTTATTTACATTAATGGAGTACTGCGTACAGAGAATGTGATTTTACATTGAAATAAAGGAATAGTAACTGAAATTACGATAAAAAGAAATATAATTTTCCTGAGAAAATTTTCAGTGGAATATGATTCAAAATAAGGAGCTGAATGTACCCTGTTTATTTGCTGCTGCAGCCTTACACCCTGTATATACATAACATCCTGCCTCCAAGCATAACATGCGCCATCCAGCCTTTATTCCTCAGAAGGATAGGCAGAAGTGTATCTATAGTACACCTACATTTCGCCAGTTATGTTAAGCCCCATGTAATAGGGGGCGAGCCTATTGCCATCAACCAGGTGTAAATCCAGGCTCCGGGCTGCTGCTGAGAAATTCCAGATTGAAACATCCAATAACACTGCCTGACCCGGAAATCGAACCCAGGACCTCATGCTCAGCACTATCTCTTGCGACCATTAAACCAAGTAGGCAATTTGCGAAATATTATGCTTTAAAGTGCAAATATTTTTGTTAGAGTCAAGTGTCCCCCCTGCCAGCTTATTGGTTGTTTTTGGTTATTTGAAAAAAATCACGGTAATAGCAATTTAGCATTTAGTATTTTTTTGTTTATTTTTTTTGCGTTTTTTCTGTGACAATTGAAATTATTTTTCTTTGTTTTTTTATTTCTTTCTTTTCTTTCAATTACATAATAACGAAGTTAAAAAGAAAACTATCACAGCTAAATACGCTTTTCAAGTAAACGAGTAATAGTCGACCAATATTTGCAGTTGGAATGTATGGGAGAACATGTTTTCAACTACAATGTTAAGTTTTTTCTTGGGATAAATTCATCCCATCTACGGAACCCTTCATTGTGCGTGTTCCGACACTCACTTGGCTGGTTTTTATGATTAATTTTAACAATGTAGTTGTTTGCGTAATATTTATTATGATACGCTATTTCACCGTTTTACGACTTCAAACTTTATCTTCCTTACGGATTAGATACCGAAGTGGATTTTCAAGTTACAAGAAGCTTTTTCTGAGCCTATATTACCTTACTTTTTCTTGTTCTATCTGCCTGGGCTTATTTGTAATCTTTTATATTTTGTATTGTTTATAATTTTTTTTTTTTTATATTGTTTTCACATATAGAAGCGACAAGAATAATGTACCCAGGATTTTGTAATATCTTGATTTAAAAGAGTCCATGGAGTTTCTTGCCTATTCTTCTCCATAGAGATCTACGTTTCGGAATGAGCAAATAGCTTCAACTTTCTGACTAACTGACCGACTCTTTGACAATTCAAAAGTGCCTGTAATTGGTTTAATTGAAATACATGGTTTGAGTTTGAGCTGAGTTTGATATATTATTGTCTCAAAGAAGCAAGTGCCATTTTCTCCTAAAACTCAACACTTTCACACCAGGAGATGTGAAATTGAATTTTCCCATCATCTTACTAGTGGATATTCTTTATATCTGATATAGAAATATAATACAATATCAATAGAGTTTCCTCCTCACGTACTAGACTCGTGACGATCGGTCACGCCTGGTTGCAGCATCTTAGATACTCGGTTCAAGTTGTGTTAAAATAGCGAATAGTGTTGTTGCTTTGGATATCGCATTAACATAAGTTGCAATGTCAGTAAGACGTGATGGGTGGTTTTCTTTGCTGAGAAATCTATGACTCTAGGAAAGATTTTTATTTTGTATTCTTAACTGACCGACTCCTTGACAGTTCAAAAGTGCTTGTAAATGGTTTAATTGAAATAAATGCTGTGAGTTTCAGATTAGTTTGAAATAAACCTGAAGTTGGCAACTAGGGTGCATTGCATCATCATCATCATCATCATCTCAGCCGAAAAACGTCCACTGCTGGATATAGGCCTCTCCAAAAAACGGGGGAGATTTGCCTTAATCGCCACGCTTGGCAGGCGGGTTGGCGATCGGAGTATGGTTTAAAAAATGCATAGAGAACGCTGCTGCCCATTCTCTAGTAAGACCCTTAGTTGCCTTTTACGACACCCATGGGAAGAAATGGGATGGTGCTCTTCTTTACGTCCGGCACCAAACGGAACATTGCATTGCATTGCATGAGACTGGTGAAAATTATGGATGTAGTAGAAGGCTACTTTTTAGATGCATATTATGTGTAGTTGTGAATTTTGATCGACTAGAGATAAACAGAAATTATAATTATGTACAAAATATTGTTTCTGTGAGAAGGTACATTTTTAGAGATACGTTAAAAGTCATTTTTAAACCAAGATGGCGCTGGCGTAACTTACTCGTAATTGGCGACAACAGGGAAGTAATTCCGAAAGAAATTCAGAGAACCAGGCCTCTCTTAATGTCCAGAAATTATATTAAATTCAATTAAAGCTAAAATAGTTTCTATCTATTATAATACTACTTAACGCTAAAATATCGTTACCCAAGGGTCAGAATACACCCGACACCGGTGACCACAAGCAGGGACCGCTAACCACAAACTGTAGCGTTGACAACGTGCCAACGTGAGGATTACCGGCGGCACCCGAGCTCTTAGGTCGAACTTGGACAGAAGTGTTTTAAATTGTCTCATTGGAAATAATAGCGACGTTCTGTTGCAGTTAATGGTTGTATCAGAAATAGTGTAAAGATTTAGATTGAAAAGCTTGTTCACGTAATTGTGGCACTGCAGGTCAAATGCCTTTGGACAGCAAGAACAAACAACATTCCTTGGACGTACTAAGCCCTCAACGTTGGGCCAAAACTCACACAAATTTCGGCGCCATTTCCGAATCTTTTACATGGTTTTTTAGGGTTCCGTACCTCAAAAGGAAAAAAGAGAACCCTTATAGAATCACTCGTGTGTCTATCTGTCTGTCTAGCTGTATGTCTATCACAGCTAATTTACTCCAAATCTACAGGAACGATTAAGTTGAAACTTAAGTTGAAACAACACATGAATTTCTGTGAACCCAAATACGGACATGTAACGTAAATAAATGAATTTTGAATATAGGCACATTCGAATTAATTTATTTACATTACACGTCACTTTTGGGAGGCAATTTAGAAAATTTAAAAAAAAAGTTTGCAATTGGTACCATGTGATATAACAAATGAAAGAACTTGATGCAAGAATTTAAGTTTTTTTTTTTTAATAATTACTTTTAAAGTTATTTAAGAAAATCGATGAAAATTGTCCATTCCCCCCTTACCTCCGAAACTACTGAGCATAAAGTTTTGAAAAAAAATACAGAAAATAGTTCTTTACATAATTATAGATTACAGGAAAACCTATAAGAAGTCTATGGTTTTAAAATAACATGGTAAATCACTCAATATTGTGCGTACAAACTTACATTTGCAGTTGAAATGTATCAGGGAACATGTATTTCAACTACAATGTTAAGTTTATTCTTGGGATAAATAAATTCATCCCAACTACGTATCGGTGCATGGTCCGACACGCACTTAGCAGGTTTTTTTAGCATAGCATGGTCTAACTGATGTCAATATATCCAACATATTAACGCAGTTAAACCAATTAATAAACAATTGCGCGCTACTCAACTTGGGCGCTAGACGGATCATCGCGCTTGCTCATTGAGGAGAGGCAACTTCAAATCATTATAAATCGAGGTATCCCACTAAGTTTTTCTTCATTGTCCAGTGTTGTTCCAGATTACCTACTTACCAGTTTAGAACACACAATCTGTTAGCCTGAGAATCCCTTAATCTCCGGGCCATCACAACAGACTATCCGCTTAAATGCCTCTCATTACTAAAAGTCAGTTGGTTGGCAGAGTTGGCACGTTATCAATGCCCGTAGTGGGAACAACAGAGTGGCGAGCTTGCGGTTACCTGCCGTCATTCCTCGTCGTGTGAAGTCAGCGAAAACAATATTCCTGTTTACATTGGTTTACGCATTCGCTTCATGACAAGTCTAAGCTAGACTTTGTCCGCCTTATTACAAAACAAGATTTATATTTTGACATGGCTTAAACCATGGAGCCAGTTATTGTAATAAGAACGTAACAGTGATTGAAATACCGTTCTTTATACAAAACTGAAAACTTAGTTCGCTACTAAGTTGTCAGTTTTGTGTTTAGGAACTTTACCATAGTCGGAATAAAGTTCGAAATGCAATAATGGCTCCATGTTTTAAATCTGGGTCTGAAGATAAACCTTGTTTTGTAATAAGGGGGTTAAAGGCCAATGTGAGTAAGTAAATAATTTCGATACCTATCTACTAAAACGTTTATAATCCTACGCTTGGCTATATATGCGGCCGTATTACTTTGTTAATTTTTCTATAAATAGAGTTGACTATTTTGAAATAAGATAATATTTTTCATATAAAAAACATATTTTCTCATAACTTTGCTTATTAATCATATTAAATTGTTGTCATCTGTATTTGACTTCAAATAAAACGTCTGGCAGAAACCTGGATAAAAATGTTCCAGTTCAGTAACCGTACCTACCACAATTACCTATTACGTGAATAATTAAAAATGTGTCCCTTAAAACAACAAAGATACTTAAACGTAACGATAACTAGCTATACTCGAGACCTAAAAGCCGTGGCTGGCTTATAACATCGTAATAAACTGTCTTTTAATTGTTAGTAACACGTCCAATTAATTAAATGTACAAAGTTCTGCACCGTAATCTCCAATAAAATAGTATAGTTATAGTTAGCGTGTTGATAGTAATTTTTTTTTATAGGTATTGTATCAGAAACTATTATTTTCTTGAAATAAACCATTTAAAACACGAACACTTATTTTTTTTAATGACAATTGATGTCTATGGTGACAACTGCCAATTTGAGATATTTATGGAGACTTCTATAGGGAAAAAGGAAACAAAAATATGAATAAGAAAATTAAATTGAAAGTTGAAGTAAATCTTATTTGACCTGGTTGACAAACTGATGTGAGTATAGTTTATTGTTAATTAAAGTGATAACACCAATTATATTAATTAACATAGAGATTGAAACAGGCCTAGTAAACAAAAATATTTCAAATACTAACATATAATATATTAGAGGGGTGTCCTCTAGCATACTTTCTCTTGCAAAACTTCAGACATACACGCATAATTTTACCCCATTCATCAAAATCAAAATCAAAATCAAAAGTCATTTATTCAAACTAGGCTGAGAATCAGCACTTTTCTCATCAGCTTCTCATCAGCAAACATATCACATTCTCAGCAAACAGATCACATTCGATCATTTAAGTATGGCTGTGTTGAAATTCTCGTCAGCCAATCACAGCGGTTGAATGAGTTTGTCAGCCTTTCAGGAGCCGGGTGTAAGAGAGATATCATGCCAATAGAGTAAAGGCTTCTACAGACCGGCGCGACTCGCGACGCGACACAAAAACCGCTCGTCGCGCGACACGCGGGGCCTTTGTGTCGCGTCGCGTGTCGCGCCGGGCTGTAGGGATCTCACCACCGATCTTTCGCTCGAACGTCTAAGACTTATGGGGGGTGCGCTAAGGTAGCCCGCAAAATTCAAATTTTCTTACGTTTTTTGCAATTTTCAGGTCATTAATAGGATGTCTCTTGGTCTGGCTGTTTGTGTGTGTGAGTTTAAATGTTTGTCAACTAACGACAATACAGGAGAAATTCCTAGTGTCCCCACACTAGGATTTCTCCTGTATTGTGGGTGCGTCAACGATTTAAAAAAAAAAACAGATCTAAATATGATTTGCGGACGTAAGAAATAGAATTTCGCGAGCTACCTTAGCGCATCCCCCTTAACCATTGCATTGGAACATTGTGGTACAGTCGGCGGCAAGTCAGTGGTAAGATTTTCGACTTAGAGCTGACCTAGCGTAGTACAGAGTTTAAATAGATTACGAGGCCAACGCTTACTGATTTTGTTACCACTGACGCGCGGCTTACTTTACATAGCATTCTGCTCCTCTGTATGATAGACAAACAAAGGCTTTGCGCAACAAGAGATCAGCTTCACTCCCAATAGAGAAAACTAAGCAGCAGACAAGAAATGTTTAAGACGCAGATATATGCCAGTGACCTTGAGTGGTTAGCTTGCGTGTTCTGTACTGAGCTCACGCAACGCGTCGTACGTTCAGCCACTAATAGGACTCGCCCATCAAGGAGCGCTGTCCCCAATTTGACGCATTATTAACTTATTATAGACAAACCAAAAGGTATTTTAATAAAACGCGTACCTATACTAAAATATCAATAATTAAATTATCTTTAAATTGGTGAAGGTTTCAGAAAAATACGCTTGGTAGATTTTGCACCATTCTCAGTTTTTTATCCGCGTTAGACATAACTTTATAAATTAATTTAACTATGTAATATAAATATAATCTAAACTATTTACATATTAAGTTATTGAGAAAATGCTCTAATTTAACATATATATTTTTTCAAACATTAACACTATTCGTTTAGACGTGATCTTCAGTATAAAATCATTAAAAGTCGGTTATCGTCGCCTTAAGTAATTTGAGGCCCAACACTGAAGATGATGGATATAATTTTACATTCAAAGTTTATACATCCTTAGGGAAAGGAGTTGCTAGCTCAGATATCACATGAGAAGAACGTGGTAATCCAGTACGTGCTTCAACGAAGTTATTTAGCTGTGATGTAACAAAAGCCTTGTCAGAAGCCCGGCTTGCAGTTTTCGGAATGGAATGAAATATCAAACCATCTGGAGTAATGCTTTTGGGAAATTATGTGCAGCTGCGAGTGTGTTTTTAAACAAAATGCATGTGTAACAGGAAGGTTTTCTTTACGAATTTAGTTTTGTTTAATAAGTAACATGATAATGTGTGTTTATTTATTTATTAATTTAAACTTCTCGCATACAATAATGTACAAAGGCGGACTTAATGCCTTAGGCATTCTCTACCAGTCAACCGAGGGTGGTGAAGAAATAGATGGCGGGTGCTCTGATTGAGAGAAAATAATAATATTAAATTATAACATAATTAATTATAAATAAAATAGGTGCACAAGTACAGACGGCTACACATCAAGCTATACATTTCCAGTATAAGCTGATCTCGCATTGTATAAGATTTCTGTACAGTGCGAGATCAGCGTAAACTGGAATTGTATAGCTTGATGTGTAGCCGTGTGTACATAAAAAGATTATAAACTTATAATACACATACATATATTATATTTGCTATAATATATCCCTACATTATATATATATAAATATATATACAAATTCAAGGAAAAGAGGTAATTGTGATGACTCTACGCTATTTGTTATGTCTATTTTAAAAATAAAAATCCGGCTAAATGCGTGTTGGACGACGCCCAATGAAGGGTTCCGTAGTTAGGATGAATTTATCCCAAAAACAAACTTAACATTGTTGTTGAAAAATATCTTCTCCCATAAATCGATATACGTCACGGCCAATTCTCCAACTGCAAATGTAAGTTGGTCGACTATTACTCGTTACCTTGTAAAGCGTAATATACAGATGACATCGTGTGCAAAATAACTTTATTTATTTTCATTTCTGAAGAAAGCTGCCGTATCTGCCGTATGAAGTAATTAAAATCCGATACCTACACTATAAGACATAAATATCAAAGTGAGTGGCGCGTGAGCGAAGGGCTGTTATCAGTGCCAACACTATTAAATTGTGGTGGCCCAGATATGGGGCAGAGTGACGACAGGGGAAGGGCAGAAGTGGTATTTGGCAGAAGGTTTTTTTAATGACTAACACCTGGTGAACGAAATATATTTATTAGATGTCTAAGGAATAATTTCTATAATCACCGAGCAGATTTGCAGATTGTTGATGTTTTTACACAACACAACACTTCTGCCTATCCTTTAAGTAACCCAGAAAGAGAGAATAAAAAGAAGGTGAGGACGAGACCCCAGTCCGTCTCGGACTGCACCAATGCACCGGCGGCGCGGCGCCCTAGGCCGCCAACGCGACTGCGTCAGTCCCGTCACAGCTCCCGTCGTTGTCAATATTTTGTCATCAGTGTCACATAGACGTTTTAGATTTTCTATTAATTTATTTTGATAATATTTTATTAAGTTTAATATATTTAAGTAAAATCGTTCTATAGATATAGATGTTTAGTGGCAGCAGCGATGTGTTGGATGGTAGTGGTAGTGCCAGTCAACCTTCAACATCGCTGAGCATCCTGGAGAGATGTCCGCTGGCACGGTTTTTTAAAGGTAGTCGGGGTCTGAATGTGCATATTGGAAAGGTACACAGACCCAAAAATTCACTCACATCAGACCCACCAACAGCTACACCTACAATACCAGCTACATCCACTTTTGACCCGTTTTGGAAAACCCTTTCAAAATTCAAAAACTCTGTACCTGTTTTGAAGCAAGTTCCCGCGCCCGACCTCTTGTGGCACAACACCTAGCAGGTTGCGTTCGTCTTGCCGCCAGGGAGAACTCACAAAGTGCTTGGGAACAGCTGCTCACCTTCCCTTACAGAATTCTATACGTACAATAGAATTTGGCAACCAAAAAGACATTGACTGCACAAATTAAAGAAAACTGTAATATTTCGGCTCATAATTTAGATTCCAAATTACCGACACAGATATACACCTCTTCAAGAGGTATATCACATCTTGTTGAATCTAAGTTAGAGGAAGGTGACATAAGCGGAGCAGCCAGGATTCTTTTTAGTAGCGATGTGGTGGCACCGTGTTCTCCAGAAACACTCGCAGCTCTGGAGAGCAAACACCCTGCCCCAGCGGATGGTCCTTCTTTTCCCGATCCCTCTGATCTGGATAATCACTTCCTCATCATTACAGGTCGAGAGTTGGTCACAGCCGTTTGCTCCTTCCGGAGCGGATTCGCTGGCGGCCTCGACGGCCTGAGTCCTCAGCACCTTAAGGACCTTATCAGTTCAGGCACCGGGGCAGCTAGTGAGTTGCTCTTGAAGGAGCTTGCGGCTCTGATTAACTTTATGCTCTCCGGCAAGGTGAACGAGGCCGTCATCGACGTTCTGTACGGGGCCAATTTATGAACCCTGCGTAAGAGGGATGGCAGCATTTGTCCTATTGCCGTGGGAACTACATACCGTCGTATAGCAGCCAAGATTTGCTGTAATTTTTTTGGTGAGGTTGTGTCGGAAAAATTTCAGCCCCTGCAGCTAGGTTACGGCTCGAAAGGGGGCTGTGAGGCTGCCGTACACGCTTTGTCGACCTACCTAAATTCTGACAAAGGAGAGGTCATCCTGAAGGTTGACATAAAGAATGCCTTCAATTCTGTTAATAGGGACACCTTGCTGGCAGAAACTAAAAAAGAAATACCTCAAATTTATAGTTGGCAATGTTACAGACACTCTTCTAAATTACTTTATCGGGACAACCTTCTGGAATCTGCTGTTGGCTGTCAACAAGGTGACCCTCTCGGGCCAGTGATTTTTAGTTTAGCAATTCACCCAATCATTCGACAGCTAAATTCCAAATTTAACGTTTGGTATCTTGATGATGGAACTTTGGGAGGCGATGTAGAAACTGTTTCAATAGTCTTTCAATTCTTAAAAAATAAACTATTTTCTATTGGCCTTAATCTCAACCTTTCTAAATGCGAACTTTATTTAGCGGACAGTACTGACAGACATCTGACACTTCCTAAATTTAACGCAATAGCCGCAGAAATCAAAATTATTGAAAAAAGCTCTCTTCGTCTCCTTGGGTCTCCAATCTTTGAGAATTCCTTTCCCGATTTTATTGAGGAAAAAATACAAAATTTCAGTGACGTTTCGGAAAGATTGTTCCAAATTAACATGCATTCGGCTATAACCTTAATCCGTTACTACTGTTTCGGCCCTAAATTAACATATTTCCTTCGCGCTTCCCATTTATGGAAGCACACTCACCTATTAGACAAAATGGATCAAATTATCCGGCATACGAGTACAATATCTTCTATCTTAAATGTGGCCATGGACGACCCAGCTTGGGCACAAGCTACTCTTCCCATTCGTATGGGAGGCCTCGGCGTCCGCAAAATTTCAAGTATTAGTTTACCGGCTTTCATATCCTCGGTCCACGGCACTGAGAAATTAATCAGGAAAATCCTAGCCTCCACACTGATTGATTTTGATGTGCCGTGGTTCTTCGAGGCTATGGATGCCTGGAGACTCGCTTGCCCGAACTCAGATCCATCCGACAATCCATCTTCCCAGAGACGGTGGGATGAGCAGCTCTGCAGAGTAGTACAGAATAATTTACTTGACACGTCTGCTACTACTGCGGAGCGTGCGCGCTTGCTGGCTGTGGGTAAATGGGAGTCGGGTCTGTGGCTTCATGCACTACCATCGTCGAACATGGGTACTTTGTTCGACGAAACTACTTTCCGCCTCACTGCTTCCCTCCGACTAGAAGCTCCTTGTTGTTCTCCTCATCGCTGTCACTGTGGCGAAGTTGTCAACAGCCTCGGACACCACGGCCTGTCTTGCAGCCGTAGTTCAGGTCGCTTAGCGCGGCATGCGAATATTAATGACATTATCCGACGAGCTCTTGTCACCGTCGGCGTTCCAGCTGTATTAGAACCTAATGGCTTGGCACGTGACGGTGGCAAGAGACCGGACGGCATGTCTTTATTTCCATGGAAGGTGGGTAGGCCTTTAGTGTGGGACGCAACGTGTGTCGATACTCTTACGCCATCGCATCTTCCTGACTCCGCGTGCTGTGCTGGCGATGCTGCTGCGTCTGCGGAAAATCTCAAGCGGCGAAAGTATCTTATCGTTAATTATATTTTCGAGCCGTTTGGGGTTGAAACCCTCGGGCCGTGGGGTCCGAGTGCTCATGATTTGTTCAAAGATATCTTCAAACGGCTGGTTGACACTTCCCGTGACCCAAGGGCTGGCTTTTACCTTGGCCAGAGGTTAAGCATTGCCACACAACGTGGCAATGCCGCCAGTCTCTTGGGTACATTACCAGTCGACAGCGATACGGAGGAATTTTTCGACGCTATATTTTAATGTTTTATAGTTTTAGTTTAATTAGTATATAATTTTATTATTTTTATAAATTAATTCGTTTAAGTTGTTATTTATGTACATAATATTTTAATTCTAAATAAATAAAAAAAGCATACTTAGCGGTGATAATTTTCCTTTTAATTTCGTTATAATGTACTACTGCCATGATTTTTTTCACATATCCAAAAATAACCATTTACCTCCAAACAATTAAACATCAACCTGTTATCAATTTTCCTAAAAAAATGAAGCAAAATTAATCTTTTCAAGCATTGAAAAGCCTTGAAAGCAAAACGCGGAAAGATATTTTATAAACATACTTATACATAAACTCACGCCTTCTTCCCATGGGGGACGGCAGAAACTATGGACCGCCACCTGCTACGCTCCTTACACACTCCTTTTGCTTCATTTACGTTCATACATCTGGTTATATACGCACGCCGGTTGCGAGTACTGCGCACCTGACCTTTCTGAAGAACATCACCGATTATGTCACTATAACTATTATGTCCTTCTAGGGCGTCCCCTCCCAGTGTTTTAGTCCTCCCAGGGTTAGTCGCCTTTCATTCATCCACTCAACATGACCAAACCTTCTAAGCATACTCTTTTAAATTGTTGGCACTATAACATTTCCTTTTATACCACACCGTTACCTTATCACATAATTTTTCAGCCTATCATTTATAGTTTATATTTTTTATAACTTGAATAAGTTAATATGCGACGGTACTGAGCAAACAATAATTAATTGTTTTGTCAAAATAATCTGACGAGATCGTCTCAGTCAGGGGCTCATTGCGTGCTCTTTGAATTACTATTGTTCTCAGAGAAAAAGGGATATTTAAGTATACAGTGACCATAATTAATTATTATACGACACCATTTTTTTTTTCTAGCCTACGCTGTCCCATTCCGGGCAAAGGCCTCCCTCCACTCCTTCCATCCTTCGCGAGCCCACGCGTCCTCCTTCCAGTTTTGCCGGAAGCTATTTAATTATATTTATTTAGTATTTTAAATAAACATCTAGATTGAATTATAATTTGTCTCTTAAAACTTATGCCGCCTTATTACAAAACAAGATTTATATTTTGACATGGCTTAAACCATGGCGCCAGTTTTTGTAATAAGAACGTAACAGTGATTGAAATACCGTTCTTTATACAAAACTGAAAACTTAGTTCGGTACTAAGTTGTCAGTTTTGTGTTTAGGAATTTTACCATAGTCGGAATAAAGTTCGAAATTCAATAATGGCTCCATGTTTTAAATCTGGGTCTGAAGATAAACCTTGTTTTGGAATAAGGGGGTCAAGGTTTGAATGCTCTTTAACCGACTTTCAAAAATCAGGAGGTTCTTAATTCAAACGTAAGTACCTATTTGTTTTGAAAATTATTTTGAGTAAGTATTTGCCTACCTATGTAAAATAAATAAACTACCTACTACGTTTTGCTAGATTGAAACTGTTGAACCTGCGTCTGACATCTCATAAGAACCTTTCTTACTATAATAAAACATTTAATTTTAAGTCTGAGAAGAAAACAATTTTACTTTAGAAAAACCTATGAACGTGTTTAATTAATTTTGATTTGAAAAATTGTAACAGTTGAATGTACAAAAACTATTGCTAAAAATCACAAAGTTTAAAGAGAAATACAGTTTTCAAAAACCAACATTAGAGCAACATTAAAAACTAGCTTTTGACCGCGGCTTCGCCCGCGTGGATTTCGGAAAATATTTAAGAGAACGTACTACTGGGATAAAAATTATCGTATGTGTTAATCCAGGTTATAAACTATCTGTTTGCTAAATTTCTTCCAAATCCATTCAGCCGTTTTTGCGTTACTGAATAACAACCATTTAGACATACAAAATTTCACATTCCGTTCCGTCAACAAAAATATTGCGGGTCTGTCAAAACCATTTTTCGATTCAGGGATCCGTTTGCCTAAGCTTTAAGATGGCATTTTTTTAGAGTCAAGTGTCCTCCCCCTGCTAGCTATATGGTGAAAAATTCATGGCAGTAGTAAGTATACAATAACGGAATTAAAAGGAAAACTATCACAGCTAAGTAGGCTTTACAAGTTAACGAGTAATAGTCGACCAACTTACATCAGTTGGAGAATTGACCGTGACGTATATAGATGTATGGGAGAACATGTTTTTCTACTGCAATGTTAAGTTTGTTTTTGGGATAAATTCATTCCAACTACGGAACACTTCATTGTGCATGGTCCAACATGCACTTGGCTGGTTTCAATATTAGTAGGTTTCATACAAATTGGTATCAAACTACAAAACCCGAAGCCCTACAAAAGCCCTAGAACCCTGCAAAACGAGTGTCTATAAAATCATGCAGTAGTTATGTACGTTTTTTTTATTTTGTCCTACGTTTCACTAAATCATGGTGACTTATTAAGTTATCCACCTGGTACAGGTGGCGGCCTCTATTGTAAGTCGAAAGCTTTTGTCTCAGCACAAAAGGTCAGCCGTGAAATAAAGTCAAAAAATCAGTTCATTTTAATTATTATAAACCCTTCTGTTGGGCTTTGTTTCGCTTATTTTAATGTATATTGAGTTTTTGGCCCCCTTCTCTCTTATTCACAAATCTGTTTGAGTTTTTAATCTGATTGTTTTTTGCAATTGTGTTATTTTTTTGTCGAGGCTTCTACCATTTTTTGAATAGAAAGTTATCGCAGTATTTTCATGTTTTACATAATTAACACTCTTTTCAACCAATCAATCACAACTCAAAATCTACTTCTAGCTTTAAGACGGAGATATATGCCAGTGACCTTGAGTGGTTAGCTTGTGTGTTCTGTACTGAGCTCACGCAACGCGTCGTACGTTCAGCCAGTAATAGGACTCGCCCATCAAGGAGCGCTGTCCCCAATTTGACGCATTATTAATTTACTATACACAAAACAAAAGGTATTTTAATAAAACGCATAACCTCTCATAGGTCGGCTTTTTGGCGCGAAAATGGGATTTGCCACTATACGAACTGAATCAGTCGGAATAATTGACATCGGCCTGATTCAGGTCAAACGACAGATGACAGTGTAACCTCTTCTGAACCACCCTATTTGGCGCGAAAATGGGTGTGCGTCACTAACAAACTGAATCAGACCGATTGGCGAATCTCGCATAGTTAACATCGGCCTCATCGGCCTCATTGAGGCCGATCGGCGAAAGAGAGGGTATACTAAAAGATCAATAATTAAATTTTCTTAAATTTAACTATCTATATAATTATCTAAATTGGTGAAGATTTCAGAAAAATACGCTAATAAAAGCGATAATAAAAAGGAACCCTTATGGTGAGACTAAGTCTGTCTGTCACACCTGGATATCAAAAGAACTACTAATGCTATCAACTTGAAATTTATAATAGTTTTAGATGACGTTTGCCCAACTATTTTGCATATAAAGAAATTAAAAAAAATATACCTTTTTTGCAAAAGGGACAGAAAGGGGGTCTTAAAAATTTGAAGTGGGGCTACTAGGTCATGTGGAATATCATATGAAAGTACGCTGTTTTCACACTCTCAAACATTTTTTTTTTTTTTGGCAGCATAGTTTCCGATTTTTGACGAAAAATGTAAAAAAAAATACCCTTCCCCCCCTTATCTCCGAAGTTTGCATAGATAAAAATCTGAAATTATTCTATGTTATAGAAGTGTATGTAAAGATTACAGGAAAAATAAAACGATGTTTCTAAATAGCACAGTTTTTCGGAAATCATCAACATCATATATATACGTACGTACGGAACCCTCGGTGTGCGAGTCCGACTCGCTCTTGACCGGTTTTTTTATCCGTGTTAGACATAACTTTACAAATTAATTTTACTATGTAATATAAACATAATCTAAAATATTCACATATTAAGTTATTGAAAACCTGCTCTAATTGAACATATTTTTTTTTCAAATCATTAACACTACTCGTTTAGACGTGATCTTCAGTATAAAATCATTAAAAGTCGGTTATCGTCGCCTTAATAGAACCCAAAAAACAAAGCCTTTTCATTTCATGCCTATATTTTTTAACTATCGAATCGATCCACTCATAGCAATTCCCGAATTAATTCGGAAACGCCAAAGCCACTACACAGCGATCATAAGGAGCACTCCACACGAGTAGTGGGCACTTGATCCATCCGTACTCAAACCTGTTTTACGTCCAAGTCGAACTTACTGTCAGAATTCTAAGTTCTCGATTCGAGGTTATCATGAATGTCATTTCAAGGTTATTGGTTTGTGGAAATTTGTTTAGTAGTCATCATAATAATACAGTCCAGTAAATTTTGAATACGCTTCTATAGCAGCCAGTTTATCCCTCATCAAAAACTAAGTTGGACTCTCATTTCTACGAAATGTATGAAAAACGTTGTTTTTTTTGCGATTTCTGGCTTTTCTAGTAGGTACTCAAAACCTGAGTTACTCCGATGGGTTTTTGATCCTGTTAAGAAACAGAATCGATTAGCATCAAACATTTTTTTAGGAAAATTGCCCAAAAATCTGTAAATGCAGATCAAAATGTCTCAAAAAGTTAACCACAGTATCTTCAGACCGTTTATCTTATTGCTCCATCTCAAAGATCCACCCTGTATATTATTATTTTTAAATGTGCTTATCATTTATCCAAGCTTGTAGTTTTTCTTTCTGCAGTTCTATCGGGGTATTCCACTTTTTGTATTCTCTCTCGAGCCAGACCTAAACCAGTGTCAATCGTTTTCAATTCTTTTCGTATTCCTTCAAGGCCTTTCATCAGGATTGACATAAGATTTTCGGTGGTAGCTTAAGAGCGTTAAAGACTTACGGCATTTCACACAAACTTTCAAGCCCTTGTTTTTCGTAATGACTGAACCAGTTTTAATGAAACTTCATACGCATAAGCAGGATACACACTTACACAGGTATAAAAACTTAGTTATGAACATTTTCGAATAATAGTGTTACAACCAAATTAGAACGATTTTAAAATTTCCATCGAAACAGATTTCCAGGTATCTGTTTTTAAATAAGACATTTCGAAAAAATGTTCTTAACTAACTTTTTAGACCTTTGTATCCTGCTTATGCGTACGTATGGAGTATCATTAAAATCGGTTGAATCATTTCGAAAAACAAGGGCTTGAAAGTTTGTATGAAATGCCGTACGTCGTAAACGCTCCTAAGTCAATTCAATACATTTTTCAATTTTTCATCATCGTTTTATCAGGCAGGATAGAATGTCAGTTTGTCTTTGCCATCAAGGCTACCTACTATGAAATATCTAGCAAAATGTGATTTTGGAAGTCCTGCGGTCAGTAGTCAATTTCTGTTCGATCCTCACCATTGTTTTTCGTGGTATCGGACATAGAAGTGAACGTTAATCGACTGAAATGGTATGCGTTCACTTCAAAGATTAATTGATTATTTCTTCATCTCACTTCAACTCAATATTGCTATCGTGCGTAAAACTCATAAACTAGGACGTTGCATTTTGTGGGCAGCGCAAACATGCACTTGGGTAAACCCCTTATAATCTGATTACTTTTCTGAGTAATAATACTGTACATCTTTCTGCAATACCACCGATATCTAACATTACCCGCAGTCCCCGAAAGCGACTGGGTTTTACGGTATCGGTAATTTAAACGACGCATAATTAACACGACTTCTAACGCAGGGCGATAAAAGAAAACGTACGAAAATTAACGTCGTAATAATTTCACGAAAAGCTTGACTACACTTAGGTGGGACATTCACACATATTAAAATGGTCTTTACGTTAGATATTATGTATACAACCTGTTTTTTTTGATATCCCATAACTCTAGGGTTATATTTTGTAGGTAAAAATAATACTAAAACTCCTAGAACAGGTGGTCCAAAAATGCATCGTTTCGGAGATATCATCAATCATAATTAAATTAGGTCAAAAATTGTCACCAGTATGACGAATCTTTACTTTTACGAGGTTGCCAAACTTCGCAGTAGTGTAGTAAAATAAATAGTAAAATAAAATATGTAGGTATGTTGGTATCGGGGCTTCCCGGCGGCAGCTAGTGAAGGGAAAGCTACCTTGTCGACGTTGTCATATTTCACGTAAGGGTATTTTACATTAATAATCGTGACTTTGCCGAATTATTTTGTATGAAAAATGAAAAAAAAAATAACGAAGGATTGGAACATAACTCATATGCCAGTTGATTCTTTGATATGGCCTCAATCATACCCTAGAGTTATGGGATATCAAAAAAAACACGTTGTATAAAGTTTTTGATTGGTAGCGGAATTTACTATATTATTGTGTATTTACAAAATGTGTAGGTATATATAGGCTTCTAGCTACCACGATATAACTTGCACGTTTGTAAACTAGACCTTTTTAAATAATTTGTTTTTCTATAGGTACATCAAATATACTAAAGTGTCACTATTCTGTGCATTCAACCCTACACCTTTCCTTACACACACACGCACACGTACAAACACACTCCATGCACACACCCCCACATACACCACGCACACACACATCACACACCCACATACACCACATACACATCACACTATGCACATAAATACACACCCCCTCACACATACACACACATAAACTAACCCTAGAATTAGTAATAATCAATAGTGAAATCAGGCGCATCCGTGTACGAGTGCATAAAGGTAACCGCTTCCGAAGGGGTGGAGACCTGGTGTCCTGAAATACAGGCCTTACAGCCTAGCTTAGGCACCAGTCTCCCACAGTATAACTTCTAAAAATATTATGTATGGATATTTTGAAAATTTACTAATATTGTGGTGAGAAATAAATCTTTATCTTATCTTATCTTATACATATAATGCTGTGTGTTTCTCTGAAGGATAAGATCAGAAATGAAGTTATCCGGAAAAGAACCAGAGTTACCGACATAGTCTGCAGAGTAAGCAAGTTGAAGTGGCAGTGGGCTGGCCATGTTTGTCGAAGGACCGATAGCTGGTGGAGCAGACGAGTCCTGGAGTGGAGACCGCGTCTCGGCAAGCATAGTGTGTGACGGCCCCCAGCTGGATGGACCGACGACCTTAAAAAGGTGGCTGGGACAGACTGGATGCGGAAGGCGGAGGACAGGGTGTTGTGACGCAGCTTGGGAGAGGCCTATGTCTAGCAGTGGATTGCTATAGCCTGAGTTGATTGATTAATTGATTGATAAAATGCTGAAATTATCTTTGTTCAAAACACTTTCCAATATTTTAGGTTCTGCAGCTATACGATTTTTAAAATTTGGCTTGCATCATTAAAATACCAAAATAACAGCTTTACAACAGTGGAAAAGGAAATATATTCTTCAACAGAATTAAACACGAATCAAAACTTACTAAAAATATCATTCATCACAAGCTAGCATCCACAAACACTAACGTAGTTATAAGTCCAAATATTTTCATTCAATTAGGATGTTGCCAGAACTTTTGACTCGTCAGACGGGTTCAGTGTTGATTCTACTGTTAACTAAGAAGTAACTCCCAAGTCTTTTGTGGTATTTGATGTAACGGAAAATATGAGAGCTTGTACCACAAGAAGTTTGTAAGACCTTTGCTCTTTCATTTTTCTGGTACGAGTATATTCAGGGAAACTTTGGTGAGATATACCAAGTTGAGTCAACAGGAGATTGTAGATACTGATATCTTGTAATTATTAGAATGATAAGAAATTGATGCACTAACTGCCTTTTCTTTAAATATTAGAAAGTATTTAATATGTTCGCAAAAACTTAGGACTTTTCAAAATAAGAAGCAATTTCCATAATATAAATACACGTAGTAAACATGACATTGTGATACCCAAAACAAGCAAGTCATTTATTAGTAACAGTACTCGCTTTTAAAACGAGTTGTCAAAGTCGGTTACAGAACTTAGCGATGGAAAGTTCAAAACTCACAACAAACTTGTCCTTACCAAAAAAGCATATAAGATTAAAGACTACGTTGAAGACAAGGAAGTTTGGCAATAATTCCTTCCGCATCTGTGGCTTCGTTGGTACCTCATTTACGAAAAAACTATGTAAATGTCTATTAACTGCTCCCAAATTACGATGTTTTTTTTTTTACGTACATACTTGACATAACCATTTCATTGTTTGACATTATATACCTACAATTTTAATTTCAACAAGGGTTTTACTTTTATTATTTTAATAATATTTTATATAGGTTTTTTTTTATTTTGTCTATGTGAGAACGTTGTAGACTTAATAGACTAGATTTGTAGACCTTTAATATTTTGTTAAGTACCGGTACTTGTTGAAGGGCCTACACTGTTCTCCCTTTCCTATTAACACTGTTATTTGAAAACATTGTAAAAGTCAATTATTTTTAAAAGAGTAACCGTGTAGTTTCTTGTTGTAGTTCTTGCCGGCTCTTCTCCATAGGAAACGACCAATTGGAACCGTGCACCTAGCTTCTGACGTTTCATAAGTGCCCATGTAGGTTTAAATGAAATAAAATATTTTGATTTTGTTGATCTTCTGGCGCCATATTAATCAACTTTAGTGACGAGGTCAAAAAAAAATCGAGTAGGTACTTACTGACCACGTAATGGAAAGCCTAGCGTAGGTAGGCCTCCTTTATGATGGGCCGATGACTTAAAAACTTAAAGTCGCGGGAATCCGCTGAATGCGAGAAGTACAGGACCCGTCGATGTGGTGTCATTTGGGGGAGGCCTTTGTCCAGCAGTGGACGTTATTCCACTGAAATGTTGATGATGATAAGGAGTGCAGTTCAATGAAATAACGGAAAATAATTTTGTTGTTACCACTTCTTATAAACTGAATTGCAGTACTGAAGATTATCTCACAATACGCATATTCCACCCAACATACGCGCTTTGCATCAAAACAATCCGATTACAGGGAAATAATGCGCCACGTCACCGCAATAATACCCCTATTAACTAACAATGTGATCATCAGGCATTCATTCAATCCATGTATAATTAGTCCACGGTTAATAGATTATGAATGTTCATTCGACATGAGCTGTGTTAAATATGTGCGATTAAACGATACTGTTAGTTCATACATTATTTTCATGGCTTTCCTTTAGGGGTGTCAGTTTAGTTGGATGTGAACTTAGAGTGAACTAAAGAGTTTTATTTTATGAAAGTACGAATCAAAGGTGAAAGTCGCAGCTCGCCATTTTAAGTACTAATCTTTGTACAAATCTATGGGGGTGGGTGACTTTTATGCAGCAGTGGAGAGGCATCTTAAATGTATGATATTTTTTTTGTCTAATTGTGTTTAACAGTACCTACTAATGTAATAGGCCGATAGCCATTTTATGTTAGAGTAAAAAAAAAAAATAGGACTAATTAATCTGAAGATGATGACGATATCCTAAAACTAATATTATAAAAGCGAAAGTGAGTTTGTTTGTTTGTTACGCTTTCACGCTAAAAAGGCTAAACGGATTTGGATGAAATTTGGCACATGGGTAGACCAAGACCTGGAGAAAGACATAGGCTACTTTGTATCCTGGATCGCAGGTGAAGTCACGGGCAACAGCTAGTCAGAATATTATTTTATTATCGACTTTACAAAAAGGAGAAGGTTCTCAAGTCGTGTGTATTTTATAGAGTCTGCTTTAAATCGAGCTGAGATGCTTTTGGATTGATTTGACAATGATGGATAGGTATGATTGATAGAAAATTCTTCTAGACATTACTTTATAGGCCAAGAATACCTTAACACGTATCACACAGTACCCTAGCATCTCGATAAACATTGAATAATTTTTCAGTATAGGAAAATGATGTCATATGAAATATACTTGTAAACTCACAGCCGAGTCACCAGAAACCAATTTATTATGAGTTTAGTGATGTCAGCCCCCAAACGGTACAAGGCGATACCTCTATCTGTACACCAGGATAACTTCTTGCGTATTGTATAGACAGACGAGCCTGAATATTTGTTCAGCCGTTTGAGTTGCGAGTTCGAGAAACGGTGGATAGATGGCGCTGTATAACGTTTTGATGATGTTGAGCTTTTCGCTGAATTAAGAGGAGCCCATAATTGGATGATTTTATTAAATAGATTTATAGCAACACGATGTTATATTAATAGAAAATTAAAACATTAGATGGCGCTTGTGACCTAATTGCAGAATTAATCTACAGAGCTTTGTTTCACAGTGTCAGTTATGTAGGTATGTATCTACTAGAGTAGCTATTGAAACAACTTACATTGCATGTACATTTCATTATTTTTTTATTTATGGTGTGTTTGCTCTTGACCTTAGTCTAGGGCAGAGGTGACAGAGACAAAGTCGACGATGGAGTGAGTATTTTGTTTATATTACTTAACAAAATTATAGTAACTTACTTTTATTCTATTCTGTTTTTGTTCCAGATATTATCTACTTTTGAATAGGACTTTTGATGAAGACGGGCGTCAAAGCATGGAAATAAAATATAAAACAAGCCAAATTAATGTCGGACCACGCAAATTAAAAGGTTCCATAGTCGGGATGAGTTTAAACAAACTTAACATTGTAGTTGAAAAGCATGTTCTCCCTCTGCAAATGTATGTTTGTAGACTATTACTCATTAACTTGTAAAGCCTACTTAGATGTGATAGTTTTCTTTTGCTGTTACAAAAACAACCAGTTAGCTGGCGGGGGGAGGGACTCTTTACTAACAAAAATTAGCACTTTAAAGTTTAATATTTCGCAAACGGATCTACGAAAACGAATCGAAAAATGGTTTTTACACACTCACAAAATTTGATTGAACCAAATTTCCAACGACACCCAACAAAACAGGATAGACGAGAAAAAAACATCCCCCACACGTAAACTGTAGGATGGTTAAAGCGGTAGCATAAAAAAAATATTATTTTAAGATTTTATTATACCACTTTCATGCCAAATTACAGCTTTCTTGTACTAAGAAACTTCGAGGTCAATTAAATAAATAAATCAAAAATATTTTTATTTCACATATACCTACATGGGCACTTATGAAACGTCAGAAGCTAGGTGCACGGGTCCAATTGGGCGTTTCCTATGGAGAAGAGCCGGCAAGAAACTCCACGGTTACTCTTTAAAAAAAAATTTGCTTGTGACTAAAATAAATGTTCATAAAATGATGTAATGTTGTAAAATAATGTTAGTCTTTCTTTATTTCTATAAATCAAATTAGCATTTTTGTTTTCTATGAAATTATAAAAACCCTGATCCTTTGTTTTTGTTTCAAAAGGCTTTTATAATACCTACATTAACCATCATAACATTACCATCTTACATCTAACATTCACCAGATTATAATTGAAACGGATCTTCACATTTAATAGTCACAAGCCAAAATTACGTGTTCATTGAAAATTATTTATTACGACCATTTACGATGTTCAGTTAACAAAGTACCTGAAACAAAGCAGTGATTAATATAGGAATGGCTAAAATTAATTCCCAATAGTTGGCTTTATTTAATTCCTGTTTAATAAACGGCTAATTATAGAGAGATTAGCAATGTTTCCTATGTGAATGGAGCTTAATATGCGTAACTGTGATATTGCGTTAATTTTCAGTGGGAATGTAAATTTAATTACATAAAGTGTTTTCTGAAATTGGATGGGTCTTTTTGTTTTGTTGCAGTTTTAATTTACAGTTGCTTCATTATTTTTACGGTTCAGTACCTCAAAAGGAAAAAAAGAACCCGTAAAGGATCACTCGTGTGTCTGTCTGTTTGTCTGTCCGTCTGTCACAGCTGATTTGCTCCGAATCTACTGAGCCGATTAGGTTGATATTTGGTACACATATGAATTTATACGAGTATGACCCAAACACGGACGTGTTACGTAAATAAATTCGTTTTGAATATGGAGGTTGACTTGAGGGGCAAATTGGAAAACTAAAAAAAAAGTTTTGTTGACTGTACCGTGTGACATATCAAATGAAAGGGCTTGCTTTAAGAATTTCATATATATTTTTTTTATAATTTTAAAATGAATACCTTTGAAATTATTTAAGAAAATAGATGAAAAATTATCATTCGGCCATTATCTCCAAAACTAGTCGGACTAAAATGTTGAAAAAATACAAAAAATAGTTCTTTACTTATACATTACAGGAAAACTTATAAGAAGTCTGTGATCTTAAAATAACATGGTAAATCACTCAATATTGTGCGTACAAACTTACATTTGCAGTTGGAATGTATGGGGATCATGTTTCAACTACAATGTTAAGATTGTTCTTAGGATAAATTCATCCCAACTACGGAAGCCTTCATTGTGCGTGGTCCGACACGCACTTGGCCGTTTTTATAATACTGGGTTCTACCAAACTCAATTTCGACAAACTGTAATAGGTCAAGATTTAATTTCGACAATATGGAACTCACACCCTATTTAAAATTTCTACATATATATCTGTAATTTTTATGGTACACATAGTAAAGATTATTCTATTTATTCTGGCTTAGATATTAGATAATTATTGATCTTGACAGTTAAAATAATTATGCTGCAAGGTACATAATACTTTGAATTCTAATACTTTTTAGTGTTCTGTACCCGTTTACGGGTTCCGTTCTGCTGGGGAGTTTGTTGCACCACTTATTCCCAGCTAAAGCATTAGGAAGTGAAGGTCTGGCGTTACGGGGACTGTCTTGTGTAATTTTCTCGTTCGGAAAGTGCTGATTCTTAGCCTGGTTTGAATAGATGACTTTTGAAAGTGTGCCAACGGTACTCTATTACAAAAGGCTCCTCAGTCCATCCGTCTGATACAGGGCTGTATCTTTTGAACCGTAATAGATACACACTTGTCACTGGAATAAAGTTAAAATTAAAGAGGGTCCCCATACAAGAAACGTGTTAAAGAAATGTGTAGCGTTTAATATTGTACGGTGGTGCGGTTTTTTGATGATTGGCAAAGATATGACTATTGACGCGTGATTTTGATAGCTTTTCATAGAAATACCCTTTAATCTTTATAAAGCGTTTAGGCATTTCAGGAAATGAACGATTAATAAGTTAAGGAATGCGTTTAAAACCGAATAAAACAACATAAAACATAGGAACTTCTTTCAATATTATGCTACCTACCTGCTTACCTACTTAGATCTAGGTAATATTCAACGATCAACTAGGTACAGCTAGTGGCCTGTATAGCCCCACCCCTCTACCCCTCTTTTTCTTTGTAAGAAGGGTCAGGTAATACGAGCACTGACCGTACTACAACCACTTGTTTGCGGCCATATATCAATCACTAAGTAGAGGCAGATACGATAAATTTAAACGTAAGTACCCACTTTACTTGGTTGCTTCGTTTTCTAGAGAAATCCGTTAGTTTCAGATATATTTGATCCGCTTTAAAGAAAAATATAGGTATCCTATTTAGGTTTCGTAGCACGATGCCTAGTTTCGCACTTAGTTGATTTTTAGGGTTCCGTACCCAGAGGGTGCCAACGGGACCCTATTAGTAAGGCTCCATTGTCCGTCAGTCCGTACGTATGTCACAGGGCTGTATCTTTTAAACCGTAATAACACGTAGACACGTGAAATTCTCACACGTGTATATCAGTATACACGTGTGAAAATATGGCCGCTATCACAAGAAATAATAAAATAAAATAAAGTTAAAATTAAAGGGGACCCCCATAGATGAAACGTGTTTTTATCGGTTTTTTGTTTAATCTTAACATTGTCAATAATAAAAAAATAATGACGTATGGTGGTACGAAACCCTTCGTGTGCGAATCCGTCTCACACTTGACCGCTTTTTTATATTTCAATTCCAATTTTTTGAAACCACTTTTATTTATGATCGCAAAATGCATATTGTCAAAACTTTGTTATGAATACATTGTACTAATCGCAGTGTATCTACTCTGGTAATCGTCATTGCTTTTAATATTAGGTTAGTGGCCAACAATTTGTACAGTCAACACAAACCTAAGGACTACTTGGAAATATAAAAAGTCAACTAAGTGAAAAGGAAGGTAACCTATATTCAAACTTCTAGCCACGAATATTACGTTAGTTTTTGCCAACCAGTGTCACACGCATCATCGCTTAACCACAAGTGTGATTAAAAACACGATCAGAATAGTTTTTAGTCCATTCTGTCCCAAAACTGGGCAAATAAGTCTTCCATAAGTCACACAAAACACTTATCTTAGCAGTTAGCACCTATTTCTTCACATTTTTGCCATATTTTTAAGCGCTCATTGTGTGGAGACTCTTGACCAACGCAACAGTGATTGTGCAGACATTCCTCGATAAATGGACCGCTTCGGCCTTCAAGGAAACCGGGGTTTCGTAACTGGTTTCCATGAAGGCTTTTTGTATATTACTATGAAACAGGTTTCGAAGGAGTAGTTATCCAATGTCCCATACGAAACCAAGCCACCTACGAAACTGACTACGAAAGAAGAAGGCGAAAAAAGTTAGTTGGTACTTTCTTTTTGCCATTCTATATTTTACTACAACTGAGAGATATGAATATTGAATTGAAAACATATTTTTACTATTTATATCTTGTTGTATTTACAATATAAACTAACTACTACAGTAGCAAATTTACTAGATATATTAATTAGCAAAACGAAATAATTTCACCGTATACATTTTTATTTTAAAATACTAAAATAAAAATGCATAATGAAATTATTTCAATGCAGTGGCCCACAGTTATTTGCTCGTTTTGCAAATCGCTTATACCATTATCAATTTCGGTATCAATATAATAGGTACGCTACCTAGTTTTCTTACAGTTATTTTTAAAAATATTACTGTCTTTGGTCTCCTTAATTAATAATATCTATTATATTGGCTACCGTAGTTGTTAGTTTATATTGTAAATACACCAAGATATAAATAGTAAAAATATGTTTTCAATTCAATATTCATATCTCTCAGTTGTATTAAAATATAGAATGACAAAAAGAAAGTACCAACTAACTTTTTTCGCTTTCTTCTTTCGTAGTCAGTTTCGTAAGTGGCTTAAGAGACATTGGATAATTACTCCTTCGAAACCAGTTACATAGTAGTATAAAAAAAGCCTTCTTGGAAACCTGTTACGTAGACGTATAAAAATAGCCTTCATGGAAACCAGTTACGAAACCCCGGTTTCCTTGACGGCCGAAGCGAAATGGACTATCCAACACAAAAATATTTTTTCGATCCGAACCAGTGGTTCCAAAGATTAGCGCGTTCAACCAAACAAACTCTTCAGCTTTACCTATTAGTATAGATTTGTATGGTGTACATAAAAATATGCATTCTATTCTATTCTATTGAGTAAAATAGTCATCATATGCCTGCCTTTTCCCAACTAAGTTGGGTCAGCTTCCAGTCTTACCAGATGCAGCTAAAACCCAATAACAATATTTTACATGGAACGACTGCCTATCTGACCCCAGTTACTTGGCAAGACTGGCTGTCAGACTTTCGGGCTTCTGACGACCCATAACGACTGTCAAAGATACACGAATGCCAGCTGAGACCAACGGCTTAACGTGCTTTCCTAGGCACGGAGGAGGCTTGATATGTAAATGCTGGACTAAGAAGAAGAAGAAAATGTAATCAAGTTTTAGTTGTTGAATACTTCAATAGGTAATAATGATTTTCCTTTTGCTAGTAAAATTTTATTAATTTTTGAAATACATTGCAAGCTATAGTTTTGTATAATTTATAAGAATTTTTTCAATTTTGTTAATGTGAGTACCATGGAGCCGTTTATTATGATAAGATGTATGTTGACTTAAAAAAGCGTGGCAGTTGAGAGTATGTCATGCTCACTTAAATGGCTCGCTGATGGTGGCGCGTGTGTTGGATCATTTGGTTCCCTACAAAATGGTTGAGTTGGATGGTGCTGATCCACGCGTCATGTTCGTGAACGGGCCCGTCAGTTGAGACTGGTCTTCTCTTAACTGTCAGGGCTTATTTGTAATCTTTTAATCTTATATTTTGTATTGATTCTTAAATACTTAAGCAATTGAATTTTTTACATTGTTCCCACATACAGAAGCAACAAGAATAATGTACCCAGGATTTTGTAATATCTTGATTTAAAAGCCTTAGAGTCTAAAGTTTCTTGCCTATTCTTCTCCATAGAGATCTACGTTTTGGAATGGGCAAAAAGCTTCAACTTTCTGACTAACTGACCGAGTTTTTGACAGTTCAAAAGTGCCTGTGTTTAATTGAAATAAATGTTTTGAGTTTGAGTTTGAATGGTCACCCATCCACGGACCAACCCCGGCAAGCGTAGCTTAACCCAATGAATAGACCAGTGCGCTATCATTAATTAGCCACTAGCTCCTCAATTTCAATCAAGAAAATCAACATCAAAATAACCTCTCGCAACACTACTAATAACACTATTAAAAGGGATAGTGATTTACGTTAGGTGTCACCGATTAGCATCGAAGTGGCTACCCGACGGGCCTCGCGTATTTCAATTACGGTCCTTCGGGGCAGCGTCTCACTGAATTATG
The DNA here is from genome assembly GCA_948098905.1 of Tiliacea aurago. Lineage (NCBI taxonomy): Eukaryota > Metazoa > Arthropoda > Insecta > Lepidoptera > Noctuidae > Tiliacea > Tiliacea aurago. Next base: position 3,021,815 of record OX402579.1, on the reverse strand, counting down.
CATAGCCACTTTGATTGAAATGTTCGATCCTCTGTTAGTCTTAATTCTTTGATGTTTACTCCTGTAGGTCGTCGGGTTATTTTAGTTATGGGTTTTAAAACTGGATAATGTGGTAGTGCTATGTTTTGTGAGTGTTGCTAAAAATTTCATAATTATTTTGTTTAGGCTACTTTTTATTCCGATAAGTCAAAGTCAAAGTCAAATTGTTTATTTCAAATAGGCAATAAAGGCACTTTTGAACGTCAATATTTACAAAAAAATAGAATTGATATAATAAGATCCAAGTAAGTCTCGATCCCGTGGGAATATCGGGATAAAAAGTAGCCTTTGTCTAAATCCAGGGTGTCAGCTACCTCCATAATTTTTTTTATCAAAATTGGTCCAGCCATTTGAGCGTGAAGATGTAACAAACATACACACACACATACTCACCAACTTTCGCCTTTGTAATATTAGTGTGATGTGATGATAGTGTGATGTGATGATGTGATTAGTGTGATGTGATGTTAAAAGCGACCAGCCCCTGATTCGCATGGTTGCTTTTTATAATAAATTATGTTAGTTCAACATTATTGTACAATATAAATCTTCTGGATTAATTTTCTAATCTCTAGCCCTCGTAACCATGGGCGATTTTTATCGCGTACTGGTTTTTAACGCACTACTTATGAATAATCGTGAAAACCGCATTAAAATCTGTAGCGTAGTTTAGAAGAACAACGCGTTCACACAGACAGACATGAAAAGCGATTTTATTTTAAAAAGAGAAAGAAAGGAAATATGTTTATTCTGCACAAACAAAATGCAAATGACAAATAAAAACATAAATTCCACACACAGAAAGTTTTCAAAACCCTCGTATTCAACAATAAAAGTTTGACAATCTTGTTCATTGCTTGATGTCAGGGCCAGGGGGTCTGCTCCGAATCGTTAATCCGAATGTTCGGCCGTTTTATAACTTCCACAGTTTCCTTTTTTGACTTCGAATCCTTACCCGACTTAAAGTCACATTTTTGACTTTGGCTTATCCTTTTGACTGTTGGTTTTTTTTTCTTTCGCCGTTGTTAGCCGTGGTCAAGCAACGGCCGAAAATTCGGAGTAGACCCCCAGGAATCAGAGAACGCTGCTGCCCATTCTCTAGTAAGTCCCTTAGTCGCCTTTTACGACACCCACGGGAAGAAATAGGTTGGTGCTATTTTTACGTCCGGCAACACACGGAACAAAATTGGTACTTCAATGCTACGGCTACATTGTCGCGATAAAGCGAAAAATATCTATCTATCAAAATATCTTCGTCTGTCGAGTGGCGTGCGAGAGAGAGCGCGCGAGTGTAGTTCGCCTTATCGTGACAATGTGCCCGCAGCATAACCTTGAGAAAGGGCCTCAAGGTTCAAGCTATCATCATACAAAATTGTTTAGCCACAAATACTTAACTGACAGATGTAGAGACACTTTCGCATTTTGAGTATCAATTTGTATGGATTTGATGGTTACTCGATACGATACGATACAAATTATAAAATTCACCAAAAACCCCTCATTATTTTAGCTCATAATTTTGCAAATTAACTTCTCATCGTAGAGAAGTATTTTTTCTCATTATGCGTGGGTCGTATATGAAGGAAACCTAACTCAATCCTAATTAATTACGGCAATTAAAATGTTCCAGATGCAGAAGTTTGGCAACACCGTACGAGTTCATATGAAGTGGTTTATGTTCTGCATCGTAGTTATAATGTGCTAGTTAATTTAGTATTAATTAAGTTGCATAAACTTAAATTTCATTTATTTAAAAAAACTAAATTATAAAGTTGTAGAACTAACTTGTTTACTTGTGTGTTGGAGTCACTTTTCCTTTTAAGATAACACTCCTTTTGAAAATTAAACACAACCCGCCTTATTACAAAACAACATTTTTATTTTGACATGACTTAAACCATGGAGCCAGTTTTTGTAATAAGAACGTAACAGTAATTGAAATACCGTTCTTTATACAAAACTGAAAACTTAGTTCGGTACTAAGTTGTCAGTTTTGTGTTTAGGAACTTTACCATAGTCGGAATAAAGTTCGAAATTCAATAGTGGCTCCATGTTTTAAACCTGAGTCTGAAGGTAAACCTTGTTTTGTAATAAGGGGGAACATGTCCCAGAATTAACGCACAACCTCTTAAGGGGTCATTGTACTCATCATTATGGACAACTTTTAGTATGGGAACAAACCTGAAATCGCGAAAAAATATCAGCTGTTTCCTACATCTATGTTCGATTTTATTTTCGTGTTATCTACACGAAAAAAAAATCGAACGGTAACTACCTAAATATATTTAATTTTAGAACAACATAAAATTTGTGATGGTCATTTTCCGTTCACCGAAGCCATGTAAGATATATCAAACAATAAGCGACCGAGAAAGCAATGAAGAAAACCTCTTGAAACGGAAACATTACTCATTAAATTTAAAAACCATTCATAATATTTTAATAATATAATCTTTATTGACATAAGTTATGCATACATTTTTATGAATTTCCTAGCTCCTGCGCTAGTTATAGTATCTACATACTACATACTACAGACACTACATCTTATACTTACACTTTGCATTCATTAATATTATGTATTATACTCTTCTATTGGTTTTGCATTATTATTTTGCGAATCGTTCTAAAACGATTAATTTTCTTTAATTTTCATATTTTTCAATGTTATGACACTTACGTCAGGCTGTCAAGCTCATGGCCATCAGGCTGGTCCGAAGATACCGCACGGTCTCCCGTGAGGCGGCGTGCCTCCTTGCCGGACTACCGCCATGGGATCTGGAGGCAAAAGTCCTCGCGCACGTCTGGGAGCGGCGCGAGGAGGCGAAACGCCGGGGTGAAACTCCGCTGCCGCGAGAAATCACGGCACAGCGGACAGAGCTCCGGCGGGATCTTATGGCGGCATGGAGAGTGCGATTGTCGCAACCCAGCGCTGGGCACGCCACAATTGTGGCAATAAGTCCCCTCTTTGAGGAGTGGCTAGAGAGGCGCCACGGCGTCCTCACTTTCCGCCTGACGCAGGTCCTCACCGGACACGGTTGTTTCGGGAGGTTCCTGTTCAGGATAAAGCGGGAGGAAACGCCCGGGTGTCACCACTGTGTGGATCGCCCGGAGGACACGGTGGAGCATACGGTGAAGGTCTGCCCAGCTTGGGTGGAGCACCGCCGTGTCCTCACGGAGGCGATCGGCGGCGGCGATCTCTCGCGTCCAGCCCTGGTTCAGGCCATGGTTCGGAGCGAGAGTGCATGGGAGGCCGTCACCTCCTTCTGCGAAGCAGTAATGTTTGCGAAGGAGGAGGCGGAACGTGGGAGGGAGAGGCAAGGTTCGCGCCCTCGCGCCCCTAGTCGCCGCAGGAGACGCCCCGGTCGTCGGGAGTCGCAAGCCGATTTCCGGCCACCGTAGGCGCGGGCCTGCGTACGGTGGGCGATGAGTAGCTCACCGTCCGATGAGGACCAGGCCCGGGTCGACGGCACGTCGTATTCCACGCGCGCCTCAAAGAGTTGTCAGCACCAACTGATGGGGTCCGATAGGGCCAATGCCTGCCAGGGTTGCGAGTTTGTCCGAATGGGTTATCGTGGCCCTGGCACACAGGCAAATGAAGGAATACGGGTGGGTTTTAGTCAGTAAAAGTCTGACACGCCCTCCCGCTCGGCCCAGAGCGGGAGAAGTTATTTGATAATTTCCAACACAAAAAAAAAAAGGCTGTCAAGCTGTCATTATTTTTTCTTCTAATTTTCTCTCATAGTTTTCTTACTGGCTTAGTCCATGAAGGTTACTTTTGATTTATATAATTTAAATTATTTTTATCAATATGTTTAGCTCAAATATTGTATTTTATAGATAATTATAATTGTTTGCTGTATAATATTTGTATCCTAACTTACATTTATAATAATAATTGAAACGCTCTCAGAATTCAACAAAGAGGTTTTTGTTACGAATATGTGATACGAATATGTCTGGCCTTTTCGAACACTGAATTTGAAATTCAATTCTGTAAAGAACAGAAAAAAACAGATGATGTGGAAAAATCACCCGAGACTCGAATATAAAAGGGATTTCTGACACATTCCCGAGAGATCTGATCTGGTAGCGCTGAAGGAATCATCTCTACAAAAGTCTTGCAACATACTCAGTCTTCTTGGAACTACATACTTGCCAAGAGGACCATCCACTACTTCAGAGACCTGGACTGGACTGGCAGTGATACTGCGAAGCGGATCTACAGGCCTCTAAGCTAACGAGGCCTGACGACTTCTACACTGCCTGTTGAACCTACTAAAATAACTGGAAGCGGATCTGGATGCTTCAGAGCTGACGAGGCCTGACGTATTGAACCTGGACACCGTTTCGTACCATCTTTTTATAACCTCCCTTAATTTTTTTAAATTATTTTTCTGTTTTTTTTTTAATTCTTCTTAATTATATAGTTAACTAGTCTACATTCCCTTTTATTTTTAATAGTTGCAGTAGACTTGTTACAGTTTGGCGCCCAACGTGGGGCGAAAGTGTACAGAGCGAGCGTTAAAAGTCGACGCTAGATGGCGCTGCAACCGTCCTGCTGCGCTGTACACGCGGCGCAACGTCTAACACGCCGGCGCTATCAACCCGTGTAAAATGAAAATATACGAAAATATAACATATACAATTCTTATGTTTATGAACTATAATAACAGTTACGCCTTTATGAACTGTTACAATCCATACTTGGAGCTGTGTCTTGCAACATACTCAGTCTTCTTGGAACTACATACTTGCCAAGAGGACCATCCACTACTTCAGAGACCTGGACTGGACTGGCAGTGATACTGCGAAGCGGATCTACAGGCCTCTAAGCTAACGAGGCCTAACGACTTCTACACTGCCTGTTGAACCTACTAAAATAACTGGAAGCGGATCTGGATACTTCAGAGCTGACGAGGCCTGACGTATTGAACCTGAACACCGTTTCGTACCATCTTTTTATAACCTCCCTTAATTTTTTTAAATTATTTTTCTGTTTTTTTTTAAATTCTTCTTAATTATATAGTTAACTAGTCTACATTCCCTTTTATTTTTAATAGTTGCAGTAGACTTGTTACATAGTATACACTGTATTAAGAGTGTCAACCCCTAGTTACATGATACATGTTCTGTATAGCATCCAAAGATTACAAAGCAAATGAAAAAATATAGAAATACGCTAACATGCATAATTTAAAAAAAAAATTACAACAGCAGTTCACATTTCACTTCCAAACCATCAAAATTATCAATAAAATGATAGCAGACTTGTCTTAAAATTTAATCTGTTACACAAAATAATGAGCATCTCATAAATCTCCATTAGGAACGGGATATCTGAATAACAAATGTTCAAACTAGGAAAGTTTCACCACAGATAGTCCAATTTATGCGTAAGTCTCTTAGATTAATGGGTAAAGGCTTATTTTGTTGTCGTCTACAGCTTTATTTCACCACAAGCTGTGGTTATTCATGTTTTGTTGGTGATTGCTTGGCTTGAAAGGTAAAATGTTAGGGCCAAGTAAATTTGGGCACGCCACAATTGTGGCAATAAGTCCCCTCTTTGAGGAGTGGTTAGAGCAGTGCCACGGCGTTCTCACCTTCCGCCTGACGCAGGTCCTCACCGGACATGGTTGTTTCGGGAGGTTCTTGTTCAGGATAAAGCGGCAGGAAACGCCCGAGTGTCACCACTGTGTGGATCGCCCGGAGGACACGGTTGAGCATACGGTGGAGGTCTGCCCGGCTTAAGTGTCCTCACGGAGGGATCGGCGGCGGGGATCGCAGAAGATGCCCCGGGCGGCGGGAGTCACAGGCTGATTCCCGTCCACCGTAGGCGCGGGCTTGCGGACGGTTAGCGATGGGTAGCTGGCCGTCCGATAAGGACCAGGTCTGGTTCGACGGCGCGTTGTGTTCCAGGCGCGCCTTAAAGATATGTCAGCACCAACTGACGGAGTCCGATAGGGCCAATCCCTGCCAGGGTTGCGAGTTTGTCCGAAAGGAATATCGTGGCCCTGGCACACAGGCAACGGAAGGAACACGGGTGGGTTTTAGTCTGTAAAAGTCTGACATGCCCTCCCGCTCCGCCCAGAGCGGGAGAAGTTATTTGATAATTTCCCACCCAAAAAAAAAGGGCCCAGTAAATTGTAGGTACTATTTTAAGGTCTAATCTTTAGAACCTGGTACTCGGGCTTTGATCTGAATTAAATCTTTCGTATTACGAAAATCTTCCAAAACTTACCTGCTTATAAAGTTGTTAAACGAATTATGTCATAATAAACTACAAGTATCGATTCATAAATTAACACTTTAAGACAATTTAAATAACACCAAAACACTGCACACACAACTTAGTCACACGAAACCACTCCGTTTATAACTAACGCCATCTAGCGAACGGCTACCAAACAATTTCTAATTAAAGGATTCCATGCTGTTTGATAGAACATAAAGCAACGTTCGAATACCCCAGATGGGCGTAAATTGTAAACGTGGATCGTTCAAATATTTACCAGATCCTCACCGGACGCGCCGTTTCGCGAAAATAGTTCTCTATAGGAATATACGGGCTTTGTTTTTGACCGTGCCCACTGGATTTTATGTTGAGTACGAGTATAAATTATCATGTGGAAGATTGTTTCTGAACTAGCTTCATATTGGTGAGATATAATATATTATGTGTTAAAAGTTTGAAGGATGAATCATAATTAATCTAACAAAATAATCCTAGCCACTGTAGTTAATAAATACTGCCGTCATAAGGAAAAAGGGCACAACTAACATATTTTCCGAAATTGAGTTATATACATATCCGGAATCAGAAAAAAAAGGCCCATCTGCCAATATTTTTTGTACAATTTTAGGAACAAGATAAACAAAAATACCGTAAGCCTAAAAGGCACAACTGAGTCACTTTTCAATTTTTTGTACGTAAAAAGAGCACATCTGACTAATAGTACGTCAAAAAGGTCACCTATGCATAGATGTGACTTTTATTGTATCACGATAAATATCATTTATTTACTTGAAAAGGCATAATTAACCTGTGTTAAATATTAAAGGCATAACTACCAGAGATGTGCCCTTTGATTTAAAGTTTACCACCTAGACCTTGACATTTAATTTAAAAGAAAAGTCACAACTAGCAGTTATGCCTTTACTACCAAAAATCTTTGACTAGAGGTGAAGTGAGGTGGTCGAGGTACGAAGCGAATCCCGCCAGTTGTGCCTGACGTGTCTCGATGAGTCCACGCTTGCCTGTGCTGCGCTGGTAAGGTTAAGTTTTTTTTACATTTGCATGCTTTTATTATATAACACTTCTTTTGTGACACATTAGTATGATGTATTAGTATTTATTGGCGAAATTAAGATTAAATGCGATTTAGTTTAAAAACTATGATGACATTTTTTGTAGGAACTGTATCGTAAATAATTAAAATCAATACTACAAAATAAACTTAATTCTTTTTTCAGCAATATGCAATCACGAAGTGCAAGATTAGTTAGTGCTGCTTTACGCAACGATAATTATTGTGTAGGCAAAATGGTCTCCAGCGCCGTCAACAAGTGGCGTTCAACACTCGGTGCAATCATCAAGCTCGGACCATGTTAGCAATCTGTGTTAGATACAGGGTCCGATTTTGATTCTGATGACTCAGTATTGGATAAAAATTACGAATTACCAAAAGTACGGGAAAAAAGCAGCGATAATAGTGATGGTTCTGACTCAGAAGACTTTATATACCATGTTCGCAGCCAGTTTCAGGAAAAACAATTTTAAAATCACCGGAAGAATCAGATAAAGAAACAAACCATGTTCAAGAAGAAGAAGTTATAAGTGGAAGTTCTAGTTATATGTGCCTTGATGATTGTGATACGTTTATTGTAAGGTTTTTTTTTAACTTTTGAAATAGTTTTTGTTTAGGTATATAATGTTTATGAAAGTGCCATAATTAACAAACATTAAAATAAAACTTCTAGAAGCTGATTAAATAAGGATATTTAATCAAAATAAGGATATTTAATCAGCTTCTAGAAGTTTTATTTTAAAGTGTGCTGTGATTATTAAAAAAAAAACAAATATGTTCCTTTATGATGACTGATAATTACAGTTACTTAATTAATGTTAATTTGTTAAGTTACAGATAATAAATGTAATTTTTTAAAGTTTTGAGACGTTAATTTTTGTTACCTTTTAAAATAAAAGTTTTATAGATATTCCCTAATTGTTTTTTTTTCCTGTTTTTTTTTGTATAATTATTCAAAAGAAAAGGCACATTTTAATAAATATGTCTTTTCATTGTATTATTTCATATTTTTTTCACAAAATGTCAGAATGAAAAGTCACAATTGGTTAGTTATGCCCTCTATTCGTAATAATAATAACTTTACTTAATTTTTTATGCTACGTTGAAAGAGAAAATGTTGATTATTTAATAAATGACAATAAAATAAAAACTTATATTTCAATAATCGTATAGGAATCGTGAAAATGAATTTATTATTATTCATCTATTTTCTAAAAATAATTTATAGTCGATATTTTTCGCCAAAAACCAATAAAAATTTTAAACTCGATTTTCTCCATATTTATAAAATGTTAGATGTGCCTTTTTTCATTATGACGGCAGAATATATTATTAAATAATTAAAAAAAAAATATTTTAATGAGCATAACTTTTTAAAAACACATTGGTTGATTCCTGATTAGGAAACACAATAAGTTAAAAATATGAACAAGTAATAATAGCTTACGATACCGCAGTGATATGACCGTGAATGCTGCTGTCCACAGAATATCGGTGACAGCTTTAAGACGTAAGTTGAGTACAAGCTGTCAGTGTCAAACGTCATAAACAGTGTAGTCTCCTTAAAATAAAATAGTTACTTTCATACGATACCTTAAGTACGATACATTTTTGCTGGGTTTTTTATGTATTCTATAACTTAAACAAACCCACTACTTGACTACCTAATATGTTTTTAAAATCCTAAGATGCCAATGTAGCCTTTTCAACGGCAACATTTGTAATGTTGAAATTATAATTTTATTTTAATTAGACCATTAAAACGCACTCTTTTGAAAGTCAAAGTCACATGTAAATAGATACATGTAGCCCATTCCAAAATTTAGTTTTCAGTGGGCAAGAATGTAAACTCCATGTAGTTTTAAAAACATCAGCAGTTAAAGATCAAAACTTTCACGTGTTTTCCAACCGTTTAGAGTATGAACCGAATCCAAACTGGTAGAATTATTTACAACACTCGTTTTCGAGACGCCTGGCTGTTTGCTTTGGTAGAATGTTTTGTCAGTTTACATGGAATAGCTCGACGTGTGAACGGCGTACAGCAGTTATACGTCAAACTATTCGACGATACGATTTTTTTTATTGTTTATTGGTTGTGAGAATTTTTATTATTGCAAGTGGTGGAGGCGCCCGTGTGCGAAATTCAGAATGTAATGTTATTATTGTATTGAGACGCGTTTTAGTTAAGACGCTGACAACAGGTAAACCGCTGTCACTGTCAGACTGCAAACAAAAGAAAGAGAAGCGCGATGACACAACGCTTGTAATTTATTGAAAAATATGAAGCAATTATTTATGTACTCAAACATGAGTTGAGTAATCGAAAATAAAACACAACCAAGTTCTGCATACAAATAAGACGTTCTTGTCATTAATTAAATACCAACCGTACGTTGATATTTAATACAGATATCGTTCTTGTTATTATTTAAATACCAACCGTACGTTGATATTTAATACATATATTTTGGATTAAAACTCAGAGTAAAGGGTTAGTTTACCGTTCATTTGTATCGAGATTTTCTAAACGTGTTTTGGTAACAACCAAGTTCTGAGAAATATAATATGTTCAAGAATAACATATATTTTTTCCGCTTCTACAAACTATATAGATTTCGCAATTTTATTGTTTAAGACAAGCCTAATTTTATAATTTTCCTCTTGTCAGTGCCTTAATGAATTATTCTCTTCATCTTCTTCTTCTTGTATCGGTGACTCATACATTTTGTAGCGTCCTGGGCAGCTTTATCGTTGGCCTCATTTAAGTCATGAAGGGTGCCGGTTGCTATGTATGACGGGCAATAGAGAAGATGCGGCATACACTGTGAGGGAGCTCCACACTCGTAGTGTCTTTTGTATGGGTCGATAATACCTCATTTGGCCAGATTAGATCTGCAGCGGCCAACTTGAGGCTGCAGACGGCTCATAAATTTCCGTATCAGCCACTGCAATTCGTGACCAGGGGGCAGTTGTTCTGCCGGAGTGATGAAGTGTGGAGGTGTGGGATAATTTATCTACAGTTCGCAACTGTTGTTTGCTGATAAAGCATTATGAAAGTAAAAATCATCATACAAAGAGACAAAATAGATTATCAGCCGTGATCTGCCAGCGTTGCGAGTTTGATCAAAAGGGTTATCGTGGGGCCCTGGCACCCAGGCAACTGAAGGAACACGGGTGGGGTTTAGTCAGTAAAAGTCTGACACACTCTTCCGCTCCGCCCAGAACTTATTTGATAATTTGCCACCCAAAAAAAAAAGTAGTGATATTCAATTTAAACAAGCGAATGTTTCAAATAACATTAACACCGAATACAAATACAGTTATATTAAATTCTTGCAAGTAAGAACTTGCAAGAAGTTAGTAATAACTGTATTTTAAATAGGACTAAGAGGTACTGTTTAAAATACAGTTATTCACCTTGAAATTGCTGCAAACGTAAACACATTTTCATTTTCACGTCAGCACATTTATTTTTCTGACCTTGTTCGACCTTCAATGTAACTTACTACATATTATGTATATAAGTCTTCATAGGTCACAGTACCCCTTTATCGATGAAAGCTCCACTGACCTGAGGTTATTTGAATTACATACCCCTGAATTCTCAAGCCGTCCCTTAGACTTCCTGACACCTAAACCGACCAGCAAACAAAATTATGACGCCCTCGAACACACCTGTACTTTACACAATGTCCTGTATTTCAATATCCCTGATTCAGCACGCCAGGCGATATTGCCTCTATCGCACCCATAAAACGTGCGAATTGAATGTTCATATTCGCGTGTAGCCCCGACAGAGGTCGTGAACATAAGTTTCAAGTAACATTTTTCTTACAATACCGATACATATTTTTATGAGGGATCAGCTATGTCATGATAAAGCCAATAAACTTGCTTCCCCAAATAAGTTTTCGCCATTTTATTTTACGATGTTTGTCCAGTCGCTCGTATATTCTGTTGAGTTGGTTTTTTGTTCAGATACCTATTTCTGGAGAGTTCAATCCCGGCCCTTTTATAATCCCAGGTATCTCACTTTTTCTTAAACAATCCCAGGATCTAGGAACTTTCCGAGGGTAAAATTTTGAAAACCAAGGAATATTGATACTATTGATTACCATCATTACAGCAATTGTTGAGTTATATTTCTTTTTTCGGTTTCACAGCATTGTTGAGTTATATTTCTTTTTGTATTTAAAGTTTTTCTTCTGTTTTTCGTTACGAATTATTTTTAAGGGGGATGCGCTAAGGTAGCCCGCAAAATTCAAATATTCATATTATGTTTTTGCAATTTGCATGTCACGGTTATATGCTGGTCCAAGTTCCTAGAATCCTATTGAATGACTATTTCAAAATAGGAATTGCTGATTTGAATGATAATAATTCTGTAAAGCCATATTTGTTAAACTCAAACCCCCTTATTACAAAACAAGGTTTATCTTCAAACCCAGGTTTATAACATGGAGCCATTATTGAATTTCGAACTTTATTCCGACTACGGTAAAGTTCCTAAACACAGAACTGACAACTTACTACCGAACTAAGTTTTCAGTTTTGTATAAAGAACGGTATTTCAATCACTGTTACGTTCTTATTACAAAAACTGGCTCCATGGTTTAAGCCATGTCAAAATATAAATCTTGTTTTGTAATAAGGCGGAAAGCATTTATTTCAATTAAACCATTTACAGGCACTTTTGAATTGTCAAGAAGTCGGTCAGTTACAAATATGAAGCTAGTTGCCCATTCCAAATAGTAGGTTCCTACGGAGAAGAATGGGCAAGAAACTCCACGGGCACTATTTTAAAGTAAAATATTGATACAAAGTATTGGTTACATCATTAATATTGAAATTATACATGTGAGAACGATGCAAAACGTCAGAAGCGTCCGTGATAAAAATATTAAAAACAAAAAAAAAACAATTCAAAACTAAAATAATTAAAAATAAGCCGTGGCAGCTAAGAGATGACCAGTCCCAACTGACAGCGCCCGTTCACGAACATGACGCATGGATCAGCACCATTCAGCTCAACCATTTTAAAGGGAACTAAATGATGCACACACACGCCACCATCAGCGAGACATCTGAGTGAGCATGACATACTCTCAGCCGCCAGGGCACATTCAAGTCAATGAAAGACATAATATTACCCGGTAAATGGTAGTTCTATTGTACATAGTACTCACATCTGTGATATGCAATTATATAATACAAAGGAGATTGAGTTTACGTTTACGTCCGCGAATCATATTTAGATCAACATACTCGTACAACCTGTCACTGAGCTACAAATTGCAAAAAAACGTAAGAAAATTTGAATTTTTGCGAGCTACCTTAGCGCATCCCGCTTAAGCCGTTAATATAATTAGATTTGTTTGCTTGTCTAATAAAGCGAGTAGGCACAAATCTTAAAAACAATATTTTCTGATAACAAAGTGCTGTTTTTCCAAAAGATATTTTTATATTAAAATTTTTCATCTTGCTTTGTAAATACTGTTATTAATATAAGCTTCTTAGATCTATCTGATGAATATTAAATGTTTTGAGAGATACGTGCACATTAAATTTAATAAATTTATTTCGTTTAATCTTTGAGTTAAACATTAATGCATTTGGAATTGCGTGTACTTTTTAATCACAATAAGTTTTTCAGTGCTTTTTTAGGGGTTTGTTCCCAAAGGATGCCATCGAGACCCTATTACTAAAGCTGTCCGTCCGTCTATCACAAGGCTGTATCTTTTGAACTGTATTATGTAGACACTTGCCGCCTTATTACAAAACAAGATTTATATTTTGACATGGCTTAAACCATGGAGCCACTTTTTGTAAGAAGAATGTAACAGTGATTGAAATACCGTTCTTTATACAAAACTGAAAACTTAGTTCTGTACTAAGTTGTCAGTTTTGTGTTTAGGAACTTTACCATAGTCGGAATAAAGTTCGAAATTCAATAATGGCTCCATGTTTTAAAACTGGGTCTGAAGATAAACCTTGTTTTGTAATAAGGGGGTTGAAGTTTTCACACACTGTACTACTATGGTCGCTAGAACAACAAATTATAAAAAAAAGGAAAAAGAAGACCCCTACCTACAAGGAACGTGTGTTTTCTATTACTAAAGTATTAAAAAAAAATAAACATCACGTGTGCTTTCCCCGAAAGGGTTGGGCAGAGATTTACCTATAGTAGATACACCCACATTTCGCCAGCTATGTTTAACCCCATTTAATAAGAAAAATAAAAAAAACCGGCCAAGTGCGTGTCGGACCACGCACAATGAAGGGTTTCGTAGTTGGGATGAATTTATCCCAAAAACAAACTTAACATTGTAGTTGAATAACATGTTCTCCCATATGCAAATGTAAGTTGGTAGACTGTTACTCGTTAACTTGTAAAGCCTTGTGTTGTATCTCTGATAGGTTTCCTTTTACCTTCGTTATACATACTACTGCCATGAATTTTATCACATATTCAAAAACAACCATTTAGCTGGTAGATAGAGGGACACTTGACTCTACTAAAAATTTGCACTATATAGCTTAACATTACGCAAACGGATCACTGAACGTCTCTGCTCCGTGTCCTGCCGGACGTAAAGAATAGCAGCACCCTATATCTTACCATGGGTGTCGTGAAAGGCGACTAAGGGACTTACTAGAGAATGGGCAGCAGCGTCCTCTATGCATTTTAACACCATACTGCGATCGCCAACCCGCCTGCCAAGCGTGGCGATTACGGCACCCCCGACCCCAAATTTTGGGGGAGGCCTATGTCCAGCAGTGGACGTCTTTCGGCTGAAATGATGATGATGGATCCTTTAATCGAAAAATGGTTTTGACGGACCTGCATTATTTTTGAACGGCTTATCCCACGATACCCGCTTATCCAACGATACTCTACACAATGGGATAGACCAGAAAAAATATGCGGTGCAGTCTTTGGGGACTGCCAATAGAAGTGAAAATAGTATACATATAGCATAGCTCATGGAAAGCGTTCGGTGACGATGACGTGAGTTCCATGATTTTTGTTCACCAAAAAAGTTCTCATCGCGCCTAAAGAAGTTTCCACTTCAAAAATGATCATCCCCACTTTACGTGTAGGAGCGGTATCCTGAAAAAATAAATATTTTAAGATTTTATTTTACCACTTTCTCGGAGTGATGAAAATGTACCCATGCCAAATTACAGCTTTCTAATACGAAGTCCATGAGCTGAACCGCGGACAGACAGACAGACAGACGGATATGGTGAAACTAAAAGGGTTCCATGTTGACTACGGTACCCAAAAAAATTTAACCAAATTAGGAAACAACAAAAATACTTCCAGAAAAATACTCCACGGAGAAAAGAACGTGTTGATCTTATCAATAAATTAAACAGATATTAAATCTAAAAAATATTTCTGTGTTTCCGAACGCATACAACCCTAATCTCTTCAAAGTTAGAGTGAACAGGCTTCTTCTGGGTAAGCTCACTCCATCGTCGACTTTGTTTCTGCCCCCTCTGACCTTGACTAAGGTCATGAGCGAACCCATCCTAAATAAAAAAAAAAACAAATTAGACGACATCAAAAAATCTATGAAATTGACACACAGCGCTTACTTACAGTCTGACATATGTACTTGAGGGCATACTTAATTACTTTTACATCCAACTAAATTAAAGAACATATTCTTGCTGCTAATGAGTTAATGATAATGATAAATGTTGATGATAAATGATAAATGATTTTTATTTCTGTAAGTAGGTTAACACTTTTACACGTCAATCATATATTAAAAACTAGATGAGGTCGGCGTTTCCTATCTGACTACTCTGAGAAGAAAGGCCGAAACAAACTCAGAGGTCGCAGTCTCTTTTAAAGTCCAGACATAATCTTGGTCAGATCATGTGAAGGCCATGCAGATTGGTGTCTGAAATGGTCTTTTGAGGAAATAAACACACAGATTGAGTGGACCGGACCAGTCAGTGCACGCTTTTGTCAGTAATCGTGCAGCTCTACTCAGAACTTAAGGATCTCAACTCAGTTAGTTATGTGTCAATATACTTGTCAGAAGGTTTCAATCCCTGATGCTGTCTAGCCTGAGACAACGGAGGGCCCATTCCAGACTGAGAGTTTCTCAAGACTGTATCCTCAACCAAAATATATCTGATATAGTACAAGATCTATCTCAAGTAGTAAAGCCTGAAATTGATAGTCGTACGGCCTTCAGTAGGCATGATTGTTTTCTTTCAGTTTCTTAATAAATGTTTTCAGATAGTATAGGAAGAGGTTTAGAAGTATCTATTTTCAGTAGTGCATGCTAAATTCAATGAAACTTTTGAAAAGAAAACAAATATATTTGCTTTAATTTAATTTTATATTTAGTGACTGGGCAACCAGAGATATTAATTAAGGATAAGAAGGGAAAGAATGTTTGAGGTGTATGGCCTTAAGCATTCCATTTATACTGAAACTTTCAACAAGTATGTTGCTACATATTTACAATATTTAGAAATATCTGCAAGATAGCTAAAGTCATGAGCAGACATTAGCAACAAGAGCAAATCAGCAGAAAAAAAACTAGTTTAGAAAGTTATATATAACGAAACTAGTAGGAAAAAAAATACGAAACACTGATTACACATTTGGTGACATCACGCGGTGCCATACGCTCTAACTTAAAAGTTGCTCAAGAATTTGTACATTTCTAATGTCATTTTACGGAACCTTACCCAATGCGAGATCAGCTTATACTGGAAATGTATAGCTTGATGTGTAGCCGTGTGTACAATATAAAACGAGGGAAGCTTTAAATTTCTAATCCATATATCTCAATTGATTTATTAAGAGTGAACGTTCCAGGTGCCCGGTTAATTTAAACTGGATGCTAGTTATAAAAGTTTTTCGGCAAATTATTGACAGAAGATCTACAGGGAATGTCTATCAAAGTTTGTACACCCGTATTCGAGCACCATACTTAGCATTGATATTTAATTTGTGTGTGGTTCAAGAAGACTTCCTGGATAAAATGAAATAGATTAAGCTTATACCACTTTGGGGACAGTAAAGATCCATGTTGGCGATATTCAGCAAGGTGTTCAAAAGGGTAATGTTCAATCAAATGCTTAATCATTTTAACACCAATCAAATCTTACACGATAAGCAATATGGTTTCACCAAAGGACGTTGTATGACTGATGCCAGTGTCACCTTATTTAAACACATACCCCCTTATTACAAAACAAGGTTTATCTTCAGACCCAGGTTTAAAACATGGAGCCATTATTGAATTTCGAACTTTATTCAGACTATGGTAAAGTTCCTAAACACAAAACTGACAACTTAGTACCGAACTAAGTTTTAAATTTTGTATAAAGAACGGTATTTCAATCACAGTTACAGTGGTACCCAATTGATAAGGCGCGTCGTGAATCTTCGTTCGCACAGAAAAGAAAGTATGGCCCCGAAGATTAACGAAAGAATGCTTAAAACTTACAATCAACCTTAGGTCACTATTATAAGGTTCATAATACACTGGAGCTGCTAGCGTGCACTCGATCAGAAGTATGGCGGCTGACAAACATGCCACGCGGCGCGCGCTAACATGGCGGCAGCTGCCGACCAATAGCGGTACAGAAAAAAGAACCGCGGTGCGTGGAGCGTGCCGATTGGTAAATAGCATTTCGCGCACTTTTAAAATTCACCTTCTGCGCAGGTACATCGGTAAGCCATATCAATTAGGTACTACTGTACCTTGTTATAATTTAATTAGAACATTTTTAATTTTCTTCCGTTTTCATTTTATACACACAGGTCGATCGATCAGGTTAAGCTGCGCCTGCCGCGGTTGGTCCGTAGATGAGTGACCATCTTTACATACCGAGACCTGCCTCGGAAAGCACGTTAAGCCGTTGGTCCCGGCTGTCATTCGTGGATCTTTGACAGTCGTTACGGGTCGCCAGAAGCCCGAAAGTCTGACAACCAGTCTTACCAAGGGGTATCGTGTTACCCGGTAACTGGGTTGTGGAGGTCAGATAAGCAGTCGCTTCATGTCAAATACTAGTATTCAGCTGCATCCGATTAGTTTAGAAGCCAACCCGAACATAGTTGGGAAAAGGCTGGGCTGATGACTGACGATACAGTCTTCTTTTAAAGGTCTGAAAAAGATACAATTAGCCAGTCGGCCAACCGGCCAGACAGTCTCACGTTAGTCGCCATCAAGAAAACACTAGGCCCGTTTGGCACCTAAAATAGGATATGCTGAGTCCCCGTCTCACGTATGTACTAAACGACAGTGTTTAATTCAGTGTAAACCCGAATAAGAACCCTCTCCTGGAGTCCCCAGTAAGCCGCTACGGAAATAGGTACAGAGTTGTCGCCGTCCTGGAACCAGAGGCGTTTCGACTAGCAGCAGAGCTATCACATACAGTCCACTCGCTGCACATTCTGGTCCTTCGAGTCATAAATACGTTGTATGGGGTTGAATATCCGTATGGATAAAAATCCCCTTTTTGATAACAAATAATTAAAAAAAAACCGGCAAAGTGCAAGTCGGACTACGCACAATGAAGGGTTCCGTAGTTGGGATGAATTTATCCCAAAACTTAATATTGTAGTTGAAAAACATGCTCTCCCATACATCGATATACGTTACGGTCAATTCTCCAACTGTAAATTTAATTTGGTCGACTATTATTCTTTAACTTAAGCTACTTAGTTGTGATAGATAAACTAGTTTTAATATACTTATAATATATAAAATTATTAGGTAAAGTGGCTTTTCGTGTGTCTTTGTGACGTTACCGTTACGCTACGGATTTCAAAGCGGGTTTCACCATCATTTAGATAATTTATTCCGGGAGGTATATGTGTCTAATAAATTAATATTAAACAAATTCTGTCTGTTTTTTTTGTCGTACAAACCGTGTGAAGCAGAGACGGATCACTAGTTTAATAAAATGAGGTAGTGCCACGATAATCCAGAACTTTGCACCCTCATCATCATAAAACAATTCAAACTTGAAAAAAAATCTATATCTAAATACAAAACGATTCCATTTTTCTCCGTTGGAGCTCTTGACTGGAGTGTCATTGTATGTGGCCGTAAGGGCTCTCCGATCTCAATGGCTAGAACCTACCTATAATGATATCGTGTTCTCGAGAACTCTTGAGCAAAAATTATTAAATTGTTTCTCGGAACAATCGCTAGTTCACCTGAATTGAGGACGCGTATTAAATGAGGATAGAAATCAAATGTTTTTCTAGTTTTTTCTACTAAGAATATTGAGAAGGTACGCAGGTAGTTATCTAAAAAATAAATGTAGTTCTAAGACACAATAAAAAATTGATAAAAATATGAAATCCTAACTAATATTATTTGCGTTTGTTTGTTTGTTACACTTTCACCCTGCAGCGGCTGAATGGATTTAAATGAAATTTGGCATAATAATATGGCTAGACCATAACCGGGTTAAGACATAAAGTACTTTTTATCTCGGATCGCAGACGAAGTTGCGGCAACAGCTAGTATATTATAAAGAAATGTAAATCTGCAATATTGCATCTGGTTCGCTAATGACATCACTATATTAGGGTTCCGTACCTCAAAGGGAAAAAACATAACCCTTATATTTTATTTATTTTATTTTATTTTATAGGGACATATAACAGTTACATGTTCAATTTTAGTAAATAACAAAATAGGTTAATAGATGTAAACACGTAACCCACACCAATGTCCGCGGAATAATCTGTTATGAGAAATAAAAGAGAAGGATTTATAAAATTATAGGATCACTTGTGAGTCTGTTTGTCTGTCTGTCCGTCTGTCACAACTGATTTGCTTCAAATCTACTGGACCGATTAATATGAATTTCTGTGACCCAAACACGGACGTGTAACGTAAATAAATGAATTTTTAATTTTAGGGTCACTATTGGGGGGCAAATTTTAAAATTAAAATAAAAAAAGTTTTGCAAGCTTTACCGCGACACATCAAATCAATGGACTTGTTGTGAGGATCTCAATTGTAATTTTTTATAATTTTAAAGTAATTTATGAAAATATATGAAATTGACCATTTCCCTTAGCTCCGAAAACACTGTGCAAAAAATTTAGAAAAAAATATAGAAAATAGTTCTTTACTTACAGATTGCAAGGACACCGATACGAAGTCTATGGTGTTAAAATAACATGGTAAAACTCTCAATATTCTGCTTACAAACTAATATTTGCAGTTGGAATGTATGGGAGAGCAAGTTTTTCGACTACAATGTTAAGTTTGTTCTTGAGATAAATACATCCCAACTACTGAACCCTTTATTGTGATTGGTCCAACATGCACCTGGCTGGTTTTCTTTTGCATGCTTCACAACGTTACTGCGTGAGGGAGTGCTGTACTCTCTTTATATCACCTTGTCAAATTTTCCAACATAATATCGTTTCCATATTCTCATTACACATGGAATTTATATTAGCAGGGAAGTTTTAAAAACTCGAGACTTGACATCATAAGATTATTAAGACGCAGATATATGCCAGTGACCTTGACTGGTTAGCTTGCGTGTTCTGTACTGAGCTCACGCAACGCGTCGTACGTTCAGTCAGTAATAGGACTCGCCCATCAAGGAGCGCTGTCCCCAATTTGACGCATTATTAATTTATCATACACAAAACAAAAGGTATTTTAATAAAACGCGTATGCTACAAAATCAGTAATTAAATTATCTTTAAATTGGTGAAGGTTTTAGAAAAATACGCTTGGTAGATTTTGCGCCATTCTCAGTTTTTTATCCGCGTTAGACATAAATTTACAAATTAATTTCAGTATGTAATATAAACATAATCTAAAATATTCACATACTAAGTTATTGTGAAAATGCTCTAATTCAACATATATTTTTTTCAAATCATTAACACTACTCGTTTAGACATGATCTTCAGTATATAATCATTAATAGTCGGTTATCGTCGCCTTAATATTTTTAGATAGATATACTTACCTTGTATAGGATATCCTATAACAAAAAATGTAATTAAAAAATTACGTGTAGTGCTTTCCGTTGGGATCTATGTCTGTTTGTTATCACGATTCACGTCGTCACACACAATGTATTAATCTAAATTTTCCTTAAGTTTTCTTTCGTCCTTCGGATGAGCCTTGTTGATTTTCGTTATCAAACTCATGACCGTTCAAAAGGTATTATATAAAAAAACATGTTACTGTCGGTCAGGCGTGCATTTATCAATTTTCCATTTTTGAAGTAGAACTTCTATAGGCACGCTTGACTTGGGGAGTAAGCTGGTGAATGCATGACGAGAGCGTTACGGAAGTAACGAGAGCGTTACGGATGTATAATTAGTATTACTATTTGTAAGTTTTACTTCAGTCGTGTGGTCTAAAGCACACTCGTATTTTTTTTTTTATTGTTTATTGTATGTAGCCGTGATTTCGTGTTAGATGTCATATTAAATTAATTAAATTCAATACAAAGTCTTTACGAACCAAAAACAATTTACAGAATAATTTAGTAAATGACTCCATTTCACAACTTATGATCATACTAAGTAGTCTAAAGACATACAAGCAGGTAATCTCCTAACCTATTTGATCGATCAACGTAACACAGTCGGCATGAACAAACTGTATGCACAAGACCGAGTTGGCTTACGAGTATAGTAGGCACTAGGGTTGGAACGGACGGAATCTTGCCTCTGCCTCTGCAATTTCAGCCTCTCTTCTTAGTTTCTACGATTGCCAAATAAGTTCACACCCATGTGTCTCATTCACATCACATCACATTATACAACATTATTTTTAATATATGCGAAACCGGAATATAGTTTGTTCAGAATAAAGAACTGAATCGATTTCAATAATTTTTACACCATGTTATATTTTGTTCCAAAAATATTTAGGTGTGATGGAAAATGTTATCACCATTTAATTACTTACAATACAATCGCCGTACGGTTAGGTACTTACTGCCAAATTATTATCAATGAGCGCAAGACGACCCTGGAGGCGCGGGGACGTAGTTAGGATGTTTTTGTACGGACAACCCGGTATATGTTACCGGGTTGTCCGTACAAAAACATCCTAACTACGTCCCCGCGCCTCCCTATACAACCATACCTATAACTTTGTGATTTTTGATGATATAGTTTTGAAATTTTGTACATAGAGTCTTTACATAAAAATACTAGACACGTGTTTCGGGTTTCGCATATTCTAAAAATAATGTTGTATATAAATATATTTATATCGTTTCGCTACTGTCTATCTCCGCCGCCGCATCCGATTTCACACGTTTTTAACAGAAGTCTAATAAAGAAATTCGGCTTCTTTAAACTCGATGTTTCAAGTTTTTGCTCCCTAGTCACCGCCGTGCTGCCAGGATCAGTACCAAGTGAGAAACTCCTGTAGTGTGGGCAGTTTAATTTATGAAACAAAGAAATCACCTAGAAGGTAACAAAGCCGCAAAACTGTGTTTTGTGAAATATTGTTTGTGTTTTTCCCCTTCTAAATGTTGACACACTTTTTCTTTTTTTTTTTTGGGTGGGAAATTATCAAATAACTTCTCCCGCTCTGGGCGGAGCGGGAGGGCGTGTCAGACTTTTACTGACTAAAACCCACCCGTGTTCCTTCCATTGCCTGTGTGCCAGGGCCACGATATCCCTTTGGGACAAACTCGCAACCCTGGCAGGCATTGGTCCTAACGGACCTCGTCAGTTGGTGCTGACATCTCTTTGAGGCGCGCGTGGAACACAACGCGCCGTCAACCCGGGCCTGGTCCTTATCGGACGGTGAGCTACCCATCGCTCACCATCCGCAAGCCTGCGCCTACGATGGCCGGAAATCGGCTTGCGACTCCCGACGCCCGGGGCGTCTCCTGCGACGACTAGGGGCGCGAGGGCGCGAACCTTGCCTCTCCCTCACGCATTCCACCTGCTCCTTCGCGAGCATTACTGCTTCACAGAAGGAGGTGACGGCCTCCCATGCACTCTCGCTCCGAACCATGGCCTCAACCAGAGCCGGACGCGAGAGATCGCCGCCGCCGATGGTCTCCGTGAGGACACAGCGGTGCTCCGCCCAAGCCGGGCAGACCTCCACCGTGTCCTCCGGGCGATCTTCACAGTGGTGACACCCGGACGTTTCCTCGCTTTATCCTGAACAAAATGTTGACACCCAAATGATTGATTTTTGCTTCAAATAGTGTTTAATTAATCTTTTTCCATCTCCGCCTCCGCTAAATCCCTAATAGACACATAGTAGGTGCGCGAATCTTCTTAAATTTTACTAAGAAGCTGAGTCGCTGTTTGCTCAAAGACCGAGCGTCTTAGCTGTGCCGTCTAACTTTTAGTCTCGTACTAAGAGTATGGTACAAATGTTAGGAAATATGGCGTAAAGTTTCTTTATTTTGAGATGTCTTTCATTTTTATTTGTGGCGGCTACTTGGCATTAAGTTCTGATTCTGAGCCAATAGTAAATACTATTATTTTGAAAGTTAACAATAATACCTATGAAGATCATATTTAATAGAGAGTGATACAAATTGTCTTATTAAAAAAGTACAGCACCAAAGTTTCGTTATCGGTTCAAAACTGGATGTAACTTTAAGCCTTTAAATAAAAAAAAGTAACTTACTGTGAAAACTCTTTTTTGTGTTTTTATGGAATGTAATTCTGAATGTAAGCCAAGTGCGTGTCGCGCACAATGTAGGGTTCCGTAGTTGAAATGGATTGATCCCAAGAACAATCTTAACATTGTAGTTGAAAGACATGTTCCCCCATACATTCCGACTGCAAATGTAAGTTTGTACACACAATATTGAGTGATTTTTATTATGTTATTTTATGACCCTATGGTCCCTATGAATAGATTACAGGAAAACCTATAAAAAGACTATACTTCTTATAGGTTTTCCTATAATCTATATATAAAGAACTATTTTCTGTATTTTTTTCAAAATGTTAAGCCATCATTTCATGTCGTCATTTTAAACAACTTTAAAAGTTCTCAAAAAATATTTATTTGAAATCCTTACAACAAGCCCTTTCGTTTGGTAAGTATGAAACACGGTACCTTTCCGCAATACTTTTTTT
Source organism: Tiliacea aurago (assembly GCA_948098905.1). Classification (NCBI taxonomy): domain Eukaryota; kingdom Metazoa; phylum Arthropoda; class Insecta; order Lepidoptera; family Noctuidae; genus Tiliacea; species Tiliacea aurago. The sequence goes on along the minus strand of OX402579.1, from coordinate 2,998,382 downwards.
TTAATTTTCAAATTTGCGCTCCAAAAGTGATCCATCCCATGTCCGTGTTTGGGTCACAGAAATTCATATATGTGTACCAAGTTTTAACATAGTCGGTCTTGTAGATTCGGAGCAAATTGGCTGTGACAGACGGACAAATAGACAGACAGACAGACAGACTAACAAACATACGAGTGATCTTATAAGGGTTCCGTTTTTTTCCTTTTGAGGTACGGAACCCTAAAAAACTACCTAAACCATTATTTCTATAGAACACACTCCCTGCAAAGTGTAAATGTTCATTTATCATACACAAATAATTACGTATATTTGAATGACTACGGCGTAGCACGTAGACTGCAGCGTAGCACATCGTAGCACATCGTAGCAAAGTAATAAAATTAGGTTCAGCCGCACGATTCAAATTCGTCAAACAAGTTAACTTGATAGTTACACCGCTTCGGCATCAGTATTTGGCAGTATACGTCTACATCGCTCCTGAAATGATGTATGTATCTGACAAATACGAAACACTAAAGTCAAAGTCAAAATAATGTATTTGCTCTTAATTTTGAGGGTATAAACTTCAAAACGAAGGTCTCTTTTATAATGTAGGTTTGTTAATAATAGTGAAATTAGCTTTCTCACAAAGTATTTGATTTTTCGTTGGCAATCTTTTAACGAGCTTGACGCCTATACACCGGCGGGATTGGTCGATATTGGATCAGGGTTGATTTGAACGGAAAAGGCCTTTGCCTGCTGTGTCACAACATATGCTGAATAATTATTATTGTTATATTACGTACACATACATACAGATTACACTTTTAAATAAAATATTTTTTATAATTAAAACATGTAAAAAAATATAAAAAAATAGTAGATCATCGACATCAGGAACAAGGTCCAAACTGCTGATGTTCAGGGCTCTAAAGAGAGGAACCTCCTCACTATACGTGCCGTGTCAAGGAGTTACTGCTTTCTGAATCAAGCCCTTGACCCAGCCGCGTAATGAGAGCCTCCTGAAGTGTTGGTCGAGGCTCTTTAATATTAGACCATTGACCGTAGTGATTATTTATTATTATTATAATCGTAATCTTAATAAAAAAAAACCTCCGTTAAAAGAATAAATAAGTACGTTTTTATAACTCAAACTCAAAGCATTTATTTCAATTAAACCATTTACAAGCAATTTTGAACTGCCAAAGAGTCGGTCAGTTAGTCAGAAAGTTGAAGCTAGTTAACCATTCCAAAACGTAGATTTCTATGGAGTTGAACGGGCAAGAAGCTCCAAGGACACTCTTTATTTTTTTCTAAATCCTAAATCCAAACAAGTACCGCGGTCTGTCTGTCTGCTACCTTTTCACGCCTAAACTATTTAATCGATCGTCATTTTTGACAGACAGGTAGCCTCAGGCTTGGACAAGAAAGAACATAATTATATTATGCTGATTTTTATCCTGGATGAAAAAAAAAACACACACAGACAAAGTCGCGGGCAACAGCTGGTCTAACATACTATTTCGCTTACCCCAATAATTGTAAATAAACAACATGGTTCGAGAAAGAAGCCCAATTAAAAGTTCCAATACTTCCGACCGAAATGAATCGCTTCTATACAGCGCAGGTAAAGCCACACACACACGCCAAACTATGCCATCGTTTCCGAAATTAAAACCTTCAGTTTCGGTTAAGGTGTGTGCACACAAACTACTTTTACTGAAGTTTGTCGAAGTGAAAAAGAGTCTGGTACGAATTATATTACATAATGAGCCTATAATGTTAGTAACGACTAACAAAAGTTTGGCGGGATACGACGCGAATTCGAATAACCTATAAGTTTTTCTTTTTAATTACTGCGCTGTGGTAGTGAAACGCGCGTGCATGACATGTTCTTTTTAGGGTTCCATACTCAAAGGGTAAAACAGGAACCCTATTATTAACTCCGCCGTCTGTCGGTCTGTCCGTCTGTCACCAGGCTGTATCTCATGAACCGTGATAGTTAGACAGTTGAAAAGTTTTTTTACAGATAATGTAGTTCTGTTGCCGCTTTATCAACACATACAACAGGTAGATGCTTGAAATATTCACAGAATATTTAGTTATATATTCACTTTAAAAATAAATAATTAAATTAAAATAAAACAAATATTTAAGAGGGGCTCCCATACAACAAACGTGATGTTTTTGCCATTCTTATAGATAATGGTACGTAACCCTTCGTGCGCGAGTCCGACTCGCACTTGGCCGGTTTTTAATTTTGAAATTCATACAGATACCACAAATTGAGTAGTGAGAAAAGAAGTTGCATAATGAAATTTAGTACAACATTATAACACTCGTTTGGGTGATATAATGGTTACTATGACACTGGTTGTTTCATTTAATGTTGGCAATAAGCTAACTGCTTCAGAAACTTTTATAGAGGATTTATAGCATGGGTGTAGAGGTATTTACAAGGCAGGCAGATGTAAGTAGAAGCGCTGGGAGGGGACGCCCTAGAAGGACATTATACTTTATTGTTGATGTTCTTCAGAAAGGTCAGCTACGTAGTACCTACTGGCAACCGGCGTGCGTGTATGACCAGATGTATGAACGTAAACGAAGCAAAAGGAGTAAGTGAGGTTCGTAGCAGGTGGCGTTCTGTAGGTTCTGCCTACCCGACGGCACGGTTGGCGCAGTTAGTTAATCGATTGACTGCTGCGCTGCGTGTCGCGGGTTCGATTCCCGCACGAAACAAATATTTGTATGACCTACAAGTAGTTGTTTCGGGTCTGGCTGTTTGTGTATGTGAATTTAAATGTTTGTAAACGCACCCACGATACAGGAGAAATTCCTAGTGTGGGGCAACGTTTTCAAAAAAAAAAAAAAAAAAAAAAAAAAAAAAAAAAAAAAAAAAAAAAAAAAAATATATATTTCAGCGGTGTTTGAAAATGTTTTCGTCACTTTTAGGTATATTTTTAGGTCAAATTGTACCAATTGTGGTCAGTGGCTATCACGTATAATTTATATTTTTACACGACTGCGGCGAAGGCCGAAAAGACGGTAATGTTTTTCTAACACACATTCAATTTTTTTATATGAAAATGTCCATTATATTTGAAATCACTGCATTGGTGGTTCTCTTTACAAATAATCATTCATGACTGGAAGGATTGAAGAAAAACAAGGTCAACCAACCAGACCAAGGACCAAAGATCATGAAGTATTTTAGTTTAGGACGTCAAGGACTCTCTCAAAATAAACAGAAGGGGGTTGACGTACCAACACTCACGCCTTCTTTCCATGGCGGGAGGCAGAAATTACAGAACGGCACCAGCTACGATCCTTACATAGGTCCTTGTGCTTCTCTAAAAAATTTATTTGATTAAAAAAGTATACGCTGCTACTTTAAAAACGTAAATACAATGCAGGCGGTTCAAGATGACAAAAAAATATACGGTGGCCACGTATAATTTAATGAAGATGCAGTTAGCACAGTGGCTTGTATCATCAATATCATAATACATATAATTATGATGATTCCTATCAATAAAAACATAAAATTTAATCAAATCTATACAAATTCAAGCCAAAATATATTATTTAAAGATAGAAGAAACGTTCACAGTGTTATTTTGAAACTCACAGTCTGAACTGGTGCTAAAAATGGCCGATGTTCAACGGGAGTGAAGCTCAATATTCTATGTACCGGAAGAGCAGCGTTATTCTATTAACTAGTAAACCAATGCAGGATTGTAGAAACTGAATATTCTAAAAAATAAACTGGTACTGTTTGTGAGGACACCGGTATTTGAACTAAAATGTAACGTGGTTTAGGTTGGAAATTATCTTGGCCTTTTATACACGCTATTTCTATAAAAGTAACTACTTTTTCTTGGCATTTACGTGTAATTGAAGTATGCCGTAACACGCGACGCGACACAAAGGCCCCGCGTGTCGCGCGATGAGCGGTGCCTTTGTGTCGCGTCGCGAGTCGCACTGGTATGTAGAAGCCTTTACATGCGCCTAGATGTTTCACATCAAAAAGCATTGAAGATACAAAATATCTACCCTTTAAAACAGTCAACACAAACCATATTTCAGCTTCGTTAATAAAAGTAAAGTTAAAATAATATTTCACAAAAGAACGATCTCTACATTGAGGACGGGAAATGAAGGAGTCGCTAGTCGCTTCGGTGACATTCAAGTAGCCACTAAAACGGGCAAAGTAATTTCCTCTCAGATCATTCGAAAAAAAAAATGTTTAAATGTTTCAGGATCCTTCAGTTACGTTGATGTCATGGCGGAATAAATTTTCGGTTAAATAATCCTAGTAGAATATTTTGTTTTTGTTTATTTGTGATAATTTATTTTTGTTGTTTTTTTGTTTGTGTACGTATGTTACTTTCGGGTGTTATGTCCATTGTGTATTAAGGCTTCTACATACTGGCGCGACACAAAGGCCCCGCGCGTCGCGCGACGACCGGTGCCTTTGTGTCGGATGCAAGGAGTCTAAAAAAAATTACCGTAAAAATGCGTCATTAATTCGCACCGACACGACTTTGTTTAAATAATCACGAACCTATTGTTTTGGCATATTACGATTATTTTTTTTTTGTTTTTTCATGTTGTGTGTATCATAATTATGACATGTGGCAAATATGTTTTTCTTTCTTTTATTTCACAGCCAACGTTAATCCTGCCGATGAGTAAAAATTGTGAAAATTGACAGATAAGCTGAAGCTCAATAAAACAAGGTTGTAAAAAAATATCTACTGTCTGAACTTAAAACCAGCAGCAAAACGAAAACATCTTAAAACAGTTCTCATAGAAAACCTTAGCTAGCATAGCATAGCATAGAATTCTAAAAACAAAATAGTATTGTGAACTAAAACAGTAACATTTTATATAAACGCGCTACGCCAATAAGGTTGGAAGTCAAAAGGTACAAAATACACGGATGGGTGCGCTCATACAATGCTTGGTGCTGCTGAACAATTGCCACTACCACGGAAACGTGTCACAGAAATTTGTATTTGTGTGGAAATAATATTGAAATAGGCACGATGTTTTGATTTACTTAAACATAACCCTTAGGGAACACAGCGTGGTATTACGTTTTGTTTTGAATTGAGAATTAGTTTTTGGCTTGATGATTTGGCTTTTGTTTTATGGCATATTAATGTCAATCATAGAGATAAAGTTGTCTCATTAACTCCGTTCTACAAGGCATTATTTTTCAAAGTGGAATACAAAAGTACTGCTTGGTGGAAGAAATTAAAATAAAATATTTTGGAAATGGTTTCCGAACGAATTCTTTAAAAAAGAACTTAACTACTTCTGCTGCTAAGAAAACCCGGGTTAGGTAAATTCACATGTACCACACATTGCAATAGTACACTTTCCTTGTACAAGAATTTACTCGTAGTTTTAGAAGTAACTCATTACTAAAACGCTTCATTTTCAAAGCTCTTCGAAAACTAATAGTAGCGTACAACTGCAGTTCCCACATGATTCCCGTGTTCGTTTCTCAGCAAATCCGTAGAAATTAAGCGAACAGTATTTGCCGTGAGCGCGACTACGCCTTAAGCGTCCTACAGACGTCACAACCTGTCGGGACAATGGAGCAATTCCCATATTATAAAGAACGTTTGCATTCTAGTCCCAGTCTCTAACTGTCAAAAAAACCTCTAATTTACATACATTTTTGACAATTTCTTGACATTTATATTATAGCTGAGATGAGATTTCGACTTGAATGTGATCGTTTTTTAAGTACGAGAATTATTCTTTAGTTAAAAGCCGATTGGCGCTCATCAATACCTACAAACACATTGTCCTCCAATTTCTGTCGACAGCGAAAAATCATACGTAATTACCGCCGTCGGTTGGCCAATAACGCTATAGACACTACAACAAATTGGCTAACGGATGAAGTTGGCTGTTAGTCCCAACCAACCAAAAACGTTGGGGACTAATAATAATTGAGTTGCTCAACAAACCTGCAGCTGTCGTATACTTTTCATGATTTTTATGATATATTTGTTTTACTGAGTAGGTATTCTTGCTGAATTATCTTTTTTTATAAGCATGTGTTTCTGTGAAAGTGAAACATTTTTTTCTTTCTTTACTTTTTTCCTCTGTTGGTTGGCCAACAAATTATAACGTCTACTGGGGCCTTAAGGGTACGTACGGTACGATTTAATGAACCCTGATGGCAGCGTCGTGTGCGCTCAATGTGTGCAGGCTGATGCGTTTGAGGTTTACTTGCATTTTAGTGCGAGTACCTTCTGTTTAATCTAATGTTACGGAACGTAAGTGTGCAGTGTCTTCTATCTAGACTAAATCTGGGATGAAGATTTTGTTACAGAATACCTATACATCGTACCAGCTTTTGCCCGCAGATTCGCCCGCGTGGATAGCGAAAAATATCCCAAGGACACGTATTACCGGGATTTAAAGTGGTAAATTATATTATGTGTGAAAAATGAAAATAAATAAAATAAATCTATTCGATTTTTTGGTAAATGTTACGTTTGTTTGAATGGTTTCACACTACCCAACACCTCTCACTACTCTACACTTACACACACACACTCAATTGTATTGTATTGTTTCAGTTTGTCTTATTAAAGATCATTCATGAATGCATCTCTTTTCATGTCTTTTGGGCCAATATGTATTATTGTCTGTTTTGAGGGGTCTGGCGCTGTATGCCGAGATACAGGACTCGTCCTAGTTTGGCTTCAGATGCTCCCATGTTATATACTCCCAAGTACTAGACTATAAGTATTTGTGTTACGTCCCGTTCTCTTCTAGGTAGGTATTATACGTGCTGAATTTAATCTTAACATTTTTTAGGGTAGTTTTTCAACCCACAACTAGTGAATAAGCTTTTATGTTTAATTGAAGGGGTGTTGGATTGATAAAGTTGTCGGCTTACTCATCGCCTATTGGCTGAGCAATCTGATTGGTCTACTGATGAGCACAGTAGCGCCGCGACTCCGCATGTGTTTTTTCGACTGCACTAACTGTCATCGCGTCCACTGCCGTGCTCCGCGCGTTCTAAACTTTTTCTAAAAAGAAATGGTCCTTCGATAAAATCGTGCGACAACCCCCTCAAGATACGAACAATAACATAACCAACGACTTTTGAAAATATGTGTAATGAAGTTTTAGCAGGAGTCAGGACGACTGACCACGTAGCTGAGCCGACTTCAGCGCGAACCCACTGGACGGGAGTTTGCGGGTAATCTTTTTCGACTCCGCATCCATAACTACTACACAATGTGTACTTCGTTGTATTATTTTGGGTGAAATAAAAGAAATAAAAAATAAGAAATTTTTAATATTTCTTTGTATTATTAGTTTATATTAATATTTTAGAAAGAAAGAAAAGAAAGAAAACACGTTAACTCGTTACGTTTACGTATAACAACATTTGAGTCTTTTGTTATTTGTTTGTTAAATATAAATAAATAACACAGAAATTCCGACATTTTGACATGTCGTCATTACACCCGTATGAAACAGGGGCATGTCGGTAGTTTTCCTGTTTTTTTTTAAAACATGAAGATCAATGTAATTTCTTTAAATCTTTCTTAACCCATGAGATATTTGAGCTGTATTCAACTATCTCTTGGACTATAAGTATTATCAGCTGTTCACCTAGTAGTCAGAGACACCTTTCAACAAACTTTTTTTTCAACTTGAAAGAAAATTTAAAACTCATATTAAAAGAACACTTTGTAAACAAGCATATTACAGATTAGAGGATTATATACAAGATATGAATGCTTGGAAACATGCTGGTCCTGCTCCATAGGACAATCTAGAGTCTAGACAAAATCAAACAGGTTGCTATTTTAATTGTATAATTTATTATTTTTATGACATTTATTTTAAATTCTGTGATTACCTTAACTCACACTGATATTGTTATTTATTAGGAAATCTTACCTATATATTTTTTACAATTTTTGTAAATATGTGAGCACCATGTATCTATCACATAATTAATTTATCTGTCATTGCTTAATTCTTAACTCTTTTTATTACCTATTGTGGTATAGTAATTTTATTCTTCACATATAATTATATAATTAATGTACCTATAAAAATATTGTACTAGATTTTAAAAGAGTAACGGTGGAGTTTCTTGCCCATTCTTCTCCATACGAAACTACCTTTTGGAAGGGGCGACTAGAATCAATTCTATTTTTTTGTAAATATTGACGTTCAAAAGTGCCTTTTATGTGCCTATTTGAAATAAACAATTTGACTTTGACTTTGACTTTGAAACTATTTATAACTTCGTTTAAAAGACCCACGTTATTCCTGTCCATTTCATCCGTAATATCTAGCTAGCAACAGCAACACTTCAATTTATTCCCATCAAATGAATCAAAATTATTATTTTCCTAACAGTTACAGTTTAATTTATTGTTTAGAGCCGACTTGTTGGAAAGTTTACTATCTCAACAAGTTGATACAAGCCTGTAGGTGTTTCGAATTGAACTGGAACTTCTGTTATCTTAACCTTTCTCTGCGAATGTAGGGTCGAAACGACCAGCCCTGGTTTCCGTGAATTATTGTAACTACAGTGGCCGAAACAAGTTTTTGTTATTATTTAATTATATATTTATGGCGTGGCGTTGAGTTGTTGGCGTTTCAGGGCCGGCGGCGCTCACTGCACGGGATGGCATGGCAAAGGATTTTATTACTGAAGTTATTTTGAATCTTATTTCAATGAGTTTAGAGTTCATGTTACTTTATTTCGATACCACGATACCGCGACGTGCCGCAGGATGCTGTGGCATGACGCGACGCGCCATGGCATGCCGCGGGATGCTGCGGCATGACGAGTCATGCAGTTTCATTCCACGCGTTGCCGCGGCACGCCATTGCATCTCGAGAGACGTATGGGTCACTTTGTGTCGAGGAATTATGATTGCTAAGCTAGCTGAGTGGCTGGGCTTTCAGCAGAATGCCACGGCATGCCACGGGATACTACGGGATGCCACGGCATGCCACGGCACGACGCGGCATGCCGGAGTACAACCTGCTATGCCACGCCTTGCTACGGAACGCCGCGGGATGCCGCAGCACAATCTGCCGTGCCATGCCATGCCATGCTGGCAGTGAGCGCCGAGCCTAACGTTGCTGGTCCCGAATAAAGGGCGTAATATCTGTTAGGGTTACCATAAATACGGAGAGATAACACAGCAGACCACTCTGATACGATCGGCCTGACCGGATGCTTGCACATACAAACCATCGGACTGTTTAGTTTAAAAAAAATCCTTCTAATAGTCGATTAAGCAATCTATCTGGTCGAATTAATAGCCACATCCCTATGAATTTTGTTTAGATTAGACAGATGTATGAAGTTAGAAATGATCATGTATGGGCGCTTTTTATGGTTCCATATATGTACAACATTATTTTAAGTATATTTGAAACCTGAATATAGTTTGTTCAGAATAAGGAACTGAGTCGATTTCAATAATTTTTACACCATGTTATATTTCGTCCCAAATTATTTAAGTGTAATGGAAAATGCTATCACCATTTAATTACTTACAATACAATCGCCGTATGGTTAGGTACCTACTGCCAAATTATTATCAATGAGCGCAAGACGACCCTGGAGGCGCGGGGGCGCCGTTAGCATGTTTTTGTACGGACAACCCGGTAACACAACAACCTTAAAACTTTGTGATTTTTCATGATACAGTTTTGAAATTTTGTACATAGATTCTTTACATAAAAATACTAGATACGTGTTTCGGGTTTCGCATATACTAAAACTAATATTGTATATATTTTCGACTGACTAGTTGGGTATATGTAGGTTTTCCAAGAGGTATGAAAAATCAAAAGAAATGGTTTGTCATTTACTAGTGACATAACTCTGTAAATTCAACCTTAGCTTTTGCTGGTGGTAGTAGTGAGTTCAGATCGAAGTGCTTTGAACTCGTACTATGTAGGTATTTTTTTTAATTTAGTTTCGTTTGTGTCCAACATATCTTTGATGAATTTCTTTGGGATGTCTCTCTTATTGTATAATCGTTTCAACAGTACGATTCTTAGTACAAAATAATTTCCAATTTTTGCTTGAATAATTTTTGCTATGAAACTTTTCAAAAGGGTTGCTAAACTTAATTGTTCAATAAATATTTGAAAACAAAGTTGTATTTAATTAGAATTGTACTAAATAATTTCATTTAGAAGATCTACTGGAATTATTTATCGTTTTGTCCCTAAATGCCTAAACTAAAATGGGTCTGAAAATAAAATTAAACAGCTTAGTGGGCATCAAAAGGCGTGAGCTACTTTCGTAAATTAATTAAAATGTCTTCTACCCACGTCAATATTAAGGGAAACGATAATCAGTGATGCATACGGTTACGCGTTGAAAGTAAATAATTATTCAGCTGTAAAGAATACCTAAGGCGCGAAGAATGTCAAATATACCTTACTAGCTTTTGCCAGCGGCTTCGCCCGCGTTCATATCGGAAATTATCCCACGAGAACGTACTACCGTCCTAATGAATTAATCCAGGTCATGGTCTACCCATGTGCCAAATTTCATCCAAATCATTTCAGCCGATTAAACGTACAAGCGTAACAAACAAACAAACTAACTTTCGCATTTATAATATTAGTTAGGATTAACACTTATCTTCTACGTCGACTTCAGTTTAGTCAAATAACCATCCATTCAAACACATTAATATTCTAAAAATCGAAATTCCAGTAGGCCATACTATTATATGTTTACCAAGTAAGACATAAGATAATATTATTGAGTTTTTTTTTTTATTTGTTATCAATGTCCTTGAGCATTTGGGCGGAGCTAACGACCCATCTCCACGCCACTCCACTGTGCATCGGACGCATTTTTAATTTATTATAATAAAAATAATACATATTTTAAAAAAGGTATCATAATCTAATCATATTCCTTTTTATTTTAAAGCAGTAGATATTTTTTTTATAATCTTTTGATAAAAAGTTAAGGAATATAAAAAACATTTTACAAAAAAAAAAAAAACCGACTTTCAAAAAAACACTACAGTGTGAAAAATAACTTTAATTTCGGAAGTTGGTGTCTTTGGCTCTGTATTTTAGTTTTATGCCACCGACTTCCGAAATTAAAGTTATTTTTCACTTTGTAGTGTTTTTTTGGAAGTCGGTTATTTTTTTTTGTAAAAAGTTTTTTATTTTTCACTTTTCAGTGCCGAAAAAGAATTTTCCAAATCGGTTTGTAAATTATGGAGTTATGCGCGAACAAAAAACAAGATGATCAATGTAGATAATGTAGATACATTTTTAGATTTTTGGTGATTTTTCAAAAACTGCTTGTTTGATTTCGATAAAATTTTCATGGGACCATTAGGGAAGTATAACCTTTCCAACAAAAACATAAATTTTTAAATCGGTTGGCAAGCGATAGAGTTATGCGCGACCAAAGATAAAAAAAAAAAAAAAACAAAAATCCGAATTGAAATCTCCTCCTTTTTTAGAAGTCGGTTAAAAATGGTTTCATATCAACGATTTGGAAGTAATTTGGTAGTTTTTTTTCTTATTATGTGATACCGATAGGAAAATTATGGCTAAACCAAATTATGTATCACTATCATATAGATTACTAAATATTTTTTCAAATGTAATTTCTCTGTAAATGTCGACGAAAAGTTGCATCATCTGCATGCTTGTTTCAAGCTTTTTTCGAGAGAGCAGCCCGCCAGCGTTTCTTTGGTCTTCCTCGGTGACGAGCCCGTCTTCTGGCGCCTTCTGCGTGACGGCTCTGGCCCGTCTCAATCCACTCAGCCTATCGCAGTCCACTGCTGGACATAGGCCTCGCCTAGGCTGCGCCACAACACCCTGTCCTCCGCCTTCCGCATCCAGTCTGACCCAGCCATCTTCTTAAGGTCGTCGGTCCATCTAGCTGGGGGGCGTCCCACACTACGCTTGCCGATACGCGGTCTCCACTCCAGGACTCGTCTGCTCCATCGGCCATCGGTCCTTCGACAAACATGGCCAGCCCACTGCCACTTCAGTTTGCTTACTCCGCAAGCTATGTCGGTAACTCCGGTTCTTTTCCGGATTCTGATTTTATCCTTCAAAGAGACTCCAAGCATAGCCCGCTCCATAGCCCGCTGGCCGACCTTGAATTTGTGGACCAGCCCGACTGTCAGTGTCCACGTTTCGGCACCGTATGTCATGACGGGCAGGACGCACTGGTTAAAGACCTTAGTCTTCAAACATTGCGGGATAGGCGACGAGAAGACTTGACGCAGTTTTCCAAATGCCGCCCGTTTCTGGCCCGTCTGTGTCGATGCACCTAACATACATGGCCTGCCCAAGCCCACTTTAGCCTAGCAGACTTATTGCCCCCATCAGCGATTCCTGTTTTGGTCCGTATCGTGGTATTACGTATTCGGTCGCTGAGCTTAATACCCAACATGCTAAGCTTTATCGCCCATTGGCAAATCCTGCAATACCGCAGAATGACATTTGATTAATAATTAATCGAATGTCATTCTATTTTGTTAATCTTCTCATTTTCTCATTCATCATATTATTTTTGATCCGGTCAAAAAAAAAACCAAAAAATCAAAAATATGAACCTGACAGATTGACAATTTTTAATATTCCGTACCCGAAGGGTAAAACGGGAACCCTATTACTAAGGCTCCGCCGTCTGTCTGTCTGTCTGTTTGTCCGTCTGTCACCAGTCTGTATCTCATGAACCGTGATAGTTAGACAGTTGAAAATTTCACAAATGATGTATTTTTGTTGCCGCTATAACAACAAATATTAAAAAAACATAATAAAATAAATATTTAAGGGAAAAAAGGTGATTTCAAACGTGATTTTTTTGCTCGATTTTGACAACGGCAACAGGTAGATGCTTGAAATATTCACGGAATCTTTGGTTATATATTCACCATATATTTGCCATTTTTATAGATAATGGTACGGACCCCTTCGTGCGCGAGTCTGACTCGCACTTGGCCGATTTTTTTAAATTTATATTTCATAAAATGGTCAGGCCATTTCAAAAGTTTTAAGGTTGATGTCAACTCGACATTGATTAAAAGTGTATGCTATTTTAATCCTTGATATCAAGTAATTTTAAATAGTTTCTTATACAATAGCCTGCTCAGTGCCGCAGTTATAAAAGGTATTATGTGTCCTGACTTGATAAACGACAGATTTTGAAAACTGATGAAGATAATTTGTATATAATAGACTTGACTGTACCTACATTGAATGTGATCAACAAAGTTATTGTAACACCTTGAATAAATTCTCGCTCTAATTAGGTTATAATTCCATAATTACACTCTCTGAGAACTGTATTGTGGCACGAAATTAATTACTGCAAACGCATTCTACATTGTTTCAACCAAGAATTCCACAAACAGAGAAGGCATAATATTATAACTACGCTATTGTATTAGGTAATTAAGCCTGTGATGATAGTTGTACGTGTTTGGAAATAAATAAATAAAATTAAATGAGGTCCATTCATAGTCAGCAATATAATGTTATTATATTTTAATATATCAAATGCACGTAATTATTAACTGCTTAATAAATGAATTGAAAATCATCACAATAATTTATTTGGTACTCAAACATAAACTTTTGGTACTAAGAACTACGTCCTAAACAATCCATATTTAATATTGAAATTTATGCGAAAGTCTTTGATTTATTTATATTATTATGTCTATACTATATTGGTTTAAAAAGATAAATAAATTTAAACAAATCATAAAAAGGATTTTTTATACATGACACTTTATTTTTTTTAAATACGTTGTAACATAGAGCCAAATTAAATTTATTTTTGATTTTAACGATAATTACCTCTTTTATTAGGTACTTTATATTATCACTAGCTGCGCCCCGCGGTTTCACCCGCGTAAGCCTCGATCTTAGGGGTATAAAAAATAGATAGTTGCCGATTCTCAGACCTACTGAATATGCATATTAAATTTCATTAAAATCGGTCAAGCCGTTTCGGAGGAGTATGGTAACTAACATTGTGACACGAGAATTTTATATATAAGATATATTCTTAAACTACCCGTCGCAGATGTAACTTCTTGAGCACAATTTTCTGTTAGATTATATAAATAATATTTTGTAATCAGAGCCCAAAAAGACAGGTTCACTAAACGTCAAAGAAATAAAACGTTGCTAAATTGAAGAGACTTACTGTGACGTAACATGTCAACTGAAGTGACAAGTATTACGTATAGGTTACTAGACAGCTCTCTCGTCATGTGGTATTTTTTGGGTTCCGTACCCAAAGGGTAAAACGGGAACCCTATTACTAAGGCTCCGCCGTGTCTGTCTGGCCATCTGTCACCGGGCTGTATCTCATGAACCGTGATAGATAGACAGTTGAAATTTTCACAGATGATGAATTTATGTTGCCGCTATAACAACAAATACTAAAAAACAGAATAAAATAAATATTTAAGGGGGCTTCCATACAACAAACGTGATTTTTTTGCTCGATATTGATAACGCCAACAGGTAGACGGTTGAAATATTCTCAGAATCTTTTATTCGCTTTAAAAATAAATAATTAAATTAAAATAAAACAAATATTTAAGGTCCATCCCATAAAACAAACGTGTTTTTTTTGCCATTTTATAGATAATGGTACGGAACCCTTCGTGCGCGAGTCCGACTCGCACTTGGCCGGTTTTTTTGTTTACCTTTATCCAACGGAGTATACAATGAGTGTCGCGCTGCAAAATAACTAAGCAACTTCGCTAGGCTGGTGTGCGTGGTAACTACGTCTTACACTCGCATCCCGTCATTGTGATATTCAAGTTTGTGTGAATTTTGCGGCCAACAGATGGACGCAATTTTTTCAACAACCCAGCGTTGACTGTTTATCAGATCTTGACATATTTATATCTCTAGCAAAAATGTATCTGGTTTATCTGTTACTTTTTTACGCCCAAACCACTGAACCAATCGTTATGAAAATTGACAGAAAGGTAGCCTTTTTTGGGGTGGGAAATTATCAAATAACTTCTCCCGCTTTGGGAGCGGGAGGGCGTGTCAGACTTTTACTGACTATAATTCACCCGTATTCCTTCATTTGCCTGTGTGCCAGGGCCACGATATACCTTTCGGACAAACTCGCAACTCTGGCAGGCATTGGCCCTAACGGACCTCGTCAGTTGGTGCTGACAACTCTTTGAAGCGTGCGTGGAATACAACGCACCGTCGAGCCGGGCCTGATCCTTATCGGACGGTGAGCTACCCATCGCTCACCGTCCGCGCAAGCCCGCGCTTACGGTAGCCGGAAATCGGCTTGCGACTCCCGACGCCCGGGGCGTCTCCTGCGGCTAGGGGTGCGAGGGCGCGAAACTTGCCTCTCCCTCACGCGTTCCGCCTCCTCCTTCGCGAGCATTACTGTTTGTGTAAAAGTCCCTGGGAACTAAAGAAGAACATAGATTCCTTTTTATCCTAGAAAAAATTATGAAATACAAAATACACGCAGATGAAGTCATGGACAACAGCTAGTAGAACATAAAAATACATTTTGTGCTCATTCCAATTCACATAGAACTGCTCTTAAAACCAGAACGGTACGTACGCCTTCATGTCGTAATTATCTTATAATGTCGTTGCAGGTGTACTCATTACTTTCACATAGTCCAAGAGACGCTAGAAATTAATGAACCTTAAGGCGACGATAACCGACTATTAATGATTTTATACTGAAGATCACGTCTAAACGAGTAGTGTTAATGATTTGAAAAAAATATATATTAAATAAGAGCATTTTTTCAATAATTTAATATGTGAATATTTTAGATTATTTTTATATTACATAGTGAAATTAATTTGTAAAGTTATGTCTAACGCGATTAAAAAACTGAGAATGTCGCAAAATCTACCAAGCGTATTTTTCTGAAATTTTCACCAATTTAAAGATAATTTAATTATTGATCTTTTAGTGTACGCGTTTTATTAAAATACCTTTTTTTTTGTGTATAATAAATTAATAATGCGTCAAATTGGGGACCTTGATGGGCGAGTCCTATTACTGGCTGAACGTACGACGCATTGCGTGAGCTCAGTACAGAACACGCAAGCTAACTACTCAAGGTCACTGGCATATATCTCCGTCTTAAAGAGAACGGCAAATTGTTATGTCATGTATAGTGAGTGGAACTGCATGGTGTGCAGGCAAGATGCAACATGTTTGCACTGCGCGCACAATAATTAATTATGCTATGTATTTAACTTTTCAGGAATAAGAAACAATCAGTTATGCGAAGTAAATAGTTACCTGCCTACAATAATGTTTTCTTGTATGGTAAAGTCAGGGAAATTAATTGTTGGAATTTGACTACCAACTTATATTGTCCGTATATTCGAATCACAGGTTTTTGACAGTTGTAGGTATGACATGGCTATAAATATGTCAATTTTCCTGACTGTACAATGAATATTCTATATTTTTTTTATAGCTTTGATGTCTCATGAAACTCTGCATTCAATGTTTATTTATTGAAAATAAAATTAAAGCATTTTCCTGCATCACTATGATAATAATTTCAAGTTGTTTTAAAAAAAGTTTACAATCGACTAAGCAAATTGAATGACATGGGTAATTTCCTGAGAGCATTTAATCTAATTTCACAACGTCAAATTTCATTTACACAACACTATACAACAACAAAATATACAACACAACAAAATAAACATCTAAAACTCAATACTATTTTTGTAAGAAAACAAAAACCTGCTTTGTTTTATATTTTCTAAAAATACTTAGAAATTTCTCAAGATTACTGTCGACATACTTAAAAATTCCTGTTTCGTTGGTCTAGTGATTGCTAGCGCTACTGCCGAAGTGCCGAGCATGAGGTCTTGGGTTCGATTCCCGGTTCGGGCAAAGTGTTATTGGGTTTTCCATCTGAAATTTCTAAGTAGCAGCCCGGAGTTTGCATTTATGTCCGGTTGATTGCAATAGGCTCGCCCCTATTACATGGGACTTAAATATACCTGGCAAAATGTGGGTGTAGTATACAGAATGTTAAAGTAACTGCGTGCTTAGCTTAGGGGTAGGTTCAGTATCGATAAAAGCCCAAAGAAAACTGAAAAAAAAAAACAAAAAAAATAATAAACAAAATGAAATCACAAAAAAAAATATTGCAAGATCAACCTAATTTAATACCTACTATCTTAAAATGACTATTTTTAAAAAAAATTATATTTACTGAATTAAAAATATTTTATTTGACGGTCCTAAGCCCGTTAAAGTACTTCTCGGACTTTATGTTTAATTCAATTTTTTCTTTTTTTTTTCTTTTTTTTTGTTGTTGCTAAGTGTTAATTAAAAATTCGAATAGAGTGGAATCGCGAATACTTTTTTATTCAATTCAATTTACTGTAAAAACAATTGAAAGAGTTTGCTTTCGACACAGACTTTCGAAAAACAGAATTTGAAGTTCACTCAAATGACCGCACGCAGCGGTCACTTGAGTGAACTTCATCGATGTAACTTTATTTAGCAAAGTCCAAGTTCGATCTGTGAATCTTGCACTTAGTTCACGTTTAATTATTTACAAAACTCGCATCACAAGCGACTTTAAAAATGAATTCAAACTGATACTCGCCAAGGATTAAGTAGCATAGAGAAAATGAAAGTTTAATATGAATAATATTCAATTTTTCATAATAAAAGGAAGAACCATCAAAGAAAAGATTTGAATTTTAAATTATTTCTAGGTGATAAAACTTTCCCCACTCTTTGAAGATTGTATATTAAAGGTAAATCAGTTACATAACTGACTTGGACGACCATAAAGGCTTCTACAGACCGGCGCGACCCGCGACGCGACACAAAGGCACCGCTCGTCATGCGACACGCGGGGCCTTTGTGTCGCGTCAGTATGTAGAAGCCTTAAATTAAAACAACCCATATGTATAGTAAGCGAAATTTACCGTGTTATAGCCATTTCATACAACTGTCGAAGATTAAATTAAGTAGGTACCTACAGTCTATTTGCTTAACAATTAATTTCCCTATCTTTACCTATGATAGTTGTCTAACTCACTAGAGTACATCGAAACTTAAGCTTAGGGTCACATGAGCATAAACCCAGAACAAACGTCATTCAAAGGGAGTTGCTGAAATTACGCTGCATTTGGTTGCATACAATAGTAAGCCCCATTTACATGGTGTAAGTTTCTGGAACGTTCTAGTGCAATAATCGCATTCCATAAAGCACGTTCAATTACTGCCCTTCAAAAATTGCATGCAAGTGTTTACACGCGTGCGATTTGCGTAAACTGGCATACAATCCCTCCCCCCTTCCTTGTTGCTATTTCACCAATTCGCACTAAGCGTTTCCAAATGACTTTTATAATGCGCACAGCAAAAGAGTGGAACTCTCTACCGGCGTCTGTGTTTCCGAACGCATACAACCCTAATCTCTTCAAAGTTAGAGTAAACAGGCATCTTCTGGGTAAGCTCACTCCATCGTCGACTTTGTTTCTGTCACCTCTGCCCTAGACTAAGGTCAAGAGCAAACCCATTCGAAATAAAAATAAATGAGTTCAAGTTTTGCCGTTCAATAAAACTGCATGCGACTCTTACAACAAGGCAATTTTATTGCAATGCGATTATTGCATGCAAGTTTTGCGTTTCGTCTTAACACAAAACTACCATGTACAATTGGGTAAAGTATCGCCCGTAATTCCGCTGCCAAATATTTCATGAAAATTTTCTCAATATTTTTTTTAACTTGATTCATTCATTCGTACTTGTAAAGTGAAATGCGATTTTATTTCACATGCAATTTTATTGTACGTACTGTAACAGTTTTGAATGGCAATTAACTTGCCCGTATCGTATCGTACGTAGTAACAATTGTACGTGTTGTTTAGAAAATAATTAATAGTTTAAAAACACTAGAAAAACACGCTTTTATAAATGCACGTAAAAACGAAACGTGCAAACACGACTATGATACGATATTCCATCATTGAATGCCAGTGATTATCTTCCGGCTTCATCATCAGACCTTGAAACCTAATCGTGGTCAAAGTTCATTACAAGAATTTTCTAAGAAATCCAAAACAGCTATGATACGATTTTCAATCATGAAGTTCCAGTTCATATATTCCGGCTCTATCATCAGATCAGTTCGACAGTACCATATTATTGTAGTGTCATCAGAACTACATACAGCTGCCAATTTTCATTACGCTACGACCCTTGGAAGATGGTTAAATTAGTTGCCTTAGATTCCATTACATAGTTAGTTACATACAAGTCGACCTAATAAAAGCGTGTTAAAAAGAAAGAAAAAAGTTTATTAGGGACACCCACAAGAAATACAAAAAGTAGCATTTAAAACTAAAAAAAAAAAACAATCAAGAGTGAAGGCTTCTACATACCGGCGTGAATTTGTTTAATTTATTATTTTTATGACATTTATTTTAAATTCTGTGATTGTCTTAACTCTGATAATTATTGTTATTTTTTAGGAAACCGTATATTT
The DNA here is from genome assembly GCA_948098905.1 of Tiliacea aurago. NCBI lineage: Eukaryota > Metazoa > Arthropoda > Insecta > Lepidoptera > Noctuidae > Tiliacea > Tiliacea aurago. Next base: position 2,978,862 of record OX402579.1, on the reverse strand, counting down.
TTTTTTTTACAATTTTTGTAAATATGTGAGAACCATATAGCTATCACATAATTAATTTACCTGTCATTGCTTCATTCTTAACTCTTTTTATTACCTATTGTGGTATACTCGTAGTAATTTTATTCTAGGTGCATCGTCTTCACATATAATTATTTAATTAATGTACCTATATAAAATATTGTACAAGATTTTAAAAGAGTAACGGTGGAGTTTCTTGCCCATTCTTCTCCATACGAAACTACCTTTTGGAAGAGGCAACTAGAATCAATTCTATGTTTTGTAAATATTGACGTTCAAAAGTGCCTTCTATGGGCCTATTTGAAATAAACAATTTGACGTTGACTTTGAATTGTCGCGCGACGCGACGCGACACAAAGGCACCGCTCGTTCCACGACACGCGGGGCCTTTGTGCCGCGTCGCGTCGCGCGACAATTCGCGCAGGTTAGAAGCCTTGATGCTAAAAAGACCCCTATCTCAGCATAATGCAGCGATATGTAAGAAATAAATACCGCAGCGTTCTGATCAGCGCAGGATCTGGTATTCTGATAGGGCCCGATGCCCGCACCGTTTAGAGTTAGACGGTGTCAGTCAATTGTTGCTACAATTTGATGGTATGCCACGGGCAAAATACGTACACCGTGTTAAGCCCAGCGCCCATTAGCGGCATGGCAAGGTATTTTTAGGCAACTAATAAAAATATAACTTAATTGTATGGAAATAAAGTTGAAATTTCAACGTTCGGTATAGTTTTTGTACTTACGACCGTTAACATTGAAATTTCAACTTTATTTTCATAATTATATGTTATATTTTTATGCGTCGCCTAAAAATACCTTGCCATGCCGTGCCGCCAATGGGCGCCGGGCATAAATGGCACATTACGCTTCCCGGTTCTGTCAATGCAAAATGAGCCAACAGATTAGAATGACACAAATTACGACCAGCGCAATCTCAATCTCGATTACAGCGCAAGGAAATGGTAAAATATCGATTCTTATAAATCTAACCTTTTCAGCACATGTAACTGAGTGGGTTAAACAAACTGGAGACTGAAATAAAACCGACACGTGTGTACCTTGTAGAAAAACTTCGAAGAGATAAAATATACCTATCACAAAGGAAATGTAACATAATACAACAGATTGGCTAGTCGAGAAGTCAAAATCAAAAAACTAAAGAGGTAATAAATCAGTTAAATATTAAAAAAAATAATAATTAAATATTTATTTTTGTTATTTTTGTTGAACAGTTTTTATAAATGACTTGCTATATTACGTATGTATACCGATTCTTAAAACGTAGGTAGAAGGAACAACAGGGTTTTTGTTACATACTGTATATCCCGTTAATATTTTTTGAATCTGGTGGTTTTTATTATAAAAATTACCAATGTAAAAGAAAAAAACCTTAAAAAGATCGGCCAAGTGCATGTCGAATCACGCACAATGATGGGTTTCGTAGTGGGGATTAATTCATCCTAAGAACAAACTTAACACAGGTTTGAATAAACCTAGATCGGGCGGGTCGCTAGCTAACATTCTAATTCCAAACGATCATTACTTGCACCTGTATTTAAAAATATATTAGCTTTAGTTTATTATTAGGCACTATTATTGCATAGAATATTTATACTACTATTGGCTTTAAGTACACCTTTTGTAAACGTTTTTATTAAATAAAATTATTATTTACTTTTTATTTTTATTTTTTTAACATTGTAGTTGAAAGACATGTTCCCTCATACATTTCAACTGCAAATGTAAGTTTTGCCATGTAATTTTAACATGACAGACTTCTTATTGGCTTTCCTGTAATCTATAAGTAAAGAACTATTTTCTGTATTTTTTTCAGAATTTTAAACTAGTTTCGGAGATTAGGAATGGTCAACTTTCATCTATTTTCTTAAAAAAAAAAAAAAAAAATTGAAATTCTTACAAAAAGCCCTTTCATTTGATATGTCACGCGGTACAGTTCGCAAAACTAATTTTTAAATTTTCTAATAATTTCCCCCTCAAAAGTGTCCCATATTTTAAATTCATTTATTTACGTAACAAGTTCGTTTGGTGCCGGACGTAAAGAATAGCACCATCCCATTTCTTCCCGTGGGTGTCGTAAAAGGCGACTAAGGGACTTACTAGAGAGTGAGCAGCAGTGTTCTCTATGCATTGTAACACCATACAGCGATCGCCAACCCGCCTGTCTAGCGTGGCGATTATAGCAACCCCACTTTTAGGGAGGCCTATGTCCAGCAGTGGACGTCTTTTCGGCTGAAATGATGTTGTAACAAGTCTGTGTTTGGGTCACAGAAGTCCATAAGTGTACCAAATTTCAACTTAATCTGTACTGTCTTAACTGTGTCATAAAATTTTAATGCATGCCTACTAACCAGTCTTTTACATGACATGTTAGAAAATAAATCATCGGTCCAGTAGATTCGGAGCAAGTCAGCTGTCACAGATGGACAGAAAGACAAGACACACGAATGATCCTATAAGGTTTCTGTGTTTTTCCGTTCGAGGTACGGAATCCTAAAAATAATCAAGACACACACATGACAGAGTTTTCTATTCAATTAAATATCGTAGGTAATGGGGTGGTGGGGATGGAATGGGTTAGTTATTATGTAAAATTATCATTATAAACAATTTTATAAATGTCGCAGGTTTATGACCAAATCAGGTTTTTTATCAAAAACCTAGGCTTTTGATCAAGAGACGGAAGAAGACAAAATTATTACTTTCTGTTATCATTACCTGAGAAAATACAGTTTTTTAAATCAAAATCCTAGACTGGATTAGTTGTATGATAAAATCAATGTAGATTGCCAAGTGATTTCAATAACAGTCCCATCCTACTTATTAAATCTCGTTTGCCATAGGTTCACCACCCCTGTCAGATGCATTATTTGTGGCAGGTCCATACACAGAATCGCTATTTGTTGTATCTGTACATTGCAGCGACAGTTTAATCGTACGTACGATACAAATGCGATGGCATTGCCCGTATCGTGTTTTTATTTAATGTAACCATTTAAACGTGACCTACTTTACGTGAGCAGCAGCAAATTAATGAACGATATTTTAAGAGCATGGCGATAACTGTTTTTTTTTTCAGGGCAAAAACATTTAATATTTATTTATATGGATGTGTTTAAAAAGCGTTTGCACAGGTAATTTATTGCGCAATTCTCGGTAATAAAATAACATAACATCACGCTTTGTTTCCCCGACGGGTTGGGCAGAGGTGTACCTACCTATAGTACACCCACATCCACACATCGCAACACACACATTCTCTGTAATTGTGATAAATAATGACTTTTTGGCAATATGGAACAATTAACGGCAAATTTCAGGATTGTACCTACAAAAATTGACTTAAAATAAAATGCATTTAATTCAGACCAAATTTTCGTCCATATTTTGTTAGTATTACATTTAATTATCCTATAACTATGAAACTATGTTAGTCATCATGACAGGTTCAATTATAAAAATAATAAAATAAAAGAACCTTCTTTTTTTTTTAGGATGGGTTTGCTCTTGACCTTGATTCTGTTATGCAACATCCATAAGGGTTCGTAAACAAAAAGATAACTTATACCTATGTTAGTAAAGTTATTTTCTATTTTGACACAAACTACTGTAGTAATATTATTTTCACCTAACAAAGGAGAGTCGTACCTCCCCGCTATTGTCTTTATTCAGGATGGAGTTGGACCCTACCCGCACTCTGCAGAGCCAGGAAGCAGATTTCTGTCTGACGATGGCGTGGAAGCCATCGACGTGTGCTTGTGCAAACATAACTGATGCACTGCAGAAACGGGGCAGCCCCATCAACATCTTGAACCCGTTGTTATATTGGACCCGCAGGGCGCTGATAGCCCACTGAGTATAGTTGGTCTACAGGCTGCATGAGCGCCATAATTAATGCGCCATAAATTGCCCGTGTTAGCAAAACATTAGTTTACAAAGTTAATTATTTTCAGTGCGGTACTGTGGCGCAATCGACGTGCACTTTTTTCTTGTGCTGCATTTACAAAATCAAAGGTGACAAAGAATCAAGATAGGCTGCCGTACCGCAGGAAAATAAAACAAATGAAACCATGTCGCGTCACACTTCTGTTCTGTGGTCACACCGCACCGCAACCCAAGGATTGAGCTCCTTAGAACTAAGTAAACGTTCGAATGTCGGTGTATAAAGATGGATGAAAAAAGGCGTATTGCGTCGACCCCAAATAAATTGGGATCACTGAAGGGGATAAGGTTGATGGTTTTCAATAACAGGTGAACAGTTATTCAAGAAAAAAGTCGTGCCATGATGTGTTTTTTCGGAAGTCTTCGAATGGAAACGCCCTTGGAGGATATAATAGTGACTTTATTGGTGATCTCTCGGTAGAAGAGTGGTATATTCTTTTTTGGTGGTGTTCTGCAGGTCAGATGTGTAATACTTGTAACCGGCGTGCGTGTATGACAAGATGTACGAACGTAAGCATGTACAAGATGTACGAAGCAAAAGGAGTAGTGCAAAGTGAGCAAGTGGAGTTCTGCAGTTTCTGCCTACTTGAGTTTATGTATTACATACATACATAAACTAAATCCGCCATATTACAAAACAAGATTTATATTTTGACATGGCTTAAACCATGGAGCCAGTTTTTGTAATAAGAACGTAATAGTGATTGAAATACCGTTCTTTATACAAAACTGAAAACTTAGTTCGGTACTAAGGTTTAACCGACTTCACAAAAAGGAGGAGATTCTCAAGTCATGTGTTTTTTTTTTTTTTTTAATGTTTGTTACCTCAGAGCGTCGTCGTTTATGAACCGATTTGGAAAATTCTTTTTTTATTTGAAAGGATATACTTCCAGATTGGTCCCATTTTTATCAAAATCTAGTTCTGATGGTGGGATCCATGAGTAATTGAGGGAACTCCTCAAATATTATAGGCATACATATAACGATTTTTATATTTTCATCAACAAGTCAATCATTTGCATTCAGAAAGTATAATTTGGTGAAGTGGAACTGATGAAGAAGGCCACTGGAACTTCTCAATGATAAGTATTTCACGGGTGGCGATGAGATAATTATCTGGATTAAGATAGTTAAGCGAAGCAAATTTGATCTGATGATCGAAACTGATCTGATGATGAAGCCGGAAGGTAGGCACTGGAACTCGGTAATAAAACAATCTATCCTACCCGTGTTTGGTCTTATTGGAATTGTCATGAGACGCATTCTGGCTATAAATGATTTTTAACCGACTTCAAAAAAGGAGGAGGTTCTCAATATATATATCTAGCCGTATAATGGTACCTACATATAAAAGGAAACCATGACTGATTGGTCTATCAACACAGCTAAACCACTGACAGATTGGGCTGAAATTCGGCACGTCGGCATCCGCTAAGAAGGGGTTTTTGGAAATTTGACCTTTAAAGGGGGGAAAACGGGGGGTTTTGTTTGTATGAAAAATCTTATTCCTAGAGTTAATAAACTTGAAACTTGGACGAATACTTACGTAAATAAAATATAAAGTTTGTATTTTTTTGTTATCTTAACTTCAATGGATGGGAGTCAAAGCTTGTATAGAAGAATTATAAAGCGTGGTCCGATCAACTCGAAACTCAGTATTTATACTTAAAACCAAAAATTAAGAATAACTTGTATTAGGGTTTTTCTAAAATCTACCCTTATCGGGGTGAAAAGGGGTAGTCAGTTTTAGAAGAGAGGATTTTACTACGTGGCTTGATTAACTCGAAAATTAGTATAACCTTTAATTCAAATAATGGAAAAGTCGCAAACCACTTTAAAAATTAACCTCTTTGGGGGTATAAAGGGGGGATGGATACAGTTTGTATGAAAAAATCTTCTTTCGTTGATCTATTAACTTGAAACTTAGACTGAATTCTTCATCATCAGTCTCCTGCCCTAATCCCAATTTATTCGGGGTCGTCGTAACATGTCAAATTACACTATAGATTTAATACATACAAAAGGAAACAGTGACTGACTTACTGACTGATCTATCAACACAAAACTCAAATCATTGAATAGATTGGGCTAAAATTTGGCACACAGATAGTTATTATGACGTAGGTAACCGCTGAAAACAGAATTTTGAAATTTCAATTCCTAAAGGGGTGTAACGGGGTTTCACAACTTGTATGGAAAAACATTTGAATTGTTTCAATTCGACAATTCGCAGGGTTACACGTATCAATAAACAAATAAAACGTGTTTCATGTTTAAAAAAAACAGCCTCTTCTGGGGGTGTAAAGAGGTAAATAGTCTACAAATCAATATGGTGTCATTTTCAAGGTTTGTCAGGACGTTGTTCTCGTAAAGGTCAACAATTTTAAAATATTACACTCGAAGAACAAAAAAAAACTAATATGTCCTAATTTATTATTATTTTGTATTGGTCTAAATAACAAATCTATCTGTATAAATAAATGGAAAAACTGAGGGTAGGTACTTTTAATCCCGGTTCCCGTGAGATTATTTTTTCTGCAGCCGCAGGCAAAAGCTATGCTATATGTTCAGGCATAACTTATTTGTTTATGAACTGATTTTTATAATTCTTTTATTTGGTAGAGGAAGCTTGCGCGGTCTCTTATACGAGTACATTACAGATTTACGGTTAACTCTTCAATAATACGTATTTAATCCACTCGGTGTATGTTGATGATGTTATAAAACTTCCTGTTACTGTTGTTTTCATAGCAAGTAGTATACGAATTGGTGTGGGGTTGGTACCACTAAAAAGTGAAAAATAAAAATCTTTTTTACAAAAAAAAAAAAAGACTTCCAACAAAAACACTAAAAAGTGCAAAATAACTTTAATTTCGGAAGCACATAACATAATCACGCCTTGTTTCCTCGAAGGGTTGGGCAGAGGTGTACCTGTAGTATACCCACATTTAATATTATATTTAATTTAATTTCGGAAGTCGGTGGCCATATAAACGAAAATACAAGGGTTGGGCAGAGGTGTACCTGTAGTACACCCAGTACTACAGGAACACCTCTGCCCAACCCTTCGGGGAAACAATTCGTGATATTATGTTGTGTTATAATGATAGATTTACCATGTTATTTTCAGACCATAGACTTCTAATAAATAGGTTTTCCTGTAATCTATAAGTAAAAGGACTATTTTCTGAAATTTTTCAAAATTTTAGGTTCAGTAGTTTTGGTGATAGAGGTTCAACACACGGCCATTGTCTTCATCCAAGAACCGTGGATTAGGGCGGGCCGCATACAAGGACTCTCCAATCTTGGCGGTAAGCTCTTAGTCACCACTGACCACGATCACCTCAGATCATGCATCTATGTCACAGCTAACCTTAAAACATAAGGGGATGGTCAATTTTCATTTATTTTGTTAATATGTCACACGGTACACCTTGCCCCCCAAAACTGACTGCCGTAATATATTATTAAAAATTAATTAATTTACGTTACAATTCCATATTTGGGTCGCAGAAATTCATCTGTAAGTACCAAATTTCAACATAATCGGTCCAGTAGATCCGGAGCAAATCGGATGTGACAAATGGACAGACAGACAGAGAGACACACGAGTGATCCTATAAGGGTTCCGTTTTTCCTTTTGATGTACGGAACCCTAAAAATTAATTGACTTCTATTTATGCCTTAAAACAACACCAAAAATCGTACACCAAGTTTATTAGTGTAACTAAATGTGTGGGTGTAGCTTAGAGAGATCAAGGAAGGACTAAAATAAAAGAGCAGATATCGTTTACACAAATGAACAAGATAATCTGTTTAATAGAACTAGGTCAATCTATTTAGAAGTAAACAAATGACTACCGTCCAAGTCCAGGGTGCCTAAAATGGACGCTTTGGCAGAATCATAATAATTATTGCGTACAATTCATACATCTTATAATTTGACATTAGACTTCACCATAACAAAATTCATAATTTGTGGACCCATTTTACGAAACTTCATACAAAACTGTCAAACAGATGAATTGCGGGATATTGTACGCAGATCATATTATGATTCTGCCAAAGCGTCCATTTTAGGCCCCCAGTAGACCGACACAACCTCAAAGTCTGCGAAATTTAACGAATACCTTACAGGCGTTATGAACCAAGGCATGTAACTTTTATGTCATTTGACATAAAGTTCAAATTGCAACAATTGACGTGCACTCGTGAAATACAGCCACTATTCCTTAGCTGAAGCCTTCGTTCGGCTGTAAACGCAAGCCACAGAGCATTACAAACAGTATCCACAGATGCACGGATGAGATATTTGAGGCACCCTCTGAACTGTTTAGGAATACGCTGTACGAGTTTAGGCAGGGCTACGAGAATACCGAAATAGAAAATTGGTGACGTTTTTAGCTAGATATTTTATTAACAGATTAGGCTCAAGAAAACATTGGAGCAAATAAAGAATCCTTAGACTAATTCTCTAAGTTTTTGGCAGTCAGCCATTGTGTAATTTAAAATTCTGACATGATTATAAACCGTGGCATTTGAATCGTCTTACAACGGCAGCCCACTTCATTATGACTATTAATCATTGACCTCCTCACAGAGAGCAGGCCTTTGTCCCAGCAGTGGTAAAATTATAGGCTGATTATGTATGTATGTATAAGATCTATGAATAAAAAATAAACACAAACAGTTTATTGTTAATAGTTACAAAAAAATATGTTTCTATATCCGGACTCTAAAAATATATTTTGATACGTTTAACTACATATTTCAACTCAGAAATCACAACTTTTTGCCGATTTACATTACATCAAACAGCAGTTCAGAATCAAAAGAGAATTCGCCCAGTCAAAACCAAATCTAATTTAAAGTTAAACAACCGCATAATTCATATATTAACATCCACACTCCAGTACGTCTACCATAATTTGTTATCAAAAAATTACTCGCTAGCGTTAAACTCGCTAGTGTATTAATGTACGTAGATAAAATAGATTTCGATAATGCTTGTACAAGGTGTTTTACGGAGTCATACGCAGACGCTAAGGTAAGCTCGACAGATCGTGTCGTCTAGCTAACTTAACTCCTTAGGTTTTTCTTCTTTCTTTCTCAGTAATAAGAAGAGAGAACGGCTCATATGCTCATATTACAGTCAATAATAAATAAATAAATAAAATAAAAAGCCTTTTATTTCCACTTTGCAGAATAACATAGAATGTTGTACCTAACTATAAACTAGTTAATAAAGAAATAGAGAAATTAATATCTATGTAACCTAAATTTTTCTTAACATCCTATAACTAATTATTATTAATATAAAAATAAAAAATAAACATATTTTAAGTAGTTAGGCACTATTATAATTATTATTTCAATGGAACCCCCCTCAGGTAAAGGCCTCCTCCAAAGCTTTCCATTTCTCTCGGTCTTGGGCTATTTGTTGCCATTGTGGACCAGCAATTTTTTTAATATCGTCTTCCCATCTAGTGAACGGTCTTCCTCTATATCGTTTACCCGATGGGCCTTTCCATAACGTAACTGTTTTTGTCCATCTATGATCTTTAAGACGTGCTATATGACCGGCCCATTTCCACTTTAGCTTTTGACTATAGTTGAGAGCATCTATCGCTTTTGTTTTAGATCTTATTTTAGTGTGTTCTATTTTTTGTATTTTCTTGATATTCAACATACTGCGTTCCATTCCTCGCTGACATGTGTTTATTTTATTATTTATTTTGTTGGTAAACTTCCATGTTTGACAAGCATACGTCAGACAAGGAATGAGACACGAGTCCATGACTTTTTTCTTTAACTTGATAGGCATTTCGCTTTTAAATATCTCCTTGTAACTCCAATACTTATTCCAAGTATGTTTGACTCTTCTCTCTACTTCTAGTTCACTGCTATCTCTGTTGAATCCAATTTGTTTTCCCAAATATACATATTGATCCACATAATCTAATGGGTCATTTTCGATTGTTACAGTCAATATCACGCAATAATCCGACTTAATAGCAAGGTTGTCGGTTCGTGGACTACTTATGACATTTAGTTGTCGTTGAATTTTTATTCCTTAATATGTCACTGTCGTCGAATAAATTTATAATTTTGTTGACGTTGCGTGGTCCGCAGCGTTTTTGACTTAAATTTAAAATGAATTATGTTTACAAAATTAGAATATATAACAACGAGGACCAGTGGGTCCCAATTTAGTATAGTGTATAAAGAAATGAAAATTATTGTTTTAGTTCTAATGCAACTCTTTGTGTTGACTTTGAATCCGTAACATTATACAATAATAATAAGCAGAAATCGAGAGTCTATAAAGCTGGCTACTAAGATTATGTCATACTAAATAAGCTCTGCCAGACATTATTTTGATTTTAATAGACAGAAAAACGTATATTATTGAAATGTAAACATAGGTTTCACACCTCAAAATGCTAGTGAGCTACGTAACTACTATCGCAAGCGTGTTTTTCGATTGCTGCTGTCAAATTAGTGACTTATGAAGGTTCCTGTTCAGGACAAAACGGGCCGGACACGCCCGGGTTTCACCACTGTGTGGATCGCCTGGAGGACACGGTGGAGCTTACGGTGGTGGTCTGCCAGGCTTGGGCGGGGCACTACCGTGTCCTCACGGAGTTGATCGGCAGGGCCGATCTCTCGCGTCTGGCTCTGGTTCAGGCCATGGTTCGGAGCGAGAGTGCATGGGAGGCCGTCACCTTCTTCTGCGAAGCAGTAATGCTCGCGAATTAGGAGGCGGACCGCGTGAGGGAGAGGCAAAATTCGCACCCTCACGCCCCTAGTCACCGCGGGAGATGCCCCGGGCTTCGGAAGTCGCAAGCCGATTCCCGGCCACCGTAGGTGCGAGCTTGCGGACGGTGAGCGATATAGGTAGCTTGCCGTCCGATAAGGATCAGGCTCGGGTCGACGGCGCGTTGTCTTCCCTTGCACGCGCGCCTCAATAAGATGTCAGCACCAACTGGCGGATCCGATAGTGCCAATGCCTGCCGGGGTTGTGGCCCTGGCACACAGGCATCTGAAGGAACACGGTAAATCATCAAATAACTTGATGAAGTTATTTGATGATTTCCCACCCAAAAATAAAAAAATATGGTGCTGTTTTGTATGGTGACAGCTGAAAAACGTTGGTGACTATCGAATATATTATGTTATGTTTCTCACCTATCAAAATCATTAGTGCTCATATTACGAATTTTAATTCTTTCTGTGACCGCTAGCGCTGTACAAGTTTCATATATATCATTTCCGGAGACGCTAGCGAGTTTTGACTGTGTAAACTCATGGTAGAGCTACAGTCACTAATTCGCATCAACGTCGGTGATAATCAGTGCGATGGGATTACATTGTCACTGTCCACTCAGGCTGTCCAATTTAGGTTAACAGACAGACCGACAGAAACATATAATTAACAAGCAGTTGATGTAATTGTAAGGTGTCTTGGAATGATGGAATTGTTGATGTTGATCCGATTTTTTATGCTTTATATCAGGCTCTGAGGATTTTTTTCATTGTATTATAGATACTGGACTGTAATTTAAAACTTTGCGTCTATATAGAGATAGAAGAATGTCAGTTCCGGTGTCGCTTAATTTCGGAAGCGTTAATGAATGAACGAATATGATTGGATGAAAATTATTCGTTACGCTAAAATTAAATAGTTCTAGGTTTTAGAATGATTGTGAGCTGAAATAAATTGACATCATCATTACTCACAAGCCACTGAGATCCCATTAAATGGGTTAATGAGAAGATCCTATCTTTAATTATGTATTTTGCAAAGTGATTTCATCTAAAAATTCGTACTAAATTCAGCATCAATTATAATAGAAACTAGGTTGCAAATCTTTAAAGACCATTAACCTGCAAACTATTTCTTGCTACGTGTCTCTAGAGATGTCGACCAAAGTTGGGCAACGTCGGGCGATGTCGAGGGTCGCCAGATATCTTGCCCCACGACCTTTTTCAACGTTTTCGATATTGCGAGACATATCGTACGACGACGCCGCGTAAAACTAAAAACCTTACCTTCCTTTACTGAATTTAACACTAGCTATCGTCAAGTAGCAGAACTATAAAGACGCTATCACTACACAAACAAAAGTTTCAATGTTTTACAAAAAGAATCAACTGTATAAAGATAAAGAAAATTTTATTTTGCAAATATGGGTACAGAGGATAATACAAATTAATACAAGATCAGCCATATTTTACCATGTAGGCATGCAAAAGGTACACAAAAACATACCTGCTAACTTAAAAAATCTTTTTCACCAAGGAACTCACTTAATTTATAGTACCCTTTCACCACTAAAAAGCTTCGAAGTCTTTTTTTAAATAAAGCAAGCAGCAGCTCTTTCCAACTCTTCGGTATTTTGTTAAAAATTATTGGAACCATGCAGTAGACACTTTTGCCTACTATAGCTGAGAAAATTGATACAGGAATATATAGAATCGAATACAATATAGTTGCACAGGTGAGAACTAAATAAAATGTGCAATATTTCTCCATCTCGTTCTCGCTGACGCTTTTTTCTGTATTATAATTATCTGTCTCTATCGTAACCCGTTGTATAGTGTATACCAACCCGTTGTATACCAAGCTGTACCACGTGACCTAAAGTGACGTAATGGCGGGATCGCGATTGTATGAATTTTTTAAACCCGATTTTTTTAATTGTTGTAATTCAAAGCTAAATGTAGGCGTTTTTGTTATTTGAATGTTTTTAGTGAATTAAATGCCCGTAGTGTAACTTTTTTTTTTGCAACTGTACCTAGACATTATGGACTGTTTCATTTTTCTATAGCGGTAGAGTTGCTGATGCGAACCTCCGAAGGGAATTCGGTAGGAATCGTGTTATATGGTGCTTTCGCCACTGAGCTATACACTATTTTGAATGGTACTATCGGTTTGAAAAACATACACTACAATCATTGATGTATTAAATAGGAAGATATGGTACGCGCTCCTCGATGTGGGACGCATAAATTAGGGGAAAGAAACACAATCGACCTACATTACTCTCGGTTTGCGGGGAATACCCGAATCGTAGTTAGTTTCCGAGTTGTTATAGGTACGTAACAGTGAAAATTATTGCTATCTCTCTAGCTAATAAGTCTCTCTATTTCGGTTGTTGAGCACATGACGCACGACATCGGGTCCATTTAATATTTACGTGATGTTAGAGGGTGGCCTATCTTCCTATTTCATACATCAATGACTACAATAGTCGAATTTTAGTTAAGTTGGCAACCAAAAGCATCAGTTGTCAAACACGCCAACTTTTATTCTCGCACAAACTTTTTCCCGACAAAAACACAGCCTTATCCAGCAGACTCTTAATAAAATCTCGAAGCTAGAACAAACAAAATAATCACACAGTGCACTCCAACTTCCTTGTACCAATTAAAAACTTCATCAGGCTTAAACTGTGAACGGTATTTTCCAATAGAAAATGTACACAGTAAATGTTACTTCAATTGAAATCCTATCATGAGTGTGTTTATTTAAGCTGCGGAACTTCTAATCCACATTGCTGTGTTTACGCCATACGGAACAATGAGAGAGATTATGCAAAACAGATTAAAATTACATTGGTCCACTAAGCAATATAAGTTGCAGCGTTGGTCCATGTCGGTTTAATGTGTGAGTTGGGTTCCTAAATGATTTGGTAAGTAAAACGATAAAATTGAATAACGCTGGGTTTTAAAACGATTGTGACCTGAAGTTTTATTAAACTAATTATTTAATTTGCGGGTGGATTAAAAAGTTTTAGGTTTTGTGTTCATTGATGTTATTTGCCTACGAATTAAAATGTTATTTAGTAAATGATTTGTTGTAAAGGAAAACAATACCTACTTAGTTCGTATGTAGGTTTTTTAGAGTTCCGTACCCCTAAAAAAGGAAAAATGGAACCCTTATAGGATCAGAAAGAAAGAAAAATATTTCATTCCGGACACGCACAAGAAATACAAATATAGCATTTAAAACTAACTTAAACAATAAAAACAACCAAAACTTGTGCGATGCCTAAAAGGTCCCTATCTCAGCATAATGCCGATGCCGCCATATTTAAAAATTAAATACCGCAGCGTTGGTATTCTGATAGGGCCCGCTGTGATGCCACGGACTCACTTACGGATACGCATAAATGCCACTAGGGTAATAAAAATAAATAAAACCACCTACAGTAAATAAAAAGAAAACAAAATTAATTAAATATAAAACGTAACTATGTACTAAATAGTCTGTGGTCTGTGCTCACGCCCGACCTAAGCGCCCGACACTCGAAACATCACTTGTCTATGCCATAGACAGATGAGACTATTTGTCTATAGTGAACGACAAGCGAAGGGACGCGGGCGCAATAGGTTGCATTCGTTCGGCTGTCAAATCAATATTTACAGAAAATAGATTACATTAAAACGATTACAAATAAAACAATTAGTGATTAATATAAAGAAGTTATAGCAAGGAAGACGTGTAAATAATGTAATAAAGTATCGTTGTGTGCATGAATGACTGAGTTGAGCTGAGTAAATCGGAAAAAGATCAATCACCGAGCAAAACAAAGCGAAATCATGCCCCTAGGAACTTAGGACTCCGCTAAGGTCACCAATACCAACTGCGTGCAGTCCCCGGGTGAGTTAGCAACTGGTTTCCTTTTGTACTCGTATCAAGTATCTTATATCTTATATTTGATGCTAAAAGTTCCAACTGTTTTTATAGTACGAAAAGGAGGTGGCAAGTCGTTCCAACAGCGAGAGGCAGCGAATTTAAAGCTTCCCCGGAATGCAGCAGTTTTGTGCGTTGAGGCTAACAGAAGGTAAGAAGATGCTCTTATTTTTACTTTATTTATATCACGTGTCAATTTCATATAAAGATATTCTGGTTTTTTTGTGAGAATGGTTCATCTGGCTACCCTACTCTTTAGTAGGGTAGCCAGATGAAGCTTTCTGCGATCTGACATTCTCATCAAATTACCCTTATTTAAAAATGGAGTTATGTGAGATCGGGGGGGGACATTGAAACAAAATCTCGCACAGGCATTCTGCACTCGCTGGATCAACTTTTTGCTTCTACCGAGAATGCACGCACCATACACAGTGTCAGCGTAGTTCAGCTTGGATAAAATAAGTGACTCACACAGCATGACACGCATATCCACACTTATGTAGGGCCGTACACGGTACAGAAGCTTTAGACGGTAAAAACAGTTACTCACAGCCTCCATTATATCACTCGTGTGTCTGTCTATCTGTCCATCTGTAACAGTCAATTTGCTCCGAATCTGCTAGTAGACCAATTAAGTTGAAACTTGGTAAGTAAATAATTATGTATGAATTTCAGTGACCCAAACACGGACGTGTAACGTAAACAAATGTATTTTGAATATGGGGGTCCATTTTGGGGAGCAAACTAGAAAAAAAAAATTGCAAATGGTGCCGTGTGACAAGTCAATATGAAAGGGCGTGTTATAAGGATTTCAGATATACTTTTTAATAATTTAAAAATAACTATCTTAGGTTTAAAGTTATTTAAGAGAATAGATGAAAACTATCTCCAAAACTACTGATATTTCGAAATCGTTGGGATTTCGAAAAAAATACAGAAAATAGTTCTTTACCTATAGATTACAGGAAAACCTATAAGAAGTCTACGGTCTTAAAATTACATGGTAAATCACTCAATATTGTGCGTACAAACCTACATTTGCAGTTGGAATGTATGAGGGAACATGTCATTCAACATACAATGACGGCACGGTGGGCGCAGTTAAGCGATTGACTGCTGCGCTGCGTGTCGCGGGTTCGATTCCCGCACGGAACAAATATTTTTATGACCTACAAGTAGTTGTTCTGGGTCTGGCTGTTTGTGTATGTGAATTTAAATGTTTGTAAATGCACCCACAATACAGTAAAAATTCCTAGTGAAAATTGAAAATACAGTGAGAATTCCAAACATAAAAAAAAAAAAATATTGTGTTTGGGATAAATTCATCCCAACTACGGAACCCTTCTTTGTGCGTGGTCCGACATGCACTTGGCTGGTTTTTTTTTATAATACTATGTATATTTGAAGTTCTAAAAATGTTCTCAAGTAAGTGAAATTCTTGTAATTTGTGGTTGATCAATAAAATTTATTTGGACGGAAGTAAATTGACGTCATCATCACTCACAAACCACCAATATTCCACTAATAATGGGTAAATTATGTATTTGCTTTTAGGTTTATTTTGGCGTAAATCAGTTCCAAACCGAGTATATTATTAATGAATGCTTATAGACCTAAAAGCGATATCACTGTCGCGCTCTGGTTAGTCAGTTCGGAGCAGTATGCAGTATCGCTACCGAGCGTGACAGCGATATCACTTAGGTAGTACATCTGAATAGGCCTTTAATGTTCCTTGCTAAATCAATGGATTTCAATGGATTTGGTAAGGTGATTTCATACAAAAGTTCGTTCTAAATTCAGCATCAATTATAATAGAAACTGGGTTGTAAACATTTAATGAATATTAACTTACAAACTGTTTCCATGTTATTGTAAAGCATACAAAGTACTTTTTAAAAACAACAATAATAATAATTTTCGCCAGTTCCATCGACACATCTTATTAGCAAAATGCAATTAAAAATAACCGAGTATATTAATGAATGCTTATAGACCTAAAAACGATATCACTGTCGCGCTCTGGTTAGTCAGTTCGGAGCAGTATGCAGTATCGCTACCGAGCGTGACAGCGATATCACTTAGGTACATCTGAATAGGCCTTTAATGTTCCTTGCCAAATCAATGGATTTGGTAAGGTAATTTTATACAAAAGTTCGTTCTAAATTCAGCATCAATTATAATAGAAACTGGGTTATAAACATTTAATGAATATTAACCTACAAACTGTTTCCTTGTTTGCTTTTTATTACCTATTGTGGTATAATAATTTTATTCTAGGTGCATCGTCTTCACATATAATTATATAATTAATGTACCTATAAAAATATTGTACAAGATTTTAAAAGAGTTTCTTGCCCATTCTTCTCCATACGAAACTACATTTTGGAAGGGGCGACTAGAATCAATTCTATTTTTTTTTGTATAATTGACGTTCAAAAGTGCCTTTTATGTGCCTATTTGAAATAAACAATTTGACTTTGACTTTATTGTAAAGCATACAAAGTACTTTTTAAAAACAACAATAATAATAATTTTCGCCAGTTCCAACGACACATCTTATTAGCAAAAACGCAATTAAAAATATTCTCAAAAAATAAAATATGAGTTTTTGATTAAAAACTCCGGAGCGTTGAATAAAAGGTGTTGAAGAAACAAAGGGTGAATGGCGTCGTTTTGCTGCGGTTTCATAATTTCCTTATTTGCAGATGTCGACTGATTTCTTTTCTATTTTTAAAGCCACCACAAAGCGAGGCTTGCAGCTATAGTCCACGTTATTTACATTAAAATTGAAGATTTTGCTTTCGTTGTGATGTTTGAATATTTATTTGTTTTCTAAAATGAGGTTTTAATTATTTTAGGCTGGGTGTTAACATTTATCAAGTGTCAGCTGATGGAGGAACAATGTCTTGTGCAAAGTGCATGGAATCGCCGCGCCGCATCATGGTTCGTCTAGTACATGCTAGCTGGATAAAATTCGTTATCCAATATGCCTAAAATTCTTTCCTTAAGTAGATGTCAAATACACGGCATTTCGAAAGTGCTTAAACTTCTTTGTTGTTTTTGGACAAAACCCACGAAATTCCAACTCCAATAATTTTAATGCATTTGGGGTTGCGATCATTAAGGGTCGCATTTAAGTATGTAAGAAAAGGGGTAAGTAAACTGATTACCGTTAGCAATTTTGCATTCGATGAGAATACTTATTAAAGTGATTTTAAAAGTGATTTTAAAAGTGTTTTTGTACTAATTTAGTGATGCATATTGAATTTAAAGGTATGTACTATGTTATTTGTTGTTCCGTTTGGTGCCGGATGTAAAAATAGCACCATCCCATTTCTTCCCGTGGGTGTCGTAAAAGGCGACTAAGGGACTTACTACAGAATTTGCTGCAGCGCTCTCTTTGCATGTTTAAAACCCTACTGCGATCGCCAACCCGCCTGCCAAGCGTGGCGATTATGGCAAATCCCCCCTTTTTGGGCGAGGCCTATGTCCAGCAGTGGACGTCTTTCGGCTGAAATGATGATGATGATGATGACTATCTTATTTTACAAAACAAGTTACAAGTAGTTTTATTTTTTTTACATCATAATATAATTTTCCCATTTTTTCCCTATTTTCTTATCTATTTTGGACCCGGAAAGCATTGCCAACGCATGTCACAGACCTAAAACTTACGATGGTGGCTTGAACCCTTTTTTTTTTAATCTAGCCTGTGGACTGCTGTGGAATATTTTTTTTTCTCTAGCCGACGCTGTCCCACTGCTGGGCAAAGGCCTCCCTCCACTCCTTCCATCGTTCTCGAGCCCGCGCGTCCTCCTTCTAGTTTTGCCGGAACCTATCCAATTCGTCCCGCCATCTCCTACGTGGTCTGCCGCGACGCCCCGTCGCACTGGAACAATGATTAAAAATTGTTTCTGGGCACCTCTTCTCAATCTCAAGATTAGAACTTTTTGAGGAATGGTGTACATACACACATACATACATAAACTCACGCCTTCTTACGGGTTAGGCAGATTGGTGTAAACAGAGCGAAAACCGGAATAGTGGATTGTTTGGTCTACTATCTTCAAAATACGACTATCCGGTATCACCGAAGATTCTTCGAGAGCTCAGAAGAAGTTAATCAGCGCATTTAGCGCAAAAGAAAATTGTTCACTCACAAAACGCGATGATTTTTTGTCAAAAAATTAAGAATGGACGTCAAAAGACTTTGTGTTTTAGTAGTCCCTTCGCCACGCACAGCCATCTTCTTCCACTGTACCTTGAACTGCTGGACGCAATTTAAACAATCCAGTGATAAAACGAAAAGGAAACGAGTTGACGATTTGCTAAGAACACGCGACATAAATCAGTTAATGGCTGCAGCAGAATTCTCAGTGCAATTGTCTGGGCACTGAACCTTGGCTGCTGTAATATGGGACGCAAACGAAACTCCCAAAGACTGCAAAACCATGAAAAATTGTGTCAGTGACGGTGAAAGCAGCAGTCAAACGAAGGAAGAGGCTTTGGCATATTATGTGGATTTGTGGACTTAAAATCATCAATCCGTCAAGCAAACGCGTAAATGGAGCATGAAACCTATTTAAAAATATAGTAAGAAGATAAGAATATGGTATTTCCATCAATTTATAGTCTTAGGAAAGCTAAGAGAGAATGTTTTCCTCCCAAGGAAGCATTTTGCGTAGCATGATAATCTCAATATCCATATCTTTTGGGGCATCATTCACTCTTATTAGCAAGTGGAAGCTCGGGAAGCTCGCAACAAAGATTGCAGAAGATTTCGAGAACGTAATAATCGAATCGCGGTCACGAATAAAGATTTACTTAGTATGTTGTTGATCACACCTGACCCTTTAATAAAAAGCTAAAGAGAAGTACAAAAAAAACAAGTGGTCTGCGCTCTACAGTGTTTTTAATAATAGCCCCCACTTTAAATCCTGTTCAAATTCCTTATAGACCCAATTTTAACATGCAGCTGCAGACTATACTGCTGATGATTCCTCCCCCTCAACAGGAAAACATAAGCGATAACGAAAATCAGAGAGTATAAAATTAATCATCATCATCATCATTTCAGCCGAAAGACGTCCACTGCTGGACATAGGCCTCCCTCAAAAGGGGGTGTTTACCATTATCGCCACGCTTGCTGTACATCGCACTCGCCTCCACAGAGTAGGCAACTCGTTCATGGGTCAATGTATACGCTTTTACAACACACTTCCTACTGACATTCGAAACTTACCCATTAAACGATTTAAAATCTGTATTAAAACCAAACTTTGTAAAAAAGGGTACTATAAAATTTCTGATTATTTAGAAGACAAAAAAGCTTGGGATTGAGCTGCTCGCTCTGCTAACCTTCTGATAAATATACTGCATGTCGATTATTATTTACAATCATTTAACAAATACTTTTCAAGACTTACCGCTGACAAAGTTTAAAAAAATGCTTTTTAAACTATTACTATTTAAAAGATATTATACCATTAAGGACTATTTAGAAGACAAATCAATAGAATCTGTAATTTATAAGTTGGATTAAATGACATCGCTGATTGTGAATACATTTGCACGCCATGATAAGGCAGGATATGCTGAGAATATGTATAAAAAATACATATTCTAGCAAATAAATATTTTTGATTTGATTTGATTTCTTATAAACAATGCGTTGTATTGTGAGAGTAAAACACAGTTCGTATAAGATTCCGAGAAAGCATTAAGGTTTGTACTTTCAAAAATACATTACCTGCTTTAGAATAAGTTCTACATTTTATTCTAGCACTATAGTCCCCTGATAGGCTTTTACTAGACAAAGTGCTCATCCATGTAACGTAAAAACCAGTTTATTCGAAAAAGCGCAGCCTACAAATACACGTAGATTACCTAGAGTGCTCCCTAAGCTACATCTCTTGAAATAAAACGTGTTACTTAAAAACCATTGCGAGAAATCTCTTTGTGTCGCAGAATAAATCTACTTCCTTCCTATCAGTCTTGACTATCTGGCAATACCAAAATGGACTGGGCAAATACGACAACGAACAAAATTGAATTTGTTCTGTGGCGGTTGCAGTTGCGATGGCGCCCGATCTCCCTCGGGATTCTTCGGGCGTTCCCGCCGAGACTACGATTCGTGAATCGTTGACCGAATATAGTGGTGGGTTTTCTTAATTCAAATATTTAATTGTAGTCCTAAACGGTCATGCATGAGTGAAAAAATCAATTGCAGTTTGTTTATTCATAACCAATTGTTTTTATTTGCTTTTAGCTGTGTATGTAATTGTTTATTTATTTTATAGGTCCGACAGACCTTGTCGTGTCCAAATTTCAATGGTTAATACAAAAATCCCGTACAAAAAAAGACGCTCTCTTTCTCCCAAATTTGAATATTTTCCGGGAAACGTTTCCAAACCCATACTCAAAGCATTTATTTCAATAATTAAACCATTTGATTTAATTATTGAAATAAATACCAACCCAAGAAGTCGGTCAGTTAGAAATATAATTTGACGGTAGTTTTTGAGTCAGCACGTATTCAATAATACGTATTTTTCGCACTTAGTGTGTGGATGATGTTATAATAACTATATATTTATTATTATAACGAGTTTGAGTGGGGTAGGTAACACAACTAAAAACTGAAAAATAAAATCTTTTTACAAAAAAAAAACAAGAGACTTCCAAAAAAAACACTTTTTAGGAAGTTGGTATAGTGTATAGTATATAGTGAAAAATACTTTTTCGGAAGTTGGTGTCTTTAATTTTGTATTTTCGATTTTGCCACCGACTTCCGAAATTAAAGTAATTTTTCACTTTGTAGTGATTTTTTTGGAACGCGGTTGTTTTTACACGACTGCCCTAAAAACGGAGTGTCTGACAGAGAGAAGTCGGGGGACGGATCCTTGGAATATTTCTTTACAGGTCTCCCGACTTCCAAGAAAATATTGATTTTCAGAACCTACCTTGTGGCCATTCAACACTAAAATCATGTAACTTGTTTTTGATTTTTAGTTCACTTTTTGATATGACAGGCGTGTTTTTTAATTTTGTCAATTACTTGTTTTTTTTTTTTTCTCTTTATTTATCTGAAAAGATACGCCAACCCCATCGTGCCTTTTAACATTGTAAAAATAACATTAATACTTATATATAAAACATACAAACACATAATTTATTATAATACTGAACAAAGATGGAAGTCACAGTTTAAGTGCTGTAATTAAACTACCCAACTTTTTGGCACCTTCTGACGTTGGTTGCGATTAAACTGACTGAATTGAACCCATTTTTTTTTTTTAATATAATTTTTGTACCTACTTAAAACAGATTTTATGTATTCACTTTTTAATTGGATTTTATAACAGTAAAGTTTTGTGTATGTATAGTTATAGCTACATAGAATCCTATATGTGAGCAGCTTTAAAACACATACAGGAACAGCAATCCCACAATTTATAATATTTACTCTCACACTGGAAGGAAAACAGTTCACCGCATTGCTCGTAAGTGGACTAGGAAGCCATTTCTTCTTAATGTAAGTACTATTGCAGCTACCAAGTATGTACGCTTTCGCCTACGGGTGTACAATGAAGTTAGAAGTGTATGTACTTATGTATGTAGGTATGTTTGTGCTTAATATTCCTGGTACAAGTTTCTAAGTTTGTTTTGAAGAATAATCGGGTAGATTGTTATGAGAACCTACTTTACAAGAAGCCTTGGTACTTGGTCATTGGGTTGTTTTTACTTCCAAGGATAAACCTTTCATTATACCCTTTTTTTTTTTGGATGGGAAATTATCAAATAACTTCTCCCGCTCTAGGAGCGGTAGGGCGTGTCAGACTTTTACTGACTAAAACCTACCCGTATTCCTTCATTTGCCTGTGTGCCAGGGCCACGATATCCCTTTCGGACAAACACGCAACCCTGGTTGTCAGCACCCGTCAGTTGGTGCTGACAACTGGAGGCGTGCGTGGAATACAACGCGCCGTCGACCCGGGCCTGGTCCTTATCGGACGGCGAGCTACCCATCGCTCACCGTCCGCAGGCCTGCGCCTACGGTGGCCGGAAATCGGGTTGCGACTCCCGACGCCCGGGGCGTCTCCCGCGGCGACTAGGGGCGCGAGGGCGCGAACCTTACCTCTCCCTCACGCGTTCCGCTTCGTCCTTCGCAAGCATTACTGCTTCGCAGAAGGAGGTGACGGCCTAGGGCACTCTCGCTCCGAACCATGGCCTGAACCAGGGTCGGATGCGAGAGATCGCCGTTTCATCATACCCTAATTACTACCTACTGTTGGATTAGCAATATAGTTAATATTAAGTACTATTTTGCAAATCCAGCTGGTCCGATGTAAATAATGCACAATGAGCGATTTTATTCTACAAAGCTATTTTTGTCTAGATATTAAGGTAAATTCTAAAACAGACATAAAAGACACGGTGTTCACAAAAAAATCAAAGTAACACTCAATAAAAATGTTTTTTTAGATTCAGAATCGCGTGGAAACCGAAAACCACATAGTTTTTGCTGAACAACTCTTCACACGAAATCCAATCGAGTTTAAAACTCAAATATCGCCTAGTGATTTTTCCAAATTCTGTCGGTTTTCATGTTTAGAAATCCTTATGATCTGTGTTTGATTGTTTAAAATATTTGTTTCGCTTACTCGTTAATATGGCAGCTTATCGATAAATCACTTCATTTTTGGTGTACAGCTGGGGGTCTAAAATTGACGCTTTGGCAGAATCATAATATAATATGATCTGCGTACAATTCATACATTCCGCAATTCATCTGTTTGACAGCTGCTATTTGACATAAGACTTCACTCTATCAATTCATAATTTGTGGACCATTTTACGAACTCCATACAAAACTGTCAAACAGATGAATTGCGGGATATGAATTGTACGCAGATCTTATTATGATTCTGCCACAGCGTCCATTTTCGGCCCCCAGGCCGCTTGTCAGTGGTAACAACTTGACCTTTAGCTGACCTAGCGTAAATTGTCATCATCATCATCATTTCAGTCGAAAGACGTCCACTGCTGGACATAGACCTCCCCCAAAAAGGGGGTTACCATAATCGCCACGCTTGGTGGGCGGGTTGGCGATCGCAGTATGGTGTTAAATTGCCAAGGGAACACTGAAAAAAAGTGTTTGCTTTAACAAAAATCTTGTTTAATGTCATCACGCATCTTGACTCCATACGAGCCTAACAAGATCTTGACTTCTGAAGCTCGGAGAATTTTGTTAAATTATCATAGTTCCGTCTATTAAGTAATTAATTAGTTTAATTACGGGTTGTTATTGAATTTAACTCAAATGTTGGTCAGTTTAAAAATGATATAATGTTAACAAGCAACTAACAAGTTGCTTGTTACCGTCAACTAAAATTATTATTTGATTTAAAAAAGTGAAGAAGTAAAATCAAACAAAGCATGTATGATGTAACAAATACCGGTGATTATTCTGTACAAGTCACATTGTCGATATAAATAAATGAATTTGTTCTGGCAATTAAGCTATCTTGTTTATAGTAAATAGATAAATAATTATTCCAAACATTTTAATGCCAACTAAGAGAAAATGTATCTTAGCTCGCATTTTTTGCAGTGAACGCTGCTGCCCATTGTCTAGTAAGTCCCTTAGTCACTTTTTACAACTCCCACGGGAAGAAATAGGGAGGTGCTGTTCTTTACATCCGGCACCACACGGACTCGCCTCGGACTCGGAGTACGGAGTTTTAATAGAATAACAGCGGGCAGCTTATACCAGTTTCGGTACCACTGAAGTGCGGCTTACATTACAACATATACCTACTGAAAAGAAACACCTTTTCATAAGGAACATTTCCGTATATAACCTTTTGAACACATAACAACTTGGTACACAGCAATATTTAACGAACTATTTAATTAGCTACTCAGTATAATAATACACAACCTTTAGGTGCCGAGCTTCATGAGAATTAACCTAGCAACCACGCGACACCCCAAACGTCATGTTTTCATTCCGTTCTATGAAAAACCCGTACTTTTAAAAATAACTGTCAAATGAGATACTTTTAAACTTCATGACTACACTGATACAAAAATCATTTGAGGCAAATCACATAGTTAATGCGTGCCTTCGGTTTTTTTAAGTTTAGAGATGTTTTCTTGTAATGGCACTCCACATCCTCTAACGATAAGTTTTCCGTTTTTTTCATTAGTGATTTGTTCTGTGAAAGCAAGAAAGAAAAAGTATTTATTGAGACTCGCACAGGAAGATAAATAAAACTAAACACAATCATAGAAACATTAGAGCACAAGTGTACTAAAAAAAAAAAGAAGAAAAATCCGGAAATTCCTGGGCGAGGTTGTCTATAGGCTCCTAGGGCATGATTTTGCCATATTTGAAAATAAGTGTCGCAGCGCTGATGTAGTCAGACACGGAACTCCTTAACATACAAAAGATTGATAATAAACAATTTACTACACAATAATATCCCCTGTTCTCTTCCATTTAAGGGTGTGACATACCTTTTGCGTCTTTTGTCAAAGTAATCGAAATTCCCCTCACGCTCGAACAAAACCGTAACGAGTGACGCTACATTGTATCATTAAATGGAAGTCGATGGAAGACGAAGTCGCACCGACTTCCTACCGAGACATATTGGGCATTACCGGAGACAAATAGGCCTGTGATACAAAGATTGGAGGTGAACAATCTTATTGGTTCCATTTATTTGACGCGTGCTTTCTATTGTGTATATAAGTACGGGATCTTGACTTCTGGGTGTTACGAGTACAGAGAAGGTGTTTACTCTTACGAAAGAATATTGGTTTTAGTTTCCGAAATTGTATAAAAAAAAACCGACCAAGTGCGAGTCGGACTCGCACACGAAGGTTTCCGTTGCATTATCTATAAAAATGGCAAGCCCCCCTTAAATATTTGTTTTATTTTAATTTAATTATCTATTTTTAAAGTGAATATATAACTAAATATTCTGTGAATATTTTAAGCATCTACTGTTGCCGTTATCAATATAGAGCAAAAACGAGCAAAAGAATCACGTTTGTTGTATGGGAGCCCCCTTAAATATTTGTTTTATTCTGTGTATTATTTATAGCGGAAACAGAAATACATCATCTGTGAAAATTTCAACTGTCTAATTATCACGGTTCATGAGATACAGCCTGGTGACAGACGGACAGACATACAGACTGATGGCGGAGCCTTAGTAATTGGGTACCCGTTTTACCCCTTGGGTACGGAACCCTTAAAATAAGTCTCGAAAATTGTAAAAAATATAACTTAATGCAGATATTTTTTAAATAATTGTATTAAGCTTAACCTATATTTATTGGCACAATTACGACACAAGTAAGTAAACCTAAAGTTTATGAGCATGTATTATATAATATCGTATTCTTACGTTCGGATGGTAAAATAACAGAACAGTGCCTTTATTTATATGTACAATAAAACAAATAACGATGCAATCTTATTCCTCTGGCTGCGCTTCGGTTGCAAGACTGCATATTCCGAAATGGACAGTTCGGCGCCGTAAAAATATTAGAGATTTCAAACAAATAATAGATAGCAACGTACCCAATATAATATTTGAAATACGGCAGCTGGCCTCTATATTTTTACAATATAAAGTCAACATCGCCAGGATTGTGTGCAAACAAAAGTTAGATTTTGGCTTGGGCATGAAACAAAAAGTTGAACGGCTAAACTGTACGGACATTGCAGTGTGAAAATCATTTGGCGTCGCAACTGCTGTTGGATTCACTGCTATTAAAAACAACAAGTACAAACTTTTGATTATACTGGTGCTGTTAAAAATTGGTACATAGTATTTCATAGCAAAAACTGTATGGTATCGAATCCAGTGACGTTTGACCGCAAAATACATTTTTTGTACATTTATTTACATAGGGGGTGTGTAAAACATGGGTCGGAATTGCTGATCTATCTATATTATACAGTTTTTAGGGTTCCGTACCTCAAACGGAAAAACGGAACCCATAATTATCACTGGTCTGTTCTTTCTGTCCGTCTGTCACAGGCAATTTGCTCCGAATCTACGAAACCAATTAAGTTGAAACTTGGTACACATAATTATGAATTTCTGTGACCTAAACACGTGTAACATAAATAAATGAATTTAAAATATGGGGGTAACATTTGGAGGCAAACTAGAAAAAAAAAAAAGTTTTGCAAGGGGCGGTACCGTTTGCCAAACTTTTTTTTTTCTTTTTTTGTGACATATGAAATGAAAGGGCTTGTTGGGTTTCAGTTATTTTTTGTTCAATAATTTTAAAATAAATACATTTAAATGAAGGAATGGTCAATTTAATCGATTTTCTTGAATAGCTCAAGAAAATCGATTAAAATTGACCATTCATCTCTTATCTCATACACTACAATTTAAAAAAAAAACAGAATAAATAAAACAATTTAAAAAAACAGTATAAAATAGAGAATAGTTCTTTACTTATAGATTGTATGTTAGTTTTGTTCTTGGGATAAATTCATCCCAACAACGGAACTCTTAATTGTGCGTGGTCCGACACGTACTTGGCCGGTTTTTTTGCAGATAAAATGGTTTAAGTCAATTTAGGAGCATGCAGTTTTGTAAGTGATGATACCTTAATATGATCGGCGTATTACCAGCGAGATCACAGATACTTATCTTTTCACTATTTTATGGGTTATTTTCATCATAAATAAGTATAAAGTAAAATGCAGTTGATATGGAATATTATAGAGAATGGCCATCTAAACAGTGATCAAGATAAGATAAGTCTTTATTTGCCTTAAACATGGTATATAGTTGTTACAGTAAGATATTATATGGTCCTCATGTTTAGCTATACAGAATAATTATGTATTAATTGCATGCAAAACAATTATTATTAGTAATTGTTTTGTTCAATGTCACAGATATTATGGTCAATACAACAATATAATAGTTTCATCTGAGCATTATCCACAATTGCAAAAGTCCAGAAATTTATAGTTTATCAATTGTTAAAAAAAATCCTTAATGTCAAAAAACATAATGTTCTTTTAGCCATTTTAATAACCTGTTTTTAAATGAGGTAATATTGTATAACATTTTTATTTCTTTTGGAATTCTGTTGTGAATGCGTATTTAAATGACTAGGAAACTTTTCGCATACTTGGCTGATTTAGGAGTATCCTGCAATACAAGTCTGTAAATTAAATTACCATAAAATAAATTGTATGACAGCTCATTCTTATCTAGGCTACTTTTGAAGTCCATGGTACACTCCACTCCAAATTATAATCAAATTAATAGTAGGTACTTACTTACCTGTGAATATGTTATAGCACTGAATAAAAATTCGGTGAAAATGACTGTCACCAAAATATAAAATTTGTCCTCATTTTGGATTTCAGAACCAGCAGCAGCAACTGCTCTAAAAACGCATGGAAATTCCAATTTATTTTCGAAACTTTTATCCTCAACATCCGGCTATATTCGTAATTTTGTGCCAACTTTTTTTGTGTTCCGTAGTTTTATTTGCTGTCGAATTGTGGTATGAAAATAAAGTAAAAGGGAGTCGGTCAATCAATCAGCGCGTTACGAACAAATGCGCCTGTGTTTTTGTACAGACATCAAACGTTCTGTCGACTCGTTCTGACAACTGTGATGCGACTACAATTTTTTTGGGATTATTTTTGATGGCTTTTTTTATGCTTTTTTCAACATTATTTTTAGTATATGCGAAACCTGAATATAGTTTGTTCAGAATAAGGATCTGAATCGATTTCAATAAATTTACATCATGTTATATTTTGTCCGAAAAATATTTAAGTGTGATGGAAAATGTTATCACCATTTAATTACTTACAACACAAGCGCCGTACGGTTAGGTACCTACTGCCAAATTATTATCAATGAGCGCAAGACGACCCTGGAGGCGCGGGGGCGCCGCGCCGTTAGCATGTTTTTGTACGGACAACCCAGTAACATAACAACCTTATAACTTTGTGATTTTTAATGATACAGTTTTGAAAGTTTGTACATAGATTCTTTACATAAAAATACTAGACACGTGTTTCGGGTTTCGCATATACTAAAACTAATAATAATAATAATAATAATTTATTTCATATAAGCCTAATACATATGGAGAGAAAAAGGGTTAACAATGTATTTCTTTAATTTTATGTAACTTAGATCCTTATAGTAATTGGACTATGTAACATGCTCTATTTTGTGAAACTCTTGACACCCAAACTAGGACGTATCCTGTATCTCAGGTGTCAGCGTTCCTTCCTACCAGGCATATTTTGAAGCCAAACTTATTGTTTCAGAGCTTAAAAATAAAAGTATTAAATTTATAGTATTATTTAAATAATTGAAGGTTAGGTTATTTTTTTTTTTTTTTTTTTTTTTTAACTAATCATGTATAAGTGTTTGGTTGTACATTCTACCTACGGGTTTCTATGGCTTTGGTGTTATATGACAGCTGGTTGCGCATGTATTTCACAGGCGGTCTAAACGTAGGTACCTGAGTACCTATTTTATCATCATCAGCCTCGCCTTTTCAAAACTATGTTGGGATAGAACTGAATACCAGTATTTTACATGGAGCGATCTGACCTCCACAACCCAGTTACTGGGTAACACGATACCCGTGGTTAAGACTGATTGTCAGACTTTCGGGCTTGTGACAACCCGTAACAACTGTCATCGATCTACAAATGATAGCCGGGACCAATGGCTTAACGTGCTTTCCGAGACACGGAGGGGTCTTGGTATGTAAAGATGTTCACCCATCCAGGAACCAACTCTGGCAAGCGTAGCTTAACCTGATGGATCGTCGCGTGTGGCTGTTATTACTTAGCCACGAGCACCTCATAGGAATTATCACTATTTCAATTAATTATGTTAGCGCCAGTAATGCCTGCGATAAAGTTTTTAATTTATTTATTAAATAGGTAATTCAACTAAAGTTTAGTATTAGAAGTTATAGAATAGAATAGAATTTTCTTTATTCGAGTAAACAAGACTCAAAAAATTTATTAGTAAAACTTACGACTATGTTAGTAAGCAGAGACACTAAACAAAAACAATACAAGAAATAATGATTGGTCACCGTTGCGACATTCCATGAGAGACGGCACAACAGTGACCCACGTAAACACAGTCCAGGCGACTCGCAACCATGCTTAAGACACTGTTGGAGCTGCCCCGCACCCTGCGCACCAGGGAAGTGCACCTTTTACGCGTCATTGCATAAAAACAATCTACATGCGCATCTGCAAACATCCCTGACGCACTACAGAAACGGGGCAACCCCACCAGTATCCGACATCAGTTATGACTTTCATACTAATAACCGGTACTTACTATTTTTATACGGATCACCAGGGGCAAGCGTCTTTAGTACCAATTTTATATGTACCTAAAGCCTAATTTAAATTACAAAACTAGATTTGCAAACTTAGTTGTTCATTGATAGTTTCACGTGTAAATGGATAATTATTTACGAGTACACGTGAAACTATCAATGAATAACAAAGTTTGCAAAACTAGTTTCGTAATGTAAATCTGGCTTAAACCCTATACCAATTCAACTACTCTGTACAAGAAAGTTGGACAAAAATTCTTTGGTATGTTTACACCTAACTTTCCTAACATAATTATTGCTGAAAAGTGTAATGTAGGTGGTCTGTGTGGTGCCGGACGTTGAGAATAGTACTTCCCTATTTCTACCCGTGGGTGTTGTAAAAGGCGACTAAGGGATTTAATAGACAATGGGCAGCAGCGTTCTCTATGCCTTTTAACACCATACTGTGATCGCCAACCCGCCTGCCAAGCGTGGCGATTATGGCAAACCCCGCCTTTGGGGGAGGCCTATCTCCAGCAGTGGACGTCTTTCGGCTGCAATGATGTAGTGTAACGTAGGGCCCAGGTATATGTTTAATACAATAACAAATAGCTAGTCAGCAAATGTAGCATCATACTATCATATTAATTAGCACACCTTTAATTTCCATTAGACACATGCAGAAAATACACCTCTCTTTTTGGAACTTTACCGCGCTGGCCATTCTTTTCAATATTTTTGGACTAACGCTTTCGGCGAGTCAGATTTACGGCACCCCGTTGCTACTGTTTTATCCTGTGACATATTATTTTTTGTAGCAGAAAAGCCGTCAGGTTTACATATGGACATTTTGGCTTAGTTAGTTACCTACTCTGTAGTTACGTGCCTGCATATATCACATTAGTGACAGTCTTATAGTGAAGTAATCGCATAGGCTTTGATATCTCAATTTTATTCAATTTAATTTGTTGATGGCTTACTCGTACATAATACTTGCAAAGTTGTTGTTATTTTATATCGCTTTTTCTTCTAAAAGGACAAACTAGTATTTATCACATCGTTTGCTCAGTCCAGGATTCTTCACAATTTTTTTCTTTATTCTAAGTCTGTGATGTCTAAGATTGCCCTTGATGTTTTGTAGCAGCAATGCTGATTCAACTACATTGTATGAATTTAAAACAAAATCCTCGGTCACCGTTTCATTCACCTTCGATACACAACTAAATCCCTTGCACATAAAACTTGTAAAATAATACAGCTTGAATCAAAACCTGCTGTATTCAGGGTGAAGTCTTACAATTCCACATCTGACCGGCTTATCGGCTTCCAACAGATTTACTGAGATTATCCTGGAGGCTCCATTGGTAACTAAACATCAACTCTATATTGGATTTAAACAAATATTCTGCTACATTTGATACGTATGACTACCACGCAGTGGATAGTGGAGCGTTCAATTTCTATGTTTGGGCGGGAATAAGTTCGACGGTAATCGAACCAATATCGGACAAACTTACGCTACAGATATTATGAAAAAAAAGTATTGTACTGATCAAATCCGATCAATCAAGATTATTGAAAAACATAGTAGCTATTTATACTAACATAATAATACCCATAACCAACCAGAATAATAATAATACAACGTTTATTTCGACCAACAAAGGATCACAGGCACACAAATTACAAAATAAAAACACACATTAAAAACACCTAAATAAAAACGCATTTAAAAATAAATAAAAACACACATTAGAAAATAAATAAAAACACATTAAAAATAAATAAAACACACATAAAAAAAAATAAAAAAACAATTAAAAAGACCACACATAATACAGACTTCCATTGCTCAGTATGTGAACCGTACAACAATGGTTCCGGTACTGATAATCGAACCTCTGCGAGAATGCCCTCAGAATGCCGCTGGAGCTACCAGGACCCTGTGCAACATGGATGTGCATTGTTTTTGCATATTAGAATAGAAACAGTCTATTTGCGAGTCAGCAAAAATCCCTGAAGCACTGCCTATTGCTGCCCGATGCTGATAGGCTGGCCTTTTATTTTATTAAAACTCCGCACTACACTAGGCCAGCTAAAAGACAAAGGGTTACCACCGACGTGGGGCTACTCTATCTATTCATAGTTTCATAGGATACTTCAACAACACCTTAAATGATGTTGACACGTCCAAGATTCCAAATGATCGAAAAAATAAAATGGAGTCATCAAACGAACATAACCCAGAGTCGTTTTCGTCGCTTACAATGAGTTGATTTGCTTACGTCAGGACTTAATTTACTCCGAAACCTTCAAACTATATTATTGTGTGAAACCGAATGCAACTTAACTTCAGCGACTCACTTTGAGCGAATAATTTTGTCTGGCGGTAAAGGCGGCAATAGCTTTTAAAAATGTTTTCGTTCAAGTTCAAAGTTAATGTGATGTTTTTGTTCTCAAAAACCGTCTCATTTTAAAAGCTAGACCATCGGCAATCTCGTTATAGTATCAAAACACTTTGATGGAATACGACCCTGGGTCGTATTCCATCAAATACAATAACAGTGAAGAAGCAACTACGATGGGCCATGTCCACTGTTTTCTTAGGATAGCTGCAGAAATTACTGAGCGCCCGTTGTTCCTCACACTCTATATAACTTACAGACAAAGTAATAATATTTTGTTTAATGTAGGTATCGTACATTTTTTGCTCAGTATTAAATATTTTGAAGTCATTAATTAAATTATCGACCTATCTAGCCTGTAATGTGACACTGCACTGCTTGGAATTGACCAATTTTGGTATAATTAACATATATTTCCTTTTTTTTTACTTTTGTTATATTTTTCTGCTTTGCTCTGAACACAGGCAAGGTAATGTAGGTATCGTACATTTTTTTCTCAGTATTAAATATTTTGAAGTCATTAATTAAATTATCGACCTATCTAGCCTGTAATCTACCTGTAAAAACACTGCACTGCTTGGAATTGACCAATTTTGGTATACTTAACATATTTTTTATATTTTTTACTTTTATTATATTTTTTTGCTTTGCTCTAACACAGGCTGAAAATAAAAAGTAAACAAAATATTTATAAGTATGAATTATAATTATGTTTATGATTTTAACTACTACTAGCTTCTGCCCGCAACTTCGTTCGCGTGGAAGTCGTAAGACACCACAATATACAAAAATAACAACCACATGTTTTATACAAAACTGCCTCGTTGGTCTATTGGTCGCAAGCGCTTCTATTGGGAATGAGGTCCTGGGTTCAATTCCCGGGTCATGCAAAGTAATATTGGGTTATCCGTATGGAATTTCTCAGTTAAAGTCCGAAGTATGAGTTTGTGCCCGGTTAGTGGCAATAGGCTTTCCCCGTATTCAATGGGAACTAAACATAACTGGCGAAATTAAATGTGGGTGTACTATAGGTAGGTACACCTCTGCCTAGCCCTTTGGGTAATACAGACGTAATGCTATGTTATTTTTATAAAATATAAATACATACGTAAACTCACGCCTACTTTACATGGGAGTAGGCAGAAACTATAGAACGCGACCTGCTACGCTACTTACATACTCCTTTTGCTTCGTTTACGTTCATACATCCTGGGCATATACGCACGCCTGTTTCAAGTACTGCGCACCTGTCCTTTCTGAAGAACATCACCAATTAGGTCACTATATTATGTCCTTCTAGGGCGTCCCCACCCGGCGTTTCCCCTCACATTTGCCTTGTAAATACCTTTTGTTCAAATCAAATCTAATCAAACATGTTTATTCGGTAGGATATGGTACAATAGATGTTACAATAGTGTTTCAAGCATACCCTGCCATAGTATGGCGTACAAATATTTATACACAAAAGCAAAGCCCATCATTTAAAAAACCTATATAAAATTATGAATAATAATGAATTAGAGAATAAAATATGAATAATAGTTAATTAATACCGATTAAGATTTTATTGTAGTAATAATAATAATTATAAATAATGAATTAAGTAGTTTTTGCATGTCATGGATTTTAATGGCTATTTTATTACTTTATTATATTATTAATGATTTATCCTCCAAGTACTCTTGAACACTGTAATAATTTTTTTCTAATAACAGTCAGAACAATACCCTTCTGAACAACTTAGTTAGTACGTTAGTCGCCTTTATTAATCCTTTCAACATGACCAAACCATCTAAGCATAATCTTTTAAAATTTTGTCACTACATCTTCTTTTAAACCGCACCTTTGCCTTATCACATAATTTTTCAGCCTATCATTCATAGTCATGCCACACATGCTTTGCAAGAACACATTTCCACAACATTGAGTCTACTTACATGCTTCTTTTGCCACACCCAACATTCACTTCCATACATATGCGTGGGTACCAGCACACCATTGTGAACAGCCAGCCTTGCCTTTTTGGGCATCGACTGGTGGGTCACAATAGCAATATAGCACAATTCACTTTATTTCCCGCATTAACTCTTTATAATAAAACTTCCCGGTATACTACGTTTGTAATTATGGTCTCAGCAGCCAAAATATACTGAGACTCAGGACTGGTGACGCGTGACCAAGCGACGTACAGTTGCCCGTGTGAGAAGCAGTTAGTCCTGAGGTCGATTCCGCAGTCTTCAGTAGCAATTTCCCATTGCTTGCGAAGTTTTTCGTATTCAGTGAATTAATGAACGCCTGCGTTCCTGTATAATAAATACTACCTAATTTCACAAAACTGATGCAATGACTGATGCATTCTTACAGATTATTCCTGACGAACGACTATAACTAAAATAATATAACAGTAGATTATGCAGAACATATTTATGGCCGATAGGGCCGAAAGTTTCCGGAGTGGAGACCGCGTACTCGGAAGACGTATTGCTGGAAGGACGCAGGAATCCGCTGGATTCGGGAAGCACAGAACCGCTCGAAGTGGCGATGCTTGGGGGAGGCCTATGTCCAACAGTGGATGTCTTTCGGCTGAAATGATGATGATGTGATAAAACTACCAATTAACGATTTTCAGACTGTTTCCTTTACTTGTGCTGTGAGCCTTTGCTTTTTGCCGAACTTTATGATTCTAGGTTAACGGGAAGTACCCTATAGCTTTTGATTAATTTGCGAGTATCAAAATATGTCGCATAAATAGCCGTATTTTTTAATACGGCTACCGGCTCGGAATCCTACGTATTTGAAATTAATTTAAACTTGATACGTCCACGCGTTCCTGAGAAAAAGTGTCTTCACTGACAGACAGACAGACAGTCGGAGGGACGGGCGGACAACGAAGTGAGGTAAATAAGAGTTCTGTTTTTTCCTTTTGAGGTACGGAACCCTAAAAAGTAAGTTGGAGTCATTTCCCACGATTTATATGGGAAAAGGTTTTTGCGATTTATGACTCACCTAGAACTCATACCTAGTTGGTCCAATAGAGTTTTTTGATCCTCATATGAAACAGGATCTATTGGCACCAATTATTTTTTTAATGACAATTTCTCATATTTTTGCTGACTGTAATTTTTTTTCAAAATCTATGTCTCCAGATCAAAATGTCTCAAAAAGTTAAGGATAGTCTTCTAAGACCGATTTCATGTACCTATAACGGTTAAGGTACCCTTACTGCCCCATCTCAAAAATTCACCCTGTGCATGATGATTAAAAGCTTAGCCCCATAAAGATATAGCGTGATGATTGAATCTGTATCTGTAATGTGCAATGTTCTAAGCATGGCTCGTCTTTTTAAAATTTACTGTAAACTATAGAGGAATACAAACATAATGCAATATTGCTCATCCCCCATAGCAAATAGCGTGATAATATATAGTCCACCGACTGACCAGACTTATGAAAATATCTATGAAAAATTTGAACAGAATCTGTTCAGTAGCATTAGCGTGATGCTCTAACATACATACAGACAAAATATTTTTGGCATTAGAATCGATCCCAGACCTCGTTGCAATTACTTTTTTTCAAAAATATTCAATGTACAATTTTGACTTCGCTACGATTTTATTATATGTATAGATTGCTAATTTTAAATAATTGAGTGGGTATTTTAATTAAATAAATTAAAACGTTATTATGTAAAAACAAAATCTCTCAAAACACAATTATGTTATTATAATGTAACAGCGAAAACATTTCCAGGTAAAATGCGAACTCAAGCCATCATTTACAGACTTCCCAGAATTGAATAAAACTGATACCTACACCGTTTCATTAAAACCCATTTCATCTAAATGAGAAAATCGTAGTGAACTCCAAACATTCGAAGTTCACTTCGGAGAACCTTTTCTTACTATAGCGCCAACTTTGACTAGTGAAGCTCATTAAACGGGTCTTGAGGAGAAAATTAATCATAGTTCTTGAAGAATAGTTGAAAAGATTCTTTTAAGTATTGGCTTTGTTACAGATGTCAATGGATTTATTTATTGAGGACCTCCAACAAAATATGTACACAATTTATGAAGAAAATAATTTTGGCATTCCTTCAATTACAGGAGGCCCACGTGGTTAGATTATCGACTAACTAAATTATCTTGATTTTTGATACAATTACTTAAACTTTTATTTTTTATTATGGCCGTACATAACTTGGCCATTAAATCAAATCAAATCAAAAGTCATTTATTCAAACTAGGCTGAGAATCAGCACTTTTCGAACGTCAAAAATTACATGAGACAGTCCCCCAAAAACGCCCACCCTTCACCACTTCCTAGTGCTTTAGCTGGGAAGAAGAAGTAGCGCAACAAACTCCCCAGCAGCACAGCTGTCTGTTCGCGTATAAAACTTGAAGCTATACAATACAATATAAAATAATTTGCATTACGCAACACAAAACGTTAAATTAAATTATTGCCTTATGTTAGCTAGCACTGATGACTATTGATTGCCTCGTCGGTCTAGTGGTCACACTATTGCTGAGCATGAGGTCCTGGGTTCGATTCCCGGGTCGGGCAAAGTGTTATTGGGTTTTTCTATCTGGACTATCTTAGCCCGGAGTTTCAGTTTTTGGCTCGTTGAAGGCAATAGGCTCGCCCCCTATTACATGGGACTTAAACATGACTGGTGAAATGTGGGTGTAATATAGGTACACCCCTGCCTAACCCTGCGGGGATTATAGGCGTGATGTTATTTTTATATTTAAGTATTTATTATTGTGGGGGCAGGCAGTAGTACACAGAGTATAACGTACCTACTACCCTGACATAAGTATTTAGTTATACTCCTTCTTCGTCTACCTTCATAGATACGCGTGAAACTTGCGGGTACTTCTTAGGGTTCCGTACCCAAAGGGTAAAACGGGAACCCTATTACTAAGGCTCCGCCATCTGTCTGTCTGTCCGTCTGTCACCAGACTGTATCTCATAAACTGTGATAGTTACACAGTTGAAATTTTCACAGATGATGTATTTTTGTTGCCGCTTTAACAAAAAATACCAAAAAAATAGAATAAAATACAACAAACATGATTTTTTTGGCATTTTTATAGATGGTACGGAACCCTTCGTCCGTGAGTCTTTGGTGCTGTTATTAAGTATTCAATATTTTGTAAGCATCCGGTACCTAGTAACGGTTATATCGTTCTGCTAACCAAAACGTGACCGTCTAAAATAATGGTAATCATGAACCCACTATGTTTGAATTTATTTAATGATGGAAAAAGATGATGATAAAAGTGGCAATGCAAAATTTTAGCGTGGCCTTCGATGGTTTGTCTTTCTTTCAAACTCAAAGCATTTATTCCAAGCCGTTGCATCTACTGGACCGATTAAGTTGAAACTTGGTACACATATGAATTTCTGTGACCCAAACGCGGACGTTTAACGTAAATAAATGAATTTAGAATAATACGGGGGTCACAAAAAAACGTTTTACAAACAGTACCGCGTGACATATCAAATGAAAGAGCTTGGGTAAGGAATCTAAGGATATCACGTATTTTTTTTAAAATAATTTGAAAGTTATTCAAGATCTATTAAAATTGAGCATTCATTCAAGCATTCATCTCCGAAACAAAATAAACAAAAAATTGTTCTTTACTTATAGATTACAGGACAACCTATAGGAAGTCTATGGTCTTAAAAATAACATGGTAAATCACTTAATATTGTGCGTACAAACTTACATTGGCAGTTGGAATGTATGAGGGAATAGGTCTTTCAACTACAATGTTAAGTTTGTTCTTGGGATAAATTCATCCCAACTACGGGACCCTTCATTGTGCGTGGTCCTACACGCACTTGACCGGTTTTTTATATTACAAAAAATACTTTTACTTATATTACTGTTGTGTGTTGTCCAGTAAATAAAATGATGTTGAAGATTCTTAAAAAAACGTCTCTCTACTAAAACTACAAAGGATCCAACAGATTCAATACCTACATTGAAATTAATGTTCTCCAATTGTGCGCAACGCTGATAAAACCATTGTCGCTGATCCAGATTGACAACATAAAAAATAGATGCGATCCCCTAATTAATAGGTAATTAGCACGTACGACTGACTTAGCTAAGGGCTATCGCAGAACGACCGATTAGTAGCGTCAATGACCGTAAAACCTAAAGCTTAAATGCCTACTGCGATTAAACAAAAGGACGAACAACCTATTGGAAAGTGCAAACCTTTGTTTGAATAAGTAAAGTGTTTTAGTTGTTTTATTTTGTGGTATGAAATATCTGCTTGTTTACCTCCATTGACGTTGTGTATCACAGACTAAGAGCCAATTTCACCAATGAAACTGAACACAATCAGCACATGTAAACCTCGTTCAAATTCATTTGTGAAATCCGCCCTAACTTAATATCGAGTAAGTTAGTGCGTGATACAAAAGCTCGAGATTTAAAATCAGTTAAGCTCAACACACGTAGAAGGCGGGTGCGGGACGGGTGCGGGTCGGGGCGGCAGTACGGCGGGCTGAATTCCATGTATATATATGAATGACACCACACGAAACGCGTGCGCGGCTCCCACCCGACCCACGCACGTGTGGTGTACTGCCGTCCCGACCCGTGTGTGTTGAGCTTTAAGAATATAAGTTTGATAAACGTGTAGGCATTATATTTAACATTTTAGTTTAAGACTTCGCATAATCAAACTTTTTAATCTTTTTTTTATGTCTCCTTTCACAGGTCTGCTGGCAAAAAATCTTAAGAAATAGGCATGCATGTACCTTTGTAGGTACTCAAAATTATAATTATGTTGTATCTCTGTGTATTTTACTGAGTGTACTATATTAAAATTAATAAAATCTATTCCTTCTACCAAGAAGCATTGCTGTGTTCTGGTGTGGAACCATTTCAATCTACAAGTGTCGCTGTAATTACAAGCACATGTAAGCACTTTTACTCCATAGGATAGCAACACACATGCGGTGCATTTGATATTGCAGATCTCTATAGGCGCTGGTAGCCACTTACTATTGTGAACACCAATCTGTCTGCCATCCGTGGTGATAAAGGCAACATCGCTGCTGACCGTTTTAACAGTTATAGGAAGCCCCATGTTCAGCAACGGGCTTTACTGCTGATACGGTACCCGATACGCCGTAATAAGGGTAATTTGCGGCCACATGAATCATCGGCTATGGTCGTACGTAGCTAATTAGCGACCAGTGTACTGCGGCCCACCGTATTACAGTTGACATTATGATTAACTATTTTCAGTTTGTTTACCGGTATTAAAGTGTGATTTTATAATATTCAAAACAAATGTGTTTTCAGCTGATACAATTATTGCTTCGCCATTTTGTATCCACCATGTAACTTGTCATAAGAAAGCTCAAACTCAAACTCAAAATATTTATTTCAATTAAACCTATTACAGGCACTTTTGAATTGTCAAAGAGTCGCTCAGTTAGTCAAAAAGTTGAAGCTATTTGCTCATTCCAAAACGTATATCTCTATGGAGAAGAACAGGCAAGAAACTCCAAGGACACTCTTTTAAATCAAGATATTACAAAATCCTGGGTACATTATTCTTGTTGCTTCTATAAGTGAGAACAATGTAAAACATTAAATTGTTTATTAAAAAAAAAATACAAAATATAAGATTAAAAGATTACAAATAAGCCCTGGCAGTTAAGAGAAGACCAGTCTCAACTGACGGCGCCCGTACACGAACATGACGCGTGGATCAGCACCATCCAACTCAACCATTTTTTAGGAAAAGACAGTTTAAAGTAGGCCCAGTCCAAACAAATAGTCTCTGAAAACTAGTTTTCATGCAGGATGTAAAGGGTCAATGGCCGCTGAACAAAATCCACCGTTCATATTCATCGATGAACGGACGTCCATCGATAAACCACTTCTCCGACCTCCTATCCAGTATCCGTGCGCCACAATTATAATGAATCTATCTGAAAGTTTGATGTCATCGGTCCGAATTCCACGAACTGCAGTCTAGTTGCACCTTTATGGGTCTGTCAATCTTGTGCCAACTACCTTTCCATCAGATGTTGATCCATGGCAAAGAAACCTTTATCTTCTAAATAGTCGTTCCTTCGGCAAAGTGCCAGGAGAATATCTTCAGAGTCAATCTACAGACCCTATAATGGATTGAATCGTATCAATTAATTTCTCCGAAGCATTCGAGCTTGGATATTGCAGTTCTGAACACATTACCGGATCAATGCGGATAGGCGATACTACGTTTTAGGCAAGACTGAGTTGTAAACAGAGTTTAGTTAATAGAGTACCTACATATCGACCGACTTCTTGGGTTAATCTATGAAGTAGGCTAAATTTATTTTTGAAAACTGGTAAGTTAAGGTAAGTCTGGGTAATCGGTGCGCGGCGTTAGCATGATAGAAAACGGTTATAAATATTTCTCAAGGTCATACACAAAAAAAAACTCTGAACGCATCACAGTTAATAAGAAAAAAGTAAATTAAAAAGAAGAAGAAAAGAATAGAAAAAGTGACCTTTAAAAAGATGGAACCCGACAGCATAAGATTGTTTATAGTATTAAGTTATATCAATCTTGTTTACATATTTTTTAAACAGTCGTGACTTTTTTACGCAGTCGGGTTATTTAATTTCCTTTTTTTTATTTTACACTTTTAGTTAGGATTATAAGACGGTAAATTCGTTTTCGGGATAGTTTTTAGGGTAAAACGGGAACCCTATTACTAAGACTCCGCCGTCTGTCTGTCTGTCTGTCTGTCTGCCCGTCTGTCACCAGGCTGTAACTCATGAACCGACATAGTTAGACACTTATTCACAAAAAAAATCACAAATGATGTATTTTTGTTGCCACTATAACAACAAATACTTACTAAAAACAGAATAAAATAATTATTTATGATTGATAACGGCAATAGTTAGACGCTTGAAATATTCACAGAATATTTAGTTACATAATCACTTTAAAAATAAATAATTAAATTAAAATAAAACAAATATTTTAGGGGGGCTCCCATACAACAAACGTGATTTGAGATAAAGGTACGGAACCCTTCGTGCGCGAGTCCGACTCGCTCTTGGCCGGTTTTTTTTTTATTATTTCTAATTCAAAATTACATTTAAACATATAATTTGTATACAATTTCGTAATCACCTTTTAAAACCCTTCATTTTGATCCCACGCGATAGGAATGGGAGTTATTTTTTTAGTTTTGCCGTCGTTTTGATTTCTAATAATAGAAAGTAGTGACATTCGCGCAATAAAGACGAATTTAACGACATATCATTCATCAAAATCGATTCAGCCGTTTAGTAGTTACGAGGGCGCATAGAGACGGACCTATAAACACACAGGTCAAACTCATAACCCTCCTTTTTTGGCTTCGCCGCAATCGGGTAAAAAAGAATACTGATGAAACCATAATGACAAGTGTTGATCAATTAACTTAGGTATATGTAATGAAAAATTACATAAGTAACAGGAAATACTTCGGCATTGAAGAAATACGGGCATGTATTATCTCCTAAACAAATTTTGTTGTAAGAACAGCTCGTAACATAAACATTTAACATTTTAAAAACGTCCAAATTGCTAGTGTTACATCTCCAATTCCAAAGTTAACTCGACTTAGGTAGCTAGTGCTATCGTAGCTCTGACCTACTTATTTTACCTGACTTCAACTAGGACACCTGATACTTACACTACTACTAGTACGTTTTCTCATCCTAGGCAAAGCTGGAACTATTTATAAATCTGTACATTCGTGATATGTCTTGCAAAGTTTGTAAAATAAGAAAAGAAAAATACGTTTACGTTTTCTTAAGATACCATTCTTAAAAAAACGTAAACGTATTTTTCTTATACAGGTATACCGGAAGATGATCTTATGGTAACGGATGTCGTGTATCCGGTAACAATGATGGATTCATTTTTCTTTATAATAATAAAAGTAAAAATCATGTTTTCTAAATGAAAATCGTCCTCTGTTCTGTGAGCATAACAGTTTTTTTATGCAATAGGAAAATCACTTTTTCTTTTTTAGCAAAAAACTATTTAATCATTTTTGCATGATACAATGTTTATGGTA
Organism: Tiliacea aurago; assembly: GCA_948098905.1. Classification (NCBI taxonomy): domain Eukaryota; kingdom Metazoa; phylum Arthropoda; class Insecta; order Lepidoptera; family Noctuidae; genus Tiliacea; species Tiliacea aurago. Next base: position 2,936,328 of record OX402579.1, on the reverse strand, counting down.
TTAAGCTGTACGCTGAATATTACAAAACAGTTTTGTTTAATTAAAAAAAAAAAAGAAAGATTTTAGGCGATGGATTGTTAATAAATGGATAAATCATAGCCGAATACCTGTGCCAGTCACGGCCTTCCTTTTTATGACTTCAAATGTGTGGTACAACCACTTCCTATCCAGCCGGTCGTCCTTACAAATCAACACACAACCAAAAATTACTAAGAACAGCTTAGTTTTATCACAACACTAGTGCAGTAAAAATATCCCCTTCCCAAGCGCAATCTTCATAATCTCAGATAAAGAAGCAAAAAGAGGAAATATTGTAAACGTTTCACGTGAAAATTTTAACTTAATTTTGAAATTGTTTCACTGTGTTTGTCCTGCGACGAACTGAGTTCGCTGTAATTAAATTTTTAAAAACACCCTTGCGTGTCTAACTGGACTAACGAAATGAATTATTTTAATGAAGGGTCTCCAAGTCGCCTTTATTTTTTAACAAAAAATATTCAAGGCTTTCCGGAGTGTAGATGTATGTGCTGTTCAGGCCAGAGTGGTCGTAATTTTTTTATTAATTGCTATCGCCAGTTACTTAGAATTAGGTAAAATGTAAGCAAAGCTTTAGATCATGATTTTTATTTGGGTTATAATTTTTGCAAATAGATGTTCTGAGAATTCGTGGGCTGGCTGGATGTGAAAAGTATAGAACTGGCTGGGGCCAAGAAACTGGGCATCCTAAATAGGATGAAGCGATACTTTACGCCTGGACAGCTTTTGACCATTTACAAAGCGCAGGTCGATCCTGCATGGAGTATTGTAGCCACCTTTGGGATGGCTCAGCAAAATACCAACTTGCCGCGCTTGACTCGGTGGAACGCAGAGCTAAGAGGCTTATTGGTGACGTAAAACTGGTGGATGCCAATCTTCACAGCTTGGCCCATCGCCGCAAGGTTGCCTGCTTGTCGGTCTTCTACAGATTGTACTTCGGTGAGTGTGCCCAAGAACTCCACGACCTCATTCCACCGGCCCCCTTCTATTATCGGACATCTAGACGCACTGCAGGAATTACCATCCCTTCCTTGTTGCTATTCCACCAATTCGCACTAAGCGTTTCCAAATGACTTTTCCAATGCGCACAGCAAAAGAGTGGAACTCACTACCTGCGTCTGTGTTTCCGAACGCATACAACCCTAATCTGTTCAAAGTTAGAGTAAACAGGCATCTTCTGGGTAAGCTCACTCCATCGTCAACTTTGTCTCTGTCACCTCTGCCCTAGACTAAGGTCAAGAGCAAACCGATCCTAAATAATAAAAAAAGCATATCTGATTGACTGACTGATTTTATTATCAGAACTAGCTTCTGCCCGCATTTTCGTCTGTATATAATTTCTAGTTTTAACATAAAATATATCCTATGACACTCGGCAATACTGTAGTTTCCCATTAGCGAATTAGAATTTTTGTAATCGCACAGTATTGCTGCCCCATTTCAAAATCTAATTTGGGACACTTTTTTTCGTCAATCGTTTTATTGCATAAACCTGCTAACCTGGCCCAGGTTCGCAGGATTATGCTGGGGATAATGGGGCAGCCGAGTAATTCCGAAGATAGTACTATAATAATAAGATAAGTATACATATAATAAGAATGTATGGTAAATTTAATATATACCAATGACACTTAGGTTATAACATCTCACCTTTACCAAAAGATAACTCTTTTTAAGGCGTATTGATAGTCATTTTACTCGAGCAGCTTGTGGATAAATTACACTCATAGGGCTGCTAATGCTCTGCGGGTCCAATATACCAACATTTTCAGGATGCTGATGCGGCTGCCTCGCTATTGTAGTGCGTCTGGTATGTTTGTAGAGGCACGAACGGACTACTTCCATGCGATTGTACGCAAAAGGGTAGCTTCCTTGTCACAGCGTATGCGAGGCAGTAGCAACGGCATCCTGCAGATGATAGTATCTCGTGTAGATTTTCCTATCCAAAACAAATGGATGCGCATTGTTTTGGGCGCTCACTGACATATTGTTTATATAAGTAAGTTAAGTTTTAATGTAATTTTCTGTATTGTGTAAATTGATTTTAATTTAATTTTGTGTGAAATGTAATGTTTTGTATGGATTATATTATCTGAAATAAATGAATTAATAATAATTTACCAAAACAATATATTTCTAGCAAATAAACATTTGATTTGATTTGATCAATATCTCTCATCTAAAATAAAAACTCATTTAAATTATAATAACATTTATTTGTTAGAACATTTATAACTTTATTTTAGAACGCTCTTATCTGCTTCCAGCTTTTAGGTAGAATATTACATTTTGTTTTATAATTATGTCGCATTTCATTCCCAATAAGTAAGTCAAGTTAATTGTTACCTAGCTTCTCCCGCGACTTCGTTCGAATAGAATTCGTAAGACACCACAAAATACTAAAATAACAGCCACGTTTATTTTTAATCTCTGTGTACTATGTTTGTAGTTTTGATTCTAAGCAGCCAAAATATACAGAGTCAGAACTAGTGACGCAGGAGCAATCAACCTATAGATGCCCGTGTGAAAAGCAGCTCGCCCTGAGTTTGACACCCCAGCCTTCAGTAGCAATTTCCTATTGCTCGCAAAGTTTTTCGTTTTTAGTGAAGTGATGAACACCTGCGTTACTGCATGTAATAATAATAATAAAGCCTCTTTATTTCTTAATTTAATAAAATAGAAAGTATAAATAAAAAGCAAATAATAAATAAAATAAGTTAATTAGTTAAGGACTCCTCCCTTTTTTGCCACTCCTTTCTGTCCTGTGCTACTGCAGGCCAATTCTGGCCCGCCACGTTTTCGATCTCGTCGACCCATATTACTGCATAAACTTACTGCCTAATGGCACAACACTGACACACTGACTGATGCATTCTTAAAGATTATTCCTGACGAACGGCTATCACTCGAATAATATTAGTAGATTGTAAACATGGAATTTCTCATTAACTCACCAAAACATAAAAAAATTAATGAATGAAATGCACCGACCCCAGCGTGGTTAAACCAGGCTCGATTACTCGAATGAACCCAAAGATTCACACTAACCCCTAGTGCCTCATGTTCATGGGACTAATAGAGACCATTGCATATCAAAGAGTAGATCGGGGGGCGCGATAATGGTAGGGAAGACGTGCTCTTGGGATATGGAAGGATTATTAGAGCCGTACCGGATTTGCATCACCCGCCTGCCAAGAGTGGCGATTATGGGATCCCCCCCCCCCTACTGGGGGAGGTACGATTTTCAGTGGACGTCTCTCGGCTAAAATGATGACGATGATGATGGATATGCATCAAATCAAAAAAATCATATCGAATCATTTATTGGTTTGCATCTTTGAGCAAGCATTGCAATAGTGGAGAGATGGGTTATATTTATCTATGGGTAGGCATTTTTTAATGACGTCACCGCCAGGTTGCGTTCTGGTCCAGCTTCGCTGAATCTTGAATTGTGAATCTTTTGGCAGGGTTAAACTGCTTTTTCGACGCTTTTCTATGTCACTGCTATGCTGTGTTACACGTTGCTGTTGGCAATGTCTTCATCGGAGGTCTCGTTACTATCCGTTTCTGGTTTTTTGGTGTAGTTGTAAATCGCAGTTAATATTATACAATGACGGCCCACTTGTGTCCCCCAAACCCAAAGTAAAAATCTAAAAGGAATGATGGATTGGGTTACAGGTACCTCTTGGGAGGAGCCACGCCGTGCCCTCATCTCAGGAGTAGGCAGTGACCTATCGCTGCCGGCCGTGGTCGAGTCGATGGCCGGCAGCGAGGAGTCCTGGGACGCGGTGGTGTCCTTCTGCGAAACAGTCGTGTCGCAGAAGGAGGCTGCGGAAAGGGAGCGGGAGATCTCGTCCGCTCACCCGGCCCGCAGCAGGCGCACCGGGCGTCGGCGGAGGGCCGATAACGCCCTCTTCCAGCCCCCATAAATGGGTCCAGGGACGGCGGACTTGGGGACGTCCGCCGCCCCCTATCACATTGGACCCGAGGTGGCGGCGCGTAGTGTTCCACGCGCGCCCCTAGCAGACGTCGCGGGGGGGGGGTCAGACACCTCACCCCCCCCCAGACTTGAGGTGGCCCGCAGAGGCGGGCCGGCACTAGCCGGGGATTGCGGAAGGAATAACAGATCCCAAGATCCCCGGTGCAAGTGTGGGAGGGGAACACTGGGGTGGTTTTTAGTCAGTAAGAGTCTGACAGACCCCTCCGCCCGCCCCAGGGCGGAGGACATCCATGAGGATTTTCCACCCCGTGAACAAAAAAAAAAAAAAAAAAAGGGTTACAGGTACCTGAGCCCATTACTTGAATCCCAAAATGTCTAAAAATAGAATGTGCACTCACAAAAAAAAGACAAACAATTTTGGAACACTAGCATAGCACTGCACATAATATTATTATACCTAATTGATACACACGTGTTATAGTTTAAGCGTTACACTTCATCAGATCCCTAAAAGATTTGGAAAGATCTCACCAGATTAGCTTGGACGGGAGTCAGGATCATTCGCAGGCGCAAGTAGCCCTTCGTATACACTGGATGGCACATAAGCCTAGTCCACGCCACCTTTACACAGCTCTAACGAATTTTATTTGGCGACATAAACACAACAAAATTATCACAATGATTTCGATGCCTGACACGAGACGCAAACTCGCAACATTATTATGTGTGTAGTAGACGCACAGTAAAAAAAAATCTCATTAACTAACCTAACCATACATATTTATTTTTATTTGAACCATAGATGACAAAAGAGGCTTAAACTTTACGTTTTTCTGTGTACGTTCTACGAACTATCATACGATATTATAACAAGATAAAAAAAGGAATCAGAAAAAAATAACAATAGTTGGGAATCGAACAATCAACTTACCACAGATTCGCAAAGCAGTCGTAGAAACGCTAATCTATTTGCTTTGTTCAAAATTAATTAAAATATCCTTTCCTAAAATTAACACGACAAAGGAAATGTCCAGAGAGTCAATGAACGATTGCCTAGTTACTCAAAAATGAATGCTCAGTAAAGATTGTTATATTATTATAACCGCTATATTTTCTAGTTTATCAATGAATACGCTTTAGGAGTCAGGAACTTACGAAAACTGATCAAAATATGGTTTATACTCCTAGGATATTAGTATGCCTGAAATACGCCAAGATTAAGTACTAAATAAAATGTTTGTTTACCACAAACAAATGTTTTAGTACTTAATCTTGGCGTATTTTACACGTAAATAAGTTAATTATATTCCTTTGATCTAAAATAAACGATTTATAGCTGTTGTTCACACACTTCAGGCAATTACGGAATAAAATGGAACGTCAAAAACATCGGAAGCTATTGTTAGATATTGTTTTTTTTTTAGAATATTAAAAAGGATTAATAAATCTAAAGTAATTTACATCAATTTTTTTAATTTAGACTCTCAAAACTCGCAATTTTTAATAATACCCGTGACTAGAGGGCATGAAACTGGACATGTTCAAGGAGTGCTTTAGACTATCGAACTGAATAACTTCTACTATGGGACCAACTTTGAAATCGCGAAAAATAATCAGCTGTTCCATACTATAGTGTATTTCCTACTGTTCTAAACTGTATGGAACAGCTGTTTTTATTTTTTTGCGACAAAGTTTGTCGGGTTAATTATTAAACACCTTTTAAAATGTCATGATTGAAGGTATAGCGTGGTGATAAACATTCAAAAGGTAAAATTTGTAACTATCTGCTATATTCGTTCCCTATTTATCCCAGTAAAGTAACGGAATAATTCGGCTGTTGTCAGTCAATGGTATATTTTGTTGTTCATTTAAATAATAGCAGGAAGGTCATTAAAAAGTCATTTCTAATTTGTATTGCCCAATTTAAATGTAAAAAATATTAAAAATATATTTGCAAATAAATACCAATTTATCCTAACTTCCTAAATCACATCACATCACACTATCACACTAATATTATAAAGGCGAAAGTTTGTGAGTGTGTGTATGTGTTTGTTACTTCTTCACGCTTAAACGGCTGGACCTATTTTCATAAAATTCTATATGGAAGTAGCTGACACTCTGGATAAGGACATAAGCTACTTTTTATTCTGATATTCCAACGGGATCGAGACTTACGCGGGTGAAACCGCGGGGCGCAGCTAGTAATATTATAAATGCGAAAGTAAGTTTGTTTGTTACCTTTTCACGCCTAAATCACTGAACCGATCATCCTGAAATTTTTCACATAAGTTGTCAGGTGTACAGAGACGGACATAACTACCTTTCATCTCGAAAAAAAGTACTGTTCCCTAGAGAAACAACAATAACGTTCTTATTATAATAGATGGTGCCACATGTCTTTCGAATCATTATTGAATTATATTATGGGACAAGCAGAGTACAACCCAAAATGATTGTCTAATTCTAAATTAACGCGGGCGAAGCCGCCAGCAAAAGCTAGTACATTATATTTTAAGCACAACTTACTTGGAACAGCATAATAATAAATAGAAAAAATATCAACGGTTGAGAACCAAACTTACAACCACAGGTTTGCGAAGCAGTTCTCGAACCGCTAAAATCATTCAATTGTTTAAAGTTGACTGAAATAGCCGTTCTTATGTATGTCATGATTGACTGCTTAGCTCCATAAAGGTAAAGCGTGATGATAAATACCATTTAAAAATTTAAATCTGTAACTATCTGCAGTTCTTTAGATTACATGGAATAACTAATGGCGCAAAGTAACGTACCTATTTAAAATAATTTTAAAATAGAAAACCCATTTTATACATATTAATTACTTTTTAATCAATATTATTTACTTTTTATTTTAAAATAATTTTATAGGTATTTACTTACTTTTCTGTATTTCCGATTCAAAAACCTTTCAAATTTACGTTACATTTACGTCGCGCGGTAGTGCTGTCTGTTTCTTACTTCAGTATTGTGCTTTCCATTTCCGTAAATTATTCTTTATGTAAATGAAAAGCACGCAACACGCGGTCAAGAAATATATATTATTTTAGTAATAAAGAAAATTGTTTACTTAAAACTAAAAACTTATTTAATATTTTTTTGCTAATTTTACAAACAGCCAAAGCGACGGAAGTGCGGTGTCTCCTAACACAGGCATCATCATGCTTAAAAGGAGGCTCTAATCACTACTAAAACAATCTATTGGTACAGAAATAAACATTTTGTTTTTTTTTGTATTTGTATTTTGTATTGTCTCTCAATTTTGTCTCTTTAATTCAATAACCTACACCAATATCGCAATGTCCTTCAATAAAGAGACACACATACATAAAATGCACAACAATGGGGGTAAAATAATAAACAAAATACTGTGTAACTAAAACACGGGCTTTGCTCAATTCTATCTTATATTCCCAGGTTTAAACAAACACCTTTATGAAACCAAATACATCTCAGTCAAACTCTATAGTCCTTCAAAAAGGTTTTTAAGTAAGTTTCGGCGGAATATACGTATTTGTTAGGATTGATGGATATTATAATATGAATGGACATAAGAGGCCTAAACTTTTATAGGTTTTTAAAATCAGATTTTCGTTATTCAAGCCCTATTTATTTCATAAAGCGATAACTTTTATTTGAATTTAAGTTTTTATTTACGAAGGTGGATGATAATTTACAAAAATTCGGAATCATTTTGTTCGTTTATGAAAAATATTTATGGCGTTTAAATTGGTAAGTTCGAAATTACACACATGTACATTTTGTTCAAAAATACAGGCCACTAGTTAAAATGATATGCAAGTTTTAAAAGTAAGATACCGTAGTTACAAGAAAAAAAAGAATAATGCAATACACAAAGTAAAATATTTTAGTCCGTCGAAAATAAATCTGTGAATTTTAGTTTTGCAGTATCAAAACACACGTTTAACCAAGTTTAAACCAAAGTTGTGACTTAACGAGTTATGCCAAAAACGTAGCATTAGGTACACGTTAACATTTTAGCAACACAAAAAATAGAAACACTTGTTGTTCCAATTTCATAATAATTAGTTCCCTCAAATAACTAATCCAGTCCCAATTTCCATCATATCAACTCGCTATCTACAACTACTAAAAGTTTTCTAGTACTCCAGACGATAAAAAAACTGGTTTATTAGGACGTTTCAGGGTCAAGGTCAGATTCTTATCGGTCGAGCCACTGGTGAACACGCACTCTGAATTTCCTACATTTACGTTGTGAAGCTAAGGGAAATGTTAGTACATAACCTTCTTATGTAAGGGTGATTCTCGTAAATTCTTATCACAATGCGTGGCGCTTTTGAATGTTGCTTTTAAAATTATATGCAGAATTTAGATTCTAATTTGCAGATTAGGATAATGGTGCTCGTATCTACTGTTGTATTATTATCATACCAAGAATATCGCTATCTCTATTTGCAAATGAAAGGAAAGAGACTGAAGTACTCTCTCTGTACTTAATACTACTTATGTGAAACTAAATTTGTCAAACTAATGTCAAAAAAACAATGTCAAGAAACTCACTATACAATGTGAGAGTAAAAAAAAAAGTTAAAATTCGTCCGCATCGCTGCCAGTGTGGAGAAGCTGTCGACTGCCTTGGACACCATGGCCTTTCTTGCAGTAAGAGCGCAGGCCGGATAGCACGGCGCGCCAGCATTAATGACATCATCCGTCGTGCTATTGTCACCGTCGGGGTGCCAGCTGTTTTAGAACCCAATGGCTTGGCACGCGACGATGGGAAGAGACCAGACGGAATGACCATAATGCCTTGAAAGTTAGGTCAGCCTTTGGTGTGGGATGCAACATATGTCGACACCCTAGCGCGATCCCATCTTCCTAGCACGGCAAGCTGTGCTGGGGTGGCTGCTGCAGGTGCAGAAAACCTCAAACGGCGTAAGTATTCCAATCTTATTGGGAGTTATATGTTCGAGCCGTTTGGGGTTGAAACACTAGGGCCATGGGGTCCGAACGCCCATTTGGTTTTTCAAGATATCGCCAAGCGGTTGGTCGACTCTTCACATGACCAGAGGGCTGGTCTATTTTTCGGCCAAAGAATTAGCATCGCCATACAACGTGGCAATGCTGCCAGCCTTTTGGGCACTTTTCCTGTGACAGCGATGCGGACGAATTTTTTGATGCCCCATGATTCTGTCCCCCTCCTTTTTTTTATATACATGTACATAATTATTATTTTAAGTCTGTTAGCGTATATATTATAAAAATATTATTTTAATAATTAATAAAATTATATTAAATTATTATTCTAAACAATTGGATATTTTTGTCAGTTTCGTTTTTTATTCTTAATAGAAACAAACAACTGATAATATGTTTTAACTGGTCACAATACCTAAGTCCATGAAAAGACTGAAAACAATTGTTATTAAAACAACAATGTCACGGCAAACTTCTATGAAAATAAAGAAACCAATTTTAAGTATTAAAAAAATAATAGTTTTATTTTTTATTGCGAGTAGCATGATATTTTATTATATTTGAAAAGTAGTCTCTAAATTCTCTAAAGCGTTTCTAATATTTTTTAGAATATGGTGCTCAAAACTTTAAGCATCAATTTATTATTTATTTGCAAAAGACAAAAAGTAGGAGTAACCATTACTTACAACTTTTAATACTGTAAATAAAAAATAACGTGAGTAGACGATTATCTCGTCCAATAGGGCCGGGGCACTCGTTTAAAAAAAATTAAGGGTAACAATATTGGAAAAGGGTGGGTCCCGGCAAGGGTCGGTCTCGACGGAAAATGTTAATGGGCATTCGACCATTGCGCCCGGTGTAAAAACAACGGGATATCGTTTTTGCCCTCCTAATCTCCCGGTTAATAAAAAGAGAAAACAAAGTAATCCATTATCATTATTTACAGTTGCTTTAGGTGGGGATAAGCGGTGACAGATCGATCGTTCTGTCTTGCAGTCCATAATGTGGGTGATTTAGGATTAATGTACGCTCCTACACTCGAGTGAGTCCTGAGCGATGACTGAGGAGCGATATTTCTCTGTCAGTATTAAAGAAAATACAGATGTAGCGGTAATGAAGAAAATTGTCCGTTATGGATGTTTTTATGACTCAATAATATGATGGTTTCGTAACTGAATTGAGTTGGGAGTGATGGAAATTGCGATACAATTTTTCGGAATTATATTGGTGGATTACGGCTCACTCCCTCTCGAAGAGAGGAGGCCTGTGTCCCAGCAGTGGGAACATTATAGACTGATTATGATTATTATGATGACGATGATGATGATTTCAGCCGAAAGACGTCCACTGCGGGGCATAGGCATCCCCCAAAGGGGAAGTTTGCCGTAATCGCCACGCTTGGCCGGCGGGTTGGCGATCGCAGTATGATGTTAAAATGCATAGAGAAAGCTGCTGCCCATTCTCTAGTAAGTCCCTTAGTCGCCTTTTACGTTAATCAGAAACTTACATTCAGGCACAATACAATCAACAAATTAAATTATCTAAAAATAAATCTAAAACTACGTGGCAAATTATTAATCGCGCAAAGCATAATTTACCCAAACAAAATATTTATAAAATTAAGGCTAGAAACCGTATTCTATCTAATCCCATGAGCATCGCTGAAGCGTTTAATAACTACTTTGTCGATAAAATACAGCCGAAACAGAATGATACAGGGGAACCCAAACGCTGTAAAACAAACACGAGCACTAAATCAATGTTTTCTTTAGAAATATATAAAATAATAATGGCATTGAATAATACAAGTAGCGTAGGATACGATGGTATTAGTACAAAAATACTGAAACACGTATCAATGGAAAGATGTGGTCACCTAAGTCATATAATTAACCTTAGAGAATAGAGAATTAATGGAATATTACCGGCCAATCGCACTCATACCTGTGATTTCCAAAATATTTGAGAAATACATTCGAACTGTACAACTTCATTGAAAAAAATAACGTACTAAACCCTAAGTCATCAATTCAGATAATTTTAGTAAACAAAGAAATGTCACTGTCAAAAAGACAGGACAGTGCTGCAAAACAATTTATCATAAAAAAATTATATCTTTTAATTACAGTTAATTAACTATTTAGATGAGCTATGCAAACAAAATACCGTAGCCGAACAGTGTTTGTTCTGTGTCGGAGTCGCGGCTTATTATTATTATAATCAGCCCTTTTAAGTCCACTGCCAGGCGTGGCCTACGCCTAGCAGTGGACTTAGGGCTCCCAAAATCGCCGTTTTCATCCTACATGTGGCAAATGTCTTGCCTGGAGAAAAGAAAACGAACGTATTGAAAAGACGCGAGTTTGCAAATTATGTCAAATGAAATTTGAGAATGTTGGGAACTCCTGTAGTGTTACCAGTATCATAATATTTTTTATACCACAAAATTTTCTTTTTTTAATAACTTTGTTTAAAACCGAAAACTTATAAAAATTAACACGGTATGATAATTGTTTAATTATTATTTCTAAAATCAGTACATAAAAGCCAATATAGCCTTGTTTTCCGCCATTTTATGTGAATTGCCATTATGACGATATTTTTTTGATCTGTTATCACCTTTGTTTACATAAATTATCTGAATTGATGACTTAGGGTATATGTGACGAACAGAAAGGGTTTAGACAACATAGGACTATAAATATGGCTCTATATGACTTTATACATAATGTGATACAGAATGTCGACAAACGAATACCTGTATGTGGCATATTTTGTGACATGACCCAGGCCTTTGACTACGCCGATTATGCTATTCTCTTTAGAAAACCCGAAGCTTACGGTATTAGAGGCAATCTACTTAGTCTTCTTGAGTCTTACCTGAAAGACCGAAAACAAATAACTGAAATTTGTCAAATTAATCCAGTTAGCAAGCGCGATGAGATATATCGATCCTCAGAGCGTGAAGTTATCTTTGGCGTACCGCAGGGGAGCGTATTGGGTCCTTTTATATTCATACTGTACATAAACGATTTACCTGAATGCAATGAACAACCAATAACGCTGTTTTCGGATGATAGTACTCTGACAATACCTTGTTAAAGTGTGGAGACATATAAAAGGGACATTAATAATTGTTTGGGAAATGTTGTAAATTGGTTAGAGGCAAATAATTTAAAAATTTGACAAAAATGAAAGTTGTACATTTTAGTCAGCGGATTCCCAGCATTAGCCCTAATATACACTAGAACAATGAAGATGTACAAGAAGTAAATAATTCAAAATTTCTAGGACTCTTAATAGATAAAAACCTAAATTGGAAAGCACATACTGATACTTTATGTAATAGGATTAGTAAGTCCGCATACAGAGCGTATGCGGACTTACTAATCCTCTTACATAAAGCATTGCATTCACTTTCCCCAATAATATAGATGGATGCACTTCTTACTGCTTATATAATGGCATAGTAGAATCCCACTTACGTTATGGTATAATATTCTGGGGAAACTCAACCGAAAGAGAAACAGTTTTTAAAGCCCAGAAAAGATGTTTACGGGCGATGTTTAAGCTTAATGCAAAAATAAAGCATGATTTATTTGTCTCTCATTCTTACTTTCTTAACCTCTCCAATATTTTAAACACTTATCAGATTCACTTTACATAATCGGTTGTCTCGTACCACTACGCAAAAAAACTGTGATGTCCTAGTCTAAACATACTACATAGGGTGTGTTATCACGATATTTTCACCTAGTTTACACTATACAAGTCGTGAAGACATCTGTTTGTATTTGAAGTGCTCGTTATATCGGTAGAAATAGGAACTCCAGTGATACACTATGTCGCATTTTGTCGTACAAGTCTTGGTAAAAAATAGAGGAGGATATTTTTGGTCGTGGATTTTTATTTTATGCAGTATTGTTACTATATTTGCAATAATTTGTTTATTTCTAGCCTGTATCGTAGGCAAAGGCCCGCCTCTGCCTTCGCTTTGGTAACCAATGTGTGGCCATTCATCGACCAACAACATAACCCAAAGCTGATGCTATAAAAAAATCTATGTAAACCATAATGTAGGCAGGTACTTCAATCGACCTGACAATCAAATAGAAGACTTTGAACTCATTTTTAGGGTTCCATAGTAAACAAGGAACCCTTATAGTTTCGCCATGTCCGTCTGTCTGTCCATCCGTCCGTCTGTCCCCGGCTTAGCTCAGAGACGCTAAGTCCTAGAAAGCTTTAATTTGGCATGGGTGTACATATTAATCACGCCGAGAAAGTCGTAAAATGAAACCATGAAAAACATTTTTTTTTAGTCTACCTCCCTTGCACGTAAAACGGGGATGATATTTTTTTTTCTGTATAAAACATGGTGTGGGGTATTATTGGATAGGCCGTTCAAAAATATTTTGGTTCTGGTTTTAGGTATTTAGGTTCTGTGAAAAACATTTTTCAATTCTGAGATCCGTTTGCGTAATATTAAGCTTTAAAGTGCTATTTTTTGTTAGAGTCAAGTGTCCCGCCCCCCCCCCCCCCCCCCCTGCCAGCTAAATGGTTTGGATATGTGAAAAAATGCATGGCATTAGTATATATAACGAAATTAAAAAGAAAACTAACAGCTAAGTAGGGTTTACAAGTTAACGAGTAATCGTCGACCAACTTAAATTTGCAGTTGAAGAATTGACCGTAACGTATATAGATGTATGGGAGAGGATGTTTTACAACTACCATGTTAAGTTTGTTCTTGGCATAAATTCATCCCAACTACGGAATCCTTTATTGTGCGTGGTCCGACACGCAATTGGCCGGTTTTTTTTTATTACACCAGAAAAATAGCGGCTATTATAATATCGCGAAATATCGATAAACACGCGTCCAAAGTCCTTTCAATCAATCAACTGGAAGCACACACGCTCGCAAAGAGTTGGTCCTATCGGCCATCAGGCTATCGGTCTATCGAGTGATTAATAGCTGCCACACCCTCAGGTACGACTGCTACAGTCGCTAATTAATTATTGGTTAATACTATCGGTTTAAGTAACACCACGGACTAGATATTTTGGTCTTTTGGGAATATTAATTTGGGTTACGGTCTACACTTTAAAAGAGGCTTGGAGGAACGGAGATAGCTGGTGTTTTTGTGTCTATTCATTATACAGGGTCAAATTAAATTAGCTAGCCAAACTCCGCAGACATGATGGGTATCGATATCTTAACATATTCACCAAAAAGGAAATTAATTTGACGATTTTTTTTGGGTCTGTAACCGCAGTTAGTGTAGTCACTTGAAAAATTGTTTTTTTTGTATACTTCACTGACGTGATGGGTACCGATATATCAACATGATGAAAACAAAAGAAAACAGATTCTCAACTCATACTTCAAGTAACAACAATAAGAGCGGTACGTTGACCCTAATTTTTTTTTATCAAACCTTTTATTTTATTTTGTCCTTTTTAGATATCGATACCCATCACGTCTGCGGAGTTTCGTTAGCTAATTTAATTTGACCCTGTATAGTTTTGTAATAAGCTAAGTATTTTATTTAATAACTTTTACGCACCTAAGGTTTTTTTTTTTAAAAAAACTACACAGCAGTCAATGAAGTTCGCAATATTGATTACGACGACAACATATTTTTTTTGACATTATGCCCGAAAGCAAGCCGTTGAAGATAAAAGCTACCTACGAAATATGCTCCATTTTTTATGCTAATACGCATATGTACACAATTTTATTTACCAAACACTCAATTCAATTTAAATTTTTTAGAGTCAGCATCAGCTTTGGGTTATCATTGTGGTCGATAAAAGTCTACAAATTCGTTTCCTTTCACATAAAGCTTATCAGACTGTCGCCAGTCTGCACGATGATGTTAAAAGATAAACCTGTAGTATTAGTGGTCCAGAATTTGGACGAATAAATGCTATCAGTGGATTTAACACAAAATAAATCTTTACTAGTATTTCTATTTTTCACTTCGATCATCACTCTTCACAAGTATCATCACTGAATTTACTACTGATAAACAGAGGTATGACGATTCCGACTTGCGAATTAAACACTTATGATTTTATTTATTGATTAATAGTGTGAATGTGTTTATTTATCTAAATTTGTAAGAACCTGTAATTTATAATTGTAATATCAAACTGACATATTTTTAATTGAATTATTTTTTAATGTAATTTAATAGCATGCCACCTTAATTGTAATTGCTTGTTTATGTTAATTTTGTACGCCATAATTATATTGACAAAACATAGTGCACATATTTTTGACAATATACTATCTGTAACCATACCTATGTTTAACAAAATAAATGATTGATTGATTGATTATTTATTTATTTATTTAACACTTAAAGCACACAAAATGTACAGAGGCGAACTTAATGCCATAGGCATTTTCCACCAGTCAACCTTTGGGTGATACAAAGACAAGCAGTGGTAGGTGCAATAACGAAAATTGTGGAATAAATATTTGTTTAAATTTATGGATATACATACATAATTATATTATACCTATTAAAAACTCTAAATATAATATGTATACCTAATTATAAATAAATATAAGACCTTATAAATTACCTAATTATTATTAATTCATTCAATGACAGACATGAATGACTCCAGGAAGTAATACATAATACGACGGTGCAGTGCAGCCAGTGGCACCGCGCCGTCTAGTTTTGTTACGAAGTTACTAGGAACCACCGAAGAGGTCGGATAAATGTGACACTGGCTGGTGGCAGTCACACCGAGCGTCGCATCGATGGTTGCATGGCCGCTGTCTTCTGATGTCAGAAGATGATAATATCAAGGGATCTGCTGTAGTACCACGTCAAAATCAAATGTAATAAAATTTTTTTTTTTTCACATAAGCCTACATGGGCATTTATGAAACGTCAGAAGCTAGGTGCACGGTTCCAATTGGTCGTTTCCTATGAAGAAGAACCGGCAAGAAACTCCACGGTTTCTCTTTTAAATAAAATTGGCTTTAAAAATGTTAATAAGTATGAGAGGACAGCGTAGGCCCGTCAAAAGTACTAGGTACCTACTTAACAAAATAGAAAATGGTCTATAGATCTCTCTATTAAGCCTACAACGTCCTCACATTAACAAACGTCCACGACGAATTCTGACACAATCCTGATGATATTCAATCTGCTGAACCACTAATAACTTCTGGTAAAGGCTATCCTGCGCCACTTCATATAATTTAATTAAAAAATGAGTTTCTTTCATTTCAGAATGTAGGTACTATTTTCATAAAGTTAATCATTGTCAATTTCCCCATTTTAGGCATACAACCATTTCGTTTAATAACCCTGAAATTCAGTACACATTAATTATTTTGCTTCTTTTCACCGAAACATGTTAAGAATACTCTATATTAAAACCCGGCAAAACATTTTCCGATCCGAAATTTCCTACAACATTATTAAAATTCACATAAAAGTACCTATACAAAGTTGGCCCTCATTGTTATAACTAAATACTTGGAACTTTCCTCTTAAGACTTGAATTTCCCAACAATAAACTTAGTTCAAAATGATTAAATATTAAGTTACGTGAATTTTCTATAACTTTACTACATTAAAGACTTGATTGTGAACTTACATAAGTACTTCATTATGCCTGTTGCTCGAAATCTCTTTTGATAATACCAAAAACTGTACAAAGTACAAAGAAGATTGTAGACGTGACTTACGATCATTATACTCACATGATACGTGTACAGGGAATTGATAAGGTAACCTTTTGTTTCGTAATAAGTAAATTTTCTTCCGAAGTTTGTTTAATTTAGTACCAACATAAATGTACAGCCAACAAAAGATTTTGATATACAGACAATAAATGACTACCTTTGCAATACGCAGGCTATATTTATGCTTAAAACTTGCTTCTGCAAATCGGATGCTGTTTATGTAGGTACTGTCAAAGAATGAAGATGTTACGCACTTTAAGACGCAAATATATGCCAGTGACCTTGAGTGGTTAGCTTGCGTGTCCTGTACTGAGCTCACGTAACGCGTCGTACGTTCAACCAGTATTAGGACTCGCCCATCAAGGAACGCTGTCCCCAATTTGACGCATTATTAATTTATTACACACGAAAAAAAGGTATTTTAATAAAATTCGTATACTAAAAGATCAATCATTAAATTATCTTTAAATTGGTGAAGGTTTCAGAAAAATACGCTTGGTAGATTTTGCGCCATTCTCAGATTTTTATCCGCGTTAGACATAAATTTACAAATTAATTTCACTATGTATTATAACCATTATCTAAAATATTCGTATATTAAGTTATTGAAAGGATGCTCTAATTTCACATATATTTTTCTTAATCATTAACACTTCTCGTTTAGAAGTGATCGTCAGTATAAAATCATTAAAAATCGGTTATCGTCGCCATAAGTTTAATTTCTACTTGCAGTTTATTTAATTGCCAACATTTTGAATGAAAATGATAGTTCGATAAGGGACCATGCACCTGCAGGCTTAGCACGAGCTCCGTTTCGTCGACGAAAGAGGACATAAAAATGACGATCCGTTTAGACAGTATGACGGCAGCTAAGTAGAAAGAGTCATCTGCACTTTTTACGAAATTTACTCTTTTACATACTTCGACTCAGAATTATTTATTTTGTCATAGGATTTTTTTTCTGTTTCGTTCTCAATTTTCACTGATATAAGTCACGTATATAAAGACGACTAAAACAATTTTTCACAAAGTGTCGATGCACCATAATTTTGGAAAAAAAAAATACAGTAATATTGACCTTAAGTAAATGATGTAAAATAGCAGAAGACACCTTTGTTCTTCTATTATTTATAAAAGAACAGAGAGATTAGCTATTGGTTGTTTAAAAAGAAAAACCGGAAATATTGACCTTAACTAAATGATGTAAAATAGGAGAAGGTTTAGATTATAGTTTTGCGTTCAAAACGCTATCCTGTGACATCATGATTTTGTGGATAACCGTATACACTGTGTGGCCGTCGATAGAAAGTATTCTACTCTCTTTATCATGGCGATTACAAAATCAAATTGGCTTCACTACCGTAAAACGGGGTGAATAGAAATGCAGGGTGAATCGAGACTAAATTTAAAATGGATTTTAACCTTGAAATAATATAGTTTATTGCCAACAAGGACACTTATTCGTTCATTATAGTACACGTAACACATTATAGTCCTTTTCCGCCTTATTACAAAACAAGATTTATATTTTGACATGGCTTAAACCATGGAGCCAGTTTTTGTAATAAGAACGTAACTGTGATTAAAATACCGTTCTTTATACAAAACTGAAAACTTAGTTCGGTACTAAGTTGTCAGTTTTGTGTTTAGGAACTTTACCATAGTCAGAATAAAGTTCGAAATTCAATAATGGCTCCACGTTTTAAAGCTGGGTTTGAAGATAAACTTTGTATTGTAATAAGGGGGTTTTGGTTTAAAGTTTTACCCGGTACCTTAGAAAACTGTCAGTTAAATTGTCAGTATGAACCGACCGCCATCTAAATTTTTAAATAAAATTAGTGACAATGTCATAAATGTTTACCAACAACGACCGCCTATCAATACCATTCAGACGCCGAAAGATCCTTGTAGCACTTTAAGTCTTCTACATTTCAATCGTGTGGCTCTTTATGATCCAGATAGCTGAACTTCATAATACTTTATATTAAAGTTCCACGACGTGGATGTTGTCAAGCGTTGGCAGGAGCAAACGTTCCCTTACCCAAGGGATTTCAATCTGAATCGAGTTCAGAGCAGTTGGCTTCCGACGTCTGCAGAGTCCATCAAAGGACCTAAATTGCTGGCTTTTATAAACTAAATATGTTGGAATGGAATCGCAATTGAATTTTGTGAGTTGAATTTCCTATGATATTTAAAAATACGTAGTGATCCTGTAACATCACTTACAACAGTAAGGCTTATGACAAGAATTATGGCATTAAAAGACTCTCTACAAGTGGTGATAGTTAAATATTACTCCGGCACACTTTAGCTGGGCATTCAGCCCTGCTATGTCCTTGTCTTTCCTTTATTACCTATATTTGTCTTACCTGTAATTAATCTCTAAACCTGACTTGATTTCCGTACGTCGTTTTAGCGTCATAATGCGGCCATAATTGCCACGCTTGGCAGGCGGGTTGGCGATCGCAGTATGGTATTAAAATGCATAGAGAACACTGCTGCCCATTCTATAGTAAGTCCCTTAGTCGCCTTTTACGACACCCACGGGAACAAGTAGGGGAGTGCTATTCTTTACGTCCGGTACCACACAGACGTTTCGTTTACGTTTTCAGGTGACCACTGTAAATCAGTCCAGTGCTGTGGGTCCCCCATAGCACCACATCATGCTGAGTGGAAACTTTCTTGTCACAGTCACGGCGTGCAGCTGCCGACACCTATGATTTTTTTATGTTGTTTATTTGAATTATCGTCTTTTTATAGGCACCTGTTCTATGAAAGATAAATCTAATTTTTTTTCTTGCTAGCAGGCTAATATTAATTTTTACCTCGAGCATTAGCTATTCTTATATTCGTTAGTGCATTGAAGGAAAATAATATTAGCACAAAGTTATCGGCTAAGTCAAACACCTCACCTAGACTTGAGGTGGTCGGCACTAGCCGGGGATTGCGAAAGTATGATCAGATCCCAAGATGCAAGTGTGGGGATGGGACACTGGGGTGGTTTTTAGCCAGTAATAGTCTGATAGACCCCTCCGACGGCCCCAGGGCGGAGGACATCCATTTGTATTTTCCGCCCGAGCTCCAGATTGGGGTCTTTTGTTGGTAAATTCAGTTGCCAAAATCAAAACAATAAAATTCGAATGTTAGGTTAGAATATAAAAAAAATCATATCTCAAAAAGGGGGGGGGGGGAGGGCTCTGCAACTTATCCTTCACAACGGGGGTTCTCCAACCCATCCGCCCCCACTCCCACCCCTTAAATTGTGAGATTATAATCCTAAGTCGTACCATGTTATCCATCAACAAAGGCATTGATGAAGCTACTGCCAATCCTCTTGATTTTTTGCTATTTCTAGAAAATACACATGTAATATTCCTACACGTCTTAGGGTCTATCCATGGAATGGGATCTGTCAATAGGAACCACAGCCTGATGATAAACTCGAACTCAAAACGTTAATTTCAATTAAACAGGCACTTTTGAATTGTCAAAGAGTCGGTCAGTTAGTCAGAAAGTTGAAGCTATTCCCATCATTCCAAAACGTAGAAAAAAAAAAAAAAAACAATACAAAATATAAGATTAAAATATTACAAATAAGCCCTAGCAGTTAAGAGAAGACCAGTCTCAACCGACGGCGCCCGTTCACGAACATGACGCGTGGATCAGCACCATCCATCTCAACGATGAAACAATCAAAATAATTCGTCTGAATAACACAAAACCACAAACCAACAGATATGAAGCTCAATAAATCTTTTCTCGAGAAAAAAAACACAGCACTAAACTGGCGGGCGTCTTACAAGACAGTACTTGTAAACATCTGGCGCGTCTACAGTGTGGACAGGAACAGTGGCAATTACAGAGAGCGGGGACATCTGCGTCGGTTGGCTTATATGCAATAAAGTAGTAAGCGGACGGGACTTACGAATCGTGGAGGTGGTAACTTGGAAAATGTTTAATATATATGTCGGGATAGGTCCAGACATCAGAAGTAATACTCAGATATGGCAATACAGAAATCTATTTCAATCGAACAATCAGTTATTTTAAATCGAGAGAATATAGAAATTAAATAGAATTAATTAAATAACTAATAATGGTAGTGGCGGTCACATAGGGCAGTACTGACTGTCAGGGACAGTGGTCCATGCACCCACCGCAATAAGGATAGTACTAATTTGTCGGAGACAGCGTTCCATATCCAATAACCGGGCAGTACTGACTCTCGAGAGACAGTGGTTCGTGCACCAAGACGCATCCGTTCAAAATGCGCATCGACTCAACAGCGCAGCTCGTTATAAAGGCGATCCGCTAGTGGGTTCGTTACAATATTTCACTCAATTGATTTCAAGTCTTTTAAGTAAAATGACCGATAGAATGAATGATTTGTCTTTGGTGCACGTTCCACTAGCGCCATCTAGTCGCCGCCTCTTGCAGCTGTTAAACCATATGGCTTCCGTCATATATATTAATTTTTATTTCAGATCAAGATCCATAAGTTGTCATTTGCATCCAGTGAGCCAGCATGGGGCTGTCCCACCTATCACATAATACACTCAGGATGCTGTGGGAGCTAGCACGTACCGAGAATAGAGGCACACCGGTTTCGTATAATGGCATGAAAACCATCGACCCTGGCTTCGGCAAACATCCCGGAAGCGCTACAAAAGCGTGGTAGACCCAACATCATCCTGAATACATTGTTATACTGGACACGCAGCGCGTTGTATGCCCTCAGTGTATACCTGACCCGCAGACTGCACATGTAAAAAGACTGGCAGTATGCTCTGAAAAGGGAATTAATGCAGAGTACACGGCTGTGTGGTGTCTTTGTGGTGCCGGACGTAAAGAATAGCACCCCCCTATTTCTTCCCGTGGGTGTCGTAAAAGGTGACTAAGGGATTTACTAGAGAATAGACAGCAGCGTTCTCTATTTATTTTAACACCATACTGCGATCGCCAACCCGCCTGCCAAGCGTGGCGATTGTGGCAAACTCCCCTCGCTTTGGGGGAGGCTTATGACCAGCAGAGGACGTCTTTCGGCTGAAATTATGACATGGCTGTTTATACGGCACATCGAGATATGGAAAAGGTTCCGCTATCAATTATATCTATTATAGAGGCATAGAAAAGGAAGGATCCTCCGAGCAGACGGGTGTTATTTCTGGTGGGCTACTGACCGACGGTTGATGTCGGGATGTTAAAATGCCTGTTGCGCGATAAACTCTGCTTGCGCGATGCAGGATTTGTGTGACGTCAGGTCTTTGATGTGTGGTTCGCATGTGGCGTTGTAGATTACAGATTTTTATCAATAGATATTATTAAGATATTTATCAATATCAAAAATCATTTATTCAAACTATACTTAGGATCAGCGCTTTTCGAGCGTCAATATTACATAACACAGTCCCCAAATACCTGCCCTGCATCACTTCCTAGTGTTTTAGCTGGGAAGAAAAAGTGGTGGAATAAGTTCCCTAGCAACACATCTATCTATGAGTTAAGACCAATTATATCATATTAAACAGATATGTTGTGAGCGCGCAATTGTGAAGACTCGAAAACGTCCTAATTGGGACGTATTTTACTTGTAGTGAAATGTAAAATGTATGAAAAGTGGGGGTGTGCTGCCGCTGCTCCGCGGCACACTTTTTTCGGTTGTTTTGTGAGTGTATAACATATCTGTTTAATATAATATCATTGGTTATGACAGTATCTTTAAAAAAACAAAAAAAATGTGTGACATGGAGGGGCTAGTGTGCAAACAAAGAAACGAGCAACAACTTGAATTACATCACTAGACCAACGACCCGATGAAGATGATTGGAACAGACTGAAAGTATGATTGTGGGACAACTTGGAAGAATTCTACGTCCAGCAGTATTAGCATTTTGTCAAACTTGTATTTATTTATTTCATACTTTAAGCGCAAAATGTATTTTTTTTTATTTCATTTATTTGAATAAATAATGTATTTCCGGATGAATATATCAACTGGAAATACAAGTATTTATTCACAAATCATTATTATCAAATCACATGGACGTCAGATTACGTACAAAAATAACCAAAACAAGCTTAAATTTAAACCCAAAAAATGGTTTGGCGCCCATATGTACATATACCTATTCAAAACTTAAAATATAATATATACACCTGATTATATAATTATAAATTTTGGCACTAATAAATATACATATCTAATCATACTAATGCAAATAGGGCAAACAATGGGAAAATATTACCGTTGTGATGATACTACCAGCTTCTTGCGAATGTGCTCGCGAACCTTACAAACATGAAGACTTACCTGAGAAAATATGTTATGCTTGATCTTCTCTCGTAACGGAAAGAACTATTATAAATACGAATTCTTCATACGTGATAAACATAATCAGTTTGAAACGCCTGACTGCCTGAAAAGCTTCAACGAAAAATATATAAATATTATTTTAAATTCAGACATAATTTCGATAGAATAATAATATTACCTATTATAAAAGGCCGTCATTCTGTTTTCGTCACGACTTTAATGATATTTTCCAGGGAGTTACTGTTCATACCGGAAAATTAAAAAAACTTTACACGTGGGGGTTAAGCCGGAGGGCACATCTAGTGATTTATGAAAATCTGCGCACGGGACATAAAATTAACTCCATTATTTACCTTGTATTTAGGTACTCCACCCACGCAATATTACGGTACAGGATTAAAAACGTAAATGATCCTTTGTTATCTCAACAATTTTTCGGCGTATTTTGTTCAATACACAGCAATTCTGTTTGGTAAAATTACGAACATAATAATATAACACACGAAATGGGAATCATTTTCATCGTTCTGTAGAGCCACAAGGCTGGGTATCCAACCGAGGCGCCGTAATGGCAATAATAACCGTCCCTTTAGTCAGACAGAAATGAAATAAACTAGTGTGAACGTGCTTTATCGGCTGGTAAGTAAGGTCCGATGATATTTGAAACATACAGGTGTACATACAGTGCGTTAATACGCATATTAACCCACTGTATGTACACCTAATTCATGGTAAAAAGAGGGATTGAAAACAGACTGATTCTATACATAAAGATAAATACGTTTTTGTTAGAAACTGTGAGGCCACAAAGGTAATCAAGTAAGGAATGAAAAAAATCGTTGAAGTTGTCTTGAAAGCATTATTTTGAAGACGATACTAGGGTACAATTTGTTTTATTCGAAAACTGTAATGTTAAGATTCCTACATTTCGATCATAGGTTTAAAAAAAAAAACAATAGTTTTATGATTATCTATAATTACTGCAATAATAATATATACAACGTGTTTTTTTTTATATCCCATAACTCTAGGGTATGATTGAGGCCATATCAAAGAATCAACTGGCATATGAGTTATGTTCCAATCCTTCGTTATTTTTTTTTTCATTTTTCATACAAAATAATTCGGCAAAGTCACGATTATTAATGTAAAACACCCTTACGTGAAATATGACAACGTCGACAATGTAGCTTTCCCTTCACTAGCTGCCGCCGGGAAGCCCCGATACCAACATACCTACATATTTTATTTTACTACACTACTGCGAAGTTTGGCAACCTCGCAAAAGTAAAGATTCGTCATACTGGTGACAATTTATGACCTAATTTAATTATGTTTGATGATATCTCCGAAACGATGCATTTTTGGACCACCTATTCTAGGAGTTTTAGTATTATTTTTACCTACAGAATATAACCCTAGAGTTATGGGATATCAAAAAAAACAGGTTGTATATTTATATAATATAAATAAATAATAATATAAAATATAATTAAAGCATGAGATCCTTGGAGTCTGGATATGTGCCCAGAAGATGGTAATAGGCTCGTCCCCTATTACATAGGACTTAAACATAACTGGTAAAATGAGGGTGTGGTGATTACAGGCGTTATGTTATATTATTGCGAAGGCGTAGCCACAATAATCACAAAACGTAAACGGACCATTACAACCCTTTTCCTAACATATTCCATTTCATTATACCTACTTAATTTCACGACCGATCCCGTACGTACATTCTCTATGTACATACATATACCAAGGCAAGTTGACTGACACAACGCGAAATCTGCTTTTCTTGCACTCAACAAAAAATACATTAGAATTCCCTCGTCGGGCTCCGTCGAACGAATTTCAATGACGATTTCATTCGTCTAGTACGTAATCTGATTTATATTGTTCTGCATTCAGTACATAATCAGCCTATAATGATCCCATTGCTGGGACACAGGCCTCCTCTCGGCGAGAAGGAGTGGGCTGTAATCCACCACGCGGGCCCAGTGCGGATTGGTAGATGTCACACGTTTTCGAATTTTAGGTTTTAGGATATGCCGGTTTCCTCACGATGTTTTCCTTTACTGTTTTGAGAGTAGTAGTGATGAAATAATTTTCTACACATTAGCTCAACAAATGCATTTAATTTACGAAGCCTGTATACATTGTTCGAAAGTTAAAAATTACGCACCATACAACGGAACGTGCGGTAAAATAGGTACTCTCACCTAAGTACATGTTTTACCGCATACTCCGTTCTATAGCGCCGTGCGTATCCATTACGTTTTTTTTTTTATTTCCATAAAATCCACCAAGGAGTTTCGCATTACGAAAATAAATAAGCTGAATGATTGAACCTCCTTGGAAGCACTTTTGCTCAATATGTTTCTCTCACTTTATTATTCAAGAGAAAATGAGACCAAAGATGTAATACTAATTTACACCACGCGCACGTGGCGCCATTTGCAAATTCGCGCCATTTTCATATTAGAAACGTCAAAGATTGTTACCGACTTTCTGACTGATATTTATAAACAAAATAATAATATGAGTTCAAGCGAGGATTCCGATATTAATATGGAATCTATACTCCACATGATGTCTGGAATGATGAGGCGCAAATTGCAGAAAATGGTCTATTGTCGCCAAAATTACGAGAGCGCTATTTAATTGTTTACAATAATTTTATATCATGTAAGACTCGAAGAAACACTCAATCATTCTCTGAAAATGTTTTGATGGCTTCTTTCATTACTTATTGTACTGTTTTCTCGCGAATGTGTTGAAATACTTTGAGTGACACACGTGCGGAAATTGGTATTTACGAACTCGTGACTACGATAATTATATTCGTCTACTTACTTCGGCACCATTATCATAAATAACTATTACACAACTGTCTGGATTCGAACCTATGATCGTAATTCGTAAGTCGCAGCCGTTACCACTAGGCCACCCCTGCTCTCTCTCTCTGCATTCAGTGTTACAATATTATTTATATGAGTTGTTAAATATAGGTAGGTAGGTACTTTTATGCACTAGTAGTAGTTCTCAGTTTGTACCTGTAAAGATAATATAAAAAATTAAGTAATTTTTGCGGAAAATGCCTGCGATATGGTCAAGTTTTTCATTAAGAAAATATGAATACCATTCCACCAATCAAATTCCCAAGTGTGAACATATTTTATTCTTGTCTGAAGAGTGCATTCGAAAAATCAATTCATAACTAAAGTATAGCTCGACGGATATATTCCATCATTTCATTATCATCATCATTTCAGCAGAAAGACATCCACTGCTGGTCATTGGCCTCCCCCAAGCAGCTTTGACCGGTGCATTTATGGGGGGGGTTGGCCATAATTACCACGCTTGGCAGACGGGTTGGCGAACGCAGTATGGTGTTAAAAAGCATAGAGAGCGCTGAGGCCCATTCTCTAGTAAGTCCCTTAGTCGCCTTTTACGACACCCACGAGAAGAAATGGGATGGTGCTATTCTTTACGTCCGGCACCACTCGGAACCCATCATTTAATTCAATAATTTTGACAAATTAATAAAAACAGTGACATATTTTACAGCAGTTTGTGACGTTGTCAACTTTTTTAACACACCCTTAAATCACAGTTATGTTTTAAACGCAGAGTAACAGTGATCTGACTTCCACAATCTCATCGTCTTCATCAATGTCCCACTCACCGCACAGACTTCATTCGCTCTTCCTTTTTCGTTCAGTCTATCTCTCTATGGAATGCGCTTCCCCAGGAAATCAGGATGGCAACCAACCGATTATACTTTAAAGTTATAATTCGCGAGCACATTCGCAAGAAGCTGGCAGTATCATCACAACGGTAATGTTTTCCCATTGTTTGTCTTAATTATTTTAATATATTTATGTATATTTATTTGTGCATAGATTTATATATATAATTAGGTGTAAATATTATATTTATAGTTTTAATAGGTACATGTATATCTTTATATTTAAATAATATTATTTTATTCCTCAATTCTCACTATTGCACCTACCACTGTTTGGCATTTTCTACCAGTCAACCTTTGGGCGATGCAGAGATCGCCCAAAGGTTGACTGGTAGAAAATGCCTATGACATTAAGTCCGCCTCTGTACATTTCTGTGCTTAAAGTATTAAATAAATAAATAAATTACAAATGAAAAGCCATTTTCCAATCTCTACACCAGTCTATTATCAACACAACACAGTTCCAGATATTATTATCAACACAACACAGTTCCAGCTATTATTATCAACACAACACAGTTCCAGCTATTATTATCAACACAACACAGTTCCAGCTATTATTCTCGTATTAAGGTGAATCCACAGCTGTAGCCGGAAAATTACAATTTTCTTATTTTTTTTTGTAATTTGCAGGTCAGTGTCAAGTTGTATCTTGATCAATATATGGTTCGCGACTATAACAGATATGTATTTACAGAATTATAATCATTAGGATCATTAATACATCTCTCTAGGTTAGATTTGTTCCATTGAATTACTTTTTCATGAAATCATGACATTGACATTATAGTTCTGTAAATGAAAAATGATTTTTATTCCTGTAGGTTTGTACAAACACTTTTACACGTCAATAATATTTTAAAAACTAGATGAGGTCGGCGTTTCCTATCTGACTACTCTGAGAAGAAAGGCCGAAACAAACTCAGAAGTAACAGTCTCTTTTAAAGTCCAGACATAATCTTGGTCAGATCATGTGAAGGCCATGCAGATTGGTATCTGAAATGGTCTTTTGAGGAAAGAACCACACAGATTGAGTGGACCTGACCAGTCAGTGCACGCATTTGTCAGTAATCGTGCAGCTCTACTCAGAACTTAAGGAGCTCAACGATGCGACGATCAATACGAATGAAAGGACATTTGGGTAGGCCGCTTATATGACTCAAACTGCCAGACCATGATTAACACTAACTGAGAATAAAAGAACGGGAAAAAAAAATAACACAATAATTAAAATAATATAATTCTTTACAAGTAAATAAATAAAAAAAAGATTCATGTCATTGTCTAGGTAAACAATTAAAAATTAACGACAGACAGTTTGGTTTTAGGGATGGGTTATCAACTGAGACTGCAATCATGACCCTTAAGAGTACAGTGCAATATTACACTGGGAGGAGGACACCTGTGTATGCATGCTTCCTGGATTTATCCAGTGCTTTCGACCTCGTCTCATATGACATCCTGTGGGAAAAGTTGTCTAATGAAGCTAACCTGCCGCCAGAAATAATTAATGTCCTAAAGTTCTGGTACGATAACCAACACAACGCTGTGAGATGGGCAGGCTCATACTCAGATGTGTACAGGTTAGAGTGCGGGGTGAGGCAGGGGGGTCTGACCTCCCCCAAGTTGTTTAACATCTATGTGAATAAGCTGATCGAGGAACTCAGCAGCACTGGCATCGGATGCACGATCGATGGTGTGTCTTTCAACAATATCAATTATGCTGACGATATGGTGCTGCTGAGTCCGTCGATCAGTGCTCTTAGGAAGCTGTTAAATATATGTGAGTGCTATGCTGGAGCCCATGGACTAAGGTATAATGCCAAGAAAAGCGAGCTGTTAGTTTTTATGGCACAAAACAAGACCTATGAAGTTGTACCACCAGTCTCGCTCTGTGGTGCCACTCTAAACAGAGTAAAACAGTTCAAGTACCTTGGTCACTGGATTACAGAGGATGGCACTGATAACTGTGATATTGAGAGGGAGCGGAGGGCGTTGACCGTAAGATGCAACATGCTGGCCCGCAGATTTGCAAAGTGCGACAGCAATGTCAAGATTACTCTGTTTAGGGCTTATTGCCAGACCTTTTATACTTGCAGTCTGTGGACCAGATACACGCAAAAAACCTTTAATGCCCTGCGTGTGCAGTACAATAATGCTTTTCGGATACTGCTGTCGCTGCCTCGTTTCTGTAGCGCGTCAGGAATGTTCACAGTAGCGCGTACAGACGACTTCTTTGCGATCATTCGTAAAAGATCCGCTTCACTACTGCGTCGAATGCGGGGCAGTGACAGCAGTCTTCTGAGTGTTATTGCTAGTAAGACTGAGGGCCACCTTATGGGGCACCTGTGCGCAGTGCATGTACTGTTGCCAGGTGTCTCCGTGAGATGGCGTAATTAATTATTATTAGTTAGTGTGTGTTTTAGTCTAATATACTAACATAGGTTAAGGAATACTAACACATTTATGGGTTCTACCTGAAATAAAGATAAATAAATAAATAAATAAATAAATATTGTCTATAAAATAATAATTAAATGTCACTGTATATAAAATAATAAAAGTTAACAAAATATACCACCGCAATATGTAAATATATTGTTAGGACTGAACAAAAATGAACAGAAGCGAATAGCATCACGCCTATAAAACTGAGCGTCAAGCAGATGACAGCCCCTTTTTCTCTTGTCAACCGTCGGTGTCGGAGCGTTCACACGTCGCAGCTGTGTCGTATTTTTGCCAGATTAGCATTAGAATCCTAATCATTATTTTTTTGTGTTAATTATTATGTTTTCCGATTGCATTAAAGTAGTTCTTAACCGTTATTTCTTTTTTTTTAATAAAATCCACTTCTGATTCCTAAAAATATATTATATCTGTTATATTCGCGAATTATATTTTGATCAAGATAAGACCTGGCACTGACCTGCAAATTGCTTAAAACGTAAGAAAATTTGAATTTCGCGGGGTACAGCTGTGGATTCACCTTAATAAGATGGTACACCACACAATTGCAATATTTGCAGTAAAGGTCAAATCTAATATTAGTTCCAAATGTTGTATGTTTAGCCGTCAACAGAATTGTGAAACTGACCGGTCATTTGCAATTCCGACCGCATCCAGTAATGCTGAACCAATTATCTTTGCAAACACACATCCCAACTAAAATTCTATTTAAATCGGTATTCCATATTGCATTAATACTAATTCTGTTGGCTGAATAATTATTAGGTCATTCGGAATTTTGGTTTACTGTTCAATGTTGATACGGATTGATAACACTTAAATGTTTCTGTTTATTTTGATTAGATGTTAGTTTTATTTTAGTCTGCAGCTATAGTCCGCAAAATACAAATATGCTTACATATTTACAGAATTATAATTCAGAACAGTTTAAGGCTCCGTGCACGAAAACATCCTTTTTCGTCAATTTCTTATCTAATTGTGAGAAAGCGTGAAATAATTGAAACATTAAGTCTGTGTAACTATAAAAGTTCAGTTTTCGTGGTGCTGAACCAGGTGTCAGTCACAGCGCCTGATAAACGTGCTCGAAAATATAGTTTATTTAGCCTTTGATTTACTTAATGAAGGTATTGTATAATCATAAAATATATTTTTTGATTTTATCTCAAATATAGCTGAAGCCGAGTGTGTGATTTTTATATTTGTTGATATGGTTTGCTGAATAATAAGAAAAAATAGATGACTGACTGGCTTTTTAAAACGATATAGGTTTTTTCAACATAATTATTTGCTGCGGTATTTTGTATCGAAGTTAAAAAAAAGTGCTTCCGCCACATGCAAGCAGCCCATAATGTAATGTTGATTATATTTTTTAATGTTCAAAATCAAAAGTAATTTCTCATAAAAAGATGATCAAACGTCAGTCACGCGTCATTTTTTGGAAAACCTGTTGCGAATATTTGTAACTTTTCAGGAATTTTTAATATCTTTGAATAAGCAAAGAACTCAACTATACAAATCACAAATAATTTTGTTTAAATTCTTTTTCTCTTTCTCAAAATCAATAAACAAATTTGATCTATATCAGTCGATTTCGTGCACGGCTCCTTAGCTGACCCGAAACGTGAAAAATAATAAACTTTTTTATAAAAAATAAAACAACTGACTTCGTGTTAGTAACAATATTTCTTATTATCTATGTTAGTAAAACTAAACCTACACATTTAATCAAACACCTGCCCCATAGTTATGAGAATCCCTGCTACAAGCTCAACACCGATGTGGAAACCTTGCACGATTCACACACAAGCAGTCGAGTCTGCTCGCGACACACTGCAGTATAATGTTGGGGCTGGCCCGCACAATTATAATATTTCAGTTTCAATTATTACAATCTTTCTTTCACCGCATCCATTCGTTCTTGTTCCACCGCAGTCTTAATTAATAATTAAAGGCATGAAAGAAAAAAATATAAAGCCGACGGATCGCCGTTTCTTTATTAAAGTGAAACTATTAAAATTTCCCTTTTCGTTGCTTTATTAAAAAGTTTAAAACATGTTGGGGCGCGTTTACGAGTCTCGCTTGAGGTTACCAAGTTAAAAGTTTTTAAAGATGGCTCGCGGATAAAAGGTATGGATGCTGAGCTTTTGAGCTGTTGCTTGCTTCGTGACGATCCTCATAAGTTTTAAAAGGATACATAGAACGTGGTGTTATTTTCGTTTTGGTTGGGTGTATAAATATTTTGCACATAAATGTGAGCAAAATGGTATGCGCTATGCTGACGTAAATAACTGTAATAGTGATATAGACACAGACTCATGCATATCTATTACTTGCTAGGTCTTCTTCGTTGAATTAAATTTTGTTCGCCCAAAACTTCACCACTTTCAAGACATCGTCGGAGTTTTTATTTTATTTTATTCTAGGTGCATTGTCTTCACATATAATCTTATAATTAATGTACATAATATACAAAATATTGTAAAACATTTTTAAAAGAGTAACGGCGGAGTAGAATCAATTCTATTTTTTTTTTTGTAAATTTTGACGTTCAAAAGTGCCTCGTGCCAATTTGACTTTGACTTTGGTGGCAGTGCAAAGGTTACAGTGGCTGCATTTTTTGGGGTACCGAGGACAGGATAAAAGGTGGGTCTTGCTAGGTAAAAACTATATTGGTATAAAATATTGTACGGTAATAGTCGGTAAACCAGCTGAGCACTCATGAAAAAGTTAGAAGAAATCAGCAACAGTAAAAAGTTGGTCGTCTAATGTAACTAACATGTGGCGGCAAAACACAAATTTTAACCTTTTCGGAGAAGAACAGTGAACTAAACTACTTCCCTGCTACCACCCAATCACATGTCCTAGTTTACGAGAACCAAAACAATGTTTAGACTGGTATTTTCTTTTTATAACTATCGACCCTATACTGTCTTTTGACTTCCACGCCGATGGAGTCGCGGATAAGAAAGAAGAAAAGAAAGAAAGAAAATACGTTTATTTGCGGTAAACATGACGCAAAAAAGAACATAAACACAAAAATAAGAAAAGGCTGTGTGAAACATGCGTCACATCCACGCAAAACGGCTATCGCTCAGCATTATACTGCGACCCTATGCAAGACAGAGCCCCAGCGCTGGTTTTCAGCGACAGCCGGCGCTGACGTAATGACGTTGTACGGTGCAGCAAACAATTGATAGGACGCTGTACCGGTACATCATACTAATAGAAAAATAATAAAATTTAAATAAGTGATAGAATAAACTAAACAGAAATATTAAACATAGACATACATGCTGTGAGAATATTATCATCCTCCATAAACGCTACAGCTATCACTACTTAAATGACCTGTCATGTAACCCAGTCATCTTGCTAATGTACATACTTATCTACCTATCGAGCTCCTGTCCTATTCAAAAGCTCCGGACTAACTTTTTAAACTTTATCCATGCAGTATGTAGTATGAAAACACAGACTATCTTGCCGTTTTCTTATTCCACATGGGTATATTTGCATTTATGTAAATTGACTTGTTGCGTTTCAGATAGTAAAGAACGATTCTAGCCCTTATAATATATAACTATCTACGAGTACATACTTATAAAATAAGGACGCTTTTTGTGTCTCTCTGTCTGACCGCTAATCTTCAAAATTACTCAATGGATTTTGATGCAGATTTTGCCATAACTTTGAGCATTTATTCCAGAAGGTTATTGTGTTATAATATTATACATATAATATTCTTAGATATAGCACAGAAATCTAGATGTTTTGATATGTCAGTCGCCATTGCACCCGTGTGGAGCAGGAACGGGTCGCTAGTTCAATAATAAAATTTTCATGGTCTTTTTAAAAAGTATTTTATAATTTCACTCCGGTTCTGGAGTGGCGATGACCGGGTATCGGAAGACGTAGCGTTGGAAGGCCTTCTACAAGGTGGACCGATGACCTGGTGAAGGCCACTGGAATCCGCTGAATGCAGTAGCGTAGAAACGGTCTAGCATCACCACGTCCGGCCTATGTCCAGCAGTGGACGTCTTTCGGCTGAAATTATGATTCTATAATCAATGGATAGCACTCGGGTCGATTTCTCACAGAAAATCTAGATACTGATTATTACCTAACTTTAAAGTTCTGATAAAACAAAATAAGTAATGACTATCCAATACTGCTTCGTTGGTCTAGTGGTCGCAACCGCCACTGCTGTGCACGAAGTCCTGGGTTCGATTCCCAGGTCGGGCAGTGTTATAGAGATTTTCCATTAGGAATTTCTCAGTAGCAGCCCGGAATCTGGATTTGTGCCCGGTTGATGGCAATAGGCTCGCCCCCTATTACATGGGACTGGCGAAATATGGGTGTACTACCTACACCTCTGCCTAACCCTTTGGGGATTACAGGCGTGAGGTATGTATGTATCCAATACTCACTACCTAGTTATAATATAATACATCGTGGCTTGTGTCACAACCGATAACAAACACGTTTAAGTAAGCTCCTACGTAACATAATACGTAGATAATTTTCTAAGTCGAATAAACTTTGTAACTTTTAACTTTTCGCCAAGTTCGTGTTCTCGAATTCACAAAGGTACTCTATGTATCAAAGACGGTAACAACCACAATTGAAAATGAACTTAGTTTCACAGCGTTTAAGGTTGTTTTTTGGATAAAGGTGATTTTCCGTCTCATTCAGTGTAGGTAAGTTCGGAACAGAAGGGTAACTAAAGAAAACGCTGAAAAAAAGAACACCCTTTCTTGTGTGTTCAAAGAAACTGTTAAATTCCACATTGGAAATGTTAGGAAATCGCTGCTTTTCGTATTACTGTGATCAGTTTATAGTGGCTCAACGCTTTTCAGCGCCATTCATAATGTATTTTCGTCAAACTTTTGCAAGTTCAATGGAGAGGCGGTAAATACAAACTTAAGTGCTGGTATCAAAGCCGGTTATTCATACAGAATGGTGTATGGGTAGCAAGTTGTATTACAAATAATTGTATTATTGGAATAGTAATTTGTACTTCAGTCCTGTATCACACATATTAAATTTGGAACCTGTTCATTCGTTTTAGGGGTACTAATATTTGGAATGAGCAACTAGCTTCGACTGCTTTATGATTGCCACGATAGAAACGTGCCTGTAAATGGCACCAAAAATACACTATAAGTTGCCAAAAAATATCACAGACCTACACAAAATGAACCATTTCAAATTAAGTTTGCACAATTTCCTAGTTGCAAAATGTTACTATTCAATTAATGATTATTTAAATTAAAGATGACTGATTTTATCCGAAATTAGACCACAAATGTAATGACTATTGAAATTTTGATTTGACTTTTGTATTTTATTTTTTGACATTCTATTTTTTATGTAACTCAATTTAAAATGTATTCTTTATATTGAAATATGTTGCGATTAGTAGATATTAAATTAGTTTGCACACCTCATTAGGTTATAATACAATGTACCCTATACACCTGTAACACCTTTTTTAACATGTATTATGCAAATAAATTATTTGATTTGATTTGAAATGGTATAATTGAAATAAATGTTATGAAGTTGATGCATACAAAAAAAAATATAGTAAGTATTATTTATTTCAAAACATGAAAATATCTTCTCTATTACAAGATCAGTACCTCAAGGGATAATAAAAACTTTTGAGACAGCTCTCAAACGATGATATATTTATGAGTGGTCACACAAAATAGGACAGTATATTCCTATATATTACTTACTTAGGCATATTACAAAGTTATTTGCTTGAAAGAGTCCATTAGACAAATTAATTGTACCATTAGTAACATTCAATGACACATAGTTGTATTATGAGTGGATACGAACGTAGACGCCCAATACTCTATAACTTTATTGATAATATCAGTAGAGTATATATTTATAAACTTATGTCATATATAAATATAGGAAGGTTATTCAATTGATTGCTAGTAAACATTTTGCATTCAAAACATTGTGTATCTGAAATACACAATAATGCTGTTTTAAGTTTAATTTGTGCTTGTGATTATTTAATAACATAACATTACATAACATCACGCCTTGTATCCCCAAAGGGTAAGGCAGAGGTGTACCTGTAGTACACCCACATTTTGCCAGTTATATTTCCCATACAATAGGGGGCGAGCCTATTGCCAGCAATCGGGCAGAAATCCAGACTGTAGGCTGCAACTGAGAAATTTCTGACTGAAAATCCCGATAACACTTTGCCCGACCCCGGAATCGAACCCAGGACCAAAGAGGAAGTCATCATTATTTAATAGATAATAACTAACTACTACTTTGGCTGGTAATCATTGAGGTACCGCCCATGTTTTTTTTTTAATTCCTGCAAGTTTATTCCACAATTGGATAGCACATTAAAGTAAACAAAACAAGCATTGATGCAAGCTGATTCTTTCCAGTTGTCCGTTATCAAAATATTGTTCACTACCTCTCCGGTCCAACCCTCCGACAAATTTATTAAAAAAGTTTCCAAGTTGTCTTGCCAGCACTTTTCGGTCTATATCGACAGCGACTTCCTTCCTCTGAGACATGCAGCATCCCAACATTATGAGGATCAAATATTCGTTCAAGGTTTTGATCAATTTGGCGTAGCTTCAAGCTACGACGTAGCACAACGCTACGCCATAGCAACGTAGGACCATTGACACCCGTTATGTCTTGTGTGCTCAGAAGTCCGAAAATCTAACAACTGAAGGCAAATTCTCGTAAAAACGTTCAAATTCAAGTTGCAATCTCATCTCAACGACAATCAATGTCAAATACTTGTCAAAAATGTAGGGAAATTATAGGATTATTTGACAGATTGACACTGAGATTAGAATGCGAACGTTCTTAATATTACGGGAATTGCCCCTCTGATCTATACTAAGAAGATATTGGTATTTAATTCAATAGCTTTAAATAAGTTTTACAGAAAAGGTTAGACTGATCAGAAATTCAATAACTTTTTGATCCATTTATGTAATGTGTATAAAAGCATTATTTTTAATTTTGTAAATGTGAGTACCATGGAGCCGTTTATTATGGTAAGATGTATGTTGACTTAAAAAAGCGTGGCAGTTGAGAGTACGTCATGCTCACTTAAATGTGTTGCTGATGGTGGCGCGTGTGTTGGATTATTCGGTTCCCTACAAAATGGTTGAGTTGGATGGTGCTGATCCACGCGTCATGTTCGTGAACGGGCACCGTCAGTTGAGACTGGTATTCTCTTAACTGCCAGGGCTTATTTGTAATCTTATATTTTGTATTGTTTTTTATATAAGTAATTTAATTTTTTACATTGTTATCACATATAGAAGCAACAAGAATAATGTACCCAGGATTTTGTAATATCTTGATTTAAAAGAGTGTCCTTGGAGTTTCTTGCCTGTTCTTCTCCATAGAGATCTACGTTTTGGAATGGGCAAATAGCATCAACTTTCTGACTAACTGACCGACTCTTTGACAATTCAAAAGTGCCTGTAATAGGTTTAATTGAAATAAATGTTTTGAGTTTTTAGTAATACATAATTTTATATAAAATGTCAAATTATAAATACGTGAAAGTTCTTTTATTTTAAATTAAACATAGTTAATGTATCTTCTTTGCTTCTCTGTTAACACAGTGGTCGTGGTCACAATGAAGTGTGTCCAATCGCAAGTGTTGTCATTGGTCGCCTTAGTTGACAGTCTGGTGCTTTTAGTAACAGGGCCTCCAAACCACGGATTTAATTTGGTCAGTCCACCTCATCGGTGACCTCCAGCGTGGCCTATCACCGTCTACTATGCCCTGCACCACTAAACGTTCTATGGAGTCTTTATTCCGTCTCGAGACATGACCAAAGAACTTTAGTATTCGAGGCTGTACTAGTGCTGATAAAGTTAAAGTCAAAGTCAAATTATTTATTTCAAATAGGCACATAAAAGGTACTTTTGAACGTCAAGAATTACAATAAAAAAATTGAATTGATTCTAGTTGGGTTCCAAAATGTAGTTTCGTATGGAGAAGAATGGGCAAGAAACTCCACCGTTACTCTTTTAAAAATGTTTCACAATATTTTGTTTATGTACATTAATTATATGATTATAATTATGTGAAGACGC
The DNA here is from genome assembly GCA_948098905.1 of Tiliacea aurago. Lineage (NCBI taxonomy): Eukaryota > Metazoa > Arthropoda > Insecta > Lepidoptera > Noctuidae > Tiliacea > Tiliacea aurago. The sequence goes on along the minus strand of OX402579.1, from coordinate 2,899,026 downwards.
TGTTTGATGCCAAATTCTTGGAGTATGGTATTATTAACACACTTATAGTTAAAATATCGTTTCCTAGTGCAAAAGTATTTATACTGCATTGAATTGAAAACGGTATTTCGTAAATTTTATTTCGCAAAGAACTTTCTTTGGTCTTTGCTTATTAGTTTTCTAAAATTCAGTAATATTTAATTTAAAATATAGAATGATAAGGAAAAGTAAAACAACGATACAGTGTTTCTAATTTTCTTTTTGATATTGGTGTCTTCATCATTATCATTTCAGCCGAAAAACGTCCACTGCTGGACATAGGCCTCCCCAAAATAGGGGCGGGGGTGGGATTGCAGTATGGTTTTAAAAATGCATAGAGAACGCTGCTGCCCGTTCTCTAGTAAGTCCCTTAGTCGCCTTTTACAACACCCACGGGAAGAAATATATAAGATATTGGTGTAAGTAAAGTTATTTTTTTTTTCATTAAGACTGCGTTCTGGGCACTATTTTTCGGCAAAATTTGCTTTCCTAATGCGGAAGGTCACATCACCTAATTGTGAAATATGCAACAAAATTGAAGATGTGCAACATTTGTTGATGGAGTGATCAGAGAATTTAAATTGAACATTTTGGACGTTGGGCTAATTCATAACATTTTAGCAAACCCTAGATCGACGATTGCAAAGAGGTTGTGTGGCTTGGTGAAGATGCCTAGTCAATGATTCCATTTCAATTACAATATTAGTATTATATTATATATTATATTATATATATACGTTATAGTTGTTCTTTATTTTAATCAAAGTTAAATAGTTGATAAGGTACGATGGGGTTGGCACATCCGTGTGGATAAAAATCCCCTTTAATTAATAAAGAGATATTTTTTTTTTATTAAACTTTAATTTTATTTATAACTTATTTACAAAGTAATTCAACTTTTCTTACAAAACTTACGTGAGTGGGCTATATAGGCTACGTTCACACCAACCGCACCCGCTTATTTCATTTCGGTCGGCACATTGGATTCGGCAGTATTTGTTGAATAACAAAGCCGACTCGAAGCAATTTGGCTTTCATTCGGCTCGTGTTGATCGGCAGACTCCGTTCGGCATGTACCTCGCTGAATCATGTTCTGGTCGGCTCGGGACTATTCTAGCTAAGCTGAGCGGCTTTTCCCAAACATATAGCCGCACAGCTGTGCCGAAGCATGCCGAGCTGAACAAGTGTGTAATCTATATCTATAGAAATCAATGCCACTTTTCGTTGTAATTTTATAACTCAAGAACGGGCTCACCTATCAAAAATAAAGCTTAGGCTTTGTTCGGACTATTTAGTGGATGGTAGGGTAGGTAGGGTACGCAGGTAGGGTAGGTATTCTTTTACCCATAGAAAGACACGTTATTTGTGAGTGTCATAGAGTAAAAATGTTTACCGGCCAACGGAGTGAGCACGGGTCAGCTAGTAATGTATGAAAAACAACGGACAGACAGTTGGCGGCTGACGTTGTTTTTTCATACATTTTGAACTAAACGCTGACAAACAGTGACTGACTATTACGTTCGGTGTGAACTCGTCTTTACAGACAATCAAAGTGTTTTTTTTAAGATTAGCTCGATTAGTCGTGGAATCGAAAAGACGCTTTCCCCATACCGACTTTTCTAGTCTTCGTTTTTTTTTTTTACTCACAATTATTTTCATCACAATATCAAATAAAGAACGAAAAATATGTTCATTTGGATTTCTTCATTCGTAACTTTACCATAATAGCTTAGGCCGTGTTAAAAATATTCTTTTAGTATTATATTAAGCTAATACACATAGACCTACCGGAATAAATTCCTTAAATAATGCTGAAAACCGCATCTAAATCCGTGGCGTAGTTTAGAATAATAACGCGGTCACACAGATGGACACGTAAACCGGCTTTAATTTATACTATTTATAGATGTTGTATCACCAAAGCATCACATACCATCACATATCACATTCCGAAACGGGTAACACCTAAATTATATGATAATATTACATCAAAGCTGTGAGTTCCGCAGCAGGCGATGGTAATCCAATTGTAGTGCACAGAGGGTCTCTAAATCCAATTTTCCGTATTGCGCCTCGGTCGGTACCTACTTGAGTCAGTAGGGGTAGCACCAGCCTAAAATAACATATCGTTCCGAACGCAACACTTTGTTAAACGGAAAGATATAACTCCCTTGTTCACGTGTTTGAATATTTTATTGGTTTATTTTAAGTTTGTGTAGCAGCCCTAGTTTGAAGATGTTGATTTTGGATCCGTGTGTTTTTCTAGAAAATAATCGTCATTGTGATAATTATAATATTAAACATAATTATGTACAGTCAACCATACGTCAACGGTCAAAGTCTAGCCTTAAATGCGTCTTTATTTCAAAGCAGTATAAATACGTAAACAGCTTGTTTTCATTATTCACGTCATGCTACTGACATGTGGTTGACCGATGACCTGGAATTTAAATAAACGTAGCATCTTTTTTTATAAATATATACGTGATTACAACGAACAACACGTGTCGTGTTCATGTGACAGTGAAAGATTTTTCCTTTCTTTATTTTCCTTCTTTCTAACAATTGTATAAACATAATACTTTTTTAGGGTTCCGTACCTCAAAGGGAATAAATGGAACCCTAATAGGGTCACTCGTGTGTCTGTCTGGTTGTCCGTTTGTCACAGCCAATGAAACTTGGTACACATATGGTTTTTTTACCTAAACATGGACGTGTAACGTATATAAATAAATTTTAAGTATGGGGGTCACTTGGGCAAATTAAGAAATTTTAAAAACAAGTTTTGTAAATGGTATATTTTGTAGTGGTACCATGTGAGTTAACAAATGAACGGGCTTGATGTAAGGATTTCAGATAGTTTTTTTTAATAAATACTTTTAAATTGATTTATTTACGTTGGATCCCAGTTTTGATTCACTTGCCAAACATTAAGTTTGCGTTACAATTATTTGTGAAAAGATTTTTTGCTAACTAATAATTTGGCAAATGAAATTATGCGGAAAATTGTTTGGGAAGTGATAATTTGTCAATTTCTTTTCGATGAAACAAGGTAACCCAACTTTAACATATTATTTTTACATTTTGAGGTTATTGGTTGTGTCGGGGGTTTTTATTTTTTTTTATTTAACTTTTATTCCTGTATTTTTAAACTTTATATATTATATTACCAATAGACAACTGAAAATGTGACCGAATTCGATCGATTGTTGAACTTCGATATTTAATAAAAATGTTTATATTTAGTTGTAGATTATTATAAAGTTAACCGCTTAGCTTGCATGTGCTCGTCAAAACGAATCGTATGAGCCCAAACACAAGGTAGATGCCATACACCGTTGAGGAGTTCTTCTGGCGGGTTGGGTATCCTGCAAGACCCTGGTGATGCCTGCGCATCTGGTGAAGGTTATCATACTTTTTTATTATCATTGACAACCTGTCCCATTAACAGGATTTCAAATTTCGAATCAATCTGACCTGTGGCAGTTGTTTTTATCTCTTCATCAACTTGGAAAGAGATTATGATTTTCAAATGGCTGACCAGATTATCTTGAAACATAGAACACTCTCGATTAAGGCACCTTTCAAACAGCAAAATCAGAACGCGAAACACTAAATTTAAATAAAAAGTGCCAATCACGTTAACCGCACACTCAGCTGTAGCACTTGCCACTAACAACGCACTCATATTATTATACCATATTCACGTTATCGACCAAAGTTGTCAACATAGCCCACAGAATAAGCAAGCTGAACTGGCAATGGGCCGGACATATTAGCGGTAGAACCGATGACCGTTGGGGTAGAAGTGTTCTTGAGTGGAGACCGCGATTCGGCAAACGTAAGGTAGGACGTCCTCAGGCTAGGTGGAGCGACTATCTTCGCAGGGTGGCTGGTGGCAGCTGGATGAGAGTTGCCGAGAATCGAGCTGAATGGCGTGCAATTGGAGAGGCTTTTGTCCAGCAGTGGACTGCTATGGGCTGATGATGATGACGTTATCGATAATTACTTTATATAATTTTAACACTGAATAATGTAAGACTACGAGTATAGAGTAATTTAGTAAAACCGCTTCAACAAAAAATTAAAAGGTAACCAGGTGGTTACGTTGTATGGCGCAGAAGCAGGAAATAGGATAAGGAAGGAATTAACTCTTAGTATAATACGGACGAGGTAAGAGAAAATAAAACATGAAAATATTAAATGGAAAAAACCAAACTCCACAAAACGCCAACGGTTTTCCTTGTACTTTATTAAAATGTAAAACTGAACAACATTGATGGATTTTAAAAACATGGCTCGTTCTATTTATAAGAAGTGGTCCTTCAACAAAAGTGTGATAAATAGGCTGGAGGTGATCAGCAGCAAAAGTCAATTAACACTTCAGATTTCTTAATCTTAAATTATTGAGTAAAATATTTGATTTATTTCGGAACAGAAATAAAATTTATCGTACATTAACTCTTAGCTAATAATGGAATACTATAAACCGGCCAAGTGCGAGTCGGGCTCGCGCATGACGGGTTCCGTACCATTATCTATAAAAATGCCAAAAAAACACGTTTGTTGTATGGGAGTCCCCTTTAAATATTTGTTTTATTTTAATTTAATTATGTATTTTTAAATTCAATATATATCTACATATTCTGTGAATATTTCAAGCGTCTATCTGTTGCCGTTATCAATATAGAGCAAAAACGAGCAAAAAAATCACGTTTGTTGTATGGGAGCCCCCTTAAATACTTATTTTATTCTATTTTTTAGTATTTTTTGTTATAGCGGCAACAGAAATACATCATCAGTGAAAATTTCAACTGTCTAGCTATCACGGTTCATGAGATACAGCCTGGTGACAGACGGACAGACAGACGGACAGACAGACAGACAGACGGCGGAGCCTTAGTAATAGGGTTCCCGTTTTACCCTTTGGGTACGGAACCCTTAAAATCAGATTATCGGGTTCTATTGTGTCAACCTAGATGATGTGTAAAAGTAACAGTGTTTATCAACTATTGTTGCTGACCGTACCTTCTTCTTCGTCGTTCCCTCAATGCTGAGGATCGCGACCACATACGACGAGTCTCCAAGTTATGCGGTTTTCTGCAGTGTGGACCGCTCGGTAAATGCTACCTCCAACAGCCTTCTTGATCTCGTCGGACCATCTTCATGCTTGTGAACGCATAATATGCCCGAAAAAGCTGAGGGCACGCTTCTGGCATATTGTAGAAAGTCGCTTGGTAATACTGAGTTGCTCCAGTGTGGATTCAATTGTTACCATGGCCGTCCATGGTATATGAAGTAGCCTCCGCCAACACCACATCTCGAATGCATTTTCAAGTTTCAGCACCCTAAAATAAATGGAAAAACTAGAGCACGGATCAGTCGTATTTTAGTATACCGACGGATGCCACGATTCTTCCAAATTTTCCTTAGACTGGTCATTGCACTTTTGGCCATGCCAGTACTACTCACTCGACGCAACTATAGTGGTATCGTCCGCATACCTTAGGTTCGTGAGTCTTTCACTACCAACAACGACTCCGCCTTGCCCACCATCAAACGGTCGCCTCATAATGTGCTCCCCGTAGAGGTTGAATAGCTTTGGTTACAGAATACAGCCTTGACGCACGTCTCGTTCCGTGTGGAAAGCCTGAGATTTTTGTTTTCCAGTTTCGCAAACCGTACCTACCTACGTATGGCCGGTAGCTGACGCGCTTTTTTTTTTTGGGTAGGAATTTATAAAATAACTTCTCCCGCAGCGGAGCGGGAGGGAGTGTCAAACTTTTACTGACTAAAACCCACCGTGTTCCTTCAAATGCCTGTGTGCCAGGGCCACGATATCCCTTTCGGACAGACTCGTAATCCCGGCAGGCATTGGCCCTTTCGGACCCCGTCAATTGGTGCTGACGTCTCTTTGAGACGCGCGTGGAACATAACGCGCCGTTGACCCGGGCCTGGTCCTTATCGGACGGCGAGCTACCCATTGCTCACCGTCCGCAATCCCGCGCCTACGGTGGCCGGGAATCGGCCTGCGATTCCCGACGCCCGGGGCGTCTCCTGCAGCGACTAGGGGCGTGAGGGCGCGAACCCTGCCTCACCCTCACACGTTCCGCCTCCTCCTTTGCGAGCATTATTGTTTCGCAGAAGGAGGTGACGGCATCCCATGCACTCTCGCTCCGAACCATGGCCTGAACCAGGGCAGGACACGGCGGTGCTCCACCCAAGCACGGCAGACCTCCACCGTATGCTCCACCGTGTCCTCCGGGCGATCCGCACAGTGATGACACCCAGGCGTTTCCTCCCGCTTTATCCTGAACAGGAACCTCCCGAAACAACCGTATCCGGTGAGGACCTGCGTCAGGCGGAAGGTGAGGACGCCGGGGCGCCTCTCTAGCCACTCCTCAAAGAGGGGACTTATCGCCACAATTGTGGCGTGCCCAGCACTGCGTTGCGACAATCGCACTCTCCAGGCGTGCTCAGCACTGCGTTGCGACAATCGCACTCTCCATGTCGCCATGAGATCCCGCCGGAGCTCCGTCCGCTGTGCCGCGATTTCTTACGGCAGCGGAGTTACGCCTCTTTGCGCCACACCCACATGTGCGCGAGGACTTTCGCCTCCAGATCCCATGGCGGCAGTCTGGCAAGGAGGCTCGCCGCCTCACGGGAGACCGTGTGGTAACCCCGTACCAGCCTGATGGCCATGACCCTTTGGGATGCGTTCAACCGCTGGGGTGGTCACAGCCGCAGAGAACGCGCCCACACGATCCCCGCGTAGAGCCTCCGGTAGGAGGCGTTTGGACCCCCCAGATTGGGCAGGAGCCGCTTCAAGGCAGCCCCGGCCCGCTCCAGTCTGGGAGCCAAACGTTGGTAGTGCTCGACGAAGTTCCACCGGCTGTCGAGGACGAGTCCCAGGTACTTCATTGTCGACTCGACGCTGATGTGAACCCCTCCCGCCGTTATCTGGGATCGCGACAGTGGCGCGTTCCGAGGACCATAAAAACACATGGCCTCGGACTTGTGCAAGGCCACCTCGAGTCCCAATTGCCGGATCCTATCGACGATTGTCGCAACCCCACGTGCCGCCAGTTCGGCCGCCGCCTGATGTGGTAGCTGACACCCTGGATTAACTATAGGCTACTTTTTATCCCAATATTCCCACGGGATCGAGACTTACGCGTGTGAAACCGCGGGGCGCAGCTAGTTGTTAATAAAAACGTGTGTGGTCGGGAGACCCCCGTCAGGAACGAAGACGTTTCTTCTCAAATATGATTTAAAACAAAAACTTGAGACGCATGAAATTGACTTTTTTTTACCCGACTGCGGTGAAGCCAAAAAATGAGGGTAATTCGAAGTTTCTTTGTTTTACCCACCCTGTGACGCGTTTGTAATACAGCTGTCCTATAGTTACCACACACAATTACTGTGTGGTAATTTATACTTTTTTTTCTCTCTCTCTTTCTTTCTGACTCTTTCTATTTTCTAAACTAAGAGATAGAGAGAGAAAATGTTGCACAGCGGGGCACAATGCTTGTTCCTTACGTGATGATTACTATCAGTCAACTCTTACCGCAAACAGAGTTAACAAACTTCGTTACAAAAATACGAAATATTAAAATAAAAACACAGAGGCGTCTTATGCCTATAAATAGAAACAGCAACAACACCTTACATTTTATCCTTATTCTGTTTATCAAGCCACGCATGAGACGCTTGTTCCCATAAAATTAGGTCTCTATGAGACTACGCTGCTTAAAATCTTATGCTTACACACGAGTACAGCGAGTACAGAAAGTACCTCTCACACTTAATTTGTTAATGAGTGGTACATTTAGCTTCTAGTGCTTTACTAACAAGGTTTAGCACAGACATGCGACATTAAGAGGAGTTTGTAAAAGTCTACCTAGTGTTGGTGGAATTAAGAGATTTTTTTTTTCAGATTTCTATTAATGTGTTTTACCCACTATTCCTGTGAACCCCTGTAGCTAATCAGTATCAAAACAAATTATAACAAATGAGAACAATAAGCAGACGTGCGTAAAATCAATTAATCAATTCGGAAGACTAAATTAGTTCATCATGTAGCGGCATCAACATCGCCGCATGCGAACTACGCGTCACACTGACGTCACGCAAAATCCTGCATCGCGCAAGCAGAGTTTAACGCGCTACTAGCATATATACAACGTCCTGACATCAACCGTTGGACAATTTCCCACCAGACACAACACCCGTCTAGTCGGAGGATCCTCCCTTTTCTATGGAGGATGAGTGAACTTTACACCCTGTTCCTCATACCTCTAAAGTCGCAAAGCTGTCGTGTCCTTACAAGGTTTGTAGTGCTCTGTGTCACTTCAGTGAAAACGGTAATTTCCTCGATGTTTGGAGAATACCTACAATAGCAGTATCATTATCGTGACATACATAGAGACACATCCGTTGTTTTGCCCTAAAATAAATTCTTAGGTAGCATATTTTAATAAAAGATGTTTTATGTCCCAGGCTGATTTGAAGTTGACTTTCCAACTATTTTGAATACAGTAAGGCTAGTATCTCACAAGGAAGCCATGGTGGCGCAACCATGGTCGCGCTGCACTGCTGATCTGACGGCAGCCGTGCAATCGGCTGATAGCCAACCATAAATTTTTTGCCAGTGCGACATTTTTACGTTCACAGACCACCAGCTACATCCCTGTTGGAATCCATAACATAACATCACGCCTGTAATCCAAAAAGGGTTAGGCAGAGGTGTACCTGTAGTACACCCACATTTCGACACTTATGTTTAAGTCCCATGTAATAGGACCGTGCACACGTGCAAATTTCAGGTAAAAAAAACCCAATAACACATTGCCCGACCCGAGAATCGAACCCAGGACCTCATGCTCAGCAATAGCACTAGACCAACGAGGCAGTAACGTGATGAATACATTACCCTGCTAGCACACCTTCGCCACGAAACCATAGCAGCGAAACCGCATTAGTTCAATTCCACTGGCTCGCGTCATGTTTCACTACTCGCATCCGATTCGTGTAGCGGAACATGACGCGAGCCAGTTGAATTGAACTACTGCGGTTTCGCTGCTATGGTTTTGTGACGGAGGTAAGCTACCAGCGTAAAACTGTACCGAACCAACGAAATAACTGCATAAAAAGATACTCCGGCAGAAATTAAATGATAAATTATTTTTATTTCTGTATGCTGCACCGGTCGACGTCATCACGTCAACGCCGGCTATCGTTGAAAACCAGCGCTGGGGCTCTGTCTCGAATAGGGTTGCAGCATTATGCTGAGCGGTGGCCGTTTTGCGTGATTGTGACACATATTTTCCCCCTACTTGTTCTTTTTGTATCTATGTTCTTTCTTTGTGTCATGTTCACCGCAAATAAACGTATTTTCTTCTTTTTTTTTCTATTAGTTGAAGAATGATAATGATGATGATGATTTCTGTTAGTAGGTTTGTACAGACACTTTTACACGTCCACGTCGAAAAGTTAATTTAATTTAATTATAATTAATACATTTTCATATAAGTTTTAATTACGGTCCAATTTCAATTTTCCATTTTAATAATCATCAGAACAAAATAATTTAAATTTATTTCGGTTTTTCCTGTCTCGAAACTTTAGGTAATGTATGTAAACCTTTTCATCGAATTAAATATGTATTATGTAAATGGAAACGACACAGGGAAAAACCCTTGGAATATATAATAATCGATCAATCAAGCTATTGTTTTATGAGTATATTTTACGTACATATGTTTTCATGTTGAAGAAAACTGCTGTCTGTTTGAGAAGCAATCAATTAGGTTCAGGGTATAAAGTCGATTAGCATGTTCTTTGGCTGAAAGGCTATTACTAACCCTGTGTCACTAAAGGAAATAAATGAAAGACAGCACCTACTTAGCTGTATCATTTTAGGTCAATAATAATGTATTTTCAATATAACAAGTTCGGAATAAACATTTTATTTATTTCCTTCCTTTTTTAGGGTTCCGGAGTAAACAAGGAACCCTTATAGTTTCGCCATGTCCGTCTGTCTGTCTGTCTGTCTGTCTGTCTCTCTGTCTGTCTGTCTGTCTGTCTGTCCGTCCGTCCGTCTGTCCCCAGCTTAGCTAAGAGACGCTTAGTCCTAGAAAACTGTTATTTGGCATGGGTATATTAATCATGCTGAAAAAATGGTAAAATAAAATTATGAAAAACATTTTTTTTAGGGTACCTCCCTTACACGTGAAATGGGGATGATATTTTTTTTTCTCGTCTATTCCATGGTGTGGGGTATCGTTGGATAGGCCGTTCAAAAATATTGTGGGTTTGGCAAAACCATTTTTCAATTAAGGGATCCGTTTGCGTAATATTAAGCTTTAAAGTGCTATTTTTTGTTAGCGTCAAGTGTCCCCCCCCCTGCCAGCTAAATGGTTGGTTTTGGATATGTGAAAAAATTCATGGCAATAGTATATATAACGAAATTAAAAGGAAAACTATCACAGCTAAGTAGGCTTCACAAGTTAACGAGTAATAGTCGACCAACTTAAATTTGCAGTTGGATAATTGACTGTAACGTATATCGATGTATGGGAGAGCATGTTTTTCAACTACAATGTTAAGTTTGTTTTTGGGATAAATTCATCCCAACTACGGAACCCTTCACTGTGCGTGGTCCGACATGCACTTGGCCGGTTTTTTTTTCTTTATAAAAAATATTAATTTTCCTTTCAGCCAAATCTTCAGGGGCCAAGTTTAGAAGTTGACATTTTCAGAGATAATATGAATGGATATTTTTTCTGTGTTTTATTTATCTCACAAAAATTAATAGATGTTAACAGGTAACACTGAAATGGAAATAAGTAACCTGTTGGAGGATGCAAATAAATAAGTATTGAATACCTACTTATATTTTGTGTTATCGTGTATACTGAGGTATTCTTTATCCATTCAAAGTTAAATTATTTATTTCAAATAGGCACATAAATGGCACTAATGAACGACCAAATTTACAAATACAATATAATTGATTCTAGTCGCCCCTTCCAAAAAGTAGCTTCGTATGGAGAAGAATGGGCAAGAAACTCCACCGTTACTCTTTTAAAATGTTTTACAATATTTTGTATAGGTACATCAATTATAATAATATAATTATATGTGAAGACGATGCACCTAGAATAAAATTACTATATCAAAATAGGTAAAAATAATTATTAATGAAGCAATGACAGATAAATTAATTATGATTGTGATGGATACATGGTGCTCACATATTTACAAACATTTTAAAATAAAAATAAAAAATAAAACGTTTTCTAGTCATTCTATTATTACATTATTTGCAGCTAAACTACTAAGTATTGAAACTATCGATCCGCTAACTACTGAACTAACAATGACCTTAGCTTTTAAAGGTTAGCTTAGTAATTAAAAAAGACAAAATGCTACTTTTTATCTCAGAAACAAAAATACTTCACACGTAGGCTGAGCCGCGAGACAAGACTAGTAACTTATGTTAAGATTCTTTGTATATCGTGGTTTCCGTAATATTTAAATACCCTAACGGCCGGTTACACAACACGGTACGTTAGTTAACTGTAAGTTACGCTCGTTTAAATTCAACTTTTTGACGTTCGTTTGATTTAATATAATTATGGAGCAACGTTTTTTGCTACGGTTTTTTGCGTGACGGTTGACAGCCCGTTAGCGCCATTTTGAATTATTCCGACAGTTTGAAAATCATTTATTATTTATTATCATAACAACTATCATAACAAAAGTAAAAAAAACAAAAGTCGTAAACAATAATCGCGGGGGGGTTGCCATAATCGTCACGCTTGGCAGGCGGGTTGACGATCGCAGTATGGTGTTAAAATGTTTATAGAACCCTGCTGCCCATTCTCTATTAAAGTAGTCCCCTAGTCCCTAGTAGTAGTGGGCCCTTAGTCGCTTTTTACGACACCTACCACGGGAAGAAATAGGATGGTGCTATTCTTTACGTCCGGCACCGCACGGACAATGAAATGATGTTTCAATGTAATCAATTTATTTAGCCCATCGCTCTCCCAAGTTGTGTTCCGCAACATCTACGCCTTGCGCATCAGGGAAAAAATTTGATGCCCCGGAGCGTAAATGATTATTAACTTAACTTTTACCCAACTACAGAAAAGCCAAAGTATAATCTGTAGGATGATAGCTGATTATGCCTTAATTAATGACGTGTGACTCCGGTTATATGAAAACCGATGTTATTTTATTATAATGTCTTGAATACATCATTTTACCCGACTGCGGCGAAGCCAAAAAATGTATGTATGTATGTCTGTCCCTATGTAGGGAACATACAAACATACATACAGGTCAAACACATAACCCTCCTTTTTTGGCTTTCGGGTAAAAAGGATGTATACTAAACGGATGAACCGATTTTGATGAATGATATGTCGTTAGATTTGTCAGTATTGCGCGAATGTTATAGGGTATATTAAAATTATTAAAAATCAAAATAGCGATATTACAAAATATTACTTATTATATGTTTAAAAGTAATTTAAATGAGAAATTATAAAAAAATATCCCGAACTTTTGGAGTGAGTGAGTAAGAGGTCGTTATCACCCGATCATAAGTGAGTATATAACCTAATTTACCGACTTATAATCCTAACTAAAAAGTATAAAATAAAAAAAGTTAATTTAAAAAATCAAAAACCCGACTGCTAAACATGAACTGAAAATATGAAAAGAAATCGAGTATCCTTTAAGTAGCAAAAATAAATAAATGCAGTCGGAGGCAAATTTTAAGGCGTTCGGAACATCTTAGATGCCTTCGACTGCATTTATTTATTTTTGGTACTTAAAGGATACTCGTTTTCTTTTCGTCTTGTTTTCATCTTTTCAGTTCATGTTTTGCAGTCGGGTTTTTTTGTTTTTTTAACAAACTTTTTAACTTTATTAAATAACGTTATTATATTCTCATTTATGTAGGTACCTCCATTATCTAGCTCAAAGACCACTTAACGCTTCCGAAACCATGCAATAAATAAATAAAAATATATCTTATCCGTAAAAGTTGTGTAAAATGTAAGTAAAATGGATGACTATGGTGCTCGCTCCCGACGGCCTGCAATTTCTCACGTTTAGGCTTTTGTAATATTTAAACTTAGTAGTATATTGCTATTTTAAACTGTTTTATTTAGGGTTGTGATGTATTATCTAAAACTAGTACCAGGAAAACCGTGAGGAAGATATGATCTACGTCTACAATGATTCAAGGAGCTTTTTTTTGGCGCGTGGCCAAAATGGGAACAAACGCCGCCATCTTGTTTTCTTCAATACAATTTCTGTGATAATTTCACAAATGTTTACCAACAACGCCCCCCTGTGTCATTCCGGTGCCAAAACATCCTTGTAGCACTCTAGCTTGATATGCGGTCAGTTTTTTTTTTCCCATTTCATTTTCAACTCAGAACTGATTAACTGTGCTTGATTGATCATTAACGCACTAGGTACCGAAACAATTCAATCTTCCCGTCTGTTTGATTTTAACACAAAAGTTCCAAACAATTTGCATGTTGTCGCCTAACATTGTTATCGTTGTCAGAACAACAGATTGGGCTTATGGAATCCTGCCTCCTTGTTATTTTCACGGCACAATACCGAGTAACCGGTGAAGTCACCGTGTGAAAAATAGGAACTATGTGTACCAGAGATTAAAAATATAATAAAAATTCATAGCTTCCTACACGGTAAGTAACTTATTTTTATCTTTTTATGTTCAATTTCTGAACACCGTGTATACAGGCTGATTACAAATCCTACTAAAATTATTTAAGATTTAACGTTTTGACTATAAAATCAGTTTAACTTACTCATTAGTAAGTTAAACTATGTTGTCAAAACGTTGAAAGTGAATTAGTTATAAACAGTTAATCATTAATCCACTAGTAACCAAAACACACACGCGGTGCTCATCCCAAGCCGGGCAGACCTCCACCGTATGCTCCACCGTGTTCCCCGGGCGATCCACACAGTGGTATAACCCGGGCGTTTCCTCCCGCTTTATCCTGAATAGAGGAACCTCCCGAAACAACCGTATCAGGTGAGGACCTGCGTCAGGCGGAAGGTGAGGACGCCATGGCGTCTCTCTAGCCACTCCTCAAAGAGGGGACTAATCGCAACAATTGTGGAGTGCCCCACACTGGGTTACGACAATCGCACTCTCCATGTCGACATGAGATCCTGCTGAAGTTCCGTCCGCTGTGCCGTGATTTCTCTCGGCAGCGGAGTTTCGCCTCCTCGCGCCACTCCCTGATGTGCGCGAGGACTCCAGATCCCATGGCGGTACTCCGGCAAGGAGGCTCGCTGCCTCGCCGGAGATCGTGCGGTATCCCCGGACCAGCCTGATAGCCATGACCATTTGGGACGCGTTCAATCGGTGGGCCGGTCGCAGCCTTAAATAACGCACCCACAGCAGTGCCACGTAACTGGCCATGGACCGCACGACCCCCGCGTAGAGCTTCCGGTAGGAAGCGTTTGGACCCCCTAGATTGGGCAGGAGCCGCTTCAAGGCAGCCCCGGCCCGCTCCAGTCTAGAGCCAAACGTCGAAAATGCTCCACGAAGTTCTACCGGCTGTCGAAGACGAGCCCCAGGTACTTCGTTGACCCGATGCCGAAGTGAACCCCTCCCGCCGTTATCTAGGAACCAGACAGAGGCGCGTTCCGAGGGTCACAAAAACAACCTCGGACTTGTGCAAAGTTACCTCGAGTTTCAATTACCGGCTCCTATCGACGATTGTCGCAACTCTACGTGTTGCAAGTTCAGCCGCCACCTGGTGGGACCTCCTTTGTGCCAGGACCAGCGTGTTGTCAGCATAGCAAACCACGCTGACGCCGCTAGGAAGGTCGGCGCACAGCACACAGTAAATCATTAAATGTCGGTTATCGTCGCCATAAGAAGTAAACAGACGAATAAATGACATCTGGCCATGACAGACAAGTTATACAACACCTGCATTCTTTCATGTCTCACGTATGGCTGCCAGATCTTGCCATTATCACCAAAAAAAAGAACGCAGGCTGTGTGTATTCCAAAGAGGAATGGAGAGGAACATGATGTATCTGAGACTGCTAGACAAATAGACAGCCACAAAAATTAGGAATATCACCAAAGTGTTCAAAGAAAATGGGCAGGTCATAATTTTATTATGATGAGAGCTAAGACGGAAAAATGGACCAAAAAAGTCATTAAATGGTACCCAAGGAATAGAAAAGACGCAGAGGAAGACATGTCAAAAGTTGGGAGGATAATCTGGATCTCATAAATAACTTTAAAAAAAAACTATACAACCCTGAATAACGTTATGATTGAAAAAAATTAACGTTATCCTTTAAAGTTATGACTATGAAAAAAATATTTTAACTTATGTACTAATGACTAATCAAGCACAGTTAATCATTAATCCACTAGTAACGGAACACTTCAACCTTCAAATCCCGTTTATTTGATTGTAAACCGAAAGTTCTGTAAAATTTGCATGTTGTCGCCTAGCATTGTTATCGCTGTGAGAACAACAGATTGGGCTTATGAAATCCAGCCTCCTTGTTATTTTCACGGCAGAGTAACCGGTTGAATTCCATTAATGTCTACTAACGACCGGACGCACTACAGATTGGGGTTTAAAAGGGTTGAGTGGTTTTCTACAATCGTTCTGATAAAAGGGGATGGATGTTAAAGCTTTTAGCGATTTGAAGATGTCCCATCGGGTGTATTAAATACAGATTTACTGAAGTCAATGAATTAGGTAGTCTTGATGGTATTCTTTGTTGAGTGTGGCGCTTTTTAAAATAAGGTCTGCGCATTTTATATTTTAGTAAATATTTACTAAATACTGAAGTCAATGAATTAGGCAGTCTTGATGGTGTTCTTTGTTGAGTGTGGCGTTTTTTAATTAATATGGTCTGCGCATTTTATATTTTAGTAACTAATTTACTAAATAGGTTTCTTCTCTGATATTATTATACACTGCATTTTACAATATAGACTTTTATTGCAATGGCAATCGTGGCGAGTGTTTGGCAGCAATTGTTCTCACGTAGTTTTTTGGCATTGTTGAATTTTGAAATTCTTCTAACTTCTTTTTTTCTCCAAATGCCGTTAACCGACTACCATAGAGCACGTTTTATTAAGAAAGCACTGTAATAGCAATAAACATGCCGTAATGTTTTTATACAATATGTATTTTTTTCACAGCGATGCCAGAGAGTACCACAGACACAAAAGGCATTGACAGGTAACTGATGCTACGTTGGGTTACAATAATTTTATTAAATAAATATTTTTTTTTTTTTTTTTTAATTATTCACACGTCTATTTATTATTTTATTTTATTTATTATAATTATTATTTCTGTATCTATTCCGTGACATCACAGTAAGCCCTATTAGAAAATAAGATATATTTAAAAATTATTATATACTTATTTTTAAATATCGCAGCAACATGCTGAGATAGGAGCCTATTGGCCTCATACAGGCTTTCTGTTTTTATTTTAATTTAAATTTTCTTATTTTTTTTTTATGTTTCTATGAGTGGTTTAGTTTAATTGGTGATCTCCTGTGCGAGACCAAATATTTTTTTTTTTTGCAAGCAATCCCAGTTCTCTAAAACAAGCGGTGTAACCCAGCATCATCATCATCCTCCCACCCTTATCCCAATTTATTTGTTGTCAGCGCAACATACTTCTCTATTAGTTTTTATGTCGGTATCACTCCCTTTCTAGCTATATCTAGCGGCGTCAGCCATGTTTGCTGAATCTACTACCGATAGTTTTTCAGCAATCATGAGGAAAAGAACGGCATCATTGTTACGCAGGATTCGTGGGAGTGCCAATGGCATCCTGAAGGTGATTGGGAATAGGCTGGACGGCGTTTTCCTGGAGTATTGGACCCGTATGCATAGCTACGGGTCTGATAATGCAGGAAAATACATGAACTGATATTATAAATGTAGGTTTTATTTTATTTTATTGTATTTTTAATTAAATGTGAGTACTAACATAGTTACGTAAGTTGTATCACTAACAAAGAACTATGGAGCAAGTTTCCGAAATAAACCTATATATATATATATATAATCTTTCACACAACAATTCTCTGTAAAAGTTGAAAAGTATTTACATAAAAAAGTAGCTCTAGAAGAAATTCTCTAATACCTTCAAAATACCTATTCTTTATCAAAGTAAACAAAATTTCGTTAAAATTATATGAAGGCATAAATACGAATAGGCCCCAATCCGGCTTATTCTCTTTCAGTTTATCGTTTGTTTTGATTTCACAAACTCGACGGCCCATTTGGATCCCGCGAGGAACATTCTAAACAAAACTAAAAACTAACTTATGAATATTCTCTCCTGTAGTATTAGTGTATAAGCTTGTCGGGTGTCAATCGGCGCGGAGCATGCGCAGTGCCGCGTTTAGCGCGGGCTTGCGTGCGATCCTCAGTAATTGGCCGCACGCCGTCCAGTTTGAACCGGTTCCTACTGGTTTTTGCTGCCTCTTTTGGCATTTCGCGCGCGCGTGACGAACTGTCAACGATACGTTAAAAAGTGTAATACATCCTGTATATAAATTATGATTAATTACGAAATAAAACATTAATTTAAGTGAGTGTCTCATAAACTTTGAAGTTTGTTTCTTGTTAGTTTAACTTAATGATTGTTGTATATATTAGTTGCTTACAAACTTTGTAAATATTAAAGTGTATACGCAAGTGATTTATTTGTTAATGGATTTAAAAAGTACAGGTGAGTGAAGATGTCTTACTTATTTCTTATATTTATTTTATCTTTTGTGAAATTATAACAATGTTAAACATTCAAAAATAAATGTCTGCTAAAATTCGACGTTTTAAAATTTTAATATTTCACTTAAAAAAAAAAAAACAATATAGTTGTTAAGATTAATTACTAATTTGTACAGTAACGTATACTCGAAGTACCTACTTGAGTGTAGGTGTGTGATTTATCATACTATTCGTAAAAATTAAATAGGAAAAACGCAATTATCTGAGATACTACTTTTCCTTCAGCCAAACAAAATTAAATGTAATAAAAAAGAACTCCGTGTACCGCGCGTGAACGTACGTGTCTATATCCTTTGCTGTTACAAAACATGTAGTCTCTGCTTATCGGACTTTAATTTTCCTGACCAATATTTGACATCTGAGTGTGAAAAGCTCCTATATTTGTAAAGGATCCTGCTGACGCTTGAAGAATTATTATTTGCATGATGTAACATCAAGGACAATACGGCGTGGGTAAATAAAATATTTCATGGAATTGTTAAGTCGGTAGGAGGCAAAATGAATAACGAAAATTATTTTCTGACATAAAATGTTTGGTTTATCGAAATATCACTGACTTCTTTATCATGAAAGATTTTATATAATATATTATTATTTATATATACTATTTTATAGCTTTTATATATAGCTTTTATTATATACCTTTTATTATTTATGGATATTATGGCACTTCAACGACCTACTCACTAAAATATACACAAACAAAAATCACATACAGTTTCTGGTATTGTGAATTCATCATTTACAGAAAAGTGCACAGGACTAGCAGAAAACTTAATGATTAAAGGACGCGTTATATATCGGTAATTGAATTAGTTACAAGTTACAAATTATAGACAAAATAAGCTGTGTTCACAAATACGCTGGAAAATACAGAAATATTTAATTAAACAACAAAAAAGACCTAAAAAGCTTGACAATTACACATACGAATATGGACTCTACCTTATAAATTACAAAATGGAACTGAATTTGTTTCAAATAATGTGATAGATAGGTATAATTAGGGCATTTATCCGGAGGTGTAAAACGGGTATTTACAACCACACAAGATTAGAAAAGCTTTGATAGAAAAACCTATGACTATTGATATTCAATTGCAGCAGCTTATCAAATTGTGTATTATTTAGGTATAATTATATATATATATACAATAAATTGAGTAGTTATTAAACTTACCTAGGCTTTTTTTATATACAAATCAAAGAAAACATGAAGAATGATGGCGATGTTCACGACTTGAATGCCTTTGAATCAGAAATCCTGGACTTATTCCTGGAAAATACTGAACAGACAAACGTGTTTTTTGAATTGTAAAATAACAATTCTTAGAAATCACGAGAAGCGAATGGAAAAAGATGCCTATCAATTCAAGTATTCAAACCAGCTTAGGGCAACATAAAGCATAATGCTGGCATTTAGGTAATAACATAATAAAAATGCCATTCCATTAGGAATTTCACAGTAATAGTAGGAGTCTGTATTTGTACCCGGGTAATAGCAATAGGCTCGCCCCTTATTACACGGGAGTGGCAAAATGTGGGTGTACTATTTACACCTATGGCTACTTCGAAAAAAAAAAAAAAATGTCATGCAGAAGTGCGAGTGGGCTGGCCACGTCACACGAATGCACCCGGAGAGATGGGCAAATAATATAATAATAATAATATAATCTTTATTGGCATAATTATACATACATTTTTATGAATTCCTTAGCTCCTGCGCTAGTATACACTGTATTACAGGAACTAGTGTCAACCCCTAGTTACATTATACATGTTCTTTATGGCATTCAAAGGTTACAAGCAAACAAAAAGAAACAGAAGTAATAAAATTAAAAGTAATCCAACATGCACAATTTAAAAAAGAAAAAAACTATATATCTTCACTCACTGGACGCCTGAAGGAAGGAGCGCATCGCTCAAATTAAAAAAAAAACAAAAATTCAAATTCATTTATTTGCTAGAATGTAGGTACAAATCAAGAACTTAAGAATATCGTGGCCCAATTACATTCTACCATTACATATGGTGTGCAAATATGTCATATTAACATTTAATTTCGCTGTCGAGGTACACCACGGCGAAGTTAGTGTGACAATCTGATCATGTTTGCGAGGCTAACATGGCCAGAGATCCCATAAAACAGAGAGGTATGAAAGGAAAATGGGGAGGCCCAGCAAAGACAAAGACACAGTGTAGGTACACAAAAAAGAACTAGCCAAGTGCGTGTCGGACCACGTACTACGACGTAAGACGTCCTCGTAACATAAGGTCCAGTTGAAAACCAGCGTCAGGCACTAGTTGTCTGGCATTAATGCTGAACTGGGCCTATTTGGCTCAACCGTGAGGCACTCAATACTATTTTAAGCATTTTTTCTGTGAATATTGTGTGCCTTAACCTGATTCAAATAAATTTATTTTCTTTCTCTCTTTCCACTATGAAGGGTTCCGTATTGGGATGAATTTATCCCAAAAAAATACTTAACATTGTAGTTGAAAAACATGTTCTCCCATACATCGATATAAGCCACGGTAAATTTTTCAACTGGAAATGTAAGTTGGTCGACTATTAGGTACTCGTTAACTTGTTAAGCTAGCTAGCTGTGATAGTTTTCCTTTCAATATTGTTATATATACTACTGCCATGATTTTTTTTCACGTATCCTCTATCAACCACTGACAGGGGCGAAACTTGACACTAACAAAAGTTAGCACTTTAAAGCTTATTATTACGATAACGTATCCCTGAATCAAAAAATGGTAAGTATACACAAACTCGCAATATTTTTGAACGGCCTATCCAACGATACCCAACACCATAGGAGAGACGAGAAAAAAATATCATCCCCTCTTTACGTGTAAGCGCGGTAGCCTAAAAATTTTTTTTTCATGATTTTTGTGTACAGAAGGCTACACATGAAGCTATACATTTCCAGTATAAGGTGATCTCGCATTGTATATGATTTCCGTACAGTGCGAGATCAGCGTAAACTGGAAATGTATAGCTTGATGTGTAGCCGTGTGTACGACTTCGTCGATGTGATTAATTGATGTACACCCATGCCAAATTACAGCTTTCTAGTACTAAGAGTCCCTAAGCTAAGTCGGGACAGTCAGACAGACAGACATGGCGAAACTTTAAGAGCTTGTTGACTACGGAACCCTAAAGTAATTCTTTAGGGTTCCGTAGACTTTAAAAATACATTATAAACTTAACAGGCAGGTACATTGTTTATACGAGTACACTCCCTCTGCTAGTTGTTAGTAAGTTAAAATTAGAACATCGATCGTCGCCGTGCTTGGCGTCTGCACTTATTATGTATTTTATTTACTATGTGCATTGTGTAGTAAACTAGGTCATTTAATGACCTTTTATAAAACAAATTCTTCGTACACCATTGTTAGTCTTAAATTAAAAAACCGGTCAGAACGAGTCGGACTCGCGCACCGAGGGTTCCGTACGTATATATGATGTTGATGATTTCTGAAAAACTGTGCTGTTTAGAGACATAGTTTTTTCCTGTAATCTTTACATAAACTTCTATCACATAGAATAATTTCAGATTTTTATCTATGCAAACTTCGGAGATAAGGGGGGAGGATGGTATTTTTTTTACATTTTTCATCAAAAGTCGGAAACTATGCTGCCTAAAAAAACAAAAAATGTTTGATAATGTGCAAACAGCGTTCTTTCATACGATACCCCACATCCCCACATGCCCTTGCAGCTCAACTTCAAATTTTTACCACCCCCTTTCAGTCCTTTTTGCAAAAAATATATATATTTTGAATTTCTTTCTGGTCTGCTAAATAGTTGGGCAGATGTCATCTAAAACTATTCTAAATTTCAAGTTGATAGCATAAGTAGTTCTTGAGATATCCAGGTGTGACAGACAGACAGACTTAGTCTCACCATAAGGGTTCCTTTTTACCATTTTGGTACGGAACCCTAAAAAGGTACCTACCACTAAACTCTCGAAAATCTGACAACCAGTTCTACCAAGGGTTACCCTGTAACTGGGTTTTGTGGAGGTCAGATAGGCAGTCGCTTCATAGGCGGCTAACCGTATCCAGTTAGACTAGAAGACGACTCCACATATTTGGAAAAGGTTAGGTAAAGTCGAATTTTTAATTCACTCGAGCAATCTGACATGTGCTAGCTGTCAGTTTGTGTAATAAAATGGTCTTATTTATTGTATATATGTTCCGTGTCATACAAACGTAATACCAAAATAATTTGTAAATCAAAGATATTCTTAAGGTAGTACGAGTATGTCTTTATTCCGATTGGAATACAGAATATCTAGGTTCCCAAATATATATTTTGAATGGACACTGATTTAAACAAGAGTTATGAGAAAAATAAGTTTTCTATAGAAATTTTAAATTCCTCATATCTCGCCCCTTAAACTAAACGGTCACCATTACAATAAATATGACCATATTATTATTACACAAACTGACAACTGGCACATGTCAGATTACTCCAGTGAATTAATAATTAGACTTTGAAAAAACAAAAAAATCAAAATCAAAATATTTTATGTCACTTATACCTACATGGGCACTTATGAAACGTCAGAAGCTAGGTGCACGGTTTTGGTCGTTTCTTATGGAGAAGAGACGGCCAGAAACTCCACTGTTACTTTTTTTTAATGAATGTGCTCTTACAATGTTTTCAAGTTACAGTGTTAATAAGTATGGGAGGACAATGTAGGCCCATCAACAAGTACAGTCATGAGCACGAATATGTAAGCGCTTAGCAGAATTCAAAACCGATTTTTTCGTGGAATAACGATTGCAACTTTGAGAAAAGATCTATTTCGTAGTTCGGGTTCCAAAATACTATATTCGTAGTAAAATAAAATTTCAATTAATAACCTATGGGGGAAATCACTTTTAAAAGTTGCTGAGTGTATACATATTGGTGCTCGTGACTGTCCTTAACAAAAATAGGAAATGGTTTACAAAGCTACAGTCTATTTAAGCCAACAACGTTCACACATTCACAAATTAAAAAAGAACCTAAATAAAATATTACTAAAATAATAAAAATACATACATGCATAAACTCACGCCTTCTTCCCCATAGGAAGAAGGCGTGAGTTTATGTATGTATGTGTAGTATATAGTAGGA
This sequence comes from Tiliacea aurago, assembly GCA_948098905.1. NCBI lineage: Eukaryota > Metazoa > Arthropoda > Insecta > Lepidoptera > Noctuidae > Tiliacea > Tiliacea aurago. The sequence continues at coordinate 2,876,024 of OX402579.1, read as the reverse complement.
GTTTATGTATGGGTAGGCAGAAACTATATAATGCCACTTGCTAAGCTCCTTACATACAAACAAAAACCTATTTAAACCAAATAACAAGATTGCCATTACAACTGTAACAAATCTAAATTAATAGTCTGTCCACAAGTCACTAATAAATATTTTAAATTAAAATAGTAGGTATTTAGTGTCAAAACGACTGTAACACTTGTCTTATTATAATACATATTATAAATCGATTATACTAAACGGTCACCATTACAATAAATATGACCATATTTTAATTACACAAACTGACACCTAGCACATGTCAGATTACTCTAGTGAATTAATAATTCGACTTTAGATAAAATAACCACTAATAATGTTAATATCGGCCTGTTGATGCACAAACACTGCAAGATGGAAGTCACTTCTCAATCAGAGAAGGAACAAACATAATTATATAAGCATCACGTTTGCCTAGTCTGGCATTATTTTTTTTTGTTCACGGAGTGGAAATTCCTCATGGATGTCCTCCGCCCTGGGGTGGGCGGAGGTGTCTGTCAGACTCTAACTGACTAAAAACCACCCCAGTGTTCCCCTTCCACACTTGCACCGGGGATCTTGGGATCTATTATTACTTCCGCAATCCCCCTTGGGTTGGGTTTGACCCCCCCGCGACTTCTAAAAAGGGCGCGCGTGGAACACTACGCGCCGCCACCTCGGGCCTAGTCTGACCTAGCCTAACCTAGATTGTTATCAGTCTTCGTCAACATTCCAATCGTCTAGGTTCTCACACGATGCTTTCCTGAACCGTTAGGCCCATCGTCCATGACGCAACCAATCACAAACTAGCTAATAGCGCATTAGTAAGCCGCATCGTGTACAGACCGCCATAGAAATGACTAGTGCTGTGACATTCTGGCTTCTCATTGGTAATTTCAGTTTGTAACACGTTACTTTGATTAGCGTCGTGGAAAATAAGCTTTCGTCAGTGGTATCTAAAATTCATTTAGGACAATTTGATTTGGATAAGTTGAGAAGACTTCTCAACCAAAAAAAGGCACGGTGAACATACCTACTTAGTATAATTATTTAGCCTTTGGAGCATCGTGTTTTTTTTATTATTTATCTTTATACTTATACAACGTGCACGTACAGTGGCGACATTAATTTAACACAGGGGTAGGGCTAGTGACCAATAATCATAAAACAAATATAATAAGATAAACTAATTCGTACCTACACTGAAAAATTCAAATTTTCAAACAAACTAAATAATAAAGCTCTCTCTTTCCTTCAATTTGCCTATTCTTTGCACGTTATTCATTTTTATTTCATGGATGCGATGTTATGATCAAATCCCTGGCAAATGACCTCTGCTACAGTTCTATAAGCACTGGTTGCTCCAAAATGCTATTTTAGAAAATTGTTAATAAATCAATAAATAATAACGTTTAATTAAATTAAAATATCTTCATAAAAAGAAAACGCAAAACCGCAAAACGCAAAGGTGTTTAGGGATTCTGCTGTCACTGTGATTATGGCAATCCCTATTTGTATGAGCACTGCGCTAGCTGGTTATGAAGGCCTCTGGGTTTTATTTAAATAAACGCATGTCCGCTGCTAAAAGAGTTTAATTCCAAATTACCCCAAGGAGAACCTTCCGACCGGGCTAGTGCGCAGTTACTGGCCCGCCGTCCATACGTCACGCTCACATATACATTTCTGCTTACCTTGCATTCAGTCGTGCACGCTTACATGTGTCCCTACAGGTGTATTAAATGAATGTCGCCACTAAAGCGGCACGCTGTATAATAAAGCTGAACCGTCTTATTACAAAACAATATTTATATTTTGACATGGCTTAAACCCGAGCTAGTTTTGTAATGAGAACGTAACTCTGATTGAAATAACGTTCTTTATACAAATCTGAATACTTATTTCGGTACTAAGTTGTTCGTTTCGTATTAGGAACTTTACCGAAGACGGAATAAAGTTCTAAATTCAATATATATAATGTCTCCATGGTTTAAACTTGGGTCTGAAGATAAACCTTGTTTTGTAATAAGGCCCGAAGAGTTTATTTGTTTGAACGCAGTAATCTCTGGAACTACCAGTCAGATTTGAACATATTTTTGCATTTGCCCAATTCTTGGGGAATATTTAACATCACTCTACGACAAAGTCAGAAATAACGCATGAAAAGCGCGGGCGGACGATGCGACGCGACGCGGTGGGTCGGGGGCTGAAATTTCACGTGGATGAAGTCGCGGGCAGAAGCTAGTTGGATATTATCATTTTATATTTTTACTTTTATTACGCAAATACTTCATAGTACTGTTAACAGTCGATACTCCGATTCAAAATAATACCTCTCGATTTAGAAATATAACTCCCACTTTTCCACGTTTTTCTTAGGAAATATTACCTTGATTCTGGGAAAATGGTAGAGAGCGGACTAATATTATGTTAGTTGTGATATAACAACATTTTTCGAAATGTATTACTAGCGACTTCGTCTACGCGTATTTTGTACCAATTTCATCACTTTATGATACAAATATCCAAGATTCTAAGTAGCCTATATCCTTCTCCAGGTTCCAGGCTACCTATCTGTAGATCCGTCTAGTAGTTGAGGCGTTGAAAGTTAGGACTTACTTTCGCAAATATAATGATTAGGATGAAAGTACGGATTATAAAATATGTACTTAAAGAAACGTATTTAATATGCAATGGATTTTATTTCACGGCGATCTGAAATATAATTAATTAAACAGAGTAGAGTAGAGTCTGTTTAATTGATTATATTTCAGATCGCCGTTCATAAAATTAAAACCAAGACTTCGCTTAAGAGGTAAGCTCGTTTGATTCCCAATTTTGTGGTAGTATCACAATCTAAACGATTACGTTACATAGTTATGATGCCGCAGGTTGATATTTTCGTTCGCCTCCAGTCAGTGCCAGTATGTCACATTAGTTCTTTTGAACCTGAAATCTCGTACTCAACCTGGTAAATAAAGAATAATAATAATCAAAATCAACTCAAATCAAATATTTTTTATTGAATAAAAGGTATTTGTAGTACGTACATAATAGAGCTTAATAATTAAGTAAGCGTAGTAGTAAAACTAACAAATATCTGTACGGGTGAACTACTGTTCTCCTAGCTAGGTAGCAAAGCAACCTGTGTTAAGGACAGACAGTTTGCCTCCCTCGATAAAAATCTTAAAAAGAATGCTACGTGTTGACTCCTAAATCAAGTCATTAGTTACATTACATACATTATTATTAATCTTGTTATCTAGAATAATACTAATTAATTTAATACTGTAATTGGTTACAAATACGGAAAGCAAAAGAAAAAAAATTGTTATAAAAAAAAAATAAGTATAAAATCATAGTAAAAAAGAGAATGTTTTAAGTGAGACGTGATGTATGTGTGAGTGTTTGTTGTTTGTGTACTGCGTGTGTGAGTGTTTGGTGTTCGTAAGTGCGAGTTTATAAGCGCGTGGGGGTGTGGGTATGTGTGTATTATGTGTTTGAGAAATTACTATTGGGCTATTAAACGGTTATGTTGAGCCAAGAAGTTATGAGAGTGATTACATGCGCTGAGTTTATGTGTGAATAATAATACATACACACATAAACTCACGCCTTCTTCCCATGGCAGTAGGCAGAAACTATAGCCAACGCCACCTGCTACACTCCTTACGTACTCCTTTTGCTTCGCCTACGTTCATACATCTAGTCATACACGCACGCCGGTTGCGAGTACTACGCACCTGACTTTTCTGAAGAACATCATCAATTTGGCCACTATATGTACTCCTAGGGCGTCCCCTCCCAGCGTTTCCACTCACCTCTGCTTTATAAATATCTTTTGTTAGTCACGTTTCACTCATCCTCTCGACATGACCAAACCATCTAAGCATACTCTTTTCAATCTTTGTCACTACATCTTCTTTTAAACTGCACCGTTGCTTTATCACCTCATTTTTCAGCCTATCATTCATAGCCACGCCAGACATGCTTCGCAAAGAACGCATTTCCACGGCATTTATTCTACTTACATTATTCTTTTGCCACACCCAACATTCACTTCCATACATAAGAGTAAGCACACCACTGTGAACATCCAGTCGAGCCTTTTTGGGCATTGACTGATTGGTCACAATCGCATGGTTAGCACCATTCACTTTATTTCCCGCATTTACTCTCCTTTCCACATTTTCATCAATCTTTCCATCCCTTGTAAACTGACTCCTTAAGTTATATAAACTCACTTGCTCCACGCTCTTATAATTATTTATTTATAATAATAATAAAGTTTATTTGATATGAACAAATTTAGGTATCTATAACTTAACATAAGAGTATGACTCTTATGTTAAGTTATAGATACCTAAAGACACGAATATAGCTGCAAAAGTAAAATACTGGGGCGCAGCTGTCAACGCCCCAACAACATACATGGAAGAAATTTGTTCCAGATTTTCACATCTATATGGAAGTCTTAGAGTAAATTAAAAATTACAAAAGAAAAAAATCACTACAAAGTTTGTATGTGATGATGTAGAGTGGAAGTGAGGGTGAGAGGGTTTGTGAGTGAGTATGAGTGTGAGTGTGTGTAAAATGTGCAATTAGTCTAATAAGAGAGGATGCTAGCTTGAGAGTTTTGTTATGATCCTACAGTTGCATCATAGGACATAGATTTAAACTAGCCTGTAATTTTAATTTTCAGTAAATTCCTTGTAAAAATCTACCCGATTTTGGCTCTCCTATTTATAAATAATCTCCAGGTCACCACAAGATCACACTTAATCAAATTGCTTTCTTAAAAGTAATGAGACTTTTTATAAATTTAATTTGCAAGTTGATTGGAAAAAGTTTAAAAGAAAATCTTATTTTCTTTGGGCGAGCGCTGAGCGGCGAGCAGCAGCTCATATTACTGAGGATCATCTATCCTATCTTTTCTATCTATCTTTTTACTATCTTGAGCACTATTATTTTAAATCGAAGTAGTGTTTGTGTAGGCGAACTAATTATTTTGAAAGTTAATATTGAGAGGTGTAATGTAATTAAGCCTTGTAAAGGGCCTGCAGGTATATAAAAGTTAAAACGAATAGTTAAATACTGTTGTATACAACATTAGTTTTTGTTTACAATAAACCCGAAAAGGGGTCATTGTACTCATCATTTTGAACAACTTTTTCTATGAGACCAAACTTGAAATCACGAAAAAAAAAATCAGCTGTTCCATACATTTTGTCGATTTAAGTGAACATAAATGTATGGAACAGCTGATTTTTTTTTTGCGATTTCATGGTTTTATTGATTAAATTGGATAAACTGATTGTGGGAGAAAAGTGTGGTTCAGACATGTGTATACAGGGTGTTAAAGTAATTGCGTGCCATAGCTTAGGGGTAGGTTCAGTATCAATAAAGGAACCAAGGAAAAATAAAAAATAAAATGTAGGTAAGTAAACAAATAATTTAACTAAACATAAGAAAAGTCTCTTCGTATTTTAACGGGCTTAGGGACCGTCAAATAAAATAATTTGAATACTAAAGATCGCTATTTTAAGTTCTAAATTAGGTTGATATTGCAATATAATTTTTTTGTTATTTTTTTTTTTTTTTTTGCTGGGTTACTTTATCGATACTGAACCCACCCTAAGCTATGGCACGCAGTCTCTTTAACACCCTGTATTGCAAATCTACGCACACATACTTTTGCACTCCTCGTATAAGGGTCTAGCGTAGTAGGTACCTACTTCTGGCATTTTGGTTTGTTTTTACTGTACAGCGGAAGTGTAACTGTAATTTAACCTTGTTTTAATCATTATTGGGATAAAAAAAATCCTATATTAATACAGATGACAGAAATCGATTTAGTAAACGGTTGTGAATAAACTGCTTTCATAATGTTCATTAATTCAGTTACACATTCTATATACGCATTAGGTGATTTGCTGACTAAAAGTAGTTACAGACGACAGGTATAATTCAATTAATTGAAGTAAACACAGAATAACTTACATAAGTGCACCATAGTTTAAAATCAAGCAAGCATGTACTAATGTTACCTTGTAAAAATATTATTTACTTTCTACGTTAATAAAGATTAACAGTAAAGGAAAACGTGAGAAAACCAGGTATTAATGATCTGAGGCCGTTAACACGCTATAACTCTCGTTTTACTGATTGTTTTATCTCTGTATGAGCAAAGTTAAGTATTAGACCTGCATTGAGATAATTACAGGCTGACATTATTATTTATTTTAACTTTAATTAACACGGTTAAACCAATTACATTAATTAAAGGCAGAAACACAAACACATAGAAAAGAAAATATAAAATTTAAACATTCTGGTTTTAACATAAAAACAATTTAAAAATACACAACGCATTCATGAATCCCTTTCACAGTATTTCAGGCATGCCAAAAAAATCTTTGTCCATTATATATTTATTTTTCTAATACCTCCTACACACAGACAACGACACTAACAATACTAACACATCACCAAATCATAATATTATAATTATTTTTATTTTGTATTTCTCAAACTTTTTGTGTTGCGATACAGACTTAATTCAAAAGTTTATTGTTAAATCACTCTTTCTTTATTTTTATTTTTCTAATATTTTTTTAATTTTCTAACTGCTAGAGGGTGGGGGGGACCTGGTAACCTGAAACACAGGCCCCTAAAGCCTAGCTTAGGCACCAGTCTCCCACAGTAAATTTAAACCATTTCATGTACTTTTAAGTGTTATGTCGGTGGAGTTTCTTGCCCATTCTTCTCCATACAAAGCTACCTTTTGGAAGGGGCGACTAGAATCAATTCTATTTTAATTGTACATTTTGACGTTCAAAAGTGCCATATAAGTGCCTATTTGAAATAAATCATTTGACTTTGACTTTAATAATGTTTGTATGTTTATTGTGGTGAGAAAAAACAAAAAAAATACAAATACCCCCCTAGAATTTAAAACAATTTCTACTAAACATAGTTTTTAGTCTTAACATAGCCTACAAACTAAACATTGCGTGATAAAATTCTTCTACACCATTTCCTAAATTACATACATAGTTAAAACGCCTGCGACGGATATATTTTCGGAGACGGAAAGACACTAGCGTTTCACTAATGTCTTCTGATACGAAACGCCTCACACATACCTGAATTTCATTAAAATGTACCTGATTTGTGTGAGGGGTTCATGACTTTAAGAAGGAAGGTAAGTTGACCTTGACACGTGGTATGTCTGTAGATCAGTGACCGTGGTTTAATGATTGTTTCTTTTTTTTTAGGGTTCCGTACCAAAATGGTAAAAACCATTATGGTTAGACTAAGTCTGTCTGTCACACCTGGATATCTCAAGAACTACTAATGCTATCAACTTGAAATTTAGAATAGTTTTAGATGACATTTGCCCAGCTATTTTGCAAATAAGAAAGAAAAAAAAAACTTTTTTGCAAAAGAGACTGAAAGGGGAACTTAAAAAATTGAAGTGGGGTTACTAGGGCATGTGGGTAACATAATTATGAAAGATCGCTGTTTGCACATTCTCAAATATTTTGTTTTAGGCAGCATAGCTTGCGACTTTTGATGAAAAATGTAAAAAAAATACCGTTCCCGCCGTCTTATCTCCGAAGTTTGCATAAATAAAATCTGAAATTATTATATGTGATAGAAGTGTATGTCAAGATTACAGGAAAAGTAAAACGATGTCTTTAAATAGCACAGTTTTTCAGAAATCATCAACATCATATATATATAAATACACGGTGCGCGAGTCTGACTCGCTCTTGACCGGTTTTTTTTTTATAAAACGTTGCCCCCACACTAGGAATTTCTCCTGTATTGTGGGTGCGTTTACAAACATTTAAACTCACATACACAAACAGCCAGACCCGGAACAACTACTTGTAGGTCATACAAATATTTTTACCGTGCGGGAATCTAACCCGCGACACGCAGTGCGGCAGTCAATCGCTTAACCACTGCGCCATCTGAGCCGTCAACAGAATGCCAACGAATGTCAACTGCTGCTGGTTACAGGCCTGCCATTTCTTCTACCATGCTTCCCGGTACCGTGCGTTCCTCATCCAGGTGTTTTCCGCGACTTTGACGATATCATCAACTGAACGAGCTTTGGACAGCCTGAGTTCTATGGCCTAATGTTGGCCACTATTTAGTCAAAGCTTTATTCCAGTATAGGCAAGAACTAAAAAAAAAAACTACAAAAAAAAATCAACCAACTTCCAAAAAATCACTACAAATGAAAAATAACTTTAATTTAGAAAATCGGTGTCTTTGGGTTATTATTTTAGTTTTTTATCAGCGACTTCCGAAATTAAAGGTATGTTTCACTTAGTAGTGTTTTTTGGAAGTCGGTTATTTTTTTTTTTGTATAATGTTTTTTTTTTTTACTTTTTAGTGGGTCAGTTTTTAATTTATCTAAGTTACAATAGCCTAATGTCAACTGCTCATCACCTTTTACAAAACATTGCTTTTCCCGATGCTGGGACGTTAATTGTTGAGGAGTTCTCTTGGTAAGAACCAGGAGAACTGCCACTCACTATATGCATTGTGACGAGCATAAATTGCTTAGCAACCATAATAAACTACCGAATCGAATCGAAACCGTTAAATACTTATTATTATGTTGTTCCGGTGGCCATCTGTGGTCTCCATCATCAGTTCCACTTCACCAAATGGTGCTTTCCGAGAGCAAATGCATGAGTTGCTATAAAAAATACCCAAATCGCTATAGATCTGCCTATAAATTCGAGGGTTCCCCTCGATTTCCATGGGATCCGCTGATCAGATTCTGAACAAAAAAAATATTTTAAATATCGGTCCATAATTGACGGAGAAATCGGTGAACAAAAATAAAAAAAAACAAACATACAGCTGAACGTTTATAACCTCGTCCTTTTTGGAAGTCGGTTAAAAACAGGTAAACGTCAAACCTCCAAAAGTTAGTCCTGTCATTAAATCTACAGAAAGTTACTCAAAATAAAGAGAATAAAAATTTAAAATTCATGAATAAACGAGCCCGTAGCAACATAAATAAAAAAAGATTCAAAGTTTCGAAACAATACCAAACATTCCTTGTAAAATTATAATGAGAACTATTTTGATACTACAGTTTCTTAGTTCAACTAGTACTTGGAATATTTTAGTAAAGCGGAAAATCCAATTACGTCATACTTAAGTTTCTCTTGTCTTGTAATTGGAAAAAACAATAGTGAACAGAAAATACTGACTAAAGGAATAATCTTATAAATACATTTTCTTATTTTTCCTCCTCGTGGTAGGTATTTAATATCTGGAGATGTTTTATGTAAGTATTTATTATAAAATAATATTTGTAAGATTCGAAGTGTGTTTCAAGTTGAGAGGCCTTGTCTCAGTATTGTTATATTTTATAAATTTTGACCAAACAGCTGTAAAGTACGTCTTCAAACACGTTTGACTGAGCACTTAGCCTCTTGAAAAAGGAATCCTTTTACATTCAAAGTTAGTCCGTAAATTTAAACCAAATTTGGACACAAATGGGAATGACCGTAAACCTACATAAATAAAAGATAATTTACACCTTAATACTCTTCCAATAAAAGTTCAAAGGTAAAAAAGTTCAACTAATAAAGGTTGACACAGAAACTCAAACAGGAAATTCCCTTTTAATATCAAACTAATTTCATTTTCATTTAATTAATAAAGCATAGCGCTCATGAAATTTATTGGAATTCAATTTTGATCGGGATCCCAGCCCGCCTTGGAACTAATAAAGCAGTATAAATGTTAGCTGATTGGTACCAAGTTAATTCGATTAATGGTCTACCGTTGAAACTGCTAAGCTATTAAGTAATTAGTTTGATTACTTACTAATGTACGGAAGTTAATAATGTTTTCTCATTGAAGACTGATTTTAGTAGAAGCTCAGTGGTTATAATCGACACGCTTAGCAGCGAAATTGGTGACTACTATTTGCTATGTACACGACTTTGTAATTTGACAAATTGTTTAAGCCTAACTGATAGTATAAATGCAAAAGTGAGTTTGTTTGTTACGCTATCACGCTAAAACGGCTAAACGGATTTGACAGATATTTAGGCTGGGACCTGAAAAAGTACATAGGCTACTTTTCATCCTGGATTGCAGACAGAGTCGCAGGCAACAGCTTGTTATTTTTTAACTATTAATTTCAATTATGATTAACAATTTAAAAAACTAACAGTCAAACCAATGCTAGTATTTTTGGTATATTTCGAGAACAGGTAAGGAAAGAAAAAAATCCTTCCTTTCATGTAGTTTGTACCTGGTTGATGCTGTCAGAAACAACAGCCAACAGAACCGAAAAATTACTTTAATTAACAGTGCACATTTAAAACTTGATACTGTACGAGTAAATAAATAAAAAGCATGCAAGGAACCACAGAAAATAAAAATGTAAAAGCTTAACATACACACACCCATGTACTTTAAGTGCCTTGGTTCTAGTAATATAAATATACTAGCTGACCCGGCGAACTTCGTACTACCTTATACCGACAGCAGCGCCTACCGGGTGCAGCGATCTCTCGCGACCGGTCCTGGTTCAGGCCATGTTTCGGAGCGAGAGTGCATGGGAGGCCGTCAGCTCCTTCTGCGAAGCAGTAATGCTCGCGAAGGAGGAGGCGGAACGCGTGAGGGTGAGGCAGGGTTCGCGCCCTCACGCCCTTAGCCGCCGCAGGAGACACCCCGGGCGTCGGGAGTCGCAAGCTGATTTCCGGCCACCGTAGGCGCAGGCCTGCGGACGTGAGCGATGGGTAGCTCGCCATCCGATAAGGACCAGGCCCGGGTCGACGGCGCATTGTGTTTCACGCGCGCCTCATAGAGATGTTAGCACCAACTGACGGGGTCCATTAGGGCCAATGCCTGCCAGGGTTGCGAGTTTGTCCGAAAGGGATATCGTGGCCCTGGCACACAGGCAACGGAAGGAACACGGGCGGGTTTTAGTTAGTAAAAGTCTGACACGCCCTCCCGCTCAGCCCAGAGCGGGAGAAGTTATTTGATAATTTCACACCCAAAAGAAAAAAAAAAGCGCCTACCGGGTCCAATTGTATTTCCAAACCATTCAGGAACCCATTGAAATATAAATACAATATTTCAACTAAATCGATCCAGCCATTTAGGAGAAAGAAAGAAAGGAAGAAAGCATTTTGTAAAAGTTTGTATTGGAAAATCTAACTTTCTCTATTTCCGAAGAATCGACGTGGACAAAGTCGCAGGAAAAGCTAGTATAGTTAAATTTGATTTGTGGACTAACAATATCCATTAGAGGTAATCTCGGATCCAGTCGTGACCACATTAAATAATTTAGCTCCAAATTGCGTCTACCTGCTTCTTAATGTTTTATTTGAAGTGTTGTGGTTGGTTCACTACAGAACAGTTGACCAGTATAGATAGAGTTGAATAGAATAGAATACTCTTTATTATGTACACCATAAAAGTTGCAAATATAAATGTTTAAATTTTACATAGGGTGACACAATGGGCGGTCTTATCGCTAAAAGCGTTCTTTTACAAACAACCTTTGGATGGATTAAAGGAAGCTGGAGAGACATAGATAGATAGATAGAATACTCTTTATTATGTACTTACACAAAAAAAAAATACAGATATAAATGTAGAAATTTGACATACACAGGGTGACACAATGGCCGGGGTTAGTTCGCTTATATTTGTAACGCACACATATGAGTATAATTAAAATGTTTTAACTTGTACATAACATCACGCCTCTAATTCCCATAAGAGTTAGTCAGAGGTGTGCCTTTAATACACCCACACTATGCCAGTTATGTTTAAATGCCTTGTAATAGGGAGCGAGCTTACTGTCTGAACTTATGTTTCTCTCAAATGCGAGAAATAGAAGTTTGCAAAAAGTCAGGGAAATTGATTATCCAATTCAATGACTGTCCGTAAATTCAAGTCACAAAGGTCATTCTCAGACAATAGTATGAAGTGACTATTAAATTAATGTAGTGTGTGAAACGGCTCGGACGCGGGTCGGATCTGACTGTCAATGCGAGAACTAAGGAACTAAATCGGGAATTATGGAACCATCCGATCTATTCTGAAAAAAACTCACCGCAAAGACACAATAGGTCAAGTGAGCTTGAAATAGAAAGACAAGAGTTATTAAGAAAAATTAATTTATTGTGAGATTTTTTTTTTCATATTTTATTTCTGGTTATTATTATAATATACATCATAGTCTTAACATATGATTGTAATTGGCTACTGTGTTTTAGAGTATGTATTTTATATTTTATTTTTGTAAAAGTGTGTCTTGTTTGTGCAGAATATTTTTTCTTTCTTTTATTTTCTTTAAGAAAGCAAGAAAAATAATTTTATTTGTCACAGAAAAACGTGCGCACGAAAACATAATATTATTATGTAAAAGTAAAAAAAATATAAGAAAACAAAAATGAATGAATACATTGATGTTTAGTATCATCATCATCATTTCAGCCGAAAGACGTCCACTGCTGGACATGGGCCTCCCCCAAGCACTGCCACTTCGACCGTTTCTGTGCTTCCCGCATCCAGCGGATACCTGCGGCCTTCACAAGGTCATCGGTCCACCTTGTAGGAGGCCTTCCAACGTTACGTCTTCCGGTACGCGGTCGCCACTCCAGAACCTTTCGGCCCCATCGGCCATCAGTTCTGCGAGCAATGTGCCCTGCCCACTGCCTTGGCAATTCTTGAGATGTTTAGTAAATGAGTTGTTAATAGTGTCAATCCCCATCAGGTGGAATAATAGAGCAGAGATATCGAGTACGATATGTCGAGATAGAGGTAGAGCAGTGGTGGCTCAGTGGTAACGGTCGTCGAGACCGTTACCACTGAGCCACCACTACTACACTTACGAGTAGTAGGTCGTGGGTTCTTAACCTGACAGGCGCATTACTTTGCGCAAAATTATTTCATCACTACTGCTCTCAAACTGTGAAGAAAAACATCGTGAGGAAACCGGCATGTCCTAGAACCAACAATTCGAAGACATGTGACATCCACCAATAAGCACTGGGCCCGCGTGGTGGATTATGGCCCGCTCCTTCCCACAGAGGGGAGGCCTGTGTCCTAGCAGGGGGAACGTTATATATTTTACATTTTATTGTATAGAAGCAAGTTTTCTAACTGAACAGACAGCTGTGCTGCTAGGGAGTTTGTTGCGCCACTTCTTCCCCAAAGCACTAAGAATTGATGAAGGGCGGCCATTTTTGGGGGACTGTCTCATGTAATTTTTGACGTTCGGAAAGTGCTGATTCTCAGCCTAGTTTGAATAAATGTATTTTGATTATAGGCCGATTATGTATGTGTGTAGGTGGAATAATAGCTCACTGCAAGCTCTATTCACCTGAGTTTTCACGGAGAGATTTTTACAAAATAGCCCGATAGTTCTTTAAGTTATCAAACCGTTCTTCTAAACTGGTTAGTTCACGATCAAACACAGCACTATTTATCTACGAAGTACTAACATATCGCGTGCAAGGGGCATCACTTTACATAGCTAAACACTTGCAATTTCATACTGTCATGCAACACAGCATTGATGACATTATCGTACAATCTATGAACTGAGGTCGGGTATATGAGGTCAGTTCATATTTAGCAAATTATAGTACATTTTCTTTATAAGCTTTTGTTATGAAACGAAAGATAAATTCTGCTTTGATTCAGGATGCTCATGCGGCTGCAACTATATTGTTTCCCGAGGCACACGTAGACAGTTTTGCTACAGTCATTCGCAAGCACTGCACCTCCGTCCTAACACGCATGCGTGCTAGCACCAACAGCATCCTGTGTGCACTGGACACGACTGCACGCAGTCAAGTAAACACGCGCATGGGTATCGGATTTTCCGTTAGTGATATGTTTGTAATTGGTTTTAAAGTGTCTTGTCTTGTCATTACTAACATAAGTTTCTTATAAGCATTTCTGTGTTACTAAGAAGTTTATGGATGTATTTGAAAATCTAAAATAAATTAATAATAATAATAAGTCTATTTGATTGACTTTACCTAAATAACTTAAACATAACATCACTCGGCTGTAGGCTCCCTGAATGGGTAGAGTTAATTCCCTAAATCTTTTGACTAAAATAAATACAATTTGTATGATACATTTAATATTCAACTCTATAGGCCTTTCACCAAAATATCTACATTAAAAAACTATTTGAAAAATTAAAGTTATTTGGTCTAACGAAGTTACCCTGAAATCAAATTAAACCTTGGCATGTGAAATGTTAACGTACCCCGGACAAATAATAGGAGTTATGGCGAAAGCGTCAGGGGCCCAGGGCAGCCCACGAAATTAAAAATTTCTTACGTTTTTTTGCAATTTGCAGGTCAGTATCAGGTTAAATATTGATCTAAATATGATTTGCGGCCGTATCAAATATTAATTTATAGAATTCATCATCATTTCAGCCGAAAGACGTCCACTACTGGACATAGGCCTCCCCAAAGGAGGGGGGGGGGGGGGTTGCCATAATCGCCACGCTTGGCAGGGGTACGGGGGCACGGGTTGGTGATCGCAGTATGGTGTTAAAATGCATAGAGAACGCTGCTGTCCATTCTCTATAGTAAGTCCCTTAGGCGCCTTTTACGACACCCACGGGAAGAAATGGGATGGTGCTATTCTTTACGTCCGGCACCAAACGGACGATTTATAGAATTATAATCATAAAAATCATCAATTTAACTCTCTAAGTTCATATTAACTATACTCCATTTGAAATAAGGTTAGACATTTAAATAAACTTGTTTACAGTCCGTTCAACCGATTTCGACTTCTATTCCGTAGGCATATGGATGGCATTAAAAGCAAAAACGTGGTTACAATACCAACTGTTTTTTACAGCTGTCATTGGTCATGCCACCAACGCAATAGAAGTCAAAACCGATTGAACGGACTATAAAAAATGTTTATTTAAATGTCTAATCTTATTTCAAACGGAGTACATAAAGTTATAATCATTTCATCCAATCATGGCATTTGAAGCCAATTCTAACTTAAGGAGCTGTAATGTTGATTGTAATGATTATAATTCTGTAAAGCCATAATTTGTTATGGTTGGAAATCGCATTTAAATTAACATAAAACCTGACACTGACCTAAAAATTGCAAAAAAATTAAGAAAAATTGAAGTTCGCGGGCTCCTTAGTGCATCCCCCTTAACTACTCTAGTTCAATATTATCCTAATTTCCTAATCCTAATCTTAACTAATATTATAAATGCGAAAGTAAGTTTCTTTGTCCTGAAATTTTGAAATTTTGAATATACGTTGTCAGGTGTACAGAAACGGACATAGTGTACCTTTCATCCCGAAAAAAAGTACTGTTCTAGAGGAAAACAACAATAACGTTCTTATGATAATAGATGGCGCCACGTGTCTTTCGAATCACAATAGAATTATATTATGGGATGTATTTAATAGCACTTTAAATTTGATTAAAACAGCTATAAAATTGCATATTAGCACTTTTTTTATTTTTATTTAGGATGGGTTTGCTCTTAACCATAGTCTAGGGCAGAGCTGACAGAGACAAAGTCGACGATGGAGTGAGCTTACCCAGAAGAAGCGGAGTGGAACTCTCTACCTGCATCTGTGTTTCCGAACGCATACCCTAATCTCTTCAAAGTTAGAGTGAACAGCACTTTAAAATAATAATATATCTACAATTTAATATTATTACAACCCTTATATTATTAAAAGCAGAGTACAACCCGAAATTATTGTCAAATTCTAAATTAACGCGAGCGAAGTCGCGGGCAAAAGCTAGTTGGAAATATAATCTAGACAGCAGGCAGTGTTGGCAGCGTTGGTGCGCGGTAGTTGGTATGCAAAGCCGAACGTATAGGAACTAAGAGACACCACTCGTGAAGCTGCTATCCTCGGAAATCACTTAAGGACATTACTAAAGTTCTAACTAAACACAAATAGCCCACAAAATTCGACCAATGTCCGCGAAAATTCCATAAACACGTTTTCATACCAATGAATATTCAATAGGAAACGTGTACATAATAACACGTTTTATCGGTAAAAACCGTTAAATTTAGTTTAAAACGGGAACCTGTGTTTAGTTATTTTACACACGCACGCGTAAAAAGGTTTGCCGTGTATTATTCAAAATGCATATCTATACAATCTGCTGCACAGTATCGCACACTAGATTTAAATATTCACAGTGTTCAAACATTTTTATCGTGCCGTGTTGTGTAGAAGTTTCACCTCAGTTATACAAGCACTATGAAACTGTTGCATACTCTTTAAGATGGACTCTAAAGTTGTCAAAAAATAATAGGCCCGTTTTGACATTTAACTTGAATCGATTTATCGTGAGTATCGAGTCGTATGGTTACTTCACTAGTTACGTCGCGATAGTAAATCGCAACGTAACTAGTGAAGTCGATGCAAGTTAAATGTCAAAACGGGCCTATTATTTTTTGACAACTAGAGACTGATTCTTTAGACAGGGACCATTTTGGTTACCCATTGAAAGGGTTTTCGATAGGGTTTTTCTAAGCAGTTAAACAAAAACCCGAATGATATGGGTAACCCTTATGAACGGCTTAAATAAAATGTTGGTAAGCCATTGAAAAGGTTTTCGATAAAAACCCATACGGTGTGGGTAACCCTTTTGAACGGCTTAATTTAAGCCATTCAAAGTTACCCACACCATATGGGTTTTTGATTAACTGCTTATAAAAACCCTATCGAAAACCCTTTCCATTGAAAGGGTTTTCGATGGGGTTTTTCTAAAATGGTAACCAAAATGGTCCCTGGGTAGAATAGAGATAGAATTGTTCATGCTACGCGTGCTGGGCGAATATCGAAATAACATAATAATATGTTTTTTTTATATTATTACCCAGTAAATAGTATTATTATTATTCAAGTAGGTCTAGAACCCATTGAATGGGTTATCATGTAACCCTTTCACTGGGTTTCAAGTATAAAACCCATTCAATGGGTTATCATGTAACCCTTTCAATGGGTTTCTAGTATAAAATCCTTTCAATGGGTTACATCATGATAAAGGTAACCCATTGAATGGGTTACCCCTTCTAAAGGCTTAACTCTTAACCGGGGTTGTACGGTCCCTGCTTTAGATACATAGATCTACCTACTTACTTCTAATACTACGTAACCATTACGTCAAAACCTCAAACAAATAGCTTTATGACAGCTGCGCACACAGATTGCGTATAGCCGGCGCGGCGGCGCGCGGCGCTTGAGTGGTTGCCGACATTACGAAATGTTGCTATTTGAAATATTATTTATTATATTTCTTATTAAAATCTCATTAGATGCTGCACCGGTTGACTTCATCACGTCAACGCCGGCTGTCGCTGAAAACCAGCGCTGGGGCTCCGTCTCGCATAGGGTCGCAGCAATATGCTGAGCGATGGCCGTAATGCGTTGATGTAACATGTTCTCCCCCAACTTGTTTTTTCGTATTTGTATTTTATTTTTTCTTTGCGTTATGTTTACCGCACCGACTGCCTCGTGCAAGCACTACTGCTGAGCATGAGGACCTGGGGTCGGTTCCCAGGTCGGGCAAAGTGTTATTGGGATTTTCCATTAGGAATTTCTCAGTAGCAGCCTAGAGTCTGGATTTGTGCCCGGTTGATGGCAATAGGCTCGCCTCCTATTACATGGGACTTAACATAACTGGCTAAATGTGGGCGTACTATAGGTAGACCTCTGCCTAGCCCTTCGGGGATTACAGGCATGATGTTATGTTATGTTTACCGCCAATACACGTATATTCTTTCTTCTTCCTACCTGACAGTCAATGCACAGCCTAAACCGTTCGGTCTAGCAGCATGTTGCACAAGAGTTCCTAATAACGAAAGTGAGCAATAAGGAAGGATTTTTGAAAATACATCCCTTAAATGATTTAAATAGAAGATGAATGTTTGTACGGAAGTTGGTAATTTTTGAAGATGGTATCCCATTAATTGGGCACACGTCTTGTCTTTGAATAACATGATAAATTATATAATGATAAAATCCCAACACTGGACCCCTTCAATACCACACGGAACAGATTAAAAAAAGAGATTATTCAAATCCTTCGTCAAACCCCGGAAACTCAGCTAACTTAGCAGTTCCAGTTTTAGTAAGACTTACACAGACATACACACATCATCACACACATTTACAGCACCTACACCACACAGTTACACGCACACACACAGTTTAAATATTAATAATTACCTATGTCACCACTCTTTGTATTTCTTATTTTTTTGTGTACTTCGTAATTGGCATAATGTTTGAACAATCTAAATGTTATATTTACTGTCAGCTGTTTATTAAATAAATAAATAATACATTTCAATATTCTTTATTCGTCGATTAGAACAGATGTTACGGTCTTCCTTGTCAAACATAACCTTTGCATAATTTAAACGGGGAAAGCAACAAAAAAAAAGTTAATTATGTAGGTACAGGTACGATTCGCAAAAACAATATTTAATTTTAATCACATATCAATTGAAATCGATTAACGATTTCTGAAACTTTTAAACTAAATTTCACATTTCTGACAAGACGTTTTGAAATAGGTAAAACTCTCACGTTCCTTTTAATTGAAACATGATTTCCAATAACCTACCTTAGACCAAACAAAAATATAAATATTTCACCTTTTGACCTCTACTCCGTAAGGTGTAGAAAATAGGTTAGTATGACGCTCGGAGCCATTGGACCAGTGACCTATCAGAACTTGGAGTTACAAACTTTAAATCCTATACATTATGCAACAAGTTAGCTTCAAGAGACGTAGGTCCATTGTACGGTGCTGTAGGTACCTAACTTGATGTACATATAACACTGCATAGAATTAACGTGTAAATGGCCATGAGTTCTGTTACGAAAGAAATTGTATTTTTTTTATTTTGCTGGAATGGGAATATTTACGGATATCGTTTGAAGACCATTCTGAACCCTTTGGCCTTTAAATTGTGATCAGAATTCTGCGTAAAACATTACGCTTAAATTTAGTCTCTCAATAAATTGGACTTGTGATTCTAGGAAGTTTTTAAAAAACACAATATTGCAGACCTCATAAATTTCTGGAAAAGGGGATTGGCTACGTTTAACAAAGTTTGAATAGGTACCTTTATAGGAACATAATATTTTAACTTTGTTAGCTTAGTTAGTTGGTAACAATGATATAAAACAGATAGGTTATACACTATCTGTTTTATATCATTGTTACCAACGTTTTATATCCTACGTTATACACTCACAAAACAACCAAAACAAAACAACCAAAAAAAGTGTTCCGCGCAGCAGCGACAGCACACAATACCCACTATTCATTCATTTTACATTTCACTACAAGTAAAAATGACAGAAAAGAGATGGCTTGATAAAAACAACAAGCAAAAAGAGACAGCTAGTGTTGTCAATTGCGCGTGAATGTAAACAAACATTATTCTGGTCACCAATCACCAAATGTTGGCATCACAGACTAACAAATACGTCCCAATTAGGAGGTTTTCGAGTCTTCATGATTGCGCGCTCGCAACATGTCTGTTATATCATTGGTTGGTAAATAAATTGTGCATGCTGTGGTCTCCTTTATGTGATCGAGTACACCTTCAACACCTTATGTTGCTCCATATTTATGTGTCATGTATTGTGTACACCTTTTGTTGGAAATCCTAAAGAAAAAAATAAACATTACATGTGATATTTTTATTTTTTGTTTCATTTTAAAGGAATTATAAAAAAAACTAGCTGCGCCCCGCGGTTTCGTAAGTCTCGATCCCATCGGAATATCGGGATACAAAGTAGCCTATGTCTTAATCCAGGGTGTCAGCTACCTCCATACAAATTTTATCATAATTGGTCCAGCCGTTTGAGCGTGAAGAAGTAACAAACATACACACACGCACACACACACACTAACTTTCGCCTTTATAATATTATCTATATTTTTTTTATTTTAGGGAATTATAAAAAACAACAAATAAAGTAAACTAGTGTTTCACAAAATTAGTTATTTTAATTAATATTGTTACAGAACTTATGGCCAGTCTAGTCATGAAAGCCACCCCTCGCCCAACATCACTTGTGTCGTTAAAGGGGACTAAAGGATTATGTTGTCGAGAGGACTGGCTGCACCGACCTCCTGTCTGCTAATAACAACAATCTGTGATTAGCATTCTATCTGACAAGCATGGCGATTATGGAGATTTGCTCTTAGATTGATCTCTCGAGTGAATTATGGAAGAACAGATCAGTGAGTGTTTGGATGTAGGCTGAAATGATGAACCAAATTAAATAAGTGTTTTTTTTTTTAGAAGGCATGGTCAACTGCCCGCGACTTTGTCTGTGTTTATCGAGATAAAAAGCTACCAATGTGCCAAATTTCATCCAAATCCGTTTAGCAGTTTTAGCGTGAAACCGTAACGATCAACCAAACACAAAAAAAAAAAAAAAACTCAATTTCGCATCTGTAAGTAGGTTTGTACAAACACTTTTACGCGTCAATCTTATTTTTATAAAAACTAGATGAGGTCGTTTCCTATCTGACTACTCTGAGAAGAAAGGCCGAAACAAACTCAGAGGTTGTTGGTCAGATCTTGTGAAGACCATGTAAGTTGGTGTCTGAAATGGTATTTTTAAGAAAGAACCACACAGATTGAGTGGACCTGTCCAGTCAGTGCACGTATTTGTCATTAATCATGCGGATATCGGAATCACTTTTACACATCTTATTAAAAATAAATAAAAAATAAGCTAGATCTGACTACAGTTAAGAAATGTGAACTCCATCAGCTAGCTGCAGCAGAAGAAATGAGGAAACAAACTCAGGGGTCTAAGTCTATTCGACATAATCTTGGTCAGACCATGTGAGGACCATGTAGATCCCTGTCTGCAATGATTTTTTGAGGAAAGAACCACACAGATTGAGTGGACCTGTCCAGTCAGTGCATGCGTTTGTTAGTAATCATGCAGCTCAAATTAGAACTTAATGAGCTCAACGGTTCGATGAACAATACCAAAGAAAGAACATTTGGATAGACCGCATAAATTACTACTAACTAACTGAGAAAACAAAAAAAATATATATATGACCTCACATAGTTATCACATAGATGTCACTTAAATCAATGAAAATAAAAATGTCAATATTAATTCTAAAAACACTATGTATAAAATAGGTTGCTGTAATTAATCCCACTTAAATGCGCAGCAGCCTTGTCTATGCATTTTAACACCATACTGCGATCGCCAACCCCCCCTTCCCCCACTGGGGGAGGCCTATGTCCAGCAGTGGACGAATTCGGCTGAAATGATGAATTAATCCCAAGCCTTTTTTTTAGTGTCGTTCAAGTAATCTTTAACTTTATAGAAACCTTTTTGACAGAGATTCTGATGAATAAATCTTAATAAATATAACTTCTCCTAAACGGCTGGACCGACTTGGTTTAAATTTTGTATTTATATTTCAACGGGTTCCTGGGTGCCTGGTAAATTTTTTCTCCGTAATCTATTTTGGCTTTTTAAAAAGAAAACAGTCTAACGTAATAAAAGAATTTATGTTTTATTCCGAAACTCACATATTGATAAACCTTGGTAAAAATAGATAGCTTGACGTACAAATCTGAACAGCTAAAACAATTTATATTATTTATTTATATTAAGTACATAGTTTAATTGACGCATGCGACCACAAAATCGAGTAAGCATTTAAGCCTAGTATTTAATCACCATGCCAGCCTAAAATTATTTTTAATTCTAGTTCCAGTGGTGATGGCATCATTAAATATTTATGCCAATATTTAAATTCCTTAAAAACAAAATAGTTAATGGTTTTAGCTTTATATAATCTCGTTTAACAAGCTACATCCGTTTAAAACAATTATTTTAATGCGGATTAAGCCCGGTCAAAACGGCAACGCCGCTTACCGTTAGTGATGCGCGTTTAATTACCTACATTAACATTTTTTCAATAACCTAATGCAATGCGGCGTTGCCATCCCTCTATCTTTTTCTCATTAGTTGGTATGCAATTGGTGACGGAGTGTTTTTTAGTCACTTAGTTTGAATTGGAACTTCATAATGTAGTCGAGAACAGTGGAAAGCCATCTCTACCCTCGGCTTCATCTGGATTATACATAAATTCGGGAAAAAAAAACAATAGTGCTAATTACAGGGATTTTCAACTTCGAACTGTTGCTTGTAGTCTGCTGTATTGTAAGTTGTTAGTAGAACAACGTCTACTATAAGAAAAAAAAACATTCGTTCAATTCGTCAAATAACTCCTGTGGCTGTGAGTGCTTCATGTGGGAATACTATGGTACACCTCTGCCTATCCCTTTGAAGAAAAAAGGAGCGATGTTTTGATTAAATAAATACTAAAAATTATCTTCCCTGTTGCATGTTTTGTCATTGTGTATTGGTCTGTCAGTCATGAATATATTTTTAAGACGAATTTAGTATAATTAATACTGCAGAATATTATATACATTATTACATGAATTTGAAAAGTATTATATTTACTGCTTTAATTTATTGTGAATGTGAGAACTATGTGGGTCATTTTTTTTACTATAAATATTTTTTTTTTTCTCAGTAGTTTTAATGATGGTCTGGCATTTTGAGCGCTTTATGCGGCCTACCCAAATGTCCTTTCTTTGGTATTGTTCATCGAGTCGTTGAGCTCCTTAAGTCTTGAGTTGACCTGCACACTGACAAATGCTTGCACTGATTGTACAGTTCCACTCAAATTTGTGTGGTTCTTTCCTCAAAAGACCATTTCAGACACGGATCTACATGGTCCTCACATGATCTGACTAAGATTATGTCTGAACTTTAAAAGAGACTTTGACCCCTGAGTTTGATTCGCAATTTCTTCTCAGAGGTAGTCAGATAGGAAATGTCGGCTACATCTAGATTATTTTTATTTTTTTTTATATGACGTGTAAACGTGTATGTATCCTATTTACAGAATAAACGATTTCATTTAATTTCACTCTTATTTTTTTTGTTCTTGGGGGGGAAATTATCAAATAACTTTTATTAAAGCATATTAATTCACCTATATTAACCTACAATATGAATGTCATACCTTATTAATTATTCTTATTCTTAAATATTAACAGTATTGATTTATAACATTAATTATACAACATTCAATCATGAACCGAGGCCATAATAGAAATTATTAAACGATCTAAGGTTTCCGCATGTAAGCGATGAAATTCAACTAATGGTTTATAATTTGTTCAGCTTTGATAATTATTAGTAAGCTGAGTAATTATATTATTGATGATTCAAAATTGGGTTTCCAGTAGATTAAAATGTAATAATAATCCAAACGAATGGACAAATAATGTTCTCTTTAGATATATTTTTTTATGGTTCTTTAAATAATTTAAAAGAGCTTGACATAATTATCTGAATAGGTTTTATCTATTTGCTTATCGTTCTTATTATTTTAGCAACCGTCAGTGCAAATCTGTCAGTGCAATAAATCTGCAGCAAAAATTTCGACAGCTTTTTCAATCCATCAACGAAATTAAGCAAAGAGTTGTAGCTTTCTTCTACCTGGGAATAACATTGTAAACTATGACCAATTCGATGCTAAAGGGTTTAACAAAGCCATCATCGGCCAGCGGTGCTGTCCAGAATATGATCCACTTGCTGGAATATCCCAAGTATCCATACACCTGCATCTTTGAGGATCGAATGAACGCCTCTGACGGTACTATTAACGTGCACCGACTAGACCCAGTTAAAAAACCATTGAAAAGAAGAAGAGCATCATCATACCAGGTCATAGGCAGCCAACAAGCATAGACGACTGACCGACCGACCAACCGGCCGAACAACTGACCGATCGACCGACAGACCGACCGACCGAACAACCGACCGACTCAAGTAATAACTACTATTCTAGTTTCCACAATTCCTTTGTTTTATTAGACGTAGAGAAACACTCTCGTTGAAGTTACACAACTTTGGTTTAAAACTCTAGTGCTCAAAGAAGGCTTTCAGCGTACAGGAGTTAGTGCCAATCTCAATGATACGAGCCCTTAGGGAGCTTTCCATTCAGAAGACAGTTGGTAGCTCGGCGCCGAGTGACAACCGCGTCAGATTTTTGTAGGTGATAATTCAGTTTCATGGCGCAAAAATGTGAACGACCGTAACCCAGTATTTATGTTACGTGAAACTGTTTTACCAAAATTACGGTCGCATTTGCGATGATTATGATATCCACTACTAAGATGCGAAAACGTATTATTATTTTATAGCTCTCTTTAAGTTCGATTTGTTCCAAGGAATTACTTTTCATGAAATCATGACATTGGGGAACAAATCTAACTTCATCATCATTATTCATAATTTCAGCCGAAAAGACATCCACTGTTGGACATAGGCCTCCCCTAAAGGAGGGGTTTGCCATAATCGCCACGCTTGGCAGGCGGGTTGGCGATCGCAGTATAGTGTTAAAATGCATAGAGGACGCTGCTGCCCACTCTCTAGTAAGTCCCTTAGTTGTCTTTTACGACACCCACGGGAAGAAATGAGATGGTGCTATTCATTACGTCCGGCACCAAGCGGACAACCTAACTTAGAGCTGTTATTTTTTTAGCAATTTGCAGTTTAAAATCAGGTTGTATCTTGATCATAATATTATTCACGACTATGACAGATATGCATT
This sequence comes from Tiliacea aurago, assembly GCA_948098905.1. NCBI lineage: Eukaryota > Metazoa > Arthropoda > Insecta > Lepidoptera > Noctuidae > Tiliacea > Tiliacea aurago. The sequence goes on along the minus strand of OX402579.1, from coordinate 2,851,289 downwards.
TAAAGATTTAGAATCATTAATACAAAGAGATGTATACCCCTGCACACCTGTAAGTTACATCGTATAAACAGTATTTAGATCAAATCATTAATATGTCTAGAGAGACGTATTAATGATTTGATCTAAATACTGTGAAATAATGTGTGTGTGTGTGTTACTGTGATACTGTGTAAACTTACGGCCGAACCCAATAACTTATTTTATGTGAAAGAAAGATCGCTATTGATGATAGACAGTGTAATTATATCTATCATCGGATGGCATCGCACAATCATTGATAAAGGCTATCTATCTAACGAAAACAATAAGTAGGTTTCTCTACTTCGCCCTCCCGTGCGTTCCATTACAACCAACATCACTTTAAAAAACAACATGTGTAATTAGGGTTATATTAAAACTTCTTTGTTTCTTACTTCTAAATAAGTTACTGGATTAAGATATAATTCCGTAGAGCCATATTTGTTATGGCCGTGAATCAAAATCAACCTGTTACTGACCTGCAAATTCCAAAAAACGTAATAAAATTTGAATTTTGCGGGCTACCTTAGCGCATTAATGTTGGTTTTTTTTTAACTTAAATTCATGTTGGTATGGTGCTTGCGCGGGGGGTTAAATTTCTGTTATATTTTGCCTAGGGGCACCGTTTTCGAGACATTTGAATTTCAATTGTTTTTATTACTTTCTTTAAAAAAAGACATCTATGATCATTATTGCAAGTACTAAAGAGTTCATTTTAGCTTGGCTACTTTACGTGTATCCCTGCAATTCGGGGAATAGCCAAATCTGCCATCTGTAGTACTGTCCTGTCAAACAAATCGTATATTGGGACGCATACTTTGGCATTTTCATACAAATAGATATCTGTTGTAGGCGATACACCCTCCCATCAGTAGATAGCGTGGGCCGGTAAGATTCCATAATGTCTCATAGATTATTGGGACGTTAAAACTATCGATAGATATATTTTTATATCTCCAGTAGACCGAAACTGGTGATAAATAGGTTATTGGGTTCGGCCGTTAGAGAAGTTATATATATATTTGTTCTTCGGGACAAATGTAACTTAGAGAGATATTAATGATTCTAATTATTATAATTAATACCACGTGGGGCGCCGTTACAGTTTATTATTTATAAAACCTCCCTCCTCCTTCTTTCTGAGAGTGCTAGGTATCTTTTTTTATTCACTATTGTATTTTTTACTTTCTTCTAAATTATATTATGTACATGTATGTCTACTTACCCCTTTTTGTTTTAGTAGATTTGTTACAGTGTTATTAATTAGAATCATTAATAACTCTCTTAGTTACATTTGTTCCCCAAAATCAAACCTAACTTAGAGAGACTAACTACACTAACTACTAACAAAATTTTTAAAATTTGATTTTGATTTGATCTAAAATTTGATTTGATCTAAATTTCTTGATCTAGATGATTTGATCTAGATTTAAAATTTGATTTGATCTAAATACTGTTTAGACGGGTGTAACTTGAATTATTGTTACTGCAACTTATAGTTTGTCACAGGAAATTAAATCGCACCGTGTATTTGCTTTAGTGTTGTAAAAAAAAAAATTAATCAAGGGATTAATAAAAGTAACCATATAACTTAGTTGAGGCACACAATATTAACGACTCGATGGACTTTGCTAGCTACAATGTATTTAATTTAATTGAAATAAATATAAATAACACTGTTATTTTTATCCCACTTAACAATTGCAGTAAGTGCACTTTGTCTGCTTTAAATACCTAATAGTAGAATTAAATATTCTATTATTTATACGAACTAGAATAAAATTCAGTTACAATTCTCTTTGTTATAAAGGTTTCTGACCCTTTCGCAGTTTTTTTAATCTTTATTTCCCGTTTTCTGTCTATAAGTAACTGGTTGTCTGCGTAATGGCTTTTTGTGAGTTTAAAAGTCATCCCAAAAAACAGCCACGTCCCTTTATGGGGATAAAGGGACGTGGCTGTTTTTTGGAATATCACTGGTTTAGTATTAGTATTTTAAGGATAGACCCAAAAATATAGATGTCGTGACAAGTTTTAAAGTAAGAATCTACTTACGAAGTAAAATTTTTGTACTGTATTAATTCTTCTATGTTCAAAATTCAACACAAAAAGCTTGATGCTCATTGTTCGTTATAATACAAGTCTGATTAAATGTACAAATAAATTCTGACATCGAAAGTCTTTGTTACAAATTCACCACTACACACATTACCTTGTAACCCTTTCTTCCTTCATATTCTAAAAAATAATTCCCGACACATTATCACATGAATAACTCACTGATTTGCCAGTTTCCGGCCCTTTAAGGGACAATAATATATTATTATTTCCCCCATGCCCTTGAAACCGTCTGTTGGTCGACCCCGCCCTATCTTTTTTGGGGTTCGTGCGTGTTCATACAAAATATTAGCTAGTATACTGGTGACACGAGCTGACCGGCTACTGGAGCATTGTCGAAGATTAAGTACGTGGCACTTGGCTACGACAACACTGGTTCTCACGATACTGAATTATTTTACTTTGTGTGTTCGTCGTTTAGTTTTTATTTGTGTCCTTGCTAAAAGTTTTTGCCTGGACTTATTGTTAAAGTAAAGTAAATTTATTTCATAAAAAGAGGAACAGTCTGTTACAAAGTAGGATGACAACTTAGGAATAGTTTACATCTGAGATGAGTAGGTAACAATACAATTTTATGATCTGATGTCCTAGCTAGGTTACTTGGTATTTCGACTATGGCATCCCACTGTAGGGCTCCGGCTAATCTTCTCTTATTAGTTATTGTCTATGTCTTTCATCTGAAACTATATCTATTGATAGGAGTCCTTTTCTAGACACACCTAGGTTTGTCTTTAGAACAATTCATAGTTCATCTCAATGTATCTAAATAAAAGGCCCTCCACGTTTTTCTAAAAATAAATATTTTTTTACTGGTTATTGGAATTCACCAGCTGCTTAATTAGCTTCAAGAGTGATTACCATTTTAATGAAAATATGCAGGACTTCAAAAAACAAAAAAACAAACAACTGTGAAAAAAAAATCATGACAATAACGCTGTCAATCACTTCTTTATCCAAAAGAATGATAATAATTTATTCTGATGAAGGTTTGACAACTCGTTTCACTGTTTTATCCGAACGCGAAATCGAAAGGAAGGATTGTGGAATTTATGCACTGTATATTATATTATATGTATAGGTTACAATTTTATAAAACATATTTGTCAAATTAAAAAAAAAGAAAAGTGATAGATCATAAAAGAAAAATAGTCTCCATATAATATTTTTCTTTTAGAAAGAAAGAAAAAAACATATTTGGACACGCACAGATCACAAGTTAAACAAAACACACTCATAGAAACAAAAAAAGAACAAAACCAAAAATAAAACAAAGTAAACAAAAAGAAAATAAAAACAAAGTCCTGTACGAGGCCAAAAGGCCCGTATCTCAGCATGATGCTGCGGCACTTTAAAATAAGTGTCGCAGCGCTGGTATTCTGATAGATTGACTATAGACTGATTAGGAAATAAATAAAATAAAATTTATATAGATGAGTGAAATAACATAATAAAAATAAACATAATGATAATTATAAATAAAATTATTGTAACAGAAAACGTACACCGCATGTGGGTCCTGACGTGACATCAGTTAAAGTAGTATGTTTGTGGGTATGTATGTATGTATGTGTGCAGAGGGTGAATCTGTGTTTGATTGTATAGGTATATTATTATGAAAGGGATGTATGTATGTGTGAAGTATGTGTCACCAGATTTTCTAACTCCTCCTACGTCAGGCTTTGGAGCCATTTGTCCGTGAGCGCTCTACACACTCGTGAAGTAAGTGGATAGATATTTAAAACCGTCAGCTTAGAAAGCTTAGAATAATACTCTTGTGTTTCAAGGGACAGAAGTCTGCTTCTCCAAAATGTGTTAGGTTTGATGAAACAGAACTGAGTTATCACAGCAATAATCAACGTTTTTTCCTGTAATACTCCGAGGTAGACAAAGTCTCATTATAGTTTAAACGAGGAAACCACTACCACCAAAATCCTGCAGATTAACGTAATTATAGAAATATAAATACCTTATACTGGTGAGTATGGTAACTCCATAGCAGTACCGTCCTAGGTTCTGCATTGAGATATTGAAAATAATTGCGTTTTGCTTGATAGTCAAATTTAATCTAATATTTGTTTAATAAACTTTTTTTTTTTACTTTGAGTAGTTTAATTAAAAAAAAGTAAAGCCTACAAAGTAAACCCCTGTAACTGTTTCATATAATTTACATACAAGTTTCATTCGTGAACGCTTTTGAAATTAAGCGACACCAAAACTGCCATTGTTTGACAGGTACTTATTCTTATTTTAAAAGCAAAACAAGTTTTTTTTTGTATGATCATGATTTTGATGAAAACTTTGCATATCAAAATAAAGTCAAACACATATCCTTCAAATCCTTTTTTGGATGAAGAGAGCCCTATTCTGTTAATAAGAAAATTAACTTTTAAGCAGCAATAACAAAATTAGTTAGTTGATTTCCTCCATTAGTGACTGCTTTGTTTTAGGGATAATATCAAAACTTGTCTAAAACAGCTAAAGAGGAAATTATTATGTAAGTGACAGAGGCAGAGAAAACCAAGTTAACTCTTAACGGTTTAACAGACCCACTTCCGCACTTAATTACTAACTTCACAACTGTTTTTAAACGTTTTTGCTTTCTGTTACAAACTTCGGAGGAGTTGACCTAAATTTTGTAATTATAATTTTATTTAAAATTCCGAAAACCTTGCGAACGCGGCTATTCCGTGATTGTGTTGTTTACCATAGCATGATATTGCTATCAGAAAATGTTAGATGTTTCTGAATTAACTTAATAAAATGACGGCATGGTTGGCGCAGTGGTTAAGCGATTGACTGCTGCGCTCCGGGTCGCGGGTTCGATTCCCGCACGGAACAAATATTTGTATGACCTACAAGTAGTTGTTCAGGGTCTGGCTGTTTGTGTATGTGAATTTAAATGTTTATATACACCCACAATACAGAAAAAAAAAAAAAACTCAATTACAGATATTTTTTAGTGCAACTACCACATTTTTTCTTAAAAATAAAAGCTGAAAGTTAAAACTTGGTAGTTGCCGTATGTGAACTTAAACTTGAAACGGTTCATCCAATTGCAAGTAACGATGTGTTGTCATTCAATGACGTTCAATTACAGGTGGACACCCAACTATCCTTTCCCAGTCATTTTACCTCTGACAGCAACCATTTAGCAAGAACAATAAAAATCACTGTCATGTAAAATCCGAGGTAAAAAAACTGAAAACACTGTAGAAAAGAGATCAATTTTTCAGGACGTCAGATGTAAAAAAAATTAAACTTATAAATATTTTTCAACGAATCTATTGACATCGGCTTACAAAAAACTGAAAAGACTACAGTCTTTTCAGTTTTTTGTAAAAGAATTTAATTTTCAGGACGTGAGATGTAAAAGTAAACTTATAAATATTTTTCAACGAATCTATTGACATCCAGTGTACGACTAAACGCCGACAGACACTACGCCGACAGACTGAACACCGACAAGACTTTACTTCGACGGGACTCTTCGCCGACAGGACACCCGGCGGAGCCGGCCAGCAAGCCGAAGCCTCGGTGGTGAGCGTGAAACACATCTGTGACGATAAGCTCGCATGGGACCGCTGGAGCCCTGCAGCACCGGAGCCGTGACAGAAAACATGCCTGCTGCTAAGATACAAACTAAGTGAAATTCGACCTAGGCTAAACTGGTTTATCCTATCGGGCTTAAATAAAAATAAATAAATGGCGATGGGGCTTTAATAAATTGCGTCGCTGATAAGCCCTGTCGGCGAAGAGTCCTGTCGGCGAAGTGTCCTGTCGGCGAAGAGTCCCGTCGAAGTAAAGTCTTGTCGGTGTTCAGTCTGTCGGCGTAGTGTCTGTCGGCGTTTAGTCGTACACTCATTGACATCGGTTTACCGCTTGACTTCACATGCTTCCCTACTCAAAACAAATATTTGTCTGTACACTCCGGTCTAGATGTTTATTTATTTGACATAAACGCTACCACAACACAGCAGCTGTTTCGTAAGGTATTTTCCTTGTATAACATTGGCAAAATTTGGGTGTACTATATAGGTAAACCTCTGCCTTACTCTTCTGGGATAACAGGCGTGATATTATATTATAAACATTGTTTTAAAATAAACGCGTGTTTTTTTTTTAAGAAGAAGAGAAAATATTAGCCTGAAAACAAGATTAATAGCATAGTCATTTTCTCTGTTCGCGCCCGTGATTTACGCGGCGTGAATATAAATAAAGTTCATTTTTATTTTTAGTACATTTCTTACTGACTGGTACTAAAATGTTTATTTATGTTTTTGGCTTTATGGCGCATATCTTCCGGGCTTATGAAGTAAAACCTATTTTTACGAACTCATGTTTGAGTTAATAAATTCTCAGCCTTCTTTGGGCCTTGAAGATAAGCTGATTAATTTTGCGTCATACTTTGCGTGTAGGTAAAAATATGACACGGTGTTTGAATTGCTATGAAAAGCTTTAACATATTCTATTTACACTACCTACACTCTAAGATATGCCTACTTAACATGGCACCCATTGAGACCAAAATAGTAGATTGTTTGCTCCCTGAGAAAACAATCTACTATCTTCCTTCTATGTGGATTGTATCCAGGCTGGGTGCCTCTCCCGCCATTCTATCACCATGACTTGACGGAGCTCCAACCGGTGCAGCATGATCTGTCGCTACACCAGTCTCTTGCCCCGTATCTTGTCCTCCTCGCAGCACAGAACCGACTGTGTATCGCGAGTGTCTTTGCCTCCAAGTCCCAGGGCGAGGATCCGACCAATGCACAAGCCGCCTCGTAAGAGATCGTGCAATACCCTTTAATGACTCTGATGGGCATCATTCTCTGCGGTTTGCGCAGTATTGCGATATGGCGTGCCGTCAGCTTCTCACACCAGGGTTCTATAGGAGGCCATCTATTACACGATCCCTACGTATAACCACCTACAGGCGGTGCTTGGGCCTCCCAAGTTGGGAAGCAGCGTTGACAGCGCACCTGCCACTCCGAACAGCTTCGATACCACCCGCTGAAAATGGAGGCCAAAGTCCTATCGGCTGTCAAGTACCAAGCCTAAGTACTCGACAGCGATTTGAGCCCCTCCGACTTTAATGTGAGACCCAATTTTTTTTTGGGTGGGATATTGTCGAATATCTTCTTGTCAGACTTTTACTGACTAAAACCCATTCGTGTTCTTTCAGTTGCCTGTATGCCAGGGCCACGGTATCCCTTCGGAGAAACCCGCAACCCTGGCAGGCGTTAGCCCTAATGGACCCCTCAGTTTGTGCTGACATTTCTTTGAGGCGCGTGTGGAACACAACGCGCCGTCGATCCGGGCCTGTCCTTATCGGACGGCGAGCTACCCGTCACCGTCGTCAAGTGGCCGGGAATTAACTTGCGATTCCCGACGCCCAGGGCGTCTCCTGCGGCGACTAGAGGCGCACCTCCAGGCCCACACAGTTCTAACCTAACCTTACCCATTTCACCCAGTTCACAAATATTCGACAGTTTATAATCTATCGGAAATAATACCGATAGAAAATCGGTCGTCGTTAGTACTGAGTACTTGTAAATGTATACTTCTGATGATGATCATGATTATGATTAGAACTCAAAAGGCATCTCAAGAATCCTTCCGATCCCTTAGAGACTTAAGAAACTTTCATTATCAGTAGTTTAATTGATCGTTCCGTTGAGAGTCAACAAGAGACATGCTGGTAATACATTCGGAAGGATTTATTAAAGTTCCACTATAATAACGAAGGCATTCCTTTTTTTATCGTTTTGATTGCCTTACCACAGGGCAAGCATGCACGTACCTATCACTAGAGGTTCAAATACTCACCAGAGGATAAGTACTTACTAAAATACAGGACAAGTACTTACCACTACCGAATATGTACCTACGTACTACAACACGATAAGTCATCATCATCATCATCATCATTTCAGCCGAAAGACGTCCACTGCTGGACATAGGCGTCCCTCAAACACCACCACTTCGATCGGTTCTGTGCTTCCCGCATCCAGCGGATACCTGCGGCCTTCACAAGGTCATCGGTCCACCTTGTAGGAGGCCTTCCAACGCTACGTCTTCCGGTACGCGGTCGCCACTCTAGAACCTTTCGGCCCCATCGGCCATCAGTTCTGCGAGCAATGTGCCCTGCCCACGATAAGTACTTACTAGTAAAAGAAAAGTTTAGAGGAAAAGAAATCCAAAAACTAAAAAAATAAAACCTTTAGAGGACAAATACTTACGACTAGATGGCAAGTGAAGGAAAAGTTCTTACCTTTAGAGGGCAAGTACTTGCCAATAGAGAGAAAAACCTTACCCTTGGAGTGCAAGTACTTGCACTCCAGGGGTAAGATTTTCTCTCTATTATTTATTGTTCTTTTTCTCTTTTTTTTTGTTTTTTTTTTATGTTATGTACTAAATACTTGAGGATAAATACAGTCAGGAAAATTAATTGATTATCAAATTGGCACACTACACCAGTTTTCCGTGTTATAGTCATTCTATACAACTGTAAAAGAATGACAGTTGTGATTTGAATTTACGGACGATAAATTTTTCTTTCTTTTATTACCAACTTATGGTAATAAAAGAAAGAAAAATTTAAAAACAATTTTATTTGTCACAGGAACCCGTGCATACGAAAACCAAATAAACTTGAGAAGGTAAACATTACACAAAACAAATCTACATATAATCACGAGAACAAAAAAACAAATAGTCGGCAGCTGCACGTCATGACTGTGACAAGAAGGCTTGCACTCAGCATGATGCTGTGCTATGGAGAACCCACAGCACAGCGCGCTATAGTCAATTTGCTAGACTATTAATTTTCAGGACTTTACTTGCCATAGACGGCAAGTAGGTACGTACCACAAAATCACCTCTCGTCTCACACCAATTGATCATTGCCGTTATAAATAATAATATATTGCTATTATGTACATAAACTCACGCCTTCATCCCACGGGAGTAGGCACAAACTACAGAACGCCACCTGCTATGATCCTTACATACTTTAGTGCTTTTAAAATGCCATTAAACAAAATTAACTTTTATAATCCAGTTGTAAAATTAAAATCCTCGTACGAAATAATAATTACTTCCCTGAAAGCCCACAAAGTTAAAAATATAATTTAATTAACAGGTTATTAATAAAAGCTTGCGTAAAATTTTGCGAATGAATTAATTATGAAGATTATCTTTAGAGTGCATTGTAATTGGCTGTATCGAAGCGTACTGACTTTTGCATTGAGAGACGCTAATTAATAATTTAATACAATATAATTATATATATTTAATTATTTATTTTTATTTTTACGTCGGCGCCGGCTGTCGCTGAAAACCAGCGCTGGGGCTCTGTCTTGCATAGGATCGCAGTAGAATGCTGTATGCTTAGTGTGAGTTTTTCTAACGTCACCATCGCGTTAGAGTAAACTCAGATTTGTATGGCGCTGAGTTAGCGCCACCTGGTGCCATACGCGAGAACTAAAAATTGTGAGTGCAAGTTTTTTATTTTACTTTGAAGATGGTGACGATCGATTCCCGCTCGAAAGTGAGCTCGTAAACCAGCGTGACCCTGTGTTATCGTGAGTGTGAGTAACAATTTTGACAGTTTTGACAGCTCGTTTTGAGAAACTTGCTCACTTTCGAATACTTTAAGCGTTCACGGAAGGAGAGCCTTGTGAGTGTGGTGAAATATCAAAGTGATTTTATTATAATTCGCCGTGTGGATTAAAAATAACTATGGCTTCACGTTTATATTTTGCTTGGAAGATGTTTGAGACCGCTAGGGCACGAGATGAGCGTAATTTCATGTCCAGTGTTCGTGCAAAAGCTCGTACTTCAAGCGATCCCCTAAGAGATCTTCCAGAAGCCGAATTTAAGAGAAGATATCGGCTTCCAAAGAAAGTGATCAGGTTTTTATGCCGAGAGCTGAGACAACTGACTGGTTTAAAGTCTTCTCAACGGGTAACCTTGGAAGCTAAGGTAATTTATTTTGTGTGACACATACTTTATTCATCCTCCCTCTAAGGTTACGCTCAGTGATCCATAATTTACATATTTAAATTTTATTTTTTAGGTACTTACTGCACTATTTTTTTATGCAACTGGGTCTTACCAGCGGCCTGTGGGAGTTGCTAAAAATATATCACAAAAAATGTGCAGTGTTTATATTGAAGAGGTTACCAAGGCTCTAACACATAAAAATATAATTGTCAAATATATCAAGTTTCCTAACACTCCATCTGCCAGACAAGCAGTCAGTCAAAGGTACTTACTTACATGATTTATTTTAAATAGATAAGTACTAGTAAATACACAACATTTGTGTAATTCAGAAATGTAACTACCACGTTGTTTATTTCAGGTTGTCTGCCAAATATAGAATACCTGGAGTAATAGGGTGCATTGATTGTAGTCACTTTCGAATTTTTGGGCCACCTAAAACTGAAGAACATCTCTATTATTGCCGCAAGCACTATCATTCGATTAATGTACAAATGGTAAAGAATTTTAATCTATTCTTACTTTCTTTTACCACTTTAATTTGTAACTATTAATTTAGGTACTTACTTCTTTGATTTACAGATATGTGATGACCAATATAGAATTCTCAATGTAAATGCCAAATTTGGAGGTGCAAATCATGATTCTTTCATATGGGAAAACAGCGACATCAATAGTTATGTGCAGATGTTGCACCAAAATGGGGAAATAGTGTGGCTTTTAGGTAAGCTCGCCACAATACAATATAATTTGAACACCATTGTACATTAGACTTGGACAATGATTCAACTAAAAGATGGTTATAATTTTAGGAGACTCTGGTTATCCACAACGGCCATGGTTGATGACTCCGATTTTAGATGCTGCTCCAAACACACTAGAAGCCAATTATAATCAAAAGCATGTGGCAGCCAGAGTTGTCATAGAAAATACATTTGGGAGGTTGAAGAATCGATGGCGCTGTCTAAACAAAGATAGAGTGCTACACTACAAACCTCTAAAATGTGCCAGAATCATTCAAGCCTGCTGCATTTTACATAACATTGGTGTTGATTATAATGTTGTAGAAGAAGAGGACATCACTGGTATGTTAACATATTCTACAAATTAGTCAATAGCTTAAATGTGTATGGAATACTAAATTATGTTTCTTTCTAGGATTGGAACATGATGAACAAGAACACGAATTCATTCCCACAGAGAGGGCAATAGGAGGTTCAACATCTGACCTAATCAGAGGAAGGGTTCTAAGAGACCAATTAGTTAGAAGACTTCAACACTTTTAATTTAATTATAAGTAGGTACTATCTGTTGCAGTTTATTTTAAGCTAAAATAATTTTTATACAATATTAGTTAGAAACTGGTTTCTCTCTTATTAAATCAGATTATAGATAAGTTTAGTAATAGATAATAATAACATTTCCAGACAATATCAAACTGGTTGCTAATCTAATTAAGTACCTATGTATAGTATATTTTTGTTTTTTAAGATAACTCTACAAACTGTGCGTTGCTCGGTGCTGTTTGCGTTATGCTTGTGAACGGGTGCTGCTTGTGGTGACTGGTCGTCTTGCTGACCATGGTTTTGTTTTAATAATTAACTGTTTTTTTATTTTACTTCGATGGTGCTAGTTTATCATTTGTGACTTCGAGTTATAGCTATAGCTTTATTTAACGGGCACGCCCATTATGCCTGGAGGCTTTTATTTAGATACGTTTTGTTTACGTTATTTCTGCTTGAGTTTAGTTTTCGACGATTAATATATATATATACATATTTTTTTTTTGTATAATGGTGTGTGCTAGCTAACATAATATTAAGGCAAATAATTTAATAGAATGTTTTGTGTTGCATTTTACATTTTATTGTATAGATTCAAGTTTTATAAGTGAACAGACAGCTGTGCTGCTGGGGAGTTTGTTGCGCCACTTCTTCTTCCCAGCTAAAGCACTAGGAAGTGGTGAAGGGTGGGCGTTTTTGGGGGACTGTCTCATGTAATTTTTAACGTTCGAAAAGTGCTGATTCTCAGCCTAGTTTGAATAAATGACTTTTGATTTTGATTGTGTGATTATTTAACTCGCACACTGATCCATTGCTCCCAAATTACGATGTTTATTTTCATTTTATTTTTTCCTTGGCATAATCGTGAATTTTGGTGAATACCAGTAGTATTCTAAATGGAGAAAATTAATATCTGACAAGATTGGCAGTTGGTCCATGATGACCATGTAGACTGTGTAGTGGTAGTGAGTTTCCTAGACAGAAAATGTACTACTTACAAATAATGAATTATTTCTTATGTTTAGAATTTGAAAGGATGAGTAGTGAATCTGACCATAGAAAGAAGTTATTAAATTTGAATAGAGGAAAAATATTGAAAGACCAACTATGAAGAAGGTTGCAAAACTTTTATTCAATCAGTTTTAAATTGTGTCACAAACTAGGAACTTTATTTTGATATTATACAGATACTTCGAATTCTTAACTAGTTATTTACATAATAATATAACAAGGAGTAAATAGGAAAGCATATCATCTAACACACTAATTCCTATGAAATTACAACGATAAATGTAACTTTAACCACTGTAAAAACCACAAATTCTAATAGCAGTTTTTGAAACAATAGTATTTAGAACGATACATATCTAACAGAGGCACTATGTAAGTACCTTTAAACATTTATATATGAAGTGGAAAAAACTATAATAACTTTGTTTAAATTTTCACAAATTCTGTTATTTAGAGATCTAGGCTATCTGGGAATACACATGATACCTAATACCCTAACTATCATACCCACAACTTTTAAATTAAAACTAAGTTACAAGAATAATACCAAAAAAGGTGGTGGGCCAACAGTACCTAAGTAATACCAGATATTGCTGACCCACCACATTTTATGCTTTAATTTACAAATTAAAGCATAGAAGGTGGTGGGCTGGCAATACTTACATGAAAGATTTTTTTTAAAAGACATTTTTTATGTCATTTTATAAACTACATTATTAATAAATTGAAAAATAAATAATTAGTCTTTACAAAATTTGTCTACAATTTTTTCTAAAAGATTTAACCCTCTGTGGCTTACAGCTTGCCACTCCCTCTGAGCCTGCACCTCCATCTCTCTAATTCTATTTTGCTCTCTCCTCATGTCCATGTTATCCCTATGTTGTTGTTCTTTGAAATTTCTCCAAAACGAATCTACTTGGAGAAAGTTCTGTGTTGCCTGCTCCGTATGCGCTGGCCTCACTCGTCTACGAGGTGATCCTCTAGTCCTGGTTCTTGCACGACGAGGAGTAGTTTGCACAGACGTAACAGGCTCTCTCTGAACCACACGGACATGAGATGAAGGTCTGGTTGGGGAGAGCATGTCCATTTCTAGAAAAAAATAAAAGTCATTTATATTATCGGTTGTCATCTTGAAGAGCCTTTTAAAAAAGTTAACAAGTTCTTTCTTACCTTCCACTTGTACCTCCACAATAGAAATAGGTGTAGGAGCCCTGGTAGGAGGAGGTGGTGACTGTGCTGGGGCAATGACTCTTGATGGCCCCGGCTCATTCCGATTAGGTTGGAAACCTAGAACATAATATAATTTAAGTTTTTCTACCGATGCTACATAACTATACATCAGGCTAACTCTTTTCCAAGTTTCATCAAAAACACTTTAGAGATTGGGAACAAGTAACAAGCCTTTTTTATTTATTAAGTAAGGGTTGGTTCATATAAACATCCTACTTGCAAACAGATTGAGTGTACTTTATTTTATTAATGCTATAATTCATATGAATTTCTAAATTAATATGCTTATTTATCTAGGGAAAGAAAATTGATCTTACTTCGAACTTCTTCCTCTATAAATATAAAGGGTGGAGAAGAAATAGCTCTCATCTGTGTTGTCTCATTCAAGTGCTGAGCTAAAATAAAAAAAATATAATTATATTTCACGAACGTAGTGACAACAATTTAATACTTACATAATATTATGCTGATATCCCACAAGGGCAACTTAAATTCTACAAATTGATGTGAAGTTTGTATATCTTGCACAGTGTTTACTTGGGTGGGATTGGGCTGACTGTGCATCTCCTGTAAGAGACACCATTAAAGTAACATAATCATACTAGTGTTAATTAAGTAAAGAAATTTAAACCTGTGACAACCCAGCTTCTTCTACTGCCAAGCCCGTAGCTACTTGCACACCAACGAGATTTAGTACTTTCTGTTCTAAATCGGTCAGTTTCACAAATACTGCGGGCCCACCACCAGTACCACTAGCTGCTCTGTGCAGACGTGCAGCCTTTTTTTTGGTGTTATTTTTAAAATCACTCCAAACCTTAAATAATGCAAAGAAGCCAACATTTTATTAGAACCCCATCCCTGCTTTAGCCAAAATAGGTACAGCCATAACCATTTTAACCAACCTTCTTCCACTTCTCAGTAGTTTTAGTATCACCACTACCATCACTGTTAAGTAACAAAGTTAGCTCTTCCCAATTCTTCATGCTAGTAATCCTACCTCTCGCATTTAGTAGACAGCTTGCTGAGGTCTCCATGCCTAAAAAACCACACAAACTTAGTTTTATTTCTGCAAAGTTCACAGATCACAGGTTTGTGTAGAGTTCGCTAAACACCAAATAATGTAAATTTCACTTACTGCTCCATAAATGTCACCATCATAACAAATTGGGACGAACTTGTCTTCATTTTTAATTGTTAGAATCCAATAATATTCCAAATCACAATAGTTTCAAACAAACACGAAACATAAACAAAGACAGTATAACCAACACAATTTTGATAGACAGTCGTTTTCATTAAGAACCATGAATAAAAATGTCATTCTATTTGGTCGGTTTGTCGGGCGACGCTTACGTGACACCAACCTAAGAAAAATAATGGTCGCAATTCACGGTGAGCAAACGCGTATTGGATGGTTAGGTTTGGTGCTAACTCGCACTCGCTCGCATACGCTTGTCGATGCGTTTGACGTCAACTCGATTTACGCGATGGTGAAGTAATTCAAACGATGTTGTCAAACTCACACTAAGCATACTGAGCGATAGCCGTTTTGCGTGGATGTAACGCATGTTTCCCCAACTTTTTCTTATTTTTGTGTTTATGTTCTTTGTTGCGTTGCGTCATGTTTACCGCAAATAAACGTATTTTCTTTCTTTCTAATGTAATTTAGGTAGCATTTGTGTGGCTGGCCAGTTTATTGTCGACGCAGTTTAAGACTGCAAATCAGCCAATGGCACCTACTGACTAGTTTAACTAGAAATTATAACGTAATAAATTAAAACGTTGTCGAGTCACTATCGACGTAAACAGCTGCTGCAAACGGTCTATTTACAGATATGGCCAGTTTAATTAATCAATGTGCCGTGTGGTGCCGGACTTAAAGAATAGCACCATCCTATTTTTTCCGGTGGGTGTCGTAAAATGCGACTATGGGACTTACTAGAAAATGGGCAGCATTCTCTATGCAGTTTAACACCATACTGCGATCGCTAACCCGCCTGTCCAAGCGTGGCGATTATGGCAAACCCCCAAAATGACAAGCACTAAGAAAAAACTAGAAACGGACGAAGCAGAGGTGGTTGGTGATGATGATGATGAATTATTAATCAATAACATAATTAAATATTGTATTTTTTTACCGTGAGCATAGTTTGCTCCATTGCGCAAATATACATACCTAATATCCAATACATGTATTTATATTTTAAATAGTATAAGACAAGGGTGCTTTTCATGTCTGTCTGTGTGTCTGCTTAGATCTTCTTAACTACAGAATGGATGTTGATGCGGTTTTCACCATCATTTAAAGCAATTAACTCCCGAAAAGTTACGTTTTTTTTTCCTTTATTAAAGTTCTAAGTTCATAATAATTTACACATTTATATCTGTAACTTTTATGGTGTACTTATTAAAGAGTATTCTATTCTATTCTATTACAATCTAGCCTAATAGTTAATAATCAGTTTAACTCTAACTTATTAGTTTACGTGACAGATTAAAACAGCATTAATAAAAACATTTTGTTCATGTGTTACATGACAAAGCACACTTACGCAATGTGTAACATACACATTCATGTCGGTGAAGTATGTGATCGTGGGCTTTAGCAAATATTTGGGTGTGTTGACGAGAAGTTTATATGTGTAACGCATTAAGGCTTCTACTAACTGCTGCGATATCGCAGTCGCGACAGGCAGCGCGACCCTTGACGCGCCCGCGATATCGCACCAGTTTGTAGAAGCCTTAATATTCAACTTAGAGATATAACCCAGAAATCTCGATGTTTTGAAATGTCGCCACATTAGTAGATTGGACCCGTGCGAATCATGAACGGGTCACCCAATGAAAAGAGAAGCCTATAAAAACAACAAGAAAACAAGAGAGTGTTGTCAATTGCGCGTAAATGTAAACAATCATTATTCTGGCCACCAATCACCGAATGTTCGCATCACATACTAACAAATTATGAATGGAGTGCGTGCGTCCTGGTCGTCCTCATGACAAAAAAATGTATTGCAATGGAAATAAATTTTTGTATAAAAGAAAGAAAAAAAAAGAAAGAAATGTCTTTCTTTTTTCTAACCTCCAAATATGAGAATATTAGGAAAATAATTGAAATATATTAATAAATCGAAGTATATTGCGAAGTTACATGTGGTATGAGATCCCTTGTGTAATATTAACTTTGATATCATAATTGGTACACTTCCTAAATACACACGATGGCATTGTTTTATTTTTTTAGCTGCTTCACTAAGCGTATTACTCGTTACCATGCGTGTCGCAGACTAAAGTCAATACGTCCCAATTAGGACGTTTTTGAGTCTTCACGATTGCGCGCTCACAACATATCTGTTTAATATTCATTCGGTTCACCAGTTTTATTGATAAAACAAGCTTTTCAACAGCATTGTACCTATACTAATTAGTTTCAGTTACAAAACACGTGTCTACATTGCTGGCACTGCGCTATTCATTGCCCCTACGTATTGTATTTTATTTTAGTAAAAATATGGAACACTGTTCTCACATTCTAGTTCGGATATATTTTTTGACTGACCGAACAAAAACCAATAGGTAAGCCATTTTTTTTTGTTACGCTTTTTTGAACAGCAGCTAGAAATTCAACGCAGGTTCAAAAGCTATTTCGGACCAAAAAGCAACGGTTATATATTCCAAAGTTAACTTTGTGAAAGGTGGTTCAGAAAACGATATGTCCTTTAAAATGTGGATTAAAACCGGCCAAGTGCGTGTCGGACCACGCACAATGAAGGGTTCCGTAGTTGGGATGAATTTATCCAACAAAATTAACATTGTGGTTGAAGTTGATTCCCATACAGTCCAGCTGCAAATGTAAGTTTGTACGCACAATATTGAGTGATTTACCAGGTTATTTTAAGATCACAGACTTCTTATAGGTTTTCCTGTAATCTGGTAAAGAACTAATTTCTGTATTTTTATCAAAGTTTTAGGCTCAGTCGTTTCGGAGAATAAGGGGGGGAATGGTAATTTTTCATATATTTTCTTAAATAATTTCAAAAGTATGTATTTTAAATACATAAAAAAAAATATTTAAAATTCTTAAAACAAGCCCTTTCATTTGATATGTCACACGGTACAGTCAGCAAAACTTTTTTTTTTAATTTTCTAATTTGCCCCCCAAAAGTGACCTCTATAATCAAAATTAATTTATTTACGTAACACGTCCGTATTTGGGTCACAGAAGTTCATATGTTTCAACTTAATCGGTCCAGTAGATTCGGAGCAAATCAGCTGTTATAGACGGACAGACAGACAGATACGAGTGATCCTATAAGGGTTCCTTTTTTCCTTTTGAGGTACGGAACCCTAAAAATTAGGTAAATTTAAAGAATCTCCACAAATAGTGATACTAAGGTAAACGTCCGTACAACCAGAGCAACCTGGTCAAATTTATTTTTACCACGATACGAGGTAATCCTACATATTTCGATTAGATTCAATACAAAAGAAACAAAACGCTAGGGCCTTGGGGTCCGAGTGCTCATCGAGTAATTCGGGACATCGCCAACCGGTTGTTCGACTCTTCAACCAGAGGGCTGGCCTATTTTTAGCAAAAAGAATCAGCATTGTCATCCAACGTGGCAATGCTGCCAGCCTTTTGGGCACTTTTCCCATTGACAGTGATGCGTACGAATTTTTCGATGCCAAATGACCTCTTTCCCTTTTTTAATTTTTTTATTATATACTTGTACATACTATATAATTATAGTATTTTAGTGTTACCTTGTATATTTTAATTAAGGTTTATAACTGAATAAATGTAACCAACCTTATAATAAAAAATATAGGAAATAAGAAGTATGCGTCAATCTCACTATCGTTTCCACGATCGGAGGTACAAACACACAGTAATACGTTAACATAAGCCCAGCGATACATCATACAAATGTTGGCAAAACGTATTTTTTATTCGTAAATTACACTCGTGTGTAACCGCCTTGTTCAGTATAATATGATATGTATGTAGCGAGACAGAACAAACATTATTTTCTACTAATAAAGCGTTGACAAAACTCCTTTGTTCCTTTTCTTGTGAATAAAGATGTTCTTTATTTTATATTATCTAGTAAGTTTTCGGTGGTTTGAGAATATTATCGGGTTTGTGTAAACGAGGTAAGTCTCCATACAATACAATATGTTTCTACTTGTAGGTATTTTAATGTAAACTCTATTGCACTTTAATATTTTCGGATGTATCATAGTTTGCATCATACAAAATTCACACTTATTATGTCAGAAGTTTTACAAAGACGTAACGTCATTTTTGGTTTCCCATTAAAAAATCAAAATGCTTTTACTAGATATTTCAGCCATAAAAATCCGTCACATTTTAGTTGACTACGATTGACTTGGCGCATAGTGGTACGGTTATCGGATTCGACAGTGTAACCCGCGTAGCGGTCACTATCGCTACGGCGTAGCCGTCACTACCGCTACGGCGTAGCCGCTACGAATGACCGTTTACTCTAATGTCATACTTTTTTTATTTATGCTACACAATTATAATTTTACTGATGTTGAAAAATAATTCGGTATTACAGCTGTTAATAGAATAAATAATGAATTAATTGGAAAAGTCCAAAAAGTCTTCGACTAAATTAAATAGTATTTTACGAATGTCTTCTGAATTATGAAACCAGTATCAAACTACAATATTATTAATCTATAATATTTAACTTGTAATTTTGCTTTGAACGGCATTTATGTTTTTAGTAATCATCTAAATGTTCAGTTTTCATTGTTTTGACCATCTGAAATGATATAATTATAATACTATTTTTATAATGTGTATTAAAATACAAACAATAAAGACATTTTATGTGAGTCAGTTTACAAAATACCTAAAACACTTACACAAAATCTAGGCCAAAAAGTGAGCAAACAAAGTTAACGTTATATTGCAAATACAAAAACTTCCTGTTATTAACAAGTTGCGACTATCATTCAACGCTTTAGAGCAAGTTTTAACGAAAAAAAGGAAACAAATTGCACTATTGTCCTTAGTAGGCTATTGGGAGCCGTGCCCCGGTACTTCCGGCTCATATTAAAACAGTTATCGTACAATCTTAACTGCCCTATACTCGAAACTATAGCGTCCGTTGAAAATTATATACTTAAGTTCAATCTCCATTCAAAACCCACCCTAAAAGTCAAAAGATAAGGTCGATTTTTCAATGCAAACACGACGACACAGAAAGACCCTATTATTTCTCATTATTAATTTGATAAGAAAAATTTCCCGTATGTGAATGGAATTTTCAACTTAATACTTAGCAGAATTGGGGGTTATTTTGTTTGGCTGTTTAAACCGAAGTGCTTTGTAATCGCCTGATACAGTACTGTATTTAAACGGTCGTTGTAAATACAGATAGGGTTTTCATAGGCATCCCTTTGTCGTTTGGAACAATGAAAAGCACTGGCCTCTTTTGGTTAAGCCAGCTGTTAAAAACGTGGCCTAATGACAGGATGAACCGACCCCAATATGGGACACATCATTATCCGATGGTTTTTGTTTTGTCACAAAAGACGAGAAATATACACGTACAATACGGATTTTTGCCGAATGTTACATGTGTATCGTGTTTATGTACGATGTGTCGTTCTCCGAAGGGTAGGGACGAATGTAGGATAAACGATATGATTGATGCGTTAATAATGTAGGATACTAAGTGGAGCGGAGAATCAATAATATTCTAGAAAGAATTATCTGGACTTTACTTACAAAAAAAGTAGTATGAATAGAAACAAAATCTAAGTTGTCAGTCTTTTTCTTTTCTGGGTGGGAAAAAAAAAAAAAAAAAAGAAAGTTTATTTAAGGTTAACTATTATATATTAGCAAAAATATGTAAATGTCTATTAACTGCTCCCATGTTGCGATGTTTATGTTATATATATTTTTTTTTTACATACTTCCTTGACATAATCGATGTTTTTTTTTATTTTAAATATTATCTTCTTTTTTTTTACAAACTTCACTAACATCATTTTTTTCTTATTTGACATTAATAGACCTACAATTTCAACAAAGTTCTAACTTTTATTATTTTAGTCATATTTTATATTGTTTTTTTTTGTTAATGTGAGGACGTTGTAGGCTTAATAGACTGTAGACCATTTCCTATTTTGTTAAGTACCTACCTGGTACTTTTGACGGGCCTACGCTGTCCTCTCATACTTTTTAACACTGTAATTTGAAAACATTGTAAAAGCCATCTTTTTTTAAAAGAGTATCCGTGGAGTTTTTTGCCGGCTCTTCTCCATAGTAAACGACCAATTAGAACCGTGCACCTAGCTTCTGACGTTTCATAAGTGCCCATGTAGGCTTATGTGAAATAAAAATATTTTTGATTTCGATTTTGAACTGCTCCTTCTCTGGGTGGAGCTGGGAGGGCGTGTCAAAGTTTTCAGTCTGACATTACAATTTTATCTAAACTAATATTATAAAGAGAAAATATTTTGTATGTTTGTTTGTTACGCTTTAACGCTAAAAAGACTGAACGGATTTGGATGGAATTTGACACATGAGTAGACCATGGTTTAGGTTATAGGTTACATTTTTTTTTTCGTTGTTTTATCCTGATATTCCCACGAGATCTAACTTATACGGGTGAAACCGCGGGGCGCAGCTAGTGTGATCATAAAAATATAAATTTTAGTTTAGCCTAGAACCCCCTTCCCCCCGGGTCCTTGTTAGCGATTCATTATATTTTTAAATAGGTATATTGTGTTCACAAACTTATCATGGAGCTTTTTCTATTGTTTATTTCTTTATTTCGCTTCTGAAAACACATTATGAAAGATACTAACTTCTAATGAATTCCAATTAAATGAGAGTTAAAACCAAAAATCAACCTTACGTGTGATGATAAAGTTCTTACTAATAATAAACAAAAAACAATCTAACACCACAAAGTAACCTTTCATCACCCCACACGAATTTTATACAAACCCTTTTACTTTTACGGCGTGATAAGCCACCATAAGCCTGTATTTGTATTCACTCTAAAATCTTGCAAACAAAAATAAAACGTTAATGGTCAGCATAAAAAAAGAACGCGCTAATTCTCTGCCTACATTAGGGCAAACAGAACCATCATGCGTTCGTCACAGGGTACGTACCATCACGTTCGTCACAGGGTACGTACCATTACGTACGAAAAAGGTATTCCACTCCGAAAAGGTAAACATTAAAGTTTTGGTTGAGTGCCATCTCTGTCATTTTAACTGTTCTGTGGTTTCGTGTACAATGTCGCCGAACCTTTGTTGGGGACAGTTCGTAATTTGAAATTTGCGTGTGGACTCGTAAAGGGAATGTTTTTTTTTTAGTTTTACGATGCGAGCACTTAGAACTCTTTGTTTTTAAACACGAGTGCTTTTTTGTATTTCTAAGTACCTTCTGTGGTGTAAAAAGGAATTGTTTAAAATTAAATATGTACGTTTATTTTATGTTTGTGTTTGTTTTTTGTGAGTATTAAAAGAAACTTGTTTATTTTGCTTGAATATGTTAGCTGGTTTTTTATTTTAAACTAAAAATAGGACTTAAGTTAAATCTAAATGGGTACAGAAAAACGTAAAAAAAAACTTTTTAAACCTGAATTTTTAATACATCAGTGTTGCCGCGTGATAATTTTCTAAATAACAAAGCCTCGTTTAAGCTCGCAGCTCTTCATTATCTTATGCAGCGTAAACGTTTGATATCGTTTATCTTCAACGTAAACGTTATAAAACGTTTACAACAGCAATACCCTTGACATTCATAAACCACAAATTATACGAAACACACAAACAATCAATACGTCCCCGCATGTCGGGCCATTAAAATTCAGTTACCGTTTCACAGCCGGATATTGTGGCAGAACTTGTTTGTCACGGACAGTGACTTGAGTTCGTCACGTCAGCTGCGTGTAGCGAGTGACGAAATTGGTTTTAATGGCCCCATTCAATGTCGTCTTCGGGAAATTAACTGGTATTTAAATGTGAATGATTTTCTTTTGTTTTAATTTTTAAGACGTTTGGGTTAATTAATAAAGGTGTTATTACAAAACCACATTTATGTGATAGGCCTTCGACGCTTAAGTGTCGGTTTGTTTATATACATGTATGGTGAGTTAGATATATTTTTGTTTTGTTACTTAAAGGCTCCCGCAGAACGACGCGACGTGACACTAGTAGCACAATTTCAATGAAATCTTCATGGAAAGTGTATCGATGCGCGTCGCGCTGCGTGTCGTGCTCGCGATATCGCGCCAGTCTGCACGAGTCTATACGGCAATAAACATTAGGTCTATTATGACTTTTATTCGTATTGTAGATACTAACTGTGGCAGTGAAAAAACGAGAAAAGGAATGAGATATTTCCAAACAAATTCATAATATATTTCCACACAAATACATATATTTCCATACAAATACATATATTTCCATAAAAATATTTTTTTTTCCATACAAATACATAATATATTTTCATACAAATATGTATATTTCCATACAAATACATGGTCATATTAAATTAGCAAGCGAAACTCCGCAAACGTGATGGGTATCGATATCTAACCACGATAAAATAAAAAGGCTTGATGATCAGAATTAACACTTGATGGATGGAATGGCGGCAGGTCACAGGAACTATCAGCGCCTCCCACATTCCCCTTAAACTTAAGGGGAAGATAATATATAAAACAATGGTTAGACCTGCTGTCTTGTATGAATCAGAATGTTGGGCCACGAAGGGATGAATGAAAGGCAATTGCAGGTAGCTGAGATTAGAATACTAAGAGGAATGTGTGGTGTGACACGAATGGATAGAATAAGAAATGAGTACATAAAAGGAAGTCTGAAAGTGGCACCGGTGACTGAAAAGCTGTGTGGAAATCGGTTGTCATGGTGACAGGAGACGCCCCGGGCGTCGGGAATCGCAAGCCGATTTCCGGCCACCGTAGGCGCGGGTCTGCGGACGGTGAGTGATGGGTAGCTCACCGTCCGATAAGGACCAGGCCCAGGTCGACGGCGCGTCGTAATCCACGCGCGCCTCAAAGAGTTGTCAGCACCAACTGACGGGGTCCGCTAGGGCCAATGCCTGCCAGGGTTGCGAGTTTGTCCGAAAGGGATATCGTGGCCCTGGCACACAGGCAAATGAAGGAATACGGATGGGTTTTAGTCAGTAAAAGTCTGACACGCCCTCCCGCTCAGCCCAGAGCGGGAAAAGTTATTTAATAATTTCCCACCCAAAAAAAAAATAAATGGTGTGGGATGATGCGGAGGAATCAACAAACTTCAACAACTGGCGATCACCGGTCTAGAAGATCCCGGACCCGAATACACGCGATATGGCCACTTTAACCCAGCTCTCTTCGCCCATAGAATAGGTGAAATTGAATATGTCCATAAAAAGGACAGAGAAAAGCCGCTCCATAAGCGAACAGCCCTCCCGTCTACTAGTCACGCTTAGTTAATAAGTAAATGCAGGTCTAGACTTGCTGGGATTATAAATCCACTAACCTTAATTTTTGCGCTATATACACCTTCAGTATAGTATAAAGTACTCAGTGGTATACACTAAAAAGTAAGGAAAGATGATAGAAATAGGTTGCAAAAGATCCCCTACAGGACAAAATGCGCTTAATTAAAACAAAACACCGTATTATATTATTACTTTGTAACTTTTTTCATTATGTGACATGTTAATTATTCTTAACCAAGCAATAAACAATATTCTATGCGGAGGAATGAGGAAAATGTCGTGAGGAAATTTTTGGGTATGAATGTCGATGGCTGAAAGAGTAGGGGAAGACCAAAGAAACTATGGATGAACTGTGTGAAAGATGATATGCCTAGAAAGAGATTGACTATCGAGATGACGACTAATAGAGAATAAGGAAGAAAGGGACATGTTACGCCGACGCCAAATAAATTGGGATAAGGGGAGGAGGATGATGATGATTTCATTTTTGGGGTCAACGACCGCTGCTAGTGTTGTTACTCGAAGTATGAGTTAAGAAAATAATCATTTTCTTTGTTGTATCGTATTTAAATATCGATAAGCCATCAAGTCTGTGAAGATTACACAAAAAAAACGGAGTTTTTAAACTGATATTTCAAGTGACTACACTAAATACGGTTGAAGACCCCAAAAAAAACTCAACCGATTATTTTTTTTTTTTGTCATGTTTAGATATCGATATCCATCACGTCTGCAGAGTTTCCCTTGCTAAAGAAAGAAAGACAGAAAATACGTTTATTTGCGGTAAACATGACGCAATGAAAGAACATAGATACAAAAAGAACAAGTATGGAGAAAATATGCGTCACATCCACGTAAAACGGCCACAGCTCAGCATAATGCTGCGACCCTATTCGAGACAAAGCTCCAGCGCTGGGTTTGAGCTTATTTAATTTGACCCTGTATAAACACGGTTACGGGTTGATTTTTATAAAAAAATCTTTTTTTAGTACCTTTTGCCATTTTATTAGGCTGCGTGTTTACGTGTCAGTCAATCAGACAGCTACGAAACTGATTTTCGGATAGTTACTGTTCTGCCAGGGTTGCGAGTTTGTCCGAAAGGGATATCGTGGCCCTGGCACACAGGCAACTGAAGGAACACGGGTGGGATTTAGTCAGTAAAAGTCTGACACAGCTCCCGCTCCGCCGTGAGCGGGAGAAGTTATTTGATAATTTCCCACCCAAAAAAAAAAGAAAAGTTAGTTATTGTTCAAATAAATGTTATTCGTTGCTCGTTATTCTTGTTGTTTGTGTAGATTTTTTCATTACCACTGCTTTCAAAACGGTGAAGGAAAACATCGAGAGGACACCGGAATGTGTTAATTTTTTAATGTCCTAGAACTAAAAATTCGAAGACATGAGACTTCTACCACCCCGAAATAGGCCCGTGTGGTGGAATACGTTGCGCATGTACTGTTTTAATGCACAGGCGCCACACAAATCAGAACAGACACCCTCGGGTCACCCAGATACTTCACAGATATACTAAACAGACCTAATCAGATTCTGGAGGGAGGTGGGCTTGTTGGAATAACCAACGACGGCCGCCATGGGCCACGCACAATGGCCCACATGAAGGACTAAGTGCGGAAACCAAATCCGCTAGCATAGAACATAGAAAGAACATCGTGAGGGAACCGGCATATCCTAGAACTAAAAATTCGAAGACATTTGTGACATCTACCATCCCGCACCGGGCCCGTGTGGGGGACAACGGCATACTCCCCTCACAGAGAGGAGGCCTGTGGTCCCAGCAGTTAGAGCCCATAAATAGAAAATCTAAAACAAATTATTAATCTATTACTAATAAAAAGAAGTAAAAGGAAATAAACGATTCGCCACAAGTCAAGGCAAGCTAAACCACCATGCACTTAATTGGATTTCTCTTGTAGAAAATAAAACGAGATTGCAATTCTACTTGTACCTACAGGACCAGGATATTATTTTCTCATTAAAAAGAATAAACAATTCTTGTAAAGGTCTGTTATCTTGGAGACTAAAGTGAAAGAAAATTCATGCCTTTTAAGACGCAGATATATGCCAGTGACCTTGAGTGGTAAGCTTGCGTAGTCTGTACTGAGCTCACGTATCGCGTCGTACGTTCAGCCAGTAATAGGACTCGCTCATCAAGGAGCGCTGTCCCCAATTTGACGCATTATTAATTTATTATACACAAAACAAAAGGTATTTTAATAAAACGCGTCAGAGAGATCAATAATTAAATTATCTTTAAATTGGTGAAGGTTTCAGAAAAGTACGCTTGGTAGATTTTGCGCCATTCTCAGTTTTTTATCGGCGTTAGACATAACTTTACAAATTAATTTCACTATGTAATATAAACATAATCTAAAATATTCACATATTAAGTTATTGAGAAACTGCTATTATTTAACATATTTTTTTTTTCAAATCGTTAACACTACTCATTTAGCCGTGATCTTTGGTATAAAATCATTAAAAGTCGGTTATCGTCGCCTTAATTAACCCTTGACGGAAACAGAGGGGTGTTCTAAGTTTAACGAGTGTATCTAGTCGAGTAGTCTGGCATCGTAGCTCCATAACGGCTGAAACGATTTCGATTTTTTTTTCTTTGTTTTAAAGGTGACTTGATCTTGTTCTTAGCTACGATTCAAGAAAACCTATTTAGCCGTTTGAAGATTATCAGGTCTTTTCTAGCTGATGAATGAATGTGAGCATCTTTCACAGGTCTGATCGAGTCGATATTTATTATTCTGTTACTTCAATGATATAGAATAACAAAGTAACCTTGAACAGATGCTGCACCTGGAATTTGTTGGATACTCAACTCCTTCACCATCTTACAGCAGAGGCATCGTGTTTGGGCTCATCGGAATTGTCTGAATGAATATTTTATAGATAGTTGGTAATCAGGGTCTGTTATTGGAGTAGCAAAAATAAAAAAGTCGAAAGTTAGTAACTATTTAAATTTACTGTTGGAAAAAAATACGTACAGCTGCGCAGATTTAAGCGAGACACGTGACGATCGTAGGGCCACTAGTAATCACACTTCACACTTCAACTTTATCATTTCAAGTAGTTTGTATTTATTTTGTTTCTTATTTATAATCTCACTGTATGCTGCACCGATCGACGTCATCACGTCAACGCCGGCTATCGCTGAAAACCAGCGCTGAGGCTCTGTCTCGAATAGGGTCGCAGCATTATGCTGAGCGGTGGCCGTTTTGCGTGGATGTGACGCATATTATCCCCCTACTTGTTCTTTTTGTATCTATTTTCTTTCTTTGCGTCATGTTTACCGCTAATAAACGTGTTTTCTTTCTTTCTTTTCTTTTCTTACTTATATTATAAAGGCGAAAGTTTGTGAGTGTGTGTGCATGTTTTTTACTTCTTCACGCTAAAACGGCTGGACCAATTTTGATAAAATCTTGTATGGAGTTAGCTGACACCCTAGATTAAGACATAGGCTACTTTTTATCCCGATATTCCCACAGGATCGAGACTTACGTGGGTGAAACCGCGGGGTGCAGCTAGTCAGTATATAAAGTTAAAAAGCAGGAAATAATAGTTAATACTTAAAAATATAATAATAGACGGAAATGAAAATAGTAAGTTAACAGCAGCTATTCTTTTTAGAATAGCATACATTCATAATTGCCAGATATAAGCCTCGTCCGATTGGCGTTTACACTTTGTACCCCGACGCCGACGCGACGAGACGCTTGGATAAAAAAACTTTCTTTTTTTTTAAACGTTGCCCCTTCCTAGTATATTCTCTTGTATCGTGGGTGCGTTTACAAACATTTAAACTCAACAACACAACTAATTGTAGGTCATACAAATATTTGTTCCGCGCGGGGATCGAACTCGTGACATGCAGCGCAGCAGTGGCCAACCGTGCCGTCAAACTACAACTTATATTAAACTTAAAGGACCAATACATTTTACCTGCTTTTTAAAATATTTTGTTTGTGTCGAGGGTTTTTTTAATTTTAAATTTAACTTTTTGTTATCTGAAATATAATGTAGTTTTCACAATTGAAGCTTATTATTAGATACTAATTAAAGCATATTTTGTTTGAAGAATTTTTGTGCGAATTTCTCCATCTTTTAATCCAAGAATAAATTTTAACGATAAAAATTAATCGAGAGTGGGTTTCAGACAATGTGAGCACTTAAATTCACATTTTAACGACAGTCTTTTTGGTTCTGACGTGTAAACAGCAATCGATTCATTGGCTTGTTGTAGCCTGGATATAAAGGAGTGCAGTGAGGCCCATATGCTAGGTTTGGGATCGATGAAATTGTCCAAGATATCAGTAAGTTCTTCATAGGTCTTCTTGATTGGGTCGTCGGGTGAACACAGGTCGTAAATTCTTTCATGAATTTCAGGTGGTAAAGTGGACAGCAGGGTGTAGACCTTCGTAGTGGGATCCGTGATATTGTTAAGCATCATGTAACAGACAGTCTTTTTATAAAGTTTATAAACGATTCGTTTGCTTTAAACGGTTGGAAATTGAGTCTAGGAGGTATTTCACGATGAGCGCTCGTGGTTCACATGCATGGTGTGTGGATGGCACGTTGGGTAACGGCTCAGGAGGTTTGAAAAATGTGTTCATCAGTCGAATAATTTTTGTACGTAAATTTGTATAAATTTCGTCCACTTCGTACCTGTAATGGGTTTCAGCTTCGATGTATTCGTCTTCGGTCTCCTCCTCTATCTGTAATTGTATGTTTTGCAGTCCTTGGTAAGTATTTTGAAGTGTCAGTAATCGTGTTTCTAATTCTTCTTGTGTATATACATTTTGTTGTTCTTGAAGTACGTTATTAGTTTTTGTTAACAAGCCGCGTAGGATGGCTCGCGAACGTTTTGCTTTCTTTATATCGAACGGCATCGTCGCCAGATATTAGATACTAATTAAAGCATAATATTTCGTGATAGCAGTATTTTATTGAATGTCATAAAAGTAATCAACAACGGTAACCAAGCGACACGTATTTAGTATATGACACTTATCTGTACTGTTTTGTAATTCTTGTTAAATAATGTGGTGTTGTCGAAACGTTCGCGGTAGTTTTGTATTATCAATTGTACTTATTCTAGTACTATTCCGTACCTCAAAAGGAAAAAATGGAACCCTTATAGGATCACTTCGTTGTCCGTCTATCTGTCTGTCTGTCAGTCTGTCAAGACACTTTTTCTCAGGAACGCGTGGAGGTATCAAGTTGAAATTAATATCAAATACGTAGGTCCTTTGGAGGTCTAAAAAAATCAAGCTTCCTAGTCAACGCTATAAAAAATACGGTGATTTATGCGACATATTTTGATACAAATAAATCAACACCTCTAGGAAACTTCCCGTTGACCTAGAATTTGGCAAAAATCAAGATTCTCAGCACAACTAAAGGAAAAGTCAGAAAATTGATAATTTGTAGTTTTATCACATAAAAAGATATTTTTTTACGACTACAAACTTACATCTGCAGTTGGAAAGTTGACCGTGACGTATATCAGTTTAAGAGAACATGTTTTTCAACTACAATGTTAAGTTTGTTTTTGGTATAAATTCATCCCAACTACGGAACCCTTCATTGTGCGTAGTCTGACACACACTTGCGTGGTATTTATTGATGAGCTAGTGAGCTTAAGAAATTAAGCAATAAGCGCAAAAGCTGCGTTCAAGAGCTGTCAGCAGTGTCAATATTCCACAATAATGATGACACTACACTGAAAACAATGCGAGCTAACTAAGATACAATATTTTCTCTTAGTTGGCATTCAAATGTTTGGAATCACTATTAATTTATTAACTATAAACAAGATAGCATATTTGCCAGAACAAATTCATTTTATTTATATCGACTTTGTTACATCATACATGCTTTGTTTGATTTTACTTCTTCACTTTTTTAAATAAAATGATAATTTTAGTTGATGGTAACAATCAACTTGTTAGCATTACATCATTCTTAAACTGACCAACATTTGAGTTAAATTAAATAACTACCCATAATTAAACTAACTGATTACTTAGTTGACGGGACTATGATAATTTAACAAAGTTCTCCTAGCTTCAGAAGTCAAGATCTTGTTAGGCTCGTATGGAGTCAAGATGCGTGATCACAATAAACAAGATGTTTGTTAAAGCAAACACTTTTTTTTTAGTGTGACAGCTCTTGAATGCGGGTTTTATGTGCTAATCCCGTTTAGTTTCATTGAGTTCAGTTCTGAGTTGAGCTGCACGACTACTGACAAATGCGTGCACTGACTGGACAGGTCCCCTCAATCTGTGTGATTCTTTCATCAAAAGATCATTTCAGGCACCAATCTACATGGTCTTCACATGATTTGGCCAAGATTATGTCTGGACTTTAAAAGAGACTGTGAGAAGAAAGGCCGAAACAAACTCAGAGGGAGTTTGTTTCGGCCTTTCTTCTCAGAGTAGTCAGGTACGAAACGCCGACCCTTTTGAATATGATTGACGTGTAAAAGTGTTTGTACAAACCTACTTACAGAAAATAAATCATTTATTATTTATTGGTTAAATCCGCCCTAAATGTACTTAAGCTACTATAAAGATATCGGTAATAGTTTGCCAATTATATATCAACTAGCTTTCGCCCGCGGCTTCGCCCGCGTGGATGTCGAAAAAAAAACAGCTTCTCTATCAGCAGTATTCCCCCAAAACATTATACTCGTACTATATCTTAGTTGGAACCAACGTAAGCGTGGTAAGTAGATAGGAGTGCAGTTTGATTTACAAATTTACGGAAGTTAATAATAAAGATAGCATATAAATACGTACGTATACCTTCGTTTTGTACATATTTTTCAATATACGTGTCCTCCATTTCATTTGTTTATTTTTACTACTGTTTTTGTTCTTAAATAATAATTCATGTATACCAACTTTTGAGTTATTCAAGGTACTTAGTAAAATTCTCCCGAAAACTTATTTACCCGATTATTTCTTATTTTATAAGTTATAACCAAATTATTTACCGTAAACCAATCTTGGACCTGAAGAATATAATTATTTACGTCGTCAAGGTTTTGTGACCGTCGGTCTATTTTAAAGATCAATGACGTGTCATCTGCAAATAACACCATCTTCGGTTGATTTTCAAGTAATTGGGGTAAATCGTTAATGTAAACTAAAAAGAGGAATGGACTCAATATCGAACCTTGAGGAATGCCCATTGCATTTTCAGACCCCAAAGAAGTTCACGCCGTTTACTTGAACTCTAACCTTTCTATCTTTCAGGTATGATCTAAGTAAATCAAGAGCTGTATTCCTAATCCCATAGTGTTCTAGTTTCAGCAGAAGTGTTTCATGCTTTACGCAATCGAAAGCCTTAGAGAGGTCAAAAAAAATTCCAATGACATCTTGTGCTTCCTCCCAGGCGTTACAAATGTTCTTTATTAGGGTGACACTGGCTTCAGTGGTACAACGACCTTTATTGAAACCGTACTGTTGTTCATGAAAGATGGATGGATGGAAGATTTATTGAATTTTTTTGAAGTGACGTAACATTTGATTGAGCATCAACTTTTCAAACACCTTACTGAGAACTGGCAGAATTGACACGGGCCTAAAAAATGGTTGGGTTCTTTACTATCTCCGGATTTGAACAAAGGAACTACTTTACTGTGTTTCATGAGATCCGGAAAGACTCCTTGGTCCACACTGGTGTTAAATAATATGAAAGCTTAATAGGGCGCAATGGTTTCGATGACAGATCTACAGACTTTTACAGACATGCCCCATAAATCTTCTGTTGATTTAATTTAAAGATCTTTAAAAAAAAAAATATCAGCCTGGGGGTTTGTATGCTGAAACTTTAACTCCAAAGGGCATACCTTTACATTATTTCTAAGTAAGGCAGCAGAAAGCGCGGGTGAGGAACATAAAGTTTCGGTAGTAAGGGAAATATTAGCAAAAGAAATTTTTAAATTCCTGAGCTATTTCTACCTCTGAAGTGATGGGCCCATGTGTAGTCTCTAAATTAAATTCAGTATTACAATGTTTTTTCCTACCTAATTCATTATTTATTATTTGCCAGGTATTTTTTATTTTATCATCAGCTGATTTTATTTTAAAGCTATTATAAAGAGGTTTAGCTATTTTGCACACACTTTTAAAAGTTTTAGAATATTTTGCAACATATTGATGAAAGCTAGTATTATTCATATGTTGCTTTAGGCCATAAAGTTCAAAAAGATTTTCCCTGCTTTTACGAATACCTGGAGTCGCCCAATCACTAAATACGAACTTTGAGTAAATACTTTTAGTCTTCAGTGGTAAAGTGTCATTAAATTGCGTGTTTAATAGTTAAAAGAACTCGGCGTAGAACTCATGGGTCACAAATATTATTAAATTAACTTAGAAATTATTAGATTAACTAATT
The DNA here is from genome assembly GCA_948098905.1 of Tiliacea aurago. Taxonomy (NCBI): domain Eukaryota; kingdom Metazoa; phylum Arthropoda; class Insecta; order Lepidoptera; family Noctuidae; genus Tiliacea; species Tiliacea aurago. The sequence continues at coordinate 2,818,700 of OX402579.1, read as the reverse complement.
AATAAAAATTTATCCATCACCGGATGCAGTTGGGCATTGGCAATTTTATGGTATAAGTACTTCTAATTATAATTGTAACTGTTAACGAAGGTATAAACTGGAATAAAAAGGCTTTCAAAATAATTAAGAGTTACTTTTGAAGATTTTTTTGAAGTAGGTATTAAATTATGTTTAATTATGTTTTGAGTTCCATCACCTTATGCACAAAAGACTTGAAAATATCATACTGTTTTTGTTTTGGAAAAAATATTTACGGTTTAAGAGATACACTGCTTTAAAAACCACCTTTTTGACCATTTTTCAAAATGCCGCCTTAAAGAGAAGTTTAAAAAAAAACCGGTCAAGAGCGAGTCGGACTCGCGCACTGAGGGCTCCGTACGTATATATATGATGTTGATTATTTCTGAAAAACTGTGCTATTTAGAAACATCGTTTTATTTTTCCTGTAATCTTTACCTATACTTCTATCACATAGAATAATTTCAGATTTAAATCTTTGCAAACTTCGGAGATAACGGGGGAACGGTATTTTTTTTTAAATTTTTCATCAAAAGTCGGAAACTATGCTGTCTAAAATAAAAAATTAAATGTTTACGAATGTGCAAATAGTGTTCTTTTATATGATATCCCATAATGCCCCAGTAGCCCCACTTCAAATATGATATCCAGGTGTGACAGACAGACAGACAGACAGACTTAGTCTCACCATAAGGGGAATAATAAAATAATAATAAAAATATAATTTTACCATTTTTGTACTGAACCCTAAAAACAAAAAAACTCACACTTTATAATTTACTTAGGTTAGTATTCGTGCCAAGTTTCCGGTTTATTAACTCAAGGAATAAGATTTATTCCCCTTTTTCACCCCTTAAAGGTCGAATTTCGAAAAATCCTTTCTTAACGGATGCCTGCCTATAGTTTCCAACAATATGCCGAAATATTTGTGATTTTAACTTAAAAAGAACTTTCATTAAAAATAAAATTTTATCCCCTTTGTCACCCCTTAAGGGTTGAAATTGTAACAACACCGTTGCATTAGCTTCCAACCATAACCCTAGATAATATATTTAGTGTTATTTACTTCGAAAATTAAAGACTTTAATACACAACTTAATCCCTCTTTTTAACCCTTCGGGGGTAGAATTATCAAAAACGCTGAGACACGTATAAATTAATTTTAAATCGTCAGCCTATACACCAAATTTGAAGATCCTAACTTTAAAACTGACGGACTTTCATATAAACTTCCATCCCCTATTTCACCCTCTTATGGGTGGAATTTCAAAAAACCCTCTCTTAGTGGATACCTACTCTTTACAAAGAACACACCTTCCAAATTCCATGTCTCTAGGACCAGCGGTTTAGGCTGTGCGTTGATATATCAGTCAGTCAGTCAGTCAGTCAGTCAGGACTTTGAATTTTATATATATAGATGATTACCTACTCAATAATTATTCATAACACAAACTTCATGAACATGCTTGTCACATAATCAATAACAGTAAACCCTGCTAATGTCTAGTCTAATCTCCAGGATTAAAAAATAAAGTCTACACAGATACATGCAAAGGTTCACTCGAGATCACACGCTCTTAAACGAACATACAAACAGGATTAAGGAAGGGTTAGTTCTGCATAAGTAACCCTCCTACCGCCCACAAAGTTGTACAGACGGGCTCATATCAACTACGATGATATCAAAGGATGATGATCGCGGTCTTTGAGAAGTGTTTCTAACGTCTTAGCCTGTTATAGCTCATGTCAGACGCAGAGCTCTAGTTTTGACAAGTGAAGCATATAACTTTGTGTTCAGATGTGATTGTGGATTAGGTCCAAAGTACCAGTAGTATAAAGTGTATGTGAATTTGTGAATGTGTTTGTAGAGTATTGAAATCGAACAAATTTTCTTTAATTGTATTTGTTTTTGTACCTCGCGGCCTCGTAGAAAACAAATGAATGTATTTTTCATAGACATTTTTGTCAAAATGAAACCTCACCACAACAATGTTTGTAGTTAAGTTAGCGCAAGCATTGATATAAAACCGGTCAAAAGCGAGTCGGACTCGCGCACCGAGGGTTCCGTACGTATACAACGTGTTTTTTTTGATATCCCATAACTCTAGGGTATGATTGAGGCCATATCAAAGAATCAACTGGCATATGAGTTATGTTCCAATCCTTCGTTATTTTTTTTTTCATTTTTGACATAATATAATTCGGCAAAGTCACGATTATTAATGTAAAACACCCTTACGTGAAATATGACAACGTCGCATTTTAGCTTTCCCTTCACTAGCTGCCGCCGGGAAGCCCCGATACCAACATACCTACATATTTTATTTTACTATTTATTTTACTACACTACTGCGAAGTTTGGCAACCTCGCAAAAGTAAAGATTCGTCATACTGTTGACAATTTTTGACCTAATTTAATTATGATTGATGATATCTCCAAAACGATGCATTTTTGGACCACCTATTCTAGGAGTTTTAGTATTATTTTTACCTACAGAATATAACCCTAGAGTTATGGGATATCAAAAAAAAACAGGTTGTATATTATGATGTTGATGATTTCTGAAAAACTGTGCTATTGAGAGACATCTTTTTATTTTTCATGTAATCTTTACATAAACTTCTATTACATTTTTCATCAAAATCGGAAACTATGCTGCCTAAAAAAAAATGTTTGAGAATGTGCAAACAGCGCTCTTCACATGCCCTAGTAGCCCCACTTCAAATTGTTAAGACCCCTTTCAGTCCCTTTTGCAAAAAGATATTTTTTTTTTAATTTCATTGTAAGAGTAATATACTAATACTTATTTTTTTTTTTTTTAAATCTTTATTATCTTTTTTACTCTGTATATATTTTGTTGTGCAAAATATTGAATAAATAAGTTAAATAAATTTTAAAAGTTTCATTTCATAAGTCTATCATCGTGCTGGCCCAAAAAGTAAGATACAGTGACTAGTTTAATATTTTTTAAATATTTTCCTAATTTTATTTTGAACATAACTGTCTGACCGTGAAAGAAGGCATTCAAATAGCTGGTATTATTATTCTACCTTGCACCAAACAGTTTGATATTACAATTTATAATGGTACCACAATCGTACAAAATGACAGTGCCAATATTAATGTTGCGGTTATTATACTTATTGGCAGCCCGATCTAGATACTGTTATGATTTTCAGATATTTCCAAATAGACTGGAATCAAATGGAATTCATTGAATTACAAATTTGTGTTTCAGCGAAAATCATCAATAGGTATCACTGCAAAAGAAAGTTATTGTAGAGCTCTGAATAATATTTTGTCGGTATGAATGTAATTGTGGGTTCGGGGAACTAAAACGTGGTCTGGAAGTGAACAAAAACTGCTTCGTTGATCTAGTGATCACACGCGCTACTGTTGAGTATGGGGTACTGGGTTCAATTCCCAGGTCGGGCAAAATGTTATTGGGTTGTTCTATCTGGATATTTTCAGTAGCAGCCCGGAGTCTGGATTTTTGCCCGGTTGACGGCAATAGACCCTATTATTTAGGGGACTTAATCATAACTGGGGAAATGTAGGTGTACTATAGATACGCTTCTGCTCAACCACTCGGGGAAACAAGGCGTGATGTTATGTGAACAAGAAAAAAGTCTGACAAGTGTGATTATGACACAAACTCTCCTAATCAGCTGACCATCACTCTGCAGCACACGCTCCACACTTAAGAAAAGACAGCGTAAAATAAACGTTCAAATATCAATACAACTCACCCTTAAAACATTTCACAACTTAGAGTAAAAAACGGAACTCCCAACACCACGTGTTGTTGGCAACCTAACTGAAACGTTGGCAAACTACGAGATTGTTGAATAAGAAAACGCGTTGAGGACTGCCCATTACATGTAGAGCCATAGCCCATGTAGGCCACAGCCCCACAGGTCGGCTGCCCGCAAATTCTATAACTAACCATAAAGAAATGGTCGGAGGGGAACGAATTACTGACTAGCGACACTTGTCCAAGTTTATCAAGAAAGTTAGGGATCGTAAAATAAAAAAGTCTTTCGGTCTGACGATCTGACCTCGGCGGTAAGTCCAGGTTATGAAGAATGTGATGCTTATGGTCACAGAGGATGGTGATGTCATATAATTAACATATTGGGTTCCCTGTAATTGTGTGGTGTTCACAATTCACAATTATTTATTGCATTCTATAATGTTAGTTATCATTACAAAGTTTTATTTATTATCATTCTGTTATATATACGTACTTATTGAAACGGATTATTTAACATTGACTGTCAAATCACGACAAATATCAACAATTAGGTACTCTTACTACACAAACAACAATTACACTGACGATTATTCTTTATTATTTCGTAAAACATTACGTTTTATGTCAATCAGCTAACAATACATTTCCGTGATTGCTTGTTAAAAACTAGTAATAGAAATAATACATAAATAAACTGATTTTTCTCTGTGCAGTGCTAGCCAATTACTCCAATATCGAAAGTCAGTATTTTTCTATTTGAAAGCAGTATAATTATGCAACAATTGAACACTTGGTTACAGTCAATTTATTCGGCTAACTGTAGCCATTCATGCAAATAAATGAATCAATAGGTACCATAATAATTACCGCGACCAGTGATTCCACAATACGCATTGCACATTGTTGAAACTTAAGAGCCATTATTATGTAAATGAATGCGGCAATTTTGTAGTAATTAGTATTAATTTAGGTTTGATTTTCGGGTGGTACCCGGAAAAGAACAATAATATAAACATAGAATTGCGATATTACGAGTAGTCGGTTCCAGTCTTTGTTGAAAGAAAAATTGACAATAACCATCGCACGCGATTTCAGATCAATAGCAGGTCTAGTTTTTAGGGTTCCGTACCAAAATGGTAAAAAAGAACCCTTATGACTAAGTCAGACTAAGTCTGTCGTCTGTCTGTCTGTCACACCTGGATATCTCAAGAACTAATAAAGCTATCAACTTGAAATTTACAACAGGTTTAGATGACGTTTGTCCAACTATTTTGCAAGAAAGAAATTTAAAAAAATATATCTTTTTAGCAAAAGGGACTGAAATTTTTAAGACCCCTTGGTCTTAAAAATTTTAAATGGGGCTACTAGGGCATGTGGGGTATCATACGAAAGAGCGCTGTTTGCACATTCTCAAACTTTTTTTTTTAGTCTCCATAGTTTCCGATTTTTGATGAAAAATATCCTTAAGTTGCTACTAACTGAGTTTAAACCTGTAACCTTGTACTCGAGAAACGAATTACGTGTCCTTTGAGCCATCACGACACATTGTTTCCAATAGTGACAAAATAAATAATTTCCAGTGGATTAACATGTCTCCAGTCTGTTGCTAGCTGACGCTGTCAATTCTGGTGAGCTCTCAATTTCAATGTATACTGTTATATGTTATAATAAATTGCCAAGTGCATGGAAAGACTTGAAAACGTTGCAATTCAAAAGTACACTTCGTAAATTGTTAATACATAAAGCATATTACAGTGTAACTGAGTTTTTAACGGACAATTTTTATCAGACCACCTCGAATTTTTAATTAATTAATTATTGTTTTGCGTATGGAATATTTATGGTGTGTTGTCTATGACCTGGAATTTTGATGTTTGTTTGTTTATTTATCTTTGGACCACGATTTGTATTTCTTGTATATACCTACTGTTACTGACAATTTTTTTTTTTTTTTTATGAATATTTGAAATTTAATAATTTTATTTAATGAGAATGACATAACTAATTTAATGTTCCAACAAGAGTTTAAATTTTAACAATTTTATATAGGTAATGAAAATGTTTGCATGCCGAATGGTGAAATATGGCAGAACTCTGATGAAAACCTACTACTACCTAATTATGTATAACCCATATTTGCAAATAAATGCTATTCTATTCTATTCTATTCTATTCTATAAATCTGTTTTGGGTAACGTTAACGAGAAAATTAGTCATTTTTTAAGGTTCCGTAGTAAACAAGGAACCCTTATAGTTTCGCCATGTCCGTCTGTCTGTCTGTCTGTCTGTCCATCCGTCCGTCTGTCCCCGGCTTAGCTCGGAGACGCTTAGTCCTAGAAAGCTATAATTTGGCATGGGTGTACATATTAATCACGTCGAGAAAGTCGTAAAATAAAACCATAAAAAACATTTTTTTTTAGGGTACCTCCCTTGCACGTAAAACGGGGATGATATTTTTTTTTCTCGTCTAATACATGGTGGGGGGTATCGTTGGCTAGGCCCTTCGAAAATATTGTGCGTCTGTGAAAAACATTTTTCAATTCTTAGATCCGTTTGCGTAATATTAAGCTTTAAAGTGCTATTTTTTGTTAGAGTCAAGTCCCCCCTCCCCCCTGCCAGCTAAATGGTTGGTTTTGGTTATGTGAAAAAATTCATGGCAGTAGTATATATAACGAAATTAAAAGGAAAACTATCACAGCTAAGTAGGGTTTACAAGTTAACGAGTAATCGTCGACCAACTTAAACTTGCAGTTGAAGAATTGACCGTAACGTATATAGATGTATGGGAGAGCATGTTAATCAACTACAATGTTAAGTTTGTTTTTGGTATGAATTCATCCTAACTACGGAAGCCTTGATTGTGCGTGGTCCGACACGTACTTGGCCGGTTTTTTTTTATTATTCTGCGAATGGCGATGTTAACACACGATCGATAGTAAAAAAATATAGGTAACGGTGGTAATAAATATACAACGTGTTTTTTTTTATATCCCATAACTCTAGGGTTATATTCTGTAGGTAAAAATAATACTAAAACTCCTAGAATAGGTGGTCCAAAAATGCATCGTTTCGGAGATATCATCAATCATAATTAAATTAGGTCAAAAATTGTCACCAGTATGACGAAAAGTTGCCAAACTTCGCAGTAGTGTAGTAAAATAAAATATGTAGGTATGTTGGTATCGGGGCTTCCCGGCGGCAGCTAGTGAAGGGAAAGCTACCTTGTCGACGTTGTCATATTTCACGTAAGGGTGTTTTACATTAATAATCGTGACTTTGCCGAATTATTTTGTATGAAAAATGAAAAAAAAAATTACGAAGGATTGGAACATAACTCATATGCCAGTTGATTCTTTGATATGGCCTCAATCATGGGTCCATATTGGCTCAACTAAAGTTCTTTACCCGAAATTGTTCTTCCTAACGATTTGTAATCCGAATGATCACTCTTCCTAAAATTTTTCATCCTAAAGTTTTCATTCATACTATTTGTAGTGCTACCGGCGATGTTCATAACACTCATGTTTCCGAAAATTGTAATTAATAATATCATTAATGTAAATATATTTAAACTCCTACTGTTTTTTATCATAACGCTTTTATCCCTAAAACTATAACTATACATGAGATAATTATGTCTAAAAAACTTTAAGGTCGTTTCACAGATTTTTGTCTTAAATGAATGAAATTCAGGTCAGAATGTCGTCTTGGGGGCACTATAAAAAAATACTTATAAAAATTTCGCGACCAATTTCGAGGTAGCGCTCGCTCGGCTCCCACGTAGTTGGTCACAGTTCTAACCTAACCTAACCTATGGATATCTTTGCAGGTACACACCGCTATAAATAAAATTAAAATATGACTTTGAATAATATTGTAAAAGATGGTTATGTTGAGAAAATATAGGAAAACAAATAAAAGTCTATTAGATGTTTATTGCTACTGACATTATGAAGTTAAATGCTTCGGAATTATGAACATTAGAGACAGAGTAGTTAGGAATTGTGATTGTTAGGATAAAAAATGTTAGGAAGAACATTTTCGGATTTCCAATTATCAGAGTTGAAAATTTAGGTGAACTTTGGCGCACCCCTCAATCATACCCTAGAGTTATGGGATATCAAAAAAAACACGTTGTATATTAATAGAGACATAGTTTTTTACATACATTTCTATCACATAGAATACTTTCAGATTTTTATTTATGTAAACTTTGGAGATAAGCGGGGGGGGGGGGGGCAAAACGGTATTTTATTTTTATTTTTTCTCAAAATTCGGAAACTATGCTGCCAAAAAAATTAATTAAAAAATGATGCCCCACATACCCTAGTAGCCCTACTTTAAATTTTTAAGACCCCCTTGCAGTCGCTTTTGCAAAAAATATGTATTTTTTTTTAATTTCTTTCTTATTTGCAAAATATTTGGGCAAACAGCATCTAAAACTATTCTAAATTTCAAGTTGATAGCATTAGTAGTTCTTAAGATATCCAGGTGTGACAGACAGACAGACAGGCAGACTTAGTCTTACCATAAGGGTTCCTTTTTACCATTTTGGTACGGAACCCTAATAACTCCTTTAACGTTCGATTCGTTTGAGGCCCAACATCTAGCCACCGAGTTAAAAAACATAAATTAAACATTATTGCTAAAACAATTTGTCGTAATCCATTCAGTTCCAAACTAAGGAGTTCTGAAACGACTGATGACGTTAACACCCTTACACCAAGAATTAAATTTATAACAAGCAGACACTGATACACTTATGTTAATAAACTGAAGCCTCTCCATCGAAACCCGGTCGCAAGTCGTGTGAGTGACATGTAGTAATGACATCTCGCGTCAAGATCTCACTCCAAGGCAAGCCGGGTTCGAGAGTTCTCCAGTTTACACGTCGCCTCCCCACTCGACTCGGAGAAATTTAATCTGAGTAGGGACAAGACGAAAATAATCGTATTATATCGTATTTTTGTGACTTACAAGGCCCTCGACAAGTTTTTCGAGACCCACCTTTAGTTAAGATGTCACGATGAAAATGGAACGATAAAAACACTGGTCGCTGTATTTTTAAAATGGGTTCTTCCTTTTTTTGTGAAGAGCTGGCCGTATTAGATAAAGTTTTTGGGCGATATTGGATGGGATGTATGCACTACCTTCGATCATAATCCTTAGTTACTTCCTTCGTTTATTATTGAGATGACTTCTCGCTGGTGTCTGTTTTCTTCTCAAGATCATGATCTGATATTTATTTACAGAAACGAATAAATCTCAATGGCGTTGTTAAAATCATATAAAAATCTACGTAAAATTAAGGCTTGCTAAACAAAAAGCTGAAACGTCATAAAAGATTAGGTGGTTTTATTCCTAGTTCCCTCACTTGGATGATCAAACAAAGAAAATAACGCAATTAATGAATTAGGGATAACTGACAACTAGCTATTGCGGTGAAACTCACTTTATGATCATGCTGACTAGAAATCAAAACGTGTATGCCAAGTATTGCCTAAACCTTATATTGACTAGGAAGCACAATGCCTACCTTGCAATATTTCTATACAGTATTTGAACTAAACCTTATTCTGACTATGAAGGTTAATTATTTATTAAATATGGTTAGGTTTGGTTAGGTGAAAGACGTGCGGGGACTGCGGAAGTAATAATAGACCCAAGATCCCCGGTGCAAGTGTGGGAGGGGAACACTGGGGTGGTTTTTAGTCAGTAAGAGTCTGACAGACCCCTCCGCCCGCCCCAGGGTGGAGGACATCCATGAGGATTCTCCGCCCCGTGAACAAAAAAAAAAAAAGGGGAAAGACGTGACGTGAAACGACTTATAATCTAATAAAAAAATAATAATTTGTATATTCTGTATTGCTTTTTAGGTACATTGCTTGGTAGGCATTTTGATCTCCAGGCGATTTACTACTTAGAAACTATTGCATTTTAGGCATTTTGCTTGTTAAACATTTTGATCTCTAGGTGATTCACAGCTTAGGCAATTTGCTGTGTAGACATTAATTTTAGGCATTTTGCTTCGTAGACGAATTGAAAGCTAGACACTCTGATCATAAAGGTGAAACTCTGAAATCAATGGGAGAAAACTTTCTCTAGAGACTTTCCGGTTTTATTATGATAGAGTTTAGAAAAGTTTTAGGCGGTGACGGCCGTCTTTCAACACCTACTCAAAGAACAATGCCAATGTTTTTTGAACTTACTTGAGGAATAGTTGACTTTTCAACTATTCCTCTAAAGTTCAAAAAACATTCAGACCGTGTTTCCGTAATTTTATCAATAATTAACAGCACTATCTTCAAACTGGATAAAACCAATGCTGCTAGGCGGCGGAAATAAATATACTTAGTTAGCATTACTTCCTCGTCCATTTCATCTACACGATTAATATAATTTGTTATTTGTATTGTCGAGAGAAAAACTGTTTAATTATAATTTCATTACATTTCATTGGACCCTGTTTCCGTTTATTCAATTAATTGTAAGACTTCAATCAAAATTCTTCGTCTTTCTACCTTAGAAGGCAGCGAACCGTATAATGAACAGCCATACTCATGCATACATAATGTCCGTGTATAATTTATTTTCTTCGCTGCTATGTACATACTCTCCGTGTATTAGGACGAAATCTTTTGAGTCTTTTAGCTTTATGTAAGATTATCAGTAACTATAAACATGAGACATGACAACCTTTTTAGCTAACTCCCGAAATACGAAGATTACATTTATCGAGAGTGCTTACATTAATGGGTGTAAATATAGAACCTTGAATGAAATTATCATGTCTGACTTCTAAAATTCCGTTTGGTCCGGTTCCGTTTGGTGCCGGACGTAAAGAATAGCACCATCCCATTTCTTCCTGTGGGTGTCGTAAAAGGCGACTAAGGGACTTACTAGAGAATGGGCAGCAGCGTTCTCTATGCATTTTTAAAACAATACTGCGATCGCCAACCCGCCTGCCAAGTGTGGCGATTATGGCAAATCCCCCCCTTTTTTGGGGGAGGCCTATGTCCAGCAGTGGACGTCTTTCGGCTGGAATTATGATGATGATGATAAATATGAGGACAGTTCATGCCGTGATAAAAATATAAACCAGTCAGCAAGGTGAAGCGGGGCTGACTGTTGGCATCCCACGGTTCACCAGGTCAGATGATGTATGTATGTATATCCCCACTCGTAGAAACCTCCTTATTATTTACTTACTAATAATAAACAGTGTAAAGAGGAGCTCTCAGTAGCCCTGACAACCAAAAATCTAAATCAAAATCATATATGTGCGTAAATAAGGTACAGAAGGTTGGTAAATGTACAAAATTGTTCTCGTATTCTGCCTTTAATTTCGGCGTGAAAATATAAAATAAAATAACATATTATAATTAAATTAATTATTGAGCACAATCATGCAGTCATTTAACAGATAATCCCATTAAAATTTGTATTATTGAATTAAATAAACCGGTAGTTTCGACCCTGTTCCCGACACCAGTAGCCTCGCGACACCTATTATATTTTATATTTTCAAATGTTTATAATTAAAATATTTAAAAAAGTATTTTCTATGTATTTAAAATATAATAAAGGAAAAATAATATGATTTAATTAAGTACTTTCTCTAAATAAGAACTTAAAAAATGTCGACGCTAAAATTATTTATTTAGCAAAAACTTGCCTGAAAATTCCCTTCTTAACTTATGAAAAACGGAACATTAATAATCCTGAGGATTTCCGTAGGTATAATATTTTCGGTGAAGCGGTGTCAGACTGGATGATTAGACCGTACCTCCGAAATTCCCAAGACCGTTTGTACGTCTTAATATTATCATAAAATATGCTAAATCCATTTAAGCGCAGTTTTTCTTTTCAGCTTACTGGCCTGAAATATTGTTATGGCCGTTGTCGGCTATGGGAATTTTAATAATGGTGGTCTTTTAACCTTACACTGCTACGTGCTATACCTAATAAAGTCTGGCGTTTTAGCGATGGTTTTAAAAAACCTTTAAGAGGTTAACAAGTTGTTTTATAATATGTGACTCGTAAGTGTATTGGGGAGTAAAGTTGTATTAGAATATTGGTAATCCGTTATTTATTATTTGATGGAGGTAATATGATGTTGGTGTGAATATTGTTAGTTTTATTTATTACATGGAACTAAATATTAGTCCTCGTACAAATTTTTAAAATTATCATTTGGTTACCTACCTCTATGTTAGACCAATTAAGGTACAGGTCAGACCCGGCCCTTAATGCAAAATTCTTCATTGACAGCACAGTAATTGTTATAGTTTTTCGCTTGATTACATAATGTAATTATTTGTTTTCTAAAGCCAGTAACTTCATTTATTTGTAGAATAAAATAATACTGTAAATAACACCTTAAGACTCAGATGTAAGCAAAGCAAAGCAAACATTGAGTGGTTAGCTTACGTGTTCTTTACTGAGCTCACGCAACGCGTCGTACGTTCAGCTAGTAATAGGACTTGTCCATTAAAGAGCGCTGTCCCCCATTTGACGCATTATTAATTTATTATACACAAAACAAAAGGTATTTTAATAAAACGCGTATACTAAACGATCAATAATTAAATTATCTTTAAATTGGTGAAACTTACAGAAAAATACGCTTTGTAGATTTTGCGCCATTATCCGTTTTTTATCCGCATTAGACATAACTTTACAAATTAATTTCACTATGTAATATAAACATAATCTAAAATATTTACATATTAAGTTATTGAAAAAATTCTCTAATTTAACATAGATTCTTTTCAAATCATTAACACCACTCGTTTAGACGTGATCTTCAGTATAAAATCATTAAAAGTCGGTTATCGTCGCTTTAATGTAAAAAATATTACTATGAGAACAGGGGGCCTAAAATGGACGCTTTAGCAGTTTCATATTATGATTCTGCCAAAGCGTCCATTTTAGTCCCCCTATAATCATAATTGTTTGTAACACAAAAATATTTACGTGAAAAATATTACATTCGAAATGTCGATTCCGTTGAGATGAACCAGAAAGAAATACAATTCGCTAAAATAACAAGTCGCGTAAAATGCATCCAGTATTTTTGCAGTAGAAATTGAGAATTTATATTCACCGTGGTGATTGTTTTGAAACTCGACCGTGAGCAAAAAGAAAAAGTTTTGTGCAAGGAGTGCACTTTGAATCTCAAAAACGGCTTCAGACGAAAGGCGGCGCTTTTTGAGGGAAGACCGCCGCGTCTATGTGTCTAGTCTGACGGGGCACTACAGTTACATATATTTGGGTGTACCTAAAAATGTATCAAATTAATATTATAAAGGCGAAAGTTTGTGAGTGTGTGTGTGTTTATTACTTCTTCACGCTCAAACTGCGGCACCAATTTTGATAAAATTTTGTATGGAGGTAGCTGACACCCTGCATTAACATATAGGCTATTTTTTTCCCGAAATTCCTACGGAATCGAGACTTACGCGGGTGAAACCGCGGGTCACAGCTAGTAAGTTATAAACTCTTTAGAGATAGAACTATGTATCCAAAAATATAATTGAAATAATTATTAGCTATGTTCTGCCTGCCGTTTTTATGGTGAATAAGAATTTACAACTTAAGGCTTCTACAGACCAGCGCGACTCGCGACGCGACATAAAGGCACCGCACGTCGCGCGACACGGGGGGCCTTTATGTCGCGTCGCGTGTCGCGCCAGTATGTAGAAGCCTTTAAAGAAAACCTTGTGGTCGGTGCACACAAAACAATTAATCTTTAATAATAGATAAATAAAATGTCATTTATTCTCTCTTCACAAATGGTTGCAATAGCAATTAACATAGTTTTTGGCTAATACTTCTTACTGTAAATCCTGCCATTGTAAGAGAATGGTGTCTGTTATAGGTTTTTGTGAAAAAACCAGTGTTACATACAGATCTCCAGGGCGCCCTAACATGGTTCAAATTAATTACTACTGACCGTGTGAGAGCGGAGACAAACAAAACAGATCAAATAATTTATAAAAAACCGGCCAAGTGTGTGTTGGACCACACACAATGAAGGGTTCCGTAGTGGAGATTAATTGTAGTTAAAAAAATGTTGCCTCATACATTCCAACTGCAAATGTAAGTTTGCACGCACAATATTGAGCGTTTTACCATGTTATTTTAAGATCATATGCTTTTATAGGTTTTCCTGTAATCTATAAGTACTGTTTTTTTTTTTTTTCAAAATTTTAGGCTCAGTAGTTTCGGAGATAATGGGGTGGTGAATTTTCTTCTATTTTCTTAAATAATTTAAAAACTATTTATTTTAAAATTATAAAAAAATATAGAATCTCTGAAATCCTTACAACAAGCCCTTTTATTTGATATGTCACACGGTACAGGTTGCTAAACTTTTTTTTATCGTTTTTCAAATTTGCCCCCCAAAAGTGACCCCCATATTCAAAATTCATTTATTTACGTTACACATCCGTGTTTGGGCCACAGAACTTCAGGCAGACAGACAGACAGCGGGTGTCTGTTTGTCTGTCGGTGATCCCATAAGGGTTCCATTTTTGAGGTACGGAACCCTAAAAATAAGTCCATATGTACAGTTTGCATAAAATTGCAAAGATTACGGTTCATGTGAAATAAATAGGAATGTTATTTAGTATAATGTAGTACGGTAAGTGTATGTGAATCTTGGTTTTGCGAGCATGAAGTGAGGAACAGTTATGGATAGAACTGAGAATAATAACAACTAAATAATAACTAAACGTGATTTTAACAGCTATTTAGGTAACAACAGGACCCAACCAGTGAGTAACTAAATAATAACATCGCCAGTATAATCGTAATCTGCGTTTATTTGCAATATTTCTCTTTCCGGCTCCAAATATTGAGCGCAAAGTTGAACCAGCCCGCCACGCTTGGCTCATCAATTTCTCTTACTTTTTTATTATAGCCTCGCCGAGGTGTGGATGTTCCAGGCATTTCTTCGCTTACAGTTACTTATTCTTTTATTAATAAAAGTTTATGCGCCCCTTGTTCACCCCTCCTCTTTCTGCGATCGTTTATTTGGTGTATGTATGTAATAGGATCTAATGCCACGTAAATGTGTCGTTATGTAATTGTTCTTAGTAGTCAGGACTTTTTAAAGGTGCTTGTCAGGAGAAGAACTGTCACCACACATAATTATTTCTACTGCCAACCAGCACAGCTGTGGTTCAGATTATTTAAGTAATAAATATGTTACGCACTTTACGATTAATTACTTACACCTTATTATTTTTAGACTGGTGAAAATTACAGTTCGAAAAGGTGACATGATCCCGCTTTCTGGGAAAGGAATTTGGCTCCTTAACCGAACGTACCGGTTTAATTACAGGCAAATTAGAAATATTAGCGTGGTCTTTGACATAGCAAAAATACATCATCATCATCTTTTCAGCAGAAAGACGTCTACTGTTTGGGTACGCCACAATTGTGGCGATAAGTCCCCTCTTTGAGGAGTGGCTAGAGAGGCGCCACGGCGTCCTCAACTTCCGCCTGACGCAGGTCTTCACCGGACACGGCGCGCCTCTAAGAGTTGTCAGCACCAACTGACGGGATCCGTTAGGGCCAATGCCTGCCAGGGTTGCGAGTTTGTCCGAAAGGGATATCGTGGCCCTGGCACACAGGCAAATGAAGTAATACGGGTGGGTTTTAGTCAGTAAAAGTCTGACACGCCCTCCCGCTCCGCCCAGAGCGGGAGAAGTTATTTGATAATTTACCTACCAAAAAAATAAATAAAACAAAACGTCTACTGCTGGACGTACGCCAGCAAAATACATTAGCAAAATTATAAATAGGTTGTAATGGCAATAGGTGCTGTCTGCTTGTTTGCCATCTAATAATTAATCTAATTTTGAATAAAATAGCAGAGCTTTCTCGGAAAACCTTTTTTTCTGCCCTAGACAAAGGAAGCTTCCTTCATTTTCATATTACCCCATAAACCACGCTTCGAACTTCGTTTTATTAACTACATCATGACATCGGCAGAATTTTACAATGACGGGTAACAAAGGGTTAATTAATTCTTAGTACCTTATATCTGCTAGTCATCGCGTGATTTGGTCAGGTCAGGTCAAGGTTTTAGAGACCCATTTAAATAGCAAGAAAGTATACAGTGTATTAGCTATTGTTGAACATAAGATTGGCAGCACAAAGGATTTCGACCTGAAACAGAATTAGCAGACCGTACTTTCCGGATTTTCTTGAGGTTTCAATTGAAATTTCGTCGACGCTCATCTCATACCTATAAATATTACAAGAAAAGTCTGAGTCGAAGACTGAACATTTTCTTCAAGATCCTTATCATTATAACCAATATTTTCCAGATAATATTTAGAACCTGCCGAAACGTAAACGATATAATAAGATGGAATTCGACGATACAGTTGATACATAGGCAAATTTTATAAGCAATACCTAAATACAGTATCGTAAACTATCTTCATGCCGATTTGGGAAGGAAGCCAAATTCTTTGATGTTTATCTACCCGCATAAGTTATGAAGGGAAAGGGTTACTGTGTTCATAGAAGATAGGCATACCGATATCGTGAAGACATGTTTGGAACCCGTCTGTACAATCTTTACGGACACATTTTCAAGGTTTCAAAGGTTTTGCTTATCTTTAGTTTTGACCGCGACTTCAGGTCTGACTTTTGCATATTATCATTCGAAAGGATTTCTTGGAGTACCAGGATAAGGACGTTTTTGTGTGATATGGTATTGACTACCATGGGTTTCCTTATTTTTATGGGGAGTGATTGGATCTTGCTAAGACGGGAAATAGCTGCGAATGAATCGAATGTTTGACTGTATCAGGACCTTATGTAATATAATACTGACAATGCGACATATTTGTCAAAAACTGTAAATTTGAATCTCGTTCGTCCTCCGTAGGGTCTGAAACCCCGAGTCCTCGGTACACGCTGTGTCACCTCTGCGAAAGACTCGTTCGTTTTTGCCATCCAGGAAACCTCATTTCACAGAGATCAGTTATTACAGAATATTCGAACTTTGAGACCCGTATACCAGATTTAGATTGATGACAAAATGAGTGCCAACTGAAAATATCCTGAGCTAGTGGTGATGAAAATTTGAAGACTGCCTTTGCCCAGAGATTGATAGAAAATAAACATACATCGTAGTATAAAAATCTTCAACACAAGCCAGACAATTTCACTCACAATTCCTCATAAACGTTAGTGAGTAAACCAAATTATTTACCTCAATTTTTCCCTACTAACTGCTCTATTTACGTTATCACGAAATAAGGGCCAGGGGAACTCGGGACGTCATTCCTGGTTTTATATTTATTATATCCGCCTCCCCTGTACGCTAATAAACCACTTTTTCAACGACCAATGCCAGTGGTTTTTATAGAGCCGTCTTTCTTTGTAAAAATATATTTTTATTTATTTTGTTTTAGTGCTGTGCTAAATTTTTGTGGTTCTTATTTGTGAGGCTAAAGATTTATTTTTATTTTGTGAGATAAGTAGAATTGAAATTCTTTTTAAGATGTCTTATTTGTACACAGCAGGTATATTAAGGGTGTGAATGTTGTTTTTTTTTGGGATAATTTGGTGATCACTACCCCGAGCGTATGTTTCCAAGTGAGTAAACGTAACTAGCCCGTTTGCGTTAAGATTTTTATTCTCATCCTTGTATTCTTAGCATTATGATCTATCGGTCAAATTTTACACAAACGCGCTAGTTACGTTTACTCTCTTGCAAACTTACACTTGGGGTACAGATAGAGAAAGTTTTTCAGTGTGATGGTCTGTACCATACCCTCAAATATGATCTAACCTGTCTTTAACAATGACAGTATTTAGGTATTTTATTTTTCTTCTATGAGGCTTTTTTGAGGCTATACTAAGGTTTGGTAACAATTCTTTCATAAGACTAATTAGTTACCTACTTGTACACACGGCTACACATCAAGCTTTACATTTCCAGTATAAGCTGGCCTCTCATTGTACGAAAATCCTATACAATGCGAGATCAGTCTAAACTGGATATATATAGCTTGATGTGTAGCCGTGTGTACTACCAATTTTAGGATACTGGATTTTTAATTTTAGATGACTGACATACTTTTGAAATACGCTGTTGATAACCAGGCCTTAATTTAATCGATCATAGTTTGACCTCATTTCTAAAGGCATTTATTTAATGCGGCAACTAAGTAAAATGAATATAGGTTTTAAAAAAAAATAGAGTGGGTACCATATATAATGGGTTGGCAGCTAATAAGGAGTATCGTAATAAGTAATAGGTAGCATATTAATATATCAGTAATAAGCTCCGTTTTAATTTAAACTAGCATCAAGTTTTTCTTTTGGGAACAGAATTAATATCTAAGCGGAAACTTAATGGCGAAAATAAAATAGAAAATGGGCATTCATAAATAATATATTATTATTGTATTATTAGGGCAGGTTTAGATTTTCTATATAATCTAGTCGTATCTAGCACTCGCCGGCCGCTACCGCGGCACCGCTCGCTTCGCACGCTCGGCTCGTGCGTAGGAAGTCACAGTTTTAACCTAACCTAACCTAACCATTAAAAAAAAAATTATAACCTACTCTAACTAGACTGGTAATATATTATCTTTGCCACCCTACTAACATTATTAGTCGCCAAGTCATTATTTATAGCTCCTCGCCTAATATTTTATTTGACTGGTATAGTTTATTTGCTACCTAAACGCAGCTGCTAGTTTTTAGTTTTTATAACACCTTTAATTTTGAACCTTACATAATATAATAGTCGCGAAAATATTTAATCGCTGGCAAGTTATTTAATTTGTTGCAAACATTTAGTCAACTTTTAAGTTATTAAACACTCGGAAAATAATAAGCTATTTCTAAATACAATTTAAGCTTTTAATATTTTATGAGATATTCTTATAAGCTGTACAGATCAATTAATTTAATTTTATTTAAGGTACAAACGAAATCCGATTTGTTATTGCTGAAATGTAACATTTTGTATAAAACAAAAAGACATATCATCACGCCTGTAAACCCTGAAGGGTTCGGCAGAGGAGTATAGTACACCAACATTTCACCAGTTATGTTTAAAGGCCTATTCAGCTATAAGCGATATCGCTGTGGCGCTCGGTAGCGATACTGGTCCAAAGTGACTAACCAGAAGGCGAACCAGTATCGCTACCCAGCGCGACAGCGATATCGCTTATATCTGAACAGGCCTTTAGGTCCATGTAACGGGGGGCGAGCCTATTGCCATCAACCATGAACATAAGATGGAAAAACCCAACAACACTGACCTACCCGGGAATCGAACCCAGGACCTGATGCTCTCATGGCGACATGGAGAGTGCGATTGTCGCAACCCAGCGCTGGGCACGCCACACATTTGTGGCGATAAGTCCCCCTCTTTGAGGAGTGGCTAGAGAAGCGCCGCGGCGTCCTCACCTTCCGCCTGACGCAGGTCCTCACCGGACATGGTTGTTTCGGGAGGTTCCTGTTCAGGATAAAGCGGGAGGAAAAGCCCGGGTGTCACCAGTGTGTGGATCGTCCGGAAGACACGATGGAGCATACGGTGGAGGGCTGCCCGGCTTAGGCGAGGTACCGCCGGTCCGCCGTGTCCTCGCGGAAGCGATCGGCGGCGGCGATCTCTCGCGTCCGGCCTTGGCCATGGTTCGAAGCGAGAGTGCATGGGAGGCCGTCACTTCCTACTGCGAAGCAGTAATGCTTGTGAAGGAGGAGGCGGAACGCGTCAGGGAGAAGCAAGATTTGCGCCCTCGTGTCCCTAGTCACCGCTGGAGACGCCCCGGGCGTCGGGAGTCGCAGGCTGATTCCCGGCCACTATAGGCGTGGGCATGCGGACGGTGAGCGATGGGTAGCTCGCCGTCCGATAAGGACCAGGCCCGGGTCAACGACGCGTTTTGTTCCACGCGCGCCTCAAATAGATGTCAGCACCAACTGACGGGGTCCGATAGGGCCAATGCCTGCTAGGGTTGCGAGTTTGTCCGAAAGGGATATCGTGGCCCTGGCACACAAGTATCTGAAGGAAGACGGGTGGGTTTAGTCAGTAAAAGTCTGACACGCCCTCCTACTCTGCCCAGAGCGGGAGACATTATTTGATAACTTCCCGCCCCAAAAAAAAAAGGGGACCTGATGCTCAGCATTAGGGACCACTAGACCAACGGGGCATTTAAAACAAAACACTAAAGTAAAAAATACATGTTCAACAATAAGATACTTTCATTGTCTGATTTTCGCGTGCTTTTAACTCGGTGAATCAATTGACAGCATTTCGTAAAATAATAAATGAAAATACTTGTTATGAAAGCAGTGTTTCCTATTTCCCTAATTAACGACAAACAAAGAACATTGCTTCCGAAAAAAGTATAATATTTAATTTACTTGTTATGAAACCCATAATTTTTTATTTTAATTACTGCCTAATTATAACTTACAAAGAAACAAACGATGGAATTAAGCACTTCCTGGTAGTAAATTTGTTGCTTTACTTCCAAACAGTCCATGTTAATCATGTGAGTAAATTTTTTGTACTTGCTTGCTACTTAATAAAGAGTATTATTTTTATGACATGTAGCACCCGATTACGTACCGTAAGACTAAGGTTCACTTGTGTATCTGTCAGTCTTAAAGGGCTTATTATATAGGCAGAAACCTATAATGTACCGAGCCCCCACGTGTGTCACATTTGTACGTATTTTCTGTTCCTTTCTTCTTGTATGTTTATCAAGTATGTCGCATCCGGAAAAATGTTAACAACAAGACGAGGCGCGCCACCAAGCGGCAACTATAAAGACTAGAATTGGCGCGCTTTGACAGAGTCGGGGCGTTCCCGGTTCGTTACGAGGTAAAAGAGAACGCGCCATTTTTCATCTATTTTCTTGAATAGTTTCAAAAGTATGTATTTTAAAATTATAAAAAAAAAATATTTAAAATCCTTAAAACAAGCACTTGCATATGATATGTCACGCGGTACAGTCAGTAAAACTTTAATGTTTTCTAATTTGCCCCCCAAAAGTAGCCTCCATATTCAAAATTAATTTATTTACGCAACAAGTCCGTGTTTGCGTCACAGAAGTTCATATTTTCCAGAAGTTCATAGTTCAAATTTCATCTTAATCAGTCCAGTAGATTCGGAGCCAATCAGCTGTGACAGGCGGACAGACAGACACACGAGTGATCCTATAAGGGTTTCTTTTTTCCTTTTGAGGTACGGAACCCTAAAAATTAATCAAACACTATAAAATATACAATGGGCGGCCTTATCGTTTCCAGCAATCTTTTCCAGGCAACCTTGGAATGGTTGGTTGTACTTCCCGAGGCACGAAGGGGTCTTGGCATGTAAAAATGGTGACCCATCCACGGACCAACCGCGTAAAGCGTAGCTTAACCTGATCGATTGACCCTTGGGTCTGTTATTGCTTAGCCACGAGCCCCGCAAATACAAACTCATGAAATACTTAATTAAAATAACAGAAAATTTTAATTAGCTTTTTGCATCAAATAATTCATGACCATTTCGTAAAATTTAATCTCTCAATAAATAAATAATACCTATCCTACCGAGTGAAATCGCCTAATTTCGCTATATTATTTAAATTTCAAACGGAAATTTTAATTAACAATCGCGTATTCAATTTCGTTCCGTTGAAATATCGTTAATTTTAACGATAACTGGCTGATGCTTTCGCGATAAGAATAACTACATGTAGCCATAGTCAAAAAGCTAATAATAGCTCTACGGTTTCTTGCGTTTCCACACATGTAATATTCACGACTTTTCCTTAGGAAGTTCGGGGGTTATACGATATATCACTATGTTTATCTCGCTTTTGGGAGTAATTGTACATTTGTACAAGGGTTTATCCGGAGTGACCCACAGATTGAGCTTGCCTATCTCTTAATCATCACGTTTAAGCCTAACGTACACCTTTTAATGAACATCTCAAAATCTAAGGAATTTTGGCAGGTGTTACAAAAGATAATTCAGTTGAGCTGATTGTGTATGTTCGGATCGGGCTTTGACCAATCATCGATGACAACACATAATTTGTTTTAGAAAACAAAAAAAATCTTAGAATTAGATTTTTTTTATAGTTTCAATTCCCGTGTGAATATTTTACATATTATAGTTTCAGGACTATCAAGCCTCGTGTGAAAAAGTTACTTATAGGTAATTATACACTATAGTAAATCCACCGCGTCATCGCTAACCCTGATGAGTTTAACAAATAAAGGGTACAAAGAAAGAAGGAATACTGTGAAGGATTAGTGTATAGTATGTTATAATTTTGAGAAAATTCAAATATTTTAATATGTTTAAAAACCAATTTATTTTAAAAATGTTTTTGACATATTTTAATACTGCAACATGAGGCGATACAATAATTACAGTATGTACCTGTCACTTGACGACACGGTTGGCGCAGTGGTTAAGCGATTGACTGATGCACTGCGTGTCGCTGGTTCGATTCCCGCACGGAACAAATATTTGTATGACCTACAAGTAGTTATTGCGGGTCTGGCTATTTTTGTATGTGAGTTTATATGTTTGTAAACGCACCCACAATACTTGAGAAATACCTAGTGTGGGGCAACGTTTAAGAAAAAAAGAAAGAAAAGAAAAGAACTTAATCTGAAAAACGAAGAAGCGCGAAAAATACGTGGATTAATGTAGCTGACATTAATCCACGTATTTTTCACGTACGTATTTGTCATTGTCAAGTAGACAATGATCTTTTTCTAAACAACAACGATGACCCATGATCTTTTTTTCTTACAGCCATACGAACAATTTTTGAGTCGCATGATTACACTGATCTCTTATAGCGTTTTATTGTTTTTTAGCCTGAAACCTTTGTGAATTTTCTACTAGATGGCATTGTCAACTCAATATTAAACAAATACTGTCAAAAGTAAAACTAGATTTTTAAGTGACTTCTGATAAAGGAGGAGGTTATAATATGTTACTCTGTTATTTTTACTAAATAATTCATATTTATCGGGTTGCGATTCTATTCTATGGTTGCTAAGCAAATTATGCTCGTCACAATGCATATCGTGAGTGGCAGTTCTCCTGGTTCTTACCAGGAGAAAACCCTCAACAATTAACGTCCCAGCATCGGGAAAAGCAATATTTTATAAAAAATGATGAGCAGTTAACATTAGGCTATTCCAACTTAGATAAATTACAAACTGACCCCCACTAAAAAGTGAAAAATAAACAAAGTTTTTCAAAAAAAAAAAAACGAATTCCAATAAAATTACTACAAAGTGAAAAATAACTTTAATTTCGGAGTCAGTCGTAAAAAGTTAAGATACAGATCCAAAGACACCGAAATTAACTTCAATCAAATGAATAATAGCGCTATTATTGATCGAAGGAAATTAAAGTTATTTTGCACTTTGTAGTGTTTTCTATTATTATCAATTAATTATTCCTGACAACAGTTCAAGCCCACAATTTTACCAAACCTCATATTTACCAGCCATTAGACTCTTCCACTCCGTTGTTATTTATTTTAATTATTTTTTTCCATCCATCAACATCATTGTTCCACGGACTTAACGGCTTAATTTGAAACAAAAGCAAAAAGTTTTTAATTAACGTAACTGTTTAGGTCTGCCGATGTATCCAACGTATTTGCTGTACTGTTAACCTAGATTTTTTTTACTAAGTTAAGTAGGAAAGTGGTTTACGAGGTTTTCAGGCATAGTGTTCACTGATGCTTGTCAATAATTGAATATCTTTGAAATTGTTTTGAATAAAACAATATTTTATGAATAATTTTACTTTTTAACTTAAATAAAATCACACTTAGGTAGGATTAGGCGAGTGAACCATAGTAAACGATACCTTTAAAAAAAATGAAATAGCCAAAGAAGATGAAACTACAGAAACTAAACCAAAACGTCGTAAATTAAAAAGTACTTAAAAACTTTTACGAAACAATACAACAAATAAAAAGTTGCCAACTAATCCTATTGTTGGTTAAGACCAATAACGTCCAACTACATATTATATTGTACAGCTATTAACTCGTTGATAAACGCCACAACTTTACACCTGAAATACTAAATTTCAAAATTCCGACCACTAACTGCGATTTCGTCGTGCCAATTCCGCAATCACAAAAGCTCGATCCAATCTAAGTAGCACCTACAGTCCACCTACTACAGTCATACCACCAAGAGAATAGGTAGGAACAGAAGGCTAGCTACATACAACGAGCAAAAATAGGCGCACGCACACATAGACACGTGCGGAGATCTCAAACGGTCACAAACAAATGCCAGTCGCGAATACACTTGCACTCACTGTATAACACTACAAGGTTCTTTTTGGCGCGTGGTCAAACTCGGAACTAACTTCGCCATCTTTTTTTTTTCAACGCATTTCACAAAACGATTGCACAAATGCTTAACAACAACGCCTGTCGACGTCATTCAAATGACAAAAAAATAAAAGCTTTTTATTTTATGCTACAGTTGACATTATATTGAATAGTGTTTGGAGCCTTCTTTTAAGCAAACGATGCCTGTGTTAGGAGACTCCGCTCTCCTGCCAGGGTTACGAGTCTGTTCGAAAGGGATATCGTGGCCCTGGCACACAGGCACTTGAAGGAACACGGTGGGTTTTAGTCAGTAATAGTCTGACACTCCCTCCCGCTCCGTCCCAGAGCGGGAGAAGGTATTTGATAATTTCCCACCCAACAAAAAAAAAAGGAGACTCCGCTCTTCCACCGTACAGCATCAATTAAATTAAAGATGATACGTTAGTGAGGGATAATGGAACCTTGTAGTAGTGTACATCAAAGTGTGTCTATGTGTGCGTGCATTTTACCTCGTTGTATGCCGCCGACCTTCTGTACTTATCTATTCTGTGGTAGATTCTACGGCTAAACAGCCGTCGGTTATGGTCGGGTAAAGTCGTGCACACTCGCCAGTGTACATGAGGTTTAATTTCGACCGCGGGTTTCAAATCTGGAGTGCCGTTAAGAAAATAACCCCGTTGAATATTCAGAAGCTAAACAACGCTCTATCGCATGGCTTGTTTTCATTAGCATGATTGGACTGACCCCATTAAATATCCACCATAACCTCATGTACATACAGTGTAGCGTTATTAGAATTTCTAAATGGATAAAAAATGTTTGAAATGCAGAACTTTCGCTTGTGTTGTTTGTTGAAAGGAATAGTGAGAAATTTTTAGTTGCTTGTAGAAATGTGAGGGCCATTAGCTATTAATAATCAGTTTCTTGATTTTAATTTCAAATAACAGCATAATATATAGTTTTCCTTTCCATAGTAACAAAAAAATGCCGCGGATACCGTCTTGATTAATATTTTATGATCTTGATTTTTTTTTTATTTAGATTGATTAAATCACAAGTGATCCTTAATTCAAATACCCAAGCTAACTCTAAAATATGTATAATAAGTACAAGTATATAATTAAATTATAAAAAATAAAAAAGGGGAAGGTGCTCATCAATAAATTCGTCCGCATCGCTGTCAATGGGAAAAGTGCCCAAAAGGCTGGCAGCATTGGCACGTTGGATGGCAATACTGATTCTTTGGGCTAAAAATACGCTTGCCCCCTTGATCACGTGAAGAGTCAACCAACCGCTTGGCGATGTCCCGATATATCATACTTGATGAGCACTCGGACCCCAGGGCCCTAGTGATTCAACCCCAAACGGCTTCCAATAAGGTTGTTATATTTGCGCCGTTTGAGGTTTTCTGCTGCTGCAGTAACCGCCCCTGCACAACCCGCCATGTTAGGAAGATGGGAAAGCTAGATTATTGAAAATTTTATTCTCGGTCTGTTTTATCCGTTGTTATGGCAACACCACAGAATTGACTAAGAGGTGTACTTTGCAAAGATACGACATTTACTTATAAGAAAATTTATAAAATTTACGCGTAACTTAGGCACGCTTTAAATAAATGCTTTTTTTTTTTTGGGATAGGTTTGCTCTTGACCTTAGTCTAGGTCAGAGGTGACAGAGACAAAGTCGACGATGGAGTGAGTTTACCCAGAAGAAGCCTGTGCACTCTCACTTTGAAGAGATTAGGGTTGTATGCGTTCGGAAACACAGACGCAGGCAGAGAGTTGCACTCCTTTGCTGTGAGCATTATAAAGGACATTTGGAAACGCTTAGTGCGAATTGGTGGAATAGCAACCAGAAAGGGATGGTAACCTACAGTGCGTCCAGATGACTGATAATAGAAGGGGGCCGGTGGAATGAGTTCGTGGAGCTCTTGGGCACACTCACCGAAGTACAATCTGTAGAAAGCCAAGCGCAAAAACCAGCGGAGCCGCAGTTCGTTCCTTGAGAGAGGCCATGGTAGAGCAGACAGAGTTGACCTTAAGCCTTGTCTTCCAGTGGGGTGATGATAATCTGGTCACTTTTATTGCCACCAAAACACAGGCGTGTCTTTTTACCGCTAAAAGGAGTCGTTTTGACCAAACTCCTACTTTTCGGGGTACATCGGTTCCTGTAACTGGTTGGCTTGCTTTATTTTATGCTTCATCAAAATTATATTCCGAATTCATTCAACACGTAGAACACCCGTATGCACATTAATTTGAGTAAGTAAGAAAGAAAGAAAAAACATTTATTGGGACTCGCACAGATCACAAATTAAATAAAACACACTCTAAGAAACAAAAAAAAAAGAATAAAACCAAAAATAAAACAAAGTAAACAAAAAGAAAATAAAAACTAAGTCCTGTACGACGCCAAAAGGCCCGTATCTCAGCATGATGCTGCGGCACTTAAAAATAAGTATCGCAGCGCTGGTATTCTGATAGGACCTGCTGTGATGTCACGGATAGATTAGGAAATAAATGAAATAAAATAGATGAGTGAAATAACATAATAAAAATAAACATAATGATAATTATAAATAAAATTATTGTAATAGAAAACGTACACCGCGTGTGAAAACCTGACGTGACATCTGAAGGCCAATTCTCGTAATTTAAAACGTTCAAAATCTAGTCGCAATCTCATCTTGGCGACAAACAAACGTCAAAAAATTGTCAAAATGTAGGGAAATAAAAGGTATTTTTGACAGATTGAAACTGAGATCAGACTGTGAACGTTCTTAAAATTAGTAGAATTGCCCCTCAGTTACTTGTCAGACGTACCGTTTAGTAGTAGTCAGTTAGAGCTTGAGTACTACTTGGAACCAATTTGGCATTTGGTTTGTTAATTGACAAAACCGCAGCTCGTAATGGCAGCTAAGTTGTCACTTTGTTACCAACCTTATCGTATCTCGGTATAATGCTGTGCGCAGACCTGAGTCAATAAGACTGTCTAAACAATCTTAATTTCAAAGTAGTCAAAACGTGCCAAAAACCCTATTTTGAAACCAGACGAAACTGTTCTGCCATAATAACGTGGAAAATTTAGTCCGACACCTACGAAAATCAGGGTTTGTGGAAATATTGTTTATTTTTAACTTTGTTTAAACATTGAGCATGGCAAATATATTTTTCAGCTCAAAGATATAAAACAAACCCAACGTGTTTCATTTAATATTCTGTTAAAATTTCACGACCGAACTGCCTCATAGCTTATGCGCCCAATCGTCATTGACATAATATTACTCCATTTACGAATCCCATGCGCGACAGTTATGAGCTTATGAGCGTACAATGTCACAAATTGACTGCCATCACAAATTCGCATAATTTTCACCCAAAATACCATTTACCATAAAATTATGTTCACGGCAAGTCGAACTCGACCTAAAGTCACTGTGAACGAACATTTGATTCGTGTGGAACAGATTCAGAAATTACGCTGAAACTAATTTCTAATAAATCAAACGGTTTTCCTTGCGTATGGATTTTCGCGTTGCTCGACTTGATTTAGTGGCGACCTAAAGCGCCATCTATCGTGTACCAATAAAGGCAGTAGTAGAGTTTTTAATTTATTCTCTTTTCGCTCGCACGAAATATCGAACTGAATTATTTCAGAGGTAGTTTTAATATATGAATTTTTAGTGGAACTAATTTTTTGTTTTTTTTCGATGAGCAGTGAGTTGTGTTTTTAACCGACTTCCAAAAAGAATTCTCAATTCGGCTGTATGTTTTTTTTTTTTTGTATGTTTGTTACGCGATTACTCCGTCAATTATGAACCGATTTTGAAAATTCTTTTTCGTTTGAAAGGGTATACTCCCGAGGTGGTCCCATTGCCACCAAATCAGAATCTGATGAGGGAATCCCATAGAAATCGAGGGAAACCCTCAAATTTTATATGCAAACTTATAGCGATTTGGGAACTTTTTATAGAAACTCGTGCATTTACTCTCCGAAAGCCCCATTTGGTGAAGTGGAACTGATAATGAAGACCACAGATGGCCACCGGAACAATATAATAATGAGTACCTATTTAACGGGTTGCGATTAAGCAATTTATGCTCGTCACTATGCATATGGTGAGTGGCAGTTCTCCTGGTTCTTACCAGGAGAACTCCTCAACAATCAACGTCCCAGCATCGGGAAAAGCAATATTTTATAAAAAATGATGAGCAGTTAACATTAGGCTATTGTAACTTAGATAAATTCAAAACTGACCCACTAAAAAGTGAAAAATAAAAAACTTTTTACAAAAATATAGTACCCGACTACCAAAAATAACACTACAAAGTGAAAAATAACTTTAATTTCGGAAGTCGGTGGCAAAAAACTCAAATACAGATCCAAAGACCCCGCGTCGATGGATAGTTTCCGCTAAGCCGCGATAACCGCAATTTGGTCAGGATTATTAATTATTATTATTACTTATAGTGTAACTAAGGTACAAGTGCAAAAATGTGTTTTAAAAAGATTCTTGTTAATAAAAAGACGAAAGAAAAAAAACCGGCCAAGTGCGAGTCGGATCATTTATCATTTGACTCACGCACGAAGGGTTCCGTACCATTATCTATAAATATGGCAAAAAACACGTTTGTTGTATGGGAGCCCCCCTTAAATATTTGTTTTATTTTAATTCAATTATTTATTTTTAAAGTCAATATATATCTACATAGTCTGTGAATATTTCAAGCGTCTACTTGTTGCCGTTATCAATATAGAGCAAAAACGAGCAAAACAATCACGTTTGTTGTATGGGAGCCCCCTAAAATATTTATTTTATTCTGTTTTTTTGTATTTGTTGTTATAGCGGCAACAGAAACACATCATCTGTGAAAACTTCAACTGTCTAGCTATCACGATTCATGAGATACAGCCTGGTGACAGACGGACAGACGGACAGACAGACAGACAGACAGACAGACGGCGGAGCCTTAGTAATAAGGTTCCCGTTTTACCCTTTAGGTACGGAACCCTAAAAACACGAACGTAGGACTTTTTTTTTCTTGAAAATAAAAATGCACGTTGCCCTAGTTTATTCGATGGTAGGCAGCCTCAAAACAACAGACATAAATGACGTATCCACCATGTATTTATATTGTTTTCCCTTAGGATCCAAAGGTGTGTATGTGGATAATAATGCGGGAATTAGAAACACACGTACAGTTGTCCCTTTTATCTATATTAAGGCACCACAATTATTTTAACGGCTATTATTACGTTTCATGTTTTTTTTTGTGCATGTGTGTGATGTTATTAGATAATTTTACCCGACAACGGCGAAGCAAAACGGAGGGTTATGATTTTGACCAGTATGTGTATGTTCATCTGTTCCGTAAGCTGTAAGTCTTCCATGTTTCAATAAAGAAATAACTTCTAAATTCATACTTCATCATAATTTCATAAATGAGGTATCGTTGGAAAAGCGTCTTGATCGGAGGTAGGCTTGAAGTAGGTGGCATACGACCACGGCTATACTCTGAACTTCACTATGAATATTGATGAATACTTAAAATGCGTATGTGTACCGTGTGGTGCCGGACGTAAAGAATAGCACCATCCTATTTCTTCCAGTGGGTGTAGTAAAGGGCGACTAAGGGACTTACTAGAGAATAGGCAGCAGCGCTATCTATGCATTTTAACACAATACTGCGATCGCCAACTCGCCTGCCAAGCCTGGCGATTATGGCAAACCCCTCCCTTGGGGGAGGCCTATGTCCAGCAGTGGACGTCTTTCGGCTGAAATGATGATCATGATTAAAATATGTCAGTTGTAAGTTGTTTATTTCATAGACGATAAATATTGAATATTTTGTACTTATCAATTACAGATGACAATATTTTCTTGTTTCATACTTTTTCAGTGCGTGATTTTTCAGTAGTCGGGTTTTATTTTTTGAATCTTCTCCGCTGTTTGGACTCTTTTTTCATCCGTGTACTTCACGGCCCAGCATTCTAATCCATAGAGTACGACAGGCCTTATCACGGGCTTGTACATTTTCTTCTTTAAGTTGAGGGGCATCTGTGGGTCGCAAGTTATTCCTGTGACCTATCCTCTCTCGTGTCGGCTTTTTCGCGCGAAATGGGGATATGCCACTATACGAACTGAATCAGTCGGTCTGAACCAGATCGGATGGCGGATAATAATAATATAATAATAATATAATATATAATTAATATATAATTGACATCGGCCTAATGTAGGTCAATTGACAGATGAGAGGGTAACCTCTTTGAACCAGCCTATTTAGCGCGAAAATGGGTTTGCGCCACGAACGAACTGAATCAGACCGATTGGCGAATCCCGCATAATTGACATCGGCCTCATCGGCCTCATTAAGGCCGCTCGGCGAAAGAGAGGACAATCGCATTTAATTTCAGTCGCCCGGTCACGAACGAAGTTACCTTTTTGTTAAAACTATACATAGGTACTTGCCCAAACATAAATCTCACTCACTAAACACCCAGAACAAAGCAGTAGTGTGCCTACAGATCCAAGGGTCAGCCAATATTTGTTAGGCAAATTGCTTAGCCACAGTGCCAATCAAGGGCTCCACATAATCACTCAATGTTGACCCCTCTTAAGCTTGTAACTAAGACAGAACAGTCTGTGGTATGAATTGGTTGGAACCAATGCAGGACAAAATTGTGACTAAAAATTTGCTAGTACAACCGTCTTCAAAAAAACCGGCCAAATGCGTGTCTGACCACGCACAATGAAGGGTTCCTTAGTTCATCATCATCTTCAGTTCAGCCGAAAGTCGTCCACAGCTGGACATAAGCCGATGAAATCGCGAAAAAAAAATTCGCTATTCCCTACATTTATGTTCGAATAAGTCGTCAAAATGTAGGAAACAGCTGATTTTTTTTTCGCGATTTCAGTTTAGGTCCCATAGTGAAAGTTGTTCATCATGATAAGTAAAATGATGCCATATGAGGTTGTGCGTTAATTCTGGGACATGTTGTATAGCCCACGATCAAATTTCAAACTGCAAATGTAAGTTTGTAATCGCAAAAAAAAAACATTTTTAGGTGATAAAACTACAAATAAACAGTTTACGAACATTTTCCTTTAAAATTTGGCACAAAGCATGGTGACATCACAAGCTATGTGACCATGCTTCGTGCCAAATTGTATGGTTCTAGATCAACAAGAAGTACCCTATAGGTCTTGATTTATTTGCGATTATCAAAATATGTCGCATAAATAGCCGTATTTTTATTATTGCGTTGAATAAAAATAAAAAATAAACATTTTCAACTTGATACCTCCACGCGTTCCTGAGAAAAAGAGTCTTGACAGACTAACAGACGTACAACGAAGTGATCCTATAAGGGCTCCGTTTTTTTTTCTTTTGAAGTATGGAACCCTAAAACGGAATAGTTGTTTATCCAACGCCATCTTCGTATATGGACAGTCACGTTAAAACACAACATCACATCACGAACGTTTTCCCCGAAGGGTTAAGCAGAGGTGCACTTATATTGGCGGCGGCAATCTCTCGCGTCCGGCTCTGGTACAGGCCATGGTTCGGAGTGAGAGTGCATGGGAGGCCGTCACCTCCTTCTGTGAAGCAGTAATGCTCGCGAAGGAGGAAGCGGAACGCGTGAGGGAGAGGCAAGGTTATAGTCAACGCAGGTGATGCCCCGGGCGTCGGGAGTCGCAAGCCGATTTCCGGACATCGTAGGCGCGGGCTTGTGGATGGTGAGCCATGGGTAGCTCACCGTCCGATAAGGACCAGGCCTGTGTCGACGGCGCGCTGTGTTCCACGCGCGCCTCAAAGAGTTGTCAGCACCAACTGACGGGGTCCGTTAGGACCAATGCCTGCCAGGGTTGCGAGTTTGTCCGAAAGGGATATCGTAGCCCTGACACACAGGCAACGGAAAGAACACGGTTGGGTTTTAGTCAGTAAGAGTCTGACACGCCCTCCCGCTCCGCCCAGAGCGGGAGAAGTTATTTGATAATTTCCCAACCAAAAAAATAAAAGGGGTGCACTTAAAATTGGTGTAATTGGACTACGATTGATAAGGTAATTTGATAAATTTTCCTAAGTGAACTTCTTGGTTTTTTTTGCCCGTGACTGTACGGACCTCTCAGATTTAACTAAGTGCGAGTAAGTACTATAACACAAATCCGTAAAACTGATCAATCTCGGAATAACGTTTCGTTCTGACGCACACGAAAAAAACGACATAAAATGCTCTTAATTTTAGATTGCATTACAAGCTATTTGTGAGTGACCTACTAATAGCCTTAGTCTTTTTAGGGTTCCGTACCCAAAGGGTGCCAAGGGGATCCTATTACTAAGGCTTCGCTGTCCGCCCACCTGCCGGTCTGTCACTGGGCCGTATCCTTTGAAATTTTCACAAAGTGTGTACTATGGCCACTACAACAATCATTTCGCTTAGGCTTTTCCCAACCATGTTGGAGTTAGCTTCCAGTCTAACCAGATGCAACTGAATCCAGTATTTTACATGGACTGACTGCCTATCTAACCTCCACAACCCAGTAAAGAAAGAAAAGAAAAAATAAAATAAAGAAAGAAAAGAAAGAAAGAAAAACATAAAAGAAAGAAAAAGAAAAGAAAGAAAGAATGAACAGAAAGAAAGAAAAGAAAGAAAGAAAAAGCGTTTATTGGCATTACAGCAAAAAATACACGTTCACCCAGTAACTAGGTAATACGATACCCATTGCTAAGACTGGTTGTCAGACTTTCGGGCTTCTGACAACCCGTTACGACTGTCAAAGATCCACGAATGACAGCCGGGACAAACATCTTAACGTGCTTTCCGAGGTACGGAGGAGTCTCGGTATGTAAAGATGGTCACCCATCTACGGACTAACACCGGTAAGCGTAGCTTAACCTGATGCCTTGACCCGGGCAGCTGTTATTACTTAGAAATGAGCTACAATAAAAAATAAAATAAATTTAGGAGTTAAAGTGGGTCTTCAAACAAGAAACGTCATCATTTTAGACGAAAGACGTCCACTGTTGGACATAGGCCTCCCCCAAAGGAGGGATTTGCCATAATCTCCATGCTTGGCAGGCGGGTTGGCGATCGCAGTATGGTGTTAAAATGCATGTAGAACGCTGCTGCCCATTCTCTAGTAAGTCCCTTAGTCGCCTTTTGCGACACCCACGGGAAGAAATAAGGCGGTGCTATTCTTTACGTCCGGCAGCACACAACAGGAAACGTGTTTTAAATATAATGTAGTGTTCTATATTGTACGGTGGTACGGAACCCTTCGTGTGCGAGTCCGACTCGCACTTGATCGTTTTTTTTTTGGTAAGTTACAAGTCATACATAAGGCATAACTTTATATTGCTTTAAGAACATTTTGATACTAATCTATATAAACCATCATCCATCAACGGCTATTATCGTAATAACATGAAACTATAAAAAAATCAATATACCATGTCGACTGTAGCTGTCAGTCAAACGCTGGTAGGTCTAATGTTGACAATAATGATGGCTTTTGTTACTTATATGTAAACTAGTGAGCCGCCTCTGCTTCGCACGTTTTTTACCTGACAAAACGTCGAGATTTAATTCACTTTTCATAACTGTCATGATTTATTTTAAAAAAATATGATTGTTGTGTGTGTGCCCAGGAAAGAACAACAGAAAGAAAAGAAAGTAAGAAAGAAAAGAAAGCAAATAAAGAAAGAAAGAAAAATGCGTTTATTGGGATTACATCAAAAATATACCTGCACCCAGTAACTGGGTAATACGATACCCATTGCTAAGACTGGTTGTTAGACTTTCGGCAACACAGTGTCGGATGGCCGAATATCATGATTACCAAATATTATAAGATTTATAGTGGATTTTAGTTACTAAATATAAAATTGAAAGTATGTGATTTGCCTCAAATGATTTTAGCAAAAATGTAGTCATGAAGTTTAAAAGTATCTCATTCGACACTTACTTTAAAAGTACTGGTTTTATAACGGAACGGAATGGAAACATGGTGTTTGGAGTGTCGTCTAGTTTCTAAGTTCATTCTCATCGAGCCTCGGAACCAAAAGGTTGTCTTCAAGAAGTCTAAAGTCAATACTGATTATTAAATTGATTAGCTAATTAAATAGTTCGTTAAATATAGTTATACAGGGTGTTTGGTGCATCGTGTGCCAAATTGAAATGGTCGATGGGCTTCTGCTAGCCTTTCAGACCCCTTAAAGCCTTCTACAGACAGGCGCGACACGCGACGTGACACAAAGGACCCGCGTGTCGCGCGACGGGCGGTGCCTTTGTGTCGCGTCGCGAGTCGGGCCGGTCTGTAGAAGCCTTCACACCTCTCATGCCCTGTGAATTTTTTTTTCGACTTTTTATTGTTTTATTATAAAAAAAAACAAGTTTTACATTCAACAACAATTTTTTTTTAAAGTACAAGACGTAGACTATGAATTAAATTTGTATTTAAAAAAGTATATATTTAACGCCCGCCCTTTATCAAAATCAAAATCCCGGAGCCTGTATTTGTGTCAGGTGATGCTACTGAGAAATTCCTGGTGAAAAAACCCAGTAACACTTTGCCCGACCTGGGAATAGAACCCCAGACCTCATGCTCAACAGTAGCGTTTGCGACCACTAGACCAACGAGGCTGTCATATTATGTTATTTTAATATTAATGTATTATACATAAAAACGTTTCGAAAGAAATTCTCAAAATTATAGTGAAAACCGCACCAAAATCCGCTGCGTATTTTAAAAGAATAACGTGTTCCCACAGACAGACACGACAAGCGACTTTAATTTATAATATATGTTTATCCGAACTAATCCTTAGGCTGTGTTCAGATGACTAGCGCCCGCTACGCGCTATAAGTATATATATAATCTATATATATAAATTTCAAAGTCCTGACTGACTGACTGACTGACTGACTGATATATCAACGCACAGCCTAAACCGCTGGTCCTAGAAACATGAAATTTGGAGGGTGTATTCTTTGTGAAGAGTAGGTATCCACTAAGAAAGGGTTTTTTGAAATTCTACCCCTGGGAGGGTTAAATAGGGGATGGAAGTTTATATGAAAGTCCGTCAGTTTTGAAGTTAGAATATTCAAATTTTGTGTTTAGGCTGATGATTGAAAATTAATTTATACATGTCTCAGCGTTTTTGATAATTCCACCCCTGAAGGGTTAAAAAGGGGGATGATGTTGTGTATGGAAAGTCCTTAATTTTCGAAGTAAAATCACTAAATTTAATATCTAGGCTTATGGTTGGAAGCTAACGCAACGGTGTTGTTAGAATTTGAACCCATAAGGGGTGAAAAAGGGGATTTTTTTTTTTTATGAAATTTCTTTTTAAGTTAAAATCACTAATGTTTCGGCTTATTGTTGGAAACTATAGGCATCCGCTAAGAAGGGATTTTTCGAAATTCAACCTTTAAGGGGTGAACAAGGGGGGATAAATGTTATTCCTTGAGTTAATAAACCTGAAACTTGGCACGAGTACTAACCTAAGTAAATTATAAAGTGTTACATTTTTGTTTTCTTTTAAACTACTCCAAATGGGGGATTTGCGGACTTTTGACAAAGTTTGTATGGAAGAATTTTAACACGCGGTCCGATTAACTCGAAACTCAGTATTTATACTGTAAACCAAAATACCTGCCAGGGTTGCGAGTTTGTCCGAAAGGGATATCGTGGCCCTGGCACACAGGCAACGGAAGGAACACGGGTGGGTTTTAGTCAGTAAAAGTCTGACACGCCCTCCCGCTCAGCCCAGAGCGGGAGAAGTTATTTGATAATTTCCCACCCCAAAAAAAAAAAAACCAAAATAAATAAAATAATTTATCAGTTTTTCGAAAATTGACCCCTGTTTTTGCATAGGAAATTATCAAATAACTTCTCCCGCTCGGGGCGGAGCGGGAGGGCGTGTCAGACTTTTACTGACTAAAACCCACCCGTGCTCCTTCCGTTGCCTGTGTGCCAGGGCCATGATATCCCTTTCGGGCAAACATCACAACCTTGGCAGGCCCTAACGGACCCCGTCAGTTGGTGCTGACATCTCTTTGAGGCGCGCGTGGAACACAACGTGCAGTCGAACCGAGCCTGGTCCTTATCGGATGGCGAGCTACCCATCGCTCACCGTCCGCAAGCCCACGCCTACGGTGGCCGGAAGACGGCTTGCTACTCCCGACGCCCGGGGCGTCTCCTGCGGCGACTAGGGGTGCGAGGGTGCGAACCTTGCCTCTCCCTCATGCGAGCATTACTGTTTCACAGAAGGAGATATTGGCCTCCCATGCACTCTCTCTCCGAACCATAGCCTGAACTAGGGCCGGACGCGAGAGATCGCCGCCGCCGATAGCTTCCGTGAGGACACAGCGGTGCTCCGCCTAAACCGGGCAGACCTCCACCGTATGCTCCACCGTGTCCTCCGGGCGATCCACACAGTGGTGATACCCGGGCGTTTCCTCCCGCTTTATCCTGAACAGGAACCTCCCGAAACAAACGTGTCCGCTGAGGACGCCGTGCCACCTCTCTAACCACTCCTCAAAGAGGGGACTTATTGCCACAATTGTGGCGTGCCCAGCGCTGGATTGCGACAATCGCACTCTCCATGCCACCATGAGATCCCGCCGGAGCTCCGTCTGCTGTTCCGTGATTTCTTGTGGCAGTGGAGTTTCGATCCAGCGTTTCGCCTCCTCGCGCCACTCCCAGATGTGCGCGAGGACTTTTGCCTCCAGATCCCACGGCGGCAGTCCGGCAAGGAGGCTCGCCGTCTCACGGGAGACCGTGCGGTAATGACTCTTAACAGGGTGAAAAGGGGTAGTCAATTTTACAAGAGAGGATTCTACTGTGTAGCTTGATTAGCCCCAAATTATGACGTGGGCATCAGCTAAGAAGGGGTTTTGGGAAATTCAACCTTTAAGAGGGTGAAAAGGGGGATTTTGTTTGTATGAAAAATCTTATTCCTTGAGTTAATAAACCTGAAACTTGGCACGAATACTAACCTAAGTAAAATATAAAGCTTGTTTTTTTTGTTTTTTTAAACTACCCCCTAAAAGGGGATTGGGTGATATCAAAAACTTTATGGAATATTTTTAACGCGCGGTCCGATTAACTTGAAACTCAGGATTTATACTGAAAACAAAAAATAAAGAATAACTTTTATCCGGTTTTTTTTAAATCTGCCCCAAATAATGGGGTGAAAAGGGATAGTCAATTTACAAGGAAGGATTCTACTGTGTGGCTTGATTAACTTGAAAATTGGTATAAATAACATATAAA
The DNA here is from genome assembly GCA_948098905.1 of Tiliacea aurago. Classification (NCBI taxonomy): domain Eukaryota; kingdom Metazoa; phylum Arthropoda; class Insecta; order Lepidoptera; family Noctuidae; genus Tiliacea; species Tiliacea aurago. The sequence continues at coordinate 2,781,294 of OX402579.1, read as the reverse complement.
CCCAATAATAGAATCGTCAAAAACGATGTTTCAACAATTTACCCCTTTGAGTGCGTAAAAAGGGGCGATATAGTTTGTATGAACAGAATCTTATTTCTTTTGATATATAAACTTGAAATTTGGCCCGAGTACTTATTTACATAACATCAAGCCTGCAATCCCCAAAGGGTTAGGTAGAGGTGTATCTTTAGTACACCCACATTTCGACCGTTTTGTTTAAGTCCCATGTAATAGGGGGCGAGATTGCCATCAACCGGGCATAAATCCAGACTTCTGGCTGCTACTAAGAAATTCCTAATGGAAAATCCAATAACTCTTTGCCCGACCTGGGAATCAAGCCCACCCCTCATGCTCATGAGTCGCGCCTGTGACCACTAGACTAACGAGGCAGTCATTACTTAAATAACAATGTTTGTCATAACTTTTACGTTTTTCAAAACTACCCCTCAAAAGGAATTTTAGGGAGTGTTATGGTTTGTATTTAAAGAATCTTAACGCGCGGTCCGATTAACTCGAAACTCAGACCTCATATTGAGTTTTCGAGAATCGGAAAAAGGGGTACATAGTTTTCGGGAGAATTTTACTGCGTCCCTTGAATAACTCAAAAGTTGGTACATCAATTATTATTTAAGAACAAAAACGTAGAAAAAATAAACAATACAAAATTTCTTACAAATAGATTTAGACATGAAATGGAGGAGCACACGTAGGTATATTGAACAAGTATGTACAAAACGAAGTTTGTATTTATATGCTATATATTATATCCTCCGTAAAGTTGTAAATCAAACTGCACTTCTATCTGCTTACCACGCTTACGTTGGTTCCAACTAAGATATGGTATAATGTTTTGGGGGAATGCTGCTGATAGAGAAGCTGCTTTTTTTTTCGACATCCACGTGGGCGAAGCCGCGGGCGAAAGCTAGTTATTATATATTTATGTACTTACAAATATATATTTTTTATTGTAATTTTTAGATGTAGATACTAGAGAGTATTCTATTCATAATCATCATTTTATCTGAAAGACGTTCATTGCTGGACATAGGCCTCCCCCAAAGGGGAGGGGGGGGGAGGTTGCCATAATCGCCACGCTTGGCAGGCGGTTTGGCGATTGCAGTATGGTGTTAAAATGCATAGACAACGCTGCTGCCCATTCTCTAGTAAGTTCCTTAGTCGCCGTTTACGACACCCACGGGAAGAAATATATGACCAGAGCTTTGTTGCAAAACAAAGTTCACCTCTTCAAAACTCTTCGCATAATAGAGATGGGTTTTTTGATTTTTTTATTTTACTTTATTTTCTTCTCTAATCAACACGCTGGACTAGTGTATGTAGACTTAAACAAGCCTGATTTCCTTCACCGTCATTCTATAATTGCCGACTAATTAATCTTTTAACTATGGCTTATCATATTATTATAGCCCGTGGCAACACGCATTGCTTTATTATTCGTTATTATAAATAGGGTACCTAATAAGTACGTACTGAACAACGGCGTGAAACCTCCAACCCCAGTCCATTCGTGCTAAGTATCATTTAGTAATGCACGCACTGTAATTAGATTAACTCTTAGCGTAATTTGCACTGTAAATCTGGGTATTAAAGTTCATTTTAACGCTACATCATTTTGTGGATCTAGCAGGGAATAAAGTTTTAAAATTTAGATGCATTTGCAGTGTTAGGACATAATCATGAGCAGTAACTTAATGTCCATTGTCCACTACTAAACGAGCGAACGGTATAGAAATAAAATGAAATGAAATCATTTATTCTGTAAATAGGATATTAGAATCACTTTTACACGTCATATAAAAAATAAAAAAATAACCTAGATGTAGCCGACATTTCTTAACTGACTACCCCTGAGAATAAAAGAAACAAACTCAGGGGTCAAAGTCTCTTTTAAAGTCCAGACATAATCTCAGTCAGATCATGTGAGGACCATGCAGATCCGTGTCTGAAATGGTCTTTTGAGGAAAGAACCACACAAATTTGAGTGGACCCGTCCAATCAGTGTAAGCATTTGTCAGTAATCGTGCAGCTCAACTCAAGACTTAAGGAGCTCAACGACTCGATGAACAATACCAAAGAAAGGACACTTGGATAGGACGCAGAAAGTGCTCAAAATGCCAGACCATCATTAAAACTAACTGAGAAAAAGAAAAAAAAAGGAACATATTTAAAGAGAAAAACAAATTACCCACATAGTGCGCACATTCACAATAAATATATTTATATAGGTTCTCGTAATCTAACCAAATAGTTACATTACCAGAAAAGACTGATTATTCTTAAATTAATCATTCGCTACGCCAAAGATTAATTATGTTACCAACCGTAAAAACAATTTAGCAATAATCATTCGCCGGACAATATTCTTTCAGTAATCTAGTCTAAAGCAGAAATATCCGACAAATTCAAAATAAAAATTTACATAATACTTTCATGAGAAAAAAATAAGAACATTGCCTCTTTTCTTTAAAGAAAATGTTAACCTGAATTACACACGATAAGAAATATTTCTCCGTTACATTATTTAGTTAAGGGTAGAAAAACAAAAGGTAGGTACATGAAAAGATAGGAGTACACAGATACATTAGCTTTTATATTTAGGGGACCGTATTGCTAAGGTTCCGCTGTCCGTCCGTCCAGACTGAGTACTACCATGGCTGCTATAATAACAAATTCTCTACTAGTTCTGCGAATAGTAGACATCGCGAACACAAACTTTTTGCCAACAATCAATATACCAATAAACTTATTTAAAACGGGATATTTATCATTATTTTTTATTTTTTTAAACATGGTTTTGCCAATAAGGGTTTTGATGGTGTGAGTAATCAGAAGGGTCGGCAAATAAATGAAAGAGCGTGTTACTAGTTGAAGGTTTACTGGACGACTGATGTTGTAAAAGAGGTTGAGGACTTAGAAATAACTTACAAGCTACGTAATACATTGCCAAAGACTAAAAACATTTAATTAATATGCCTATTCGCTACATGGTAAAGAAAAATTATGAGTAATCATTTGTAGGCCAGCTAGAAAAAATAACTAATAGGTTTTAATTAGCAGAGGTAACGCTGCAGTCTAGTTTTGTGATGAAGGTGGTCCCAGGTGCTTCATCAATCCATACTTAGTGGTTAAAGGGCCAATTCCACTGGTAGAATTAATCTAAGTGAGCAATTTACTGCATTTTGATGAGCTATTCTGATCATCACGGCGAAGATCCTCATCAGACCTACACCAAATTTATATGAGACCAATTTCAAGTAGAATTTACAATTTATTTGCTTTTCAAATAAAAAAAGAACCATGGATGTCTGATCTCATAATACGGAGATATCCTTTTTGCCACTTTTTGGAAGAAGTCAATCAATCAATCAACTCAGCCTATCGCAGTCCACTGCTGGACATAGGCCTCTCCCAGGCTGCGCCACAACACCCGGTTCTCCGCCTTCCGCATCCAGTCAGATCCAGCCACCTTCTTAAGGTCGTCGGTCGATCTAGCTGGGGGGCGTCCCACACTACGCTTGCCGATACGCGGTCTCCACTCCAGGACTCGTCTGCTCTATCGGCCATTGGTCCTTCGATAAACATGGCCAGCCCACTGCCACTTCAGTTTTCTTACTCTGCACGCTATGTCGGTAACTCGAGTTCTTTTCCGGATAATTGTATTCCTGATTTTATCCTTCAAAGAGACTCCAAGCATAGCCCGCTCCATAGCGCGCTGGGCGACCTTAAATATTTTTCTTAGATTTTTTTCCGGAGGAAGTAAGTACATAACTAACAATCAAAAATCCTCGACGATAAAAAATACTTTAAAGGTGTAAAACCAGTATACCAAGTTTCGTCCAGATCGGTTGTAAAATAGGTACGACCTGTAGAGGAGTACCACCAAAATTACGCGACGCTCCGCTCGCTCGGTCAAAAAATAAAATAAAGAAAAAATTGACCCCTTTCATTTTCAACTTAATTTAATTTTTGACCGAGCAAGCGAAGCGTCTCTGCTTCAAATCTAGCAAAATTTGTTTTCCTAGTATTATAAAATAATTATGTAGTGTTAAATATTGTGCGAGTCCTACTCATACCGTATTCGTTTTATACAAAGACATCAAATTAAAGACAGGTAGCCATCGTTCTGTCCGCGTATAAAACTTTAAAACGTATCGATTCGTCATGACCCACTTCAGCAGCTCGCACAAAAAGTCAAAGCTATATTGTTGTAACACTAACAAGCGTAAATAAAATCCTTTAATGCAATCCCGTGCCACTATTGGTACCACTCCGATACGCAGAACCCGCGCGCTCTATTTTAAGCGCAGTGTAGCTGTTGATAAATCGGATCTCGTGAATATTATTAAGGCATCATCATCTGCCCAGTCTTTTCCCAACTTCGTTAGGGTCGGTTTCCAGCCTAAAGGCATGCAGCTGAATACCTTTTTTTACATGGAGCGACTGCCTTACAACCACAACCCAGTTACTGCCAATGAGGTATCATTGGCAGTAGTCTTAATAAGGGGTACCTTATTAAGACTGATTGACAGCTGATTTTCAGGCTTCCAACTACCCGTAACGACTGTTAAATATCTTCAATTGGTTTCTGAGGCACGGAGGGTCTCGGTATCAAACTTAAGGTTACCCATCCATATAAAGGGTTATTTTTAAAACGTCAATAACCTCTTAAGGGGTCATTGTACTCATCGTTATGAACAACTTTTACTATGGGACCAAACCTGAACTCATAAAAAAAAAATCAGCTGTTCCCTACATTTTAACGAATTATTCGAACATAAATGTAGGAACAGCTGGTTTTTTTTACAATGTCCCCTTGAGAGGTTATTGACGTTTTTAAAATAAAACTCTGTATAGACCGACTTCAGTAACCTTAATCGATAGACCCGTGAGAATCTTACTTATCCAAGCTACGAGCCACTCCTAAATATTATTAGAGCATCTCAACAGATTCCCGTTCGAAGAAAACTAAACACGCTTTAATCTCAGAAATCTAAATATAAAAGCGGCAACAGTTTCTCGGGAGGATTTGTTAGAAAATCAAAGCAATTTACGCTCGTCAAGGGGAGACTGCGGCTGACACGCCCATTTGTCTCGAGAAGTCGGGACTGCCAACCGAACGTTCGACGGTATTTTGCGAAATGAGAAAGCTTTGAGACAGGATAACACCGGTTTAAGTGGAGGTTACCTAATGGCTGCGAAATATGTCGCAGCTTTTAGAATAAATCGATAAATCGCTCGAGCGGAGCAGAGTAACTTTTTGAGAGGAATGCGTGAGATTGAGTGGATTAAGATATCGGCTTATTACGGGAATGGATTGAGCGCGTAACAACAAATAGCTTTTTGCTTTTTTTTGTTTTCTTTGGAGAAGCGAATGGCATCTGTGTTTGTAATGCGTGCATTGAATTGAGTGACGTACACAATAAAGTTGTGGGAATTTGCAGCTAATCTGGGGGTCTACTCCGAAGCGTTAATGCGAACTATCGGCCGAATGTTCGGCCATTTTATAACTTCCATAGTTTCCTTTTTTGACTTTGAATCCTTACCCGACTTAAAGTCACATTTTTGACTTTGGCTTATCTCTTTGACCGTCGTTTTAAAAAACCACGGTATAGTTATCCGTAGTCAAGCAACGGCCGAACATTCGGCCGATAATTCAGATTTACGTTCGTAGTAGACCCTCTGGTTAGCCTGGAAACAGTAAAAAAATTGTAATGAGTTTTCGTTATTCGGCTTATCCAACCTAAATTAATTTAAATCGGTTCATAAAATTTTGATACAACACAGCAGCTTCGAAATTTCAGGTAGGTATTTGATATCCAATACTAGTAAACAAAACCCGTCGTAATTAATACAATATTACAAGGGATACGATTACGCGATGGCATAGAAGTGCGTTTGGGGTAGGAAATCAGAGGCATCTATTCCGCTATAGGAACCACGTCATGAAGTTTAGCCACTACATACGTATACTCACGCCTTTCCCCGATGGTGGTGGGCAGAAACTACTGAACGCCCTTACGGTTCATACCTACATCTGGTCATACCCCCACGTCGCTGGTAACTATGAGTAAATAAATATCTCTTAACCTAAGTATTCGTTTCAACAACTTACTTTTTATTTTTTCTCATTCTATTAATTTATAGCACTCCCGAGTATGTCACGTTCAGTTCATGACTAGTTACCAAATTGCGTGCTAGGCTTGAATATCAGGCAAGAAATCGGTATTCACATAAATCAAGCGTTCAATTTGAGATACGGTATTCAATATATCAAATGTACAACATTCGAACTTACAAGCTTTCAACTGTCATTGTAATTCGCGCACCATTTAAAACCGACATCTTCATATCTTTAGTAAACAGTACCATCTCATTAGAATATTATCTAAATATGACATAAAAATCTATATTCTGAGACATATTTTATCGATAGATACTATCGATATTATTAAAGCTACTTCCAGTAAACCTACGTGGAAACATTTAATGAATTATTCACGACAACTTAACCATCAATTTGAACTAAAATCCTTTTGAGGTAACATTAGCGTTTTATTGTGATGAATAATTAAAGAAGTATTTACTTTCTTATTAAGTTGGGGGTTTATTTGGAAGGGAATAATGACAAACGATCTTAAATAATCGGATTGGCGCGGCGCGGCGTAGGACACAAATAATGAACTATCACTGAGTAAACACGTGTTCTGTGTTAAGTTGTTAGCAGACGCTTCACTGGAGCAACAATAAGAACATTCACTCGAGTGAACCATTCGTTCACTCGAGTGAATATTCTCTGAACGTTCATCTTCTACTCGGTAGACGAGTGAAAGATGCCGAGTGCCGAATCCACATCGTTGGATCGGTTCACTAATTAATTTATTTTTTTACCTTTGATTCATTTTGTGGTCAGACGATTCACGTCGAGTGAAAAATGCCGAATGAAAGACAAAAATAAACAAAATCTTGTCCAATATCTGATTTATTGAGTTACAATTAAATATGAGCATGAGGATTATGAGTATTGTATAAAGGGCTGGTGTCCGCGATTCCACGTCCATGCGCGTATTACGAGTGTAACAAACAATGATAACAGATATGTTGTGAGCGCGCAATCGTGAAGACTCGAAAACGTCCTAATTGGGACGTATTTGTTAATCTGTGATGCCAACATTGGTGGCCAGAATAATGTTTGTTTACATTCACGCGCAATTGACAAGACTGTCTCTTTTTTTCTTGTTGTTTTTATCAAGCCATCATTTTTACTTGTAGAGAAATGGAAAAGTGGGTATGTGTGCTGCCGCTGCTGCGCGGAACACTTTTTTCGGTTGTTTTGTGAGTGTATAACATAATATCTATTAATATAATATCATTGGTAACAAACAAACAGGCCCACTTGATGGTGAGCTGTCACCGCCGGCCGGCTATGGACATCTGCAACACCAAAGATATCGAAGTACATTGCTATTATAGACACAGAGCTGAAATTACTGATGAGTCTGTAATTACACCCATCAAACCGAAACACTGTAACTTTGCTCGGCAAGTTGAAATAGGAATGCTAGCAGTACTTTCCACGACGAACTCCTTCAAAAATTTGCTCTAGGCATAATATGCCTACGTGTTGTTACGTGTGGTGGCAGACGTAAAGAATAGCACCCCCCTATTTCATCCCGTGGGTGTCGTAAAAGGCGACTAACGGACTCAGAGATAGAGACTGGGCAGCAGCGGTCTCTATGCATATTAACACCATACTGCGATCGCCAGCCCGCTTGCCAAGCGTGGCGATTATGGCAACTGCCCTCCCACTTTGGGAGAGGCCTACGTCCAGCTTTGGACGTCTTTGGGCTGACATTTTTAATGATGACAAATACATAATAATACGCCTGCATTCCCAGAAGGGTTAGGCAGATGTGTACCTATTATACATATAGTGCACCCAAATTTCGCTAGTTATATATTAAGTTCCTTGTAATAGGGAGCGGCAGAGAACCAAAGTTGTCGACATAGCCCATAGAATAAGCAAGCTGAAGTGGCAATGGGCCGGCCATATTAGCCGTAGAACCGATGACCGTTGGGGTAGACGTGTTCTTGAGTGGAGACCGCGAATCGGCAAACGTAAGGTAGGACGCCCTCAGGCTAGGTGGAGCGACGATCTTCGCAGGGTGGCTGGTGGCAGCTGGATGAGAGTTGCCGAGAATCGAGCTGAATGGCTTGCAATTGGAGAGGCCTATGTCCAGCAGTGGGCTGCTATGGGCTGATGATGATGATGAATAGAAAGCGAGCCTAATGCAATCAACCTGGCACTTAATATCCAGACTGCTGGCTGTTTTTAAGAAATTGATGATGGAAAAACTCAAACTCAAAGCATTTATTTCAATTAAACCATTTACAGGCACTTTTGAATTGTCAAGGAGTCGGTCAGTTAGAAATATGAAGCCAGTTGCCCATTCCAAAGCGTAGTAGTAGGTACATATGGAGAAGAACGCGCAAGAAACTCCACGGACACTCTTTTAAATTATAATGTTACTAAAATATTGTTACATCTTTAATGTGAATTTATAACTGAATGTGAGAAAACCACCGTTCCGTTTGGTGCCGGACGTAAAGAATAGCACCATCCCATTTCTTCCCATGTGTGTCGTAAAAGGCGACTAAGGGACTTACTAGAGAATGGGCAGCAGCGTTCTCTATGCATTTTTAAAACCATACTGCGATCGCCAACCCACCTGCCAAGCGTGGCGATTATGGCAAATCCCCCCCCCCTTTTTGGGGGAAGCCTATGTCCAGCAGTGGACGTCTTTCGGCTGAAATTATGTGAGGAAAACATAAAAAAGTGTCCATAGTACAGCAACAGCAAAGAAAAAAAAAACTCAAATAATTAAAATAAGCCGTGGCAGCTAAGAGATGACCTGTCCCAACTCCCAATAACACTTTGCCCGACCTTTACTTACTACCACTAAAATCTTGTTAGCCTGAGGACAGTAAATTTAATTCATCAACAACAGGAAAAGGGGAGCACCTATCGTGACTATTTATCGGATACAATCCGGCAATTCCACTAATTTGTTGCACCATCCAGCGTATCGTAAAGTACATAGGTAGGTACGTAAATCTGAGGCGAGCCAATGTTCGGGTTTCGTCACGGTGCTCCGACTTTCTGAATGAGGCTATTTGCCCAGTATAATGATGATTATTATGGTGTAGGATGTTTCTGCCTGGTCACTTGGCATTAGCTTAAGGCGGCGATAACCGACTTTTAATGATTTTATACTGAAGATCACGTCTGAACGAGTAGTGTTAATATTTTGAAAAAAATATATGTTAAATTAGAGCATTTTCTCAATAACTTAATATGTGAATATTTTAGATTATGTTTTTATTACATAGTGGAATTAATTTGTAAAGTTATGTCTAACGCGGATAAAAAACTGAGAATGGTGCAAAATCTACCAAGCGTAGTTTTCTGAAACCTTCACCAATTGAAAGGTAATTTAATTATTGATCTTTTAGTTTACGCGTTTTATTAAAATACTTTTTGTTTTGTGCATAATAAATTAATAATGCGTCAAATTGGGGACAGCGCTCCGTGATGAGCGAGTCCTATTACTGGCTGAACGTACGACGCGTTGCGTGATCTCAATACAGAACACGCAAGCTAACCACTTAAGGTCAGTGGCAAATATCTCCGTCTTAAGGCCCTTATCTTGGAAATATAGATACTCGATTGAAAACTTGATTTGAATCAATCAAAACGAAAAATAAAGTTTCTATAGTATCAACATTTTCTGAAATCCTTAAAAATAATTATACCGTTAATAATACTGCATTTTTTCATAAAATCTACAATGAAAGTATTCCAGTTGAATTATTAGTTACTCGTCTATAAAATTAAAGAAGTTAGACGTTTTAATTTTCCGAAAAATGTGCTAAATTTTTTCTTTAATGAAGAATCTCTCAATCACCCTAAGAAACCACAAGACAGCTCCCTCAATTTCAGTAACAGATGTAGTGCGTACACACTGCGTAGACACGTGAAACCAGTTTACGCAGACTACGCGGAGTCGGGTAGTATCGTTTGATATCTGTGTACACAGACTGAAGCTTTCAACGCTGCCAAACAAATGAGGCTGTCAACCACAGGTGCGTCTTTGCCGTGACGTGCGTTCACGTAACGAATTTTCGCGTAATTCATAAGGATTGGGACACACTGGGTGACGATAAATGAAGGTCAAGCCAAGATTTTGGGAGACAAGTGCTTTGTACTTTATTTGGAAATGCTTGATTTTTACAGTTTCGCTGCTTGACAAAAATCTTAGTAGGAAAATAATATAGAAAATTTATCAATTGTTCATTTATGTGTGTAGGGAAACGGCTCTTCACATGTAAAGGAACAACGAGCACAGTTGAACAGTTGAACTCTCCATAATACAGGTGTTAAAGTAACTGCGTGCCGTAGCTTAGGGGTAGGTTCAGTATCGATAAAGGAACCCAGGAAAAAAAATATATATCGTGTGGTATGAAGGTTGACGATACACTTCGAAAGCGACACCTGGCAAGTATGTAATCCCATATTTTTTCAATTTCGCATTCCTTCTCTAAATGAGACAAGCTTTTGTGGGAACAAATAAATCTTTTCATGAAAAAATACGTACTTTCTTTCTTTCTTTTCTTTCTAACTTTCATAGAATAGAATAGAATACTCTTTATTAGGTACACCATAAAAGTTACAGATATAAATGTTTAAATTATACATGGTAATTTATTAAGACGCAGATATATGCCAGTGACCTTGAGTGGTTAGCTTGCGTGTTCTGTACGGAGCTGACGCAAAGCGTCGTACGTTCAGCCAGTAATACGGCTCGCCCATCAAGGGGCACTGGCCCCAATTTGACGCATTAATAATTTATTATACACAAAACGAAAATAATTTTAATAAAATACGTATACTTAAAGATCAATAAATAAATTATCTATAAATTGGAGAAGGTTTCAGAAAAATACGCTAGGTAGATTTTGCGCCATTCTCAGTTTTTTATCCGCGTTAGACATTACAAATTAATTTCACTATCTAATATAAACATAATCTAAAATATTCACATAATAAGTTATTGAGAAAATGCTCTAATTTATCATATATGTTTTTCAAATCATTAACACTACTCGTTTAGACGTGATCTTCAGTATAAAATCACTAAAAGTCGATTATTGTACCCTTAATCTCATATAATATAATATACCAACATCCATTTGTCTTTAGGTCACCATGATTATGAACATCGTTCATTTATAATCTATCCAGCGAGATTATGAACTATCATTTACAATTTAACGCATTACTTTTCGATGGTTCGCATTACTTTTGGGTGGATCTATCCATGGCAAACCGTTGTGAACTGGTATCAAACTTGCATGCAACCAACGCAACTTGCGCTAATACTAAATAGCCATGTACAGTACGATTCACGAAAGATGACCACAAATGGCGGCCGTCTGCGCTCGCTACACTCATGAAGAAAAGACTTAAGACAAAATAATATTTTAAGGTTGGTTGCGCACCAATGGCGTCGCTCCGGTCTTGACGCATTCCGCCCGCGCCTCACCTCGCACCTCCAAAGGGACCTAAATATGTCTTCTGTGCCGTGGTCATCTTTCGTGAATCTTACTGTAACTGCGACCAACATGGAAGAAGGAAGCGCTCGCTCGGCTCGGGCGCAGTTGGTCACAGTTTTAACTTTTTTTTTTGGTAATTGGTTGAAAATCCTTATGGATGGCCTCTGCTCTGGGGCGGACGGAGGGGTCTGTCAGACTTCTACTGATAGAACCACCCCGTGTTCCCTCGCACACTTGCACCGGAGGCTACGCGGGCACTTAAGCAATCAATTTTCAATTTAATTTATTTTATTGTACTGGCTCCCCGCATCTATAACATTGTTAATAAAAAATTCAAAATTAGGAAATTGAACCTAAATTAGTCTAAAAAGATTATACTGCCTTGGCTAAACAGTTTTGACTATGATGCCACAGAAAACCTAATTAAGTCATTATGAAGAGTAACACTCGCCAACACACACACTACCACCCTCACCCATACTACCCCTCAATCACACACACATACACACACACAAACACACACACACCACTTCCCTTACCCCTTACACACTCACACCCATACACACCTCAACTAACAGGAGCGAGCACATACTGCCCGCTCACTCAACACATCTATGTACAGAAACAATTTTATTTGTATTTTATTTCTTTTTCCTTTTTTAAATTGTGCATGTTGGATTACTTTTAATTTAAATTTTATTATTTCTGTTTCATTTAATATGCTTGTAATCTTTGGTTGCCATAAATAACATGTATCATGTAACTAGGGGTTGACACTAGCTCCTGTAATACAGTGTATACTCGTACTAGCGCAGGAGTTAGGGAATTCACAAAAATGTATGCATAACTTATGTCAATAAATATTATTATCTTATCTTATCTTATTCTTCAACGCAGCCCCCGACTGGTGCCGACGCGCCTCTGTGGGCCCCGTCTGGTCAAGCGGGGGGATTGAGGTGTTTGACTCCCCCCACGACGTCTAAGAGAGGCGCGCGTTAAACATTACGCGCCACCACCTCGGGTCTTATATGATAAGGGGCGGCGGACGTCCCCGAGTTCTCCGTCCCTGGACCCATTTAGGGAGGCCGGAAGAGGGCATTACCTGCCCTCTGCCGACGCCCGGTGCGCCTGCTGCGGGCGAGAAGAGCACTCGAAATCTCCCTCTCCCTTTCCGCTGCCTCCTTCTGCGACATGATATTTTCGCTGAAGGAGATCACTGCGTCCCACGGTGCTGTGCCGCCGAGCATAGAACTAAACACAGCCGGCAGCGACAGGTCGCTTCCCGCTTTCGTCACAGCGTTCTAACCTATTTTTTTTTGTTCCCGGGGTGCAAAATCCTGATGGATGTCCTCCGCCCTGGGGCGGGCGAAGTGGTCTGCCAGACTCTTACTGACTTCAAACCACCCCGGTGTTCCCTTCACACACTTGCACCGGGGATCATGGGATCATGGTCGACTTCCGCGATCCCCGGGTCACAGTTCTAAACTAACCTAACCCATTTGTTCGGGGTGCCTTGGCTTAGTTACTGTGACCAATTCGGCTGCCGCCAAGATCTACCAATCAGGACCGGCTCACAATTTTACGGGGGATAAAATCGGACACGCAAGGTGCTAGTGCTCTGCGCTCACGATCCACATCTACCTGATCTTTAAGATCCTCAGTGATATAGTGGCACTATTAACAAGACACTGACTTCTGTAACACAGGATTCAAATTAAAATGTAACTCCTTAATAAATGTCAATAAAACTTTTTTTTTTTTTGTTTAACTACAGAAAATGAATACGTTATATTAATGTAACTACAGTTCACAATTTTCGATAGTTTATAATCTCGCTAGATAGATTATAAACTAACGGTGCTCACAATCTTACAGTGACATATGCATATAAGAGGAATTTGCCTTGCAATAGGAAATTCACAGGCTAGGTAAAATTACTGTAGTAAAACATTGAAAGTACACAATTTCATACAATTCCAATGGTCGTCGGTTACAACCATGGCCACACTTATGATGTCATAAATCAATAGTAAACGCAAACACAATATTCACAGTGTTGTTGATTATTAATACGTAATTAAACAGGTGTAACGAGATACTGTCGAAACAATTATAATTATTACTTTCATACATCTCTTTGAAGTTCAAACATGCAATATGTATAACATTTTCAGTCATTATGCTCTAATTGCATTGGCTAGATATTGTTTACGAGTTTAAGTATATTTCCGGGGGTTTATACATTTAAATTACTGGCCAGTCGGATTTTCAAAATTTAAATACTTCCCTATAAAAAACTTAATTTAGAGTATAAAACGACAATTTGAAATTGGGAAATTTTCAATCTCTACTTTAGCTGTTACTATACAGGGTTATTTTTAAAACGTCAATAACCTTATAAGGGGTCATTATACTCATCATCATGAACAACTTTTACTATGGGACCAAAACTGAAATCACGAAAAAAAACCAGCTGTTCCCTACATTTATGTTCGAATAATTCGTTAAAATGTAGGGAACAGCCGATTTTTTTTCGCGATTTCAGGTTTGGTCCAATAGTAAAAGTTGTTCATAATGATGAGTACAATGACCCCTTAAGAGTTTATTGACATTTTAAAAATAACCCTGTATAGTCATACTAATTCCATGACTTTAGCTTATGGTACGTAGGTGATAACACGCGAAATTCAATTTTGTTACGTTTTTTGCAAAAACATTTTGATTTTCCTTGTCCTTAGTACTTACGAGGGCTGCACTAAAAGTATCGGGAATGGAATATTTCCACTGTTCCTGTCATATTAAAATCTTTTTAATTGAAAACTCCTTGGTTTTAAAAATCGAATACCATTTATTTATTTAAAAAAAGATTCTCGGTCTTGTCACAAGGTTTTGTCAAACTTGTTTAGTCGTTGAGAAAATGGAATTGACTCGAGAAAATTCAAGAGCGATGATTTATTATGACTTTCGAAGTGGTTTAACACAAAAACAGTGTGTTGACTGGATGATTTCTGCATTTGGTGATGAAGCCCCATCCAAAACCACAATTTATCGCTGGTTTGCTGAATTTCAACGTGGACGTGTCAAGCTCAGTGATGATCCCCGTCAAGGTCGTCCAAAAACTGCAGTCACCCAAGAAAACGTTGATGCTGTGCGTAAGCTGATTGAGGAAGATCGACATGTGACATACCGCGAAATTCAGGCAACTTTAGACATTGGCATGAGTCAAATACAAATAATCTTGCATGAACAATTAGGTGTAAAAAAGTTGTTTTCCCGATGGATACCGCATTCGCTCTGTGAAGAGCAAAAAGCGGCTCGCCTTACTTGGTGCGTCAGAACTCTCGAAAGATTCCACGCAGGATCCTCAAATGCTGTATACAACATTGTATCAGGTGACGAATCCTGGATATGCGCGTACGAACCCAAAACAAAAAACCAGTCACGAGTTTGGGTGTTCGAAAATGAGTTAAAGCCAACAAAGAGTGTTGCAAAAAAAATGGTGGCCACGTTTGTCTCCAAAACCGGCCATGTTACGACTATTCCTCTTGAGGGACAAAGAACGGTTAATGCAGAATCGTATGCTAGCATTTGTTTGCCACAGGTCGTTTCTGAACTCCGTAAAGAGAACTGCAACCGCCGCATCATCCTCCATCACGACAATGCGAGTTCTCACACCGCGCACAGAACAAAAGAGTTTTTAGAGCAAGAAAACATAGAATTATTAGACCATACGCCGTACAGCCCCGACCTAAGCCCTAATGATTTCTATACTTTCCCTAAAATAAAGAATAAATTGCGTGGATAGAGATTTTCATCACCTGAAGAAGCTGTGGACGCCTACAAAACGGCCATTTTGGAGACCCCAACTTCCGAATGGAATGGTTGCTTCACTGATTGGTTCCATCGTATGGAAAAATGAGTCAAATTTCGCGGAGAATACTTCGAAAAGCAATAAATACATTTTTAAATAGTAATATTGTGTCACTTCCTTGATTCCCGAAATTTTCAGTGCCGCCCTTGTACCTAATGCTTAAGTAAAGTTTGACAAGTTCTCAATTCAAAAAGTGGCGGTTTGTATCCCACGGTCCACTCAATTATAATGAAACTTTTATGAGGGTACTTGAAGTAGCTATCGTCCCTAAGATGCGTAGGCTACCGTCTAGTACCTATACAAATACTAAGTTCTACTTTTAGGTCAGATATTTGAGGTTCCGAGAAAAAGCAAATAGAATAAAGAAAAACCTTTGGATCAGTCACCGACCAATGGAAATACAACCTCTTTTTGATGAAACAACTACGTTTTCTATGAAAAAACCTCAAGAATATACGCCTTTCTCGTAATAAGCTAAAAAAAAATTAAAAATAAACTACTTACCCTCCCGGTTATAAACATAAAAGCGATGTATTCCTTAATTTCTGGTAAAGAAAGCAACGAAATTGTAAAGGAAAACAATTTATAATTTATTGCTCTCTGAAATGTTCGAACCTATATTTTTCTCGAAAAAAGAAATGTTTGTCTATAAAATACATTTTTTCTTGTATCACTCCCGTCTCAAACCCAGATTACAAATCCGGATCTTTAAAAGTATGTATTCAAAATTTAAAAAAAAAACAATATCAGCTACTGCTCCAACAATGCCTTCAATACTAAAACTACAAAACAAAGGGGTGAGTACACTCAAATATCACTACAACATCATCCATCTCTGACTTTCTCCCACTAAACCTGCAGTGTATCCCCACCCTAACCTAACTTAATTGACACTGTCTCGTAGCCGTCATGTTGGTACATAAGTAATTAATTACTTCAATAGTAATGCTGAGTTTATTTCTCAAGCTATATACGAACGAATTAAGCGTGTGTTTCACCTGAAATTAATTCGTAACCTGAATAATTTCTGCGTATTTCGGTGTCGACTTTATCTTGGTTT
This sequence comes from Tiliacea aurago, assembly GCA_948098905.1. Lineage (NCBI taxonomy): Eukaryota > Metazoa > Arthropoda > Insecta > Lepidoptera > Noctuidae > Tiliacea > Tiliacea aurago. Next base: position 2,764,735 of record OX402579.1, on the reverse strand, counting down.
GTTCTATGAAGTTAAACTCAATGAAGTTGGATAAAATATCTTCTAAATTAGGTCAGATAGAATAAAGTCTATTGAAACATAATATGGTGCTTGGAAAGTTATAGTCCCAATGCCTGATACTCATACAGCCATTAATATTAATATATTTTGCACCCATGTTGCAACAAACATGACCACACAGACTTTCCAACTAAAAGCAACATCCATCGTTTGTTGTATCGTGTTCAACCTTCTTGTTCAAAAAAAAACACAAGAAACCGAAGTACGAAAGTAAACAACTAACACAGTTATCATGGCGACTCATTGAGCTCACAGGTCCACGGGGAAAAACTAATTTCCATCAAAATAATAAAAAAAAAGAAAAACTTGACAAGAATTCCAATTACGCCACCCTCCATTGAATTTAATGAAATCTCCACAATTGTCTCAACACTGCACAGGTGTATTTTTGTTTAATAAACCTTAGACGAAAAAGGTCACCCTGTTATCGCGGGTCGTGGACAAAGGACTGCGACCCATTCCACTTGTCTTAAGATAAAAAGAGAAAGTGGATTAAACGCATAGATAGCCGCCACCCATAAAGAGATTCTACTTAGTGATAACACTGAGAAGACGCGGGCGAGCACTGTGTTTGCTATCTAAAAAAGGTTTCACTCCAATGTATTTTTATGCAGGTGCCTATTAAGATAAATTTTACGGTAGCCCATCTTATTTTTGAAGCTCTAAAGTCTAAAGCGTGATATTATTCAAGACTTCTTGAATAATATCACGTTGAGAGAAAGGTTTAAGGCGACGATAACCGACTTTTAATGTAATACTGAAGATCACGTCTAAACGAATAGTGTTAATTATTTGAAAAAAATATATGTTAAATTAGAGCATTTTTTCAATAACTTAATATGTGAATATTTTAGATTATGTTTATATTACATAGTGAAATTAATTTGTAAAGTTATGTCTAACGCGGATAAAAAACTGAGAATGGCGCAAAATCTATCAAGCGTGTTTTTCTAAAACCTTTACCAATTTAAAGATAATTTAATTAATGATATTTTAATATAGGCGTTTTATTAAAATACCTTTTGTTTTGTGTATAATAAATTAATAATGCGTCAAATTGGGGACAACGCTCCTTGAAGGGCAAGTCCTATTACTGGCTGAATGTACGAGGCTCAAGGTCACTGGCATATATCCGGGGCTTAAGATAAATTTTACGGTAACCCATCTTATTTTTGAGACTCTAAAGTGTAGACTTCTTGAATAATATTACGTTGAGAGAAAGGTTTAAACAAAGATACTAAACAACTCAGGTTTTAGGTTCAACAGCTACAAAGTAAAGGTCAGGCTATGTCTATCTGCTATATTTAATCAAAGGTTATGTTTTTCATTGTCAAACATTTTTGGTACAAGGTAATCTTTCTGATCAAATTATTTAACAATGGTTTAAGTCCTACTTGTTTGATTATCAAAGCTTTTTCAATAGGTTTTCATTTTTACTAGCTTTATTTTAACTTGTTAAATAAATAAAATGTGAAATCGGTTTTACTTAATCCAATTTTAGCAATTTTTTCTCTAATGTAAATTATTTAATATGTTTTTCTACGAAACAAGCTCAGACTTTATAAAAAATATAAAACATTCAAATAACAGCGCAAAAATAATAAGGCAAATAACTTTTGTAAAATATAACAAAAATCCGGCCAAGTACGTGTTGGACCACGCACAATGACGGGTTCCGTAGTTGGAATGAATTTATCCCAAGAATAAACTCTCAAATCAAATCATTTATTTTTGCAAACATGGGTTATTGGTACATAGATGTTTTCTTAAAAAGTAGTCCTCCATATTCTACCGTCTCATGGGCATGCAAATAATATTCAATTCCAAAAATTCGATTGATACCGATTAAATATAAATGTCAAATCATTAAAATTACAAAAAAAAACAGACTAATTCAGTAGTAACAAGTCTCAAGTACGTAGGTATTATTGAATGACTATTTCATGAAATTATGACATTTGAGCCCAATTCTAACGTAAGGAGTTGTATTGGGGGAGTTGGATTGTGGTTGTTGTAATGATTATAATTCTGTAAAGCTATATTTGTAACGGTCGCGAACTTTAATCAACATAAAACGAGACACTGACCTGCAAATTGCAAAAAACATTTGAATTTCGCGGGTTTCCTTAATGCATCCCCCTTAATATTTCCCAAACGGATCCCTGAATCGAAAAATGGTTTTGACACACCCGCAATATTTTTAAACGACCTTTCCAACAACACCCCATAGCGTGGGATAGATGAAAAAAACCGGTCAAGTGCGAGTCTGACTCGCGCACCGAGGGTTCCGTACGTATATTATGATGTTGATGATTTCTGAAAAACTGTGCTATTTCGAGGCATCGTTTTATTTTTCCTGTAATCTTTACATTAACTTCTATCGCATAGAATAATTTCAGATTTTTATATATGCAAACTTCGGAGATAAGGGGGGAACTGTATTTTTTTTTAATTTTTCTTCAAAAATCGGGAACAAAGATGCCTAAAAAAATTTTTTTTCAGAATTTGCAAACAGCGTTCTTTCTTAGGATACCCCACATGCTCCAATTCCAATTTTAAGACCCCATTTCAGTTCCTTTTGCAAAAAAGGTATATTTTTTTAAATTTATTTCTTGTTTGCTAAATAGTTGGGCAAACGTCATCTAAAACTATTCTAAATTTCAAGTTGATAGCATTAGTAGTTCTTGAGATATCCAGGTGTACAGACAGACAGACAGACAGACTTAGTCTCACCATAAGGGTTCCTTTTTACCATTTTGGTACGGAACCCAAAAAAACATCCCCACTTTACGCGTAGGGGAGCTACTCCAAACAATTGTTATTTCAAGATTTGATTTGTATAGGCTCAGATTATAGAAAAGAAGCAGATAGATCGCGCGGAACACCGAGAGTGCGGCCAACAAAGCAAATACAAATTCAAAAGCGAATACACTCTCGATTCAGTACAGCACGAAGCGTCGCATCGTTAGTACGTCACGGGCTCTAACAGATAATTTCAGAATAATGCCATCTTGTATTTTTAAACATTGTAAAAACTGTTCCCAAAAACAAAAGAAATAAGTTGGAGTATCTTTCATAAGTAAAATATTGGTTATTTGTCTATTTGGATTTATTTTACGTGTTTATTGTTAGTGACATCTTGAAACACAAAACCTTAACAAAAATCATTCGGTGTTGCTAGTTTATATTGAAACATTTACCCCTAAGTTAGGAAATAAGTATAGGATACAGGAGTATCGATTTACAAAAATATTTATGTCGATAATAGTGTTTTATTTATCGCCTTTTCTGGTTATTACGTTGATAAATAAATAAGTATGTATGTGTCTTCGTAAGTGTAACTAGTTAATGGATTTTGTAATACTTATTACATCAGTCGATTTGCTATATCATGGGTTATATGACGTCACCATAAAGTAAATATAGCTACCAAAAACAATAAAATGTTGGTGTCTCAAAATAAAAATTTATCGCAAATGTATCGTTTATAAGGGTATTGTTAATCTGACGTATACTGTTAATAAAAACTACAGATTTTAAGAAAAAAAATACTTTTTTTTTTCATGTAATGAAATATTATGGCTAATTTTTTCCTTCTCCTGGCAACCGTACACACACATAGAAGCACCTGTTCTTATAGTCCTGTCACGTGGCTGTAACGCACACATGTCTACAAACGGGCCTCACTTTATTGTTCCGCGCGGTCTATCTGCTTCTTTCTATAATCTGAGCGTATAGGCGTGATTACCATGACAGGACCTACTATGCCAAATTGCAGCTTTCTAGTAGGTACTAATACTCTGAGCTAAGCCATGGACAGGCGGAAAGACATGGCAAAACGATAAGGCTTCCTACTTAACTACGGCACCCTAAAAACAAACGTATTCTGAAACAAAGCAAACATAAATTCGATTTAGTACATTTTTCAAATCAACGAAACAATTTGATTATTTGAACACAATTTCATTACGAATAAAAGTGAAATATACGCTCACATAAAGAAACAGATGTCGCAGATCTCAACATTACAAAACATACTCAAAATAATTTATAAGAAGACGTGCAATCACGTTCTCCAAAGACGAATCAATCACAGAAGGGTATAAAGAAACTGGATTATTTAAAATTCACATCGATATTGAAGCTTTATTCCATTGTTAGTGAATTTCAGACTCCAATATTTTTGCTGAGTGCGCATTAAATTTCGTATTCTCTCTTGAGGCCGCGACGCAATTATTCGCCTTCAAAATGCAGTTCCCTGCATAGAACTTGCAATGCATTTCAGCATTTCCACGATTCAATAATGCAGACAAAAGATATCTGCTTGCATTAATTGAATTTTTTTTCGGGTTTTAATTTTTTGGTTTTGCGTGTTTCTGCGGGAAATATCGCTCATTCCCTTTTGTTTGTTTACTGCAGCTATACGAATTTTAGCAGTCATAAAATAAATATAGTGTTCAAATACTGCGGATTTCAGCTTGTGGTTTGTGGCTGCTAATTGGCATTTTTGTGTTTGTATATCACGTCCAGTGGTAACTGCCGTGACTTTGTAGGTCGTAGGTTCGAAACCAGCCAGGCGCTTTACTTTGTGTACATTATTTCATCACCACTGCTCTCAAAACGGTGAAGAAAAACATCGTGAGGAAACCGGCATGTCCTAGAACTAAAAATTCAAAGACATGTGACATCAGTCTACCAACCCCCACTAGGCCCACGTGGTGGATGATGGCCCACTACCTCTCATCGAAAGGAGGTCTGTGTCCCAGCAGTCATGATTTCAGCCGAAAGACGTCCATTGCTGTACATAGGCCTCCCCAAAGCGGGGGTTTGCCATAATCGCCACGCGTGACAGGCGGGTTGGCGATCGCAGTATGGTCTTAAAATGCATAGAGAACGCTGCTGCCCATTCTCTAGTAACTCCCTTAGTCGCCTTTTACGACACCCACGGGAAGAAATAGGGGAGTGCTATTCTTTACGTCCGGCACCACACAGACGATGAATGACGATTCCCAGCAGTGGGAATATTATATGCTGATTATTCATGTTATGCTTATCACGTATAATATGATAATGATCAATATTTTTTTCAATTCTTGGAAATCAATCATGTTTTAATTGGAAAAAGGTATTGAAATACAGAAAACTCGTGATAATTATATTGATTGTGGAGAGCTCTTTTAATGAATACTAATTAATAGAAATAACATTAGGTAATTAAATTATGTATATTTTCAATAGAATCTTTAAAAGTCTTCTATTTGCAACTAAATAGATTTCGTTGTTTAAAACCCTAATCCATTTTATTGTTAGGTAAAAATAATGGGTTAAGTTACATATACACCGTATACGGTATACGCCAAGCTGGATTATATTTTCAACGAATCAAAGCAGAAAAAAGGCAAAACGCGAATTTATTCCAACCGAAACGTATCCAATAAATCAAAATTAGAACATTCATAAATAAAAGTACCGAACAATGTTCTGTAAAACAGCATTATGTTTGTTTAAAAGCCCTCAAAAAGGCTCTAAGCGTTGCTGAGCATATCTGTCATAATATATTTTCCAGGTCCATTTTCACGTAAGAAATCATTACAACCAACAACGGGCCATTATCTTACAAAGTACATCATCTTTACAATATGTACATCTATAGCACCTTAGCCTTGTGTGGGACAAATCATAAAATAATAGCGGGGAGAAAGAAAAAGGATAATTCAAACTATATTTTTATATAGACGGTTGGAAGGCTAATTGGTCTAAGCGACATTTTTTGCGATATTGAGTTATATACATATTCGGAATCAGCAAATTTTTCTCCGTCGTTTGAGTCAGGTTTCAAATTTTTTTGACTACTTTTTTGGCGCTTAGCACCCACAGCAAAACAGGGCTCATTTCTAAGCTCATTGATTAAGCAAACTCATATTATGAGTTTGCTTCGAGGAAAGACGGACAACAAAAACAATGCCGACGGTATAAGTATGCCAACGAGGTTGGATGCTCTTTTGGACTTAATGACCTGAAACACTGCATGAAAATAATCTGCTGAATATTTTAATGGAAAACTTACGTTAAAAACGCTTACAACAAAAAATTAAGTACCTCCACCAAAGCAATACTGTATATTTCTGCTTTTATTTCCCAAGTAGACTAAATAATTGACTTCCACAATGAATGTTACCACAATACTTTTCCATTAAAAGTCCCATCAAAAACTTAACGCATTACCTAGCTCACCGACAAACTCATAAGCAGCATCTTAAAAACAACTAGACACTGCAATTTGCACTTAAGACGCGAGTAAATATAGTGCATTATTAAATGGCACCGTCGCTTATGAATAGTACCAAAGCACTAAAGCGCTGTTAAAAATTCAAGAAAAAGCGGCGCTCCCAACTGTGCCCCGGGGTACTCTAAACGCGACGCCGCTGAAGCTGTGATGAAAATACTTAATGAACTAAAGGAAACAACGGCCAATGACGTTTGAGAAATTGGCCAGCTTTGAGAGCATTATGCGAATGTGAATCTTTAGCTTAACGCTGTGGTGAGCTAGGTTGTGTATGCGAGAAATTTTGGAGGTGGTAAATCTACCATTTGGAAGGTCAATTCCCCTATTTTTAAGATAAGATAAGATAAGATAAGTCTTTATTTGTTTTAAACATGGTATAAAATTCTTACAGTCTAGAATGTCCACATGTTTAGCTATACATAATAATTGACAGACTAAGACAGTCACATTCTAGTCTTAGTGTCTATCTCCTAGAAAAAAGCGGCCAAGTGTGTGTCGGACCACGCACAATGAAGGGTCCCGTAGTTGGGATGAATTTATCCCAAGAACAAAGTTAACTTTGTTGAAAAACATGATCCCCGAATACATTCCAAGTGCAAATGTTTTTTTATTTTTTATTATTTAGGATGGGTTTGCTCTTGACCTGAGTCTAGGGCAGAGGTGACAGAGACAAAGTCGACGATGGAATGAGCTTACCCAGAAGATGCCTGTTTACTCAAATTTTGAAGAGATTAGGGTTGTATGCGTTCGGAAACACAGACGCAGGCAGAGAGTTCCACTCTTTTGCTGTGCGCATTACCTATAAGTGTAAGTTTTTATGCACAATATTGAATGATTTACCATGTTATTTTAAGATCACTGACTTTTTATAGGTTTTTCTGTAATCTATAAGTAAAGAACTATTTTCTGTATATTTATCAAAATTTTAGGCTCAGTATTTTCGGAGATAAGGGGGTGGGGGATGGTAATTTTTCTTTATTTTGTTAAATAATTTCAAAAGTATATATTTTAAAATTATAAAAAATATATAGGTATATAAAATCCTTAAAATAAGCCCTTTCATTTGATATGTCAAACGGTACAGTCAGCAATTTTTTTTTTTTAATTATCTAATTTGCCCCCCAAAAGTGACCTCCATATTCAAAATTAATTATTTACGTATCACGTCCGTTTTTGGTTCACAGAAGTTCATAATTATGTGAACCAAATTTAAACTTAATCGGTCCAGTAGATGCGGAGCAAATGAGCTGTGACAGACGGACAGACAGACACACGAGTGATCCTATAAGGGTTCCTTTTTTCCTTTTGAGGTACGGAACCTACTTTTTTGACCTTAAAATATTGCTGATTACGACTTGCTGATGACGAATGTTTCCAAATACGGCAATTGGTCTTCTGGTGTTGTGCTGTCTTGTTTGCTAGTGATGCTGCAAAAACCACTGACTGAAAAAAAAGGTCGGTTGAAAACAAAGACCCATTTTCATTGAACCCGAGTCCACTATTTTAGGAGTAGGTACACAAATCCTCTGCCAATCACAGCTTTAATGAACGGTCATAACCAAAATCGATTTTTTGCATTATACATTAGTTTTTGTTTATACTAAACCCGAAAAGGGGTCATTGTACTCATCATTTTGAATTTTTTTTTCTTCGAGACCAACCTTGAAATCGCGGAAAAAAAAATCTGCTGTTCCCTACATTTGTGTTCACTTAAATCGACAAAATGTATGGAACAGCTGATTTTTATTTTTTAGATTAAAAAATTGTTCAAAATGATGAGTACAATGACCCCTTTTTGGGTTTTGTATAAACAAAAACTAACGTTGTATAATATCACCATGTCATCTCATGTTTCAGTTATGCGAGCTGAGTCCTATCTATGAGAGCCGGGTGATCTGTAACTCAGGACCCTCCTACCTCAGACACCTTTCTCTATTTAAGATTGTACATTTTATTAACCAGTGCCTGTAATATGATGTTGAGATAAATAAAGATTTATGATTATGATTATGATTATGCGGAAATCGGTTGTCATGGTATGGGCATGTGATATGGAGGAATGAGGGAAATGTCGTGAGGAAAGTTTTGAGTATGAATGTCGATGGCTATAAGAGTAGGGGAAGACCGAAGAAACAATGGATGGACTATATATGGGTCGAAAGGGAGTGACTACCGAGATGACGACTAATAGGGAAGAGTGGGGACATGTTGCGCCGAACCCAAATTGGGATAAGGGGGGGAGAATGGTGATGATGTCATGTCTATTACAAGGCAAAGCGTCGGTGAAGTTCTAACAGTATGTAAGTCATTTTATGAGTGTCTTGAGATTTGAATGTCATTAGATAAAGCATAATGGCGCGCATCGTATCGACCAATCAAAACACGGTAACCTGACCAATAGAACGCGTTATTTGAAAAATTGTTACACTACGTCTCTCAGTTTTTGGCGCCAACACTGCGTATGCCAGGGTGCCGACACTACATATGTCAGCCGTTCACGTACAAATTCGTCGTGCATCAAGTGCTCCGATGTTGTGATTTCGATTTAATTTTCATGGGTTCCTATCACCACAGAGTTCATTTGTATTAATAATTAAACACATTCCTCCTTATTACAAAAACAAGGTTTATCTTTAGACCCAGGTTTAAACCATGGAGACATTATTGAATTTTGAACTTTATTCCGATTATGGTAAAGTTCCTAATACAAAACTGAGAACTTAGTACCGAACTAAGTAATCAGTTTTGAATAAAGAATGGTATTTCAATCACTGTTACGATCTTATTACAAAAACTGGCTCGTCAAAATAGAAATCTTGTTTTGTAATAAGACGGATTATGACCTTAAGCGTAAGTTACATTCATTTCATACAGTTTTTCCACTCTCCTGTAAAGTAGCCATTTTTGACTTTCGTACAGTTAGAACTTCACTGACGAAAGGCCTTTGTACATATATTGAAAGACCGAACATTGATCACCATGTACCTATCGATGCCCCCAAGCAATAAGTCGGTAATGTGCTATTATGGACTTTTTATTGCTATGTCAAATTCGGTTGGGATACATCTTCGTAATTTATTTCACATGTTTCGTAGAAGATATTATTATATATTTACGAAGTTATCATGAAACAGCCTTTATTGCAGCGAAATTCATAAATGAAATTATGACCAGAAAAATATATTTGTGTATCAATACAAAAGTGTTTTGCGTATTTAATTTTGGTAAGTTTCTATTACCGATTGGCGTAAATTAATTTCGTGCAGTTCTTGGTAAACGCTAGCGCGAGTTTTTTTTTAATATTAATTGATTAATAAATTATATGTGTAAAATTTCAATACGCGCATTAAATTTTAACGCGTTTGGTCCCGTTTTTGCAATAAACGATTTAAAAAAAGTCAGAGGCATGTACGATGTAACGAACACCTTAAAATTTGGCTCGGATTGCAATTATTTATTTTTGGTACTTTTCTATTCATCTTGTTTCCATTTTTTCAGTACGCGTTTTTTTGCAGTCGGATTCTTGTTTTTTTAATAATTTGTTTTTACCCGACTACCCCAGAAGGAGGGTAATGTTTTTAAATAATCCATAGGTACTGATATTGTAAATGCAAAAGTAACTCTGTCTGTTACTTATTCAAGCCATAACGTCTGAACGGATTGAAATGAAATTTGTCACACAGGTAGACCAATGACCTGAGTTAGGAAATAAGATAGTTTATATCCAGTAGTACGATCCCGTGGGATAATTTCGACTTGCACGCGGGCGCTGCGACGGCAAAAGCTAGTATTTTCACTAAAGCCTTCTCTATGTCTAAATAACATTCACAGCATATATTATCTCTACAATTATAACAAAACATCGTTAAAGAGCAAAACGTTTTTTGCGTTCAAAAGGAGATGCAATTTCCATTGTAATAATATTATAAAACATTAAATTATTCAATTAAAAACTGTGGCGTGCCTCTGCATATTTTTACAACTAAACAGTTTTTTTGTTATTCTTTTTGGAGTCGTTAGATTCGGTTAGTGTACAACAGTAGTTTTACATATTTTGTTGAAATTGTTTAGAAGCCTGTAAGCCGCGAATGTCTATGTCTAGTCTATGAAATGTGTTTTTTTTTAATGTACACCCGAATGTTTTTCCAGTTATTACAAAGGTGCATATTATGGAAATACCGAACTGGACTGAACCGAGTTCAGTAACTTAAATTGTTTGTATTATTTAAATTACAGCTTTGTCCGTTGTATGAAATGGCAAATTGACAGATTTTGTACAGGTTTTCGATTAGTTGTACAGATTTTGTTGAAATAGTTTGGAAGCACAGATCAACGTTAACACATCCTGTGTTTGCACTTGAATACTATGAAATGTGATTTTTTTTTAAATGTACACTCGAATATTTTTCCAGTTATTACAGGTGTATAAGGAAATACTGAACAGAGGGTCTACTCCGAAGCGTTAATCCAAACTATCGGCCGAATGTTCGGCTGTTTTATAACTTCCATAATTTCCTTTTTTGACTTTGAATCCTTACCCGACTTCAAGTCACATTTTTGACTTTGGCTTATCTCTTTGACTGTTTAATAAAAATGTAATAAAGTTAATAATTAAAGGAGGTCTCCATACAACAAACGTGTTTGTGTTTTTTCGGGAGTTTTTTTCTCGATCTTAATACGGTACGGACTCGCACTTGGCCAGTTTTTTTTAGACCTATTCTGTTGTTCTCTGAGTGAGTTCACAAAAAATGCATTACTTGTAATAAATTACAAAATGTAACTATGTTAGGATAAGACTTTAGGCAAGAACACTTTCGCATTTCAGATTTCCGGCCACCGTAGGCGCGGGCTTGCGGACGGTGAGCGATGGGTAGCTCACCGTCCGATAAGAACCAGGCCCGGGTCGACGGCGCGTTGTATCCCACGCGCGCCTCAAAGAGTTGTCAGAAGCAACTGACGGGGTCCGTTAGGGCCAATGCCTGCCAGGATTGCGAGTTTGTCCGAAAGGGATATCGTGGCCCTGGCACACAGGCAAATGAAGGAATACGGGTTGGTTTTAGTCAGTAAAAGTCTGACACGCCCTCCCGCTCCGCCCAGAGTGGGAGAAGTTATTTGATAATTTCCCACCCAAAAAAAAAAAAACCCCTGTAATTATAGATGTAAGTTGGAAAATAAATAAAATAAATTTGCTTAACAAATAATTTCCACGACTGTACATTATAATCCGCTTAGCTTTTTTTTAACTAGGTTCAGTTCCGCTTCTATTTCAACAAAATGGGGCTGTTTTTCAATATAGTTCCACGCGTATATATCGATATTCGGTAATTAATAGACTAGTTGTCAGGCTCTCACTTTAGGCTACTAATATTGTAATATCAACATTGTTGAAGATACGCAGCTGTCAACCTTCATAATCACCATTTTAACTGTCGTTTGCTTCTAACATTCTTACATAAACTGCCTCTCATTTTGAATTTCTCTCAAGTTATACACTGAAAAAACAAAGTGTTTGCTTTACCAAAAATCTTGTTTAATGTGATCACGCATCTTAATTCCACACGAGCCTAACAAGATCTTCTTGACTTCTGAAGCTAGGAGAACTTTGTTAAATTATCATAGATCCGTCCACTAAGTAATTAATTACTTTAATTACGAGAAGTTATTTAATGTAACTGAAATGTTGGCCAGTTTAAGAATGATATAATGATAACAAGTTGCTTGTTACCATCAATTTAAATTATTATTTGATATACAAAAGTGAAGAAGTAAAATCAAACAAAGCATGTATGATGTAACAAAGATCGGTGATTATTCTGTACATGTCACATTGTCGTTTTAAATAAATGCTATCTAGTTTATAGTACCTAAATAAATAAAGAAGATTCCAAACATTTGAATGCCAACTAAGAGAAAATGTATCTTAGCTGGCATTTTTTTCAGTGTACATTTAAATACCCCATAAGATGTTTTATGTAGTCAAATGTGTGAAATTCAGCTGTTGCTATGAACAATTTGACAGCTCTAGCAAGCCAAACGCTAAGAGCGATTGAGTGGAACTATTTAAACCAAGGTATTTATTAATATTACATCTACCTAAGGTTTATAAAGCTCATTTTAAACTAATAATGCTTAAAACTAGGCCAAAAGAACGTGCAAAGTTATTTTGTGTTCTGTTCACAAGAGAAGGGGTCACCACGACCTGCGTAGAACTTTGTGGTTTCTGCCTGCCTCCCTGAAACTTGCGTGTTTATTTGCTACAGATTATGTTCCTTTCAGTGTTTACGTTTTGTCCCACATTAAGAGAGAAAAGAGTATCAAATCAAATCAAAAGACATTTATACAAACTAGGCTGAGAATCAGCACTTTTCGAACGTCAAAAATTACATGAGACAGTCCCCCAAAAACGCCCACCCGTCACCACTTCCTAGTGCTTTAGCTGGGAAGAAGAAGTGGCGCAACAAACTCCCCAGCAGCACAGCTGTCTGTTCACATATAAAACTTGAATTTCTACAATAAAATGTAAAATGCAACACAAAAAATTTAATTAAATTATTTGCCTTATGTTAGCTAGCACACACCAATAAACAAAATATATATATATATATAATAAGCATCGAAAACTATACTCAAGCAGAAATAACGTAAACAAAACGTATCTAAATGATTCTGGCATGGAGTATGGTATTGTGTTACATGGAGTATGGTGTTGTGTTACACAGGAACTGGGTTGTTGAGATCCTGCAGAGCTGCACACAGTTAGACTAGAAGCCAAGTCCATTATTTTTGGGAAAAGACTAGGATGATGATGATTGGTAGAGACAAGAGAAAATTGTAGTTGTAGATTATTCTTCTGACTGAACTGATAAATCTTGTTTTTAATCTTTTTTAAAGTTCACTTTTTACGCAGTGGGGTTTTTAGATTATTTTAATTTAATTTTATATTTTACACTTTTTAGTTAGAATTATAACACGGTAAATTAGGTTATTTACTCTCTTATAAACGGGTGATAACGGTCGGTTACTCACTCACTCACTCCAAAAGTACGGGATAGTTTTTTTAAATAATTTCTCATTTAAATTACATTTAAACATATAATATCATGTATATATTTCTGTAATCACCTTTAAATCACCTGTAATCAGCCAAAAAAAAATTTTCCAAGCTTTTGGAAAATATTTTTTTTTCGAAAACACTGCTTTTGGGGCCAATAATCCGCCATTTTGATTTTTAATAATTTTATTATACCCAGTGACACTCGCACAACAAAGACGAATCTTACGAAATATCAGTCATTAAAATCGGTTTTGTCGTTTAGTAGTTATGCGGGAACATAGGGATGGACATACATACATACATACAGGTCAAACACATAACCCTCCTTTTTTGGCTTCGCCGCAGTCGGGTAAAGAGCCTTGAAATACAAGTTAAACACGCTTATTCAAATAGCCTTATTGGCCTCTCAGTTCATTTATAATTTGATGACAAGGACAGGCATTGTTTACAAAGCGTCTAATAATTATTGACAAGCGTCTATAAATAACGAGGTCTGTGTATTACTATGTAGTCTATCATTTATTATAATATCAAATTAGCTGTCTCATGTAATTTGTTACTTTCAAGAAGTGCTGATTCTGAGCCTAATTTGAATAAATGATTTTGATATTATGAAGAAAGAATTAAACTTTTATTAAAAGAATTAAAATTTTATTAAAAGAGTTAAAATTATATTAAAATAATTAAATTTTTATTAAATCAAAGAATACGGTTCAAACATATGGAAATAAATCGTAGTTATTCTTATCCCTGTATAGGTACTGTATATACGTTTCATAAGTATAAGAGCAGACTTGCACTTTTACAAATTCAACCAAAAATATTGGCACACACACAGACCTCAGTTATTTTTACCTATATTTTATTGTCAGCCAAATTACCTATCCTATAGAAACCGAAAGTTCCTCACAAACCGGTACATGGCCAGCAATTTAGTAAGATGAATGGTTATTGTCAGACAATGTTCAGGAAATATGAAGATGGATGGTTGGGAGCATGCCCTATCTATTGATCCCGGGAGCAAAGATGCTGCTTAAACCGGGATAATGAAAATTTTATGCATATTGTCCTCATCGTCAGCAGGACCGGGTAGGGCAGCATTGGTTTAAATTATAATGTTGACTAGTGATGTCCGTTTTGTGTTACTCGTAATATTTTAATTTATTTTGTCATAATTATATTATAAAGATTTCCATGTATACAATTTTTTTGTAGCTTTCTATACAGCTTAATGTTTTCGGTTTTAGTTTCGAACACAAACGGAGTCTTTGCTAAAGGGATCACGCAGCAAGATTGACTTAAACAGTAATCTTGTGAATATACATTATTTTAGTACTTATAGAGTCCCTCTCTATAAGTACGAAACTAATTTGTCTATCCCAAAACACTAATAATAAGTAAACAGAAAAAAGATTGTAATCGAAAATAAACAGACATAATAATTAAACACAAAAAAGATAGTAGAAGTGACAACACGTACAAAATGAAAGGTCAATTTAAAAAAAATACTCAACAAAAAATTACAACTCAATTTTATTCTCAGTTCGTAGTTGATTCAGTCTCACAGTTAATTATCGAGCATTTTAATTTACGAGAATGACTTCCAAGGATCTTTGAGTCATTAATGAAAATAGGATTATAACTGGAATAATGAATTTAAAGTGAAAAGGCCGAGCCGTTGGCCTCGGTTTCATTTACTTCTTCTAATAATTTTATAAACTCGCGTTGTATAAAGGCTCGTGCAGACTGACGCAATATCGCGGGTGCGACAGGCAGCGCGGCGTGCAGCGCTTTTTTTTTAAGTTTTATTAGAAATTCGTGCTACTAGTGTCGCGTCGCACTGTCGCGTCGCACCTATCTGCGGGGGCCTTAAGGCTAATGTTTAATAAAATAATGTAGGTTTCTACTTTATTTACTGCTGTGTACACGGCTCTGCTCGTACCTAATAAGTTTTAATATAATTACAATACCTAAAGTTGTAAAAAGTAAAAAATTTGTTTTAAGTTTTAATATTCCTGACATGCTCTCTTTCAATAATATTTAAAATTAAAATATAATTGGTTATTTGACTTTTTGATAAAATAAATTATTTATTTTTCTTATTTTTTCGTATGCTTGTAATGTATCCATTGACATACCTATAATTGTAGCCAGTTACATTTGATGTAATATTATGACATCCTCATCATCTTCTTGAAATTAATGGGTAGTTTTTTGAGTTACCACAACCTAACATTAAGACCTACTGTATCACCAAAAATCACACACTAAATACGTTAACTTTGACTCTGGCTTTGACTTTGAAAGTCTAGCCAGAAAATATTTATATAAATTACAAAATCATTACAAGTGCATCAGAAAGTGATTCCCAAGTTATATGCGCACTTATAGTCAAATAAACAGAGACTTTGCATTTTGTAATTGTATGGATTAATTTTATCTAAAATAAACTGATTAATAATTTTACAATAGACATCAACCTGCCTGCCTTTTCCTAACTACGTTGTGGTTGGCTTCTAGTCTAAGTGGATGCAACTAAATACCAGTATTTTACATGGAGCGACTGCCTATTTGACCTCCATAACACAGTAACTGAGTAATACGATAACCCCTTGGTAAGACTGGTTGTCAGACTTTTGAGTTTCTGACCCCCGTAACAACTGTCAAAAATCTACGAATGACAGCTGGGATCAACGGCTTAAGACGGAGATATATGCCAGTGACCTTGATTAATTAGCTTGCGTGTTCTGTACTGAGCTCACGCAACGCGTCGTACGTTCAGCCAGTAATAGGACTCGCCAATCAAGGAGCGCTGTCCCCAATTTGACGCAATATTAATTTATTATACACAAAACAAAAGGTATTTAAATAAAACGCGTAGACTAAAAGATCAATAATTAAATTATCTTTAAATTGGTGAAAGTTTTATAAAAATACGCTTGGTAGATTTTGCGCCATTCTCAGTTTTTTATCCGCGTTAGACATAACTTTACAAATTAATTTCACTATGTATTATTAACATAATCTAAAATATTCACATATTAAGTTATTGAGAAAATGCTCTAATTTAACATATATTTTATTATAATTATATATATTATAATTTAACAGTACTCGTTAAGACGTGATTTTCAGTATAAAATCATTAAAAGTCGGTTATCGTCGCCTTAACGTGCTTTCCGAGGCATGTTATGGTGCTCAATATGTAATGGATGGTCACCCGTCAACGAACAGACCGTAGCAAGCGAAGCGCTGCGGTTATGATTATGAGCCGAATCCCCAGTGTGTCGTCCTTTAAAGATGCTCAACGCCTTTCTGACTGCCAACCCTGAATGTGATGTGTTTTCGGATGAATGGAGTAAAATTATGCGTATAAGTCTGGTGTTCTGTGAGAGAAAGAATGCAGGGAGTCCACTGTTCCATGTTAGTTTTACACAACGCAAAATTAAATTAAATTGAATTAAATGTTATACAAAAATATGTTAATATTAATCTTGCGAGCAGCGGCCACCAAAAGTTGTATGAAAATCCAGACTCGTGGTTTAGCGGCCAAATAAATTACATAGTAAACTCATATCTATCGTGTAATTTAAAAAGGATGTTATTTAAAAGTACTTCAATTTATTCCCATTTCATTTACCTAATTTTGCCTGTGTTCCACCAAATATACTGAATGTGCACCAAAATATGTTAATTAAAATATGTCATAACGAGCATCTATTTAACAACTGTTGCAAATTTGTAAAAATAGTAATACACCTAATTTTAAAAACAAGCATTTATTTTTTTAGTTTTACTTCAGATAATGCACTGCAAAATGTATTTGAATCAAACACCAATTAATGTCCAATGTTACCGGCCAAACCCGATTTCAGGACAAACTAGTTTAGCCTAAACTAAACTAGTTCTTCCTATCGGGCTTAGGATTAACTAGTATAGCCTAGGCTAAACTAGTTTGTCCTAAGCCCGATAGGATAAACCAGTTTAGCTTATCTAGTCTAATATGATAAACGTGAAGCAAGCATGCAGCAGGCATGTTTTCTGTCACGGCTCCGGTGCTGCAGGGCTTCAGCGGTCCCATGCGAGCTTATCGTCACAAATGTGTTTCACGCTCACCACCGAGGCTTCGGCTTGCTGGCCGGCTCGGCCGGCCAGCCTCAGCCGCGGCGGCTAGCGTTGAAACCACCTGCTCCTCAGCTCGCGGGCCGCCTCGCCCCTACGCGCCTACGCGAATTTAAATAACACTCTAGGGGTAGGGCAGACAAGACTACGTGGAGTCGGTTTTGCTGCTGCTTAATCAGATTTCAGATTAGGACGTACCATTTTATCCTAAAGCATGTAAATTCTAACTAGGATAAACCGATTCGACCTAGGCTAAACTGGTTTATCCTATCGGGCTTAGGACAAACTAGTTTAGCCTAGGCTATACTAGTTAATCCTATCGCGTATAGGAAGAACTAGTTTAGCCTAGGCTAAACTAGTTTGTCCTGAAATCGGGTTTGGCCGGTAACAACCCAAAATTTTGTGTAACATTCAGGAATATTTGGTGCACGATCAGTATTTTTCGGGGAAGAATAAAATAGTTATTGTTACAATAGAATATTTGCAGCGCACTACAATAAAAAAGTGTTATATCTTGGTGTTAATTTGGAATTTGTTTGATGTAACATATTTTGTTGGCCGAGTAGTTTAATTATAGTAAAACAATTAAACGGGTTTAAGATCAATATTTTAGAAATGCATACATAGATGTACCTTAAGATTTTTGGTGAACACAAAAATATTATCCATTTAAAAATGGAACGACCTTTTACTCCGAAACATGGCAACCAAGGAGGTACTTTATCAAAGGTTTTATTTAAATTTCGAACTGGTTTGCAAATAGAAAGCTGTATATTGTAAAAAAAAAACAAATGAACACATTGGCGCGTGAAAATTTATCCTTGTTCGTCATTGAATCTGGAATTTATAAATAATTCACATTGTTTGAATTGCCGC
Source organism: Tiliacea aurago (assembly GCA_948098905.1). NCBI lineage: Eukaryota > Metazoa > Arthropoda > Insecta > Lepidoptera > Noctuidae > Tiliacea > Tiliacea aurago. The sequence goes on along the minus strand of OX402579.1, from coordinate 2,746,337 downwards.
GTACTATTTGAGAAATGCACTATACAAGCCTTGGCCGCAACCAGGCAGTGCAATTGATGGACTCACGAATGAGTGCCTCGGCTTCGCCGCGGCCCACATTTTCACGTTCGTCCGTCAATGCCTCTGTTGCAGGCCGCTGCAGTAATATACCATATTATGCTTCTATGTTTTAGGTAATGTAATTGGTGTTGTACCACTTTTAATTACATAAATAAATACATTATTTGGCCACGAGCCCCTCATGCATTTTACAATAATCTTTCGATTTATGACGTTTTCCATTAGCAATTAACTACATCTGGAAATTGTGATTGTATTCGAGTATTCCTGTTTGCCTCTTTACTAAGCTAAATACTTGTAACAGGGTTAAATTCAGGTCGATAGTGTAGCGGGCGCGGTTCAAAGTTATGAGTTTTGCTCGCCATTCCGTCGCGCTTGCCGTAGTGGTATTGTGTAAAAAACAATCTAAAATTAACTTTCAGTGTTAGCTCTGTTGCAGCAAATTGAAACTAATTTACAACTAGGTATCTTTTAATTATTATTAGTGTTCGCGATATTAAATTTATAAACGGTTACACGTAGCAAAAACCCTTTACATACGGTTGAGCTTTTTTTCTTACAATGCGTAACATAAATAAAATAAAAATGAAGATTTTTATTGCTACAGTTGACATTATGTTGAATAGTGTTTGGAGCCTCCTTTTAAGCAAACAATGCCTGAGTTGGGAGATTCCGCTATTCCACCGTACATCATAAATTAAATTAAAATTAAATTAAAGAAGGTATGTTAGTGAGGGTACGATTCTAGTGTGAATACCTAAGCGTAGTGTGTCTGTATGTGAGAGTGTAAGTTAGTGTGTGTGAGAGTGAGAGTATAAGTGAGTGTGTGTGTGAGTGAGAGTGTAAGTGAGTGTGTGTGTGAGTGAGAGTGTAAGTGAGTGAGTGAGTGTATCTGCTACTTTATGTGCTCCAAAAGTGCCTCAGTGTCATACCTACCTCAGTAACATACCTACATGGTTGTAATAATGTTTACTTTAACAATTCAACAGTATTCATTGCTTCATAAATTTGTATTATCAGAATTCTCAACAGCTAGCTCAATGAATATTCTTGACTTGCTAAAATGAAAACTTACGACTGTGGTTGGAAACAATATGGTGCAGGTCTAGCACCTGGTCTCTGAAAGGGAAATTTTCGACGCCTCAAAATGAACGCAAGTCAAGTGATCCGATTGGCTGTTGATAATTCAGTCAACCAATCACAACAGTTAACAGACGCTTGACGATTTGTTAGGTAATTTATGTGTTGATTTTCATGTCAACCAGGCATAAGAAAGCGAACTTACAGGTATAATCATCCAACGCGGTTTCTACTTCAAATTATTAACATAATGTAAAAATATCATCCGACATACAACGCAAGATTTTCTAACATTGAATTTTATTTTGTTACAGAACAAGAAAACGTGCTGGTATAAACGAAAATTTCATTCTAAATGTAATCCTGAAGATTTTGTGAGGTGTTGAGATATTCGTGCAGTGCCTCGGAAAATGTAAAATGGAGAGTTCTTTCCACGCGAGTCCAACTCGCGTACTGTCCCTATGGACGCTGCTGCTCGGATGCTGTAACATTGCCGGTTAGTAAATGTAAATGTATTAAGTAGAACGGGAGAAGAGCGTAATACTAATATAGTTTTATTGATGATTTAAATATGGAATGTTTTTATATTCTGTCAGCCACAGAAATGATAAATAATTGCTAAAATATTGTCAATATTTTATCAAATACACTATATTCATTTTCCGTTCTTTTTTTTTTTATAATCTTTATTTAAGGAGCTTGGTCAACAAGACTATAATATATTACACCATTTAGTTATCTTCTACGGATACCAACGCGCACAAGTTTATATAGTAGCCTCGCTGGTTCTGACAAGGGGAATGCTAAAATGGTATTGCATCTTCCCACCTCTTTAACATCAACACCAAATTGTAATAGTAACTCAGCTCTGAGATCTTCGTTCCGGGCACACTCCGCCATGATGTGAAGAACGTCTTCCAGTTTTCCACACTCAGTGCAGTTGGGGGAAGGGACTTTTTTCATTAAGTATGCGAACTTGTTTAAGGGGATATGTCCAGAACGAAGTCTGAGAGCTGTCACAATTTCTGTTCTGCCCAAAAAACATTAATCGAACCATGGCGATTTCCATGGTTGTCCTTGTATCGTTTTATACCACACACTCTTCTCCACAGACCTCCGATCAAAGTGTTCCCTCCACTTTAAAAAACAATGTTCACGTATATATCTCATGCAATCTGTGTAAAATGGATGGATGTTCAATGGTATGCCGTCACTTGAAGCTAATCTTGCTAATTCGTCTGCCCTTTCGTTACCTACTAAGCCTACGTGGGAGGGAATCCACTGTATGATGACATTTTTTGAATTGGCCCTCAATCTGATAACGGAGTCTATAATTTTGTAAGCTATCGGTGTTCCTCTGAAGCCAGAGGTACATCGAGCTAAATGTTGGACTGAACTTTTAGAGTCTGTTAAAATGATAAAGTTAGTATATTAAATAGATTCTATGTATGCCAATGCTTCACTAATTGGTAAAAGTTCTAAATACATGATCGAAATATTGTCAGAAATATTAAATTTCATGAAGGTATCAGATTGAGGGTCAAAAAATGCTACTCCCATGAAATTATCGTGATCTTTCGACCCGTCTTTCCGTTCTTAAAGCAATTAATAACAACTGTCAAAGAATGACAGTTATTATTTGAATATACGGACACAATTTAGGTTGGTAATCGATTTGACAAACAATTAATTTTAATGACTACAGTTTACTCAAGTATTTATTTTGGATTTGACTCGCAACCAGGCCACGTGATAAGTTAACCGGAATCAGTCGGGCTAATCCGAAATAAAATCTACCGTAAACATTATTAAAAATAGGTAATCCAAATTCTAAAATAAAAAATACAGCAAAAATGTTTCTTATCATTGATGCCCAACAAAGATATAAATTACTCTGAATTTTACTTTGTCAACGCAACACATTTTGTAATGTTTACCCACTGAGCAAGGAGACATCACAAACCAAGCGTGTTACAATGGCTGCATATCACGATTATGACAGCTGAGAGCTGTCAACAATTCAGAACGCTCGTGAACGCGCTCACGGTTGGATTACAGTATTTCTTTGTGTATACACCACAAATTTCTTCTTCTCCTTTGGTAAAGTGGCGACTGTAGCCAGACGCACAATTTCTAAAATGCCACATTAATTAGATAGATGCGACTCAAAACAAAACACCACAACAGTCATTTTTGACGGCGCTCACGGTGATATTAATATAAGGCATGGTTGGCGTTATCGCAAGATGGCGCACGTCATGACGTCATGTATGACGATCGCGACTAATTCCGATAAGCGCGCTCAAATTGTTTACAGTGCAACTAGGAACGCACCCCTGTTCGTACTACGACGCAAATGACACATTTATGACTGACGGCTTCGAAGGCGGTCCGTGACAAAAATTGTTGACTTAACGCACTTTCGGTGTCACAAAATTTTGTAGTAAGTACGACCGTCTCTACACGCTGTCGGCGCGGGGATCTGTGCCCACTGCGCAAGACTTTTTGACTTTATGTATACCTATTATATTTTCCGCTTAAATGCGGAGCTCTAACGACATACATGAGTTCTGCGGGACCGCTCTTAGCCTCACGTGGCATTTATAACCTACATAGGCACCTATTTTGCTTTATTTGACTGTAATAAGCAGACAGTTTTGCACCAGAGCAGAATCTAGATTTTATCTCGAATTCCAAACGACATGGTGAAGTTTGGCACAAGGTTTAAGTTTCAGCGATATTTGAAAATATAATGATAAAAAAAATTACCTAATGTCGCACTGGCAAATAGAACTTCCTCAATTCCATACAGTTTGCAACATTGTTGCAAAAAAATTAATTAAGGCGCACTTGTACCACCAACCACTAAATACATCTAACGCTAAACATGTTTAAAAAAAACGGGTAAATGCGCGTCGGACCTACAACAATGAAGGGTTCTGTAGTTGGGATGAATTTATCCCAAAAACAAACTTAACATTGTAGTTGAAAAACATATTCTGTCATGGATATGTCGCAGGCAAATTGTATGATTCGTCATACGGCGCCCTCCGTTTACAAACGCTCGCAGTTATGAAATATGCCTAACGTAAATTAAGAAATCATTTTTATTCATTATAAATTAGCAAATTATTATAATTAATTATTAAATTATTTTTAATTAATTATTATTATTACTCGTGCAATTGTTATAATTTCGACATTGGTTGTTATTCGTTGGAACTGTGACCAACAACGTACGAGCCGAATTGGTCGCAGTAACTAAGCCAGGGCACTCCAACCAAATGGGTTAGGATAGGTTGCAACTGTGATCAAACGTGCGCATGCCGAGCGAGCAAAGCGTTCGGTGCCGCGGCAGTTGCCGGCAAGCGCCTTAAGAAACAGAACTTCAAATTGTAGCTGCATTTTGTAAATGGCGCTGGCGTTTGAATTGTCCATCAAATGTTGTGGCATATTATGCGTGAGTGACAAGGCAATTTACCTTTTACCTTCTGCATATACGTCACGGTCAATTCTAAAACTGCAAATGTAAGTTGTGGATTTTTTTATCAGCGTGATTAATATGACCCATGCTAAACTACAGCTTTCTAGTACTAAGAGTCTCTGAGCCAGTGACAGAGACAGACAGACGGACATGGCGAATCTATAATGGCCAACAAATGATTTTGTCTCTGTCATCTTCAAATTATTGACAGAAACAGAAATACTTTTTTAATTCGTTTAGCTTTAAACGTATTTAGTGATTTTTGGTGCAAGTGGGCCTACAGTCGGACTTTTAATTAGCTGCGGTCAAATGACACTTTTTACTGTCATTTCGTAAATAAATGTTCCAAGATATGGACGAAATGACAATAAGAAGTGTTTATTGTAATTTTACTGCAGCTTATAAAAAGTCCTAAAACATAAAAAAATATTGCGTTGAATTAGAAGCTTGATATTTTTAGAGCTCCAAGGGCACATAAACTTACATGCCAAATTTCATGATTCTAGGTCAACGGGAAGTACCCTATAGCTTTTGATTTATTTGCGAGTATCGAAATATCTCGCAATAATGTCGAATAAATCGCCGTATTTTTTTTATTGCGTTGACTTAGAAGCTCAATGTTTTTAGAGCTCCAAGGGACCGTGGACCTACGTTTTTTATATTAATTTCAACTTGATACCTGCACGCGTTCCTGAGAAAAATAGTCTTGACAGACTGACAGACAGACACAGACGGACAACGAAGTGATCCTATAAGAGTTCCGTTTTTTCCTCTTAAGGTACGGAACCCTAAAAACAGTACATAAACAACGAATTTGATAAACGCTTGGAAAGATCGGTCCTCTTTTACGCAATGTATGTTTGTGAGATCCATTTCCTGATGAGATAACTCTGTGTCACTATTTTAGATCTAATCGTTAACGCTAACTTCCAACAACTTGCACTTAACTTCAAAGGACATTCTGGTATGAGGATATCCCTTTAAACAATATATTTCCTTGTACGTACGGCGATGCATACTAACACATATTACGCAAAATTATATTACACGTTCGTTATCGAAAGAGAATGTAATAATTTAGTTATGCTGTTATAATTTACGATGCTGTTAATGCGTTTTATTAGGTTAGTTAATAATGTGCTGGAGATAAAATTAATATGAGTGCGTGTGTAAAAGACAAAATATATCTATATTTTACGCTGACACAGATCATGGTTAAATGTAGGTAGTTATTAGGTAGGTAGTTAACTTTTGGATTATATTAAAGGGAAAATTGCATTAAGGCTTCTACAAACCGGCGCGACACGCGACGCGACACAAAGACCCTGCAACATTTGCTGAGTTAGCTTCTTTTACCAGATTGAATGGTTTGTTGATCATGAGGCTACTGCTAATCATGAGGTCTTGGGTTCGATTCCCAAGTCGGGAAAAGTGTGATTGGGTTTTTTCATTAGGAAATTTTCAGTAGCAGCTCGAAGTCCGGATTTGTGCTCGGTTGATGGCAATAGGCTTGTCCGCTGTTGCATGGACTTAACCATAACTGGCGAAATGTGGCTGTATTATTAGGTAGGTACCTCTCTGCCTTACACTTCAGGGAATACAGGCGTGATATTATGTAATGTTATTTAATGTTTGTTAATGCTCCTAAATTCGTTATTGATTTGTCATTCATATCTTAGTTTGGCCACCTTCTCTCCCCTTTAAGGCGATACCAAATTAAATTGGGGACTTTTTTGTAACCATTTATTTCACTATTACAGCATGTATGGATTTAATTTTTGGATATATTATGTTTGATGACTACTCTGACTGAAGGAAAACGCAATTGGTTCAATTTCCTCGATAGAATTTAATTCCGAAAAAAACTATACTTTTTTTTGTTTTCTGTCATTGCAAAATCCTAAGTAATTTAATTGCAAAATTGCATTCAAAATGTGCGTATTAGGTAATTGAAAACTCTGGCTGAACATATTTTTGATACATAGCTTAATTTATTTTTAAACAATTTTTATTTGGTTTGGCGCTCTTACGTTGTTTTATTTTGGTTCCAGCGTTTTGTTACGCTCTCTTTTTTCGCATGGAGAAGTAATTGACTCTGTCACTTTCTTATTCCCAGTTCACTATGATTTTTTTTTCGTATCACCATAAATAATCAAAAACAAGAATCAAAGAGTTAAAACCCTTTGATCGTTCCGTCTTCACACTCAAGGATTACTCATGACTGGATCTACCTGTTACATCTTACGGTTTCACGGTTCCGTACCCAAAGGGTCGGGATTATTGTTGTGGCAGGAATCCATCTGTTAGGCGAATTTAGCTCTTAAACGAATTTACGACAGCCGTAAGCTTTGGTAAGATGGTAATTATGAACCGAAGTCATTTCAATTTCAATTAGATTATAGTAATTTTAATTTAAACAAGGTTCTAAATTATATTATTTTAATAATATTTTATATCGTTTTTTTTTGTCATGTTTGTTTAATGTGAGAACGTTGTAGGCTTAATGGATTGTAGCGTTGTAAACCATTTTCTATTTTGTTAAGAACTTGGTACTTGTTGACGGGCCTACACAGTCCTCCCATAACTATTAACACAGTAACTTGAAAACATTGTAAAAGCCCATTATTTTTAAAAGAGTATCCGTGGAGTTTCTTGCCGGCTATTCTCCATAGGAAACAACCAATTGGAACCGTGCACCTAGCTTCTGACGTTTCATAAGTGCCCATGTAGGTTTATCTGTCATTGCTTCATTCTTAACTCTTTTTATTACCTATTGTGGTATAGTAATTTTATTCTAGGTGCATCGTCTTCACATATAATTATATAATTAATGTACCTATAAAAATATTGTACAAGATATTAAAAGAGTACCGGTGGAGTTTCTTGCTCATTCTTCTCCATACGAAACTACCTTTTGGAAGGGGCGACTAGAATCAATTCTATTTTTTTGTAAATATTGACGTTCAAAAGTGCCTTTATTGCCTATTTGAAATAAACAATTTGACTTTGACTTTATGTGAAATAAAATATTTTGATTTTGAATTAATTAAGCAAGTTTTTCTGTCCACAGTAACATTTTCAGTTTTTTTTTTTCTATTAGGGATAAGCTTTTTAACCACAAACTCAACTCAACTCACTCGCGAATATGCAAACGACAGTCAATCAATCTGACTGTCCTTTTCCCAAATATGTTGGGTACTTTCAGTCTAACCGGAGCAGCTCAATACAATGACGTATTATAAATAGACGCGTCATACACGAACATTAGTGCACTCAAAAACAGCGTAAGCCATGATTGTAGCTACACATACCTGCGTACATCATGCAGTGCGCGAAGCAAAGAAAAAACCTATAAAGAAAATTAGTTAATTAAAATATTTTTATTATCTTCCAATGTACATAAACACTTAGCTAAACACTATGCAGCGTAACAACTAAAATAAAGAGTGTTTTCGATGAACTCTGGCACCCAGTAAGATTTAACTTGTGTCTATGGTGCCAGCGTCCTCGCCTATAATTTGAACATATAACAGTAGTTGTATGACGAGCACAGTATATTATTAATAAGAAAAACTACTTACTACTAGAAAATGCATGTTATGATGTGTCTGTTAAAGTACCTATGTGAGGGAATGTGTTTGTGTATGTATTGAGAGAGAGACAAAATATGGTGAAAACTTGTGTATATAAGTCTGTGTAAATGTAATTACAAATATATGAATTAATTAACTACTTAAAATAACTACCAATAACTGTTGTTAGAAAGAGATGAACATATTATATTAAGTTACGTCACTAGCTGCTGCATGTTCATTGGCGCGTACGCGTCGGTCGCAGCAGTCAGGAAAAATGACTGGCTGTACAAGTACAAAACAAAACAACGTTTTCTTAAAATAAAAAAATACAATAAGTACTTATGCATGAAATGAGACGTTTTTCCGTACTCAGTAGTAGTGTAATTTGTACATCGTGTATGACACGGGAAGGAATTTTCTTCACAAATAATTTCTGAGAATTACGAGTGATTGTGACGTGTAGGCGCGTCACTGGATGGTGCGCGACTAATTTCATGTCAGGCAACTGCCTGGTATTTACTTTGCCAATATTGAGCGCGGGTAACGCATCTAAAGGTATCATCACCAGTATTTTATTTATTAGTAGTATTTTTATCATTAGCTGAATAACAGTATTTTACATAGAGCGACTGCCAGTCTGACCTCCACAAACCGGTTACTGGGCAACATGATGCAGCCGACGATAGTAGTATAAAAATCAAACACACAAGTTTCACCGTCATTTAATTGATCAAAGAGGTGACCGGCGGTGGTCCACTTTCATACCATATTTAATCCACACAAAACTAGGTCTACCACAGCCTACCATGCAATATCTTATAACAGAGGTCACAGTCATTCAACAAGATTTATAGCATCTATTATTCCATTATAATAACTCAGTGTCGATGTTAATAACACTGCCCTTAGTTAGGCTGTGACCGGAGAATGTTTGATAGTGTGAAAGGTCACAAAGGTCACGCGTGATATGAGGTCAAGCTACAATTACTAGGTAATATTAATTATTCAGCACAATACGTAGTTAAGAGACGGATTAATTAAATATTAGTCTCTTTGTGCCCAAATATATATTTACTGTTTTATTTAAACGTTTGATGGAAAAGGCCTAGTACCTACTTAATAGTTTATTGAGGGCAGTATTAATAATTGATAACTTTGAGAAGTTTAAATTTCTAAGATTGCCCCGCTTTGTTGCATATTTATTTTATCATTATCACCCTATAGTAATTCACTGCTGGACTAACCGATTAATTTTTCCCTAAGTCATGATTTCCAACTATTAATAAGATTTGTAGTTGAAAGGGTTTTTGATAAAAACCCATACGCTGTGGGTAACCGTTTTGAACGGCTTAGTTTAAGCCATTCAAAATTACCCACACCGTATGGGATTTTGATTAACTGCTTAGAAAAACCATATCGAAACCACTTTGAATTGAAAGGGTTTTTGATAGGGTTTTTCTAAAATGGTTACCAAAATGGTCCCTAAGTAGAATAGAGATAGAATTGGTCATGCTACGCGTGCTGGGTGGATATCGAAATAACATAATATTATGATTTTTTCATGTCACTGGGTTTCAAGTGGATATAGAACCCATTGAATAGCTTATCATGTAACCCTTTCACTGGGTTTCTAGTATAAAACCCATTCAATGGGTTACATCATGATAAAGGTAACCCATTCAATGGGTTACCCCTTCGAAAGGCTTAAAGGCTTCTACATACCGGGGCGACTTGTCGCGCGACGCGCGGGGCCTTTGTGCCGTGTCGAGTCGCGCGACAAGTCGCGCTGGTATGTAGAAGCCTTAACTCTTAACCGCGGTTGTACGGTCCCTGGTTTTAAGACAGACTAAAAGGATTTAAAAGATTGGATAATGGATATGGTATTAGTCGCACACGAAAACGTAATGTTGACAGTAACAATATGAGTTTGCGACGTTTCTATCAGAGGGGCAATTCTACTAATTTTAAGAACGTTCACGACTGAGATCAGACCAGTCTCAATCTGTCAAAAATACCTCTTATTTCCCTACATTATGACAATTTTTTGACGTTTGTTGGTCGCCAAGATGAGATTGCAACTAGATTTTGAACGTTTTAAATTACGAGAATTGGCCTTCTGAGTAAAAGCAAGGCACGTTCAGTTTTTTTTTAAGAGACGTCTTTCAAATTATTGCTTGACTGTCAAACGATGGCATTTTCTTCGGGTTGATTAATTAAACAATACTCTCACATATATAACATCGAACTTCACGCACAGGTAAGTTTGTTTGATTTGTAATACGGATTTACTATTAAACTCCATTTGAAATAAAATTAGAAATTTAAATAAAGAACAAGAAAGAGTTTGAAGTCAAAATCGGTTGGATGGACTGTAAAAAAGTTTATTTTTACTAATCTTATTTCAAATGGAGTATAGGAACCTCTCCTCTGCTACCCTTCGGGGAAAATAGGCGTACATTATGATATGTTTTTTAGGAATTACCCATGTTGAATACTGTTACAGGTGCTTTTCTATTATAAGCATATTTATGATTAGTAGGGTAATTACTAGTTATAACCAGAATAATGCACAACCATATTGTTTTTTTCACAACTAGTTTTTTCATGGGCTTGTGGCTTAGTAATAACAGATGCACGGGTCGATAGAATAGAATAGAATACTCTTTATTATGTACACCATAAAAGTTACAGATATAAATGTCGACCATCTTTACTTGCCAAGACCCCTGCGTGCTTCGGAAAGCACGTTAAGCTGTTGTAGTTACACAGGTCATCAGAAGCCCGAAAGTCTGACAACCAGTCTTACCAAGGGACTGGTTATTTTTTTTATTTTTTATTATTACATAGGTATATTTCCGATGACGTCTTATCGCAAAGAGTGTTAAGCTAGGAACTTCTAAGACTGCCGTGGCCGCCACACAGCGTCTGCAATTTAAAGTTGAATGACGTCACTGAACGTTATTTATGAGAGTTAGTTTAAAGAGCGTTTTTTGACACTGTAAAGACAAACCTTTTTTTTTTTTGGGTGGGAAATCATCAAATAACTTCTCCCGCTCTGGGCGGAGCGGGAGGGAGTGTCAGACTTTTACCGACTAAAACCCACCGTGTTCCTTCAAATGCCTGTGTGCCAGGGCCACGATATCCCTTTCGGACAGACTCGTAACCCTGGCAGGGTAAAGACAAACCTTGGTGCCGTCATTTTCATGACGGCTGTCCTATTTCTTCCCGTGGGTGTCGTAAAAGGTGACTAAGGGACTTAGTAGAGAATGGGCAGTAGCGTTCTCTATGCATTTTAACACCATACTGCGATCGCCAGCCCGCCTGCCAAGCGTGGCGATTGTGGAAAACTCCCCCCCTTTTGGCGGAGGCCTATATCCAGCAGTGGACGTCCTTCGGCTGAAATGAATGAATGATGTCACTGCGGTCGTTATGTGGCGGCCACGGCACTTCAAGGAAAACCGCAGCTAAAGCGTGCATAGTACCAATAACAAGTATACCAGCAAAAACCTTATGATAGCCAAGATAGTAAAAACCAGCCTACTTAAGGCTTCGTTTAGGAGAGAACTTTTCCTAAAGTTCGAAGTTCGCGAAATTTGTTAGTCTCCTGACACCTGTGGCAATAATTTGTGGGCCGCGGAACATTAAAGAACTTTCATTCAAGTTATTAGGTAATGGGAAACTTAATTTATTGTTGCGTCTCTCTTCAATTTTTGGAATCGTTTATAATTATGAGGTTGATAGGCTTATTTATATTTGTGGGCACTTTGTGGGTCTTTTAATAAAGCTTTGTAGATTTTATTTAATGTTGGAATAATAATGTGAATATTATATTGTGTTAACAAAATATAAAAATACTATTGATACAGTGATTTCATAAACAAAAAAACCGGCCAAGTGCGAGTCGGACTCCCGCAGGAAGGGTTCCGTACCATTATCTATAAAAAGGTAAATTGCGGTTTACGATTTATGACGTATTAAAAAAAACTACTCTCGTTCAAATCAATTTTCGGTGGAAGTTTACATGGTAATGTGCATCATATATTTTTTTAGTTTTATCATTCTCTTATTTTAGAAGTTACAGAGACACACATTTTACCACTTTGGAAGTGTCTCTCGCGCAAACTATTCAGTTTAGAAAAAAATTATATTAGAAACCTCAATATCATTTTTGAAGACCTATCCATAGATACCCTACACGTATGGGTTTGATGGGAAAAAGATGAGTTTCAGTTCTAAGTGTGGGGAACCCCCAAAATTTATTGTTTTTTTTCTATGTTTGTGTGAAAATCTTAATGCGGTTCACAGAATAAATCTACATACCGAGTTTCAACAGTATAGTTCTTATAGTTTCGGAAAAAAGTGGCTGTGACATACATGTCGAATCCATAAGGGTTCCGTTTTTTGCCATTTGGCTACGGAACCCTAAAAACAAATGCCAAATGATTAATCTTAATAATAATAAGATTGAATAAGTTTAATATTTAGAAATGTTTAGTTTAGGCTGAAAATGTTTTTTTTTTATTCCTGTTTAAGGACAATTCCTAACAACAACTAAAGTTTCTTTATCACATACTTTATAATCATCTAAACGCGTGATTTAAGTAATGAAGTAGCATGGTACCCCACAGCAGACTACCTTAAATATGGAGCTGTCTAAAAACGATACAGCGCCTAAAAAACTTAATTTTTACATCGTATTTTTAATACAGACATCGCAGAAAGTCATAAAACGATATTTTATTTACTTTTCACATGGGACCTAAAATCTCGTTACAAAAATGCCAAACGAATAACAATTTCACGTTAACAGCAAAATAGATTGACAACGTTATTGGATTAATATTACAACCATATTAATACATAGTGATACAATATTAAGGCTGTACAGAGTCCTTGTAATCTCGGTTCGAACCACGGCCGACCATCATTCGGGTTCGACTATTATTATGCAAGGTTATTCGTATTCATTCGCGACCAACAAATAGATTCTGGGTTCGGCCTGTCATTGTTAAATTTATGAGAATATGAGAATTGTCCCACTATTGAGAAACTATAAGCTTCTTAAGACCGCAGTTCATTCAGACCAACTGAGCTATTGATGGTATTCAAATAGAATTTAATTAAGTTTATTTAATATTGTCCGTTTGGTGCCGGACGTAAAGAATAGCACCATCCCATTTCTTCCCGTGGGTGTCGTAAAAGGCGACTAAGGGACTTACTAGAGAATGGGCAGCAGCGTTCTCTATGCATTTTAACAGCATACTGCGATCGCCAACCCGCCTGCCAAGCGTGGTGAATATGGCAATCTCCCCCCCCCCTCTTTAGGGGAGGCCTATGTCCAGCAGTGATGGACGTCTTTCGACTGAAATGATGATGATGAATATTGAAATTGTTGTCACTTAATTTGAGATCATAATTATTATAATAACTATAAAAACATTTACGAGCATTCTAAAAGTTCCTACAGGGTTCCCTTTGATGATAATATTATGTCTATCGAGAGCTGCAAGCATTCAAAAAACACAGGTAACTGTGGCGGCATCTACATAGCCACATGCGAACGTCAACGCAGGATTTTACGTCACGTAAAATCCTGCATCGCGCAAGCAAAGTTTACAGCGTGACTAGATTATACAGGGTTATTTTTAAAACGTCAATAACCTCTTAAGGGGTCCTTGTACTCATCATTATGAACAACTTTAACTATGGGACCAAAACGGAAATCGCGAAAAAAAAACCAGCTGTTCCCTACATTTATGTTCGAATAATTCGTTAAAATGTAGGGAACAGCTGTTTTTTTTTCGCGATTTCAGGTTTGTAGTAGTAAAATTGTTCATAATGATGAGGACAATGCCCCCTTAAGAGGTTATTGACGTTTTAAAAATAACCCTGTATACAACGTCCCGACGTCAATCGTCGGGCAGTATCCTACCAAACCCCCGTCTGGTCAGAAGATCCTCCCTTTACTATGGAGGATGAGTGAACTTAACACCGTGTTTCTCATGCCTCTATAGAACTATACTTAGATATTATGTATGTATGCCCATCACAACCGAAAAAGTTAACCGATATCTGCCCAATCTTTTATTTACAAGAGATATTATTCTTGTATATCTCGAACCAATATAAGGTTACTTTTAAATAGCAGTTCAATATAACTGTGGTAGTAATTTTCCACAAAAAAAAACCTAATCATAAAATAAATTTAATAAACGCTTTTCTATAAATAAATAAACTATAAATGTATGTAAGCATCGTAGCAGGTGGCGTTCTGTTGTTTCCCACGGGAAGAAGTCCTGAGTTTATATAATTAAGTGTGTGTAATAATAATACGACAGCATAAGAAGGAAAAAAAAAATACGTTTATTTGCGGTAAACATGACGCAAAGAAAGAACACAAAAACAAAAAGAACAAGTTGGGGGAAAATACTAATGAAACCTCCTTAATTTACCTTTAAAGGTACACACAGATACACTAGCATGAACAATAAGTTATTAAAAATAAATACTATGGACCTTTTGTTTTTAATATGCATACAGCTATTATTTACAATTAAAAACATAGAAACATTAGAATATTAAAAACAATAGGTTATGTAGGTCAACGTCGAGTGTGTTTTTTATTTTCTTTTCATGAATGAGAAATTACTTTTATTTAAGATATTTTAGGATCCAGTTATGGATTAGGAAAGGTATTAGGTAGGCATTTGGAAATCTGCGTCAAGTCTTCTCGTCGCCCACCCGCAATGTTTGAAGACTAAGGTCTTTAACCAGTGCGTCCTGCCCGTCATGACATACGGTGCCGAAACGTGGACACTGACAGTCGGCTGGTCCACAAATTCAAGGTTGCCCAGCGCGCTATGGAGTGGGCTATGCTTGGAGTCTCTTTGAAGTATAAAATCAGGAATGAAATTATCCGGAAAAGAACCGGAGTTACCGACATAGCTTGTAGAGTAAGCAAACTGAAGTGACAGTGGGCTGGCCATGTTTGTCGATTGACCGATGGCCGATGGAGTAGGCGAGCGAAGGACAGAGTGTTGTGGCGCAGCCTGGGAGAGGCCGATGTCCAGCAGTGGACTGCGATAGGCCGAGTTGATTGAAGGTATTTTAGGCGGATTTCTTACTAGCTTCACTTTCTATATTGAAGTTTTCAATAATCCTCAATAGAAAAAAGTTAGGTAACGCCGATTGCACTCGATACTCGATTCATAAAGCACAACTTTTACCTGAAGAAAAAATGATGGCGGTGTGACAGCTTTTGTATAGAAAATTTGTCAAAGTGTCTTATGTGTAGCGGCATCAACATCGCCACATGTGAACTACGTGTCACACTGACGTCACGCGAAATCCTGCATCGAGCAAGCAGAGTTTACCGCGCGAATAGCATATATACAATATCCCGATAGGACTTCTTGGCGGGAAAGTAAAGCGTCATGTTCAGCAGATTGTTTAATTTTCCAAAATTAGTGTTTAGCCGAATATTAATGTGTAATAATGGTGGATTATTAACCATTAAGTGTTTGTGAACGTGCATTAGTGTAGGCAAATGAAACAAAACAGTGCAACTTCGCTTCAAGTTCTCCCAAGAAGTCCGCGTGAGGACTCAGTAAAGTGCCACATCTTTACTGAAACTCAAGGGGAGTGGGCGGGGATATCATCATCATGCATTTATAATTAATTTCATCAATACACAAGAACACACACAAGAACTAAAACTTGACATTGGCTAAATGCACAAACCGTGCGAAGCCAGAAGGAAAACAAAAAAAAAAAAAATTATCCCGATATCAATCGTCGGGCAGTTGCCCACCACACAACACCCGTCTGGTCGGAGGATCCTCCCTTTTCTATGGAGGATAGAATAGAATAGAATAGAATACTCTTTATTATGTACACCATAAAAGTTACCTCATGCCTCTAAATATGTATATAAAAATATGGCGGTTTGACAGTTTTTGTACCTATAGAAACTTTGTCAAAGTGTAAATGTCAAAGTGCCATAGATTTTCTTCAGATTAAAGTTATCTGACTATTGAAAAATCAGCCCTAGATCAAATATTGTGTGTGACTAAATTATATTTGTATTTAAAAAAAAAAACTTTACGCCAAGGTTACACTCATTTTTCACAAACTCACAGCTCATTTTGACTAAAGCAACGTACAGTAGGTATAACAAAATAATACAGAAATGTGAAAAATAATACAATATTAGTACACCATTATCAATTTATTCACGTGCGCATTAACAACTATAAAGCAAATCAATTAAACTATTAGATTAACTTTCAGCTAACATTTATAGTAAATCAAAACCTTTTAGTAAAATAAATCAAGCGTGCGAACTAATTAGTTAAATCAGCCGTTAGATTAAACAATTTAAAATAATAATGATCTGTTCCCGAAATAATAGAGTTAAAGAAAAATGAGTGTTCCGTCTTATGGTTCGACCGCAATGAGCCCGGGCGCGCCGAGCGAGCCGCTCTCCTCCCTACCACCGGCAGCGGTGGTTCGATGTTGACGTCACGGTTAGTCAGGCGACGTTTTTAGTTCCGCTCGCAATAACAGATGGCGCTCGCTCCACGAAGTTGCCAACACGGCCATTCTGCAAGGCGCATGTCCCAGGCGCCCCACGAGTCTAGGTAAAACACTGAAACAAAACCAACATCAGAACTAGATTTCAAGTATTAACCACAAGCCATAATACGCTTTTGAACCATCAGCAAATGCCTACTCTACTATTACTACTAGGTCAACCGTACTTAAAGGGACTATGCCACACTTAAGAGTCCTGGTTTTCCTAGAGCTTACCACTTGGAATCACTTGCACTTAAAGAGCTTTGCGCTACACTTAAATGTACCAAGTTGTTTTCCAAGCTGTATTCATATTTGCTGGTGTTTCTATCCTGGCGAGGATTATGGTACAAGTGTTTTATGTGGTCTCGCAAGTAAAATATAAGCAATACTTTAAGTGAGACTGTGTAGCCACTTTCATCTTGTTTACAGGAAAACTATAAAGCAGTGTATTTATTAATCTTTTACTGTAGCCAGGAAAGTGCAATACATACCTTTAAACTACGAGTTGCCAACACGGACCTTATTGTTAATAGCCTACTCTAATTTCCAGTCATCGATTTGTATCCAATACTTCATATTTTCAGCAGCTGCCACGCCATTGTACGGTTTTCTGCTCCTTTCAGAACCCCTTAGGTCTGTTACCTCATATCTGTCATTTCCCAGAACCTCTTTTACTCGAAACGGGCCTTTGAAGATGGGCAAGAGTTTTCTGCTTCGACCATCATTGCTCTCACTCTGGATTCGGATCAATACCAAATCTCCTTCTTCGTAAATTGTAGCTTTTGACCGAGTTTTATCAAACCTTTGTTGTTGTGATATTGCACTGGCTTTAATATTTTTATCGACCTTTGCTCGCAACTCCGTTACGTCCACTGGCGATTCATCATCAAGCTCTGGCTCTACATTGTCATTATCAACGCGCAAACGATATCCCAATAAAACCTCACTTGGAACGGCATTAATAGTTCTATGGATTGTACTGTTTAAACCTTGCTGTACTATTTTAACATATTGATCCCACCTATCTTCAGTAGTATCTGCCCCAATAGTTTTTAATGATTCTAATATTGTCTTATTAAATCTCTCTACCTGTCCATTAGAGCGAGGCATACCCGTTGCCACAATATGCGCGCGAATATTTTTGTTCTTACAGTATTCTTTGTACATGTTGGAAGTAAAGCATGATCCGGAATCGGAAATAATTCGTTTTGGATTACCGAAAGTTTTAGTTATATTATCTAATTCGTTTATAAGATCGGATGTTTTTGTAGATTTTACTGCGCATATAAACACAAACTTAGTGAATGCATCTACTAAAACTAGTAAGTATTTATTTCCGTTTCGTGTTTCAACGAACGGACCTAAGTGGTCCGCGTGCAAAGTGTGAAAAGGCTGCGCGTATGTTGGTAACGGGTATAACTCTCCTTCCTTAGCACCACCCTTATTTTTATAATAAATACAATTCAGACAGTTTTTAATATTTTTTTTTTTTGTGACGCATACGACAAAACCAATATTTTTTTGCCCTATTCTCTCAACCGTTTTATCGACAGAAAAATGGCCCACGTCATCATGGTTGTATCTTATTATTTGCCATATACACCTCTTCGGTACGACTCATCGTCGCCCTTGGGCTGTTCTTCTATACACTTTACCGCCTAACAGTTCATACGTGTCAAAAATGATTTTATTTTCATCTATTTCACCAGATTCTAAAGCCGTTTTAATTTTCACAATGTCAGGGTCTTGTATCTGTACAGAAAGTAACCAGTCTCCTTCGGTTATTGATAATATTATTTCCCTTTCCGACCTCTCACCTGAGGGAACGGGATTTCGACTCAAGGCGTCCACATGTTGCATACGTGTACCTTCTCTATGCTTTATTTCGTACATGAACTCTTGAGTCGAAAGAACCCATCGTGCGATCCGAGGAATAATATTCTTTTTGGTTAACGCATACCTGACCGCGTTACAATCTGTGATGACGGTGAAAGGAGAACCGATTAAATAAAGACGAAATTTTTGGAATGAACTTACAATTGCTAGGAGTTCCAACTCAAATGAATGGTATTTCTTTTCGTCCTCAGTTGTCTGACGGCTATAGTAATACACAGGTTTTTCACCCTCATCAGCAACTTGAACAAGAATACCCGCAACGCCATCTCGACTAGCGTCCGTATACAAAACGGTTTCTTTATTTGGATCAAAAATAGATAGTACACTATCTGATGTCAGTTTAGCTTTTAAAACTTGAAACGCTTGATGATGCACGGCACCCCAAAACCAAGACGCGTCTTTTTTTAATAATTTAGTAAGAGGGGCAGAAAGTATAGCGCAGTTTTTAATAAATTTGCGAAAATAATTGATTAGCCCCAGAAACTGGCGCAACTGATGCACAGTTTTCGGTACGGGAAATTTCTTAACGGCTTCCACTTTGGTTTCATTTGGCATTACACAATTTTGTTTTATTCTGTATCCGAGAAACTCTATTTCACATACTCATACTCTCTATTTTACATTTTTTTAAATTTTAAGTTAAACCATTATGTTTAAATATTTGTAAAATATTTTCCAACAGCTTTAAATTTTCCTCAATAGTTTGTGTAATTAGGTAAACATCTAAATATACAATGACGTTCTCAAACCTTAAATTACCTAACACTTTATTCATCATCTGTTGGAAACAAGATGGTGCATTAGCCAAACCAAATGGGAGCCGTAGAAATTCATAATGGCCATCTTCGATAGTGAAAGCCGTTTTCTCTATGGACTGTGAGCTCATAATAATTTGGTAGTAACCACTTTTTAAATCAAGACTTGTAAAATATCTATAACCTTGTAGTCTATCTATAAGATCCTCGATTCGGGGCATTGGGTACTTATCCTTTACTGTTATTTTATTCAATGCGCGGTAATCAATGCAGAGTCTTTTCTCGCCATTCTTTTTGTTAACAAGCAGGGCGGGACTGGCGGAGAGTTACTTTCTTGGACTATTTTATTATCCAGTAATTCCTGCACCATATCTCGAATAATCTTTCTATCTGTATGAGAGGCTCGAAAAGGTCTGCACTGCACCGGTCGTGGGTCTGTTAGTGTGATAACCATCTCGTGGTTATTCACTTTTCCTAACTCTTTTATGTCTGACGCGACACACTGTTTATATTGTCTAAATAAATAAATCAATTCATTCAAGTGAGTGTCAGTATCGATCTTAGTCTCATGTATAGCGTCACAAAATTCACTAAGTGACTGCGCATAGTCAAACTTGAATGAATTACCTACACGTGAATATATCAAATAATTTCTTTCCGTTATGTTACGGCCAATAAGTATATCACAACCTACTAAATCGTCAATAACGTAAAAGTTCACACCAGTTAAAGACACGCAGTCAATTTTTAAATCTAAAGTGACATTCCGAGTAACCGGTTTAGAATTATGCCTAGAAAACCTTGTAACAAAACTGGCGAGGGTAGGGCACTAGTTTGCAGCGAATACTTTTCCACCACCGATTCGGAAATCAGGGAACAACTGCTTCCCGTATCAATAAATGCCTCGTGGACATAGTGATCAATGTTAACCATTTTTACAAATTTATTTCGCGGATCAGGGGTAAGGATCAATTTGGTTTCCTCAGTTTCTGGTTTAATTAATCCTGTACTTTTCTTAGTACGGCACACAGCCTCAACATGGCCCTTTTTTTTACAAAAATTACATTTAAGAAGATCACACTGATTCCTTTTATGATTTCCTCCGCAAGTGTAACATTTAATAGGTTTCTGAATAAATGTTGAACCGGTTTGATTACTTCCATGCGCACTACTAGAATTGGCGTTATTATTTGAAGAGGTAACGTTCGTGGACGGCTGGCTAGAATTATTCGTTTGATCCACTGTTTTATGTTGGTTTTCACGTGTACTACCCGAACTGGTTTGTTTTGAGTTTTTGCCTTTGTAGGTACGACCATGAAGGTAACTAGATAAATCATGGCAAGATTTAAAATTACTTGCCTCAATAGATGCTGCTATATTGCTATCGCCTATGCTCCCGACAATTATAGATATAATATCTTGCTCGGTAAAGTTCAACTTTACTTTTAATATCAAAATAAAATTCGTATAATGATTGGTTTTCTACCGGTTTTTTATTAATAATTTCTTTTAATAACTCAAACATATTACGACGAGTTTGAAAACTATTAGCCAGACGCCGATTCCAATCACTCCATTTCCATGTAGGCCACTGACTATCAGTACGCAACAACGAGTCATACCAGACTTTCCCAGAGCCTTTCAACTTATTAAGAGCTTGATAACGTATCGTTTCGTCGGTCCAATCAAACGTTGCCGCATATGATTTTATAATATTAAGCCATGCACTTATATCGTCACTTAAGGGGTCAAACTCCGGTATTATATTGTTTAAGGTACTCACAGCTTTGGTATCTTTATGACGTGATACCTTTGACTTCCTTCTGGGCCGAGGTGACGGCGTTCTGGAGCTCGTACTCGTCGTGCTACTGCTACTTGACGACGGCGTTTACCCATGACGCGTGGGTTCCACTTCTGATGTGAAAAATAATACAATATTAGTACACCATTATCAATTTATTCATGCGTAGACGTAGGTATTTTAAATGTTATACACTTTAACAACTATAAAGCAAATCAATTAAACTATTAGATTAACTTTCAGCTAACATTTATAGTAAATCAAAACCTTTTAGTAAAATAAATCAAGCGTGCGAACTAATTAGTTAAATCAGCCGTTAGATTAAACAATTTAAAATAATAATGATCTGTTCCCGAAATAATAGAGTTAAAGAAAAATGAGTGTTCCGTCTTATGGTTCGACCGCAATGAGCCCGGGCGCGCCGAGCGAGCCGCTCTCCTCCCTACCACCGGCAGCGGTGGTTCGATGTTGACGTCACGGTTAGTCAGGCGACGTTTTTAGTTCCGCTCGCCAATAACAGATGGCGCTCGCTCCACGAAGTTGCCAACAGAAAATGGCTTGCAAATACATTACTAAGACAAATAAAACTAAAAATATAAAATGACTTCACAGAAGGAAATATCGTCGAAAAGCTCTTAGGAATAAAATCACAATCGCGGGAAATACACAGTAGCGAAATATTGGAAAACTTCACCGGTCTATTGTATTAATTCATTGCTTCTTGGTTGAACCAGAAAATCGACTATTTATACAGAAAAAAATTGGTTTATAATAAAAATCAACACAATAGTACAATCAGGGCAATTATGTGCTAAACAAATTGACAACCTACGTCAATTTGCCATGTTATAGCAATTTTGTACAATTACTGTCAAATAATGTCCGTTTTGATTTGAATACTGCACGGACAATTGAAGCAGGTATGTCAATTTGCTTAAATAAATATTTCCCTGACTTTACAACGTGTAGGTATTTTGAAGTTTTCCTGAAACTTCACCTGCAGTGCGTAACAACTAATTAAAGAAACTCTAACGAGAGACAAGTGGTAGAATTACTGTACAACATGGCAACCCCAATCTGTAACACTAATATAAATGCTTACATATGGAGGTAGATACAAGATACTATCTATATTCGCGTTATTGTTAGCCAACAACCTGTTCAATCTACTGACTTCGATTGGTATACGGTGGAGTTTCTTGCCCATTCTTCTCCATACGAAACAACCTTTTGGAAGGGGCGACTAGAATACCTTATTTTTTTTTGTAAATATTGACGTTCAAAAGTGCCATAAAGGAGCCTATTTGAAATAAACAATTTGACTTTGCCTTTATACTATTTCATATTTTATTTCTTAAATCGTAAAAGGATCTTAAGAAACGCAAACACAAAGTAAATTGACGCCAAAACAAAGGTAAGCTCAGAACTAATAAATCATACCGCGAAAAGGTTTATCGCGTAATTATGGAACGAAAACTCCATAGGCATTTAATTACTACGTAGAAAACAGGCCGCTCACTGATTTTACTCCAAGGTTGTGCTTTATTAAATTTTACTTACCTATATGAAAAATATTAATTCGTGGGAACGTTGCAAGGCCTTCTTCGTGTTATTTTATAATAAGGATTTATTTAAGTGACATCAATATTAGGTGGGGAAACACCATCTTAATTAAGGCGACGATAACCGTTTTTTGATGATTTTATACTGAAGATGAAGTGTTAATGATTGGAAAAAAATACATGTTAAATAAGAGCGTTTTCTAAATAACTTAATGTGTGAATATTTTAGATTAAGTTTATATTACATAGTGAAATGAATTTGTAAAGTTATGTCTAACGCGGATAAAATACTGAGAATGGCGCAAAATCTACCAAGCGTATTTTTCTGAAACCTTCACCAATTTAAAGATAATTTAATTATTGATCTTTTATTATACGCGTTTTATTAAAATACTTTTTGGTTTGTGTCAAATTGGGGACAGCGCTCCTTGATGGGCGAGTCTTATTACTGGCTGAACGTACGACGCGTTGCGTGAGCTCAGTACAGAACACGCAAGCTAACCACTCAAGGTCACTGGCACATATCTCCGTCTTAAACATGGTATTTACAGCGACAAAACATGTCATTAAAAACCTACTTTTAAAAGGTGGCATTTATATAGCCAAATAAACTCCAAGGTTTATAAATATGAGGATTCATTATTGTAAAATGGTTTTTTGATTCAATAAATTGGTAGTATTGCTTAGTACTATTTTATTTTATTTTTATTAAATATTGGCTATCACTGAAAATTAATTTCCTCTGAAATGTAAGAAAATAATAATTTTGATTATAAATATCGACTCTTTTATGGTTCCTATCTCCGTCAAATCGTCGTCTCAATTCCGCCTTAACTTTCTCAAACTTATTTAAATAACAATCTACGGAGCTACATAAAATAATAAATCAGTTTTAGCTCAACTAAAACACGTGTTCAAAAGAAGATTGAAGTTGCTTCAAAGCCCATTAATTCAAAGACGGAGTTCAAACAAGATGAAGACGATGTAAAGTCGAATAACTTTTCAAAGATACTCGTATGTCTTTAGCCAAATGAAGGGCTTCTTGTCTTGTGAATATGTTAAAAGTTGGCGAATTATTATAAGCAAAGTATATACGTGTAACTTCGTATGTGACCTGTTATAACCTTCGAGTTAAGGTGTTTTTATTCTTATACAAACATACATACATAAACTCACGGCTTCTTTCCATGGGGGTAGGCAGAAACTATAGAACGCCACCTGCTACGCTCCTTACATACCTACTCCTTTTGCTTCGCCTACGTCTGGTCATACATGCACGCCGTTTGCGAGTACTACGCACCTGACTTTTCTGAAGAACATCACCAATTTGGTCACTATAAATGTCCTCCTAGGGCATCCCCTCCCGGTGTTTCCTACCTACTCCTTTTGCTTCGCCTACGTCTGGTCATACATGCACGCCGGTTGCGAGTACTACGCACCTGACTTTTCTGAAGAACATCACCAATTTGGTCACTATAAATGTCCTCCTAGGGCATCCCCTCCCGGCGTTTCCTCGCTTTATTAATACCTTTTGTTAGTCGCCTTTCACTTATCCTCTCAGCATGACTAAACCATCTAAACATACTCTTTTCAATTGTTGTCACTACATCGTCTTTTAAACTGCACCGTTGCCTTATCACCACATTGTTCAGCCTATCATTCATAGTCACGCCAGAAATTCTTCGCAAGGAACGCATTTCCACAGCATTTATTCTACTTTCATGCTTCTTTTGCCACACCCAACATTGACTTCCATACATAAGCGTAGGCACCAGCACACCATTGTGAACAGCCAGTCGAGCGTTTTTGGGCATCGACTTATTTATAAGCATTTTTTTTTTTTTTTAAACGTAAACTGTATCGTGGGTGCGTTTACAAACATTTAAACTCACATACACAAACAGCCAGACCCGGAAAAACTACTTGTAGGTCATACAAATAATTGTTCCGTGCGGGAATCGAACCCGCGACACGCCTGCCAAGCGTGGCGATTATGGCAATCCTTTTAGGGGAGGACTATCTATGTCTAGCAGTCTTTCGGCTGAAATAATGATGGAGATAATATAGATTAACATAATATTTTTCCATAAGTGATAATAATTCAGAAAATGTTTAAAGCCGCGTTTTCACTGCCCTGCCGAGCGAACATTTTGTTCAGAGCAAATGTTTACTGTTCTGCCGATGTTCGCTCAAAACAGAATACATCAGATTTCACTATAACGAGAAAATGAACATGTCATGTGAAAAATATAACAAATGCTGAGGATGAGCGAGCGAGCATTCGTTTGCCGAGTCTTTTGAAATAAGAAAAGATTTTTTTTTTTATTTCGATGTTTTGATTTAGGTATTTGGTGGTATCAAAATACTCGTATGGACTAATATAGCCAGTGTTTTCATATATATTGTCGTCGTTGTATTTTGTATGGTCGTCCCCGCAGTGTCTAATATAGTGGTATATATCTACATATCTCATAGTACTCTCACTCCAACAGTACTCATTAGTCAAGGCTAGGAAGGTATAAAATAGAGTTTGGAAAGCTTGTTTAACCTTATTCAATTTAAAATAATATACCTAAAACATGAAATCTAATACCTTCATTCCTTAATCGAAGTATATAATTAGTGCCAAGGTACGTAGAGTCAACAAGGAAAGTCAATAAACATTTCAGTATTTTGAACTTAAGTATCATCAAATGCGAGATTATACGATACTTAAGGAAGTTACGACGAAAAATAAATGAAGGTTTTCTCAAAGATTTAGATCGTTAGATACGCCCTTCCGAGTCGGAAGATGGGTCCCGTTTTTGTTTCGTTTTGACTCCTCTGACACACACAATATGGAAACGCCTTGTACGGAATGTGTGAGCTACACCGAAAGACGTCCACTGCTGGACATAGGCCTCCCCCGAAAGGGGGGGAGAGGGGTTGCCATAATCGCCACGCTTGGCAGGCGGGTTGACGATCGCAGTATAGTGTTAAAATGCATAGAGAACGCTGAAGCCCACTCTCTAGTAAGTCCCTTAGTCACCTTTTACGACACCCACGGGAAGAAATAAGAAGATGGTGCTATACTTCACGTCCGGCACCACACGGAACCAGAGATAGGTACTGTGAGGCCGAATCTAACGATTTAAATCTTTGGGTTTCGTGATATGTGAATGAGCACTCAGACTTGAATCAATCTTCAAACTGTTAGCTTTTAATACTTCCTTTATTTGCCATATAATTATAAATCTTGAAGTGACTTTCCTTGACCTTTACACAGGAAATTAACTCACGTAGTCTAAAAATACTTTTCGAGGAAAAAAGAACCAAAAATATTTTCGGCGATACATATTTTCAGAGGCTGCTTAATATTTAATTTACTTTGCTTTATTTTTGATTTCTATTAATAACCATAGCTTATTATTGTTGTACTATTTTTGGATGTAAATAAATCCAGATAAAACTTGTAGGTATTAACAAGGGCGGTAGCATATAAATTGAAAGTGGAAGAAAAAATCCAGCGAGATTAGATTTTTTTTCTCTATTTATGGTGTAAGTCAGGATTTTTTGAAATTACATTTTTACAAAACATAACATCAGGTCAGAAATTCAAAACTCAAAGCATTTATTTCAATTAAACCAATTAAAGGCACTTTTGAATTGTCAAGAAGTCGGTCAGTTATAAATATGAAGCTAGTTGCCCATTCCAAATAGTAGGTTCCTATGGAGAAGAACGGGCAAGAAACTCCACGGACACTCTTTTAAATTAAAATATTGATACAAATTATTAGTTACATCATTCTTATTGAGTTAAACATGTGAGAACGATGCAAAACGTCAGAAGCGTCCGTGATAAAAAGATTAAATAAAAAACAATTCAAAACTAAAATAATTAAAAATAAGCCGTGGCAGCTAAGAAATGACCAGTCCCAACTGACAGCGCCCGTTCACGAACATGACGCATGGATCAGCACCATTCAGCTCAACCATTTTGAAGGGAGCTAAATGATCCAACACACACGCCACCATCAGCGAGACATCTGAGTGAGCATGACATACGCTCAGCCGCCAGAGTACATTCAAGTCAATGAAAGACATATTACCCGGTAAATAGTAGCTCTATTGTACATAGTACTCACACCTGTGCTATGCAATTATTTAATAGGCAGTATAATTAGGCAGTTATACAGATAGCCAGTCGCTCCATGTAAGATACTGGTATAGAAGTGCATCCGGTTAGACAGTCAGGTGGATTTTGACATAACATCACGCGTGTATACCCAAAGAGTTAGGCAAAGGTAAGGTCACTACTAATAAATTATATGTCACGACGAGCAACCCAATGCCGTCTCTGACCAGTCTCTGGGATACTTAATGCTTCACTGATGGTATATACAGATAGGTAGTTGGTTTTCAATCATACACAACACTTAACTCAAATTCAAAGCATTTATTTCAATTAGAACATTTACAGGGACTTTTGAATTATCATTTCTCATGGAGTCGTTCAGTTTGAGTTACTATGTGAAGCCAGTCGCCCATTCCAAGACGAAGTAGGTCTTCATGGAGAAGACAAGGGCAATAAACTCCATGGATACTCTTTTAAATCAAAACCATTAGGTTACAGAGGTTTCTTGTTCGACAAATACAATCACAGAACACTTATACTCTGAGAGATTACAATTTTTGTCGTTACAAGACACACACACTCTCATTACAATTTAATTAGCTGAATAAAACTTACAAACAATAGTAAGATGCTTATCAGTTAATTATTTTATCATTAAACAATGCTAATATTTTCAAATGCAAACGCTGTTTAATTAGTAACTTTATTATTTTTTTACCACTTAAATTGACAATGTTTTCGGTAGATCAAGGATTTTAATCAAACAACAAGTTTTTATAAAGAAATGTGTGTGTAAAATAATCTTGTTACTTTATAGTTTCTAAATTATTATTGAAACTGATTTAGTTCGCGCATTAAATTATAACATTGAGGTATTGATCACTCAAATGTAATCGGGCCATTTTTCCTCGTTATTGGGTGATTGCAGATCATATACAGAACTTACCAAGTCAAATGTAGAATAGTTAAATTTGACTTCAACCCAAAAGTCATTCAATTTTCTCTTTTAATTTTAACTATAGTTTTAACGAGAACATCGTATTTAATTAATTTAATAATTAATCTTAAAACAATACAAGATGTTCCTAATTCACAAAGGAGCTAATAGATGGCGCCTCATGTAATTATTACGATTATGTTAAATTGGAATAATTTATTAGTTACGATTAAGATTATTTAATAATCTAAACAGGCAGACGCGGTAGCGGTGTAGCGGCGGCGCGGGCGATATATATTATTTTGTTTGCGAAGGTACTGTTTAGATGTTTAGATTTTTTTTCACTACATTTTGTCAATACAGGCTATTATAAAATGTTTGACTGCTTCAATGGTCTAGTCTAGTAGTTGCAAGCGCTACTGCTGAGCATGAAGTCCTGGGTTCGATTCCCGGGTCGGGCAAAGTGTTATTGGATTTTTCCATCTGGAAATTCTCAGTAGCAGCTCGGAGTCTGGTTTGTGCCCGGTTGATGGCAATAGGCTCACCCTATTACATGGGACTTAAACATAACTGGCAAAATGTGGGTGTACTATACACCTCTGTTAACCCTTCGGGGAATATAGGCGCAATGTTATATAATATCACCTTAGAACTCCAGTAAAAGGTAACTAAACTTATTTGCTCACAGTCCACGTTATTTCCAGAACTCAGAACTGACCTACATGACGCTCAAAGAGTTATTGACGCGCATATTAACGGGAATGCCTCTATAGACCAGTATTCCTTATTTTAAGAGCGCTTTGCTGAATTTCGTTTGAAACAGTGAGGCTTTCAATACAGTTCGACTATACATACACAGGTACTCCATAATGACCATTAAAGTTCCCCAAATGCTCATTTTCATTCAATAACTGTCAAAGGCAGTAAGTTCCCTTGTGAAAGTGCTCGCCGGGGCACACCGTACCTAGTAAGCTGAAATGCTGTATTTCGAATTCAACGGTAAGACAGTCGAATACTTTTGGCATCATGAAATCATATCATCTTTCCATGTGGATGGCGGATATTGTGTCACAATCGCATGGGTACGTGACTTACGGGAGTGTAGCTGTAAAAAAATATTTCTATATTGGATATAAATGTGACTTTTTGTTTAAGTAAGTAAGATGTATAAGAGCCATGTGTGGTCTGAAAACAGATGATAGCTGTGTACCTTTCTTTAAATCTTAAAAAAAAATTACATTGCCGGCGTCATAGATATTAGAAACTAGTATTTTCGTGAAAACAAATCTAAACCTTTTCGAAAAAATATCAACTGTACGTGATGGCTCCGACGCAGAATGTCCACTTCTCAAAATGTCCACTGGTCGCTAAATGTCCTTTTCTCAGAATGTCTCTTTCGCAAAATGTCTCTTTCGCAGAATGTCCACTTCGCAAAATGTCCCTTTCGCATATTGTCCCCTTTTTATTTCTGACATCCTTTAATCATAATTCAATTCATTTTAGCAATTAGCTTTCACACATCATGTTTGACGTGTGTTTATTTGTATCGATATGGGTGTAAGCAAAAAAAAAAAATATAGTACAAATCACATTTATTTCTTTGCATAATCGCTTGATTTAAAGTAATTATTTTACCAACTTAATTTTTACTAACTCGCAATAAAAAAAATAAGAACCTACCTACGAACCGTTAACTGTCAAAATATTATTTTTTTTTATAAATTGTGGCAATGTCAAATTATTTCGTTCTAATTGAACCAATAATGCCTTATATTTTTTATCAAAATAAATGTCATGTTTTCTTCTATTGTGCTGCACATTTTTAAAAAGACTGTTTTTATTACCCTATCCCAGTATTTACTTTCCTTTTTCAACTTAAAGACAAACATGTACAGACTTGGTTTTCTTGGTATACGTCCTGTATTAACGCGTCGGTGCCAGCCTTCCAAAGCATTCGTTGTTCGATGGCGTTGGAAAGCACAACTCAACAACGTGGTAGACATTTTGGGGTACCACTGTTTTTCGAAATACTTTCTAAAACGGTGCATTTCAGAACTATTCGGCGCCTGGTTTATAATATAACACCACGTAGCTGGTATTTTATCTGCTGGCACGAGCGGTATCATCGCAGCGATTCTTGCAACATTTCTACCTTCTTTTGATTTTAATAAGTTCATTTTTTTTGCATTCTTCCAAATAGCGGCATTAAAACATTTGTGCAATTTCATAATCACATTTGAAGTTTCTTATTTTAATGCCCAATTTGGTTTTTAAAATTCGAAAAAGGCGGGTGTATGTGTCTTGTGTCTTGTTGGGTAATAACGAATATATTACCGGTACTATACTTGTACATTTTTTACTTGAGTTCATATCTAAATGTAAGACATACATTTGATAATATGGTTTTGGTGCAGACATAAAAGTCCCATCTGCAAAATATGAGCCTGGTAATTTTATAACTTTTTTTGCTTAGCACTGCACTCGCGTCTATTTATACACCTCCACAAAGTACCACCACTTGTATTAGTTTTCTTTTTACTGTATCTATGATTACCAGTAATGAGTGTAAGTTGTCCTTTTTGATTATTAACGAAATGGATTTCTTGCTCCATAATGTTTTTTGTAATCGTAAATGTAAAACTGCATTAATAAAAAAGAGTGTTCTGGGTATGGCCCCTCGTATTTACAATAAAATTCCCGACGCTATAATTTTTTTTTTAATACATTTCAAGAAAAAAATTAAATTATTACTTGTTGATAAATGTTAATATACTGTTGACGAATACTTAGATGACAAATTAATTTAGAATGGAATTACTTTATTGTTATTATATTTTTTCTTTTTCAATAAGTACCTACTGTAAGTTTGACTTAAAAAAATTGACATTACTTGTACCTAATTTTAATTGAACACTATAATTGTACGTCTCCTGGCATAACATAGCGTTCTATTTCATCTAAGCTAAGATCTGTATTTATAAACACCTATGTTAACAAATAAATAAATTATTATGATTATGATTATGATTTAGTATATTGTGATGTCTTATGACTTCCACGCGAACGAAGTCGCGGGCAGAAGCTATTATATATTTTATTTTAATCATATTTTGTATTGTTTTTTTGTTAATGTGAGGACGTTGTAGGCTTAATAGACTGTAGATCTGTAGACCATTTCCTATTTTGTTAAGTACCTGGTACTTTTGACGGGCCTACGCTGTCCTCTCATTCCTATTAACATTGTAATTTGAAAATAATTGTAAAAGCCAATATTTTAAAAAAAAGTAGGTAACCGTGGAGTTTCTTGCCGGCTCTTCTCCATAGGAAACGACCACTTGGAACCGTGCACCTAGCTTCTGACGTTTCATAAGTGCCCATGTAGGCTTAAGTGAAATAAAAATATTTTTGATTTTGATTGATTATCTTATAGGTAACTGGGTGATTTTGATTGATTATCTTATAGGTAACTGGGTGATTTTGATTGATTATCTTATAGGTAACTGGGTGATTTTGATTGATTATCTTATAGGTAACTGGGTGATTTTGATTGATTATCTTATAGGTAACTGCGTGATTTTGATTGATTATCTTATAGGTAACTGGGTGATTTTTTACGTGTCCTATTTATAAGTATATCTTCTTCACACCTCTGCCGAACCCTTTGACGAATACAAGCGTGATGATATATGATGATCTTCATTTAAAAAGTACGATACATCAAGGATACATCAAATATATAATTATTACTATGTGATCAAAACAAAAACAAACTAAAACGCCACTTAAAAAACGAATCATTATAATACTTCCATTATGATAATGGCAAAATACGTGTAATCCACACTGACAATTGTGGAATACCTTTATATAAATAAATAACTGAAACCACATGACGGTTTGATTCGAATTTAATTGTAGACGCTATTATTATGTGTTGTATTGTTGAAATCAATACACTCAACTGGATTATAACCACCTTATATTTTGTTATGATGTGTGTCTGGTATACCTGTTACCTTCCTACGCATAGAAACTTACGAGTATTATTCTATAGTATCTCAACAACGTATGAATAAACAACGAATGACGGCTAATTGACTATAAACCAATTTAAGGCGCAGATATATGATTTTAGTGACTTTGAAATCTGTTATTACCCCGTCATGTAATGCAAGGAAGTTATGCAAAAAAAATATGTTAAACTAGAACGCATACATACATTAATTCTATATAATATGTGAATATTTAAGTATCGTAGTAACATACTATAATATAAAATAAATATAAAACGCAGACCAGGTAGACCACACAAAATATGGAGCGACGATTTTGCACAGATACGAGTACTCGTAGCAGGCAGAACAGGACAGCTTGGAAACGGCTGGAGGAGGCTTTTACGGCTATAGATTGCGGTCCTTATAGAATAAACAATTTTTCTTTGTTTCTTTCTTTCTTTCTTTATACACCTTAGTTTTAAAAGACTATTTAGTAGTTAATATAAATTTGTTTATTTACTAGGTCAAATAAGGTCATAGTGTTAGAAAATAAGGAAAAGTGTGTAAGGAATAATAAAACAATTTTTTTTTTTTTAAAGTAACGTACTTTATGCAATAAATTCAGGAAGTAATGTCTACCCAAAGCATAAAAAACGATATTACTTTCAAACTACTTAAGATATTTTCATGCTTTTTTTTGTATGAATTGACTGTTTTATTATCTATAATAAAATTCTATGTGTGATTTTTTTTTAAATATTCATATTTTCGTTACAAAAATAAATATTCCGTAATATTCCGTTAATGGTTGCGCGGCGTGAGCGCGACGCGCATCTGTATGGCCTAGGTCAACGGCGATTATCTGATCCTTAAATAATCGTATAGGCAGCAGCGTTCTCTATGCATTATCAAATCAAAATCAAATCATTTATTTGCCTAAGACACGGTATACATAAAATGGTGTTAAAATAAATTAGAATGGCACAAACATGTCTAGCTATTATAAAAGATAGCATGCAAAATTTCGGGGTTTTTGAAACAACTTTATATCAAATTTTTTTATCGCTTTTATCATTTTTAACGCCATACTGCGATCGCCAACCGTGGTGATTGTCCAGCAGTGCGTCTAGCAGCGGACGTCTTTCAGCTGAAATTAATGGAAAAAAAAAATAAGGATATCATCAATAAAGTTAGCCTATCGCAGTCCACTGCTGGACATAGGTCTCTCCCACAACATCTTGTCTAGTAGGTAATTTTTGTTACTAGCCTTCTCTGTCCCAAACTTGGGCAAAGGCCTCCCTTCACTTCTTCGCATGCCCGTGCGTCTTCCTTCCAGTTTTGATGAAACCTATCCAGCTCGTCCCGCCATCTCCTACGTGGTCTGCCGCGACCCCGTCTCACTGGCTCAGGGCACCAGTTCTGTGCTATTTGGGCCCACAGTCCTGCCTAGTCCCACTTAAGTTGGGCAGCCTTTTGAGCCATGTCGTCTATCTTTTTTGTAGCAGTCTTGTGTTTCAAACACGATCCGTTAATTTAACGCCTAGTATACTGAGCGCCATTGCTCGTCGCAGAACTTGAGTTTGGAGTTCTGGACGTTAGTCAAAGATCAACTCTGTGCACCATAGGTTAAGACGAGAAGAATGCACATGTCCATGAGCCTGCGTTTCAGTGCCATAGGTAACTCATTCTTGAATAGTTCCTTCATGGACCAGTAGTTCTTCCAGGAGTTTCCCATACGTCTTGCGATTTTTTTACCTTGGATCGCCTGGAAAAGACTACTGGGCCCAAGTAAAGGTATTCCTGGCGTGTTATTTTGTCTCTTCGTCTATTTTTTATATAGTTTAAATTCAATCTTTAGGTGTCAAAAAGTCCATATTTAAAACATAAAACACGTCATCGATTTTCCAGGAGTTGGATTTCCAATCCAATTCTACACTTATTGAGTAGTCATAACTGAGTTTAAAAAGGGGGATATAAGCTGCTTAGTGATTTCACTGAAAATAAAAGCGGGCAACCAACTCCCGAGTATTTCATTACATTCTGTGATTATTATGAACTAATAAAGACATTATTTTTCTCGGAATGTTGTGCATTTCATTACGTAATCAAAGTTTTCATAGAAAACCAAATACTTAAATAACGAAGTAACAAAGTCGCCAAGACAAACCAAAAAAGTTAAATAAAATCATGGCTTCGAATTTTGAATTCAAAACAATGGAAACACAGTTCTGAACTCACTCGAGGGGTAATTGAAAAATTACCATTTCGCTTTCCTAACGGCAGGTTTATTAAACTTTTGTTCAGAATCGCGTGTTACAAAAATGTGTGACGTATGTGCTTATGCCAGAAAAGTTAAAGACGGGTGTACCAGCTCGCAATATGCACCGAACTAGTAACTTTTCTCCACTTTTCTATAACTTTCCTTAGATGAAAAGTTGCAGCAAGAACTTATCTGCAACATTTGCAATATTTACTTTGTGGTGTCGACTATGAATTTGTACTAATAAAACAGTCCGTCCCGTGGGTGTCGTGAAATGCAACGGAGGAATAATTTATTATGCAGGGGAAAGGTAGCAGTATGCACCTGTTCTAATTACATTATTATTTCTAGCTAGTTCTAATCAAATCTGGTATTTAAATAAGTAACTACTGAATCCTTGCTTCTGTGTCCGACATTCAAATTTTAATATGAAACAAACTTTACTTTAAAAATAAACTTACCATTCCATTTTCGATATTATTCGTGTACCAGTGGTATTAGAACCAAACGGATTGGTACGTGACGATAGGAAGAGACCAGAGGGCATGACGTTATAGCCTTGGAAGGTGGGTAGCCTCTCGTGTGGGACGCAACCTGTGTCGACCGATGCTCCATCTCATGTTCCAAGCACGGCTGGTTGTGCTGGCTCCGCTGCTGCGGCTGCTGAGACCGTCAAGCGGCACAAATACTGTACTATTATGGGTAACTACAGTTTTGAGCCATTTGGGGACGAAACGCTCGAGTCATGGGGCCCGTCTCCTTCTTAAGGAAATTTCTCGCCGACTGATGGACACTACATGTGACCAGAGGCTGGCTGGTTCTTTGGTCAAAGAATTAGCATTGCCATTCAACGTGGCAATGCTGCCAGTCTTCTGGGCACGTTTCCGGATGACAGCGATGCGGACGAGTACTTCGACGCTTAAGTGTTTTTTTTTTATGTTGTGTAATTTTTTTTTGTAGTTAGTACCTACTTAGTGTAAATAATTAGTTGTGTAATCTATTGCATACTGAATTTAAGACTATTAGTTTTTAAATTATATGTAAATATTTTCGAACCCGTATCTTTAATTATGGGTCCATCACGACATTTAGATTATTTACAGTGTCGATTAAATGTCGCTGTAAGCTCGTCAACTACTACGTGATACATTTAATCGATTCCGTTTCGTGTTACATTCGATTCGATTAAATAAATAAATAAAAAGACACGGGTCTCCGTTTATAAAACCTTCAGTAAAAAAAAATACTACAACTTGCTATGCATAATGATTATTTCAATATGTTCGACTATTAACGAAATGATGGCTATGAATATTTTTGCTGCACGGAGCTTTTCAGTATGGTATTACGTATATGCATACACTCGCAGTTTGGAAGGCGAGCAAGGCACTAGGGGTTTTGGCCGTGTCATCTTTATTAATAAAGCAGTACCGTGACTGACTGTTTGATTGAATGTCTGACAAAAAGCATAGAACTGCAATTTTTGAGTTACATACAATAAATAATACAATATTTAAAACTAGTAGCGTCTCGCGGTTCTCAAGTCTTGATACCGTGATGAATAGTATCATCATCACATCATTTCAGCCGAAAGACGTCCACTGCTGGACATAGGCCTCCCCCAAGCACCTCCACTTCGACCGGTTCTGTGCTTCCGGCATCCAGTGGATACCTGCAGCCTTCACAAGGTCATCGGTCCACCTTGTGGGAGGCCTTCCAACGCTATGTCTTCCGGTACGCAGTCGCCACTCCAGAACCTTTCGGCCCCATCGGCCATCAATTCTGTGCCCACTGCCACTTAAGCTTGACAATTCTTCGGGCTATGTCAATCGGGGGGTAGAGCAATCGTCGAATCCGACTCGGCTGGGCAGCGTTCCAGAAGCTACGCAATATTTTCTCGTCCCACATACCGCAGTATTGCCAGTGATGACCTATGGTACAGAAACGTGGTCGCTCACAATGGGCCTTATCAGAAGGCTAAAAGTCACCTAAAGGGCAATGGAGAGGGCTATGCTTGGAGTTTCCCTACGTGATCGAATCAGAAATGAAGAGATCCGCAGGCGAACCAAGGTAACCAAATAGTATCATAATGTCCTAATCCAAGTCATGGTCTACCCATGTGCCAAATTTCATCCAAATCCATTCAGCCGTTTTAGCGTGAAAGCGTAACGTTTTAGCGTTAAAGCTTAACGTTTTAGCGTGAAAGCGTAACGTTTTAGCGTGAAAGCGCAACGTTTTAGCGTGAAAGCGTAACAAACAAATATACAAAAAATAATCTTTTCTGTTTATAATATTAGTTTAGATATTTCGTTGATGCTTATCAAGCAAAATACAGGTCAATATCTGTGAATAAGCAATGCATATCTGCAATATGTAACTTTTTTTTTTATTTGGGTGGGAAATTATCTAATAACTTCTCCGGCTCTGGGCGGAGGCGAGTCAGACTTTTACTGACTAAAACCCACCCGTGTTCCTTCAGTTGCCTGTGTGCCAGGGCCACGATATCTCTTACGGAAAACTCGCAACTCTGGCAGGCACTGGCCCTACCGGACCCCGTCAGTTGATGCTTACATCTCTTTATGGCGCGCGTGGAACAGAACGCGCCGTCGACCCGGGCCTGGTAAACGCCTGAAAAATTATTAACAAAATAAGCGTAGATAAAAATAAACTGTGATAAACTCTCACCGCCTTATTACAAAACAAGATTTATATTTTGAAATGGCTTAAACCATGGAGCCAGTTTTTGTAATAAGAACGTAACAGTGATTGTAATACCGTTCTATATACAAAACTGAAAACTTAGTTCAGCACTAAGTTGTCAGTTTTGTGTTTAGGAACTTTACCGTAGTCGGAATAAAGTTCGAAATTCAATAATGGCTCCATGTTTTAAACCTGGGTCTGAAGATAAACCTTGTTTTGTAATAAGGGGGTCAGTGTTTCTACTCTTTTTATGCTTTCTTACACCACACATAGCCACCATTAGGTAACTTCTTTTCTAACAAAACACGAAACTTAATAATAGCAATTTCGCCCTCATTGTACAATGCGCTAACGGTTCGTTAAACGTGAAACCCGTGTGTAGCCCGCTGTTACAATTTCCACTGAATATTTACTATAAAGCAGACCGTGGCTTGTTTTCATTACCTTGATTGCATCAGCCCAGTTTTGCGATGAATGGAAGTAGGTGCTTACTTCAGCAGCTAACTTAAATGAATATTAGTTTTTTGCGGAAATCTTAGCAGCTCACCTTAATGAATATTAGCTTAATTTAAGTTTTGCTTTCAGTTTTTTTGTTGGTTGCTGAAACGCTGAATTTTTGAATGAATGGAGAGAGAGTGCACTCAGCTTTTTGTTGGTAGACAGTCTTTGTTTTAAGTACCTTGTCTTTGTATCAAAGTTAATAAATTACTTGTAGTAGTACAATATGAAATAAATAGATTTTTGTTTTATTACAGGTTAGTAGAACGGATTGGCAATGGTTATGCAGTTTATTAACGTTTTAGTTTATTCAAACTCAAACTCAAAGCATTTATTTCAAATAAAACAATTATAGGCACTTTTGAATTGTCAAGGGGTCAGTCAGTCATAAAGATGAAGCTAGTTGCCCATTCCAAAGCTTAGTAGGTACCTATGGAGAAAAATGGGCAAGAAACTCCACGGACACTCTTTTAAATTAACATATGGTTACAAAATATTGGTTACATCATTCGTGTTGAAATTAAACATGTGAGAACGATGCCAAACGTCAAAAGCGTCCGTCACAACAAGATTAAAAAAATAAAACAAAAATTAAATTAAAATATCCATCATATTATCATCATCATCATCATTTCAGCCGAAAGACGTCCACTGCTGGACATAGGCCTGCCCTAAAGGGGGGAATTTGCCATAATCGTCACGCTTGGCGATCGCAGTATGGTTTTAAAATGTATAGAGAACGCTGCTGCCCATTCTCTAGTAAGTCCCTTAGTCGCCTTTTACGACACCCACGGGAAGAAATGGGTTTATTATCATAATTATTTAAAAATATCTCTTTGTAAAAAGCTACAACTAAAAAAATGCTTTATACGAGACACAGTTTTCAGCAATTAGGGACTGAATCTATAGAGAGATTTCTAAAACTAGAGTGGAAAAAAATTATTATTTCCAAACTAATCCATTAATTAGGATTAGTTTTGAAAATATATAATGTATTTTTTTTAGAATCAGCAGTTGGATGCCAACAAGGTGACCCTCTCGGGCCAGTCATTTTCAGCTTGGCTATTCATCCAATTATCCAGAAACTAAATTCAAAATTTAACGTGTGGTATTTAGATGATGGAACGCTAGGAGGTCATGTAGACACCGTTTTGAAAGACCTACAACTCCTCAAAAAACATTTTAAAAATATTGGCCTGGAACTTAACCCCTCAAAATGTGAAATTTACCTTTCTGACATTACCGACAGACAATTGACCCTAGATAAATTTAATGCAATAGCCCCACAAATCAAAATTTTAGAAAAAAGCTCACTGCACCTCCTAGGTTCCCCAATTTTCGAAGACAGCTTTTCTCCTTTCATCAGCGAAAAAATCAAAAACTTCAACGAAATTTCGGACAGACTATCCAAAATTAATTTACATTCGGCATTCACCCTGATTAGATACTGTTGTTTTGGCCCAAATTTTATATATTTGCTACGTTCTTCCCCTTTATGGAAGCAACCACATCTCTTGGACAAAATTGACCAAATTATTCGCAGCACACTTACATCCATTTTAAATGTGGCCTTGGATGATCGAGCGTGGCTTCAAGCCACACTACCCATTCGTTTTGGTGGCCTCGGCATCCGCAAAATTACCAGTATTAGCTTACCGGCGTTCCTGTCCTCTGTCCACAGCACTGAAAAGTTGACCCGGAATATTTTAGCCCCCTCCCTGGTTGACTCTGAAGTGCCGTGCTTGACCGATGCGGTGAACGTCTGGAAAGCGGCTTGCCCGGATACAGATCGGCCCGCAAACCCATCTTCCCAGAGACAGTGGGATGAGCCGCTCTGCAGGTTGGTACGGAATAATCTTATCAATACGTCTACCAATACTGCTGAGCGTGCCCGCCTGCTGGCT
The DNA here is from genome assembly GCA_948098905.1 of Tiliacea aurago. NCBI lineage: Eukaryota > Metazoa > Arthropoda > Insecta > Lepidoptera > Noctuidae > Tiliacea > Tiliacea aurago. The sequence continues at coordinate 2,707,142 of OX402579.1, read as the reverse complement.
GTGGGTGAGTGGGAGTCGGGCCTCTGGCTTCAAGCACTACCGTCTCCCAACACAGGCACTATGTTGGGTGACACCACCTTCCGGCTCGCTACTTGTCTGCGTCTGGGCGCTCCTTGCGGGGCTCCGCATCGCTGCCAGTGCGGAGAAGCTGTCGACTGCCTTGGACATCATGGCCTATCTTGCAGTAAGAGCGCAGGCCGGATAGCACGGCACGCCAGCATTAATGACATCATCCGTCGTGCTCTTGTCACCGTCGGGGTGCCAGCTGTTTTAGAACCCAATGGCTTAGCACGCGACGATGGGAAGAGACCAGACGGAATGACCATAATGCCTTGGAAGTTAGGTCGGCCTTTGGTGTGGGATGCAACATGTGTCGACACCCTTGCGCCATCCCATCTTCCTAGCACGGCAAGCTGTGCTGGGGCGGCTGCTGCAGGTGCAGAAAACCTCAAACGGCGAAAATATTCCAATCTTATTGGGAGCTATATGTTCGAGCCGTTTGGGGTTGAAACACTAGGGCCATGGGGTCCGAGTGCCCGCTTGGTTTTTCAAGATATCGCCAAGCGGTTGGTCGACTCTTCACGTGACCAGAGGGCTGGTCTATTTTTCGGACAAAGAATCAGCATCGCCATACAACGTGGCAATGCTGCCAGCCTTCTGGGCACCTTTCCTGTTGACAGCGATGCGGACGAATTTTTTGATGCCCTATGATCTATCCCCCACCTTTTTTTTTTTATTTACATGTACATATAGTATTATGTTAAGTCTGTTAGCGTTTATCTTATATATTATTATTTTAAGTCGGTTAGTTTTTATATGATGTAAATATTTTATTACTGAGTTATTGAATAAATATATCCATTAATATATTTTTCAGACACGCATCAAATTAGTTTGCATTTTATATAATTATCTATACCGATACACCGTACTGTGACCTACAGTATGAAGCTTTACACAAATTACCCATTATACCTAGCTACACTTCAAACAGACATCATTAACAAAGGTTCAATAATAATGGCCACTAACGATATAGTCTAGACATTTAAATATTTCATTGGCTTTATCAAATAGAACATTACGCACAAGGCCACGTTGAATAAATTATAACTAAAACGCGGCACTAAAGACATTGTAGTTACTTCATAGTTATCACTAGCTGATGCCCGCGGCATCGGCAACGTGGCTTTTCTTAAGGGCCCCTTTTCCGAAATTTACGTTTCTAGATCGAGTTGTTTTCAGAGAAATCACTATATTTAAATTCGTAAAAAAATAAATAGTACAGATACATGTTTAATCTAGTGATTTTTTTTGGTTAAAAACACGATATTTTACATTTTGCTTGATAAAAAAAATCTGAAGTAAAGTCGATTTCAAAAAGTATTTTAAGTTGTATGAGACTTGGGGGAACGCAATTTTTATGAAAATTTAACATTTCATTTACTAATCGGGTTTGACAGGGATATTATTGGATAGATTTATAATATGGCACTTATTTTTTTTTATATTAAGTAAATACGTGAAAAACGGCTCGCTCTCACCGCGCCAGTGCTATAGTGCTATCGCGACTGCTCCTGTGCAATGCGGGCGCAAGCTGTCTCATGCATAAACTTTTGGGAAAAGGGGCCCTTAAATAAAAGTAGCCTAAGTTACTACTTATAACAACCGCTATTTTCCCGTCAAAATCGGTCCAGCCGTTTCGGAGATTAGCCGAAACAAACAGATCCACAGACAGAGAAAAAAATAAAAAAATACACTTTAGTAAAAACCTGACTGTTTTGACTTATCAGACACTTTAATTTTATTTATTTGTACTTATATATTTAAAGTACTTTTGGTAGAAAAATAATAATCTATTAAGTACTAAAAAATTCTGTCTAACGATTACATTATACACTTTAATGGTTGATAATTGTCATTATTGAGATACAATTATAGCTTTCCACGGCTTCGCCCGCATGGAGGTCAGAAATTACCCTAGGGGGAAAGTACCTACTACAGGAATTATAAAAGTATCGTATGTTAGGACATACGATACTTTTAATTAATTAATTACTTTTAATTTTATCGAATAAAATTGGTACACAGGTTCTGTGTACCGCTTTTATCGAAATCCCTGCAGGTAACAGACAGACAGATAGGCCCGTATTTATAGAACGCTACTCAGTACTCAGGCATTACTTAAGACTAGATTGAAGCCATTGGATTGGTTGAATTTAGTCTTAAGTAATGCTTGAGTAATGAGTAACGTTATATAAATATGGGCCTTAGAGTTTCTTTTGCTGTTATAATATTAGTTTGGAAGTATGAATCTATTTTAGTGTTTGAAACAGGGTGAGTTTTTGATATAATATTCATTGTAAGCAAAAAGCAATGCTTTGAGAAATAAAGAATAGTTATCAAAGGAGTCTTGGGCTTTTGAATATTTGGGTGACTGATATATAATCACGATCAATACTAAGATCATCATCATTACATAATACAGTTTCCTGCTCTTGTTTCATGTGTATTATTGTATATATTTATTAGATAAGTGTATGCTTTGTGTATATTATGTATTTATTGTAGGTATATTTTAATGGTACACCACTGACTACCTGCAGTATTGTCTCTCCGTCTCCCTTTAATCCATCCAAAGGTTGTCTGTAAAAGATCGCTTTTAGCGATAAGACCGCCCATTGTGTCACCCTATGTAAAATTTAAACATTTATATCTGGAACTTTTATGGTGTACATAATACGTACTACTACTACTTAATTAAAGAGTATTCTTTTCTAAGATAATTATTATGAAGTTGAAACTGAGTTCATCTATATTTAAAGCAGTACAAAACAATCCTACGAAGAAATTAGGTTTTCCCAACACGAACTGTAACGTGTTACATACATACACTAGTGGTTGATTCGTGGGAATATTTTTATCAAGACATTAAGTACGTCTTGGATGGTTAAAGTTAGAGTAGTTAATTCATTATAGTTTAAAAAAGAACTGTTATCTACTAAGTAATGAGATTTTTATGTACCATCTTTTTACCAATCAGTGTATATTAGTGTAAGTTATTATCAAATCGAATAGTTTTGAAGAGATTACTCCAGTAATTTTGTCAATTACACGGAACGTAATAGGTATAATAACACCAAAAACCTTTACTCGAAGCTATAACATTTTAGATAGATTTTGTGATTACGTTGATGAAATGGGCTTACTTTATCAGCATTATGTTCTTCAGACTTAAAGGTTCCCGTAGACGGCATAAAATATTAGATTACGAGAAACATTATTAGTTTAACCGCTACTAAGCTAACTTTGGATGAAAATATAAAATTAAAAACGAAGAAAAACAGAAGTTAAGCATTGAAATTTACGCAATTTGTTAAAGACAAATCAAAGTAGATTATTTATTTATGTTAGCAAATATTTCATACATCGTATAAAGATGGAATTGGTAATAGTATGTGACAAAATCATGGCAGTAGTTTAAAATATAACGAAATTAAAAGGAAAACTATCTCAGGTACAGTCTTACAAGTTAACAAGTAATAGTCGACCAATTTAAATTTGCAGCTAGAGAATTGATCGTGACGTCTATCGATGTATGGGAGAACATGTTTTTCAACTACAATGTTAAGTTTGTTTTTGGTATAAATTCATCCAAACTACGGAACCCTTCATTGTGCATGGTCCGACACGCATTTGGCCGGTTTTTTTAAACATATTTTTTTTTGAGCTGGTTATTTCGGTATCAACGGAACTGAATTTTTACCTCACTGGCTGTGTAGTTTCCAAAACTATTTGGGCAACCCTTAAAATTACATACGTAAATAATTTGAACAGTATTAAATATATTTATTAACATATCGCCCCAACTGATACGATAACTTTCAAACTCTTCAAAAATAATAACATGCCTCCAGATATTAAATTTTATAGTAACCAAGTTTATAATCATAAAAGATTATAAACTGGATGGAAAATATATCTAGAAATTTGATTAGGCAACGTGCCAAGAGCATGCTTGTAAATATTTTCAGCGTTAGAATATTATTTCCTTGCTGTTTCAGTACCTTCGGTGAAGTATTACACATTTTTCAGTTAATTCTTTAAACTCCAACACTTGTTTATCATCCAATCTTGTTTTTGTTTACCTTGCTAAGTAAATAAAAAAGCTGTGCGACTGATGTTGTGATTACAAACGTTGTTGTGGAAAATGTAAAGATAGAGAATACTGAAGCACCTAGTTGACTAACGGCCGAACCCAATAACCTAATTTCAGTGAAAGACAGATCGCTATTGATGATAGACAGTATAATTCTATCTATCCTTGGATGGCGTCTCACAATCATTGATAAAGGCTATCTATCTAACGAAAACAATAAGCAGGTTTCTCTACTTCGCCCTCCCGTGCGTTCCGTTACAACCAACATCACTTTAAAAAAAACCGGTCAAGAGCGAGTCGGACTCGCGCACCGAGGGTTCCGTACGTATATATGATGTTGATGATTTCTGAAAAACTGTGCTATTAAGAGACATCGTTTTATTTTTCCAATAATCTTTACATAAACTTCTATCACATAGAATAATTTCAGATTTTTATCTATGCAAACTTCGGAGATAAGGGGGAGGGGAACGGTTTTTTATTTTACATTTTTCATCAAAAGTTGGAAACTGTGCTGCCTAAAAAAAAATTAAAAATGTTTGAGAATGTGCAAACAGCGTTCTTTCATATGATACCCCACATGCCTTAGTAGCCCCACTTCAAATTTTTAAGACCCTCTTTCAGTCCCTTTTGCAAAAAAGGAATATTAAAAAAAAAAAAAAACTTGTTTCCAAAGTAGTTGGGCTAACGTCATCCAAAACTATTCTAAATTTCAAGTTGATAGCATTAGTAGTTCTCGAGATATTCAGGTGTGACAGACAGACAGACAGATAGACAGACTTAGTCTCACCATAAGGGTTCCTTTTTACCATTACGGTACGGAACCCTAAAAATAACATGTAGAATTAGTCTTTCATATAAAACTTCTTTGTTTCTTACTTCTAAATAAGATACTGGATTAAGATATAATTCTGGAGAGCCATTTATTTGTTACACAAAGGGGGGGGGGGGGGTTAAATTTCAATTAGTGTTTGCCTAGGGCACATCGTTTATGATTATTGAGACGTTAAAACCATCGATAGATAGATTTTTCTATCTCCAGTAAGCCAAAACTGGTGATAGATAGGTTATTGGGTTCAGAGATTCTTTTATATTTCTTCAAAGCATTTTATAGTTATTCATATTGCTTGATTTGATGCCGGCCATTCCAGAAACCATTGCATTCTATAAACAAGATTTCTTTTTACCACCCCGTAAGCTGCAGAAAAGAATACAAAATTCTCACAGTAAAAAAAAAAATACAAACTAAAACTTTTAACACCGCTACACAAACTGGAATCAGAAGCAGAAAATCACAATTTAAACTAAACTAAACTAGTCAATAATATAACGCTAGCGCATGCAAGTTTTTAAATTCTAACTTTATTTTTGCTCCTTTCCCCAACGTAGATACTGCACATATTTTTCCAACGGCTCCCCGTGAGAAACCGTAAAATTTGAAACTTTTGCGAAGCGATAACCTGCCAGACTTGTAGTTAAGTTTCGAATAACTAACTTAATAAAAGTACCGAGATAGGTTCTAGTTGGTCCCGTATAAAATTTAATGAAATCGCTGAACCATTCTGTTAAAGCCGGCTTTGGAATATAAAATCCGATATTGTCGGCTTGACTTTAAAGATAATTCGGGGATTATTGAAAGAAGTATTTGATTTCCAAGCTTGTTGGAGATGGCTGTTTGATTTTTGAATATTGCGTTTTATGTTTATGTAACGAAGATAGGAATCTATAATAAATTTTATCATCAATGTTCGTCGGATACTATGTTATTTTTCTTTTTCAATATTAAATTATTCACTGGTGCTGTAGATACAAGCACATAAAAATAAAAGTAGAATAATATGGGATAATACATATTTCAAATCAGATAAATCTTTACATGATGTAAACCAAACTACAAAACAATATATTTTTTCATTACTACCTGGAAATACAAGAAAAGCCATCACAAGGTTTTTTCTACTTTTGATTGTCAATTAACCTAATTAATTATTAAAAGTAGTCAAGGATTCTTCAAAAAACAAAAATTATACACATCAGTCGCAGAGTGAGAATTTAATATACATATAGAAATCTGTTGCCCAGAAAATCTTTTGTAGGTAAGCAGAACCACCTTTCCAGAAAATAGATATGCAATATTCTTATTTTCTAGAGTATCGAAAAGCCAAGTGCATAATGAAGGGTTCCGTAGTGGGGATAAATTTATCCTAAAAACAAACTTAACACCGTAGTTGAAAAACATGTTCCCCATACACTCCAACTGCAAATGTAAGTGTGTACGCACAATATTGGGAGATTTTACATGTTATTTGAAGATTATAGACTTCTTATAGGTTTTCCGGTAATATGTAAAGAACTATATTCTGTATTTTTTTCAAAATTTTAGGCTCACTAGTTTCGTAGATAAGGGGAATATGGTCAATTTTCATCTATTTTCTTAAAACATTTTAAAAGTATTTATTTGAAAATTATAAAAAAATACAGTATGAAATCCTTACAAGAAGCCCTTTTATTTCGTATGCCACACGTTACAGCTTGTATAATTTATTTTTATTAATATTTCTTAATTTGCGCCCAATTCTGTTTAGTGCCGGACGTAAAGAATAGCACCATCCCATTTCTTCTCGTGGGTGTCGTAAAAGGCGACTAAGGGACTTACTACAGAATGGGCAGCAGCGTTCTCTATGCATTTTAACCTTTTGGGGGAGGCCTATGTCTAGCAGTGAATCATTTGGCTGAAATGATGATGATGATGATGAATTTGCCCCCAAAAGTGACCCATATATAAAATTAATTTATTGACGTTACACATCCGTGTTTGGGTCACAGAAGTCCATATGACATTCGTAGCAAATCGGCTGTGACAGACGGACAGACAGACACACGAGTGATCCTAAAAGGGTTCCGTTTTTTGTTTTGACGTACGGAACCCTAAAAAGGTCGCACTAAATTCCTCACACAGCTAACGTACTCCATCATAAAACGGTATAATCAAACTAAGTTACGACTGTTATGTACCTCACCACGGCGGTTAGAAAAAATGTGACTCAAGCACATTAGTAGGCCTACGGATCTGCAATGCAGTAAATAGTACGGTAGAGTAGCACGGTCGTCAATTATGTAGCAACATTGTTGACAATTTGCTGTTTTAGTTTATAAACATACCGTATGTTTGAGGTATGAAATGTTGATGGGACAGTTAGGGGTGCCAAAATGCCTGATGAACTTGTAGGGGACTTGAAATTTTGTAATGTTTTACATCACAAATTCCGGATTGTATATACTACTATTTTACCTCAGTAGATAGGGTAGTCGGTAAATCCCCCATTTAGAATAGAATACTCTTTATTATGTACACCTTATAAGTTACAGATATAAATGTTTAAAATTTACGTAGGGTGACACAATGGGCGGTATTATCGCTAAAAGCGATCTTTTACAGACAATCTTTGGATGGATTAAAGGGAGAAGGCGAGACAATACTGCAGGTAGTCATTGGTATATACCATTAACATATACAATAAATACATACATACACAAAGCATACACTTATATAATATTAATATATACGTATATAAAATAATACACATGAAACAAGAGCAGGGAACTGTATTATGTAATGATGATGTTTAAGAAGAGAGGAAGTATTTTAGCCAAGTTGAAGTATAAAACTTAGCAAAATGGTGGATTTTAAACCTGTCCGACACCCAATATGTATATGGTGCTGTCCAGGACATGACTTATTGCTGGAAAATCCCAAGTGTTCATACATCTGCACTTTTGAGGATCTAATGAACGCCACTGACGCTGCTTTTAGGCCTAAATAATCTTAAAAGTACTATCGATTCAAAATGTAATTTGGTTTAAATAGGTTTTTATTTTTATTATTTTAGTAATATTTTATAAAGATTATTTTTACCCTGGCAGGTGGACTTGTACCCTGTCGATGGCAATAGGCTCGCCACTTATTCTTTAATGGTACTTAAACATAACAGGCGAAGTATGTGTGAAATAGAGGTACAACTCTGCCTAACCCCTCGATGAATACAGGCGTGATCTTATGTTATGTGTTCTTTACAGATTCTAACAGATATGTTGTGAGCGCGAAATCGTGAAGACTCGAAAACGTCCTAATTGGGACGTATTGACTTTAGTCTGCGACACGCATGGCGACAAGTAATACGCTTAGTTGAAGCAGCTAAAAAATTCAAAAAATGCCATCGTGTGTATTTATAAAGTGTACCAATTATGATACCAAAGTTAATAAAACACACAGGGATCTTATACCACATGTACCTAAGTACGCAATATACTTCGATTTATTAATATATTTCAATTATTTTCCTAATATCATCCTCCTATTTGGAGGTTAGAAAAAAGAAAGAAATGTAAATACATTTTTTTGTCGTGAGGACGACAAGGACGCATGCACTCCATTCTCAAGTTGTTAGTCTGTGATGCCAACATTCGGTGATTGGTAGCCAGAAAAATGTTTCTTTATAATCACGCGCAATTGACAACACCAGCTGTCTCTTTTTAACCGACTTCCAAAAAGGAGGAGGTTCTCAATTCGACTGTATGTTTTTTTTGTTTTTTTTTTGTATGTTTGTTACGCGATTACTCCGTCAATTATGAACCGATTTTGAAAATTATTTTTTTGTTTGAAAGGGTATACTCCCGAGGTGGTTCCATTGCCACCAAATCAGAATCTGATGAGGACATCCCATGGAAATCGAGGGAAACCCTCAAATTTTATATGCAAACCTATAGCGATATATAGCGATTTGGGTATTTTTTATAGTAACTCGTGCATTTGCTCTCCGAAACACCATTTGCTTGAAGTGGAACTGATGATGGAGACCACATATGGCCACCGGAATAATAATGAGTACCTATTTAACGGGTTGCGATTAAGCAATTTATGCTCGTCACTATGCATAATGGTGAGTGGTAGTTCTCCTGGTTCTTACCAGGAGAACTCCTCAACAATCAACGTCCCAGCATCGGGAAATTCAATATTTTGTAAAAGGTGATGAGCAGTTAACATTAGGCTATTGTTATTTAGATACATTCAAAACTAACCCACTAAAAAGTGAAAATTAAAAAAACTTATTTACAAAAAAAAACAACCTTTTTCACACTTTTTTGTGTTTTTGTTAGAAGTCGGTTGTTTTTTTTTGTAAAAAAGTTTTTTATTTTTCACTTTTTGTGGTACCTCCCCCACACCAATTCGTATACTACTACTTGCTATGAGAACAACAGAGACAGGAAGTTTTATTTTACACCCCTTAAGGCGTTAAATCTTCAAAAATCTGTTTTTAGTGGTTACCTACGTCATAATAACTATCTGTGTGCCAAATAGCCCAATCAATTCAGTGATTTGAGCTTTGTGTTGATAGATCAGTCAGTAAGTCAGTCACTGTTTCCTTTTGTATGCATTAAATCTATAGTGTAATTCGACATGTTACGACGAACCCAAATTAATTGGGATTAGGAAAGATTTTTTTCATACAAACTGTATCCATCCCCCTTTACACCCCCAAAGAGGTTAATTTTTAAAGTGGTTTGCGACTTTTCCATTATTTGTCATAGAGGTTATACCAATTTTCGAGTTAATCAAGCCACGTAGTAAAATCCTCTCTTGTAAAATTGACTACCCCTTTTCACCCCGTTATGGGTAGATTTTCGAAAAACCCTGATACAAGTTATTCTTCATTTTTGGTCTTAAGTATAAATACTGAGTTTCGAGTTGATCGGACCGCATGTTAAAATTCTTCTATACAAGCTTTGACATCCCATCCGTTGAAGTCAAGTTAACAAAAAAATATAAACTTTATAATTTACTTATGTAAGTATTCGTCCAAGTTTCAAGTTTATTACCCTAGGAATAAGATTTTTCATGCAAACAAAACCCCCCGTTTTCCACCCTTAAAGGTCAAATTTCCAAAAACCCCTTCTTAGCGGATGTCTACGTGCCAAATTTCAGGCCAATCTGTTCAGTGGTTTGAGCTGTGTTGATAGACCAATCAGTCACGGTTTCCTTTTATATGTACATATGGCTAGATATATATAATTATATTGAGAACCTCCTCCTTTTTTGTAGTCGGTTAAAAATCATTTATAGCCAGAGTGCATCTCATGACAATTCCAATAAGACTAAACACGGGAAGGATATATTGTTTTTTAACGGAGTTCCAGTGCCTACCATCCGGCTTCATCATCAGATCAGTTTGATGGTACCATTTTGATCAGAACTATTTATTTAAATTTGCTTCGCTTAACTATCTTAATCCAGATATCTCATCGCCACCCGTGAATTACGTATCACTGAGAAGTTCCGGTGGCCATCTGTGGCCTTCTTCATCTGTTCCACTTCACCAAATTATACTTTCTGAATGCAAATGATTGATTTGTTGATGAAAATATAAAAATTGCTATAGGTATGCCTATAATATTTGAGGAGTTCCCTCAATTACTCATGGATCCCAACATCAGAACTGGATTTTGAAAAAAATGGGATCAATCTGAAAGTATATCCTTTCAATTAAAAAAATATTTTTTTAAATCGGTTCATAAACGACGGAGTTCTGAGGTAACAAACATTAAAAAAAAAAAAAATACAGACGACTTGAGAACCTCCTCCTTTTTGTGAAGTCGGTTAAAAATAATAACCGACTACCAAACATAACACTACAAAGTGAAAAATAACTTTAATTTCGGAAGTCGGTGGCCAAAAACTCAAATACAGATCCAAAGACACCGACTTCCGAAATTAAAGTTATTTTTCACTTTGTATGTAGTGTTATGTTTGGAAGTCGGTTATTATTTTTTCGTAAAAAGTTTTTTTTTTCTTGTTGTTTTTATCAAGCCATCTTTTTCTATCATTTTTACTTGTAGTGAAATGTAAAATGAATGAAAAGTGGGTATGTGTGCTAGGCCGCTGCTGCGCGGTACACTTTTTTTCGGTTGTTTTGTGAGTGTACGTATAACACATCATTGGATTAAATGCAATATCATTCATCATCATTTCAGCCGAAACACGTCCACTGCTGGACATAGGCTTCCCCCTAAAAGGGGGGGGGGGGGTGATTTGCCATAATCGCCACGCTTGGCAGGCGGGTTGGCGATCGCAGTATGGTTTTAAAAATGCATAGAGAACACTGCTGCCCATTCTCTAGTAAGTCACTCAGTCGCCTTTTACGACACCCACGGGAAGTAATGGGATGGTGCTATTCTTTACGTCCGGCACCAAACGGAACGCCAATATCATTCATAACAGAATAATTCACAAACGTTAAATTCGATATCGAGTGACTCAATTAATCTGCCCCATCCATGAACAAGTAAGTAAGTGTGTTCGCGTTCCTTCGAATGATCGGGAGCAGGAGTAATTAATTAAGAGCCTCTGAGATACCTACTATGTTGATTGCTTGACATTCGATGGAATGTTACCGGTATAATTTCAAGATCTGAAAGGCCATTGATCCCAAATATACGACGTAATTAGAAAAATTTAAGAGAATTCTTGGATTGGAGAGATGCTGATGTTGACACAATTATTTTGTAGCCTTAAAAACAAAATGAAGAGGAATAAAATATAGTGGTTCAAGAAATTGCTTTTGCGAGTAAAAGTCTATAATAATTTCCTTCGTATCGTCTAGACATAATCATCACATTATGTTAAACGATTTTATGCTTTAAGAAAATAAGCCTTCTGGAATAAAATATTAACTAAATCAAAATTTCACGATTTCGTAGTGACTAAATTTAGTCCTCCAAATAACAATCTCATTACAATAATATCTTTCATAGACATCAACGTTGGTAAAGAGTTTTGTTCCACGCAATACAATTCGGTACGAGTGCTATAATCCCTCGAATGCCTACAGTTGGAAACTGACACGACACGTCCCTATAAACTTAAGTTTCCATGAATTAATTCTACATACATACGTTTGATATATTCAAAATTACATGTGGGTGGAACTTCGTCTTATCGTGTTACCGAAATTCCAATCATATTCAACAGAAGGATCTCTCCTCTCTCTCTCAGATACTATGATGTGGAGTGAGACAGGAGATGAAGTTGAAATTATCCTTAACATTTATACAAGGGGCACGTATGTATTTGCCACCGTTTTCATTTTCGACAAAATGTTCAACCTCTCTTTTACACAATACTGGATGAAGTGTGATAGAAACAATGCGAGTTGAAACTGTTTGTAACAAATACAGGGGTAATAGCCACAGTTTCATAGTTGGATCTGTAAACTCTTTGGCGACATATTATTTGGTTCTGGATAAAGTTTTCGTGTTACACGTGAATGCAAATAGAATTTTGCTGCTGATATGAATTTGATAGAATGAAATGAATTTATTTCAATTACTTGTAGAATCGCTCCCATAAACATTTTATTTAAAACACCACATTTTGTATCCTTCCAGTTAGCTATCTGTTTACTATTCATTATATTGAAATTAGAGATAATTCATTTCGACTGGTGTATGTACACTTATTTCAATTATGATATTTCAGTTTAACATGTGCATTTTAATAATCAAAATCAAAAATATTTTTAAGAACTACACAAATCAAAAATCAAAATATTTTATTTCACATAAGCCTACATAGGCACTTATGAAACGTCAGAAGCTAGGTGCACGGTTCCAATTGGTCGTTTCCTATGGAGAAGAGCCGGCAAGAAACTTCACGGTTTCTCTTTAAAAAAAGAATGGCTTTTACAACGTTTTCAAATAACAGTAATATTAGGTATGAGAGGACAGCGTAGGCCCGTCAAAAGTACCAGGTACTTAACAAAATAGAAAATGGTCTACAGATCTACAGTCTATTAAGCCTACAACGTCCTCACATTGACAAAAAAAACAATATAAAATATGATTAAAAAAATAAAAGTTAGGACCTTGTTGAAATTATAATTGTAGGTATCATAATGTCAATTAAGAAAAACAATATGTCCGTGAAGTTTGTATAAAAAAGATATAATTAAATTTTAAATAATAGTCCAGGAGCTAACCACCCAAGTCACGTTCCTTACACACTGTAACAACAGAAACTAAAAGTACCGGGTAAAACGGGGTGAATAGAAATGCAGGGGTGAATCGAGGACGAAACTTTAAAATGGATTTTAACGTTGAAATAATATCTTTTGTTGCCAAAAAGGACTATAACGTGTTACCTGTACCATAATTAACGATCAAGTGTCCTTGTTGGCATTAAACTATATTATTTCAAGGTTAAAATCCATTTTAAAGTTGCGTCTCGATTCACCCCTGCATTTTTATTCACCCCGTTTTACGGTAATATAAAAGATAATAATATTCACTATTTAGCGTCAATTAATTATCAATTAATCAGCCTATAATGTTCCTACTGCTGGGATACAGGCCTCCTCTCTTTGAGAGGGACTGGGCTGTAATCTACCACGCGGGCCCAGTGCGGGTTGGTAGATGTCACATGTCTTTGAATTGTTGGTTCTATGTCATGCCGGTTTCCTCACGATGTTTTCCTTCACCGTTTTGAGAGCAGTGGTGATGAAATTATTTACACAAAGTAAAGCGCCTGCCTGGGTTTGAACCCACGACCTATGACTCGTAAGTCGGGGCCGTTACCACTGGGCCACCACTGCGCTCTCTCTATTTAGCTTAATACTCCCAAAACTACTGAAAATCTACACACTCGGTATAACAGCCAATTTAAAACACTCGGTCTCCAATACCGAGCACAGCCGATGATACCCGAATATTTCCGAGTTTAACCGATCTTCATTGGTATCACGTAATAACAAGATATGTGCGGCCAGCCCTAACATAACTACGTCGCCAGGTGATCCCACTACTTTATGTGTACGAAAACTTTCCTCATTTTTTCAATTTACAGTTTTCGATTATTTTCGCTACATTCTGTATGCTGTGCATGTTTTTCTTTGTGTTCTAATTTTGTTAGGATCGCGATTTTGTTACGATTGGGTTCGGACTGTATTGTTTTCTATAGCTAGTTTTGTGTTAAGATATGTTTTGTATTGTTTGAATGTAGTTACTGAATCAATTCAATACATCCAATTAAGAGCGTTTACACCTTACGGCATTTCGTACAAACTTTCAAGCCCTTGTTTTTCGAAATGACTGAACTGATTTTAATAAAACTTCATACGCTTAAGCAGGATACAAAGGACTAAAAAGTTAGTAGAGAACATTTACGAAAATCTCTGTTTCTATGGAAAATTTAAAATCGGTATAATTTGGCTGTACCACTTATTTTCGAACTTTTTAGACCTTTGTATCCTGCGTATGTGTATGAAGTTTCATTAAAAATCGGTTCAGTCATTTCGAAAAACAAGGGTTTGAAAGTTTGTATGGTGTAAGGTGTAAACGCTCTTAAGCAATTGCGCGATTTGTTGATCTTATTTTGGCGTAGAAATTGGATTCTGCAATTAAGCATTCTCATACGTAGCTTTATGTATACACTATAGCATGTAATACAAATAAACTATCGACTGGTAGTTTAGCTGGACTTGGTTGCTTGCTCAATACAAATAAACTATCGACCGGTAGTTTAGCTGGAGTTGGTTGCTTGCTCAATACAAATAAACTATCGACCGGTAGTTTAGCTGGACTTGGTTGCTTGCTCAATACAAATAAACTATCGACCGGTAGTTTAGCTGGACTTGGTTGCTTGCTCAATACAAATAAACTATCGACCGGTAGTTTAGCTGGAGTTGGTTGCTTGCTCAATACAAATAAACTATCGACCGGTAGTTTAGCTGGACTGGTTGCTTGTTCAATAAGGTGAGTCTAAATACTAACATAAGTGTAACCGGAGAGGTCTGTCAGACTCTTACTGACTAAAAACCACCCCAATGTTCCCTTCCCACACTTGTACCAGGGATCTTGGCATCTAGTATTACTTCCGCGATCCCCGGCTAGAGCCGGCCTCCTAACTAAACTAAAAAATAATTAATTTTGAAAATGTGTAATTTTGCCAAGCATGATAATAATTATGCTATGTAACTTGACAAAATCCTTGTAAATATTATAATTCATAACACTAATTACCTACTCATATTTTAATCTACATTTCATATAATTCCTATATTATCCGTTATGAAACCACTCGTAACAAAACACGCGTGATCAAATAAGTACTCGTACATACATAAAACAACGCGGCGTATAGTTCAAGAGACGCTATGTTTGAGAACACTTTATCCATAGCGTGTATGCTGTGTATAACCACAGAGTAGATACAAGTACCCAAACAGAGCCAAAACTTTCAATACGGACAATGAAAGGTTCCATAGTTATGATGAATTTATCCAAGGAACAAACTTAACTTGTAGTTGAAAAACACTATCTCCCATACATTTGAACTGCAAATTTAAGTTGGTCGACTATTAATAGTTAACTTGTAAAACCTATTTAGCTGTGATATTTTCCTTTTAACTTTGTTACTTAAATGTTCTACTGGTGTGATTTTTTTCAGATATCCGAAAACAACTATTTAGCTGGCAGGGGGTTTAATAGGTATTGGGTAGTAAATGAGTATTTTAAAGCATAATATTACGCAAACATTTCATTCAAACGCAATCCCTGAATCGAAAAATGGTTTTCACAGACCCGCAATATTTTTGAACGGCCTATCCAACGATATCCCACACCATGGGATTGACGAGAAAAAAAAATGATGGCCACTTTAAGTGCAAGAGAGGTACCATATAAAACACCACTTTGTTGATGTAATTAATATGAATGCCCATGCAAAATTACAGCTTTCTAGTATTAAGAGTCTCTGAGCTAAGCTGCGGACAGACATAAAGATAAACATGGCCAAACTCTTGTTGACTACGAAACCCTAAAAGCTGAAATATCTTGTCTTCCAATTTATTCACAAAAAAAAAATGTTTAAGTCGTCTAAACCTCTTGTGAAAACGCTACAGAAATATGACAAAAAAAAATCTCTAATGTTTTGCCTCTGTCCGAATATCTTCACTTGTGTATTCGATATTTTGCTATAGAACTAGTTAGGAAGCTACATTTAAACTAAACGGGTAGCCTAGGTAACTAGATGCGGGAAATTTAACAAAATAATCAAAGTTTCTTGAAGACGTAGGTAACATAAGCGTTTCTGCGTAGGTACACAATATAATTACAACCTTAATTTGTTGCCAAGGATACAAAGTGTTATTATTATATCCTTTATTTCACTTTAAATATGACGGAAGCCATATTATTTAACAGCTGCGAGAGGCGGCGACTAGATGGCGCTAGTGGAACGTGCACCATAGACAAATCATTCATTCAATCGGATGTTTGACTTAAAAGAATTGAAGTGAATTGAGTGAAATATTGTAACGTTACCCCCCTCTAGCGGATCGCCTTTATAAGGAGGTGCGCTATTGAGTCGGTACGCATTTTGAACGGATGCGTCTTGGTGCACGGACCACTGTCTCTCGACAGTCAGTACTGCCCGATTATTGGATATGGAACGCTGTCTCCGACAAATTAGTACTATCTTTATTGCGGTGGGTGCATGGACCACTGTCCCTGACAGTCAGTACTGCCCTATGTGACCGCCACTACCATTATTAGTTATTTAATTAATTCTATTTAATTTCTATATTCTCTCGATTTAAAATAACTGATTGTTCGATTGAAATATATTTCTGTATTGCCATATCTGAGTATTACTTCTGATGTCTGAACCTATCCCGACAAATACATATAAATTATATTTTTAAATATTAGAATATAAAACAAATTAATAAAAACATTTAAAAATATAAAAAATAGTAGCCCACCGGTATCGGGAACAAGGTCCAAGCTACCGGCGGTCAAGGCTCCAGAGAGAGGAACCTCCTGACAATGCGAGCCGTGTCCAGAAGTACCGCTCTCTGAATCAGGCTCTTAATCCAACTGCCCAACGAGAGCCTCCTTAGGTGTTGGTCGAGGCTCTTGGCAATTAAGCCATTGGCTGATACAACTATCGGCACAATGATTGCTGAGTCCACATCACACATGTCGACAACCTCGCGAGCCAAGTCAAGATACTTGATTTGTTTATCTTTCTCGGCTTTCACGAGGTTCCCGTCATGGGGGACCGTTATGTCAATAATCATTGTGCGCCGCTCTATTCGATCCACCACCACTATATCAGGTTTATTGGCAGCAATAGTCCTGTCAGTGGTGATGGATCGGTCCCAGTACCGATTCTCGAGAACTGGGTCGGGCACATACCTGTAGTACGGCACCTCAGATTCCACAAGGTTGTATTTCAGAGCAAGTTGCTGATGGGTAATCCTGGCTACAAGGTTGTGTCTATGCAAGTACTCTTTGTTAGCTAGACGAGAACACCCGGAGATAATGTGTCGGATTGATTCTCCCGGACGATGGCATGCCCGACACACGTCAACCGTGCCGTCCTTCACAATAAATCTCCGGTAATTCTTCGTCATGATAACTTCGTCCATAATTGCACAGACAAAACCTTCGGTTTCCCCAAAGAGGTCACCGAAACGCAGCCAGGCTACGGACGCTAAAAAGTCTACATCGGGTTCATGTAGGGCCTGGAAAAGGCGTCCGTGAAAAATTATAATTTATTTAGGATTGCCGGGTGGGTTAATATTGAGTAAAGATTAACTAAGCTCTTACCCATTTTATTTTACCATAAACATACATAGCTCACCCTGTATGGTTGTGTGGTTTTGTTATTAATAATTAACTGTTTTCTAGTTCATCATTTGTGACTTCGAGTTATAGCTGTAGATTTATTTAAGCGGGCACGCCCATCTGCTAGCTAACATAAGGCAAATAATTTAATTTAATGTTTTATGTTGCGTAATGCAAATTATTTTACATTTTATTGTACAGATTCAAGTTTTATATGCGAACAGACAGCTGTGCTGCTGGGGAGTTTGTTGCGCCACTTCTTCTTCCCAGCTAAAGCACAAGGAAGTGGTGAAGGGTGGGCGTTTCTGGGGGACTGTCTCATGTAATTTTTGACGTTCGAAAAGTGCTGATTCTCAGCCTAGTTTGAATAAATTACTTTTTATTTTGATTTTGTAATCTGCTTGTTTGCCATCCAATGAAAAAAGCCACCATCTGTTTCTAAATAAAACAAAATATTATTTTTAAAGTCGCTGTCTCCCGGTCTACAAGGTTAATTTAATGAAGTTTATCACTTTCGTGCTGATGAAGGGTATTCGTACGTAAGTTGACACGCAATGTCATGTCCTAACGCTTATGTGTATCAATTGAAACCGAACTTATTAAAAATGTAGTAAACACTGGCATACATTTTATTTTGTAAAGACCGATTCAGCTTTTGACACTGAATAGTTCATGTTTATAAAGTAAGTTATTTATAAAGCAGAGGTGAGTGGAAACGCCGGGAGGGGACGCCCTAGAAGGACATATAGTGACCAAATTGGTGATGTTCTTCAGAAAGGTCAGGTACGTAGTACTCGCAACCGGCGTGCGTGTATGACTAGATGTATGAACGATTGAACGTAGGCGAAGCAAAAGGAGTATGTAAGGAGCGTAGCAAGTGGCGTTCTATAGTTTCTGCCTACCCCCATGGGAAGAAGGCGTGAGTTTATGTATGTGTATGTATGTAGTTCATGTTTAATTGTTGGAATAACAAACTAACAGTCATATCAGTTCTGTTATTACCTAAATCGCAAATAAGGACTATTTTCGCGTCATAAGAAGCTTTCATCTTTCAGTGTGTAAGCATAAGCTACACAAATATAATTCATGTCGTGGTAAAAACTTTGGCAATCAGCAGGTTGGTAGCAGGACTGCCTAGAGTATTTCTTTTCCAACCTCATACGAAACCAAAAAGTTTCATGAAATTATTCATCAATCTAGTACCGACATGCCTTCGTAAAGTCGCGCTTTTTTCCCATGGAGGTAGGCAGAAGCTGCAGAACGCCACCTGCCACGATCCTTACTTACTCCTTTTGCTTCCTTTACGTTGATACATCTAGTGATAACAAGAGGCGTTGTGATCACAACCGATCTGGTTGTGATCACAACGCCTCTGACCTCTCTGAAGAACATCACCAATACGGTCAGCGTATGTCCTTCCAGGGCGTCCCTTCCCGACGTTTCCACTCACGTATTTAAATACATTTTGTTAGTCGCCTTTCATTCATTCTCTCTTCTCTTTAATGTCTTTTATAATCACCTAAGTAGTTTGAAAAAAGTTCTGTTTGTCTAAGAATAAGCAGTTATTTTCATCTTCTGCCCTTTCTTGGGTTATACCACCCACTTCAAGAAACAAAATACCAATCTACAGGTTTCAGATCCGAACTATATAAGTTGTATCTATTCATACACGAAATCTCTTAAGGGGTCATTGTACTCATCATTATGAACAACTTTTTCTATGGGACCAAACCTTAAATCGTGAAAAAAAATCAGCTGTTCCCTACATTTTGTGTTCGCATAACTCGTCAAAATGTATGGAACAGCTGATTTTTTTTTCGCAATTTTATGGTAGGCTAGGTCATGGTCTACCCATATACCAAAGCTGTTCCGATTCCATTTAGATGTTTTAGCGTGAAAGCGTAACAAACAAGCAAACTCACCCTCGCATTTATAATATTGCTAGCTGCGCCCCGCGGTTTCACACGCGTAAATCTCGATCCCGTGAAAATATCGGGATAAAAAGTAGCCTATATGTTATTCCAAAGTGTCAGCTACTTCTATAGAAAACTTCAGCAAAATTGGTCCATCCGTTTGAGCGTGAAGAAGTAACAAACATACTCAGTCACAAACTTTCGCCTTTATAATATTAATGTGATTTGTGAGTTTATGTAGATACGTAAACTGTTAATAATCAAATATAGAGGTAAACTTTCTAAAGTCAACGTCATGAGACGAGATAAATTTCATACTTTGGGATTTAAAACTTTAACTGAAATTGCGTATGGTTCAGTTTCCATTGCAACTAAAATTATTTTATGACGTTTAGCGATAATTTCTTCATTCATAAATCAACTTAGATATCTTGAGTTTAAAGTTGATAGTTGTATAATTTGCAATTTTATGTATTTATAGCTTCTCATGACGGTTACTTTAGCTTACCTCTAGTTATTATATCAGTATAATTAATTTTTAATCACTTCTGTTGTGGAAGCATAAAAAAGTCTTTTAGAAGATTTTTCAGAGAACTAGATCAACGGATTCTAGGTAGCGAACGTCTTTCCTATAACATTTTTCTCAAGGCACTTCATAACCACACTCGAAAATTATACCTAAAATGAAACTAGGCAGTATAACACTATTTATTAAAAGCCAGAAACCGTCAGTCCACAAAACGTCAGTCCAAAAAACGTGAGGTTCTAAACAACAGAATACAAACGTCTTATTCATTGCTCCCTCACACAGCGGCAGTATGTTTCTTGAAACTCATCCCATGAGGGTTGAGCTTATTTATGTTAATTTAGTGTCTGCCAACCGCCTTATACGATATTGTACTTCCTGTATTATGTAGAGTAAATTACTCCTGCGAAGAAAATGAGCAAGTGTACCGAATATTTGGACAAAATTAAGACAGTTCCGTCCCCTTTTCTCGCGCTATAAGAGAATATTAGTTCATGGTCTGATAAAAATATGGCATGTGTCCATAATGTTTATTTTGTGCTGCTAAAAATATTATTGAACACTTAAATAGAGATTGCACATCTTTTTGTATTTTGTCTCTTACTAGAGAATGGGCAGCAGCGTTCTCTATGCATTTTTAAAACCATACTGTGATCGCCAACCCGCCTGCCAAGCGTGGCGATTATGGCCAATCCCTCCCCTCTTTGGGGGAGGCCTATGTCCAGCAGTGGACGTATTACGGCTGAAATGATGATGATGATGACATCTTTTTGTAAACCTCAAATAATTCCTAAAAATTCTAAATAGCCCTGATGAAGCGCCCGCCAGTGTCTATAATTAGAAGGTCAATAAGTTTTTAGAGGATCAGTTGAATATTTCCCTAATAATATTAGCTAGTGAGCAGGTTGGTACTGCAGCTAACTGCTCAGGGTGAGTCTGTGGAGACTATTGTCAGACTATTATTTATACATTCATTAATTAATTAATAAACGACGACATAGTATTATTCACGAAAGATATTTGTATAATTACTACAAACATTCGCGATTTTTCATTAAGCCGTTGAAGCATGCTTTTTTTTTTGTGTGAGAAATTATCAAATATCTGCTCCTGCTCTGGGCAGAGCTGGGCGTGTCAGAATTTTTATGACTGAAACCCACCCGTGTTCCTTCAGTTGCCTGTATACCAGGGCCACGATATCCCTTTCAAACAAACTCGCAACCCTGGCAGGCATTGGCCCTAACGGACCCCATCAGTTCGTGCTGACATCTCTTTGAGGCGCGTGTGGAACATGCCTGAGATTTAAAAAGATTTTGACATACCCGAACCAAACGTATTCGAGAATCATAATTCTAGGCCTGGTTGCATGACTTCTTACAATATAAGAATGTTAGTTACGAAACATAAAAAGCTGTGGCAAAAATAGTCCTTATTTGCTGGGCCGTTACCCATGCCTACCATAAAATACTACAGTTTAACAGTAAAAACATGTGGTTTCCGTCAGTTAACGACGTTTCCTGCTCGGGTAAGTATTTTCCTAACTTCTGTAGTGGCAAATTATTTTGAACTACGGGAACTTAACTTTGGAACAGCTGATGTTCATTTGTTCTGTTTTTTAACTTTGAACTAAGAATAGATGGACGGTTCACCATATGTTTTGCCTTTATTGGTGGTCAAACGTAACATGAAAAATGTTACATTATTTTTATGTTTCGTTCCCACCAAAAGGTACAACTATGAGTACAATGTATCTATGGTTCACGTCAAAATAGGAAATAGCTGCTTGACGCATTATTGTATTTCATCTGTCATCCAGAGACAAAGTGGAATAGACTCATGTAAGATGTTTCTTTGTATTCTATAGCAAGATGCTTAACACCTCAATATATACGGTAGTAGTACTTCTTTATTCCCTTTTCAACTCTTTCATTTAGACAAAGTATAAAACGTACAACAAATTCCATACATAAAACATATTACTTCAACAAATTCCATACCTAAAACATATTACTTTAACAAATTAACATAAATCAATTCAACGAAACACGTTCGCAGAATTGGATTTATACTCAAGGAGTTTTCATAATATAAATAGCCTGATAAGCCTTCCACGGAGTTTGAACTCATTAGCCGGAAAAGCCCTTAGAAATGAAGGCTGTGTTGCGATTAACAACATTATTATTTACACGCGATACCATAGTGCCTTAGCGGAACTGCTTGTTATTGAGTTTGTTAAGCTGAGTGCATAGCTACGAATGACTACTAAAACGTATGTTTGGTCTGTCCCAACAGTATCTAATGAAAATATGTAAACAAGTGGATCGGAAAACGTACCTGCATGCTAATTTGTAGTGTCAAATTCAGTGTATAATTTGATTTATCTACACCCATGATATAAATCCTATAAATAAGTTTCTGAAACAGTTAGCTTATTGACAACATTTTTTTTTTTTTTTCCTTCTGGCTTCGCACGGTTTGTGCATTTAGCCAATGTCAAGTTTTAGTTCTTGTGTGTGTTCTTGTGTATTGATGAAATTAATTATAAATGCATGATGATGATATCCCCGCCTACTCCCCTTGAGTTTCAGTAAAGATGTGGCACTTTACTGAGTCCTCACGCGGACTTCTTGGGAGAACTTGAAGCGAAGTTGCACTGTTTTGTTTCATTTGCCTACACTAATGCACGTTCACAAACACTTAATGGTTAATAATCCACCATTATTACACATTAATATTCGGCTAAACACTAATTTTGGAAAATTAAACAAACTGCTGAACATGACGCTTCACTTTCCCGCCAAGAAGTCTTATTGACAACATAACTACCAGTGTCATAGTAACCATAATGTCATCCAAACGAGTGTTGTAATGTTGTACGGAATTTTATTATGCCAACTCCTTTGCCTTTTGATCTCTTCCTTACTCATGAAACAGCCACATTCTCACTATTCAATTCGTGGTATCTTTATGAATTTCAAAAAAAGAACATTGTCGTGCACGCGCGTTTCACTTTTCACGCTTCGTAATTTTAAAAAAAACATGCAGTGAAAACAGTATACAAATAGTCAACATTGTCAAACTTTTAACTTTTACCGCCTTATTACAATACAAGATTTATATTTGACATGGCTTAAACCATGGAGCCAGTTTTTGTAATAAGAACTATTCGTAGTTATATACTATAGTTCGGTACTAAGTTGTCAGTTTTGTGTTTAGGAACTTTACCATAGTCGGAATAAAGTTTGAAATTCAATAATGGGTCCATGTTTTAAACCTGGGTCTGAAGATAAACGTTGTTTTGTAATAAGGGGGTTAAGGTTTTGAATACTAGGCTTTTAGCAATTATTATTTAATTTTTTCTTATTTTTATTTCTGGTTATTATATAAACTTCATAGTCTTAAAATATGATTGCAATTTGGCTACTTGTATTAGAGTGTTTTTTTCGTCAATTTGTATTTTATTTTTGTAATGTGTGTCTTGTTTGTGCAGAATAAACTATTTTTCTTTCTTTTTTCTTTTTCTTTTATAGCTCATGGAAAGCGTTCGGTGACGTTGACGCGAGTTCCATGATTTTTGCTCACTCAAAAAGTGCTCAACGCGCCTAAAGAAGTTTTCACTTCAATAAACATATAGGTTATTCGAATTAACATCGTATCCCGCCACTTTTGTTCGGTATTAGTATTGCGAAAATGTATTATAGAGGATTCATATCATTGGTGTAGATAAAGTCTTGTATGCAACTGTAAATAATTAGGTATTAAAACACACATGTCGTGATACGCACATTCGTGTTTTAAATTTTTAATACCTCATATTATAACAACAGTTGCATTAATAACTATTAATGAATATTTAAACCATTTACCGTGCCCCAAAATCATCAACAACATAATTTAGAAAATTAAACCAAACTTAAGTTTTTAATTAAAATTAAACAACAAGAAAAAAAACAACGAGGGTTTTTTAGAGTTATTTTTGTTGTTGTTTAATTTTAATTAAAAACTAAAGTTACTACTAACTTAAGCTTAAAACGAGCGAACATCGGTGACCGCTTTGACCGTCCTTCAAACTAGTGGTAGAGGATTGTGACTTAGATTGATACAGGTTGTTCCTAAAAGTATCATTATTTTTAGCAATAACTAATTTTCCTATATTTTTTTTATATATTATATTGCTACTGAAATAAGCATGATGAAAAACACCCAAATATTTATTCAGTACCAGTTTTAAGTCAAAAACTTGGCTCGGCCATCGCAAAAGTCAAGTTGTCAAAACTTTTTCGTCGTAAAATTCCCGTGTTTGTTTCTTCGTTCTTCCTACCTAGGGAATGGTTCCTACCTAGAAATAGACTAAAAGAAAGTTTGGAAACTAAGACATTGATTCAGGTGGATAGCTTGCATGTCACATAACATTGTTTGTCTGACTTCAGTAGTGCTATTTTGAAAGTTTGTGAGTACAAACGTACACACACACAAGTCCACGCACACACTCCTGCTTTAAGCTTGTGTTTAAAAAACACAAGCTTAAAGCAGGAGCTAGTGGGCCTACATCAACAATACCTGGATGTTGTTGATAAACGGGACAAACTGCGGTTGGTTACGGATGGTTTCAGCAACTGCAGTAACTTATATGAGGAGGCTTTGTGTAAGGTTAGGGACCTAGAGGAAGAATTAATTCATACAAATGTACAAATGACTAAGTTACAGCAACAAAAAGAATGTACTCAAGCTAAGGAAACAATTAACTTGTATAATGAATTATTTAAAACTAGTTGCAACCCTCATTCTTTAATAACAATAGATCTTACTGAAGATACTATATTAAAACAAAATAATATTAGTTATAAAGATAGTCAAAATAAAATAAAAAAATATGCAAAACTAAATAGAATCATAAATAGATGCAATCAATTTAAGAAACAACAAAAACACAGTTCCAATAATACTAAACTAAGGAAAGAACGTGATTTTCTAATAAATAAATTAAAAAACTATCAAATTAAATTAGAAGACAGTACAAACATTTATCAGATTGACACTCAACAATTACAGTCTGAAATTAATGTACTTGAAGAGTCACTACGTTTACTTCATATTAAGTATGTGAGCTCTCAAAAACAAATAAAGGAACACATCCTTGCTGCAAACGAGTTAGTGGAAATGTGTAATGATGAGGCAGACAGATTAGACCCGCTGACTCTCAGCACCACGCAATTTTCTTGTCAAAGGGCACCTAACCTTGAGGCTCTCCAACCTGAGGCAACGGAGGACCCGTCCCGGTCTGGAGGTGCTCGGGAGGGTTCACATCAAGTAGCACTGACAGAGACTTCTTCACTCCCTTGTTCTAGTAAAGTTTGTTATTGAGTAACAACCTGAGTCATTCTGCTGTTAATTATTGTATGCCTGGGAAATCCTATGAAGAGATAATGGCTTCAGTAACTAGAAAAGAATTTGATTCAAATGCCATTATTTCTATATTTGTAGGTAATAGTACTAATGTAAAAAAGATGACATCACTGACAATGTCACTGAACTCTTAAAGATTAGTTGTCAGAAAATAATATTGTGTGCTTTTCCATACTTTCAGCACTTGTCAAGTAGGCAAAATCATAATATACTTATGCTAAATAACCACATGCAGTTATTAGTTACTCACTATAGTGACAAGCTTATATTTTTTGATACCAACACTTTTGTTGAGAAATTAAAATCGACTAGGGATACAGCGTATCTGCCTATTAGTTTTAGACGTCAAATAGCATGGCTATTAGTTTTTATTATAAACTCAGACATAAGTAGTATGTCGAAGTCTGCTGTTATTAGCACCAAACAAATTAGTAATGATACTAATATTAAGATAGCTAGCTTTAGTAATTTAAACTAGTCAGTAAGACAACAGAAGGTACCAGTAACAGTGTTATTAATCTCACCATCAACAAGGTATCTTCTAGCACTCAATTAGTTAATTGTAAAAAAGGGGCTAAGCAGAATTCCTTGAAATTGTTTCATCAAAATATTCAAGGTTTTTCTTCCAAACAATTAGAAATAGAATGGTTTTTAGAAAAAACAATGTTTGATATTATTTGTATAACTGAACACTGGTTAAAAGATTACGAAATGCTAATTAATTATGATAACTATAATGTGGGCAGTTGTTTTAATCGAAAATCCATGCTGCGTGGAGGTTCACTAATCTTAATTAAAAATTGTATAAAATCTAAGACTCGTAAAGACATAGTAGAACTATCGGTTGAACATAGCATTGAATTGTCATGTGTTGAGCTAGATAAGCATTTTATAGTGTGCGTTTACAGACCCCCAAATTATCTAAATTACTCTATATTTGAGTCAGTAATGGAAGAGGTTTTAGCAAAACTTGCAACTGGTAAGAAATCAGTAATTATTTGTGGTGACTGCAATATTAATATTTTGGAAAATAATTCAAATAGCAGTAGATTATTAAGCCTCTTCAAATCATTTAATCTGTCAAATGTGTTTTTTGAACCTACGTGAATAACTACAACTACTGCAACATGGTATTGATAATGTTTTATGTTGCTGTGACTATTTAGATAAAGCCATTGTAAATTATCTCCCTTCGGATCACAGCGGTCAAACCGTTACTTTTGAGTCCAACACACCATTACAGAAAGTGCAGAAAAAAATTAGACCAATAACATTGGGTAATTTAAATAAATTTAATAGCACTTTAATTAGCACGTTAAGTGCTCATGGCCTAAGTATGAACAATGGGAATATTTTGTATGAAGAATTCTTTTCATTAGTGCAAACGGAGTTCAATAATTATTTTAAGAAAAAAACTAAAACTATTTGCCCCAAGTTTTTATTCAGTGACTGGGCAACTAAAGGTATCAGGAAGAGTAGGGAAAGATTATTTGAACTGTATGGCCTTAAGCCGTATATAAACACGGAAACTTTTAATAAGTATGTTGGTACTTATTCTAAAACTATAATGTTATTAATGAATTACAAGGACCTTATACTAGGGCGCGGGCGCACTCAAAGAAACACGGGTGACGCGCGCGAAGGATTTTTGTGAACTAGCGGGCCTGCGCGCGGGCAGGCCACGGAGGGTGGCGGGGTGTCGCACGACGGGGTAAGAGGGGTACTAGGGACGCACGCTATACTCTCCCCCTTTTGACCAAGAGGCGAAATCTCTTTGGTCAAACTCCTAACAATAAATAGCGAACCTACGGTTGGACTTTGCGGGGGCGACCTCTGCGGCGCTTCGGAACAATAGGCTCCGGGCACTCACCACCTCTGTCATGGTATCTACGCAGATCCGACATGTGGTACTTACCCACAACTTCACCAGTCTTCCGCGAGGCAAGAGTATATGTAGTAGGACTCACCTTCCTGGAGACCACATACGGACCATCCTGTTTCGGTATAAATTTGGAAGTAACACCTTTGGAAGCATTACTTAAGACATGTGTTTTCATAAGCACAAGATCGCCTTCTTCGAAAGGGTCCGAAGCACGACGGCCTGAATCCGCTCGATGTTTGCGAAGATCTTGCTGATGCTCGAAGTTTTCTTTAGCTTGAGAGAGGGAATCGGCAAGCTTCAAAAGGTACGGTGTGATCTGAGGGACCAAATTCTCAGATTTATGACTGCTCGTAAATCGGCCTGGACAGAGAGAGGAGAACGAAGCTCGCGACCGAATGTCAAGTAAGCTGGAGTGGAACCGGTGGAAATGGTAAATGAGCTATTTAGAGCAAAACGAACGAACGGTAAAACCTCAGGCCATTGCTTGTGATTGCCCTCTACAAGAATAGCCAGATGAGCCTTCAAGTCCCGATTTCTTCTCTCTACCGGGTTGGCTTCGGGATGATACAGTGGTATCAGATTCTGTTTCACACCTAAGACAAACAGCGCCTTCTGCATTACATCAGCTATGAATTGAACTCCGTTGTCTGAGATCATACGCCGAGGGAGTCCATACCTCATAAAAATCTCACCCACTAAAGTTTTCGCACAGATCTCGGCTGTAGCTTCGGTAAGGGCAAAAAGTTCAACCCACTTACTAGCGGTGTCCTCTACTATTAAAACCCACCTTTCACCTTGAGGCCCTTTAGGTAACGGTCCGAAGAGATCAACAGCGATGATCTCAAATCTCTGAGCGGGTACAGGAGTCTGGAGTAAGCCAAGTGGTTTCAGGTTTGAGGGCTTGTACCGCTGACACTCCGTACAGGTCTTCAGGTAGTTGGTAATATACTTCCTCATACCTGGGAAGTAGAACTGCTGAGATATTCGATGAAGAGTTTTCTGGATACCCCCATGAGCGGCGGTCGGCGAATCGTGACACTCGTACATGACTTTTCTTCTCAGGCTCTCTGGAACGACCAGCTGAGGCTCTTCAGCATCAGAATCCTCTACATACCTGTACAATACTCCCTGATTGATAAGGTACCCTCTATCCGACCAACGGTGCCCTGACAATTCATCAGCACTTTCTAGGTCAGTGAGAATCTTAGCTACTTCTGGATCGGACAATTGAGCTTCACGGGTAGATGTGGCGTCCCATTGTGGAATGTCCACGGTGACTGGACAGACCACATTCCGATGTACTATCTATAACCGGGCGGCTGAGGGTGTCGGCTACCACGTTAGCCTTTCCAGGGGTGTACTCGATTTGTAAATCAAAAGACTGTAACTTCAATGCCCAACGAACAAGCCTACCGGTAGGCGATTTAAGCGTGAACAGCCACTTCAGGGGTTGATGATCACTCCTGACATATACCTGATGACCATCGATGTAGCCACGGAATCTCTCCACTGCCCAGACAACGGCCAACGCCTCCCTCTCTGTGGTGGAGTAGTTCCGTTCTGCTGGCGTAAGGAGACGACTAGCGTACTCGATGGGGTGTTCATCTTGTGGTAACTCCCTCTGGAGTAAGGCTGCACCTAAAGCGAAATCGCTGGAGTCCGTTCTAAGGATGAAAGGTTTTAAGTAGTCCGGCTGGGTCAGAATGGGGGGTGAAGCTAAAAGAGACTTAAGCTGTATAAAAGCGTTAGCTTGATCCTTACCCCATTTCCAGGTCTGTGACTTTTTGGTTAGACGCGTAAGAGGTTCAGCCACCTTGGCAAACTCTGGGATAAACTTGCGGAACCATGAGCAAGTTTGGAGGAAGGTGCGAAGTTGCTGGAGAGTTGTCGGTTCCTTCATCTCTAAGACAGCACTTACCTTCTCTTCGTCTGGAGATATACCATCATGAGATATCACATGGCCAAGGTATTTGAGCAAACACACACTTCTCTCGGTTTGCTCGAAGCTTGTACATACGGAGACGCTCGAATACCGCACGCAAATCTGCTATATGGGACTCCAGGTCCTCCAAAATAACCAACAGGTCATCCAAATAACCTAAAATAGTCTTACCACCAAGTGTAGACCCTGATCTGAAACGGTCTATGAGCCTCTGAAACGTCGCTGGCGAATTCTTTAGGCCAAACGGCATACGTTTGAAGCGATAGGTACCAAAGGGCGTGACGAACGCAGTTTTATCACGATCGGCGGTGCTTACCTGCCAATAACCACTGCGAAGATCTAGAGAACTCATTACACAACCCTTCTTAGTCGACTGTAAGAGCTCGTCAATACGCGGCATGGGGTACGCATCCGTTTTAGTGACAGCGTTCAACTTTCGGTAATCGACACAAAACCTATATGTACCATTACGTTTCGGTACTAAGACGCACGGTGCTGCCCAGGCGGATTCACATTCCTCGACCACGTCCTCCGCTAACATCTTGTCTAACTCGGCGCGCATGATTTCCTTCTTGGCAGGCGTAAGGCGATACGGCGGCAAAGCAATAGGCGGATGGTCCCCGGTATCTATGTGGTGTTCCGCAAATGGTGTAGGCTCTCCGACTATATGAAAAATGTCGGAGTACTCACATAAAAGATTCTCCAACGTCGACCTCTCTGACCCCGATAACATAGCGCCCTCATCCGTCCTCAGTACGTTCACCGAAGCACACTGAATGGGTGCGCGTTTAGATTCCCATGACAAAGTGTTAAGTGTCCGAGGCTGATGCATTGTACGCCAAGTCCAATTAGAAAAATCGATAACCATCTTAGCTTTAGTAATAAAATCAATGCCTAACAGAGTATCGTTGTTAACTGCCTCAGGTAAAATAATTAATTCAATTGGCATCGATAATGAAGCAAGTTTAACATTAACTATCGTCAGTAGGACATCACTATTTCTAACAATACCATCCGCAAGCTTCAACGACATCGTTTCGGTGCGAAAGTTTGAACCAATACGTTTTAGTAAGGAATAAAGTGAATAACTCGCAATACTACGACGCGCGGCGGTATCTAACAACGCGGTACCCTGATATCCCTCCACACACACTCGCACGATAGGCCGACCCTGCTTATTATTATCGATAACAAAATCCGAACATGACTCCTTACTATCTATATACACAGAAGAAAACACATTTTCTATCTTAACATTTGTGTTACTATCTCCGGCACTATCTTGTTTACCTTTAGAACAATTAACTCTAACGTGACCTTTTTCACCACAATTATAGCAAACAGTGCCAGAGTTAGTAGAAAGAGAACGTTTACTTAGCTTATCACATGAGTCCCGTACGTGTCCTCGCACCTTACAATACACGCAAAACAACTTCTTATCACTGTTATCACTTTTGCTCACACACTGATCACTATGCGGCGATTTCGCTCGCGGGGCGCGTGCAGCGCGTACCGGCGGCGGCAGCGTCGAACTCGATCCCGGAGCGACGTGTTGCTGCGCGCTTTCGTCGAGCGCGAGGGGAGCCTTCGTAGGTAAACACGACGACGACAGCGACGCGGAGTTCTCCGATAGCGATTCTTCTATGCTACGAGATTTTCCTATCAGTGATTCAATATCACTCACAGCGTCTCTTGGTAACCGCTTCCTGATTCTCTTGTGAAGTAGACCATAAATCATACCCAGTCTCGCTTCCTCCGGTAACTGATAAGGTAGTTTCGCCAACAGAGATCGTACTCTTACGATAAAAACGTCGGCGCGTTCCAACCCTTGCTCAGCAGCGAAAACATCTCTGTACAATTTGTACGGTGGCCGTGGTATGCCATACATCGAACGCAGGCGCTTGACAGCCTCTGACCATGACGTAACTTCATGACGGATGCCACGCCACCAAACTGCTGCTTGCCCATGCAGTAACATGGGGAGTCCACGAAGTGCCATCTCATCGCTGACCGAAGCGCAATCCATAAACATCTCGACAGCGTCTATGAATGCCTCGACCACCTCCGGATATTCCGACGAATCATCGAAGCGCGAGGTGCATTTGACGAGATTCCCAGAATAAGATGATGGTGTAGCGCCGGAGTTCACACTGGGCGGCGTCCCTGAGTGCGATGTCAGTAGTGACTCGACGAGCTTCCGGTTCGCCTCGGCCTGCGCCGAAGATAACGCGGCCAGGAGTGACCCTAACTGAGTTTCAGACATAAGCACAGGAGCCACAGGTGTCCCCGTCACAGTCACAGTTTCATCGTCCGAATTGGAGTCGTTATTACGAACTTTACGCGGCGGCATTGTGTTCACTAAAAGTCCCGTGCACTATCGAACAGTCTAGAACATCGGCCCCACGTTGGGCGCCAGTATAATGTTATTAATGAATTACAAGGACCTTATACTAGGGCGCGAGCGCACTCAAAGAAACACGGGTGACGCACGCGAAGGATTTTTGTGAACTAGCGGGCCTGCGCGCGGGCAGGCCACGGAGGGTGGTGGGGTGTCGCACGACGGGGTAAGAGGGGTACTAGGAACGCACGCTATAAAACTTTTAAAAATGTCTGCAAAGCGGCTAAAGCTTCATACATTAGCAATAAGGTTAAATCAGCAGACAATAAAATAAAGACAGTTTGGAAAATAATTAACAATGAAACGAACAGGAACAAAAGACATAATACTGATTACACACTGGAAACTTCCCGCGGTCTCGTTAGCGATAACATTAATGTTGCTGAGGAATTTGCAACTTTCTTTACAAATATTCCAATTAAAACTACAGAAACTTTAAATTCCTCTCCCTCACTTGCTATTGATCTATTAAAAGCGAATGTTTCAGCTTGCCCTGTGGAATTTAAATTTAAACATATAAACCCTGTGGTCGTTGTAAAGACTTTTAAGCAACTTAAGATTAAAATTACCGAAGATCTGTGGGGCATGTCTACTAAAGTTTGTCAATCCATTATTGAGACAATTGCACCATATCTAGCTTTAATATTTAATTTGTGTGTAGATCAAGGGATATTCCCAGATTTAATGAAGTATAGTAAAGTTATTCCACTTTTTAAATCCGGTGACAGCAAAGACACTAATAATTATAGACCTGTATTGGTTTTGCCTGTTTTCAGCAAGGTGTTTGAAAAAGTAATGTTAAATCAAATGCTCAATCACTTCAATCGTAATGACATCTTACACGATCAACAATATGGTTTCACCAAAGGACGTTGTACAACTGACGCCGGTGTCACATTATTGAAACACATTTTTAACGCATGGGAAGAGGCACAAGACGCAATAGGCATCTTTTGTGACCTTTCCAAGGCATTGATTGCGTGAATCACGAAACACTGCTCTTGAAACTTGAGCATTACGGACTGGGTAAACTTGCGCTTAACTTAGTAAAATCATATTTGAATGACAGATTGCAGCAAGTTAAAATAAATGGTGTGAATTCATTGGGTTTAATAGTCAAAATGGGGGTACCACAGGGCTCAATATTGGGTCCGTTCCTCTTTTTAGTATATATAAATGATTTACCTCATTTACTGAAAAACCGACCACAAATGGTGTTATTTGCTGATGACACATCACTGATTTTTAAAGTAAGCAGACATGCACAGGAGCTTGACGACGTAAATAACGCTATGATTATGGTCCATAATTGGTTTACTGTAAATAATTTGGTATAAATGAGAAGAAAACTAAATGCATAAGATTCGCGTTACCGAATGTTAGAAGTAGTGAATGTCACGTTGTATTGAACAAAGAGATACTAGAATTCGTCGAAAAATCTGTTTTCCTGGGAATCACGCTTGATTCTAAGCTGCAGTGGAGTCCTCACTTAACATCACTTGCAGGGCGGCTAAGTTCAGCCGCCTACGCTGTTTGGAAAATTCGCCAATTAACAGACGTGGATACAGCGAGACTGGTCTATTTTAGTTACTTTCATAGCATCATGTCTTACGGTATTTTGCTGTGGGGTCGGGCTGCAGATATTGTTTCTATCTTTGTTCTGCAAAAGAGGGCTATCAGAGCCATCTACAACCTCCGCAGACGCGACTCTCTAAAGGAAATGTTTAAAGAAATTAACATCATGACGGTACCTTGCCAATATATTTATGAAAATATTATGTATGTTAGAAAAAACCTACATCTTTTCAGTAAGATAAGTGACAGGCATAATTTGAATACTAGAAATAGGAACAAATTAGATCAACCACGTTTCAGATTGTCAAAAGTACACACTTCTTTTATGGGGTATTGTGTAAAATGTTATAATAAAATACCACTCGATATTCTTCAACTAAATGAGAAGAAATTTAAAACATGCATTAAACGCACACTATGTAGACAAGCATATTATAGGTTGGATGATTATATCGTAGATAAAAATGCTTGGCTTAATGCTGGTCCTGCTCCACAACCACTTGGGCTCACTTGTTAAAATTATAATATTTGGAAGAGATGCTTCCCCCTTTTTTATGTTCTGACATTACAATCATATTTATTATATAAAATGTACTTAATCAAGTTTTAGTTGTTGAATACTTCAATAGGTAATTATGTTTATCTTTTTGCCAGTGAAATTTTATTTATCTTTGAAATGCATTGCAAGCTTTAGTTTTGTATAATTTAAAAGCATTTTTTCAATTTTTGTAAATGTGAGTACCATGGAGCCGTTTAATATGTTATGATGTATGTTGACTTAAAAAAGTTTGGCAGTTAAGAGTATGTCATGCTCACTTAAATGTCTCGCTGATGGTGGCGCGTGTGTTGGATCATTCGGTTCCCTACAAAATGGTTGAGCTGGATGGCCATGCGTCATGCTCGTGAACGGGCGCCGTCAGTTGTGACTGGTCTTCTCCTATCTGCCAGGGCTTATTTGTAATATTTTATATTGTTTTTTAAATAATTTATATTTTTACATTGTTCTCACATATAGAAGCGACAAGAATAATGTACCCAGGATTTTATAATATCTTGATTTAAAAGAGTGTCCTTGGAGTTTCTTGCCTATTCTTCTCCATAGAGATCTACGTTTTGGAATGGGCAAATAGCTTCAACTTTCTGACTAACTGACCGACTCTTTGACAATTCAAAAGTCCCTGTAATTGGTTTAATTGAAATAAATGCTTTGAGTTTGAGTTTGACACTGTGTGTGTACGTTTGTTACTTCTTCACGCTCAAACGGCTGGACCAATTTTAATAAAATTTTGTATGGAGGTAGCTGACACCCTGGATTAAGACATAAGCTACTTTTTATCCCGATATTTCCACGGGATCGAGACTTACGTGGGTGAAACCGCGGGGCGCAGCTAGTAGTAATATATTTATGACTGTATTTATTAAAAAATCCAGATTTTTTATAGTTAAAAGGATCCTAAAAGGTCACGTTTAGCGAAATTTTGATTTTTTATTCAGATAATGTTGGTTCCGTCCATGTTCCTGCGTCGGTGCTTCAACAACAATTTTTAAACAAAAAAGGTTTCAGTCGCACTTTCGTGTAAAATAACACTTGTATATATTTTTAGAAATATTTTTACGTACCTATCTTTAGACAGACTCTAGACTTTGTTTTGCGGCTCAATGACTTGTCATCGTATCAGAAGCTCGGCGAAAAGCTGCCAATCTTGAAATTACAATGTACTTACCTTGAATTTTACCTTCAAACGCTTCCTACCGCGAAAATAGCAACGTATTTTAGTAGCAAAAAATATATTATGGTAACTTTTACGTGAAATAACCCAAACACAAAGCTAGCACGCTCCTTAACAAACAAGAAATATAAAACCTAATAAGCTTAAAAGTCTAATTGTTTGTTTTTTATTCAGTGGTACCTACAAAACTTTTCAAGTCAAAGTTTGCGTCGCAAAAGAGGCATAAACTACTTTTCTCCGCGAGTATTTGGTTAGACTTTTGACATACAAAATATTTTGCGTTGCATTTTCCTTCGGGATTTCTTGGAGGAAGATTTTGCTATTATCAAAGTTAGTTTTTGAGTCAAAACGAACTTTGATATTAGCAAAAACTCCAAGTTATTTGAGATAACAATGATTCAGTGTTTTTGTGTCGAAATAATTATAAATTGACAATTAGAGTAGGTAATCGTAAATGTTAAGTACCCGAATTCAGTATGTACATCTTTTTTGTGAGTTTATTCGAAAAAAAATGAGATGTACCTACTCAATTTGGCTGAGTTTTTTATTTCTTGGTTTTAGGTGGGTACAGCAACCAATTATATCGATTTTATTTTTAATTTGTTATGGGTATAGGTACTTCAAGGAATTGCGCATGGGAAATGTTTGCTCGTTTTAAGTAAACATTCTATGGAATATGGCAGGCTTTTAAGCACCTTAAGATCAAAATTACCGAAGATCCGTGGGGAATGTCAACTAAGGTTTGTCAATCTATTACTGAGACAATTTATTTATTATTTGAGCACAGAAATGTACAGAGGCGGACTTAATGCCATTGCACCCAATCTAGCTTTAATATTTAATTTGTGTGTAGTTCAAGGGGTATTCCCAGATTTAATGAAGTACAGTAAACTTATTCCACTTTTCAAATCCGGTGACAGCAAATAATTATAGACCCGTATCGGTTTTGCCGGTATTAAGCAAGGTGTTTGAAAAAGTTATGTTAAATCAAATGCTCAATCATTTTAATCGCAATAACATCCTACACGATCAACAGTATGGTTTCACCAAAGTTGCAACTGACGCCGGTGTCAAGTTATTGAAACACATTTTTACCGCATGGGAAGAGGCACAAGATGCAATAGGCATCTTTTGTGACCGATACAAGGCATTTGATTGCGTGAATCCTAAAACACTTCTGTTGAAACTTGAGCATTACGGACTGGGCAAACTTGCGCTTAGCTTAGTAAAATCATATTTGAATGATAGACTGCAGAAAGTTCAAATAAACGGTGTGAATTAATTGGGTTTAATAGTCAAAATCACGCGTCATGTTCGTGAACGGGCGCCGTCAGTTGAGACTGGTCATCTCTTAAGTGCCAGGGTTTATTTGTAATCATTTAATCTTATATTTTGAATTGTTTTTAAATAATGTATTTTTTACATTGTTTTCACAGAAGTTATAGAAGCGACATGAATAATGTACCCATGATTTTGTAATATCTTGATTTAAAAGAGTGTCCTTGGAGTTTATTGCCTGTTCTTCTCCATAGAGATCTACGTTTTGGAATGGGAAAATAGCTTCAACTTTGAACTAACTGACCGACTCTTTAACAATTCAAAAGTGCCTGTAATTGGTTTAATTGAAATAAATGCTTTGAGTTTGAGTATGGCACAAACATTAATCTTGCATGTAACTAAATGCAACCTCTGCGACCCACTTTGAGCAGCACGACACTATTGATTCGCAAAAACATCACTATAATTGTCGAACCATTTTATTAAATACAGTCGCAGATAAATAAATGAAACTCAACACACATGATCGCATGTGTGTGTTCCCTACTTCACGGCAGTGCCTTAACGTTACGCGTCGATTGCACGCAATCAACATTTAGAACCTGGTTCCCGCTTAATTGGCACTTACACCACGAAAGCTTATGATATTTCATTATTGCGCTTGCTTTTCTAGAGGTTTTATGAATTGTAATTCATATTTATTTTTCTGAAACCAAGGGCATTAAGCGCAAATCATTATTTTCAACACATTTGCTAAAAAAATGCATTTACGAAGTCTGTATACATTGTTCGAAAGTTAAAAACTATGCACCATACAACGGAATGTGTGGTAAAATAGGTACTCTCACCTAAGTACTTACCTGTTTTACCGCATTTTTTACTAAGAAAATCGAACATTTATCACCATGCTTATCCAAAACATATTAACGGTTTTAGTTCAGGTTACCTTACGATACCTTCACAGTATGTTATTGTTATCTTAGTTACTAAGAAAATTATTATAAATGATTATGAAATTATATAACTCACTACGTCATGTTATGAGACAGATCTGTGAACTTTACGCCGTAAATCCGTCATAGGTTAACCGAAAATATTATCTATCCTGTATTGTAGCATTTTGGGTGCTATTATGAAGCATTTTGGTTAAATTTATTGCGACAAGCACAATAATTAGTATCATTCATGGTAAGAATAAAGTATTCAAATGAAGTAATCGTTCGAATTTACGTAACGTTTGAGCGGCGCGTTTGTGCTAGTCCTACACAACAGGTTGTTGAATTGAATTTCGACAGCAAGACCTTATAAGCGTAAAAAAAATCAGCTGTACCCTAAATTTTAACGAATTATTCGAATATAAATTTAGGGAACCGCTGGTTTTTTTTTCGCGATTTCAGTTTTGGTCCCATAGTAAAAGTTGTTCATAATGATGAGTACAATGACCCCTTAAGAGGTTATTGATGTTAATAATAATAAGTTCTACTACTTACCCACTACTTACCTTTTTATGACATTAATTTTACATTCTGTCATTACTTTAACCCACACACTGGCTTATCATTTGCTTTTTTTTGGAGATTCTTCTACTTTTATAATATTTGTAAATACCTACGTGAGCACACATCTATCACATAATTAATTTATCTGTCATTGTTTCATTTTTAATTATTTTTACCTATTGTGGTATAGTAATTTTATTCTAGGTACACACGGCTACACATCAAGCTATACATTTTTGTTAAAATAGGTAATGCTGAATCATTCATCATCATCATTTCAGCCGAAAGATGTCTACCGCTGGACATAGGCCTCACCCAAGAAAGGGGGGGGGTTGCCATAATCGCCACGCTAGGCGGGGGGGTTGCCATAATCGCCACGCTAGGCAGGCGGGTCGGCGATCGCAGCATGGTGTTAAAATGCATAGAGAACGCTCCGGCACCACACGGAACTGTATTTTGAAGGTATACACTCTTTTCTTGCTAACACTTTATTCCGCACAACTGCACTGTTTCACAACTAAACGACGACTGACTCTGTTCTACATTTTACAATTTAAAATGACTTTTCCCCCACTCAAAAATAACGATAACGTCATAACCGTTATTTCTGTGCTGCCAAAGTAAAATAATACATTTAGTTGCCATAATGACAATTACATTTAAAAGTTTCTTACAACATTAATAATTTGTACTTTGACAGTGTTGCAACAGTGAATATTATAATTCAGTATTCAAATAATACATTTTTTTTTATTAAATCAAAAAAATCACGACAGTATCAGTGGTGCGAAATTATTGAAACAGTGCGTTGGGGAAGGCAATGCCCAGACACGGAATAAAGGTTCAGGACTTCTAAATCACATAATTTATTTAGACTACCTTTATATCTAACTCCCGAAATACGAAGATTACATTTATCGAGAGTGCTTACATTAATGAGTGTAAATTTAAAGAACCTTGAATGAAATAATCATGTCTGAGTTCTAAAATAAGTTAAAAGCTAATGAATATATTTTGTTTGTAGGTACCTTAGTTTTTCCATTTATTGACACGAATATTATAGTTGCAAGTTGTGCACATTTTTTATTATTTACTAAAAAATCAGGTTTTGGTACTACTTAATGTACTTTTTTGGATTTCCTTCGTAATTTTCATTCCTATTTCAGGATATAAGGAAAACATAATACATCACGGCTTATCTAACTGCACAAGGGTGAGATTACGGAGACGGGTGTTGTATTGTTTCTATAATGGTTCTAAAAAAAGGCTAGAAACGGTAATGGCTTTTTCTTCAGTGTGTTAAAGGACATAAAATGACTACAACTTATTTTTCTTTCATATAAGGGTATGTAGTGCACATACCCTTATAAGAAAGAAAAAAAAATCATATTCAGTGACAATCAAGCAGGCGTCCTACCATGGTAAGTGCTGCCTATGCGCATCTTTAATACCAGAAGTATGGCAGGTACGTTGCAACCCAAGAGACAAAGCTCTGTTTCAATTTCCTGAATGTATGCTCATGTGAGGTGTCCGTTTGGTGCCGGACGTAAAGAATAGCACCATCCCATTTCTTCCCGTGGGTGTCGTAAAAGGCGACTAAGGGACTTACTAGAGAATGGGCAGCAGGGTTCTCTATGCATTTTAACACCATACTGCGATCGCCAACCCGTCTGCCAAACGTGGCGATTATGGCAAACCCCCCGCTTAGGGGAGGCCTTTGTCCAGCAGTGGACGTCTTTCAGCTGGAATGATGATGATGATGATAGTAGTCACATGGAGCACTGCCTATCTCAACAAAAATCAAAATCAAAAGTCATTTATTCAAACTAGGCTGAGAATCAGCACTTTTAGAACGTCGAAAATTACATGAGACAGTCCCCCAGAAACGCCCACCCTTCACCACTTCCTAGTGCTTTAGCTGGGAAGAAGAAGTGGCGCAACAAACTCCCCAGCAGCACAGCTGTCTGTTCGCATATAAAACTTGAATCTATACAATAAAATGTAAAATAATTTGCATTAAGCAACACAAAACGTTAAATTAAATTATTTGCCTTATGTTAGCTAGCACCTTTACCACTTCCTAGTGCTTTAGCTGGGAAGAAAAAGTGGCGCAAAAAACTCTCAACAACCCAGCAACTGACCTCCACAACCCAGCAGCTGGGTAATACGATACTCCTTGGTAAGACTACTTCTCAGACTTTCGGGCTACTGACGACCCCTAAAAATTGTCAAAGATGACAGCCGGGATCAACGGCTTAGCGTGCTTTCCGATGCACGGAGAAGTCTCGGTATGTAAAGATGGTCACCCTTCCACGGACCAACTGCGGAAAGCGTAGCTTAACCTGATGGATGGACCCGTGCGGCAGTTATTACTTAGCCACGAGCCCCTCCGTGACGTAAATTATTATAACATATTAGTTTGTACTTGTGTGTGTGTCTGGTGAGGTGTCAATGTAAGTGTGAAAGTGTGCGTTATATAATATAATGCGATGTGTGCAAGTAAGTCTTCGGTCTTTTGCGTGATAGTCCAATCGCTGGAGCCAGGCAGCATAATGGCGGCGGCGATCTCTCGCGTTCGGCCATATGGTTCAGGCCATGGTTCGGAGCGAGAGTGCATGGGAGGCCGTCACCTAGTAATGAAGCAGTAATGATTGCGAAGGAGGAGGCGGAACGCGTGAGAGAGAGGCAAGATTCGCGCCCTCGCGCCCCTAGTCACCGCAGGAGACGCCCCGGGCGTCGGGAGTCTCAAGCCGATTTCGCGAGTTGCGAGTTTGTCCGAAAGGGATATCGTGGCCCTGGCACACAGGCAAATGAAGGAATACGGGTGGGTTTTAGTCAGTAAAAGTCTGACACGCCCTCCGGCTCCGCCCAGTGCGGGAGAAGTTATTTGATAATTTACCACCCAAAAAAAAAAAAAAGAGCCAGCAATAATGGTTTTAACTCTGTGTCTGGAAAGCCCTACAATATTGAGTTTTTAATTTTTTGCCGTCGTACAGTCTACTACTTACGTTTATTACTACACGCTATTACGCTACACTATTACGTTTAAACTGTTTATTAGTGAAAGCTGTTTTACAAGGGGCACGAGGACAAACAGGCATTTTGCTGCATCTGTTTGGGTCGGGCGACTAACAAAAGGTATTTATAAAGCAGAGGTGAGTGGAAACGCCGGGAGGTGACGCCCTTTTTTTTTTTTTTTTTGGTGGGAAATTATCAAATAACTTCTCCCGCTCTGGGCGGAGCGGGAGAAGTGTCAGACTTTTACTGACTAAAACCCACCCGTATTCCTTCATTTGTCTGTGTGCCAGGGCCACGATATCCCTTTCGGACAAACTCGCAACCCTGGCAGGCATTGGCCCTATCGGACCCCGTCAGTTGGTGCTGACATCTCTTTGAGGCGCGCGTGGAATACGACGCGCCGTCGACCCGGGCCTGGTCCTTATCGGACGGTGAGCTACCAATCGCTCACCGTCCGCAGGCCCGTGCCTACGGTGGCCGGAAATCGGCTTGCGACTCCCGACGCCCGGGGCGCCTCCTGCGGCGACTAGGGGCGCGAGGGCGCAAACCTTACCTCTCCCTCACGCATGCCGCCTCCTCCTTCGCAAGCATTACTGCTTCGCAGAAGGAGGTGACGGCCTCCCATGCACTCTCGCTCCGAACCATTTCCTGAACCAGGGCCGGACGCGAGAGATCGCCGCCGCCGATCGCTTCCGTGAGGACATGGCGGTGCTCCGCCTAAGCTGGGCAGACCTCCACCGTATGCTCCACCATGTCCTCCGGGCGATCCACACAGTGGTGACACCCGGGCGTTTCCTCCCACTTTATCCTGAACAGGAACCTTCCAAAACAACTATGTCCGGCGAGGACCTGCGTCAGGCGGAAGGTGAGGACGCCGTGGCGCCTCTCTAGCCACTCCTCAAAGAGGGGACTTATCGCCACAATTGTGGCGTGCCCAGGGAGGGGACGCCCTAGAAGGACATATATAGTGACCAAATTGGTGATGTTCTTCAGAATGGTCAGGTGCGTCGTACTCGCAACCGGCGTGCTTGTATGACTAGATGTATGAACGTAGGCGAAGCAAAAGGATTATGTAAGGAGCGTAGCAAGTGGTGTTCTATAGTTTCTGCCTACCCCCATGGGAAGAAAGCGTGAGTTTATGTATGTATGTATGTATGCCCCTACCCGACCGAAAGATGGATGTTTCCTCAGTACGAATTTCAGCACAAATAGCTGACAAACTGTTAGTTCTTTACAGTCTTCAGCTGTGCAGATAGAGTACCTGTAACATATTTTGTGATCACTTTCAGGATAGCTCTCTGTGCTGTCTCCAAATCAAGAAAAATATTTGGCAGCACCTCCTCATACGGTGGCACAGTATTGGATAACCCACTGACATAGGGCCAAAGACCAGTTTAAGTTTGTCTGGGGTGCAAAGTCCCTCAGGGATTTAATAATGTGGTGGAGAATTACATGCGACAGTTTACACCCATGACCCATATTATGGAAATTCCGTGCTACATCTGCATGACAACCTTAATATCTATCCTTTTCAATCAAATGCAAGTCAACCTTAAATCTATTCTTTTTAAAAACAATGTGTTGCTAAGATGTGATTCGCAAGCAACATTCAACTATGACTGTTTGCCCTGAATTTTACGTATTTTTGGTGTTTGACATACAAATAGTTTTATTGACCTTCATTCAAATGTCTCAGGATTTATATTCGATTTGTTTATTTTCTCAAACGAATTCTGTACAATAATTCCAAAACTGTGATTGCCTCATAATAAAAAGAAAGGAAAATGAATATTTTTGACAAGAAATAATGGTTCTTACAGACTAAAAGTAATTCTTTAGGCAATGCTGTTTACTGTACCGTAAGTAAATGTGCATCAGTTCACTAGTCTATGATTACCTACTTACATCATCATCATTTCAGCCGAAATACGTCCTCTGCTGGACATAGGCCTCCCCCAAAGGGAGTTTGCCATAATCGCCACGCTTGGCAGGCGGGTTGGCGATCGCAGTATGGTATTAAAATGCATAGAGAACGCTGCTGCCCATTCTCTAATAAGTCCCTTAGTCGCCTTTTACGACACCCACGGAAAAAAATGGGATGATGCTATTCTTTACCTAGTTTAGTGTAACAATATAAGGGTCAGTAAACAGTTCCACTTGATTTAAACTGTAACAACTGCAATACCTCGTAGGTCACACTCTAAGGCCCGTATTACAGAACGTCACTCAATACTCAAGCATTACTTAAAACTAGTTTCAACCAATCAAATGGCTTGAATCTAGTTTTAAGTGTGTGACGAGTATTGAGTGACGTTTTGTATTACGGGCCGAGTCTTGGGCGTAAAGTAATCTTTCATTACTTTACACCCAAGACTAAATGAAAAAGTTAAAAAAAAACCGGCCACGTGCATGTCGGACTACGCACAATGAAGAGTTCCGTAGTTGGGATTAATTTATCCTAAGAACAAACTTAAGATTGTATATAAAAAACATGTTCCCCCATTCATTCCAACTGAAATGTAAGTTTGTACGCACAATATTGAGAGATTTACCATGTTATTTTAAGACCATAGACTTCCTATAGGTTTTCCTGTAATCTAAAAGTAAACAACTATGTTCTGTATTTTATTCAAAATTTCAGGCACAGTAGTTTCAGAGATAAGGCGGGAAAGAAAAACTTTATTTTTATTTTTTTATTTCCTTCCCAAAAGTGATTCAAAATTCAGTTATGTTCGTTTCACATCCTTGTTTGGGTCACAAAAATTCATACGTGTACCAAATTTCAACGTAGTTGGGCCAGTAAATTGGCTGTGACAGACGGACGGACAGACAAGCACAACAGTGATCCTATAAGGATTCAATTTTTTCCTTTTGAGGTACAGAACCCTAAAAACTCATGTTTTTCACCAGCATCTGTTTTTTATTT
This sequence comes from Tiliacea aurago, assembly GCA_948098905.1. Taxonomy (NCBI): domain Eukaryota; kingdom Metazoa; phylum Arthropoda; class Insecta; order Lepidoptera; family Noctuidae; genus Tiliacea; species Tiliacea aurago. Next base: position 2,663,210 of record OX402579.1, on the reverse strand, counting down.
GAAGCAGTTTGAAGAGGTGGTTGTACATTTTAATATTTGATGCCGTGAGGCGTATGAAGCTCATTATGCCATAAAAATGTAAACAAAACTTTTATGTGTACCATGCTTTTTACACTTTATGATTTAACCACGTATTTCCAACGTGTTTGATATAGGTAACGTACCTAACCTGATTTTATGTTGTCTCTGTTTTTTAATGGGTCTGTAAATGAGTTCATAGTATTATAAAGAACTACAGACCAATAACGCCAGAGCAATTAAATATCCTAGTTAAAATTTTTATTTTCGGTAATTAAAAAAGAGGAAAAAAATCCACGAATTAAGAAAAATATTCTTTCCTGAATATTTTCCTATTACTTCGGCACAAAAAATAATAGTTTTTCATATTATTACCATATTCTATTGATCATGGCGTCGTCTTACTTGCATTCTGCTTTCATCCAGAAATCATGTTATATTAAAACGTAACAATATCACGTTGACGTTATATATTATATAAATATGAAAGGCATGCATTTCTGTGCTGATAAGATAATAAGATAGTATCTTAGACAACTTTAAAAGAGAGTGATCGATAAAAAATATATATTCTATATTTTTAGATTGTAGATTCGTAGGTATTTCTGAACGAAAAATGGCTGGCTCTCGATGTTCAAACGTCAAACATTTTTAGTTTTTATTTAGTGCCTAGAAAATATTAGTTATTATGAAAAAAGACTTTCTTGATTGTATTCAGGGGATCGTTTTCCTCTAGTAAACCTGGGAAACGATCCCCTGAATCGTTTCTCATGTTTACTAGAGCATACATGTTATGACCGGAGTCCTATACAAAAATAAAACGTCTCCTTTGGATATTTTATAAAGTTTTAAATATCTACATTTTAAACCTTTAACTAGAATATTTAATTTTTACAATAGGATACTCAGGATTTTAACCATGTGGTGACGGACATGACGTCCGTGTGGTGCCAAACGTAAATAATAGCACCATCCCATTTCGTCCCGTGCGGTGACCCCGGCGGTGCCGTAAAAGGCGACTAAGTGACTTATTAGAGAATGGGCAGCAGCGTTCCCTATGCATTTTAACACCATACTGCGATCGCCAACCCACCTGCCAAGCGTGGCGATTATGGCAACCCCCCAGCCCCCCTCTTGGGGGAGGCCTATATCCAGCAGTAGTGGACGTCTTTCGACTGAAATGAAAATGATGATGACTCTGGATTTATGGGAGACAAACACTATTCCGCCTTTGGAAAATAATATTTTGAAAGATCTATCGGAATTACGTAAAGTAATGAAAATCTATATTTTAACCATTGAAGAGTGTTATATCAGGTCCGGAATGTTAGTGAGTCTTACAGTGTTAGGTTTATATGCTCACAAAGTCACGGGCAACAGCTAGTCGTGAATAAAAAAACAATGGATATACTGGCATCAATTGGATTGTATGAGCCATCTGCGCTGGGCACTGACCAGTGAACCAGTTCAACCGTCTGTGAATAACTCGAAAACCTGCCAAAAAAATATAGCGTTTGTTTAGTTCAAAAATAGTAGACGAAAACACCTTTCAGTTTTTTTATCGTTATTTTTTTCTACATATTAGGTATTCATTTGTGTAAAATTCTGAACAATAAAGTGACATATTTGAATTTTTCTAGCAAAGATACACGTGTCCCTACTTTCTATTTTTAGGATTTTTCCTAATTTTGCATGTGGTAAGCTTTGAGTAGTCTTACAATCATGAAGAGTAAGATGATAAAACACAGTAAAAGGTGTAAATTTTCAGCTCACTAACAGTAATAAATTTAAATTGTACGCATTTATTACTTTCTTCCTTGAAACATTTTTAATTCACTTAAAACGTTTCTCTAGAATTTATGTTGAATCGCGGACATCTGGGTTATTAATGTTCTGTGCGAAAAAATTGTTTCATAACATTAGATATATTATGATAATCATAAATGGATAATATTTTTGTGTTCACCAAAAATCTTAAGGTACATCTATGTATGCATTTCTAAAATATTGATCGTAAACCCGTTTAATTGTTTTACTATAATTAAACTACTCGGCCAACAAAATATGTTACATCAAACAAATTCCAAATTAACACCAAGATATAACACTTTTTTATTGTAGTGCGCTGCAAATATTCTATTGTAACAATAACTATTTTATTCTTCCCCGAAAAATACTGATCGTGCACCAAATATTCCTGAATGTTACACAAAATTTTGGGTTGTTACCAAACCCGATTTCAGGACAAACTAGGTTAGCCTAGGCTAAACTAGTTCTTCCTATACGCGATAGGATTAACTAGTATAGCCTAGGCTAAACTAGTTTGTCCTAAGCCCGATAGGATAAACCAGTTTAGCCTAGGTCGAATTGGTTTATCCTAGTTAGAATTTACATGCTTTAGGATAAAATGGTACGTCCTAATCTGAAATCTGATTGAGCGTGCTGCGGGAGCGGCGTGACAGAAACGAATCGCAGCAAAACCGACTCCACGTAGTCTTGTCTGCCCTACCCCTAGAGTGTTATTTAAATTCGCGTAGGCGCGTAGGGGCGAGGCGGCCTGCGAGCTGAGGAGCAGGTGGTTTCAACGCTAGCCGCCGCGGCTGAGGCTGGCCGGCTGCGCCGGCCAGCAAGCCGAAGCCTCGGTGGTGAGCGTGAAACACATCTGTGACGATAAGCTCGCATGGGACCGCTGGAGCCCTGCAGCACCGGAGCCGTGACAGAAAACATGCCTGTTGCATGCTTGCTTCACGTTTATCATATTAGACTAGATAGGCTAAACTGGTTTATCCTATCGGGCTTAGGACAAACTAGTTTAGCCTAGGCTATACTAGTTAATCCTAAGCCCGATAGGAAGAACTAGTTTAGCCTAGGCTAAACTAGTTGGTCCTGAAATCGGGTTTGGCCGGTAACATTGGACATTAATTGGTGTTTGATTCAAATACATTTTGCAGTGCATTATCTGAAGTAAAACTAAAAAATAAATGCTTGTTTTTAAAATTAGGTGTATTACTATTTTTACAAATTTGCAACAGTTGTTAAATAGATGCTCGTTATGACATATTTTAATTAACATATTTTGGTGCACATTCAGTATATTTGGTGGAACACAGGCAAAATTAGGTAAATGAAATGGGAATAAATTGAAGTACTTTTAAATACCATCCATCATAAATTATTACAATAAAGGCTATTACTATAACCCTATAGTAATAGCCTTTATTGTAATAATAGCAATTTGTTTCTAAAATATACCCATATTTTTGAAACAAATAGCTTTTCTTTTTCGAAATAATTTAAGTACTTAAATAATTTTATTTCAGCTTATCTTATATTTTTATAAGTCTTTTTGTTATTTTTTCCTGTTACAAATGTCTTTAATATACATGAATACCTAAAATAAAACGAAACTTCGCTGAATTAGGTTCAAATTCCTTGAGATCATGTTGGCATATGCTATGATAAGAGGACTTGTCAAACCCTGCTCAGTGCTCGATTACCAAGTTAGCATCCGGTTTATAGAAATAGATTTTTATTAGTTAGTTATAATGTGGTTTGATATCGTCTCTCAAATCTCTTCGGAACCAATAACAGGTAGATAGTGATGATTATTCTAACATCAATCTGCCTAGCCTTTTCACAACTATGTATGGGTAAGATGTGGTATGTATTGCAGTCCAACCGAATCAAAATCAAAATATTTTATTTCACATATGAAACGTCAGAAGCTAGGTGCACGATTTCAATTGGTCGTTTCCTATGGAGAAGAGCCGGCAAGAAACTCCACGGTTACTCTTTTAAAAATAAATCCACTTTCCGAATCACGGAAGGGTCTCGATGTGTTATGTATGGTTACCCAACCACAAACCAATCGATGGACGTGTGCTGCTACGAGCCACGAGCCAACTAACATAACAAAATTAAATCAACTCCATCTCTACTGAACCACGGCGCATATCCCACAAATGGAGGTAGATGAGCAGCTACCAATAATAACAATGGTCTTGAAATGCAAGTAGCCAGTCGTCTGGATATTACCTATCTGCCATAAATTACAATTTCGTGAAATCTTGCTCAGTTTACTGTGAACGTTCTCGTCGACTCTGTTATGAACATTTATTTTAAGTGTTTGTTTGCATACAATCATAGTTGTATTTGGTTTTTGAAAATATTAAAGCTTCTACAGACCGGCGCGAGTCGCGACGCGACACAAAGGCACCGCTCGTTGCGCGACACGCGGGGCCTTTGTGTCGCGTCACGTGTCGCGCCGGTCTGAAGCTTTTATTGTAGGTGATTGGTAGTGGTATCATTATGTGAAATCGGCTTAAATCAAGGCTAAGGCTTGAATAAAAATCATGAACATTAGTCATCTCAGTCCTGAATGCTGTTAAAAAATATTGTAAGTCTTAGATTCATGTATTTGAGTAAAGCCAAAAAGCGTAAGTATGAGAGCAATAGATTGAAATAATACTATACGGAATGGTACCACTCACACAACTTTTATTACATGACGATAATTAATTGAACTCTTAAGACGTCACGGTTGGCGCAGTTAGTTAAGCGATTGACTGCTGCGCTGCGTGTCGCGGGTCGATTCCCGCACGGAACAAATATTTGTATGACCTACAAGTAGTTGTTTCGGGTCTGGCTGTTTGTGTATGTGAATTTAAATGTTTGTAAACACACCCACGATACAGGAGAAATTCCTAGTGTGGGGCCACGTTTAAAAAAAAAAGAAAAGAATTCTGGTTTTTTTTTTCTTTAAACATAATACCGTGTGCTATTTTATACCACATAACTCAATAGAGGAATACAATGTAGCTCTGGCTATTTGATTAGGTCGTTATTATGTAGATTTAATAAACAAGGTATCGCTCTCGGTATATTAATATTTGCTAATAATATCTAGGATATTATATAACGGATAATAATTATATTTGATAACGGATAATAATTACGTTTGATCTTCAACAACAACCAACAATCTGTTGCCAAATTGAATACATAAATTCCAACCGTAAGTTAATTTTAACAGAACACATTTTAGTCAGACCTAAAAATATAGAACAGAAAAAATAGAAAAACAGAAATGACATACAACAATAAATATCACAGCCGAGCTAGGCGCTCTTATTACACAAAGGTCACGCGATAGGCGTTCGCACGTTCCACACTTTTTATTGTATCGCATTGTTCCTTTTGAAAATAAATCGACACCAAAGAATATGAAGTACAGAAGGTTCGACCAAACTCCTACTTTTCGGGGTAGAATAGAATAGAATAGAATACTCTTTATTATGTACCATCGCGGACACTGGTGCCTAACCACTTTTCAACCTTATTCTCCTAGTAATAAGGTCGAAAAGTGGTTAGGCGCCAGTGTCCGCGATAGTACACCATAACAGTTACAGATATAAATGTTTTAATTTTACATAGGGTGACACAATGGGCGGTCTTATCGCTAAAAGCGGTCTTTTACAGACAACCTTTGGATGGATTAAAGGGAGTAGGAGAGACAATACTGCAGGTAGTCAGTGGTGTACCATTAACATATACAATAAATACGAAATAACAAAAAGGTTAGTCGACATCACAGGAGACCGAAGAGCTGGCAGCTACCTCGGACAAAGAATGAGTCTAGCTATTCAAAGGGGGAACGCTGCCAGTATCTTCGGAACCTTGCTTAAAGGGACTCCTTTTAATAATATATTTTAGTTATTAAAGAAAAAAAAAAAACTATATTTTTTTAGTTATAGATAATGTAAATAGTTATGTTATATTTTGGGAATCAATTTAAATATAAATAAAAATAAAAAAAATACATACATACACAAAGCATACACTTATCTAATAAATATATACACGGTATATCGGTTCCTGTAACTGGTCGGCTCGAGCTCTTAGGCATGGAGTTGACATCTAGTCTCAACATCGGCGCCACCATCGAGTACAAAGCCCAAGCTGCGGCTAAGAAACTGGGTAGGTATCCTAAATAGGGTGAAGCTATAATTTACGCCTGGACAGCTTTTGACCCTTTACAAAGCGCAGGTCGTTCCTGCATGGAGTATTGTAGCCACCTTTGGGATGGCTCAGCAAAATACCAACTTGCCGCGCTTGACTCGGTGGAACGCAGAGCTAAGAGCTCATTGGCGACGTAAAACTGGTGAATGCCAATCTTCAAAGCTTGGCCCTTCGCCGCAAGGTTGCCTGCTTGTCGGTCTTCTACAAATTGTACTTCGGTGAGTGTGCCCAAGAACTCCATGACCTCATTCCACCGACCCCCTTTTTTATCGGACACCTAGACGCACTTCAGGTTACCATCCCTTCCTGGTTGCTATTCCACCAATTCGCACTTAGCGTTTCCAAATGTTCTTTATAATGCGCACAGCAAAAAAGTGGAACTCTCTACCTGCGTCTATGTTTTCGAACGCATACAACCCTAATCTCTTTAAAGTTAGAGTGAACTGGCTTTTTCTGGGTAAGCTCACTCCATCGTCGGCATTGTCTCTGTCACCTCTGCCCTAGACCAAGGTCAAGAGCAAACCCATACTAAATAAAATAATATAAAAGGTTCAAAGAAACGGTCCGCGTTGCATGTGTTATGAAAACGGGGTGGGGTAAAATCTCGCGATTCGGAGATCAGTGTTATTTCAGTGACAGAAAATCTGGTGGTTGAGTACTTACGCATATACAAAATAAACAATAGTTACTTTACCCTGGTCCAAGGCTCTAATTAAAACTATTGCTATTCAGTTAGAACTTTTGCAGCACGTATTCGTCATGGCGTTGTACACGACGGCATGTATTCTAAATCAATAATAAAGTATTAATAACGATTTAAAACTATGTCTAAGTCAAATTAATATACAATATTTTGACTTAAAAGCAGATTAAGGTATCATGCTTGATTTTCGTTCGTGTTATATTTACCAAAATTGAATACAGCTTGTCAAGCTTTACATCGAGATCTCTCGTTATCTTGTTTATTTCATTTTAAAAACATATAAATATTTTATTTTTATTTTAATTAAACTAGTATAACATTGAAAAATACAAAAAATAATCTTAACTTATTAAATGGAACTTCTGCAACTTTCTATTCCATGTTGCCGCTCCGGGCCGTTGCGTGCGTTCTATATATGTATTTTGCATGAGAAAGAGCTACTTCGGACGGTGAAAAGGTGCGTGATCTTTGTAAGATTCGCGGCCAAATTTATAGCCAGTGTACACTGAGTTTTATTCGATAAGTCCTGTTAGATTGAGAGGTTTGATACGGCGTAGTTTCGCAGAATTATGTGATTTATTTAATATGTTTTTCTGGTTAAATCGACTGGTCTATACCTAAATCATACCTCTATCCTCTCTCGTGTCGGCTTTTTGGCGCGAAATGGGGAGACTATACGAACTGAATCAGTCGGTCTGAACCAGATCGGATGGCGAATCCGGCATAATTGACATCGGCCTAATGTAGGTCAATTGACAGATGAGAGGGTACCCTCTTCTGAACCAGCCTATTTGGCGCGAAAATGGGTGTGCGCCACGAACGAACTGAATCAGTCGGACTGAATCAGACCGATTGGCGAATCCCGCATAATTGAAATCGGCCTCATCGGCCTTATTAAGGCCGCTCGGCGATAGAGAGGCTATAGCGACATGTGTCTGCGCACAGGCACATTTAAACATATATTTAAGGCCTTTTTTTTTTTTTTTTTTGGTGGGAAATCATCAAATAACTTCTCCCGCTCTGGGCGGAGCGAGAGGGAGTGTCAGACTTTTACTGACTAAAACCCACCGTGTTCCTTCAGATGCCTGTGTGCCAGAGTCACGATATCCCTTTCGGACAGGCTCGTAACCCTGGCAGGCATTGGCCCTTTCGGACCCCGTCAATTGGTGCTGATGTCTCTTTGAGGCGCGCGTGGAACACAACGCGCCGTCGACCCGGGCCTGGTCCTTATCGGACGGCGAGCTACCCATCGCTCACCGTCCGCAAGCCCGCGCCTACGGTGGCCGGGAATCGGCCTGCGATTCCCGACGCCCAGGGCGTCTCCTGCGGCGACTTAGGGCGGAAGGGCGGGCACCCTGCCTCACCCTCATGCGCTCCGCCTCCTCCTTCGCGAGCATTACTGTTTCGCAGAAGGAGGTGACGGCCTCCCATGCACTCTCGCTCCGAACCATGGCCTGAACCAGGGCCGGACGCGAGAGATCGTCGCCGCCGATCGCCTCCGTGAGGACACGGCGGTGCTCCGCCCAAGCAGGGCAGACCTCCACCATATGCTCCACCGTGTCCTCCGGGCGATCCACACAGTGGTGACACCCGGGCGTTTCCTCCCGCTTTATCCTGAACAGGAACCTCCCGAAACAACCGTGTCCGGTGAGGACCTGCGTCAGGCGGAAGGTGAGGACGCCGTGGCGCCTCTCTAGCCACTCCTCAAAGAGGGGACTTACCGCCGCAATTGTGGCGTGTCCAGCACTGGGTTGCGACAATCGCACTTTCCATGTCGCCATGAGATCCTGCCGGAGCTCCGTCCGCTGTGCCGCGATTTGTTGCGGCAGCGGAGTTTCACCCCGGCGTTTCGCCTCTTCGCGCCACACCCACATGTGCGCGAGGACTTTCACCTCCAGATCCCATGGCGGCAGTCCGGCAAGGAGGCTCGCCGCCTCACGGGAGACCGTGCGGTAACCCCGTACCAGCCTGATGGCCATGACCCTTTGGGACGCGTTCAACCGCTGGGCTGGTCGCAGCCTCAGTGAACGCGCCCACACCGGTGCCCCGTAAAGGGCCATGGACCGCACGATCCCCGCGTAGAGCCTCCGGCAGGAGGCGTTTCGACCCCCCAGATTGGGCAGGAGCCGCTTCAAGGCAGCCCCGGCCCGCTCCAGTCTGGGAGCCAAACGTCGGAAGTGCTCGACGAAGTTCCACCGGCTGTCGAGGACGAGTCCCAGGTACTTCATCGTCACCTCGACGCCGATGTGAACCCCTCCCGCCGTTATCTGGGAACCCAACAGTGGCGCGTTTCGAGGACCATAAAAACACATGGCCTCGGACTTGTGCAATGCCACCTCGAGTCCCAATTGCCGGATCCTATCGACGATTGTCGCAACCCCACGTTCCGCCAGTTCGGCCGCCGCCTGATGTGAACTCCCCTGTGCCAGGACCAGCGTGTCGTCAGCGTAGCAGACTACGCTGACGCCACTGGGGAGGTCAGCGTGCAGCACCCAGTCGTACCCGATGTCCCACAGATGCGGCCCCAGAACCGATCCCTGTGGGACACCGCACGACATCTCTCGCCGGTTCCACTCTCCTTGGTGACCGGGGTAGATGACGGCCCTGTCCGTCAAATAGGCCTCGACCACGCGACAGAGGTAGGTCGGCATCCGGTGATACCGAAGTGCCTCCCTGATGCAGCTCCAGGGCAGGGTGTTAAACGCATTGGCGATGTCAAGAGACACCGCCAAGACGACCCCACCCCGGGCCACAGCATCCCCCGTCGTGAGGGCTCGAACGCGCATGATGGCATCCACCGTAGAGCGCCCCTTGCGGAAACCAAACTGGCTCTCCGCCAAATCCGGCCCCACCCGTACCAGCCGCCCGACAAGGCGGTCTGCAATGACTCTTTCAAAGAGCTTGCCCACCTCGTCGAGCAGCACGATGGGCCGGTAAGCGGACGGAGAGTCCGCTGGGCGCCCCGGCTTCTTAATGAGGACCAGTTTCCCCGTCTTCCAACGAAGTGGGAACTGGCCCCTCTCCATGCATGCGCTTAGGAGCCCCCTTAGTCGAGGCCCGAGAGCCTCTGAGGCCAGAACCCAGGCTTTTCCAGGCAAGCCGTCGGGTCCTGGGGCGGTATTCTTGGCATTCAGCCTACGTACCGCCACTCTCAAATCTACCTCGGTCACCTCCGAAGCATCGTCGTCGTCGTCGGCGGTGTGGTCCGCATTGGGCACCGCAGGAGGCGGAGCCATGGGCGGGGGAGTATGTTCCCCTCGCGAAGGGAACAGAGCGCTCACCACGTCCTCCACGAGCTGGGGCCGGAGACTCTGCGTCAGCGGGGGAGCCCATGGGCGGAGTTTATCCCGCACCATATTATAGGGGCGTCCCCACGGGTCTCCGTCGATGATCTCCAGCAACTGCTCGCGGGAGAGTCCTCTGGCCCACTGGATCTCCTCTTGGAGGGCGTTCTTCGCCGCTCTGTAACCCTCGTACAGCTCCGCCTGAATGGCTACCGTATCCGGAGGGCGGATACGGAGCCTGCGGTGCCTGGCATACTGGCGTCGCGCAGCAACGCACGCCTCGCGTAAAGCGGTCAGCTCGCGCGACCACCAGCACACCTGGCGCCGGGCACGTCCGGGCTGGACCCGGGGCATTGCCACGTCACAAATGTTGGACATGGCCTCCCGGAACCACTCCGCCTCGTCGTTGATGTCGGCAGGCCTGTCCGATGATGACACCCAGGCCTGCACGATCGAGGCTTCCAGGAGGAGCTCCCGGTCCAGCTGCTTCAGCGCCCACCGCGGACCACTCGGGGCCTGTCGGACCGGCGCGCTCGAGGTCGTCAAACCGGATGTACCGGTGATCGGAGTATGTCTCCACCCTCTCCATGACGCGCCAGTCGATGACACGCTGCGACAGAGCGGGGCTGGCGAACGAGATGTCCACCACTGATTCACCCCGCATCCGCACACACGTGGGGACAGAACCCCGGTTTAGGACGACCAGGCCTGTCTCCAGAGCCCAGTCCTCCACCATCCTGCCCCGTGTGTCCGTATACCGGGAACCCCAAGCCACGTTTTTGGCATTGAAGTCCCCGAGGACGAACACGGGGAGGGGATGGTACCCGACGACGACGACTCTCAGCTCCCGAAGGGAGTTGTGGAACTCGGCGAGAGTTCGGTTCGGGGAGAAGTATACTCCTACCACGACAATCTCCCCGAAACATGCTGCTACGCAACCCTGTCCCCTCTTGACGTCCTCGAGGGACAGGGTACCGGCGGCGGCCGACGAAATTAGGGTCACTGAGCCGCTCAGGTCCGGCCCTCCCCGGCTATTTTTTGGGCCACCGACACGGGGCAGCTCACCGTTATGGTTTGCATGCCCGTGGTGTCAGGACGGATGGTGCCTGCCCGCACCTGCTCGGCAGAGCACCCCCCAGTCCTAGCCACGGCGGCCACAACGTCGTCCGCCGTCACGCAGTCGTCCAGGCCCAGGATGCGCATTTCAGCGGACTTAGTTGGTCTGGACACTCGGACCTCCTCCGCATCGAGGGACGCCCTAAGTCTTTCGGCCAGGGCGTCAGCGGTCGGGCCGCTGGCCGCACCGGGGATCTCGAGCATCCGGGCCCCCGTTGCCGTCACCTTCATTCTGAAGCCCTCGGTGACACCGATCTCCTCGAGGTTGACCGCCTTCCACGCCTTGGTGAGCACTTCTCGGTACGACACGCCCCTCTTTTCCGCTTCCGGCTGTAGTGTTATCACTACGGCTGCGGACTTCGGGGCGCGGAGCCTACCTGCGGTGCTACGCTTCTTGCGTTGCTGCCGCCTCTCCTTCTTTTTGGCCGCCCTAGCTGCCTTTCCCGCCTTCCTGCTCTCCCCAGCTACTTGCCATTCGGCATCGGCCGTAGAGGAATTTGGGGGCGGAGGCGGGGGCGACCCTCCTGCCGCGACGGCGGGGACCTTCACCTTCTGCGCAGCCGTCCCACCCTTCTTGGGCTTGGGCGGCGCCTCTTTCGCCGGAGGCGCGGGTTTGGCCGCGGCCTTGGCCGCAGGCTTAGCCGCAGGCTTAGCTGCAGGCTTTTCCCATTTCCATGTGTCGCACGTAAATAAATTGTCTCATGTAGAAGCTCTCTTCTCTTATCCAGAAAATTGTTTTTCTTATGCGGCATAGTTTCCGACTTTTGATGAAAAATGTAAAAAAAAATACCGTTCCCCCCTTATCTCCGAAGTTTGCAGAGATAAATATCTGAAATTATTCTATATGATAGAAGCTTATGTAAAAATTACAGGAAAAATAAAACGATGTCTCTAATAGCATAGTTTTTCAGAAATCATCAAAATCATATATATTCGTATGGAACCCTCGGTGCGCGAGTCCGACTCGCTCTTGACCGGTTTTTTACTTACAGAAACAAAGATTGCCTGTGCAGACCGCGGGCGTACCTAAATCCTTTTGCCAAATATGGTGATTACGGCATTTTTTCCTGTGACCGTTCATAGAAACTGGAGCCATTTCAGGGTCCTATTCTTATTAGGAGACTTTGGCTATCATCATCATCATCATTCCAGCTGAAAGACTTCCAATGCTGGACATAGGCCTCCCCCAAAATGGGGGGGGGGGGGTTGCAATAATCACCACGCTTGTCAGGCGGGTCGGCGATCGCTGTATTGTGTTAAAATGCATAGAGAATGCTGCTGCCCATTCTCTAGTAAGTCCCTTAGTCGCCTTTTACGCCACCCATGGGAAGAAATGGGATGATGCTATTCTTTACGTCCGGCTCAACATGGAGCACGTTGCGGACGTTGGCTATAAAGAGATGTAAGGAAGAAGAAGAGATGCCGCGCCAACCTCAATTCGGAGAGCAGGATGATGATATTAGTCATCATTTTTGGGCCTATACAGACAAAAAAAAAAAAATAAGGCTCTTCACGAAGTCACCATCCACGCATTCTGTTCATCAAATTAAGTGAATTTGTGCAAAAATAATTGCTGGGAAACAACTTTTATTTTTGGTGTGAAAATTATCTGTTTTCATTTGAAAATTCACAATGTAACGCACTACTTTGTGCTCATATGTGCATGCAGCTGTACAGGGATCCTGGGAAGAGTTAAAGTCAAAACATTTAAATCTTGTTTTCATTAACCGACTTCACAAAAAGGAGGAGGTTCTCAAGTCGTGTGTATGTTTTTTTTTTTTTTTAATGTTTGTTACCTCAGAACTCGTCGTTTATGAACCAATTTGGAAAATTCTTTTTTTATTTGAAAGGATATACCTCCAGATTGGTCCCATTATTATCAAAATCCAGTTCTGATGTTGGGATCCATGAGTAATTGAGGGAACTCCTCAGATATTATAGGCATACATATAACGATTTTTATATTTTCATCAATCATTTGCATTCAGAAAGCATAATTTGGTGAAGTGGAACTGATGAAGAAGGCCACAGATGGCCACCGGAACTTCTCAATGATAAGTATTTCATGGGTGGCGATGAGATATCTGGATTAAGATAGTTAAGCGAAGCAAATTTGATCTGATGACCGAAACCGATCTGATGATGAAGCCGGAATTAGGGTTCGATAACTAATTATCGAACCCTAATTGCGTAACACACTAACAATCACTGATATAATTTTTTTTCCCCTATCCTTCGCTGTCCCACTGCTGGGCAAAGGTCTCCACTCCTTATAAAATTATAATATAATATTATTACTTTATATCGTTCATGTCATTAAATCGTTTTATTCATTTTACAAAAGAGGGCAATCCGCGCGATCTATGGAATGGGTCCTCGTGAGTCCCTTAGAAACAAATTCAAAGAAATTGATGTACTAACTCTGCCTTCTCTTTATATCTTCGAAAGTATTTTATATGTTCGCAAAAACTTAGGACTATTCAAAATAAGAAGTGATTTCCATAATATAAATACACGTAGTAAACATGAAATTGTGTTACCCAAATTTAGATTAACTAAAACAAGCAAGTCATTTCTTGTAAACAGTATCCGCTTTTATAACAAGTTGCCACAATCGGTTACAAACTTAGTGATGGAAAATTCAAAACGCACATCAAACGTGCCCTTATCAAAAAAGCATAATTATTATAAGATTAAGGACTACGTTGAAGACAAGGAAGTTTGGCATTAATTCCTTCTGTTCATGTGGCTTTCCTGGTACCTCATTAACGGCAAAACTATGTAAATGTCTATTAACAGCTCCCAAATTACGAAGTCATTTTTTAATTTAATTTTATCTTTTTTTTACAAACTCCACTGACATAATGTTTTTATTCTTTTTTTGACATTATTATACCTACAATTTAAATTTCAACAAGGTTCTAACTTTTATTATTTTTAATCATATTTTATATTGTTTTATTTTGTCAATGTGAGGACGTTGTAGACTTAATAGACTGTAGATCTGTAGACCATTTTCTATTTTGTAAAGTACCTGGTACTTTTGACGGGATTTGAAACATTGTAAAAGCCAATTTTATTTTTTTTAAAGAGTGACCGTGGAGTTTCTTGCCGGCTCTTCTCCATAGGAAACGACCAATTGCAACCGTGCACCTAGCTTCTGACGTTTCATAAGTGCCCATGTAGGCTTATGTGAAATAAAAATATTTTTGATTTTGATTCGTTATCTACACTTTTATAAAAGTAAGTAATTTAAATCTAGTCTAATAATACCTTTTTGTGCAACTTTATTATGGCATGCGGAGTTTGCCTGTGATTGTTACACTGTTGCATACACACTTTCGCAGTTACTTTTAGCATAAGTGTTAACAATTGTTGGTGATCCAATAAAATCAATTAATTAATTAATCAAAATTTGAAGTTTTTTGAAGTATATTAATCCATTGCTTCATTTATGTTCGAAAAATCTGTCTGCTCAACAACGTAAATGACGCAATGAATGTTGTTCAACTGTTAAAATTAAACCCATTGCTACTGATAGTGTGCTAAGGCTCGCTCAGACTGGCGCAATATCACGGGCACGACAGGCAGCGCGACCATTGTCGCGCCTGTGATATAGCACCAGTCCGTACGAGCCATTACGCAATTATACGCTGTTTATTAATGAGACGAAGATAGTTTACCAACTTGTTTACATTCAAATCATAATACTAGCTAGTAATAATATGTCACGTAATCTGAATACTGGAATATTGGCAGCTCAAGATAATATTGACATTCACTGACCAATGATAGCTAGCAAAATAGTCCTTTGAAATTCCTGTGTATACTTTGATTTCCTTATATTCAAACAATATGGAATTGCCCTAAACTTATCTGTGGTACTTACATTCAGATTTATTTGATTTGTTTTGAACACAGACCGTAAGTTGTCATGAATGAAAATCAAGGAGATGGGCTGCAGTGACGTTTTTGATGTGAAAAATCCATTGGCGCGCCTTGGTGGTAAGATTAACTCGTATTTCGTGACGACAAACGGCATGGCGCTCGCTTATGCCGTCATGCCCCGTCTCCACCATGTTTCACATCTGCCGGGCGTCCCGTGACGGGCACATTTTTTTAATGCCTATACGAATAACATATTGCTCTAATTTAATCAATACAAAATATTTCCGTCGTACTTCAATTTAAAAAAATCCGGGTAGAATAATACTTTAGTTTTATTTTTCCTGTAATCTTTCCTTTTTTTTTTCATTCATAAACAATCTATCACAGAATAATTTCAGAATTTTATCTATGCAAACTTCGGGCGATATAAGGGCGGGGGCACGTATTTTTTTTTAAATTTTTCATCAAAAGTCGGAAACTATGCTGCCTAAAAAAAAGCGTTTTTACTTGTTTGCAAAATAGTTGGGAAAACGTCATCTAAAACTATTCTAAATTTCAAGTTGATAGCATTAGTAGTTCTTGAGATATCCAGGTGTGTCAGACAGACAGACAGACTTAGTCTCACCATAAGGGTTCCTTTTTACCATTTTAGTACGGAACCCTAAAAACTGACAACACTCTGCGCTTTCAATACAACAATGCCTTCAGGGTGCAGAACTGATTCTTCCTCCGTACTATAGTGCGTCACAGATGTTCGCTAATGCGCACACGGATGATTATTTCGCGATCATGCGCAAGAAAGTGGCGTCAATAATACGCAGAGTGAGAGGAACCAACAAAAGCATTCTAAAGGTATTTTCTGAAAGGATTGAAGGACCTACAATGGATAGGTTTATCAAGTTACATGTTCGAAATTAACTCATGTCGAACTAGCATAGTTGTCGAAGAAATATGCGGTCGAAGTTGCATTGTTTCCTAGTTAAGTCATGTCGATGAAACACCATATCAAAGTACAGTAGTATCGGACTTAAGGTATTTCGAACATAAGTATTGTCGAAATTAAGACGTATCGAACAAAAATATTGTCTAAATTAAGACGTATCGGAGTTCCATACTGTCGAAATTAAATCTTGTCGAATTACAGTTTGTCGAAATTGAGTTTGGTAGTCCATCTTTGTCTCAAAATATTGCTTTAAATTGTATATGAATTGAAATGATAAAATTATTTATTTCAGTGTTGAGAGATAGGTACTTTCATATGTCAATGCTAACGAAATGTAGCTTATTGACCCCTATTAAATAATGCCTCTGTATTTACTCCATCCAATCAATTTCTAAACAGAACAGGGGCCTACATTATACACAAATTAATTGTACTGTTAAATTACTGGGACATTGCGACCGCATTCCAGTGTACGCATCGCTGAATAATGCGGTATTCGCACAGAAGACCTGCATCGTGGAATAATCGCGTGTGTATCGATGCCCTAATGATGCTGGAGTTAATTGGAAGAGCATTGGTATGTTCTGTGTGATATCAATGGGAAATTGAGTGGAAATGTTATGTGGAATATCGATACATGTAATAAGTGTGAATGACTTTACATAGGTCATTCTAAGGGTTTTTGTTGGTTAAATAGTAATCCATTCTTTGAGACTTTGCTATGAGTAATTACTAGCGACCCGTCCCTGCTACGTTCGGTTTTCAACTTGACAAAACAAAAATAAAAAAGAGATTTCTTTATTATATTATGTACCTAAATAATAATGTATTAAATACTAGTAGTTCTGCGAACACGACCTCGCGAGTACAAACTTTTGGCAACAATTAATTTAAATACCACTAAAGTTATTTAAAACGGGATAATTACCATTTTTTTTGTTTTAAAAATATGGTAGGTAAAAAATTATGAGTAATAATTTGTAGGCTAGCTTGAAAAATTAACTAATAGGTTTTAATTGGCAGTTATAACGCTGCAGCCTAATTTTGTGATGAGAAGGTGGTCCCAGGTGCTCCATAAATCGTTAACGGGCCGATTTCACTAGTAGAAATCTAAAAGTGAGCAATTTACTGCATTTTGAGGAGACACTCGTAACATATCTGCTCTTCACCAGATTTCTATGAGACCAACAAAAAAAAAGTAAAGTTCAAGTTTCAAATTCTTCTTTCTTGCACCTTTTTGGAGGAAGTGCCACTTAAATCAAAACACCCCGACGAAAAAAAAAGTCTGTATAGTCGTTAAACCTGTATTATACCAAGTTTCATCTAGATCGGTTGTAAAATACGACCTGTAGAGGAACCAACAAACTGACAGGAAAGCAAATTTTGCCAGATTAAGCAGAGATGCTTCGCTCGCTCAGTCAATAAACCTTCCGGATTAAGGCTTCTACAGACCGGCACGACTCGCGACACGACACAAAGGCACCGCTCGTCGCGCCACGCGGGGTCTTTGTGTCGAGCTGATCTGTAGAAGCCTTTGAATTATCTAAATTATGGCGAAAACCGCATTAAAATCCGTTTCGGAGATATGGCTTCGCGCACAACGCGGTCACACAGACAGCCATGAAAAGTTACTTTAATAATAATAATAATGTAAAGATTATCGCTGTAATTGGCGAATGACATTATTTACATAGACCTAAGGGGTGTTTGATTCTATAATTGTATTTTTAGTTCAAATAATCCGTTCTTTGACACTTGTTTTTATGTATTTATTTTGGTCTCTTTAATAGTGAATAATAATTATATAGATTATGTTACTATCAATAAAAATAAGTCACAGTCTGATCCTATTATCAAGTATATTGATTTATGTTAAGGTGATTCAGGCGTTGCTCTGTAGTTACTAGATACTTTTGTAGCATATTTATCAGAGTTAGATCTGACTTTGTTTTGCTTTTTTTTATGAGATCAAAAGTCACCAGAACAGTCTGTTGTTATAAGCAAAGTACAACACATTTTTATTTGTTGGGGCCCAAAATGGACGCTTTGGCACAATCATAACATTATCTGCGTACAATTCATACATCCCACGATTCATCTGTTTGACAGTTGCTATTTGACATTAGACTTCACTATAGCAATTCATAATTTGTGGTCCATTTTACGAAACTCCATACAAAACTGTCCATTTTAGGCCCCCAGACTATCGCAAAAAATAATGTTTTGACAATTGTTCTAGTGACGAACGAATATTATTTTGTCCCGAACATAATTATAAATATGTCTCTTTATACAGCTGTAACGGAAAATAAGATTGTAAAATTATTCATTGTAACTTCTAATTTACGTCGACGTGTATTCAAGCGAGGAAAGCTCGTCTTGAATAACAGTTAAGGATAAAGCGAAAAGGCGACGTAACCTAATTTCTGTTTAACATTTTTCTTTAATTTAAAATGAAGATCCAGCTAAATCCTCCAAGGTAAAGTAATAACAATGTTGAATAAGCAATTTTATATACTCAATGTAAAGACGTACTAATTAACATTCCCGTAATATTAGATTAATATATAACAATAATATTATGCGCACATTTTACTTTTAGGAAGCAACGGGAATGGTAAAGTCCATTGCACCATATTTCCGACTTTACCTCGTAGAAAATAGAGGAAAAAATCCATTGTTGCTTACACCGGGCTCTGAAAGCTGCTTCTGCTGATAGCACGACGTCGCTAATCCCAATATATCTAAGGACGCTACGACTTAAATTTATAGTCGTGTGAGACCGCAGCTTAAGCGCGGTGACAATTTGTTAGCAACATAATATAAATTTTAAAGTGAATGGATTTTGTACCAGAGCCGTATTTTGTAAGAAATTCTTTACAATACGCTCCATATCTGAGTTAAAAAGTGTAAAGTAATAGACTTTCTTTGTTGGTGACTTTAGTAAATAAATTGATTGATGACTGTTGAGCAGGCTGATCAGTTTTTAGGAGTTGGTGCGGAAAACACGTTTGTTGTCGCAAAAGTCCAATCAATTTCACAATCTCAGTTGTCAATCACGAAGCCAAGCTTCGCTGTGTCAACCATCAAATCCATTATTCAAAAGCAGCATTCGACAAACGTTTAGGTTGTGGCTCCTATAGGAGAGATAGCGGTTGCGATGAGGATTCATTAATTAATCGGACTTGTTATTGTGTTAAAGATTGTCAGTTTGTTTACTTAATTAGGGAGTTTTATTATTATGGTTTTTAAGCCGCTTTCAGTGAAACTTAAATAGAGTTTCGTAAAGAAATTCAGGTGCAAAATTAACAAAGCTTTTTGATTATTTTGAGGGTCAACGAGGTAAAACAAGAGATGGTTGGCTCAACTTACCTGCAGTTCGTTGATCCACAGCGCTTCGGTCTTATTAAGTGCTATTTGTAAACGTAAGTCTGCGGATTTAATGGTGCTGAATCCAAATATGTATTTCAGAGAGCTTTAAACCAACCTTTTAACTTTTCCATACCTGTATCCTTTTACGAACTTATGCACAAAACATTCGAAAGAATTAAACACTCATTGTTTGACCCTATCACAAAATATAATAATGACGTGCCAGTATCAATCACATTAAGTCATGCACGTCCGTATGTATTCGGTACGCTCTCTCCCAAACCAAGGCACATCCCTAATGTCGAAATAAACAAAAGGCCTCAATTATAACGTCGGGTGGGATCGGTATTGATGCTAATTTCCTGGTCCCGAATAAATTAAACAATCCTGTAACAGGTACTCATTGGGAACGGGTATCGATCTTTATTAGGTGAATAGAAGTCTCCCCTTCAGTCGTCAGTTTATATACGATTAATTCAACATTGGCGTAACATCACATCAGTATGTATGACTTAGTTTTAATTGAAATTGAATATGTTGAATAGTTCGTGTTGAGAGCATTGTTTTGTGAGATGCGTATTGAAATATTTTTGTGGTTGTTGGCGTAGAGTAAATTTATTAGGTACTAATTATTTTTAGGGTTCCGTACCCAAACGGTAAAACGGGAACCCTATTACTAAGGCTCCGCCGTCTGTCTGTCCGTCTGTCTGTCTGTCCGTCTGTCACCAGGCTGTATCTCATGAACCGTAATAGCTAGACAGTTCAAATTTTCACAGATGATATATTTCTGTTGCCGCTATAACAACAAATACTAAAAACAGAATAAAATAAATATTTAAGGGGGCTCCCATACAACAAACTTGATTTTTTTGCTCGTTTTTTGCTCTGTATTGATAAAGGCAACAGGTAGACGCTTGAAATATTCACAGAATATTTAGTTGTATATTCACTTTAAAAACAAAGAATCAAATTAAAATAAAACAAATATTTACGGGGGGCTCCCATATAACAAAGGTGTTTTTTTTACCATTTTTATAGATAATGGTACGGAACCCTTCGTGCGCGAGTCCAACTCGCACTTGGCCAATTTTTATTTAAATTAGTGTTACGAAATTGCACATCGAACAATATATTTAAGGGTGAATTGTGTTGAACATGAAGTGGCTTAGAAAAAAGTGAACAAGAGAACGGCTCATAAGGATCTTATTACATAAGGAAGTAAAAGGGGTAGGTACTGCGCCGAGTCCCCAATTAATTAAGTTAGGGACAGGAAGAAGAGGATGTGATGAAAGTGCATAATATCATGGTCAATAGTACCCTAATAATTCTATATTACGTAATGAACTTATCGTATCATTTTATTTTGTAGCATAATGCTAATCTGTTAGGTGCAGTTTAAAAGAAGATGTAGTGACAAAGATTGAAAAGAGTATGCTTAGATGGTTTGGTCATGTGGAGAGGATGAGTGAAAGGCGACTAACAAAAGGTATTTATAAAGCAGAGGTGAGTGGAAACGCCGGGAGGGGACGCCCTAGAAGGACATAATAATATAGTGACCAAATTGGTGATGTTCTTCAGAAAGGTCAGGTGCGTAGTACTCGCAACCGGCGTGCGTGTATGACCAGATGTATGAACGTAGGCGAAGCAAAAGGAGTATTTAAGGAGCGTAGCAAGTGGCGTTCTATAGTTTCTGCCTACCCCCATGGGAAGAAGGCGTGAGTTATGTTAATCTAAACTCCTAATGAAAATCAACAGTAGCTAAGCAATTGCTATACAGCACAAATATCAAGATAATTCTGTTTCTTACAACAGAACTATACAATCTCAAGTTACAACTTGTTAAGATTGTTCAAGAGAAATTATACTTGCTTGAACATTGTGGTTTACTTTTAATTAGCCGTAGGAGAGCTGCTAGTAGCTTTAGTGAAATAGTTTGTCCGAGAAGTATCTGCATTACAGTACTGTATTTGGGTTTAAGGAGTGCTGGATTTTATTTCTAATGGATAAATTCAATAATAATTCATAATTATTAATAACATATATTGAATAGGTAATATAATAAAAATAAATTATGTTATAATACTTAACAATCATACTACATTAATAATAATGAACAAACTTTAAGCAAGTAAACAAATAAGCATTATTTAAATATAATAAAATTAATAATAAATGATTAGATAGACTAGCGGAATGAGGTGATTCAGCAGAGAACCAAAGTTGTCGACATAGCCCACAGAATAAGCAAGCTGAAGTGGCAATGGGCCGGCCATATTGGCCGTAGAACCGATGACCGTTGGGGTAGACGTGTTCTTGAGTGGAGACCGCGAATCGGCAAACGTAAGGTAGGACGCCCTCAGGCTAGGTGGAGCGACGATCTTCGCAGGGTGGCTGGTGGCAGCGGGATGAGAGTTGCCGAGAATCGAGCTGAATGGCGTGCAATTGGAGAGGCCTACGTCCAGCAGTGGACTGCTATGGGCTGATGATGAGATAGACTAGCATAAATAATATAAATAGATTATGGAATTTTACATTAAATGATTGAAACTTATAATAAGGAAAATTATTAAAGCGCTCTTCCTCTCTCTACTTACTTATTTAAAAATTGCTGTGCCCGACAGGGTCCATAATTGTTTCTATTATTTTTTATTACCACCTGTAAGTGTACATTATGGATTGCATAAACGATTTGAGATTTATTTAGTTTATGAGAGGGTTCAATTTTGTATTTGACGTGGACAACGCAGATCATCTTCCTGTCCTGGCCCCATGTACATTCACTTCATTCTCTTTCACATAATTTCTCACACAATTCTTTCGTATGTTATGTAGCCTTCCTCTCCCCTTCTATCCATCAACATTTATATGCGTCACGTTCGCAAGCTATTGGATATGACATGCTTTTGTCTCACGTAGATGTCTTGTCTATAGGCAACGTGACCACGGAGGAGACCGACATAACCAATCTACATTGGAAGCAAATTCCTTCCAATTTCTTCTCCAAACCATATTCACTCTCAGCTGCTTGCCAAGCCATTTCCCAACTATATTGGATGCAGCTGAATACCAGTATTTTACATGGAGCGACTTACTACTACAACCCAGTTACTGGGTAGCACGATACCCCTTGGTAAGACTGATTGTCAGACTTTTGGGACTACCCGTAACGACAGTCAAAGATCTACGAATGACAGCCGGGACCAATGGCTTAACGTGCTTTCCGAGACACTGAGGGGTCTCGATATGATGGATGAACAATCCACGAACAGACCGCGTCAAGCGTATCTCAACTTTCCATTGCCCCGGGCGTGCGGCTGTTATAGTTTAGCCCTCCATTTTTACCCTCAGCTAAATTTCAAAGACGGACAAATACTTGTAAAATACCCAAAAACCCTCAAAACAGCTAACTTGTAAATTTATTTATTTAGAACATGGAGGACTTACAGCTAATAAAAACAGACAAAAATAAGGAAACCTTAGTCACTAGTAAGCCAATTACAAATCCTCACGTATAGACTTATAATAATAATTTATGGTGTGAGCAAAAAAACAAAAAGCACATCGCCTTAGAATGTAAGAAGCAATATAACACATACATAATATACATTATATATACTTGGTTTGCAATTATATTAAAATAACAGAGAAAATATTATGAAAAAAATAACAAACTAATAATAAACCCACCGTTACTTGTAAAGTTAGAATAACTAAAAAAATAATAAAGGTTTGGGTCAAACCTACTTGAATCGCTCAAGGGATTCGGTTTTTATAAGAAATTCACGAATTTATATTAAAAGAATATTACATTTTACAGTGAAACTGAATATGTAACTGGGTTTTAAAGGCTTTATAATAATCGTGTCTGCCGAAAAATTGTAAAAAAAACCCGCAATAATCATCTTGAGATAAACGATCTAATATACAGTTATAAGGCTTTGATGATTGATAGTAGTTCTTGAATTACATGAGGTATTAAGTAAGATGATGGTATTCTGAAAAGCAATTAGTAAACTCATCAGCATGAAATGAAAGCGACATTCTCAAAGCATAACAAAATCACCTTACCAGTACTTTCAGACTACTGCCACAATTAAGCACGGCAGGTATACAACATTATTTTTAGTATATGCGAAACCCGAAACACGTGTCTAGTATTTTGATGTAAACTCAAACTCAACTCAAAACATTTATTTCAATTAAACCTATTACAGGCACTTTTGAATTGTCAAACAGTCGGTCAGTTAGTCAGAAAGTTGAAGCTATTTGCCCATTCCAAAACGTAGATCTCTATGGAGAAGAATAGGCAAGAAACTCTCTTTTAAGGAGAAGGACACTCTTTTAAAGCAAGATATTACAAAATCCTGGGTACATTATTCTTGTTGCTTCTATATGTGAGAACAATGTAAAAAAAAAAGAATGTTTATTTAAAAAACAATTCAAAATATAAGATTAAAAGATTACAAATAAGCCCTGGCAGTTAAGAGAAGACCAGTCTCAACTGACGGCGCCCGTTCACGAACATGACGCGTGGAACAGCACCATCCAACTCAACCATTTTGTAGGGAACCGAATGATCCAACACACGCGCCACCATCAGCAACACATTTAAGTGAGCATGACATACTCTCAACTGCCACGCTTTTTTAAGTCAACATACATCTTATCATAATAAACGGCTCCATGGTACTCACATTAACAAAATAGAAAAAAAAATTGCTTCTAAATTATACAAAACTATGGCTTGCAATGAATTTCAAAAATTATTAATCTATGTACTAAATTTCAAAACTGTATCATGAAAAATCACAAAGTTATAAGGTTGTTATGTTACCGGGTTGTCCGTACAAAAACATGCTAACGGCGCCCCCGCGCGTCCAGGGTCGTCTTGCGCTCATTGATTAATTTGGCAGTAGGTACCTAACCGTACGGCAATTGTATTGTAAGTAATTAAATGGTGATAATATTTTCCATCACACTAAATATTTTTGGGACAAAATATAACATGGTATAAAAATTATTGAAATCGATTCAGGTCCTGAATTCTGAAATTCTGAACAAACTATATTCAGGTTTCGCATATACTAAAAATAATGTTGTATAAACAGCTCTGTAAACCTCATAACATACTTTATGAAAGCTGAACCGCCACAAGAGGAATCACGACACAAAGTAACAATAACACAACAAAAGTTAAAATAAAATTTACTCCTTCGAGCCACAGTTACATAAAACATCATTTTATTTTATAACTGCACATTGCAAGCACGTTTACTGTATATCAAGAAATACTGCTCCTAAAGGTGAAGACACATAAGCGAGGTGCGGTCACGCAACTATTAAAGTCTATAATGTAAACTACAACGGTATTGCACAATGGAAAGGTAGAATAAACAACGCTTCATGTTTTGGCACTGCTATGGCAGGATTTATTACGTGAAATCACATAACATACATAACATCACGCTTCTATTCTCCGAAGGCTTAGACAGAGGTGTAGCACACCAACATTTGGCCAGTTATGTTGAAGTCCCATGTAATAGGCGGCGAGCCAATTGTCATCAACCTAAAATATATAATAAATTCCTGAAGAAAAAACACTTTGCCCGATCTGGGAATCAAACCCAAAACTCGCTTGTGACGACTAGGCCAATGCGGCAGTCAAATGAAATCAATTAATACAAAAAGTAAAACCTATTTTTTTTTTTTTGAAAAAGTGGAAAAATACAGTGTACTAGGATTTACCATAAGTAGTGGATACGTTTTACAAACACATAATATCAAACATCAAATCCGGAATCAATTCGTTCCGCAAACCGCATACAATCATTGTTTTGTTTCGTGTGAAAATCGAAATTCTATTGCAGAAAGCCCTATGAGAAAGCCGGTGACAAGCAAATTGCCAATTTGATGCGAAAATGCGTAACTATTCGTTCTATTTTCGAAATTTCGCTTGAATTTCGCAAAAGTTACCGAATGATTTATTTATACAATTCATCGCCGTAGATTCACAATGATATTGTTTGAATTTCGAAGTGAAGTTCCAAACAAATGCGCATCACTTTATTGTGTTTTCACCCTAAAACTCAGTTTTCTCCCGTAGTTACTGAATAGAGATCTCTTCCCACGTAAATTGGGCTCAGTTTATCTGATACGTGCACAATGTTCTCCGCTGTAGGGAACAACAAATTGCCGGTGAAATGAGCAAATCATCGCGTTTATCCGCCAGCACGTGAGGCACGCGAGTACCGTGCATTATCACGAACTGAATTAAGTTTCTGTTTTTAATGTCCTTAATTTTTATTGCGTGGTATGTTTTAATTACACAGTGGTCTGAGAATTTTTTAAATGTGGGCGAGTAGTTAACTTATTTTTTTTTTTTTATGTGTGGCAATATTTTGACATAACGCTCATTGTAACTTTAAGGGCAAGATTCACAGACCGGTCTTTGACTATACTTTGCTAAGCAACCGCCTCAACTTAATTGAATATAACATAACATAACGTAATCCACGAGGGGCCAGGCAGAGGTGTACCTATTTTACACCCACATTTTGCCAGTTATGTTTAAGCCCCATGTAAAAGGGGGCGAGCCTATTGCCATCAACCGGACACAAATCCAGACTCCGGGCTGCTGCTGAGAAATTCCTGGTGGAAAAATCCAATAACACTTTGCCCGACCTGCGGGTTAATTGCGTAACACACTATCAGTAGGAATCGGTTTCAATTTGACAGTTAAACAACATTCATTGCATTATTTACGTTGTTGAGCAGAAAAAAAATTCTAACACATGAAGCAATGGATTAGCAATATACTTCAAAATCATTCCGATTCTGATTCAAACTGTGTTACACAATTAGGGTGCTGGGAATCGAACTCCGGAAAACTATTCTGTCATTGAGATTGACAAAATTGTTTTGAATCTAGCGTGCACACTGTCTTACTTTTAGCCTACCTATGTTCAAATTGTCCAATAAAGGGTTTCTTATCATTGATTTAAACTAAGCCGGAAACCACAAGACTGATCACGTGGTACTAATCAATTACACTGATTGTTTCATTGTAATGAATCCACGCATAGCGTTTTAGTAATAGTCAGAAGTTATTATCGATAAAGGTAACTGGATAAGCAGATGCGTGGCTAGTGAATAGGAAAACGCGACACTAGGTACCTGTTTTGTAGTCTATACATATGTACCTAGGCTTATAAATTTTAGTTCATGTGGTGTTTACCTTTAAGTAATTGTTACACTGTTAAATGTTTTTCAGACCTTATTTTTATCAAGATGTTAGTGTAGGCAATTGTTGGTAAACCAAATAAATAAATACATAAAATAAGACACGTATTATTTCAGATTATACTAATTGTAAAGTCCGTGTTCATTATTGTGGGATAACTTTTAAAATCAAAGAAATGAAAATAGTTTTAAATACTGTACAAATTAAATGCTCATTACATTACAAAAGTTAAAGACGGTAATACGAAAGCCAAAAACCAAGTATTCGAAATAAAAATTAATAACAAGATTTAAAATGAATACGTAAAGTTTGAAAATATAAAATTTACAAAATGTTTTTATACAATGTCTACTACTTCGACCATAGAGATTATACATTTTGGTCTATGACATCATATATGGCGTGATTATGACACGAATACTTTTATCACACTATCATCTTGCCCTAATCCCAATTTATTTGGGGTCGGTGAAACACGTCTTTTTCTTCCATACTTTTATAATCACAAAAAACCGGCCAAGAGCAAGGGTTCCGTAGATGGGAAGTCGGCTGTGACAGACGGACAGACGAGTGAGGGTCCGTTATGGGTGAGGTACCACTAAAAACATATTCACAGTTTTGAAAGCCTATTTTACCATTTTTCCCGGTTATCAAATGTCATCTTAAGTAATCAATCAGCTACAAGTACTACAACGACTTTACCAAGGAATCTATCTTTAATATTTCCTTGAAGACATTCATAAAATCATTAAGTTCATAAAATCCCACAAACTTAGCTTTAGAACTCAAGATTGTGTGTACAGTATTTATATGTAATTATAAGTATGTATGTGTATAGTCTTAGCATAATTATTATACTTTGTATCGAGCAGCCCGTCTAGTGTTATTGGCGTAGGAGTGTTATTGTTCTTTACTTTGGTGTTATTTTAAGCTAAATATTAAATATTAAAGATTTATGGTTCATTTTCGTTATTTAAAGATTATCGTTATTTTAAGCTAAAGACTTTAGCGGGGAGTTTTCTTATTATCTAAACTAATATTATAAAGCTGAAGAGTTTGTTTGCTGGAACGCGCTAATCTCAGAAACTACTGGTTCGAATTGAAAAAATATTTTTGTGTTGGATAGTCCATTTATCAAGGAAGGCTATATAACATCACGCTACGACCAAGAGGAGCGGAGCATCAATGAAAAATGTAAAAACAGGAATGAAATCCTTTTGAAAGCTTCCGTTACATACGCTGCTGTTTTGCCATTTTTATAGATAATGGTATGGAACCCTTCGTGCACGAGTCCGACTCGCACTTGGCCAGTTTTTATTCAGATTCCCGCTTGTCTATCGTACCACGTATGTACGTAAGCGTTTAACCCGACACGGTTACATGCCGCAGCGCGTATTCTGAACCCTTCCATGAATATTTATATCAGCGTCGCATCAATGTACTGTTACATTTAACGAGGAACCTTTATTTTTAATTGCGAATCTTATCTTGTTTACATTACACTTTTGTACGCCTTTTGAGCACCTACATGTTATCTTGGAACGGAGTCGGAATACTCAATAATGCCTGAGGAAATTTCTTGTCATACGAGTGGGTTTGTAGAGAAATATATTTTGAACCCACTCCTATGACAAGAAATATCCTCTATAATATAAAGAGTAATTTATTAGTGTTGTTTGTTTCGTATTTTAATTTAGGGTGTTTATTAGTTAGCAAAACTGTTTTTTTTTTGTAATTGATGATTTGTTTTGGGACAACGACCGCTGTTCGTTTTGTCACTTGAAGTATTAGTTAAGATAATCTGTTTTTTTTTGTTGTTTTTCATACATACATAAACTCACGTTTTCTCCCCATTAGGGTAGGCAGAAACTATAGAACGCCACCTATTACGCTCCTTACGTACCTACTCCTTTTGGCTCGCCTACGTTCATACATCTAGTCATACACGCACGCCGGTTGCGAGTACTACGCACCTGACCTTTTTGAAGAACGTCACACGTTGGTCACTATATGTCCTCCTAAGGACTCACCTCTGCTTTATAAATACCTTTTGTTAGTCGCCTTTCACTCATTTCACTTTTTTGTTTTAACGTGTTTAGATGTCGATAGCCATCACGTCTGTAAGTTTACACAAAGAAAACTGACATTTCAACTACACTACGAGTACCTGCGGTTGATGACCCAAAAAAAAAACTCAGCAAATTTTTTTTTTTGGTAGGCCGTTTTGCGTGGATGTGACTCATATTTTCTCCATACTTACTTGTTCTTTTTGTATTTGTGTTCTTTCTTTGCGTCATGTTTACCGCAAATAAACGTATTTTCTTTCTTTCTTCTTTATCTTGATTTGATCCCATCACGTCTGTTGAGTCTCACTAGCTAATTTAAATAGACCCTGTATACTCAATCATTGAAAATAACAGCCATGCAGACAGCCCTATACCAAGCACTGGATATACTTAGTCATAAGTCCTGTTAAGACGCTGACAACAACTAAACCGCGGTCACTGTCAGACTGCATATAAAAGAAAGAGAAGCGCGATGACACAACGCTTGTAATTTATTGCAATATATGAAGCAATTTATCTATTTACTCAAAAGTTTGTTGAGTAATCTAAAATAAAAAAACAACCCAGTTCTGCACAAAAATAAGACGTTATTGTTATTATTTAAATACCAACCGTACGTTGCTATTTAAAACAGATATTTTGGATTGAAACTTTTAAGTAAAGGGTTAGTTTACGGTTAATTTGTATCGAGATTTTTTTTCCGAAACGTGTTTTGGTAACATCAAAGTTCTAAGAAAAATGTTCAAGAACAACATTTATTTTTTCCGCTTCCACAAACTATATAGATTTGGAATTTTTTTTTTGGTTAAGAAAAGCCTTATTTTATCATTTGCCTCTTGTGAGCCTTGAGTTTTTTTTTATTATTTAATTATCATATATACAAAGAACACAGGATTACATAATAGATAGCAATCAAAAACCACTAAGGTTTAAACGTATGCTATCAGGAGTCTACGAGTATCTCATTAACAAACTATACAGTTACGAGTAATAAAATCTTTAGGTCATTAAATGTTTTTCTGTTTTTCAATGTGTGCTTACTAACCTATATTAAACGTTTTTACAACAATTAAATTTACCATGTTATTTGTTTTTAAAAACATGGTCTAAACAAAAATTATGAGTAAAAATATGTAAGCCTAAAAATTATGAGTAAAATTTAAACAGTTGCAGTGATCTCACTGATATACATCATGACAGCATAGGAAATTTTATAAAATAATTATTAAGTACTATTCCAATAACCCAATGATCTCCTTAGCAAATGTTAATTATTAATTTTTATTATTTTTATATTTTTTTTGTTAAATTAAACACATTACATTACACATTACATTTTTGTTATTAATAATACTACTTTTTTTACTCGTGAATCGTCTATTATTGATCGAAGCGTGAATCACCAAAATTATTGAATAACTTTAATTGTATATATATCCTTTTTGGCTTTGTACGTGTATTATTATGTAAAACCATAAAATGGTGAATGTTGTGTTAGCCTGTAAGTGATTGTTGCACCTATAAATGTATCTATTATGTAAAATATTGTTAATGTACTGTGTAAACAATTGTTGGCTAACCCAAATAAATAAATAAATAAGCCAGCTAGAAAAAATAACTGATAGGTTTAATTGGCATAGGTAACGGTGCAGCCTAGTTTTGTAATGATAAGGTGGTCCCAGGTGCTGCATCAACTCCTACCGTAGATAAAGAGCCGATTTCACAGGTAGAAATTTAAAAGTGAGCAATTTACTGCATTTTGAGAAGTCATTCTGCTCACGCCTAAGATCCCCATCAGATCTTCACCAAATTTATATGGGACCAACTTAAAGCTTCAAATAAAAATAAACATTTAAATTGGATCTCAGAAGGCGGAGATATCCAGTAGCCCCCTTTTTCCCTTTTTTTGGAGGAAGTACCCCACCAATCAAAAATCCCCGACGACAAAAAAAACTATAAATTCGTAAAACCGTACACCAAGTTTCGTCTAGGTCGGTTGTAAAATTCGACCTATAGACGAGTAGCAACAATTTCACAGAGGAAAGCAAATTTTGCGATTTGAAGCAGACATGCTTCGGTCGCTCGGTCAATAATCCATATTGTCGTAAGTAATAATCATACTGCTTGCTGTCAGATTATTAATGACAACAATATGAAAATAATTTCCGAAAATAAAAGATTTTATTATTATCATTTCATGAATTGACTTATCCGTAAACTATGCTTAAAAATCATCATCATTTCAGCCGAAAGACGTCCACTGCTGGACATAGGCCTCCCCCAAATAGCGGGGGATTTGCCATAATCGCCACGCTTGGCAGGCGGGTTGGCGACCGCAGTATGGTTTTAAAAATGCATAGAGAACGGTGCTGCCCATTCTCTAGTAAGATAAAAATACATAGGTATTATCCATTACAAAAATTATATTGGAGACATTTCTAAATAACATTTTTGTAGAACGAGCAACAAGACTATTCTACTGAAGTAGGTACGTTTTGTAAAAACCTTGTTCGATTAGATAAATATCCATCCACGTGCAAAAAGTAGAAGCATTTTACCGAGACTAGTTTAGTATCCTTCTAAAAATACCGCATCAAATAAATCCGCAATCAATTCCGGACCGATCCGAACTAAACCTCAGTTACTGAAATCGCAACAGAATAAAATCTGAGCCTCCCCATTGGGAGACGCAACCGTTACCGTGTTGCACTGTGTCACTTCGAACGGGACTTTTAAAATGAAAACCAACACAGCTGCGAACAGTTGGAAATTGGCTAGATAGGATGACGGAGCAAAAAATCCGCAAGCAATCCCCGTCCCTAAGGAGTAGAGAGAAGTTAATAGATTTCATTAATTAACCCGTTCAGTGGACCGAGTGATTGCAGTACCTACTTTCCCAAGATAAAAAGTGTCAATTCGTTGCCGCACGGATTTTGGGCACCTTTTTACATGTGTGGATCAGCTGAACCAGTTTAATGTTTGGAAAGAAAGAAAATTTTAATTTGTAAAAGTACCTCTTCCTTAGCAATGACGTATTATAAATAGACGCGTCATACACGAACATTAGTGTAGTCAAAAACAGCGTAAGCCATGAATGTAGCTACATACTTAGAAGAAAAGGAAAGACCTATACCGATAATTACTGTTGTTAGAAAGAGATGAACATACATATTTAGTTACGTCACTAGCTGCTGCATGTTCAATGGCGCGTACGCGTCGGTCGCAGCAGTCAGGAAAAATAGCTGACTGGCTGTACATAAAAAACCAACGTTTTCTTATAATAAAAAAATACAATAAGTATTTATGCATGAAATGAGTCGTTTTCTGTACTCCCACAGTAGTAGTGTAATTTGTACATCGTGTATGGACACGGGAAGACATTTTCTTCACAAATAATTGCTGAGAATTGCGAGTGATTGTGACGTGTAGCCCCGTCACTGGATAGCGCGCAACTAATTCCAAGTCGGGCAATTGCCTTGCTTTTACTTGCCATTATTGAGCGCGGGTAACGTATCTAAAGATAATTGTTCCTTAGTCGAAATGTTTAAGTTCCTCTAGGAGCTCCTTTAGCGAACTTTCAGAACTTTAGTTGATCTAGTTATACTAAATGAAATGCATACGATAATGCAGTACCGTACTGCTATCAGTTTACTGAAAATAAACTAATCGGAGTAGAGTCAACAGCAAAAGTTAAACAATGTTTCTAGCCGTGTGAAAATATCATAGATAAATTAAATCAAATCAAAACTCATTCATTCAAACTGTACTGGGAAATAGCGCTTTTCGAACATTATAAGATTAGGGTTTTTTTTTTAGTCGGAAATTATCAAATAACTCCTCCCGATCTAGGCGGAGTAGGTGTCAGACTTTTACTGACTAAAACCCACCCGTGTTCCTTCCGTTGCCACGATATCCCTTTCGGACAAACTTGCAACCCTGGCAGGCATTGGTCCTAACGGAACCCGTCAGTTGGTGCTGACTCTTTGAGGCGCGCGTGGAACACAACGCGTAGTCGACCCGGGCCTGGTCCTTATCGGACGGCGTGCTACCCATCGCTCACCGTCCGCAAGCCCGCGCCTACTGTGGCTGGAAATCGGCTTGCGACTCCCGACGCCCGGGGCGTCTCCTGCGGCGACTAGGGGCGCGACGGCGCGAACTTTGCCTCTCCCTCATGCGTTTCACCTCTTGCTCCTTCGCGAGCATTACTGCTTCACAGAAGGTGGTGATGGCCTCGCATGTACTCTCGCTCCGAACCATGGCCTGAACAAGGGCCGGACGCGAGAGATCGCCGCCGCCGATCGCCTCCGTGAGGACACGGCGGTGTTCCTCCCAAGATAAAAATAGGCTGGCATACAAATTATCCCAGCATTAAATAAATTGAATCCATTGCTAAATTGTACTATAGGTACACTATACTGTACACGTCTACCATGAGTTGTTATCGAAAAATTACTCGCTAGCATTAAACTAGCGTATTAACGTGGATGAAATAGATTTCGATAACAATTGCACAATGAGTTTTACGGAGTCTAACGCAGGCGATAAGGTAAGCTCGATAGATCGTGTCCTTATGTTTTATTTCTTTCTTTCCCAGTAATAAGAAGAGAGAACGGCTCATAAGCTCATATTACAGTAAATATCACGAAATAATCCGACTAATTAGAAAGATTGTCGGTTCATGGACTACATATGGCATTTAGTAGTTGAATTTTTATTCCTTATATTATGTCATGTCGTCGATTAAATTTGTAATTTTGTTGACGTTGTGTGGTTCGCAGCGTTTTTGACTTAAATTTAAATTGAAATAAGTTTACAAAAATAGAATATACCTATAATAGAACGAGGACCAGTCGGTCACAATTTAGTACAATGTATAGAGAAATTAAAATTATTGTTTTAGTTCTAATGCCACTCTTTGTGTTGACTTCAAATCCGTAACATTATTCAATAATAAGCACAAATCTTCAAATGCTTCTCTAGAGAGTCTATAATTTGCCCACTAGCATATTTCATGCTAAATAAGCTCTTCCCGACATTATTTTGACTGTATTAGACTCAAAAACGTGTATAATTTTAATATTAACGAATGTTTTACACCTCAAAATGCTAGTGAGCTACGTAACTACTATCGCAAGCGTATTTTTCGATAGCGTCTGTCGAATTAGTGACTCATGGTGCCGTTTTATAAGGTGACAGCTGAAAAACGTTAGTTACTATGGAATAGATTACGTTAGGTTTTTTACCTATCGAAATCTATAGTGCTTATGGTACGTATTTTAATTCTTGCTATGACCGTAAGGGGCGCTGTACAATATTTTATACATACGATTTACGGAGACGCTAACGAATTTTGGCTGTGTAAACTCATGGTAGAGGTACTGGTGTACTATAGGTTCTGCCTAACCATTCGAATACGGACCTGATGTTATGTTATATATATGTTATGTGTGTGTGTGTTTGTTGAATCTATAGTAATTTATTATATCCTTGAAAGATGAATTATTGATTTAGCTACGAAGCAAAATCTAAGAGTGACACAGAAATATAATATCTCGAACTTCTTAAAACCAATTTCATCTCCACCCCGTAGGTAACATCACACTTTAAGCTAGGACACATCTAGAACACTATCACAGAGCACCCTTCCACGAATTTTTACCCACGACTAGCCGTGTCACGGATCCATTGAACGGGTTAAAATATACGCGGCCACTATATAGGGGAAGTAAAATGTTCCAGTGGATTTTTCTCTTTTGCACACCGGCTTAGGTTGGCGGCTGAATGGTTTACGTTAAATATTGCCTTTTACCTTTCCAAAGAGGGAATTCACTTCACTTTGAAATGTAATTGAACAGGCAACTTGGTGTATGGCGATGTCCCGTGCCTTGAGGTAAGGTTTTTCGATGTAATCTATTCAAAATCATCTGCAATAGTTGTAGGTGAGCAAAGCAGTATTGTAACCATCAACTGCGATGCATAAATGCTTCACTGGTTTCAAGAGAGTAATGTATGGTGCTTTTTATAAGGGCGTTGCTTGGTGAAAGGAAGCATAATAGTAGGTACATTTGTCTAATTATTCTGTAATTTATTTTGTATTTTTAACACAACTTCAACAAAGGTTGTCGTTTTATGAAAGTACACCGATTTCGAAGATACAAGTAGGTACAGTCAGCCTCTCATCATTATCATTTCAGCCGAAAGACGTCCACTGCTGGACATTGGCCTCCCCCAAAAAGGGGGGGATTTGCCATAATCGCCACGCT
The DNA here is from genome assembly GCA_948098905.1 of Tiliacea aurago. NCBI lineage: Eukaryota > Metazoa > Arthropoda > Insecta > Lepidoptera > Noctuidae > Tiliacea > Tiliacea aurago. The sequence continues at coordinate 2,628,299 of OX402579.1, read as the reverse complement.
TGGCAGGCGGGTCGGCGATCGCAGAATGGTTTTAAAAATGCATTGAGAACGCTGCTGCCCATTCTCTAGTATAAGTCCCTTAGTTGCCTTTTACGACACTCACGGGAAGAAATGGGATGGTGCTATTCTTTACGTCCGGCACCAAACGGAACAGTCAGCCTCTAAAAGATGTATAATATCCACAATAATAAATTTTTTTGTTTACAATCTGTGTTCCATAACGTTGTATCAATGTTTAGCTACAAATAAGTACCCAATTTGTACCAGGTTTTGTGGAAACATATTGATACAATATTATGGAACAAAGACAATCATATGAATTGTTGTCAATGTAGACATTCTTGTGAGACTAACTCTACACGGATATCTACGAGATTTCTGGCCCGGTGTAAGTTATGTGGTCAACGTTTTATAACTAATCTACACTGAAAAAAAAAGTGTTTGATTTAACAAAAATCTTGTATAATGTGATCACGCATCTTGACTCCATACGAGCCTAACAAGATCTTGACTTCTGAAGCTAGGAGAACTTTGTTAAATTATCATAGTTCCGTCAACTAACTAATGAATTAGTTTAATTACGGGTAATTATTTTATTTAACTCAAATGTTGGCCAGTTTAAGAATGATATAATGCTAACAAGTTGCTTGTTACCATCAACTAAAATTATGATTTGATTTAAAAAAGTGAAGAAGTCAAATCAAGCAAAGCATGTATGATGTAACAAACACCGGTATTCTGTACATGTCACATTGTCGATATAAATAAAATGAATTTGTTCTGGCAAATATGCTATCTTGATTATAGTAAATAAATAAATAATGATCCCAAACATTTTAATGCCAACTAAGAGAAAATGTATCTTAGTTAGCCCGCATTTTTTTCAGTGTATTATATTTAACCAATAGCGTTTAATAATTCATACGAAAGCGGCAAAAACAATGAGTAGGAATTGTTGTTTAACGTGCAGTACGTTTCTAAGATTCATTGTTTAATAAAAAATGTAGTGAGCCAACTCTTTGTCTGCAGTCTGCGCTTTACGTCCCTTGCGTCCAATTCCTCCCTGCTTGAAAGACTAACCCAGGTCCTTTCCCGTCATTTTTAATGAGAACTTCTTGTACTTTTTTTTTATCTAAGTATCAGGATATGGTTTTGCAACTTTGTTTTTATGGAATAATAAATGTAACCCAATGGGGTTTTCGTTTCGTGTGACTGTGTAAACGGTATTTTATCTTTTCATATATATTTTGTAGACTAATACTAGTAACCTTTCTACCGGGTTTCATTTAACATTCTGGGTCTATGCATATATCAGTTGCAGATGGATTGCTTAATTAGCTGTTTTACATAACCGCTAGCTGCTTTACATATCACCTCCGTTATGTAAAACAGCTGAAGTATTTCTACTAGCAGTTTTAAATGTTGTTTATCATTGCGCTACGTTTAACAAATTGGTTACCCACTCATTTTCACTCATATTACTCGTTTTATTTATTTCTGTCTTGGACACTATTATTATTGTTATGACACACAAAGCCACCAGCGACAAAATGTTGAATTAAAATCTGACGTTTATTTTTTTTAATACTCTAATCGTTGATCCGCTGCATTCAGAAATGCAAAAAGTTTATTCATTTCTGTGTGTTAAAGTTCAGTGATTATGGAAAATCTCTAAACGTTGGCGTGGTTCAGCTGTTTTACATAACGGAGCTGTTTTGTAAAACAGCTAGCGGGTATGTAAAATAGCGGATTTCACAGTGCATCTGCGATATTTATAATTATGACGAAGAGTAGGTATATGCTCTACAAATATATAATGCAGTTATAAAACATAATCCGTCTTATTACAAAACAAGGTTTATCTTCAGACCCAGGTTTAAGCCATGGAGCCATTATTGAATTTTGAACTTTATTCCGTCTACAGTAAAGTTCCTAATACAAAACTGATAACTTGGTACCGCACTAAGTTTTCAGTTTTGTATAAAGAACGGTATTTCAATCACTGTTACGTTCTTAATACAAAAACTGGCCAATGGTTTAAGCCATGTCAAAATATAAATCATGTTTTATAATAAGACAGTAAACGTTTCCAACTTGAGTGATACCTAAACGATTGTTTCCGCTTGTCAAATCATTCCCGTTTCATTGACAACTATTGACCAGTTAGTATAATAACTGTAGGTAAATGTAGATAATTAGATTAAACATGTACCTAGTTATGCCATCACTGTTTATCATCGGAAAATAATGTGTCATTTTTTTTCGAGCATGTTTGTTAGCGGATACGTCATTTTTAAATAATAATATTCAACTGTCTGCATCTTTTTCAAGTCCATGCTGGGATTAAAAACAAAAATAAAACAGTGTCTTAGACTTTTCTTCTCATCTTGTGACATATTATACGATATACCTTTAAAGCAGACAAAATTATATGTCGACAACAACCACGTCTTGACGAGTGCGACACATGTTCTAAATAAAAATATTTTATTACTTTCAGAGAGGAAGACGATACTCATGCTGCTATTGACTTAGTTACTTGACATTTATTTCAACATAAAGACTCAAGTATTTTCCGCGAAAAACTTGACGGCAAGCAGAGTGGAACAAGGGTTCAGTTTTTGGTTTCTTAAAATAAACCAAGCCTTAAGAAAGTTAAATACAGTAATAATAGTAAAGATAATTATGCGCACCCCTAGGAAAATAGGTTAAGTAATGCTAGTAATGATCTGCACAGCCCTAGGAAAATTGGTAGGTACACTAATGCTAGTAATATCTGCACAGCCCTAGGAAAATAGGTAGGTACACTAATGCTAGTAAAGATCTCCACAGCCCTAGGAAAATAGGTAGAGACACTAATGCTAGTAAGATCTTCACAGCCCTAGGAAAATAGGTAGGGATACTAATGATAGTAAAGATCTGGGCAGCCCTAGGAAAATAGGTAGGGACACTAATGCTAGTAAAGAACTCCACAGCCCTAGGAAAATAGGTAGGTACACTAATGCTACTAAAGATATCCACAACCCTAGAAAAATAAGTAGGTACACTAATGCTAGTATGATCTGCACAGCCCTTGGAAAATAGGTAGGTACACTAATGCTAGTAAAGATCTCCACAGCCTTAGGAAAATAGGTACGTACACTAATGCTAGTAAGATATGCACAGCCCTAGGAAAATAGGTAGGTACACTAATGCTAGTAAGATCTGCACAGCCCTAGGAAAATAGGTAGGTACACTAATGCTAGTAATATCTGCACAACCCAAGGAAAGTAGGTAGGTACAGTGAATCTAGTAAAGATCCGCGCACACGGAATTTAAGGATCGCTCTCGACGTCGAGAGCCATCGATTTCTCCCAGAAAACCAACACTTGAAACTTCGCTCCACATTACGAACGTCAAAGTCACAATTCAGACATTACGTGTTCTTGGCAAATTTTCCCCTCCAATTTGGCCCCGTCACGTATCACGATACATAGGTACTTGTGAGAAAAAGCCGGCGAATTCCACACGCGAACTTGTAAGGCCTGCACACTGGTGGAATCGAATTTGTGTAATATAAAACTGGTTATGCTGATCAGTTTTTAGATACTGGTGTTTTTTTTCTATAAGGTGGTGGTAGTACAGAAGTTTTATTAATGTCTTTCAAGATCTGTAAAAATATTCTAGAAATATTTGAGAGCGTGGTCGGAGAAATCGAACTGACTTCCAAAAAGATCACTACAAAGTGAAAAATAACTTTAATTTCGGAAGTCAGTTCTTCGGAGTCTTTAGATCTGTATCTGAATCTTAGACTTACGAAATAAGTAGTAAGTCGTTTTTTTTAATCGACTTCCAAAAAGGAGCAGGTTATAATAAAATTATGTTCGGCTGTATGTTTGTTTTTTTGTTCACCAATTCGGTATGTAAAGTAAAAATTAACCTATGCTGATTCCAAAACCATTTCGAGATTTTAAGCTTCTAAGCCGTATTTTTCTATTAATAGGTCTTAAAATATTATGATAGTTTTTATTTTCACAAAAATACTTAAAATCACTTGACTTTTATTTGACTTCTAAATGACGTCATATAGTAGGCTGAATTGAAAACTTTCAGTCCTTTTTGTAATTAAATAATTAAGTTGTTCTTATGTGTCAACGTCAAGCGTCAATGTCATGTCAAGTAATGTCAACGTCAGAGGGGACGGATACGCTTTGGCTATAGATAAAATCTTGGGCCTGAATGTAGTAAGATGAAATTGGTGTCAATTGATAACTACTTTATCAACAAATCATCACTGGAAATTTTGCGGATTTTGGCAATCTGAGTGTTCAACGTTACCTTTGGACATTGACTCAGCACTCGGCCCGGCTGACGCGCAGCCCATTTAAAAATTTGAATATTGATTTGGTTACATCTTACACGCATAGGACACGAAAGATTTTATATAATAGTGTGTGTTAAAAAAAAGTAGTTTATGCTGTATCATATTGTAAATAAATCAGATTTGAATTTTATATTCCTATCTCATTACCCCTCACTGTGGCCAAGACACCTCGTGAGTCTGCGCGACTGGCAGTGAGTGGACGCACATATCCTTCCCAAACCTGGAAATCCTGTCTACTATCAGTCTGTAACCATAAGTTGCATGGTGCAGACAGCCTGAACCTAATATATTTATTTATCATATTATAATATTTATATCTAGATAAATGATAGGTTAGGGCTGGAGGGCTTAGAGTCGTAGGGACTAGTAGGCTGGTAGCTTCCTTTAACTTATCATATATTCTCATGTACTGTCACACCCTTACCAGTATTGCGGCCTTACGTGACGTTTGTTTTGGGTGGAAGTACACAGAGCCGAGTTAAAGAGATTTAGTAAAAATTAACAATCTATACTTAATAGCCGTTTTTTTAATTGCGATTACCATTTTTTATAAAGATAGAATGTTAATTATTATACTTATTTGTAGTGTGGGAGGAAGATAGGAAACACAAATATTTAAAAAAAAAGAGTAGGTTTTGTATCGTTTTTTATTCTGTAGTATTTTTTATTCATCTTCAATTATAATAAGAATGTCACCTAGAAATTGTGCAGGTGGTACTATATTATCTTGGTACCTAGCCGATCTAAGGTACCATATTATTGATATTACATGGGCGCAGCATCTTATAAGCACATCATGTCCTGGAAATGTTTTACTGTGAAAGTCTGTACATAATTATTTTCTCAAATAGTTCAGAAAATCCCTTAATTCTATACTAAATGTTGATCACAAAGACGATTATTCTCAAGGGCATAATATTTATACCGACTGAGCAACATTTTTCGAGTAGAAAGTGGAACTCTGTACTTCTCTATTCTCTGGCATCCTTCAATAAAGCACTTTCTTTCTGTTTCAATACCTCTCATGTAATCTGATAAAATAATAGTAGGTTCAGTCTGATTGCTTCTTACTTCTTCGACTTGAGGGTTAGCGGGAAGATCTTGTGTCTGTGGCTGTACTTCTTCGGCTTGCTTGGTAAGAAGTGGATGGGTCGGAGACCATAATAATATGAACAGCAGCTCTATCTGCAGCCACCTAACAAGTATGGCATATGCAACTGTCTGCTTCTATCTGCAAAAAACAATACATAATCATTTAAGTATTTAAAACAATCTATTTGACTTACAGTAAAAGCACTTATAAAATACATTTAAACTGATTCAACTTACAGTTCCAATCTTAGTCCACTCTTGAATAATATCATAAATTCTCAAGTCACGAGGTGAGCTGTTGGAAGTAGATGGCTGACTCTAGATGCAAGGGCACATCCACATCGGAGTCAAACACTACGGTGGCCAAGATGTCTAAGTTCACCAAGAGTTGGTCTTTGAGCCAAGTGCCAGTAAGCTTGTTGGCAAACATAAATGGTCACTGCTGTTTGCCTGAAAGATGGAAAAGTTTCTAATTTGTGTCGGCTATTGGTTGTGGAGTTTTTACATGACGGTATGAAGCATTTAGCAGAAGTAATCTTTCATCGATTCATAATTTTAATAAGCTTTAACTTTACAATACGGTACTTATAATCGAAAATCGCTATGATGAAATTAAAACAAATTAATTGTTAGTTTTGACAGTTTGACTTTACTGAATTTTGGTTTTAAATAAGTGTTCTATGTGGCAAAGATCCTAAGCTATTCAGACTACTTTATGACGTCATCACGAACAAAACTTAAAAAAAATATAAAAAAATAACTACAGCTTGGAAAAAAAAAAGATTGAAATTATGTGTTTTAAATACTTATATCTTTATAATAAAAATATAAAAAACGTACCTGAAAAATACTTTACATACCGAATTGTGGACCGATTTTGAAAATTATTTTATTGTTTAAAAGGATATGCTCCCGAGGTAGTCCCATTGTCAAGTTAAAATCTGATGAGAGGATCGAAATCGAGGACAATCCTCAAATTTTTTAAGCAGGCAATTTTTCATGCATTTGCACTCGGAAAGCACCGTTTGATGAAGTGGAACTGATGATTAAGACCACAGATGGCCACCGAAACTACTTAATAATAAGTATTTCACTGTTGTGATTTGATTAGACACTTTAATATGGTTGCGAAGCAAATTTATTCTCGTCACAATGCACATGGTGAAGTCACCATCAGTTCTCCTGGTTCTTAACAGGAGAGCTCCTCAATTATTAACGCCCATGCATCGGGAAAAGCAATATTTTGTAAAAGGTGATGAGCAGTTGACATTAGGCTATTGTAACTTAGATAAATTGCAAACTAACTCAGTAAAACGTTAAAAATTAAAACAACTTTTTACAACAAAAAAAAACAACCGACTTCCAAAAAAAAACACTATAACGTGAAAAATAACCTTGGATTTCGGTTTTTTTTTTTTGTAAAAATTTTTTTATTTTATAAAGCAGTATTTATTTTTCACTTTTACGTACCTATCTATTTGTATTCCACTACTTGCTACATAAACAACAGTGACAGGAAGTATTATAACATCATCAAGATACACAAAGTGGACTAAACGTATTATCGAAGCTGACTCAAAAACTACGTAAGCAAAATTAATAAAATTTACAAGGGAACACTGCGCAAGCTTTTTCTACCAAATGAAAAGGTAATTTTCAAAATCGGTCCACAATTCTCGAAAGTATCGATAAACAAACGATACATAATCTGCTCCTTTTTGAAGTCGGTTAAAAAGTATAATTCTGCTTACCTAGAATTTGTCTGAATGATGTCATACAGAAACACAGCGTGGGTCAGGAAAGATCGTAATTGTAAAGACGGGTCTGCTGTGCCGTATTTTCGTGTTTCAAACAGTTAAAAAACCGGCCAAGTGTCGGACCACGCACAATGAAGGGTTCCGTAGTTAGGATGAATTCATCAAAACAAACTTAACATTGTAGTTGAAAAACATGCTCTCCCATACATCTATATACGTTACGGTCAATTCTTCAACTGCAAATTTAAGTTGGTCAACGATTACTCGTTTACTTGTAAACGCTACTTAGCTGTGATAGTTTTCCTTTTAATTTCGTTATATATATTACTGTTGTTACCGCCATATACATAGATAATAATATATCAAAACCTACATACTTACCTACTTTAAATCATTTGCAACTTTTAGTTATATTAGAATATGGCGGTAGTAGGTACGTTTCCCATCAATCACCTTCCTTCCTATTCATTCTTGCAGCGCCTCCCATAGGTCAGAACGAAACAGCAATACATGGCTGGAAGAAGATTAATATAATATAATATAATATTTTATTCAGTATTACAATTGGTAAAATCTTAACATAAAATCTAATAATTACAAAGGTATAAAATGTTAGATGCCTGTACTAGGATAAACCTGTATCACAGGCGGCATGAGCAATTGCATGGGTAATTGTAGGATGATTCAATTCTTAACAATATTTAACATTACAAGTCTTGAAATAATGACAAAATTAAATAAATTAAATATTTTATACCTAGTTTACTTAAATACTAAAAATAACAAAAAGTCTTATAAACGTAATTGTAGTACATACTTAGTTTGCGTAAAATAGTTTCTTGTACTTAATAACCTAGTTAGACACATAATTATGTTATGATTTTGCGTCAGCAGAATCGGTAAGTCAAATTGTTGCACAATCACATCACATTCCATTTGTAGGTCAGTGCAGTTTTTTTGTTGAGTCAGCAGCTGCAGGCATTAAATGCGAAAGTCTGGCTTTGATTATGACGCTCTAGGCGCCCTCATAGTCGATAGAGTTGATGTACCTGTATTCCACTATTTTCCTAGCAGGGCACGCAACATCTCCCGTTTTTTGGTTATTGGGCTTTTTAAAGCGTGAGCAAGTTGCACATTTCGGTGTGTCAGCTTTCTTTGCGCACTATGACATCGAGTGTCCTTCTTCACCGCAACAGACGCCATTTTTGAATAGGTGTTCACTGTTCGTCTAACTCGCCGCCGCGAAAGCATCTCTCCAGTGCTTTTACCGCAAATATATCTGGATTACATGATAAATCCGGGTTTTCGGGTCTATATATCAAATAAGCCCTACCTACTTATCAGTTACACCGTTTTGAAGTGCCGTGAAAGAAATAGGAACCGTTTATCTGTGAAACCACGCTGGCCGCCGCGTGGTTAACCTACGCATCGAGGACGTGCAGAACCCCTAGCAGCAGGAAGGCGACTCCAGACTTCACGAAAGGTAAGGCGCTGCATCCTGTGTCCTTCTTTTATTCCTGTTTTTCCATAACGGTCCTTAAAAATCAATGTCATACTGCTACATACCTAAACTTTATAATACAGTCCACAAAACCGCCGATTCTCAAACCAAATAAGGCTTTGAGTCACCGCTCTAGGCTTTTAGAAGCCTAGAAAGAACTGTTTAGGAAGTTCTATCCAGTTTCATGGTAAATTCCCCGCACCCCTCATGTTAGCGTTTTAAAGTTTTTCTGTAAAGGTTCGCGGCGCTAACAACTGTCATGATTTTTTTCACATATCCAAAACCAACCATTTAGCTGGCCGGGGGGGGGGACACTTGACTCTAACAAAAAATAGCACTTTAAAGCTTAATATTACGCAAACGGATCTCAGAATTCAAAAATGTTTTTCACTTTTTTGACCGACCTATCCAACGACACCCCACACCATGTATTAGACGAAAAAATAAATTATCATCCCCGTTTGACGTGCAAGGGAGGTACCCTGGAGGTAACCAAAACTCTGTCATCGTCGTCCTCCACTTCTGCTTACTCAATATTAAAAGAATGTGTACCAGAATGTGATAAACACCTTAAATTCACGGTCGTTACCGCTAAAGACATTATAGAATCTTTTAAAGACCTTGATATAAAAAAAACTGCGGACCTTTGGGGGTTATCAGTACATACCATGTCTTCAATAATTAATGTTATTTCACCCTTTTTAGCAATTGTTTTTAATTCTTGTATTGCATCTGGTGTATTTCCTGATCTGATGAAACTTAGCAAAGTGATTCCTCTGTTCAAATCTGGCAGCACAACTGATCCTACGAATTTTCGGCCTATTTCGATATTACCTACATTGAGCAAAATCTTTGAAAAAATAATTTTGAAACAAATGTTGCAGGTGTTGAGAAGAAGGTTGATGATAAATAATAATCAATTACTTACAATGTTGTATATTGTTACCAGTCCAGCGACACGTACAGAAAGAGAGCAATAATAAAGTTACACGATCTTTTATAACATTTCAAATGACAGTTGTCTACCCTTACTACTTAGCTAACATGAATATTGCAACAGATAATAAACTGTACTACTACTACTACTACAAAACAAATACTTTTAAACTAAATATTGTAACAATGCCTTTACAAAAATATAATTGATAAGATATTATAATCTCTTATATATTCTTAACAAAATAATTTAATGGAACTTACAAACTCAATCATTTAGTATTTACATAGGTACAATAAATGAGTCAAAGGGCAACAACAAATAAATCAGCGTGAATAGGTCAGCGTGACCTTAAACAAACTTCTACATAATTATACCTAGAGATATTATATAATACGATAACATTCGGCCGTCCTGACTAAAGCCGTGTCCCACGGCGATCTTGTTTACTAGCGTCAGTTGTTGTCAAAGGAGTCATCACGGAGGAAGAAGAAACGCTACCTGTCGCGCTGGGCGACCACGAAGTAGCCCTCACGTTGTTCTGTCTGGCGCAACAGCAACAGCGGTCGGTACACCTTTCTCCATCTGTAACGTGAATTTAGTCTACAAGTCAACGGGTCCTTGTATACAGATTGCACATTCCTAAATAAGTAAATATTATGTATCAAGATTGCACACAGCAACTAAATGGATATCATACCTATAGCTAGTTAAATGGATTTCGTAGCTAGGTAAATGGATTTCTTAGCTAGGTAAATGAAGTAAATAAATAAAATGCACATAGCCAAGTGAAGGAATATCACATAGCTCGGTGAATATACAACTCATAGATAAATAGAGATTACACGTAGCTTAATAAGTGGATAACAGTTGAGAAAATGGATCGCACCTAACAGTTAAATAGATAGCACATAACTTAGTAAATAGATAGCACATAGCTCAGTAAATGGATAGCACATAGCTCAGTAAATGGATAGCACATAGCTCAGTAAATGGATAGCACACAGCTCAGTAAATGGATAGCACACAGCTCAGTAAATGGATAGCACACAGCTCAGTAAATGGATAGCACACAGCTCAATAAATGGATAGCACACAGCTCAATAAATGGATAGCACATAGCTCAGTAAATGGATAGCATATAGCTCAGTAAATGGATAGCACATAGCTCAGTAAATGGATAGCACATAGCTCACTCAATAGATAGCACATAGCTCACTCAATAGGAAGCGCCTACCTAGCTCACTCAATAGGAAGCGCCTAGCTCACTCAATAGATAGCACATAGCTCACTAAATGGGTAGCACATAGCTCAGTAAATGGATAGCACACAGCTCAGTAAATGGACAGCACACAGCTCTGTAAATGGATAGCACATTGCTCAGTAAATGGATAGCACACAGCTCGGTAAATGGACAGCACACAGCTCAGTAAATGGATAGCACACAGCTCAGTAAATGGATAGCACACAGCTCAATAAATGGATAGCACACAGCTCAATAAATGGATAGCACATAGCTCAGTAAATGGATAGCACATAGTTCACTCAATAGATAGCACATAGCTCACTCAATAGGAAGCACCTAGCTCACTCAATAGACAGCACATAGCTCACTAAATGGGTAGCACATAGCTCATTAAATGGATAGCACAAAGCTAAATATTTAGATAGCAGATACTTGTAGGTGGCACGTAGCTTACTAAATAGGTAGCACATAGCTTAGTAAGTAGGTAGCATATAGCTCACTAAATAGGTATCACATAGCTAAATATTTAGATGGTACCATGGCTTAGCAAGTACGAGTAGGTAGCACATAGCTAAATATTTAGATGGCACATAGCTTAGCAAGTAGGTAGCACATTGCTTACTAAATAGGTAGCACATAGCTAAATATTTAGACAGCACATAGCTTAGTATGTAGGTAGCATATAGCTCACCAAATAGGTAGCACATAGCTAAATATTTAGATGGCACCATAGCTTAGCAAGTAGGTAGCACATAGCTAAATATTTAGATGGCACATAGGTTAGCAAGTAGGTAGCACATAGCTTACTAAATAGGTAGCACATAGCTAAATATTTAGATAGCAGATAGCTTCAGTAAGTGATCCATAGCTTAACAAGTAGGTAGCATATAGCTTACTAATATAACTAATATACATAACTATAAGTAGCACACAGCTAAATATTTAGATAGCAGATAGCTTCAGTAAGTAATAGCTTGTTAGTAGGTAGCACTTAGCTTACTAAATAAGTAGCACATAGCTAAATATTTATATAGCTTCAGTAAGTAGTTAATAGGTTAGTTAGTAGGTAGCACATAGTTAAATTTTTAGATATCCTATAGTTTGTTGAACAGATACGTGGATAGTGATAGTGATCTCTAGGGAGAATAATTGTTAGTACCTATTATTGTGCGCTTGTGAATGATGTAGGCTTAAAGGTATACCGACTTTAATAATTGCAAATATAAAGAAATTCTAGGAGAGGTGAATGATACACTGCCGTATTTTAAATGACATAGTGCGTACTTAAGCATAATAGTACATTAAACTCACGAACCTACCTAACTTTCTAATAAATCAATTAAATCCTCCCTATCAATGTCACGACCCTCGCTATCTGTAGAATCATGATCATCTGATATTACAGACTTGTATGGACGCAACGAATCGCCAGCCACAACCGCACTAAATTTTCAGTACCCTCTCATGTCTTTAATTGAAGAAATTGTGTAACGATAGAGGGCGTGATTTGTTTTGGTGATTTTGTATGATCCCGAGTATCTGTTTCCTAACTTTTTGCTTATTACGCCTACAGCTTGCTCAGTGACACCCTTCCATAAGACTAATTGGTCTATATTATAATTATTTAGTACATTTTTTTTTTCACCTGTCAAACTGCTTGTTCATTCTAGTCATGTTTAAGTCAATATTATTAACTATGCCTTTAGCCAGTCTACGCCTAGAAATGAAATTTTGTCTCTGTTCTTCATTTTTTATCTGCGGTTAATATTGTGGCACAGGAAAAGATTATTCTGATGTGCAAATAAATAAACTAAATGGTGCCACTTTTATCACAGAGTGTATTGTATTTATAGTGCCCCAAACGACATTTATCAATTTTCAATCCCAGCTACATTCCTCTATAACAGATGTACGTAACCCGTCTAGAATTGTTCTATCCACACGTTCAATCTGACCATATGAACGAGGTACAGCTACGGCATCCAAAACATGTTTACAAAATTGTGTAATTAGCGACAAATAAAAATTAAATAGTGACTCGTAAATGCCTTAACTCAGGTAATATTCTACTGGGATTACCAAAAAATTAAATTATATCGGCGAGTTTTCTGTTGAACGCAGTTTTTACAGGACGATCAAAAATAATTTTAGTAAACGAGTAACCATTTAAATATAATTGTTGCGACTTTTAGGGAATGGACCCGAATGGTCTACGTGCAAGGCGTGCATAGAGATATTATCTAGCTTTTCTATGGAATGCATCCCCTCACATCGGCCAAAACTTGATTTACCATACATACGCACATTGGAGACAACTTTTAATATACTTTCGAATGAATCTAGTCATATTTGGAAACCAGTTATATTTATTCCTTTTTCAGCCCTCTCAAAACCTGGATCTGGTCATATAAATTCTGCAATATACCTGTTGTATTTAGCCTGTTGGATCAGTCATCCTAAAGTTGCACCGAGAGCGCCCAATCGGTTTCGTTAATCATGGCAATATCTACTGCGTTGACGCCTACTGGATTCCGACTGCGCGTATCCACATGTCACATTTTATCACCAGGTCTATAGGTACATCTCTAATTTAAAATCATGAATAGTCAAGGGGACGATAACTGACTTTTAACGATTCTATACTGAAGATTACGTCCAAACGAGCAGTGTTAATGATTTGAAAAAAAAATATTTTAAATTAGAGCATTTTCTTAATAACTTAATATGTGAATATTTTAGATTTTGATTATAATACATAGTAAAATTAATTTGTAAAGTTATGTCTAACGTGGATAAAAAAACTGAGAATGGCGCAAAATCTAACGAGCGTATTTTTCTGAAACTTTCAACAATTTAATTATTGATCTTTTAGTATGCGCGTTTTATTAAAATACCTTTTGTTTTGTGTATAAGAAGATAATAAATAAAAATTTGGAATAGCGCTCCTTGATGGGCGAGTCCTAATACTGGCTGAACGTTGGACGCGTTTTCTTGAGCTCAGTACAGAACACGCAAGCTAACCACTCAAGGTCACTGGCATATATCTGCGTCTTAACCACCATCGTGCAATGCGTGGTACTAGGTAAATTTTTGTTAAAGTGTGTACTTTAACAAAAAAAATCAAAAAGTCTGTTTTACCCATTAATTCATTTCCTTCATTAATTATTTTAATTACTTCAGTTTGTTAGCCGATAAAACAGCGCCCGGTATAAAATACATAGCCTCTAAATTATACTAGTAGCGTAGTAGGTATACGTTGTATTTTAAACAATCACTATTTTATAAAAATATGAACAAGCGTTTCGTCACATGCGAGGTATAACCGCATCTTTCAATAACCGTATAGTATATTTATGTTTAAAGTCATCACTATGGAGATTATATTGCGTTAAAATGCTATCACACACAAGAGTCACATTTTATTAAAGTAGCACTAGTCGACGTAGTTAACAAGCTAAGTTATTTTGACAGATAATAATCGGTTGACCTACAATCATGTCAATATCATCCATACAATTTTATGTTACTTCTGCAAAACTGGGTATCCGTAATTTATCCATTTCTATTATACCGTGAAGTGAACTGTTCCCAAGGAACTTATACCAACTACCCCCAAACCCACTCAGAATTATCGTAGAACTTTTACCCGTAAAATATTAACTTTACTAGCGGTTTCTATGTAAACAGTCATTAGAAGCAATACTGTACTCAAAAGTGTACATCACCTTAACTGCTGTACTCAGACATGTTGCGGCTTCGTGGCTCCGTCGTTGGCAGGTGGTGCAGACGAGTTAGCTCCAGCAGTCCTTTATCTCGTGGCCAGGTCCCCGTAGCACAGCTCACAGACGGCTGCGCCGATGCTCGACACCACGTGATTGATGTAGTCTCTGCATGCTGGCTAGCTTCCTTGGTCTCAGCAGCACCGCTATCCAGCCTCTTGTAATTTTACAACGAATACAAATACACGTAGTACAGTTCTCCAGCAGTATCTCATGTTTTGCATAAGGTCTTAGTTCAACTGGAAAAAATTGTCGCTTCTTCATCCAGTTTACATTTCATGGACAACGATGACTTATCGTGAAAATATGCGGTCATGGTTTCGTCATCACTTTTCGTACGTGCCAACATCAATTCTAATTTATCATCGCAATCAGAATTTATCAAGTTAACCAATTTATCAAGCTCGTTTGAGTGCATATTTCTATTCATCCCAAGAGAGATCGTAATCTCAAACTCAAAGCATTTATTTCAATTAAGCCAATTACAGGTACTTTTGAATTGTCAAAGATTCGGTCAGTTAGTCAGAAATTTGAAGCTATTTGCCCATTCCAAAACATAGATCTCTATGGAGAAGAACAGGCAAGAAACTCTAAGCACTCTTTTAAATCAAGATTTAATATGATAATTATCTAAAAGTCCATACCATTTCCCTTGCAGAGCCACGTAACCTCATGTGCTTATCAGCGTCGTAAATGTTACTCAATTTTGTTAAGCCAAGCCATAGAACTTAAAACATTTGGGTCCCGGGTTGAATTTGGAGATTAACTCTGCATCCGTGTGGGTAGTTTTCTTTTCCTCGCGGCATTTAGACAGAAGTAGGTAGAAAAAAAAATATATTATCTATTACCTCGGCACTAGTAGTTCCTGCATTCTCCTTTTTTTATGATTACCTAGTCCGCCGATGTAGGGTCCCAAACCCGCCATTATTACCTTGTTACCTTGTGAAGCGATAAGTAGGCCCTCATACCACTTCTGAGATGTTGCAGGTGTTGAGAAGAAGGTTGATGATAAATAATAATCAATTACTTACAATGTTGTATATTGTTACCAGTCCAGCGACACGTACAGAAAGAGAGCAATAATAAAGTTACACTATCTTTTATAACATTTCAAATGACAGTTGTCTACCCTTACTACTTAGCTAACATGAATATTGCAACAGATAATAAACTGTACTACTACTACTACTACTACAAAACAAATATTTATTATTATTTATTTTATTCTGAACAAAAATACATTTGTGTCGAATACAGGATTAATACAATAATAATAATCAATAAAAGTTACAATTAATTACAAGTTATTAATACACGGAATAATAATAATAATCAATAAAATTTACAAATAATATGGATAAAAAGTCAAAAATAAAATAAGAATTCAACTCAATCAAAAAAAAAATCAAGAAAAATAATAATAACATGTCAAGAATGAGACTTAAACGATAAACAAGTTACACTGTGGCATTATTTTTGTCCCTAAAAAACTCTTCTATACTATAGTAGCACTTCGTCAATAGGAATGAGTTTAATTTGAATTTAAATATTCTTGGATTATTAATCATTTTTAATTCTAATGGCAATTTATTGAAAATTTGTACAGACTGTACTTTAGAGCTATGTTTGACAACATTTAATTTTGGCTGCAAATAATTAGGCAAATCTTTCCTGCGCGTTTCCACCCTAGTTACCCTTTCTTCCTTTGTCTCGTATTTCTCTAGGTTTTTTAGAAAACTACTTAGTAGGACCAAAATATAAAGACAAGGTACAGGTAAAATCTTTAATTTCACAAAATGCTCTCTACAAGATTCAGTTTGCTCTATGCGAAGAATAGTTCTGAGGGCCCTTTTTTGCATAACAAAGGCTGCATTTATATTGTATTTATAACTGTTCCCCCATAGTTTAATACTGTACCTCAGCTTGGACTCAACTAAGGCAAAATAAACATTTCGTAACTGAGCAATGGTTAGTTCGTCCCTTAAACTTCTTAAGGCATAGCATGCACTGCTCAGAGTATTTGTGATTGCTTCCAGTTCTTGTTTCCAGCACAAGAGCTCATCAATTTGTATTCCTAAAAATTTTAAATTTTGCACAATTTCCACTTTATTCCCTAATGAAGCTATTTCAATACTATCATTATTCCTCACAGTTGATTTGAATAGCATACATTTAGTTTTCTCCACATTGAGTTTTAAATTGTTAGTGGAAAACCAATGTTCAAAAGCAGACAGTGCATGATTCACTTTGTTTTCTAAGTCCCTTATAGAGATATCGTTCATAACAGCACTTGTGTCATCAGCAAAAATAACCATTTTGATGTCTGGTACTATCTTATACATATATTTAGCTAAGTCGTTAAGAAATATTATAAAAAATATTGGACCCAAGACTGAGCCCTGTGGAACTCCCTTTTGTACTCTAACAAGCTTAGATTTGTTAATTTTTTCATGTCCGCTTTCAACTGACTTAATTTCGACATACTGTGATCTATTCTGTAAATAAGAACTGAAAAGCTTTAAGACGTTATCTCTTATCCCATAGTGTTCTAGTTTGTCTAAAAGGATTTTATGTTCAACAGTATCGAAGGCAGAGCTAAGATCTAAGAATAGTCCTGCCACTTTTTCTTTATTATTCAGTTTGCTAACCACATCATCCACTAGTGAGTCTATTGCATCAATGGTTCCTATGCTTCTTTGATACCCGAACTGTTGATAGCTAATGATATTGTGTTTAATACTTTTAAACTAAATATTGTAACAATGCCTTTACAAAAATATAATTGATAAGATATTATAATCTCTTATATATTCTTAACAAAATAATTTAATGGAACTTACAAACTCAATCATTTAGTATTTACATAGGTACAATAAATGAGTCAAAGGGCAACAACAAATAAATTAGTCAGCGTGACCTTAAACAAACTTCTACATAATTATACCTAGAGATATTATATAATACGATAACACAAATGTTAGGACATTTTAATAAACATAATCTACTACATCTGAAACAGTTTGGTTTTAGTAAGGGTCGTTCAACTACAGACGCGGGCGTGGAATTATTGAAGAGCATATTTGAGGCCTGGGAGGAGTCGCAGGATGCTCTTGGCATTTTCTGCGACTTGTCTAAGGCCTTCGATTGCGTTCATCATGATACACTCATCAGAAAACTGCACCATTATGGTTTGAGGGACAGTGCTCTCGACCTTCTGACTCTGATCTGAACAACAGAATTCAGAGGGTTGATGTTAATGGCAAGAGATCTGCAGGATCTGCGGTCACTATGGGCGTTCCGCAGGGTTCAATTCTAGGTCCATTCCTGTTTCTAATTTATATAAATGACTTACCTTTTCACATAAGGGATAATCACAAGATTGTATTATTCGCAGATGACACTTCACTCATTTTTAAAATCAAACGTCAGCTAGTCAATTTTGAACATGTTAACGATGCACTCTCTAAAGTTGTCCATTTTGTTTAATGTAAATAATCTTCTCCTGAACGAGAAAAAGACTAAACTCATTAAATTTTCAATGCCAAATGTTAGGCAGCTAACTACTAATGTTCAACTTAATGGAATAGAGTTGGACCCTGTTGAGTCGACAGTTTTTCTTGGAATAACTATTGACGGTAAATTACAATGGGGCCCACACGTAGAAAAATTGTCAGGAAGGCTCAGTTCGACCGCCTATGCTGTTAAAAAAATTAGACAGATTACTGATGTAGATACTGCCAGAATTGTTTATTTTAGTTATTTTCATAGTCTTATGTCGTATGGGATCCTTCTCTGGGGAACATGTGCGGACATTAATAATATCTTTATTTTACAGAAAAGGGCTGTTCGAGCCATTTACAATCTAGGTCCAAGAGATTCACTTCGTGAAATATTCAAAGAAATAGATATTCTGACTGTAGCCTCTCAATATATACTTGAAAATCTATTATATGTACATAAAAATAAATCAAATTTTAAGAAAATGTCCGATATTCATAGTTTAAATACCAGGAACAAACACAATCTTGCTGTACATCGCACTCGCCTCCACAGAGTAGGCAACTCGTTCATGGGTCAATGTATTCGCTTTTACAACCAACTTCCTACTGACATTCGGAACTTACCCATTAAACGATTTAAAATCTGTATTAAAACTAAACTTTGTAAAAAAGGGTACTATAAGATTTCTGATTATTTAGAGGACAAAAAAGCTTGGGATTGAGCTGCTCGCTCTGCTAGCCTTGTGATAAAACTTGACATTTTAATTATTATGCATGAATTTATATACATATTGACATTGCAGAATGTTTACTTTGAAAAGTATTATATTTACTGCTTTAATTTATTGTGAATGTGAGCACTATGTAGGTCATTTTTTTTTTTCTTTAAATGTTTTCCTTTCTTTTCTTTTCTCAGTTAAGTTTTAATGATGGTCTGACATTTTGAGCGCTTTATGCGGCCTACCCAAATGTCCTTTTTTTGGTACTGTTCGTCGAGTCGTTGAGCTCCTTAAGTTTTGAGTTGAGCTGCACGATTACTGACAAATGCTTACACTGATTGGACAGGTCCGCTCAAATTTGCGTGGTTCTTTCCTCAAAAGACCATTTCAGACACGGATCTACATGGTCCTCACATGATCTGACCAAGATTATGTCTGGACTTTAAAAGAGACTTTGACCCCTGAGTTTGTTTCGCCATTTCTTCTCAGGGGTAGTCAGATAGGAAATGTCGGCTACATCTAGATTTTTTTTTTTATATGACGTGTGAAAATGATTTTAATATCCTATTTACAGAATAAACGATTTCATTTCATTTCCGTAAAAAAAAAAGTTTTTCATGGTTTTATTGTACGAATTTCATGGCGTCATTAATATATGGTACTCCCATGCCAAATTATAGCTTTCTAGGACTAAGCGTCTCTGAGCTAAGCCGGGGACAGACGGACGGACGGACAGACAAACAGACAGGCAGACAGATAGACACACACACAGACAGACAGACGGACATGGCGAAACTATAAGGGTTCCTTGTTTCCTACGAAACCCTAAAAAAGGGTTTCAAACACGATTTGGGGGCCAAATCGTGTTTGAAACACGCAAAAGTGTGAAGGAATCTGATTCGTATGTCATGAAATATTAATAGTTGTATTTGTAAAATGCCAAATTTATAATCTGGCATTTTATAGACAAGTAGTTCCTTACACTAAATACACGAATTCTCTGTAGAAATGTAATATATTATTATATAATCTGGCAGGTATTTACAGACTTATGTACCTTTATATTGTTCACTTATTTACTTCAATCTGTTGCCGCGTTGTTCACAAAATGTCATAAATAGAAATAAAATCCTTTACTTCACTAGAGACTGTTTACGTGCAAAAATAAAACTTAATGCTCTTTATTAATGCATTTGCCATCGTCAAAGGATTGTAGTTGCATAAAGCATAAAGAAATAAATGAATTACGTTTCACGAAGTTCTGTTTCATGTAATCCTAACTTAATATTATAAATGCGAATATGAGTTTGTTTTTTGTTACGCTTTCACGCTAAAATGGCCGAACGGATTTGAATGTAATTTGGCACATGGGTAAACCATGACCTGGATTAGGAGAAAGCCTACTTTTCATCCTGAATTGCAGACTAATTCACGGGCAACAGCTAGTATAAAAATATTTTTCTCTGTAAAAGGTAGAAAATGCAACTTTTATCAAGTGTAATAAATACAGCCGTCGCGTTGTGTACTGGATTCTATATGTTATTGGGAAGAGTAGATATATTATGTGTTTCATTTTACAATCGTCTTCATACCTACATGGTGAATGAGGGTCTACTTAATACGCTTCTGCCTATCCCTTCGGGAAATATAGGCGTCATGTTATTTTGCGTCTGCTGAGCCCGATGATATTATATTAAACAGATATGTTATACACTCACAAAACAACCGAAAAAAGTGTTCCGCGCAGCAGTGGCAGTACACATTACTTTTCATTCATTTTACATTTAATTACAAGTAAAAATAATGGCTTACTCGTATAAAAACAAAAAGAAAAAAGAGACAGCTAGTGTTGTCAATTGCGCGTGAATGTAAACAAACATTAATCTGACCACCAATCACCGAATGTTCGCATCACAGACTAACAAAATACGTCCCAATTAGGACGTTTTCGAGTCTTCATGATTGCGCGCTCACAACCTATATGTTTAATATAATATCATTGGCTGAGCCTTTCATTACGACATAGGCAATAATATTAAACACTCCGTCGATCCATTGGCTAATGTGACTCCATTTTATTTAAAATCATAAATGGTTGGCATAATCGCTTTTAAGTTATAAAATGTTATGAACCCACTCCCAATATTAACTCGCTAAGTTGAAATACATTACTACTTTATGAATAAATATGGCAGCTAGCTTTTAACGGCCATAAAATTCAAATGTCGAAGTTCATTCACTATATCGTCCATTTTGTAGGCAACCGTAGACTCTGCGTTAATGGAAAAACTAATATTTTTAAAGCTTTTTGATAATGTCTGAATACGATACCCGTTTTTCTTTTAACATAAAGTGAATGCTATGAAAATATGGCTGAAAAGTGGAAAGTGAAATAAAAAGATGAATTATTTGATGAGTCACATTGAAAACATTGTTTGATTTTTGGTTTGATTTTAGTTGGTATTATGTAACAATTTATACGACTTTAGGAGACCAAAATCACGACTATCATTGTAAATGGGCATCGTTTAATTAATCTAATCAAAAGATTATAAACATAAACCCCCTTATTCCAAAACAAGGTTTATCTTCAGACCCAAGTTTAAACCATGGAGCCATTATTGAATTTTGAACTATATTTATTCCGTCTACAGTAAAATTCCTAATACAAAACTGACAACTTAGTACCGAACTTTAGTATTCAGTTTTGTATAAAGAACGGTATTTCCATCAGAGCT
Source organism: Tiliacea aurago (assembly GCA_948098905.1). Lineage (NCBI taxonomy): Eukaryota > Metazoa > Arthropoda > Insecta > Lepidoptera > Noctuidae > Tiliacea > Tiliacea aurago. The sequence continues at coordinate 2,606,667 of OX402579.1, read as the reverse complement.
ACGTTCTCATTACAAAAACTATCATTATGACGGAAACTGTTTTTGCCTTTTCGTTCTCATGAGAAAACCTTTTATCGCTTGATTTTTGTGTTGGTTTGTCAACACAAATCAGCTGTAATAGTACCAAAAAGTATAACTGTTCTACTACAAGTTACAGCGGCCAACGGATTAGATAAGTAAAGAGCTCCACCACTACCCATTACGGGATTTCTGTCAAACCTTGAGTAGGTACATTTGTGGCAACATTTTTCTAAATTTATCAAAAAACATGACTCACATTTTTGCAACCCATTCATAATGTCAAATTTGAAACACACTCCCGAAAAATCTGTAAATAACAGCCGAAAACTGTCAAAATAAATCCGAAAAAGATATGAACATTGAGTTAAATATGAAATATGGGAACGGACTATGGTCTAAACATAGACTAGGTATTGCATAAAAGCATGTATTCCGGTATTATTCCACCGGAGATAATCCGTGCAGCGTTGTGACTAACGAGGCGATTAGCGCCGGAATCCGGAATCGGTACGCACCGAATATCGGATCCGAATTTCACTTTGTGCTTACGTAGGTTCATAACTTCGACACGTTTTTCCAATAACGTTTTTATGTTAGAAATAAATGTGACAGAATAAATTTTGTGACATACCTGGAGAGGTGCTTCGCGTTTTTTAGAACGGGCACAGGCTTGGACAGTTCGAAGAACATCTTAGTACGTAGTTTTGTTTGAAGGGTTCAATAGCAGAGTTGCTTTATTAAAAATCTTTTTTTTTATTGCAGAGTATCTATCTATATTTTTATGTTAATGTAGGTATTCACGACGACTTAATTACGAGTCAATCATACAGATTTGGAGAATCTTTTTGAAATTCATATTGTGGTTTCCAAATGTCACCCTACACTTAACTATTAACGTTTACAGACACAAATCACATCGAAACTTAATAAGTAAATCTTTAGGCCAAACGTTGGTTTTTTATTTGAGTATTTATTATCAAAAAATAAATACCTACTCAAATAAAAAACCGGCCAAAGTGCGTGTCGGACCACGCACAATGAAGGGATCCGTAGTTGGGATGGATTTGTGCCTAAAACAAACTTACCATTGTAGTGGAAAAACATGTTCCCTCATACATCCCAACTGCAAATGTAAGAATGTACGTACAATTTATAAAGTATAAAGTTTTATAATGTTATTTAAGATCATAATTATACTTATAAGTCAAGTACTATTATGTGTTTTTTTTTACTTTTAGGATCAGTAATTTCGGAGATAAGTCATGGGAATAGTCAATTTTCATCTATGTTTTTTAAATAATTTTATAAATATTTATTTTAAAATTATAAAAAAGTATAATATCTGAAACCCCACCACAAGCACTTTCATTTGATAAGTCACACGGTGCATTTTGAAAAACTTTTTTTTAAATTTCTATTTTCAAAAGCGACCCCAATAATCAATATTCATTTATTTACGTTAAACGTCCGTATTTGGGTCACAGAAGTTCTTATAATGTATACCAAATTTCAACTGAATCGATCCAGTAGATTCGGATAAAATGGGCTGTGACAGACGGACAGATAGACAGACACACAAGTGATTCTAAAAGGGTTCCATGTTTTTCCTTTTGAGGTATGGAACCCTAAAAAAGAAACAAAACAAACAACATAATCCTGTCAAAAACAGAACACACTTAACAAATGTACCAAGAAATCACGCCGTCCTAAAACGGTGGAGATTCCGCTAGGAAATGTTATATCGTAAGTACACTTAGTCCATTTTGTACAACAATTGGTGGAGTTAACGTCAGTTCATGACGTATGATTCTCTCCATGACATGTACTGGAAATAAGGCCGGCTCTCACGGGACTGCTGTACTCAATGAATTCATTCGTTTTAAATGGAACATGCTACAGCGCTTACTTGATGAGTAGTTTCTGTAGGTATTATGTTGGTGTTTAGCGTTTAAATTGTTGAAAACGCTGTTTTAATAGTATAAGTAGATTATATTTTTAAACGATACTTAAACCTTCAGTTATTGTCATTAGTCGAGAATCTATTTGGTATCTTTTTTTTTCAGGTCCACCAATTAGTTTTCATAATATTTATGTTACTTGTATGGACTACTGGTCAAAATTTTTGTGTATATTTTTTCGTTTGTTAGGGTTCTGTACCCAAAGGGTAAAACAGGAACCCTATTACTAAGGCTCCGCCGTCTGTCTGTCCGTCTGTCTGTCTGTCCGTCTGTCACCAGGCTGTATCTCATGAACCGTAATGGCTAGACAGTTGAAATTTTCACAGATGATATATTTCTGTTGCCGCTATAACAACAAATACTAAAAAACAGAATAAAATAAATATTTAAGGGGGCTCCCATACAACAAACTTGATTTTTTTGCTCGTTTTTTGCTCTGTATTGATAAAGGCAACAGGTAGACGCTTGAAATATTCACAGAATATTAGTTATATATTCACTTTAAAAATAAATAATTAAATTTAAATAATACAAATATTTAAGGGGGGGGTCCCATACAACAAACGTGATTTTTTTGCCATTTTTATAGATAATGGTACGGAACCCTTCGTGCGCGAGTCCGACTCGCACTTCGCCGGTTTTGTATGTACCTCTAGCACCTTGCTAGGTGGAAGACTCACGATTTCGAGCCTTTTTTACTAGAAAACTTTTGGGCCTTCGCCGCAGCATCAGCTTATCAGTGGCATGTTACATTAAAGAGTTTTCCAATGAGCCGCGGCGGCCATGTGGCAAATACCATATTCCATACATAATGTAATTAAGTAGTCTAACAATTTAATGATATCTGATACACAATTTGTTTTATTTAAACTTAAAGTTTTAGCGTCCTTAATGGAAAATCTTTTATAATATGCTAGCTCATAGTCTGGTGCCTAAAACGATGCCTTAACGATAAAGCACTAAATAACAACATGAAGTAAATAAATCTTGCAGTCTAACTTACTTACGGAACATGACCAATTTCTCGGCAGAACATTAATCAAAATCCACTTAGACTAAATATAGATGTAGGCCGGTACAATCTGGGTTGCGTCATGATACATTTTTCGGGATACAATAATCTTGGTTTGAAAGCTTATTATTTTAACCCTTAACTTGGCAAAATGCAAAGTATGTTGGTACAGTATTCTGGCAAAGTGTAAAACTGCAAATTAACAAGTTATTTATTTTTAAATACCTTTAATTAATATTATTTTTAAAGGCTTTTAAGCCTCGTATTTATACAAGTTTCTTGCCCGTTCTTCTCCATAGGAACCTACTACGCTTTGGAATGGCCAACTAGCTTCATCTCTCTGACTGACCGATCCCTTATTTTTTTTGGGTGGGAAATTATCAAATAACTTCTCCCGCTCTGGGCGGAGCGGGAGGGCGTGTCAGACTTTTACTGACTAAAACCCACCCGTGTTACTTCCGTTGCCTGTGTGCCAGGGCCACGATATCTTTCGGACAAACTCTGACTGATCCCTTGAAAATTCAATAGTGCCTGTAATTAATTGGTTTATTTGAAATAAATGCTTTGAGTTATTGAGATATACATTGTAAAGAATATTTTTTTTATAATATTAGTTTATTACTTTATAAAATATTACTATTGCCCCAAAATGGTACATCGCCAATTTTGCTTTTTGTGACTTTTGCCTACATTAATGTAGGTATGGTAATAATATAAACAATAACAATAAAAAGTAATTATTAGTTTAATAATTTTAAAGCTTATATAATTGAAACAGCCTGTTTAGGAGATCAAAAAGATCGGACGCAAAATATAACACAAAATTATCTGTCAAAAAGGAAACAAAATAACTATAAACATCTTACAATTCATCAAATAAATCAAAACAATTTCCCGTATCCAAAACAAATATAGAAGTAAATAATATTACTAAATGTAATTAATTAATCTGCTAATTACTTAATTAATGTTTCAGACACACAAAAAAAATCAGACAGTGCAATATATTTAGTACTTGTTTGATATGCGTACAATGTACTCGAATTTTTCGTATTATTTTGTTAGTAAAGAACATTGTCGTATTTGGGGTTACTTTGTTTTTGTTTACTTTTCCTGATGTTTTACTTTGTCTGTTTTTGGATGTCATAGGTTTGAGCGACGGAGCTCGTCATTCATAAAACGTAGATTTGGCTGAAGCGCTTAATTTTGTCTTTGAACTCCTTGGAACGATCGTAGAAATTTCATGATCACTATCCATTTCAAGATTATTTGCACCAGCCGGACATGGACTTGATATTTCTAGCGGTGGGTTATTATTGCATTGTACCATCAATGACGATTGTGCTTCGCCTTCTTCCCGAGAGAGATGGGCTATCTTGGTACCACGATATTTTATTATTTGAATTTACACATGATAAGTTGAAAGATATGCTGCAAATGCTGCAGCTGGTGTCGGTACTGAACTGCTAGGTGAAAAGTAATGGCAATTTTTTTGGCAACAATATGACTGGGGTTGACCGTGTATTGTTTGTTTTTTGGGTGACTCGGGTACTCAACTATACTTGAAAAATCTGTATCACTGACACGACCGGTAGGTTTGCTCAATAATATGTTTGTTCATGTATTATCACCTAAAATGGACGCTTTGGCAGAATCATTATATGATCTGCATACAATTCATACATCCCGCAATTCATCTGTTTGACAGCTGCTTTTGACTTCAATATAGCAATTCATATTAGTGAACCAATTTACGAAACTCCATACAAAACTGTCAAACAGATGAATTGCGGGATATGAATTGTACGCAGTTCATAATACGATTCTGCCAAAACGTCCATTTTAGGCCCCGAGAATCGGTCTTTGAGTCTTTTTGTGGTAATAATCATCCATATTATGCTATAACAAAATGCAAACTATTACAAAAAGTGTATTTGTGTTTATATGTATGTATATTGGTATGGTCAAGAGCATAAAAAATAATCAATGCAAAATAAATAAGTGACATATAGCTGACATAAATTAAACTAATCCTATTTGGCAAGGTGGCTGCAGGGTACAAAACTGTTTTCAATAAAGTTGCAGGGTTGCGAGTTCGTCCGAAAGGGATATCGTGGCCCCGGCACACAGGCAACGGAAGGAACACGGGTGGGTTTTAGTCAGTAAAAGTCTGACACGCCCTCCCGCTCCGCCCAGACCGTGAGAAGTTATTTGACAATTTCCGACCAAAAAATAAATAAATATACTTTTGTATATTTATTTATTTTTTGGTAAAAAAAAAAAAAAAAAAAATAATAAAAAATAAAATTCGCAGCGTACCCTACAGGGTACAGTTAACTTTATAGCGAAATATCTAACAGAACATGGTGAAAGCTGATCAAATAAAGCGATATAATCATTCATTGATTATTTAGCAATTACACTTTCGTGATATTATACTCCAAGTAAAATAACAAAAAAAAAAAATTTAATTTAACCTAAGGCGTGAGATCCGTTCTTGACGTTTCGACATTTTGGCGGATAATGTTAAAATATGACGTTTTACAAAAACTATGACGTTGACAAATGAATGTTTATGAAATGAGCTACACCTAAAAAAATAACTAATACACATTGTTTTTTTTTTTGTATTCTCTTTATACAGACACGTGCTCTACGAGGGCTGCACTAAAAGTATCGGGAATGGAATATTTCCACTGTTCCTGTCATATTAAAATCTTTTTAATTGAAAACTCCTTGGTTTTAAAAATCGAATACCATTTATTTATTTAAAAAAAACCGGCCAAGTGCATGTCGGACCACGCACAATGAAGGGTTCCGTGGTTGGGATGAATTTATCCAAAAACAAACTTAACATTGTAGTTGAAAAACATGCTCTCCCATACATCGATATACGTTACGGTCAATTCTCCAGCTGCAAATTTAAGTTGGTCGACTATTACTCGTTAACTTGTGAAGCCTACTTAGCTGTGATAGTTTTCCTTTTAATTTCGTTATATATACTATTGTCATGAATTTTTTCACATATCCAAAACCAAACATTTAGCTGGCAGGGGGGGGGGGGGGGACACTTGACTCTAACAAAAACTAGCACTTTAAAGCTTAATATTACGCAAACGGATCCCTTAATTGAAAAATGGTTTCCCCAAACCCACAATATTTTTGAACGGCCTATACAACGATACCCCACACCATGGAATAGACGAGAAAAAAAAATATCATCCCTATTTCACGTGTAAGGGAGGTACCCTAAAAAAAAATGTTTTTCATAATTTTATTTTACCATTTTTTTGGCATGATTAATATGTATACCCATGCCAAATTACAGCTTTCTAGGACTAAGCGTCTCTAAGCTAAGCTGGCGACAGACGGACGGACGGACAGACAGACAGACAGACAGACAGACAGACAGACAGACAGACGGACATGGCGAAACTATAAGGGTTCCTTGTTTACTACGGAACCCTAAAAAGATTCTCGGTCTTGTCACAAGGTTTTGTCAAACTTGTTTAGTCGTTGAGAAAATGGAATTGACTCGAGAAAATTCAAGAGCGATGATTTATTATGACTTTCGAAGTGGTTTAACACAAAAACAGTGTGTTGACCGTTTGATTTCTGCATTTGGAGATGAAGCCCCATCCAAAACCACAATTTATCGCTGGTTTGCTGAATTTCAACGTGGACGTGTCAAGCTCAGTGATGATCCCCGTCAAGGTCGTCCAAAAACTGCAGTCACCCAAGAAAACGTTGATGCTGTGCGTAAGCTGATTGAGGAAGATCGACATGTGACATACCGCGAAATTCAGGCAACTTTAGACATTGGCATGAGTCAAATACAAATAATCTTGCATGAACAATTAGGTGTAAAAAAGTTGTTTTCCCGATGGATACCGCATTCGCTCTGTGAAGAGCAAAAAGCGGCTCGCGTTACTTGGTGCGTCAGAACTCTCGAAAGATTCCACGCAGGATCCTCAAATGCTGTATACAACATTGTATCAGGTGACGAATCCTGGATATACGCGTACGAACCCGAAACAAAAAACCAGTCACGAGTTTGGGTGTTCGAAAATGACTTAAAGCCAACAAAAATTGTTCGTTCACGGAGTGTTGCAAAAAAAATGGTGGCTACGTTTGTCTCCAAAACCGGCCATGTTACGACTATTCCTCTTGAGGGACAAAGAACGGTTAATGCAGAATGGTATGCTAGCATTTGTTTGCCACAGGTCGTTTCTGAACTCCGTAAAGAGAACTGCAACCGCCGCATCATCCTCCATCACGACAATGCGAGTTCTCACACCGCGCACAGAACAAAAGAGTTTTTAGAGCAAGAAAACATAGAATTATTAGACCATCCGCCGTACAGCCCCGACCTAAGCCCTAATGATTTCTATACTTTCCCTAAAATAAAGAATAAATTGCGTGGACAGAGATTTTCATCACCTGAAGAAGCTGTGGACGCCTAGAAAACGGCCATTTTGGAGACCCCAACTTCCGAATGGAATGGTTGCTTCAATGATTGGTTCCATCGTATGGAAAAATGTGTCAAATTTTGCGGAGAATACTTCGAAAAGCAATAAATACATTTTTAAATAGTAATGTTGTGTCACTTCCTTGATTCCCGAAATTTTCAGTGCCGCCCTCGTATAGGTAAAATGCCAAAGCTCTTATTTTAATGTGCCCTCTAGTACACTTGCCAAGTTAAGAAAGGCAATGGCTATGTTTTCTTGTTTGACTTTGTAATTATCGAAATAAAGATTTCCTACAAAATAAGACGGAATATTGAGTTTTAGTACAAACACTATCCCCTTTTTTACAAAACAAGGTTTATCTTCAGACCCAGGTTTAAAACATGGAGCCATTATTGAATTTCGAACTTAATTCCGTTTATGGTAAAGTTCCTAAACACACAACTGACAACTTAGTACCGAACTAAGTTTTCATTTTTGTATAAAGAACGGTATTTTAATCACTGTTACGTTCTTATTACAAAAACTGACTCCATGGTTTAAGCCATGTCAAAATATAAACCTTGTTTTGTAATAAGGCGGTATTAGTTTATATTGCCAAGTGGAATATTAAGGTTGAGCAACCTTTACACGTTTCTGATGAGAGAATGCGTTGCTGACACCAGACCTATCAGTTGTATAACGTCCAATCACAGTTATTTCACATCTGACAGCATCCATAGAGCAACGATAATAAAAATCAGTGTGATGGAACATCAGATACAAAATAACCGCGAAAGGACTGCAAACGCTGAGTACAAACGAGTATGTGTTTTAGGAATTAAAACTTTATCAGGTCCTAATCGTGTCCAACTGACAGGTGTCAGCGCAGAATTTATATGCGTGAAAAACTCAAACATAAAAAACCGGGTGCAAAGAATAATAAAAGAAATAAGAGTGGAACCTTAAAACAGGTTCATGTTTATTGGTCCATTTAGGTATATTAATACAATTGTATATCACATCCAAAACACGGCTAATGTTACACAGCGGCAACACGCGACCGAGATTCATACAAACGTAGACGTGGCAGTAATCCACGAGGTTCCCACACTAAATTGATACACCCACTCATTTTATAGGTACATACCAACTTCTGTTTTACAAGGCAGATATATATCACCAGTTTATCGAGGAGAACAGACTTTTATAGACAGAAACTCCATTAAGACTATTAATAGGTTTGTCGGCTTTTATGTATGTACGTATGGATCCCGTATTTTCCTTTAGAGGTGGCATTTCGAGTGGAAACTACAGCGTTTTGACGGTAGTGAAGCCGCTAATGTAATTGGTGTTATTTATTACCATGTTTAGTTGATCAAATCGGAGCTGCTTCGTATAATGGAATGTTTTGGAGGAGATGGCGCATGAAACTGGCGTAGTTTTCATAAATATTATAGTTTTTAGGGTTCCGAACCTCATAAGGACAAAAGAAACCCTTATAGGATCACTCGTGTGTCTGTCTGTCCGTCTGTCACAGCTGATTTGCTCCGAATCTACTGGACCGATTAAGTTGAAATTTGGTACACATATGAACTTCTGTGATCCAAACACGGATGTGTTACGTAAATAAATTAATTTTGAATACGGAGGTCACTTTTGGGGGCAAATTAGAAAAAAACAAAACAATCAATGCTGACTGTACCGTGTGACATATCAAATGAAAGGGCTTGTTTTAAGGATTTTATATATATTTTTTTTTATAATTTCAAACATATACTTTTGATTTTTTTTAAGAAAATAGATGAAAAGTTACCATTCCTCCCACCTTATCTGCGAAACTACTGAGCCTAAAATGTTGATAAATATACAGAAAATAGTTCTTTACTTATAGATTACAGGAAAACCTATAAGAAGTCGGTGATCTTAAAATAACATGGTAAATCACTCAATATTGTGCGTACAATCATACATTTGTAGTGGGAATGTATGGGGATCATGTTTTACAACTACAGTGTTAAGTTTGTGCTTGGGATGAATTCATCCCAACTACGGAACCCTTCATTGTGCGTGTTCCGACACGCACTTGGTCGGTTTTTTTTACGTAGTCTTTGGACATCAAGATTTAGTTAATTATCATCATCATTCCAGCCGAAACACGTCCACTGCTGGACATAGGCCTCCCTCAATAGGGGGGGGGGGATTGGCATAATCACCACGCTTGGCAGGCGGGTTGGCGATCGCAGTATGGTGTTAAAATGCATAGAGAACGCTGCTGATCATTCTCTAGTAAGTCCCTTAGTCGCCTTTTACGACACCCATGGGAATAAATAGGGTCCTGCTATTCTTTACGTCCAGCACCACACGGAAAAGATTTAGTTATCATATTCTTATTTCTTAACGATGTATTATTGATTCTACTGTCATCGATTTGGCACGATGCACCTGCATTATACATTGTGGAAGTTTGCAAAAATCCACTTAAGTATTAAAAATATTTACCTAAAGGAAAAGTTCCACGGTTCCAATTTTAAAGAAGTTTTCTAAAACACACGACCCAACTCAAACATACTCTTTTTTTTTTTTAAACGTTGCCCCACTCTAGGAATTTCTCCTGTATTGTGAGTGCGTTTACATACATTTAAACTCACATACACAAACAGCCAGACCCGAAACAACTACTTGAAGGTCATACAAATATTTGTTCCGTGCGGGAATCGAACCCACGACACGCAGCGCTGCAGTCAATCGCTTAACCACTGCGCCAACCGTGCCGTCACGAAACTGAAGTAACAAAAGTCTATTTCCACATACCCAAGTCAGCAAGGTCTTCAAGGCATTACGGTTATGATCACATTAATATTTAACAAGCAAATAAGTTGAGAGACTCGTCAGCGTTAAGAAAAATCCTTTGATATATTGCATCGTTAGTCGCACCATCTCTTCTTCGGAGCCAGGATTGTTAATCGAGCCATTTGTCACGATCGCGCTTAGTATTCACTGGGAACGAACAATTCGAATTTCGCGAACGATTTCTAAAGGAAATCGAGTCGCGAAATTCTTACTGGCTGATCATGATTCTCGTTTCTTAAGTCAGGATGCCATATTTTCATATATTTTTGTTGCGTAAGCTATTTTGGACCCAATGTCTGTGTTGAATATGCTGAAAGACAAATGTTTGGTTTTGTATACCTCATCCTCATCATTTCAACCGAAAGAAGTCCACTGCTGGACATAGGCCTCCCCCAATGGGGAGGGCGGGGGGTTTGCCATAATGGCCACGCTTGGCAAGCGGGTTGGCGATCACAGTATGGTGTTAAAATGCATAGAGAACGCTGCTGCCCATTATCTAATATGTCCCTTAGTCGCATTTTATGACACCCACGGGAAGAAAAAGGATGGTGCTGTTCTTTACGTCTGGCTACACACGGACAAAACCTTTGTAAACCTAGTTACAACTTATAAAAAAACATCAACGCTACGTGCACTTCTAGGTTTGTCATATAAAGAGCCGACAAAACTAAAACCAAGGATAAAAGTACTAAATGATAAATGATTTATTTTCTGTAAGTAGGTTTGTACAAACACTTTTACACGTCAATCATATTTAAAAATAAAAATAAACTAGATGAGGTCGGCGTTTCGTAACTGACTACTCTGAGAAGAAAGGCCGAAACAAACTCAGAGGTCACAGTCTCTTTTAAAGTCCAGACATAATCTTGGTCAAATCATGTGAAGACCATGTAGATTGGTGCCTGAAATGATCTTTTGATGAAAGAATCACACAGATTGAGGGGACCTGTCCAGTCAGTGCACGCATTTGTCAGTAGTCGTGCAGCTCAACTCAGAACTTGAGGAGCTCTAACACGGAGAACTAACATAGGTTATAACATATACATATTGTTGCTAACATCTTTTAAGTATTTTTGTTTGTCGCTGTGGACCTTTGGTTGTCTGTTAAATAAATACAAATTAATATAAAACATTATAGCCCAAGAGCGCACGACGGCCAGACCTTCGTTATTTTATAAAATCTGAAAGTTTTTCTGTGCATGTACAGGTAAGAACGACCAGCGACTATAGAGTTTGGGTTGTGGTTACTTGGGCAGGTAACAGGTAGTAAAGGTGTATTAAACAGTAACTTAAATTCGTTAAAGTATAAAGCTCAATTATTTTTATATTTTCTTCGGGATAACTTTATAAATCTCGTCATCCAGTGCCGGACACATACGACAGTTGCTACCCCCTGCCAAACACCCCTAAACTTTAATAAATTATAATTATACTTTCGTTATAGTTTAAAAAAATGTTACCTCAATAGCCGGACAGTTTTAATGGTTTTTACATCTACCTGTTACTTACCCAAGTAACCACAACCCAAACTCTATAGTCGCAGGTCGTTTTTACCTGTATAGGGTACATGCACAGAAATATTTTTAGCTTTTATAAAATAACAAAGGTCTGGCAGTCGTGGGCCCTTGCTCTATTAAGAATACTCTTAAACAATAAAAATAGGTTTGGTTTTTTGAATAATAGGATACAAATAAAATATTATTATTTGTTTTCAATTCTAATTACTTTGATAGTACGTCCTCCCTTATAATTAAACGAACACAATCAGTCGCCGTTTATAGAACACGGCGGAACAATAATTACAGAACTTTACTAACATAAAATGACATGTAAGTTTTGTTCATTACTATATTTATTTACTACCGGAAAATTGACTGGTTCTTTGGTCACAAATACTACTGCTGAGCTTGAAGTCCTGGGTCCAATTCCCAGGTCGGGCAAAGTGTTGAATTTTTGGATCTGGAATATCGCAACAGCAGCTTTTTTTTTTCTGGATGGGAAATTATCAAATAATATCTCCCGCTCTGGGCAGAGCGGGAGGGCGTGTCAGACTTTTACTGACTAAAACCTACCCGTGTTCCTTCATTTGCCTGTGTGCCAGGGCCACGATATACCTTTCGAATAAACTTGCAACCCTGGCAGGCATTGGTCCTAATGGACCCCGTCAATTCGTGCTGACAACTCTTTGAGGCGCGCGTGGAACACAACGCGCCGTCGATCCGGGCCTGGTCCTTATTAGATGGTGAGCTACCCATCGCTCACCATCCGCAGGCCCGCGCCTACGGTGGTCGGAAATCAGTTTACGACTCCCGACGCCCGGGGCGTCTCTATCGCAGTAGCAGGTTGTAGTCTGGATTTGGGCCGGGTTGATGGCAATAGGCTCGCTCTCCTATTCTTCTTCTTCTTCGTTGCTCGTCAATGGTGACGATCGCGATCACATATGACGCGTCTCTAAGCCTTTGCAGTCTTCTGCAGTGTGGATCACATGGTAAATGCGGCCTCCAACAGCCTATTACATGGGCCTTAAATATAAGGCTTGGCACAAACGGGCCACCGACCACAGCCACTGGTGGCTGTCGCGCGCTACCGCCACATTTGTAACAGTGGCAGAAGCGAGCGACTGCCACCGGTGCCGGCGTTCGGAAGCCGCTACATTGTACAACCTAGAGCGGGTTATAAAATGTGGCGGGTTCCGATCGCCACATTTCGCTGCTGTCTTGGAGGAGGAAATAGCGGGACGTAAATGTATTTCCGATATGAATGTATCAATAGCCATTGGTGCGTCGTGCTCCATGGTGACGCGTGCGATACGTAGAACGTCTAAGACGCAGATATATGCCAGTGGCATATATCTGCGTCTTAACCGTTAGACGTTGTGATGTTAAGATCCAGAAAACTTTTTGGCTTTGCCGCATCATAGATAACTTCACACTAGAGTCAGGAACATCATATCTAGAATCTACGGGATTTGAACTCGCCGCTCTTAAGACGCAGATATATGCCAGTGACCTTGAGTGGTTAGCCTGCGTGCTCTGTACTGAGTTTACGCAACGCGTCGTACGTTCAGCCAGTAATAGGACTCGCCCATCAAGGAGCGCTGTCCCCAATTTGACGCATTATTAATTTATTAAACACAAAACAAAAGGTATTTTAATAAAACGCGTAAACTAAAAGATCAATAATTTAAATTGTTGGAGGTTTCAGAAAAATACGCTTGGTAGACTTTGCACCATTCTCAGTTTTTTATCCGCGTTAGACATAACTTTAGAAAATAATTTCACAATGTAATTTAAACATAATCTAAAATATTCACATATTAAGTTATTCAGAAAATGCTCTAATTTATCACATTTTTTTTTTCAAATCATTAACACTACTCGTTTAGACGTGATGTTCAGTATAAAATCATTAAAAGTTGGTTATCGTCGCCTAAACTGTGCGAGGGGTGGAGCAGTGCGACAGTGGCGGGTGTCGGCGTCTTGTGTGGCCCGTAGCGACCACAAGTAGCGAGTCGCCAACACTGCTGTAGCGTGTGGCCGCCTCCAGCTACACGTGTGCGGCGCGTCTATACAAAATATATGAAAAAGTGTGTTAAGTCGCTGTCGCGGGCCACCACTGGCTGTGGTCGGTGGCCCGTTTGCGCCGAGCCTAACTGGCTAAATGTGGGTGTACTATAAGGTGCGCCTCTGCCTAACCCTTCGGGGATTATAAGCGTGATGATATGGTATGTACCGGAAAATAACAACGTAAAATGTTTCTATTACTGAATAAAAGTTTATCAGTGTTCCATATCGGTTTGGCTTCATTTCTTTTTCGACAGAAAAATAATGGAGTTATTAACTAGGGTGACGTAACCCTGTGGTGTGCTGTGCCAAGTTTCGATCCGACACGGTACGGAGGTAATACTATTCGGTCTGCGTTTGAGCCGGTACAGTTTAAGTCTTAGTACTGCATTGTCTTGTTGACAATTAATTTTTTTGTTTTGGTCTATGACCCCTTTGTATAGTAATGTCTACGTCATCATCATCATTTTAGCCGAAAGACGTTCACTGCTGGACACAGGTCTCCCCCAAAAGGGGGGATTTGCCATAATTGCCACGCTTGCCAGGCGGGTTGGCGATCGCAGTATGGTGTTAAAATGCATAGAGAACGCTGCTGCTCACTCTCTAGTACGTCCCTTAGTCGCCTTTTACGACACCCACGGGAAGAAATAGGGGAGTGCTATTCTTTACATGCGGCACCACACGGACTAATGTTAATGGTGGCCGTGAAAAAATGCTGTAGTGCATTTACCTAAAATATATCATAACTTTGCGTTTCAATAATTGGATAGGCATGCCATTTAATTGCAATTTTTTTGGTGATTCAGCAATGGGTATACTCTCGAAAACACTCATTTTAAATTCAGTTTGATACGACCTATTCCTTTTTCTCTGTGTGTTCCATTCTGAAAAAAAATATAAAAGCTTTTTTCATACACATACATACGTAGATAAAATCACGCCTTCTTCCCAAGGGGGTTTTCTTTAGCATACCTACCTATTAAATTGCTCTAGAGTTACCAACTAATCCTCATGCACATATATGTCAAAGACATGAAAGACATTATAACCTCACATACCGTAATTGTCAACAGGTCTCCGGCCGACGGCAAGTGTCATAGCGGAGTCTCTAGACATAGTGAAAGTGTCAGCGGTGTCAAGCGGCGACGCGACACTGCCGTGTGACACTCGCTCCACACAGGCCTCAGATGTGCTGCTGCTCGTCGTCTGGTACAAGAACGATGTACCATTGTATAGGTGAGTTTTTAAGTTTTGTATAAGAATATTTTGAGTACGTGCACTGTCATAGACATAGAATTATTTTTTGGACTAAGTTAACATGATTTGACAACGATAGCGTAATTTATTATGAAACTACCTTTAGATAATTACTAGTAGTAGATCTCGCGAGCACAAACTTTTTGCAACAATAATATATCAGCCGATCCCACTGGTTGAAATCTAAATGTGAGCAATTTACTGCATTTTGAGGAGCTATTCTGCTCATCACGCCAAAGATCCTCATCAGATCTTCACCAAATTTCTATGAGACCAATTTGAAGTTACTACCTTTCAGAAGGTATCTAGTAGCCCGCTTTTTGCTCCATTTTGGAGGAAGTCAAGAAATCTAAAAAGTCGTAAAACCTGTATACCAAGTTTCGTCAAGATCGGTTGTAAAAAACGACAAAGAGTAGCAACAAAGTGACAGAAGAAAGCAAATGCCAGACTTGAAGCAGAGACGTTCCGCCCACTCTGGTCGCTTGGTCAAAAATCTAAGTTAAAGCAAACATTACTCAGTAACATCAACCAAAACAAAATCTACGTAATGTGGGTGTACTATAGGAGGTACCCCGCTGCCTAACCCTTAACCCGACGGGGAAACAGACGTGCTGTTGTTGTACTTAATAACAATGGATGTGCAAGAGGGCGTGTCAGGATTTTACTGACTAAAACCCACCCGTGTTCCTTCATTTGCCTGTGTGCCAGGGCCACGATATCCTTTTCGGACAAACTCGCAACCATGGCAGGCATTGGCCCTAATGGACCCCGTCAATTCGTGCTAACATATTTTTGAGGCTCGCGTGGAACACTACGCGCCGGCGACCCGGGCCTTGTCCATATCGGACGGTGAGCTACCCATCGCTCACCGTCTGCAGGCCCGCGCCTACGGTGGCCGGAAATCGGCTTGCGACTCCCACGACGCCCAGGGACTCCTGTTAACCCTAGAGGCCCATATTAACAAAAACATCACTTATACACAATAAAGTGGTACCCATACAGCATAAAACTTATAAAGATGTTCAAACAGATCGATGCACCAGCCGGGTACAAGGTAAATAAATAAGCTCGAAATTGGATCGGGAATAATTCTGCGAATATCGACAAAATGAATACATGTGATAAGGAAGGGATAACAGTTCTGATAACTTATATGGGGAGCTTACAGAGAAATCGTTCTAGTTTATCATTTGATATTCTTCTTCGGTATCCTTGTACGTTTTTAAGGGGCTCATGGCTACTTTGTAGATGGCTATAATAAAACTTACCTTTGAAAATTATTGCGGTTATAATGTTTATAGCTATAACATTAGTGGTCACCAGAAAATGATACACAAGCAGTGATTGCGATTAGGTTTAGACAATATCGAATCATGCTAAAACGTGGTTCCTAAATATCGTTTATTTCAAATAAGCACTGAACGTCAAAGAAAATATAATTGATTCTAGTTACCCCTACCAAAAATAAGAGACATGTGACATCTACCAGTGCTAGCAGTGGTGGCCCAGTGGTGACGGCCCCGACTTACGAGTCATAGCTCGTGGTTCGAACCCAGGCAGCGCTTTACTTTGTGTAAATAATTTCATCACCACTGCTCTAAAAACGGTGAAGGAAAACATCGTGAGGAAACCGGCATGTCCTAGAACCAACAATTCAAAGACATGTGACATCTACCAACCCGCACTGGGCCCGCGTGGTAGATTACAGCCCAGTCCCTCTCGAAGAGAGGAGGCCTGTGTCCCAGCAGTGGGAACATTATAGGCTGATTATGCTATGCTTATGTTGACATCTACCAACCCGCGCTGGGCCCGCGTGGTGTATTAAGGCCCACTACTTCTCACCGAGAAGAGTCCCAACAGTGGGAACATTAACATTGCCCACGGCTGAACTCTGCCGCCGCAGATATCTCGGCAACGCTTACATGGCTCGGGTGCTCAAGACTTACAGCGACAGAATGAGAGCGAGCCGAGCCTCCTATGCGGTAAGGTCACTTTTAAGAAGTCAAGGGTTCTAAGCTGAAAACCAGCGCTTAGCAACCCGCTAGGGGCCTAAGCATAATGCTCACGGTTAAACCTTTTGCTTCCAGTATTATAGTTTTTTGTGTATGAACCACTACACTGAAATAAATGTTTGCATAACTGTAACAAAATTTTGGCTATTAAAAAATCAGTTTTGTAAAAGTTTATTTCCTATAACTAAAGTTGAGTTATTTTTTAAGTAACTTAATTACTTCGGCTAATTATTTCTTTCAGTGTACTACTAGCTGTTATACTGGAAATAATAAGCGGAAACGTAACAATATTCTAATATATTCTATTCTAGGCTGATTATGCATGCCCCTTCCAAAAGGTTTGTACGGAGAAGAATGGGCAAGAAAATTCACCGTCCGTATCGATAAGTATTTTTTACAGGAACATCATTATCCTACTCTGACTACATTTCCCACCAATCACGAATATTCAATTACATTACTGAAGACAAATAGTTAAATCAAACTTTTTCTTTATTTTAGTGATACAGCAATTGCAATTATATTGAAAGCAACAACTTCGCTGTAATTAATGACCGGGATGGCTTACTTTAATTACGAAAATTAAGTAATGAAAATTACTCCGCAGTTATTATACTCACATAGTAAAACATTATTCCTAGAAAACGATTTGTATTATTATTTAATTCAAACCTTGTAGAAATGAGAATAGAAATAATTCCACCTGCTATTTTAACTCTATTTCGTTTTGACAAAAAGTCCAAACTCGAGCGTTAGTTGTGTAACAATGAGCTCTAACGATCAAGTAATAGAGTTGATATTGGAGGGGAAATTAACGCATTTTGGATTAGAGGGGCTATTATCCAGCTAAGTAGAACAATCGTATTTGAAACAATCTTTAAGTTTTCAGTCGGTTCTTATTAAAACCTCAGCACTACGTTTGTTTTGTTGAATTTTTGTTGGGAAAAATGTAAATTGCCTTCTGTATTGGTGTTCGTAGGAGCTAGCTAGTAGTTGGCATTTGTTTTTCTTTTTTTCTCTGTAATAAGGGTAAGTCGCGTGTGGCGCCAGAACAACGACCCGGTTGCCGCTACTATGTGTTCATTATCTGTTGAGTGACAGACAGTAAGTAAAGTGAACTTTTCACCCGACGACGTCTCGAGAGTGAGATTTGTTGAGAATTCACTGTGACGAGGCCTAGTGTTGTGTACTGGAAGTTGCAAGTGTTTATTACAAGCTGGTGAGATTTTTTTTTTGTCTTTTTATTTTTTTTGTTAATTTAATAGATTTCTGTGAATTTTTTAGGTACTGCTACGTCGTGTGTCCCTGTTTTAAAGACAAGAAGTTAATCACTACTCCTATATAAAAAAACCAGCCAAGTGCGATTCGAACTCGCGCACGAAGGGTTCCGTACAATTATTATCTAAGGTAAATTGCGGTTTACGATTTATGACGTATTAAAAAGAACTACTTACTAGATCTCGTTCAAAGTAATTTTCGGTAGAAGTTTACATGGTAATGTACATTATATATTTTTTTTAGTTTTATCATTCTCTTATATTAGAAGTTACAGGGGGTGTGTCGCACACACACATTTTACCACTTTGGAAGTGTCTCTCGCGCAAACTAGTTTAGAAAAAAATTATATTAGAAACCTCAATATCATTTTTGAAGACCTATCCAATTTTTTTTTTCATCAATCCCATACTTGTAGGGTATTTACCCTACACGTATGGGATTGATGAAAAAAAAAATTTTGAGTTTCAGTTCTAAGTATGGGGAACCCCCAAAATTTATTGTTTTTTTTCTATTTTTGTGTCAAAATATTAATACGGTTCACAAAATCTATTTACCAAGTTTCAACAGTATAGTTCTTATAGTTTCGGAAAAAAGTGGCTGTGACATACGGACGGACAGACAGACAGACATGACGAATCTATAAGTACGTTTTTTGCCATTTGGCTACGGAACCCTAAAAACTACTAAACTACGTACTAACTAATACGTGATTTTTACTAGTTTTTTTATAAATTTTTTTTTTTTTTGATACTTCTTGCTTTTACTAAAAACTAGCTTAGCTCACTGCTAGTATTTAATTAATAGTTGAAATAACCTCAAGTGAAATAAATAGGTCCATTTCAATTCCATAAAATGTAATTACCATCTGTTACTTTTTGCTACACAAACTAAATGAAAATAATAAGTTTTAAGTATATTTACTTTGTCCTTTAATTTTGTATTTTAATTAGGGTCCAAAATTAAATTTGAAGATAAAATTATTTGTATAGTAACATCATTAATAACTGGTATCATAATTAACAAGAGCTAATGTAGGGATTAAATTATTCTTTATGAATAAACGAGCAAGACTGGTAGCTTCGCTTAACCTAAAATAGTGAGCAGATTATCTTTTTTAATTATAAATCTTTATCATCAATTTAGTCCGAGCTAATTACATGACTAATATAATTTTACTTTTTTTAAATTCATACCCGGCTTTATGACTTAAAACCACCTTCTCTTCCATTATTTTATGTTAGTGGAAACTATAAACCTGAATTGTTGTCATGAAACAATATCAATGCCTTTTTTAGAGCTTTGGCACATTATAAATCGGACATTTGACCATTGTTACTTTTAAAGAGATCCGATTTTTTTGGCGTCGTTTTAATCATACACGCTATTCCGTAACAAAACCGGTACATGTGTATGAGTACGGTGTTCAAATCGGGGACAATTTTGGTTACCCATTGAAAGGGTTTTCGATAGGGTTTTTCTAAGCGGTTAAACAAAAACCCACACAATATGGGTAACCCTAATGAACGGCTTAAATTAAATTTTGGTAACCCGTTGAAAGGGTTTTCGATAAAAACCCATACGGTGTGAGTAACCCTTTTGAACGGCTTAATTTAAGTCATTCAAAATTACCCACACCGTATGGGTTTTTGATTACTTGTTTAAAAAAACCCTTCGATAGGGTTTTTCTAAAATGGCAACCAAAATTTTCCCTGGCTAGAATAGAGATAGAATTGGTCATTCTACGCGTGCTGGGCGAATATCGAATTAACATAATATTATGATTTTTTCATGTTACTGGGTTTCATGTAGGTATAGAACCCATTGAATGGGTTATCATGTAACCCTTTCACTGGGTTTCAAGTATAAAACCCATTCAATGGGTTATCATGTAACCCTTTTACTGGGTTTCTAGTATAAAACCCTTTCAATGGGTTACAACGTGATAAAGGTAACCCATTGAATGGGTTACCCCTTCGAAAGGCTTAACTCTTAACCGGGGTTGTACAGTCCCTGGTTACATACACGAGCGGCACGTTGTTGACGACAGCCGTAGACGTGCTGCAGTTGCCTCTGCCGAGCACTAAGCGGGCCTCTGATTCTATTGAAAATCTGTATTATGCTAGACCAGCTCAAGGTCCAGAGTTGCCACAGACGTGCGGTCGACTGTACGTTAAAAAGCGTAAAATTTTCATACAAACATTATGAATGACAACAATCAGTACTCACCAAAAACCCAACTAAAATCTACCAAAAGTGATAATGCCGTGAGAACTAGGCGTACCATACCTATCACCCCACTGAATCACCTAAGATTCATGACTAAATCGCAATCTGACAATGTGTACATATTTTATAAATCGCTCAAACCGAGCATTTGTTATGCATACTCGTGTCGGTGAGAATGTGAAAGGCAAATTAGTTTGCACGCGAGGTTAGGGACGCCAAAATGTGATCAGATTAACTGGGTTTTGGGCAGCCCTGACAAATTTTATCTGGTTACGCCATTATTATAGCACTCTGCTGGTAATTTGACACAGATAACCTGTTTTAGGTTTTAGGTACTGCAATTTTATCACAGAAGTAACATATTCAAATAAATTCTTGTTACCTTTTTAATTACCAAACTAAGAGAACATCTTTGTGTATCTGTTAAGCAAGTTTGGTGATTAATGCTTGTTCTTGCTCACATTGAAGGCTGTATAGAACTTAGTCTCACTATCATCCATTTCTAAGATGGCACCATCTGATGACCTTGGAAAGGCCGCGGGAATCCGCTGGATGTGAGAAGCATAGGACCGGTCGATGTGGCGACGCTTGGGGGAAGCCTGTAATAATGGTGAATATTTCCATGGTTACAATGATTGGTTGTCCTTCAGTATGTTTTGAATAAGCTACTAAGCCCTCTGGTGTTACGATACAAAAATAAGCGTCGCCAAAATGTGTGATCTGATTAAACAGAATAGGCAGTTTCTTTTATCTGATGTTGTTCATAATACGAGCGTCATTCCTACATACCTACTACACACATATACCTTAGTGTTTTTGTCTACGGTTATAAGGATTTTTATGTCAATGCCTTCCAAATTCTGACTTGTCGTAAGTAGTTGCCCAAAGATTTTAGAAAAAGCTTACTTTGAATGAAACCTTGTATTGGTGAAACTTTTGAAAATAAGTCCCCGCAAATGGAAATCTGTGCATCTGTGAAAACGATGTGCAAGTGACATTAGCGGTAAGTGATAAAGCCCAAGCAAGGTTCCAATTGTACCTTCGAATTTTAGTTTCACTTTAATTTTCTCAAAATAAAACATTCTTCATACTAATCATCATCACATCACATCACATCACATCACATCATCACACTAATCATCATCACATCACATCACATCACATCATCACACTAATCACACTATCACACTAATATTATAAAGGCGAAAGTTTGTGAGTGTGTGTGTGTGTATGTTTGTTACTTCTTCACGCTCAAACGGCTGGACCAATTTTGATAAAATTTTGTACGGAGGAGCTGACACCCTGGATTAAGACAGGCTACTTTTTATCCCGATATTCCCACGGGATCGAGACTTACGCGGGTAAAACCTCGGGGCGCAGCTAGTAATATATAAAACGGGAAACTCACCACAAATAAAAAAAATACCAGCCTCTTTTTACCAACTATAAATATACAGAAATAAACGAGAATTGCATCTATTATTTTCAACTACCATACACAAGGCAGAAGCGATGGTATCGACATAAATTCTAGTCTTTGCACTATCAATCATGCATTCAAAGCGAATAGCTACTGGTGTGCGAATAAAGCCGAAACAAAGTGCTTCTGTGTATTTTAGCCCTGAAAAATGATTTCCGGGAACGGATAGTAACTTTTTAACTATTGGAAAACAAGTGTGTCAATCGATATGATTGGGTTTATAAACTGGCCCAACCGAAGATTTTATTATTTCTACCATAAGAATAACATCTGCCGAAGTAAGTGCTTATCATATTCCCTTCATCCCAACACGTCTGAATTTCCTGAATGTATTTCGTGTATAATAATGACTTACACAATTTGCTATTTATGTTTAAGTCACATGTAATTGGTGGCCATTCTATTATCATTAACCGGGCACAAATCCTGACTATATGGCAAGCCCTTGGTGGCTCTTGGCTGACAATGCCCCTGAGATTTCGTGTGTGAATACCTCTTGTATTCACCCATGAAATCTCAGGGGCATTGTACTTCATGGTGTCATGGAGAGTGCGATTGTCGCAACCCATCGCTGGACACGCCACAATTGTGGCGATAAGTCCCCTCTTTGAGGAGTGGCTAGAGAGGCGCCATGGCGTCCTCACCTTCCGCCTGACGCAGGTCCTCACCGGACACGGTTGTTTCGGGAGGTTTCTGTTCAGGATAAAGCGGGAGGAAACGCCCGGGTGTTACCACTGTGTGGAACGCCCGGAGGACACGGTGGAGCATACGGTGGAGGTCTGCCCGGCTTAGGCGGAGCACCGCCGTGTCCTCACGGAGGTGATCGGTGGCAGCGATCTCTCGCGTCCGGCCCTGGTTCAGGCCATGGTTCGGAGCGGGACTGCATGGGAGGCCGTCACCTCCTTCTGCTAAGCAATAATGCTTGCGAAGGAGGAGGCGAGACGCGTGGGGGTGAGGCAGAGTTCACGCTCTCACGCCCTTAGCCGCCGCAGGAGACGCCCCGGGCGTCGGGAGTCGCAAGCTGATTTCCGGCCACCGTAGGCGCGGGCCTGCGGACGGTGAGCGATGGGTAGCTCGCCGTCCGATAAGGACCAGGCCCGGGTCGACGGCGCGTTGTATTTCACGCGCACCTCAAAGAGATGTCAGCACCAACTGACGGGGTCCGTTCGGGCCAATGCCTGCCAGGGTTGCGAGTTTGTCCGAAAGGGATATCGTGGCCCCGGCACACAGGCAACGGAAGGAACACGGGTGGGTTTTAGTCAGTAAAAGTCTGACACGCCCTCCCGCTCCGCCCAGAGCGGGAGAAGTTATTTGATCATTTCACACCCAAAAAAAATAAATGGGCATTGTACTCATTATTATGAACAACTTTTACTATGGGACCAAAACAAATCGCGAAATAAAAATCATCTGCTCCCTACGTTTTGACAAGTTATGCGGACATAAATGTAGAGATCAGCTGATTTACTTTTCGCGCACAATGACCCCTTAAGATATTTCCTTCATGAATAGATATACCATAAATACGTGATTTTACAATAATTATGCTCGTTTTGCATGATATCGAATGGGTAGGAAACACCGACCTCATCTAGTTTTAAATATTATACACGTGTTAAAATGTTTGTAAAAACCTGCAAAAATTTTAATCTTATTACTTAATGTAAATAATTAATTTAAAAAAAATTATATTGTTAACTTTTGTTTCGAATTTTTTGTAAATTTTGTTTAAATTACAAGAGAAGCAAGTAATTTTAGCCAATACGTACGCTACATACGAGTAGGCACGTGTCATGTTTACCAAACATACCACAAAGTACTATTCTCTCCGAAACGTGTAAACAACAGAATACATACAACAACAAAGCTAGATATAACACCGACAACACGATACAAATGTTATCTGAAGATTGATCTGAACCACCAACTCCAGCCTCAAGAAAATTCCCTTTCGGATACATTTCGCACGTCTGTTTGACGGATTATGATGTATTTATATGTATTTTCTACTGATATTCGTATATTGTACCGATGTTGATTGAATTGTGGTTCTTAAATGCCATTAATTTAATTGAATATGCAACGGTAAAAAAAATACGAGTGTCCTTTAGACCACACGACTGAAGTAAAACTATGTAAATGTAAATAGTAATACTAATTATACTTCCGTAACGCTCTCGTCACTTTCGTAACGCTCTCGTCTCTCGTGTTGCTATTGTTGATCGAAGATTGTAGTAGTGTACCTTTTCTTGGGGCGCTCTGCGTTGCGAACCGAGCGAAAGAGAGATTTTTGTTAGTAAATGTTGGAAAACCTGCTATAAGTGACTAAACACAGGGAAACAAAATTCAATCTGTATTAAAAGCGAATTGTAGTAGCGCGAAAGCGAGGTGAGTGACGCAGAAGCCCCAATAATCAAATCAAATCAAGTATATTTATTTCGGATTCAAAAGATATCCATAGGTGTTAATAACAATAATACACTACTCATGAATTCACCAGCTTACTCCCCAAGTCAAGCGTGACTAAAGAAGTTTTACTTCAAAAATAATGGATGGAGGACAATATGACTTGAAACTGGGTTACTACTGACATGACGACTAATATAGAAGTAAGTAAGAAAAAGGCAAGCTGCGCTGACCCCAAATAAATTGGGATTATAAGGGCAGGAGAATGATGAAGGACCATTAAGTTATATCCAAAAGTTTCAAAGGTAGCTTTCGGAGTGTCAGTTTTAAACCTTACAAATCCCAATGAATATCTTGATAATTTTCTTGCTGTGAAGGGAAACAGCGTGGAGTAAGAAAGACAGGGCTTTAGAGTTGTACTTGCCGCCACGTAGCGGGCAGGCGTGGCAATTAATGGTCGATCCTGCTATCTACGACAGTAGGATCTTTGCTCTGCAGTAGGACAATTTCAAGCTGATATTGACACACTGCACATGACTGTTGAAGTGATCTGTCATGAGGTACGTGGGTAGTGAGAGATAATTAATAAATACGTCATACACGTGTTTCGCTGATGGCCACGCCACAATTGTAACGATGAGTCCCCTCTTTGAGGAGTGGCTAGAGAGGCGCCACGGCATCCTCACCTTCCGTCTGATGCAGGTCTTCACCGGACACGGATGTTTCGGCACACTGACAGTCAATGCACAGCTTAAAGCTAATCTTGATCTTATTCAACATAAACTTAAAGGAAATATTAAAACAATAAATCAAAGACGCAGATAATACCAGTGACCTTGAGTGGTTAGCTTGCGTGTTCTGTACTGAGCTCACGCAACGCGTCGTACGTTCAGCCAGTAATAGGACTCGCCCATCAAGGAGCGCTGTGCCCAATTTGACACATTATTACTAAACGATCAATAATTTATCTTTAAATTGGTGAAGTTTTCAGAAAAATACGCTTGGTTGATTTTGCGCCATTCTCAGTTTTTTATCCGCGTTAGACATAAATTTACAAATTAATTTCACTATGTAATATAAACATTATCTGAAATATTCACATATTAAGATATTGAGAAAATGCTCTAATTTATCATATATTTTTTTCAAATCATTAACACTGCTCTTTTAGACGTGATCTTCGGTATAAAATGATTAAAAGTCGGCTATCGTCCTTTTAAACCGCCGTGGATAGAAATGAGAACACATAAAAATGTTCCTAAGAGTATGTGTGCATTAGCTGCTGGGGAGTTTGTTGCGCCACTTCTTCTCAGCTAAACCACTAGGAAGTGGTGAAAGGCGGGCGTTTTTTTGGGCTGTTGCACGTAATTTTGACGTTCAAAAAGTGCTGATGCTGTCTCACTCAGCCTAGTTTGAATAAATGACTTTTGATTTCATTTGACTAAGAACGGCTATTTTATACCTCTGAGTCAGGCCAGGGTTGAAGTTTTTCACAGGAAAAAGCTTGTTAAATGTCTACATAATAGCATTCACGTCATTAAAACGATTACCGTGATACAATTAAAATAAATTGTAAAACAAAACAATCGTATAGTTTCATTCGAATTTATGTGACCAGTTAAACCAGTTTGTCAGTTTTAAATGTCAAATTAATCCGATTAATTTGTTTAACTGATAAAGTGGAGATTTGATTGTTTTCATTGTTTATTGTGTATCGGTGACAATTATTGCGCTGTGATGTGCCAAAATAGAAAAAAGGTTGTTTTTTTTTTGTACTCATGTACCTACTGTTGTGTGTTTTACCAAAACCAAAACGTATGTAATTAGTAATCAATTCACTGATAGATAACCACTGGTTCTAGTAGCATCAAATTTAACACAAGAGTTCCTTATTAAGACTTCTACAGACTGGTGCGATATCGCGAGCGCGACAGGCAGCGCGACCCTTGTCGCGCCCGCGATATTGCACCAGTCTGTAGAAGCCTTAATGCTTAACAAGGCGAGAAAAAAGAAGGATAGGCGATGAAACTTTGCATGGCAGTTCGTCATTTTGGCCGATGGGCCCACCGGGCACACGGCTTGCAAGTTGTAACTTACAAAAAATCTTTTTTTTTTTTCAAACTGTCTTTCTATAGCTTTTCAGTTATAAACCGTAATTAAATTGATGCCCAATTAGCTCTTCCCTCTTTTTTTATGATATACTTGTACATACTATATATATTTTAGTGTTACCTTGTATATTTTAATATACCTATACTCCATTTGAAATAAGATTAGATATTTAAATTAACTTGTTTACAGTCCGTTCAACCAATTTTGAGTTCTATTCCTTAGGCATAAGGATGGCATTAAAAACAAAAACGTAGTTACAATACCAACTGTTTATTACAGCTACCATTTGTCATGCCACCAACGCAATAGAAGTCAAAATCGGTTGAACGGACTGTAAAAAAGGTTTATTTAAATATCTAATCTTATTTCAAACGGAGTATAGTTAGATTTAAGAATCAAACATGTGTAGAAATTAAAATATATTTAGTACGAAATTATTTTTCCGGTACTTTATTAAAAACCGTTTTCACAAATAGTCCACAAACATAAATCAATGCACTATGATAAAATAGAACCACACATAATTTTATCAAATGGGGTTCGTAGTTGTCAGGTCAATAACAACACACGCAGACGGTTAGTCAGATATGATATACATGCCATACAATAGTTAGCAGACACGATGACGGTATCAAAACTCAAGGGACAAGGCGAACCTATCCACATTGTTATCAAACATAGTTTTAGGCAGAAAAACTTAGTAAATAGGTGTAAAATAATAATGCTGTGAGATTCTATGCAGTAAGCTGTATTTTTAAAAAATGTATAGACAATTGAAGAAGGATGCGAACAATCCAATGTTGGTATTATAAAAACAGTGGGCAAAAGTATTGTTGCTACTTGCTAGTGCTAATAATAACAATTATTTATGTCCCGAATTATTTTTAATCATTAGATAAGAAAGAAAGAAAGTATTTTTATTATCTTCCATTGTACATAAACACTTAGGTAAACACTAAACACTATGCAGCGTAACAACTAAAATAAAGAGTGTTTTCGATGAACTCTGGCACCCAGAGTAAGATTTAACTTGTGTTTAGGGTGCCAGCGTCCTCGCCTATAATTTGAACATATAACAGTAGTTGTATGACGAGCACAGTATATTATAATTAAGAAAAACTACTTACTACTAGAAAATGCATGTTATGATGTGTCTGTTAAAGTACCTATGTGGGGGAATGTTTTTGTGTATGTATTGAGAGAGAGATAAAATATGGTGAAAACTTGTGTGTATATAATAAACTATGTACGTTCGAGGAGTTTGTTAGGATGCGCGGGGCTGAAGAAGGTGGGCGCGGGGCAGGGGAGCGCGGGCGCGCGACGCGAGCCGAGACCACGAGTAGTCGTCGATGTTATCAAAGCAAACTGCACGTACACCCTCCTCGTCCGCGACATTTTCGAAATCTATCTTTACGCTTAGTTTCTTCATTACCTCCCCAACAATCTGGTTATGGGATACAAAAAAAAACAGGTTGTATAATAATTAGTTTTTGTTTATACTAAACCCGAAAAGGAATCATTGTTCTCATCATTTTGAACAATTTTTTCTATGGGAGAAATAAAAATCAACTGTTCCATACATTTTTGCGATTAAAGTGAACACAAATGTAGGGAACAGCTGTTTTTTTTCGCGATTTCAAGGTTGGTCCTATAGAAAAAAAAAATCAAAATGATGAGTACGATGACCCCTTTTCGGGTTTATTATATACAAAAACTAATGTTGTATAAACGATTGCATGAAGAAAATTTAAGTATTAGAAGAAAATGTTAATATTTAAAGACAAATTTTCAGGGAGAAAAATCTAATTAATTTTCGTTATTTTCCAACCAAACTTCTACATTCCAAAGATTCCTTCCTTCCTTAACACTCCATCTTTAAACTTTCCTTTCAATTTTTATTTCAGGCTTTTCATACTTCCTACTTCGCTAAAATGCGAGGTATAAAAATTTGTCGCGAGATTTTTCTACGTAGAGAACTGCATAATTATGCAATTTATAAAAATCGTCCCTCTTACACTTTGATCCCCCATTTTGATTTATGTTGGTGACTGTATAAAAGAATAGGGCAGGGCTGAACTGGCCTTAAGCTGGTCGTGCTTATGAAATATTAATGAGTAAAAATGTTTTCATTTCGAAGCACGTTGGAGACGCATTGAATTTTTGAGAGTTCAAAGTTAGGATTTGAGAGTAGGTATTATGGAATTATTATTAAATTTATATATGGATCGAATCGATTGATATTACGTTTATAAAAATCAAAAAGGTTTTAATATCAGCCATGCGGAACACCAAACCTTTTAAGGGTTCCGTACCAAAATGGTTATCCTGGATATATCAAGAACTACTAATGCTGTCCACTTGAAATTTGGAATAGTTTTAGATGACGTTTGCCCAAATATTTTGCAAACAGGAAATAAATTTAAAAAAATATATCTTTTTTGCAAAAGGGACTGAAAGGGGGACTTAAAAATTTGAAGTGGGGCTACTAGAGCATGTGGGGTATTATATGAAAGAACGCTGTTTGCAAATTCCCAAATATTTCTTTTTTAGGCATCATTGTTTCCGACATTTGATGAAAAATTAAAAAAAAATACCGTTCTCCCCCCTGATCTCCGAAGTTTGCATAGATAAAAATCTGAAATTACTCTATGTGATAGAAGTGTACGTAAAAATTACAGGAAAAATAAAACGATGTCTCTAAATAGCACAGTTTTTTAGAAATCATCAACATCATATTTACGTACGGAACCCTCGGTGCGCGAGTCCGACTCGCTCTTGACCGGTTTTTTTACATTGTTACTTGATGCTACAAAACCATACATCGTTAGTTTCGTAACAAAACATACAATACTAATCCAGACTACCACGCTTTGTTATTCACGTGCAGACATTTTGCTCAATTCCTTAGGGAAAGTTTACCTACCCACTTACAGAGTTCCCCAGGCTCATTTGTAGAGTTCTGTACCTCAAAAAGAAAAAATGGAACCCAGGATCACTCGCGTGTCTGTCTGTCCGTCTGTCACTGCCAATTTGCTCCGAATCTACTGGACCGATTAAATTGAAATTTGGTACAAATAATAATTCCTGTGACCCAAACACGGACGTGTAACGAAAATACATAAATTTTGAACATGGGGGTCACTTTTGGGGGCAAACTAGAAAAATTATATTTTAATTTGTTTTGCAAACTGTACCGGGCTTGATATGAGGGTCTTAAATATTTTTTATAATTTTAAAATAAACAGTTTTAAAGTTGTTTAAATATGTAGATGAAAATTGATTATTCCCCGACTTATCTCTGAAACTACTGACCCTTAAATTTTGAAAAAAATACAGAAAATCTATAAAAAGTCTATCCGCCTTATTACAAAACAAGATTTATATTTGACATGGTTTAAACCATGGAGCCAGTTTTTGTATTATGAACGTAACAGTGATTGAAATACCGTTCTTTTTACAAAACTGAAAACTTAGTTCGGTACTAAGTTGACAGTTTTGTGTTTAGGAACTTTACCATAGTCGGAATAAAGTTCGAAATTCAATAATGGCTCCATGTTTTAAACCTGGGTTTGAAGATAAACCTTGTTTTGTAATAAGGGGGTATGGGTTTAAAATAACTCGGTAAATCTCTCAATATTGTGCGTACAAACTTACATTTCCAGTTGGATTGTATGGGGAACATGCTTTTCAAGTACAATGTTAGTTCGTTCTTGGGATAAATTCATCCCAAATACGGAACCTTTTATTGTGCGTTTTTTAGTTACACAAAACAAAGACTAGTGGTACACACGGCTACACATCAAGCTATACATATCCAGTTTAGGCTGATCTCGCATTGTATATGATTTCGTACAATGAGAGTCCAGCTTGTACTGGAAATGTGTAGCCGTGTGTACATGTAGGTACAGTGTACATGTACCTTACTAAAATGTTGATAACTTTTGAACCTTGTCACGTTTAACCCGTCCTTGTCAACTGTCATTTTCACCGCCTTTGATGCTTCATTTTTGTTATGTCAAGACTCTGAGCAGGTATGACAAAGGTTTTCATTCTTCTTCTTATTTTCGTGTCAACGGTACTATGGTTGATAATTATTATATTGTTTTCATTGACCGACTTTACTCAACAACAATATCTACTATAACAAGAGGTTTATTAACTTACACAGTTCGTTAGGCTAATTTTTAGTGTTACGTACCCGAACGGTGTAAAACGAAACTATATTACTAAGCCTCCGCTGTCCGTCCGTCTGTCTGTCAGTCGGCTGTACCTCATGAACCGTAACTTGGATTTGACCGGTTTTTACGTTTTCCCACAGTTACGCAAAACAACACTTAATATCTATAAGCACACTGCAATAATCCTACTTATGCACCAGTGCATTGGATAATTTATTTAAAAAAACGTTATATTAGAATAGAATAGAATACTCTTTATTATGTACACCATAAAAGTTACAGATATAAATGTTGTTATATTGTTGTTTTCGAAGTAAAAACTAGTATCTACTACAGTAATAACAACGAGAAAGTTTATTATTTACCTACATACCTTATCAGGCTCATTTTTACGTTTGTCCACAGTTACGACGGTCGCATAAAGGGCCCGACTGCGCACTGGGCGGATGACGTGCTTGGCGGCCGGGCACGGTGGCACGCCGCCACGCCATCTTCCCTAAGGATACGTGACGTCATCCCCACTGACCGCGCCATGTACCGCTGCAGGGTAGACTTCAAAATATCACCCACGAGGAACCATAAGATCTTGTTGGATGTTATTGGTGAGTAGAAATTATATTCAACAAATATATTACCGGACCATCTGTATTTAGATTTATTACTTTTTCAATATCAAAAATTACTCAGTCAAATTTTGGAATCAGGGTCTAAACCTCCAATAGCCAGGGCCCTGTGGATGGGATTACCGCTTTATCTATCATCGATCGGACAAAATCTTAATAACATTAATATCCAGATTTTTCAATTAATAAGTTATTTTCGAACTACTTAATTTGACTCGCAAAATGTGGATGTTCTGAAGAAAACCTCTGCCTATCCCATCAGGGAATAAAAGCGTGATATTATAACATTATTCAGTCAATAGCGCAGTTCCACCAAACGCAAATCCACGTTCATCGCTAGTTGATCATACTAATACGCGATCAAACACACTGTTGTTGAGTAAGTCCTAATAATAGACATTCGCGATGCGCTCGAATAACTAAACATTTGACGATCAACGTCCTCTAATCCTGTTAATTAGAACTGCGTTTATGTTTGTCGAACTAGTTGTCCATTAATACATTCGCATACAAACTTTAAACTCCCGCTAGACCCGCATTGACGTTTAACAATACTTAATCCTTAAAAGAAAATTAACTTTGGAATTTCATGTTTTTTCTTGAGGTGTTTATTTTCTGGATGTAGCAACTACTTTTTAGGGTTCCGAAGTCAATAAGGAACCCTTATAATTTCCGTATATATGTCCGTATGTGTGTCTGTATGTCTGTCCCCGGCTTAGCTCAGAGGCTCTTAATACTAGAAAGCTGTTATTTAGCATGGGTGTACATACGTGTATTAGTCACGCCGACAAAGCATAAACTAAAGTCATGAAAAATTTAATCTATCTCGTCTATCCTATGGATAGGTCGTTCAAAAATATTGCGGGTCTGTGAAGATAAGTTTTCGATTCAGGGATCCGTTTGCGTAATATGTAAAGTGCTATTTTTTGTTAAATTCAGGTGTGTCCCCCCCTGCCAGCTAAATGGTTCTTTTTGGATATCGATACCTTAATTCGCAAACCAGCCAACTCCTCATTTCGTCAAACACATTTCAAGATTTAAGATGTTGATTTTGATTTTTTTTATAGATTTTTTTTGTTTAACATTTTAACAGCTTAACATATTATCCACCAACGGTATTTTAGATTTTTTCATATGTTAACAAAATATTATAAAGTTTTAAGTGTCTCCTGAAAAAATTTCTCATATGGAGTTAGCTGGGTATCGATATGTGAAAAAAAGAATGGCAGTATACATATCGAAATTAAAAGAAAACCTATCACAGCTAAGTAGGCTTAACAATTTAACGAGTAATAGTCGAACAACTCAAATTTGCAGTTGGAGAATTGACCGTGACCTAAATCTATGTATGGGAGAACATGTTTTTCCACTACAATGTTAAGTTTGTTTTTTAGATAAATATTTACATCCCAACTACCCCTTCATTCTGCGTGGCCCGACATGCACTTGGCCGGTGTTAAAGCTTCTACATACAGGCGCGACACGCGATGCGACACAAAGGCCCCACGTGTCGTGTAACGAGCGGTGTCTTTGTGTCGCCCGACAAGTCGCGCCTGTATGTAGAAGCCTAGTATTCTCTCGGATTGGGACTAACTTTATGGAAATTGCTTGTGCCACGTTAAAAATATAAGCCAGCCAGTAAGATGTTAGCAGAGCTGACTGCCCAAGATGCGCCACAGTAAATCCAGTCGGAGTATAATTATTTAAATACACTCTTAACAGACAGTGATAAATAGCACACAATAATAAAAGGTGCCGCACTGGCAAACTTAGCTGCATCTCACTCAAATTTAATAACACCATTTTACCCAACACTACGTACTAAGTGCAGTTTACACTCCCTGACACTTTTAGTTAGACAGTTATTGTACAATATTCATAGCCCGACTAGCTATCACTGCTCTCCGGCACTGTCTAGGATCGTTCATTTAACATTTATAGCGACTATTTCAAATTCGCATTCGAATGCAAACTTCCACAGCGCTCGTCTGAACACGCCTTTAATATTCTACAGCCAATTTGTGGTTATTGGAGTTGAGTTAAAGCTTTTATGTGTTGAAGTCATTACTGATTGTCATTATGTTTATTTTGAGGCGGGTAGACTTCAATTGTGTTCGCAATGTTGGTGGATTAATCGTAGTTATGTTATTGTGGATAAAATCTGACATTTGAACACAATTTGACGATGTTCAACCTACAAATTTAATCATAATAATTTGAGTAAGGCACTCGTATACAAATATAAAAACAACACAAAGTAATCATGATGTTTTCCTATGCCAAATGAAGTCAAAGAAAAAGTTAAAACAACGAATTTTTTCAATCCAACCAGAGAGTGCAAATGTGAAGCCATTTTGCGAAACAAGTTTGTAACTTTTGAGAACTTTTTATTTTGCGGACTGTTCACGAGGAACAAAAAGAAAAGATAGAATTTCGATGTCTCTAAGGATATAATTAGAATTATGTTCCATATTAAGTAGGTTAGTGTTGTGCAGAAACGGGTTTAAATGTTCAGCAGCTTGTGATTGGCTAGTGCGTATAATGTACATTGTGATTGGCATAGTGTTTGACTGAAACCAATGAATAGGTTTAGGTAAATAGGTAACTAAACGAATAATATCGATTAGGCGTAGATACGGACCGAATAGCTACGATGCAAGTAAAAAATAAATCCATAGTATTATTAAAACAATGGTGGTTTGGAATCAACTATCGTTTATTGCACAGATAACATATTGTTCTTACAATGTTCTTCCCACAGATTATTTATGTTACTTATAATATCTTAACAAGTATATGCTAAATTTGAAAACTATGAACTGGTATTATGTACCAATCATCGTCTACAACTATGATCGTCGCACGAATACGCGACCGACACGATTATTTCTATGAATTTTGACGTACAAACATGACTTGAGTGATCGCGTGACTATGTCATCCTAACTATATACAGGTTGGATTTTTGAGATGGGGCAGTAAGGGCAGCTACCCTAATCGTTGTATCTACAGGAAAACGGTCTTAAGAGACTGTCCTTAAATTTTTGAAAAATTTTGATCAATTTTCACAGATTTTGAAAAAAATGTACGCGACGATTGTTTTGTTTAGGACACGATCTTACCCATTTTTTGGGTCCAGCAGGAGTACTGATATGAGAAAAATAAATTATGAGCCATCACGGGATGCCTGGCAGATTGAAATCTAACAAACAAACATCGAAAAAAAGGTCAGCGTCGCGTAGCGGCGGGACCGCGCGCGCGGATTGAGCGGTGAATCACCATGCGGCATGCGTCGCCCCGCCAGCAATCGGTTTCACGTGCGCCTATAGATGTTTCACATCAAAATCATTTCTCATATCGGTACTTCTCATCAAACTCAAAGCATTTATTTCAATTAAACCAATTACAGGCACTTTTGGATTGTCAAAGTGTCGGTCAGTTAGTCGAAAAGTTGAAGCTATTTGCCCATTACAAAACGTAGATCTTTATGGAGAAGAACAGGCAAGAAACTCCAAGGACACTATTTTAAACCAAAATATTACAAAAATCCTGGGTAGATTATTCTTGACGCATCCTGTGACAACAATGTAAAAAAAAAATATTATTTAAAAACATCTCACAATATAATATCAAAAGATTACAAATAAGCCCTCGCAGTTAAGAGATGACCAGTCTCAACTGACGGCGCCCGTTCACAAACATGATGCGTGGATCAGGACCATCCAGCTCAACCATTTTATTGGGAACCGAATGATCCACACGCGCCACCATCAGCGAGACATTTAAGTGAGCATGACATACTCTCAACTGCCAAGCTTTTTTAAGTCAACATACATGATAACATAATAAACGGCTCCATGGTACTCACATTAACAAAATTGAAAAAATGCTTTTATGATAAACTAAAGCATATTAAAAACAAAAAAAATAAAGCATATTATAAGATTAAAGACTACGTTGAAGACAAGGAAATTTGGCATTAATTCCTTCTGCACATACGGCTTCCCTTTTTTTTTTGGGTGAGAAATCATCAAATAACTTCTCCCGCTCTGGGCGGAGCGGGAGGGAAAGTCAGACTTTTACTGATTAAAACCCACCGTGTTCCTTCAAATGCTTGTGTGCCAGGGCCACGATATCCCTTTCGGACAAACTCACAACCCCGGCAGGCATTGGTCCTAACGGATCCCATCAATTGGTGCTGACGTCTCTTAGAGGTGCGCGTGGAACACGACGCGCCGTCGACCCAGGCTTGGTCCTAATCGGACGGCGAGCTACCCATCGCTCACCATCCGCAAGCCCGCGCCTACGGTGGCCGGAAATCGGCTTGCGACTCCCGACGCCCGGGGCGTCCCCTGCGGCGACTAGGAGCGCGAGGGCGCAAACCTTGCCTCTCCCTCACGCGTTCCGCCTCCTCCTTCGCAAGCATTACTGCTTCGCAGAAGCAGGTGACGGCCTCCCATGCACTCTCGCTCCAAACCATGGCCTGAACCAAGGCCGGATGCGAGAGATCGCTGCCACCGATCGCTTCCGTGAGGACACGGCGGTGCTCCGCCCAAGCAAGACAGACCTCCACCGTATGCTCTACCGTTTGCTCCGGGCGATCCACACAGTGGTGACACCCGGGCGTTTCCTCCCGCTTTATCCGAACAAGAACCTTCCGAAACAACCGTGTCCGGTGAGGACCTGCGTCAGGCGGAAAGTAAGGATGCCGTGGCGCCTCTCTAGCCACTCCTCAAAGAGGGGACTTACCGCCGCAATTGTGGCGTGCCCAGACATGCGGCTTCCCTGGTACCTCATTAACGGCAAAAATATGGAAATGTCTATTAACTGCTCCCAAGTTGCGATGTTTATTTTATTTATTTTTTACATACTTCCTTGACATAATCGATGTTTTTTTTACTATTTTAATTTCAACAAGGTTCTAATTTTTGTTATTTTAATCATATTTTTTTTTTTTTTTTTGTTAATGTGAGGACGTTGTAGGCTTAATATACTGTAGATCTGTAGACCACTTTCTATTTTGTTAAGTACCTGGTACTTTTGACGCGCATACGCTGTCCTCTCATAATTATTAACACTGTAATTTGAAAACATTGTAAAAGCCAATTTTTTTTAAAAGAGTAACCGTGGAGTTTCTTGCCGGCTCTTCTCCATAGGAAACGACCAATTGGAACCGTGCACCTAGCTTCTGACGTTTCATAAGTGCCCATGTAGGCTTATGTGAAATAGAAATATTTTTGATTGATTTGATTTTGAATAAAACTTTACTAGCAAATGGAAAATCATTATTACCTATTAAAGTATTCATCAAAAAATGTTGTGAGTAAATGAATAAAAGAAATGTAAAAATATAGAAGTGTGTGTGTAGGACAAAATATTGCGAAAGAAGATGAATTACGGAAGAGTTAAATAAACAATTCATTGTTTATCCAAATGATGGAAACAGCTAACAAAATTATTCAACGTCCGGTCTTCATAATATTCTCTGTATATTCCGGTCTTAGCCTATCAATAAGGCTTCATTTACCACAAAATGTTGGTGTATCAATATTTTATGACTGTTCAAGTCACCTGGTTCCTATATCCGTTATAAATTTATGTGTGGTATCGGAACGCAGCCAAATAGTATCGGTTTATTGGCAGACATCTTGCTCCCGATGATGAAGTTGCGTTTTAGGAATTATGAAATATTATATTATTGATTCGAAATAGTTGTTTAGGATGCGGTGTTATTGTTGAAATTATAATGTGATATTCATAATTTAGTGCTAGTTTAGTTTTGCGTTAATTATTTAAAATAGAGCTTATTATTTCGATTTTTGTCACTCTGACCTTTCAAATTGGATCAGTGCAATGCCGCTAAGCGATGCTAATTCATTATTATGATGGAGTATAGGTAAAATCAGGAAAATTAAATTGTTTATCAAACTGACTTCCTACCAAGTTAAATTGTCCAAATATTCAAATTACAACTTTCATTATTTTACAGTTGTATGAAATGGTTATAACACGGCCATTCGAAATAGTGTGTCAATAATATATGATAAAAAA
Source organism: Tiliacea aurago (assembly GCA_948098905.1). Classification (NCBI taxonomy): domain Eukaryota; kingdom Metazoa; phylum Arthropoda; class Insecta; order Lepidoptera; family Noctuidae; genus Tiliacea; species Tiliacea aurago. Next base: position 2,569,192 of record OX402579.1, on the reverse strand, counting down.
AATACCTTTTACTTTTTTTTCTAGTTGGTTTCCTAACCTGTTTTCCCCCTTTTCAACATACCGCGTGAAGTCAAAGTATGATATCCAGAGACTCAGCAAAAAAGTGTGGCTCAATAAAGTAGCCATTTTGCTCGGCCGTCTGTGGCTGCATATTGCATGCTGGCTCTGTGCCAATCTCAGTTTTACTGGCTAATAATTCTTTTAGTTTTATTACTGTGTCGAATTATGTAATCGCTATACACGTCAGAATTAATGCGCTCTAATTAACATCAGTTTTATTATCTGTTAATCGAAACTGACTTGTAGATTTAACTTTGTGATTGGTGTTTTGGTCCGCGATATCAAATTCCTTTAACTAACTAACCGTAACTGGTTATTGCCACGAACAGTTTCAAGAAACGTGTCGTAGATAATAGCATGCAATTAAAAACCTTCGTGACTTTAATAACCTATCTTTGGATTTAGATTTCAACCTTGAATTGATTTTGGCAATTGAACCGTCTGTTAATTACAGGGACTATCTCATAGTTTTGTTTGCATTTTTTTACGTGTAAAAATGTTTTTGAAAACCAATTTAGAGAAATAAATATAATTCGTCATTTCAGTCGAAAAACGTCGACTTGCTGGACACGGACACAGGCCGCCCCTAAACGGGGGGGGGGGGTGCCATAATATCCACGCTTGGTAGGCCATTGGGTGTCATTTTACTTGTCTGTGTCTTATTTGATAGCAAATCTTACACTGATGGCACACCTCCGCCGCGAAACCATAGCAGCGAAACCGCAGTAGTTCAATTGTACTGGTTCGCGTCTTGTTCCGCTACTAGCATCCGATTCGAGTAGCGGAACATGACGCGAACCAGTGGCCGCCCACATAGCGTCCGCATTTTACCGGTGCATAACCTTACTGAAACTGTAAATTGGTGTGTTCGTAGAGCGAGATTTTTGATACCATCAAGTCAAACCCCGCTTCCACTATTTCCATGACAGCCGTCACTGCGGCCGTTGTGTGGCGGCCACCGCTCTTATAGGTAACTTAAAGCAGCCTTTGTTTAGTTTTCAGTCGATTAAGACGCTGACAACAGGTAAACCGCTGTCACTGTCGGTGTTGGTGTCGGTGTTGTGGTGTGTAGACTGCATACACAAGAAAGTGAAGCGCGATGACACCACGCTTGTAGTTTGTTGCAAATTAAGAAGCAATTATTTAATTACAAAAAAATTAGTTGAGTAATCGAAAATAAAAATCAACTAAGTTCTGCATATAAATAAGACGTTCTTGTTATTAATAAAATACCAACCGTACGTTGATATTTAATACAGATATTTTGGATTGAAACTCAAAGTAAAGGGTTAGTTTACCGTTAATTTGTTTCGAGATATTTTTTCTAAACATGTTTTGGTAACAACAAGTTATGAGAAATATGTTCAAGAATAATATATATTTTCCACTACCACAAACTATATAGATTTGGCAATTTTTTTAGTTGCCTACTTTAATCATTTGCCTCTTGTCAGCGTCTTAAATTTGCACCTCTTTATTTACATAAACTGTCATAGACGACGTCAGTTTAATTCACATAATGATTGTGTCATATGACTACAAAGAGGTCACATACGGGTTACTATTATTCCTAGGTCAAAGATAAAGCGACTAACTATTTAACCAGGGTAGGGCTACGCCCCGCTGTAGTATATAGGTGAGATAACTTATTCTTTTACTTTCTGTGTAACGTTGAAACAGTACAAGCAATTTATTTCCACTACAAGCCAAACTATTCTTAAACAATGTGTTGATATAAAAACGGCAAGGCACACTTAAATATTGCTGTACATTCAGCGACCACAGATTGATACGGTAATACAAAGCGAAGAAAAATAAGATTTTGAATTTTATGTGTAATATACGTCGTTTTATGGATTATTCTATGATTTGTAGGTACCTAATCATCACCATTATGATATAAAACATAATAAGTACAATATATACAGTTAAAATCATGCTAAAAACAAAATAAATCATTGAAATTGTGCGCAGCAGTGAACCAAGCGCGTAATATTAAATGATTAGTACCCGGGACCGTACAACCCCGGTTAAGGGTTAAGCCTTTCGAAAGGGTAACCCATTCAGTGGGTTACCTTTATCATGATGTAACCCATTGAAAGGGTTACATGGTAACCCATTGAATGGGTTTTATACTTGAAACCCAGTGAAAGGGTTACATGATAACCCATTTCAATGGGTTCTATACCTACTTGAAACCCAGTAACATGAAAAAATCATAATATTATGTTAGTTCGATATCCGCCCAGCACGCGTAGCATGACCAATTCTATCTCTATTTTACCCGGGGACCATTTTGGTTACCATTTTAGAAAAACCCTATCGACAACCCTTTCAATGGAAAGGGTTTTCGATAGGATTTTTCTAAGCATTTAATCAAAAACCCATAAGCTGTAGGTAATTTTGACTGGCTTAAATTAAGCCGTTCGAAAGGGTTACCCACACCGTATGGGTTTTTATCGAAAACCCTTTCAATGGGTAACCAAAATGGTCCCTGGTTATATACGTCGTTTTACGGATTATTCTGTGATTTGTAGGTTAAGTACCTATCACCACCGTTTATTTATTTTATTATTTATGTACACACAGAAAAATACAAAGAGATATGACATAATAATAATTTAATACAAAGGTACTGCTTATTTCTTAAGAAATTATGTTACAAAACATAATAAGTACAATATATACAATTAAAATCATACTAAAAACAAAATTAGGACATTGTAATTGTGCGCAGCATTACCAAGCGCGTAATAATAAATGATTAGTACACGATCTGCTACGACCGCGTAGCAGGCGTAGCCGTCAGCTACGGCGTAGCCACTACGAAATCTTTTTTTCATGATTTCTAAAGCTCAACTAATAATTGACATCTTTGTTGCTCTTGTTTTTAAATTAAATATTTCTTTATTTTGTTACGATACAAAGGTAGTTTTTCTTTATAAAATATATTAATATTCATATTTTACTATAGGTAATCACAAGTTCTTGGTAAGCTAGACACAATTTTCGATATTAACTTTTACAAAAGAAAAACAAAATTTAACGAATAAACAAAAAAACCTTAAATCTAATACGCGACCCTTATTCACGTTGTATTTATTATTTGATTTTTTACATCATAATCGTGGCTCGCAAGAATTCTATCTGAAAAATCGCAAACGATGAAAAGATTGCTTTGGGCAGTTTGGGCCAAAGTAATTTGCATCAACGATGTCTTCCGAGGCTTTTATTTTAGCAATATACGGTCCGAGGGTAAGTTTAATGTAGGGTAACTCAATTATAGGAGGTACTTGGGAGTGCGTGTCTTTTTTCGTCACACGGCCCCATCTGGCCCTTCGATGTAACATTTTCAATCTGTGAAAGTAAATGGGAATAAGGTCAGCTGCTGGTTTTCTCACGCGAAGACTTGAAATGAGGGTAGATGGTTATTATGGGTTGGGGCTCTATTGCTGTTTATTAACACGTTATTTTCGTGTGGGTTTCTCTCAAAAAATTGGCTGGCCCAGTCTCCCCAAGCCTCTTGATTCAGAACCTTTCGATACAAAATCGAATCGATCTTGATTATTCTCTTAGTCTAAAACTCGTATGAAATTAAAAGACGTATGGCGATAACTTAATCATGAATGGACAAACTGGAAAAAGTCTGGAGGAACAGAGATATTACAAAAGCCACGACAGTCAAATTGTTTATTTTAAATAGGCACATCATAAGGCACTTTTGAACGTCAAAATTTACAAATAAAATAGAAATTGACTCTAGTCGCCCCTTCAAAAAGGTAGTTTCGTATGGAGAAGAATGGGCAAGAAACTCCATCGTTACTCTTTTAAAATCTTGTACAATATTTTTTATAGATACATTAGTTATATAATTTATTATAATGTGAAAACGATGCACCTAGAATAAAATTACTATACCACAATTAGGTAATAAAAAGAGAAAGAAGCAATGACAGATTAAATTAATTATGTGATAGATACATGGTGCTCACATATTTACAAAAACTAATAAAAAAAGAACGTTCGTTTTCCTAAAAAATAACAATAACAGTTTGAGTCAAGGTAATCACAGAATTTAAAATAAATACCATAAAAATAATAAATTATACAATTCTATTATGTCTGAATTAAAAAGTTTTTTTTTTTTAATTATTAAAATAGCAACCTGTTTGATTTGGCTGGTTTTCCCTATACGCTGCGGAGACGCGGACGCTGCATGACATTGAGAAGAAGATAGACGTACTGGAAATTTGGTACAGGAGAAGAATGCTTGAGGTATCGTGGATCGAGTCTCGCACCAACAACTATACGCCAAAAACTCGGCATCAAAAAGCATCTCTCTGTTCTGGTCCAAACGCGCATCCTCAAAAACTTCGGACACGTCTCAAGGCATGAGGGTGACTCCATAGAGCACCTTGTCGTACAGTATAGAGTGGAGTCGAGTGGAGGGCTCAATAGATTTCACCTAATTAATTTGACTGGCTTGCTCGTGTGCTAATTGATATAACGACCACGCGGACGATCACCCATGAGATAGACTGACCAAATAAAACCGCAGTGCGCGACCCCTTGTATCATCACTTGTGCACTAAAAACATCAAAATCGGAGTAGATAGCGAGAAATCGTGAGGCGAATTACATCAGCCTCTGGACAAGAAACTACATGATGACCACGACCGCTCTGAGAAGAGTGCTACCAAGAAGATAATACCTCGTATTTTTCGATCGATTGACTTGTAATTCTTGTTATATAATCTGGCCGAACACTGTCTCTTAGATACAGGCCTCCTAGTTTAAGAGACAGAGTTTATGTTTTCTTTATATAGTTTTTTTTGTAGCCTTTTAGATTTTGTACAAACAATTATGTATATTTTTAGTATAACTATCACTGTGCTCATCCTGTGTCTATGTATTATTTTGGAAAAATGAACTTCTTTTTTTTATAACGTCACTTTCGATTTAAAACAAACCAAATCATCAACATTATCATTTCAGCCGAAACACGTCCATTGCTGGACATAGGCCTCCAACAAACGGGGTGTTTGCCATAATCGCCACGCTTGGCAGGCGGGTTGGCGATCGCAGTATGATGTTAAAATGCATAGAGAACGCTGCTGCTCATTCTCTAGTAAGTCCCTTAGTCGCCTTTTACGACACCCACGGGAAGAAATAGGGGGCGTTATTCTTTACGTCCGGCACCACACAGACGAACGAAATCATACGAATTACAAAACACGGTAAGCGAATTACATGTCATAAGATATATTAAGTCTGCGACCTTTTAAACCGTTTTTATTTAGACCGTACACATACTTTAAATATCCGTTTGAAAACGGACATTTAAATGGACGGATAGATAGAAAATTCTATATTAATGTGCACCAAAATTGGCATTGATGTATGACAGAAAATCTTACTATATCTAACTGTTAGCATAGCTGCTATATGTTTAGGGTTAATAAACTTACCTACCTGTTTACAACGCCATATATACAAGCAAACAACATTCCGACTTCTCAGTAAACATAATATGTACAAATATGTAATACATGTTACCTTATACATTAATTACTTACGATATACAAGATACAAATATTCCCAGTGCGAAGGAGATAGGTACAAATTAAATATTTAATACCCAAGTTTCAGTTTAGTATCCTGAGCTTAGGAAGATTTTTAATATTATACTAGCTTAGCGTTAGCGTGTTGATTTTATATAAGCCAATATCCGTTTAAGGCCTGGCATAGGGTGCAATAAGCGGTAGCGAGTGGAAATTTCGATCACGAGAAATTGATTATGGTCCCGGAATTTGTTTTGTTGATCGGCTGTTTTCATACAACGTCGATTGATGGCGTGGAATTCACTAATAATATAGTTATATTATTAGTGAATTACTATTGTACCTATGCATTTAGTTGATAAGTAGTGTAGTTACACTACTTATCAACTAAATACATAGTACACAGCATTAACCCAATCTTTGTCTCTATTTTGATCTGTACTATGCATGTAACATAACAAAATACGCTCTAATCTCGTGTATATTTTTTATCTTTTATGGATTACATAATACAGGATATTCTATTATATTCTAATCTAAATTTAGCGAAAGTACGGATCTATTAATTAGCGTACTTGTACATAACACACAAAAAAACATATTTGTCGGATCGTCAGGATTTACTCAGATTCGGACATCATGTGGGCAGAAACTGGGTTTCGTGCAATGAAAACACACTGGGTGCGATACACAATGTTCATTCAAATCACAAATTGACACAATCACTAAAAATTATAATCACCAAAATAGCTAAGCATAACGAATCGAGTACAGTTCCGTGACGTCTTAACTCCGATGCGATCAGACCAGACGACACTGAATCTTGAATGTCGTCCTCGCCCGTCGGCTCAAAACTTCACGACTCTGTAGAAGCGCACTAGAGGTGTGGGTAGATCACGCGATGTCGGCCAGTAGTAGCTTGCGATTCGTTCCTTGTCCGTACTAATGACTGGATCCGACATATTTATAATTTCAAAATAGCATGCAAAACAGTGTTTATGAATATCTAATAATAATAAAACAATAATTATTTTATGATAACTACGTGATAGCTTAGGTATGCTAGGTTTTTATAATAACAGGTTACATTACATTTTGTTCAAAATAATTTTTATAAATTTACCACTGATTGATATGGATTATCGAATATTTCGCTTGCGACCGGTTGAAGTTGATCTACCACCGTGTGGTTGCCCTTTAGCTTATAAGACTGGCTGAAAAACAGTTTTTTGGTTTGTTTTATAAAGAGGTATGTATTCAACAGTAGTCTTGAGACTTTGCAAGCGATGTAAGTACCACCCCGCTTGAAATTTCAAATCTTAATAAAATGTTATCTCAGTCTAAACCGCTACTTTCAAAATCCGCCACTTCCAAATCAAATCATATCAAAGTATTTTATTTCACATAAACCTACATGGGCACCTAAGAAACGTCAGGAACTAGGTTCCAATTGGTCGTTTCCTATGGAGAAGAGCCGCCAAGCAACTCCACGGTTACTCTTTTAAAAATATTTGGCTTTTACAATGTTTTCAAATTACAGTGTTAATAGGTATGAGATGACAGTGTAGGCCCGTCATGAAGTACCAGGTCTTTATGGCTACTATAAGTCGAAAAGTGGGGTAGGTACCCACTCTGCTATCAGAAGGCTACAAGTGAACTAACTTAGTTATAAATGTACCTACTCATATACTACTACGAGTATGTGCCTCGCACCACAAATCAAAACAAAATTATTTTATTTTATCTGGGGGCACGGCAGTGCCCCCGCCAAGACGAGCCAAGCGAAGCGCAAGGGCACTACCTACCTTTGACCTTACTTACCTTACCATTTCTCGAAGTTTTTCGTTGTTTTTTTTAACCCTCATAGAGTTGGTTTCCGATGTACCAGATAGTTCATATTCTCAGGATATGATTCAATAGTAGACTAATTAAACATCAAAAGTCTCAATTGAATAGCTTTAATACTTTAGATTTTATTGATATCTAAAATACACCGATTTTGTCACTGACACTCTGACACACTGATGATCATCAAAATGTTTGGCTACTTCCTGAAGTGCTAGAAATCTGAAATTTGGTATGTAATCTAAGTTTAGTATACAACCAACCAAAAAAATCATAAACTTATAACTTTCACCCTCTATCCCCTAAAATGGGGGGGGTGGAAATTTGTATGAGACCTCAAAATGTTAGGGTACTTCCTGAAGTGCTAGAAAGCCGAAATCTGTATATATAAAATTCAAAGTCCTGACTGACTCTGACTGATATATCAACGCACAGCCTAAACCGCTAGTCGTAGAGACATGAAACTTGAAGAGTGTGTTCTTTGTAAAAATTAGGTATCCACTAAGAAAGGGTTTTTAGAAATTCCACCCCTAAGAGGGTGAAATAGGGGATGGAAGTTTATATGAAAGTCTGTCTGTTTTGAAGTTAGGATCTTCAAATTTTGTGTATAGGCTGACGATTAAAAATTAATTTATACGTATCTCAGCGTTTTTGATAATTCTACCCCCGAAGGGTTAAAAAGGGGGATGATGTTGTGTATGGAAAGTCCTTAATTTTCGAAGTAAAATCTCTAAATTTATTATCTAGGCTTATGGTTGGAAGCTAACGCAACGGTATTTTTAGAATTTGAACCCTTAAGGGGTGAAAAAGGGAATAAAATTTTATTTTTAATGAAAGTTCTTTCTAAGTTAAAATCACTAATATCGTTCGGCTTATTGTTGGAAACTATAGGCACCCGCTAAGAAGGGATTTTTCGAAATTCAACCTTTAAGGGGTGAACAAGGGGGATAAATCTTATTCCTTGAGTTAATAAACCTGAAACTTGGCAGGAACACTAACCTAAGTAAATTATAAAGTGTTACACTTTTTGTTTCTACTTTTTGTTACGCTGCATAGTGTTTAGTGTTTACCTAAGTGTTTATGTACAATGGAAGATAATAAAAATATTTTCTTTTCTTTTTTTGTTTTTAGCGTTCCGTACCAAAATGGTAAAAAGGAACCCTTATAGTGAGACTAAGTCCGTCTATCTGTCACACCTGGATATCTCAAGAACTACTAATGCTATCAACTTGAAATTTAGAATAGTTTTAGATGACGTTTGCCCAACTATTTTGCAAATAAGAAAGAAATAAAAAAAAATCTCTTTTTTGCAAAAGGGACTGAAATATTTGAAGTGGGGCTACTAGGGCATGCGGGGTATCGTATGAAAAGACACTATTTGCACATTCTCAATGTTTTTTTTCTTTTTTAGGCAGCATAGTTTCCAACTTTTAATGAAAAATGTAAAAAAAATACCGTTCCCCCCCCTTTATCTCTGAAGTTTGCATAGATAAAAATCTGAAATTATTCTATGTGATAGAAGTTTATGTAAAGATTACAGGAAAATAAAACGATGTCTCTAAATAGCATAGTTTTTCAGAAATCATCAACATCATATATATACGTACGGAACCCTCGGTGCGCGAGTCTGACTCGCTCTTGACCGGTTTTGTTTTTAAACTACTCTTTAAGGTGGAGATTTCTAAAAATGGTCAAAAATGTGGTTTTTAAAGCAAAATATAATAAAATATAATATAAATATTTTTTCCAAAACAAAAACAGTATGATATTTTCAAGTCGTTTGTGCATAAGTTGATGGAACTCAAAACGTAATTAAACATAATTTAATACTTCAAAAAAATCTTCAAAGACAACTCTTAATTATTTTGAAAGCCTTTTTTATTCCAGTTTATACCTTCGTTAACAGTTATAATTATAAGTATACCATAAAATTGCAAATGCCCAACTGCATCCGGTGATGGATTATTTTTATTAATTAGTTAATCTAATAAATTCTAAGTTAATCTATATATATAAAATTCAAAGTCCTGACTGACTGACTGACTGACTGACTGACTGACTGACTGACTGATATATCAACGCACAGCCTAAACCACTGGTCCTAGAGACATGAAATTTGGAGGGTGTGTTCTTTGTAAAAAGTAGGTATCCACTAAGAAAGGGTTTTTCGAAATTCCACCCCTAAGAGGGTGAAATAGGGGATGGAAGTTTAAATGAAAGTCCGTCAGTTTTGAAGTTAGGATCTTCAAATTTGGTGTATAGACTGAAGATTAAAAATTAATTTATACGTGTGTCAGCGTTTTTGATAATTCTACCCCCGAAGGGTTAAAAAGGGGAATGAAGTTGTGTATCAAAGTCCTTAATTTTCACAGTAAAAATCACAAAATTTATTATCTAGGCTTATGGTTGGAAGCTAATGCAACGGTGTTGATAGAATTTCAACCCTTAAGGGTATAAAACGGGATAAAATTTTATTTTTAATGAAAGTTCTTTTTAAGTTAAAATCACTAATATTTCGGCTTATGGTTGGAAACTATAGCATCCGCTAGGAAGGGATTTTTCGAAATTCGACCTTTAAGGGGTGAAAAAGGGGGATAAATCTTATTCCTTGAGTTATCAAACCTGAAACTTGGCACGAATTATAAAGTGTGACATTTTTTTTTAACTACGCTCTAAAGGGGGATTTGCGGATGTCAGTTTGTATGGAAGAATTTTAACGCGCGGTCCGATTAACTCGAAACTCAGTATTTATTTTATACTGTAAACCAAAAATAAAGAATAAAATTTATCAGTGTTTTTCGAATATTTACTCCTAACGGGGTGAAAAGGCATACTCAATTTACAAGGCAGGATTTTGCTGCTTGGCTTGATTAACTTGAAAATTGGCATAAATAACCTATAAATCCAATAATAGAAACGTCAAAAACGATGTTTCAACAATTAACCCCTTTGAGTGCGTAAAAAGGGGCGATAAAACGAGTAGTTTGTAAGAACAGAATCTTATTTCTTTTGATATATAAACTTGAAATTTGGCCAGAGTACTTATTTACATAACATCACGCCTGCAAACCCCAAACGGTTAGGTAGAGGTGTACCTTTAGTACACCCACATTTCGCCCGTTTTGTTTAAGTCCCATGTAATAGGGGGCGAGCCTATTGGCATCATAATCATTATCATTTCAGCCGAAAGACGTCCACTGCTGGACATAAGCCTCCCCCAAGCACCGCCGCTTCGACCGGTTCTGCGCTTCCCGCATCCAGCGGATACCTGCGGCCTTCACAAGGTCATCGGTCCACCTTGTAGGAGGCCTTTCAACGCTACGTCTTCCGGTACGCGGTCACCATTCCAGAACCTTTCGGCCCCATCGACCATCAGTTCTGCGAGCATGTGCCCTGCCCACTGCCACTTAAGCTTGGCAATTCTTCGGGCTATATCGGTTACCTTGGTTCGCCTGCGGATCTCTTCATTTCTGTCGTCGTGCGTGGTCGCTCACAATGGGCCATAATAGAAGGCTAAAAGCACCCAAAGGGCAATGGAGAGGGCTATGCTATTGGCATCAACCGGGCATAAATCCAGACTTCGGGCTGCTACTAAGGAATTCCTAATGGAAAATCCAATAACACTTTGCCCGACCTGGGAATCAAACCCACCCGTCATGCTCAGCAGTCGCGCTTGTGACCACTAGACTAACGAGGCAGTCACTACTTAAATAACAAAGTTTGCCATAACATTTGCGTTTTTCAAAACTACCCCTCAAAAGGATTTTAGGGGGTGTTACAGTTTGTATTGAAGAACCTTAACGCGCGGTTCGATTAACTCGAAACTCAGCGCTCATACTTTTGACAGAAATAAAAAAAGTGGAGTTTTTTAGAATCGGAAAAAGGGGTAATTAAGTTTTCGGGAGAATTTTACTGCGTACCTTGAACAACTGAAAAGTTGATAAACATCAATTATTATTTAAGAACAAAAACGTAGAAAAAATAAACAATACAAAATTTCTTACAAATAGACTTATACATGAAATGGAGAACATGTACCTACATTGAACAAGTCTGTACAAAACGAAGTTGGTATTTATATGCTATCTACCTATATCCTCCGTAAAGTTGTAAATCAAACAGCACTCCTATCTGCTTACCACGCTTACGTTGGTTCCAACTAAGATATAATAACTAAGGTATAATGTTTTGGTGGAATGCTGCTGATAAAGAAGCTGTTTATTTTTTTCGACACCCACGCGAGCGAAGCCGCGGGCGAAAGCTAGTTTAATAATATTTGTGACCCATGAGTTCTACGCAGAGTTCTTTTCTTCTCTCTAAGGCTTTCGATTGCGTTAACCATGAGACACTTCTGCTGAAACAAGAACAATAGGGGATTAGGAATACAGCTCTTGATTTACTTAGATCATACCTGAAATAAAGAAAGGTTAGAGTTCAAGTAAACGGCGTGAACTCTTTGGGGTCTGAAAAAGCAATGGGCGTTCCTCATGGTTCGATATTGGGTCCATTCCTCTTTTTAGTTTACATTAACGATTTACCCCAATTACTTCAAAATCAACCGGAAATGTTTGCAGATGACACGTCATTGATGTTTAAATTAGACCGACGGTAACAAAACCTTGACGACGTGAATAATTCTATTCTTCAGGTCCAAGATTGGTTTACGGTAAATAGTTTGGTTATAACTTATAAAATAATAAATAAGAAATAGTCGTGTAAATAAGTTTTCGGGAGAATTTTACTGCGTACCTTGAATAACTCAAAAGTTGGTATACATCAATTATTATTTAAGAACAAAAACAGTAGAAAAAATAAACAAATGAAATGGAGGACACGTATATTGAACAAGTATGTACAAAACGAAGTTGGTATTTATATGCTATCTATATTATTATCCTCCGTAAAGTTGTAAATCAAACTGCACTCCTATCTGCTTACCACGCTTACGTTGGTTCCAACTAAGATATGGTATAATGTTTTGGGGGAATACTGCTGATAGAGAAGTTGTTTTTTTTTCGACATCCACGCGGGCGAAGCCGCGGGCGAAAGCTAGTTTGGTATGTAAACAAAGTTCAGTATACAAAAAACACTACCGTGCCCCAAGATAAACTAACTTTCGCCCCCCATCCCCTAAAATGGAGGGGGGGGGGTGCAAGTTTGAATGAGACTTTCACCAATTTTATGAATTAGGACGTGAAAGTTTACACGGGACTGTAGACTGTAACTAAAAAACCTATTAATAAGTACTTACAAGAACCTCCGCCTTAATCAAGAGTCTCATGGTAGGTCTCAGTTATTTACGCCCTTTGACGACGAGGTGAGCAAATCGACTGTAAGTACTTAATTAATACGATAAGATATAGTACTAAAGTTAGGTATATAATTAAAATAATTTTATGACCAATATACAAGGTGTTCACCTTATAAATATAGACTTTGCTAGTATTAAAGCACAACAGTCAGCTATAGTTGAATATAATCGCTTAAGAGCGAAATATCGCCCTGATTTATCACATATCGCAATCAGTAAACCATCAAAGAAAAAAAGGCAAATACAGAGAACGGGCTATGAAAACCGGCACTGCTGATGTGCAAGAAATAGACCCCAAAAAAAGGAGAAAAAAATAAACACTAAAAAGACTGCCTAGCAACTTACAAAAATAATTGAAATCCTACCAAAAACATTTCATGTAAAATGTTGCCAAGACGACCAAAAACTCTACCAACCCTAACTTCACAAAATCTACATATTAGTAAAAATGTATGGCTTGGCTGTTTCGTTACTTACTTCAGAAACTAAATATTCGCATCACCTCCACGACGGTAGCGAAACGGCGAAGCCATCAATTTTTACTGATATGTAGATTTTGTGAAGTTAGGGTCGGTAGAGTTAGGCCGTGTAGATTCAGAAGCTTGGCTCTACATGAGATCTGATATCTTTTTCACAGGGCAAACAAACCTTATGTGGTCGTCTTGGCAACATTTTACATGAAATGTTTTTGGTGGGATATATTTACATGTTATTTTATATTTCTAAAACCTAGGTAAAAATTCTATTTTTATAGTTATAAATATAGCTTTATTTAAGCGGGCACGCTCATTATGCCTGGAGGATTTTATTTAGATACATTTTGTTTACGTTATTTGTGCTTGAGTATAATTTTAGACGATTATAATATAAATTATATTTTTTTGTATAGTGGTGTGTGCTAGCTAACATAAGGCAAATAATTTAATTTAATGTTTTGTGTTGGATTTTACATTTTATTGTATAGATTCAAGTTTTTATATGTGAACAGACAGCTGTGCTGCTGGGGAGTTTGTTGCGCCACTTCTTCTTCCCAGCTAAAGTACTAGGAAGTGGTGAAGGGTGGGCGTTTTTGGAGGACTGTCTCATGTAATTTTGACGTTCGAAAAGTGCTGATTCTCAGCCTAGTTTGAATAAATGACTTTTGATTTTGATTTAATTTATCTTTGCCAGATAATTAAAATTAAAGAAGAAAGGTATCCTGTAAAATGTTTAATTTTAATGTGTTTTTTCTTTGTAGAGATGCTCGTGACTAAGTAATAAACAGCCGCACAGGTCTATCCATAACGTTAAGCTACGCTTGCCGGGGTTGATCCGTAGTTGGGTGACCATCTTTACATACCGAGACTTCTCCGTGCCTCGGAAAGGACGTTAAACCGTTGGTCCCGGCTGTCATTTGTGTATCATTGACAGTCGTTACGGGTCGTCAGAAGACCAAAAGTCTGATAACCAGTCTTACCAAGGGATATCGTATTACCCAGTTACTGGGTTGAAGAGGTCAGATAGGCAGTCACTCCATGTAAAGTATTGGTATTCAGCTGAATGGATGGTTAGACTGGAAGCCGACCCCCACTAGTTCCCCCACAGTTGGGAAAAGGCTAGACAGATTGTTATTCTTTCATTGATTTATTTTTTGCGTATTGACTTAACCAAACCAAACTAACTTCTTATAAAATAACTAACTTCTTGGGATTTGTTCTGAGGCAGACGCGAGACTTTACCAGCATCACAGCCATCAGAGTCCTGTATGACGCATTAGTCATACAGGAGTCATCTGGAACATAGTGCTATCATATGGGCTCCACATGAGGGTAAGTACTCAGTGATGTTGGAGAGAGTCCAGAACAAGTTCACGCGCCACCTGTACACGAAACTTTATGGGGTGTACCCATTTTACCCTTTGATGTACCCCACTCTATTCGTACTGGGTATGGTGGGATATAACCAACTCGGGGTGCGACGGGAATTTGCACTGGTGTTGTACTTGATGAAACTGCTCCGAGGCATAGAGCACAACCCGAGCGTGCTGCAGCGGTTGCACTTGTACGTACCGGACCGTTATGTGTGGAAGCGACGGCCCCCGCCACTGCTGGTCATACCAACAGCCAGGACCAACTTGCTGGCCAAAACCCCTCTGACTCGAGCAATTCGCACCATCAATTAAATACAGGTCGAAATGGATATATTTACATGTTACTGGAGTGAATTCGCAAAGGTACTATTGTTTATACTTTGCTACAAACAATGATATTTATGATCGTGAGATGTATTTTTTTTTGTGTCTTTAATTTAAATTTTGTGTGGGACCAGACTTGGCTATCGCATTAGGTTAAACCTGTAATGATAGTTTTAAGGCATTGAAATAAATAAATAATAAAATGATAAAAATATTACTGCAAGAAATGCCAGAATGAAAAATCCATCTAGTAAAATTGATATTAGGCTAGTTATTCGATCACTTACGAAAAGTCCAATTCGATGATACTTAGCCGATTCTAAAGCTACCAAGCCTCTTTTGTAGATATTCCTTTTTGCCTTTGTAATGAAGGATGTCGAGTGTTTCAAATACCAGTTTTAGTCGTTTTCTGTTTGATGTCTAGATGTAAAGGAAAAAGTATTTTGAGTCAAGTACTAACTTCTCTAACTTGTCTTAAAAGAGCAGCCGGCACTGTATGTTTAGAGCTATCTTAGATTAACAAGTATTATAGAAGTGGATTTTATTTCGTCTTTGAAAAAGGAGGAGATTCTGTGTTCGGCTGTATGTTTTTTAATCTAAGTTCATCAATATTTTCACCATCTGTAGAACAATTTAGAAAGTTCTTTTTTCATTTGGTTGAAGAAGCTCGCTCGGTGGCCCCATATTAATTTTATATTAAGTTTGCTTTGGTCGTTTTTTGGTTAGTTTCATACGTATTTAATCCATTTTAGGCCCGTATTAGAGAACGACACTCAAATTACTTAAAACTCGTTTAAAGCCATTTGATTGGTTGAAAATAGTTTTAAGTAATGCTTGAGTCTTGAGTAAGGCCCTGTTTCCACAAAAGCGGAGAGGAGAGGAGATGTTTATAAACGACCAATAAGATATACTCCTCTCCACTCCGCTTTGGTGGATACCGGGCCTAAGGCTCTGTAATACGTCTCTTAGGCCCGTATTTATAGAGCGTTACTCAGTACTCAAGCATTACTTAACACTAGTTTCAACCGATCCAATGGCGTGAATCTAGTCTTAAGTAATGCTTGAGTACTGAGTAACGCTTTATAAATACCGGCCTTAGTGTGTCTCATAATGTTACATTTTAAACAAAAAAAAAAAACACTATAAAATTAAAAATAACATAGGGAAACACCCACTTCCGAAATTAAGGTAATTTTTCAGTTTGTAGTGTTTTTTTGGATGTCCTTTTTTTAAAAGAAAAAAATATAATGCATGTCCTCTAACAATCTTTGAATTTGTAATAACTAATAGCGTTGAGTGTGATAGTTGGATTAATAAAGTAATATTAAATTTTTTGAGGGTTCCGTTCCAAAATGGTAAAAAAGAACCCTTATGGTGAGACTAAGTCTGTCTGTCTGTCTGTCACACCTGGATATCTGAAGAACTACTAATGCTATCAACTTAATATTTAGAATAGTTTTAGATGACATTTGCTTAACTATTTTGCAAGCTAGAAATAAATTTAAAAAAAAATATATTTTTTGCAAAAGGGACTGACTGAAAGGGGTCTTAAAAAATTGTAGTGATAAAATTGTAGTGATGAAATGTAGAGTATCATATGAAAGAACGCTGTTTGCACATTCTCAAACATACTTTTTTTTTTTAGGCAGCATGGATTCCGACTATTGATGAAAAATGTAAAAACAAATACCGTTCCCCCCCTTATCTCCGAAGTTTGCAGAGATAAAACTCTGAAATTATTCTATATGATAAAAACTTATGTAAAGATTACAGAAAAAATAAAACGATGCCTCTAAATAGCAAAGTTTTTCAGAAATCATCAACATCATATATTCGTACGGAACCCTCGGTGCGCGAGTCCGACTCGCTCTTGACCAATTTTTTTCATATCTGATGCTTCTATCTTAACGCCTATCAAATATCTATAATCAACATAACATCTTTAGTGCAGTCTTTTCAATATTTCGTTTATATTATAAAACTTAAGAATCAGCTTTAAGATTATAGATAAAGAGTGTGAACTCCTAAGTAAATCTCGTGTGAGCTGTAGTAATGTAAAATTCATGTCGTATGTTCCAAACTTTGTTTCTACATCCCAAATTTCTGTTGATATTTCTTGGCTAGGTTCATCATTTAATTATTAATTTTCCTTCGCCTTAAGCGACTTGTTAACACGGATAATAATTCGTAAAATTTAATCATAGTGATGCTTTGTTTAGGTATTGTTTATCAAATAAATGAAAGATGATAATTATTACTATGAATGGGAAATATACGATTTATTATTCTTCATTACTTCATTTAATTTACGTGTACTTTTTGCCACTTCTCACACTTCCTTGTTTTAACTGGGAAACCAAAACAAGGAAGTGGTAAAAATAAGTGTTTTGGGCCGTCTAATAAATGTAACTTTGACGTTCAAAAAGTGTTGATTGCTTATAAAGAATAAACGATTTTTGAAGAAGTTGAATAATAAGCTAAATACTGGATTTGACTTTTTGCCACCTACGGATATGAGGGGAATTCCTGTATTTAAAAAAATATTAGTACTCCAATCTCTGTCTTAGTCTATCAGAAGAAAATCTCTAATATACCTAAAAATTAAAAAAAAATACATTGTTTATCGCTGAGTTAAGATCAGCAACTTGAATTGGAATGTTAGTATGACGTACGGTTTGAGTACTTTTGAATTTAATTTATTTAAGAAAACACTAAAAATATTGCTTAGTGAAAAGTGCTATTATAACATTGTTGATTTTTGAATGATAAATTTTGAATTTTATTGTTGGTTTATTTTTATGATATTATTATATGTATTGACATATTTTGTATGAGTTCGAACTTATAAAATCGTATTCAGAAAACAGAACCCAAATAGCCGAAATTAGTCGCATTAATGTAATTAACCAACATGAAGAGATAACAAGATCACGAGAACGTAAAAGCTCATTCGGTGTACCACAGGGAACGATTCTGGGCCGTTTTTTATGTATATTATAATAATATGTTAATGACATGCCTATGTCCATTGAACAACCTTTGACTATGTTTGATGATGATAGCACCATAACGATCCCTTGTAAAAAAGTAATTACATATGAAAATGACATAAATGATTCTCTTGACTGTATAATTAAATGTCTAGACAGAAATAATCACATCACACTAATATTATAAAGGCGAAAGTTTGTGGGTTTGTTACTTCTTCACGCTCAAACGGCTGGACCTATTTTGATACAATTTTGTATGCAGGTAGCTGACACCCCGGATTAACAATTATAGGCTACTTTATACCCCGATATTCCCATGGGATCGGGACTTACGTTGGTGGAACCGCGAGGCGCAGCTAGTTAGAATATAAATTTAAGTAAGACAAAGATAATGCACTTTAGACAACGGTCGCCTGGCGTCTTTGAATTTTTTTGGGACTACAGATAGATTACAAATTAAATTGGAAAGGACATAATTAAAGATTATTATATTATATTCTGTAAAAAAATAATTTCATCTGCATTGTATATAGATTATCCTACATAGTAGATGCCAAAACACTTCCTACGGCTTACCACGGTATAGTTGATTCTCAATTACGTTATGGTGTCCTTTTCTGGGTGAACTCAACTGATAAAGACACAGCATTTAAGGCCCAAAAAATATTTCTCCGATCAATGTTTACCCTTAAAACTACAGACAGTTGCAAGTCTTATTTTAAGACTCAGATATATGCCAGTGACCTTGAGTGGTTAGCTTGCGTGTTCTGTACTGAACTCACGCAACGCGTCGTACGTTCAGCCAGTAATAGGACTCGCCCATCATGGAGCGCTGTCCCCAATTTGACGCATTATTATACACAAAACAAAAGGTATTTTAACAAAACGCGTTTACTAAAAGATCAATAATTAAATTAATTTAAATTGGTGAAGGTTTAAAAAAAATACGCTAGGTTGATTTTGCGCCATTCTCAATTTTTTATCCGCGTTAGACATAACTTTACAAATTAATTTCACTATGTAATATAAACATAATCTAAAATATTCACATACAATCTAAATTAAAGCATTGAGAAAATGCTTTAATTTAACATATATTTTTTCAAATCATTAACACTACTCGTTTAGACGTGATCTTCAATATAAAATCATTAAAAGTCGGTTATCGTCCCCTTAAGCAGTGCAATGTTTGAACACTTCCTTGTATTTATAATTTTTCGAAGTAGTTATGTTTGTTAAACAAAATCCAAGTCGTTTTGAACGTCTAGCTGATGTATTCCCAAGAACTATGCGTGACAATAGTAAATTATGCCAATTAACGTGTCAAACTACTTTGGTGCGCAAAAGTGTCTACTGTATGGCCCCAATTATTTATAATAAATTACCAAGTGGTTGGAGAGACTCAACAACAGTGCAGTTTAAGAGTAGGCTACGTACATTTTTAATGGATAAGATGTGCCTACTACAGTGTGACTGAGTTTTTATCGGAGATTTTTTTTATTTCTGAATTGTTCTGTATTAATGGATTTGCCTTTGGTTAGACTTAAGTGAATAATAATAAAAATGGTGAAATACGGTTGAGCTTTAATCAAATCAAAATCATATACAAATAGAATAGACATTTGTAATGTATGTTCTATTTGTCTGTAATTAATATTGAGTTACATTTTGTACTGATTTTAATTTTATATTGAATTATTGACTATATTTTGCACTTTCTCTAATTTTATATATGAAACTGTCATTATTAATGAATTTATAATCACCAACTTAATTAATAAAATGTAAACATTTTGTACGCCTACTGAGGCAAAACATGTTGGTCCGGTATGTGCATATTCATGTATAATGTAAATAATGTTACACATGTTTGAACAAATAAATATATCTTTAAATTTATCTTCGGAACTGAAATTGTGACCATAAAGCCATAAGGCCTTGTCTTTGTTGCAGAAGACTAAACGACACCCACTTGCTTCCAAGATCATCATCTTCCATTATTTCATGTTTGTGTCTATCTTTAGTTCAGGTTATCCGTAATCTGTTAGACAGTAAATCAGTTAGTCCGTCAGTCACAACATTATGATAAAATATTGTTTTGTAAAGTTTATTTGATTTGTAGCATAACCAGAACAATTAATGTTGTTTCAAACTACAGCGCCGATCTGGTTCTCATCTCTACAAAGAAAGTTTACAATTTATTAGCAGCTTATCATAAATTGTAAGTGATCCTAGTAAAGACTAACCGTGCGATTGAAAACATTGATAGTTGGAAATCCGTAATGATTGATGAATAATATTGATGGCCAGTAAACTGTTTACTGCAAAGAGTAGCTGTATTGAGCAACTAGCTGCTGCCTGTGGCTTAGTCCGCGTGCCTTTTTCTAAAATAAAAGTAGCTTTAGTTACTCCTTAAGACATTAGCTATCTGCCAGTGAAGTTCTCATCAAAATCAGTCAAGCCGTTTTGGCCAGAACAAAAAGATAGGCAAAAAATAAAAATTGTTTTCTTATAAGTATCTTATATACCTTCCTATGCATTCAGTAAGTTCTGTGTGGTTGCGGACGTAACGAATAGCACCATCCTATTTCCTTCCGTGGGTGTCGTAAAAGGTGACTACGGGACTTACTAGAGAATGGGCAGCAGTGTTATCCATGCATTTTAACACCATACTGTGATCGCCAACCCGCCTGCCAAGCGTGGCGATTATGGCAACCCTCCTTCGTCTATGTCCAGCAGTGGCGTCTTTCGGCTGAAATGATGCATTTAGTAAATTGCTGTTATTTTGACATTATAAACAGACACTGCCTCATGGGACTTGTGTTCGCAAGCGGCTGGTTAAAATGTTATTGAGATTTTTCATTAGGAATTTCTCAGTAGCAGCCCGGAGTCTGGATTTGTGCCCGCTTGATGGCAATAGGCTCGCCCCTATTACATGGGACTTAAACATTACTGGCGAAGTGTGGGTGTACTATAGGTACACCTCTGCCTAACTCTTCGGGGATTATAGGCAGGTTATTATGTTATGTAAACAGACACTTCAGTTTTATTTATTTATACAACATGTTTTTTTTGATATCCCATAACTCTAGGGTATGATTGAGGCCATATCAAAGAATCAACTGGCATATGAGTTATGTTCCAATCCTTCGTTATTTTTTTTTTTCATTTTTCATACAAAATAATTCGGCAAAGTCACGATTATTAATGTAAAACACCCTTACGTGAAATATTACATGTCGACAAGGTAGCTTTCCCTTCACTAGCTGCCGCCGGGAAGCCCCGATACCAACATACCTACATATTTTATTTTACTACACTACTGCGAAGTTTGGCAACCTCGCAAAAGTAAAGATTCGTCATACTGGTGACAATTTTTGACCTAATTTAATTATGATTGATGATATCTCCAAAACGATGCATTTTTGGACCACCTATTCTAGGAGTTTTAGTATTATTTTTACCTACAGAATATAACCTTAGAGTTATGGGATATAAAAAAAACAGGTTGTATAGATAAATTTGTCCAAGCACGATTTCAGGATGACAGACCAGTAAAAATATAAATTTTATTTTGTAGCTGACTCGGCTCGGTTCGTCTGTAATAGTATTTTGTACATAAAATATTATATTATTTTGTTATTTAAATTATTTTACACAACACCCACGGACTTGCCACGGCATACTTCCCACTATAGTCCACTAGCTTTTTTAAATTAATTCAAGTAATGTTTTTTGTTGTTACAGAACTACCCGAGAAGCCGAAAATTTTCGATGAGTTCGATAAAGAAGTGGTCGGTGTGGCCGGCCCTTACATAGAAGATACCAGTCTGAAGCTTACCTGCGTTGTAAGTGGAGGTAAATTTTGAGGACACATTTGATTTTCTGTTAAACTGTTGTAGCAAAGGATTAACCTTTTAAGACCAGCTGTCTCTAAATAAAGCCACGAATAATAGATAGGTACTTAATTGTGTATAAGTCTGGAAAGGTTAATTTAGGGTCCTGATAAAATTTTATTCGTAGAATTTATATTATATTAAAAGGGTCCATTCAGTGAGCGTAAACGTATGATGATACTTGGAGACGTCAAGTTCACTCTGAAAAAATAACTGATAGCTAATCTTTTCTCTTTTCTTTGACTGCTTGAACAGTAGTGCTGTTCTGTAAAGCTCACTTCGAAACTCACTGAATTGAACTCAAACTCAAACCCCCTTATTATAAATAAATATACACCGTCTTATTACAAAACAAGATTTATATTTTGACATGGCTTAAACCATGGAGCCAGTTTTTGTTATAAGAACGTAACAGTGATTGAAACACTGTTCTTTATACAAAACTGAAAACTTAGTTTGGTAATAAGTGAACCCGACCATGGTAAAGTTCCTAAACACAAAACTGACAACTTAGTACAGAACTAAGTTTTCAGTTTTGTATAAAGAACGGTGTTTCAATCACAGTTACGTTGTTATTACAAAAACTGGCTCCATTGTTTAAGCCATGTCAAATATAAATCTTGTTTTGTAATAAGGCGGAATGCATTTATTTCAATTAAACAATTTACAGGCACTTTTGAATCGTCAAGGAGTCGGACCAAACACATTTCGAATGTGAACTCATTTATTTTTAAAGTACGTACATAAAATGTCTTCTCCGCTTTGAAATTCGAATGATGTCTCGTAGTAAATTCACGATGATTCTTTAACGCAAATGAGTTCGCTTTCGATTTGAGTGCGGTCAATCTCACAAATCACTCCAAGATGGCAATAATGGTTTCCCAATAGGGTATTTGACTGCTTTTTTTATTTAGATTTTTCGAAACCTATAAAAAAAATTAAGCGTCAGTTAAAAAAACCTTATTTTTTAATATCTCAAAAAATGCCGAAGTTAATGCATTTTAAAGTTGCAGTCTATTATAGACAGAGACAGCACTGCTGTGATCTGACGTCACAACACAGGAACGTCATAGTAACTTCGCGCCTAACAATTATCGTTTTGAGTGACAAGTATTGAAAAATATGATAAAATAATTTCAAAAGCGTGTAACTTCTCGATTTTTCTACCGATTTTTTAAGTTTTTTCACAAATCATCTTTTTTAGTAACACCTATAAATTTAAGCATTAAATCCATTGATGTATTAATAGGAAGATAGGGCACTCTCTAACATCACGTAAATATTAAATGGACCCGATGTCGTGCGTCATGTGCTCGACAACCGAAATAGAGAGACATATTACGCGGGCTATAGCGGGAACGAGATAGCAATAATTGTCACTGTTACGTACCCATAACAACTCGGGAACAAAATTAGGATTCGGGTATTCCCCGCAAACCGAGAGTAATGTAAGTCGATTGTGCCCTTTCCCCTAATTTATGCGGTCCACGTCGAGGAGCGCGTACCATATCTTCCTATTTAATACATCAATGATTAAATCATATATATTTTTGATAGCAGTCAAATACCCTATTAACAATAGCCAATAGTACCTATTACGCTTTTGCACCCACCATTAACGCCGTTCGTATCACCAAGATCGAGTGTCAAAACCCGTTAACTTCCCACAAACACAATAAAGTAAAAAGTTAAACATTGACTTTTAAGGGAAAAGTGACGGTGCCCAGTAAAGTTCAAATTAAACTAGTTACCTTTGTAACGTCGCAACTAAAGTTTTGCAGTCGACGGTCGAAGACTAACTCGATGAAATAGGGTACCTACACTGGAGAAAGAATAAAATGCTTGAACCTTTGAGCTACGGAACCCGAGTCTGTGTACCATGAACATAAAAGAACGGGGTATAATTTCGTAGGAAGGCAGGTGAATTATCTTGTTTTGAGCTGAACGGAAAAATGAAAAATCTTTGTTTTAGTTTTCAGTTGCTGTTTCGTATAATTTGAAGGCTTTATCATTCTGTACGTTTACTACCTAATTGTGTGCTTTCAGGTTTAAAAGATATTTATTCTCAAAAAAGACACGAAAGTCACTTACATGAGAACAATGCTTAGCATAAATTATAAATATAAAGTTTGTCACAGACGTCACGGTAGCAATTATGATACACCCATCCAATGCATTCAGCTTTTATTAAGGAAGGGTGTTATTTGTGATTAAATATTCAGATAACTGAGTTTTGTATGCAATGAATGAGCGTAACTTTTTTATACATGAGGGTATTTTGTTGTATAATTTGTGCTCCTTCAAAATTTAATATTCTCGGTTATTCGGTTTCTTGAGTTTTAGGTATCAAAAAAATTTGAAACTTAAGTGCAGTACACATAAATATAATAGTTTAATTATGAAACTCAGAAAAGTTACAACCTACTACATAAATTATAACTCTCATTGCCAACGAGACGGGTTTAAATAAAATATTACTACTGTATTAAAATGGCCTCTTCCAAACTGTAGAGTAGTCTAATAAATTATTTAACTGGAAGATGTGCCTCATTTTATAATTAAACAAATTCGATTATAAATTACTGAAAGGAGTTCAAACAACCTTAAGATTTGCTAATCAGCAATTTCTACAATTTGCTTTTATTAATAATTGATTAGGTAATAGGTACTTAGATTTTAGAGCTAAATAGGCCTGAATAGCTGAATAACTGTGATATTTTTGCCTTTCTACCTATTATTGATAGAAGCTTTCTACAGAAATATGTCAATAAATATTCTTGATATGTTACTTAATAAAATAGCGAGGGTTCTTAAGATGCCTACAGATTTGCTCGATTATTGAAGAGTGACACGTGTGATCAAACATAATTGATGAAATAGATTAAACAACAAAAATAAAAATACAAAGAAATATTTAAACTAAGATTCAACAAACATGTAACCCATACCATTGTCCACGATTTAACAAAAAGTTAAAAGTGCTAAAGAGAAGTGATAAAAAGAAAAAGAAAAATAAAACAATAGTCGCTTCCGCAATATTGCTGTGTTAAATGATAAATTATTTATTTTCTGTTAATAGGTTTGTACAAACACTTTTACGCGTCAATCTTAATGAAAAAAAAAAAACTAGATGAGGTCGGCGTTTCGTATCTTACTACTCTGAGAAGAAAGGCCGAAACAAACTCAGAGGTCACAGTCTCCTTTAAAGTCCAGACATAATCTTGGTCAGATCATGTGAAGACCATGTAGATTGGTGCCTGAAATAATCTTTTGATGAAAGAATCACGCAGATTGAGGGGACCTGTCCAGTCAGTGCACGCATTTGTCAGTAGTCGTGAAGCTTAACTCAGAACTTGAGGAGCTCAACGATTCAACGAACAATATCAAAGAAAGGACATTTGGGTAGGCCGCATAAATTACTCAAACTGCCAGATAATGATGAAAACTAACTGAGTAAAAAAAAAAAATATATAAACAATAACCCACATAGTCTTTACATTTACAATACTTAATTAAAACAATGTAATACTTAACAAAGTAAATATTCATGTCATTGTATTATAAAATTCATGAATGTCAGTGTTACGTAGCTTAGCTTAATTTAACTAAAATAAACAAAATATCCAGAGCCAATTTCTTAAAAGTTGTGTTGGTACGCACATGGAAAAAAAAAATTAAAGTCAAAGTAAAATCATTTATTTCAAATATGCACCTAAAAGGCACTTTTAAAATTCAAAATATACAGAAACTTACTACAATGAAATAGGTATTTTCTTAAAGTTGCAATTTTTATTTCACGAGAAAAATGCTTTTACTTGTTGTAAGTATGTCTGTAAAGTATTTACGCTTATGACAATACACTGTCACTGACACTGTCTAATCGTATGTCAAGTAAATAGAATTAGAAAGTAATCACATGATTATGTAACTACGATAGGCAGTCTTATCACAAAATGCGATCACTTCCAAACAACATTTTAGATAAACTGAGAGATAGAAGACATTCACTGCAGGGTCACTGCACTGCTGGGTTCAATGAACACACTGATATTATTTCTTTAGGAAAACGATTTTTTCTTTTTTTTACAATATTTGTAAATATGTGAGCACCATGTATCTATCACATAATTAATTTATCTGTCATTGCTTCATTATTAATTCTTTTTACCTATTTTGGTATAGTAATTTTATTCTAGGTGCATCGTCTTGTTCACATATAATTGATGTACCTATACAAAATATTGTAAAACATTTTAAAAGACTAACGGTGGAGTTTCTTGCCCATTCTTCTCCATACGAAGCTAGCTTTTGGAAGGGGCGACTAAAATCTATTATAGTTGTAAATTTTGACGTTCAAAAGTGCCATTTATGTGCCTATTTGAAATAAATCATTTGACTTTGATTTTGAACGCAATCCAAAGACAGTATAGCCAATTTTATTTCTTATGTCTTTCTATTACACTTTCAATTTTCTTCCCAGGTAAACCCATGCCTCGTATTCGCTGGTGGCGCGACGACAAGGTCATAGCTACCCTCGCTCCAGTAGACGATGAGTCGAGACTCAGTCTGCTAGAGTTGAGGATACCGAAGCTGTCCAGAGATTACTTCGAGGCTGTTTACACTTGCACCGCTGATAACACGGTGCTCGTGCCGCCTTTGAGGGTCAATGTGCAGATACTGATTTATTGTAAGTATTTTTTTTAAGTGAATACTTCATTAGCCGTGTTGAGCGATTTTTTGGTAGCGGTAAAACTTATGGGTTCAGTCACCGACATGCTAACCTCATCACGTGTCGTGTTGCACCAGACTGGCGACGCGCTATGCCCTGTGCACATTTATACGCATATACAAGGTGTTACAAGACGACCGACATCCTATAACCCACGAAAAGAGTATCATGTTGTCCAATGAACCAATCCAATGAACTTACGCAAATTATGCATTAGTGGTGCATAGGCACCACTAATGCATAATGTTTACCTATTATTACGGACTCAGATCTACATCATATTGAAAAATAACAAAATGGAAAATAATTTCCTGTGGTTAAAGTATTCATTGGATTTGATTTATTTTTTGTATACGGGTAAAAAACAAGATACTCTTTACGTGGTTTATAGGAATGTCAATCGTCCTGTAACACCTTGTATACAACATTAGTTATTGTTTACACTAAATCCATGAGCAGCAGCGTTCTCTATGCATTTTAACACCATACTGCGATCGCAAACCCGACCCGCCTGCCAAGGGGATTGGGGGAGGCCTATGTGCAGCAATGGACATCTTTCGGCTGAAATGATGATGATGATGACACTAAATCCGAAAAGGGGTTATTGTAGTCATCATTTTGAACAACTTTTTCTATGGGACCAACCTTGAAATCGCGAAAAAAAATCAGCTGTTCCATATATTTTGTCGGTTTAAGTGAACACAAATGCATGGAACAGCAGGTTTTTTATATCAGCCCATAAAAAAAAATATTCAAAATGATGAGTTTAATGACCCCTTTTCGGGTTTAGTGGAAACAAAAACTAATGTTGTTGTTGTCGTTAGATTCGTCTTTATTGCGCGAGTGTCACTTAGTATATTAAAATTATCAAAAATTGAAATGGCGGAGTTTTGGCGCCAAAAGGTTTGTTTTTGAAAAAGTAATATCTCCCAAGCCTATTGAGTAGGGTATCAAAATGAAGGGTTTTAAAAGGTGATTAAAAAAATATATACTTATTATATGTTTAAAAGTAATATAAATGAGAACTCATTTAAAAAAAACGGATTTTTGGAGTGAGTGAGTAAGAGGTCGTTATCACCCGATTATAAGTGAGTATATAACCTAATTTACCGTCATATAATCCTAATTAAAAAGTATAAAATAAAAAAAGTTAATAAAAAAATCAAAAACCCAACTTCGTAAAAGTGAACTCAAAAAAAGATGGATGGAAGATTTATATAAATGAATACGGATTTCTGGCGCCAAAAGGTGTGTTTTAAAAAAAAATATATCTCTCAAGCCTATTTAATGGGATATCAAAATAAAGGGTTTTAAAGGGTGATTACAAAGATATATATAAATTATATGTTTAAATGTATTTTAAATGAGAAATGATAAAAAACTATCCCGAACTTTTGTAGTGAGTGTGTAAGAGGCCGTTATCACCTGATTATAAGTAAGTAAATACCCTAACTTACCGTCTTATAATCCTAACTAAAAAGTTTTAAACAAATTCATTTAAAAAATCTAAAAACCCGACTGCGTAAAAAGTCAACTTTTTTTAATTAACTTTTTCTTTTTTTTTTCAAAGGTTTTTTTCTGTCTGGTTCATGATTTTCTACTAAAATTATAGGTATATTAGATTATACCCGAAAGGAAACCACAGGCATTGTTTTTGTTTGTACCGTATATATTTATAATGGCTGCTTCTAATTTTAGCCAGAAATTACACATTATTTATCAAATAAAAAAATCCCATTTTTTTTTTTTTGTTCATGGATTGTTGAAATTTAGTTTTACAGAGATAAAAAGACGACACGTAGCAACAAAAACATAGCACCGCTTACGAAGTTTCTAGATCTTAATAAAACAATTATGCAAATACGTAAGTTTTATCCAAGCATTCACAATTTCACAGGCTACCTACCTTACAGAATTTATACAACGAAACTAAGCACACAAATACATAACTTGGAAAGGTCACGGAAAGTTATAGCCGTAACTTCGCTTTCAGTATTTAACTAGCTATTGTCCTTGGTTTCACTGGCATTCTAGGGGAACTTCTACATGTAACCGTGGTTAAAAATATCCTATAATAATTTATTTATTTATTTATAGTTATTTAACACGGTATAATACCAATTACATTAATAAACATAGAAAACAAAACTATACAATGCAGACAATTATGTCATAAACAATTATTCGCCACTTACTAACACGGAACAGTGGACACCCTCGCATACTGTTTCCCACAGAACATCAGACATACGCGCTTAATTTTACTCCATTCGTCTGCAAACACATCACATTCAGGGTTGGCCATCAGGAGGGCATTGATTGCATCGTTAAAGTACGACACACAGGTGATAATGTTAGTCTTAGTCTACTTATGTGACAAGAATCCAAACCCGTCCAGCAGTTAAAAAGCTATTGAGTACCTAACAAGCATCCAATAATATTAGTAGGATAGTTCTAAACACAGGTCTCCAATTTATCTAGATATTCGTACTACAACCTGTCTCCAGCCTAATATTCAGTAATTTGTCTGACTAACCGCGTTGGGGTATTATGAACGTTGACAAAGCAGTACGTCATCGTACGTGATAGTAATATATTATGAGGATAAACACATAAACATAGTGGATTCATACGAAAAAGTAAGACAGATGTGACTTAAGATTTGCGGAAACTGTAAGCTATTTTTGATTAGGGTTGGAGTATAAAATGGGGGGTGATATTATGTCTGTGTACGAGGCAGAATTATTTGCCTACGGCCCAATTTTGAAATCAGTATTTGGACTTGTAATTGGAAAATAATTAAAATCGTGTAGGCATATGCCATTTAGGTTCCGCCGAATTCAAATGAAAAAACTGGCCAAGTGCGTCAAAAACGGACCACGCACAATGTAGAATTCCATAGTTGGGATGAATTTATCCCAAGAACAAGTCAAAGTCAAAGTCAAAGTCAAATTGTTTATTTCAAATAGGCACATAAAAGGCACTTTTGAACGTCAATATTTACAAAAAAGAACAAACTGTAGTTAAAAAACATGTTCTTCCATACATTCCAACTGGAAATGTAAGTTTGTACGCACAATATTGAGATATTTATCATGTTAATTTAACACCATAGACTTCTTATAAGTTTTCCTGTAATCTATAGGTATTTTCTGTATTTTTTTCAACATTTTAGGCACAGTAGTTTTGGAGATAAGGGAGCCTTTTTTCACAGTTTAGTCGAAAAATAACATGTAATTCGCGTTTATGTTTACCATAAAAATAAACGCAAAACACAAACCAAAATCATCATTGTAAAATTAAAATCGCTACAAATGATCCATTGCGCAGCCATTGCATAAAAACAATGCAAATTTAGACAATATAATTATAATATAATGACGCTTTTATTTTTATTGCTTTTCCAACAAAAGAATATTGTCTCATTTTATCAAAAGCATTACTTTTACCGCAAAAATACTATTTTACTTTATCTCAAAGAAAAATAAACGCCACCATAAAAGGATTTAAGGACACTTTATTTAATCAAATCTAGTGCTACCCTTTTCCCAGTTGTTACCCAATCTGCCTCGAGCAACAGTTTCAAGGAAAAATAACATTGGTTGCCACAAAATAGTTGGAAAGTTTCATAACATCCGCATTACGCGGGACAAACGTTCATTTTCTGTTATTGCAAGACTGAATCCACGTAAATCCGTGCGATTAACCTATATCAACCGCGCTAGTCTCCCGGATTATCTCGGAATATGACGGTTCGTCGCCGACAGGATTCTTTTGTCACCGCTCACCCCTAAGGGGCCATTAGTTTTTATTTGTGTAGCATTGTCCTGTCGTGACGCCATTGCCACGTCGGCGAACAGGAAATTATTCTCCATTATAATAACCCATGATGTCATTCGTTCAGTAATGCACGTTAAGCTCACCTTTTTCCAACAAAGCTTTTAGTGGACGATCTTATTTTTATTTTTAACACTTTTTCAACTATCCATGCCGTTAATGGACGCCATTAGCGTTTTAGTTTCCTATTGTTCGATTTGCTTCGATTTCATTCTTGCGATGGATTTATTGGTGAATATTTCTATTGACAATCCTACAAATTTTATTATGTAAATGTGAAAGTTTGTATATTTGGATGTTTGTTACTCAATCACGCAAAAACGGCTGAACAGATTTGTATGAAATTTGGCACATAGTTTATAACTTGGATAGCAACAAGTATTTGAGTTATTAACATATAACTTTTTATTTCGATATTCTCACGGAATCGTGGCTTATGGGGATTAAACCGCGGAGCGCTTCTTGTAGGGTTATAATTTGAGATTCATAATCATGTTTGGTTATTTTTAGGTCGATAGGTAAAAGGTCAACATGTATATGTGAGTGTTTTCCGGATCGTCCTCCCATCCACACTGATGGATTACCATCGATTTTAACGTTAGGTACAATTTCTCATACTGTTTCGGGGTAGGCCTGTAGCAACAAATTACCAATAAAATAAGCCCCGGCTTAAAATGTAGCAAACGTTGAATTACAGATCAACTTTAATGGATAGTCCATTATCGTACGTATTTTGTTTTTGTTTTTTGCAGAATCCGTTATAAATTATTTTAATACAGATATATCCATGTTTATTAAAATGTGTGTTTTGAAAGTTTCCTCAAGGTATTATTTATTGTTAATGTAAAAAAAATATTTAAAAAAATTCAAATGTGAAATTATAGTAAGTAACACTTACGTTTTGTGCCGACTAAACCTTATAATAGGAAGAAATTGTGGAGGTTTTGCACAAAACGTATAGTTTAGTTACCGACAAGTAAAAAATACTGTACAAAGGCGAACTTAATGCATTAGTCATTTTCTACCAGTCAATTTGAAAGTAGATACTTTCTATCAAATAATTTAAAAAAATCTTCCAACTCCGTTTTGAAGGAAAACATCGAGAGGAAACCGGCATGCCTGAAAGATATTTCTCGACGACATTTTAAGCCAAGTCAGAGGCCAATGGGCGGCATAAACACTTTGACACCACACTAACCACAAATGAAGAAGAAGTTTTAAATACAACGTGTCAAATTCCTACCAAAATATGATAAAATCACCAACATCATTGACATACTACAGTGGTGAAGGTTTACTAAATACACTTCCATTTTGTAGACCGAAGTTTTATAGTAATGGTCGGGGACTGGTTAGCCAGACGTCATAATATAACAAATTTTGGTGGTCCTAACGGTACCGTAATGATGATAAGGGTACTGCGTTTGTCACTGTTTGTGAATAAAGTATTTTTGTAACGCCATTTGATTTTAAAAATCATCTCATTTCGGTTGAAGCAAGAATTTCAGGAACGACAGTGTTTCATTTACTCGTACGTTGTGTCGTGAAATAATTGGTGCAGTTGGGTGCCTTAGGCGCTCTAGACCTCCTCCATCCGTACTCTGAAGAGTTGCTATCAGATCTCATCCGAATCGTTACCAGACGGAGAACTGAGGCTTGAAAATAACCTCGATGGAAGAAAATGTTGCTCTGGGTAGGTACTTAGTTTTGACGATAAGTGTAGTTTAAAGGTTAGGGACACTATTTAGCACATATAACTAAACTAATAGGGACAAACTATGTGGGAACTATATACCGTCGTATGGCAGCCAAGATTTGCTGTAAATTTTTTGGTGAGGTTGTTTCGGAAAAAATTCAGCCCCTGCAGCTAGGTTACGGCTCGAAAGGGGGCTGTGAGGCTGCCGTACACGCTTTGTCGACCTACCTAAATTCTGGCAAAGGAGAGGTCATCCTGAAGGTTGACATAAAGAATGCCTTCAATTCTGTTAATAGGGACACCTCGCTGGCAGAAACAAAAAAGAAATACCTCAAATTTATAGATTCCTTTGGCAATGTTACAGACACTCTTCTAAATTACTTTATCGGGACAACCTTCTGGAATCTGCTGTTGGCTGTCAACAAGGTGACCCTCTCAGGCCAGTGATTTTTAGTTTAGCAATTCACCCAATCATTCGACAGCTAAATTCCAAATTTAACGTTTGGTATCTTGATGATGGAACTTTGAGAGGCGATGTAGAAACTGTTTTAAAAGACTTTTTAGAATTCTTAAAACATAAACTATTTTCCATTGGCCTTAATCTCAACCTTTCTAAATGTGAACTTTATTTAGCGGACAGTACTGACAGACATCTGACACTTCCTAAATTTAACGCAATAGCCCCAGAAATCAAAATTATTGAAAAAAGCTCTCTTCGTCTCCTTGGGTCTCCAATCTTTGAGAATTCCTTTCCCGATTTTATTGAGGAAAAAATACAAAATTTCAGTGACGTTTCGGAAAGATTGTTCCAAATTAACATGCATTCGGCTATAACCTTAATCCGTTACTGCTGTTTCGGCCCTAAATTAACATATTTCCTTCGCGCTTCCCATTTATGGAAGCACACTCACCTATTAGACAAAATGGACCAAATTATCCGGCATACAATATCTTCGATCTTAAATGTGGCCATGGACGACCGAGCTTGAGCACAAGCTACTCTTCCCATTCGTATGGGAAGCCTCGGCGTCCGCAAAATTTCAAGTATTAGTTTACCGGCTTTCATTTCCTCGGTCCACGGCACTGAGAAATTAATCAGGAAAATCCTAGCCCCCACACTGATTGATTTTGATGTGCCGTGGTTCTCCGAGGCTATGAATGCCTGGAGACTCGCTTGCCCGAACTCAGATGCACCCGACAATCCATCTTCCCAGAGACGGTGGGATGAGCAGCTCTGCAGAGTAGTACAGAATAATTTACTTGACACGTCTGCTACTACTGCGGAGCGTGCGCGCTTGCTGGCTGTGGGTAAATGGGAGTCGGGTCTGTGGCTTCATGCACTACCATCGTCGAACATAGGTACTTTGTTCGACGACACTACTTTCCGCCTCGCTGCTTCCCTCCGACTAGGAGCTCCTTGTTGTTCTTCTCATCGCTGTCACTGTGGCGAAGTTGTCAACAGCCTCGGACACCACGGCCTGTCTTGCAGCCGTAGTGCAGGTCGCTTAGCGCGGCACGCGAATATTAATGACATTATCCGACGTGCTCTTGTCACCGTCGGCGTTCCAGCTGTATTAGAACCAAATGGCTTGGCACGTGACGATGGCAGGAGACCGGACGGCATGTCTTTATTTCCATGGAAGGTGGGTAGGCCTTTAGTGTGGGACGCAACGTGTGTCGATACTCTTGCGCCATCCCATCTTCCTGACTCCGCGTGCTGTACTGGCGCTGCTGCTGCGTCTGCGGAAAATCTCAAGCGGCGAAAGTATAATAACCTTATCGGTAATTACATTTTCGAGCCGTTTGGGGTTGAAACCCTCGGGCCGTGGGGTCCGAGTGCTCATGATTTGTTCAAAGATATCTCCAAACGGCTGGTTGAAACTTCCCGTGACCCAAGGGCTGACTTTTACCTTGGCCAGAGGTTAAGCATTGCCATACAACGTGGCAATGTCGCCAGTCTCTTGGGTACATTACCAGTCGACAGCGATGCGGAGGAATTTTTCGACGCTATATTTTAATGTTTTATGGTTTTAGTTTAGTTAGTATATAATTTTGTTATTTTTATAAATTAATTAGTTATAAGTTGTTATTTATGTACATAATATTATAATAAATATAGGGACAATAATAATGTAAAGGAATTACTTAAAATCTAGTCCGTAACCCGCGACGACTTCTTCGAAAATGACTCTATACTTGAAATATTTAACCAAGACTTTTTCTTTAGTGCGACCACTGTTCGTGGAGATCCTGGCCCGGGAGCAGCCGCTCTCTGTGGGTCAGGCAGCCGAGCTGGCGTGCAAAGCTGTGGGGGCCAGGCCACCAGCTGTCATCACATGGTGGATGGATGACCGACAGATGTCTGTGGCGGCGATGCAGAAGGTAATCAAAATAAAATCAAAACCAAAAGTCACCTAATCAAATTAGGCTAAGAATCTTCTTGAAATATTTTTAAATGACGATGAGCCCAAACGCCCCCTATATTCACCACTTCCAAGTGTTATAGCTGGGTAGAAGTGGGAGAACAAACTCCCCAGCAACACAGCATAATAAAAAGCAGCATATTTAAAAAAAGTAACCGTGGTGTTTCTTGCCGGCTCATCTCCCTATGAAACGACCAATTGGAGCCGTGTACCAGCTTCTGACGTTTTATAAGTGCACATGTAGGTTTTTGTGAATTATTATTTTTGAATTTCAAAATCGTAATATATCAATGCAATAATAGGTTAAAAATAAGAACTTTTATAACCTATACCTACCTACCTACCTAGTAAATAGATTTTCTATGTAGACACTGCCTCTATATAGGCCATTCATTATTTCAATATAGCTATTCCATATCAGTGGCATAATCAATAATGTAAAGCTATTATGCAAGGCATTGACTACCTACTGAATCAATAATATCGAATAATTAACTATTGCATTGAACAATATGAGCATATCGTAGAATAAATTGATTACAATAAATAATTATTATTTTACTCTTAGTAACATTGCAAGGAATATAACGAGATTAACTCAAACAAAATAAATATGAGTTTCTCGCATGGACCATGCATGGAGCTTATGTCTAGCGTAAGCGTTCACGTCGCGTTGTCACCATGGAGACGCTGCGTAAATGCATGCACTGCGCTAGCGTCCGTTGAATCGAAACTTCATCCTGTTTGTGCAGCTTCTATGCTGCTTGGGTATAAAACACACGCGACGCATACGCCGTACAAACGCCGGATGCGAAGACATTCTTAAATACGGGCCAAAAACTGTGGCCCATTTTTTTTTTTTTTGGGTGGTAAATTATCAAACAACTTCTTGGAGGGCGGGCGTGTCAGACTTTACTGAGTAAAACCCACCCGTATTCCTTCATTTGCCTGTGTGCCAGGGCCACGATATCCCTTTCGGACAAACTCGCAACCCTGGCAGGAAAACTGTGGTCTAGCACGAACACGCGAAGCCTATGGTACGCCTATGGTAAAATCGGACGAATTGAAAGTACTCCATACGCACATAATATTTACTTAGCTTTAAAACTGTATTCATATCTATGGGTGCTTTATTTTTGTAAGTCGCATAAATTTCGACCAAAATGCTTTAAGATACCGTTTTTCGATAAAAAATCGTTTGAGTTTACGTTGCGTTTACGTGGCGCGCTCGTGCTCGGGCTTCTGATTTGTTAATTTTATTTTAATTCCCGTCCTATAAGCATGACTTTTTAACCATTAATTTATTTTGTCCAGAACTCGGACGACAAAAACGAGACCGTATCGTTTCTCCGCTGGACGCCACGCATGGATCAAGATGGCCGCACGCTCACTTGCCGAGCAGCTCATGTCAAACTCGAGCACACTACAATAGAAACCAGTGTCACGCTCAATTTGCACTGTAAGTCCCTTTTCTTTTCTTTTTTGAATAGGTAGAAGGCGATCTTTTTTTGAGGATTTATAGTCAGTGAGGCTCTAGAGCTATTTGTGTCCTGTTACTAAGTTATCTATTTGATTTTATATTACAAACATATGAGCATTACCAATATCGGCTAAACAAAAATATAGTACTTACTCCACTCAGATACTTTTTCAACAAATTAAATAAATTGTGGTGACAACTGTATAAAAATCTATAAAGTAATTTAAAAGTAGGGCCCTACAAAATAAATTCACAGAAAACGATTTTGTTACTATTTATAAGAATTGTAAAGAGAAGTGCTGGGAAAATAAGCCTGTGTCTGAATTTTAATACATTTCCATTGCAAAATTACTGGATCGAATTTGATGAAAAATCCCAGAAAGATATTTTGGTATCTCTAGATAGTCACTCAATCTCGTGACACATAGAATCTACAACAATTTTAGCGGTGCTGTGTCGATTCTTTTAATAAACAATTTAATTATTAATTGAATCACGCAAAAATATCCAATTTCCCATATAATTTATTTTCGTTTCTATTTTCAGTGCAAAATAATTTTAGTTAAAATCAGTATGCAGCTACCAATTTGCAGCCGAATCTCGCTGGGTTGCCTGTCGAAAACTAATAAACTACGTAGCTGACATTTTTATTTTGAAATCAGTACTAAGCTCTATTATAAAATTGAAAGACTAATGGATTGGATATTATTAAACACTTATTTCAAATATTGCCTCGTTGGTCTAGTGGTCGCAAGTGTTACTGCTGAGTATGAGGTTCTGGGTTCGATTCCCAGGTCTCGCAAAGTATTATAGGTTTTTTACATCGGGAATTTCTCAATAGCAGCTCGGAGTCTGGATTTTAGCCGGGTTTATGGCAATAGACTCGCCCCCTGTTACATGGGACTTAAGCTTATCTAGCGAAATGTAAGATTTCATAATATCATTGCATAAAGAAAAAACGAAACTGCAAATATTTTCTAAGATCTCATAATATTTTGGAATGGCAAGATTGCCTGAATGAAAATAATAAAACATTTTGGCAATGTCGTAAACTTGTAACAAACGATATTTTCCTACACAGATATGCCAATAGTGACGCTGCAACTTGGATCCAAGATGAATCCCAATGACATTGAAGAAGGCGATGACGTATACTTCGAATGCATGGTGCGGTCGAACCCTCCAGCTTATAAAGTAGTTTGGGAACATAACGTAAGTACCACGTCAAATTCGAAACACAACATCATCATGAATTATAGAAAAAAAAAAGAAAGAAAATACATTTATCTAGCACAGACTAAAAGGCACACAAATATACACCAGATAAATATACAGAAAATAAAACAAGTAAAAAAATGTAAAGAGCGATGAAAGAAATATAGAATTATACGTATACTCGTATTATAGAATGTATATATACATAGAATATACAACAATAGTTTTTGTTTATACTAAACCCGAAAAGGGGTCATTGTACTCATCATTTGACAGCCACCAACAGGTACAACCTTGAAATCGCGAAAAAAAAATCAGCTGTTCCCTACATTTGTGTTCATCAACAAAATGTATGGAACAGCTGATTTTTATTAGATTATAGAACAACAACGATTTTTTTCGTGATTTCAGGTTTGGTCCCATAGTAAAAGTTGTTCATAATGATGAGTACAATGACCCCTTAAGAGATTTCGTGTATGAATAGATACACCTTATATAAAGGATTAAAATATATTATATTATTATAAAATAAATGCAAAAGAGACAGGCCTAAGAAACGCTGGGGTGAAGATTTGAACCTATTCCTTACCGTTTGGTCGTAGAAGGCATAAGATAAAGATTTCAAAAGTGTAGTTATAAAAAAAAAGGAACTATGTCTATCTGTTTGTAACCTGTTCGGTATTCACGACTAAACAATTATATAGGCCGTACCCAAATTAATTTACAAAGAGATAGCTTTGGATCTGTTAAATGACGTAGGCTACTTTTCATCATATTTATGATCAAATATAAAACACATGCAGATGAATTCACAGGCAACAGCTAGTCATGAATGAACATAAAACGACCGTGACCGTCTGACTGATCACTCTAAGGCTTTTAACTTTCCTTATCGGGTGTAGATAATTTCATTTGAGGCCGTGTGATGCCAGACGTAAATAATAGCACCATCCTATTTCTTCCCGTGGGTGTCGTAAAAGGCGACTAAGGGACTTACTAGAGAATGGGCAGCAGCGTACTCTATGTATTTTAACACCATATTGCGAGTGCCAACACGCCTGCCAAGCGTGGCGATTATGGCAACCCCACCTCCCTTTGGGGGAGGCCTATGTCCAGTACGTCTTTTGGGCTGAAATGATGATGATGAATTTCATTTGATAAATAAAATTCTGTCACCTCTCTAACATGATTCTCGAAATGTGATGGTAGCTTCACATCCGATATTGGATTCCAATATTTAGCGTATTTTTTTTTTCAGTTGTTTGTCAGTTTCGTGTATTTCAAATATCAATTTTTTGTCATTTATTTTATTTCAAGAAATTATTAGCTATCGAAATATTATAAATTCTCTCGAGATAATTTACGGGCCATACGATATTGTTACTGAGCTAATTGTGTCTCTCATCCAATCCTTCTTGTGACACAATTTGAAAGAAAAGTACCTAGCTTCGTCGCAAGTTCCTTTCACGTGTTACACTAATTATTTGCAAGTTAGTTATTCACAAAGTATTCCGGCACTTCTTCCTTTTCTTGCTTTCCAAAACAAACTTC
This sequence comes from Tiliacea aurago, assembly GCA_948098905.1. NCBI lineage: Eukaryota > Metazoa > Arthropoda > Insecta > Lepidoptera > Noctuidae > Tiliacea > Tiliacea aurago. The sequence goes on along the minus strand of OX402579.1, from coordinate 2,530,425 downwards.
AACAACGTCACATCGTTGTCGTATTAAAAAGTTTACATAAACACGTGTAGCTGGAAGTTTTGATTTTCCTGCAATCTTTAATGAGTCCTTGAAAACTTTTCATACACGTGCATGTGTCAGTGCAAACAAACAGATGTTTTTCAGGAAATAATCATTCTACATCAGGAAACAAAACCGGAATGAAATACCTTTAAAGTTTCGATTAAAGTTTATGATCAATAATATCCCACTGTTGATAATTCTTCTGTTCCAAAAGTAAACGCGTTTCCAAGCAGTTTAAGTAAAATCCGTTAAAAAATGGATTAAAAAAACCGGCCAAGTGCATGCGTGTGTGTATGGGAGCCCCCCTTAAATATTTGTTTTATTTTAATTTAACTATTTATTTTTGAAGTGACTAAATAACGAAATATTCTGTGAATATTTCAAGCGGTAGACCTGTTGTCGTTAGCAAAAAAAATCACATTTGTTGTATGGGAGTCCCCTTAAATATTTATTCTATTCTGTTTTTTAGTATTTTTTGTTATAGCAGCAACAGAAATACATCATCTGTGAAAATTACAACTGTCTAACTATCACAGTTCATGAGATGAGCCTGGTGACAGACGGACAGACAGACAGACAGACGGCGGAGCCTTAGTAATAGGTTTCCCGTTTTACCCTATGGGTACGAAACCCTAAAAACCATACATTTAATTGGCCACATGATATCTACACTGCCTATAAAATATTAACCCATTCGAACAATTTCAGGGTCAAATCATGACGCACAACCAGCGAGCAGGAGTCATAGCTGGTTCAGCAAATCTAGCTCTACAAGGTGTAAATAGGAGTCAAGCGGGGAAGTACGCGTGCACAGCATCTAATGTTGAAGGCGATGGGAAGTCCCTGCCAGTCAACCTGCAAGTTATTTGTAAGTACTTACCTAATACTTATTAGGAATTTAGTTAAGATAATGCACGGTGAAAATATTTGTTTTCTTGATGGGCCTAGTATAGTTCCTTGCGAATACCGTATTTTGAATGACCAATGCTCAGTTTTTTGCGTATTCTTAGCTATAGTTCTGTTAGATATTACTTTTAAAAGAAAGAAATAAAGAAAAATAATTTTAATTGTCACAGAAAAAACGTGCGTACGAAAACATATAATAAACTCGAAGGTTACACAAAACAGATCTAAGTACTATCACAAACAAATAAATAGTCGGAAGCTGCACGTCATAACTGTGACAAGAAGGCAAAAACTCAGCAGCGTTTGCGTTTTGGTTCGATATCTTGACGCATAATTTATATTTCTAGCAATTTAAACATACAGTGAAATTCTGAAAGATAATTTTGTCTTAACAATGGTTACTAAGATTTGGGAACCCCAGAAACCAGGCTTGATTTATTTCGTTGAGGTAATTAGATGTTATTATACTTTAGTCTACCTTAAAATGAATTCAGATGCGATTATTACGATTCCTTTAGTAATCATACATCAACGTATCCCTATAACTTGGCACAGACATTCCTCTGTGTTTCACTTTAGCTTCATTTTCGTTAGTACCAACTGTAAAGACTATTGAATTAATTATTGGAATACTAATCTTCCCACACACATACCTACATCAACGACCAATTATGTTTGTTAATTAATAGTTTAAACCCACATACGGGTTTAAACCACAGGCCGCAGTTACATGACCGAGTAACACCCATTGATTAAATTTTTCAAATAGTACTGTCCGATTCGATTGTGAAACATTGGGCCAAGTTACTTTGTCATGTTTTCTATCCCGGGGGGTTATAGTTCCATTGACAACTTGATTTATTGATCAGTTGCTAACAAGGGTATCATTAGTGGATTGGTTGCTATTAAAATCACCTTCTTCTTGTTTTCACAAATGACACAAACCAATGTAATCTTGTTAGGAAGTAAGGTTTCCAATCTACCTAATAGTAATAAAGCTGAAGAGTTTGTTTTTACCCGACTGTGGCGAAGCCAAAAAGGGAGGGTAATGTGTTTGAACTGTATGTATGTATGTATGTCTCTCCCTATGTTCCCTCGTAACTACTAAACGGCTGAACCAATTTTGATGAATGATACGTCGTTAGATTCGTCTTTATTGCCCGAGTGTTATAACGTATTATATATTAAAATGATTACAAATCAAAATGTCAAAGTCAAAAAATCAAAGTGTTTTGGTGCCAAAAGGAGTGTTTTCGAAAAAAAAAGGCTATCGAGTAGGGTATCACAATTAAGGGTTTTAAAAGGTGATTACAAAAATATATACCTGTTATATGTTTAAAAGTAATTTAAATGAGAAATGTTAAAAAAAATATCCCGAACTTTTGGAGTGAGAGAGTAAGAGGTCGTTATCACCCGATTATAAATGAGTATATAACCTAATTTACCATCTTATAATCCTAACAAAAAAGTATAAAATAAAAAAAGTTAATAAAATAATCAAAAACCCGACTGCGTAAAAAGTGAACTTAAAAAAGATGGATACAAGATTTATATAAATTAATACTATAAACAATCTCATGCAGTCGGAGGCAATAGGTCGTTATTGATAGGAAGATGCCTCCGACTGCATGAGATTGTTTATAGTACTTAAGTATTAATTGTCTCTTAAGATACAGGTCTCCTAGTTTAAGAGACAGAGTTTATGTTTTGTTTATATAGATTTTTTGTAGCCTTTAAAATTTTGTACAAACAATTATGTATATTTTTAGTATATCTACCACTGTGCTCAACCTGTTTCTATGTATGATTTTGTATAAATAAACATTATTTATTTTTATTATTTAATTTATATAAATCTTGTATCCATATTTTTTTAAGTTCACTTTTTACGCAGTCGGGGTTTTGATATTTTTATTAACTTTTTTTGTTTATTCGATTGAACGCGCTGATCTCTGGAACTACCGGATGGATTTGAAAAAATATTTTTGCATTGATAGCTCAATTCTTGAGGAAGGTTATAGGCTATTTAACATCACGTCTACGACACTTAGGAACCGAGCAAAAAGAAAAAAGTCAGAAATGATATGAATATGTAATATGTAGAGGTATATAATACTTTAGTCTCAAACGTCACAAAATCATATTCCTCTCTTGTTCTCACACACTATTGTCTACATTTCTTTTTCATTTCTCCTTTCGCAGGTCTGCTGGGAGACATTTCTTAAATCAAATCAAATCAAAATCAAATCAAATTATGTATTTGCTTAATACAGGTGCATGCATAAATAAACAGATGTTACAAATAAATATAAAGTACACTGTATCATTACCTAACAAGGTGTGCAAATATTTATATTATTAAATAATTATTAAAATAACATAAAAAAATTATTATACTCAAAAAGAAAAAAAACAAATCGAATAAAAGAAATAAAACAATAGTAAAATAAATTCAGAACACTGCAAAAGTCGGTTTAAAAATAAAAATAAAAAAACTAAGAAATAAGCAGTACCTTTGTACTTAATACTTTATACGTCATATCTGTATCTATTTTGCTGTGTACATAAATAAATAAAGATCGAAATGAAATCGTTTATTCTGTAAATAGGATATTAGAAATCACTTTTACACGCCATATAAACAAACAAACTCAGGGGTCAAAGTCTGCCCGGAGGACACGGTGGAGCATACGGTGGAGGTCTTCCCGGCTTGGGCGGAGCACCGCCGTGTCCTCACGGAGGCGATCGGCGGCGGCGATCTCTCGCGTCCAGCCCTGGTTCAGGCCATGGTTCGGAGCGAGAGTGCATGGGAGGCCGTCACCTCCTTCTGCGAAGCAGTAATGCTCGCGAAGGAGGAGGCGGAACGCGTGAGGGTGAGGCAGGGTTCGCGCCCTCACGCTCTTAGCCGCCGCAGGAGACGCCCCGGGCGTCGGGAGTCGCAAGCTGATTTCCGGCCACCGTAGACGCGGGCCTGCGGACGGTGAGCGATGGGTAGCTCGCCGTCCGATAAGGACCAGGCCGGGGTCGACGGCGCGTTGTGTTTCACGCGCGCCTCAAAGAGATGTCAGCACCAACTGACAGGGTCCGTTAGGGCCAATGCCTGCCAGGGTTGCGAGTTTGTCCGAAAGGGATATCGTGGCCCTGGCACACAGGCAACGGAAGGAACACGGGTGGGTTTTAGTCAGTAAAAGTCTGACACGCCCTCCCGCTCAGCCCAGAGCGGGAGAAGTTATTTGATAATTTCCCACCCCAAAAAAAAAAAAAAAGGGGTCAAAGTCTCTTTTAAAGTCCAGACATAATCTTTGTCAGATCATGTGTGGACCATGTAGATCCGTGTCTGAAATGGTCTTTTGAGGAAAGAACCACACAAATTTGAGTGGACCTGTCCAATCAAGCATTTGTCAGTAATCGTGCAGCTCAACTCAAGACTTAAGGAGCTCAACGACTCGATGAACAATACCAAAGAAAGGACATTTGGGTAGACCGCATAAAGCGCTCAAAATGCCAGACCATCATTAAAACTAACTGGTAAAAGAAAAAAAAAGGAAATTATTTAAAGAAAACAAAAATGACCCACATAATGCTCACATTCACAATAAATGATAGCAGTAAATATAATATAGTGTATTGGAATAGTGTATTGGATTTGAGGGTTTTGGCTACTTTGTATGTGTGTATTTTAATTATGTATACATTTGTTGAAATGGTGAAGAACGGTGATTTCTCTCAAAACGGTGAAGGAAAACATCGTGAGGAAACCGGCATGTCCTAGAACCAAAAATTCTAAGACATGTGACATCTACCAACCCGCACTGGGCGAGCGTGGTAGAATACTGCCCACTCCCTCTCGAAAAAAAGGAGGCCTGTGTCCCAGCAGTGGGAACATTAGAGGCTGATTATGCTTATGCTTATGCTTGTTGAAATGTGCGTTTTGTTTGTGCAGAATAAACAATATTTCTTTCTTTCTTTCTTCTAATACTTACAAAACGAAAACAAAGTGATAGCGCGGGCGGGCGATGGGATGCGGCGCGGTGGGACGGGGAACGAGAAACACGCGAACGAAGCGGGCAAAAGCTACCTAATACATTTTTTCTAACCCTACATGTCTGTACCATATTGTATTGTACTTTTTCGTTAATCGACGACATGTGGAGACTTTTACCCTTTGTTGCCTCGAATTTCGCAATTCATTGCCCCTTATAAAAGGCGAACCCCAAAAAATGGCCGCCACTATTCAAACCCACCTGTTGCGGTGTTTAGCCATAATCATTGCCACGAGTGTCAATGGGAAGACCCTAAGTGTCAATGGGTCCCAAGCCTTAAGAAATGCCTACCTGTAGATGTGACAGCGAATCGACAGCCTATGAAAAATATGACCCTCTTCAAACTAGATTGAGCGTAAATATTGAAATATCGTGTGAAATATTGAAATATAACATCCGGTAATAGAGGCTTGAGGGGCGGAAAAATAGCGCCATTTATTAGGCGAGCAAGAAAATGTAGAGATAGATGTGTTATGAAGTTTTTGATAGAACATTTTGTCAAGATTTTGAATATGACGATAGACTAGGAATGATGACGATCATTCCTAGTCTTTAATCGTGTCTATTTAATATTAAACTGATAGATATGAGATCGTTTACTGAAGTCCATAATAAGTGCAGACTTGAAGAAGACAAATCACCATTTATTTCAATAGAAAAAAATGAAATGTGATGGTGTGTGGTGTGGTGTGGTGTGTGGTGTAGTGTGTGGAGTGTGGTGTGTTGTGTGGTGTGGAGTGTGGTGTGTGGTCTGTGGTGTGGTGTGTGGTATGGTGTGTGGTGTGGTGTGTGGTGTGGTGTGGTGTGTGGTGTGGTGTGGTGTGGTGTGTGAGGGATATAAATATATGTGTTGGGATATTTGATGATTTGTTTTCTTCAAGGTTTTTGTCTCTTTCCAATGCAAAACCTCACTATTTCAACTTATTTGCCCAATTAAATCTGCCGGCCAAATCCACAGTATCTACTATAATAATATCAGTTATCAAATTACCCATACGTTAACACCGTGAACGTAGCCATGTCCGAGATCTGACGTGAAAGTTTACGCGTTGATTCAATAGCTGTCCGGGCGCTCTTCATTTGCTATATTAACTTAGAGTTGGTCTTCTCTGAATATTATGTAGGTTACATGGGTTGATTTTCGCCTTGCGGCTAGTTGCCTCAATCGCTTTACAAGGAACTGTAGCCACTTAATTTACTGCAAAGTCTACAAAAATCAATTTCGAATTAACTTTTATTTTTTAAATACATCACATAAACTCATGCCTTCTTCCCATGGGTAGGCAGAAACTAAAGAACGCCACCTGCCACAATCCTTACGCATCTTCTCCTTTGCTTCGTTCTGATCACTTGTGTGTCTGTCTGTCTGTCTGGCTATCCGTTAGTCACAGCTGATTTGCTCCAAACCTACAGACCGATTAAGTTGAAATTTGGAAAGAAAGAAAGAAAGAAAGAAAATACGTTTATTTGCGGTAAACATGACGCAACAAAGAACATAAACACAAAAATAAGAAAAGGTTGGGGGAAACATGCGTCACATCCACGCAAAACGGCTATCGCTCAGCATTATACTGCGACCCTATGCAAGACAGAGCCCCAGCGCTGGTTTTCAGCGACAGCCGAAACACATATTTCTGTGACCACGGAAGTGTAACGTAAATAAATGAATTTTGAATACGAATATGACGGTCACATTTGGGGGCCAAATAAAAAATAAAAAAAAATTGCGGACTGTACCTTGTGACATATCAAAAGAAAGAACTTGTTGTGAGGGTCTCATTTTTTTTTTAATAATATTGATTTAAATAGTTTTAAAGTTATTTAAAGAAAAATATAAAAATTGACCAGTAGCCTTATCTCCGAAACAACTAAGCCTAAAATTAAAAAAAAAATACAGAAAATTATTCTTTATTATAGATTACAGGAAAACCTATTATGAAGTCTATGGTGTTAAAATAATAAATGGTAAATGTCTCAATATTGTGCGTACAAACTAACATTTGCAGTTGGAATGCATAGGAGAACATGTTTTTCAACTACAATGTTAAGTTTGTTCTTGGGATAAAAATATGGCATACATATTCATTGTCCGGAACCCTCACCACGCGAGTTTAACTCGCACTTGTCCGGTTTTTTTAGTTAATGTTCAGCAGAAAATACTGATGGACTGACTCCTACTGATGACTTCTTCATTTAAATAGTGATTGCCGACAAATGACCACTTACACGGCAAATTGTAGTCACTCCCCGCACGACGAAAAGTGGACTAGTGATCTGCTTTGCCACTAGCGATTTTATTCACCTTTTACTGGTTCAAGTTTAACTGGAAAATCGACCCTTGTAAAGCCCACATAACTTGGAGGCATTTCTTGTTACGCCAACACAAAATTAATAATATTATTACCTACAATATCTTATTCTAATATTATAAACATGAATAGGCATGTTCATAGCCAAAGGCTTCCTATTCAATCGTATTGGGTTCACAATAATAATTATTACACGAAATTCCTTATAATCAGTTCTAAGGAAGTAGGTACAATAAACGGTCGGATCTCCGGCATGCGTAATCACATTATTTGCCTTTACTTAATCAATTATATACCATCGTACGATAGAGAGTTCGATGCTGATATTTTGTTGAGGATAAAATATTATAATGTTTTGTATTTTCGTGGAAAAATTCTACCCATATTATGAACACTTAATAAAATCTTCACATTGGCCGCATATTATTAGATGAATAATGTGCTTCAAAAATAAACATTAGGTATCTATATTATACGACACATTATTTACGTAGGTGTTTCTATAGAATTTCCGTGGCCTTTGAAAATTACCTAAATTTATTTGTCTGTCCTCTCATACTTTGAAAATATTGTAAAAGCAATTTTTTTTAATTTTTTTTTAAAGAGTAACCGTGGAGTTTCTTGCCGGCTCTTCTCCATAGGAAACGACCAATTGGAACCGTGCACCTAGCTTCTGACGTTTCATAAGTGCCCATGTAGGCTTATGTGAAATAAAAATATTTTTGATTTGATTTGATTTTTAATTACCTTTGTAAATATAAGACGCAAACATGATTGGAAGAGATTGACAATGAACACCAATTTCCAAAAGAAGACCCATGCAATACGCACAAGCATTATCGATCATATTTATGCGGTTTTTTTTTTATTTACATTTGTAAAATAATATTCTGGCATTCAATGATACGCAGTTTATTGGCAACACTGGCCAATATATCACGGGAAGACCCATTCCATTTATGTTACTGATATTGACAGTCATGAATTAAGCGTTGATTTTTATTCTCGTGTTTAAAGCAATTTTACAACATTTTTGAACAAAAAACGATGTGATATTTTTTATGTTGCTACGTGAAATGCATTTTGTATGTGAAATAAAAAGTTGTTTTGTGAATGAAAGGTGAAATAGATTTTTAGATTTGTTTCAGTCAATATTTTAGTTTTTTGCTATTAATAAATCAGATGTATGCCAGGTTAATGGCAATAGGCCAATTAGATTCAGTACATGGGCGATACACATCGAAAAAAAAATATTAATAAAAAAAAAATCCTTAGCAATTATGTAGTAGGTAAGTATATAAGATGTGGTTCCCGTCTTGAACTACTTATATGTTATCTCTTTTTAGGGTTCCGTACCTCAAAAGGAAAAAACTGAACTCTTATAGGATCACTTCGTTGCCCGTCTGTCTGTTTGTCCGTTGTTTATCTGTCGGTCTGTCTATCTGTCTGTCTGTCTGTCAAGACCCTTTTTCGAAACAGGTGGAGGTATCAAGTTGAAATTAATATCACATGCATAGGGGCCTACGGTCTTTAGAGTTCTAAACCGAGCAACAAACAATACGGCTTTATACGCGACATATTTTAATAATCGCGCTTTAGGGTGCTTCCCGCAGACCTAGAATCATGAAATTTGGCAAGATGCAAGGTTTTACAGCACAAAGTAAAGGGAAATGTCCGAAAATTGTTATTTGTAGTTTTATCACATAAAAAAAACTTTTTTTGTGATAACAAATTTACATTTGCAGTTAGAGAATCGATCGTGACGTTTACCGATGTATGGGAGAACATGTTTTTCAAGTACATTGTTAAGTTTGTTTTTTGGATAAATTTATCGCAATTACGGAACTCTTTATTGTGCTCAGGCCAACACGCTCTTGGCCGGTATTTACCTGTTTATTAAGATATTTGTGTAACTGTTTGTTTCCCCAAATTAAATAAATAAGCACACTAGCTAAATATGGGTAGGTAGGTACCTACACAGCTCCTCCACTGCCTAACTTCGGTAATACAGCCGTGGTGTTGAGTAATACCGTCTTCTAATACTACACAACACGTCTGTGTATCCGTTGCTATGTGTTAATTCGACTGCTTGAACAGACTTCCATCACCGTAACTTCAGATTAACAAACCTAACTTCCCTTCATTTGCATCCGAATGTGTAATATATCAATTCAACCATGTCGCACACACCATGGGCAGAGCAAATTGAATTTGTACCTAGCGTGTAACGCATAACTTGCAAATTCATTGAATAACACCGGATTGATTTGATTTTATATGCAAAGCTTTGTAGGCCAGTGTTTATGATTCAAAGCTGGATGCTAAATGTACGAGGTGGTTGGATAGGAGAAATGTTTCATCAGCTGGTTTGAAATTATGCATAAAGTGGTTATGGTTTTTATTATGCATTCTTGTGTATGACAAGTTACTTTTATTACCATTTTTAACGGCTGAAAGTCTAAAGGGACCAAATCTGCACTTAAGGCTTCTACATACCGGGGCGACTTGTCGCGCGACGCGACGCGACACAAACGCACCGCTCGTCCCGCGACACGCGGGGCCTTTGTGCCGTGTCGCGTCGCGCCCAAGTCGCGCTGGTATGTAGAAGCCTTAATACTAAGTATGTTTTAGGCATTACGTAAAAACCGGTACATCATGGATGCATCATAATAGGGTTTTCAACATATTATTTCTGAAGAACGGTACCGTAAAATAAATAGTTCATTAAAAAACTTTTTACAAAAAAATTAAACCAACTTCCTTTGTGACTTGGTGACAATGGGACCACCTCGGGAGCATACACTTTCAAACAAATTTTTTTTTTTAAATCGGTCCAATGACGGAGCAATCGGTGAACAATCATGAAAAAAAAAAACATACAGCCGAACATAACCTCCTCCTTTTTGGAAGTTGGTTAAAAATTGACAAACCACTTAGCTGCTACAGCTCTAAATTAATAATTTAGCACGTTTCATATTCATTGTAATTATGTATGTACCTACGTTCCAAAATCTGTAAATTTATTTGTAAAATGAATGAATTATTATCAAGAAATGTTTTTTCTCAAACATTGTTTAATCTCATACCTTTTTATAGCCTTCAATTCTCACAATGTTTGTAAGTAGGTCGGTAACTGGAAACAAAATGAAATACCTAGACACAACATTTAAATTCGACCTTCCAACGCCATAATTATAAAGTTATTTCATTTGTTATATATAGAGAATAGAGGCCAATTTCACTGTAATTATCACAATCAATATCAATTTAAATTTTTAGAAATATAAAAAAAAATCGGTAGGTTTGGATAGCAGAAGTAATTTCTCATTAAAGGTTTAGTTATATTGCTACATTCTCCATTCTATAGAACTAAGTAAATAGACTTTACTTAGTTCTAGGTATTCGTAGGTATTATATATGAGATGTTACAGAAAATAGTAAAATGAGAGCACGTCGGTACTAAGGATTTCATTTCAAATGTTCGACTGTTTCTATCCTAAAACATTTTTAGACCCACTTACATCACAAATTATTAAATACAAATCACTAAAACATAGTTCTTTTTCCATCAATCGTTTGAAAATGATAGAGAAGAATGATGTTTAGTGATTTCTGGTACCGGAGCGGGTCATAATAATTATTTAGTAAGCCGACTTCCAAAATCAAAACAGAGTAAGTAAACCGCAAACCACTCGCGCTTTCAAAAAACATATTGAAAACTTTGAACCTAATATAAAAAAGTTGATTCCCTAACGACTTTATTTAAAACAAAAATAAAAACGTAACCAGCTTTGGTGTGTAGTTTGAAACTCAAACTCGGACGGGCCCGTTTATGCTTGAAAATAAATTAAATACGAAACATCTTTTTTGTTTGTTTTCGCGAGACTAACAGGATGAAACCACGGTTAGCTTAATTTTTCAAATATTACAAACTCGATACTGAGTTTGTTGTGGGTTAAATGATGAGAGGTTGTATCAAACAAGTAAGTCTTCCTTAGCCCTCAAATATATTGTATCGTAGATGTATTCACATTTCAACACGGACTTATGAAAGAAGAAAGAAAGAAAATCCGTTTATTTGCGGTAAACATAACGCAAAGAAAAAAAAAACACAATAACCAAAGAACAAGTTGAGGGAAAATATGCGTCACATTCACGCAAAACGGCCTTAGCATAAAGCCTTCTACATACCGGGGCGACTTGTCGCGCGACGCGACACGACACAAAGGCACCGCTCGTCCTGCGACACGCGGGGCCTTTGTGCCGTGTCGCGTCGCGCGACAAGTCGCGCCAGTGTGTAGAAGCCTTAATGCTGCGGGTCGCAGCGAGACAGAGTCCCAGCGCTGGTGGTTACATGAAAAAATTGTGCATGATAAATTGCTCAAGAATAAAATAACTATTTTTGTAAAGTTTTTTGGACATTCACAGCTGATATTTTACATTCGCATATTATTTTGAAAAAAACTGGCCCTTTATTCACTCACATTACGCCACTGTTCTAGACCATAAACAAACGCCATTTTTATAAACAAATCATCCGAGCTAAAAAATTTGCAGTCCACGACAAACTCAATTAAACTTTTCACATTTTAGACCATCAATCAAACTGTGTTAGTTGACCAAAAATCAACCGAGAGCTCTAAACGTGAGTAATGACTCCCAATGAATGATATGCAGGCGATGATAGGCCGTGATCGGGTAGATTACTCCGACTCCTAAATGTGATGGAGTACATATGTTAGTCACCCATGCAACTGGTATCGAAATCGAATGATTGAGCATCTACAGCAACCATGTATTGATGGATAGTGGTGTGCAGTTCTAGTTACTTGGCTTTTGGTAATAGTTTGTAGATTTCTATATCAAACACTCTGTTACAGTCTGTTGGCGGAAACAATCATAATAACCAAATAAAAAAAACTAAAACCGGCCATGTGCGTGTCGGACCACGCAAATGAAGGGTTCCGTAATTGGAATGAATTTATCCCAAGAACAAACTTAATACACATTGTTATTGTATATTGTTTATTTAAGTTATATAAATTGTTATTGTTGAAAAACATGTTCTTCCATACATTCCAACCGCAAATGAAAGTTTGTACGCACAATATTGAGAGATTTTTGATGATTACCATGTTATTTTAACACCATAGACTTCTTATAGGTTTGCCTGTAATATATCTGTATCTATCTATCTGTATTTTTACTAAATTTTAGGGTCAGTAGTTTTGGAGATATGGGGGAATGGTAAATTTTCGTCTATTTTCTTAAATAACTTTAAAATTATTTATTTTGAAATGATACCTAAAATAATATATTTGAGACCCTCAAAACAATGTCCAATCCCTTTCATTTGATAATTATGTATCTCATGTTCAAAATTAATTTATTTTCGTTACACGTCCGAGTTTGCCACCAAATTTTGTTCCAAAGCGAATCGGCTGTGACAGACGTACACACAGACACACGAGTGATCGTATCCAGATTCCGTTTTTCGTTTTGAGGTACGGAATCCTAAAAATACATATTATTTGTAATATTTTCATTATCAGATGCTGTTTAATTAAGCAGAAAACTATGAAAAATCTTACAAAATCATTGGATTATCATCCGAAGCCAAAAATTTATGGAGATCTGACACAAGTTTAATAAAGAGAGTATATTTATTATTATAAGACAGACTTACGTAAATTTTATCGAGGATAGCTGATTAGTTCCAACTGAAGTAGTTACTTCGACCCGCAACTTAGCCGCGCCGGGACTAACTCGTGATTATAGGTTTCGATTGAGTAAAAATCTAGTTAAGAAACCCCCGATAAATCCTCATGAGAAAAGCTCTCCCATGCTCTTAAATTAAATGTCACTCACGAAAACAGATTTACTGTGAAAGAAGGGTCGTAAGACACTCGGATAAAAAACATTTCTCTTCAAAGTTTTTAATATAGTTACTGATAAATCAATCGTCGATTTCCTAACATAAAACTCGTAGACATTTTCATGAATGTGACTAAGGTTTAATTCATCCAATTCTTTACAGATAAGCCAGTTTGTCTGGCAAATGCAGTAGCAATAGTCGGCGCTGCAATCAATGAACCGACCAAAGTAACATGCGAGGTGGATGCTTTCCCACCACCCAAGAACTTCCAATGGACGCTCAATAATTCCATGGGAACTTCTGAAATTGAGCCGGTGAGTACAACAAAGTTTAATATAGACGTAAAAGTGCATTGTACAGCAGGCTGCACGAGGTAACAAAACAGTATAAGCTGACCTCGTGTTCTATTGGAACTCCGTACCATGATAGGTCAGCTCAAGGTCAAAGTGATAACACTTTGAACTTGAGCCGACGTGGGGTCGACTGTACATTAAACGGAATAATTGATGTTTCGTACCCGAAAATTATGCAAACGTCTTATAGTTTGTGGAGTTTAGGTCTCAAATGGAATGGTAATGTTAACATGAACTAACTTGTGCAGGAAGTAAGTATTGCTAGTTATAATTAGATTAAATTAGTTTTACAGGGTACAGCTGTACTGCAACAAAGTGTGTCTATTTTAAGTCATCGCTTGTGAATAGAATAGAATATTTATTTGCCTGAAACATGGTATGTTTACAAAAAGTGTTCATATCATTACATAGTGCTACATGTCTCACCTTTTTACCGGTATGCAAAATCAATTTACAATTATATTACATACATTACAAACTAAATAATATTGATAGAATAATATACACTTTATAATAATTAATTTAATGTTTAATATTAATGAATCGTGACTTACAAGGAGTACGGACTTTGCATTATACTTGTAATTTGCCATTTTAATATTATACATTTTTTTTTTATTTGAATTATCTTTTTCTTTTTTGTCGTTAATTAATGTATGTTCCTGAATCTTAAAAATTTATTTAATTTTCATCGCATTGTTATATAACCTTTTATTAATAAATTAAATGATAGTATGACATATTTGCACACCATATGTAATGGTAGAATGTAATTGGGCCACGATATTCTTAAGTTCTTGATTTGTACCTACATTCTAGCAAATAAATTAATTTGAATTTGAATTTATAATACAATCATTGAAGTGCATTAATTTTCAGTTTACATTATTTACATTTTATTATTATTAATTTTTTAAACATTATCCCAATTATTATATTATTGTGTCCTTTATGTTAACATAATGGCCTGGTGAGGGTCTAATATGTAACACTATGAAGTTATTTTATAAAATAACATAAGAAAACATGATTGTGTTAGAAATAAGAGTACCTACTTACTTATAAGTACTACTTATAGCAATATATTTGATCGTGCAGACTTAATGATATTAAGAAATTAATTACAAGTTTTTGAGTCACTATATTAAGATGCCGACGACTATAGATTAGAAATCACCATGTTACAGTTACAGTAACTCCACACGATTCCATTTTGTTCCTGTTGTTGTTCTGTTGTTACAAACATCCCCTTTTATAAATACACGTACCTACGGTCCTTGTCATTCTCTTTTATGGACATGCGAACAACGCTCGTCATGAATAATCCTTTGCTTTATGGATATATTTTTTTCAAACATTTTCCACGAGTTTCGGCTTTTTTGCGGGATTACAGAACGGGCCATAAGTGTTCCTATGGGAGTTAAACAAATGCATGTGTTGGCAACTTATAATTTCGATTCGAATGGCAGTTTTATTACATTAGCATTGTTATTTATAAGAGTATTTCTTTTTGGGAATTATAGCTACATTTTTGTCACAGGAAATAAATAGGGATTCCGATAAGTAGGGTCACCAAATTCAAGTACTTGGGGCATTGGGTCACTGAGGACCTCTCTGATGATTTGGATAGTGAGAGGGAACGTAGGGCATTGGCAGTGAGATGCAATATGCTGGCGCGCAGGTTTGCAAAGAGCACAAAAAATGTAAAAATTACTCTGTTTAAGACGTATTTCCAGACATTGTACACCTGCAGCCTGTGGGTTCGCTATACGCAGAAGGCTTTCAATGCCCTACGGATCCTCTACAATAATGGGTTTAGGATGTTGATGGGGTTGCCACGACACTGTAGTGCAGCAGGGATGTTTGCGGAGGCCAACACCGACTGCTTTAGAGCAATAGTGCGTAAGAGAGTGGCCTCCTTGATGCGTCGTGTGCGGGGCAGCTCCAACAACATTCTAAACACTATAACGGAAAGGGTTGAGTGTCCTATTGTGGGGAACTGGAACAAGGTACACAGCTCTGGTGGTGACCTTTTTAATGTTATATAAATAGATTAATTTAATTGAATAAGTAGGTATAAGTACTAAGTACATTGTATTATTAAGAGCATTCATCCATTTCTAGAAGCAACGGCGCATTTCTAGAGGTTTTTCGTGATTATTTGAATAAATTTTAATCAAAGTACTATTCTTTTCTGGCCATACACTAGATCTTTGTATTTTATAATTATTTTTAACATTTACTCTATAGTAAATACAAATATTAAATCGTAATACCTACTGCAAATATAAAATAATTGACAATAATGTAAATTTTTATGAGTAAATACTTACCAAAAAACTGTTAAAAAAATAGCATTTTTACATTAAAGTGTTGAATGTTTTTCGTGATTAAAATAATCACGAAAAACCTCTAGAAATGGATGAACGCTCTTAAGCGCGTTTTCACCTTTGGCTAGACTCATATAATAATAATATAAGCACACGACAAGGTAATCTAGTCATAGTTCTTTTAGAAAATTCCTCTATCTCTCCCACGCTTTTCGAGGAATTCTTAATTGGCGACCACTTGCCAAACAAGACATATTCTTTGGCAACCGGTTGCATAGAATGAAAGTTATTTCTTTGTTGACAACTAGTTACGAAATTCAGTTGCCATAGTGGCCGACAGGGTTTTAAGCTTTACTAACAATTTTATAAAAAAATCTTTACTAAAAAAATTCTATATTTTTGTCCAACAGGAGAAATTCATTTTGAATGGAGTTGGGAAGTCAGTGTTGTTTTACACTCCAGCATCAGAGAAAGACTATGGGTCTTTAGCGTGCAGGGCTACGAACCTCGCTGGTCAGCAGGTAGAACCCTGTCGGTACTCCTTGCTACCAGCTGTGAGGCCAGATCCATTGGCCAACTGTTCTGCTGTCAATCTTACTGATGATTCGGTGGCAATAAGATGTGATTCTGGTAAGACTAAGACTGGTCTCTTTTAAAAAATAATATAAGTACTTAATAGCTGGTTTAAAAACATGAGTAGTCTATGATCTACAGGGTCAAATTAAATTAGCTAGCGAAACTCGGCAGCCGTGATAGATATCAATACCTAAACATGATAGAACGAAAAAATAATTAATTTGACGAGTTTTTTGAGTCATCAAGTCACGTGAAATATATGTTTAAAAAAATCTGTTTTTTTTTCTGTAAACTTCATTGACGTGATTGGTATCGATAACTAAACACAATAAAAAAAATTGATTTTCTCAACTCATACTTCCAGTAACTACACTACTCGTAGAAGCGGTCGTTGCCACCAAAACAAAAACCATTTTTTTTTTTGTGTTTAGATATCGATACCAATCACGTCTGCGTAGTTTCGCTAGCTAATTTAATTTGACCCTGTATAACTGAAATTTCTGTGATCATTTTAAAAGAGCAGAAAAACCAAACAAATTCAGGATATCATTCAGGAGATTATAAAACCACGGTTGCTTCAATTTTCCAGTAAACTCTAGCTTTGTTGCGTTTTTATGAAGCGCCGTAAGATTTAATGGAAGAGGAAATCAAGTTATTCTAATCACCTGAGCTACGAACTGACGAGAAAATAAAAAGTCTGTGTTGTCTGTTTCATTTCCAGTTTTATTGTGACTTCGTTATCATGTTCTTTACAATGTAGTAATAGAATAACCACCATCTTGTTTTTGTTATTGTCTTATTTAAAGACACAAAAAACAAAGCGAGATACACAACCGGGCGGGTTTAACCAATAAAACTGAACGTGATCACCACATCTAAACCGCGTTTATGAGCTGTCAGTATCAATATTCCACAACAAAATGAAAATCACCTTTCCTATTAACTTCCATTCCATTTTGACTAACTTTTCCCCAAAACTAATCCCTATATTTTTTTTAAATTACATTGATATTAAAATGTAGTCTGGTGTGTATTGATAATTATAATTTTGTAAATATCTGTGTCATTTTATAGTAGAGTAATAATTACATTATTTATACAAACAAAAATAAAAAACCGCGTTAAGTAACTTGTCTTGTCCTTACAGCTACTAACAACTAATAACTACCACAAAGTGCAAAGTTAGACGGCTCATCTTGCTGTGCGTCACTACAGGACGCTGGCAGAATAGTTAACAGAGGCTCAGTTGCCACAGACAAAAAAACAAAACAATGTTGACACTGACAGCTCTAAAACGCAGTTTAGATGTGCTGATCGCGTTCAGTTTCATTAGTGAAATTTGCCCTAACTGTCACTAAAAGGGCACACGTTTTAGTCAAGCCTGCAAGCCAACAAGCATAAAATATTGCAATTTTCATACCAAAAGAACAAGTTTAAAAAACTAACCATTATTTCGGAACCTTCGGGTTTAAACTGGACATAAGCTGTCACTCTGCTTACAACAAGTGAACGCGGAAAATTCTCGCTGTGAGCATACAGCACCATTCGTCCGTTCCCATGTAAAAATCTCGGAGTTTTTTTGATATAGCAATGGACTGTATTTTTGCGAAAATTGTATTTATTATTACAGCTAGACTTTTTGGTGGTTAATTTGACCTAGATAGTTTCAATAAATATTTTAAACTAATAGCGATAGTCATCCCTGGATCAACTTGAGCCGTACCTACTACGGCTCGTATTTATAGAGCGTTACTCAGTACTCAAGCATTACTTAAGACGCAGATATATGCCAGTGACCTTGAGTGGTTAGCTTGCGTGTTCTGTACTGAGCTCACGCAACGCATCGTTCGTTCAGCCAGTCATAGGACTCGCCCATCAAGGAGCGCTGTCCCCAATTTAACGCATTATTAATTTATTATACACAAAACAAACTAAAAGATCAATAATTAAATTATCTTTAAATTGGTGAAGGATTCAGAAAAATACGTTTGGTAGATTTTGCGCTATTCTCGGTTTTTTTATCCGCGTTAGACATAACTTTATAAATTAATTTCACTATGTAATATAAACATAATCTAAAATATTCACATATTAAGTTATTGAGAAAATGCTCTAATTTATTATGTATTTTTTTCAAATCATTAACACTACTCGTTTAGACGTGATCTTCAGTATAAAATCATTAAAAGTCGGTTATCGTCCCCTTAAGACTAGATTCAAGCCATTGGATTGGTGGAAACTAGTCATAAGTAATGCTTGAGTACTGAGTAACGCTCTATAAATACGGGGCTTAGACTTGTTAGTCTTGTTCCGATGCGAAAAAGGGATGATGTTATTGGTGCTGTATAGCTTCATCTCCCTCTCGTACTCGAACAATGATGAACTAAATCTATACTTATAAAGAGGTATTGTGAGTTTGTATGTAGGGAGTGAACTACTGATCCGGTTTGGAAAATTCTTTCACGTCAGTGAAAGGATTTTTTTTTAATAAAACTAATATTTTTTTATTTATATTATAATTTTGTTTTGGTTTATTTTCCCATTAGGGAAGCTACAATACTGCCGAGTGCATATTATTATAATTATTTTATGTTAAAAGAAGTTCCACGCGAACAAAGTCGCGGGCAGAAACTAGAAGAATAAACTAAAACAAACCATTTTTCATAGGTTACGACGGTGGTCTTCAAACGTCATATTTTGTGGAAGTATGGGAATCTAAGAATTTAGTAGCAAATGTGTCCACTGCGTTACCAGCATGGATACTGCGAAGTCTTGGCTCAGGGAAGAGTCTGAAGCTGGTGTTCTTCGCGGCTAATGCCAGGGGAAGGTCGGATACTGTTGTCCTGAGGATCAATACCTTGACAAGACTTGCTTTACATACAGGTATGTACTGAGTTACTTGGTTTTATATTGTTAAGAGGGTGAAAACAAAAAGTCTGCTGTTTCATGTAAACATCTGCCTATTTCTAAACTGGGCACAAACTTATAACTTTCGGCACTGAGCCGAGCGTTGCAAATCTAACAGCACGTTTATTTAGGCATTCACTTAAGTGTCTCTTGGTGTAATGTTAGCGAAAACGGGTATTAGACTATTTGGTGTACCTGGACGAGGCCATTCATTTAAAATGGGGTAGCTAATTATGTTTCTCAAGTACTATTCAGTTTCTATGCTAAAATTATTTACAGACTGGTTGATAATACGAACATGCTTTCAACCGCAAATTAAAATCCATCATTTCACACTCTATCGTGCAATGTTTCGAACTTTCTTGAAACAAACGAAAAGCGTTAATTAAGTTGTTACGAGTTACATCCTCAATTATTCATTTCTGAATACAAAATACTGTTTTGGTTTGTTTCCTTTTGAGTTTCAGTAATAATAAATTAGAAAACCGAATAATCACAATTGTTAAAAGAATCGCGTAGAATTCGTGTTGAATACTAAATTGGCTGACGACCTAGCTTTTTGCTAAATTCTATCCATCGTCAAATTGGATTGCCGACTAGGCGTAATTGGTAGATGTAGTTTTAAACTTTGATGTTTTGTAACTTTAACACAGTTGTCATGTTAATTGAATTTGTTAATCCTGTAATCCTACCTATTTTACCTAGAAAAAAATATTTTGTAGGTATTCCTTTTTCCAATAGAATTAATGACGACAGAATATCAAAGAATTAGTTGTATCGCTTTATTCTTACTTAGTACATTTTCAGAAAATAGTTCAGGGTCGGAAATAGGCACCACGTATTTTTCCTCAGTCAATGAATTTAGGCCACTTGCCAACTTTTAAAATTATTTTCTACAAATAATAAATGTTCTGTTTATATAATGTTTTCATACATTACAAACGGTACATGGCGGCATTAGTTCCAATTTTAGCCACGTGTAAAAGCGCGTGGCCAATATTGGATGCCGCCATCTTGTATTTCAATAAAATTTCTGTGAAAATTTCACAAATGTTTATTAACAGTTTTAACAGTTCTTTTTTTTTCAACAACTCCTGTCAATGTCATTCAAGCTCCAAAAAATCCTTGAACCACTCTAAAATGAAAGTTATGTACTTAAATCTAGCCTATTTCTAACAATATTATTATGTACCCACAGAAGCTAAATCTGGTAAAGCAGTGGGCATAGACGCAAGTTGGGCTTTAGGAGTGATAGCTGGTATCGCCGGGACCCTGGTGGCAATCGTAGTGATTGCTCTTCTGGCTAGAAGAAGACAGCATCCTCCAATGCAGTATGAAGGTAAGGAATCAAGAAGCATTTCTAATTGTAAGATGGGAGACAGTTTTTTTTCAATAATGTGTTGTCGACATAAATTGATTTACAATTAGTTATAGATAATAATTCTTAGTAATTTGAAACTTAACTAAGATTAAAATTATCTATCTGTCACATGGACGGATAGCCCTTGTCGTTTTATCGTGCAAGTTTTTCAACCTTAGGGTGATAAAACAATTACGAGCTCAACTATTCTTTATTTCTTAAGATTTATTAGGATTACTTATTTTTCTAAATAGTAATTATTACTTGCTCCGTGTAGTGCCGGACGTAAAGAATAGCATCATCCCATTTCTTCGCGTGGGTGTCGTAAAAGGCGACTAAGGGACTTACTTGAGAATGGGTAGCAGC
Organism: Tiliacea aurago; assembly: GCA_948098905.1. Taxonomy (NCBI): domain Eukaryota; kingdom Metazoa; phylum Arthropoda; class Insecta; order Lepidoptera; family Noctuidae; genus Tiliacea; species Tiliacea aurago. The sequence goes on along the minus strand of OX402579.1, from coordinate 2,509,358 downwards.
GTTCTCTATGCATTTTAACACCGTACTGCGATCGCCAGCCCGCCTGACAAGCGTGGCAATTATGGCAACCCCCCTCCCCCTTTTGAGGGAGGCTTATATCCAGCAGTGGACGTCTTTCGGCTGGAATTATGATGAACATGAATTACTTATTTCTAAATTATAATTAACACTCATCATCTGCCTAGCCTTTTCCCAACTATATTGGGGTCAGCTGAATAACACTAACACACACCGCCACACACAAATACACTACTAAGCACACACACTGTTTAACACAACACGTACACTACTTTTATTAAAAGGTGCTTAGCTTGAGTTAAACAACTTTTTCCTTGATTACGTGAAGAAATGAAACTCCTGTGATGACCTTAGTAGGAACTTCCTAAGATTAGTAACTAATGGTGCAAGAATGGAAACGATGTAGCGGCATCAACATAGCCACATGCGAACTACACGTCGCACTGACGTCACGCAAAACCTGCATCGCGCAAGCAGAGTTTACCGCGCAACTAGCATATATACAACGTCCCGACATCAACCATCGGCCAGTTGCCCACCAGACACAACACCCGTTATAGAGAATGAGTGAACTTTACACCCTGTTCCTCATACCTCTAAAACGAAATGGTCAAAATACTATTGAAAACTACAACCTCCTCATTTACAAAATTAATGTGTGTAAAGTTTTGTGCTCAGTGAACTTCCACGAAGAAGAAAAATCTCATTATTCTAGCATTTTTCTTTGAGTAGCCTACATTTTACCAGGTAGTACAAAACGTAACTAACTAAATAGCTCGGAAAGAGATGAGAGAAAATATTTAAAAGTTATGCCCTGAAATTCAAACAGTAAAAATTGGAACGCAGCGAAGCATAAAAAATATTTCACATAAAGTATGATTACTGAAATTGACAAAGGTCGATGAATCATTTATGTGTACATGATCGTAGCGTGTCCAATTTTGATAGATGCTATGAATCTACCAAATAACGGTATTTAACTGAGCCATGGCGTGTGCAACGCCTATAACTTAGAATATAAACGACACAAGTTTGAATTTTACGGTGAAATTGTCGCCAGATAGTGCCAAAGTAATTTTCTTTTGCCATTCTCACGTAATGTGACTATAATTCAATACGTAACACCTTAAAATAATACGTTATAACTTGAAAGTTCGAAACAATTTTATATTTTGAAGTTGGCAATTCTGGTTTATGAGTGACGTGCCTAATGCCTTTTTATTATCTATGTCTCGGATAGGTAATTATTTTGAGGGTAATATAAAAGCAATATAGAGGTTCGTACCTTCGACCACAAATAAATCGAAATTGCTTCGCTGGGCAGGTTTACTGGCGAATAGCGGTGGATTCTGTCGCGTGACTGGAATTTTTGAACGCCTCGGACGGCCCGGCTGTGGGCTTCACTGCATTTGAAATGTGATTTATGTCCTTTTGCATTTGGAATGAAATTGCAGATGTTCCGTCTGTCGATGGACGGCGACGGCGACGTCTTTATTAACTTTCCATATTATTAAATAAATTGTCTTTTAGACGTTTAGCTGTTTGCGCCACGTAATGATACTTTTACGTAATATTTCAAAATGGCTGTTTTGTTAAAATTAGGATGCCAGTAATAACATTGGTAGATTTTGGCACGTAAAATTAAAAACCAAACTATGGTTGACATTTTCTGTCAACTGGCAATCGTTATCATAATATTAAATTATGTCGTAGGAACAAAAATTCATGTGTAACATATATCAGCCCACATTGGTCCCGCGTGGTGAATTACGGCCGTGCCCTGTTACCGAGAGGAGGCCTGTGTCCCAGCAGTGGCAACATTTTAGGCTGATTGTGTTATGTTGGTACGTATGTCAGCCACATGCACATAAATACATGCTTTGGAGAACATTTCATACTGCTGCCGTGTAGATTGTCCCATTAAAGAGGAAATTGTTATGAAATAAGCCTGATAGTCTATTTAAGTTGATACGTAAAAAATAAATCATAGCGAACTGGGCGGGCATAATAAAATAACAGATTTAATTACTTCCCCATGCGAAAAAAAAAGAGAGTGCACTAAAGCGCTGGAACCAAAACAAAACAACGTAAGAGAGCCAACCAAATAAAAATTGTATAAAAATAAATTAAGATATGTATCAAAAATATTTTTAGCCAAAGTTTTCAATTACATAATACGTACGCGCATATTTTGAATGTAATTTTGCAATGAAATAACGTAGGAGTTTGAAATGACAGAAAAAAAAAATAAAAAGGGGTCTTTTCAGAATGAAATTATATCGAGGAAATTGAACCAATTACGTTTTCCTTCAGTAATAGTATTATTCAAATAGTCAATAAACATATTATATCCAAAAGTTAAATCCATAAATGCTGTAATAGTTAAATAAATGGTTACGAAAAAGTACCCAATTTATTTTGGTATCGCCTTAACTCTAGGATATTGGTATTCTTCATTAACTTGGTCTAGATATCGGTCACTCCTTGGAAAATACTCATAGTCAGCCGGAATTGATTAAATTTGAAGATTCTTCTTGAGGCTTCCAAGTTAAGAAAGAGGCTTATCCTTTTAATAATAAAGATTAACTTTCGAAGTTTGTTAAAGTTTGTAGAAAAACCCTTGTCTGGAAAAAAGAGGATAATATTCAGATGAAAATAGCTATTACACACAGACAATAATCCGTGTGTTACCTTAAGTAATATAAAACATACTACCCGATACTTGAACAGGATATCCTATCATACGAAAATTGAAACGCCGACAACTACTTCGGAGCATAAACTCAGCATATCCCTTTTACAAACACGCGTAGAATGGCAACTTTGGCTATGGCAACATCAGAGCGGCAACGTGTTATGTGAACAAATATTCTAACCGCTCCGTCAACAGTCGCGCAGTGACGAACAGACTGCTCCAAGATGGTTAGAATGTCATGCAACCACTTCGTTCAACCCGTTAGTAATTTTATTAATGGAGACAAACACGAGACAAGGAAGGTTTGACGGAAAATAACTTTGCGTTACGTGTAATGTAATTTTCATAACGTGAATCTTGGTGACGTGTTTTGTTTTGAATGTGTCTATTCAGATAATGGGAATAGGGTTGGAGTTTGGATAGCGAAATGAACAATTTTTCATGGTGTTTTGTAGAGCTTATTTGCAAAACAGTTCAAACCCATGGTTTTATATAGTGAACCAGCGCTCGACTTGTTAATTGATGGTTAGATAATAAAACCATACCTAAAGTGTAAGCGGCAGTGCGATTACCTAATAAATAAATCTACAATGAATTGTCAACACCTCCTCAAAGAGGGGGACTTATCGCCATTATTGCGGTGATACGCCCCTTCTTTGAGGAGTAGCTAGAGAGGCGCCAAGGAGTCCTCACCTTCCACCTGACGCAGGTCCTCACCGGACACGGTTGTTTCGGTTCCTCTTCAGGATAAGGCGGGAGGAAACGCCCGGGTGTTACCACTGTGTGGATCGCCCGGATGACACGGTGGAGCATACGGTGTAAGTTTTCCCGGCTTGGGCGGAGCACCGCCATGTGCTCACGGAGGCGATCGGTGGCGGCGATCTCTCGCGTCCGGCCCTGGTCCAGGCCATGGTACGGAGCGAGAGTGGATGGGAGGCGATCACCTCCTTCTACGAAGCAGTAATGCTCGCGAAGGAGGCAGAACGCGTGAGTGAGAGGCAAATTTCGCGCCCTCATGCCCTTAGTTGCTGCAGGAGACGCCCTGGGCATCGGGAATCGCAAGCCGTTTCCCGGCCACCGTAGGCGCGGGCTTGCGGACGATGAGCAATGGGTAGCTCGCCGTCCAATAAGGACCTCAAAGAGATGTCAGTACAAACTGACGGGGTCTGATAGGGCCAATGCCTACCAGGATTGCGGGTTTATCTGAAAGGGATACCGTGGCCCTGGCACACAGACAACTGAAGGAACACGGGTGGGTTTTAGTCAGTAAAAGTCTGACACGCACTCCCGATCCGCCCAGAGTGGGAGAAGTTCTTTCATAATTTCCCACGCAAAAAAAAAAAAAAAAAAGGATGCCTAAGGTTTTATTCGCATAATAAATAGACTTAGAACTATAGAACTACTGCTGTACCATTATTGAATTATTCTCAGTAGTCAGTGCTACTGAAAACATTCTCAGAAACTTTATCTATAAGAACAGAATTTCTATAAATAGCGTCTTCATAAATCGATACGCACATAATATTTCCCTTTTCCTTGCCTTTGGCCATTAAGATTTAGTACAAAAAGCTGCTATTGTTGGAAATAAAAATAAAAAAAATTGCAAATAAAAAAAATTGAAATAAATCATTAAAGTGATAACATGAATTGACAGTTTAGTACAGGTAGCTGCGTATTTTTTTATTTAATTTTTTTTTTTTTTTTTTTTTTTTTTTTTCAATTTTTTTTTAGTTAGTTAGTATTACCGAAACAATACTAATAAGATTTAAGTATTTTCTAATTAGATTTCACGAGAAAAACGATTTTAATTGTTGCGCAACATATTGCGTCATCTATTGCTACTGTTACATTGGCGCCTGTCAAGCGACCTGAATCAGGTCGCTGATTTTTATATTCAAAATTACGCAAAATGTAATGGTAACATAAATTAAATGATTAATACGGATGAAGTTACGTATCTTCTTATCGTTACTAGCGATAGTTTATTACTTTTAGTGTATTTATTATTCATAACAAGGGCAAACGTACGAAAATGGCGGGAAAAATGTCTTTAATTTGTTGTTTTAGATGGGTATTTCTGTCCAAAATCTATATGAAAACGCAATCTATGGGTGAAAAACTGTTAATCACTTACCCATGCGTAATGAACAGAATTTCTATAAATAGCGTCTTCATAAATCGATATGCACATAAAAGGTAACCACTTATTAACATTCCATTTCCACAACTTACTTTTGCAATAATCAGTATGATTTATTCTTTTCCATGCCTTTGGCCATTAAGATTTAGTACAAAAAGCTGCTATTGTTGGACTTCGCAAGCATGAAAAGTTATGTTCCACAAACTTTGTAAGCAACAAACGTTTTCACAGAAATAATAGCCTTTTAGAAATATGATGTAATAAAAACATTTACCTATATCGAGAAAACAGAAAACATTCGTTGTACCAGCCCAGTGCCAGGTGGATTTAGGACCTGAGTTGTAAATGTCGTGTCAGACAATCGTATCGTTATATCGACACTGAAATCATCGATATCGATTAAACTTTTGTTGTTCACTACATTAAAAATAAACGAAATTGAGCCCTAATTTAGGCAAAATACCTAACTTACTAAACTTCGTCAAGGTCAATTTATTAGGTATCTAACTACCTACTACTAACTTGTACCTTCTCTAATGCTGTTCAGAGCGACCTGCCTAAACGGGTAGGACTCGAGAGATTGCAATTCGTGCACGACAAAAGATTCTGTCGAGCTTTGAGTTGATAGACTTGTAATCTATCCAATGCACTCCGTACCGTACTACCGCTTGACCCTAACTTTACCTCACTCTCTACGTTCAAAACAACAAAACATGGCGCAAACTAAAACGTACACTACAAAGTCTTAACATCATAAAGAATGATGGATGTTTGCGTCAAATTCAATATTTTTAAACCAATTTCACGTTCATAGTTCACCTTTGGACGTACGATGTATATTATATAATTTATTTTACCTTATTTTTAGCTCCTATGCAGACGGTGAAGGCTTACAAAGGCGCTATACAAAGCTCCAACCATTCTCCGGTTCAACCTGACGATAAAAATCCTGACGTGGTGCCTCTGGGTAAAGGTAATATAGGTAGATCGATTTATATTTATCACAGAATGTTTTGTTCACTTTATTTGTTCAGTGCAAGTCTTTGCATATTACTAAACAAATAAACGCAGTCACTGTTCAAAATTATGTTTGTTCATTATTCAACATTATTTTTAGTTTAAGCGAAACCTGAATATATTATAGTTTGTTCAGATTATGGAACTAAATCGATTTAAATAATTTTTACACCATGTTATATTTGTCCCAAAAATTATTTAAGTGTGTGACAACCCGGTAACGCGACGCGTCAACGCGTGAGGGAGAGGCAAGGCTCGCGCCCTCGCGCCCCTAGTCGCCGCAGGAGATGCCCCGGGCGTCGGGAGTCGCAAGCCGATTTTCGGCCACCGTAGGCCTGCAGACGGGGTCCGCTAGGGCCAATGCCTGCCAGGGTTGCGAGTTTGTCCGAAAGGGATATCGTGGCCTTGGCACACAGGCAAATGAAGGAATACGGGTGGGTTTTAGTCAGTAAAAGTCTGACACGCCCTCCGGAGAAGTTATTTGATAATTTCCCACCCAAAAAAAAAAAAAAAACCCGGTAATATAAAAACCTTATATCTTTGTGTTTTTTCATGATACAGTTTTGAAATTTTGTACATAGATTCTTTACATAAAAATACTAGACACGTGTTTCGGGTTTTCCATATACTAAAACTAATGTTGTATAGTTTCATCGATGTTTACTTTCAAGTACATCAAAAAGAAAAGTTTTAATGTAATTTTTAAGTTATGATTGATCACTGACCAGTTTAACTAAATAAATTATTTCTTTTCTTTTTTTTTTTAATTTTACTTACTCACATTTTAAAACTTTGGTAATTTGGATTGATCAATCACTTTGTTTTTTCGCTAGATTTCAACAGTGCGCGGGATTTAGAACGGCCCCCGGAGCCGCCACCTTATGGGGCTGTAGTGTCACCTCCCGTGGGGGCTTCGAGGAGTTCTAATAGTCTCCATCATCATGACGTGAGGCCTGTCACACCGCACACACCGATCACTCCTGCTTCTGATGGTCATGTAAGTTTACAATGATTGACTTATATGATATTTGAGGAAGTAAAACACCTCGTCGTAAGTATCATATAAAATAAGGTCCACTTGCACTACTTATCAGTAATCACTAAATACACATACATAGGTCCATACATGAACTCACGCCTTTTTTCCATGGGGGTAGGCAGAAACTACAGAAGGCCACCTCCTACGATCCTTATAGACTCCTTTTGTCATCAGAGGAGTAATTCTCGTATTTTTAATAACGTTCTCATTTTAATCTCAGTGTGAATCTGTAAAAAACACCTCTAATTTACCTACATTTTTGACAAGTTTTTGACCGTGATAGACTAGTTTTTGAACGTTTTTAGTTACGGAAATCAGTTTTCTGGTCACTAACTACGTTAAACGCTAAACGTATTTAAAACATAATTCTGTCTCTGTCATTTAAAACAAATGACAGAAACAAGACAATGTTTTAAACACGTTACGTACGTGTAGCATTAAACGTATTTGGTGATGTGTGGTGCCAGCGGGCCTTAAAGTATTACACACAATTTATTTGTGTTGAAATACATGAAAATATTTGCTATCAGACTAACAACGGATGATATTCCTGAAACAGATTTGAATTTAGTCGAATCTATGTGATTAAACTAGCCAAATCGGATCACAGACAATCACAATTCCGTGTGCAGTTGAGCATTGAAGTTAGTTAATAAATGTTTGATTTGAGAACACGTTGTGTAATGGTTCATCTACGCAAATTTACCCAACTTAGATGAACCTTTACAGAAAGAGTAATTTTCTTTTTTTTTTAAAACGTTGCCCCACACTAGGAATTTCTCCTGTATTGTGGGTGCGTTTACAAACATTTAAATTCACATACACAAACAGCCAGACCCGAAACAACTACTTGTAGGTCATACAAATATTTGTTCCGTGCGGGAATCGAACCCGCGACACGCAGCGCAGCAGTCAATCGCTTAACTAACTGCGCCAACCGTGCCGTCAAAATAAAAAATGTATTCATTTTATTTGATTTAATAGTCCACTTAGCTATTTTTGATCCTACTTATTAATGAGTAGTCTGCCTTTGGAAGTTCGAAACCCTAATTAGTATAAAGTTATTTTAAATATTAAATTTTCAACGGGTATAATTTTCTGTGGACCCAGCTAAGTTGTTGTAACTTGAAGAGTGTTGTATCAGCGAATTATAATTACGGTTTGTGATAATCACTAACAAATTTTCTTTTCCGTCATTTTTCATTTTTTATGTTATACAATATGTAACAAAAACCCTGTTGTTCCTTCTACCTACGTTTTAGGAATCGGTATACGAGTACCTACAAACGTAATAAAGCAAAGTCATTTATCGCGCAGTCGTGGATGTGTGCGTACTGTACGATACATACTGGTCTGATCACTATCCGTTAATGATTGAATGTAATGTGAATATTATTACTCGTAAACCTAAAGTTACAAACAGTCCAAATACTTTAAATAATAATATAAAATGAGGACTTAGGGACAATAATCAAATACAAACCTTTACTAGTTACTGTAATTTAAAATTTAAGCAGATTGACTTCCCATCTGAGTTTTGTGATTGCGCAGATGGAATGTGCAGTGATCAGAACCATAAAATGACAATAGGATGTACAATTGTAAATATTTTGACTGAAGCCGCTAAGAGAAGCTGCATTGCACCTAAGTGCAACAATTTTAAGTATGTAACAGGGTGGAACAGGCATGTTGGTGACGCTCACCGGAGGGCCAGGCTTTGTTTTCAGACGTGGGTAACTTATGGACGTCCTAGATCTGGCCATGATTATAATAATATGTGTGAGTCTAGGAAACTATTTAAAGAAAAATTAAAGTACTGCCAAAATAATGAATATCAGATAAAGATGGACATCATCGCGGAACATCATGCGAATAAAAGATTTGGTGAGTTTTGGAAAATTCCCATAAACTGAATCCAAGGTCGGGCTCTCCGGCGAGTGTTGGGGGTGCGTATGAGCCGCGGGACATAGCCTGCGCTTTTCAGAGGCACTTTAGTGTGGTATCACCGCTCGGGTCCGCGTCGCAGGTGCTCGCGGCTGAGGATCGCCCTGGGCATGTTAACATTAGATTCTCCGCCAAGGATGTGGCCCAAATTGTAAAGAAGATGGTGAGAGGCAAATCCCCAGGTCACGATAGTCTTAGCATCGAGCATTTGAAGTACGCGGGCGTCCATCTGTCTAGAGTGCTTGCACTATTATTTAACTTGTGTGTTAGTCATGGTTATTCACCCGATGATTTAATGCAGACAGTCGTAGTGCCAGTTGTTAAAGATAACACGGGTGACTCATCGGATTTGTCTAATTACAGACCGATCTCGCTTGCGACTGTCATAGCTAAGGTGTTGGATAGTTTGCTTGACCGACAGTTGGAGAAGCACCTCCACTTGCATGACGCTCAGTTTGGGTTCAGACCCGGTTTCTCAACTGAGAGTGCTATCCTCTGTCTCAAGCAAACTGTTCAATACTATACAGACAGAAACACACCAGTATATGCTTGTTTTTTAGATCTTTCAAAAGCTTTTGATCTGGTGTGTTATGACAAGCTGTGGCAGAAGCTACAGTGTGATATAGATGTGCCACATGAGATTGTGTCTGTGCTTCGGTACTGGTATAGTAAGCAGCAGAATACCGTTAGATGGGCGGGTGCGCGGTCGGACGTGTATGGGTTGGAATGCGGAGTGAGACAAGGGGGTTTATCTTCGCCTCGCCTCTTTAGCCTGTACATGAACCGGCTTATCGGTGAGCTCAGCAGCACTAATATTGGATGTTCTATAGACGGAGTGTGTATAAACAACATTAGTTACGCGGATGATATGGTGTTGCTGAGCCCATCGATCGGTGCGTTACGCAAACTTTTGCGCATTTGTGAGTCATATACGGAGGCCCATGGGCTCAGTTACAATGCTAAAAAGAGTGAATTTATAATCTTCAAAGCCGGTACCAAATGTTACTCATATGTACCTCCTGTCTCTCTTTGCGGCATTCCTTTAAAAAGGGTGCAGCATTTCAAGTACTTGGGCCACTGGGTCTCTGACGACATGTGTGACAATCTGGACATTGAGAGGGAGCGCAGGGCGCTGTCTGTCCGGTGTAATATGTTGGCTCGCAGGTTTGCGCGATGTACTAGACCTGTGAAAGTGACGTTATTTAAGGCATATTGTCAGTCGTTTTACACGTGCAGCCTGTGGGCCAACTTTACGCAGCGGGCTTACAGCGCACTGCGCGTGCAGTACAACAATGCCTTCAGGATACTGTTGGGGCTTCCACGGTTTTGTAGTGCTTCGACTATGTTTGGTGAAGCGCGGACCGATGATTTTTTCGCGATCATGAGGAAACGGAGCGCTTCACTATTAAGTCGCCTGCGAAGCAGCTCGAATAGTCTCCTGAGGGTGTTGTCCGAGCGGTGGGACCTATCCCTGATACAGAGGTGGATGCAGCTTCATGTTAGCGCTTCTCCTCGTATTATTTGACATGAGTTTATGTATTGTTTAGTTCTAATTCAGTTATTGATTGTTTTAATGTGTAATATTTTAAATTGATTGTGACATCTATGTAATTTTAATGTGTATGTGTAATTTAATTATTGTTGATTATTTGATTGTAATGTGAATGTGTTTAATTGGATTTTAATTTTTATATAATGTATGGACTATGTCTGAAATAAATGAATTAATAATAAAAAAAATATAAAAACCGTTCAACAAAAATAATTAAAATAAATATTTAATTATTAATATTTGTAATGTATAATACATCTGATTTCTTACCTCTTTAATTCTTTGATTTTGACTTCTTGACTAGCCAATGCTTAATTTTTTAATTATAACTCCACCAATGTTGTGCTTGTAGGTAAATGTATACGTCCCTAAAAGGAACAACAGGGTTTTTTTTACATACTGTATAGTCTTCTATAAACAGGACTTGTCGTACGACCCATCGAGATGCTTGCCATGGAAATATACCAAAGTGGTATCTTTGGCACGTTCCTTTCATTTAAAAATGAATATCCTGTTGAGATAATGATGAAAGATGTCACCTTTAATAGGAGACTCGAATCTAGTCTGTGATGCGCGGCGTACGGCAAGATGTATGATGACGTATAATAAAGGAGTCCTCACCCAAATGCTCCTTTAATTTTTTTAAGCTAATCTTTTTATTTTTCATTTTACCCCAGAGCATCGGAACATTAGCGGAAGACCGTCGAAGCGTGACTAGTGGCACATTCTCTAGGCGGAGAGAGGTGGTCACAACTAGAACGCCATTGCTAGCGAATGCGAGAGAAAGTTGTGTCTAGTCTGAAACTACTATTTTAGTAAGAATTTGAGCCAAAGGGATCATGTTACACGTTTATTTATCTAGAATATTTTTTTACTATCTAGTATTAGGTCTGTGATACGGCTTAATGTGTGTTTTGGGTATGTGGTGGGTTGTTGACATATTTTTGATGGTTAGAAAATATTTTCCTTTGTATAGTTTTACTTGTAATTTTTGGTATTTTTCAAGAGATTTTTATGATAACTTACTTGTTTTTTTTGTAATTTATGTATATTGTTTCAAAGCTATTTCTCAAAGATATAACGATCGCTATTTTTGTATATATACATCGAAGTAAATTGTGAAAGACTGTAAAAACATAATCCCTTTGACGCAAACACGAATGTAAATTAGATAAAAAAATGTTTGTTTTATAGTCAATATTCACTTTCAAAAAGAGATATATCAATCTAAGTAAATATAAGTGTAATGAATGTTCTGGGAACTGGCACTATTCTGTATGCTAATGATCTGATGGTATACATCATAAATTATGTACATATAAATTACTCGGGATATGTTTTATTCCTTCGGAATAGGTACTTAACCTACATGTAAACAAGGTTCACTTTACTATAAAGCAAAGCTTCATCATCACCTGTCTAGAGCTTTTCCCAACTTTGTTGGAGTCAGCTTCCAGTCTTACCGGACGCAGCTGAACCCTTATGGTGAGACTAAGTCTGTCTGTCTGTCACACCTGGATATCTCAAGAACTACTAATGCTATCAACTTGAAATTTAGAATAGTTTAACATGACGTTTGCCCAACTATTTTGCAAGCAAGAAAGAAATTAAAAAAATTGTTGGTATGTAAAGATGGCCACCCATCCACGGACCAACCGTGGCGAGCGTAGCTTAACCTGATCGATCGACCCGTGCGGCTGTTATACAGGTTTATTTTTAAAACGTCAATAAACTCTTAAGGGGTCATTGTACTCATCATTATGAATAACTTTTACTATGGGACCAAAACTGAAATCGCGAAAAAAAACCAGCTGTTCCCTACATTTATGTTCGAATAATTCGTTAAAATGTAGGGAACAGCTGATTTTTTTTCGCGATTTTCGGTTTGGTCCCATAGTAAAAGTTGTTCATAATGATGAGTACTATGACCCCTTAAGAGATTTCGTGTATGAATAGTGTCTACCTATCAGGCCTCAACCTCTGAAAGCTTAATTAAGAGGAACTGAGTGTCAATAACGTGACTGATCTTATCAGCGATAAAGTTGATAGAAAAGTCAAAAATGTATTGGATTGACATAAGTCAGTATTGGATTGACATAAGTCAATCCAATAGCTACAGAAAAGTTTATGTCAATCCTGTTGATAGTCGTTTTAGAAATACAAAACGCTTTGAAGGCGATTGCCACTTGTTGAAACCATCTGGACATACTCTTATCTACCTACTTATTTATCTGCATATTTTAAAATTGTTTTTAGGAGTGTCCAAAACTTTGGCGTCAACTAAAGTTAGACTCAACTAAAAGCTTTTAGAACAAATATCTATAAATAGATCGTGTTTGGGGATTCTTCTGTCAATTAAATTTGATTTCAACGTCCTTCCTGTTGTCTAACACCCACGCTATCAAAACCGAGATTAGGTATGCCTTGGAAACTTACCGTGTTATAAGTACATAAGTAGTGGGAAGCGCGTAGGACGATAGGACGAAAAGTGATTCAAGTGATGAGGTTAAAGGCTTCTACATACCAGCGCGACTTGTCACGCGACGCGACACGGCACAAAGGCCCCGCGTGTCGCAGGACGAGCGGTGCCTTTGTGTCGCGTCGCGTCGCGCGACAAGTCGCCCCGGTATGTAGAAGCCTTAAAGCCCCGAATTCATTGGCAACAAAGTCGAGATAGTTGTACAAAATTGTTTCTCGCAACATCAAATGCCTTGCCTCTTATACTCGAGGTGGTGGATTAAGGCGACGATAACCGACTTTTAATGATTTTATACTGAAGATCACGTCTAAACGAGTAGTGTTAATGATTTGCAATTATTTTCCCGCAAAAGTAAAATATTTGCTGAAACACACAACTTTGTTTACCAACGATCACGTGGCATAACTAAGTGTAAATGTCCAAAGCTGACAGTATAATAAAAAACTCGTGATTTTAGTCTCTAAAACGTTAGGCAGATGTGCTAACTGTATTAAAGCCAAAGCGGGACTAGCAAGCATATCATCATTAATTTATTAGGCACTCTTCCAATATGCGCTCATAATTTTTCAGAAACAAATCCGATCACAGACTGTGCATCAAATTATCATGCGTATTAAAACTGAAGACAGTTTTATCAGCACATACTTGCTTAAATCACCACTATGAAAACTAGGCATCGATTCAAAATCAAAAGTCATTTATTCAAACTAGGCTGAGAATCAGCACTTTTCGAACGTCAAAATTACATGAGACAGTCCACCAAAACGCCTACCCTTCACCACTTCCTAGTGCTTTAGCTGGGAAGAAGAACTGGCGCAACGAACTCCCCAGCAGCACAGCTGTCTGTTCGCATATAAAACTTGAATCTATACAATACAATTATTAGATAGATTACAATACGATTAGAAGTCACATCACGATTAGTGAAGTATAAATTAAATGCTGCTCGTTGGTAAACTTCACTGTGGAGAACGGCTGGACTAATTTGGCTAATTTTGTTTCGGAATGTTCGTGATAGTCCAAATTAGGTTTTTATGGATAGACAAATTGGAAAAAGTTGTATGACTATTGAAATTCTGACAACGTCTGTCGGGTCAGGTAGTAAAAAATAAAATACAAAATAAAACCAGTTTTGATTCTACATTAAATATTATGTCAATATTGATCTGCTTTTATTTTTAACCGACTAAGTACATCAAAGAGGAAAGGTTATTCAAACCGTTTGGCTTCTAAAATAGGATATGCTGAGTCCCGTCTCTCTTATATACTAAACGACAGTGTTTAATTCAGCCTAAACCCGCCATAAGAACCCTCTCCTGGAGTCCCCAGTGAGCCGCTACGGAAATAGGTACAGAGTTGTCGCCGTCCTGGAACCAGAGGAGTTTCGACTAGCAGCAGAGCTATCATATACAGTCCACTCGCTGCACATTCTAGTCCTTCGAGATATAATTATTACCTACCTGTATCTGCTACAACTATAGTTAAGTAAAAATGTTATAAGAATTTAAAAAAAATTGGAAACTACGCCAAACAAAAAACCGATAAAATCATAATTATATTATTTTAAATAGTATTTTACGAAGGAATAAAAGATATCTCAGGTGACTAGATAATTATATTAATATAAGAAAACTCTATATAGTACATGTGTTCATTATTTCCGTTTCCCCTAAAACTAAGTGTCCTTCTTAAAATATGAGTAGTTTCAATTTTATTTTATTTTACGGACATTCACTTAAATGTTCCATAAAGTCCTTATATTGTTTTTGGACAGATATTAAAAAAATATATATAATTACTAATAAAAGTATAAAAATTAGATTTGTTTTTAGCAAATAATTGTTAATTTATAAATAAAAAGAATTCTTACTAAACATTTACTTCTGTGATTTATAAACGACTGTTTACTTACGATTTTTTTTTGTTTAGTTATTGTCTTTATATAAATCAAATATTGTGTACATTAAAAGTTTCAAATTGTAAATATATTTATACTTTCTGAAACTGGCTCAATAATGTTATTATAAAAATATCATTATAAAGTTTAAAATGTTGGTAAAAAGGTAATTGTTTACGAATATGAGGTTTGTATTTATTTGTATCGAATACCCCTGTTAATGGATTTAAAATAGTTTGAATGGAAAGTAGACAATAAATTTAAAACACGTGTTATGTTGTTCATCGTTTTTTAAAAGCTTTTAGGTGAACTGGGCTATCGTCGCGTCGAGAGATTTCGAGGAAATATATACTGATACTCAACAACTGGTTTGATATATTTCATAAAATTTAGAATTTAAATAAAAACAAAAGAACTTTGTGAAATTGTTTACTTCTTTTTCAAAAACGTTTATTTTTTAGCAATTGACAATTATTAAGTAACAAAAAAAATACTATGCTTGTCCTAAGTAATGTACCTTTATGTAGTTACTTTGCAATTAATAAATTCATTTAAAACGAGTACTTGGTTTGATAACGAAAAGGAAAATACTAGAAACACGTACGTTCAAGAAAGTAGAAACCAAGTAAATAATATACCCAACTTATGGGCTGTTCGACCTTCCTAAGGATCTTAACCATATTTTCTAACGGAAGTTATTCTGCCTCTGTAAATGTAACTGGGAGCCACGATACAAAATGTAAATATGCTGGGACATATGATGAAAAAAATATTTCCTCGTATTACGTGACCAGTCGAAATTTACTCTTCAGACTTTATTTATTAATGGGATAAGGGCAAGAGGACGATGAATGATAACTTTGTTTAAATAATTTTTAATGTTATTTTCATATTTATAGTCTTCTAAAAATATAATATCATAATGTTAGCGAAGACGGTAATTGCACTCAAGTTTTGGAACAAGTTTTTTTTTTCGTAATTATTATCATATCCCAAACATGTTTTAAAAGATTACCAGGACATTTCTAGAGGACAAATGATTAAATCATCGAATTTACACTATATTTCGAACATTAATTATTTTAAATAATTTTGTACAATTGAGAATTTATTTTAAATATTCTCATATCTTAATTATGACTAAAATGTAAAACAGTGCTTATAATATTTTTATATTTTTTCTGAATGGGTTAAATTTGCTCTACGTTTAAAATTGGTAATTGTTTTGTTTAGTATGCAAAATAATGATGAAATATAATCTCAAAAAATATCTTTTCCTTCAAGTATATATAAATCGCAACTTGAAATTAAGTAAATAATTATAATTGAATTTGAATTTCTTTAAATAAAATTAATTAAAAATGAATACACTGTGATGCTATAAAATTTATTACTCTCTAAATTATGAATTATATTCATAATATTTGTATAAGTGTAAATAATAATATTAATATGAAGGTGTTGTCGGTTCTAGGGTATTATGAAAATGACCCTAGTGAAATACTTTAGAAATTTTGTGTATTGTAAATAGCATTAACTTATATGTGAAGGAATATTATGTATAAAAACAATTGAATGTTAATCCAATTCGCTAGTTTATTTGCGATATTATTCCTTTGTAAAGTCGAAAGGTTATTTCTACGTTGAAATTACTTAATGTTATTTATGTTTTAATTGATAAATATATAACTATTAAGTTGAATGTGCAATCAGAGACAAAAGTCAATAAAATAAATATTATTATGCATTTCGATAAATTAGAGACAATTGAAGTTTTATGAATAAACACAACTATTTTTAAATAAAATATAACGAATTAATAGACTAGTTAATCCTCTGAAATGTAAAATAAAAAGTCATTTTACATAATTGATTTTATTATATTTTTGTCTCTGTTTGTACCATTACTTATTTATTACTAGTTTATGAACATATCAAATTTTTTCTTCTTCTATAATAGTAGAATTATAGAAAATATTTTAATAGTCTACAATATTTCAAAACTCATTTATATTAGTAGATAGGACCTACT
This sequence comes from Tiliacea aurago, assembly GCA_948098905.1. Lineage (NCBI taxonomy): Eukaryota > Metazoa > Arthropoda > Insecta > Lepidoptera > Noctuidae > Tiliacea > Tiliacea aurago. The sequence goes on along the minus strand of OX402579.1, from coordinate 2,492,545 downwards.
AAATACAGGAAACTTTAAATTGTTCAATAAAATGCTCAGAATTTCGTAGGTTTTATTTTAAAATAATGAAACTTGATATTTTTTTTTTTAAACATAAAACACACTTGAAAACACTACTCGCAGGAAACAATGAAAATTTTAAACATTTTACATTACACGGAATGTTAAACGTCCACATATCAAATAAGAGTTTCATATTAAAAATTGTAATAGCTTTTCGTTTCCTGACAACATAATGTGGTTACGGGCTACATCACTTACAGGTCGCCGATATAAAGTGCATTCTACTTGTACTTATGTAGCATTTCCGCTTCAATACTTCCCTCGAAATTTTATTCGAGTAATAAAATTCACGGCTACGGCCCAGCATTTACACAAAATATTGTGGACTATTAAAACGACATGTTATATCGATATATTATTACAAAGTACATATATTAATCTTTTTATAAGTATGTTTTGGTGTACATTTCTCTACAAAATATTTAAGTTTGTAAGCGTATAATTTCGGTTTTTTCAAAGACTTCTTGACATATCGTAATTATTAAGAGATGTGTAATACTTCTTGGAATAAATTTGCTTATCGGCAAATCATTTTTTTGTTTGAATTTATCATCCCACCTCTTTCAAGGACATTTAATTGATAAGGGCACAAATATGATAAGTGCACAAAATTGGAACAGCACATGAAAAACAACGAACATAATTTTCATAACACGATAAGTCAGACCACACTGTTTTTTGCAGCTTTTCATCTCTGCTGCTAAAAGTCAAAATAAATGACACCCTCTGAAGTGTGACATCATTGTTTGCTTTTACGGCCCTTTCAAAGCCCTTTGAGTTTCATGTTGCATACACACACACACTCACATGGTATGCACCCTACGTTCTTGGAGTGTGACAAATGCGTTGGGATGTGATGCGACGGCACAGCACAAAGTTCTGTTTATATCAGATAAAATCGGACTAGGTCGCCTTTGAAATCTGTTTCACTTGATGTTAAGATAGGATAGAATAGAATAAATTTATTTTGCATAAAATATGGTACCTGTATAGAATATAAATAGTTCCATTTATTTTGTTACATTATTACAGCCTGCAACAAAACCTTAAAATAAAATTATAAATAAAAACACTATAATTTCAAGACATGACGTCTTGAAATTGGTACACTGTTGCTGGCATAAGATTCATAAAGCTTGTTCTTCCATAAGTAAGTACCTCAACACTGGGACCGTCTTGGCCTAACGTGAAAAGTTTTAAATCTAGACAGCCGAATTTCCATAAGCACTTCGTAAGGGTCAGAGAATTTAAAAATAAAGATTTTAAATAAAAGAAAAAAAGAGAAAAGAAAATACATTTATTTAGCACATTTATATGACACACAATATAATATACAGCAGATAAAAATAAAAAAAACAAGTAAATAGTGTTAAGTGCGACGTAAGAAATTAGCTGGTAAGTGTGCCTCACGGCTGCGCCAAAAAGGCCTAGTTCAGCATAAATGCCAGACAACTAGTGCCTGACGCTGGTTTTCAACTGGATCTGAAGAGAATACATCAGTCATCAGTTGATATAATTTAACATGTTATATAGCGTAGATTTTTCAGTGCTATAAATTAACCATGGTGATATTGATTGACAATGACGGTATACTTTACGTAGTGGGTCAGAGGCATCATTGGACATTGTTTTTGCCAAGAGGTAAAGTCAAACACAGTATTATTATAACGAAACAGTCTCTGACAATACCTTTAACCTAAGAACAACCTCCAAGCAATATTTGAGGTGTATAAATAGCTCAGTTGCTCCATCCATGGGACCTCAACTGAGGTCGTTTAGTGGATCGTTTGATTTGTTCGAAGCTGTCAAGTGCGGTTAGAACGGACTGCAAACCGGCACTCCGGCACTCCAGCACTACGGCACTACGACACACTACGGCACTATGGTACTATGGCAGTTATGCACTCGACGTCAACGCTTCAAGCCGTCCAATTAATCTTGCTTTAAATGACTCATTGGCTACGAATGTACTAAAGTGTACTACTGTTTCTGGCTAAGTGTCGGTTGTGTACTAAGTAAGATCTGTTTGTGTACTGAGAGTTGATTGATGTCTTACTGGATCGTAAACTGTAGGTCAGTCTGTACATAGAGTTCGAAATTGTTATAATATAGATGACCTTGATCTTTTTAACGTTAAAGTAACGTGTTTCCATGTGGCTATTAACATACATGACACTTTTTCAAATACAAAACTTGTGTACCTATGGCTACCACAGTGCTACACAATAAAGATGACACAACCTAACAACATGAAAGAAACAGAGGCCCTAGCATGTTCACTTAACGTAAATTCTAACGATTTTTTTTGAATGGAAAATACTATATCCTATAGAATTTTGGCTAAAGTTTTGTGACAAGCGGAATTAGTATCACCCTTATTGTATTAATATTAGTATTGTATTGATATTATCGAAACGAGTATTTTCAATTTAAACGTTGAATTTACGTTATGTTTACTCCACGCGTTCGTGCTACGCCCAAAGATAAAAAAAAGTTTTACTATTATTACAAAGCTTTGATGAAGGATTTTATAAATTCCTGAACTTAATGCAATGAAGCGCACAAAATGGAAACAAAAACAGAAAAAAATAAACTAATAATTCAAACAAATGTCTAAATGCGGCCACACATAGACAAAAGACGCTCCCCGAGCACTCATAAACACGCAACTCCGTAGAAGTACTTTACGTGGTAATAAAATAAATTCGCCTAAACAAGGTCATCGCTAAACGGCAGATATATCAGACTCAAGGCGTAATTGTAGGCTATTGAGGAACTCCACGAAAAGGTAGCGGATAATGAGAAATTATTGGTTTCGTCATTATCAGCGACGATTACTTGGAAATAGATCGGCTAAATCCAAAATTGAATAATATAAAATCGAAAGTAACTCTGTCTGTCTGTTTGTCTGTATGTTGCCTTTTCACGCCTAAACCACTGAACGGATTTTGATAAAATTTGGCAAAGAGGTAGATGGCATCTTGAAAAACGACATAGGACACTTTTTGCTTCAAAAATAATCCTAATGGTGAATATTTTTTAATCACTAGGATTATTTTTGAGGCAAAAACTTTCTACCCTTTTCATCATTAGGATTTTTATCCTAATGCTGAAATGGGTAAAAGTTTGTATGGGAAATTTTGCCTATTTTCTTAAGATATGGATATGAAAATTCAAAATAATGCTAAAAGCTAATAAGAAAAAAAAAATCAACGTAAAACGACGTGATAAGGTGTTTGTAAAATCATCCCCCAAGGGGATAAAATAGAGGAGAGTGATTTCAAACATCACATGATTATTGAAATTTTTGTATCCCTCTATTTATGAGACTTAAGGAATTGGAAATATAGCCAGAATCCGCATCTTGAGGTAATATTTATTATTGTATTTATTTCATTAAAATCGGTCCACCCGCTTAAAAGTTATTAAAATTTAAAGTTATAGATAGATAGTTGGTTAGTAGATATTACGTGGTCAATAGCGAAATGGTGATAATATTAAAATTAATATTATTATTATTTTCAGGTTAGACATTTAGAATCATAAAACCCTGTTTAATAAAAAAAAAGGCTGTCTATTAGTCGTTCACGCTTTAACGGCTGAATCGATTTGGATGATAGGTATATATATAAACCTGGGTACATAGGATACTTATATCCCGATAGCACGTTCCCGTGGGATAATTTTCGACATCCACGTGGGCGAAGCCACAGGCAGAAGCTGTACCTCTATAATATAGACTGGTCTAGTTTAGAAATCAATATCAGTTCAGGTAGATACTTAATTAAACTGTAACGTATCTGAGTTTGGTTCCCGCATTGGGTAGTGTTAATGGGTTTTCTATTTAAAGAAGACTCAGTAGCAGCCCGGAGTCTGAATTCTGGTGGCCGGCCGGTCAACGGCAATAGGCTTGCTCCCTTTTACATGGATCTCATATCTGGTGAAATTTAGATGTACTATAGTTACACCTCTGCGTAACCCTTCCACGAATAGAGGCATGATATACGTTATGAAAAAAGGAGTCATAAGACCTGTGATGTGTATTACACCAATAAATAGCTATGAATCAAAGTGACGTTACATCGAATCGACTACAATCAAAAGTTTTGGATCGGGGTGATCATCAATCAACTCAGCCACAGCCTCAGCAGTTCACTGCTGGATATAGGCCTCTCCCAGACTGCGCCACAACACCCTGTCCTCCACTTTCCACATCCAGTCTGTCCCAGCCACCGTTTTAAGGTTGTCGGTCCGTCTAGTGGGGGGTTGTACCACACTACGCTTGCTGATACGCGGTCTCCACTCCAGGAGTCATCTGCTCCACCAGCCATCGGTCTTTAGACAAACATGGCCAGCCCAGTGCCACTTCAGCTTGCTTACTCTGCAGGCTATGTCGATAACTCCGGTTCTCTTCTGGATAACTTCATTTCTGATATTATCCTTCAAAGAAACTCCGAGCATAGCCCGCTCCATAGTGCGCTGAGCGACCTTTAATTTTTTAACCAGCCCGACTGTCAGTGTTCACATTTCGGTACTGTTTGTCTTAGTCTTCAAACTTGACGAAGTTTTTCAAACGTTGCCCAACCCAACTGAATCCTTCTGTCGGCTTTTTTCCCAAAGTTGTGCCTATTGAGTTGGATAACTTGCCCTAGGTAGACGTACTCCTCGGGTGCGGGGGCGCCTTCTCCTGCATTGCACAGTTCACCATCCACGTCGGGCGGGAATGACAGAGCGCTCGCGGTCATTCCTGGGCCCCTACCCGACGGGGGGGGCGTGTCGGGCCCGCCTGCAAGGCGGGCGGTCGTCAGCGGGGGACTGGATGTTATGGCTCTGCCGGATTCCCAGTCCTCCTCCTTGCAGACGAGGTAGGAGCGCCGCTGGGTCGTTTAGTTGGTATACCGGATTTTCCGGGGAGTCCCACATACCCCTCCCATCCCCCGATGGGTGGGCATGCGTAATGCATTTTTCCCAGCGTCAAAAAAAAAAAAAAAAAAGAAAAAAAAAAAAAAAAAGGTAGACGTACTCCTTCACAACTTCGAGAAACAACCCTTCGATGTGGATTGAACTCGGCAAGACATGCGAATTTTACATGAGTTTTGTTTTTTCCAAATTTATACCGAGAGCAACCCGCCGAGAGGCTCCATTTAGGCTGTGCAGCATCGTCGTCGTCAATCGGGGCGATGATCAAGCAAATCCAATTTCCCACCCACCATAGCTAAGTTCCAACCGCCTTTTTTCCAAAACACCAATGAGAAGACTCAATTACAACTCCACACAATTTCAAACATTCCAACACCAAAAATCCTTTCACATTTAGGTGCTTCAATATAAAATTATTGATCGAAGTTGAACTTCTTCCAACATTCGAGCTATTCGAAGAGATTGCCTACTCGACGTGATTGTCGCTGTGATAAGAATTTTTATTCGAAGTTTGCTTTTGTTTGGAACAAAGGTGGCGTGTAAAATGCAGCTACTTCATAGTACGATTTTGCTGTTTATGTCTAGTAAGGGGGCGATTCCACTAGAGATTGTGGCGTGTGGATCAGTTTTAGTACTTTAGTTTTTTATGGCGTGGAAAAATATTGTGGGTTTTCTATATTGCTTGCAAGGTCATATGTGAAAGTGGAAAACCGTATGGAAAATGGTATTTCAGAATTCGGAATATATCTTCCTCTAATATACAGCGAGTTCTAACTTATCTTGTCGTCATTTAAAGTTTCAGGCTTCCTAAATAGTCAAAACTAAAGATGATTTCAGACATCAAACTACATACATTTACATCATCATCATCAGCCCATAGCAGTCCACTACTGGACAGGCCTCTCCAATTGCAAGCCATTCAGCTCGATTCTCGGCAACTCTCATCCAGCTGCCACCAGCCACCCTGCAAAGATCGTCGCTCCACCTAGCCTGAGGGCGTCCTACCTTACGCTTGCCGATTCGCGGTCTCCACTCAAGAACACGTCTACTCCAACGGTCATCGGTTCTACGGCTAATATGTCCGGCCCATTGCCACTTCAGCTTGCTTATTCCGTGGGCTATGTCGACAACTTTGCCGTTTGACGTTCTCTGTCGGATCACCTCGTTCCGGATTCGATCCCTCAGAGAGACTACAAGCATAGCCTGTTCCATAGCTCGCTGAGCGACCTTGAATGTATGGACCAGCAGTACCGTAAGTGTCCACGTCTTTAGGCTCTCATACATTTACAGATGCTATAAACTCAATCAGATTTATGGTTCCAAAGGCCTTTAAAAAAATGCTAGGTATTACGAAAAGTAATTTAGCTAAGTTGGCAGCATCTTTGCATAAAACCAGCCCCTAACAGAGGTGAGTGAAATGCGTAATCTTTGTAACAATGACTACAGCTTTAGCGGCAGGATCTTTTTGTTTTTATTTGTTTGTGAAAACAATGGGAGGCCGTTAATAACGGTGTTTAGATATGATTACCGGCAGCTTTGTGTTTTTTTACAAGAGCTTTCATTTCAGGAGTTTGTTATCGGTGGTGGTGAATAGAGAAGATTAAATAATATTTGGGTTGAAGTACAAAGTTGGCCGCAATCCTTTTTACGGTTCCGTACGTCCGAATGAAAATTGGAACCCTTATAGGATCACCTGTGTGTCTGTCCGTCTGTCACAGCCAAGAGTCTAACATTTTGAAAGGAACATAGAAAATGGTTCTTTCCTTATAGATTACAGGAAAACCCATAGGAAGTCTATGGTCTTAAGATAACATGGTAAATATCTCCATAGGTATTGTACATACGTACAAACTTACATTTGCAGTTGGAAAGTGGAATATATGAACATGTTTTTCAACTAGACTTTTGTTCTTGGGATAAATAACATATTTATGGCGCGGAACCCTCACCAAGCAACTTCTGCTCGCACTTGTCCGGTTATTTTAATGAAAAGTCGCCACTTTTTTGTAGATGATGCGAAATTCCAGAAATATGGGTGTTTCATTATAGTAAAATGCAAAAGTGAAAAATACGATCAGGTTTTCCAGCGAAAAAATCTGTCAAAAATTCACAAGTTGGTAGGTACCTCCTTCGTAATTTCAATGTTTAAGGGTTTTGAATTGCTACCTTCAGCGGCTTAGTCCCAATGAGTCTTAGGGCCTGTGCACACCACGTTTTTTAAACGCGCCGTTGACGCGCGTTTGTAGCGATACAGACGCGATACGCACGCGAGTCAGACGCAGCCTGTAGACGCTCTGTAGGATAAAAGCGAGCCGTCGACGCACGTTTCTAAAACGCGCGTCAATGGCGCGTTTAATAAACGTGGTGTGAACAGGTCCTAACATAATTTCTTAACTAAATTTTTTTAAACACAAAAAAAACGTTACTATTCTTTCAATGAAAACGCTGTAAGTAATAGCGTATCATTAACTCCAAACCCACCAATTTACTCACACTTTCACTTAATCGGTAATAAGAAAAGGAAACTCTCCCCCACATTCATCGCAAGGTGACATCTATCCACAATTAGTTCCTGATCACTCGCACATAAGGTAAATGCACCCGTAACAGTCCATCGTTAAATAGACAGGGCGCATGGTAGGCAATTAATATTAAATAAAAATCGTAATGTCAATAAACATTTAATTTATATTGACTAGGCTTATACCAACATTATTGTATACAGTTTATCATAATATGCTAAACTAAAGCCAAAATCCACCAATTTACTTACACTTACCCGATAACATGAAAAGGAAAAATCCCTTACATCCGTCGCAAGGCGAAAACTATCCGCAATTAGTTCCCGATCGCTCGCACGTAAGGTAAATGCACCCGTAACAGTCCATCGTTAAATTGACGGGGCGTATGTATCAATTACCTAAATGAATCTCACGGGTCCACGGCACGGGATCGACCAATCGGAATCGAGATTGGTATTCAGATGCGGCCAATTATATTTCTGAATTGTTGTTTGGACTTTGGCTTTGTTTTTATTATTAATATTTTACACACACGCGAGTAAGTTTAGTTAAATGAGTTCTATATATACGTTTGTCAATTTTAATGGTGAAACTCTTTGAAAGATAATGTGGGGAATATTTTTGGAAGTTTCTGTTTTTTGCGAGGTGCTGCATTTCTTACTAGTTGGCAACTAATCCAATAATATGCTTGTTATGACGCAGATATATGCCAGTGACCTTGAGTGGTTAGCTTGCGTGTTCTGTACTGAGCTCACGCAACGCGTCGTACGTTCAGCCAGTAATAGGACTCGCCCATCAAGGAGCGCTGTCCCCAATTTGACGCATTAAATTTATTATACACAAAACAAAAAGTATTTAATAAAATGCGTAGGTATACTAAAATACCAATAATTAAATTATCTTTAAATTGGTGAAGGTTTCAGAAAAATACGTTAGGTAGATTTTGCGCCATTCTCAGTTTTTTATCCGCGTTAGACATAACTTCACAAATTAACTTCACTATGAATAAACATAATCTAAAATATTCACATATTAAGTTTATTATTAACAAGGGATAGAGAAAGAGTCAGACAGAGCAGAGTAGTCAAGCAGAGTTCGAATTTGATGAGTAGAAGCTGGAATATTAATTTAATGAGTATACCCGTTGCCACTCTTTGATTACGCAATCCTAAAAAATCTGCTAAAAGTCCAATATATCCCTAATAGCATAGAATTATTATAATTTACTGTAACCAGAAATAATGATTTTATTTATCTTTAAGCTTGGACAATGTAGGGGCGTTTCCGGTATTTTTAAGAACGTTCGCATTCTAAAATTAGTCCCAATCTGTAAAAACTCCACAAATTTACTAAAAAAAAATTGATTTTGGTGTCTGTCCTTGAGAGGCAGCCTCTATGGGCGATTCCTAACTGTTAGGAACTTACGGCTATCGATGGCGATATAAATAGAGACCGGAAACAAATGAGTGGCGCTAACTGTCAAGCCAACTGCAGAACAACTGTATGCTTTTGTTTGTTACTTATAACTTAAAACATCAAGCTTGTATATCACCTGCCAGGGTTGCGAGTTTGTCGGAAAGGGATATCGTGGCCCTGGTACACAGGCAACGGAAGGAACACGGGTGGGTTTTAATCAGCAAAAGCCTGAAACGCTCTCCCGGTCCGCCCAGAGCGGGAGAAGTTATTTGACAATTTCCCACACAAAAAAAAAAAACTTGTATATCTCAAAGGGTTAGGCGTTTAGTAGATACATTGCATTTTGCAAGTAATTTTTTATGTCCCAAACCAGGAACAAATCCAGAATCCAAGCTGTTACACTGAGAAATTCCTATTGAAAAATCCCAATAGCCCTCTATGCAGTTTGTTATCCTAAGTAATATTATAAATGCGAAATTGAGTTTGTTTGTTTGTTACACTTTCACGCTAAAACGGCTGAACGGATTTGGATGATTTTGCACATGGGTTAGCACATAGGATACTTTTTTATCCCGATATTCCTACGGGATCGAGACCTACGCGTGTGACTCCACGGAGCGCAGCTATGTAGTATAATTATATTGATTGATTTGATTTCATACCCACAAAATGGTAGTTACTTTTATTTTTAATAACAAATGAGATACCAAAATGATATATTAATGATGAATTATCTCAAGACCTATCCTAAACTTGGGACTAGAGATGCCGGCCGATGCATTCCACAAGCTTTTATGATAAGTCTTTTACAGTTCAAGCAGTGCGGTTATGGAATGCCTTGCCCGTGTCGGTAGGGCGTGCTCAATCTTTGTCCACTTTTAAGATTCAAGTAAAAAAACATTTTCTCTCTCCTTATACATCATCATTACATAATACAGTTCCCTGCTCTTGTTTCATGTGTATTATTGTATATATTTATTAGATATGTGTAAGCTTTGTGTATGTATGTATTTATTGTATATGTTAATGGTACACCACTGACTACCTGCAGTATTGTCTCTCCCGTTCCCTTTTATCCATCCAAAGGTTGTCTGTAAAAGATCGCTTTTAGCGATAAGACCGTCCATTGTGTCACCCTATGTAAAATTTAAACATTTATGTCTGTAACTTTTATGGTGTGCATAATAAAAAATCTATTCTATTCTATCTCCTATTAATATTTACACTTAACATCACGCCTATAATCAACGAAGGGTTAGGCAGAGGTGTTAATAGTACACCCACGTTTCACCAGTTATGTTCAAAGTAATAGGGGGCGAGCCTATTGCCATCAACTGGGCACAACTCCAGATTAATATTAAAGTGCTTGGATTACTAAAATGAAACACAATATTGACAATTAATCGTGATTTAGTTTGGATTCCTAGGAGTGCTAGTTTGAAAGAAAGAAAGAATGAAAAAGTATTTATTGGGACTCGCACAGAAGATCACTTCTTCTTCTCTTCTTATTTCTGGAATTATAGGCAAGAGTTCAAGCTGTCGTTGATGTCATTTCAGATTAATATCATAAAAATTTATTCCTCTACTTGTTAATAAGAAGTTTTGTTTATCCACGATTCTCTTAAAAATTCTGCAATAAAATTAATTGAATTATTGTTTAATATATGGTGACATTTCTATCAATAATTATTTTTTCACGTATATTTTTTTCACTGAAACGAATAAAAGTGAGCGTTAAGCCAATGGTGAAATACGTTTAGTGCTACGCTTACGTGCGGCGTTAAATTGAAGGGAAAAGCACATCAATTACATATGCACACAGGCCCAGAGGTCGGAGCACGCAACGCTGCCACCCGGACCGTTGGCTAATTCGAGCAAAACTGGTTGAAGCGAGATATTACCGGTCGGAATCGGTTTGTGTCGGTTATTACAAGATCGCGCCGGACGGAACGGAGACCCCGGGCGTTTTTGCGCTTGAACGACTACCGTTTGAGGATCGCGGCTGATTGCTTTCGAATTTTGAATTGGATCGTTTCGATCGCTTAGATAAAGAGAGGGATTAGCAGGTTTTAGTCTGTTATTTTACATTTCTGTGCTGTTTATTTATTCATTTGAATTTTGGTACTAATATCTTACTTCCATAACACGACAAGAAATGAAAATCATAGACGATAACGCTAATATGTTTCCGTCACTCAATTATAAGATCATCTCTAAAGATACGCTCAGCATTCTTCTGATATTCATGTTTTCCAGAAGTAAACCTCACCTGTAAGCACTCAGTATACCCTGTTACTGAACAATAATGGCGACTATCCAACAAGTTCTCCGTAAACCTTGGCCGGAAAGTAACGTAAGAATTTCTGTTCAAATGTGAGAACTTCAGTAAAATATTCAAACTAACATAACATAACATAATATCACGCCTGTAATCCCCGATGGGTTAGGCAGAGGTGTACCTATAGTACACCCACATTTCGCCAGTTATGTTTAAGTTCCACGTAATGGGGGCAAGCCTATTGCCATCAACCGGGCACAAATCCAGACCCCGGGCTGCTACTGAAAAATTCCTTGTGGAAAACCGAAGGATACTTTGCCCGACCCGGGAAACGAACCCGGGACCTCATGCTCAGCAGTACCGCTTGAAACCACTAGACCAACGAGGCAAACAAACTACAATATTCATTAAGACCCAGATATATGCCAGCGACCTTGAGTAGTTAGCTTGGGTGTTCTGTACTGAGCTCACGCAACGCGTCGTACGTTCCGTCAGTAATAGGACTCGCCCATCAAGGAGCGCTGTCCCCAATTTGACGCATTATTAATTTTTTATACACAAAACAAAAGATATTTCAAAAAAACGCGTATACTAAAAGATCGATACGGTAGTTAAATTATCTTTAAATTGGTGAAGGTTTCAGAAAAATACGCTTGGTAGATTTTGCACCATTCTCAGTTTTTTATCCGCGTTTGACTCAATTTTACAAATTAATTTCACTATGTAATATATAATAAACATAATCTAAATTATATTCACATATTAAATTATTGAAAAAATGCTCTCATGGGACCAAACCTGACATCGCGAAAAAAAATCAACTGTTTCCTACATTTATGTTCGAATAACTCGTCAAAATGTAGGGAAAAGCTGCTTTTTTTTCATAATGATGAGTACAATGACCCCTTAAAAAGTTTTGCGTTAACTCTGGGACATGTTGTATAGGTATGTGCATAAAATAACACACAATGTAAAATAACACACAATGTAAAATAACACACAATGTAAAATTATTTCCAACCGTATTCCTTAATTAGTATACAATTACAGCTGACCTCTAATCACCTACTGTGCCGTCACAGCCAGGCTGTAACTGAACACAATGATTTACCTACGAAATAATAATTAAAAGGTCCACAATAAGTCTTTCACACAGCCTGTCGATAAGGTTCTGTCACAATGGACCAGGAGACAAAAACAAGAGAGGAGCAAAGCTATTGTTCGCCGATAACAATAAGGTAAGTGAAAAAGCCTGAATTGACAGCGAGGAAGAATTGACAGGGAGGAAGAATTCACTGGATCTGTATGAGACAACATGATGTCCATGTAATAGAAAACGGTCAATGGAATTATATAGTTGATCATTTGAATGTTAGAATTGTTGATTGAACCGAGAGTTTTAAATTATCTGATAGTTTAGTAGATAGTAAAAGTTGTTCATAATTATGAGTACAATGCCCCCTTAAGAGGTTGTGCGTTAAGAGACATGTTGTATATTGTGTTATATGTTTATGAACATACAAGAGAAATACAGGGTCGTATAGACAGGTGCGATATCGCGGGCGCGACAAGCATCGCAACCCTTGTCGCACCCGCGATATCGCGCCAGTCTGTACAAGCTTTTTTAAAACGTTGCCCCACACTAGGAATTTCTCCTGTATTGTGGGTGCGTTAACCAACATTTAAATTCACATACACAGTACACACAGTAGTCACAGTAGTTGTTCCGGGTCTGTCAGCCAGACCCGGAACAACTACTTGTAGGTCATACAAATATTTGTTCCGTGCGGGAATCGAACCCGCGACACGCGGCGCAGCAGTCAATCGCTTAACTAACTGCGCCAACCAGCCTTACCTCGGTTGTTCGGTGATTTCTTAACCATAGGTCTACTGACCTCATCTACTGGCTACATCACTGGCTGCTGACAGTCAATCTAGCAGAGCGTCACCTCGATGGTTACGTGGCAGCTGTTTTCTGATGACAGAAGCAGATTTCAGAGCCGCTGTTGTACCACGTCCACGACGAACTGCTATATTTATATATACATGATATTGTAGCTGCAGAACCACTAATACTATGACCACTTCTAGTGAAGGCTACCCAGCGCCGTTAAACCTATTTACAGAAACAAATAATTTATCATTTATCAATAAGACATGTAGATCAACAAACTTTGACTTAAAATTACGATTCACCGCCATTTTCAGCAAAAGCATAGAGGAAACGGAAAGTACATAGGTACTTAGGTTCTACCCTTCCCACGCTAAGTGTAATTTTAATTCTTTTTTTATTGAAGAAATTATTATATGATTTCCATAATTATAATTCAGTTGCTCTTAAAGATGTTCAGAGACGATGCAAGGACACACAACCAGTAAAGTCAAAGTAATTTTTTTTTATTTCAAATAGGCACATTTAAGGCACTTTTGAACGTCAATATTTCCAAAAAAAAATAGAACTGATTCTAGTAGCAACACAGTATTATTTTTAAGTCTATTAGGTACATGAAAAAAATACAATTTCACACAAAATTTATTCGTGATTTCGTGTCTTCAACATTTATTTTTATTTACAAGCGTGGTGTGATTTATTTTTTCCTTGTTTATCTTCGTGTAAGTAACAGAAACGTGTCGAAACACGGGGTTCTGAGATTCTTGCTAGCGACAGGAATAATTCTCCACATCATGGCAAAATAAATAATACTATTTTACTAGTCTTTGTTTTTATTTGATTTCTAATTAAGTTTTGTTGAAAAAGTTAGTCCAATTGACTATGCCTTTTTTTATCCACAACTTTATTTTCACGATGGCTACACTCAAATTTATTCTCTTTCATCAGGATTTCCAAGAACTTTTATAAGATAAGATTGCAATAAATTGGTAAGTAAATAGAGAGACTGAATAATTACGGATCGTTTTACTTTCCAATTAAGGTCTGAATTTCAGACCTTAAAACGAAGATAAGAAGATTGATCGATTTGCAGCATTGTAAAAATATTTTAATTCTCAACTTGATAAGAATTTCAGCGACTGAATATTTTGACGCAAAAATAAGTCTCTCAAAAAACCTTTACAGTGCATGGTTCAACAGATATACTAACATAACCAGTTTAGGAACGATGACCACAATTTGTTGCTTTAACTATGCATTTTGTTGCTTAATCTATTTGCTTCTCTTAAATGCCACGGCTTATTTGTAATCTTTTTTTAATCTTTTTGTATAGTTTTTTAAATAAGCAATTCAATTTTTTAAATTGTTCTCACATATAGAAGCAACAAGAATAATGTACCCAGGATTTCGTAATATCTTGATTTAAAAGAGTGTCCTTGGAGTTTCTTGCCTGTTCTTCTCCATAGAGATCTACGTTTTGGAATGGGCAAATAGCTTCAATTTTCAGACTAACTGACCGACTCTTTGACAATTCAAAAGTGCCTGTAATAGGTTTAATTGAATTAAATATTTTGAGTTTGAGTGAGTTTGATTTGGATGCTGAAGTCAGTTGCTTTATTAACAAATCTCGTACCCTACGACCACACCTATACAAACCTGTACAGACCACACCTAACAAAGCTCTACCAAATTCCCTTATCACGATCTTTGCTCAGGTATTCGATTCCGATCAAAGCCCTCACAACTAAGCTAAAGGCAGCGGTTCAAAAAGGCTGTTTGCACTAGGGCGCTGGGTACAGCGTTCGATTGCGTCCAATCACTGGGACGGTCACCCTGATTGAAGCGTTCGTTGAATTTACCGTGTTTTGTTTCGAAGGTGTACAGCCTGTCATTTGTTTATTGTTTTTTTTTTCTATTACATCTAAGGGCGAATTTGGAAGTATATAACGGGCGATTACAGGAATTTAATTGTTACTCTTAGAGGTAAGAAAATGTATTAAATTCAAGAGTATGAAGTGGCATGTATGATTCCGTGTTTTTCGGGTTCCGTACCCAAAGAGTAAAACGGGAACCGTATTACTAAGGCTCAGCCCTGTCTCTCTGTCTGTCTGTCCGTCTGTCACCAGGCTGTATGTCATGACCCGTGATAGTTAGACAGTTGAAATTTTCACAGATGATGTATTTCTGTTTCCGCTATAATAAAAAATACAAAAAAATAGAATAAAATAAATATTAAAGGGGGCTCCCATACAACCAACATGATTTTTTTGCCGTTTTTATAGATAATGGTACGGAACCCTTCGCGTGCGA
Organism: Tiliacea aurago; assembly: GCA_948098905.1. Lineage (NCBI taxonomy): Eukaryota > Metazoa > Arthropoda > Insecta > Lepidoptera > Noctuidae > Tiliacea > Tiliacea aurago. Next base: position 2,477,145 of record OX402579.1, on the reverse strand, counting down.
GTCCAACTCGCACTTGGCCGGTTTTTTTAAAAGCATTAGGGGAGGAAAAAATAAACAATGCATGTACGAAAGATGATTATGGCTAAAAAGAGGGTGATTAATGAATCGACAACTAATAGAGGTAAAAACATACAAGACACAGAGGACAAAGATAATTTTCACCCCTTACAAACATTGGGATAAGGCTCCGTGCACGAAAAAAACGCTTTTTCGTCAATTTCTTATTTAATTGTGAAAAAAAAAAAAAAAAAAAAAAAAAAAAAAAAAAAAAAAAAAACTAATTGAAATTGAGTTTGAAATATTGTCTGTGTAACTATATAAGTACAGTTTTGTTCGTGCTAAACCATTCGTGTCAGTCACAGCACCTGTCAATAGTTTCATTACTTTTGCGAAAATGTTGTTTATTTCGCCTTTGATTTATTTAATAAAGATGTAAGTAGTTTAATCATAAAATATTTTTTTTATTTTATCTCAAAGATAGCTGAAGCCCAGTGTGTGGTCTTTAAATTTCTTGATATGGTTTGCTTAATAATAGGAAAAATACATTACCGACTGGGTTTAAAAAAAAACTATAGGTTTTTCCGCTATATTTTGTATCGAAGTTCAAAAAAGTGCTTCAGCCACAATGCAAGTAGATCATATAAGTAAAGATGTTGATGATATTTTTAACCGACTTCCAAAAAGGAGGAGGTTCTCAATTCGGCTGTATGTTTTTTTTTTTTTTTTTATGTTTGTTACGCGATTACTCCGTCAATTATGAACCTATTTTGAAAATTCTTTTTTTGTTTGAAAGGGTATACTCCCGAGGTGGTCCCATTGCCACAAAATCAGAATCTGATGAAGGGATCTCATGGAAATCGAGGGAAACCCTCAAATTTTATATGCAAACCTATAGCGATTTGGGTATTTTTTATAGTAACTCGTGCATTTGCTCTCGGAAAGCACCATTTGGTGAAGTGGAACTGATGATGGAGACCACAGATGGCCACCGGAACAATATAATAATGAGTACCTATTTAACGGGTTGCGATTAAGCAATTTATGCTCGTCACTATGCATAATGGTGAGTGGCAGTTCTCCTGGTTCTTCCCAGGAGAACTCCTCAACAATCAACGTTCCAGCATCGGGAAAAGCAATATTTTGTAAAAGGTGATGAGCAGTTAACATTAGGCTATTGTAACTTAGATAAATTCAAAAGTGACCCACTAAAAAGTGAAAAATAAAAAACTTTTTACAAAAAAATAATAACTGACTAACAAAAATAACACTACAAAGTGAAAAATAACTTTAATTTCGGAAGTCGGTGGAAAAAAACTCAAATACAGATCCAAAGACACCAACTTCCGAAATTAAAGTTATTTTTCACTTTGTAGTATTATTTTTGGTAGTCGGTTATTATTTTTTTGTAAAAAGTTTTTTTAATGTTCAAAATCAAAAGAGTTTCTTGTAAAGTGATGATCAAACGTTAGTCTCGCATCATTTTCCGGAAAATGTGTTGCGAATATTAGTTATTTTCCATGAATATTTAATTTATTTGAAAAATCCCTTCACGTGCCAAACAAGGACCCCTTATAGTTTTGCCATGTCCGTCTGTATGTCTGTTTGTCCGTCTGTCCCCGGCTCAGAGACCCGTGGTACTAGAATGCTGTAATTTAGCATGGGTATACACATTAGTCACGCCAAGAAAGTCGTAAAATAAAACCTTGAAAAAAATGGGCAATGGCACGTAAAATGGGGATTTTTTTTTTTTTTTTTTTTTTTTTTTTTTTTTTTCTGGTTTTTCCCATGATGTGGGGTATCGTTGGATAGGCTGTTTAAAAATAATGTGGGACTGCCAAAGCCATTTTTCAATTCAGGGATGTGTTTGCGTAATATTAAGCTGTAAGTGTTATTTTTTGTTAGAGTCGTGTCCCCCTCAGCCGTGCCAGCTAAATGGTAGGTTTTGGATATGTGAAAAAAAATCATGGTAGTAGTATATTATATATAACGAAATTAAAAGGAAAAATATCACAGCTAAGTAGGCTTTACAAGTTATTCAGTAATAGTTGACCGACTTAAATTTACAGTTAGAGAATTGACCGTGACGTATATCGATGTATGGAAGAACATGATTTTCAACTAAAATGTTAAGTTTGTTTTTGGGATAAATTCATCCCAACTACAGAACCCTTCATTATGCGTGGTCCGACAAGCACTTGGCCAGTTTTTAAATAATTTATAAATAATTTTGTTTAAATTCTTTTTCCCTGTCACACATTAAATGAACAAAAATAATCAAAGTCAGCCGATTTCGTGCACGGCCTCTTACGGGCAAAATAATTATAATGAAGATAATTTAAAAGCAGATGAAATAGTGAAAGACCTAGATAAACATCACTACAAGTCCTCTCATTTTCCTCTGAGGAGATTATAAAATTACTGCATCTAGTTTTCAAAATAGCTAACCAATTCAACCAGCAAACCCTCAAACTCAGCGCTAAAACCAATAATCGACCGTTTAATAAGAACGCTTTTGCAAACAAATCAGATTATTACAACCGTCCACTGGCTTCACTGTGGAATCATTCCGACAAATGAATGTTGACCATCTGCACTATGCAACTGTGTGCGTTTAATACGACAACGGCAAATATTTGCCAGTTGCGATCCGTTCGCGATAATTGCTCAATGTTATTATTAGATCAGACTTTCTAATCGATTTATTCTGAACTTGGAGGTAATCTTTTGTGGCGATTTTGTGTTTTAGGCAAGCATTTGAATTGAGCTATGTACCTTGTGATCAGTGTTAAAATCAGTAGCAAAGTTATGGTTCCGTACGTCCGAATGGAAATACAGACCCTTGACAAAATCAGTCGTGTTTCTGTTCGTTTGTCACAGCCAATTTGCTCCGAATCTAATGGATCGGTTTAGTACGCATATGGATTTCTGTGACCCAAACATGGACGTGTAACGTTAATAAATTAATTTTGAATATGGGGGTTCATTTCGGGATACAAATAGAAAGAAAAATGAAGAATATATAATAATTTGCGGTAAACACGACTCACAGAAAGAACACAAACACAAAAAGTTGGGATAAATATGCGAAATAAAAAAATAAAAAAAAAAGTTTTGCATATGTACCGTGTGACATATCAAATAAAAGGACTCACTGGGTCTCAAATTTTTTTTGATAATTTTTAAGTTATTTACAAAAATAGATAAGTAAAAGAAAAATGAAGAATATATAATAATTTGCGGTAAACACGACTCACAGAAAGAACACATACACAAAAAGTTGGGGTAAATATGCGAAATAAAAAAATTTAAAAAAAAATTTTGCATATGTACCGTGTGACATATCAAATAAAAGGACTCACTGGGTCTCAAATTTTTTTTGATAATTTTTAAGTTATTTACAAAAATAGATAAGTAGACTTTATCTCCGAGCCAAAAAAAAAGAAAAAACACAGAAAATAGTTCTATACTAGTTCTAGATTAAAGGAATACCTTTAAGAAGTCTTAAAACAATATAGTAAATCTGTAAATATTGTGCGTACAAACTTATACATTTTTGGAGTTGGGATGTATGGGAGAACATGTTTTTCAACTACAATTTTAAGTTTGTTCTTGTGAAAAATTCATCCCAACTACGGAATTGTGCGTGGTCCAACACGCACTTAGCCGGTTTTATTTTTTCTTACGTTAGTGTACCTGCAGTTTTATTTTTTTGCAACTTTACGTTACTAAAAACTGTTTCTGTTTAGGTTTAGTGAGTTATTAAGGTAGAAGAAGCTTATTATAATAATTACTCAATTCATAATTTTGCATTGAAATCATTGCCGTTTCGACCCAGTTTATTAAAATGTAATAAAAATAAATTTAATATGACGCTAGTCACATTTTAGCTAAAACATCACACCGCCTTAAATCACGTTTAATAATCATAATTATATAATAAACGTGATTTAAGCTACTTACACAAATAATAATACATGAACACGCAAATATCATGCATATACTGTCAAACTTACATCCGTGCTCTCACAACATAATTTGCTAAAAATAAGTAGCGCTACCTCTGACGTTGTACTCATGCAAAATTTCCGAACGGCATACAAATGAGGCGTTCAGACGATCACAGCATCCCGTCTAATCCAGCATCTTGAATATTCAAGTGGCAATTACGTTAATGGCAGATACCCCTAAAGTGGTTTGCAGACAATCGACAATCGGTTGCTGACATGAAGTCGTCAAATACTAGATACTGGTAGATTCATCTCAACGCATTGAAAAAAGAGCAAATTGTAACAAAGTAGCTATATTCTATAAATTTTTTCTATTCTATTCTATTAATCCTTTATTAAAATGGTATAAATCGTGCAATATTCTCTATATATTGCACGATTTTGGAAGGAGAAAGAGGAGACCTTTGCACAGCAGGAGCAAAAAAAGAAAAACAACTAAGACTACATGCGAAAGTGTGTTTTTTGTTAGTTTGTTTAAATCTTCTTTTACGCAGCAACGAAGCAACAGATCGACATTATTTTTTGCATAAAAGAAGTTTATGGATCTGAGAGTGACCTAAATTGTTATCCCAGTAAAATCCCTTAGACAGTGCAAAGCCGCGACCAAAAGTTTAGTTGCCCTACAAAATGTTGCGATTAAATCAGTGGAAGATTGTCGCAAGCCAATAAAGTCGGTCGTCTATACCCAGCCTAAGGCAACGGTGCATGTTATTTCATACGGAACACCTTAGGATACGGATTAGTTAGTGAAACAACGGTTTCATGTTGAAGCGAGAGCTTATTGTAATGTGTTTTGCTTTTAATATTCAGAAGGATGGTGTGGGAAATGTGCTTGCTACTGAAGAGACATGGAATGTTAAAAAATAAATAAATAATAAGTTTATACATACATAAACTCACGCCTTCTTCCCATGGGGGTAGGCAGAAACTATAGAACGCCACTTGCTACGCTCCTTACATACTCCTTTTGCTTCTTACATCTAGTCATACACTCACGCCGGTTGTGAGTACTACGCACCTGACCTTTCTGAAGAACATCACCAATTTGGTCACTATATGTCCTTCTAGGGCGTCCCCGCCTGGCGTTTCCACTCACCTCTACTTTATAAATACCTTTTGTTAGTCGCCTTTCACTCATTCTCTCCACATGACCAAACCATCTAAGCATACTCTTTTCAATATTTGTCACTACATCTTCTTATAAACTGCACCGTTGCCTTATCACCTCATTGTTCAGCCTATCATTCATAGTCATAAGTTTTTGATTCAAAAATATAGGTACATAGACACGGGTTGTATACTAGTTACATGCTAAGCCTTAATCAACTAACAATGGACACAAGTGGAAAAAATAAAATAAAATAATTGCCTATAAAAACAAACATTTAAATCTTGTCTCCTAACCTAGGGATGGCCTGTATCCTGGAGACAGTGATTCGACCTAGCTGAAGTGCAAATGATGGATCTTAGGTTTCGAGTGTCGATGCTAATTCTACCATGAAACAAAAAAGTGAGTTAGCTGAGTAAGTAATTAATTTTAGATTTATTTGAGGATGAAAGGATGGATGCAGGTGTGGAGAAAAAGTGGGGGTGTGAATGGGAAAGTAGTGTGTGTGTTTGTGTTCGTGAGTGTGATGTTAGTTGTTGTATTGGTGTGTGTGTTGTGTGTTATGAGGTGTTTGTTTGTGTGTATTGTTTTAACGTGTTACATAACATCAAACTCAAAGTCAAAGCATTTATTTCAATTAAACCATTTACAGGCACTTTTGAATTGTCAAGAAGTCGGTCAGTTACAAATATGAAGCTAGTTGCCCATACCAAATAGTAGGTTCCTATGGAGAAGGGAGAACGGGCAACAAAACTCCACGGACACTTTTTTAAATTAAAATATTGATACAATCATTCATATTGAAATTATACATGTGAGAACGATGCAAAACGTTAGAAGCGTCCGTGACAAAAAGATTAAAAACAAAAAAAAAACAATTCAAAACCAAAATAATTAAAAATAAGCCGTGGCAGCTAAGAGATGACCAGTCCCAACTGACAGCGCCCGTTCACGAACATGACACATGGATCAGCACCACATCACGCCTAAATTCCCCGAAAGGCTAGGCAGAGGTCTACATACAGTACACCCACATTCCGCCAGTTATGTGTAATATATGGGCGAGCCTATTAACATCAACTATGCACAAATAATGCGGACTCCGGGCTGCTACTGAAAATTCCAGATATAAAAACCCAATAACACTTTGCTCGACCTGGGAATCGAACCCAGGACCTCATGCTCAGATGTAGCGCTTGCGATCACTAAACCAACGAGACAGTGCGAGGCATGGAATGTTACTGTTATTTATTTATTTAAGTTTGATTACACTACACAAAATATCAAGATGGTAGTATAAATAAGCTTACTACGAGTATAACATGATAAAATGAGTTATTTTAGTGTCATGGGTTCATGACACTAAACAGATTTTTTACAAAAAAAAACAGTCGGCTTCCAAAAAAAAACACTACAAAGTGAATCATCATTACAGCCGAAAGACGTCCACTGCTGGACATAGGCTTGCCCCAAAGGGAGGGTTTGCCATAATCACCACGCTTGGCTGGCGGGCAAACACAAAGTGACAAAGTGAATAATAATTTTAAATTCGGAAGTCGGTGTCTTTGGATCTGTATTTTAGTTTTTTGCCATAGACTTCCGAATTTAACGTTATTTTTCACTTTACAGTGGGTCAGTGCTCATCACATTTTACAAAATAGTGCTTTTCCCGATGCAGGGGCGTTAATTATTGAGGAGTTCTTCTGATAAGAATCAGGAGAACTGGAACTGATGGTGACTTCACCATATGCATAGTGACGAGCATAAATTGCTTAGCAACCATATTAAAGTGCCTAATCGAATCGCAACCGTGAAATACTTATTATTGGGTAGTTCCAGTGGCCATCTGTGGTCTTCAATCAGTTCCACTTCACCAAATGGTGCTTTTCGAGTGCAAATGCATGACTTACTATAAAAAATACCCAAATCGCTATATGTGAGCCTATAAAATTTGCCTCGATTTTCATGCGATCCTCTCATCAGAATCAGACTTGGTGACAATGGGATCACCTTGAGAGCATACCCTTTCGAACAAAATAATAATTTTGCAAATCCATCTATATATGACGGAGTTGTGTCCGAACATAAAAAAACAGTAAAAAATATATAATTGATAACCTCTCCTCCTTTTGAAAGTCGTTTAAAAATTAAGTAAAAATATTCCAAAGCATAAAAACTAAAAGTATTAAGATACAAATTAGATTTCACAGAAATTCCAGCTGAAATCCTGTGATTTGTGATTTAAACTAACTTAAAATATAAATACTTAAGAAATATCTCTAAAATTCAGACGCAAAATTTACTAACTACAAAGGTGTGAAGCTTAAAAATAATCTAAACAAATTTTCACGCGACGAAAGTTTCTGTAAAGTGTAGAGTATCTTGAATCAAAACACGACGACAACCAACAAATTCTAAGTAATGTGCTTAGAAGAAGAATTAGCAAAACATCCAAATTTTGTTCGAATGGCTGCAGAATAAATAATTGTTGAGCTTCTGAAGAACTAAGATAACAAGACTAAGCGGCAAACTAAGTTAGGGACTTAATTGAAGCAACGCCTCCTTAACTCGGGAATATTAATATTTGTCAAGGATGAAGACAGAACAAATACATTTTGCCTTAATAACGTTCCTTTCTACGCTCAGCGTCCAAGTACAGAACTTAGTAAGTTCGTTACGACTTCGTTAGAACTCTATCAAAATTCAAATTAAAGAAACACTTGGCGTTTTATTGACGTCGAACGGAACCCAAATTGTTATGGCCTATTTTGCTTACTTCTTAGTTGAGGAGTTTCGGTTTAGGGAGGTCACTGACCTTGGTAACTTAGGATTTGGAGATTATGATTTTTTACTAGACTCATACCCATATACACAGTTCTATTATTATTAGTTATTATCTCGTTTTTAGAGTTCTGTAGACAACAAGGACCCCAGGAACCCTCGATCTGCTGCGCTATATAATAAAATCAAGAAATACATCTATATTTACCCAAAAAACTACTATGACAGTAAAAAAATAATAATGGAATGGATCCAAGCGCTTACCTACAATGAAACCGAAACACTTCTGAAACCTTGACACATACCTACACACCCTCACACTCACGTACTCTTACTCACACCTACAGGCTACACTTTCACTTACATATTAAAAGTACTCACACACATGCTTACACACACTCATACAAACATTTGATTTACCTAATTTAATTTAATGTTAATTTATGTATTTTTAGCATAAAAATTATACGTTTTGGCTTTTTATATAACACGTCTTGCTATGGAAGAGCGGACTCTCCTAATACAGGCAATATCTGCCTAAAAGGAGGATCCAATCATAAAATTGTTTCTACCTGTACTTGTTTTACCAATAAACTATTTTTTTTTATAGTTTCGCCATGTCCGTCTGTCTGTCTGTCTCCAGCTTAGACCGGCCCGGCCCGGCCTTTTGTTTACCTATGGATATTTATCTGAAATAAATTATTTTATTGATTGATTGATTAGCTCAGAGACTCTTAGTACTTGTACCAAGCCGATTGTGGTACATTGGAGGGCAAGCTCAGTTTTCGATAAGTACGTATTTTAGTTGAATATGATCAACTGCGCTTGCTCGCGGGGCGACCGTCAGACCTTCCAAGTATAAAGTGCGTCACTCATGTGAGTGACCAACTTACATTTGCAGTTGGAGAATTGACCGTGACGTATATCGATGTAGGTATCGGAAAACATGTTTGTCAACTACAATGTTAAGTTTGTTTTTGGGATAAATTCATCCCAACTACGGAACCCTTCATTGTGCGTGGTTCGAAATGCACTTGGCCTGTTTATTTCTCTTCCTTTGGAGTTTAACAACTTTTTTAACCGACTTATTTTCACTTTGTACTGTGTAAGCAAAAAAAACAACCCCATTACTTCGTCTCTATGGAATAAAGTTAGATTAAGTGTATTTAATGAGTTTTGTAAAAAAAAAACTTTTAGAAACACAGCTATGCCTGTTTTTAGATACGTGCTTCTTTAAAACACATTATAAGCTTGTCTGGTTTATACTTAATTGATAAAAGAACTTTATCATTCATGTAAGACCAAAAAAAAAAACAAAAACTGAAACTGTTTTGTGTACAAAACAGTTTCATAACTAAAGAAAATTTTGTTTTAACTATCAAATACTCGTGCCAAAAAAAAGTCCTTGGGTAGTAAATTAAATTCGCAGCCTTCACGTCTGTATGTAACTACTCGTCATAAACGGGATATTATGTCTGCACCCCAACAAAACCCTCTATTTCCATTCTTATCTCTCATCCCCTAAACACGCACACAATAAACTACTTCATTCAAAAAGTATAAAAGCAAGTATAAAAGCTGGAGTAACGATCGCATGCAGACGTAATGTTTCATCGTCGTATTCTAACGGTATGAATTTCTTTATATTCCCGAGTAATACTATGTATGATCTGTCACCATCAGGGGAAATCCCGGCAACTTTACAAGAGAACACCCACCTTGTTGGTAACAAGGAAAAATGATGATATTCAGCGGAGCCGTAACGTAACACAGGCTCCTTTGAACCGCGCGAGTGAGCGGAGGGGCTGTTTAGAGTGCACTGGACGGGTGAAAAAATAATTAAGAATTTTAGTTGAATTTTATCCATGGAATTAAGCCCTTAAATTAAATCTTAGTATTTTAAACAAATGCCTAGATCTACAAATAATGAAAGTGGGTAGTTTTTTTTGTCTTCAACTGTAATAGTTATTTTTAACTGACTTGTAAAAAAGGAGGAGGTTCTCAATTCGGATGTTTGTATTTTTTTTTCTTATGTTTGTTCGCGCATAACTCCGTCGCTTGCCAACCGATTTGAAAAATTCTTTTTTTGTTGGAAAGGGTATATTTCCCAAATGGTCACATGAAAATTTTATCGAAATCGCACAAAAGCGGTTTTTGAAAAATCAACAAAAATCTAAAATTTAATTAATTATCTACATTGTCTACATTAACGATCTTTTCGCTTACTCTGCATTGCGTTTTTTGTTCGCACATAACTCTAGTCATTTACAAACCGATTTGGAAAATTCTTTTTTGGCACTAAAAAGTGTAAAATAAAAAAACTTTTTACAAAAAAAAATAACCAACTTCCAAAAAAACACTACAAAGTGAAAAATTATTTTAATTTCAGAAGTCGGTGGCATAAAACTAAAATACAGATCCAAAGACACCGACTTCCGAAATTTAAGTTATTTTTCACTTCGTAGTGTTTTTTTGGAAGTCGGTTAATTTTTTCTGTAAAAAGTTTTTGTTGATAACATACTTATAAAGAAAGAAAGAAAGAAAATACATTTATTTAGGACAGTTTGAAAAATATTCTAACATTTTCCTTCAAGACTTCTTTTAACACTCTTTAACTCCAAAAACAAATTCAAAGCACCAATCCAATCTAAAACTCAATCAGTCTTACAACATCCACAGACTAACTACATCAAATGGAGCTGAGACTGCACTTCCCGCAGCGTCGTCGTATCGTGACATGTAAATATCTTACTCTGTGGGAACAAATGGCCATGTCAACCGCAATGCGTGCCGCGTCACGGTCTTCAGTCCATCATGTTCACTACAGGTTTTGATTTTCCACTCGAATTGCTCTGTAATCGATTACCTTTGGAAACTCGTATCGATGCAGCTCGTATTGATGCTAGCGATGTGATTCCAATCAGCCGATTGTTATTTTTCGTGCAGAAAGATAATTGTGAAACATAAGACTTTAAAATGGTAACTAACTTAGTAGTTTTAAGATCAAATCGAATGTCCTAAATCTTATAAATCTAGTTTAAAAAAAACTGACACTTTGAGACAGTCGTTGTATAAAAACAAAATTAATATTGTGGAAGGAGTATTAAAATAATCCGAATTGTTATTAATTATGTTAATCGACATACTATGCAGTTTGTGGTTGGTTGGTTAACGTTGCAAACGCAAAAAGCTTCAAGCTTATCACTAAAACACTAATTTTGATACCAACCGCTTTATTACAAAACAAGATTTATATTTTGACATGGCTTAAACCATGGAGCCAGTTTTTGTAATAAGAACGTAACAGTGATTGAAATACCGTTCTTTATACAAAACTGAAAACATCATACGGTACTAAGTTGTCAGTTTTATGTTTAGGAACTTTACCATAGTCAGAATAAAGTACGAAATTCAATAATGGCTCCATGTTTTAAGCCTGGGTTTGAAGATAGACCTTGTTTTGTAATATGGGGCCAAGGGTTTTAGAAATCAAGGGAATACGCACCAAAAATAAACAACTACCTACTTACAAAGTATTAACTACTAGTCCTCGCAAGCCAACCTTTTTTGCAACACATTAATATTCCACAAAAGTTATTTAAACCAGAATATTTACTATGTTTTTAAAAACAAAAAATATGGTCACTAACCACCGTGGTGGTAATGACTTTAGTAAGCAGTGACAATAACCATGAAAATATTTTATTCTTACAACGCTCTTCTATGATTTCACGGCAATTGACCTACTTTTAACCCATCAAAAAAACAGGACAACGTTCAATAAGTCAAAATCAAATGTATAACATGTAACATGTTTGCAATTTTGCAATTTATGATAATTTAATTATGCATTGACTGTAGAAATTATTCCATATTGTGACATTTATAATTTTTGTTTTTATTTATTTATCATCGTTCTATTAATTTTGACATAACTACCAAATAATTTGTTTACCTCTCGCATGATCAATATTTTATTTCGCATGCAACCACATTTGTACGCCTCTTGGCATAACATAGCGACCTAAGAACTTTAATTTAAGAACTGTAATCACTACCTATGTTAAACAAATAAAAAATTATTATGATTATGATTAACAAACTTAACATTGTAGTTGTAAAACTTGTTCTCCCATACATCGATATACGTCACGGTTAATTCCCCAACTGCAAATGTAAGTTCGTCCAATAATACTCGTTAACTTGTAAAGCTTACTTAGCTGAGATAGTTTTTCTTTTAATTTCGTTGTATAAGCTACTGCCATGTTTTTTATCCGATATCCAGAAACATCGTGTTGCGCCGACCAGAAATAAATTGGGATAAGGGCAGGAGAATGATGATGATGATGATGATCCAGAAACAATCATTTTGCTGGCAGGGGGGAGGGGACACTTCACTCTAACAAAAAATAGCACTTTCAAGCTTTTAATTAAAGGTACAGACAGACGTGCTCATTACTAGCACGAAAGCATGCTTTTATTGAGCAATTGCTCATTAGTAGCACGTGTTCTTACACAATTCCGTTGCAAGCAATATGATTATTTTATTTAGTTCTGTACGGATAGCGCACTGTCACTATATTATTTTGTTTAACCGCTTAGAAAAACCCTATCGAATACCCTTTCAATGGGTAACCAAAATGGTCCCTGATCAAACGATACCTGACACCCACCATGGGATAGACGAAAAAATAATTGCGTCCCACTTTACGTGCAAAGGAAGTAAATGACAGACATGGCGAAACTATAAGGGTTCCTTGTTGTTTACGGAACCCTAAAAAACAGATAAAATTATAAGTAAAAAGTAGGCGAGCTAGCACAGTTAACTAATAGGTTTTAATAAGCAGAGGTAACGCTGCAGCCTTATCTTGTGATGAGAAGGTGGTCACATCAATCCCTACCTAGGAGTAAAAGGGCCGATTCCACTGGTTGAAACCTAAAAGTGAGCAATTTACAGAATTTTGAGGAGCTATTCTGCTCATCACACCGAAGATCCTCATCAAATCTTCACCAAATTTTTATGAGACCAACTTAAAGTTACAACCTTTCAAATAAATAAGAACCATCGAAATCGGATCTCATAAGGCAGAGATATCCAATAGCCCCCGTTGTACAGTAGTACCCAATTGATATGGCTTACCGATGTACCTGCGCAGAAGGTGAATTTTAAAAGTGTGGGAAATGCTATTGACCAATCGGCATGCTCCACGCACCGCGGTTCTTTTTCCTGTACCGCTATTGGTCGGCAGCTGCTGCCATGTTAGCGCGCGCCGCGTGGCATGTTTGTCAGCCGCCATACTTCTGATCGAGTGCACGCTAGCAGCTCCAGTGTATTATGAACCTTATAATAGTGACCTAAGGTTGATTGTAAGTTTTAAGCATTCTTTCGTTAATTTTCGGGGCCATACTTTCTTTTCTGTGCGAACGAAGATTCACGACGCGCCTTATCAATTGGGTACCACTGTACCTCTTTTTGGAGGAAGTACCCATCAAAAATCCCCGACGACAAAAAAATCTATAAAGTCGTTAAACCTGTAAACCAAGTATCATCCAGATCGGTTGTAAAATACGAACTGTAGAGGAGTACGAACAAACTAACTACAAACAGAGGAAAGAAAATTCTGCCAGACTTGAAGCAGACGCTACGCTCGGTCGGTCAGAAAGTCACTTAGGATTTTATAAAATTAGTGTATTCCCGTTATCCCCGTATGCCATATCCCCGTATGCCATATCCCCGTCATGGGGACAGCGGGACGTGATTAAATTTATTTCCCGTTGTCCCCATAACGTACGAAGTAAACCTTTTTTAAATCGTAACAGCTAGGTTAGGTTAGGTTAGAACTGTGACCATACAACGCACGAGCCGAGCGAGCGAAGCGAGCCGGCCGCCAGTGGCAGAAACATATTTTATAATGTAAAACCAAACCATGGGGACAACGGGAAGTATTTTTAAATATTAATTGAAGTACCCCTGTCACCGTAGGACGGGGACACTGCGTACGGGGACAATGGGAATAAACGATAAAATTACCTACGTTAATAAAACATAACCGTATGCCATAATAGTATGCTCATAATCTACATTTTAAAGCAAGATGCTACAACATTAACCCAATCATTTAATTATTATTTCACAACTTCCCGTTTGCCGACTAACAGGCAAAAAAAAAGCGGTAGGATCCACTGAGATAATTGGGATGATATTTCAGACTGATTAATTGCATTTATAAATCAGAGAGGAATCGGGGGATTTTAAATAAAAAGGTGAAACAAAAAGGCGCTATTTTCCTGTTGTTGCGTAATTCAAAATAATACTTTTATTTGTAGTTGGCACCCGACTGCGGCGAAGCCAAAAAGGAGGGTTATGCGTTTGACCCGCCGAATTTATGTATACAATGTCCGTCCCTATGTTTCCTCGTAACTACTAAATGAATGAACCGATTTTGATGAATTATATGTCGTTAGATTTGTCTTTATTGCACGAGTGCCACATTAAAATAATCAAAAATCATAATGGCGGGGATTTTTGGTGCCCAAGGGAGTGTTTTCGAAAAAAATATCTGCCAAGCCTATCGAGTGGGGTATAAAAATGAAGGGTTTTAAAAGGTGATTACAAAAATATATACAAAATATAATTATGTTTAAATGTAATTTAAATGAGAAATGATAGAAAAAACTATCCCGGACTTTTGGAGTGAGTGAGTAAGAGGCCGTTATCACCCTGTAGCGGCATCAACATCGCCACATGCAAACTACGCGTCACACTGACGTCACGCAAATCCTGCATCGCGCAAGCAGAGTTTACCACGCAACTAGCATATATACAACGTCCCGACATCAACCGTCGGGCAGTTGCCCACCAGACACGACACCCGTCTGGTAGGAGGATCCTCCCTTTTCTATGGTGGATGAGTGAACTTTACACCCTGTTCCTCATACCACCAAACTGGTGACCCCGAGTATGAACGTCAGCGCAGTCTTCGTGCAACTACTTTAGCGTGACGTCATCATCATCACTTCCTCAAGCTGTCGAGCGGCGAGTCACACAGCCAGCCAGCACCCACGGCTTCAACGGGTATCCTGACCACCAGCATGCAGTGGACGCGCATTCCTGGTCATCACCCACCGCCTCATCAGCAACCTTGGCACAGCACACTGCACTTTCGGCCGGTCCACAAGCAGAGAACATGCCTCTCCTGGTCGACGCCAGCAGTCAGCCACAACCCGGCGCTGTACTACATCCGACGCCTCCAGACACGACACCCGTCTGGTCGGAGGATCCTCCCTTTTCTATGGTGGATGAGTGAACTTTACACCCTGTTCCTCATGCCACCAAAACCCGATTATATGTGAGTAGGTAAATAACCTAATTTACCGTCTTATAATCCTAACTAAACGGTGTAAAATACAAAAATTTCTTAGGTTATAAGCAGCACCTTTGTACCTATTTTTAGGTTCCTTTCTTCTTGTCAGTTTATATGTGTGTACCATCTAGATATAAGTACTAACGTACTAGAGAAGCTACGTCAAATAACTGAATTGTCCTATTCTTCGTAATTTGAATCTTTAGTTCGCGCAGCGCTAAAATAATAACAATTCGTCTAAACCGTAACTAATTTACCACAGCGCTAGATTTGCTGCGGAAGTGTATTTATTCTATATCATTTATTATTGTCGGAAGTACTAGGCGCGAAAGAGCTAGAGAGCGACTGAGTGAGGTGCGGCGCGATCGCCGCAGTTGAACGAGACAAAGTAGGAATTTACGGTGTCTTCTCTAGTACGTTAGTACTTATATCTCGATGGTGTGTACATAAATAATTAATTAAATAAATATGAAGTATTTTTGACAGACTGAGACTTAGATTACATTGCGAACGTTCTTCTAAATACGGAAATTGTCCCTATGAAATCAAACGAGAAAACTGAAAACGACATTTTCACTCTCGTTCATTTTCCGCCCCAAAAATAAAGAAAACCACCCAAATCGTTCCATTTTTATGCACCATTCCAATTTTTTATATTCTCCAATTAGTTTACTCCACACACCGCCAAATATTAATGTAATTTGTAAATTAAATTTGGATACTGCGATATTCAAGCAAAAGCGGAAATGTAAGCGAAACAATTCCAATTTGTCATGGTTCGATAGTGAATCAGCGGTGCGGTTGCTCCAGTACGATGTGGAAATTAATTTAACATTCAAGTTTAATGTCTATAAATTAATATTTATTACTCGTAATTTTATGCTGGTTTTGTGGAATTGCACTAAATACGTAATTAGCTGCTGCCCGCTAATTATTATGCTTTATCTCGTTGACCCACTGAGAGATCGAAAGCTTTGTAAAGTTATTGCATATAATGTATGCTTGAATGCCACACGTCTTAGGGATCATTATGTAAAGTCAGATAAGTTAATTATTAAGGCGGATATTTCAGAAAATGGTCAAAAATGTGTGCTGCTTTAAATGTTTTTTAAAGCAGTGTAGCTCTTAAACCGTAAATAATTTTTCCAAAACAAAAACTGTTTGATGTTTTCTAAGTTTTTTGTGTATACGGTGATGGAACTCAAAACATCATTAAATTATAATTTAATTAAAAATCTTCAAAGATAACTCTTAATTATTTTTAAAAGCAGTTTATCCCTTCGTTAACAGTTATAATCATAATGAAAGTATACCATACAATTGCAAATGCCAAACTGCATCCGCTGATGGATTAATTTATATTAATTAGTTAATATCTAATTTTATACGATTTTATTTTAATTTTTACGCCATACGTTGTGTCATCGCGCATCTCTTTCTTTTGTATGCAATCTGACAGTGACAGTGGTTTACCTGTTGTCGGCGTCTTAAGCAAAGCCACTACCAACTTATTTTGCCTGTATATTCAGTATTTAGCAGCCTTTATTATGGCATTAGTTGTTAAGTAGCGAGTTTACTTCAAGTAAATAGCATTAGTTGTGTATAAAATGAGAGTCCAAAAGTGACTGTTTTTAAAATATAATAGAATACTCTTTATTATGTACACCATAAAAGTTACAGATATAATTTTTTTTTTTTTTGTGTAAAAAATAAATAAATAGCGTTTATTCATGGGGACACCCAAGTTTTTACTTCTGCCAAACTGCAAAGCAGTTTGTTGGCAGATGTAGCTCCCAAATACAATAATATTATAGGTACTTAGTTTTAATCTCGTACTTTTTCATCAAAAATAAAAATACAATAATGTTTGTGTGTTGTTTTTCATTGTGAAGTGTTGCTACTTATGTAATGCAATTGGAAATCAGCGTTTTTATTACATTTGCATTATATAAGCTTTAGCATTTCTTTGAATGACACGCAAGAATTGAACCCAAATCTTCAAAAACATGCTATAAAAGATAAATATTCGTTAACTTCCGTTTTGCTTTCCAACGACCCATTTTTAAGTCTAAAACACAATATATAACAATAACTTGTGTAATATATCAAAAGTTTGTGTGGCTCTTTAGCGGACCTCCATACATTACAGTGCAGGACATAAATGAAACAACATTACCTATTTCTGTTTTCAAAGTATTTACATAAATAAAATACAGTCTAGTCAAACAGTCGTAGATTAAAACAACATAAAACATTTCACCACTAATTCTATTGTTGTTTTAACGAGGTACACCTGAAACGGGAATGTTAATACCTGTTACTTTTGTGTTTATATACTTGTAATTTATTGTTTTTTTATTCCGTATCTTTTACTAAAGTAAATTGATATTTCAATGTGTGTAAAAGTTGGTTATTTTTTTGACACCTCTATTAATCTTATTCTTTTTGCATTTTTGAAACATATTTGATGTGGAAGATATAATAAATTGTATATTTTAGGCAGTATTTAGCGTATTAGCAGATTTATTTAACTAAATTATAAAATATCAATCAAAATATTTTATTTCACATAAACCTATGAAACGTCAGAAGCTAGGTACTGTTAATAGGTATGGGAGGACAGTGTCGGCCCGTTAAAAAGTACCAGCTACTTATAAAAATAGAATATGGTCTAAAAATCTACAGTCTATTAAGCCTACAACGTTCTCACATTCACAAAATATAAAAAAAAACTATATAAAATAGTATTTTAAAACATTAAAATAGTATTAAAATAACAAAAGTAAAAACATTGTTTTTGGGAGCCGTTAAAAGTTATTTACATAGCTTTGCCGTTAATGAGGTACCAGAAAAGCCACATGTGCAGAAATAATAAATGCCAAACTTCCTTGTCTTCAACGTAGTCTTTAATCTTATAATAATATACTTTTGGATAAGAACACGTATGATGTGGGTTTTTAATTTTCCATCGCTAAGTTCTGTAACCGATAAAGCACTACATAGATAGGGTTATATCAATTATGTCAGCTTTTGCACATGGTTTTGTCGGGTTACTAGCGGTTTACAAAGTCTACAAACCCGTACCGGAAAATTATACAACAATATCATAAAAGCGAAACCAAAACTGCAACTCACTCTAAAGTAACAGAACTCGAATAACATTAATAGTTTCAAGTATCGATTACAACTCCACACCGCTAAGTTCTGCAATTAAAATTAATCACCAAACGGGTCCATGTTTTGCCTTTACACTGCAGTTTTGGGGTTCAGAAGTTGTACAGGAACGCTGATTACTATCTGACTACAGACTGCAGAGTGTGATTTACAGAATACTATGCGTCCGCCATTATTTGTTTAGAACTTGTTGGTAGGATGTTTGTCTGAAAAACTAATACGTATCTCATCTGTGTTTGTTAGTTAACTTGTAGATCTGTTTTTGGTACAAGTTAGTTGGGATTTGGGTGCCAATTTACGTAATTTGGTGTCTTAAGAAGCGTAGACAATGATATAAAGACGAGACATGAGGAATTTATAATTTCTATAGAATACTTATTTTTCTCATACCTAACTCTTGTTTAAATAATTGTTCATTCAAAATGTATGTTTGGGAACCTAGATATTCTGTATTCCAATCGGAATAAAGACACACTACCTTAGGAATGTGTTTGATTTACAAATTATTTTGGATTTACGTTTGTATGAACTACGCATCCATCGCCTGCCTCTTAATTGCGACAGAAAGGAGATGGATAACTGTCCCATACAAGCTTGGCCCAGAAATGAACACAAATAAAGCAAAATTTATTAATAAGGTATATTAGTATTTCATAGCCCTGTATATTTTTGTTCGTCGTAAAACATTGTGAAGGGATTTTCTCAAACCTAATTACTTCAAAAAAAAAATCCATACCTGTCGACCGCGGAGTAATCCACTATCTTCCAGCAGATTGAATTTCTCTCAAATGTAACGACTGCATCTTTTCTACGACTCATTTTTTCACCCAACTATACAAATCTGCGTACGTCTACGCAGATTTGTATAGTTGGGTGAAAAAATTGCACTGCGCGATTTTAAGTAATACCTAAATGCTTAATTATCTACAAGTAAATATAGTAAATGACTTTATGTGATGTTTCTAGGTACCAGATTTTCTGTGAGAAAAGATTAGTAAAAAGTTGCCAGTGGTCTGTCAAATTTGAAAATGCTTATTCTCAAATCAAGCTTTTTCAGGAGTTTCAACTCCAAATGTCTGATTTAAAAAGTATGCCAGTTTGTGAATATTTTTTAAATCCTCATTATCAATTGACTATTCTAGATACCGAACCTAGTCTTGAACTCAATACCCCACCACTGTTTTGCTTGGACGCCCACCATAAACTCGTAACATGATGGAGTCTAACATAACTTTACGTAACAAAACCATCCGCAAGGAAACTTCATGGGAATCACTACCATGCGATAACAATAGCTCACTACTATCTGAGGATTCGAATACCCCACCACTTTTTTGCTTGGACGCCCACAAATAAACTACAAGTCAAAATAATAATTGTGTCCCATCCTTAAGTGTGTCTCAGCGTATCACACTTATGGCAATATTACTTAAGCTCCAAAAAAATAAATGACAACACAAAAATAGACCTACGTTCAGACCTAGCCTATTAGCCATCAGTAGGTAAGTTATGTCCGCATCCTTATCCCGGGTCTCTCGCGTGTGTCGTAACCCCTTACATTAGAGCTAAAACTTATCTTTTTGCTGTGAGATCATGACGTCAATGTAATCGAAACGGGTACCGGGAGCAGCGAATGGCTGTCAGGGGACGCGGTCGTTGAGTTCGAGAGACTAGATGTGGCTTAGGTTAACGTAAAGAGATGTAGGTACATATTGTACTGAGTAGATACATAAATAATTTTTTGTTTAAACCTCTTGATAAAACACGGATTCCAGGTCAAGTCTCGACTTACGTCAGTTTAACTACAAATTTTGTTTCTGGTCTTGTCTTGTCATGGCGACGATAACTGACTTTTAATGATTTTATACTGAAGATCACGTCTAAACGAGTAGTGTTAATGATTTGGAAAAAATATATGTTTTATTAGAGCATTTTCTCAATAACATAATATGTGAATATTTTAGATTATGTTTATATTACATAGTGAAATTAATTTGTAAAGTTTTGTCTAAGGCGGATAAAAACTGAGAATGGCGCAAAATCTACCAAGCGTATTTTTCTGAAACCTTCACTAATTAAAAGATAATTTATTGATTGATATTTTAGTATACGCTTTTTATTAAAATAGCTTTTCTTTTGTGTGTAATAAATTAATAATGCGTCAAATTGGGGACAGTGCTCTTTGATGGGAGAGTCATATTACTGGCTGAACGTACGACGCGTTGCGTGAGCTCAGTACAGAACACGCAAGCTAACCACTCAAGGTCACTGGCATATATCTGCGTCTTAATCCGAGTTCATTACCAAACCAAAAGGCACTTTTGCTGACTTTTATTTAGTTCTACAGAAAAGTTTTATAATTGTAACCTAAACCACAAACTGTTATTATTTGCTTATACGACATTAAAAACCCGTAATATTGAAAGTTTGTATACCTATCAGAAAAACTTGCAAGGTACCTTCACTGAAAAAAATGAGAGCTAATTAAGATACATTTTCTCTTAGTTGGCATAATCATTATTTATTTACTATAAACAAGATAGCATATTTGCCAGAACAAATTCATTTTATTTATATCGACAATGTGACATGTATAGAATAATCACTGGTCTTTGTTATATCATACATGCTTTGTTTGATTTTACTTCTTCACTTTTGTATATCAAATAATAATTTAAGTTGGTGGTAACAAGCAACTTGTTAGCATTATATCATTCTTAAACTGGCAAACATTTGAGTTAAATTAAATAACTACCCGTAATTAAACTAATTAATTACTTAGTTGACGGAACTATGATAATTTAACAAAGTTCTCCTAGCTTCAGAAGTCAAGATCTTGTTAGGCTCGTATGGAGTCAAGATGCGTGATCACATTAAACAATATTTTTGTTAAAGCAAACACTTTATTTTTCAGTGTTGGTATTGATGAAATCTTTTTACGATTACATTCAGTGATTATACACGCAGTACTACTGTGCAATAAATGTAGTGTCCGTTAGTAGCTCCCTATTCCAGTATCTCAACATCCCAAACCGAACAAGGATACAGAGAGGCACCGGGCTCGAGCAAATAAATTCAACAAATCCCGAGCACGGCCACCGTTGATCTACATCGGCCTAACTGCACCAAATACGTCGTTGAGGATTACTTGTCACTGTTATGGGCTCCGGTGCGATTAACGCGTTGCAAACGCTAGCGTTAAGTTACGTTATTTAGAGCCGGTAATTTTGGGCCGACTAGGACATTTGTTGAACACCGAGTAATGGAATGGAAACTAAATGTGCAGCATTTCTAATGGTGTTAGTGGTCTCATCAGCCGCCTAGAATTTTCTTAACCAGCACCATAGCACAATTCGAAGTTTTTGAAGGTTATACTATCCTAATCCATTGCTGCATATCCTAATACTTTGAAAAAATCGTCTGATCTACAACGTATATATATGGCGATGAACGTGGCTGAGCTGGCAAAATGAAAGGATTTGCGATCAATTGTCAGCTTACGAGCGTTCTGCAATTAACCCACAGCGTTTCGTATTTCTACGACGAACGACTTTCAATGGTACATATTGAGATTTATAAAGCTTTTCGGTAGCATAAGTCAGGCCCATATATTTGTGACTTCTCCACCATAGTTTGTTTTAAAAACATGTATTCGTTGATTGGACGGGATTCCTGCCTATCAATACATAACAAAATTTTATTATACAAGCTTATTCTTATGCCAATATGGACATATAGCATCCAACTCTGGGGCTGTACTAAACCAACCAATATAAAAATCATGTAAACATTCCAGAATAAGGTACTCAGGAGTATCGTTAATGCGCCCTGGTTTATAAGAAATGACGACCTCCATCGAGACTTAAAAATGGAACCAGTCACCAACATATTCCACAAAATTTCTGAGGCCCGTGAACTCCGACTCCACCGACATGTGAACATCGAGGCAATTTAGTTGCTAGAACAAACAAATAATAGTGCGAAGACTAAAACGAACATCACCTTTTGAGTTAGTGTAGTGTAAAAAGTGTAGACATAATAGTGGCAATGACACATATATAACACAACATGAACAGTGTTTATATTATTATATCAGACTCTAAGAAAGTGGAACGGACTTGTGTAAAGTACAATCAGCACTATTCTAAGTTTTAAAATAATTATCACGTAGCAAATGAAGTTAGATTTAAATTACTTATTAGTCATATAGGCTAGATTGTAATTAATTATTAAGAACCTGGTTCTTTTTAATAATAAAAAGATGATATAAAAAAAACAACGTTTTTGCTGATAGAGTGTCACTTTTTCTAGGCGCTCAGATTGGGACTAGATGCAGTATAATATCTAGACTTATCTTATAATTATAGTGACTATCATTTGACATTCTTCACCCGTTTACTGGCAATACTAATATTCAAAGGCTAAACCATTTATTACACTATCGCTCTTCTGACAACCCTAACGACTGTCATAGATTGGGACCGAGGGTGGTTAGGGCTCCCAACCAGTAAAGACACCAAAACGAAATACACTGTAGGTATATTTCTTAAAATGTAGGTACAGTCGAGTTCATTAATATATTAGCCCTTTCAGGCTTCAAAAATATATGACCGTCAAAAAAAATCATAATATTGTGACAACTATAAGCATCATTAAATTGTGGTCAAGTTTTCGATTCATTAATATGTGACTGGTTTTTCTCAGTAACATGTATACAGCCAAAAGCACATTATTATATGAACAACATTAAGATCATATTATCTGAACATTGTAGGATTCACAATTATGTATGCACACATGAATACAATAATATCTAAACAAGTAAATGTAATTCAAATTCAACCTTATTACTTACGTCATAAAGATAATTTTAATAGCAATCTTAAAATTACTGACTGGCTAGATTAACTTCAAATGACGTTATGTTTTTCTAATTACTGGAAGATAGTACTGGAAGCTAGTACTGGGAGCTAGTACTGGGAGCTAGTACTGGAAGATAGCACTGGAAGATAGTACTGGAAGATAGCACTGGAATATAGTACTGGAAGTTAGAACTGGAAGATAGTGCTGGAAGATAGTGCTGGAAGATAGTATTGGGAGCTAGTACTGGAAGATAGTACTGGAAGATAGCACTGGAATATAGCACTGGAAGGTAGCACTGGAAGATAGAACTGGAAGATAGTGCTGGAAGATAGAACTGGGAGCAAGTACTGGAAGCTAGTACTGGGAGCTAGTACTGGAAGATAGTACTGGAAGCTAGTACTGGGAGCTAGTACTGGAACATAGCACTGGAAGATAGTACTGGAAGATAGCACTGGAATATAGTACTGGAATTTATAACTGGAAGATAGTGCTGGAAGATAGTATTGGGAGCTAGTACTGGAATATAGTACTGGAAGTTAGTACTGGAAGATAGTGCTGGAAGTACTGTACACTACTACTAATACAGTAAGTGTATTGTTCTATATTCCAGTTCTACCTTCCAGTGCTACCTTCCAGTACTACCTCCCAATACTATCTTCCAGTACTAGCTTCCAGTACTTGCTCCAAGTACTAGCTTCCAGTACTATCTTCCAGTACTATCTTCCAGTACTAACTTCCAGTACTAGCTCCCAATACTATCTTCCAGCACTATCTTCCAGCACTATCTTCCAGTTCTATCTTCCAGCACTATCTTCCAGTTCTATCTTCCAGTGCTACCTTCCAGTACTATATTCCAGTGCTAGCTCCCAATACTATCTTCCAGTACTATCTTCCAGTACTAACTTCCAGTACTATATTCCAGTGCTATCTTCCAGTTCTATCTTCCAGGGCTACCTTCCAGTACTAGCTCCCAATACTATCTTCCAGTACTATATTCCAGTGCTAGCTCCCAATACTATCTTCCAGTACTATCTTCCAGTACTAACTTCCAGTACTATATACCAGTGCTATCTTCCAGTACTATCTTCCAGCACTATCTTCCAGTTATAAATTCCAGTACTATATTCCAGTGCTATCTTCCAGTACTATCTTCCAGTGCTATGTTCCAGTACTAGCTCCCAGTACTAGCTTCCAGTACTATCTTCCAGTACTAGCTCCCAGTACTAGCTTCCAGTACTTGCTCCCAGTTCTATCTTCCAGCACTATCTTCCAGTTCTATCTTCCAGTGCTATCTTCCAGTGCTATCTTCCAGTACTAGCTCCCAGTACTAGCTCCCAGTACTAGCTCCCAGTACTAGCTTCCAGTACTATATTCCAGTACTAGCTCCCAGTACTAGCTTCCAGTACTTGCTCCCAGTACTATATTCCAGTGCTATCTTCCAGTACTATCTTCCAGTGCTATCTTCCAGTACTAGCTCCCAGTACTAACTTCCAGTACTAGATAGTGATTCCAGTAATTAGAAAAACATAACGTCATTTGAAGTTAATCTAGCCAGTGATAAATAATGTTGCAAACTCCTTGACCATGCAATTTTAAGATTGCTATTAAAACTATTGTATTCATGTGTGCATACATAATTGTGAATCCTACAATGTTCAGATAATATGATCTTAATGTTGTTCATATAATAATGTGCTTTTGGCTGTATACATGTTACTGAGAAAAACCAGTCACATATTAATGAATCGAAATCTTGACCACAATTTAATGATGCTTATAGTTGTCACAATATTATGATTTTTTTTTACGGTCATATATTTTTGAAGCCTGAAAGGGCTAATATATTAATGAACTCGACTGTACCTACTTGGTTTTACAAAAAAAAATCTTGGTTCCAACCCTGAGGTAGCAGTTAAGTACGTATATGCATTTAACCAATTATTCAAGTTACGTGACGTTATCACGGCGCACATTCGGCACACTTTATCGGTTCCTTGTAGTTTTACCCTAAGCGAGGTAGCGTAGTGATTTTATAAGAAAGTTGGGGGGGCAATACGTATGGTAAAACGCTGGGAACCACCGACCTTGGCCAATATTCTGTGTCTCAGCTTTAAATAAGACGCCATCAAAAACAGTTCCACAGATAATATAGCCTTAAAGTCGAAAAACGGACCAGTTACTACAGAAACACAAAGACAAATTAAAAATGACGACTACTGAAAAACACCAATATTATTTGTGCTTTTTTTTCAGTACTACGTAATGTAGATAGGTATGTCAATTTGTTGAAATAGAAAACGATGTCTTTTGAATTTTTCTTTGATATCACGACGTCGAATTTTAATGAGGGCGAAGAGTTCTAATTATTTTTTGACGACAAAAGAAATAATAATTTAGTTTTTTTTTGTTGTTTTTTATTACACTGTCAAACAGAGGAACAATAGCTAAAATTAATGCTATGTCTGTCTTCATTACCCAAATCATCATACTTATTTTTAAACTAAACAATAGCTCTAACTGAGTTAAAGCTCAAACTATAGCCTCTCATGCACGAAGTTGTGGGTTCAAATCCGGGAAAGCATCTGTTCACGCATACAAGGTGTGAATCATAGCCCAGGTCAGGGGACGCGCGGAGGGTGCGGTGCGGCGCGGGACGACATCGCGGCAGCAGGCTGGCGGCACTGGCGCCTCCCGCACTCCACTACCGAACACGGTCATCGACGCGCGCGCATTCCTACTTGTTGTCCAAAGATTAAATTCAACATTATACTGTCTTAGAACCAATATTATAAGTGTATATAGTTCACCTTACTTTTAATTACAACCTTTAGTTAGGTCCTCAACATTTTGATCCTTCGAGTTTTTTTTTTTTTAATCCGCGTAACGTATTTTGTACGAACAAAGAGGACGTTTGCGCGGTGGCAGTACGGGCGACGTTGGTGGACTTTGATACGACGAGTTTTCAAAAGCGCCGTGTCACTACAAGTTTCATTCAATGGCAGACAAGTTTCGAGTTGGAGTCGTCTAGAATAAAGCAAGGAGAGGACGTCTACAAGTTCCCGAGGTCTTCACGTCAGCGGTGGTAGAGTCTCGACTAAATTGGTCGATCCCGCCGAGACATTTACCTGCTTCGTGGGAATCAATACAGTCCGCCTTGTGAATAAAGATAAGCATATCTGTGTATCGTTCCAAATTCCTTTCTATTAAAAATCCAGTTTGAATTCAAAATTCAAAAATTTTCGTTGCAACCGTTTCAGTTCAGTTTCAAATTTGAGTCATCAAGTGATTATTTACATCGTTTTATAATGTGTTCATATTAGTTAAAAGTTGCATCGAACCGGTTTCCTATTGTTTTACCGGCCGGCACTTTCTTTGTTAGCGAGTGGCGAGCTTCAAGGTCACGCGCCTATTCATTGTACAAAACATCAGCTATTTACTGCCTATTAGTCATATCATAATACATACCTATTTGCTTAAGTACATTACTTTATTTTATTCTTCTACGACTTATCTATTGTTTCTTTCTATTTAAAACCAGTTTCATATAATGGCTACTGAGGAACTATTTGTAAGAAAACGCAGTGCTATGAAAGCTAAGCTTACGAATTTCTGCAATTGGGTAAACGTGCTTATGAGTTGCGAATCAATTTCTAGCTTGCAGCGTATTGAGCTGGAGGGTCGCCTTAGTAAATTTGATGCCCTATATGATGAATTTGATCATTTGCAGTTGGAAATCGAGGTGCTCTCGGACAAGCCAGATGAGGCGTACCGGGAACGTGCGAAGTTTGAGGAGCGGTACCACGCAGTGGCAGTTTGCTCATCAATGCTGATGCCGGCATTGATGGTGAGTCTGTAGCGGGCTCAGCAGACAAAAACACAGGTGCATCGTTCCGTCAAAATTGTGTACGCTTACCTAAATTTAATTTGCCTCATTTCGATGGTAGCTATCAGTGTTGGCTAGAGTATAGAGACACTTATCTTTCTCTTATACATGGTAGTAGTGCAATTGATGACATTAGCAAATTCCATTACTTACGTGCATCGCTCAAGGGAGATGCTCAACAAATTATAAAAAATATAGATTTTAAAGGCGAGCATTATCAATTGGCTTGGGATTTGCTATGTGAGCGATATGACAATAGTAGGCTTTTAGTAAATAACCACGTGCAGGCTTTGTTTAATATTCCAGCAGTGTCTAAAGAGTCGTGTGTAGCCTTACGTCAATTTATTGATAGTATAAATAAACAAATTAGGGCTTTGAAATCGCTGAACGAGCCGACTGACCAGTGGAGTACACTGGTGGTTTTTATGATGAGTAGTCAACTTGACAAAGTTACTAACAGAGACTGGGAAGAATATCGCAATACTTTACCCAAATCTCCTACTTTGTCAGAATTTTGTTCGTTTGTTAGTAGGAGGGCTGATTTGTTAGAGACTGTTGAACATAGTGAATCGGCAAAAGAAAAGATAGACAGTAGCACTAACAGTCACATAGTAGATTTACAGAATACCAACAAAGGCGATAACTTAATCAAAAACAAAACTAATAATAAAAAATATACAAAGGATTATAGATGTCCGTTATGCAAAAAGGATCATTTTATGTATGTGTGCGATGAGTTTCGTAAGTTGTCACTAGAAACCCGTTTGGAAAAGGTGAAGGAGCTCAATGTGTGCTTTAATTCTCTACGTCCTGGGCATTCAAGTAAGCGTTGTAAATTGTCCCATTGTAAATATTGTAATCGCAGACATAACACGCTTTTGCACGTAGACCAGTCTGTTACGCGCATCACTACTAAGTAAAGCGCTGATACAATGGCACGAGGCACACCGCGTGCGCACCATCGACCCAGTTGCTACGAGGGGAAAATGCTGACACAGGACATGCGGCCCGAAGGCACTGACTACGTGACCGAGCCCGCTCACTTCGTATCCACCCATCGATCGAGTCATTTGCATTTTCCAATAATTGTAATTTCTTATATTAAATAAATTTGTTTGTAATAAATTCGGTTTTTTTTTAGTCCTCCGGCAGTAGCCTACGTAATTGGCGCAGTCGGTAGGATTCCCGGGTCGTACTTGCGTATACCGGTATATCGCACCGCGTTCGCTACGATAGACTTTCAACGTCGCGCCGGGAGATCCAGAACAACGAGACTACGCCGGAGATCCAGAAATCGATACCGCTCAACGAAGACCAGAATGTTCATGTAAGTCCGCTGAATTTTTCTTAGTGGTTGCTTGCTTCCTTTTGTCTGTAGATTCCATATACCTTGTCCAACATTTTTTATCCACGTAGATCAAGTACACCTAGGTTAGTTAGTAGTAGGAATAGAAATATAGATTTTATACGTGACATAAGTCCCGAAATTGAACCCGAGATGGCAGACTTAGACGCGGTATTTAAAGCCCTCCGCTTAGTTCCCGATTTTGATGGGAATCCAAATGTACTTACCAGGTTTATTAAATTGTGTGACCAGTTGACACACGTATTCATCCGGGAGGAACAACCGTTAATTAAGTTAGCTCTGTTGAATGGCATCTTAAATAAAGTTACGGGGCCCGCCGCCCGTCTGGTTAACGCCAACGGTATACCTGATGATTGGGCAGGCATACGTAGTGCTCTTATTAATAATTTTGCTGACCAGCGAGACGAGACTGCCCTATACAATGATTTGGCTTTACTTACACAAGGTTCCGGCACGCCACAAGAATTTTATGAGCGCTGCCAGAGTCTCTTCAGCACCGTCATGACATATGTTTCATTGCACGACACCCTAGATTCAACTGTAGCCGCCAAACGCGATTTATATCGTAAACTAACTTTGCAGGCCTATCTCCGTGGTTTGAAAGATCCTCTAGGCGCGCGTATAAGATGTATGAGACCAGATACGATTGAGAAGGCTCTAGAGTTCGTGCATGAGGAGACCAACACTATATATTTGCAGAGCAGGAATGATAATTTACTAGATAGAAAATCGTCAGCTCGAATGCCAACCAATCCACAGAACGATATTAATCCCAAAATGCCAGACCAAAATAACATGCTTATCCCATTTAGACCTAACCCTTTTAACATGCCCGGTTCGTTTAGACCGCAAGGACCGCAATTTATGCCACGTCCTTGGCCATCTCAGATGCCGTTTAATCAAAGTAACATGCAACCACGTGGCCCGACCCGTACGCAACAACTATTTAGCGCACCACCGCCTAATAATAACCAGGGTGGTTCTGGATTCAGAATGCCGCAAAGAAACCCGTACCCATCAAATAACGGTCCCAGGCCAACGAGCGGCGTAAGCCACTTTGTACCCAGGCCCCTACCTGCTACCAACAGCTGGAATTGGGCACAACGCGGCAATCCACCACCTTCTAACTATCTTAAAACCCGCGATGTTAACGTGAACGAGTGTTCGAATTATGGTGACGACTATTATTACCCAGACCCATACGACTTCTTTTACATTGACCCTTACAACCAAGATTACTTTTATATCAACGACTGTACATATGACTACGTCATACCAGAACAGACTGACCAGACTGACGACAAAGACAGGACAGGCACTGCTGACCAACCGCAACCCTCGACCAGTCAGGATTTTCAGAAAGATCCGAAGTCAAACAGCTCAGGATAGAATTAAATTTACAAACCCAAAGGCAACTACCATTCGTTCGTATTCATAACCCTCCACTTAACTTTCTAATAGATACTGGTGCAAATCAATCATTCATCAGTCCGGAAGCAGTCCAGAATTATTTCCCGCACATACCTCTTAACTATGATCCATTCGAGGTTACTAACGTTCACGCCACAAGCAGGAGCGATTACTCTATTAACTTACCATGCTTTCCCGAATTCGGTGACGCGAAACCGATTAAATTATTCGTTTATAAATTTCATGATCGTTTTGATGGGTTGATAGGAATGGATTTACTTAACAAGTGGGAGGCTAAGTTAGATTTGAAAGACCTTACACTCATAACTAAGTTCGCAATTAATCCCATCCAAATTTATAACTCTCGTAATTTAAATCTTTATGAAGAAATCATACCAGCGGGAAGTTCGAAATTAGTACGATTACCCGTTAACGCACCAGGTGGTGAGGTTTTCGTAGAGGAACAGATAATTTGTAATTGTATTATATCCGAATGCCTGACTACCGTTTCAAATAGCCGCGGTTTAGTCGAAGTAACTAACCCAACCAATAACGATATAATATTCTCACTGGACCATGCCACCCAGGCAACGATATTGAATGTCGAATGTACTGAGCAATTGACACCTCGCGCTAAAGAAGTTACATCCCGGTTACGTACCGATCACCTGAATGAAGAGGAAAAAGCAAATCTATCAGCACTATGCTCAAAATACGCCGACGTCTTTTATATTGAAGGCGAAGCATTAAGCTTCACCAACAAAGTAAAACATAGCATTAAAACTACAGATGAAATTCCAATTTATACTAAAAGCTATAGATATCCGTTTATACACCGTCAAGAAGTCAGTGATCAAATATCGAAAATGCTAGATCAAGGAATCATTAGGCCATCCGAATCCGCTTGGAGCTCACCAATTTGGGTCGTCCCGAAGAAAAATGACGCCTCTGGAAAACAGAAATGGCGTATAGTTATTGACTTTCGGAAACTTAATGAAAAAACGATCGATGACAAATACCCAATCCCTAATATTACAGACGTCCTAGACAAACTAGGCAAGTGCCAATACTTTACCACTCTTGACCTAGCATCAGGTTTCCACCAAGTAGAAATGAACCCCAGTGACATTCCTAAGACCGCCTTTAACGTTGAACATGGGCACTTTGAATTTTTGAGAATGCCCATGGGTCTTAAAAACTCTCGATCCACATTCCAACGAGTGATGGACAACGTACTTAGAGGACTTCAAAATGTTATATGTCTCGTCTATCTTGACGATATAATTGTATTCAGTACCTCTCTCCAGAAACACATGAACAACTTAGAGAAGGTGTTCCAAAGGTTAAGAGAATCTAACCTTAAAATACAGCTTGATAAATCAGAGTTCTTAAAACTTGAAACCGCATACCTAGGTCATGTCATTAGCACTGAAGGAATAAAACCTAACCCAGACAAGATCGTAGCTATTCAAAATTACCCCATACCTAAAACACCTAAAGAAATTAAACAGTTTCTCGGACTTCTCGGATATTACCGAAAATTCATCCCAGACTTTTCCCGTATTACCAAACCCATGACACAATGTTTAAAGAAAGGAAAAAAGGTAACTTTAGACTCAGACTATACTAACTGTTTCGAGAAGTGTAAGACTCTACTGACCAACGACCCTATCCTAAAATACCCCGACTTTGACAGAGAATTCATTTTAACCACAGACGCATCCAACTTTGCAATCAGTGCGATACTCTCCCAAGGTTCTATTGGCTCGGATAAACCCGTAGCCTACGCTTCACGAACACTTAATGAAAGTGAAGTAAATTACAGCACAATAGAAAAAGAATTATTAGCCATTGTATGGGCAACAAAATATTTCTGGCCTTACCTCTTTGGACGTAAGTTTAAAATAGTAACGGACCATAAACCATTACAGTGGGTCATGAGCCTCAAGGAACCAAATTCACGATTAACCAGGTGGCGGTTAAAACTAAGTGAATATGATTTTACCGTCATCTATAAAAAAGGCAAATATAATACCAACGCCGACGCCCTATCTCGCGTCGAGATTCATAACGAAGAGGTTAGTTCGATTATTGCAAACGCAACTGACAGACCACCATCCCTAGCTAACTCCAACACCCTGACTGCTCATACCTCCGAAGAAAACCCTATACTTGAAATACCCATAACCGACGAACCACTTAATAAATTTCACCGACAGCTGTGCCTAACCGTTGTAGGTGACTTTAAAAAACGAACTACTGCCATTAAGCCATTTGACACCCACACTCGAACATCCGTTCAGCTATCCGAATCCAATCTGGAAGAAGAGCTGATTAATGCCATTAAAGAATACGTCAACCCTAAAATAAAAACAGCCCTGCTAATAAATCCACCTCTTGCAATGTACAACTTAATCCCTCTGTTACAAAAACATTTCAAAAGTTCATGTATAAAATTGGTATTAGCTAAAAGGGAACTTGAAAACGTAAAAGAATACCTGGGGCAGCAGGAAATCATTCGTCATTACCATGAAGGCAAGACCAACCACCGTGGCATTAACGAGTGTTTTCTAGCTTTATCTGTTAAATATTATTGGCCCAAAATGCGAGAACACATAACCAAATTCATAAATGACTGCACAATATGTGGACAAGCAAAGTATGACAGGAGCCCCATAAAGCAGAAGTTCAACATAGCGCCCCCTACCACCAGACCGTTCGAAACAATACATATGGATAGTTTCTCAGCACAAAATGAAAAATACATAACGTTCATAGACGCCTTCTCAAAGTACGGTCAAGCTTACCTCCTCCGAGACGGGACTGCAGTTAGTATCATACAAGCTTTAGTAACTTTCAGCACGCATCATGGCCTACCACTAACCATTATTACAGAATACGTGAATTCACCAACCAGATGTTCTCCGAGTTCTGCAAAGTACACAAAATAATCCATCACCAAACACTCGCATACTCACCTAACGCTAACGGTAACATTGAACGTTTTCACTCCACCATACTGGAACATCTTCGTATTTTAAAACTAAAACACAAAGATGAGCCAGTTGTACATCTGATGCCATACGCTATCATAGCATACAATAGTTCAATTCATTCTTTCACACGGTGCAAACCATACGACCTTATATTAGGACACACAGACCCACGAGACCCGACTGACATAGACCTGACTGGACACCTACTACAACAATATACTGAAACACATAGAGAACGCATGCAAAAAGTATATGAACATATCAATGAGACGTCCCTCGCGAATCGAACGGCGCTCATAGAGAGTCGTAATAAAACCCGTGAGGACGAAGTCGATTACGAACCCGACCAACAAATATTCATCAGCAATCCTTCCGCTAGTAGATCTAAACTCGCACCCAGGTATACCCAAGACACAGTTCTAGCCAATTTACCTATCCACATTTATACTTCTAAGAAAAAAGGACCCATAGCTAAATCTAGACTAAAGCGCGTCCCTAAAACTGCGAAATTGTTGCAGGATACCCCTGATGCTGTCTCTTAGCCTAACATGGGCGCAGAAGATCAATCTAGAACGACTTGACAATGGACCTGGACTATTACCCTTCAAACTAGGGCCCATGAAACTTATTACTCATTATCATACATTTTTGCAGAGCATAGAACTAAAAGATATGGATGATAGTGCTGGAAGATAGTGCTGGAAGATAGTATTGGGAGCTAGTACTGGAAGATAGTACTGGAAGATAGCACTGGAATATAGCACTGGAAGGTAGCACTGGAAGATAGAACTGGAAGATAGTGCTGGAAGATAGAACTGGGAGCAAGTACTGGAAGCTAGTACTGGGAGCTAGTACTGGAAGATAGTACTGGAAGCTAGTACTGGGAGCTAGTACTGGAACATAGCACTGGAAGATAGTACTGGAAGATAGCACTGGAATATAGTACTGGAATTTATAACTGGAAGATAGTGCTGGAAGATAGTATTGGGAGCTAGTACTGGAATATAGTACTGGAAGTTAGTACTGGAAGATAGTGCTGGAAGTACTGTACACTACTACTAATACAGTAAGTGTATTGTTCTATATTCCAGTTCTACCTTCCAGTGCTACCTTCCAGTACTACCTCCCAATACTATCTTCCAGTACTAGCTTCCAGTACTTGCTCCAAGTACTAGCTTCCAGTACTATCTTCCAGTACTATCTTCCAGTACTAACTTCCAGTACTAGCTCCCAATACTATCTTCCAGCACTATCTTCCAGCACTATCTTCCAGTTCTATCTTCCAGCACTATCTTCCAGTTCTATCTTCCAGTGCTACCTTCCAGTACTATATTCCAGTGCTAGCTCCCAATACTATCTTCCAGTACTATATTCCAGTGCTATCTTCCAGTACTATCTTCCAGTGCTATCTTCCAGTTCTATCTTCCAGGGCTACCTTCCAGTACTAGCTCCCAATACTATCTTCCAGTACTATATTCCAGTGCTAGCTCCCAATACTATCTTCCAGTACTATCTTCCAGTACTAACTTCCAGTACTATATACCAGTGCTATCTTCCAGTACTATCTTCCAGCACTATCTTCCAGTTATAAATTCCAGTACTATATTCCAGTGCTATCTTCCAGTACTATCTTCCAGTGCTATGTTCCAGTACTAGCTCCCAGTACTAGCTTCCAGTACTATCTTCCAGTACTAGCTCCCAGTACTAGCTTCCAGTACTTGCTCCCAGTTCTATCTTCCAGCACTATCTTCCAGTTCTATCTTCCAGTGCTATCTTCCAGTGCTATCTTCCAGTACTAGCTCCCAGTACTAGCTCCCAGTACTAGCTCCCAGTACTAGCTTCCAGTACTATATTCCAGTACTAGCTCCCAGTACTAGCTTCCAGTACTTGCTCCCAGTACTATATTCCAGTGCTATCTTCCAGTACTATCTTCCAGTGCTATCTTCCAGTACTAGCTCCCAGTACTAACTTCCAGTACTAGATAGTGATTCCAGTAATTAGAAAAACATAACGTCATTTGAAGTTAATCTAGCCAGTGATAAATAATGTTGCAAACTCCTTGACCATGCAATTTTAAGATTGCTATTAAAACTATTGTATTCATGTGTGCATACATAATTGTGAATCCTACAATGTTCAGATAATATGATCTTAATGTTGTTCATATAATAATGTGCTTTTGGCTGTATACATGTTACTGAGAAAAACCAGTCACATATTAATGAATCGAAATCTTGACCACAATTTAATGATGCTTATAGTTGTCACAATATTATGATTTTTTTTTACGGTCATATATTTTTGAAGCCTGAAAGGGCTAATATATTAATGAACTCGACTGTACCTACTTGGTTTTACAAAAAAAAATCTTGGTTCCAACCCTGAGGTAGCAGTTAAGTACGTATATGCATTTAACCAATTATTCAAGTTACGTGACGTTATCACGGCGCACATTCGGCACACTTTATCGGTTCCTTGTAGTTTTACCCTAAGCGAGGTAGCGTAGTGATTTTATAAGAAAGTTGGGGGGGCAATACGTATGGTAAAACGCTGGGAACCACCGACCTTGGCCAATATTCTGTGTCTCAGCTTTAAATAAGACGCCATCAAAAACAGTTCCACAGATAATATAGCCTTAAAGTCGAAAAACGGACCAGTTACTACAGAAACACAAAGACAAATTAAAAATGACGACTACTGAAAAACACCAATATTATTTGTGCTTTTTTTTCAGTACTACGTAATGTAGATAGGTATGTCAATTTGTTGAAATAGAAAACGATGTCTTTTGAATTTTTCTTTGATATCACGACGTCGAATTTTAATGAGGGCGAAGAGTTCTAATTATTTTTTGACGACAAAAGAAATAATAATTTAGTTTTTTTTTGTTGTTTTTTATTACACTGTCAAACAGAGGAACAATAGCTAAAATTAATGCTATGTCTGTCTTCATTACCCAAATCATCATACTTATTTTTAAACTAAACAATAGCTCTAACTGAGTTAAAGCTCAAACTATAGCCTCTCATGCACGAAGTTGTGGGTTCAAATCCGGGAAAGCATCTGTTCACGCATACAAGGTGTGAATCATAGCCCAGGTCAGGGGACGCGCGGAGGGTGCGGTGCGGCGCGGGACGACATCGCGGCAGCAGGCTGGCGGCACTGGCGCCTCC
The DNA here is from genome assembly GCA_948098905.1 of Tiliacea aurago. NCBI lineage: Eukaryota > Metazoa > Arthropoda > Insecta > Lepidoptera > Noctuidae > Tiliacea > Tiliacea aurago. The sequence continues at coordinate 2,441,020 of OX402579.1, read as the reverse complement.
CGCACTCCACTACCGAACACGGTCATCGACGCGCGCGCATTCCTACTTGTTGTCCAAAGATTAAATTCAACATTATACTGTCTTAGAACCAATATTATAAGTGTATATAGTTCACCTTACTTTTAATTACAACCTTTAGTTAGGTCCTCAACATTTTGATCCTTCGAGTTTTTTTTTTTTTAATCCGCGTAACGTATTTTGTACGAACAAAGAGGACGTTTGCGCGGTGGCAGTACGGGCGACGTTGGTGGACTTTGATACGACGAGTTTTCAAAAGCGCCGTGTCACTACAAGTTTCATTCAATGGCAGACAAGTTTCGAGTTGGAGTCGTCTAGAATAAAGCAAGGAGAGGACGTCTACAAGTTCCCGAGGTCTTCACGTCAGCGGTGGTAGAGTCTCGACTAAATTGGTCGATCCCGCCGAGACATTTACCTGCTTCGTGGGAATCAATACAGTCCGCCTTGTGAATAAAGATAAGCATATCTGTGTATCGTTCCAAATTCCTTTCTATTAAAAATCCAGTTTGAATTCAAAATTCAAAAATTTTCGTTGCAACCGTTTCAGTTCAGTTTCAAATTTGAGTCATCAAGTGATTATTTACATCGTTTTATAATGTGTTCATATTAGTTAAAAGTTGCATCGAACCGGTTTCCTATTGTTTTACCGGCCGGCACTTTCTTTGTTAGCGAGTGGCGAGCTTCAAGGTCACGCGCCTATTCATTGTACAAAACATCAGCTATTTACTGCCTATTAGTCATATCATAATACATACCTATTTGCTTAAGTACATTACTTTATTTTATTCTTCTACGACTTATCTATTGTTTCTTTCTATTTAAAACCAGTTTCATATAATGGCTACTGAGGAACTATTTGTAAGAAAACGCAGTGCTATGAAAGCTAAGCTTACGAATTTCTGCAATTGGGTAAACGTGCTTATGAGTTGCGAATCAATTTCTAGCTTGCAGCGTATTGAGCTGGAGGGTCGCCTTAGTAAATTTGATGCCCTATATGATGAATTTGATCATTTGCAGTTGGAAATCGAGGTGCTCTCGGACAAGCCAGATGAGGCGTACCGGGAACGTGCGAAGTTTGAGGAGCGGTACCACGCAGTGGCAGTTTGCTCATCAATGCTGATGCCGGCATTGATGGTGAGTCTGTAGCGGGCTCAGCAGACAAAAACACAGGTGCATCGTTCCGTCAAAATTGTGTACGCTTACCTAAATTTAATTTGCCTCATTTCGATGGTAGCTATCAGTGTTGGCTAGAGTATAGAGACACTTATCTTTCTCTTATACATGGTAGTAGTGCAATTGATGACATTAGCAAATTCCATTACTTACGTGCATCGCTCAAGGGAGATGCTCAACAAATTATAAAAAATATAGATTTTAAAGGCGAGCATTATCAATTGGCTTGGGATTTGCTATGTGAGCGATATGACAATAGTAGGCTTTTAGTAAATAACCACGTGCAGGCTTTGTTTAATATTCCAGCAGTGTCTAAAGAGTCGTGTGTAGCCTTACGTCAATTTATTGATAGTATAAATAAACAAATTAGGGCTTTGAAATCGCTGAACGAGCCGACTGACCAGTGGAGTACACTGGTGGTTTTTATGATGAGTAGTCAACTTGACAAAGTTACTAACAGAGACTGGGAAGAATATCGCAATACTTTACCCAAATCTCCTACTTTGTCAGAATTTTGTTCGTTTGTTAGTAGGAGGGCTGATTTGTTAGAGACTGTTGAACATAGTGAATCGGCAAAAGAAAAGATAGACAGTAGCACTAACAGTCACATAGTAGATTTACAGAATACCAACAAAGGCGATAACTTAATCAAAAACAAAACTAATAATAAAAAATATACAAAGGATTATAGATGTCCGTTATGCAAAAAGGATCATTTTATGTATGTGTGCGATGAGTTTCGTAAGTTGTCACTAGAAACCCGTTTGGAAAAGGTGAAGGAGCTCAATGTGTGCTTTAATTCTCTACGTCCTGGGCATTCAAGTAAGCGTTGTAAATTGTCCCATTGTAAATATTGTAATCGCAGACATAACACGCTTTTGCACGTAGACCAGTCTGTTACGCGCATCACTACTAAGTAAAGCGCTGATACAATGGCACGAGGCACACCGCGTGCGCACCATCGACCCAGTTGCTACGAGGGGAAAATGCTGACACAGGACATGCGGCCCGAAGGCACTGACTACGTGACCGAGCCCGCTCACTTCGTATCCACCCATCGATCGAGTCATTTGCATTTTCCAATAATTGTAATTTCTTATATTAAATAAATTTGTTTGTAATAAATTCGGTTTTTTTTTAGTCCTCCGGCAGTAGCCTACGTAATTGGCGCAGTCGGTAGGATTCCCGGGTCGTACTTGCGTATACCGGTATATCGCACCGCGTTCGCTACGATAGACTTTCAACGTCGCGCCGGGAGATCCAGAACAACGAGACTACGCCGGAGATCCAGAAATCGATACCGCTCAACGAAGACCAGAATGTTCATGTAAGTCCGCTGAATTTTTCTTAGTGGTTGCTTGCTTCCTTTTGTCTGTAGATTCCATATACCTTGTCCAACATTTTTTATCCACGTAGATCAAGTACACCTAGGTTAGTTAGTAGTAGGAATAGAAATATAGATTTTATACGTGACATAAGTCCCGAAATTGAACCCGAGATGGCAGACTTAGACGCGGTATTTAAAGCCCTCCGCTTAGTTCCCGATTTTGATGGGAATCCAAATGTACTTACCAGGTTTATTAAATTGTGTGACCAGTTGACACACGTATTCATCCGGGAGGAACAACCGTTAATTAAGTTAGCTCTGTTGAATGGCATCTTAAATAAAGTTACGGGGCCCGCCGCCCGTCTGGTTAACGCCAACGGTATACCTGATGATTGGGCAGGCATACGTAGTGCTCTTATTAATAATTTTGCTGACCAGCGAGACGAGACTGCCCTATACAATGATTTGGCTTTACTTACACAAGGTTCCGGCACGCCACAAGAATTTTATGAGCGCTGCCAGAGTCTCTTCAGCACCGTCATGACATATGTTTCATTGCACGACACCCTAGATTCAACTGTAGCCGCCAAACGCGATTTATATCGTAAACTAACTTTGCAGGCCTATCTCCGTGGTTTGAAAGATCCTCTAGGCGCGCGTATAAGATGTATGAGACCAGATACGATTGAGAAGGCTCTAGAGTTCGTGCATGAGGAGACCAACACTATATATTTGCAGAGCAGGAATGATAATTTACTAGATAGAAAATCGTCAGCTCGAATGCCAACCAATCCACAGAACGATATTAATCCCAAAATGCCAGACCAAAATAACATGCTTATCCCATTTAGACCTAACCCTTTTAACATGCCCGGTTCGTTTAGACCGCAAGGACCGCAATTTATGCCACGTCCTTGGCCATCTCAGATGCCGTTTAATCAAAGTAACATGCAACCACGTGGCCCGACCCGTACGCAACAACTATTTAGCGCACCACCGCCTAATAATAACCAGGGTGGTTCTGGATTCAGAATGCCGCAAAGAAACCCGTACCCATCAAATAACGGTCCCAGGCCAACGAGCGGCGTAAGCCACTTTGTACCCAGGCCCCTACCTGCTACCAACAGCTGGAATTGGGCACAACGCGGCAATCCACCACCTTCTAACTATCTTAAAACCCGCGATGTTAACGTGAACGAGTGTTCGAATTATGGTGACGACTATTATTACCCAGACCCATACGACTTCTTTTACATTGACCCTTACAACCAAGATTACTTTTATATCAACGACTGTACATATGACTACGTCATACCAGAACAGACTGACCAGACTGACGACAAAGACAGGACAGGCACTGCTGACCAACCGCAACCCTCGACCAGTCAGGATTTTCAGAAAGATCCGAAGTCAAACAGCTCAGGATAGAATTAAATTTACAAACCCAAAGGCAACTACCATTCGTTCGTATTCATAACCCTCCACTTAACTTTCTAATAGATACTGGTGCAAATCAATCATTCATCAGTCCGGAAGCAGTCCAGAATTATTTCCCGCACATACCTCTTAACTATGATCCATTCGAGGTTACTAACGTTCACGCCACAAGCAGGAGCGATTACTCTATTAACTTACCATGCTTTCCCGAATTCGGTGACGCGAAACCGATTAAATTATTCGTTTATAAATTTCATGATCGTTTTGATGGGTTGATAGGAATGGATTTACTTAACAAGTGGGAGGCTAAGTTAGATTTGAAAGACCTTACACTCATAACTAAGTTCGCAATTAATCCCATCCAAATTTATAACTCTCGTAATTTAAATCTTTATGAAGAAATCATACCAGCGGGAAGTTCGAAATTAGTACGATTACCCGTTAACGCACCAGGTGGTGAGGTTTTCGTAGAGGAACAGATAATTTGTAATTGTATTATATCCGAATGCCTGACTACCGTTTCAAATAGCCGCGGTTTAGTCGAAGTAACTAACCCAACCAATAACGATATAATATTCTCACTGGACCATGCCACCCAGGCAACGATATTGAATGTCGAATGTACTGAGCAATTGACACCTCGCGCTAAAGAAGTTACATCCCGGTTACGTACCGATCACCTGAATGAAGAGGAAAAAGCAAATCTATCAGCACTATGCTCAAAATACGCCGACGTCTTTTATATTGAAGGCGAAGCATTAAGCTTCACCAACAAAGTAAAACATAGCATTAAAACTACAGATGAAATTCCAATTTATACTAAAAGCTATAGATATCCGTTTATACACCGTCAAGAAGTCAGTGATCAAATATCGAAAATGCTAGATCAAGGAATCATTAGGCCATCCGAATCCGCTTGGAGCTCACCAATTTGGGTCGTCCCGAAGAAAAATGACGCCTCTGGAAAACAGAAATGGCGTATAGTTATTGACTTTCGGAAACTTAATGAAAAAACGATCGATGACAAATACCCAATCCCTAATATTACAGACGTCCTAGACAAACTAGGCAAGTGCCAATACTTTACCACTCTTGACCTAGCATCAGGTTTCCACCAAGTAGAAATGAACCCCAGTGACATTCCTAAGACCGCCTTTAACGTTGAACATGGGCACTTTGAATTTTTGAGAATGCCCATGGGTCTTAAAAACTCTCGATCCACATTCCAACGAGTGATGGACAACGTACTTAGAGGACTTCAAAATGTTATATGTCTCGTCTATCTTGACGATATAATTGTATTCAGTACCTCTCTCCAGAAACACATGAACAACTTAGAGAAGGTGTTCCAAAGGTTAAGAGAATCTAACCTTAAAATACAGCTTGATAAATCAGAGTTCTTAAAACTTGAAACCGCATACCTAGGTCATGTCATTAGCACTGAAGGAATAAAACCTAACCCAGACAAGATCGTAGCTATTCAAAATTACCCCATACCTAAAACACCTAAAGAAATTAAACAGTTTCTCGGACTTCTCGGATATTACCGAAAATTCATCCCAGACTTTTCCCGTATTACCAAACCCATGACACAATGTTTAAAGAAAGGAAAAAAGGTAACTTTAGACTCAGACTATACTAACTGTTTCGAGAAGTGTAAGACTCTACTGACCAACGACCCTATCCTAAAATACCCCGACTTTGACAGAGAATTCATTTTAACCACAGACGCATCCAACTTTGCAATCAGTGCGATACTCTCCCAAGGTTCTATTGGCTCGGATAAACCCGTAGCCTACGCTTCACGAACACTTAATGAAAGTGAAGTAAATTACAGCACAATAGAAAAAGAATTATTAGCCATTGTATGGGCAACAAAATATTTCTGGCCTTACCTCTTTGGACGTAAGTTTAAAATAGTAACGGACCATAAACCATTACAGTGGGTCATGAGCCTCAAGGAACCAAATTCACGATTAACCAGGTGGCGGTTAAAACTAAGTGAATATGATTTTACCGTCATCTATAAAAAAGGCAAATATAATACCAACGCCGACGCCCTATCTCGCGTCGAGATTCATAACGAAGAGGTTAGTTCGATTATTGCAAACGCAACTGACAGACCACCATCCCTAGCTAACTCCAACACCCTGACTGCTCATACCTCCGAAGAAAACCCTATACTTGAAATACCCATAACCGACGAACCACTTAATAAATTTCACCGACAGCTGTGCCTAACCGTTGTAGGTGACTTTAAAAAACGAACTACTGCCATTAAGCCATTTGACACCCACACTCGAACATCCGTTCAGCTATCCGAATCCAATCTGGAAGAAGAGCTGATTAATGCCATTAAAGAATACGTCAACCCTAAAATAAAAACAGCCCTGCTAATAAATCCACCTCTTGCAATGTACAACTTAATCCCTCTGTTACAAAAACATTTCAAAAGTTCATGTATAAAATTGGTATTAGCTAAAAGGGAACTTGAAAACGTAAAAGAATACCTGGGGCAGCAGGAAATCATTCGTCATTACCATGAAGGCAAGACCAACCACCGTGGCATTAACGAGTGTTTTCTAGCTTTATCTGTTAAATATTATTGGCCCAAAATGCGAGAACACATAACCAAATTCATAAATGACTGCACAATATGTGGACAAGCAAAGTATGACAGGAGCCCCATAAAGCAGAAGTTCAACATAGCGCCCCCTACCACCAGACCGTTCGAAACAATACATATGGATAGTTTCTCAGCACAAAATGAAAAATACATAACGTTCATAGACGCCTTCTCAAAGTACGGTCAAGCTTACCTCCTCCGAGACGGGACTGCAGTTAGTATCATACAAGCTTTAGTAACTTTCAGCACGCATCATGGCCTACCACTAACCATTATTACAGAATACGTGAATTCACCAACCAGATGTTCTCCGAGTTCTGCAAAGTACACAAAATAATCCATCACCAAACACTCGCATACTCACCTAACGCTAACGGTAACATTGAACGTTTTCACTCCACCATACTGGAACATCTTCGTATTTTAAAACTAAAACACAAAGATGAGCCAGTTGTACATCTGATGCCATACGCTATCATAGCATACAATAGTTCAATTCATTCTTTCACACGGTGCAAACCATACGACCTTATATTAGGACACACAGACCCACGAGACCCGACTGACATAGACCTGACTGGACACCTACTACAACAATATACTGAAACACATAGAGAACGCATGCAAAAAGTATATGAACATATCAATGAGACGTCCCTCGCGAATCGAACGGCGCTCATAGAGAGTCGTAATAAAACCCGTGAGGACGAAGTCGATTACGAACCCGACCAACAAATATTCATCAGCAATCCTTCCGCTAGTAGATCTAAACTCGCACCCAGGTATACCCAAGACACAGTTCTAGCCAATTTACCTATCCACATTTATACTTCTAAGAAAAAAGGACCCATAGCTAAATCTAGACTAAAGCGCGTCCCTAAAACTGCGAAATTGTTGCAGGATACCCCTGATGCTGTCTCTTAGCCTAACATGGGCGCAGAAGATCAATCTAGAACGACTTGACAATGGACCTGGACTATTACCCTTCAAACTAGGGCCCATGAAACTTATTACTCATTATCATACATTTTTGCAGAGCATAGAACTAAAAGATATGGATGATAACATTAACGAAATACGAACCCAACTTATTCAAGCCACAGACAGACTAGACAATTACACTCGCACTTTATACGAGTTACAAATAGATAGTTTGAACGTAAAGTTAGATAAAGCCTCATCTCACCTACAAAGTCTAAAGCCTAATCGTTTCAAGAGAGGTTTAATAGATGGTCTTGGATCCGTTATTAAGAGCATTACAGGAAACCTAGATCATACAGATGCTGTTCAATATGATAACGCCCTTAAAAACCTCAACGACAACCAGCAACAAGTAGCTATTGAGGAAAATCATCATATAAGCCTAAGCAAAAGTTTGATGAACGAGCACACAAAAATTATTACAAAATTAGTAGAAAACCAAGTACAATTAAATGACAGTCTGCACATTTTACTTGACGCCGATAGGTATAAACAACACAACCTCATAAAGTTTGCAAAGTTTTCGCAAATACTGCAAATAATTAGTAATAACATAGATAGTTTATTAAGCGAATTAAGTAGATTAGAAAATGCAATAGCGATTTCCGGTCAACTGCATACTCATCATTCCATGTTAGGTACAGAAATACTAAGCAATATGATACGCAAACTAAGTGCGCTTTATAATAAAGACCAATTACTAGAATTAGAAATCCGAGAATATTATGATATCATTAAACCATTAGCTTATTACCGTGGAACTCAAATAGTTTTTGCATATAAATTTCCTATAACGTCTCCACTAAAATTCCTGCTGTATAAGTTAGTCATTGTACCAAATAGAAATAAGCAAGCCATAATCCCGTCTTACCCATTCCTAGCAATCACTGGAAATATTCACGCGTACATAGAGGCAGAATGCCCGAAGGTAGCTTCAAGGTATCTCTGCGAAGAAAAACTCAACCACCAGATGAGGACAAATCCAGACTGCATTTGCCATGTCATCGCAAGCCAACCACCGCACAAATCATGCAACACGATTACCATCAGCCTGACGAAACCCGCAATGGAAAAGTTAGACGACCGCCGCTACGCTCTCGTGTTCCCAAAACCAACACAAGTCCAGTTAATCTGCGAACAAGAAGAATCAATAACCCTAGCCGGAAGCTTCCTTGCCACCATCCCACATAACTGCAAGCTACAAACAGATGAGTTCACTATCGTCAACATTAACGACCACATTAGGGGACAACCCATGAAGATTAGCAACGTGCCAGATGACATCGAGGAATCAACCACGCCGCCTCTACAAATCAGTGCTATTAACTTAAAGAAGCTGCACGATATTCAAGACAGAATAGACTCACAGAAGCCAATCCACATTGAACCAACCTCAACCATTTACCATACAACAATCCCATTTTATGGCACACTACTCGCCATATCTGTACTGGGAGCAATACTATCATACCGAATCCATATCCGCCAAAAGAAACAGATGACAACTCCAGATGAAGCCACATACGCCGAGCCTGAAACCCGCCAGAACCAACCGGCATCCCAGGATCAATCTAAACTCTCGACGATATTTCATCTCAAAATCTGAAATAGTCGTCGATCTGAGGGGGGAGGTGTTACGCGCATCACTACTAAGTAAAGCGCTGACACAATGGCACGAGGCACACCGCGTGCGCACCATCGACCCAGTTGCTACGAGGGGAAAATGCTGACACAGGACATGCGGCCCGAAGGCACTGACTACGTGACCGAGCCCGCTCACTTCGGATCCACCCATCGATCGAGTCATTTGCATTTTCCAATAATTGTAATTTCTTATATTAAATAAATTTGTTTGTAATAAATTCGGTTTTTTTTGAGTCCTCCGGCAGTAGCCTACGTAATTAGTCAAATACAAACGTACAGGATCCAATGCCTAGTGTTGCTTTACCTAGTTTGCTTACTGGCGTTTCTGGAAAAGCACAATTACAAAAAGGCACGTCTGAAAACGTTGTTTTCAGACGTGTCAGTGACATTGCAGATAGTACTACCCATTCTGTTTTGCTCTCAACAGCTCTGGTGACAGTGGTGAGCAACCGAGGGGAGAAGTTCGACGCCAGGATCCTGCTTGATAACGGTAGCACAGCCAACTTTATCACTGAAACACTGTGTCAAAAGCTGGGATTGTCTAGACGTAACGCTAACTCCACAATATCAGGTATAAACAAGCAAACATCTAATAGCACACAGTCTTGTAGATTTACAATTCAGGCTCGGAATGGTGGCTATATGGAAACTATCACTTGTATCATATTGCCTGAAATTACTAGGATATTGCCGTCTTCAGCTGTAAATCTTAACAACATAAATTTTCCAACAGACATTCAATTAGCTGACCCATCTTTCCATATTCCGTCTGTAATTGACATTCTTGTTGGCGTGGAAGTGTTTTGGAATGTCTTAGGTTCCTCGTCTATAAATTTAGGTAGGAATCAACCCAAACTTCACGCAACAAAATTCGGATGGATAGTTTCAGGGTCAGTTCTATTGCGTTCAATCTCTAATAACCAGTCACACTACTGCAACCTGCCTATGGATGAATTAAATAATAACCTCAACAGATTTTGGGAATTAGATTCTGTACCACCCAAATATGCTTTGTCACTGGAGGAACGTGCGTGCGAAGAAAGTTTTCGTCATAACACTACTCGGGATGATAAGGGTCGTTTTGTTGTGACAATCCCTTTAAAGAACAATCCTAACATTTTAGGTGAGTCATATGAGATGGCTAAACGTCGATTTCTATCACTGGAGCGTCGGTTTCTGCGTGATCCAAATTTCAAGGAGCATTATGTTGTCTTCATGCAGGAGTACGAGCGTCTAGGACACATGACAGAAAATCAAACGTCTAGGAAGCCTCACTCAGGTGACGATGTAGAATATTTCTTGCCTCATCATGGGGTCGTCAAAGAGTCCAGTTTGACAACAACACTGCGGGTAGTCTTCGATGCCTCAGCGGCAACCACATCGGGCGTGTCCTTAAATCAAATCCAGATGGTTGGCCCGACTATCCAAGAAGATCTACTATCAATCCTATTAAGATTTCGGCAATACAAATATGTCATCTCTGGAGACATAGCTAAGATGTATCGTGCCGTTGCTGTTACACCTTCACAACGTGTTTTGCAGCAAATCATTTTCAGGACAGATCCTAAGTTACCTTTAAAGACGTACAGTCTTAATACTGTGACCTACGGCACAGCTTCCGCTCCATACTTAGCAACAAAGTGCTTAGTCAGCTTGGCTAATGCCGCTACTAGTACAACCGTCAAGACTTCAATTGAAAGTGACTTTTACGTAGACGATTACCTGTCAGGAGGAAACTCAGTATCAGACGTAGTAGAAATGGTAAAGGAGGTTATATCTATCTTAGCATCAGCGAATTTTCATATACGAAAATGGCAATCTAATAATTCGTCAATTTTAGATCAGGTATGTAATAGTTCAGCAGTTTTGGATTGTCTAAAATTGTCTGAAGATAAGAACTCGGCATCAAAAACATTAGGTTTACGTTGGATGTGCGAGGCAGATTATTTAGCGTTTTCTATTTGTATTGAAGCTGGGAAACAGGTGTCTAAACGTCAAATCTTGTCAGTCATTAGCCAAATATTTGACCCATTAGGCTTGGTTGGTCCATGTGTAGTCGAGGCGAAAATCGTAATGCAGAAATTGTGGTTAGCCAAGTGTGACTGGGATGAGCAGGTGGCAGAATCTATATGCAATTTTTGGTACAATTTCGTTAACACTCTTCCATGTTTAAATAATCTAAGAATTCCAAGATGGGTTGTATGTGACAATTCTATATCGCATGAAATTCATGTGTTTACAGATGCATCTGAGAGAGCTTTCGGTTGTTGCGTGTATCTCCGGTCGGTGAACAAGCAAGGTTCAGTTAAGGTACAACTTCTTGTATCGAAAAATCGTATAGCACCAATAAAGCCCACTACTATTCCACGTTTAGAGCTCAGTGGGGCATTGCTAGGCACAAGGCTGTGTGTTAAGGTTCAGAGTTCTATTACTTTGCCTGTAACTAGATGCCGGTTTTGGTGCGACTCAACAATAGTGTTGAGTTGGCTAGCTATTTCACCGAGTCTATTAAAACCTTTCGTGCGTAATCGAGTCAATGAGATACAGGAAAGCACTGCAGGTCATACGTGGAGTTACGTGCCGTCTAGGGACAATCCGGCAGATCTTGTTTCTCGTGGGCTGAAGGCTGACCTTATCAGCGAGTGTTCTTTATGGTGGTCAGGCCAACAATTTTTGTTAAATAACGAAAAAGACTGGCCAGCTATGCCCAATAAAGCTGTGAAACCGGATCTGCCAGAAGTCATTACATCTACCTTCACAGATCACTCGTTTCTCACAGATTCACAACATCATGGACATTCCTCTCACATATATTCATCATTTATTCACACACTACTCCATAAATATTCAAATCTAAATCGTTTACAAAGAGTGGTGGCCTACATACTTAGGTTTGTTTATAATTTAAAAAATAAAACCAAGTTAAAAAATACACTATCAAATCAAGAACTTCAAGATTCTTTGAATTTAATTTTATGTCGAGCTCAAATGGAGATGTTTCCTAATGAATATGTTATTCTTAAAGCTAGCAAGACTTTGCCTCGTAAAAATAGACTTATTTCTTTAAGTCCCTTTGTTAACAAAGATGGTCTCATTCGTGTAGGAGGGAGACCTGACAATTCTCCATATGATTATAATATCAAGCATCCAGTTTTACTGTGTGCTAAGCATCATGTCACTAAAATCATTTTTTATAAATATCATAAAGATTTGTTACACGCTGGCCCTCAGTTATTGATAGCAAATATACGACAAATGTATTGGCCTCTTGGCGGCAGAAACCTTTCAAAATTTATTGTGAAACACTGCATTAAATGTTTTAAGTACAAATGTCAAAATGTTCAACCAGTCATGGGACAGTTGCCTTTGAATAGAACTCACTTGGAGTTCCCATTTTTTAATTGCAGTGTCGACTATGCCCGGCGGCCAATATTGATAGCGGATCGAAAGGGACGAGGGTGTAAGCTTGTAAAGGCGTATTTATGCATTTTTGTTTGTCTAGCAGTTAAAGCTGTCCATATCGAGCTCGCTACAGACCTTACTAAAGAGGGCTATATGGCTGCTTTAAACCGTTTCGTTGCTCGTCGTGGCAAACCCAAAAGCATCTTGTCCGACAATGGTACTAATTTTACCGGCACTTGTAATGAATTGCGACAATTTTTACAAGAGTCAAATATTGCTTATGAAGTTGCAGAAAAGAGCAAAGAATTTAATTTTGCCCCTCCATACTCTCCACATTTCAACGGCATTGCTGAAGCAGCCGTCCGTTCTACTAAACACCACTTGAAAAGACTACTACAGCTAACACATTTCACATACGAGGAATTGGTCACTTGTTTGACTCAAATAGAAGCTATCTGCATGCAAGCTCCAGCCCCTTCGTGACGTATGTTAGTAAGATTTTTATATAATTGGAGGCCACAGAGTTGCAATCAATCTGCCTACCCTTTTCCCAACTGTTGGTGTTGGCTTCCAGTCTAACCGGAAGCAGGTGAATATCAGTATTTCACATGGTGTGACTGCCTGTTCCGTGTGGTGCCTAACGTTGTGGTATTTTGCTATTCAAAGCCCTTTGTTCCCGTTGAGTTACACCATTTTGTGTTACAATGTTACCGATTGGGAAGAAAATTACCGATTAGTAACAATGTAACTCAATGCCACGTTTTTTTTTCCCATCAATTTACACTGCAACCTAGTAGTACGTAATAGGGTTACATATCCATGCACAATGGTCCACATGAAGGACTAAGTGCGGAAACCAAACCCTATAACATAGAACATAGGGTTACATATCGGGAACAAAATGTCCCAAAGAGTTAATCTAGTCGCTTCTGGCACTCGCCGGCTGCTGCCGTGGCACCGCTCGCTCCGCTCGATCGGCTCGTGCGTAGGAGGTCACAGTTTTATACTAACCTAACCATTTTTTTTAAATTATTAACCTACTCTAACTAGTTCCATAAATAACCTTGTATTAAGTCAAGATGTATTTCAACAATGCTTTTACCCAAGAAGGTGTTACTTAACGGGAACACATCGTTCTGTTGAGTTACAATATCACTCAAAGGGGGAAAAAAGGGGCTTCGAGTTACAGTGTTACTAATCAGTAGGTTTTTTCCCAATGGGTAACAGTGTAACACAAAATGGTGTAACTCAACGGAAACAAACTTTCAAAGCCAAACCATTATCATATTACAACCTTTTAAAGGGCTGCTGGTCCAACATTTCTTGATAAATCTATTCTTTGTTTTCAAACATGAAATTATATTATAACATTCACCTATTGCAGTTTTCATACTCTTGCAAGACTATTAACGCTGAGAAACACAACCTTTTAGTCTCTTTTAACTGTTTTTGCATACAAATACTGTAGGTATTTTAGTTTTTTTTTTATAGTTTTATAATTTTCATAATGTAAAAAATCTCTTTAATAATCTCTTTAAAAAGTCTGTTTCTAAACTATACAGCTTTCTTGATTAGGCCTGATCTACACAAATCTAGTGTTGTAATGCTGGGTTCACATTTAAGCCGTTTTTATTGTTTCTGGCTGACAATCAAACAAGAAGTAATTTTTAAATTGTCAGGTCATTTCTATACAAGCGGTCATCAGATCAGAGCTGACAAGAGTTTAGTCTACCTTCGGTTGAGTCCACCTTCAGGGAGATTCTTAGAAATAACCTGAGCTTTTCTGTCTTTATCTAATGATTTTGGTTCTTATTACTGTTTAACTTCAGTTTTTAAGTCTAAATACAGCGCTTTATACGTTAGTGGAGTCTGAATGTTGTGAATAATGAAATAAAACTGTTCAAACCACCGTTTTTGTGTAATTGAAGACTTAACCTCCTCCAATACCTGCCTCCTCTCGCCTGTGCCTCTGGGAGGCCTCTGATATCAGCACCACACTAGCTGTGTGATGAAAGCCACAAAAGCTGGCACAAAAATCTCTTCCAGCTGCTGATCACTCCCTCACTCGAAGGGAGGCCAAGACTCTCCTCCTGTTGAGCGTGTGGCAGTGCCTCCGCTCTCCTACAACGGCGTGACTCAAGATCATCTCTCTACCCTGCTCACTCCCGGACATCACCTAGCTCCCATAGACTTTATCTCACATCAGAATATTTCCTCTCCTGAACAGAATTGTCTCCTCCTGCCCATCCAACTGAGGAATGCTGACGCTGTAGCCCCGTCCCGTTCCTGTCCTGAAGCCGGCTGAAGTTCCTCTTCCCGTACCTGCTTTCCTGAGCCGAGCCACTGACGACTATGTTCCTTTTTTTAGAATTTTGTATTACTTTTTAAATTGTGACCTACGAGTGGCCCTCCGGCTAATCGTAACTTTACAACGTATGTTATCCCGTGAGCGTCGTGAAAGGCGACTAAGGGACTTACAAGAGAGAAGAGTTCTCTTTGCATTTTAACACCATACTGCGGTCGCCAATCGCCTGCCAAGCGTGGCTATTATGGCAACCCCCTGTTGGGGGGGTTCTTTCGGCTGGAATAATGGCTGCCTAGGTATCTGACCTCCACAACCCAGTTACTGGGTATAGCGATACACCTTGGTAAGACTGGTTGTCAGACTTTTGGGCTTCTGACTGACTGTCAGAGATCTACGAATGGCAGCCGGGACCAACAGCTTAAACTGCTGTCCGAGGCACGGAGTCTCCACGGACTGACCATGGCCTTCTATCGACGCATACGTTATCATCTACGCGAGATACGAGCCGATATCCAGCTCCACAACCTCAACTAATTGATTAACATTTGAAAATACTGTTGGAGCTGCTGAAGATTTCAAAAACTATCTTTGCTTTGTATAAATTCAATCTCTTAGTATTATATAATTGCATAGCACATGTGTGAGCACTATGTACTTACTAAAAAGCTACCATTTACTGAGTACTTCTTTCATTGACTTGAATGTGCAATGGCGGCTGAGAGTATGTCATGCTCACTGTAATGTCTCGCTGATGGTGGCGGGTGTGTTGGATCATTTAGCTCCCTTCAAAATGGTTGAGTTGAATGGTGCTAATCCATGCGTCATGTTCGTGAACGGGCGCCATCAGTAGGGACTGGTCATCTCTTAGCGGCCTTGGCTTATTTTAATTTAAGTTTTGAATTGTTTTTTTTTTATATTTTTGTTACGGACGCCTTTGACGTTTTGCATCGTTCTCACATGTTTAATTTCAACACGAATGATGTAACCAATATTTTGTAACCATATGTTAATTTAAAAGAGTGTCCGTGGAGTTTCTTGCCCGTTCTTCTCCATAGGTATCTACTAAGCTTTGGAATGGGCAACTAGCTTCATCTTGATGACTGACCGACCCCCTTGACAATTCAAAAGTGCCTGTAATTTGTTTATTTGAAATAAATGCTTTGAGTTTGAGTTTGAGTTTGAGATATAGATCCACGAGCCCCCTACAGGTCATAGAGGTGCACTAATCAAGATTTTTCGAAACCCAACCAGCGTGCAGTGTACCCAACGAAGCTTGATGTTCGTATGTGAACCAATACGCGAGCAACAGCTAGCCAAAGAAAAAAACCAATTAATCGGAGACAATAATTAAAATGTCTACTCAAAGAGACTATAAATGATTTTAATTATTGATTGAACAAAATAAAATGGTATCCCAAGTAATAGTGCCTGGCAGTTTAATTACAGCTTGAAGAAGGGACACGTGTAATACAATATTTCATAAATCAAGTATTCATTAAGTCATTTAATTACAGCTGTATATTAAAAAACAGAATTTCTACATAAATGAAAGACATCAATCAAATAGGTATCGGAGCTATGAAAACAAAAAATGAGTACCTAGTTTTTGTGTTTTATGACATAAGCGAAAAATAACGCCAGTCTGTCCAACACAGTCGCATTTCTGTTGAAGTGGGTACGTACGGGAGATGAGTAAAAGCCGGTATGTCCACTAGCTTAGTATATTGATCCAAGTCCACACACACGTACACATATACAGTCAGAAGAACAGAAGGTGAAAGTTTACACAAGGAGAAGCACAATAAGAATAACGTAAGCACAAGCAGAAGGCAGATAGGCAGAGTACATATATTAGCGATTATAACAAGCGCGCGCGAGTGCATAGGCAGCGAAAGCTGAAGCGTGCGGATAGCTCGGCGGTACCCAACGGACTGGCGAGCCGGTGAGGCGCGAGGAAGCGGGAGGGGTCCCGCTCGCTCGCTGCGCGGCCGCCGCTGCTACCGGTTGATGACTCACGCGCTTGTTATTCACATATTATCTACTAATAACAAGATCATACGTCCGTGACAAGTTATACAAGTTATTATTTATTTACAGCGTTCATCCTGCTCATAACTGACAGCGACGCTACACTTTAAAGTTCAGGCCAAACTGAGGCGAATCCCACGCGGGATGTGGCACGAAACTCACTCGCACCGATTGTGTTAGGCGCAAATAGTCGCAAGAGTTTTTATTCATTCAAACAATCGACCCACGCAGTCGCACCCCGCATACCGTGCGTTATTCGCCACAGTGTGGTCAGAGCTTAAAAAAAAAACAATGTGATTCATAATTGAGTACTTACAGGAACTTGACTGGCTGGAGGCTGAAGGCTTTTTTTTTTGGGTGGGAAATTATCAAATAACTTCTTCCGCTCTGGGCAGAGTGTGAGGGCGTGTCAGACTTTTACTGACTAAAACCCACCCGTGTTCCTTCCCTCCCCTTTCGGACAAACTCGCAACCCTGGCAGGCATTGGTCCTAATGGACTTCGTCAGTTGATGCTGACAACTCTTTGAGGCGCGCGTTTAACACAACGCGCCGTCGACCCGGGCCTGGTCCTTGTCGGACGGCAAGCTACCCATCGCTCACCGTTCGCAAGCCCGCGCCTTGGCTTGCCAATCCCAACGCCCGGGGCGTCTCCTGCGGCGACTAGGGACACGAGGGCGGGAACCTTGCCTCTCCCTTACGCGTTCTGCCTCCTCCTACGCGAGCATTACTGCTTCGCAGAAGGAGGTGACGGCCTTCCATGCACTCTCGCTCCGAACCATGGCCTGAACCAGGGCCGGACGCGAGAGATCGCCAACGCCAATCACCTCCGTGAGGACATGGCAGTGCTCCGCCCAAACCGGGCAGACCTCCACCGTATGCTCCACCGTGTCCTCCGGGCGATCCACACAGTGGTGACACCTGGGCGTTTCCTCCCGCTTTATCCTGAACAGGAACCTCCCGAAAAAATCCTGTCCGGTGAGGACCTGCGTTAGGTGGAAGGTGAGGACGCCGTGGCGCCTCTCTAGCCACTCCTCAAAGAGCGGACTTATCGCCACAGTTGTGGCGTGCCCAGCGCTGGGTTGCGACAATCGCACTCTCCATGCCACCATGAGATCCCGCCGGAGCTCTGTCCGCTGTGCTGTGATTTCTCGCGGCAGCGGAGTTTCACCCCGGCGTTTCGCCTCCGTGCGCCACTCCCAGATGTGCGCGAGGACTTTTGCATCCAGATCCTACGGCGGCAGTTTGGCAAGGAGGCTCACTGCCTCACAGGAGACCATGCGGTAACCCCGTACCAGCCTGATGGCCATGACCCTTTGGGACGCGTTCAACCGCTGGGCTGGGCCGCAGCCTCAGAGAACGCGCTCACACCGGTGCGACGTAAAGGGCCATGGACCGCACGATCCCCGCGTAGAGCCTCCGGCAGGAGGCGTTTGGACCCCCTAGATTGGGCAGAAGCCGCTTCAAAGCAGCCCCGGCAGTGGCTATAAAATTGCAGAGGTGAATAATATTATTTATTAAAAATTACTTTTGATCCTAAGGGCTACATGGTTGATGGAAACGAAAAACAAACGATTTCGACGTATCAAAAAGAAAGTTCACTGCGTGGGTGGCAAATAAGGTTGTCAAATGATTGGTCTTTAATTAAAACACACTTTCGAATATTATTTTATTAAGGAACGTAGCGTATCATTTTCTTTAAATTTTCAGAAAACGCAGATTAATTACTGTCAGTTATTTCCAAAAGTATAATTATGTCATAAACGTCACGTACATAATGTGGTGTAGTAATTTTATTTTAGCTAAATCGTCTTCACATATAATTATATAATTAATGTCAATTTTATAACAAAAAAAAATATTGTACATTTTGACGTCCAAGGTGCATTATATGCGCCCATTTGATATACATCTTAGAGTAATTAGACTTAGAGTGATAGTTTCATTCAAAATTCTGTTTAAAGTTGAAGCAACAACGTTCACCGGCACGCACACAAGCAAACTGTAATGTTAAAAGAAAATTTCCCGAAAAAGTGGGGAAAATGGAACTGTTCCAATTTTCCCAACCTTGCCGATAGACACCGGCATAGAATTTTTATTTGGGTTAAGGGTGCGTTCTGAAAACTTACAGCGTACATAATACCAAAAAAAAAAATGGTAAAAACACCTTAACTTCATCAAAACAAAATAAAATCAACACATTTTATACTTTTATGTGAATAGGTATTAGAGGCAGTACATAATTATAATAACAAAAATGGTGTAAAATATTTTCCTTTTAACATTTTCAATGTAATGGAAAAGGTAAAAATATAAGGAAAATCTATATATATATATATATCTTTTCTGTCAAATTTACGATTTATTTAAAAAATATAGATAAGATGCTAGGCAGTACTTACCCGTGAAATGATTTAAAAAAAAAAAAATTAAAATGACTTGTCACATGGCATTAATTATTATCATACAAGCTAAGTTTTTAATTCAAAATACTGATAGCATGCTAATTACAACAATGTGTAATTGCTATTGACTTGCCATCAAGGAACGATATGTAATTTTATACTCACTTTTTCTTGTTAGCCACAACATTGTAAGAAAAAAAAGTATGCATCTACTACTTACTATACTTGTCAAAAAATAATAGGCCCTTTTGACATTTAACTTGAATCGATTTATCGTGAGTATCGAGTACCAAGTCGTATGGTTACTTCACTAGTTAAGTCGTGATGGTCAACCGTGTTTTTAAGATGTTTTCAAAATATTCCCAGTTAAACGGGCCTATTATTTTTTGACAACTTTATTATAGATTATTTACGAGTGCCTACCTACCGTTCTCCATAAGTCCGTGTATCGAGTACCTACCGTTCTTCATAAGTTCGTGTATTTGTGTTTCTCATGTTAAGACGTAGATATATGCCAGTGACCTTGAGTGGTTAGCTTGCGTGTTATGTACTGAGCTCACGCAACGCGTCGTACGTTCAGCCATAGGACTTGCCCATCGAGGAGCACTGTCCCCAATTTGACACATTATTAATTTATTACTCACAAAGAAAGGGTATTTTAATAATGCGCGTATACTAATAGACTAATAATTAAATTACCTTTAAATTGGTGAAGGTTTCAGAAAAATGCGCTTGTTAGATTTTGCGCCATTCTCAGTTTTTTATCCGCGTTAGACATAACTTTACAAATTAATTTTAGTATGTAATATAAACATAATCTAAAGTATTCACATATTAAGTTATTGAGAAAATGCTCTAATTTAACATATTATATTTTTTTCAAATCATTAACGCTACTCGTTTAGACGTGATCTTCAGTATAAAAACATTAAAATTCGGCTATCGTCGCCTTAAGTGAGTTGTATTCTTTTTGAGGAATAAATGTCTTAAACTGTAAGTTTCTGTTATAACTTACAATATTTCAGCCCTACATCTGAAACCTGTAACGAAGAGTAATCAAACAATTAAACAGTTAATTAAAACACTGTGGGACTGCTGGTGTGATGAGAATTACGAGGCTTGAAATGCTATTCCTGTGTTACATGTAAACAAAGTTTGAAACAGCCATAAAGCATGAACTAATTTGTCAAAGTTCTCAGTAGCAGTGCCGAGAGCAGATGATTATGTTTGCTATGGTAGCCGCGTTTGATGCTCGTCATAATAAGAGACGTCAGGTTAGAGTTAAGTTTACTTAAAAAAACCGGTCAAGAGCGAGTCGGACTCGCACACCGAGGGTTCCGTACGTATTGATGATTTCCGAAAAACTGTGCTATTTAGAGATATCGTTTTATTTTTCGTGTAATCTTTACATACACTTCTATCATATAGAATAATTTCAGATTTTTATCTATGCATACTTCGGAGATAGGGGGGGGGGGCATGGTATTTTTTTTTACAATTTTCGTCAAAATTCGGAAAATATGCTGCCAAAAAAAGAAAAGAATGTTTGAGAATGTTCAAACAACGTGCTTTCATATGATACCCCATATGCTCTAGTAGCCTCACTTCAAATTTTGAAGACCCCCTTTCAGTCCCTTTTGCAAAAAAGATATATTTTTTTTAATTTCTTTCTTGTTTGCAAAATTGTTGGGCAAACGTAACCTAAAACTAATCTAAATTTCAAGTTGATAGCATTAGTAGTTCTTGAGATATTCAGGTGTGACAGACAGACAGACAGACTTAGTCTCACCATAAGGGTTCCTTTTTACCATTTTGGTACGGAACCCTAAAAATCAAGGTGTCACCATTTACAGGAATTTTGAATTGTCAAGAACTTAGTCAGAACGATAAAGCTGTTGCCCATTCCAAAGTGTAGTAAGTTTCTATGGAGAAGAACGGGCAAGAAACTCCACCTACATGCTTTTAAAACAAAGTATTGATTACAATCATCATCCACATTAAAATTATAGGTACATTATTGTAGAACGATGTAGAAAATTTTGCACGTTAAAAGCGTCCAGAGCAAATACAGTTAAACAAACGAACAATAAAAAAATCTGTCCTTAAAATAAGCCATGACAGATAACAGAAAATATAATACATTGATAGTAAAAACTGCATAGTATGGTACAGAGTTTGCCGTCTGACGACACATAAATGGTCTAAAATAAAATGCTCGAATTTGCAGAACTCGAAACCCTAGCTGATAATAATTATTGGTTATAATATATCTCATAAACCAATGAGATGGTTTCTACAAAAATTAAAGGAATGCTAGAGGCGTTCCTTTAATTTTTCTTTAAAGAAAGAAAAGAAAAATATTTAAGAGAGATACGTACTAGTTTATTCTAATATACATTATAACTGCTTCCTACTAATATTATAAATGTGAAAGTTTGTAATATCTGGATGTTTGTTAAATGATAAATGATTTTTATTTCTGTAAGTAGGTTTGTACAAACACTTTTACACGTCAGTCATATTTTAAAAACTAGATGAGGTCGGCGTTTCCTATCAGACTACTCTGAGAAGAAAGGCTGAAACAATCTCAGAGGTAACAGTCTCTTTTAAAGCCCAGACATAATCTTGGTCAGATCATGTGAAGGCCATGTAGATTGGTGTCTGAAATGGGCATTTGAGGAAAGAACCACTCAGACTGAGTGGACTTCCAGTCAGTACACGCATTTGTCAGCAAAAAAAATCGAACAATAAAAATAAACCACCTCTATATGTAAAATAATTGGAGCAGCTCAATCCCAAGCCTTTTTGTCCTCAATATAATCTTTAACGGTATAAAAGGCTTTCTGTTACTGAATCACAATAAAACGGCTGAACGGATTTAGATGAAATTTGGCATACAAATAGTTTATAACCTGGATTACCTCATAGTATATTTTTATCCCGATATTTCCACAAGACCGAGACTTATGCGGATGAAACCACGGGGCGCAGGTAGTAATTAACTTGTTAATAATGTACAACCAAAAAGTACACCCAAATTTTGCCAGACATGTCACAGTTGCGTGAATACATAATGTAGTTATGTATTTTTGGTAGGTAGGTAATAGGATTAAAAATAAAGTAAATTTTCTATGTAATGTTATAAACAGTTCAATGAATTCAAAATAATTAATCTACGTTCTAGCTTAAGTACAATGTGGAAAATTTTAAAATTAAGGGAAATAAAGAGATTTTTTGCAGTTTTAATTAGTTTTGGATTAGAGCCACGCTCGCGGAGGATTTGCTTTTCCAGTAGTTACTTATTTTAAAATTCATTTTTCTTAGTACCCAAGTATAAGATATCTCTAAAATTAATTCGTATGTTAAACCTAAACCCCCTTATTACAAAACAAGGTTTATCTTCAGACCCAGGTTTAAAACATGGAGCCATTATTGAATTTCGAACTTTATTCCGACTATGGTAAAGTTCCTAAACACAAAACTGTCAACTTAGTACCAAACAAAGTTTTCAGTTGTGTTTATAGAACGGTATTTCAATCACTGATACGTTCTTTTTACAAAAACTGGCTCCATGGTTTAAGCCATGTCAAAATATAAATCTTGTTTTGTAATAAGGCGGTCTAAGTGTAGTTGAGGGGTTTCAACAGCAGCAGTATTAGGTGCATTGGCTTTGTGCTAAGGGATCAATATTTTGGCATTTTTTATCCAACATAAACATTTATTTTATTGAAGTAAAATACCATCGACTCCAAGTCGGAAATCATTGTAATATACGTGAAGCGAAAACTTTGTACCCCTTTTTACGAAAATTACGTGGACGAAGGAGTATATAATTTGGCACAGTTAAAGTTTATATGGAGGTTTATATTCAGAAAGCTTTTATTTTCATTTAATAAGCATTAGAAGAAAAAAAATGATAAAAAGAAACGGGGTAGTCTTTGGGGACTGCCGATAGATGTGAAAACAGTATACATACAGCCCGTGGAAAGCGTTCGGTGATGATGACCTTGCGTCATCATCTTCCATGATTTTGTTCATCCAAAAAGTGCTTAACGCGCCTAAAGAAGTTTTCACTTCAACACACATTTAGAGGTATGAGGAACAGGGTGTAACGTTCACTCATCCTCCATAGAAAAGGGAAATCCTCCGACCAGACGGGTGTTGTGTCTGATGGGCAACTGCCCAACGATTGATGTCGTGATGTTGTATAAAACGTGTTTTTTTTGACATCCCATAACTCTAGGGTATGATTGAGGCCATATAAAGAATCAACTGGCATATGAGTTATGTTCCAATCCTTCGTTATTTTTTTTTTTTCATTTTTCATACAAAATAATTCGGCAAAGTCACGATTATTAATGTAAAACACCCTTTCGTGAAATATGACAACGTCGTCAAGGTAGCTTTCCCTTCACTAGCTGCCGCCGGGAAGCCCCGATACCAACATACCAAAATATTTTATTTTACTATACTACTGCGAAGTTTGGCAACCTCGCAAAAGTAAAGATTCGTCATACTGGTGACAATTTTTGACCTAATTTAATTATGATTGATGATATCTCCGAAACGATGCATTTTTGGACCACCTATTCTAGGAGTTTTAGTATTATTTTTACCTACAGAATATAACCCTAGAGTTATGGGATATAAAAAAAAACAGGTTGTATATGCTAGTCGCGCGGTAAACTCTGCTTGCGCGATGCAGGATTTCGCGTGACGTCAGTGTGTCACGTAGTTTGCATGTGGCGATGTTGATGTCGCTACATCACTCCCCTCCGGAGACTGGAGGTCGATAGTGGGCTGAGTCGTGTGTCTTGCGATACTTGCCAGTGCCAGTAGAGGGTTCCAGTGAGTCGGAACCGGATGCCGCATAGTTTTCGGTGAGTCGGAACTGTCTGCGGTAATTCCCCAGTGGGTCGGGGTAGCGCTGCGTTATGCTCCAGTGAGTCGGATATGGTACAGCACTGGGTTGAGGCTGACTGCTGGCGTCGACCAGTGTCGACCGTCTTACCAAGTGGTATCACGTTACCCAGTAAATGGATTGCGGAGGTTAGCTAAGCAGTCGATCCATGTAAAATACTGGCATTTAGCTGTATCTAGTTTGACTGGCAGCCGACACTAAAAAGGCTGGCAGAATGTTTTTTTTTTAGGATGGGCTTGCTGTTGACCTTAGTCTAAGGCAGAGGTGACAGAGACAAAGTCGACGATGGAGTAAACTTACCCAGAAGAAGCCTGTCCACTCAAACTTTGAAGAGATTAGGGTTGTATGCGTTCGGAAACACAGACGCAGGCAGAGAGTTCCACTCTTTTGCTGTGCGCATTATAAAAGACATTTGGAAACGCTTAGTGCGAATTGGTGGAATAGCAACAAGGAAGGAAGTAACCTGCAGTGCGTGTAGATATCCGATAATAGAAAGGGGCCGGTGGAATGAGGTCGTGGAGTTCTTGGGCACACTCACCGAAGTACAATCTGTAGAAGACCGACAAGCAGGCCACCTTGCGGCGATGGGTAAAAATAATAAATAATATAACATTAAATGAATCATTTTCATTCCTTGAACATCTCAAATACCGATACAAAAACTAATAGGTAATCTTCGCCAATACTGGGTTGGTACCAAACCTAGTTACATTACAGCGAACCATTCCACTCGCGTCCACGATAGTGCGAAGTAGCAAATAGCACAAACTTATGCAATTGAAACTCCAATATTATAATTCGGGTTGCAACAGTGTTGTTTTTGCCACAGCGGTCCATTAAACGGCTGTATCTCGGTCGGACACTCACTGGTTAGGCGTTTATTAACGTTGAACTTGCTTTTGGCATTGATTAAGAAGGTGCTAGGGGAATTCAGCCCTTTCCGTTTCTATACAAACCGGCACTTGACTTTAGACTGACATTATCTAGTGGAGTTAAGACTTTATTGCTCTTTGATAAGCCTTCTTGGTGATGTTGAATAAATAGAATATTGTATTAGAAAAATTATAATTAGTTAGTCACATCTGCATCATAACTATTAATTACGTCTTTACGAACATTGACAAAGAATTTTGGCTGCAAAAACTCTACAGACATTACGTTGTATAGTTTTTAGGGTTCCGTACCCAAAGGGTAAAACGGGAACCCTATTACTAAGGCTCCGCCGTCTGTCTGTCTGTTTGTCCGTCTGTCACCAGGCTGTATCTCATGAACCGTGATAGCTAGACAGTTGAAATTTTCACAGATGATGTATTTCTGTTGCCGCTATAACAAAAAATACAAAAAAATAAAATAAAATAATTTCCCTTACACCAAACGTGACTTTTTTGACATTTTTATAGATAATGGGTACGGAACCCTTCGTGTGCGAGTCCGACTCGCACTTGGCCGGTTTTTTTAAATATTGTATTGTGTACAATACAATATTTACATCGTATCCACAAAACTTATCCTCAATTTAAATCATTCAATAGCAAAACTAAAACAAATCTTATTCATAAACTACAACTCTTCGGTAAAATTGCAATTGTATAAAATGCAAAATTTTCTCATATACGGACGTGCTACGGAATATCTTCATCGGTCACAGTTGAAATAAAGCATTGTGAAATAGATTGAAGAAGATTGGCATTGGAAAACTGCAGGATTGGTAGGGAGCTATATGGACTTTGGATAAAACATACAACTTGTATGGGATATATATTAAAGATATTAGTAGTAGAATCTGGGTTGGCGGTTTAAGAAATTTTTAATTAAACAGGTTTAAATTAAAATTGCTAGCTCAAATCCGCAGATGCGATGAGTATCATAAACACGATAAAATTTTATGTGGGGTCAAAACGGTTCACCTTTACATTTATTAAAATGTAAAATTAAAATGATAAACCAAAACGTGTAGAATTAGGTTCACCAATTAGATTTTGTGTACCTGGACCCAAACATTAAGGCTCCTGCAAACTGGCACGGTATCGCGAGCGCGACAGGTAGCGACCCTTGTCCCGCCCGCGATTTCGCACCAGTCTGTAGAAGCCTTTATTGTAACAAACCTGTTTACCTACATGTTCTATGTTCTACGTTAGAGGGTTTGGTTTCCGCACTTAGTCCTTCATGTGGACCATTGTGGGTGACCCATGGCGGCCGTCAGTTGTTTATTCCAACCAAAACACCTCGCTCCAGAAGCTGGTTAGGTCTTTTGGTCTGCATAGGATATCTGTGAAGGATCTGGGTGACCCGATGGTTTCTGTTCTGATCTGGGTGATGCCAGTGCAGTCAAAGAGCACATGCGCAATGATGCAAATCATATGTTCACCTACATTTTAAGCAAATAAACATTTTCTAATCCAATGTATGCCATTCTGAGGGTTATTGACCCGCTTCCTATATTCGTGGATGCAACCCTGGTAGTTCTACGAACTGTAGACCTGCATTTGTATGCCCCATTTTTAAGTTATAGTTAATAAGTGTTATTTGTGGAATAAAAATAAACATTTTTATTATTTTTTTTTTTTAATTTTATTTGAATCCGTAAGTTCCGTCTGTCATTTGTAGTGACAGTCGTTAAGCAGTCAGAAGCCCGAAAGCCTGACAACCATCAGTCTTACTAAGGAGTATCATATTACCCAGTTTGCACCAGCCAAAGCAATCGTCAAATTATACAACGATTCCAAAACAAAGTACTCAGGGATATAGTCAACGCGCCCTGGTACATTACAAACAGCGACCTCCACCGGGACCTCAAGATGGATGTTGTAAACATAGTCATAAAAAAAATATGCAGAAGCTCATGAACACAGACTTCATCATCACGTGAATGTCGAGGCGATCCAGCTCCTTGACATCACTGAATTAGTGCGAAGACTAAAAAGGGTAAAACCTTTTCCACCATAATACAAAACAAGATTTATATTTTGACATGGCTTAAACCATGGAGCCAGTTTTTGTAATAAGAACGTAACAGTGATTGAAATACCGTTCTTTATACAAAACTGAAAACTTAGTTCGGTACTAAGTTGTCAGTTTTGTGTTTAGGAACTTTACCATAGTCGGAATAAAGTTCGAAATTCAATGTTGCTCCATGTTTTAAGCCTGGGTCTGAAGATAAACATTGTTTTGTAATAAGGGGGTTTGAGTTAGTTTAGTGCAGTGTGAGTGAACTTAAACTGTAGTGCACGTGCTGACTAAAGAACACGTGAATGTAGTGTCTTCCTCTTAACATAAAGTGAATAAGAAAGACGTTATTGGACGATTTCTTAATTTTATATTTACTTAGCAGTTTAGATTATATTTAAATTACTTATTAGCGAATAGGCTAGATTGTAATGTGAATAAGGTATCACCAGCTGTGATACTTAACTTTATTTAAAAAAAAAAACATTACCCAGTAACTCGGTTGTGGAGGTCAAATAGGCAGTCGCTCCATGTAATTCAGCTGCACCTGGTTAGACTGGAAGCTGACCTCAAGGGAAAAAACAGGCTGGTGGTGTCTTGTTATTACGCAGGGAGGTGTTTGAAACCGCTGAAGGTAAAGTGAGACAACTTAATCATTATAAAACTATCTCACGCAATAAACAAGAGACCAATGCTGGTTCTTGTTTGATGATAAGTTTATTTACTAACTAACCCTCTTATTACAAAACAAGGTTTATCTTCAGCCCCAGGTTTAAAACATGGAGCCATGATTGAATTTCGAACTTTATTCCGACTATGGTAAAGTTCCTAAACACAAAACTGACAACTTAGTACCGAACTAAGTTTTCACTTTTGTATAAAGTACGGTATTTCAATTACTGTTACGTTCTTATTACAAAAACTAGCTGCATGGTTTAAGTCATGTCAAAATATAAATCTTGTTTTGTAATAAGGCGGTATGAGATTTTCAAGAATTCGGTAACCAACCAACCAAACAAAATTCCTAAGTTATGTATTAAGAAACGTCTAAATTTTAACGAGACTAAAAACTTTAAACTTTGCTGAAGATCTTCATAATTAATTTAAATGTAATTAACTCAAGTTCAGAGGATCATGAGACGTTTAAGGGTCGTAAAACATTTTTTTTTGTTGTTAGTAGGTTAATAGCACAGGTTGGTAGGTATTTTGGCTAAATATTAGCGCCAAAAATGTCATGACAAGCATAATTTTGTCATGATTTTTTTTTTTCATCCTTGCATTTTCTTCCGATGGCATCTCCCATCGGCTAAATTTACGAACTTTCATAAAACAGTTTCATCCCCTTTTTAACTCACTTTAGGTGAATTAAAAAAATATATTTGCATAAACCTCTAGATCCAGCGGTTTAGGCTGTGCGTTGTCTGTCTGTTTATAAAAGATTTTTATTTGAAGAAATTTTCCTTTCATTTCATCTGTGCAAGATTTGACAAACTCTTCCTTACGACTTACTGGAAGGGTTACCTTAGAAATAT
The DNA here is from genome assembly GCA_948098905.1 of Tiliacea aurago. NCBI lineage: Eukaryota > Metazoa > Arthropoda > Insecta > Lepidoptera > Noctuidae > Tiliacea > Tiliacea aurago. Next base: position 2,412,277 of record OX402579.1, on the reverse strand, counting down.
ACGTTTACTTTTTTGAAATAAATAAAAAAAAAAAAAAATTGTGCACTTTCAGAAAAAAAACACATAATAATTATACTAAGTTTCACAAAAACAAATTTTCAAATAAAAAACTTAACATTGCAGAAAAAAATTATCGTTGGTAGTACTTATGAAAAATCATTGTATCACTTTACACGCTATGCCAATAATATCAGGTATCCCACTGTAGCATAGTTCGATCTTCAAGTATTAACAAAACCAGAGCCCCCATCTTACCATAAACACACAAATAGAAGCTGAAACGGGCTGCGAGTCAGATTTATATCGGCGTTACATAGAGCCTTAAGGAAAATTGGCCAGAAAAAGGATCGCGAGAAATATTTCAATATGCCATTCACATTTTTTACGATCGTCATGTGTGCCTCCTTACGATTCTGCAGAACCGCAATATCGGTCTATACGTTCGTTTCTATTCCTTTTTTGTTAGTTTATGGAGCGTTTGAACTGTTAAACAAATTATGAGGGTTTTGGTTTTTTTTTTTTTTTTTTTTCCTTCTGGCTTCGCACGGTTTGTACATTTAGCCAATGTCAAGTTTTAGTTCTTGTTTAAAATATTGATGAAATGAATTATAAATGCATGATGATGATATCCCCGCCCACTCCCCTTGAGTTTCAGTAAAGATGTGGCACTTTACTGAGTCCTCACGCGGACTTCTTGAGAGAACTTGAAGCGCAGTTGCACTGTTTTGTTTCATTTGCCTACACTAATGCACGTTCACAAACACTTAATGGTTAATAATCCACCATTATTACACATTAATATTCGGCTAAACACTAATTTTGGAAAATTAAACAAACTGCTGAACATGACGCTTCACTTTCCCGCCAAGAAGTCGGGTTTTGGAGTTAGCGTTTTCGATGATTTGTACGTCTGTCGTGAGGACCTAATTAAATATGATTGGATTCGTTTGTTTCAGGAAATACTTAAATAACCCGCCAACAATACGTACTCGTATGGCGAGCGAACTACCGGTTATATTATACCGAGACTTATAAACAGTCTACGCTCAGAAATTAATAAATGTATTACACTTAGAAATATCAAATGTAAACTTAGGCAATATTACTTAAGTATAATGTAGGAATGATTTTAACCATTTAATGACCTAAAGATTTTATTAATTGTATAGTTTGTTAGTGAGATAGACTCATGATAGCATAAGTTTAAACATTTGTCGTTTTTGATTGCTATCTATTATGCAATCCTGTGTTCTTTGTATATATAATAATTAAATAAAAAAAAAAAACCTCATTGTTATTTCTAATAATTATTGCTTTTTTTCAATTTATCAAAATGTTTGAACAGTTTTATCGCAGATTTTCAACCTCTTTTATTCCCGGCGTTATTATAAAGAAGGAAAAATCCATCAAATCAAACCCCACTTTGCTCTCAGTTAAAATCACAAAAAAAAATATCTTGCAACTCATCATCCATCATTAATAAATGTTTCGATTCGTAAGAGGGAAGTGTTAACGACGCCCTTCATTAATTTCCACAGGTTCCTTTTTCTTTGTGCTCTGTAAATATGAAAAAAAAAAATGTAATACGAAATATTAAACCTGCAAAGTTTTACAGTTTCGAAACATAAAACAAAATCTGTGAATTGCCAAAAGAAGGTTGACAAGAATACTTACATTTTCAGAAACCTCTGTCTAACCCTTTGGGGTTTACAGGCATGTGTGTTGTTTTCATTCGAAATTTAAAAGTCAAGAAGAAGCACTGAATCATTGAAATACAATTTTAAGTGCCTTTTTTAAGGTTCCGTACCCAAAGGGTAAAACGGGAACCCTATTACTAAGGCTCCTCCGTCTGTCTGTCTCTGTCCGTCTGTCTGTCACCAGGCTGTATCTCATGAACCGTGATAGTTAGACAGTTGAAATTTTTACAGATGATGTATTTCTGTTGCCGCTATAACAACAAAAACTGAAAAATAGAATAAAATAAATATTTAAGGGGGCTCCCATACAACAAAAATGATTTTTTTGCTCGTTTTTGCTCTATATTGATAACGGCAACAGGTAGAATGCTTGCAATACTCACAGAATATTTAGTTATATATTCACTTTAAAATAATATAATAAATTAAATATAATAATAATATTTTAATTAAAATAAAACAAATATTTAAGGGGGCTCCCATACAACAAACATGATAATTTTGCCATTTTTATAGATAATGGTACGGAACCCTTCGTGCGCGAGTCCGACTCGCACTTGGCCGGTTTTTTTGTAATTCTTTGTAGGTACCTCTTTAGATCCGCTAATCAGTAGATGGGATAGGTGCATTCTAGGAATTTCTTCTGTACCGTAGGATGTGTTTACAAACACAATTCACACGTACACTAAACCTACGGCTTCCTAGAACAGCGCTGGCCACTCACGTAGCCCCCACAGTTTACCTGCGAATGATGTCACTAAAACTTTCTTTATGAAAGTAAGTTGGTGTGTTTTCCTAGAGAGCGTTTTTTGACACACACATTGCTGAATATTATATATTCAAATTCAAATTGTTTATTTGCAAGAAACTAAATGGTTTACAAGGGAAGATCTTACAGCCTTAAGACTCAGATACATGCCAGTGACCTTGAGTGGTTAGCTTGCGTGTTCTGTACTGAGCTCACGCAACGCCCATCAAGGAGCGTTACCCAAATTTGACGCATTATTAATTTATTATACACAAAACAAAAGGTATTTTAATAAAACGTGTATACTAAAAAATCAATAATTAAATTATCTTTAAATTAGTGGAGGTTTCAGAAAAATACGCTTGGTAGATTTTGCGCCATTCTCAGTTTTTTACCCGCTTCAGACATAACTTTACAAATTAATTTTACTAATATAAACATAATCCAAAATATTCACATATTAAGTTATTGAGAAAATGCTCTCATTTAACACATATTTTTTTCAAATCATTAACACTACTCGCTTAGACGTGATCTTCAGTATAAAATCATTAAAAGTCGGTTATCGTCGCCTTAAAGTCATTGTATTCTGGCAGCGAGCAAGCGTGAAAATTATTCATGTTTATTTCACAATTATTATGCAGATTCTATTATATTAACAGTACATTATTATTACAACAAAACTATACATTATTATTTCATTATTATCACAATAATATCATGCAATAATATTACATACAAGCATTATACAACATTACATGAATATTTACTTTGTAAAGTATTATATTTATACTTTAATTTATTGTGAATTTGAGTACTATGTGGGTAATTTGTTTTTTATAAATATTTCCTTTGTTTTTTCTTTTTCTCAGTTAGTTCTTTAGGCGTCTTGAGTTGAGCTGCACGATTACTGACAAAATGCTTGCACTAATTGGACAGGTCCACGAAAATTTGTGTGGTTCTTTCCTCAAAAGACCATTTCAGACACGGATCTAAGTGGTCTTCACATGATCTAACCAATATTATGTCCGGACTTTAAAAGAGACTTTGACGACCCCTGAGAAGAAATGGCAAAACAAACTCAGGGGGAGTTTGTTTTGCCATTTCTTCTCAGGGGTCGTGTAGGTAGATAGGAAATGTCGACTACATCTAGCTTATTTTTGTTTTTTTTTTTAATATGACATGTAAAAGTGATTTACTTATCCTATTTACAGAATAAACGATTTCATTTCATTTCATCATTGTCATGACAGCCGTCACTGCGGCCGTTATGTGGCGGCCACCGCACTACTAGGACACCGTTTCTTTGCCACGCAAACATTCATTCCGTGTTGAATCGATTGCCCTTTTGCTTATTGTGGTTTAGACACAACTTTAGGTCTTGGATTATTGTCAATCAATCAAATCAATCAAAAATCAAAAATATTTTTATTTTACATAAGCCTACATGGGCACTTATGAAACGTCAGTAGATAGGTACACGGTTCCAATTGGTCGTTTCCTATGGAGAAGAGCCGGCAAGAAACTCCACGGTTACTCTTTTAAAAAAAGTTGGCTATAATGTTTTCGAATTACAGTGTTAATAGGTATCAGAGGACAGCGTAGGCCCGTAAAAGTACCAGGTACTTAACAAAATAGAAAATCGTCTACAGATCTACAGTCTATTAAGCCTACAACGTCCTCACATTAACAAACACCTTGTTGAAATTAAAATTGCAGTTGTAATAATGTCATGTTGTACATAATAAGACGAAGAACTGACATTCGTGGTTTAGAAGTCACATAGAAATCTCCAGCTAAATAACCTACTGGACACTTTGCATTTAAACAAAATCTCGTGCGAAAGTAAAACTCAAAATGAGATTGTTTAAAAAAGTTAATGGGGTAATTTCGGCAACGCAATCTCATAAAATTATTTAAACGTTCCGTAATAAAAAAGGCCATACGGCTGCCTATAAAAGCCTCTTAATTGCGTATAGAAGTGCTGTGGACCAGATTTCTTTTCGCACGGTACGGTTTTGCTAAAATATATTATCTACAATTATGTAAAGGTCACGGATTTACCTACCCACAAAATATTTACGTTATAGGTACATTACAAGTCTAGACACAGGGCTCTTACATGCAGACAAAATACATGCAAGTAATGCAGTCTGTTGCAAAAAAACACGGCAAGCGTTGAGCGTTGACTTTCCATTTTCGATCAGTTTAACACAGAACGTCAGGTCTACAACTAAATGTTGTTTTATCTAAATAAAATATCAAATTACTAAGTTGATTTGAAGTCGTTGGGACACAAAATACAGATTCTCTTCTTTTGCTTGTAAAACACTACTTAGCCCCTAAAATATATATTTATACTTTAATTTATCGTGAATGCGAGCACTATGTACGTATTTTTTTTTTTATATTTTCCTTTTTTTTTCTTTTTCTCAGTAGTTCTTTATGCGGCCTACCCAAATGTCTTTTCTTTTCTTTGGTATTGTTCGTCGAGTCATTGAGCTCTTAAGTCTTGAGTTGAGCTGCACGATTACTGACATATGCGCGCTTGCACTGATTGGAGAGGTCCACTCAAATTTGTGTGGTTCTTTCCTCAAAAGTCCAATTCAGACACAGATCTACATGGTCAAACTCAAAGCATTTATTTCAATTAAACTATTGACAGGCACTTTTGAATTGTTAAGAAGTCGGTCGGTTACAAATATGAAGCTAGTTGCCCTCTGGTCCTCAAATGATCTGACCAAGATTATGTCACATCGGGATCCAACGAAAATAAATCAAATCATAGACAAACCAGTTTGAACGCTACAGAAGTTGGTCATCGACCTCTTTAAAACAAACAACTACATTTATCAAAGTAGCTCCAGCAGTATAATACCATAACTTTACAGTATTTCGGTGTGTTATTTCCCTCTGCGGGCTCTTTTAATTACTGTCGGCCCCTACATGTATCATAAATTCTAATGGAGTTCAGACCTCACCCACTCTGCCCTCTGCCGGCAGAAATTGCATTTTAGAATTTAAACGTACGACCTACATTATACTCGTGATCGAAAATTTAAATTTTGATAAACGTATGCTTCAATATTTTCATTTAGGGAACGATAAAGTATGGGGCGAATATTAAATTGTGGGTCAACATGTTTTCGCAACTCAGCACACCGTTCCAAATGTTATTCGCAATGCTGTTAACTATATGTTATTTTTCTGTACCCTTTTTTTTCGCCGGTCAGTCCACTCTATTGTGTACCAACAGTTTGTATACACAAACTTCAGTGGTTTGCGTAAACTATTGACTGAAATAATAACAACTTTTTTGGTATAACAAAACAGTTTAGACATTGAGCTTAGCCCTGATGCATATTCAACGTTTCTTGTTTATGTTTGTAACATTCTGTAAAATACCTTTGGCTTCGAAAGGCAAATAATGAGGTTCCATGTAATTGTAAAAGGTATGATTTTCCATAATTCATATATAGGTACTTACTTACTAGAAAATCATATCACATTACAATAAATTTTATCTTGTTAATAATAATTTTATTAACAAGATAAAATTTATTATTTAAATATATATATATTTCTATTTAATTTTGATGATGTTTTTAATGGTCAGATGCGTAGTGCTCGCAACCGGCGTTCGTGTATGACCAGGATGTAGGTATGAAAGTAGGCGAAGCAAAATTAATATGTAAGGAGCGTAGCAGGTGGCGTCCGATAGTTTCTGCCTACTCCCATAGGAAGAAGGCGTGAGTTTATTTATATGTATGTTATCTAATTTTATTTTATTTAATCTAATTTTGACAGTCATAAAATTAGTATTGACCGATAACTTGTATGTGTGGTGCAAACTGTATTAGTTGGTTATTAATAAATACAATAAATAAACAACATAGTTATAGGAACTTCTATTTACCGTTTACAAATAAATGAGGTTACATTTTACATCACTCCTTGCAATGCTTACATGGCCGCTAATGGATTACGGGAATGCAATGGAACATTACGAAACATTGGTAGCACGATATTACCATGGGAATCGATGAACCGGGTAAATACGGCAGGGTTGCGAGCCTTTTCTTTTTATGTCATTTAATTACGTAAAGGACCTGAAGGCAAATAATCAAAAACGTTAAAAATCCAGTCACACACATCTCAACGACAATCAAACGTCAAAAATGTAGGTTAAAGCTAAACAATTTTTTACAGATTGTGACTGAGATCCTCTCCTCAGGACAATTATTTGTCAAAATTTATTTTATTTGTTTTATGTGTAAAAAAACTTGTTATTCTGAATCTTATGATTTAATAATAAGCTTCAATAAGTGTTGGTTTTTCCGTAAAAAAATCTTGGAAGCACGGTAATAATGCAGAACACTATCTGAAAAATATACTTCAATAAATACTGGTAACATCAGTGACATTATAAGTAAAAACCGGCCAAGTGCGAGTCTGACTCGCGCACGAAAGGTTCCGTACCATTATCTATAAAAACGGCAAAAAAATCACGTTTGTTGTGTGGGAGCCCCCTTAAATGTTTATTTTATTCTGTTTTTAGTATTTTTTATTATAGCGGCAACCGAAATACATCATGTGTGAAAATTTCAACTGTCTAACTATTATAACGGTTCCTGAGATACAGCCTGGTGACAGACGGACAGACAGACAGACGGCGGAGCCTTAGTAATAGGGTTCCCGTTTTACCCTTTGGGTACGGAACCCTAAAAAGTGGTAGGTTATGTGGAGGTTATACACGCTCCGCAAGTCGCACCTCAAAACTTGGCTAATCAGCCAAGTTTTCTTCGTCCCGTCTCTTTTTCGCTCCCGATAGTTACGACATGCCGTCCTACTTCCAAGTGTCTTTTAATAGTGTGATATCGTGCAGTTTTTGAAGATCGAATGTCTTTTTACACGACTGCCCAAAAAAAGAGCATTTACATAATTATATAATATCATCTAAAGGCTAAAAGGGACCCAAAGGGCAATGGAGAGGGCTATGCTTGGAGTTTCCCTACGTGATCGAATCAGAAATGAAGAGATCCGCAGGCAAACCAAGGTAACCGACATAGCCCGAAGAATTGCCAAGCTTAAGTGGCAGTGGGCAGGGCACATTGCTCGCAGAACTGATGGCGGATGGGGCCGAAAGGTTCTGGAGTGGCGACCGCGTACCGGAAGACGTAGCGTTGGAAGGCCTCCCACAAGGTGGACCGATGACATTTTGAAGGCTGCAGGTATCCGCTGTATGCGGCAAGCACAGAACCGGTCGAAGTGGAGGTGGGGGAGGCCTATGTCCAGCAGTGGACGTCTTTCGGCTGAAATGATGATGATGATAATATCATCGGGAAACATTCATTCATCTACTCTACTTTAATTCAAAATCCAGATTGAAGTCGGTCTGCCGATTCTTTGGTATAAAAAAAAAGTTTTTCCTATACAGTTCTTTTTACGCGACGACTATTATGACAAGCGTGAGACTAATAAAGGGAAAGTCGTTACATTCCTGCTAAAGTTGCATCGGAATAATTCAATGGATTTTGATAAAGCCGTAAAAGGGACATGTGATGGTGTCGTCAACCCTAGGTCGGACGTAATAAGCAGTATGTAGGAATGCTTCCGAGATTCTGCTGAGTTTTGTTCTGCTGAGCCCAGGCAAGCGACGCTGCGCATCAGCGATTGGTATTTTTAACCGACTTCCAAAAAGAAGGAGGTTCTTAATTCGGCGTTATATTTTTTTTTTGTATGTTTATTATAAGATTACTCCGTCAATTATGGACCGATTTTGAAAATTTTTTTTTTTGTTTGAAAGGGTATACTCCCGAAGTAGTCCCATTGCCACCAAATCAGAATCTGATGAAAGGAACATACGGAAATCGAGAGAAACCCTCAAATTTTATAGGCAAACCTATAGCGATTTGGGTATTTTTTATAGTAACTCGTGCATTTGCCCTCTAAAAGCATCATTTGGTGAAGTGGAACTGATGATGGAGACCACAGATGGCCACCGGAACAATATGATAATGAGTACCTATTTAACGGATTGCGATTAAGCAATTTATGCTCGTCACTATGCATACGAGTATGGTGAGTGGCAGTTCTTCTCAGCAGATCTTCTCAACAATCAACGTCCCAGCATCGGGAAATGCAATATTTTGTAAAAGGTGATGAGCAGTTAACATTAGGCTATTGTAACTTAGATAAATTCGAAACTGACCCACTAAAAAGTGAAAAATAAAAAACTTTTTATAGAAAAATGTTAACTGACTACCTAAAATAACACTACAAAGTGAAAATAACTTTAATTTGGAAGTCGGTGGCAAAAACTAAAATACAGATCCAAAGACACCGACTTCCGAAATTAAAAAACTTGGAACTCTCTACCTGCGTCTGTGTTTCCGAACGCATACAACCCTAATCTCTTCAAAGTTAGAGTGAACAGGCTTCTTCTGGGTAAACTCACTCCATGGTTGAGTTTGTCTCTGTTACCTCTGCCCTAGACTAAGGTCAAGAGCAAACCCACCCTAAATAAAAAATAAATAAAAAAAGAGTTATAGTAATTTTCACTTTGTAGTGTTATTTTTGGTAGTCGGTTATTATTATTTTTTTTAAGTTTTTTTATTTTACTAGAATGGTTGAAAGTCACGGAGAATCTTCATCATCTGCCTAGCCTTTTCCAAACTATGTTGGGGTCCAGAATACCAGTATTTTACATAGAGTGACTGCCTGTCTGACCACCACTATCCAGTTACTGTGTAATACGATACCTCTTGGATTTTATGACTGTTTGTTAACATTACACCCGTAGGTTTTCCCTAAATGGGTAGGCAGAAATTAAATGAATTTTGTTTTTTAATATTCTAAGAGTGTGTTTTTAGTTTAATTTTGGAATCTCCTGTGTTGAGCCCTAATAAATATATTTTTTTTCTTTCTTTCACTGTAATCTATAAGCAAAGAAGTATTTTCTGTTTTTTTTTTTTTTTAATTTTAGGCTCAGTAGATAGTTTCAGAGATAAGCGATGGGAAATGGTCAATTTTAAGCTATTTTCGTAAATAATGTTAAAAGTTTTTATTTTAAGATTATAAAAAATATTTAAATGAAATCTTTACAATAAGCCCTTTCATTTGATATGTCACACGGTACAGTCAGAAAAACTTTTCATATTATTTTATATTCAACATCCATTTATTTACGTAACACTTTCGTGTTTGGGTCACAAACATTCATATGTGTACCAAATTTTAACTTGATCGGTCCCGTAAATTCGGATCAAATCGGCTGTGACAGACGGACAGACAGACAGACATACGAGTGATCCTATAAGGGTTCCGTTTTTCCTTTTGAGGTACGGAACCCTAAAAATAAACTAGATGGAGTCGACATTTCCTATCAGACTACCCCTAAGAAGAAATGGCAAAACAAACTCAGGGTTCAAAAGTTTATTTTAAAGTCCAGACATAATCTTGGTCAAGTTATAATAATAAGTCCCCTCTTTGAGGAGTGGCTAGAGAGGCGCTACGGCATCCTCACCTTCCGCCTGACGCATGTCCTCACCGGACACGGTTGTTTCGGGAGGTCCCTGTTCAGGATAAAGCGAAAGGAAACACCCGGGTGTCACCACTGTGTGAATCACCCGAAGAACACGGTGGAGCATACGGTGGAGGTTTGCCCGGCTTATCCTCACGGAGGCGATCGGTGGCGGTGATCTCTCGCGTCCGGCCCTGGTTCAGGCCATGGTTCGGAGCGAGAGTGCATGGTAGGCTGTCACCTCCTTCTGCGAAGCAGTAATGCTCACGGAGGAGGAGGCGGAACGCGTGAGGGAGAGGAAAGGTTCGCGCCCTCGCGCCCCTTGTCACCGCAGGAGTCGCCCTGGGCGTCGGGAGTCACAAGCCGATTTCCAGCCACCGCGGCACCGTAGGCGCTGGCCTGCGGACGGTCAGCACTAACTGATGGGGTCCGTTAGGACCAATGCCTGCCAGGGTTGCGAGTTTGTCCGAAAGGGATATCGTGGCCCTGGCACACAGGCACCGGAAGAAACACGCGTGGGTTTTAGTCAGTAAAAGTCTGACACGCCCTCCCGCTCCGCCTAGGGCGGGAGAAGTTATTTGATAATTTCCCACCCAGAAAAAATTAATAAAATAAGATGGGTTAAAGTTTCTTTTAAAGTCCAGACATAATCTTGGTTCGGTCATAATAATTTTTATGAGGACCATGTAGATTAGCGCCTGAAATGGTCTTTTGAGGAATAAAATAAATTAATTAATTCTTTATTTCACCAAAAGAAAGTGGTTCAAAGACTAAGAGCTGTAAAGGCTTATAACTAAGGTCACAAAGATTATAATACTCTGACTCATATACTAGGTGTAAACGTAAACAAAGCCACAATTATAGTAAAACAGGACGTTTCAACAGTATGCAAATGGTGTAAAAGAAAACAGGATAAAATTTATGAAAAGTAAACACAAAATGAAAAACGTTTAAGTGTGTGGTGAGATGAATAAATGTAATGTTTGAGTGTGTGTGTAGTGAGTGAGTGTAGGATGTGTGTAGTGAGTGATAGGATATATGTGTGTGTATGTACTGATTAGGTGTATGGTGTGTGTAGAGAGAAAGAACGAACGAGATGTCACCAGTACACATCCGTTTATGGTTACATTGAGAATTATATAGTTCATTATCATTGTAAATTCCCCAGCAGAAGATCCTCAGTGTTATCATAACTTAGTGTTTGGAGATAATCTCTAAGTAGGTTTTTGCATTGATATTTAGGACAAGAATAAATTTTTATCTTTTTATTTAGGAAGTTGTACATTTGAATACTATTGACGTAGAATTGGCGTTTTGCAAATGCAGTTCTACGGCGTTCGTGGGGGAAAACATTATGTTTTAGTCTTTCAGTCGGTTCCTTTGGTAGGCGGGCAGAGTGTTTGCGTAGTGTCGACAGGAGCACATAAAGTTGCCTGACAGTGAGTACCTTGCAATCGAAATAGAGCTGCACAGTGGGGTACCTTCGCGGAAGAGAGTTTATTACCTTAAGGATAGCTCTCTGCGCTCTCTCAAGGCGGTTACATACATTTTGGGTGGCACCACCCCAAACGGGGAGGCAGAATAAAAGAACCACACAGATTTGAGTGGACCTGTTCCGGCAGTGCAAGCATTTGTCAGTAATCGTGGAGCTCAACTACAAGACATCGTACAAGACGTGTATTGTACTACATTTTGCCATAATATACAGCGTGTATCAGAAAGGTGTGGTTTTATTTAAGGCAGTGCGTGGTACAGACCATCAATCTGAACAAGTTTCTCCATGGGACCAAAATCGTAATCCCAAAAAAAAGCAACTATCCCATACAAAACTTCAACACCTACTCGACCCAAATATATGGGAAGCCTAACTATTTTGCGTTGTTATTTTTCCTGCTGTTTTTGTTGTAAGTCTCGTGTAAAAAGTTCCAATGCCATAAACCGGGCACAAATCGAAACCCTACTCCGAAGCGTTAATCCGAACTATCGGCCGAATGTTCGGTCGTTTTATAACTTCCATAGTTTATTTTTTTGACTTTGAATCCTTACCCGAATTGAAGTCGTTTTTTTTTTCGCCGTAGTTAGCCATAGTTAGCCGTATTCAAGCAACGGCCGAACATTCGGCCGATACTTCAGTTTTTTTTTTTTGAACGTTGCCCCACACTAGGAATTTCTCCTGTATCGTGGGTGCGTTTACAAACATTTAAACTCACATACACAAACAGCCGGTATTTATGTTCAGAGTAGACCCCCAGGGTAGGTACGGATGCTCCGGAGGTGACCGAGGTAGATCTGAGAGTGGCGGTACGTAGGCTTAATGCCAAGAATACCGCCCCAGGACCCGACGGCTTGCCTGGAAAAGCCTGGGTCCTGGCCTTGGAGGCTCTCGGGCCTCGACTAAGGGGGCTCCTAAGCGCATGCTTGGAGAGGGGCCAGTTCCCACTTCGTTGGAAGACGGGAAAACTGGTCCTCATTAAGAAGCCAGGGCACCCCGCGGAATCTCCGTCTGCTTACCGGCCCATCGTGCTGCTCGACGAGGTGGGCAAGCTCTTTGAAAGAGTAATTGCAGACCGCCTTGTCGGGCGGCTGGTGCGGGTGGGGCCGGATTTGGCGGAGAGCCAGTTTGGTTTCCGCAAGGGGCGCTCTACAGTGGATGCCATCATGCGCGTTCGAGCCCTCACGACGGGGGATGCTGTTGCCCGTGGGGTTGTCTTGGCGGTGTCTCTTGACATCGCCAATGCCTTCAACACCTTGCCCTGGAGTTGCATAAGGGAGGCACTTCGGTATCACCGGATGCCGACCTACCTCTGTCGAGTGGTCGAGGCCTATTTGACGGACAGGGCCGTCATCTACCCCGGTCACCAAGGAGAGTGGAACCGGCGAGAGATGTCGTGCGGTGTCCCACAGGGATCGGTCCTGGGGCCGCATCTGTGGGACATCGGGTACGACTGGGTGCTGCGCGCCGACCTTCCTAGCGGCGTCAGCGTAGTCTGCTACGCTGACGACACGCTGGTCCTGGCGCAGGGGAGGTCGCATGAGGCGGCGACCGAACTGGCGGCACGTGGCGTTGCGACAATCGTCGATAGGATCCGGCAATTGGGACTCGAGGTGGCCTTGCACAAGTCCGAGGCCATGTGTTTTTATGGTCCTCGGAACGCGCCACTGTCGGGTTCCCAGATAACGGCGGGAGGAGTTCACATCGGTGTCGAGTCGACGATGAAGTACTTGGGACTCGTCCTCGATAGCCGGTGGAACTTCGTGGAGCACTTCCGACGTTTGGCTCCTAGACTGGAGAGGGCCCAATCTAGGGGGTCCAAACGCCTCCTGCCGGAGGCTCTACGCGGGGATCGTGCGGTCCATGGCCCTTTACGGGGCACCGGTGTGGGCGCGTTCTCTGAGGCTGCGACCAGCCCAGCGGTTGAACGCGTCCCAAAGGGTCATGGCCATCAGGCTGGTACGGGGTTACCGCACGGTCTCCCGTGAGGCGGCGAGCCTCCTTGCCAGACTGCCGCCGTGGGATCTGGAGGCAAAAGTCCTCGCGCACATCTGGAAGTGGCGCGAGGAGGCGAAAGGCCGGGGTGAAACTCCGCTGCCGCGAGTAATCGCGGCACAGCGGCTGGAGCTCCGGCGGGATCTCATGGCGGCATGGACAGTGCGATTGTCGCAACCCAGCGCAGGACACGCCACAATTGTGGCGATAAGTCTCCTCTTTGAGGAGTGGCTAGAAAGGCGCCACGGCGTCCTCACCTTCCGCCTGACGCAGGTCCTCACCGGACACGGTTGTTTCGGGAGGTTCCTGTTCAGGATAAAGTGGGAGGAAACGCCCGGGTGTCACCACTGTGTGGATCGCCCGGAGGACACGGTGGAGCATACGGCGGAGGTCTGCCCGGCTTGGGCGGAGCACCACCGTGTCTTCACGGAGGCGATCGGCGGCAGCGATCTCTTGCGTCCGGCCCTGGTTCAGGCCATGGTTCGGAGCGAGAGTGCATGGGAGGCCGTCACCTCCTTCTGCGAAGCAGTAATGCTCGCGAAGGAGGAGGCGGAACGCGTGAGGGTAAGGCAGGGTTCGCGCCCTTACGCCCTTAGCCTCCGCAGGAGACGCCCCGGGCGTCGGGAGTCACAAGCTGATTTCCGGCCACCGCAGGCGCGGGCCTGCGGACGGTGAGCGATGGGTAGCTCGCCGTCCGATAAGGACCAGGCCCGGGTCGACGGCGCGTTGTGTTTCACGCGCGCCTCAAAGAGATGTCAGCACCAACTGACGGGGTCCGTTAGGGCCAATGCCTGCCGGGGTTGCGAGTTAGTCCGAAAGGGATATCGTGGCCCCGGCACACAGGCAACGGAAGGAACACGGGTGGGTTTTAGTCAGTTATTTGAAAATTTCCCACCCAAAAAAAAAAGGGTAGGTACGTAAGTTTTTCCAACCATTTGTTAAGTTATTGGGGCCATACAATAAACACTTCTGAGCATGTAAGTAGTTTGACTCATTAATCGACACAATTTACTATTGTCACGCTTATTTCTTGGAAATACATCAACTAGACGTTCACAACGACGTGGATTTTGGTTTACAAACATAGCTACTTCGAAAATATAAATACAAGGCAGTGTCAAGATATTGTATTGATTAATTAAAATAAGGCTTTGTAGTCTGTAGTGTTAAATTTAAACATCGTTCGGAGACATCTTTTTTGGGAGTTCGCCCAGAAAATCACACCGTAACGTAATTCAAACGTTGGTATGGTAAACACTACATGAAACATATCCACATGAACTTAATTTTTTACACAATACATCTATAACTCCTTTCCAATTTGATTACCAACCACTATACAAATTTTTATTTTTATATTGATAAACAAAAAGTCAGAAAGTGACGTATCCAACAAAATTATTTAATTTACTAAAATACTCGATAAATTATAAAAATACTAACGAAAGTAAACCATAGTTAAGTCCAGCCATTTTATCACTAGGAGGTTTGGAATAAAAAAAATATGTGGATTCGGGCATATTCTCTTTGAAAATAATATTCTTTTGCACACACTGCGACCTGTCATGTTAGCCGTATGTCACAAGACAGAATTAAACTGAGCGAGGTATGACCTGTAGGTGATATCTAGTACATTTTGATGTTGTCGCTTTGTCCCGTATATCGTAAATACTTACATTCAAATGCCTTTGGTATATACCTAAACATTTCCACAGCTCAAAATTTCGTCTCGTTTCGTAAACATGGTTAACATAATTTTACAACTAAATCTTAACCCCTAATACCGCCAGGAACCGTGAACGCGATATTCCTGTGAGACTACTACTCTCTTACCAGCGACAAGCTATTTCTTGCTATTTCGTGAGCTCACAGCTTAATGTCTATGACGTTGCACTTCCTTTACACCGGTCAATATTAGGGCAGGATTCTCGAACAAATGTCTGGTGTCTTATTACCAACGTGTCCAGCAGACGTACTTGACTTCGGTGTTATGGACGATGTTCCACTCGATATCTCATAATAGGGTTACAGAGCTTCTTTTAACAAAGTCTTAACAAATATAGATTCCCCGAACTCCTCATACAATAACCTCAGTTAAATAGGTATCCTTCATGGTTGCCTTGCCCGTGTCGGTTTATTCATCTTTGAAGTCAGTCCATAGCTGCTCCAAATTGTCCAATCTAGTTTCTGAGTAGGTTTTTTTTTATCCGTTCTTTAGGTGTTTTTTTATAGTTTTGCTCCGCTTTCCTAAAGTTATCAAGTAACTCTTCACTTTGTTCAAATGTGTTGTTGAGATGGTTCAGACGTAAACAACAAAAAAATGAAGTAGTAAATATTTGAATGATTATTTTGCTAATGATTTGTTGTAACCCTCGATGTTAGCAAAAAAAATCCCCTCGGAAAAAGCTTGTTCTCACAGTGACGACGCAGACGCCATTGCCCTGATACACACTTAATAAATCCGGCTCAATCTGGACCATATGTTCAGGGCATTAAGCTGGTCTTTTTTTTTACTTTGGTGAATAAAAACTTTTTTACGTGTTTCCTCGTAGATTATGTGATTTTGGAAATATCAATCCAAAGAAAGCTGTACATGACATCTGTTACAAATATAGACATAAAAAACTTATTAGCTAAATGAGTGTAATATATTATGAAAATCTGTGCAGTACCTACGCTACGTATTTAATTTCTTGTTTTTACGCTTATGTAAATTACTCATTTAAATTTCGCCTACTCATATAGTTTTTACCACACCTAACACTTGCGAAGAATGTACGTAAGTACTTACATGACCTGGCTTGAATGACGTACTTCGATTATATAAATGTACACAACTTTGCACAACCATCTACAATAATATTAACATTCGTTGACACCTAGAGGCACCCTGAGCTCCTTCCTTTCTTAGGTTTGGCTCGTGTTGGGCGTAAATTCGTACAAGTCCACGCTCCAGCTATATCAGACTTGGTAACGAAACCAGATCTATCTAACTTTGAGTCAAACATTTCACCGTTGATATTAAAACTCAGTTTTAACAGTAAACAAATAAGTAAACAAAAATTATTTCTTTCCAATTTTAAGTAAGATTGTTTATTTTTTTGTCGTGTTAATATTGTGTTCTATAAAGAGATTTACTTCTGGCCGCGTCACTCTAAAAAGCTGAATACTCGTAGCTATTATCAGCCATGACATAAATATACTTGTACGTGTTTACGAATGTACGTTGTTGATTCAGGGCTTCAGAGAAATTAATTAGTAATAATCATAATATTTTTTTGAGAATTCAGCCTCACATTATAATCTATATCTATCTTCTATATTCTATATTATATACTAATAATAAAGCTGAAGAATTAGTTTGTTTGAACGCGCTAATCTCTGGAATTACCAGTCTGATTTGAATAAATATTTTTGCAATTGATAGCCTAATTTTTGTGGCAGTCTATTTAAAATTACGCTAAGGCCCTTAGGAACCGAGCAGAAAAAAATCATTAAGAACGCTAAGCAAAACAGAAGTTATAGTGCGGGCGGGCGATGCGATACGACGCGTAAAATGTGGCTGTTATTTTAGTATATTGTGAATCTTACGACTACCGCGCGAACGAAGTCACGGGCGGAAGCTAGTACTAATAATAAAGCTGAAGATTTTTTTTAAATTTGTTTGAACGCGTTAATCTCTAGAACTAACCAATTACTTTTTTTCAAAAATATTCAATGTACAATTTTAACTTCACTTTGATTTTGTTATTAAAGAAAATGTAGGTACTTTTTTGTAGTTTGTGACAAAATAGTAGCTTAATAGTGTTATAAATCTATATATTTGGAATTGGCTATTTACGAGCTTTTATTTGATACCCATATTAATAAAATCGTAAAATTTTTTTTTTTTATTCTCCCTCTCTTTTTTGATTCGCAAATGCCATAGTAAATTTTTATAGCTTATGTCACTCCGGCAATTAAAACGAATCTAAGGATATGTTAAAATCCATCAAGCTGTTTAGCCTATAGAGCGTGCCAAAGAAATGGACATACATACATACATACATACACTCGAAAAACATAACCCTCCTTCTTCAGTCGGGTAATAAAACAAACTAAAATACTTAATATCTAACCGGCCCTGTTGACGGCAACATGCCTATCACAGCAGTGCCGTATGTATGAGCAGTCCATCCGGTCCGCGATCATCGCCCGGACGACAGTGGTGCTGCCCCACACCCTCGTACCATGGGTATCTATGTACGTGCGATAAAGCCATACGTTCTATCGTCATGGACAAATTGTCCGTCGTCTGCTCAGTGGCTTATGAGCCGAGCTAAAAAAAATAATAATTGTGAGCTGAGCTGTCACGGGACAGATGCACGCAGGCACGGTGCAGATTTCTTGTTCTTAGGTGCAGATGCAGGTGCGGGGGAGATAGGCGTGGCAGATGTCATCATCTGCCTAGCCTTTCGAAATCAAACAAACAAACATCGAAAAGAGATCAGAGGGGGTCACGTAGCGGAGGACCGCGCGCGTGGAGTGAGCGGTGAATCGCCACGTGGCATGCGTCGCCCCGCCAGCGACAACGAAGTAATGGCGCGGGCAGGTATGCTACGACAAGAAATTTCACGCGAAAGAAGTCGCGGGAAGAAGCTAGTGATAAATAAAATTGGGCTTAGAAATTGGGTTTCGACAATACGAAAACTTTGAACTATCCGGTGTAAAACAATTATTTAGGCTATCAGTAGATCGACTCTTGAGCATAACTATAGATGTACTCTTCTCATGTGCGGCGTTGTCCGGCGTCATCCGGCTTTTCCCGGCAGTGTCCGGCGGTGTCCGGTGGCCGAACTAATTCCACTTGCTCTGTATTATACGTTGGTCCGAGGTTTGCGAGCTCTGTTGATCAAGTTTTCGCGTTGTTGGCGATTCTAAGTTAATTAATAAACTATGGTGATATTTTGATATATTCAAGTTAGAGTTTTGGTTCGGAGTTTCATTCTATGAGGGAATGGGGACTTAAATAGATGTACATATCTTATATATATTGGTTGGTTTTATATTATGCAATTTTGCATAGAAACTGAAGACTACTCTGGCCACCTAAGAAAGATCAAGAAAGTGATACAAGCTCCTAAGGAGGTGAATGGGATGTAAAATAATTAACTATACATTATTTTATCTAGGATGAACTATACAGGGTTATTTTTAAAACGTCAATAACCTCTTAAGGGGTCATTATACTCATCATTATGAACAACTTTTACTACCCCCGCCAAGCTTTTGGTCCCGTGGAACAAAACTGAAATCCCGAAAAAAAAACCAGCTGTTCCTTATATTTATGTTCGAATAATTCGTTTAAATATAGGGAACAGCTGATCTGGGGGCACGGTAGTGCTCCCGCCAAGACGAGCCAAGCGAAGCGCAAGGGCACTACCTACCTTTTCTCGAAGTGTTTCGTCGTTTTTTTAAACCCTCATAGAGTTGGTTTCCGATGTACCAGACAGTCCATATTCTCAGGATATGATGTCAATAATAGATTAATTAAACATACAAAGTTTCAATTGAATAGCTTTAATACTTTAGATTTTATTGATATCTAAAATACACCGATTTCGTCACTGACACACTCACTGATTTTTGCACACTGAGCCAAACATTTTGATGATCATCAGTGTGTCAACACTGATGATCATCAAAATGTTTGGCTACCTACTGAAGTGCTAGAAAGCTGAAATTTGGTATGTAATCTAAGTTTAGTATAAAACCAGCAAAAAAAATCATAAACTTATAACTTTCGCCCCCCATCCCCTAAAATGGGGGAGTGGAAGTTTGTATGAGACTCCAAAATGTTAGGGTACTTCCTGAAGTGCTAGAAAGCCGAAATATGTAGTCTTTGCTAGTATTAAAGCACAACAGTCAGCTATAGTTAAATATAATCGCTTAAGAGCGAAATATTGCCCTGATTTATCGCTTAAGGTAATCAGTAAACCAACAAAGAAAAAAGGCAAAGGCAGAGAATGGGCTATGGAAACCGGCACTGCTGATGTGCAAGAAATACACCCCAAAAAAAGAAGAAAAAAATAAACACTAAAAAGACTGCCTAGCAACTTACAAAAAGAACTGAAATCCCACCAAAAACATTTCATGTAAAATGTTGCCAAGACGACCACATAAGGTTTGCCCTGTGAAAAAGATACCTCCACGACGGTAGCGAAACGGCGAAGCCATATATTTTTACTGATATGTAGAATTTGTGAAGTTAGGGTCGGTAGAGTTAGGCCGTGTAGATTCAGAAGCTTGGCTCTACATGAGATCTGATATCTTTTTCACAGGGCAAACCTTATGTGGTCGTCTTGGCAACATTTTACATGAAATGTTTTTGGTGGGATTTTCTTTTCGCGATTTCAGGTTTGGTCCCATAGTAAAAGTTGTTCATAATGATGAGTACAATGACCCCTTAAGAGGTTATTGACGTTTTAAAAATAACCCTGTATAATAGTAAATGCTGAATGTACCTACATAATTATATTTCGAGATAGATGAAAAAAAATATATATTGGGTTTCTAATAACTTATATAACGTTCACGCAATTATTTTAACGAAAGCTAAAGTTTAAGCCTGAAATCCTTGCGAACAAAGTCGCGGCTAAATAATAAAACAGTTGACTTGAAAACAACGGATCATGAAACTTCCATTTAGCTGAAGCTAATAAGATCGTGTTTATTAAAGATCGTTACCGTTTATTAGTTCCATAGCCTCCACTAGACGCTTCGCCGTACCTACTTAAGGGGACGATAACCGACTTTTAATGATTTTATACTGAAGATCACGTCTAAACGAGTAGTGTTAATGATTTGAAAAAATATATGATAAATTAGAGCATTTTCTCAATAACTTAATTTATGTGAATATTTTAGATTATGTTTAATAGTGAAATGTTTAAATTTTACATAGGGTGACACAATGGGCGGTCTTATCGCTAAAAGCGATCTTTTACAGACAACCTTTGGATGGATTAAAGGGAAAAAGAGAGCCAATACTGTGGGTAGTCAGTGGTGTACCATTAATATATACAATAAATACATACATACACATAAAGCAAACACTTATCTCTATATATATATACAATATTAAACATGAAACAAGAGCAAGAACTGTATTATGTAATGATGATGTTTTAGGAGAGAAGAAGTGTTTTTTAGCGCAAGCCGCGTTAAGGAATTTCGTTCCAAACAGCAACGTAGTTTCCCAGTTTATTTTTATTTTATGAACTTTACGGTAAGTGCGCTGACTGCCACTTATGGAATGACTTTAATATCAGACGCAACTCAGGTGTGTTGTCCTCCTTCAAATGTCACCTTTTACCAGAAATACCTAACTCCTTCACAAAGAGTTCTACAAATTAGGGGTTGCTATTAGTTATGATTTTATAGCAAAAAACATACCTATGGATAATATGTTGCGTAACGCGTAACGCGAAACTGAAAACTTTATTTTACTCAGAAAAATACATAACTAAAATATAAATTATACACTTCAAAACATAAATTGGGCGGCCTTGTCGCTTTCTGCTATCTCTTCCAGGCAACGGGGTTTAAACTTAATAATAACTTATCATTATTCAAAAAAGGGCTAAAAATGCAAAATACTTTTTTCAATTTCCCACCACACGCTCGTTGCTTTGAACTTTGTTGATTATTGTCTCCTAACATAGGTAGGTACTAAGTGCTCCACTGTTGTCTGATGTTTTAACTCAGTTGAATTGCCCACAAACCCCCTTATTCCAAAACAAGGTTTATCTTCAGACCCAGGTTTAAAACATGGAGCCATTATTGAATTTCGAACTTTATTCCGACAATGGTAAAGTTCCTAAACACAAAACTGACAACTTAGTACCGAACTAAGTTTTCAGTTTTGTATAAAGAACGGTATTTCAATCACTGTTACGTTCTTATTAAAAAAAATAGCTCCATGGTTTAAGTCATGTCAAAATATAAATCTTGTTTTGTAATAAGGCGGTATGAGTTTTGTTCGACTGTTTCTGTGAATTAAACGAGCTTAGGAAGGTCGTGAATCTGAGCATTTCCTACTTCTGAGAAAACGTATCGTGTATCTGATAATTGCGTACCGGGAGTGGTTCGAGAGGGGAATATAATGTCTGTTGACTTTATCTCTGAAACGTTTCAATTTCACAGATTTCCATTAACTTCTAACTGGCTGGGCTTTTATGTTAGTCTAATGGTATTGTGTGTTGAAGTTTTCTGAAAGTAGTTTCCATGACTTTTTGATTTGTAACATCGTTCCTGTCGCTTTGTGTGGGAGTGATTTCGTGAAAAGGGACGGAAATGCGTAATAGGAAGTGACAGCTTGACGATGAAATAAGTATTTATAACAGCATGGATTTAGTGTACTCATGGAATTAGTGAGTACTATATAGATTGTAAGTATAGGGGGTCGAATTTCTACCAGTGGGCAGCCACTAGTAATGAATAAATTATTCGAATAAATATTTCAGTATTTAGCTTTTCAAATTTGGAGGTTAATTTCTGTCACTGCTCAGTTCCTTATTACAAGGTGAGATGTCAAATGTAACACATCATACGCGACTACTGTAAGTCTCACTCATTTTTTTTTTATTGTTTTCAGCATCATCTAAATTTTCATAGGGCATATTTTAATAACATACTTTTATATAATTGGACATCGATAGACCCAACTTTCGAAAGTTGATTTATTTCAAAATGTATGTTTTATCAACTGTCTGAAAAAAGAAATGAGAGACTGCGCCAAAGGTGACCTAGTAAGTAAAATTAGACGCAGTTGAGTTGGGATCAAAGGAAGGCGGCCGGAGGCGGTGCTGCGCCCGCATCTCAACAGAGGCCCATAATCAAAGAACAACAGGTCAAAACCTCTATGCACGTCCGCAGTCGAAAACAAAGATCTGTGTGTTTAGACAATTGGTTAAACTCTGGAAATGGTGTAAATGTGCTCTAGAATTTATTACTTTCACAATGAAAGACTGTCCCTTTTGGACTGACGTTTTGATACAACTCTTCCTGCTTACTGCTTCGTTGGTATAGTGGTCGCAATACTACTGCTGAGCATGAGGTCCGATTGATTCGATCAACGATGATGGGGTTCGATTCCCAGATTTCCCAGGTTGGGCAAAGTGTTATTGGGTTCTTCCACCAGGAATTTCTCGGTAGTAGCCCGCAGTCTTTTCTGAGTACGTCTTTTATTGACTTGATTGGGCCCTGGCGGCTGAGAGTGTGTCATGCTCATTCAAATGTCTCGCTGATGCGTGTGTATTGGATCATTTAGCTCCCTTCAAAATGGTTGAGCTGAATGGTGCTGACCCATGCGTCATGTTCGTGAACGGGCGCTGTCAGTTGGGACTGGTCATCTCTTAGCTGCCACGGCTTATTTTTAATTATTTTAGTTTAGTTCTTTTTTTAATCTTTTTTTCATGGACGCTTCTGACGTTTTGCATCGTTTTCACATGTATAATTTCAATATGAATGATGTAACCAATACTTGTATCAATATTTTAATTTAAAAGAGTGTCCGTGGAGTTACTTGCCCTTTCTTCTCCATAGGAACCTACTACTCTTTGGAATGGGCAACTAGCTTCATATTTAATTTTCTAACTGACCGTATTCTTGACAATTCAAAAGTGCCTGTAAATGGTTTAATTGAAATGAATGCGTTGAGTTTAAATCAACCGTTAGCTTTACATTTTTTTTTGATAATGAAGTCGAGTTCAAGGCCACATAACTTTTTTGGATTCATTAGTATAAAACATTTATCTAAGGATCTTTGTGTTTTTGGTCAGACAGTAACTTATCTTCTCTTGTACCTGCACCATAGAAGGCCTCAATCATACCCTACTCAAAGATCATACCACCAGCAACGCGTTGATGTGACCAACTATTGAATTAAGATCAATAAATTTCATATTGATATTTTAAGCTTATTATGGGTTTGCCTTGTTACCTACCGTTGGTCAAACTTTGACTCCCTGAGGTGGTTCTGTCCATGATTTGAAGTAAAAGTCCGTGTAATGCCGTCGCGTCTTTTTAACATAAAAATTGGGTTTTCAAGTATGTAGGTAGGTATTATTCATATTCTGTATGTGTGTTTGTTTACTAGTGGTCACCAACTGGTCGAAATTCGACCCACTCTACTTAAAATCAATATAAGTAATACTTACTAATTCCATGAGTACACTAATTCTATGCTATTATAAAATACTTACTAATTCCATGTTATTAAAAAGTACTTACTTATTCCATGCTCAAGCTGTCATTTCTGTCACCTATCTATCTTGGCCCTGGTACGCTGGGTGTGTGTCAAACACATAGTAGTGGGTGTAATTTATTTTTATTAACTTTATTAGTTTCTAATGCTTATTATATAAAAATATTAGCTTTCTGTACTCCTCCCCTCCATATAAACTTTGAGTGTGCCTTTCATACTCCTCCGTCCGCGTAATTTTTGTAAAAAGGGATACTGAGTTTTCGATTCACGTATATTGTCGGAATGCCGTGTAATTTTATTTAAGTCTTACCAAAGTTGTCCACATAGCCCACAGAATAAGCAAGCTGAAGTGGCAATTGGCCGGCCATATTAGCCGTAGAACCGATGACCGTTAGGGTAGACGTGTTCTTGAGTGGAGACCGCGAATCGGCAAACGTAAGGTAGGACGCCCTCTAGGTGGAGCGACGATCTTTGCAGGGTGGCTGGTGGCAGCTGGATGAGAGTTGCCGAGAATCGAGCTGAATGGCGTGCAATTGGAGAGGCCTATGTCCAGCAGTGGACTGCTATGGGCTGATGATGATGATGAAGAGTCTTACAATACCTTCCCTAGAAAAAAAGCAGCGATGTGCGAGTCAAAAAAAGCCCTTGGTGACCCTTTAATTTTAAACTTTATTATATTATGTTGATAAAGCGGTGAGAGTAGTACACACTCTGTGAAAATTTCAAGTGTTCGGTTACGGTTCAAAGATACAGCCCTGTGATGGACGGATAGACGGATGGACGGACGGACGGACAATACAGACGGACGGTCGTGCAGACAGCGAAGCCTTAGTAACAGCACTGCCGTTGGCACCCTTTGGGTACGGAACCCTAAAAGGTATTCATAAAAAATGTATTACTTACTCAAATACCCGTAAACGTCCTTGTGACGCAGTTGGGTCAAAAGGAAGTTCAAACACAATATCCGCTTGAAGCACTTGACCATTATTAACTGATAATATTATAATTATCTACATCTTCATTTCCTCAACACCGCGTACCTATAATGAAGCAAATAAAAAAATTATAGACAGTATATTTATTTATTTATTTTACTTTAACATAAAACGGCTAAAGGCCACGTTAGTTAAAGACACAACACATTATATTAGTACAAAAACAAAAGAATACATCCATACGCTCATCTCACAATATTCCAGACATGTTGACAAGATCTTCTTCATTCATCCGCGAACACATCAGAAACTATACTAACTACTACTACTATACAGGGTGGAAGGGACATCGACGCGAATCCGTTTACCATGGATTCAGTACATCATTCTTGACCCCCCTGCGTTAAATTTTCGCGTCGGTAATTTAAAAAAAAACTGCTGTTTCCTACAGAAGTGCAATACCTACTCGGTCAAAATGTATGGAACAGCGTTTTTTTTTTTAAATAACCGACGAAAAATGTATACTAATTTAATTTCCACGAAAGTGTACCTAGCTCTATATTTAACATGTAACTAGAAACGGCTGCTACTTATTGCCGAACACTTTTGAATGAACACGATATAACAAAGAATATTCCTGGAACATTCGTTTTCAATTCATGGTTGCTATTTTAGAACGCACGTGTCTTTCTAAATGGGCTGCTAGCAATGTTACTAGTTTCTGTGAATTAGATTGCTGGATTTTTTATTTTGTGCGTGGCTTTTTATCTGCTCTGTTTATTTTTAACTCTGGAGCTGAAAGATCTCCACTGTAGATATTTTGTTTTGTAACGACTGACTTCAAAGGATTAGATAGACTTAGATAGATGTTAGATATATATATTATATCAGATACACTTACTTATAGACTTTACGGACACAAAAACTGTCCGTTCATTAAGTTAGAGTCTTCATTAAGTTCTACTACGTCTGATTGAAATATTTAGATCGTACCTCCTTTTCAGATCGATTCGGTTAGAAGAGGACGTTCAAATCAAACCAAATCAAATATGTTTATTCGGTAGGATATGGTACAATAGATGTTACAATAGTGTCCCCCAGGCAGGCGCCCCCTTGTCTTCACGTCATCGTGCAGTGCCTATTACCGGCCGAAGTATTACTGCATAGCTATTCACAAACGTACGATACGCTTCCGTGCCGAATCGAACATCAATCAATGTTATCAAAAGAGTCCTTTAAAGGCTGTTCACAAATCCAAAACCCGAAAATTTTGTCAGTTTGAATCAAATAGACGACCACCATTCTTCCGAGAGCTATTTGCTGTCGGGGGAAAGCAGGTTAGTGATTGAAAATGTGTCATTTTCGATTCGACAACTTGTCGTGTAGTTGTGAATAGCTATGCTGGTCTGCTTTCCTTTATCTGGGTGAGATGTTCTACTACGTCTGATTGAAATATTTAGAACGTACCTCCTTTTCAGATCTATTCGCTTAGAAGAAGACGTTCAGCCCCTTGTTTTCACGTCATCGTGCAGTGCCTATTGCCGACCGAAGTATTACTGATCAAGTGATGAGGAACGCCTTATCAACTTTGAGCAGTACTTTTTCATCACTGCTGGATGTTATACAAACATCCAGCAAAAAAAAACTGGACATACAAACCAGTTTTTTTTTTCTGTATACTGGTCGTATTTTGCCAGAATACTACCGAATTTTTACTCTCCCCACAAACATCGTAAATCACGCGAGTGAAACCGCAGGAAGAGCCAGTTATATCCATAACGAAAAATACAATACTGGGGCGTTTCACGGTTTTGTAGTTGAGATTTTTATTTCATTAGGGAATGCCGCTCAAGTGGTTTTTTGTAGAAAAGTGGACGCTAACAATGAATCTACCTCGCCGTTCAACTGAGTGGAACAGTGAGTGGGCTAAAATCGAAAATAAAAGCTTAGCGAACGTGTTTTCTAATGACTTTTCTTGAGATCTTGTTAGGGATTTGAAATGTACAAAGGGCAGGGGCCAGACAATTAACGTTAAGAGGACAGTTTCAGGTGATTTTCTACGGATTAAAAAGACCTTTATTTAACCTTGATAAATTGCGTAACGTTTACATTTACAATTCAATTAATAAAAGGAAAATGTATCGCTGTAGGACCGTAGCAGGTGGATTTCTATAGTTTCTGCCCACCCCCATGGGAAGAAAGCGTGACTATATGTATGACATGTATGTATCGCTGAAATTACTGGTCAATGGGTCATCTTAGGAACCAACAGTGCACGCAGTTCAAGCAGTCTACCGCTGGACACAGTACGAGTCTGCAATGTAATCGAAGTCCCCATTATCCATCGGTTCCTTAAATTTTCATCCTACCTACCACGACATGCTGGCACAATCACTTGCTAAGTAAACGCAGGGGTAATGTAAAGACCCGCACTGGGCTCACGTGGTGGATTACGGCCCGTTACCTCTCACGGAGAAGAGACCTGTGTCCCAGCAGTGGGTAAGTTATAGGCTGATTATATAAGTTACCTATGTAATGTAAAGTTGCTTTCACTTTGATCTACATTTGTATTATTGTTGTCATATATCTCGGATACAAAGAAATTATATATACAGTATGTAACAAAAACCCTGTTGTTCCGTTTAGGGACGTATACATTTACCTACAAGCACAACATTGGTGGAATTATAATTTAAAAAAATTAAGTATTGGCTAGTCGAGAAGTCAAAATCAAAAAATGAAAGAGGTTAGAAATCAGTTAAATATTAATAATTAAATATTTATTTTAATTATTTTTGTTGAACAGTTTTTATAAATGACTTGTTTTATTACGTATGTATACCGATTCTTAAAACGTAGGTAGAAGGAACAACAGAGTTTTTGTTACATATTGTATACCTACTAGATTAATTTTACTTAACAACTGACAACACAAAAACAGTGAAACTCCTCCACACAATAAAAATTGCCAAAGGAAATATTTACGTAAAAGTAAAAAAATTCAGCGTCCACTGCTTTCCAACGAGGAAACTTGTAGGTAGATACATTTACATACTTAATCAAGTTCCTAATGAAACTCCCAACTTTTTGGTCGCAACCCTTCGTTGCGAACCGTTACGACTGACTTCGCGTTTAGAAGTAAACAACTCATTCTTGGATGAATGAAAGACGTGGAACGACTTTATGTAGCTTCATTTTTACATCAGGTGCCTACATTCTCTAAATAGATTTGGAGGTTCTGGTTGCAATTTTATATTACCAATTAATGGACCATTCCGTCATCATTGACTTTAATGGTACAAGTATTATGATTAGTAGAACTATGCCAAAATAGCTTTAGCCCACGATTTTCTATTTAAAAGACTACAACTTAAGTTAGACCTGTTCACAGATAGGTATATCATATAATAATTTCTATCTTAGTTAATTTATACACAAGAAACTATATTCTAAATGATGCTACCTTCTATCGAGAAAGGCTCAGGGCTTACGTCATATGTCATTCATAAAACTACTTGATATACCTACCAGTGGCGAAGGGTGATTTTATAAGAGAGTTAAGCCGGAGCAAAAAATAATCTTTTCTACCTAAAATAAACTCGTCATGACGTCGATTTTGTATAGAAATAAGAATAAGAATAATAAGAATAATTTGTATTTAGCAAAAAAAAGAAATACAATGCATGTTACTATAATATGTTATTACATTATTTGCTCAATTTTTGTGAATAATGACCCCGATGCTAGGAAAATCCTGTGTTATAGGGGCCATCCATTCGTCCGCTTAGATTATTTAACAAAATTAGGGAAGCCAAAACGTGTAACAGCAGCAATAGAACTGACTGAGTTATTTTAGAGCAAAATGTTTTGTTGTTGGGATATAAAGACAAAAAATGTAATGTAGGCGTTTTGTAATGGTTTAATTGTATGGTGTATTAAATACCTACAATGTGATTATTATTATTATTTGGCATTATTAAACACTAACTGACTGTGTGCTATTTTTAAATAACGATAGAGTGGTTGCGTTCTGAATTTCCGAAGGGAAGCCGGTACGAATCGTGTTATACGGTGCTTTCGCCACTGATACCTACATAAATACGGTAGACAGTGTCGTGCCATCCATATATTATGTTTGTGTTCTAATGTTTTTCGGTAATTTAGGCCAGTACCTAGATGTACTGGCCTAAATATATTTTAATATTGCACAATCATTCTTTAATGATGTGTCTATTCAGACCCCTTACCCTATGTGGAGTTTCTTGCCGGCTCTTCTCCATAGGAAACGACCAATTGGAACCGTGCACCTAGCTTCTGACGTTTCATAAGTGCCCATGTAGGCTTATGTGAAATAAAAATATTTTTGATTTTGATTTGATTTGACCCAAAAGACGTTATCAGTAACCCTTTCTTCGAGCATCTTCAGTATCCTATTTCAAACAAAACTTTGTTCTTTGTGCCATTAATATAATTATTCTGATCTTTAAAGTCGGAACGATATGACTTCGAATGGTTTAACATAATTGTTCATATGATTAAGTTTCTATTAATACTTTATTTTATTATGGGTAAGAAATTTGTTGTCTAAGAAAATTGTGCAAAATGCTTTGTCTATCCTCTTGTTACTTTAATGCACAGTTACTTGTGAGTTTGTGCAGCAACGCAAACTCATTTCACCCACTACTAGCATAGGTACTGCACTTACGAAAAACGTTTCATGGACGAGAAACCACATTTACTTTCGATCGCAACATCTGGTAGGAAACAATTTTATCACCAAACGACTCCTATTCAAGGAACTAACACGACCATAATCTTTGAAGAATATGTTATTCATAAAAGAATTCTAAATCTGCGGGTAACGTGGCACGCGTGTGAGCTACAAAATGATATCAAAATGTCTGACACCGATCTGGTAATACGCAGTCCGATTCGTTTTCTAACAAATGTATTTCCAATTTTTTCGACGTACGGTGGGTTGTAATAGAGAGTATTTTGCGGGTTCTTTTCTTATTTTTTACGAGCAAATGCCAGTTGGTATTAGGACGACATGTGGCCAGGGTTTTGGTTATTATTTTAGGAGCTGGTTTGGCCACGTTCTGCTGTATTTGTCTCATCTCGGGTTAGGACGTGAGCGACTAGTTAGAAGAATTAGTTTTCTTGCTGTCGTCTAACACAATATTGCGGCGATAAAGGTTCTCATATGGTTGTGACGTGTGTCGCTGTTTTGGGACAAAATCACAGGACTGTGTATCTTGGGAAAATGTTTACATTCTGTCTGTAATTATAGTTGTCAAAAAATAATAGCCCTGTTTTGACATTTAATTTGAATCGATTGACCATCGCGACGTAACTAGTGAAGTAACCTTACGACTTGGTACTCGATACTCACGATAAATCGATTCAAGTTAAATGTCAAAACGGGCCTTTTATTTTTTGACAAGTATAAAATAATACGCTACCTATCATATTATTTGTATCTACCTTCAAAATAAAATACTGTGCCCGTGACTCCATCCGCATTTAAATCACACAACATTCCTGTTAAATGTGTAAAATTAATAAATAATATAAATCGTAATATAATAAACATTCTTGTCGTAAAACAATCAAATGTAGGTACGGACACTTCGAATTGATAAGCCCTTGGGTAGTTTTATACAAAGGTTAATAGGAGTATTTTTAAAACAAGTTACAGAGATCAGTGTTATCGATTTATGTTGTTTTTAGGATTCCAAACCTCAAAAGGAAAAAACAGAATCTTTAAAAGATCACTCGTGTGTCTCTCTGTCCGTCTGTCACAGCCAATTTGGTCCGACTCTATTGGACCGATGCTACGCATATGAATTGTTGTGACCCAAACACGGAAGTGTAACGTAGATTCATGAATTTTAAATATAATAAAACTCACAATTGGGGGGCAAATTAGAAAAAAAAAGTTTGGAAACTGCACTGTGTGACACATCAAATGAAAGGGCTTGTTGTGATGGCCTCAAAAATATTTTATTTATGATTTTAAATTTATTTAAGAAAATAGATGAAACTGACTATTTTAGAAAAAAATATTGGAAAATAGTTCATTATGATGATGATGAATCAGTGATGTATTTAAGAAAGGTCAGGTGCGTTGACTCGCAACCAGCGTCCGTTTATGACCAGATGTATGAACGTAAACGAAGCAAAAAGAGTATGCAAGGAGCACAGCAGGTTGCGTTCTCTATAGAACGCCACCACAGGCGGGCAGGCAGACATTATTTTCTGCCTACCCCCATGGAGACAACGCGTGAGCTTTTTAAGTATAGGTACACAAAAAACTTTGACTCAATTGTATATTCTATTAATCGCCATTCTAAATAAATAGCCACTCACGTTATTCTAATCTCGTAATCAACGAATCATGACTGCCGTGAGTTTTCAATAAAAATTCAGCGTGTAACCTAGCGAGATGGATATACGGTTAACTGATAAATAACCCCAGCTCAGTCCCTTTCATTGGTAATTCAAACACGAGCGGTGCTACGATTTATGTACAAATGCGTCCAGTCAAGTCGGCCATATTTATTTTCCCATGTCCTAATGCCACTCCTGAAATATTCATGCGTTGACCGCCCCATCTGTCTTGCTGATGTCTCTAACAATAATAATATTATAATGTAGCTTATCTCTGTTTTGGAATAACTCGATGCGGATGGATGCTTGTCAGTTGGTAGGAGGTATATTACACAATATATTACAGACCTATATATGTGTAGAACGTATTTGAAATTCGTGATATGAGTGACTACTGTTTTTGGATTAGACTCATGAAAGTAACTTACAGTACCTACCTATTTAAAATAATAGTCATTATACATACATACATACATAAAGTCACGCCTTCTTCCCATGGGGGTAGGGAGAAACTATAGAACGCTCGTTGTTACGATCCTTACATACTCCTTTTGCTTCGCCTACGTTCATACATCTAAAGTAACCGTCATGAGAAGCTATAAATACATAAAATTGCAAATTTTATTTCACGGCGATCTGAAATATAATTAATTAAACAGAGTAGTGTTCCTTACACATACGTATTAACATCGCATTTTTAGAGATAAAATATATATATTTTTTTAAGTTGGATTATTATCTCAGCGTTGGCAAGTGGCAACACAGATATGTCACTTTTCTTTCGCGCGCTGACATGACATTGCAAGAAAAAATTCACTCTCATCAAATCGTTAATTTCTATTATGTTTACAGTGCTCTTTACTGAAATTATGATCTTTGACAAAGTGTCAATTATGCCAAATGATAGAAAGTGTAATGAGTGCATTGTTAGTGGAGACCTGAGACGGCCACGATTCCACGACGTTCATGAACGACATCAACAGAAAGCAGATAAATACATCAGAGGCAGACTCCTAAACCTGACCCAAGATCCGGAGGCATCCCACAACCTTAATGTGCGAGAGTGCCTGGCTTTAACGGACCACCTTGTACGTGATACTGATAGCGCTCTAAATAAGCACTATGGTGGACATTAACACTGCCTATTGCCAGTTGCTGCAAATTTTATAAAGCATTATCTCTCCAGAGACACGAGATGTCACCAGTATTGTTATCTCAACGATACTAGCTGGATGAGGAGCTGCCAGAGAGGCTCGTGAAGCCCTTAGCGATGTTACTGTGCATAGCTAACTGGTATGCGTTTACCAACATTCAGTGCGTGCGAGACACGCCAGTAACGTGTGACCTTCCCGTTACTAGCTGGATGAAAAGTTAACAGTGTGTATAGCTAACTCGGGTATGTACTTGTAATAACAGGTAAGTCTCATTTCTATGATCAAGGTTAAGAAAATTTAAAAAGGTGTTTTATAAATGATAAATGATAAATGATTTTATTTCTGTAAGTAGGTTTGTACAAACACTTTTACACGTCAATCATATTTTAAAAACTAGATGAGGTCGGCGTTTCCTATCTGACTACTCTGAGAAGAAAGGCCGAAACAAACTCAGAGGTCATAGTCTCTTTTAAAGTCCAGACATAATCTTGGTCAGATCATGTGAAGACCATGTAGATTGGTGTCTGAAATGGTCTTTTGAGGAAAGAACCACACAGGTTGAGTGGACCTGACCAGTCAGTGCACGCATTTGTCAGTAATCGTGCAGCTCTACTCAGAATATAAGGAGCTCAACGATGCGACTATCAATACCAAAGAAAGGCCATTTGGGTAGGCCACTTATATGACTCAAACTGCCAGACCATGATTAACACTAACTGAGAATAAAAGAAAGGGAAAAAAAAATATTATGCAATAACCCACATAGTCTTCACATTCACAATAATTAAAATAATATAATACTTTACAAGTAAATATTCCTGTCATTGTGTATAAAATAATAATTAAATGTCACTGTTTATAAAATAATAAAGTTAGCAAAAACAAAAAAAAAAAAAAAAACAATAAAAATAAACTACCTCAATATGTACAAAAATTGGAGCAGCTCAATCCCAAGCCTTTTTGTCCTCAATATAATCTTTAACAGTATAAAAGGCTTTCTGGCACAACTTACGTTTAATGAATGATTTGAATTTATTAAGGCTTAGATCTTGAACGTGGCTTGGAAGTTTATTATAAAAGCGTATACATTGACATCGAAACGAGCCACCTATTTTCTTGAGCCTTGTTGTAGGTACAACAAATTTGTGTTTGTTTTTGATAGGCTTTTAACTTAAGAGCATGAACGCTGCGAGTCAGCCTTACCCAACCCTGCACACTGTCTGTGCGTTATACACGTGCAAAAGCATTATACGCCCTTGTGAGTGCTGGACCCTACCTCCGTACCTGGATTGTTATCATCGAGTATAAAATACTCTTAACAACACTGACTCTTGTCATAAAGGGGGTTTGATATGCTTTTAACTTACGAGCATGAAGGCCGCGAGACAGCCCTACCCAACCCTGCACACTGTCTGTGTGTTATAAACTTGCAAAAGCACTATACGCCCTTGTGAGTGCTGGACCGTACCTCCGTACCTGGATTGTTATCATTGAGTATAAAATACTCTTAACGACACTGACTCTTGTCATAAACGGGGTTTGATATGCTTTTAACTTACAGTATGAAAGCTGCGTGACAGCTTAGTCAACCCTGCACACTGCCTGTGCGTTTATACACTCGCAAAGCATTTGTTATTATTGAATATAAAATACTCTTAATATGCTCATAGCATGTTATCCCACCACTATGTGACCTAGCTCTCGCAGGACAATACACTCATACATTCAAATACTATAAGTACAGGATATGTTAAAATGATTCTGTGATGCAATGGCTGACGGTACAAGATACTTTACAAAAATGATTATGTGATACAACGGCAGACCACAAATGCTTCAGATATCTATGGAAATTTCCCTAAATGTAACTGAAATGAACCAAAACCATACAAAGTATTATCCAATGCTCCCTTAATTATCTATAAGGTAATAGGTGTACTTTCAGATTCCTCTAAACTGAGGGAACAAGGGATTGATATAAACAGGGGGACTGGTTACCTCTATCATAGGGACAGCAATGAGTGACCTTATGCTCATGAAGAACATAATACAAACACAAACTGCGGATTGACTTGGCTGATGCAACAAAAAACACCTGCCAACATAAAAAATAATTAAAATATAAATAAATAATAATATAATACTACCAAATTAAAACCAGAATAAAACTAATATTGCTTCAAAAATTGACATGATTGCTAACTTACTCTATTTGAAAAACAAACAGATACAATAACAAACTTGGGTATATAATTTTATAGCCACAAACAATAATAATTAATTAATACATATTAAACCCACAAGACATTCACTCTTGCTATCTAACGCTATCAATCTGGTTTTTTTTATATTATCTATTTAGAATGATTTCTTTGATATTATTATTCTGATAATAGAGAAACTTACCAGTCCTTTTGAAAAAATGTACCTAAATAGCACAACAGGAGTTGACTTGTTATAGTAAATAAGAAATAAATAAATCCTACAACTGGGTACAGAAATCAATCAATATGGAAAACAAAGATGAATGTTGTTGGTGGACCTTAATAACAATCCGGCTCATATCTACACTCCTGAATGACAATTTATCAAGATTGATACTGGAATGCAACAACCATATGTTATGCCGAAAAAACAGCAGCAGACCACTGACCCTGTTATCGGCCGTGGGTACAAAGATACAATAAACTATTTGATACCTATCAAAATTCAATACCTCAACTTCTGAATACCATTTCAGCTAGTAAAAACCGAGATGAATTAAAAATGCATTAAGTACAGATTTACAATGAATTTGTACATTTTAGACCCAAACAAAATAGAAAATTCAGCTTCATTCTGAACCTAAAACTGGTACTTAACCGCTCCTAGGGCAGTGAGAATTCCATTATTGGTACTTAATTGACAGAAAACTACAAAGCTCCCAGATATAACCCTATTACTTTATACTTACTTTATACTTTATTTACGAAATTCAAATCTTGTATAAAACGCACACTATGCAAGCAGGCATACTATAATTTGGGGGATTACATCGCTGATAAAAATGCTTGGCTCAATGCTGGTCCAGCTCCACAACCTCAACTAATTGATTAACATTTGAAAATACTGTTGGAGCTGCTGAAGATTTCAAAAACTATCTTTGCTTTGTATAAATTCAATCTCTTAGTATTATATAATTGCATAGAACATGTGTGAGCACTATGTACTTACTATAAAGCTACCATTTACTGAGTACTTCTTTCATTGACTTGAATGTGCAATGGCGGCTGAGAGTATGTCATGCTCACTGTAATGTCTCGCTGATGGTGGCGGGTGTGTTGGATCATTTAGCTCCCTTCAAAATGGTTGAGTTGAATGGTGCTAATCCATGCGTCATGTTCGTGAACGGGCGCCATCAGTAGGGACTGGTCATCTCTTAGCGGCCTTGGCTTATTTTAATTTAAGTTTTGAATTGTTTTTTTTTATATTTTTGTTACGGACGCCTTTGACGTTTTGCATCGTTCTCACATGTTTAATTTCAACACGAATGATGTAACCAATATTTTGTAACCATATGTTAATTTAAAAGAGTGTCCGTGGAGTTTCTTGCCCGTTCTTCTCCATAGGTACCTACTAAGCTTTGGAATGGGCAACTAGCTTCATTTTGATGACTGACCGACCCCCTTGACAATTCAAAAGTGCCTGTAATTGGTTTATTTGAAATAAATGCTTTGAGTTTTTTGAGTTTTTGACTGCTAACTTGTACACTATTCAATTATTTTTCAACCTATCAAAATAGATAGGTATCTACTTATATGATTTTATTCTATAGGTACCCGCAGCATTCTTCCTATGACCAGATAGGTTAAAAATAAGGGTTCATTATAAATACATTGTCTAATAACTTCTTTAATAGAATTCTCATACTTCAACTGTATCTTATAGCTCTGCTGTATTGACCTATAATAAATGTAATCAGTGGTCTTGACTAAATTACCAGTAGTGAGTGACACTTAGGTACCGAAACAAGATTTCCTACCAACCCACCCTGATTATTTATTCGTCAAAATATCAAGACCGACATAATAAGCACCTTTAGACAGACACCAATTTACGTGTACAAATCGAAAATCGCCCGAAAATTAACCATGGAGATCTAACACCTTGAAACAAGTGCCTTGAAATAACTATATTAAAACAAAAGTAAGAGTTTATTTACATAACATTACGCCCGCATTCCCAGAAGGGCCGGACAGAGATGGGTGATCTTACTCAAAGGCTATAAAATCAAAATGTCTAATTAAACATTTAATCATTCCAACCAAGTACTAGACTACACATTTAGCAGTACCTAGATAACAATGATAATCACAACACTAAAGTAAAATTGTCAAGGAAACAAAGGGGGGGGCAGCGCATTGTGAGGATAAAGTATTGATGGATTGTGATAAGAACATGAACAAGGCCAGGCATACCATACAATCAATGCAGGCACCATGAACAAAAGTACCTAAAAATTTCTTCGTTCTTAAGCACATTGTACAGTGAACATAACTAATTATACAACTTTCTCACCTAAGGCATATAACTCAATTTAATGCCCCATAGATGAAACTAATCTTTTCGATTAGCTCTCAACTTGTCAAGTAATAATTATTTTGACTTTTTGCTAGCAGAACGTATGAAAATCATGTGGAAGTTAGGATCCCTTTGATCATAAGTACTTGAAGTAAACGGTTTCACTATAAATTAAGAAATATATTTTCTTCTTTTTTAAATTCTATTAAGTAAATGGTGCTTACAAAACTTAAAAGTGATCAAGTCAAAAGCTTCATCTATTCAGCCGAAAAACATCCACTGTTGGACATGGGCCTCCCCCAGGGGGGGGGGTTTCCCATAATTGCCACGCTTGGCAGGCGGGTTGGCGAAAAGCTTATCCAGCGCCACCAAAACGCAAAAAAAAAAAAAAAAATGCAGAGCTTTTACAACGATCTGGGCAAAAAAATCTGCCACCTCAGTGACTAAAACACATATTATAATACGCAATTAAACGTAATAATAGAGTTCATGAGCTTAGCTGCAATCTAACGCAGTAAGTTCCACACTGAATCCCAAATAAGTGAACGTTAAAGCTTATGGAGACATATAAGGCTGCTATTCCCAGTCACGAAAATATTCAAAAGTATTCAATCTCACATACAGAACAAACTTTACTAAACAAGTTGGCTGCCGTTTTGGCTCTAATGTTGACTCTGTGGACTAATAAAACAAATACTTCATTATAACCGTAAGTTACGATAAGCGAAATAGTAAGCTAAAGTAATATTAATCCTTTACCTCTCACAGTACAACAAATACAACAGCTCAACTTAAAGTTGACATCAATTGAGACAAACACAATGTGGGTTTTCTCGATGTTGATTATGCCTCATTGCTGAATAACAATAGCCAGGAATAGGAATAATAATTATATATAATAGGAATTCTAATTCCTAACAAAGTAACGGTAATGAACAAAAATAAAAAGTACCTACTTAACAAACCAGAATATTTATAACCAGATATTGCAGACAACTCTAAACATCTACTCTGTTTAATTAATTATATTTCAGATCGCCGTGAAATAAAATTGGGAATCAAACGAGCTTACCTCTTAAGCGAAGTCTTGATTCTAATTTTATGAACGGCGATCTGAAATATAATCACCCACCCGCCACTAGCTAACAACCCCAACGCTGCAATAATCAGTCTACCTAATTCACTTATCCTTTCAGGAAACCCTAGTGAATGTAAGTATGCGGAACTACTCTGTACAGAAAACAGAGCTTGTTCCTTACTTAAGGATCTCTAAAATAAGTGACATATCTGTGTTGCCACTTGCCAACGCTGAGATAATAATCCAACTTAAAAAAATATATATATTTTATCTCTAAAAATGCGATGTTAATACGTCTGTGTAAGGAACACTACTCTGTTTAATTAATTATATTTCAGATCGCCGTTCATAAAATTAGAATCAAGACTTCGCTTAAGAGGTAAGCTCGTTTGATTCCCAATTATACCACTATCAACTTTAAACTCAAGATATCTAAGTTGATTTATGAATGAAGAAATTATCGCTAAACGTCATAAAATAATTTTAGTTGCAATGGAAACTGAACCATACGCAATTTCAGTTAAAGTTTTAAACCCCAAAGTATTTTTTTTTTTTTTTTCCTTATTAGTAAGAACCAAGTTCTTACCCCAAAGTATGAAATTTATCTCGTCTCATGGCGTTGACTTTAGTCATACACGCACGCCGGTTACGAGCACTACGCACCTGACCTTTCTGAAGAACATCACCAATTTGGTCACTATATATGTCCTCCTAGGGCGTCCCGTCCCGGCTATTCTACCCACCTCTGCTTTATAAATACCTTTTGTTAGTCGCCTTTCACTCATCCTCTCCACATGACCAAACCGTCTAAGCATACTCTTTTCAATCTTTGTCACTACATCTTCTTTTAAAGTATATAATATATAATAGTCATTATGTTACCTTATAATAATAATAAAGACATCAGAATTGGGTAATGTAAGAAATAAGTATTGTATTAGCTGTTAAAATTCATAGACGCTTCATAATATATGTTCCTATGAAAATATTTACACGCTGCTAAAAGCATTTGAAGAAACGTATTCAAAGTTGAGAGCGCTAGCTTAATTAGTAAGCCGCAGTGATGACTTGCATATCGGCTGGAATTAGTTCACTGTTGTTCAACGCTAATGAGATGACGTTATTAAAGTACCTAGTTAGAATGTTCTATATTTTATCAGATATATATCCGTGTGGTGCCGGACGTAAAGTATAGCACCACCCCATTTCTTCCCGTGGGTGTCGTAAAAGGCGACTAAGTGACTTACTAGAGAATGGGCAGCAGCGTTCTCTATGCATTTTAACACCATACTGCGATCGCCAACCCGCCTGCCAAGCATGGCGATTATGGCACGACCCCCCCCCTTTTTAGGGAGGCCTATGTCCAGCAGTGAACGTCTTTCATCTGAAATGATGATGATGATATTTGTGTTCCCTATTCTCCCTACTAGTGGACCCAACGATACGGAAAAAGTAGCTGATGTTTTTAGACAAATTATATTGTTCCTGAATATACTTGTCATTGTTATGACGTCGTATTGTAAACTGGGTTAATATTCAGTATCCGTGCGAAGCACAAATCGAATTAAAAATCAAGGGTCCGCAAAACTTACGGAGGAGCCCAATTCATTCCGAATACCAATTTCATTTCAACCACGGACCTCATTCCGCGAAATTTGGTTGCGAAACGACTGAGACAACAAAGAGAATTAGACCGCGAAGAAAAATAAATGCGGTGAAACAACAGAGCATACAAAATTAGAGAGCGGCGGAGGGAACGCGACGTGCTGCTGTGCGGTCCAAGTCAGGAGCGGATCGCGGGCTGCAGAAATGAACTTGAAGACATTTTCAAGAATTTATAATAGACGTTCTTAATTTTAATTTTGTTTCTCTGAAATACCAACTAGGTAAACTTTGGCGTTTTGGTTCAAAAACTTTTCACTTGTCAAAACTTAAATGGCCAAGCTGGACCAAAAATAGGAACCTGAGGGACACCTAAATTGACCGCACGCTACGAGTTTTTCTTACTACATCGTAATTTGTGACCTCGAGTTATAGCTATAGCTTTATTTAAGCGGGCACGCCCATTATGTCTGGAGGCTTTTATTTAGATACGTTTTGTGTACGTTATTTCTGCTTGAGTATAGTTTTCGACGATTATTATAGATATATATATTTTTTTTGTATAGTGGTGTGTGCTAGCTAACACATTTTAATTTAATATAAAATAATAATATATCTTTTTTATAAAAAATATAAAACTTGAAACTATACAATAAATAAATGTTATTACATTTTATTGTATAGATTCAAGTTTAAAACATTTTTTTTTTAGCTGTGCTGCTGGGGATTTTGTTGCGCCACTTCTTCTTCCCAGCTAAAGCACTAGGAAGTGGTGAAGGGTGGGCGTTTTTGGGGACTGTCTCATGTAATTTTTGACGTTTGAAAAGTGCTGATCTCAGCCTAGTTTGAATAAATGACTTTTGATTTTGGTTTTTGACATAATTATATAAACTTCACCCATTCAAAAAGAAAGCCAGATCATCGTGTGTCCCGTCCCTAAACCCATAGTCATATTTGTTTCATACAACTGATTAATAGTGAATGCAGTCGTAGGCCTTAAGCGCGATTGCGTCAAACGACCAGGCCTATTTGTCTGTGACAGTAAGATTATTTCAACCTTAGCGAAGTTTCAATTTACTGGCAATTGTTGTTAAAACTGCTACTTCATTGGTCTAGTGGTCGCAAGCGCTAATCCTGAGCATGAGGACCTGGGTTCGATTACCGGGTCGGGCAAAGTGTTATTGAGTTTTCCATCGAGTATTTCTCAGTAGCAGCTCGGACTGCTCGGAGTCTGGATTTGTGCCCGGTTGATAGCAACAGGCTCGCCCCCTGTTAAATGGGACTTAAAAAACATAACTGGCGAAACGTGGGTGTACTATAGGCACCTTTGACTAACCCTTCGAGAATACAGGCGCTAGGCAGGTTGTGGTATAGTAATTGTATACTAGGTGCATCGTCTTCACGTATAATAATTATATATTTAATGTACAAAAATATACAAAATATTGTAAAACATTTTAAAAGAGTAACGGTGAAGTTTCTTGCCCATTCTTCTCCATACGAAGCTACCTTTTGGAAACGACTAGAATCAATACAATTTTTTTTTGGAAATTTTGGAGTTCAAAAGTACTATATAAGTGCCTATTCGAAATAAATAATTTGACTTTGTGAAATTATATCATGTGTGTTTTAAAAAGTGGTGAACCAATTACGAGGTCGACTATATACCTACTTCCTTGTTTAAAAGTGTAGGTCATAAGAGTATT
Organism: Tiliacea aurago; assembly: GCA_948098905.1. Taxonomy (NCBI): domain Eukaryota; kingdom Metazoa; phylum Arthropoda; class Insecta; order Lepidoptera; family Noctuidae; genus Tiliacea; species Tiliacea aurago. The sequence continues at coordinate 2,371,152 of OX402579.1, read as the reverse complement.
TTCTATTTTTTTGAATAAAAGTTCCATCCGCTTCTCGTTTTTAAATTACGTTCCACAAGATTTCCTGTGTTGATGGAGCGATGTTTAAGTTATAGTAGTTATACCATTTATAACGCAGATTACCAGAATACGGAGGCAACTGAACTCCGAGCAAATGTTTTTGAATTTTGAACGTAGTGAAATAAATGTTATATTTTTAAGTATGACAATGTGGGAGCATAAAGCTCAAGGGAATATATTATATATATATATATTTTTCAATTTGTTTGACTTTAAAAAAGTGTATCTAGAGGTACGAAACTCACCCGAGTAAAATCGTAAGTAATTGAATTAACCAGAAATATAATATTTAACATGTACCTAAAGCCCGTACCGTGTGGTGACGGACGTAAAGAATAGCACCATCCTATTTCTTCCCGTGGGTGTAGTAAAAGGCGAGTAAGGGACTTACTAGAGAATGGGCAGCAGTATTCTCTATGCATTTTAACACCATACTGCGAACGCCAACCCGCCTGCCAAGTGTGGCGATTGTGGCAAACGGGGCCTTTAGGGGAGGCCTATGTCCAGCAGTGGACGTCTTTCGGCTGAAAATAATGATGATGAATGATGAATAAGGAGATTTACAATAATTTTCAAAATCTTCACTCAAAACATAATATTTACACCAAAGCATTTATTTTTGGATTCCTGCTAAAAGGTTCATAGTGAGGCCAGCGCAGGGAGCAACATAAACGATAAATGATTGCATGTATCTCTTTTCCTTGTTTTTCTTAACGCGTTTTTTATGATCCCTTTTCAGAAATCTAGTCGGTAATTTGTTTCCGAATATATTATGCATGTCGGCGCGTGATAATTTAGTCGATTTAATTTAACACTTTTTTATAGTTGTAATCGATTATTTTTAGTCTGTGGTTTAGAACTTATTTCTTTGGTGGTATTATTTATTTAGAGCGGGTAACACCGAATGGGGTTGTGAGTGTCATGGCGGCGGAGGGGATCACTTTTGATGCGATCGTCAAGCGGTACACACGCATAAATCCATTGACTCTAACTGCAAGCTTAGAAAATATTCAATTGACTTAATCAGTGACAATCATTGTAATCCTTATTTTTATGATTAAGTTTTGTTGCGACATTTGTGAGTAAATTAAGTGCGTTATTTTGCTAGTATTATTTTACAAACAACTGCTCATACACGCCCATGATGGAGGGCCAACAGATGACGATTCAACAGCGACACTTGGTGTCTCAGACCGCTCGAACACCCGTCATGCATATTAATTCATTACCGAATTCAAAATATGGTGAAGAAAAAATGTTGTATTTTATAGTACAGTGTGAACACAGGTTGGGTTCATGATGTTTTGATGAACAATCCAACCACTGGACTGTTTAACCGCCCTAGGCAATCGCCTTTGCCATATAGGTTGGTAAGGTAAATATAATTACACAATTCCACCGCCATCAATGGACACCAACAATGCCAAGAGCGTTGATCTACCGTCGTGGTAAAAAAATAGGCAGGCAATGGGACTACCGACAGAAGCGAAAACTTTAAACTTTGGAATAACATATATTATACAACATTAGTTTTCGTTTACACTAAACCCGAAAAAGGGTCATTGTACGCATCATTTTGAACAATTTTTTCCATGGGACCAACCTTGAAATCGCGAAAAAAAAATCAGCTGTTCCATACATTTGTGTTCACTTAAATCGACAAAATGTATGGAACAGCAGATTTTTTTTTCGTGATTTCCAGGTTGGTCCCATAGAAAAAGTTGTTCAAAATGATGAGTACAATGACCCCTTTTCGGGTTTAGCATAAACAAAAACGAATGTTGTATATTATGTATATTATAATATATATACACAGGCCGCTGCGCGCCAGTCTGGCGCAACACGTCACATTAGCATGTCGGTAACACGAACCCATAAGATTTTCCCCTACCAAAAATCACTCAACGCATACGGTATAGAAGGTTTCACTTCAAATAAACCTAATGCCTAAGATCAATAAGGACTAGGCTATCATTAAACATGTCATCATTAATATGTGACAAGAGTCTATTGAGCTGCACGATTACTGACAAATGCTTGCACTGATTGGACAGGTCCACTTGTGTGGTTCTTTCCTCAAAAGACCATTTCAGACACGGATCTACATGGTCCTCACATGATCTGACCAAGACTTTAAAAGAGACTTTGACGCCTCAATTTGTTTCGCCATTTCTTCTCATGGGTAGTCAGATAGGAAATGTCGGCTACATCTAGATTATTCTTATTATTTTTTATATGACGTGTAAAAGTGATTATAATATCCTATTTATAGAATAATCGATTTCATTTCATTTCATTATTATTAAAATTCTTAAATATCTTAGGACCGAAATAAACAGCAGCACATTATAAAAATTGGCCCAACAATCCGCCTATAATGTTTCAGAAACTATTCTTAGTGGACAGCAAAGGCTCCTACGTTCGCAATGTACGGTAATACTGCTCAAGTTCGTCTACTGCGCAGAATATTCCCAAAGAATGTTTATAGCAAACAATCTAGACATTGTTGATTCCAGGAATGGAAATATTATGAGAATATTTGAGACTAGCAAAATAAATCCCGATTTAAAGCAAAGATGCTTTTGACTGCAAAATTACGGAATGAAATTTTCCATTTTCAAGCGTAGTTGAATGATTTTTTTAAAGTTTCCGCCGACTGTTGACCTGTGAAGTTTGGACTGCATTTTTTTGTGGTTCGAAATGAAATTGGAAAAAAACTTAAAAGTGATTTTAATAACTTATTTCTAGAGTCGTTTGTCTGGTTGCTATTTGAAATCATGAGAATAATCATATATGAGGTAATATATCATTGTCGACTTTTGGACACAAAAAATAATGTCTAGATAGGCGTATAGTTTTATTTGTTCAATTAACTACAAGCCGATTGCCATAGTTGTTGAAAGTCATGAATATAAAAATGTAAGTGTACTTCTTTTTATTGAAAAGTATAAGTAAATGCTGAAGCCACATAAAAACCCACACATTGTAGTCCCCAAGATACTGTAAGCCAATAACAAAGTTCACTTCACATCATAAACATCGTCATGATTCAAAAAGCCATTACGAAAACCAATACGCGGATACGTCTCTCACAAGAAGAGAACGTTAAAGGGGCCAACTTTTTCCACTCGAAGCAAATTGATACAAATAACTTGTGAAATATTCTCGTCTGACAAAACGCTTGGACGTAAAAGAATACGGTTCGCAGTCCTCGGTGATAGACGACAATAATAGCCCGGAAACCTGGGCCCTCATTATTTATGTTCACACTTCAGCGCCCTGAGCAATGAGAATTTTTCATGCAAATATTAGAACCGGGGTAATGCAGGCGATTGACGAGCGATCGAGCGAACAACGAGATTATTAAAGTCATTTGTTTTTTTTTTTGGGGGTGATTGGCACAGTGGAGTCAATTGGGGTTGTCGATAAGTAAATGGAAGAATAATTTGAAATTGCCAAATGACTTACCGAGAGCAGTGGCCCAGTGGTAACGGCCCCGACTTATAACGACTTATACGACTTATGACGGTGTAAATAATTTAATCACCACTGCTCTCAAAACGGTGAAGGAAAACAACGTGAGGAAACCGGCATGTCCTAGAACCAACAATTCAAAGACATGTGACATCTACCAACCCGCATTGGGCCCGCGTGGTATTGTACATCCCAGTCCCTCTATAAAATAATCGATTAATATTTAACTGAATTCTCATTTTAACGATGTTCCGTCAACTGAGTTGGTTTTGCCATTTCTTGTCAGACCCCTGAGACCCATTCCCATCCCGTGACCCATTTCCTATCTGGCTACCTAGTCAGATAGGAAAAATGATTCCGATACAATCCTAGTCGATCCTATCGATAGTTCCTATTTACAGATTATACAAATTTAATTTCATAAACAATTTAATTTTATTTGACTATACTTACAAAGATCACTGCATACAAAACGAAATCAAAATTGATGACGGGGCAACTAAAAGCTACACGGTGCCGAATATTGTATGGCGTTTAGCCGACAAGGAACTCCATGACTGCAAATCATACAATATGTGTAATTATAGCTACGTACAGCTATATATATATGTTGTTTTAACCACAAAGTTAACTTCTAAAATATTAACAATACGCTTGGAGCGCTAACAACGAGCAACTTTGCTGTATGCAGAGTTTCTTGCCGATAAATAGAATCAAAGTTGATTCTCGTATGCGTGTATCGACTAACATAACTTGCAAGACTATATCGGTGAAACGAACTACATGAATGAACACTACAGGGAATAAAAATGCAGTTATCAAGTAGGTATATGAGTACAATTTTTTTTTGCTATTACTATTGTTATATATCTATGTTATCTATCTCTTTCTCTGTCCCTGTCTTTTTTACACGAGTGCGTGTGTGCGTGCGAGTATCACGTAAGGAACTTCGTTCCTGACGGGGTCCCTCGATCGCACACTGCGACAGCCGCAATCAATGGTTCAGCGGAAAATCTTTTAGCTGGACAAGACTTACCTAATTAGCTGAGTCCATGTATTCATAATATCACGAATGTATTAATCGAAAGCGTAGGAGTAAGTACACTTTTACGGTTTGCCAGTAAAAAAATCGTGTTATCGTGAGAATCATAATTATGTAATAAGAATAGAATACTCTTTATTATGTACACCATAAAAGTTACAGATATTTTGTTTTAATTATTAAGCATAGCTATTGTCATTTAACCACAAATCCCCTATTTTTCTCCAGCTTGATTCTAAGAATTTCCTCAAGGAAAAACCCAATAACACTTCAGGGATTGAACCGAGGACATCGCGCTTAGCTGTCACGTTTGCGACCACTAAACCACTAAGACAGCTGATTCTATCTTGTTATAGAACATCTGTACTTTGTGGAGTGTGAAGTTGTGGAAGGCTTAAATGACTTATTGGTAGACTGTGTTCTTTAAAATCCATTTATGTATGCGACTGAAAGACTTGTATGGTCATGAGTAGGAATTAAAAAAAAAAAAGACAGCTGTTAGTAATGGCAGGTGTTTCAAACGTCAAATGTCAGTTTGTAATAATACCTAAACGAAATGAATCGCATGACCGTTGCTTAAAGGCTTCTACATACCAGCGCGACTTGTCGCGCGTCGCGACTTGGCACAAAGGCCCCGCGTGTCGCGGGACGGGCGGTGCCTTTGTGTCGCGTCGCGTCGCGCGACAAGTCGCCCCGGTATGTAGAAGCCTTAACGCATTAAAATTGTTGTTCTACAGAAATAACAAAATAAAAAGTTTTTATTGTTTCTCATACCAATTCTGTAAGAACTGCAAAATTCAATACACTTTTTTTTATTGACGCATCATATCACGTTACGGTGATGTCAACTGGCCGCCAAGATCGTGTGATTTAACGCCGTAGGTTTTTTTTTGTTTTTGTTTTCTTAAGAGTCGCGTCTATACCAACACCCACCACACCACCTGCAACGTTGGAGCACTTAAAAACTAAAATCCGCTAAGTTATTGCCGAGATAACCGAGGAAATTTACGAAAAATTCATCGAAAATTACCTCGAAAGAATTAACTGCTGCAGAAGGTCCAGAGGTAGCCATTTGCCTGACATCGTTTTCCATTGTTAATGAATATAAGAATAACACTAAATAATCGATTACTTAAAGAAAAAATAATACTTTTGTGTACTTTTTTTGTTTAGTAAAAGTTAGGAATCTCGAATTGGATCACCTTTTACAATGCGTAGCAGTGTGTATTTAGGGTATGATGGGACTGTCATACGCCTTTTTTTGTTTTTTTGTTGGTTGTGAAATTATCAAATAACTTCTCCCGCTCTGGGCGGAGCGGGAGTGGCAGACTTTTACTGACTAAAACCCACCCGTGTTCCTTCCGTTGCCTGTGTGCCAGGGCCACGATATTCCTTTCGGACAAACTCGCAACCCAGGCAGGCATTGGTCCTAACGGACCCCGTCAGTTGGTGCTGACATCTCTTTGAGGCTGTGTTCCACGCGTGGAACACAACGCGCCGTTGACCCAAGCCTGGTCCTTATCGGACGGCGAGCTACCCATCGCTCACCGTCCGCAAGCCCGCGCCTACGGTGGCCGGAAATCGGTTTGCGGCTCCCGATGCCCGGGGCGTCTCCTGCGGTGACTAGGGGCGTGAGGGCGCGGACCTTGCCTCTCCTTCACGCGTTCTGCCTCCTCCTTCGCGAGCATTACTGCTTCACAGAAGGAGGTGATGGCCTCCCATGCACTCTCGCTTTGAACCATGGCCTGAACCAGAGCCGGATGTGAGAGATCGCCGCCGCCGATCGCCTCCGTGAGGACACGGCGGTGCTCCATCCAAGCCGGGCAGACCTCCACCGTATGCTCCACCGTGTCCTCCGGGCGATCCATACAGTGGTGACACCCATGCGTTTCCTCCCGCTTTATCCTGAACAGGAACCTCCTGAAACAACCATGTCCGCGGTGAGGAACTGCGTCAGGCGGAAGGTGAGGACGCCGTGGCGCCTCTCAAGCCACTCCTCAAAGAGACTTATCGCCACAATTGTGGGGTGCCCCAACTGTCATACGTCTTGCGATTATTAAAATCCCAAACAAACTACCTAAATAAAGAAAAGAAAAAATTTAAAACACAGAACTTTCTATTTTACTTTTCCCCGAGTCAATTTAAAAACAGTGCAGAATTCCAAATGATTAATTGAGCGTAGAACGAAGGAGTAGTCTACAACTAAAATATTAAAGTCTCCCCGGTCGAATAAAAGGAGGCTGCTCCAACTGGGTCAGAGAAACTTAATAACGTGTAATATGCTGTTAAGTAGCTTTTAATAAATACTGTTTTACTGAAAATTTGCAGTCGCTTCGGGCAATTATTTACTGAACTTGCAACAACCTTAGAAAGGTCACAGCTCTCTTATATTGGCAATAGAGAGAAAACGGCCGGAATCCCGAGATCCCGGGATTCCGGCCGTTTTCTGGACCCAAAAATCCCGGGACTGTACTTGGCTAATCCAGGGATTTTCGGGATTGCCACTAAAAGGTCTAGTTTGCATTCCCTAGTCGCTAAGTGCCAAAGATAGCCTGGATGATGTTTTGGCAAGAATGATTGAATTAGATGGATTTCCATTCAGCGTATTCATAACTTCAGAAGACTTGAGAAAATTGCTCTTAGCAAAATACACGGATTTACCAAAGTCAGCCGTCACCATTCGAAAACGTGTTATGAATTACTGTGAAAAAATCAGAAAGCAAGTAACTGCAGAATTTAACATTTGAAAGGTGCAGGTGAAAGATTTAGTCTTTGTTTCGACAAGTGGACTTCAACGTTCAATAAACGATACATGGCTGTCAACGTTCATTAATATAAAAAAAATGGACCTTAGGACTTGTTCCTATTTATGGAAGTTTAACAGCTGAAAATTGTCTTAAACATTGGATGCTGTGATATTTCTGCCATTTTATCCGAAATTCTAAATAATTTTTTGTGTTGTCTTTTTGATTTCTTGATAGTTTTGTTGGTTTTGTCTATTTCGTGTTCTTACTTTATTGTGATTTGTGTTGTGCAACGATATTAAAAACATATTTAACGAAATTACTCAATGAAAAATCATTTGAGCCCAATTAGAAACGACGTAGTCTAATCCCGGGATTACGCATCAAAAATCCCGTAGTCCCGGGATTGAAAAACATGCTCAGGATGTATTTTTTATTTTATTGTATTCTATAAATTGAATATTATATGAGAATAGTTCATTTTATGCTGGGCTCGTATGACTGCCCTTTCTTTTTTTTTTTTTGGGTGGCAAATTATAAAATGACTTCTCCCGCTCTGGGCGGAGCGGGAGGGCGGGTCAGACTTTTACTGACTAAAACCCACCCGTATTTCTTCATTTGCTTGTGGCTTGTGTGCCAGGGCCACGATATCCCTTTCGGACAAACTCGCAACCCTGGCAGGCATTGGCCCTAACGAACCCCGTCAGTTGGTGCTGACAACTCTTTGAGGTACGCGTGGAATACAACGCGCCGTTGACCCGGGCCTGGTCCTTATCGGACGGCGAGCTACCCATCGCTCACCGTCTGCAGACCCGCGCCTACGGTGGCCGGAAATCGGCTTGCGACTCCCGACTGCGCGGCGTCTCCTGCGGCGACTAGGGGCGCGAGGGCGCGAACCTTGCCTCTCCCTCACGCGTTCCGCCTCCTCCTTTGCAAGCATTACTGCTTCGCAGAAGTGCTTGCGACTGTGTCGTGTTGAAGCCATCATTGTTCTGTTGTAAAAAAGTGATAGTGCTATTCTGGGGCTCGTGGCTAAAAGATAACAGCCGCGCGGGTTAAGCTACGCTTCATGGATGGGAGACTATCCATTAAGTATCGAGACCCCGCCTTCTTTAACTCGAAAATATAAAATAACTAGATATTCATGAAAATGTTTGTGATGTATGATCTGAAGACTACTATAATATTGTATTACCAATTAATGTGCGATATTCTATAGTTCACCTTTAACTCGTTTATTAATTATTTTGCATGTAATTGATACAATATTCAGCTAAACATGTGAACCTTATATCAAAACCGGACTGTGACAACTATAGACATTGTTTAAGGCAAATAAAGACTTATCCTATCTTAACGTCCACTTACATAATCTTGTTTGCTTGTCAACCAACACAGTTTGTAATATCTATTTTTTTCCTTTTATTTTCATTATAGGTACATGTTATCCACTCCTTTCATTTTGCTCCTTTACGACCTATCGTCGCGGTCATGTATGTATATACAATATTAGTTTTAGTATATGCGAAACCCGAAACACGTGTCTAGTATTTTTATGTACAGAATTTCAAAACTGTATCATGAAAAATCAAAAAGTTATAAGGTTGTTATGTTACCGAGTTGTTCGTACAAAAACATGCTAACGGCGCCCCCGCGCCTCCAGGGTCGTCTTGCGCTCATTGATAATAATTTGGCAGTAGGTACCTAACCGTACGGCGATAATATTGTAAGTAATTAAATGGTGATAACATTTCCATCACACTTAAATAATTTGGGACAAAATATAACATGGTGTAAAATTATTGAATTCGATTCAGTTCCTTATTATGAACAAACTATATTCAGGTTTCGCACTAAAAATAATATTGTATATGTATGGGATATATTATAGTAATTATTTATGTATGTGTATTATAAGAATAGAACCTATTTATGTTCTTGTGCACCTATTTTATTTATAAATAATTGTGTTATATTTTTTGATCGAAGGTTATATTTTATTCTTTTTAGGGTTCCGTACCCAAAAGGTAAAACGGGAACCCTATTACTAAGACTCCACCGTCTGTCTGTTTGTCTGTCTGTCCGTCTGTCACCAGGCTGTATCTCATGAACCGTGATTGTTAGACGGTTGAAATTTTCACAGATGATGTATTTCTGTGGCCGCTATAACAACACATACTAAAAAGCAGAATGAAATAAATATTGAAGGGGGCTCCCATACAACAAACGTGATTTTTTTGCTCAATTTTGCGCTATATTGATAACGGTAACAGGTAGACGCTTGAAATATTCTCAGAATTTTTAATTATATGTATATTAACTTAAAAAAATAATAATTAAATTAAAATAAAACAAATATTTAATTTCATACAACAAACATGATTTTTTTGCCATTTTCATAGATAATGGTACGGAACCCTTCGTGCGCGAGTCCGACTCTCACTTGGCCGGTTTTTTTTTAATTATTATTTTCTCTCAATCAGAGCACCCACCATCTTATCTCTTCACCACCCTTGTTTGACTGGTAGAAAATGCCTAAGGCATTAAGTCCGCCTTTGTATCTTATGGTGTGCGGGAAGTTTAAATAAATAAATAAACCCCGCTGTCATCTTTGTCATGACAGCCGCGGCCGTTGGTGTGGCAGCCACGGTCTTCTAGGAAACCGTAGCTTCAGTGCAGCTAACGGTGTCAGGTACAATAAATTTGGAATAAACAATGGAGGTTATTTTAATGTTACCTAATAATAACAAAACTGAGTTGAATACATTTACGTTTTAACAGCTTGTCGAATTTCACCCTTATCAATCAATAATCAACCCAAGTCTGCATTGTTATCCAATGGCATTCAAATATCACATAACAGTGGATAAAATGATGCTGAAGAAAACAATATCAAGAAAAGCATGAAGATATTCCCGTAACAACCTTATTAAAAACTTTAGGATATCTCGTTTTTTTCTATAGAGCTTATCTAAACGGCCACACCGCTACATCTCCATTAAATACACTTACTGAACTCAATAAGGTACGTTACCAATAGCCAGCCATTTCTTTGCAAGTCGCGTACCCACTTAAGGTAAGCGGGCCAATAGTCAGCCGTTTCCATTATTTCCATTAGAGAAGGCCAACGTTGGCCACGATTTGTTTCAGCTGTTGCACACTCTTAGAAACGTTTTAAAGTACATTTCACTTTATTTCATAATTTTGAGTTATATCCGAGCTGAGTGCAATACGAGGTGCAGGGATAGAACGTAAAAATGGTAAATGTAATTTTCGCTCCGGCCATAAAACTTTTAGACGGTGTAGATATGGTTGAATGCTAGTTTCTATTCTCTGTATAATAAAGTGTTTTTGTTTTACATTTAGTAACAATTTTGTTTCGAACCTTGCAAAAGTAATCTGAGAAGAAAAACTGACCTACTTTCCCTCTGTGCAAGTCATTAAAGTTAATCAAAGATACGTATCTAACATAATTTTATCTTTTTTTACAAACTTCACTGACATAATGTTTTTCTTATTTGACATTATTATACCTACAATTTTAATTTCAACATGGTTTATAACTTTTATTATTTGAATCATATTTTATATATTTTTTTGTCAATGTGAGGACGTTGTAGGCTTTTAATAGACTGTAGATCTGTAGACCATTTTCTATTTTGTTAAGTACCTGGTACTTTTGACAGGCCTACGCTGTCCTCTCATACCTAATAACACTGTAATTTGAAAACATTGTAAAAGCCATTTTTTTTTTAAATAGTTACCGTGGAGTTTCTTGCCGGCTCTTCTCCATAGGAAAAAACCAATTGGAACCGTGCACCTAGCTTCTGACGTTTCATAAGTGTCCATGTAGGCTTATGTGAAATAAAAATATTTAGGATTTTGATCTTTTTTGAACTTGTTTGCAATTTAGGAACAGTCTCTAAAACCACCGACCCTTTAACACTCACTTAATGTTTTATTTCTGTTTTCTGTCTCTGAGATGACAACGCATCTGCAATACAATTTAGATATAAAATTGCAAATTTTAGGCGGTGGTCCACCTACCAACAGTTGGTAATGTCATCAACTATTTCATCTAAATCTTTCAGCGCAAGTTATTCTGCGGTACAATTTTGAACGTTTGTTCACATAGCGGCCGCCAGACTGATTTAAATTTAACCGTGTGTCAAATGCTATAACAATAATTATACATATAGGTGCTTTATAGGTTGTCACTCAGTTATGAAGAGGCAAAAATATTTAGCAAAGCTTATCTTAAAGATATCCGTATGAAATGGTGTTAGATAAAGAACGGATAATTGCTTCTTTTCAAGCAAAAGGTAGTTGCTACAAGCTTTCAAGTCGAACAAGCCAAATAATTTTGACATCCTATGTATGAACGTATGTGTCGTGATTTCTTAAATTTCAATTAAATAATATATTATTTTAATACCGAATTATAATATCCAATTTGGCAACACTGTCAAAGTACAAATTATTAGATAATATTGTCGCCATGTTCGTGAACGGGCGCCATCAGTAGGGACTGGTCATCTCTTAGCGGCCTTGGCTTATTTTAATTTAATTTTTGAATTGTTTTTTTTTTTTTTATCTTTTTGTTACGGACGCTTTTGACGTTTTACATCGTTCTCACATGTTTAATTTCAACACGAATGATGTAACCAATATTTTGTAACCATATGTTAATTTAAAAGAGTGTCCGTGGAGTTTCTTGTCCGTTCTTCTCCATAGGTACCTACTAAGCTTTGGAATGGGCAACTAGCTTCATCTTTATGACTGACCGACCCCTTGACAATTCAAAAATGCCTGTAATTGGTTTATTTGAAATAAATGCTTTGAGTTTGAGTTTGAAAAGCCTTTGAGAGGGATTTACTAAGGTAGCACTATTTTATGAAATAGTCATTCAATAGAATTCTACGAACTTAGAGTTGTATTGCTGATTCTATTAATAATTCTGTAAAGCTATATTTGTTACGTCCGCGAATCTTACTAATTTAGATCAACATACAATTATTTGTGACTGAACTGCAAATTCCAAAAAACGTAAGAAAATTTGAATTTCGCGGTCTACCTTAGCGCATCCCCCTTAAATGAATTTCGCGGTCTACCTTAGCGCATCCCCCTTAAATGAATTTCGCGGTCTACCTTAGCGCATCCCCCTTATATGAATTTCGCGGTCTACCTTAGCGCATCCCCCTTAAATGAATTTGGCGGTCTACCTTAGCGCATCCCCCTTAAATGAATTTCGCGGTCTACCTTAGCGCATCCCCCTTAAATGAATTTCGCGGTCTACCTTAGCGCATCCCCCTTAAATGAATTTCGCGGTCTACCTTAGCGCATCCCCCTTAAATGAATTTCGCGGTCGACCTTAGCGCATCCCCCTTAAATCTATTTTCAATATGGCCAATGATTGTATTATTTTACTTTACCAACACTTAGAAATTACGGTTATGATGTTATCGTTATTTCTGGGTGGGGTAAAAGTAATTTAAAGAGTTAAATGGTAAAATGTTGTACAGAGCCAGTCTTCGTTTGACTGTGAAATGGTACAGTTGTGCGGAATGAAAGTGTTAGCAAGAAAAAAAGATTGTTTTCTTAATGCATGTCAATTTACAACCCAAAAAATACATTATCAACCCCTTTTCAATCGGCAACTAGGTACCCAACCACTGCCTACGAATCACCACCGCAGGAAACAAGTTTAGTGACGACCCTTACTAACAAGTGAATTATCCATGCCGTGGTGTTTAGCAATCTATTCTATTATGGAAGCGCAAAGCTGCCCCCGGGCTCGATTTGCATAATAAATTATTCGTATTGGGATAATGTAATCTACTCCTGTGAGTTTGGATTAAAAATATAATGTTGTTACGGTTTTTAGATATATATATAATATTGTTACGGTTTTTTTTAAGAAAGAAAGAAATCATTTATTTGCTGATAATGTAGGTATACAGATAACTCGGAATATTTATTAAGTGTCCCGGTACATTTAACTTACGGCATGCAAAATATTAGGTTTGAATTCATAATATAGATACAGTTATTACGATTATTATTAGCCATAGTCGAATTGAATAGGTAGTTACAGATCAGACTAAAATTTTTAGATATTTGTTTATCCAAATTAATACCTAGTGGTCTTTGGTTGCAGCTCAGATAACAACCTAAATAGTTCAGATTCAGATTATTTATTTGTAAACATAGGCTACAGATACACAGGACGGTGTGTGAGATGTTAAATTTTCGTAAGTTCTCTATGCTTTGCCAATAGGCGTACAAATGTTAGCATAAGTTTTAATTATTTCAAAATATCAAATAAAAATTATAGAAATAGCTAGAGAGGATAAATCAACGTAATATGCCCCTGTCAATTAATTAAATTCCAAATAAAAACTATAATGTCAAAACAAGTACAAAATTAATAAAATATTACAAAAAAGTTAACAATAAAATATTAAGATAAAACAGAAATGTAAAAAAAAAATTAAATGGGATAATTGTCTTATTCAAATTAATACAAGAGTATAAGTATAAATCAATTAAATATAGGTCACTGAAGGAGGGATTATAGAACTGTCATCCAAATAGTCCTTTATTGAGTAATAACATTTATCGATAAAAAATTTCATAAGTACACTTTTTAATTTGTCCAGATTTAATGATTTTAATGTCTCAGGCAGCTTGTTAAATATTTTTGTGGCGATTTCCGAGCAGTTAAAGATTTTAGCTGAAATAGACTACGACTGGCGTAGGCAGTAAGCCCTACTATCAAATTGCTGATTGGCATATATACAGGTTGGCACGTTAAACGACGTCCGAATAACTTTTTTTATCAGATGCAAGGAAGTACATGAAAAATGGATTACTCCAATCGCAAACACATATAGTACTTTAGATTTCCACTTGGTAGTACCAGTATGAAAAAAAATGGTTTCCCGGGCCACCCTGTATTTGACCACGACACGAGCTTTCTTAATGTAAGTAGATGCATTGCCCGTTTCGGTAAGGCGTGCTCAATCTTTGTCCACTTTTAAGATTCAGGTAAAAAAACACTTCCTCTCTCCTTAAACATCATCATTATATAATACAGTTCCCTGCTCTTGTTTCATGTGTATTATTGTATATATTTATTAGATAAGTGTATGCTTTGTGTATGTATGTATTTATTGTATATGTTAATGGTACACCACTGACTACCTGCAGTATTGTCTCTCCTACTCCCTTTAATCCATCCAAAGGTTGTCTGTAAAAGATCGCTTTTAGCGATAAAACCGCCCATTGTGTCACTCTATGTAAAATTTAAACATTTATATCTATAACTTTTATGGTGTACATAATAAAGAGTATTCTATTCTATTCTATTCTATCGTGACGATATGAAAGAAGAAAACAAGTAGCAGCTATACGTTTTCTATCTCTTTCCAAATAAAGGAATTATATGAAGAGGATAGAATAGAATAGAATACTCTTAATATGTACGAGTACACCATCAAAGTTACAGATTTAAATGTTGAAATTTATCTTCTCCTCCCGTCCTCCTTCTCTTCTCTTCTTTTTTAGGGTTCCGTAGTAAACAAGGAACCCTTATAGTTTCGCCATGTCCGTCTGTCTGTCTGTCTGACCGTCCGTCCGACCGTCTGTCCCCGGCTTAGCTCAGAGACGCTTAGTCCTAGAAAGCTGTAATTTGGCATGGGTATACATATTAATCCCGCCAAGAAAGTCGTAAAATAAAACCATGAGAAACATTTTTTTTAGGGTACCTCCCTTGCACGTAAAACGGGGATGATATTTTTTTTCTCGTTTAATACATGGTGTGGGGTATCGTTGGATAGGCCGTTCAAAAATATTGTGGGTTTGTGAAATACATTTTTCAATTCTGAGATCCGTTTGCGTAATATTAAGTTTTAAAGTGCTATTTTTTATTAGAGACAAGCCCCCCCTGCCAGCTAAATGGTTGGTTTTGGGTATGTGAAAAAATTCATGGCTGTAGTATATATAACGAAATTAAAAGGAAAACTATCACAGCTAAGTAAGTAGGGTTTACAAGTTATTGAGTAATCGTCGACCAACTTAAATTTGCAGTTGAAGAATTGACCGTAACATATATAGATGTATGGGAGAGCATGTTTTTCAACTACAATGTTAAGTTTGTTTTTGGGATGAATTCTTCCTAACTACGGAACCCTTCATTGTGCGTGGTCCGACACGTACTTGGCCAGTTTTTTTTATATGATGAGGATACGGGTGCCATTAAGGTAGCCCATATTTGAAAATGTTGATTAATATAATAAGTTTAAGATTATTTTTCTTGGTTCTATATTGGCCTCATTTTTCAAGACATAAAAGTGCACTCTCTTTTGTACAAGGTAAGCAAATAAGATAGAACGCCTGCGGCTTAAATTATCGCTGGACGATTATCTTCATTATTTTCTATTGCTTGTCGTTCCCCCTTCCGTGAAAGCTTTGAACGAAAAACAAAATGTATTTGTTTAACTGATCCATTGAAATTACTTTACATACTTTACGGGGAATACAGGCGTGATGTTATGTTATTATTTATTCCATAATAATAACATAACATCACGCCTGTATTCCCCGAAGGGTTGGGCAGAGGTTTACCTTTAGTACACTCAAATTTAGCCAGTTATGTTTAAGTGCCATGTAATAGGGGGCATTCCGGGGGGTTCCGTTTGGTGCCGGACGTAAAGAATAGCATCATCCCATTTCTTCCCGTGGGTGTCGTAAAAGGCGACTAAGGGACTTACTAGAGAATGGGCAGCAGCGTTCTCTATGCATTTTTAAAACCATTCTGCGACCGCCTGCCAAGCGTGGTGATTATGACAAATCCCCCCCCCTTTTTGGGGAGGCCTATGTCCAGCAGTGGACGTCTTTCGGCTGAAATGATGAATGATGATGAATAGGGGGTGAGCCTATTGCCACAACAACTGGGCACAAATATAGGCTCCGGGCTACTAATAGGAATTCCAGATGGAAAACCCAATAACAATTTGCCCGACCCGGGAATCAAACCTAGGACCTCATGCTCAGCAGTTACGCTTGTGACCACTAGACCAACGAGGAAAATTAAATCATAGTTTCTTGTGTCCTCAAAGCATAAATAATACCAAAAAATGATGTTCTAGAAATTTGGCAAACAATTTTAGCGGGTTACAAAGTATCATTTTCAAATAATCACAAAAAATACACCACAGTTTTCGCATCCCTTTGACGCAAAAGAAAATCCGGTTTTTCATCATAATTCGGCCTTCTTGTACTTGTAGACATCTGTAAAGAGATTTATTACAAACGGTTTCAACGATAAGACACAAACAAAGCTCACGAAAATCGTTCAACGTCTTAAATAGCAATACAAGGGGCTCTTTCAAATGGTAATTTGATTGTACCCAGTTTGCAGCTTCAAAAGAGTGAAATATTCTTTTCAGGGGTCCCGGATGCCGCGGGAGAATTATTAATGGCCAAAGAAACTTTCTCAAAGTTTACATCAGTGCGCAAGTCAGGGAAGATGGCGGTGAGCTTACTACAATTTTAATTTGGCATCGCACTATAGGGAAATGCATCCAGTTTATATATGAATGGCTCATACCGGCCGAATACGGGTGAGATTTTTATCTGAAACGTTAAGATGACTCAAACTGTAGACAGAGGATTGTTCTATAAAGGTTTATGTTGGAAATTATTCTTGGATTTAGAACGAACACGAAGTGATGCAATCATGGAATCTAAATTCGAAATTCTGGACAACATAGACGTTCTACGTATTCTAAATTCAAATTCATAAGAGTCGCATATGGCCAGCTACAGTTGACACATGTCATCAAAGCAAGTTAGCTCTAAAAGCGAATTGTGAGGGCGAGCTTGATGTCAGTATAAATACTTGCCCTGCATGTTGTCTAGATTCGTCTTGATATCACGTCAAAGGCTTCGAAGCTTTTAGTGCGATGTGTTCTATTTCATGTTGCTACCGCTACCGCTATTTTGTAAATGAACTGCACATTAAGGATACTATCGTTTTGTTAATTTAGAATTGGGTATCGTCCATTTTAAAATATATAGAGTATCACCATCGAGATATAAGTACTAACGTACTAGAGAAGACACCGTAAATTCCTACTTTGTCTCGTTCAACTGCGGCGATCGCGCCGCACCGTCGTCGTCGTTGTTGCACTTTATCGAAGAAAACGCGTAAGTGCCGTGATTTACATGGCGCTTAAGACCTTTTTGCCGAGAATAAATACACTTCCGCAGCAAATCTAGCGCTGTGGTAAATTAGTTACGGTTTAGACGAATTGTTATTATTTTAGCGCTGCAGCGAAGAATAGGACAATTCAGTTATTTGACGTAGCTTCTCTAGTACGTTAGTACTTATATCTCGATGAGTATCACGTACTATTTCTTTTATTTGTAAATGTACCTAATCCTGAAGTTTTCAGAGAGAATGAATAATTAATAATGTCCTTTTTTTCAATAAGTATTCAAGAAGTAAGAATTTTAAAAATTATTAACTAGACCACCAACTGCTGTGCTCTATGATCTCCAACACACTGCTACATTTAAAAATGGTTTTCAAAAACACAATTAAAGGGACCTTCAAACTACAACAACATGTGATAAACATACATAGAATAGACTTGAAAATAACAAAACCAAAGACTCAGCCACGCAGCCTCCAAGACAGGCTGTTCGAGGAACGTGACGAGACTTGCAGAAGCGCTCTCACCATTCATACCACAAATTGTATGTTCCTACCTACCTACATGTAACATTATGAAGTTCTAGATCATCTCCAGTTATTTACACCACCATCGAGGTCGAATGTATAAAGCACAAGATAGATTATGTACAGAAGGTCGAGTTCAAACAAAGAGCAAAATCAGGCACACGCACACATAGACACGTACGTAAGGTGATCTCCAAGGGATGCACTATGCGAGTACGCTTGGCACTTGCTGTACGGTACGCCGCTTATCAGTGGTAATTTAATTCAATACCAGTATAAGCTGGCCTCATATGCTATAGAAAATCCGTACTACGTTAGGCCAGCTCAAAGTCAAAGATTTACAATTAAATGATAAATGATTTATTTTCTGTAAGGAGGTTTGTACAAACACTTTTACACGTCAATAAAAAAAAAACTAGATGAGGTCGGCGTTTCGTATCTGACTACTCTGAGATGAAAGGCCGAAACAAACTCAGAGGTCTCAGTCTCTTTTAAAGTCTAGACATAATCTTGGTCAGATCATTTGAGGACCATATAGATTGTTGTCTGAAATGGTCTTTTGAGGAAAGAACCACACAGATTTGAGTGGACCTGTGCAGTCAGTGCATGCATTTGTCAGTTATCGTGCAGCTCAACTCAAAACTTAAGGAGCTCAACGATTCGACGAACAATACCAAAGAAAGGACACAAACTGCCAGACCATCATTAAAACTAGGAGAAAAAAATCAAAATAATGACCCACATAGTCCTCACATTCACAATAAAAGATACATTCATAATAATACTTTACGAAGTAAATATTCATGTCATTGTCAATGTAATATGGTATATAAAAAAAAGAAAAATATAAATAATTGGCAAAAAAAAATATATAAATCAAATCAAGATTTTTGTAAATTTATTAAATATTTAATTGACGCGTGGCCTATTTTAGGGCCTATGCACACCACGTTTTTTAAACGCGCCGTTGACGCGCGTTTGTAGCGATACAGACGCGATACGCACGCAAGTCAGTCTATTCTGTAGGACAAAAGCGCGCCGTCGACGCACGTTTCTAAAACGCGTATCAACGGCGCGTTTAAAAAACGTGGCGTGCACAGGCACATAAGTGAAGCGTGTCTATGTGTGCGTGCGTTTTCGATCGTTGTATGGAGCCAGCCTTCTGTAACTTCCTAATTTGTGTATAAAGTTCGTCACAAGACGGAGTGACGACGTGGGAACGGCGGCAGCGAGTTTTCGAAATTCTCGCGGTTGCTTGCGCAATGTACTTTTTACGACCAACAATAAATTTCTTCTCATCGACTAAAGGAAGGCATTACGCGGAACATTTTTATGAGAAAAATTTACTGAACGGCACCTCGGTGTCTGATATAGATGTTATGTTGAAATTATGCTTTACGTGTATGTTTTCATCGGCTGGACAACATTGTGATACATAAGTCTGTGTTCGTAAGTGAGAGTTGGCTGTTTCCACTGAAACTTGTTGCTTGATGTTTGAGTTTTTTTTTTACCAAAATTTACCTAGGTTTTTCCAATCTTTCAAACATCTTGTAGGTATGCACGGTGCTCATTATGAAGTATCCCCCCAACCAAATATTTTACCATAATTCTTCTTTTAAAAAAAAAACGTCACCCCACACTAGGAATTGCTCCTGTATTGTGGGTGCGTTTACAAACATTTAAACTCACAAACACAAACAGCCAGATCCGGAACAACTAGGTACTTGTAGGTCATACAAATATTTGTTCCGTGCGGGAATCGAACCCGCGACACGCAGCGCAGCAGTCAATCGCTTAATCACTGCGTCAACCGTACCGTCAGAATTTCAGACTACTTTACTTAAAGAATCTTAACCGAATTTACTTAAAGTTTCACAAAATTTGTCTATCATAATTGTATTATCACATTACTTCCCATAATTTTATTATATTTACACTATCGTATTAGTAATTTCCTGTAACATATTGTTTCAGATTAAATCGATACCTCTAGCAAAATATATCAAACGTCCCTCTTTATTTACTTTTTAACCGGAAAAGGAAACTCGACAGTCCTATTTGAGTCCCCCTCCTGTATACGACATGAATCTATAGGAACCTCATCATCACACGAATACCGCCCGAAGCGAAGTTACTTCCGTAATGCTCACAGCAGAATAAAGGATTTTTGAATGAGCAATTTATCTGAAAAAAATATCGTATTTTATACCTACTGCTGTAAATATAAATAACCTTTGAGAACAAGGTCTAAATAATTATTGAGCCCATAGTTCTATCAACATGTCCCGGAATTAACGCACACCACCAAACACCCTAATTAGATTATAATGTTTAAATATAAAAATGGTACTGAATTTTTGTTATTATGTATAAAACATTGTTTGTTTATTAAATTTATTATACTGATTGTAGCAGAAAATTGTGGTCACATTACAAATCTACGTACGCATACAATCGCACACGGCGTCTAGCGTAGGAAGTGCATATTTTTAATTATTAATAAAAATTAATATTATAAAAATTACGTAATTAAATTGAAATTGACAGAAATCGATTTAGGAAACAATTCTGAATAAAATACTTTTAATTCATCTACACATTGTAGACACTCAAGTGACCACACCCACTGCGAAGTCACACCTCAATACCGTTTGGATTTCGAGGATAGTCGCTACTGCAGTAATCCCACTGCAGCGCAAAATTACGTTCTTATATAGAAAAACAGAGGTATCTTGGGACACCCGGTCGCGGGACGAAGTTCCTATCGCTTTTGCACATTTTGACAACATTTTGACCGTCACAACACTTTTGTCAAAATATTACACTTTTTTCTGTCTAGTTCTCATTGGATAATTGCAGAGTATAACGTGCGAAAAGATTTTTAGAACGCAGTTCCTTCTGAACTTCGTTCCAAAAATCTTTTTATTTTCATTAGGTATAATTTCTGATTGTCAAATAAGGATATTATTGACAATCACACATTATAATTATGAAAAAATTTGGAACATCCAAAGTGCACGCCTCAGTTCACGTCGTTTTTTTTTATTACTGCTAACAATAAAATAATTAATCAAATGAAATAAAATAAAAAACAATTATAATTTTTAAAAAAATACAAAAAACAATTATAAAAACAACAGAAAAATCTGCTATGGTTTAGTGGAGGAAAAAAAATACTATAATAAACAGATAGATATACAAAAAAATACACAGTCGTATATTAGTTTTTTTTATGAATAATAATTAAACGACAGTGAATTGAACGCTCATATCAATTGAGAAAGTCCGTAGTTTAAATAATAAAAAAAATATATTCCGGTACGATAATTTTTTCGACCAATTTCCCTGCCACATACACCAATCTATAAACACAGACACACGGACGTCCAGGAAACATCATTTTTAATGTTATTATTTACTATTTTAAACAAAATAATTGTTATTGAATTATATTTTATGTGTCTGACAATTTATTTGACTTGATATTAGTACACTCATATGAACCTGTAAGTGCGATATAAATAAAAAAAAATCGATTTCAGTTTCGAGAAAACTGCTTTTTTTTGAAATGTCGAGAGTAGAGCACAACCTCAACACTATTCAATAGACAGATGGGTGTATGTCTATTGAATAGTGTCTTCTTCATCAAATAACAGTCGGTGCACTAATTGTTGCTAAAATGCAGTACCAATTTTAGTAAATTGGTTTACAACAAAACCTTAACTATAGAATTTGTATAAATTCACTATCTCAATATAAACAGCCGTCTCAAGTTAGTGTTCTTAATTAAATATTAACTCTGTTCTAAAATTAAGACCGAGCGTCTTATTCTGAAAAGCACTTGGAATCGCACGAAACGTTCCGTACGTTCGTTGACTAACAATACTTACTTACGAATGGCTGTTGGTAAGGTAGGATAGTCATTGGTAGTCTTTACGTTGCTCAGCTTATTGCAAAGACGAAGATATGAATTCACATGCACGTACGACGGACGCGCTTTGACAGTGTCGAGACGTTAGGTGAAACAAATAAAATTGTAGTTTTGTATTTTTCGTTCGTCGATGAAGTGTTAACTTGTTGTGTTGATTCTTTTTGCTGCATTTCGGGTGTAGGTATTTACAGACAATATGCACGGAATACTATAATTAGGCTGAACAAATAATTGTTGTGTATACGAACAACAATCTGCAACCCATCCTGGGTGGTTATTGTTTTTCAGGAATTAAAGCTACCTTACGCATTTCTCCATTTATAAATAAAATATACGCAGTAGTTGCTGTAGTGAACAAGAAAACCATCAAGAGAGTTGAGTAATTAAATTGGTAACGAAGTATTCAAAGAGTCTTTATAAAAGGGGTAACAATTAATAAGGCGTTTATACAGGGTGTTAAAGTAACTGCGTGCCATAGCTTAGGGGCAGGTTCAGTATCTATAAAACACCCAGAAAATAAAAAACAAACAAAATGTTTTATTAAACATAAAAAATAAAAATAAATAAGTCTCTTCGTACTCTAACGGGCTTAGGACAGTCAAATAAAATAATTTTAATTCTAAACGATTGCTATAAGTATTAAGTTAGTAGGTACTAAATTAGGTTGATCTTGCAATATTTTTTTTTTGTGTTTTCATTTTTGTCTTTTTTTTTTTTGGGGTTTATTTATCGATTCTGAACCTACCCTTAAGCTATGGCACGCAATTACTTTAACACCCTGTAATGTAGTAGAAAGCAAAAAATTGAGTAATAATGTTACGGTCTATTATCGGTCTTCACTGTCATCATTTTTCTCGGAATTGCTCTCCCAAGATGACCCACTCTGTGAGCGTAGACGCATTTGATATTTTTAAATTAAATGTCACAATCCAGCCGTTACATAATTGATGTTTCTGGTTGTTTCATCCCTCAACAATTTTAATTGAGCAGCTGAAGTATTTTTAGCAAAAAAATCTTTGTAGCAAGTTGTCAGTAACAGGCCTTGAGTTTGTAAATTTTTTTGACAACCGAAAATGAACGGGAAAGAGTTGGAATGTTTAAAATCATCTGTATTATTTTAAATCTTTAGTCTAGCTGTCAAAAGTTATAATCAGTACGGTAAGCAGTTCATCAGAAATCAAGGTTACTGAAATATTTACTAAACTCTCCATCACTGAAACTTAAAAGTAAAAGTCCAATATAGTATAGATTATTTATTACATTGAAAAACCGGCCAAGTGCGAGTCGGACTCGCGCAGGAAGGGTTCCGTACCATTATCTATAAAAATGCAAAAAAAACACGTTTGTTGTATGGGAGCCCCCTTAAATATTTGTTTTATTTGATTTTAATAATTTATTTTTAAAGTCAATATATATCTACATATTCTGTGAATATTTCAAGCGTCTACCTGTTGCCGTTATCAGAAAGCAAAAACGAGCAAAAAAATCACGTTTGTTGTATGTGAGCCCCCTTAAATATTTATTTTATTCTATTTTTTGTATTTTTTGTTATAGCGGCAACAGAAATACATCATCTGTGAAAATTTCAACTGTCTAGCTATCACGGTTCATGAGATACAGCCTGGTGACAGACGGACAGACGGACAGACAGACAGACAGACGGACAGACAGACAGACGGCGGAGCCTTAGTAATAGGGTTCCCGTTTTACACTTTGGGTACGGAACCCTAAAAAGTCATAACATTGTATTTGCCTACTGCATCCAAATTCGCAACTTCATGCCTCAGAAGCATTATAAAACATCAAGGTCACCACAACATTTTTACGTAAAATAAATAATACGAAAATCTCAATTCCCGCTGGAAATAAATCTCTTTTGGTGTCACCACGTAAAAATTCGTTAAAGATTAAAGGGCAGAAAAATAAACAAGTGGGATTCGCGGTATCTAAATTATTTGTACGTCAAAAATTGTCGATGGTGTCGCAAAGAGATAACGGTGTTATTTAGTCCAATACCCTAAAGTAAAAATGATAAAAGACCCACTTTCAACAAGGTTTTAAAAGGATTCCCTGAAAAAGTATATATTATTTATAAGCTATTGTCCGCGACTTTGTCTACGTGTACTTTTCTCTGTCATCTGTAAAATTTCATAACAATCGGTTTAGTGGTTTAGGCATGAAAGATAACAGACAGACAGCTAACAGACAGATAGACAGACAGTTTATAAGAAGTATACGTATGGAAGTGTGGATTGAAATGATGAACATAATACCGAACTAAGATATAGTCATTCACACTTCTATTTTTTTATTCTGGAAAATATTTCTGGTTGTCTGATGCCTCGTCTTTGACGAAAGCGGATTAGTTGTTCGAGGAGCGAGATCAAGTCCATTATTAATCGGGTATTGTAGCACGATGTTGTAGTCAAACGTTCTGTGTTGTTCAGACAGATCCAATTTTTTTTCCTATTGGTTTTATTATAAATAAAAAAAAAATCTAATAAAAAACATGACTTGTTCCGTAAGCTCTTCTGCGTTCAGCATTTAGCCTTCCATGTAAGCCATCTCCATCCCCAATCAGTTATCATAAAAGTGGACTCTCTCTGGCAAACTTGGTGATCACCATTCTCCTGCCCTTATCCCAACTGATTTGGTTTCTTCCATATTTCTACCCCTGATACGGGCAATAAATTATTAATTTTCTTTAGTCATTTACTCCCTAATATGGATGGACTGACGACCTTAAAAAGGTGGCCGGGACAGACTGGATGAGTCCACTGCGATATGCTGAGTTGACTTATTGTAGCGGTCAGTTTAGTATCTGACCAATGTTTAGAAGTTAACGGGCTGATGATACTGAAACTGATAGCAAATTTTGTAAGTATGGTCACTTTTATAGGCTGGGCCTTCTTAACCTACAATTCCTCAATAGGTATCGTTCATATCTGGTATAAACGGCCCGTCTATGTAAGCAATTCGTTATTAGAATATATTATTGAATCGTGACGGGATCCAATTTGAATACTGAATGACGGATACCTTCGAGGGTAGCGTCAACTGGTTTTTTGCAATCGGTCTCAAGGGCCCGAATTCCTCTTCTTCGACGATTCAAAATTATATCAGTTTTGACCAGAATTCAGTCATTTGGCCCATATTAATAATCGACCGTAACATGACGCTTACGTCGTTGGCAGTTGTCAAAACATGTCGTAGGTAGAGTTATACATATATCATTTAAAGAGACATCAATGAAATGTGATCTCTCTCAGCTTTTTATTAATGCTAAGCATATTTTTGTTTGTTAGGGTTCCGTACCTCAAAAGGAAAAAAAGGAACCCTTATAGGATCACTCATGTTTCTGTCTGTCCGTCTGTCACAGCTGATTTGCTCCGAATCTACTGGACTGATTAAGTTGAAATTTGGTACACATATGAACTTCTGTGTGTAAATAAATTAATTTTGATTAAGGTCACTTTTGGGGGGCAAACTAGAAAATGTAATAAAAAGTTTTGCTGACTGTACCGTGTGACATATCAAATGAAAGGGCTTGTTTTAAGGATTTTATTTATATTTTTTTTTTATAATTTTAAAATACATACTTTTGAAATTATTTAAGAAAATAGATGATAAATGACCATGCTTTATCTCCGAAACTACTGAGCCTAAAATTTTGATAAAAATACAGAAAATAGTTCTTTACTTATAGATTACAGGAAAACCTATAAGAAGTCTGTGATCTTAAAATAACATGGTAAATCACTCAATATTGTGCGTAACTTACATTTGCAGTTACAATGTATGGGGGATCATGTTTTTCAACTACAATGTTAAGTTTGTTCTTGGAATAAATTCACTCCAACTACGGAACCCTTCATTGTGCGTAGTCCGACACGCACTTGGCCGGTTTTTTTCTTGTCAAATTTATTCGTAATGCACTACAGATCAAAAATCTTTAAAACTGTTTTTAATAGTAAAACGCGTGTTATACAACTATAGACTCTTATCTAAGCAACTTCCTCCTCATATATTCCACCATCATCACATTAAAAAAACACACAGTAAATTAATAATTCAACCCATAAAAAACAAATTATCTCGCTTGATTAGTCCAACGTTATCCTCGGAATAGGTCTTTCAGACCGGCCGGCGAGTGTTTGCTAACTACGGAACTGTGCACTAATTTGTCGACCCTCATTACGCTATCTTACTCGCGTTTCGTGCGATTTTAGGTCCTATTGTCTCACTCCGCCTGTTCCCCCACATTTTAGTTTCAGAAAGGTTTTTCATGTTCCGCCATTATGATCTAGTTTAGTTTAAGTGCGTACTGTAATGGAGCGTGTATGAGGGTTATGCAATTTAATGTCTGTATTGTTTTGTTCGGACTAGGATATGCATAATGTTTAAAAAGTCTTGTTTCAGAAATTAACTGGAGTTTACTCTTCGAAATGTGCGCATTGTGCAGAAAAACGTAATGCTTTTGAATGAACGCTTGTATTAATTTAATTCGTCATAAAATTTCCATACAGAAATTTGCATATTTCTTGTATGAAAATCGATTCTTAAGGAGTAAATTCCAAAAATAGTACAGTCAAAAAAGTTTTATCTGCTGTAGAAAGTATAGTCTTGTGAAAAACAACTGATTCGGTAGCTACATTTGACACGTTTGACTGTGAGACTGTGTCATTGCGAGTATATGGGTCTTAATTACTTTCATGAATACGATACAATCTCATTTATTTCAGAGTATATGATACAATAAGATCTTAATATAGGCAGTCTTGACTGAGATCTCACAGTCTTATCCATTTAATAAGCATGTTGATTGTAGTAATATTATGTACACAAAGACTGTTAAAGATATTTTAACCAACATATTTTATGCAGCACTGATACAGACGTGATGCATTAAATATAATGTTTGCATGGCTGTTATGATAATGATCATGCTTTCGTTTGTTTTTGTTTCGTGTTATTGATACCTCAATTAAAACAGCAGGCTATAATTGTTTATTTGTAGTTTTGCTATCGTGTAACATGTAATTGTATGGATAGATTCAATTTCATAGATTATTATATCGACAAACTTGGTAACAATTATTCATCGTTTATTATGGTTCAATAAATTACATATCAGTTGTGGACAATGAAAAGACAATAAAACATTATTTTCTTTTTTTTTTATGATAGTCGATGTTTAACTTAAATTGTATCTTATCTGCATACATAAACAAAAACCGATCAGGTTCGTTACATGAGTAGATAGAAATTTTAATGTGAATTGACATTATTAGACAGACTAGGAAGATTCAAAAACCATTTTGGTAATTTGGCCAA
Source organism: Tiliacea aurago (assembly GCA_948098905.1). Lineage (NCBI taxonomy): Eukaryota > Metazoa > Arthropoda > Insecta > Lepidoptera > Noctuidae > Tiliacea > Tiliacea aurago. The sequence continues at coordinate 2,343,823 of OX402579.1, read as the reverse complement.
AACGGCAAACGATCCAACTATACTAAGCTATGTAGACAACTTCCACAAAGGCGAAATCGAGAGTATTATTAATATTTAATCAGTATTGGCTAGGCTGGAGCAGCCATAGCAAACATATTATCTCCTTTCATTTTGATGGGCTTCAGATAAAGCAGGATGCCATCGAAAACCCTTTCATTGGCTTATCTTCAGATAACACCAGAACCTTGTGTCATCATTCATCATCATTTCAGCCGAAAGACATCCACTGCTGGACATAGGCCTCCCCCAAAAGGGGGGGGGGGTTGCCATAATCGCCACGCTTGGCAGGCGGGTTGGCGATCGCAGTATGGTGTTAAAATGCATAGAGAACGCTGCTGCCCATTCTCTAGTAAGCCTTGAACCTTGGAACCTTGTGTATTATAGCCAGCTTATTGATCGACTGAGCAGCACCCATGTCGGGTGTCACATAGACGGCACTTGTGTCAATAACTTAAGTTACGCGGATGACATGGTGCTGCTCAGTCCATCGATGGGTGGGTTGAGACAGCTATTATCGATCTGCGAGACGTATGCGGAGGTGCACGCCCTTAAGTACAACTCTAAAAAGAGTGAGATTCTGGTGTTTAAAACACAAAAACAACAGCCCCGCCGTGTACCTCCGCTATATCTCAATGGCGTGGTACTAAATGTGGTTGAGAGTTTTAAATATTTAGGCCACATTGTCACTAGTGACCTACGCGATGACAGTGATATAGAGAGGGAGCGCAGGGCGTTGGCGGTGAGGAGCAATATGCTCGCCCGCAGGTTTGCTCGCTGCACGGCAGACGTCAAGGTGACCTTATTTAAAGCGTTCTGTCAGTCCTTTTATTCGAGCGGCCTGTGGGTGTCATATACAAGCCGAGCCTACAACGTCCTGCGCGTTCAATATAATAACGCCTTGCGGATGCTGTTGCGGCTGCCGCGGCGTTGTAGTGCTTCGGGCATGTTTGCCGAAGCTCACACAGACGGATTTCACGCTATCATGCGTAAAAAAGCGGCTTCCTAACTACAGCGCTTGCGTAACACTCGGAACGGCATCCTGAAAATGATTGGTAACAGGCCAGACTGTCCTATACAACGGCACTGGGTGGAAGTAGCTATAGTTACGCGTAGATAAGTTAGTTCATCACATTACGTCTGTGATTCCCGCTGTACCTGTGGTGCTACCACACTGAGCCTCGACGGCGGGCGCAGGCAATTTAGCTGTGTTTGTGTCCCTACTAACGATACTAATATAGACTATAAGTACATTCTGTTACTAACTCATCACTAAACAATCTATGGACTGTTCATGTACCTATATGTGTTAATGTCTGAAATAAAGTTTTTTTTGTTTTTTTTTATGCATTAATCAAAGACTATAAATACACAAAGGTTGATCTACAAAGCAAGGCCCACAATTTCGTGGACTCAGCATCATGGGTAAGTGATAAGTTACAAAACTGTTCTCCCAATTATTTTGTATGAAATATTTATCTCTCTGACTCCTTCGCTCTCTATTTTTCCAAAATAACAAACATGGCGCTTGTATTGTTGTATTCAAAGAAGTAAGCAAAGGTGTATAGTACACCGACATTGCGCTCAAGCCTCACGTATGAACCGCCTTTAAGGGGCCCTAAATCCAGACAGATAGCTTACGACTAGACCTGGCAGTGAGGCAGTCTATCTCTAACTTTCTTATGCAGTATGTAACAAAAACCCTGTTGTTCCTTTTAGGAACGTATACATTAACCTACTAGCACAACATTGGTGGAATTATATTTTGAAAAAATTAAGAGTTAGTAGCTAGTCGAGAAATCAAAATCAAATAACTAAAGAGGTAAGAAATCAGTTAAACATTACAAATATTAATAATTAAATATTTTATTTTAATTATATTTGTTGAACAGTTTTTATAAATGCTTGCTTTATTACGTATGTATACCGATTCTTAAAACGTAGGTAGAAAAACAACAGGGTTTTGGTTACATATTGTACCTATAGAATGATAGAAAATTAATGAATACCTTCAACACTTAATTACTACACAACAATTAATAGCTTTGAAATACCGAAATATACGACGTTAGCTGTTGCCTACACATCTATATTTAGTAACCAAATAGGTTCTATGTAAAAAATATAACCTAGATGTTGGTTTCCATCCATTAAGAGCTTACGAGTTAGCGGTACGCCTCCGCTAAGCTCTGTTGTTTTAACCTGCTTTTTATTCGTACACCAGCCATATGCGACGCTTACTCTGCTTATTTGCTCCTCGGATTTTGTAGAGAGGTTATAATATTAAGACCGCTTGCCATATGATGTTGTTTCTAAGTGTTTGTTTTAGTTTTATTATGTTTCTTAGCTTTATAAGAGAAATATTTTAGTATGCGGTTTGTTCGGTATTTAAGTATAAGTTCCTGTAAATATACCCGCGGCGCGTTACAGTTTTTAATGTTGCCTTGATAAATAATAATGCATTTAGAATGAATGAGGCCATACGAAAGTTATTTCATTTGAGCCTGAGTTAGGCCAGAAGTCTACGTACGATTCAGATCGGAGTACCTCAGGGCAATGTCCTGGGTCCAACCCTGTTCCTGTTATTTACTGCCGACTTGCCGTTAGATAGAAATGTCCTAACAGGCAGTTTTATCGAGTATATACGGCCATACTGGCTACTGATGCCTGCCTGAGAGAGGCCACTGCAAAACGGGTGGGAGGAAGAAGTTATTTGATAAATTCCCACCCAAAAAAAAAATAACGTGACACTGAAAAATATCTTGATATCTATCTACCTATCTCTATGGCAGAAAAACCCTAACCCAATTTAGTGACCGTAAACAATTAGGAAGTCCACTCATTTGCACAAACTTGTTTTGTTTCTTTCTGTTTACATTTGAGAGACTGTTTTTCCAAGATCTGTTAAAAAAAAACAATGCAGGCCCAGAAGACACCCATAAATAGCAGTGGAACAATTCAACCCAATTTACATCTCATTACAGCAACGATTAACCCACCATTACTTAACACCACTTACCCACCCTCGTTACGAACAGACTAATGCTAGAATCGTGTTTTCTAAGAAGTACGCCGACATCAGCCGACATGTCTTAATGTCTGAAGCCAAGTGACACGAATGGAAGCCAAAAGGCTTACCGTGCTCTCGAGTCGGAGATGGGGATTGCTTGTAAGCCGGCCACCTATCTTGGTAACCGGACTCCGCTGGCGTGTTGATTGAACGACTGACGAGAATGCTAGCGGTGTTGTGAATGAAATGCGGATGTGTGGATCACATCACAGTGGTTCTCAGATGATAGTATAGTCGAATATGCAAAATAATTATTTACTTGTAAACAGTGGTTCTGTAAGATGAGTTCGAAGCTATCCTAACTAATATTATAAATGCGAAAGTAAGTTTGTTTGTTAGTTATCTTTTCACGCCTAAACCACTGAAATGATCATCCTGAAATTTTGCATGTATGTTTTCAGGTGTACAGAAACGGATATAGGGTACGTTTCATCCCGAAAAAAAAGTACTGTTCCCGAGTAAAACAACAATAACGTTCTTATGATAAAAGATGGCGCCACGTGTCTTTCGAATCATGATTGAATTATATTAATATGGAAAGTTTAATAGTGTGTTAAGAGTTTTTTGCCGCCAAACGTCAAACAACAAGCATTGTACAACCCGAATTGATTGTCAAATTCTAAATTAATTCGAGCGAAACTGCGGGCAAAAGCTAGTATAGTGTAGTTAGCTATAAGTCCTCCATGTTCTAAATAAATAAATAACTAAAACTTAGTCGATTTTCGTGTCTGTCTTCACCGCTTAGATTTTTTAAACTCCATTGGATTTTGATGCGGATTTCATCATCATCTAAAGAATGTATTCCGAAAGGTTTATGTGTGTAATACATTATTATTTAACATAGATATAGCACAGAAATTTTGATGTTTTGACTCATCCCCACATCAGTTACCTACAGAGTCACGCACTGCCCCAGAAGACTTATGTTTTTAACTTAAGTTTTTTTATTGTTTGTTCGATTGTTTTTCATCATCATCATCATCAGCCCATAGCAGTCCACTGCTGGACATAGGCCTCTCCAATTGCACGCCATTCAGCTCAACTCTCAGCAACTTTCATCCAGCTGCCACCAGCCACCCTGCGAAGATCGTCGCCCCACCTAGCCTGAGGGCGTCTTACCTTACGTTTGCCGATTCGCGGTCTCCACTCAAGAACACGTCTACCCCTACGGTTATCGGTTCTGCGGATAATATAATAATGTGGAAAATTATCAATAATGAAACGAATAGGAACAAAAAGCATGATTCTGATTACGCACTGGAGACGTCATGTGGTCTCATTTGCGATAGCAAAGAAGTTGCTCAAGAATTTGTAAATTTCTTTACCAGTATCCCACTGAAAACTACAGAAACTTTAAATTCCTCGCCCTCGCTCGCTTTTGACTCTGTAAGGGCGAACGTTTCAGCCTGCTCTATTGAATTTAACTTTAAGCATATTAACCCAATGATAGTATTAAAAACTTTTAGGCAAATCAAGATCAAATTGTCCGAAGATCTTTGGGGAATGTCCATTAAAGTCTGTACGTCCATAATTGAGACTATTGCGCCTTACTTAGCCTTAATATTTAATTTGTGTGTGGATCAAGGAGTCTTCCCGGATTTAATGAAATACAGTAAAGTAATACCACTTTTCAAATCCGGGGACAGTAAAGACACAAATAATTATAGACCCGTATCCGTGTTGCCGGTTTTCAGCAAGGTGTTTGAAAAGGTAATGCTTAATCAAATGCTCAATCATTTCAACTCGAATAAAATCCTTCACGATCAACAGTATGTTTTCACCAAAGGACGTTGTACGACCGACGCCGGTGTAACCTTATTAAGACACATTTTTAACGCGTGGGAAGAGGCCCAAGATGCCATAGGAATCTTTTGTGACCTTTCCAAGGCATTTGATTGCGTCGATCACGAAACCTTGCTATTGAAACTTGAGTTGACTGATTGAAATTACGGACTTGGAAAACTTGTGCTTAGTTTAGTAAAATCTTATTTAAACGATAGACAACAGCTAGTTCAAATAAATGGTATCAATTCACTCGGTTTAAAAGTAAAAATGGGTGTTCCTCAAGGCTCGATATTGGGTCCTTTCCTCTTTTTAGTGTTTATTAATGATCTACTCCATTTATTAAATAATCAACCACAAATCGTGTTATTTGCTGACGATACTTCCTTGATTTTTAAGGTAGATAGACGTGCTACAAATTTTGACGACGTAAATAACGCCTTACTGCAGGTCCAAAATTGGTTCACTGCCAATAATTTAGTATTAAATGGAAAAAAACGAAGTGCATACGATTTTCTTTACCAAATGTAAAAAGTAGTGATTATGAGATAGTATTGAATCAAGAGAAACTAGAATTCGTCGATAAAACTGTTTTCCTGGGGATCACGCTCGACTCTAGGCTTCAATGGGGTCCTCATTTAACATCTCTTGCAGGACGGCTAAGTTCAGCAGCATATGCTGTCAGAAAAATCCGTCAATTTACTGATGTAGATACCGCGAGGCTAGTCTATTTTAGTTACTTTCATAGTATCATGTCTTACGGTATTTTACTTTGGGGACGGGCTGCAGACATCGAGTCTATTTTTATTCTGCAGAAAAGAGCCATCAGAGCCATATATAATCTCCGCAGGCGCGATTCTCTTAGGGAACTGTTTAAGGATATTAACATCATGACGGTGCCTTGTCAATATATCTATGAAAACATCATGTACGTAAGAAAAAATTTACATCTTTTTAGTAAAAGAGGCGAAAGACATAATTATAGTACTAGAAGTAGGGATCTATTAGCTCAACCAGGTTTCAGACTGGCAAAAGTAGACTTATCTTTCATGGGGTACTGTTTAAAATGTTATAATAAAATCCCTCCCGTCATACTTCAACTGAATGAGACGAAATTCAAATCTTGTATAAAACGCACACTATGCAAGCAGGCATATTATAGGTTGGGGGATTACATCGCTGATAGAAATGTTTGGCTCAATGCTGGTCCAGCTCCACAACCACAACTAATTTATTAACATTTGAAAATACTGTTGGAGCTGATGAAGATTGGAAGACTATCTTTTCATTGTATAAACTCGAATATCCTTTGTATTATATAATTGCATATCACAGGTGTGAGTACTATGTGCAATAGAGCTACCATTTACCGGGTAATTATGTCTTTCATTGACTTAAATGTACCCTGGCGGCTGAGAGTATGTCATGCTCACTCAGATGTCTCGCTGATGGTGGCGTGTGTGTTGGATCATTTAGCTCCCTTCAAAATGGTTGAGCTGAATGGTGCTGATCCATGCGTCATGTTCGTGAACGGGCGCTGTCAGTTGGGACTGGTCATCTCTTAGCTGCCACGGCTTATTTTTAATTATTTTAGTTTTGAATTGTTATCTTTTTATCACGGACGCTTTTGACGTATTGCATCGTTCTCACATCTTTAACTTCAATATGAATGATGTAACCAATATTTTGTACCAATATTTTAATTTAAAAGAGTGTCCGTGGAGTTTCTTGCCCGTTCTTCTCCATAGGAACCTACTATTTGGAATGGGCAACTAGCTTCATATTTGTAACTGACCGACTTCTTGACAATTCAAAAGTGCCTGTCAATGGTTTAATTGAAATAAATGCTTTGAGTTTGAGTTTGAATATGGCCGGCCCATTGCCACTTCAGCTTGCTTATTCTGTGGGCTATATCGACAACTTTGGTTCAGAGAGACTCCAAGCATAGCCCGTTCCATAGGTCACTGAGCGACCTTGAATTTATGGACCAGCCGTACCGTGGCTGTCCACGTTTCGGCTCCGTAAGTCATAACAAGTAGGACGCACTGATTGAAGACGCGACGAGAAGACTCGACGAAACTTCCCAAATGCTGCCCAAATGCTTCCCTTTTGATTCCCGATTTTTTTTAATATGACTAAATTAATATTCCTTTTTTCGTAAACCAAACGCGTGACTAAAGATTTACCATCTGATGTACCTTGAGTTCATAATATTACCCGTTAATTACGGATAATTTTACCCGTCTGCTCCAGAAGGAAGGGTTATGTTTTTTAACTAAAGTTTTTTACATTGTTTGTTCGATTTTTATGGTTCCTTACCAACATGGTAAAAAGGAACCCTTATGGTGAGACTAAGTCTGTCTGCCTGTCACACCTGAATATCTCAAGAACTACTAATGCTATCAACTTGGAATTTAGAAAAGTTTTAGATGTTGTTTGCCCAACTATTTTGCAAACAAGTTTTTTTTTTTTTAATATATCTTTTTTGCAAAAGGGACTGTAACGGGGGCTTAAAATTTTGAAGGGGGGCTACCAGGGCATGTGGGGTATCATATAAAAGAACGTTGTTTGCACATTCTCAAGCATTTATTTTTATTTTTTTAGGCAACATAGTTTCCGACTTTTGATGAAAAATGTAAAAAAAATACCGCCCCCCCCCCTTATCTCCGAAGTTTGCAGAGATAAAAACCTGAAATTATTCTATGTGATAGAAGTTTATGTAAAGATTACAGGAAAAATAAAACGATGTCTCTAAATTGCATAGTTTTTCAGAAATCATCAACATCATATATACGCACGGAACCCTCGGTGCGCGATTCCAACTCGCTCTTGACCGGTTTTTTTTTATATTATTGATATACTTGTTAAGGCTTCTACATACCTTTAAAGTGCAGAAGCCTTTAAAGTGGTGAATTCTCTTTTTTATTTCGCTACAGTAGGTATGAATATTAACTAAGAAAACATTAGTCTGTTGAATGAAGGCAATGCATTTTGTGAGACCTTATTAATGACTTTGTGACACCAATAAGGTGTACAAACTCCTCCCTGCTCCCCTCATTTTATTTATGGCTGCCATTTTCAATAGCGCTTTGAACAACAACATCTTTCCGCAAGCGTGAAAAGAGGCTACGGTTACCGGTATTCCTAAGCCAGGTTAGCCCAAGTCTAAGCCCAAGAGTCTCCCCATCAGTCTACTCAATGTCCTCGGTAAAATCGTCGAAAGGCTGTGGTACAGACCATCAAACTGAACAACTTTCCTCGGGGGACCAATATCGTAATCATGAAAAAAAATATCAGTCGTCCCATACATTTGGTCGAGGAAGTATTGAAGTTTTGTATGGAACGACAGATTTTTTTTCACGATTCAATGTTGTTTCCCGCAAGAAAGTTATTCAGTTTGGTGGTCTGTACTACACCCTTAATTTTCGCCACACCGTATACAGACACACTGTATAAGCTTTACCAACTCGAAATGCCAGACCGCCTCGTGCTCATCTTACAAGACTTTTTGTCGGATCGCTCTTTCCAGTATCGCACCAAGGGTTAGCTCTCCTCCCCTCATCCCATTCGCGTAGGAGTTCCTCAGGGCTCCATACTATCTCCCGTCATCTTCATGCTGTTCACCAGCGATATTTCCAAAAGTAAAAAAGCTTAGTTGGCTTTATTGGCCGACGACACTAGCATTTACTCTACTGGTTACTGTCAGAACTCTATCGCTCGAACTCTCCAGATTTCCGCAAACGTCGGAGAATTGAGGTTAACCCCGATAAGAGTCATGTGGTTCTCTTCTCGGGACCGCTTCGTCTCGCTCTCCCCCTCCCCAGTCAGATCACTATGTATGGCAAGCCGATCCCTTCATCATCATCATCATCATCATTTCAGCCGATACACGTCCACTGCTGGACATAGGCCTCCCCTAAAGGGGGAGGTTTGCCATAATCGCCACGCTTGGCAGGCGGGTTGGCGATCGCAGTATGGTGTTAATATGCATAGAGTACGCTGCTGCCCATTCTCTAGTAAGTCCCTTAGTCGCCTTTTACGACACCTACAGGAAGAAATGGGATGGTGCTATTCTCTACGTCCGGCACCAAACGGACAACCGCCAGAGCCGATCCCTTAGGAGAAGCGAACTAAATACCTAAGTGTGATCCTTAACCACCACTTCACCTTCAACATTAAGGCGGCTCGTTTGCGAGCCTCTTTCGTTCTTGGTAGGCTGCACTGCATATTGACCGCACGCAGAAAATTGACACTCAAATGCAAATTGCGCATGTCCACTGCGGTCATCCATCCCCATAACCTATGCCTGCGTCGACCTCACACATGCCAAACCACACCATCTCCAAGGATGCAGCTCCTCCAGAACCGTTTCCTTCCTTAAAAAGGTCACTGGAGCCCCCTTCTATGTTCGCAATGTGGATCTACACTAAGATTTCAAAATGCTCACCGTCCGACAGTTCTGAAACGCCTCTTAAAGCGTTTCTTTGACTCTGCTAAAAAGCCCAATCCCCTGATTGCGACGGCGGCCCGATACACTCCTTCTTACATATGTAGCAGTTGCCGACCGAGGCATACCCTCACCATTCACAACGACGCCACAACCCTCCTCCAGGAGAGTAGTGGGGCCACCAGCAATGTACACACAAAATCCGACCACCGTCCTTCCGTCCTCGCCGCCGAGGTTCACCACAACATCCCTGTCCATCCCCGACCCAACCCTTGCTCGAGCCAACCCGCGCCTGTCCCTAATTAATCTTAATCCGAGCTAGCTTGTCCCTTGCTGTCCTCCCCCAGCGACGTCGTAAGTCGAGGTCCGTACCCCGTAGGGAGCCCGTAGCGTGTAGTCGCTTAGTTTATAAGTTTATGCCATGGCTGGAAGCCTTAATTTATTGAGGCGCTTACAGAAAAGTTCGGTTAAGTAAACGACAACCTTCTAGGTTGACCTGCGAGATGCCATTTATAAAAATAAAATAAAAAACAATGGGATATAGTCACAGTGAGATATATCTTTCATTGTTAATTGTTACTTTTAATCATAAATTAATGTTGCGTTAAATTTTGATTTTCTTTTAAATAATGGCGAATGAAACCCCATATAAAAAGCAACTCTCCTTGAACAATATTTCAATCTGGCCACCATCGCGCTGAAATAATCTTCTTAAAAAGCATCAAAATATTGTTTTAATGTTTTAAAAGGACCATTAATTAATGGAACCGGGAATTAATCACTAATGCCTGCTTATAACCAGGAACAGTTTCATTATAATAATAATAAATAATTATATTTAAGGCAATAAGAAAAACGATCAAACGAAACGAATTTAATTAATTTCTCATCACTTGGCGCTCATTAAATATTCTCCATAACTTCAAACGGAAATTATTTTTGGCGACAGTGACCCAAATTTTGACATTCATGACATTCGTCGATATTTATGTGAGTTGAGGTCATTTAACTGAAAATATTCATTATTTAAGCCAACATTTTATCCATAATTTATGTGTCACTGTCACTGTTGAAATCGCCATATTTTTTAACACGCTATTAAAATAGACGGGAGTTTAATATGAAGATCTTTATCTCCTTGTGTCTGTTTATCCTTGGCTGTGTAGCATTTTATAGGATTCCGTATGTCCAAATGAAAAAACGGAACCATTATAGGATCACTCATGTGTATGTCTGTCACAGCCAATTTGCGCCGAATGTAATGGACCGATGAAGTCGAAATTTGGTAAACATAACATATTTTTTTGTGACCCAAATACGGAAGTGATACGTAAATAAATTATATGAATTTATTTCACTTTTGGGATAACAAATAAGAAAATAAAAAACAAAGTTTTGCGCCGCTATGTGCTAACCCCTCAAGTTTTAATATATTACACTGCTACATCATTGAATTCGTTACGAATAATCTAAAGGATACTCAAACTTAAACCATTTATTTCAATTAAACCATTAAATACAGGCACTTTTGAATTGTCAAGAACTCAGTCAGTTACAAATATGAATCTAGTTTCCCTTTCCAAATAGTAGGTTCCTATGGAGAAGAACGGGCAAGAAACTACGCGGACACTCTTTTTAAAATTAAAATATTGATACAAAGTTTTGGTCACATCATTCATATTGAAATTATACATGTGAGAACGGTGCAAAACGTCAGAAGCGTCCGTGATAAAACGATAAAAAAAAATCAAAACTAAAATAATTAAAAATAAGCCGTGGCAGCTAAGAGATGACCAGTCCCAACTGACAGCGCCCGTTCACGAAGATGACTGACATACTTCAAAAAAGTTCATTGTTTTGACTTGGATTTGAACCATTTGCATCGCATCACCGAACGTCGTCATACTCATACTTAGTTTAACGAACTAGCCAGCGAGCGAGCCCATATGAAATGTGATGAAATTGTTATCTAGTATCGTCCGAGTCACTTTATCTTTAGGTCTCTGTCTAATCGAAAGATGTTTTAATTTGAGGGTATCCATTTCACGTTTCTTTAAAAGATTAATCCATACCCTCAAGTTATAACTACAACGTTTAATGTATACGTTCACTTAAAACGACGAAGAGTATACGAATACGATTTACCCATTATTAAGTAAAATTATTTCTAATTTTATGAGGACAAAAATAGTTGTTCTGTATGAACAAAATGTGAGCATAAAGGAATTGCGAGTTTTCGAAAAGTTTTGTTAATTAATAGCAATAATAAATATTATTAAATGATTACTTACCAATTAAAATATTTTATTTTTCTTGATTTTTATTTTTTTTATAAATATCACTAAATAAAAGAAAATAGAAAAATACTTTATATTAATAAAAATATAATGCATGACAAAAAGTACATTTCGTGATTTGAACCTCCAATCTTATGCACGGCAAGCGTTCTTGAAACCTTCGGTCTATTTGGACGCTGAATAGCTTTTCGTAAATGTTAATCCGTTTGGTGCCGGACGTAAAGAATAGCACTATCCCATTTCTTCCCATGGGTGTTGTCAAAGGCGACTAAAGGACTTACTAGAGAATGGGCAGCAGCGTTCTCTATGCATTTTTAAAACCATACTACGATCGCCAACCTGCCTGCCATGCGTGGCGATTATGGCAACCCCCCCCCCCCTTTTTGGGGGAGGCATATGTCCAGCAGTGGACGTCTTTCGGCTGAAATGATGATAAAATGTTAATCGTATTATTGCTAGTAGTTGTACGCAATAATAAAAGTTTACCCGACCGGTGTGTTTAAAGCGTTTTATTTAAAAAAAAAAAACAATATTAAATAAAGACTTTAAAAAAAATACTAACTTATACCTTATTTATTCACAAAAACAATTAATTATGATAAAATGTTTTTGCAAAATACAAAAACCATCTTGGGCCTATCTCGGATTTGAACTCACATGTCTTTTGGGGGGGTAAGCACTTAATGGAGCTGTGTACCTTATGACATACCAAATGAAAGGTACTGTAAGGGTATCAAGTCTGTATATTTTTTATTATTTTATTACATTACTGCAGTGGCCTGCAATAGGGGCGGCATTGATCCATCAACAAGGTTCTAACTGTTACTATTTTAATCATATTTTATATTGTTTTTTTTTTGTCAATGTGACTGTAGATCTGTAGACCATTTTCTATTTTGTTAAGTACCTGGTACTTTTGACGGGCCTACGCTGTCCTCTCATACCTATTAACACTGTAATTTGAAATCATTGTAAAAGCCAATTATATTTTTTTAAAAGAGTGATCGTGGAGTTTCTTGCCGGCTCTTCTCCATAGGTAACCACCAATTGGAACCGTGCACCTAGCTTCTGACGATTCATAAGTGCCCATGTAGGCTTATGTGAAATAAAAATATTTTTGATTGATTGATTGAACGCCTGGTTGCGGCCAAGGCTTGTTTATTGCTTTTCTCAAATAATGCGCGGAAATTCTCAATCAAAGTAAATTATTTATAAATTCCAGTTTCAATGACAAACAACGATAATTTTTCACGCGCCAATGTGTTAATTTGTTTTTTTTTTCAACGAACAGCTTTCTATTTTCAAGCCAGTTCGAAATTAAAATAAAAGCTTTGATAAGTTACCTCCTTGGTTGCACGACACTCCAACTTTTGGTGGTCGCTGCTCGCATGTATTTGGCCAGTACAGCAATTTCGATTTATCTCGAAGAAGGTTGTCAAAATAATGCTCGAATATCCAAGCATGTTTGAGAAAATAAATATTTTTAAAGTTACATATTATTTAAGAAAATAATTTATGAGTAACTGGGCTGTGGAAGTCAGATTAGCCGTCGCTCCTTGTATAATACTTTGTTCAGTTGGTTGGTTAGACTGGAAGCCGACCCCGACATAGTTGGGACAAGGCGGGCAGATGATGATGATGATGAGATGAAAATCGACCAACCCCTAATCTCCAAAACTGCAGAGCTTACCATTTTGAAAACATACAGAAAATAGTTCTATACTTATAATTTTTTTATTTATTTGGTTTACCAACAATTTTTTACACTAACATCTTGATAAAAATAAGGTCTGAAAAACTTTGAACAGTGTAATAATTACTTAAAGGTAAACACCACATGAATTGCCAATTTGTAAGCCTAGGTACATGTATAGTCTACAAGCCAACTTAAAACTGAAGAAAAAATATGTAGCCTAAATAAAGATTTAAATAAAGATTTCGTTTTGAATTTGATTGCTAAAGTTAAAGTTATATATTATATATTATTGATTACAAGAAAACCTATAAGAAGTCTATGGTCTTAAAATAACTTGGTAGATCTTAATATTCTGCGTACAAACTAAAAAAAATTTATCCGTGCGGTGCCAGACGTAAAGAATAGCACCACCCCACTTCTTCCCGTAAGTGTCGTAAAAGGCGACTAAGGGACTTACTAGAGATTGGGCAGTAGCGTTCTCTATGCATTTTAATACCATACTGCGATCGCCAACCCGCCTGTCAAGGGTGGCGATTATAGCAACTCCCCCCTCCCCTTTTGGGGGAGGCCTATGTCCAGCAGTGGACGTCTTTCGGCTGAAATGATGATGAATGAAACTAACATTTGCAGTTGGATTGCATGGGAGAACATATTAATCAACTACAATTTTTTAGGGTTTCGTACCCAAAGGGTAAAACGGGAACCCTATTACTAAGGCTCCGCCGTCTGTCTGTCTGTCTATCTGTCCGTCTGTCACCAGGCTGTATCTCATGAACCGTGATAGTTAGACAGTGGAAATTTTCACAGATGATGTATTTGCATTGCCGTTTTATCAAAAAATACTAAAAAACAGTATAAAATAAATATATAAGGGAGCTCCCATACAACAAACGTGATTTTTTTGCTCGTTTCTGCTTTATATTGATAACGGCAACAGGTAGACGCTTGAAATATTCACAGAATATTTAGTTATATATCCACTTTAAAAATAAATATATAAATTAAAATAAAACAAATATTTAAGGGCTCCCATACAACAAACTTGTTTTTTTTTTGCCATTTTTATAGATAATGGAACCATTCGTGCGTGATCCAACACGCACTTGGCCGGTTTTTGCTTCCAATCTGTCACTATGGATTAGGATATTAAATCAGTTATCGTTAGACATGTTAGATATTTTACTTGGTATGTTGGTACACATTCTATTATTAACAAAGCACAATGCTAAGTTTGTCCGATGTAGCTTTTAAACTAATGAAATCATAAAGGTTTTTTTCGTTTGGAAGTTCAATAAATTATGTAACCAGTCCTCACAGAAATTAACTGATATACACTAACTTGTTTATGGGTGGCGGTATATGATCTTAGATATGCTTGCGGTAACCGTCAGGTAAACACACACTCACAGTGCAATAGCCGTCAAGTCTTTACAACATACACACATACATAAACTCACACCTTCTTCCCCTGGAGGTAGGCAGAACACATAGGCTCCTTACATACTTCTGTGGCGTGTCTACAAACTAAACTAGTAACGTTCTCTAATTGCATTCGCTTAAAACATCATAAAATAACCCATCCCTAACGAAATTCTCACGTAAAACGTCTTATTTGAATTACGTCTCCAAACTATTTATCTAGCGACGCATCGTTAGTTAGAAAACGTCTTAATGAGCTCCGAGCCAACCAGTGGGTCTTGGCAAACAACACCTTCGCCTTAATCTCTCACTTAATGCACTCCACTTTGTAAAAACTTGCCAAGTCTCACTCTAATTACGTCCTCATTTAATAATTATGAGTTAATTCGTCGCGAAAACGTTTTGACGGTGCGTCAGGAGTTGTGAAAGGTAAATAAGACTAAATACTTTAAAGTGGGTAAAATGTTGAGCATCTCTGGAAGTTTTAAGGTAAGTGTACATTTGTACGATTGTTTTAATTTCTTGGTGAAGTAATAAAGAGTTTTGAGACATTAGGAAATTGTTAAGGAGGTTTTTTAAGGTCTGGTGTTTTCTTTTGACTCAGATGAGCTATAAATCTATAAGATAGGTGTGCATAACGTACCTTCTTGAGTTTTGTCTATGTTTTTGATATTATTTTGTCTATTGGTTTTTGCATTATTGTTTGTTTTACCGTATCATACATTATCTTATGTTTCGCTGATGGTGGCGCCTGTGTTGGATCATTCGGTTCCCTACAAAATGGTTGAGCTGGATGGTGCAGATCCACGGGTCATGTTCGTGAACAGGCGCCGTCATTTCTTAACTGTCAGGGCTTATTGGGCTTATTGTGTAATGAAGTTTCTAGGCATCCTGATTGACAACAATTTGACTTGGAAACCGCATGCCGATGATGACCTAAGTATGTAAGAAGATAAATAATACTGTACAACCTTTTGCACAAAGTTAGCAATGATACACTTCTACTAGCATATCACGGGTTGGTGGCGTCAGTGCTGAGATTTGGAATCATATTTTGGGGTAACTGTAGTGAGAGAGAGGAGATTTTTAGGGCCCAGAAACAGTGTGTTAGATCTATGACAAACCTTAAAAGCACAGACAGCTGTGAACCTGTGTTTCGGTCTCTGAGGATACTGACTTTTCCATGTTTATACATTTTAGAGGTGGTAATTTTTGTAAAATCTTAATTTATTTCCGTCACTGGACAATGTAAGAATACGTAATGGCCCCTTGAGATCCCAATACAAGAACTTGCTACATTCGGGTAATTATAAAGCAGCACTGTTAAGGAAAAGTATTATGACAATGGGACCTGTCATTTATATTAAAATACCCCATGGTTTTAAGGATTGTTCTGTTAACATTTTTAAATCTAAGGTAACTGCACTGCTTTTAGGCAAATGTTATTACTCAGTAAAAGACTTTTTAAATGATATGAGTTTGTCCAGATTATGATTATTATAATTAATTGAAAATTTGACCATGACTTATGTACCTGACTATATTATTATTAATTGACTTCATTTTAATTTCTGTTTGGTTTTGTTGACATTATTTTGTTTTTTAAAGACTTTTTAAATGATATGAGTTTGTCCAGATTGTGATTATTATAATTAATTGCAAATTTGACCATGACATATGTACCTGGCTATATTATTATTAATTGACTTCATTTTAATTTCTGTTTTGTTTTGATGACATTATTTTGTTTGTATTAATATTTTAATTTAAGTAATAATTTGCGGGCCGTAAGGTAGACTAGCCGATCTCATTAATTTATGTACAACATCATATACCTATATTCATAGCAAATAAAGTACTGACTGATTTTGATTACTGATTATTTGTAATCTTTTATATTTTGTATTGTTTTTAAATAATTATTTTTTTTACATTATTCTCACATATAGAAGCGACAAAAATAATGTACCCAGGATTATGTAATATTTTGATTTAAAAGAGTGTCCTTGGAGTTTCTTGCCTGTTCTTCTCCATAGAAATCTACGTTTTAGAATGGGCAAATAGCTTCAACTTTCTGACTAACTGACTGACTTTTTGACAATTCAAAAGTGCCTGTAATAGGTTTAATTGAAATAAATGCTTTGAGTTTGAGTTTACCAGTTAAAAGAGGAAGTAAAAATTACTACCATTTTAAAAAGCGCCTTTGTTTTAATAATTTAATATATATACAGTCCATTCACACATTAACAATAGGTAGTATTAAATAGTAATAGTAATAGGCTTTGATTACTAACATTATTCTTAAGTATACTAACAAAAATATGGACCACTTGTGTCTGATATAAATAAATAAATTAAATTAAATCATATTCGCCATACTGAAGCGCTGAGGAAAATGCTAAAGACTTTGCCTGGCCACAAATCTTTTGAAAACCCATACAGCTTAATATGATTAGTAACACAATGTACATTTACCCACAACTCCGAAACTTTCTTACAACCAAAACTTCTCCATATTTAGAGCAAGTTGATCCTGACTCAATTTAAATCAACAGAACACATAAACCGGAGGGTACAGAGATAGTTGTACCAAATATAGTACTGACTTCGTCGGTCTTATCGACCCTGGCCGATGTCGGTTGTGTTTATGATAATTCCCGCGAACAGTGCGAACTGTCGGTCGGAATTACCGCGGAGGCGTTTACGGGTTTATCCCGGTCCTGGCGCTACATTACGCGAAGTTGTCGGCGAAGTTACGGTGTAGATGAGTGGAGAAGACCCACAGATCTGGTGTATTTATTTTTGTTATAGGATTGCGGGCTCCAGTGCGCTCGCCACTGCTTTAACGAACTTTATGTTTCCTTCCGCGAACAATCGTTGTTTAATAAGACCACTCGAAATACCGCACACGAATTGGTCTCTTAAATTGTCATCCAAACTCGCACCGAATTCACAATACTGAGTTATTTTTTTTAATTCCGCAACATATTCTGAACTACTTTCACCAGATGGTTGTCTTCTTTGTCTAAATTTATAACGTTCTGCCAAAATAGACGGCTTTCGTTGCAAATGTTCTCGCATTACCTTCACAACCTCGGTGAAGGACATGTCCGCCGGTTTCTGAGGACTGCACAAATTCACTAGTACTTCATACGCCGTTTCACCCATGAATGCAATTAGCGTTGGTAATTTTAGTTCGTGCTTCACTGAATTCACCACAAAGTACATGTACAGCCTATCACAGTACGACTGCCAATTTCCGTTCTTCATGTCGAATTCGTCAAATTTCCCCATCCTCGTCGCCATTGTAGAATAAAACAACGATGTGGTTCGCACAACAACAATAATAATAATATATTGACTGGCGCATGCGGTCGGCCTACAGTTCATTTATACAGCATTACTATTTTAACTTAGATATACCCTACATTACGTAAAGAAGCAGACGACTGATCATCTGTCAACTTTCCACATTTTAATCTTCACATTAATCTCAATCCGTCAAAACGACCAAACCGTAATTTACCCACATTCTTGACAAGACTGCAATGACATTGAATGTCGCTAAGGTGAGAATACGACTTGATTTTGAACATTTTATATAAATAGGTACGAGAATTAATATTGTTATTGGCCTTCTGATTGTAAGTGGCAATCAACGAACGCCTATGAACATCTATAAGACCCGAGGTATGACATGTGTGTTGCCAACCCAGAGACAAAACTGTAAGAAAACTATTCCCTCGTATATTATGGCCACAAACAATAACAATCATTCTGCCTATCCTTTTCCCAACTTTATTAAGGTCGGTTTCCATTCTAAACAGATAATATATTTCTTTCGAGATGACGACTACTAGATAAGTATGGAAGAAAGAGACATGTTGCGCCGACCACAAATGAATTGGGATAAGGGGGGAGAATGATGATGATAAATAATAAAAAGTTTTATTGATTCATAAACCAGGGACCGTACAACCCCGGTTAAGGGTTAAGCCTTTCGAAGGGGTAACCCATTCAATGGGTTACCTTTATCATGATGTAACCCATTGTAAGGGTTTTACACTAGAAACCCTTTGAAAGGGTTACATGATAACCCATTGAATGGGTATTACACTTAAAACCCAGTGAAAGGGTTACATGATAACCCATTCATACTTGAAACCCAGTAACATGAAAAAATCATAATAATTATTATGTTAATTCGAAATCCGCCCAGCATGCGTAGCATGGCCAATTCTATCTCTATTCTACCCAGGGACCATTTTGGTAACCATTTTAGAAAAACCCTATCGAAAAACCATTCAATGGAAAGGGTTTTCGATAAGGTTTTTCTAAGCAGTTAATCAAAAACCCATACAGTGTGTGTAATTTTGAATGGCTTAAATTAAGCCGTTCAAAAGGGTTACCCACACCGTATGGGTTTTTATCGAAAACCCTTTCAATGGGTTACCAAAATTTTATTTAAGCCGTTCATAAGGGTTACCCATATTGTATGGGTTTTTGTTTAACCGCTTAGAAAAACCCTATCGTAAAACCCTTTCAATGGGTAACCAAAATGGCCCCTGTCATAAACAAGTGTTACAATATATGGATGTGGATGTGACGCATGTTTCCCCCAACCTTTTCTTATTTTTGTGTTTATGTTCTTTGTTGCGTCATGTTTACCGCAAATAAACGTATTTTCTTTCTTTCTTTTCTTTCTTTTCTTTCTTTTCTTTCTTTTCTTTCTTTTCTTTCTTTTCTTTCTTTTCTTTCTTTTCTTTCTTTTCTTTCTTTTCTTTCTTTTGTTTCTTTTCTTTCTTTTCTTTCTTTTCTTTCTTTTCTTTCTTTTCTTTCTTTCTTTCTAATATTTAGGTATGACACTGGATCCCGCACTAGGATACCCTGTGTTGCAGGATCGAGACACAACACGGATGGATACAAGTGAATACCAGTATTTACATGGAGCGACTCGACCCTATCTGACCTCCACAAACCATCAGTTGTCAAACTGGGTAACACAATATCCCTTGATATAAAGGCTCTTACAGACTGGTGCGATCGGGGTTGTGACGCGACACTAGTGGCACAACTTCTATGTCGCTGCCTATCGCGCCCGCAGATAGATGCCAGTGACCTTAAATGGTTAGCTTGCGTGTTCTGTACTGAGCTCACACAACGCGTCGTACGTTCAGCCAGTAATAGGACTCGCCCATCAAGGAGAGCTGTTCCCAATTTAACGCATTATTAATTTATTATAACCAAAACAAAAGGTATTTTAATAAAACGCGTATACTAAACGATCAATAATTAAATTATCTTTAAATTGGTGAAGGTTTCAGAAAAATACGCTTGGTAGATTTTGCGCCATTCTCAGTTTTTTTATCCGCGTTAGACATAACTTTACAAATTAATTTTACTATATAATGTATAAATAATCTAAAATATTCACATATTAAGTTATTGAAAAAATGCTCTAATTTATCATATTTTTTTTTCAAATCATTACCACTACTCGTTTAGACGTGATCTTCAGTATAAAATCATTAAAAGTCGGTTATCGTCCCCTTAAGACTGGGTTGTCAGTTTTGGGCTTCTCTACCCGTAACTACTGTCAAAGATTTACGAATGACAGCTGGGACTAATGGCTGCTTTTTGAGACACAGAGGGGGTCTCGATATGTAATGGATGGTCACCCATCCACCAATCGACCGCGGCAAGCGTAGCTTACCCTAGGATCAACGCGTGCAGCTGTTATCATTTAACCACGAGCCCCTTTATACTATGAACACGAACAATAACATAAAAGCTCATGCCGTGGTCAAATCAGTAAGCCAGTTAGCAAAAGCATAAAAGGCATTGGACAAATAAACAAAGAAACACATACAGAGATCCACAAATAAATTAGGCGTAGCTCGAGTTTCGCAAGTTGGACACAGCAATACAATAGTAGAGGTTTTTCTAAAAATAATTGGTTCTCGGTCCAAAGTTGTAGGTACTCAAGTAATTGTTGATAGATTTCACCCGTATCAAAGTAGCCATAGGTACCTATAGTATCTTCCTTTAGTATGTTCGGTCGGTACTTCTCAGAACTATTCTCCAAAGAGCTCTATTTTCTTAATTGCCAAAACCTGAGGTTTTGATTTCTACACAGAACAATTAGTATTCGGATGACCTACATTGAGAGTATTTTTTGTCGAATTTGTGTAGGTATACTCTCTCTGTTAATTGTATCAGCATATCTAGGTACTTATAGTAGTTTATAGGGTTCCGTACCTCAAAAAGAAAAAAATGGAACCCTTATAGGATCACTCGTCTGTCTGTATGTGTGTCCGTCTGTCACAGACGATTTGCTCCGAATGTACTGCACCAATTAAGTTGAAATTTGGTACATATATTAATTTCTGTGACCCAAACACGAAGATGTAACGTAAATATATGAATTTTCAATATGGCGTTCACTTTTGGGAGAAAAGGTAAAAAGAAATTAAAAAGCTTTGCTAACCGTGTAACATAACAAATGAAAAGACTTATTGAGTATATCAAATACTTTTCAATAATTAGTTTTAAAGTTATTAAAGAAAATAGATGAAAATTAACCATTCCCCCGCCACTTATCTACGAAACTGCTGAACCTATTATTTTTTTTTAAATACATAGGGTAAGTAGTTCTATACTTATAGCTTACAGGAAAACCTATAAGAAGTCTATTGTCTTACGGCCGAACCCAATAACCTATATATCACCAGTTTCGGCCTACTGGAGATTTAAAAATATATCTATCGATGGTTTTAACGTCCCAATAATCTAGGAATCATACCGGCCCACGCTATCTACTGATGGGAGGGTGTATCGCCTACAACAGATATCTCTTTGTATGAAAATGCCAAAGTATGCGTCCCAAAAGAACATGGTAAATCTCTCAATTTTGTGCACACAAACTTACATATTTTGCAGTTGGAATGTATGGGGGAACATGTTTTCCAACTGCAATGATAAGTTTGTTCTTGGGATAAATTAAAAATCACCACCACCCTTCCATTTCCCATTTCTTCCCGTGGGTGTCGTAAAAGGCGACTAAGGGACTTACTACAGAATGAGCAGCAGCGTTCTCTATGCATTTTTAAAACCATACGGCGATCGCCAACCCGCCTGCCAATCGTGGCGATTATGGCAAACCCCCCCCCCCTTTTTGGGGGAGGCCTATGTCCAGCAGTGGACGTCTTTCGGCTGAAATGGTGATGATGATAATGAACAACCCTTCATTGTGCATGTTCCGGACACGCACGTCTTGTTTATTATTTAATTTGATGAAGCAAAACAGTTATGGGCTTTTATTGAAATTCCTGAAATAAGTGATTTCCTGGGAATCACCCTTAAAATATAGTGTGAGTCTTCATTATTTGTTTATCCGGTTTTCGCGTTCGCTGCTGTGACCCCTGTGTCACAGCAGCGAACGCGAAAACCGTTTAATTTCTTTTGTTAAACTTTTGTTAATTTATTTTGTTGAACGAATGCATATTGAATACTACTGTTATATATTTTTGTTATGTACTAAGCAAACTCTAGACGATGATAGTATACCTACGTAGTCAAATTTTCACGAAAAAAACAAAATTACCATTATTTCTCCCCCTTTATTTATTTTTTTAATTATCAGTAGCCTATGTTACCCGGAATAGTTCAACGCTTTTAACAATACCACATACATTAAAATCGGTTAAGCCGTTTAGAAGTTATGGTGGAATAAAGAAACTCACAAACAAACATACATACATACATGAACCCTGAAAACATAACACTCCTTTTTTTGGGCAGTCGAGAGATCCTGGTAATATTCCGACTCGGAACAATGGCTCCGAGTCGGAATATTACGCTGTTATTGTTTTCAAGTGTTGAAAGTGTATGTAACCCTTTTGAATGGCTTAAATTAAGCCGTTCAAAAGGGTTACCCACACCGTATCCGTTACCGTTCCGTTTGGTGCCAGACGTAAAGAATAGCACCATCCCATTTCTTCCCGTGGGTGTCGTAAAAGGCGACTAAGGGACTTACTAGAGAATGGGCAGCAGCGTTCTCTATGAATTTTTAAAACCATACTGCGATCGCCAACCCGCCTGCCAAGCGTGGCGATTATGGCAAATCCTATGTCCAGCAGTGGACGTCTTTTGGCTGAAATGATGACCCACCCCATATAGGTTTCTATCGAAAACCCTTTCAACGGGTAACCAACATTTCAAGGGCTTAAAATTTAAGCCGTTGAAAAGGGTTACCCACATCGTATGGGTTTTTAATTAACTGCTTAGAAAAACCCTATCGAAAACCCTTTCAATGGGTAACCAAAATCTTCCCTGCTTATAATACCTACTCACTAAGGCCATGCCCAGCTCGATATAAGCAGCAATCATCATAATATAACATTTGAAACCACCGATTGTACTTACTGTATTTAAATTTGAATAAATGCATATGAATTTAATGTGAAATATACGAATCCTTACATATTTCAGTCTCCTGTGCAATGGATAACCACAGCCGCGTGGTCCGACACTGTCACCCACAAAATCAGATACTATATAGGAGATATTATGAATAGGTTATCCATTGCAGATAATCTAGTATAATTACCAAATTAATGAGGAACTCACCCTTGATTCGGGGACAACGATCCTGAGGTTCAGGGAAAAGCTTCTGCTAGATAAGCGAGCGGATGTCGAAATGGCTGAGTGATCTTAGAAAAATAGTGTTGGACCATGTTTTTAGTGTTGTGCTTAGCAACTGACTAATTGTGAAATATTTAGCGTCACTCGACTATTTACCGTTGAGGTCCCTTACAACGCTACAATTATCAAGAGAAGAGCCCTGTTCTGTGCCAGCAACTAAACTTTACAAAAAGGTCTTCAGCTACTATCAATCGTTTGACTCCTCATTAATCAAATTCTTTTCGATACCTACAAGTTTCAGAGAAAAAAGAACGCAAGAACTACTAACTAGTTTTCCACTCTACCCTTTGGGAATAAAGTTCAAAGTTGCGTAATTAGAACCTAGTTTCAGACCCCACATCAGCGTTGCTTAAGTTTTGAAACCCTATACTTAAGTAAACATGTGAAACTAAGATGAAACACTTTTAGTTGGGTCTTAGTTACAGCATGGTAATTAATATAATTTTAATGGTTATTATCTTTCAAGGGTTTTGTAATAAGCATGTCTGAAAACTTTACGACCGGAGAAGTTATGACACCACGTCATTTGCCGCCTTGTAACTATCTAACTATGTATTCTAACACCATATCTTTCACATTCACTCACAAACGTATAAAGCACTGACAAATAACTTTTGCATAATAACAACACATAGTATTATATCATTGGCCATTTTGTAATTCCTTACATCATAATTATTATGTAGGAAGTACTTACGTCAAATCACAGATTACGTAGTACTCGTCAAATGCACAGAACACATAAACTCCTAACGGAGATGTGAACTTTCGAAATGTTGCCACTACATAAAGCGTAAAACGTTTAAGGAGGATGATATTCTCATAGCATGTATGTCTATTTTTATTAATATTTCTGTTTAGTTTATTCTACCACTTATTTTTATTATTATATAATTTTTCTTTATCTATCATCCTATTAATTGTTTGCTGCACCGTACGACGTCATACGTCGGCGCCGGCTGTCGCTGAAAACCAGCGCTGGGGCTCTGTCTTGCATAGGGTCGCAGTATAATGCTGAGCGATAGCCGTTTTGCGTGGATGTGACGCATGTTTCCCCCAACCTTTTCTTATTTTTGTGTTTATGTTCTTTGTTGCGTCATGTTTGCCGCAAGTAAACGTATTTTCTTTCTTTCTTTCATATCAGCGGAAAAAAAAAAATCAGCTCTGGGTGGGAAAAATTCGCAGTAGGTATCATCTTGTCTACATAAAATGATAGTAAACTGTAATTTTCTACTCTTTTGAATATCATGATGATTGCGATGTTCAGCGTGGGTTTAAAGTTTGCCCCCTTATTACAAAAGAAGGTTTATTTTCAGACCCAGGTTTAAAACATGGAGCCATTATTGATTTTCGAACTTTATTCCGACCATGGTAAAGTTACTAAACACAAAACTAACAACTTTGTACCGAACTAAGTTTTCAGTTTTGTATAAAGAACGGTATTTCAATCACTGTTACGTTCTTATTTCAAAAACTGGCTCCATGGTTTGAGCCATGTCAAAATATAAATCTTGTTTTGTAATAAGGCGGATAATGTCTATTATTTAAAAGGAGCTCGTGGCTACGTAACAACAGCCACACGGGTCGATCCATCAGGTTAAGCGACGCTTGCTGAGGTTGGTCCGTGGATGGGTGATAAACTGCACATACCGAGAATCCTCCGTGCCTCGGAGAGCACGTTAAGCCGTTGGTCTCGGCTGTCATTTGTGGATTTTTGACAGTCGTTAGGGGTTGTCAGAAGCCTGGAACTTTGACAACCAGACTTCTTACCAAGGGTTACTTATCGTATTACCCAGTTACTGGGTTGTGAAGGTCAGATAGGCGGTCGCTCCATGTAAAATACTGGTATTCAGCTGCATCCGGTTAGACTGGAAGCCAACTCCACCATATTTGGGAAAAGGCAGGCAGATTGTAATTATCTTTGTCTCTTATTTAGAAAAACCCAATCGAAAACCCTTTCAATAAAACAAATGGCGAGCTATACAACTATGCTCATGAATGGATTTAAACTAAAAAAAAGAATTAAAAATAAAACCGGCCCACGAATCGAACCACGCACAATGAAGGGTTCCGTAGTGGGGATTCGTTATCCTAAGAACAAACTAAACATTGTAGTAGGAAAAACAATGTTCTCTCATACATTTCAATTGCAAATTTAAGTTTGTACGCACAATATTGAGAGATTTGCTATATTATTTTAGGATCTTAGAAGTAAAGAACTAATTTCTGTATTTTTTTCAAAATTTCAGGCTCATTAGTTTCGGAGATAAGGGGGGGGGAATGGTCAATTTTCATCTATTTTCGTAAATAATTTTAAAAGTATTTATTTTAAAATTATAAAAATACATATCTGAAATCCTTATTACGAGCCCTTTCATTTGATATGTCGCACGGTGCAGTTTGCAAAAAAAAAAATAACTTTCTAATGTGCCCCCCAAAAGTGACCCTTGTGAGATGTTCAAAATCCATTTATTTACGTTACACGTCCGTGTTTGGGTCACAGAAGTCCCCACATGTGTACCAAATTTCAACTTAATCGATCCAGTAGATTCGGAACAAATCGGCTGTGACAGACGGACAGACAGACAGGCACGAGTGATCCTATAAGGGTTCCGTTTTTTCCTTTTGAGGTTCGGAACCCTAAAAAAACAAAACATATTTAGCACTCTTTTTCGACATCCTCCACCTCTAGAAATCGTATTTCAAGTACGTCGCGACGTAACTCGAAATCCGAGGATGTAACAGACATCTGCATTCACAGTCACGACCACGGAACGTTTGAGATCCGTATTTGCATCCGCATTGAAGTTTCCAGATCTGAAACGGATGTTTTAAGTTGCAATTTGAATTAATATATTTCTGTTAGTGCTTGTTAAGTAGTTTATTACACGTTTACCTAGAATGTAGCGCAGGAGGTGCACCAAAGACGAGGAAGCGCGGAGAATGGAAGAAGCAGTTTGTGGTGCTGTGGTTAATTATAGTTTCGACTTTCAGAATTACCTACTACTAGTTTTAAGAGCTTTCTGCTCAACCCTTAAATACGCATTCCTGTTTAAAAACAAGCCCACTTACAAGTTAAAACACTAAAACCGAGAAAGTAGAAAATGTATTTATTTATTTATTTGCCAACATGTAAAACACTGGTTAGTAGGCATGTATTAAAATTTCATGACACAGTATTAAAACATGCACCTTGTAAGGGCATTGCAAATTGTATAATATATCGAATTACTATTATTAATTAAGTACATACTATTGACTCTAATTATTGCAATTTATTACATTATACTAAACATTAACCAATCATTTATTACATCTTATTTTAAAATAGATCATTAATAACAATTCGTTCATTCATTTTAGTCATTTAAGTCACACATTTACGTTCACAATTATTGTAGTAGTACGAGTACTGGCAACCGGGCGGCGGCGGCGTGCGTGTGTGACCAGTACCCCGAGTGTAAGCTTGCAAGTGAGTGAACGTAACTAGCGCGTTTGCGTTAAGATTTTTATTCTCACTCATAAACTCTTAGCATTATGATCTATCAGTCAAATTTTAACGCAAACGAAATAGTTACGTTTACTATCTTGCAAACTTACACTTGGGGTACTGATGTATGAACATAAACGAAACAAACGGAGTATGTATGAATCGTAGCGAAACTTCAGGTGGCGTTCTGTAGTTTCTGCCTACCCCCATGGGAAGAAGGCGTGAATTTATTTTATTTTTAGTATATGCGAATCCCGAAACACGTGTCTAGTATTTTTATGTAAAGAATCTATGTACAAAATTTCAAAACTGTATCATGAAAAATCACAAATTTATAAGGTTGTTATGTTACCGGGAAGTCCATACAAACACATGCTTACGGCGCCCCCGTGCCTCCAGGGTCGTCTTGCGCTCATTGATAATAATTTGGCAGTAGGTACCTAACATTTACATATTATACACACTTAAATATTTTTGGGACAAAATATAACATGGTGTAAAAATTATTGAAATCGATTGAGTTCCTTATTCTGAACAAACTATATTCAGGTTTCACATATACTAAAAATAATGTTGTATATTATGTAGAAAATGATCCACATAAATACGTCTGAACATTTTAATTACATCTAATAGAAAATCTCTATACTCTCTTGCTTATCGTGTTGCCTTGATTTCTTGAGTAAGGTGCGGAAAGGTCAGTTGTTATAAAAGGGTTGTCTAATACACAAAATCTCTCTGAACCGACCACTAAGGTTGTCCTAAAGACTAGACCGAAGGGTCCCGAGGTCCCTATTAACGTCTCGGTGATTTACGAATATATTTATCTACTGTATTGAAGTCGAATCTTGAACATGACTTTCTGAAAATATATATAGGAGTCTCCTGGTGATTCTAAACAAAATAGTTAGTGTTTACACTCAAAATAACCTTGTAAAATATATAAAAATCTTCAGGCATTGCCCGTTAAATGTCTACACGGCCATATTATCCTACCTAAGCGAAGTTTTTAATGACCTCCCCAGGGTGGCATAGGGTAACCGCACGACGTGGCAGCGAGACAAAACTCATTAATGTTCAACCCTTTTTTATGGACACAAAGGATATTAATACATATTTGAGAACAAGTATTATGTACAAAAGATTTTAACGGCAGTGATCGTGTCGCGAGGGAATTGGACTTTCTTTTTTTCTTGTTTCTGTTTAGTCTTGTGTGTTGTTTACACCTGGTGGGGTGCGACGGAGCGTACTCTGTTTAAATTTCAATAAAGGACATTGACCGAAGTGTATTTAAAAATGCACTTAGGTCAATGACAAGCCTGTTGATACACAGTTAACAGTGAACAATAAAACGTTCAAGTTAAAGTCAAATTATTTATTTCAAATGGGCACATAAGACGCACTTTTGAACGTCAAAATTTACAAAAAAAATATTCTGGTTGCCCCTTCCAAAAGGTAGTTTCGTATGTATAAGAATGGGCAAAAACTCCACCGTTACTATTTAAAAAATATTTACAATATTTTGTTTGAGTACCTTAATTATATGATTATATGTGAAGACGATGCACCTACATTAAAATTACTATACCACAATAAGAATTAAAAATGAATCAATGAAAAATTTAATTATGAGATAGATATAATATAATGGTGCTCACAAATATTTACAAACATCGCAAAAGCATGTTTCCTAAAAAAAATATAATTAAGTCTGTGTGAGTTTAGGTAATCACAGAATGTAAAATTAATGTAATAAAAAATAACAAATTATACAATTAAAATAGCAACTAGTTTGATTTTGTCTAGAACCTAGATTGTTCTATGGAGCTGGACCAGCATGTTTCCAAGCATTCCTATCCTGGATATAATGCTCTAACTTGTAATATGCTTGTTTACAAAGTGTACTTTATGTTCATAAAGTAAGACATAAGACACAATGTACACTGTCACTTGAGCAAAACACCATGCAAACACAAGAATAACAAAAACAATTAAAACAAAACGCTACACACAGATCTTGAATTTATTTACCAACGCCAACAATAAACAAAGATATTAAATTAAGCAGCAACCCAACTGCAAGTTGTACGTAAACTATACAAATGTACGCAATACATAATAACTGAACGTACAAAAGACGAGCGAAACAATAAGAAACTTGCTACGAATTGCCAAGAATTGCCTTCGAACCATACGGTGAAATTCAAACCCAGAAATGGAATGCAAATATTGAAATCGGTAGCAATGCTGCAAGAGCTTTTTATGCGGCGGCACGTTCAACTAAAATAGGTGCTTGTTTAATGTTGGAAGTATAACCTACTAAGCTCATTATTGTAACGTACTTTCAATGGGGTTTTCAATTGTTATTTATGATGTGCTTAGGTGAAAGCCAATACGATATGGGGATTACAATTTCATATGTATTTTTAAGAAGCTGGGATACAACATTAGAGAAGCTAATATTTTCGCGAGCTTTTTCAAGGTAAGATTGCGGTTTGTCCTGTAATCGCTAACTCTTAGCTAATATTATTATCTTGATGATGATGTGGACTGGTCCACAAATTCAAGGTCACTCAGCATGCTATGGAGCGGGCTACGCTCGGAGTTTCTCTGAAGGATAAAATCAGAAATGAAGTTATCCGGAAGAGAACCGAAGTTACCGACATAGCCTGCAGAGTAAGCCAGCTGAAAAGGCAGTGGGCTGGCCATGTTTGTCGAAGGACCGATGGCCGGTGGAGCAGACGAGTCCTGAAGTGGAGACCGCGTATCGGCAAGCGTAGTGTGGGACGCCCCCCAGCTAGATGGACCGACGACCTTAAAAAGGTGGCTGGGACAGAGTGGATGCGGAAGGCGGAGGACAGGGTGTTGTGGCGTAGCATGGGAGAAGCCTATGTCCAGCAGTGGACTGCTATAGGCTGAGTTGATTGATGATGATGCATACTTGAAAATGAAATGCAGAGGATAAACACAGTACTACGTGGTTTTCATTTTATTTATGACGAATAATACATAAAACGTTCTCGAATAAACTAGGAAATAAATTAATGGGCTCAAGCGCGCAGTATATCTACGAGTATATCAAAACACAGCCATGCATCTCTACCAGCGTAGTAAACACAACACGTATGTTAGTGATTTGCCGAGCAATATTCCGTGACCACTGACTGAATTAATAAAGTTAACATACAGACTGACCAGTTTGAAACACTCGCAACACAGCGTCGTATAGTTTCCACCTCAGATCATAGAAACTAGGATGTGTACTAATGTGTAAAGTTATGGCAATATTACACGGTTCAATAACTTTGATTAAAAAAAACCAGCCAAGTGAGTGTCGGACCACGCACAATGAAGGGTTCCGTAGTTGGGATGAATTTATCCAAACAAACTTAATATTGTAGTTGAAAAACATGATCCCCGGACATTCCAACTGCAAATGTAAGTTTGTACGCACACTATTGAGTGATTTATCAAGTTATTTTAAGATCACAGACTTCTTATAGGTTTTCCTGTAATCTATAAGTAAAGAACTATTTTCTGTATTTCTATCAAAATTTTAGGCTCAGTAGTTTCGGAGATAAGGGGGGGGGAATGGTCATTTTTCATCTATTTTCTGAAATAATTTCCAAAGTATGTATTTTAAAATTATTAAAAAATATATATAAAATCCTTAAAATAAGCCCTTTCATTTGATATTTCACACGGTACAGTCAGCAAAACCTTTTTTTTTCATATTTCTAATTTGGCCCTCAAAAGTGACCTCCGTATTCAAAATTAATTTATTTACGTAACACTTCCGTGTTTGGGTCACAGAAGTTCTTCACCAAATTTCAACTTAATCGGTCCAGTAGATTCGGAGCAAATCAGCTGTGACAGACGGACAGACAGACAGACACACGAATGATCCTATAAGGGTTCCTTTTATCCTTTTGAGGTACGGAACCCTAAAAAACGCATAAATAAAGAATATTAGGTATAGCCGACATGACATATTAGGCAGTGATGGCTCAGTAGAAACGTCTGCGACTTACGAGTTGTGGGTCAGAGGTTCGAACCCATTCAGGCATTGTACTTTGTGTACATTATTTCATCACCACTGCTCTTAAAACGGTGAAGGAAGACATCGTGAGAAAACCGGCATGTCCTAGAAACAACAATTCGAAGACATGTGACAATTGATAAATGATGATAAATGATTTTTATTTCTGTAAGCAGGTTTGTACAAACACTTTTACACGTCAATCATATTTTAAAAACTAGATGAGGTCGGCGTTTCGTAACTGACTACTCTGACAAGAAAGGCCGAAACAAACTCAGAGGTCACAGTCTCTTTTAAAGTCCAGACATAATCTTGGTCAGATCATGTGAAGACCAAGTAGATTGGTGCCTGAAATAATCTTTTGAGGAAAGAACCACACAGATATCATCACACTGATGACATCTACCAACCCGCACTGGGACCGCGTGGTGGATTACGGCTCCTTCCCTCTCACTGAGAGGAGGCCTGAGTCCCAGCAGTGGAAATAACATAGGCTGATTATGCTACGTTATGCAACCGACATTAATTAACTTTTATGTTTACACAGGTGATCAATGATCATGCCGTCTCTTGATGAGCATACGCCTTTGCTCCGCAGTGGGACAGTAATCATCATCATCATCATTTTAGCCGAAAGACGTCCACTGCTGGACATAGGCCTCCCCCAAAAAGGGGGGGTTTTGCCATAATCGCCGCGCTTGGCAGGCGGGTTGGCGATCGCAGAATGGTTTAAAAAAGCATAGAGAACGCTGCTGCCCATTCTCTAGTAAGTCCCTTAGTCGCCTTTTACGACACCCACGGGAAGAAATGGGACAGTAATAGGCTGATATTATTATTAATAATACTTATTATACTCATCTGCTTAACTCTTCATGGTATACAGCCCTGCCAGTCTATTCTATAAAAATCTTACCGTGAAATGTTAAGCGACGTGAGCTGCCATTTCATCCGATGTTTGAGATTGACTATTGATAGCTGACTTAGGGACTAACCACACTTATTCAGCTCTATTCAGCTTTTGTCAATAGAAAACAACGTTTTGTATGGAGATACTTGCGCATCCGTTTAGCTTTCCGCGTCTATTCAGTTTTCGCGGCAAACAGGTATAAAATGAGGACAAAATGTGTTTTTATCATGCGAATGCTATACAGGGTTATTTTTAAAACGTCAATAACTTCTTAAGGGGTCATTGTACTCATCATTATGAACAACTTTTATTATGGGACACACCTGAAATCGCGAAAAGAAATCTGCTGTTCCCTACATTTTAACGAATTATTCGAACATAAATGTAGGGAACAGCTGGTTTTTTTTTCGTTATTTCAGTTTTGGTCCCATAGCAAAAGTTGTTCATAATGATGAGTACATTGACTCCTTAAGAGGTTATTGACGTTTTATAAATAACCCTGTAGATAGACTTCAGCGCTGTTCCGCCGCGTTCAGGGCTGTACACGGTCGCAGCTTGTCGCCGAGGAGTCGGGATCAGTCCACGTTCAGCGCCGAACGTGGCGGAACAACGCTGTACACAACTGGTTCTCGACAAGTTGTGACATTTTCACAATCTTACGATGCTGTACGCGGCTGATAGTAGAAGCAGAACTGTGTAAGTGTGACCAAAATTTCAAATTTCATATTCAGCGAAACGCGAATGGTCTAAATCTAAGTCAAATTAATTTCAAATAGGCACTTAAATGGCACTTTTTAACGTCAAAATTTACAAAGAAAATAGAATTGATTCTAGTCGCCCCTTCCAAAGGGTAGCTTCGTATGGAGAAGAATGGGCAAGAAACTCCACCGTTACTCTTTTAAAATGTTTTACAATATTTTTTATAGGTACTTACATCAATTATATAATAATTATATGTGTAAACGATGCACCTAGAATAAAATTACTAAACCATATTAGATAAAAAGAATTAATAATGAAGCAAAGACAGATAAATTAATTATGTGATAGATACATGGTGCTCACATATTTACAAACATTGTAAAATAAAAATAAAACGTTTTCTTAAAAAAATTATACCAGTGTGTGAGTTATGGTAATTACATAATGTAAAATAAATGTCATAATAATAATAAATTTTACAATTAAAATAGCAACCAGTTTGATTTTGTCTAGACTCTAGAATTCTAGATTGACCTATGGAGCTGGAGCTGAATAAATTTAGTTAGTCCCTTAGCCTAAATTTTCACGGCGAGATTTCAACTGTCAGTAACACATCGATAAGCACTTAGTATTTATGCTGTTACCGTCTCGCTTCCTCGACGTGCTATAGCTTCATTACCGATATTCAATATGATTAACTATTCTTGGCTCCAGCTATTTCTGCTGCAAAGCCTTTGTAGTCGATATTGTAGGTTTAGTTTGTTTACGAATGTGTTGAAGTTTAATAGGCTATTCTCTTAGGGTACATTTTTTTTTAAACATTCTTGTTAACTATATTCTATGTTACAGGGTTTGGTTTCCACACTTAGTCCTTCATGTGGACCATTGTGCGTGGGCCATGGCGGCCGTCAGTTGTTTATTCCACCCAGCCCACCTCCCTCCAGAAGCTGATTAGGTCTCCTGGTCTGCATAGAATATCTGTGAAGGATCTGGTTGATCCGAGGGTTTTTGTTCTGATCTGGGTGACGCCTGTGCAGTCAAAGAGCAGATGTGCAACGGTTTCTTCAGCCACCATGCAAGCCCTGCACAGAGGGCTGTGCGTTATGCCTATTGTGTGGAAGTGTTTGTTTAGTGATCAGTGTCCCGTGATGGTCCCCGTCACCAGGCGCAGGCCGTTCCTATCCAGGCGTAGCAAACGCCTGGTTAGCCTGCTATCTAAGGATGGCATGGCTTCCCTGGACTGCCTGCAGCCCGGTGTCGAGGTCCACCAGTTCTTCGCTTGTGTGTGGGTGAACTCCTGTAGCCACCTGGGTAGTTGGTTATAAGGGATGGGTAGGATAGGTTCGGGTCCACAGACTGACGCGCTGGATGCTCTCCTAGCTAGTTCGTTAACTATATTAATTTGGGGCCAACTTTGAAACCACGAAAAAATCTGCTGATCCCATACATTTGTGATCGCTTAAATCGAAAAAAATATTAAACAATTGATTATTATTTCACGAATTCAGTGATCATAATGAGTACAATGAGCCCTTATCACGATTAGGAACAGCAATAATATTTATATGTAAAAACATAGAATGCTAGTTTTATTAATAAAAGTAAATTATTATGACCACAGGTAAATAAATACAATTATAATAAAACATGAATACAAAAAGCTGGTCCTTCTAGTGTCAGCTATAATATGTTTCAATACAGCATAAGCAGGCCAGATGTCAGATACATAAGCTTTCTTGGAAAGCCATTTTCTTAAATGACTGACGACTTGCGCTGGTAAGCGAGCCGGTTGTATTTCGTATTATTCTTTTATTTCCTGTGGCAGCTAGAATATCAAATGGAACAACAGTAAAGTTTTAATGGTCATTAAATGTTTTTTTGAATGGGAATTAAATGCGAGATTAGAATATAAACCATCAACAGCAACAACCATCAGGCAAATGTAATTTTTTTTTTTTTTTTTTAATTTTTTAAGCCTATTTTGTCCGTGTGGTGCCGGACGTAAAGAATAGCACTTCCCTATTTCTTCTCGTGGGTGTCGTAAAAGGCGACTAAGGGACTTACTAGAGAATGGACAGCAGCGTTCTCTATGCATTTTAACACCATACTGCGATCGCCAACCCGTCTGCCAAGCGTGGCGATTATGGCAAACCCCCCCTTTGGGGGAGGCCTATGTCCAGCAGTGGACGTCTTTCGGCTGAAATTATGATTTTGTAATAATTTAAGAAAAATAATAAAATATTACATGCGTTGCTTGAAACGCGCGTCTTAGCCGCGCTAAGCTACGCCGCATACCAAACTACACCGCATGCCATGCTACACCGCATGCCATGCTACACTACGAGTGCTACGCCGAGCCGTAGCAAGCAACTACGTCGGTCTACGATCGCTTTGTGTTCACAGTCCTATGAAAATTGTTTTGCTTTGTCACTTAATTTTTTAAATATTATAAATTAAAAATAAACTTAACATTGTAGATAAAAACATGTTCCCCCATACATTCCAATTGCAAATGTAAGTTTGCACGCACAATAGTCAATGATTTACCATGTTATTTTAAGACCATACACTTCTTATAGGTTTTCCTGTAATATATAAGTATATATAAGTAGAAATTTAGGCTCAGCAGTATCAGACATAAGGGGAGAATGGTAATTTTCATCTTTTTCTTAAATAACTTTAAATATATATATAAACATGTATTTATATACATATATATTAGAGACACTCACAACAAGCCCTTTCACTTGATATGTCACACGGTACAGTTAGCAAAACTTGTTTTTTATCTTGGAATTTTGCCCCCATAACGGAACCCCATATTCAAAATTAATTTATTTATGTTACGCGTTTGTGTTTTGGTCACAAAAATTCATATTTCAACTTATTCAATACATATTCAGAGAGTGACAGACGGACAAGCAGACACACGAGTGAACCTGTAAGGATTCCATTTTTGCTTTAGAGGTACGGAATCCTAAATAAATAATGTCTTAAAACATATTAGATGTTATATTCCCATACAAAGTTAAGCCAACCAGTAAGCAACACCATTTAAATCACACAATCTCTATTCCCATTTCGTCCATGTCAGGACCTCGGTATACCATATTTGATTATTCGGAAAATCAATCATGCCGAAAGGAATAAGACCCATTTCAAAAAATTTGCTGAATACATGAATAGTTCAGTCGAATGAGGTATTATCTCGTTATTGAAGTAGTGAGTTTTTTATGATGGTGTTGAACGTCCGGATTTAATAGTATTCAAAATAAATAGTCAATTAATATTTTTGAGTTTAGAACACAAATAAATGTAAATTTGTTCACAAACGTTTTGTCGACTGCCTCAGACACCATGGCCTATCCTGCAGAAAAAGCGCAGGCCGGATAGCACGGCACGCTAGCACCAATGACATCATCCGTCGTGCTCTTGTCACCGCCGGGGTGCCCGCTGTTTTAGAACCCAATGATTTGGCATGCGACGATGGGAAGAGATCAGATGGAATGACCTTGGAAGGTAGGTAGGCCTTTGATGTGGGATGCAACGTGTGTCGACACCCTTGCGCCATCCCATATTCCTAGCATGGCGGGCTGTGCTGGGGCGGCTGCTGGGGTTGGAAGCTGCAGGTGCGGAAAACCTCAAATGGCGCAAATACTTCAATCTAAATGGGATTTATATGTTCGAGCCGTTTGGGTCAAAACTAGGGCCATGTGTTCCGAGTGCCTACTTAGTTTTTTAAGACATCGCCCATCGGTTGGTCGACTCCTCACGTGACCAGAGGGCTGGTTTATTTTTTGGTCAAAGAATCAGCATTGCCATACAACGTGGTAATGCTGCCAGGCTTTTGGGCACTTTTCCTATTGACAGCGATGCGGACGAATTTGTTGATCTCCTATACCCCTCCTTTTTTATATACTTGTACATAATTATTATTTTAAGTCTATTAGTTAAAATTGCGCCAGTTATGTTTAGGTCCCATGTAATAGGGGGCGAGCCAATTGCCACTAACCGGGCACAAATTCAGACTTCGGGCTGTACCTGAGAAATTCCAGATGGTAAACCCAATAACACTTTGCCTGACCCGAAAATCGAACCCAGGACCTCATGCCCAAAAGAAGCGCTTGCGACCAATTGACCAACGAGGCAGTTTTCTATAAAAATGTAGCTGTAATTACTATATTGTGGTGTCTCACGACTTCCACGCGAACGAAGTCGCGGACAGAAGCTAGTTTTCAAAATAAAAATACAACTAATGAAAAAAATTTAAATATAACATAAATACATGGGCACTTACGAAATGTCAGAAGCTAGGTACACGGTTCCAATTGGCCGTTTCCTATGGAGAAGTGAAGGCAAGAAACTCTAAACTCTAACTATCATGGATCATGGATCATAATACTTCTTCTTTACTTTGTGAAAATTATTTTATCACCACTGCTCTCAAAACGGTGAAGGAAAACATCGTGAGGAAACCGGCATGTCTTAGAACCAACAATTCGAAGACATGTGACATCTACCAACCCGCACTGGGCCCGCGTGGTGGATTACAGCCCACTCCTTCTCACAGAGAGGAGGCCTGTGTCCCAGCAGTGGGAACATTGTAGACATAGTTATGTCACAAAAAAACACAAAATTCATTCCGCTTTTAGTTTAAAACAAAATAATTGTTAATTATGACACAAATATTTGTTGACAATCAAAACCGCTAATCGCACCATCAAAGATAATTAGATTGAAACTAGAAGTATCTCCAATGCCGTACGAGCCTCGAGGGACGTATCGCAGTACGCGACACGCGATACGGTGCCTCCGGCAATAAACACTTTATTAACTACCCCTCTTTATGTTTCCTTGAGAATTTTAAGTTTAATTTAATTTCTTTGAAGGAATTAAAAAGTGTGTAATACTTTCTGGCCGCTACAGTGGCAAATTAAAAAAAACATGTTTCTAGATATATTGTACCATTTACGGTGTTTTCATGTTATTTATTTGTGTGTGTGTGTTTTTTGTATGTTTGTCTGTTTATGTAAAGAAACAAATGTTACCTCATCGCATAATGAAATATAATGAAGTTTTGGTTGGCGGTAAGTTCGCTGTCTCCATCGAGATATAAGTACTAACGTAC
Source organism: Tiliacea aurago (assembly GCA_948098905.1). Lineage (NCBI taxonomy): Eukaryota > Metazoa > Arthropoda > Insecta > Lepidoptera > Noctuidae > Tiliacea > Tiliacea aurago. The sequence goes on along the minus strand of OX402579.1, from coordinate 2,306,125 downwards.
TAGAGAAGACACCGTAAATTCCTACTTTGTCTCGTTCAACTGCGGCGATCGCGCCGCACCGTCGTCGTCGTTGTTGCACTTTGTCGAAGAAAACGCGTAAGTGCCGTGATTTACATGGCGCTTAAGACCTTTTTGCCGAGAATAAATACACTTCCGCAGCAAATCTAGCGCCGTGGTAAATTAGTTTCGGTTTAGACGAATTGTTATTATTTTAGCGCTGCAGCGAAGAATAGGACAATTCAGTTATTTGACGTAGCTTCTCTAGTACGTTAGTACTTATATCTCGATGGCTGTCTCATTTTGTATTGAATATTAGTAGTGTTTTCTCGAACCAACATTTCGAAATAAGAACAGTGTCGATATGGTCCGCCACCTTAAAAAGTACGTTGACCTTGACTGTCTGATTTTGTTTTGAATATCAGTGTTTTCTCTAAATGTCATTTCGAAATTCGAACAGTGTCGAGATGTGGTCAGCCACGATTTATTTTAAAAACAAATGAGTTCGGTTTCGATTTACGTGTGGTCGCTTGAGTGGAATTTGGAGTCATTTGAAGTGAACTTTACAGAAAAGCAATATTCATATAGATTATTATTTCATGCAAGAATTAAAACCAAAGCCCTAATGGAATGGTTGCCGAAAAACGGTAGAAGGAGCGTTAAATTGGTTTTGTTTTTAATTTCGTATTCGATCGAACTCAATCCCAATCTATAATTATGTAAATATACATCGATTGTCCGAAAAGGTGAAACGAGCGTGAACATAAAGAAGTAAGTGCCCGATACCAACATCAGCGAAAACATATTCCACCAATTAATTTCTCGGTCCATTTAAAATACGGTACCCGAAACCGTGAAACGATATGAGCTACAAATTCAGACCCATGTCTGCGAAACCGGCACATGTCTACAGGATTTATACATAGCGTCTAAAAGAAAATGTCTTTTGCGACGAACGCTTTTATTGAAATTGGCCGTATTACCATAATAATATTAGAGGGATTGGCAGCTATCGGCGAAGTGTAAAATCTCAGTATAGTGCCCAATGTTCTCGCATCCGAATATCGTAATCTACATATATTTCTCTACCCATGCCATTATGGGGATTCAATTACCCAGTCTTTTATTTTTCGAGCTTCTTTATTCTTATTGGGGTTACAACTGAATGGTAATGGATATCGTCAGCGTCTTCAGGGTTAAAACCCTCTCCCGGAATAGCATTAGGTCCATACTAAGATAAACTTTTTATTACACGTTTTTATTTAATTCGCTCTCTGTTTGTATTCCGGCCGGATTCTAATCAATTTGTAGTTCGCATTATTGGAACAAGGCCGGATTTCGGGCAATGTGTTCACAGTTCGGCTCCAATTTTTCCAATACCTAGTTCAAATAATTTTTCTGACTTATTCTATTGGCAGCGTTCTCAAAATTTTCGAAATCACGTTCTGATTTTTTAGCACAACGTTGCCAATTTTTAATGAAAAATAACTAAAATAAACCTGTACTTTCAGTATTAAACATTTTAACAAGTGACGTTTATCTGTTGGAACAGAACGCGAAATCAACATGAAATATTTATTTTTATTCAAAATCTGTATACGGAAATAGAAATCCAGCATCTGATGCGAGGGCGTGAACATTTATTTGTCATACCGAAGCTTTTGCTGAATGTGTTCGTTTGGAGATGTGCAAATAAAACTTTAGGATATTCAAAATATCACCTAAATATTAAATCCGGAATGCGAGCCGTGGCTATGCTGGGATAGTAACATATAAAAAGCTAAAACATACAAACAATCGGGATGGGAAAAAAGCATGACTGTTAAATGAATGAAAAAAAAGAAAAAATTGTTCCAAAAACAGTGTTACAGATTATTTCTTCACGAGATAATAACCAAAAATTATGAATTACAATACAGTCCTTAACTTTAGTGGACAAGATCACCTGTATCCTGTACTGGTAACAGTTCATGCGCGTCAGGTTCGTGCACGTACTCTGTTCGCGCTAAATTCTTGTCGTACGAACTTTGGCTTACGCTGCCCTATTCATAGAATGTTGGAATCCTATAATTCAAATTTCATTGATATCGATATATTTGCATGCTCGAAAAATAAATTTAAATCTAATATTATAAAAATTCTATCTTAATTGTATCTTAATTATATCTTACTATTATTACTCATTTATTGCATAATTTAAGTAAATTAAACTGATTCTGATGTTGGTTTTGTACCTATAGCTAGCTTTTATTATAATTATTTATTTAGCTTTATAGTAACTTATTTATTTATTTTAAAATATTTGTTAATTGTGGTAATGCTCGTCTAGTGGCAACCACTGATCTTTAAATATGTCTTAGCTGCGGATAATGCTGTGGACTGCAAGATTGCTACTAAAAGTATTGTTAACTTTATGTATTATACAATGTGGAGACAACAATACGACAATAAATGAAAACACTAGCAATACTAATGCATAAGAGTATTTTGGCACTATCAAACAAATTCTAACATCGAAATTAAAAAAGTGATTTTTTAAACAAACTAAATAGCAGTGGTGTGCCGACTATGGGTTTTGCCAATCTTTGACTAGCTATAACGACTAAGCTTTTGGATATATTTGATTGAATTTTCGTGTGCAGACTGCGAACGTCATTAGATATATGCAGTTGAATTTATTGTCATATTGTCGTCTCCACGTTGTATATATTGTAGTTGTTTATTAACCCTTAATAAATAAAATAAAATAGTTAAGAAAAACTGTATCTCAAGAGACAGGGCCTTCCGTTTAAAATGTGTCAGCGTATTGATGATAATATAATATATATGTAAGCCGGTGTTTGTTGGAAAAAGCTAACAGGTAGTACAAGGATACATGGAAAAGTTGGAACAAGTTGGTAATTAAAAGAAAGTAACTGTAGGTGTAAGCTGCCAGGGTTACGGGTCTGTCCGAAAGGGATATCGTGGCTCTGACACACAGGCATCTGAAGGAACACGGTGGGTTTTAGTCAGTAAAAGTCTGACACTCCCTCTCGCTCCACCCAGAGAGAATTTGATGATTTCCCACCCAAAAAAAAAAACATTTATTGGGACTCGCACAGATCACAAATTAAATAAAACACACACTGTAAGTGGGCTGTGTGTGTTGTGTGGTCTGAGAAGTTGGTGTTGTGAGTGTGTGGGATTGCGTACGAGTATGAGTGTAAAATCAACTGTTCTAAATTAATGTTAGTTTTAGATATAGCAGAACAAGTTTCATTGACTAGCTAGTTTTTAGGGTTCCGTACCCAAAGGGTAAAACAGGAACCCTATTACTAAGGCTCCGCCGCCTGTCTGTCTTTCCGTCTGTTACCAGGATGTATCTCATGAACCGTAATAGTTAGACAGTAGAAATTTTCACCGATTATGTATTGCTGTTGCAGATAATGTATGTATTTATAACAACAAATACTAAAAAACAGAATAAAATAAATATTTAAGGCTTCCATACAACAAACGTGGTTTTTTTTTTCGTTTTTGCTCGATATTGATAACGGCAACAGGTATACGCTTGAAATATTCACAGAATCTTTAGTTATAATATATATTCACTATAAAAATAAATAATTAAATTAAAATAAATCAAATATCTACGGCGGGGCTCCGATACAACAAACGAGATTTTTTTACCATTTTTATACATAATGGTACGGAACCCTTCGTGCGTGATTCCGGCTCGCACTTGGCCGGTTTTTACAAATAGAGCACGCTATTTGAATGCTTTTCAAAATAAACTACACAACGTTTAATAACCGCTGTTCATTTATAACACGTGTTTATAAAAGAGTGGGTCATAAAATACAATCTGTTTCTTTTCAACGCACACGACGCACAAAAGCAGGACATAACACAATTAAGAGATCACGTGTCTAATGGAACGTGTGTAACGTCCCCAAAGAGAAATCTTACAATAGAGTGCAACAATCCCTGTCGCATTGTGACCGTATTTCACGTCAAGGGCCGCCGTTCACGTCAGTCACCCTCTCACCCCCCATTACTCATAACCAACCGAAAAGGATACGGAAGAGAAAAAGAATAAACACAACTTACAAGTGAACAAATGGCAACACTTTACGTGTCCCACAACTTAAACGTCCTCCGAGGAATGGTATACTGCGTAATGTTACCATCTGTCTCCTGTTAATGCGATATTATATCTTCTCTTTCGGAAAAACTGAGACGAGTCGTACGTTACTTAGCAAACGGGGACGTGTGTGGAACGGTAAGATTAATGTCCGAGGCAGGGACTGGCCCCTGTCTAGGATTTTCTAGCTCTCCGAGCCGGTTTTATTTTAGGAATTTTTCAATTTGCCCCTTGAGAGAATACGAGTTACGAATGGGTTATTCGTTGTTGTTATATCAACGTTTATTTTTAACTAGTCGGTGTATGTGGAATAAAAAGACTTTATTTCGTTTAGCTGTGATTTTCCTAGTCGGGTGGTCAAAGCCAGGGCAGCTTTAATAATTTATTTTATTTAGTCGAAAGTCCGGATTTAGAAGATTTAGATTGGAAATTCGTATCTGCTTTCATTTATTTCGGGTTATCTTTCAAGCATTTTAGAATAAATAAGTAAGTAGATTGCATTTAGCTAATTTATGAGCGTGAAGCGAAATGCATGGAGACAATTCTTGCAATAAAACAAGGATAAAAGGATAAAAATGCATAAAATGCATCCTTGCTGGTGCCTACGCTTATGTATGGAACTGAATGTTGGGTGTGGCAAAAAAACCGGCCAAGTGCGAGTCGGACTCGTGCATGGAGGGTTCCGTACCATTATCTATAAAAATGGCAAAAAAATCACGTTTGTTGTATGGGAGCCCCCTTTAAATATTAGTTTTATTTTAATTGAATTATTTATTTTTAAAGTGAATTTATTGTATAACTAAATATTCTGTGAATATTTCAAGCGTCTACTTCTCCCGCTCCGCCCAGAGCGGGAGAAGTTATTTGATAATTTCCCACCCAAAAAAAGACTACAATATGACGCCCAGATGTAGGAACGTAAACGAAGCAAAAGGAGGAGCGTAGCAGGTGGCGTTCTATAATTTCTGCCTACCCCCAAGAGGAGTAGGCATGAGTTTATGTATGTAAGTGCATCATTATAAAACACAAAACATCACTACACAGTGAGGTTTTAATGCCACCAACTTTAGTCAGCAAGCCTTAATCTAAAATAACCTTAAAATAGATAAACGACCTGACTTTTAATGCAACATAAGACTTTAATACCACGTCAATTTGAATAAAACATGTGCCTTTATAGGTTAAGTGATACAATAATTATGTGTGGGAGTATCATTCACTTTTGTTCCACAAAGAGTAAATGTTAAAGTAAACTTAATTACCTTTCGTGAAGCGTGCTAGTACTACAACACGCGAACTTAAGTATAAAGGTCAATTGTTGTGATAATAAATAAAATTATATACCTAACAAAACCTTTGTTTTTAGAACACTCGAATATCTAATAACAGCAAACATTTTATCTCTTTTAATCACAATAATGGTACAATGACTTGTCGGACTAATTAAGAGTGCTGAAATAACATTGAATTTTATTTCTTTACAACGTAATAGAGTTGGTTGGTTGGTCTAGTGGTCGCAAGTACGGATTGCTGAGCATGAGATCCTGGGTTCTTCCCAGGCTGGGCAAAGTGTTTTGGGGTTTTTCGATCAGTCCCTATTAGATGGGACTTATACATGCGGTTCCGTTAGGTAAAGAATATCACCATCCCATTTCTTCCCGTGGGTGTTGTAAAAGGCGACTAAGGGACTTACTAGAGAATGGGCAGCAGCGTTCTCTATGCATTTTTAAAACCATTCTGCGATCGCCAACCTTCCTGCCAAGCCTGGCGATTATGGCAAATCCCCCTCCTTTTGGGGGCGGCCTAAGTCCAGGACGTCTATCGGCTGAAATGATGATGATGGAAACATACACTGAAAAAAATGCCGACTAACTAAGATACATTTTCTTATAGTTGGCATTAAAATGTTTGGAATCATTATTTAACTATTTACTATACTTAAACAAGATATCATATTTGCCAGAAAAAAATTCATGCTATTTATATCGACAATGTGACATGTACAGAATAATCACCGGTCTTTGTTACATCATACATGCTTTGCTTGATTTTACTTCTTCATTTTTGTATATCAAATAATAATTTAAGTTCATGGTAACGTTTTAAACTGAAGTCCAGGACGTCTTTCGGCTGAAATGATGATGATGGAAACATACACTGAAAAAAATGCCGACTAACTAAGATACATTTTCTTATAGTTGGCATTAAAATGTTTGGAATCATTATTTAACTATTTACTATACTTAAACAAGATATCATATTTGCCAGAAAAAAAATCATGCTATTTATATCGACAATGTGACATGTACAGAATAATCACCGGTCTTTGTTACATCATACATGCTTTGTTTGATTTTACTTCTTCATTTATGTATATGAAATAATAATTTAAGTTCATGGTAACGTTATAAACTGGCCAACATTTGAGCTAAATTAAATAACTACCCGTATTTAATTTAAACTAATTCATTACTTAGTAGACGGAACTATGATAATTTAACAGAGTTCTTCTAGCTTCAGAAGTCAAGATCTTGTTAGGCTCGTACAGAGTCAAGATGCGTGATCACATTAAGGCGACGATAACGATTTTATACTGAAGATCACGTCTAAACGAGTAGAGTTAATGATTTGAAAAAAAAATATAAATTTCGCCAGCTACACTGAATTGTTTTTTTTTTTCCTATAACAGAAATCTTGTTTAAGACGCAAATATATGCCAGTGACCTTGAGTGGTTAGCTTGTACTGAGCTCACGCAACGCGTCGTATGTTTAGCCAGTAATAGGACTCGCCCATCAAGGAGCGCTGTCCCCAATTTGACGCATTATTAATTTATTATACACAAAACAAAAAGTATTTTAATAAAACGCGTAAACTAAAAGATCAATAATTAAATATCTTTAAATTGGTGAAGGTTTTAGAAAAATACGCTTGGTAGATTTTGCACCATTCTCAGTTTTTTATCTGCGTTAGACATAATTTTTCAAATTAATTTCACTATGTAATATATACATAATCTAAAATATTCTCATATTAGGTTATTGAAAAAATGCTCTAATTTATCATATAATTTTTCAAATGATTAGCACTATCTACTCGTTTAGACGTGATCTTCAGTATAAAATCATTAAAAGACGGTTATCGTCTCCTTAACTGTTTTAAGTAATAAAACTTTAATAAAAATAAAAAGCAGATTTGATTAGTCATATTTTCACAGAACATTAATTTTATATTTCCTAAGTACTTCATAGAAACAAAACGTTTTTTTCGCGTCCAGAATAGTTTTCCAATTTTGACTTACGCCATATTAGAATTAGGTCGACGATAGAGAACGCTGCTGCCCATTCTCTAGTAAGTCCCGCAGTCGCCTTTTACGACACTCACGGGATAGGATGGAGCTATTCTTTACGTCCGGCACCACACGAAACATTATTATGGATGTTACTATTCAGTTAATGATTATTTAAATGAAAGATGACTGATTTTATCTGAAATGGGACCACAATAGTAATGACTATTGAAATTTTGATTTGTCTTATGTATTTAATTTTGTTTAAATTTTTGACATTCTATTTTTTATGTAAGTCAATTTAAAACGTAGGTATTCTTTATATTCAATGTTGCGATTAGTACCTATTAAATTAATTTGCACACCTCATTAGGTTATAATACAATGTACCCTATACACCTGTAACTCCTTTTTTTAACATGTATTATGCAAATAAATTTTTTGATTTGATTTTATTATTTAATAGTCTAGAATCGTGTTACAATTTAGGGCAGCGTTTGGAACGGTGTTTTAAGAAAATAGCTTTGAGTTGACCTCTCCCGACAGACTGCAAGCGCTTGCATCAGTCATCGTGTAACCCTATTTTAGAAAGTTCAACGACCGGACTCAAGACACTGCCGGAATAACATGCACTTAGTTCCTGAGTTTGGTGGCTATCACCACTATCTCCGTTTATAGATGACAAAAGTTATAAGCTTTTGTGAAACCGGATTTGTAAGAAGGCTTATGATTAAGGAATTATGATATCATCAGCATTGAATGCAACTGCAATCGAATATGACTCAGTTAATGAGCTACTCTTTACGGACACTCCTTAGAAGTTTGAGCCAGTTAAGGCAAAACTATACCAGACATTGAAACAAACATTATCATTGTAATCTTATTACATAATTTTGATAGCTGACACGTCTATTACTAATAGTTCTGCGAACAGTATACCTCGCGAGTACAAACATTTTTGGAACAATCAATATACCAGCCGATTCCACTGGTTGAAATCTAAAAGTGAGCAATTTGAGGAGCTATTCTGCTCATCACGCCGAAAATACACATCAGATCTTCACCAATTTTCTATGAAACTAATTTAAAGTTACTACCTTTTAAATAAAAAAACGGCCAAGTGCGAGTCGGACTCGCGCACGAAGGGTTCCGTACGATTATCTATAAAAACGGCATAAAAATATCGAGCAAAAACGAATAAAAAAATCACGTTAGTTGTATGGGAGCCCCCCTTAAATATTTGTTTTATTAAAATAAAACAAATATTAAATTAAAATTTATATATTTATTTTTAAAGTGAATATATAATTACATATTCTGTGAATATTTCAAGCGTCTAGCTGTTGCCGCTATCAATATCGAGCAAAAACGAACAAAAAAATCACTTTTGTTGTATGGGAGCCTATTCTGTTTTTTAGTATTTTTTTTTATAGCGGCAGCAGAAATACATTATCTGTGAAAATGTCGACTGTCTATCTATCACAGTTCATGAGATACAGCCTGGTGACAGACGGACAGACAGACAGACAGACGGCGGAGCCTTAGTGATAGGGTTCCCGTTTTAAGGTTTCTACATACCGGGGCGACTTGTCGCGCGACGCGACACGACACAAAGGCACCGCTCGTCCCGCGACACGCGGGGCCTTTGTGCCGTGTCGCGTCGCGCGACACGTCGCGCTGGTATGTAGAAGCCTTTACCCTTTGAGTACGGAACACTAAAAACTATCGAAATCGGATCTCATAAGACGGAGATATCCAGTAGTTTCTGCCTCTTTTTGGAGGCTGTACACTTCCAATCAAAAATCCCCGACGACAAAAGAAAACGATAAAGTTGTAAACCTATATACCAAGTTTTGTCCAGAACGGTTGTAAAATACAGGTCATGTTTTGTCGTTTCGTAGTAAAGGAGTACTAACAAACTGACAGAGCAAAGCAAATTTTGCCAGACTTGAAGCAGAGACTCTTCGCTTGCTCGGTCAATTAGATTCATAAAACGCACCCATAAACTTGTGAATTGGTTCTTCAGCAACAAAAGTCGGTTAAGAAAACACGACCCATGCAATTAAGACTATTAATCAAAGTATTCTCCATTCTTTAAAGCCACCGTTTCAACTTTTAATAAAGAGTAAGGCGCGAATCCATCAAGGAGATTACTCATTTCTGGTCAATACCTTACCAGGTCCAAGAGAGCAACAAACGAAAAACAGGAGAGAATTCCAACGAAGCGAACGTCAGATATCTTTTGTGCTTCTTTGCAATTGAATGGTGCAGTCAGAACGGTGGAGTTTGACTGTTTCAACAGTGCACTACGGCCTGCACTGAATGCAAAGTTAAGTTTGTCTGAAGACTGTCCGGCGCGGTGACAAAGGAACAATGGCTGACCCGGATATTTGAAGGAAAGGAGGGACTCGAATTTTTTGGGAGTCTCACTTGTTTCGGTTCTGGGTTTTGCGTTCAGTAGGTTTTTGGGGCTTATTTGTTTATTTTAACGTTAACATTCAAAGCAGAAGTATTTTTTTGACAGTTATGGTTATTTCCAAGAATCCAAGGCTAATGTAAAATGCATGATTTTTTTTAATATTTATTAAGTCATAATCTTTTTTATTAAAATATAAAGAATATATCAGGCAAAAATAACGGAAAGAAAAAAATTCAATCCTGGAAAGAACTATCTCCAAGCTCCACGACACACCCATAAATAGTAAACACTAATAACGCTTACAGCACTAAAGTACGATGTAACAATTCGCAGTAACGAGCTCGTCCCTAAAGAGCGTGACGTAATCGCCACACAATATACTATCGTGTCCCACCGTCCCCGACACTGTATTAGATGATTCTTGCAGAAGAAGAAGGGCGCAAGTCACAGTTTGCTAGCGATAAAATGACTTAATAAAATGATGATTATGAAATAATAAGTAACAGTTAAGACGTTGATGGAACAGTAACTGATGACACAGGAGAAAGAACGGAATCGGTAAGGTTAATTTTCAACATTTCATACCTATAATGATGTCGGAAAGCAAGTTCGTGTTCAAATCGAAAAAAACGATTTTGAACTAAGCCAGATTTGAAGATCTTCGTATAAAGAAAACTTCTTTATTGGGGACTCACAACTCCTGAATCTTTTAGCGTTAGTGCGACAAAACCTCCCGAGACCGGAACCCTTCGTGAGGAAAATAGCAAAGTTTTAAGACTTAAGAGTCATTCCTGTCATCATTTTGGATTTTCGGATAGTTGATAAGTAGGGAAAGGTGTGTACGTAAAGTGGGACAACAATCTTCTGTGTTACTCGGTTTTGGAGGGAAACTAAATTTGAAACAGCAAACTAACATAAATAATGAAAGAGATAATTTGAACTGATTTTGTGGACTATGCCAAGGGTATATTTCATTAAAGAAGACGCGAAATTACGTTATAAACGCTTCGTTTGGCAAGTTTACGAGACTTTAATTAGATGAATAATTCCCTTGAAGTTACGACAAGAAAATAGCAAGAACGGTACTGCAGCTTAGAATAATAACGCGCGAAGCACTTCACTTGCTAAAGAGCGATAAACAATTCTTCAAAGATAACTCGAAATGCAAAGTTTTTCCGTATTAATTCCCTGACGCCATTTAGTACTCAAGATTCTCCAAGGAAATTAACGATCAACGCTAAACTTGGCATATTTAAGGAGCCATCAGTGTTTCATTTACTTTCATATCCCTGGGGGGAGGCAGTTTGTTTTACAGACATTCAGAAAATTAAAAGCTGAGCAGATGCTTGGGATCCACTTTAATGACGGGCAAAGCGAAATGGGAACTACAAAGGACATTCTGCTAACAGCCGTAATGTCAAAATTCCTTGTTAACTCGTTGAATGGTGTTCAGAATGTTAAGAACTGGCTAGGTCACGTGCCTTCTGTTTAGCGTACAGTTTTGAAACCATTGTGTATTTGCAAGCTAAATGGATCAATGTACAATGGATGGTTGCAAGCTGAATGGAGGGTTCCTGAGTTTGTTTGAATTTTTTGATCAGCTGATTTTGTATTTGGAATTCTTTGCATTTTCTTGTACAGTTTGTAAGAGTGTGTATATTTAAAAGTGATAAATGTAGAAATTATTTTAAATTATATATATTTTTTATCAGGCAATTGTCCAATAATTAAAATATAAAATTTTTGGCCAAATAACATACAAAAGCAGCCTCGCATTCTATTCAAGCTCTGTACTCTGGTAAGCCAGCTCAAGAACAAAGTGTTACACCCACGTGCGGCCTACTATACACACGCTAGTGCTACACATACTCTACTACATGTTAAAAAGAACTCAAATACCTGTTTGAATTTCGTTGGCATTCTAAATGCCAACGAAATTAAACACATATTTTTTTGCGGTTTTCATGCGTAAAAAAAAACATAAAAAGAAATGTTTGCTGTTGTGTCCTTCTATTGTTTGGATTTTTAAAATGTGAAGAACTTCAAACAGCTTTGAAGTTAACGTCATGATGGCATTAAGTTATTTTTAAACAGGGTAACACATAAATTAGTTAACAAAACTCCGTTTACGTTAATATTGAAATAAATATTCATTAGGATCTATTTTGCTACCAATTATCAGTTTTGAAGAGTTGATCTATCACCAGTTTTGGCCTACTGGAGATAGAAAAATCTATCTATCGATGGTTTTAACGTCCCAATAATCTATGAGACATTATGGAATCTTACCGGCCCACGCTATCTACTGATGGGAGGGTGTATCGCCTACAACGGATAGCTGTTTCTGTGAAAATGCCAAAGTATGCGTCCCATTTTAAGATTTGTTTGACAGGGCAGTACTACAGATGGCAGATTGGTCTATTCCCCGAATTGCAGGGATAAACGTAAAGTAGCCAAGCTAAAATGAACTCTTTAGTACATGCAATAGTGATCATAGATGTTTTTTTTTATTTAAAGTAATTAAAAAAAATTAAATACAAATATCTCGAAAACGGTGCGCCCTAGGCAAAAAATAACAGACATTTAACCCCTCCTTTAGTGACACCTCCAGTGCAAGCACCATGCCAACATGAATTTAAGTTAAAAAACAACATTAATTGATGGTTGCGCTAAGGTAGCCCGGAAATTAAAATTTTATTACGTTTTTGCAATTTGCAGGTCAGTAACAGTTTGTATTTTGATTCGCAGCCACAAATATGGCTCGACAGAATTATATCTTAATCCAGTAACTTATTTAGAAGTACGAAACAAAGAAATTTTATTATAAGACTAATTAATTACACATGATGTTTTTCAAAGTGATGTTGTTGTAACGGAACGCACGGGAGGGCGAAGTAGAGAAACCTGCTTATTGTTCTCGTTAGATAGATAGCCTTTATCAATGATTGTGAGACGCCATCCGAGGATAGATATAATTATACTGTCTATCATCAATAGTGATCTATCTTTCGGCCGTTAAAGGTTATCGCGTTCATGTCCTATTTCAATGCATTTCAAGAATATAACTGTAAATACCCTTTCACAAAGCACTTTTCACTGCAACATACTTTTGACATAAAATAATTTCGTAGCTTAGTACGTACGGAGTGTAACTCTAGTGTGTCGTTTAAGTAGAGTCAAATACTCGTCGTTAGTACGGGCTGGAACTAAAATGTCACGTCCCGAACATTTTAAGCTCTCGCCTTTCCCAAGTGTGTGCTATAATTTTGTCATAATGTTTTAATACAAAATCCCTCTACGAGTTGGCAGTGTGTGAACATCTTTATAGGCTGGTACCCAGATTGTTCGGGCAATAACAGACTTTATATACATGTACATAGATTTGAATTAAATGAGTTGGGTGGTATGTGTTAATCCGAGTGTACCGATGTGGGTAGCTACTATCTATTAAACAGTCGCAATAAGCTTTTTAGTGTCCTTTATCTAAATTGTATGTTTGGTATTGCCAACTAGAACCATTTACGCATAGGGAATTTCAGTATCATGTCTGTGAAAACTAATTAACAATCATACGTTCTGAGTCAACTTTCCGAAACCTCATCTCCGTTTATTCAAAAAAGTTCGTCCAATATGGCGGCCGCAACTCGTGGAATGAATCCATCTGAACAAAAACAAAAACACGAACAAAACAGACGCTCATTATTGACAAACGTTTTTAAAGATAAAAGATGTCTCTAAATTAACCTTCGGGAACGGATAACTGGGGCGGCTGGAGCCAAGCAATAGGATAAAAGGGATTCAGCCCAAGGAACTGGATTAGTAACAAAGTCTTGTTAATCCAATATTATTCACGGAGATTACAAAGAGATATCTCACTTTGATAGCGAAAAAGATTTTTAACAAAGATCTGTTTTAAAGTGTAAATAGGGCAGAGTGACCCCACTAGGTGACATTTATATACGAAAATAATGGGTTTGGTGAGCGTTTTGTGTTCTTAACGTAGCATAAAATCACGGTTGTTTTCCACAAAGGGGTAGGCAGATGTATACATGTGTGAGCACTATGTATCTACCATTTACTGAGTATGTCTTTCATTGACTTGAATATGTCTGCTGAGAGTGTGTCATGCTCACTGAAATGTCTAGCTGATGGTGGCGTGTGTGTTGGATCATTAAGTTCCCTTCAAAATGGTTGAGCTGAATGGTGCTGATCCATTAGTCATGTTCCTAAACGAGCGCGGTCAGTGGGGACTTTAATTTAATTTAATTTTTGAATTGTTTTTTTTTTTATCACGGACACTTATGATCTTTTGCATCGTTCTCACATGTATAATTTGTTCAACACGAATGATGTAACCAATACTTTGTAACAAATTAATAATATTTTAGTTTAACCGAGTGTCCGTGGAGTTTCTTGCCCGTTCTTCTCCATAGGAACCTACTACGCTTTGGAATGGGCAACTAGCTTTATCTTTCTGATTGACCGACCTCTTGACAGTTTAAAAGTGCCTGTAATTGGGTTATTTTAAATAAATGCTTTGAGTTTGAGTTTATCAAAGAGATTTAAGATAGATACTATAGAGAGGATATTAGAAGTAATGTCAAAGAAAAATTATGATCCATGTACGAGACGTACTACGAGATTTGCAATACCATAGTGCACAATTTTATTAGGCATTATACTTCAAAAATCATTTTCTTTTGGTAAACATGAAAGCGAATTGCGACTTGTTATGCAGGCGTACCACACGAGACTGAGCGACTTTTGCCCACTAGGACAAATGTATCGGATAACGATTTTGTTCTGTCTCTTGTTAAATACATAATTGAATGTCTTTGGAGTTTAAATATTTCCACCTACTTACGTACGCCATCAACACAATGTCATGTGCATGTGCTTGTATCCACAGAACAACATTGCCCCTTACTGCGGCACCTTACCTTAGTTATACTTTCCGTAGGAGTCCGGGCATAAACTCAGATTCCGTTCTGCTTCTGAGAGTTTCCTGATGAAGGTCGTCACACTCAGCAGTTGAGCTTACGCTCACTAGACCAACGAGACAATCTTTGAACTTGCATAGATTATTAGTTCAAACCAGGGACCATTTTGGTTACCCATTGAAAGGGTTTTTGATAGGGTTTTTCTAGGCGGTTAAATAAAAACCCATACGATATGGGTAACCCTTATGAACGGCTTAAATTAAATTTTGGTAACCCGTTGAAAGGGTTACCCATACAGTGTGGGTAACCCTTTTGAACGGCTTAATTTAAGTCATTGAAAATTACCCACACCGTATGGGCTTGGGATTAACTGCTTAGTAAAACCCTATGAAAAACCCTTTCCATTGAAAGGGTTTTCGATAGGGTATTTCTTTTTGCGTTTTTCTAAAATGGTAACCAAAATGGTCCCTGGGTAGAATAGAAATAGAATTGATCATGCTACGCGTGCTGGGCGGATATCGAAATAACATAATATTATGATGTTTTCATGTTTGTGATGTTTGTGTTCAAAGTAGGTATAGAACCCATTGAATGGGTTATCATGTAACCTTTTCACTGGGTTTCAAGTATAAAACCCATTCAATGGGTTATCATGTAACCCTTTCATTGGGTTTCTAGTATAAAACCCTTTCAATGGGTTACATCATGATAAAGGTAACCCATTGAATGGGTTACCCATTCGAAAGGCTTCCCTCTTAACCGGGGTTGTACGGTCCCTGGTTCAAACACATGTCCATTCCGGTTTCGCTTCGTATGTCCGTTCCGTTCCTGTTCAAAATACAGGGATAAAACTTCGAGGTTCTTTTAAAAGTGTACCATATACATATACCCACATAGTTGTATATATCTACCTGTTGGTAGTTAAACTCCTTGTGCCAAACTTATTGCGGAGATACCGCAGGCGGACCGAAAGTAAATGTTACAGGCACAAAGTTACAGAATGTAATTTTACCCAGAAATGTTAACAAGTATTTTTGAATATTATTTTGAAGTAAAACAGCATGATTTGTTGGGAGTTTGCAGCTGTTTCCGCTCTGCAGCATTTGATTACAATATGTATGTAGCGGCATCAACATCGCCACATACGACCTACGCGTCACACTGACGTCACGCGAAACCTGCATCGCGCAAGCAGAGTTTACCACGCAACTAGCATATATACAACGTCCCGACATCAACCGTCGGGCAGTTGCCCACCAGACACGACACCCGTCTGGTCGGAGGATCCTCTCTTTTCTATGGTGGATGAGTGAACTTTACACCCTGTTCCTCATACTACCAAATGTACTTTCATTTTTTTATGTAATCTTCACCATTTTATTCGTAGCCAGATCTATCGAAAAGTTTTCAATAAAATATTGTAATTGCTATTTGGATTACATTTCTTTCTTCAGTGAACAAAAAAGATTGATATTTTAAGTAAAACGAGAGACAAAGGTAAAATAGTAGATCGTTTTTATATTATTTTTAAATTTCGTAATACTTTTTTTTTCATTTATCGTTAGTGTCCTACTGCTGGGCAAATGCCTCAGACATCTGAAAGTTTCAGAGACATTTATGTCCAAATTTAGTCTAGATAATATTATACTACTTGCTAAGTCCATTCGATTAGTTGGCAAAATCAAACTAATAGCTTCAAGTGGTATTAAGATTGATTAATAGTAACTTTGGAACGTTTCACTTGCCCTGAAATTAGTTTTCTAACAACACATGTTTCTCAACATAATTATTACTTCGTTTTCGTTCCATTCTTGCAACATAAACAATAAATATCAACAATATTCATCCCAGAAGAATCATTCCAACGCTGATTCGCTGGATTCAGTTTTTCTTCTTCCTATTCGTTATTTCACGTGGCAAACTCACTCGAAAAAGAATAAATACATGCAATGCAAATTTTAAAAATAAAGTGGTTATTGTCATTGTTATCAGGTTTTCATTCAATCTGTTCTGTAACTTACCAATTAGACCCTGGTATTTTTTACTTCTGCATAAAGATTTAAATTAATTAATAAATATTTCACAAATAATAGCATCATAATATTTTCAAAAACTTTGCACGTTTTGAGGATCCCAACCTAATAAAATGATTGTAGGTACACACACTCTTGATATACGCAATGTAATAAAAGTAAGGGTGCTACACACATGGCATTCAAGCTCGGCATAATTCAGCACAGCCGGGCAGCAAAAGCGAATAAAATATTTTGTAGATATACATATGGGGTTACTTTTAAAACGTCAATAACCTCTTAAGGGGTCATTGTACTCATCATTATGAACAACTTTTACTATGGGACCAAAACTGAAATCGTGAAAAAAAAACCAGCTGTTCCCTACATTTATGTTCGAATAATTCGTTAAAAAATCAAAATCAAAAGTCATTTATTCAAACTAGGCTGAGAATCAGCACTTTTCGAACGTCAAAAATTACATGAGACAGTCCCCCAAAAACGCCCACCCTTCACCATTACCTAGTGCTTGTAAATGTAGGGAACAGATGATTTTTTTTCGCAATTTCAGGTTTGGTCCCATAGTAAAAGTTGTTCATAATGATGAGTACAATGACCCCTTAAGAGGTTATTGACGTTTTAAAAATAAACCTGTATAATTACGTTCAGCAATAGCTCTAGGCCGCTCGTCTTAGCCAGAATTATGCCGACCCGACTCGAAAATAATTAAGCGAGGTTTGATGCCGAAGGCTGAACGAAGTTTGCCGATCGGCGCGAGCCGAATGAAAGCCGAATATGTGTAGTAATTCCTTCGGGTCGGCTTTGTGTTTTAACAAATACTGCCGAACCAAATATGCGTGTAGCACTGACTATGCATAACGTATATTAAGTAGTCGAGCAGACTTTTCGAAGATACGAAGCAATTTAGTTGTGGTATTGTCACAATGAAAGCGTTTTTGATTAGGGTACAGAGGTCATCAACCTGGGCTCTGTAATTTTGACCCCACGGCAGCCAACCAGCAAATATTAAAATTACCACATTAATAAAAAAAAATGTGGCGACTGTTGTTTATGGTTAACAATTAAAATACAAAATGATGTTGAGGCGGATTTTCGTAGGTACTGTCTCAAAACTGACGGCAATTCTTAATATCTTGCATCTTTTGGAGAAATACGTATCTACTTGGTCATGGCATCTTTTGGTTGTTCATTTACTTTTAAGGTCCTCTAAACGATCAATTGCAATTGTAATTTTTTACGCAATTTATACATATTGATGCGCAAATTGATCGTCTACGAAGTGCAATTAAAGTGATTGACAACAATAGAAACTGATGGCAATTAATTAATTGCAATTGATCGTTTCGGGGACCCCTAAAGATTCTTTTTAATTAAATGATGTCTAAGATTTTCTTACAAAGTACATTAATGACTAAAAACGGACAGGTTTTAAACGGACCACCACTTTCTTGAGAAGCTGAAGACACTATGCACTGTAACCTAATGACCTCCTCCTTTATCGGAACTCGGTTTTAAAAATAATTTTGTTATTTTGGAATTACTTGTGACACAACTAATTCCAAAATTACAAAATTACAGCACACCCAAGGTTACAACAAGGTTATTTTACCGAAAATCTATAGCCACGTATACCTCACACTACTTAAACCACTTAAATATCTTCCGGGTACCTACTTTACCAGAAATAGCTTGGAAAATGTTTGGCGGCGTCACAATTCGGCTCTTAGTTTAAGCACCGCCATATGACTACCCATTAACTGTAGTGGGTATCTTTTTGTCCGAGACCCACATTGTTTACAGTATAATGCAACATTTTGGTCCGCCAGTTTAAAGCTTTGTGCACACGGCGGCAGAAGTTGTGATACATGTTGCTTATAATACGGCGGGCATGTTTCAGTAACAATTTTTGAGTCAACAGATTGTTTCGCTCTGAAATCGAAACCTTGTAAATGTGAAATAGGGAGATAAATAAATTATTTATTTGATGCACACAAAAAAAATATCACAACACACAAAAACAGGCTTAAAAGATAACACATTAGATAAATGACTACAAAAGGCCAATAAACAAATAAACAAAAAAAAAATTAAAAAAAAAACGTTCCTGAAAGATCAGGTAATAATCGAAGTAATCAGGAATATCGTTACAACAAAAACTAGTTTCATACTTATTTGATTTCATTGGTTCATTTTCAGGGCCCACGTAGTTTATGCATAGCTATACACGACGACAAGCAACTCTTGCGAAACCGAACTGACAAACTGACAGCAAAGAGTTTAAAAAACTTTTTTTTTTTTGGCTCTAGGGTCGTGGTTAGTGGTTCTATAGCATCGTTATTTAATATCCTACCAATTTCAAACTCTATCATGCTTCAAATCCCAAGAAAATATTCACTATGGATCCAAACATACCCTAGTGCGTCACGCGGACTTATAAAGATCTCTTGGCACATCCGCTGAAATTGACAGAGATCTTATTAAGATCTCTTGGCAAATGAGAGGATAAATACCGACAGCAGCACCACCTACTGGATCCAATTGTATTTTCAAACCATCCAGAAACCCGTTGAAATATAAATACAAAATTTCAACCAAATCGGTCCAACCGTTTAGGAGGAGTTCAAAATCAAAATCAAAAATATTTTTATTTCACTTAAGCCTACATGGGCACTTATGAAATGTCAGAAGCTAGGTGCACGGTTCCAATTGGTCGTTTCCTATGGCGAAGAGCCGGCAAGAAACTCCACGGTTACTCTTTTAAAAAAAAAATTGGCTTTTACAATATTTTCAAAGTATGAGAGGACAGCGTAGACCCGTCAAAAGTACCAGGTACTTAACAAAATAAGTTAGGTGACAAACACACGTACAGAAGAATTATATACAAGGTTATTTTTAAAACGTCAATAACCTCTTAAGGGGTCATTGTAATCATCATTATGGAAAACTTTTACTATGGGACCAAACTTGAAATCGCGAAACAAAAAATCTGCTGTTCCCTACATTTTAACGAATTATTCGAACATAAATGTAGGGAACAGCTGGTTTATTTTTCGTGATTTTAGGTTTGGTCCCATAGTAAAAGTTGTTCACAATGATGAGTACAATGACCCCTTAAGAGGTTATTGACGTTTTAAAAATAACCCTGTATATTAAGATAGTTAAGAAATTTTGTAATTTATAATTCTTTGAAACAATGTTGTTAATTTTTGTCAAGTTAAGTACGAAGGAGATAGACAGATAGAATACTCTTTGCGACCTCCAGGGAACATGTTCCCGACACAAGTTTATGAAATATGTATGGAACATGTGACAAACCAAGTGCGAACGAGGTTTTAGGTGTAAATCGCGCGGTACATTTCAGTCGCCTGCTTAGTGTCATCTGATATAATTGCCTCATATTATTCATGCTGTAAGAGATCACTACCACGATTACGGTAGGGCTTATTGCGGGTCTAACTGTTTCTATTATTTAGGTTCAGCCCAGGAGTAATTTTGTGTTGTTAGTTTTCATAGTTGGACGTAAATGTATATTTTGGACGTAAATGTATAATTGGATGTAAATGGATGTTTATTTGGACGTAAATGGAAAATAAATAAAATAAAAATTATTGTTAGTTTTCATAGTTGGACGTAAATGTGTTGGATGGGGCCATTCTTTAGGACAGCGAAAATCTATGATAATTACGGTAATTACTGGAATGTTTGAAAAGTCTTTTGTAGTTTCCGCATTATAATAATAAGATGCTATTTTCCTACTAACCCACATTTGCCTCTCTACGTACAAAAATCGTACCAATGGCTATAATTACCTTCCACAAAAGATACCTACTAAAACTGATTTCTCTTTTTTTAATAATAATTTCCCCAAATAAATGGCCACCATTCCTACATTAAACCGTCGCACTCCTGAACTCCTAACTTTAAAACACATTTAACTGCAAATACACCTTCATTTATTTGTATTTACTCGTAGGTATTTCGGCACAAAATGCAAAAGTTTAAAAGAGGACAAATTTAATTGGGCGAGTTACAAATGAGCCGGTCCGTAGGTGGAATCCGCGTCGCCGGCCATGCGGGCAGCTAGACCTCCCGTTAATTACCACCGCAGTATAACAAAGGCCCTGTGAGCAACCCAGCGGCTTTTGTCGTCAGTTTTATCTTAATTGCTTCAAGAAACTCGATATCGTTTGGCGACAAGATGCTTTTTATTCCTTCACTCCGCTCCCCGACGGCAAACAAAGACAGAACTTTGAATTAGTTTTCGGTTTGATAACGCCGCCAATGGCTTTTTTCTTTCTCTGTTTTAACGACAGTGCTGTTATTACGACCGATATTTCGGCCCGATCGTTGTGGTTTTATAGCTCTTCCGATTTATTTTCCACTGTCCGTTTATGTTCGCGGGATGAGGCCAACTTTATGATATCACTATTGTGTAACTCTTTTTATCTAAGATTGTAAGTCATCGCTCATCGTCGTAAAACTATGTGTTCAGTTTCGGATTTTGCTCTGAATAAAACATACGACAAGTGGGATGTTCTGAATTATGATTGGCTGTGTTTTATGAAGATGTTTCGAATATGAATGTTGCTTTTGATTCAATGGAGCGAATTCTAGCACGAATGGTACTTTAATCTAATTTTTCATTAATAAGTGGGGCGCACTAAAAATGTCTGAAATGAATGAGAAAAAATATACTCTTTTTCATATGAATGAATCAATTTTGAAATCATTTATGCCACGTAGTAACCTCGGAAACATGTTTTTCATACTCTTCGACAGCCTCTTCTGGTGATGGAAATGGCTGACCACGTAATTGGATCTTAACTTTTGCAAACAAAAAAAGTCTCAAGCAGGATGGCTAATAGGTATGTCATATACGATCTACGTTTTCACCTTCAAAAATTCGTTTGTCTGTTTGGCCGTGTGATGCAAGATGATAGTTTACCGATAGTATTCATGTATCAATCATTATTCACGGTACGATGATTATCCAAAGCAACAGTAGCCACGTGTCCAGTTTTATTAAAAAGAGAAGCAATCATCCTTAGAGGTACTTCGCTCGCGCGCCACTTTGGTTGGTTTAGCTCATCTCGAAAGACCCGTATGGTTGATTGATGCTTTGTTTTAGGGTTGTAGCAATAAATCCATGTTTCATGAACTATTACTATGTCCCACACCAAATCTGACGCCCCTGCCTTGAATCACCTTGAAGCATGGCATTGCACAAAGTGACGCGGTCCGTTTTTTTGAGCCTCAGTCAAATTGTGTGGGATCCACCGCGAGCACAGCTTTTTCATAACCAAATGTTTGTGTAGCATATTGTATTTGACTCATGCCTATGCCTAAAGATGCCCCCAGGCATATGACCTATCATGAATCTCATGATAGGTCACATGCCTGTCTGTTTCGACCATACGGCACAGTCATCGATGTTTTTGTTGTTCACAGCGGTGGACGGGCGACCATCACGAAATTCGTTACTGAGATTGACACGCTCGTACTTGATCATATTAAAAGTACACTTTGTAAACAAGCCTATTACAAATTAGAGGATTATATCCAAGATAAGAATGCGTGGAAACATGCTGGTCCAGCTCCATAGGACAATCTAGAGTCTATGATAAAATCGAATAGGTTGCTATTTTAACTGTATAATTTATTATTTTTATGACATTTATTTTAAATTCTGTGATTACCTTAACTCACACTCACATATTTTAGGGAAACGTTTTCTTTTTTACAATGTTTGTAAATATGTGAGCACTATGTATCTTTCTCTTAATTTTTTTTTTTTTTTAAACGTTGCCCCACACTAGGAATTTCTCCTGTATTGTGAGTGCCTTTACATTTAAATTCACATGCACAAACAGCCAGACCCGGAACAACTACTTGTAGGTCATACAAATGTTTGTTCCGTGCGGGAATCGAACCCGCGACACGCAGCGCAGCAGTCGATCGCTTAACCACTGCGCCAACCGTGCTGTCTATTTTTCTGTCATTTCTAATTTATCTGTCATTGCTTCATTGTTGTCATTCTTAACTCTTTTTACATAATGTGGGATCGTAATTTTATTCTAGGTGCATCGTCTTCACATATAATTGTATAATTAATGTATATATAAAAAATATTGTACAACATTTTAAAAGAGTAACGGTGGAGTTTCTGGCCCTTTCTTCTCCATACGAAACTACCTTTTGGAGGGGGCGACTAGAATCAATTCTTTTTTTTTGTAAATATAGACGTTCAAAAGTGCCTTATATGTGCCTATTTGAAATAAACAATTTGACTTTGATTTCAATTCTGCAAACCATAAATAGTCGTCTTCATGGTGCTTCATCGCCAAAAGCAGTTCGAAGCCGAGCGAGGCTCTGCTGAGCTGACAAATTATACTTGACCTCGGAGAGCGCATTCTATTATTTTTATTTATTTTTGAGTCTTTCATACCTACCCTTATAAATTTGCTCTAACATAATTCGTTGCGTCACGCCATTTGTACTAAGCCGTGCATGTCACAAACCTTCATACCAAAATCCAGTCGGGTTAGAAACCCCTTGACATCTATCTCTAAGCTTATCCACGTGTTAAGATACAAATTCTCGGATTAACCTTCAGCTGCCGTGTAAATTAATAACTTACCTCCGTCACGGGGGTGTAACAGGGTTCATATTTAACTTTTTAACCCCTCACCCCTAATGTTGAACTCTGGAAACAAAATTTACGTGGACTGCCCTGGCCCGGTTCCAAATCGCTAACGGAGGTCGTAGGTCACCTTACTTAATGTGCGGACATACTTTTGGCACGATCCTAACACGGCGTCACATGCAAATTTTATTCAATATGAAACACTTCGCATACTGTATGAGTTTGTCTTGTCGACTATGCAAAAAATTCCGCGTATGGCACAGGGTTGTCGAATTATGCGCATATAGTTATAAAGTTGGTTTCTTTCGTGGTCTCTTTAACCTTTGGAGCTGCTAAGGAAGAGCTTTAGAGCTGTGTTATTACCATGTTACTTAGATTTTAGAACGTTGTAAATGTGTTAGTGATTTATTCAATTTAGTTGATTAAAATACGCAGTCCAGTTTATTGGAACAGAAAAGTGGGTAAAATAAAGGAGCCTCTAGGAGTATCGACGCAAGCGTCAGTCTGTTGCGCTACCGATCTAATAACCAGCAAATCTTACAATTATAAATATGACCTTAATACTCTCGTAGTCAAGACAAGAAGTACCAGAGTATTAATTTCGCTTCATGACCACTAGATACGTTACCACAAAACTGACATCATCATGAAATTGATTTACATCGTACAGATCTCTTTAAGTTTGAACATTTTGGTCAATTACAAACGTCGGTAATTCGGTATCCTCATCAGTTGGCTCCAATGAGCTATCAGATGCATTGCAAATAAGCTGACCCTTCGTAGGAGTATATTATCATACACGTTTCATATTCGGGTGATGTAATCGTCGGGTTATGACTAGATGATGTGCCACGTAGGTAAGTGTATTTTCAACAATACTGTTCGTGGAAATTGCGTTAGTATCTACCATTCCATTCGAATCGAGGATTGCTTTTGTGGGTAACAGTTTTCGAATGGATTTATTGTATGACTTAAATTACTTTATGTAAGTACCTATTTATTTCGTTTGATTCAATTATCTTACCTGATTTTGCGTGAAGTGTAGGCATTAAGTCTGCAACGTTATTTCAGCGACTTACTTTAAACGGCATAAGTAACGCCATCCTAAACGTTTTTTTTCAATATTTAATTATAATATTATTTATATTTTTTTATGTACACCTATTTATTTCTTACACAGTAAGAAATGTTTCTATCTGTTATCATCAAATTACAATTATGTTCCAACATTTTTTTATTTATTTTTACGCACCCACCCACTATTGTGTAAAAATAAATAAATTTGAATTTGATTTACTTCCAAAAAATCTATTGCAATATTAACTCGCTTGTATAAAACTGCAAACAACTATAATACCAGCCTGTTCTAGTGCCACTGCAGGGGAAAGGCCCTTTCACACACTCGGAAGGCTTGAGTAAATTTGAATTTGATTTACTTCCAAAAAATCTATTGCAATATTAACTCGCTTGTATAAAACTGCAAACAACTATAATACCAGCCTGTTCTAGTGCCACTGCAGGGGAAAGGCCCTTTCACACACTCGGAAGGCTTGAGTGAGGCATTGATCACCAAGCGTCATATTATTAACTATTATATGTCCAGGTTTCCTCACAATGTTTTCCTTCACCGATGTCAATAATGTCCAAGATAAACTCAGAAAATAGGAATAATATTATGAGTTGAAAAAGTCACATCATCATCATTCATTGACATGTATAATTACTACACGCGTGTACGGCGTAAGGATAAATGGCGCACAATAGCTAGCAAGACTCACCTAATGTATGAAAGTATCTTTTGTACAGCTTCACGCATCTTTAATAATATTCCGGGGCCTATTAGAATAATTACGGAAATAAAAAGATTAAAAAAAAATCTCCATGAGCTATTAGTAAACAAGTGCTACTACTCTATAAAAGACTTCCTATCGGACAAATCACTTCTACATTACAGTCCCGTCAGTCATGACGTGTTCATATAGCTTCGAGTTTTTTATGCCAACAGACGGCTGTGCTGCTGGGGAGTTTGTTGCGCCACTTCTTCTTCCCAGCTAAAGCACTAGGAAGTGGTGAAGGGTGGGCGTTTTTGGGGGACTGTCTCATGTTACTTTTGACGTTCGAAAAGTGTTGATTCTCAGCCTAGTTTTAATAAATGACTTTTGATTTTGATTTTGATTGTCCCACTGATGTGTGTGGTTTATGAATTGTATGGTTTATCTTTTATTTTATTTTATGTGTCTTATGTAAATCTTAATAATTTGTAATAATAATGTAAATTTAATTTGATTTGTGTGTAACCTCTGTCCCGCCCTAAGTCCCTAAGGGTGGGACATAGCTGATCACAATTTATTTATTTTTTAAGATCTGTAATATGTACCTACCTATAATCCACAATAAAGATATTGATTGATTGATTCATATCAGCCGAATATTCACCGTTCAATTTCAATTTGCCATAATCACCAAGCTTGGCAGGCGGGTTGGCGATCGCAGTATGGTGTTAAATTCAAAAAGAACGCTGCTGCCCATTCTCTAGTAAATCCCTTAATTGCCTTTTACGATACCCACGGGAAGAAATAGAATGTTGCTATTTTTTACGTCTGGCACCACACAGACAAAAAAAAGTGAAAAAGTCACATTGGTTAATAAAAGTTACATAATATATTTTTCATCTATTTATTTAGGTAGTTTGTCAACACGGCACTCCACATTCATTAGTATGTGAAAATACTGTGAAACACAACTAAATAAAACTTGACACGGCGATAAAAAAACGGATGCTTTTACAGCGGCCCTGAAATATGACGCAAATAAAATAAAAGAATAATAATTGTAACAATACTCGTTTACAGCTGTTGAGCGTAATGGGGATGAAAAATATGGAATACTAAGTATAACCGTGGCTCTGTCTGGGTGAAAAGTTTTAAGATTTATTGTAAGAAAAGTAATTTAATTTCCAGTTATGATAATTATCTAATAATATAATGTAAAATGGTTGATACCGTTTTAATGCTTACGTTCTTGGAGAAACAAGAAACATTAATGTACAGAAAATTAGTCCGTATAAGTGTTCCCGTGGGTGTCGTAAAAGGCGACTAAGGGACCTACTAGAGAATGGGCAGCAGCGTTCTCTATGCATTTTAACACCTTACTGCGATCGCCAACCCACCTGTCAAACGTGGCGATTATGGCACCCCCCCCCCTTTGGGGGAGGCCTATGTCCAGCAGTGGACGTCATTCGGCTGAAATGATGATGATGATGATGAAGTATTCCCGTACAACTTAAATAATTGATAAAAAACCTAACTCATCATTAAAATTAGTCAGTATAAGTATTCCCGTACAACTTAAATAATTGATAAAAAACCTAACTCATCATTAAAATTAGTCAGTATAAGTATTCCCGTACAACTTAAATAATTGATAAAAAACCTAACTCATCATTAAAATTAGTCAGTATAAGTATTCCCGTACAACTTAAATAATTCATAAAAATCCTAACTCATCATTAAAATTAGTCAGTATAAGTATTCCCGTACAACTTAAATAATTCATAAAAAACCTAACTCATCATTAAAATTAGTCTGTATAAGTATTCCCGTACAACTTAAATAATTCATAAAAAACCTAACTCATCATTAAAATTAGTCAGTATAAGTATTCCCATACAACTTAAATAATTGATAAAAAACCTAACTCAACATTAAAAACATACAACAAATCAATCTGCCTAGCCTTTTACCAACTATGCTGGGGTCAACAACTCAACATCCGGCCAAATCGGAGGCAGCTGAATACCAGTATTTTACATAGAGCGACTGCCTATTTGACCTCCACTGGGTAATATGATACCCCTTGGTAAGACTGGTTATCAGTTTTTTGAAGCTTCTGACGACCCTGTAACTCATGTCATGCTCACTGTAATAATGTCTCGCTGATGGTGGCGGGTGTGTTGGATCATTTAGCTCCCTTGAAAATGGTTGAGCTGAATGGTGCAAATCCATGCGTCATGTTCGTGAACGGGCGCCATCAGTACGGACTGGTCATATTCTCTTAGCGACTATGGCTTATTTTTGAATTGTTTTTTTATCTTTTTATCCGGACGCTTTTGACGTTTTGCATCGTTCTCACATGTATAATTTCAACACGAATTATGTAACCAATATTTTGTAACCATAATTATGTTGATTTATAAGAGTGTCCGTGCAGTTTCTTGCCTGTTCTTCTCCATAGGTACCTACTAAGCTTTGGAATGGGCAACTAGCTTCATCTTTATGACTGACCGACCCCTTGACAATGCCTGTAATTGGTTTATTTGAAATAAATGCTTTGAGTTTTGAATTTGTGTTTAACGACTGTCAAAGATCTACTAACGACAGCCGGTACCAACGGCTAAACATGCTTTCCACGGAGGGGTCTCGATATGTTTCGGATGGTCACCCATCCACGAACTGACCGTGGCAAGTGTAACTTCAGTCGACCGGGACTGCTGTTATCATTTACCCACAAGCCCCACTTAAAAACAAATACATACTCAAGTGATGATTTCCCAGCCCACAAAATATCACAGTCTATTATTTTAAACAAACAAACTTACCTATTTGTGGTAATAGAGTGCTATGACCGAGCAAAAACCGATCCCGCTCCCAAATTGCGGTACATAATACTTCATCAAAATTAAAGTTCATTCGTTCCGTTCATTCAATAGAGTTTGCAAAATGTTTTAAGGGTGTATATTCATTACAGTGGAGACGCTTGGGGTGAAAAGTTTTGCGTCAGTTCACTTGTTCGGCGAATTATTCATGATCCCTCTAGAAATTTTCGATTGACTATACTGTTTAGAGCAAATTAACTTGACAATAAGATGTTGGAGTTCACAATTGACGGACGCTATTATGTAAGTGGATTGTTGATGTAAATAATTGTTCTTTTACTGATGCATACCTTCTTTTTTTTTTTTAGATTTGCTCCACACTAAGAATGTCTCCTGTATTGTGGGTGCGTTTACAAACATTTATACTCACATGTCACAAACAGCCAGCCCCGGAACAACTACTTGTAGGTCATACAAAAATATGTACCGTGCGGGAATCGAACCCGCGACACGCAGCGCAGCAGTCAATCGCTTAACCACTGCGCCATCTGTGCCGTCAATTTGGATGATGTAAGTGTACGATTTATGATGATTTTTTTAAGGTACGACTTAGGATACGCAGTAGTACGACGTACGACGTAGTACGTACCGTGTGGTACCGGACGTAAAGAATAGCACAATCCTATTTCTTCCCGTGGGTGTCGTAAAAGGCGACTAATGGACTTACTAGAGAATGGGCAGCAGCTTTCTCTATACATTTTTAACACCATACTGCGATCGCCAACCCGCTTGCCAAGCGTGGCGATTATGGCAACCCCCACCCCCCCTCTTTTTAGAGGAGGCCTATGTCCAGCAGTGGACGTCTTTCGGCTGAAATGATGACGATGATGAGGACTTACGATGAATATGCCCAAGACTAAGATAAGGCAAACATCTTCAGCAATTCAAATCCTTCTGTTTAAGGCGACGATAACCGACTTTTAATGATTTTATACTGAAGATCACGTCTAAACGAGTAGTGTTAATGATTTAAAAAAAATATATGTTAAATTAGAGCATTTTCTCAATAACATAATATGTGAATATTTTAGATTCTGTTTATATTACATAGTGAAATTAATTTGTAAAGTTATGTCTAACGCGGATAAAAAACTGAGAATGGCGCAAAATCTACCAAGCGTATTTTTCTGAAACCTTCACCAATTTAATGAAAATTTAATTATTGATCTTTTAGTATACGCGTTTTATTGAAATACCTTTTGTTTTGTGTATAATAAATGAATAATGCGTCAAATTGGGGACAGTGCTCCTTGATGGGCGAGTCCTATTACTGGCTGAACGTACGACGCGTTGCGTGAGCTCAGTACAGAACATGCGTGTTCTGTACTGAGCTCACGCAAGGTATAGTTTTAATAAAACCACGCGTAAACAAAGTTGCCTTTAGTACTATTGATAGAACTTGATTTGCCCATGGTCCGATTGATAGAACCACCGAAAAGAAAAATACCCTTGGTCCTACTAGTAGAACTACGCGGTCAAACCACGGGGAATAAATGCGAAATACGACGGTAATAGTTATTTATGCAACTGTGGTATAATAATAGTACCACATGATTGTTTTAATACCTAATTATGTACAGTTGTATATAAGATTTTATCTCAGTTTGTCGAAATTGAGTTTGGTAGTCCATGTTATGAATCCTATATAAAAGGTTCTAATATCGAACAAAATGGCGGGATACGACGTGAATTCGATTAACCAATTTTTTTTTATAATTGCGGCTCTCGCGCTGTGGTAGTGAAACGCGCGTATATGACAATGTTCTTTTTTTGAAATTCATACAGATACCACGAATTGAGAAGTGAGAATTTGGTGTCTGATGAGTACGAAGGGATCTAAAAAGCAAAGGAGTTGCATAATGAAATTTTGTACAACATACAAACGAGTGTTATACACTCGTTTGGATGATATAATGGTTACTATGACCCTGGTTGTTTTAATGTTGGCAATAAGCTAACTGTTTTAGAAACTTTTAGAGAGGATTTATAGCATGCGTGTAGATAAATACATACCTCAATTCATACCTTCAATCATGTGTTTTGAAATAAATGAACGTGAATCAATATAAAACCATTTGTTTATTTGGTGATTGATTTTATTTCCAATGCAAATATTACTAAATAAAGTCAACGCCATGAGACGAGATAAATTTCATACTTTCGGATTTAAAACTTTAACTGAAATAGCGTATGGTTCAGTTTCCATTGCAACTAAAATTATTTTATGACGTTTAGCGATAATTTCTTCATTCATAAATCAACTTAGATATCTTGAGTTTAAAGTTGATAGTTGTATAATTTGCAATTTTATGTATTTATAGCTTCTCATGACGGTTACTTTATTTGTTTGCATTGAACGTACTTAATTATCAACGGTTTGAATGAAGAATTAATAATTTTGAACGCACGATTTTGTTTTGAAGTCTCTTTTTAATTTCGTATAATTGCGATTTCAAAATAATTACAAAAGTCTAGTTAGGCGTTTCTCAGAAATTTGTATGATTGGCAAAAATGTATGGTTTGCGAACTGAAAACCAATACCTACAAATAAAT
Organism: Tiliacea aurago; assembly: GCA_948098905.1. Taxonomy (NCBI): domain Eukaryota; kingdom Metazoa; phylum Arthropoda; class Insecta; order Lepidoptera; family Noctuidae; genus Tiliacea; species Tiliacea aurago. The sequence goes on along the minus strand of OX402579.1, from coordinate 2,275,476 downwards.
CCCATAGATACAATGATGACCATCAGACCAATTAAAACATCATCAGCATTCTCCTTTCTTTTTTTTTCTGGGGTGGAAAATCCTCATGGATGTCCTCCGCCCTGGGGCGGTCGGCGTTAGTCAGTAAGAGTCTGACAAGACTCTTACTGACTAAAAGCCACCCCAGTGTTCCCTTCCCACACTTGCACCGGGGATCTTGGGATCTGTTATTACTTCCGCAATCCCCGGCTAGTGCCGGCCCGCCTCTGCGGGCCACCTCAAGTCTAGGGGGGGGTGTGTTTGAGTGCACTAATTTTCGTGTATGACGCGTCTATTTGTAATATATTGTCAATTACCAATTAAATGTTTAAGATAATTACGTTACGTTTTTGAAGTAAAACTTCTTTACGCACGCTTGAGTTGGGGAGTAAGCTGGTTACGAAACTGGCCGCGTTACGAAAAACTGTGATCGGGCTAGATGTACGGAGTTGAGAGGGAGATTTGGAGTAAAACTTCTTTTGCTAGCGTTACGCGAACGGTGTTTTTTTTTTTACAAAAAGTTATATAACATATAACAATAGGTAATTTGTACATTATTTCACACAAAAAAAAAAAAAAAACCAGTTAATTATGAAGTATTACAAGATAGTATTTTGGTCGTAACGGTTCAATAAATTCGTAGTTATTTTTAGTTTTATTGTAAAAAAAGTGAGAATTTTACACGATTGTAGGGAAACTGCAACATCGGAAGAGCGCGATTAAAATAGGGCTGTCGGTGTACATTATAATAATACACATTAACATAAACCCACGTGCCAGCCCCGTGTGTCGCGCGACGAGCGGTGCCTTTGTGTCGCGTCGCGAGTCGCGCTGGTCTGTAGAAGCCTTTAATTATGAAGAAACTATTAAGATTCAAAACAATGTAATGACAAAAAATGCAGTAGGTAGTTAGGTATTGGTACAATAATCTCATGTTATTAAGCAAATGTGCTGTTCATTCTCTATTACTGTATATTATCTCAATCAGCATTGAGGCCACGAAATCTAAAAACTGTAAGTAAAATAACTTCGAAGGAACCTAATGAAAATTAATTCAGTAGACCGTATTCAATGTTCTTTGAATATCCTGGCGTCAGACCACAACGTTCAAGTAGAAAAACAAACAAAATTTAATTTAAATTGGTTTAACAAATAATTCTCACATCACACGTCTGCGTATTAGAACCGCCAGAACTCAACAGCCCTACACAAAAGGCAGTTAATTTAAACATTGGCTGTAGGAACCAGCTGTTCGCTAATTAACGGGTCAACTCATTAAATTACTCCGCAATGGCTCTGCGGGCCTGGTACTTGCGTCGTAATGTTGCCATGTTGATTTTAAGTATTATAAACAGTACTTATGAGTACGCAGTTTATTTGCGTAGTGTTAATAGGAATAGGTAACCCTTATCACTCGTAGGAGTCAAAAGAGGGGAGTCAGGGATTGCGGAAAGGAAATTCTAGTTAGTTTGATCCCTGTAGATTTGAGCAGTAATTTATAAAACAATTAATAATAATAAAAATGTTTTATTGACAAGGAGTTACATTTTAATTTGAAGCCCTGACTGATAGGTGTGGGTGGTAGCTAGGTGGTACCTGTGTTACAGGAGTCAGTGTCTTCCCCTGTTTTGGAACAATAACAATAGTATGCAAAAAAAAAATACGTAAAATTAAAATTATAAATTAATGCATTTAGTGCATGCATGCTCTTGAGTAGTTTGTGTGCGCGTGTGTGTGTATTTTTGTTGTGTTTTGTGTGTATGCGTGAGTGTGTGGTATTATGTTAATTTCATACAAATGTATGTATTTTTTTTAGGAATCCGCTGGATGCGGGAAGCACACAAATGTGGCAGTGCTTGGGGGAGGCCTATGTCCAGCAGTGGACGTCTTTCGGCTGAATTGATGATGATGATGACATATTTTGTGCACATAGGTCATAGGAAATTTTAAAGTAAAAAATAATGAAAAGTTCCCATTCTGAAACTCTGACAATTATGTATGTAGCTATCAAAAAAATGTCAGACAAATCGGAAATTTTCAAACTCGCGAAGCGTGAGTTCATTAAACTTTTTTCCTCGATCCCCAATTTACTTTCCATCGAATCCAATCTAAATTCGTTCAATTTTTTAACATAATCACTGATCGGATAACGCTGATATTCGCGAGACAAGAACGGTAGGGAGGGGAAAAACGGGAACTGTAATAAACGATTTATCGAAGAAATCAGAGGGAGTCCCGGGAGACACGGGAATTAAGAACTCCGCTAATGAGATGTTGATTGCATCCAGTCCCGTTTGTCGCCTGCCTGTTTTGCATTAAATCTCCTTTTTAATATTTTCTCTCGTCCGTTAAAATGCAGAATGCATCTTGTGATGTTTTGTTGCTCCGCTTTGCATTTCTTATTCTTTTTTGTGTTCTTTGATGGAGTAATTAAACATAAATAAGTCTGTGCTTTGAATTCACGCTGGTGTGCACTCTGGAGAAATTTATAGAACATCAGATTTTGTACTGTGTGATTTCTACTCAGACGCTGTGGTTATTAAATAATTACGTTTAGTCAGCAGTAAAGAAGGCATACCTACTTAGCAAAATTAAACAAGAGCGAGTCATACCTACTCGCGTTCTAAGGGTTTTGTCATTTCGTGCCACATCTTTCCATTTCTAGGGTATTTATTTAAAAGTATTCCTCAGTAACACTCCGGGCTGCTACTCTGGATCTGTGCCCCGTTGACGGCAATAAGCTAAGAATTCAATTCAATCCTCAATTCTTTATTGCATTCCATATGTAATAGTAGATGGTATAAAAAAGTTAAAGATCAATATGGACCCTGTCGGGCACAGCAAAAGAAAAGAAAGAACATAAATAAATCTAAAATCATCAACAATCATCATAATAAATCCTAAATTATAATTATATCAAATCGCTCTGTATTTTACTGTGTGTACAAAAATAATAAAATAAATAAATAAACATACCTACGTATATTTGCGGTAAACATAACGCAAAGAAATAAAAACACAAACACGAAAGACCAAGTTGGCACAAACACGAAAGAACAAGTTGAGGGAAAATATGCGTCAGATTCACGCAAAACGGCCATCGCTCAGCATAATCAACTTTTGTTTTCTACATTTGTGGTACGAATCCCAACCAACCATCTACAGACCTGCTTGAAGGAGGACTTTTGGCCGAAAGGTGTCGACGTTACCGAGGACGGTTACGCGACACCACGCAGCGAAACACGACGCCGACAACGTGTGTTTAGTTATAGTTTAATTTGGTTAAAAATATTATGTTTAGGTTAAGGTATTTATCTATGGGCCTGCGTAGCCTGAAATAAATGGATTATTATTATTATATTGAGTTCTTTATTTTTCTTCTCATTTCAGAGACTTTTACAACCTTACCCACGGGCCAAAGCCAAGTGGGTAAGGGGAAATTTAAATTGAAAACGTGGATGATATTGTAGAAGAAGTCAGGAACTTTCGGGTGATGCGAGTGGATGAGAATGGTGGCTTTTTGGAGCATGTAAAGTGTGTGAGAAGGCATGTGTAGAGTGTTAAGACTTTGTGTGAGAACCTTCGGCACTACACCGGTAGATGAGAGTACTACAGGGACGATATGTACGGTCTGTGGTCTTTCCATTGGGTTTTTATTTCTATGGCGAGGTCTTGGTACTTACTAAGTTTTTCGGATATTGTAGTTTGAATGTTGTGCGAGTTAGGTATAGCTATATCTTATTATTATTATAATGCTGGGACCCTATGCGAGACAGAGCCCCAGCGCTGGTTTTAGCGACAGACGGCGTTGACGTGATGCCCACCCCCCCCCCTCTCACCCTATTACATGAGACTTAAACATAACTGGCGAAATGTGTGTGCCTAACCCTTCGGGGAAACAAGGCGTGATGTTAAGTTATTTAAAAGGAATAAATTTAATACTATTAACATCTTGGCCTAGATAGCGTACAGGCTGGAGGTTTTAAACCTTGAGCTTATAAAGCGGGTGCTTAAAGGCTCGTACAGACTGTTGCGATATCGCGGGCGTGACAGGCACTACGAACCTTAAACCTTCGGTTACCACGATGTTTAAACAAAGTTAATTTGAAAAACTAAACGGATAATTGGAGACGGCGTCAAAGAATAAACTTCACGAGCACACAATACCATGGAGCCATTCCAAGTCAACGTCCATAAGAACAATTTTCCTTTCACACTAGCAAACGCCGTATCAAGATCGGCTGTATACACGAGTACGTTGCCTGTTTCCCACCCAGTTCCGTGTTTCGCATGACGAGGCGCGATAAACTCAGCAATGTAAGTGAAAATGTTTCGATAATGGGAAAATTTGCAGTGTGACATTATTACCATAACGTTGCAAGGTGAATTAATAGTTGGCTGTAGCTTTTCGTGCGAACTGAGGTTATTGTTTGTTTGCATAAATTTGATTTATATACTTTCTTGAATTTGAGGCTATATCCAGAATACAGCAGAAGGCCAATTGGGGTTTCGTGTCCTATGTCTTTTTAGAGTTCCGTACCTCAAAAGGAAAAAACAGAAAAAGGGTCTTGACAGACTGACAGACAGACATGTCTGTCAGTCTGTCAAGACCCTTTTTCTCAGGAACGCGTGGAGGTATCAAGTTGAAAATAATATCAAATACGTAGGTCTATGATCCCTTGAAGCTCTAAAAAAAATCAAGCTTCCAACTTAACGCAATAAAAAAATATGGCGATTTATGCAACATATTTTGATAATCGCAAACAAATCAAAACCTACTACTACGGGTACTTACCGTTGACCTAGAATCATGAAATTTGGCGAAAAGCAAGTTCTCACAGCACAGGTAAAGGAAAAACTCCGTAAATCTACAATTTGTAGTTATATCACATACATTTTATAAACAGTTAAACACGCAGGACTTGTTCATTAAAATGTAAAGTTAAAAAGTTTAAAAGATACTATAGACTTACTTCTTTTTAAGAAATGCCCAGCGGTTGACAACTGTGCAACCCGTGTCCCGTTCCAACAGTAAAAAAATCTAATCATTCCAGATACCAAAAAATCTTTAACAGCCCACACATAAAACAAAAAACGAAACAACCCAACCGGCCGTTAAATTGAATGAAAGAAAAATCGCTTACGTCGAAATTCATAACACTCCTACACAGTTATGTTTCTCGTCACACTCCAAGAATACTGGCTAATCTAAAACCGTTAAGGGTTAAACCCGGACAGTCGGACAGCCGGACAGAATGCCGGACACGTACGCCGACCATCTTCCTTGCGAAAACACGCTCGCCGGACGTACGAAACGACCCTTTTGAGCTAAGCAAACTGATGTTGTGTCTTCGGACGTGTGTTTTATGTTAGTTTTATTGCCAGCTCCGAATCGTTGAGACGGCAATTGGATAGATAACTTAGTGATTTGAAATTGAAAATTTAGGATGAAATATTATGACAACTGTAAGTTCTGTCTGTAGTTTTACCTCATTGAAGTGTTTCACTAATAAAATCATTGAAATGAAAGAAAAATAAAAAAAGAAAGAAAATACGTTTATTTGCGGTAAACATGACGCAAAGAAAGAACTTATGATACAAAAAGAACAAGTAGGGGGAAAATATGCGTCACATCCACGCAAAACGGCCACCGCTCAGCATAATGCTGCGACCCCTATTCGAGACAGAGCCCCAGAGCTGGTTTTTATCGGACGGAAAAGACGGACTGACAGATAACTCTCAGTTAATTCACTGCCCTTCAGCTGAAAGAGTAGGTAACATCCGATAGACGAGCCACAATGAACGACGAATAATATATATATTGATACCATCACTACGCTTCGCAAATGGATTGGTGATCACAGTTCGTTAGTGGTGATTGCATAAAATTTATGATACGATACGTTATAGTAAAAGCTTAGAATTCATTCGCCGAAGTGCTCCCATTTTTCGGTGACACTGCTGACACGTGTAACATTGTAGCCTTATCTCCTAGATTATCGCGTTGCCTTGTGTCTTTTGTAGCAAGTTTCCCTATAATAGACGGCGGTAACCACTTTTCATCAGGTAAGCTGTTAGCTTCTAATTTTAAACCTGGATAGATTGACCTTTAGAACGAATGATTTTATTTCTTATTTTGTTATTTTTACCTCACTGCACTGGGTGACGTCATCACGTCAACGCCCGCCGATGGCAGTCGCTGAAAACCAGCGCTGGGGCTCTGTCTCGCATAGGGTCGCAGCATTATGCTGAGCGATGGCCGTTTTGCGTGAATGTGACGCATATTTTCCCCCAAATTGTTCTTCCGTGTTTGTGTTTTTTTTCTTCTGTGCGTTATGTTTAAGGCTCATACAGACTCGTGTGATATCGCGAACGCAACGCGACACTAGTAGGACAATTTCTTTGTTGGTGCCTGTCGCGCCCGTGATATCGCACCAGTCTGTAGAGCGTTTACCGCAAATAAACGTGTAACTGTTATTGTTTTTCCTTTTTACCTTTCATAGGCTATTCTGACTAACAAAGCTCTGCTTGTGCTGTACATAATAATGCCAGAAAAAAAAAACAATAAAAATCACATTCAGTGGTTGTCGATTTATAGAAGAACTAGCTGCACCCCGCGGTTTCACCCGCGTAAGTCTCGATCCCGACGGAAAGCCACCCTTAACACTTAGGGGTATAAAAAAAAGATAGTAGCCGATTCTCAAACCTACTGAATATACATATCAAATTTCATCAAAATCGGTCAAGCCGTTTCGGAGGAGTATGGTAACTAACATTGTGACACGAGAATTTTATATATAAGATAAGAGTGATTTTGCGTTAAATAATGGAAGGACAAGAATGAAGTAAATTGTGGCGGGTAGATAACCTAATACTAAGTCAACACAAAAGTAATATTCCTGAAGTCCGCTCCACAAAATGAGTATTACTAAAAGTAAGCCTACGTAAACAAAATAAAAAAATAGCTACGAAAAGATTTCATAGTAAACTCTTAACTTTCTCCGCGCCCATAATATCCCATTTCGTGAGTTTAATATTCAATAACCGCTTTTATACACAACTATTGGGGACGGGAATGTACACGGTGTTCCCATTCCGATCACGTACGCCGCTGTCTTAACATCTGGATTGTTTTGCAACATGCTGTAGCGTCTTGAACTTTGTTTTTAAACTGACATCTGTCTAGTCGCACTTTTTGAAACTTATTCGGTGGTATTTACGTGGCCGAGTCTTGGGCAACTTTGAACTACGGTACTTTAGAATTTTGAAGCCGATGGCAGTGCATTTTAAGCTCCATTTGCAATGTTTTGAAGTTGTTTACATGTTTGGTGGTTAGCAGTTGGAAAAATAATATCTTAGATACTAGGTACAGGTTTGTTGACACATTTTCAATTAAGTAATTACGTATCAAATGGTGGTGAGCACAGAACCGGTCGAAGTGGCGGTGCTTGGGGGAGGCCTATGTCCAGCAGTGGACGTCTTTCGGCTGAAATTATGATGATGATGTATCAAATCAATGATGATGTGTCTTTGTTAATATTTCTTAAACTGTTTGCATGCCTAGTTATGGTAGTTAGTATAACGATCATTTTAAACTCAAAACCTGTTACATGTACCTACTACTACTTTCTGTGCAATTAAAGAACTATGAACTTTGAAATGGTTACCATAAACCAGAACAGGGCTTTGAGAAAAACCGATTTCTTACTACGTAGAATGAAAAAATGTTCTGTCAGACAGTAATTGTTGCAATAATATTTTATTACTAAGTAAGATAGCTATAAGTATTAGTTTCGTCATGAAACTTCAACTTCAAGAGCTTGCATCTACCGAGAGATGTTGCCCCAATGCACTTGATGACCCACACACAAAGCATTCCACCAATATCACAGATATTCGGTATCCCGAAGACGGCCATAAAATTTCAATATCGCCTTACTCTTTTAATCCACAGAAAGTTGTAGTAAACCAGGCATTACATACGGGAACGGGGCAAAAACTAGTTGGCACACTTTTTGCATCCTGATCTCTCGTTGAAAAGGCTGAAAATTGCCGTGAGGGAAGTACGTAACAAAGTGAGGATGAAAGTTAGGCCGGTTACAGGCCCCATCCAGTCACCGAAGCTATTCGAGCGTTGGCTCTGTAGAGTTTTTAATTTCGTTCCGCAGCCACTCGCGGGAAACCTCGTTACAAGTTTAAATTGGCATTTCTCGGAGTAATGGTTAGACGCCAGTGGATAACTTCCCGCGGTGTCTCCTTCACTTGGTCGGGTAATTCTTATTTAAAATGTATGAAAGGTTTCTTACAAGGTATTTGTGAGTCAAGTGTTTAGTGCATGGTGATATTATGTGCGGCTTCTCAGTGCCCGGGTAAGCGATTCATAAATGAGATTGTGTTTATCTTCTGTATAGTTAACTATATTTAACTCTATATAGTTTAGCCTCTGTCATTCAGTTAATTACCCATCATCATTTCATTCATTTCAGCCGAAAACACGTCCACTGCAGGACATAGGCCTCCCCTAAAGGGGGGGGTTTGCCATAATCGCCACGCTTGGCAGGCGGGTTGGCGATCGCAGTATGGTGTTAAAATGCGTAGAAAACGCTGCTGTCCACTCTCTAGTAAGTCCCTTAGTCGCCTTTTACGACACCCACGGGAAGAAATGGGATGGTGCTATTCTTTACATCCGGCACCAAACGGACAATAATTACCCGACTACAGCAAATCCAAAGGAGGGTTATGATTTATTTACAGTAAGTCAGTAGTAACTAGTGGTCATTTAAAAATGCGGACGAGTTTCAATAGATTTTGATTATTTCTGTATTCTCCCGATTTTTTTATGGGAAACATCTATAGGCGCACGTAAAACCGATTGCTGGTGGGGCGACGCATGCCACGTGGCGATTCATCGCTACTATACAGTCTATATGTAGTAGTGTGTAAATAATTTCGATGTTTCACATCTGCCAGGCGTCCCGTGACAGCTCATTTTTTTTTGTTTGTTTTGTGTATGATATGAACACTACTCAAAAAGTAGGGAAACCAAATTTTCTGTTCATTTTAAACTGCAGCCCTTCCATTTTAGTAAATCCCTTTACTCGTCTCCTACAACTCGCGGTTATCGAATTGATGGTGTAATTAGTTTGGTAGCACCACATGATCTCGTAGCCATTAATTTGTCGTCGTTTTAAGAGGAGCTCCAAGTCATAAGGATTAGGTGTTTAACCTACCTACTTCGAGTTTTCTGACAGCTGCACGCACAGATTAAACGCCGGTGGCGCGTACGTCGCTACCGAGACCAACGAAACAAAATGATGCCATTGTAAATATTATACACTTAATTATCTAAGTAGTTTGTATTTAATTTGTTTCTTATTTATAATCTCACTGTATGCTGCACCGGTTGACGTCATCACGTCAACGCCGGCTATTGCTGCTCTGTCTCGAATAGGGTCGCAGCATTATGCTGAGCGGTGGCCGTTTTGCGTGCATGTGACGCATATTTTCCCCCTTCTTGTTATTTTTGTATCAATGTTCTTTATTTGCGTCATGTTTACCGCAAATAAACGTATTTTCTTCCTTTCTTCCTTTTCTTTTTTTTTACTTCTAAGACGCATTATATAAATAGTAGTGACACACAAATGTCCTGAGATAAATATAAGAGTGTGAAATAGCTGAACACTATCCCCTGAGAAACAGGTACCTACCTGCCTAGTTCAGGGGTTATGGTCAATACTCTTGCACCATGTAATGATCACCAAAAAAAAAATTGAAATACTTCCTGTACTTATTTGTTTAATTGTATTTGTATAATTGTATCTTTTAATCGTGAGTTTTTTTTTTTTAACAGACTGTTTTTACGATTCCGTATTCAAAAGATGGTACAGCGGAGTTTTAGTAATAAAGAATCGGCCCTATTACTAAGCCTCCGCTGTCCATTCGTCTGTCTGTCAATCAATTAAAATATATAATAAAATACCTAACGACATAAAAATGGAACAAAATAATAAAATATTTATTAAACGACTCAGAAAACTACTGGTGGATAAATGCTATTACACATTGAATTACTTTTTTAATAATGACTTTAAAATGGGATGACTATTTTAGTCATTTATTTGATTATCATTACTTCATAATCAGCCTATAATGTTCCCACTGCTGGGACACAGGCCTCCTCTCTTCGAGAGGGACTGGGCTGTAATCTACCACGCGGGCCCAGTGCGGGTTGGTAGATGTCACATGTCTTTGAATTGTTGGTTCTAGGACATGCCGGTTTCCTCACGATGTTTTCCTTCACCGTTTTGAGAGCAGTGGTGATGAAATTATTTACACAAAGTAAAGCGCCAGCCTGGGTTCGAACCCACGACCTATGACTCGTAAGTCGGGGCCGTTACCACTGGGCCACCACTGCTCTTCTGGGTCTATGTACAAACAAACAAATAAATTCATAAATGTATGAGTGGCAGAAACGAAGATCTACAAAGCCGATGTTTTCTAAAAAATCCATGTGCCATATTATTTACAGCTGGGTATCTACTGTAATTTCTTGACATAATATTATGAACATTATCTAACATTTATTCATGAATAATAGCCAGGAATTGTTTGGGAATGACGACACGGAACGTTTGCTCAGAAAACATCTCTAGAATTTGGTTAATAAAAGAGACCCATCTCACTGGCCCCGGTACGTGCGTTGTGTTTCTACAAACGTTGGGATACAAACAAACGGATATTTATTTACTCAGGTGCTGTAGATTTGGTTAATATTACGTGTACTATAAATTATTAGACAATATGTGTTTTTCTGTGCTATCACAGCACATTCTTAAAGCCATTTCAAACATATTTTTAAAAGTCAAAGTCATTTATTTGCAGTAAATGCGGTACAAAAGATGGTAGTGTAATTAATAGTACAAATAATTGCTTAATATGTAATTTAATTGGACATTACCTACTGTAAAATGGAAATCTAGTCATGTTACTAACTTCATGAGCTGATTAATGAGATCAGCTCATGAAGTTGGTGGTTGGGAACTTAATGAAAGCTCGTGCCGACACGAAATAATAACGGTTAACTTTACTTGCATAACGTTTCCCTCTCTCTTTGTTTTACATTAATAAAAAACCTAACACATTCACTTTATGTCGGTATAACCTTGATATACCAATAATACCTACATTCAAACACGTCGATAACATCGCTCCCAATAATTCAATACGCTAAGACATTGAACACGACCAGTTTATGACGAAAAATAACTTTTACGAAGCAAATGTATTCCGTCGACGTCCGTTTATCCGGAACACGGTATTAATGTTCGAGAGAGAGCTCTAAGAAACTAGATAGTCTCGATATTGCCTTCACTTTGGCAATAAAACATATTCGAATGGAATTCTGGGGTGGTAGCCGCTAATGTTCGTTCTATGATCGGATGAATAGACTTTTGCTTGCAATGTTTTTGAGCTTTCGCGATGTGAACACGTTGTAAATACTGTTTTTAAAAAGTCAAATCAAATCATTCTTTATTTGTGAACTATTAATATTAAAGGAACAGTTTCACGCTAAAATGTTTATTTCAGACCTTATAGGTACCTATCATAAAAGGTCTTAAAATATACATGTTAGCGTGAATGTGTTCCTTTAATATTAATAGCTATCGGACAATAAACCCAATTTTCAGTTTTTGCGCTTTCATCATTTCAGCCGAAAGACGTCCACTGCTGGACTTAGGCCTCCCCCAAGCACCGCCACTTCGACCGGTTCTGTGGGGGTGGTTGCAATAATCGCCACGCTTGGCAGGCGGGTTAGCAATCGCAGTATGGTGTTAAAATGTATAGAGAACGCTGCTGCCCATTCTCTAGTAAGTCCCTTAGTCGCCTTTTACGACACCCACGGGGAGAAATAGGATGGCACCACACGGACGTAATTATTTGCTCGCTATTTAGCTCGCTAAACTCTGGTCACACTGATGCGAATCCCGCACGGGATGCGGGATGCGACTGCACGTTGATTTTTGTAACGACTAGGGAGTCACGCGCCTATTTGCGCTAGTTTGAACACCTTCACAAAAGTTAGTTGACACAGTCGGTGCGAACGAGTTGTGACCCGCATTCCACGCAGGACTCGTTTCAAATTGGCCAGAGCTATATGGCAAGAGTTTCTAATTAATTGCTTGTTAAAAAATAGCTCTCTTTAACACTTAAAATAATTAGGCAGGTGCTCTGTTGGCTCACGCCTCCTGTCGAGGTCCTGGACGTGGACGCCGCAGCGCTCCAGCTGAGGGGGTCCCTGACCGAGGTGTGCAACTCAAGCATGCCCCGGTCTCGCGGCGTACCTCCCCGACGCGCCGTCTATTGGTGGTCGGAGGAATTGGCGGGGCTCCGGATCGCCTGCGTAGCGGCCAGGAGGGCCTACACGCGGAGTCGGAGGCGCAGGCCCCGAGACCTAGCCGGCGAGAGGGTCCTCTATGCGTCGTACGTCGAGGCAAAGAGGGTCCTCAAGTTGGCAATGTGCGCGGCCGAAGACTCGGCGAGAGCCGAGATGCTGGAGGGTCTCGACAGAGACCCGTTCGGGAGACCGTACAAGGCGGCGCGGAGTAAACTGCGCCCCTGTGGTCCTCCGCTGACGGAGACCCTCGAGCCGGCATTGCTGGATGGGGTGTCCGGTCCCTGTTTCCGTCCAGGACCGACTTCACCCCGCCAGTGATGGACCCCCCGCGGGAGGCGGTTCCGTCGGAAAAGGAGGTTCTCCCGGTGACAGCATCGGAGCTCTACGCGGGCAATCTGCGCCTCCGCGCGAAGAACACGGCCCCAGGGCCGGACGGTGTTCCCGCAAGGGTGGTGGCCATTGCCGCCTCTCAGATGGAGGAGAGGCTTCGGGACCTCTTTAGCGCGTGCTTCACGACTGGAAGGTTCCCGAAACCTTGGAAGGAGGGGCGGCTGTGCTTCCTCCGAAAAGAGGGACGCCCGGCGGACTCCCCCTCGGCTTACCGGCCCATCGTTTTGCTCGATGAGGTCGGTAAGATGTTCGAGGGGATTATCGCCGAACGGCTGAATAGTCTGCTGGGAATGGTGGGGCCGGACCTGTCGGACGCCCAATTCGGTTTCCGACGGGGTCGTTCGACAGTGGACGCGCTGGCCCTGCTCAAGGGCCAAGTGAAGGAGGCCGTAGAGGCGGGGGACGGAGTGCTGGCGGTGTCATTCGACATTGCCAACGCCTTCAACTCTGTCCCCCACTCGACAATCTTGGAGGCGCTCCGGTATCACGGAGTGCCTCAATACCTGCGCACACTCTTGGCCAGCTACTTGGAGGACCGGGTGGTCCTCCTCGCGGACAGGACGGCCAGAGTGAGGCAGTATGGTGCAGAGTCCGGTGTTCCACAGGGATCGGTCCTAGGACCACCGCTGTGGAACATTGGATTCGACTGGCTCCTGCGGGGGACCCTCCTCCAGGGCACGAGCATCATCTGCTACGCAGATGATACCCTCCTCGTTGCCCGGGGGAGGAACTTCAGGGAGGCGGCCATTGTGGCCTCTGCTGGCGGAACCTTAGTGGCTGGAAGGATCCGCCGCCTAGGGCTGAAGGTGGCGCTGCACAAGACGGAGCCTGCTGAAGGCTGCGAATGCCCTTTCCTGGCTCCTCCCGAACCTGGGAGGTCCGAAGGCGCGATGCCGGCTTTTGTATGCCGGCATCCTCAGGAGCATGGCCCTTTACGGGGCCCCGATTTGGGCGGACTCCCTCCACAGAAGGGAGAACGCCACTACCATCCGTAGGCCCCAAAGGGCCATTGCACTGCGGGTGGCGAGGGCCTACCGGTCGGTGGGCTTCTCGGCGGCGTGCGCTCTGGCCGGCACCCCTCCTTGGGAGCTCGAGGCGTGGGTGCTGACCAGAGTGTACGAATGGACGGCGCGGCGTAAGGCGCTCGGGGAGCCCCCCGCCGCAGAAGAGCGGGAGGCCGTGCGGCAAGAGGCGAGGGACGCAATCGTCCATCACTGGACGGAGGACCTCGCCACTGCCGTTTTCGGCCGCCGAACTCTGGACGCGTTCGGGCCAGTCCTGAAGGATTGGCTCGAGCGGTCCCACGGTTTCCTCTCTTTCCGTCTGGTGCAGGTGTTGTCCGGCCATGGGTGTTTCGGATCGTACCTGCACCGGATCCAAAGGGAGGAGACCCCGTCGTGCCACGACTGTGGCGCGGCGGAGGACACGGCTCAGCACACCCTTGAGGTGTGCCCAGCCTGGTCCGAGCTGCGCCGCGGTCTGAGCGCAGCGGTCGGGCAAGACCTCTCGCTTCCCAGCGTCGTCAACTCGATGCTGGAGAGCGAGGGGGCCTGGACAGCGGTCGCCTCCTTCTGCGAGGACGTAATGTCGCAGAAGGAGGACGCGGAGCGCGCGCGGGAGGACGACCCTCTCGCAGCGCCGCTCCGCAGGCGAAGACGGGGCATGAGAAGGCGATTGTACGATCGTCGTCTTATGCCCCCTGGTGGTGAACAGCGGGAGACGGGTGCGGGGGCGCCTTCTCCTGCATTGCACAGTTCACCATCCACGTCGGGCGGGAATGACAGAGCGCTCGCGGTCATTCCTGGGCCCCTCCCCGACGGGGGGGGCGTGTCGGGCCCGCCTACAAGGCGGGCGGTCGTCAGCGGGGGACTGGATGTTATGGCTCTGCCGGATTCCCAGTCCTCCTCCTTGCAGACGAGGTAGGAGCGCCGCTGGGTCGTTTAGTGGGTATACCGGATTTTCCGGGGAGTCCCACATACCCCTCCCATCCCCCGATGGGTGGGCATGCGTAATGCATTTTTCCCAGCGTCAAAAAAAAAAAAAAAAAAAAAAAGGTGCTCTGTTGATCACATTGTAACAAGTTGCCAAAATCTGTTACAGAACTTAGCGATGGAAAATTCAAAACCCACATCAAACGTGTCCTTATCAAAAAAGCATATTATAAGATTAAAGAATACGTTGAAGACAAGGAAGTTTGGCATTAATTCCTTCTGCTCATGTGGCTTCCCTGGTACCTCATTAACGGCAAAAATATGTAAATGTCTATTAACTGCTCCCAAGTTGCGATGTTTATGTTATTTATTTATTACATACTTCCTTGACATAATCGATGTTTTTTTTTTTTACTTAACAATTTTAATTTCAACAAGGTTCTAACTTTTATTATTTTAATCATATTTTATAATTGTTTTTTTTGTTAATGTGAGGACGTGTAGAACTGTAGACCATTTTCTATTTTGTTAAGTAGTTGGTACTTTTGATGGTCCTACGCTGTCCTCTCATACTTATTAACACTGTAATTTGAAAACATTGTAAAAACCATTTTTTTTTAAAGACTAACCGTGGAGTTTCTTGCCGGCTCTTCTCCATAGGAAACGACCAATTGGAACCGTGCACCTAGTTTCTGACGTTTCATAAGTGCCCATGTAGGCTTAAGTGAAATAAAAATATTTTGGATTTTTTGATTTTGAAACTGTTCCACTAGAGTCGCGTCGTGCCTGTCTGGCCTTTATGCAATTTATGAAGTGCAAATTGTGCAATATTATATTGAAACAACGACATCACATCATACATTCCCATCGTAATTCATTCGCCACACATCCTTTCCTTGTACATAGCACCTCATTATACCCATAAATACTTAAGAACATACCTTAAAGTCCCAGCTTTGTCGGTACACGCAGTGCCTGGTACATTTTTATAAAATGGGTCGCTCTGTGGTAGCAGCGTGTGCCCCTAATGTGTGTCGTTTATTCTTATGAGCCGCCCCACTTACCCTCTTTATAAATAGTTACCTACATTATATTTATAGGACGTGCATGTGATAGTGGGTTCAGGATATGGTTGGTATATTTTAGAGGATTTTTGTGTATATTTTTGAAGTTTTTTTGAACCACGCCTTTTTTCCATGGGGGTGGGGAAAAACTACAAAATGCCACGTGCTATACTTACAGACTTTTTTACTTTGTGCTCGTTCGTACGTCGTCACAATATGTGCGCCATTTGCAAATATGTAGGTACGTACACGTACCTGATCTTATTCAAGGACATTACTGATATCAAAAGTGAATGTCATGTTTGAAATCCGAATACATAGCTGCCACGTAAGCCAGTACTGAAAAGAAACTGTTCTAACTCCTTGTCGTCAGATTTTGTTCATTCTCGCAATGTGAACAAGCGAGAATGAACAAAATGGACAAAATGCGACCAAGTCGCAGAAGCGTCTCTACTCAATTTTTTTTACTATCATAATATTTATTAATTTATCTTTAGTTCCGGCACATTACGCATAATTTGTTAGTACTTATTACTTAAACTATAATAATATGTATAATTAATGAAGACAAAAACATAAACAATGATAATAATACAACGCAATAATTATTAATATTTTTGTAATAATAAATTACAAAAATACGCGGATACGATTTATTGAACCTTGACTCACTGACTTGTCGATATGTACAACCAAGGATCAAAAATATTAATATTAATCGCTACAAAAATGCAAGTGCTCCTAAAACCCATATTACAAAATTCCATTATAATTTAATATTAAACCGGGATCATTAAGTTCATAATCCCGGAGTCCACAAGTTACTTCATCGTAAAACAAATTAATGCATTGATAAATTTCCTACTAAACTTTTCAAAGTTACGGCCCCCGGCAGCTACAAATTGTTACTAATTTCTTTAAGTGCAAACTCGAAATCAACCGGCCGATTTAACGAGCTCGATACTGTTACTGAAAATGGAAATACCAATTTATTTTCAGCTACTCAAGTAGCCATAGCTCAAGGGTTTTTGGATAAACGGATAGCGCGGTAACGATCGTTTTGCGAGGTTCAGCCGTCGTAGTGGAGATATTGTCTAGGATGGGTGGGCGTTCTTTAAACATTTATAAGGAACTAAGAAGGACTTGACAGATTAGCACTGGGATCATGACGGTGAAACACATTGCCCACTTTAAATAATCAGACTTTTCCATCCCAGAAATCACTTATCAAGTGATCCACTATTATACGGAACATACCTACCGTTACATAATTGGTTCAGGTGGTAACAACTCCGGAACGCACCGCCAAAGCCGAGGGAATTTAATGCGCCATTATTTATGGTCTCCAACGCATTATGTTTACAATCGGCCGGTTTTACGCCTATAAAATAAAAGTGGGCAAGTGCGAGCCGGGTCGCGATTTATGTCCTGTAGTACAAACAGAGAAATAGGTGCTCTAGATTTTCTGTAAGAAGTGTTTTGTAAAAAGAAACGTTTTGGCATTTTGGGGTCCGGTTTTAAGCATAGAAGTAATGGGCTGGAATGGTGCTTTAAAAGTTGTTCTAAAGTTTTTTAAAATAGCTCCATCCCATTTCTTCCCGTGGGTGTCGTAAAAGGTGTCGACTAAGGGACTTACTAGAGAATGGGCAGCAACGTTCTCTATGCATTTTTAAAACCATACCGCGATCGCCAACCCGCCTGCCAAGCGTGGCGATTATGGCAAATCCCCCCCTTATTTAGGGAAGGCCTATGCCCAGCAGTGGACGTCTTTCGGCTGAATTGATGATGATGATGATGCCTTAAAATTAAAATTAAATAAAACTTTATCTCAGAATAAGGTCCATATTTTTTTTTTGTTTTTTGGTGTTAGTGACAATAGTGCTTAGGTAAATAGGTTAGTATTGTTAGTTTTCACAAATTAATTATCTATCAGACCTATGACTGTCCCCACCCTGTGTCCGTGAAAGGGATAGTCCGCTCTGGCAGCGATCATTTTAAAAATGCTGCTGTCACTACCATGCAGCAGGGACCATTTTGGTTACCCATTGAAAGGGTTTTCAATAGGGCTTTTCCAAGCGGTTAAACAAAAACTCATACGATAAGGGTAACCCTTATGAACGGCTTTAATAAAATTTTGGTAACCCATTGAAAGGGTTTTCGATAAAAACCCATACGGTGTGGGTAACCCTTTTGAACGGCTTAATTTAAGCCATTCAAAATTACCCACACCGTATGGGTTTTTGATTAACTGCTAAGAAAAACCTTATCGAAAACCCTTTCCATTGAAAGGGTTTTCGATGGGTTTTTCTAAAATGGTAACCAAAATGGTCCCTGGGTAGAATAGAGACAGAATTGGTCCTGCTGCGCTTGCTGGGCGGATATCGAAATAACATAATATTATTATTTTTTCATGTTACTGGATTTCAAGTAGGTATAGAACCCATTGAAATGGGTTATCATGTAACCCTTTCATTGGGTTTCAAGTATAAAACCCAGTCAATGGGTTATCATGTAACCCTTTCAATGGGTTTCTAGTATAAAACCCTTTCAATGGGTTACATCATGATAAAGGTAACCCATTGTATGGGTTACCCCTTCGAAAGGCTTAATCCTTAACCGGGGTTGTACGGTCCCTGCCATGCAGGCGCTGTAGTAAGGAGGCCGCTTTCTTTCACATGATGGCATGGAAACCATCTGTGCGAGCCTTCGCGAACATTCCAGAAGCGCTACAGCGCCATGGCAGTCGTTTTCCTTTCGGTTTTAAAATGTATTTTGATTCCATAAAACAAAACTCATTCATATCTAGGTATAAGCCATAATCTTTAAAAATAACTTATATTATGTTGTATTCTTGTAAACAAGTTTGTAATTACATCTTACCAAAACTATATTTGATCATTAAATTCCATTTTGTATTTTTTGTAAATGACAGAATATTTGCTAATTACGTTAAAGTTTAATACAATAATATTCACATGACTGCATTAACTAGCATTTCATCCCTATCTGCTACTTATTCCCCCGACTAAGCTTGTGGTCGGCAAGGCCACGTTACCTCTCCGAGGCATTTGTATTTCTGCTCTATTTTCATTTGTGTCAGTGTAGAACTCGCCTTAGTCGCTTTATATAACATTAATGTTTAGGGCAATGTGTTTCCAGACGTATAATTTTAGGAAATGGAAAAACCGAAAAAAACGGAACCCTTATAGGATCACTCGCGTCTGTCTGTCGGTTACAACCAATTTGCTCTTTAATTACTGGACCGATTAAGTTGAAATTTAGTACACATATGAATTTATGTAACGCAAACTCTGATGTATAACGTAAATAAATAAATTTTGAGTACGGGGGTCACTTCTGGGGGATAATTTGAAAATTCTATTTTATTTTGTGCATACTATCACTGTCACATAATATCAAATGAAAGGGCTTGTTGTAACGATTTTAGATATATATTTTATAATAAACACTTTTAAAGTTATTTAAGAAAATACATGAAAATTATCCATACTTTTGAAAAAAATAGAAAAAATACTCTTTACATATAGATTATAGGAAAACCTGTAAGAAGTCTTAAAATAACATGGTAAATCTTTTAATATTGTGCGTACAAACTTACATTTGCAGTTGGAATTTTTGGGAGAACATGTTTTTCAACTACAATGTTAAGTTTGCTTGGAATAAATGATTCATCCCAACTACGGAACCCTTCATTGCACACGCACCCACATCACAAAATAAATGTAGAATTAAGTAGTTTGTATTTATTTTATTTTTTATTTCTTATTTACAATCTCACTATATGCTGCACTGGTCGACGTCATCACGTCAACGCCGGCTGTCGTTGAAAACCAGCGCTGTGGCTCTGTCTCGCACAGGATCGCAGCATTATGCTGAGCGGTGACCGTTTTTCGTGGATGTGACGCATATTTTCCCCCAACTTGTTCTTTTTTGTATTTGTGTTCTTTTTTTTGCGTCATGTTTACCGCAAATAAACATATTTCTTTCTTTCTTTATTTCATTATGCGTGGTCCGTCACGCACTTGGCCGGTTTTTGGTCTAGTCACCAAAATCGTGACTGTTGAGAATAAAGTCCTGCGTTCGATCCCCGCATCGATTTTTTACCATAGGGTATCCACTGTGAAATTCTCAGGAAAATCCTCTAAATTTGTGCCGGTTAGTGCCAATAGACACGTTGAGCACGCCACAATTTTTGGCGATAAGTCCCCTCTTTGAGGAGTGGCTAGAGAGGCGCGACGGCGTCGTCACCTTCCGCCTGACGCAGGTCCTCACCGGACATGGTTGTTTCGGTAGGTTCCTGTTCAGGATAAAACGGGAGGAAACGGGAAACTGTGTGGATCGCCCGAAGGACACGGTGGAGCATACGGTGGAGGTCTGCCCGTCTTGGGCACCGCCGTTTCCTCACGGAGGCTATTGGCGGCGGCGATCCTCGCGTCCGGCCCTGGTTCAGGCCATGGTTCGGAGCGAGAGTGCATGGGAGGCTGTGACCTCCTTCTGTCAAGCAGTAATGCTGTTAAAGGAGGAGGCGAACGCGTGAGGGAGAGGTAAGGTTCGCGCCCTCGCGCCCCTGAAGGAGACGCCCCGGGCATCGGGAGTCGCAAGCCGATTTCCGGCCACCGTAGGCGTGGGCTTGCGGAGGTGAGTGATGGATGGTGGGATGGCCCGGGTCGACGGCGCGTTGTGTTTCACGCGCGCCTTAAAGAGATGGCAGCACCCACTGACGGAGTCCGTTAGGACCAATGCCTGCCCGGGTTGCGAGTTTGGCCGAAAGTGATACCATGGCCCTGGCACACAGGCAACGGGAGGAACACGGGTGGGTTTCAGTCAGTAAAAGTCTGACACACCCTCCCGCTCCGCCCAGAGCGGGAGAAGTTATTTGATAATTTGAATCTTAAAACATAACTGCTAAAATGTGAATAAATTAAGCATCTCTCCCTTCGGGGATTACAGGCGTCACGTTATGTTCACTGCACTGAACTATGTATTTTTATTAACCGACTTCTTTTACAATAATATCAGAATTCCCATTACTTTCTACTTGAAAGATCCGAAGATTATTAAGATTCTCGAATATTATCTAGATTTCAACCTAGGTAAAGGTGCAGATAATAGTAACTAGAAATAACCTGGGATATTAAGACGACGAGGTGGTAATCCGGAATGATCCGGGCTTGGATACAATGCAGGGGAAATGAGATGACTGCAGTGTTTAGTTATTTAAGATGGAGTCTAGTTGGAAATAGAAGCAGCTGTGAAGTAATTTTTTGGTGTTATTGCATGTTACGATGTTTCTTACATTTTATAAGAGAATATTTTTATTTTGTCGCTAAACAGTCATTTTCTCAGACCTTTTTACTAAAACCGGCAAAGTGGGTGTCGGAGCACGCACAATAAAGGGTTCCGTAGTTGGAATGAATTTATCCCAAAAACAAACATAACATTGTAGTTGAAAAACATGCTTTCCGATACACCGATATACGTTACAGTCAATTCTCCAACTGCAAATTCAAGTTGGTTGACTATTACTCGTAAACTTGTAAAGCCTACTTAGCTGTGATAGTTTTCCTTTTAATTTTGCTATGTATAATACTACTGCCATGATTTTTTGCAGATATCCAAAACTAACTATTTAGCTGGCAGAGGGGGGGTACACTTGACTCTAACAAAAAATGGCACTTTAAAGCTTAATATTACGCAAACGGATCCCTGAATTGAAAAATGGTGGAGACAAACCCACAATATTTTAACAGCCTATCCAACGATACCCCATACCATAGTATAGACGAGAAAAAAAAATATCATCTCCATTTTACGTGCAAGGGAGGTACCCAAAAAAATTGTTTTTCAAGGTTTTATTTTATGACATTTTCGGCGTGATTACGCATACCACGTGATTACGTGTATACGCATGCCATATTACAGCTTTGTAGTACTAAGCGTCTCTGAGCTAAGCCGGGGACAGATGGACGGATGGGCAGACAGACAGACAGACGGACATGGCGAAACTATAAGGGTTCCTTGTTGACTACGGAACCCTAAAAATCAAATAATTGGCTATATTCTAGTGCACCTTTTCTCTTAAACAATTATACATCTTCTAAAAGGTAATATATTTTTATAGCTTGTGTAGCTCGTGTTGCAGTCAATTCATTCAGTTCCTTCATTGTATTAGAATAGGTCATTGCCCTGCAGTGAAACAATATTCATCATCATCATTTTAGCCGAAAGACGTCCACTGCTGGAAATAGGCCTCCCCTGAAGGGGGGGTCTGCCATAATCGCCACGCTTGGCAGGCGGGTTGTCGATCGCAGTATGGTGTTAAAATGCGTAGAGAACGCTGCTGCCCACTCTCTAGTAAGTCCCTTAGTCGCCTTTTACTACGCCCACGGGAAGAAATGGGATGGTGCTATCCTTTACGTCCGGCACCAAATGGAATAAAGTATAAAACAATATTACAGTGGGTCTATTATGGCAGCTATACTCGTTACGACATACTTACCCAAGTTTAGACTTGCACAAGTCTGCGTGACACCGAATGGCTTGGATACTTGTGCAAATTCATCCCACACACGTTGATGTATACATGTGCAAGTCCAATTTTGCGCAGGTGGGTCGTAACATGTGTGACCAAATGTGCTAAACCAATGTCAAAAAATAGTGCTCGGACTTTTTAAGTAATTATTCCTGCTTTACAACTACTTCGAATAACTTTTCAAATTCCATTTTGAAGCTACTACGTACCAAAGTGAGGCTGGTGCGAACTTTGGTCTTCTAAATTTTTTTGTACGGCGCCGAGTCCCGGACGATAAAACAGAGAGAAAAGGCGAAGATCCACGCTTTTGAAATGTGGTGTTGAGACGGATGGTGCGAATACCATGGACCGCACGACGTACTAACATATCCATCCTAGAGGAGCGCGGAATAACCACAAGACTGTCCGCTACCAGTTTTCAGCGAATCCTTAAATATTTTGGTCACATCGCTCGGAGAAACCCTGACAGCTTAGAGAAGCTGTTGGTAGTTGGCCAGGTCGACGGGAAAAGAACACGCAGGCGCTCACCTACCCGGTGGTCTGACCTTGTAAAAAAGCTCACTGGCCAACCAGTATCCAAGGCTATTAAGACCGCTGAGGGCAGAACCACTTGGAAGAGCATAAGTGCATCGAGTGGTCAATAGTTCAAATTAAGCACGACCTTCAGAAATGAAGATAACGACTTAGAAGAAGACGTATATCAAGAAGCAACCACATTGCTCTCTTAAAACAACCTTCCTACAAACTTCTTTTCCAATGCTATAACGGAAAAATAAACTTCCGTTGATCCACAAAACAACTAAATCATAACCATAAAAATTTACCATAAACGTGATCCATAACACTCAAATTTTAACCATGACTTAGTTGGTTCTGTTATAGTCGCACTATCGGACATTTATAGTCGAAAACTAAGAATCGACTTTATGTGAACGTAATAAAGATACCAAGTAATGGTTCCTATTCACGTTACGACCGTCGCACGTCGTAAGATCTGTTGACGATTGCAGCGCACCTGCGATACGTCTGCGGTTGAATGGGCCGCCTTAGTAGTGCATTCACCGTGTAATGCCGTGTAGTTAGTAGCTCGTTTTAGATTTATACGCAAATACATACCTAGCCTACCAGTTAGACTGGAAGCTGACCCCAATAGAGTTGGGAACAGGCTAGGCAGATGATGATGATGACATACCTAAGTACATTGTAATGCTAAATAATAATAATAAACATCGTCTAATGAACCGTCTTTGCCGATAGTTTACTTTGCCGAAACAGCATAGCTACTCACAAGCGTTCGATACGGTTCCGTACCGAATCGAGCATAAATCACATTTATCAAAAGAGTCCTCTAAAGGCTGTTCACATATCTAAAACACTCAAGTTTTGTCAGTTTTTAAATCAAATAGACGATCGCTATTTGATGTCGGGGGCAAGGTAAATCAGTTATGGAGAATGTGTCATTTTTGATACGACAACTTGTCGAATGTTCGTGAATTGCTATGCATGTCTAGGGTGAGGAGCCAGACCGAGAGAGATACATAAATAGTCCAGTAAAAATAGGGTTTGAGATAGCATTATAGACACTTTGTTAAACTGGTTTTGTAATATTAGTATAGTTATTTGCTTAAACATTCGTGGCAATTTTGTGGTCGGTTATGCGCGGAGGAATATCAAAAGTTGTGTTTTTACTGTTTAACGTTAAACAAAAAACACACTTTCTGTGAAAAGTAAGATTATAAAATATAATAGAATACTCTATAATATGTACACCATAAAAGTTACAGTATAAATTATTATCGTCTATAGCCAGCCTAAACTTATACTACAGTAATCCTCGGTTTAGGTGCAAAATTCTTAACATTACGAGATTATGTCTTTCATGGTGTGATAATATTTGAATTATTACCATAATTAAAACATTTGAAAAGGAGCAGTTATGTACTAAATTACCAGTGGTCCATTTTTTGTTCACACTTAAATTTAATTTAACTGCTTTATTTGCTAATAATTCAATACATATTAATAGAATATCGGAGATTACTGCCAATTTATCTATTTAATTCTGAATTATCACCCAAAGAGCATAATATATTGCAATCTACTCCATACAAATCGATCTATTTTTACTGGACTAAAACCCGCAGGGCTGCATATGGCGAGCTGTTGGGTAGTAGCGACCCCACAGTATCTCCCAGGAGAAGTCTTCTTCCTCATCGCTTTTTTGTCTTTATTGACCGGGTTGAATGGAGATTCGCTAGAGCAATCGTGCTCGGAGGAAGGAAGTATTACAATAAGATGCTACTAGGGATCTCGACCGTACTTCAGGGATTGTCCTGATAGCCGTGAAATACCGCTCCACTCCTCAAGCACATCGGGAAGTGTTGCCCCCTTGTCACTACGTCACTATTTGCTAGCGACCGTTTTCGGGGCCAATTATAGAGTGTGCAAGCCCTCTCCTGCCATTCGACACAGACCTTCCATAGTTCTGGGTAACCAATCCACATAACACCCACAATATTTTTGTTTCCTTATCCTGCAAATAGTCCTAGGACCTTTTTTTTTTTGTTCACGGGTGGAAAATCCTCATGGATGTCTTCTGCCCTGGGGCGGGCGGAGGGGTCTGTCAGACTCTTACTGACTAAAAACCACCCCAGTGTTCCCTTCCCACACTTGCACCCCGGGGATCTTGGGGTCTGTTATTACTTCCGCAATCCCCGGCTAGAAATAGTCCTAGGACCAACAACCTGTCCTTGGGTGCACTTGATAGTGCGAACATGGATAATCGTCGGTTCTCTGGGAGTTGGCTTCGCCCCCGGTACACCCGAGATATAGGTATGTCAAAGACATAAAAAAAACTAAATCAATTTTAAAGACATTTTTTTTATCTACAGTAGCGCAAGTTAATACTATGTTAGACCTTATGTGAATATAGTAAATTTGTAGCGAAGTCAACTAAAGAAGATAGTTTTTTAGATTTTTCTTTATTGATTTTGTCTACGTAGTTTGTTGTAAGGTTTAATGATAGGACATATTTTTTAAATATTTTATTTAATGTGTTTTAATATAATTATATCAAACGAAAAACAAAATTCCATAAATAATACCGTATATGTAAGAGAAGCTATGTAAGTTCTACGCTGAAAAAGTTCGTAGCAAAAGCGTAGCAGTTACGTAGCACTTTCGTAGACGTTCCGTAGCAAAAGCGTAGCAGTTACGTAGCACTTTCGTAGACGTTCCGTAGCAAAAGTCGTTGCCGTAGGTCAACGACAGAAGCTGATTGCGTCTGTAAATAAATCAGATAAGAATATATTCATTTTACCAAAAACTTTCATAGAATTTGGAAAAATAATAAACAGCAATAAAATAAAATAGAAGCTCTCTTTGAACATACACTTCACGTATTTGAATATTCATATTTATTTGATGTAACACTGTTGGGAGCACCGCAATCCGCCCACACAACTTGAAATGTCGATTGCCAACAGATTTTTATGAGATAAATAATATTATAAAGCACTCTCTCAGGTCAAAATAATATTATAATTTAAGGTCTACCTGCAAGTGTTAAATATTTTAGGGGCGATAGTGCTTTTGAATATGAACAACGTTTGCTATGGGAGTGGGACCAAGTCTCAAAATTGACCATATAAAAATGAAAATGTATGAAGCAGTTGTTTTTTTGCTTATAACGATTAAATTTGGTCCCATAGTTAAAGTTCTTCAATTCACATAGTACATATTATTATAACCTATTTCAATATTTACACTATTATAGTTAGACATTTTATAATACAAACATTTCTCACTGACTTCGAATAGCAAAATTACATTTTCACGGCGAGAAAAAATAAGATCGTTATTGTACATTTGGTTGGTGTTTCGCGAAAAATATTACATTATGTAGATGAGGAATGTATTAAACATACGCCGCTTACACGTGAATATTTAAAACTCCTACAAATTGTGGCGGACGAAGCACGCGCGAATGTCGAAATAATTTTACCGGCACGTTGTATAACGAAAGATCGTAATTTTCGTAAAGGCCCTTTAGGTTGGTACTCCTGGTTACAAATTCAAGCATCATAAAAGCCCGAATGTTCACAACTGGACATGAGTTTACAAATAGGGTCGTGTCGTCTCATGCATCTAAACATTCATGTAAACCAGTTCGAGAATGACGTAATGGCAATCATGTCATTTGGTTTAAATAGGTTTTTATTTTTATTGTTTTTGTAATATTTTTTAAAGTTCCATTTTAATAATTATGTGAATGTGAGAACTTTTTAGGCTTAATAGACTGTAGCTTTGTAAACCATTTTCTATTGTATTAAGTCATCATCATCATCATCATCAGCCCATAGCAGTCCACTGCTGGACATAAGCCTCTCCAATTGCACGCCATTCAGCTCGATTCTCGGCAACTCTCATCCAGCAGCCACCAGCCACCCTGCGAAGATCGTCGCTCCACCTAGCCTGAGGGCGTCCTACCTTACGTTTGCCGATTCGCGGTCTCCACTCAAGAACACGTCTACTCCAAAGGTCATCGGTTCTACGGCTAATATGGCCGGCCCATTGCCACTTCAGCTTACTTATTCTGTGGACTATGTCGACAACTTTGGTTCTCTGCCGGATCACCTCGTTTGGGATTCGATCCCTCAGAGAGACTCTAAGCATAGCCCGTTCCATAGCTCGCTGAGCGATCTTGCTTTTATGGACCAGCCGTACCGTGAGTGTCCACGTTTCGGCTCCGTAAGTCATAACAGGCAGGACGCACTGATTGAAGACCTTCGTCTTTAAGCTCTGTGGAATACGCGACGAGAAGACTCGACAAAGCTTCCCTTTGTTAAGTAGCTGGTACTAATTGTTGACGGGCCTACACTGTCCTCCCATACCTATTAACACTGTAATTTGAAAACATTTAGAAAGCCCATTATTTTTAAAAGAGAAACCGTGGAGTTTCTTGCTGACTCTTCTCTTCTACTGCTGACCGTTTAAGAGTAAATATTGCTACCGACTTGTAGAATCGGTACTTAATTTAAAATGATGCTTGATAATAATATTTATATAATGTCGGATCCGGTCATTAGTACGGACACGAAACGAATCGCAAGCGCGCCACTGGCGACATCACGTGACCTACTCACACCCGTAATTTTAAGTCCACGACGAAGGACATTCAGTGACAGAGCACTATTTAGTGTCTGATCGCATCGGAATCTAACGGAGTAAGTCCTGACTATCCTACATGTAGTATTCACGCCTTGACACCGTTCTTGATTTTGAGAAAATTATACAGGCGGTTCTTAGCTTATTTGAACTAAACTATAGTTAACATTTACCTGAGTCCAATTTAAGACTCACGTGACAGGGGCAGATGTCATTTACGTAACAATAAACTGTCTAACTTCACTAAAATCTGTCTAGACTATTATTATGCCTTTGTTTTCATGTAAGCGTTTGCCATTTCATTAGGTGGCCCACCCCTGCTTCGCACGGCTCGTACGACTTGTCAAAACATTCAGATTTCTTTATTATCAAAGTCAAAGTCAAATTGTTTATTTCAAATAGGCACATAAATGGCACTTTTGAACGTCAACATTTACAAACAAAATACAATTGATTCTAGTCGCCCCTTCCGTAAAGGTAGCTGCGTATGGAGAAGAATGGGCAAGAAACTCCACCGTTACTCTTTTAAAATGTTTTACAATATTTTGTATAGGTACATCAATTATATAATTAAATTATGTGAAGATGCACCTAGAATAAAATTACTATACCACAATAGGTAATAAGAATTAATAATGAAGCAATGACAGATACATTTATTATGTGATAGATACATGGTGCTCACATATTTACAAATATTGTAAAATAAAATAAAAAATAAAACATTTTCCTAAAAAAAAAAAAAATATCAGGTACAGAATGTAAAATATATGTATCTGTATGTAAGTTTAATATTTAGGTGTTTGCGGAGGCTACTTCGTATACCATGGACCGCCATGAGAACGAATGAATCCATGCTGGAGGAACTCAGTATTACCAAGCGACTTTCTACACATACAGACACAGACAGACATATTATGCGTTCACCTAAACATGGTCTGGAAAGGCTTATGATACTGGGCTGGGTGGCACTCAAGGCAGAGCACCGGCAAGATGGTCCGACGTGATCAAGAAGGCTGTTGGATACCTCCAACAACTGAAGTGTGGACCCCCGGTAAATGCTACAGCACTTCAGAAGCCGCACACTTCAGAAGACCGCATAACTTGGAGACGAGTCATATGTGGTCGCGATCCTCAGCATTGAAATATATGTTATTCTTGAACATATTTCTCAGAACTTGGTTGTTACCAAAACACGCTTAGAAAAAATATCTCGATACAAATTATCGGTAAACTAACCTTTTGCTTTGAGTTTCAATCCAAAATATCTGTATTAAATATCAACGTACGGTTGGCATTTTATGAATAACAAGAACGTCTTATTTGTATGCAGAATTTGGTTGTTTTTAATTTTCGATTACTCAACTCATTTTTGAGTTAATAAATAATTGCTAAATATTTGGCAATAAATTATAAGCGTTGGGTCATCGCGCTTCTCTTTCTTTTTTATTCAGTCTAACAGTGACAGCGGTTTACCTGTTGTCAGCGGTCTAATATTGTGGTCTTAACTTAGCCCTTAACTTTCCCACTGCTGTGTAAAGGATTGTGTAATTGGTCGTTGTGATTAAAACGAATAAGTATTAATCAATATTTCGTTATGTTCCGTACGTCCGAATGAAAAGCGGTACCCTTTTATGATCGCTCTTGTGCCCGTCCGTGTCTGTCCGTGTGTCACAGACAATTTGCTACGAATCGAATGAATTGATAAGTTAAAATTTGGTACACATATCAATTTCTGTGACGTAAACATGGTTGTATGTATTATAAATGAACTTTGAATATGGGGGTCACTTTTGACAGGCAAGCCGTGCGACATATTATGAAATGAAAGGGCTTACTGTGAGGATCACAACTTTTTTTTTATAATTTTGAAATTAATCGTTTTAAGATGTTTCAAGAAAATAAATGAAATACCCTTATCTCCAAAACTACTAAGCCCTAAATTTTGAAAAAAAAATACAGAAATATTTCTATACTTATAGATTACAGTAAAATCTATGATAAGTCTATGTCAGATAAACCATGACTTAAAATAACATAGTAAATCTCTCAATATTGTGTGTAAAAATTTACATTTGTAGTTGGAATTTATGAGGGAACATTTTTTCAACTAGTATGTTACGTTTGTTCTTAGTATAAATTCATTCCAACTACGGCCCTTCATTGTGCGTGGTCCAACACGCGCCTGGCCGGTTTTATTTGTACATAAAATTTATCATTTTTGGGTTAAAAAAAATAGGTTGTTCAAGTTTTGCTACCTAAACTTACAAACAAAAGTTTCACGTTGATTTTAGGATTTTATTACCTAATCAGAAATCCCATTAGCTTTATTTTGCGTTTCCTGTTTGTTTTAATTTTATGTGGTAATACAGTATTCGTTGTCTCAATATGTGATCAAAACATGTTTGTTAAACATTATGTAACTGAAATAAACAATTTTATTTATTATTATTAAATATGTTACGGATTACCAAACAATCACCCTGTTCCAATAATCGCCTCAGCCCACAACATCACCTGTATCACAAACAACGCGATCAATCAATACTTTGACACCTCATGAATAACACCTATCCTGAGGAAAGTTTTACAAAAGATTTATTTTCTTCCTTGAAGGCCCACAGAGTATCCAGCAAAGATTGATTGATCTCAAATAAATATCAATAAACAAAATATAATGGAGTGGACGGAACGGCCTATTTAAATTTGGAAATATATTTTTTCTTTTTATTTTGAGATGGAAGAACCTATATAGGGTATATATATTCATACACGAAATCTCTTAAGGGGTCATTGTACTCATCATTATGAACAACTTTTAATAGGGAAACCAAACTGCAAGTGGTGTTCTATAGTTTCTGCCTACCCCCATGGGAAGATGGCGTGAGTTTATGTATGTACAAACCTAAAATCGCGAAAAAAAAATCTGCTGTTCCCTACATTTATGTTCTCCAAACTGTAGGGAACAGCTGATTTTTTTTTCGCGATTTCAGGTTTGGTCCAATAGTAAAAGATGTTTATAATGATGAGTACAATGACCTATTAAGAGATTTCGTGTATCAATAGATACACCTTATATATTATATAGGTCAAAAGATGAGCCAGTCAGTGAGGCTGCTCGTGGAGCCGTGGACCTGGGCCCACAGCACACCCTGGGGTGTGCCGAAGTTTCATACCGGTAAGCCTACGTTAGACTCTGATTATTAAATGAATAACCTTGAACCCTAGTACCCTTGTTATTTTTTGTGTTTGTTTATTTAGGGTTCCATACCCCAAGGGTCCAAACGGAGCAATATTGCTTTCACTCACGTGTCCGTCCGTCGTCTGTCACACAGGTTTTACAGCCAAACGGTTGGAGCTACAACAGTCTTCAAATTTTCACATTATAAGCACCTTGTTAACCCAAAGCAATACAAATCGTCAAAAAATATTTTGTTTTAAAGTGGGGGCGAGGGGCGCGAAAAAAACTGTTGACCTACCCCATCGGTATCGTTGTTAAGAGCTCGTTGTGTAGATACAAACTAAACTGTATCTTTTGTTTAAAAAAATATTTGGAAAACAAAGAAATGAGAAGCCACCAAAGTCTTTTTTTACAATGTTTAGTTCCGAAGAATTTGTTATCTTCGCATTGACATATGAATTAGAAATGTGGTATTAATGCTTCATCATTTCAGTCGAAAGACGTCCACTGCTGGACATAGGCCTTAAAGGGGGAGTTTGCCATAATCACCACGCTTGGCAGGCGGGTTGGCGATCGCAGTATGGTGTTAAAATGCATAGAGAACGCTGCTGCCCATTCCCTAGTAAGTCCCTTAGTCGCCTTTTACGACACCCACGGAAAGACATGGGATGGTTCTATTCTTTACGTCTGGCACCAAACGGAACCGGTGATAATGTTTATTATTAAGTATATTTTACTAACAAATACCAATATATTGATAAATCAGATTTGGAAACTCACAAAAAGTGTTACTAAGGGCACTCACCTACTGCTTATGAATAATTCTGCTATTCGGATGGTTTATATTCTACATTTGGCACGGAACCCTAAATGTGTGAAGTCCGACACGCACTTGGCCGGTTTTTATCTCTTTGCTTTATGTGAACATGTGTGTCATGTATAAACGTATTTTCTTTCTTCTTTGATTCTTCGACTTTTCTTGGTAAACAGCGAAAACGTTCTCTTTTATTTAAGCGATATAAAGTCAGAAATATTAATTGTTTATCAAATTCACTACCAACTTAAATTGTCCGTATATTCCAATCACAACTGTCGTTATTTGATAGATTCATGAAATTGCTTTAAGGCGACGATAACCGACTTTAAATGATTTTATACTGAAGATCACGTCTAAACGAGTAGTGTTAATGATTTGAAAAAAAATACATGTTAAATTAGAGCATTTTTTCAATAACGTAATATGTGAATATTTTAGATTATGTTTATATTACATAGTGAAATTAATTTGTAAAGTTATGTCTAACGCGGATAAAAAACTGAGAATGGTGCAAAATCTACCAAGCGTATTTTTATGAAGCCTTCACCAATTTAAAGATAATTTAATTATTGATTTTTTATTATACGCGTTTTATTAAAATACCTTTTGTTTTGTGTATAATAAATTAGTTATGCGTCAAATTGGGAACAGCGCTTCTTGTTCGGCGAGTCCTATTACTGGCTGAACGTACAACGCGTTGCGTGAGCTCAGTACAGAACACGCAAGCTAACCACTCAAGGTCACTGGCATATATCTGAGTCTTAACATGGCAAATTGACGTAAGTAGTGTGAATTTGATAAGCAACTAATTTCCGTGACTGTACTCTCTCTACCCACCATCCCTCTCTTTTTCATTTTCACTCTGGTAAATACTTTGTATACATTAATCCTCTTCCTTCTCCAAGTAGAAGTTATAACGCTACATCAACGTAGACAGTGCAATCTACATCGTAAGTGCAACAGCCAATGTTAAATAGTTGCTAGTTGCAGCTTTTACAGAATAAAACTCGCGCTGGTTCGTCAAAGCGTCGGAAAACCAATTTAAAGTTGTTGCTGTGTTTATTAAAACTCTTTTAGTGTTCCGTAGAACACTTGGGTGAAAAAAAACCGTAGGTTTCTTGGTGTATGTATGTCATTAACAAGGTGTTCTCTTAAGATGCAGATATATGCCAGTGACCTTGAGTGGTTAGCTTGCGTGTTCTGTACTGAGCTCACGCAATGCGTCGTACGTTTAGCCAGTAATAGGACTGGCCCATCAAGGAGCGCTGTCCCCAATTTGACGCATTATTAATTTATTATACACAAGACAAAAGGTATTTTAATAAAACACGTATACTAAAAGATCAATCATTAAATTATCTTTAAATTGGTGAAGGTTTCAGAAAAATACGCTTGAAAGATTTTGCGCCATTTTTAGTTTTTTATCCGCGTTAGACATAACTTTACAAATTAATTTCACTATGTAATATGAATATAATCTAAAATATTCACATATTAAATTATTGAGAAAATGCTCTAACTAAACATATTTTTTTTTTTTAATCATTAACACTACTCGTTAAGACGTGATCTTCAGTATAAAATCATTAAATGTCGCTTATCGTCACCTTAAGGCTCGTGCATACATCATCATCAGCCCATAGCAGTCCACTGCTGGACATAGGCCTCTCCAATTGCACGCCATTCAGCTCAATTCTCGGCAACTCTCATCCAGCTGCCACCAGCCACCCTGCGAAGATCGTCGCTCCGCCTAGCCTGAGGGCGTCCTACCTTACGTTTGCTGATTCGCGGTCTCCACTCAAGAACACGTCTACCCCAACGGTCATCGGTTCTACGGCTAATATGGCCGGCCCATTGCCACTTCAGCTTGCTTATTCTCGTGCATACTGGTGTGATATCGCGAGTGCAACAGGCAGCGCGACACTTTCCATTAAGTTTTCAGAGAAATTGTGCTACTAGTGTCGTGTGTCTGCGGGAGCCCTACGTAGAAGATGCCATGTAAGTACTTACGGGCGCTTGCATTTAGTCACCCCTTTGATAAAGATATGTGTATTCGTGTATGTTTCCCAAACAATTATGTTCCTTAGCCTAAATATAAGCGTAGAAAAAGAATACTGCTGTAGCGGCATCAACATCGCCACATGCGAACTACGCGTCACACTGACGATCCTGAATCGTGCAAGCAGAGTTTACCACGCAACTAGCATATATACAACGTACCGACATCAACCGTCGGGCAGTTGCCCACCACCAGACACGACACCCGTCTGGTCGGAGGATCCTCCCTTTTCTATAGAGTATGAGTGAACTTTACACCCTGTTCCTCATACCACCAAACTGCGACCTCAAATAAAAAATAAATTTTCACACCATGAAAAATGCTTATTTAAAATTTAAATTAACACAAACAACATCACCATCCCTAAATGAAATAATCGTAAACTCTCATCCAAATTCGATTAAACCTAACACGTCTACAAAAACGAAGTTTAAGTAGACGTCTAATTACCAAAGTTCCGAGCTAAACCATTATAAAGTATTGAAAAATGAGCGCTGATATTCGATCTTTGCTTAAGAACAAAGTAATTTTAACTCGGATAGCGTTTGCTCGGGGATTAAAAATAAAAGATGCGCGACTGGTTTTAAACTATAGTTAAGATAAGCCAAGTTTCTGTTGCGGACACTAAGGCCAGTTTGTAGAAAGTTCTATCAAAGTTTTTTTCCTTTGAAAATAAGTTTATGTACGAGCTATGAATGTGAAATAAGTAATAGTTTAAGTTGAAAATAAAGTAGCTGCTTTGTGGTTTGTGTTCTGTTATTATAAGTTTATGGTTTCTTGCGCGCTTATCTGTAAAAGAGCACGCTTAGGTAATATTATGTTTTATCTTCTTTCAGTTTCATAAACAATATTTTTAACTCACGAAGCGACGCGCGCTTTATTTGTGGTAACCACGTGTACACACACGGTGTGATAGTGTGCGTGAAGACGAGTAGCATCACCATATAACACGCACATGCACAGTTCCGACTTCGCATATAACACGCACATGCACAGTTCCGACGTTGCATATAACACGTTCATGCACAGTTTCGACTTCGCATATAACACGCACATGCACAGTTCCGACTTCGCATATAACACGTTCATGCACAGTTTCGACTTCGCATATAACACGCACATGCACAGTTCCGGCTTCGCATATAACACGTTCATGCACAGTTTCGACTTCGCATATAACACGCACATGCACAGTTCCGACTTCACATATAACACGTTCATGCACAGTTTCGACTTCGCATATAACACGCACATGCACAGTTCCGACTTCGCATATAACACGCACATGCACAGTTTCGACTTCGCATATAACACGCACACGCACATTTCCGATTTCGCCATTGTTGCGCTTACACACACATTTACAGCGTGTTTGTACACTTGAAACTTAAAGCATTTATTTCATTTAAACCAATTAGAGGCACTTTTGCATTGGCAAAGACTCGGTCACTTAGTCAGAAAGTTGAAGCTATTTGCCCATTCCAAAACGTAGATCACGATCATCTCTATGGAGAAGAAAAGGCAAGAAACTCTAAGGACACTGTTTTAAATCAAGATATTACAAAATCGTGGGTACTTACATTATTCTTGTCACTTCTAAGTGAGAACAATGTAAAAAAATCAATTATTTAAAAACAATTCAAAATATGAGATTAAAATATTACCAATAAGCCCTGGCAGTTAAGAGATGACCAGTATCAACTGACGGCGCCCGTTTACAAACACGACGTGTGGATCAGCACCATCCAGCTCAACCATTTTGTAGGGAACCGAATGATCCAACACACGCGCCACCATCAGCGAGACATTTAAGTGAGCAGGACTTGGTACAAATACTATAATATACCTAAGATGGTGTTCAGTAGGTAAACATTCATAAATATTTTCGGTTCGATAGATTAGATAGGTATTAATAGCCTCTTAAAAAACTGCATATGAGAACCAAATCGATCACCATAAACGCAATAGACTCATAAAACCGATTCACAGGCAACGTGATAGAAACGCAAACCATTACCTTCCAAATACGTACGTTACGTGTTCTGCCAATAACAAAACAAGTGCTGTAGCACGTGATGAAGTCGTTTTCACGAAAACAGACAAAGGTGAAACGGCAGGAAAGAATGAAGTCACGAGACACGAATCGCAATCAGTGCTAAGTCTCCCTTTGCGATTCGGGGTTGTTAGCGCGTAAAGCTGTGGTTACACGAGCAATTAGCCATTAATATACAATTAAATTCCGAATGACATTAAGCAATTGAATTTTAATTTACTTAACAAAACAGTAAAAAAGTTGTTTACTGATAAGTGCTATAATAACATTGTTGATTTTTTAAATGATACATTTTGAATTTTATTGTTGATTTAATTTT
Source organism: Tiliacea aurago (assembly GCA_948098905.1). Taxonomy (NCBI): domain Eukaryota; kingdom Metazoa; phylum Arthropoda; class Insecta; order Lepidoptera; family Noctuidae; genus Tiliacea; species Tiliacea aurago. The sequence goes on along the minus strand of OX402579.1, from coordinate 2,239,531 downwards.
ATTATAATTATTATATTGACATACAAAATATTATTTTGTCTGTAATTAATATTGACTACATTTTGTACTGACTCTGTATGATATGATATTGAATAATTGACTATATTTTGCACTAACTTTAATTTTATAAATGAAACTGTAACTAATAGTGAATTTATAATTCCCAACTTAATTATTAACATGTAAACAGTCAGGCAAAACATGTTGGTCCGGTAAAATTATGATTCCATCTATATGTACATATTCATGTATCATGTTACACATGTTTGAACAAATAAATTTATCTTTATCTTTACCTTTAATTTTTCAGAAATTATTGCCCATTAATTAGTAATTTTCTCTATGAAGCAAAAAAAAATATTCATAGACATAAAACATAATTTTACAACAAATTAGAATTCTCTGACTCCTGCGCTAGTTAAAACTGTGTTGCAGGAGCCAGCATATCAGAAGCATATCTGTAGACTTGTCCTTTTTTGCTAGCAGCATAATAATTATAATAATTTTGTTTCTTACTAACACTAGAATTAAGTTGATTACTACCATTAATGAGTCTTGTAACTTGAACTAAATAAATAATAATATGATAGAGCCACAGCAGCGATTTTAAGAGTTAGTCACTTTTCGGAAACTCGATACAATAACTGACAGCAAAGCGACCGAAAGAAAACGAGCATTTTTGATACCGCGGCGCGCTCAGTCACATCAACTGGCCAAGACGTTATACAGCATCGAAACACTTTCTGAAACGTGCTATTTTGCAATCGTAATCGAACGCAGAGAGTTGCCAAAACGCAATTACCTAAAGTTGCAAAATCGCTGATGCTTAAAGTAGCATGTCTGCTAAGCCCTTAATAGTAGGGGAGAGAAACAAAGACACACACACGTTCAAAGGCGCGCGAGTCACAGACGCCGTATTGACTAGTTTTAGTGCAAAGCTTGTGCTTAATTAAGACTTGTACGCTTGACACATTTACAAAATTAAGGTTTCGCTATGAAGGTGAATTTACTCGGCGCGTGAGTCTACTGTCACATTGTCAATAAGTTGATCTACGCCCTTTTTACTGACAGCAATGTAGGCAGAGCGTATTTTTACTTTTGGAACAAAGTTCCTTAACGCACGTTATACTCTGCACACTAGGCGAATGAGAGATAGACCAAGACAGTTATTAGGAAATTATTTAATACAAAATAAGTATGGAAAAACACAAAATTACAGTTATCGTCGTAAAATGTTCAACCAGATCCATTAAAAAAACTTGTTCTTGTATTAGAAAAAAATATAATTGATCTTTATCAATAATCTAAGTCATCAATTTTGTAAAAAAAACCTTCACTTCCATCAGGAAAAATCATCATTGCTCTTGTTACAAAATAAACATTGAAAAATACAAACGATTGTTAAATCAGCAACAAGGGAAAAATAAATGACAAAGACTTAAAAAACAAAATTATAGACAAAGACTTTAAAATTATGTGATATTTATTTCTGATAATAGTAGAAGTTATTTTTACGATGATTTTGATTAATTTTTATTTTGTTATAGGAGCGATGATGATTATTTTGTGATGGAAGTGAAGGTTTTTTGCGATGTTTTTATTAATGTTTATTTTGTAATAAGAGCATTGATGACTTTTTCTGATGGAATGATTAATGTTATAGATCAATTATGTTTTTTTTTTTCTAATACAAGAACAAGTATTTATATTAAACTGATAGAAAAATTTACGACGATAACTATAATTTTGTGTTTTTCCATACTTCTTTTATTATTAAATAATATTCTAATATGTGTCTTTTTTATTTCCTTATTATTTTGGCAACATTGAAAAACACCATAACTAATAAAATTTCCATTTCTAATAGATCATTTCAAAAGTTTGCGTTGAAAAATTGTGAATGAAAATCTGACATTAATAGAATCTGGCATTTATAGAATCTGGCATTAATAGAATCTGGAATTTATAGAATCTGGCATTTGTAGAATCTGCCATTTATATAATCTGGAATTCATAGAATCTGGCGTTTTAAACTCGTCTGACATTTCTAGAATCTGACATTTGTCGACAAATCCGATAGATGGATTTAATTGCTTGCTGGATTTGCAGGACTCATTTTGAGCACCCCCACCACCGCGAACGTCGTGCAGATCGACAGTGAATAACGCAAACGTACGTTAGAGCAATAGTGTGAGCACGCACGACGCACGAATTTCGTGCGTCGTGCGTGCTTGATCGTGTATGTATCATATCTCTATGATATCAGCAGATTCAGTCAGCATTTGGAGCTTGTGTCACAAAGTGACTGCACGTCAAAATATATCCCGAAGCAATTTCAAGATTTATTGAAAGATATTTTATGTCCTACTTAATTTTATTAATATATATATATAATAATATATTATATTATATTTCCTATTCCTTTCCTATCCTTGTCTGTGTAATCTTTTCTTTAATATTTTTTTTACTACCTTATTGTAACAAAGCAAAACAATACAAATCTACATAAAAAAATGTTGCCAGCTGAATAAATTAATAACGAATTTCTTTTAATTTGCACAAACCGAAAGTTTTACTTTGCTATCATAATTGCAATTTCACGTTGCACCGCCTGATTTTCAGAAAGCTGAAATAGGCAATTAGTGACCTCGAGTATTTTTCAGATTAAGCTGAAGTATTATTTTGCTGCGTTGTAGCAAACGGTAATTTAAATATTTGTATTTCTACGTTCAAAAGTGCCATAAATGTGCATATTTTAAATAAATAATTTGACTTTGAATAAAAAGTAATATTGCACGACAGTTATTCATTAAAGGCCACACCGCCACGAGTAATAGAATAGAAAATAACTGATTTATTACTTGGCGGGAAAGTAAAGCGTCATGTTTACCAGTTTTGTTTTATTTCTAAAATTTGTGTTCTGCCGAATATTAATGTGTAATAACCAACTGCAAATGTAAGTTTGTACGCACTGTACTGAGAGATTTACTATGTTATTTTAAGACCATAAACTTCTTTCTAAATTCAAAAAATATACAGAAAATATTTGATGATTCAAAAAAATATTTCTGTTGTTTTTTTCGAAAATTTAGTATCAGTGGTTTCGGAGATAAGGGTAATATTTTTTTATTTTTATTATAATAAAAATATATTTGTGACCCTCACAACAAACTCGTTCGTTTGATATGTCATACAGTACAGTTTGTAATACTTTCGTAAAATTTTCTAATTTGACCCCTAAAAGTGGTTAGAATTTGACCCCCGTATTCAAAAATCATTTATTAACGTCCATGTTTGTGTCACAGAAATTATTAATGTGTATATCAGTATAGTTGGTGCAGTAGATTCTAAGCAAATTGGCTGTGACTGGGACAGACCGATATCTGTACAGACACACGACTGATCCTTTATGGGTTCCGTTTTTTCATTCGGATGTACGGAACCCTAAAAAGTTACACCTCCATTCACACTGTACGCGTATATTAATAAAATTATTAATTACAAAAATAAAATAATTCTTGAAAAATGTACCTACCAAAGTTTTGATTCAGTTTATACAATAAAAAAAAATATATAATTGCGGGTGTCGAGTAAGCTCAATGCAACTTTTAAATCGAAATGAGAAAATAACTTTTTAGTGGGTCAGTTATTAAATTATCTAAGTTACAATAGCCTAAAGTCAACTGCTCAGCACCTTTTTACAAAATATTGCTTTTCCGGATGCTGGGAAGTTAATTGTTGAGGAGTTTTCCTGGTAAGAACCAGGAGAACTGCCACTCACCATATGCATTGTGACGAGCATAAATTGCTTAGCAACCATATTAAAGTACCTAATCGAATCGCAACCCGTTAAATACATATTATTATGTTGTTCCGGTGGCCATCTGTTGCGTCCGTCATCAGTTTCACTTCACCAAAAGGTGATTTTCGGGAGCAAATGCACGAGTTACTATAAAAAATACCCAAATCGCTATAGGTTTGCCTATAAAATTCGAGGGTTTCCCTCGATTTCCATGAGATCCCCTCATCAGATTCTGATTTGGTGGCAATGAGACCACCTCGGGAGCATACCCTTTCAAACAAAAAAAAAATTTCAAAATCGGTCCATAATTGACGGAGATATCGGTGAACAAACAAAAAAAAAAAAAGAAGAAAAACATACAGCCGTACATATAACCTCCTCCTTTTTGGAAGTCGGTTAAAAATGGGTGGACGGTCAGCACTAAGAAGTGTCACGTGGCAAAAAAATTGTTCATGATTTGATCGTGTTATTTGATTTATTCTTCGTTTGGCCCACTGATTTTTGTCCTAAATAAAAAAATCCTGGTTCGTCCCAAACAATATGCTTCGATCGTCCCAAAATCTTCGTCCTGTTTTATATTCCTTGTACGGCCCATATTTTTTTTGTATAGGCCAAACTTACTTTTTGTACAATCGGCAAAAAAGGGTTACGTATTAATAAATATTTAACATCAATCAACTATTTTAAACAACCGGTCCTCTCTGTCTTCTCCGCGAGAGAAAATTTACTCGTATTGTTTTATAGAAACATTATACATTCAAGCCTAGTACTTTTTGTTAGGTCTACTGCTCGGAATTATGCACAACGTGTCGTGTCGTGAACAGAATACCATTTTGTATGCAACGTACTACGTATAAAATGTATCCAGGTTATAAACTATTTGATCGAAATCCTAATTAGTGGGATAATACTACTGATTGAAATAGTATCTTGCAAGCCTAGTACTAAATTATTATTTGCTATTTCTGAAATTTTCTGCGCAATTTTCTTAATTTTTCTTTCCGTCAGAATCTTGTACATAGAGTTGAAAACAAAAAAAAAAGAAGAATGAAATCGTTAGTAATTCTCAAGTTATGACCAAGAGAAATAGGGATTCATTTTTATAAGATGTATCGTTTAATTTTTTTTTTTTTTTTGTTAACGGTACCTTTAAAGTACTTGAAATTTAGGACGAAACACAACTTCAATAGTGATCCATGACAAACTAAGAATTTTTGGAATGTGGGACAAAACTTCAGGACGAACAAAGAATACTTTTGTTAATAAATTTATGTAGTTTATGTATGAAAAATTGTAAAAGTAAAAATGCAGAGAGAATGATAATATCTTTATATTTCCTTATTGCATATTTTCAGCAAAAGAGTAGACTTTGTATGTATTCAGCGAATTTAAGTTTCCTACCTTTCGGATAGTTGTAGTAATATCTGTTTTATACAACTTTCGCAGCAGACTGACGTGGTTTGACCGATCTCAACGTATAACTCCTTATAATATCATTGACCACATAGAAATCGATCACAATCTCGGTAATACCGCCAGCCACTCCAGAGAATCATCAACATTTAATCCGTCCACATGCGTCTGGCGACTTCACCAATTCAATAGTCACTCAAGCATCGTTCGCCCGACGGACCGGTATGCAATTTCACACTCCGATACTCCCTGATATTGCTAACTGTACGTTCTTAGTAACACGTATGACAAAAATTTCTGGCAGACGGCCGCCATGATTCCAATGCGTAGCAAATATCGCACATCGATGAGCATGTGAGCGATGCTTTGTCTCTGTTGATAGGCTTTCATGCGAGATTGGCTTAGTGAATGAAAATGATCTGACCAAGATTATATCCATATTTTATAACACATTGTCATTGATGAATTTTATATATACAATGACATGAATATTTACTTTGTTAAGTATTATATAGTTTTAATTAAGTATTGTAAATGGGAAGACAAAAATAAAGGGTTTTTGTTTATTTTTGTTTTTTTTTTTACTCAGTTAGTTTTCATCATTCTCTGGCAGTTTGAGTAATTTATGCGGCCTACCCAAATGTCCTTTATTTGGTATTGTTCGTTGAATCGTTGAGCTCCTTAAGTTCTGAGTTGAGCTGCACGACTACTGACAAATGCGTGCACTGACTGGACAGGTCCCCTGTGTGATTATTTAATCAAAAGATCATTTCAGGCACCAATCTACATGGTCTTCACATGATCTGACCAAGATTATATCTGGACTTTAAAAGAGACTGTGACCTCTGAGTTTGTTTCGGCCTTTCTTCTCCGAGTAGTCGGATACGAAACGCCGACCTCACCTAGTTTTTTTTTAATATGATTGACGTGACGTTCTAAAGTGTTTGTACAAACCTACTTACAGAAAATAAATCATTTATCATTTAGTGCGATTCGCTATGGTTAATGGGAGTACGTTTTAACCATAATTAGGTTGATGTTTTTAAATTTGTTTTGTTTTTAGGTTTCCGTACCTCAAAAGGAAAAAAACTGAACCCTTATAGGGTCACTTCTTTGTCCGTCTGTCTGTTGGATTATCAGTCTGTCAAGACCCTTTTCTCAGGAACGCGTGGAGGTATGAAGTTGAAATTTTAATGTCTACAGTCCCTTGGTGCTCTAAAACATCAAGTTTCTAAGTCAACGCAATAAAAAAATAAGGCGATTTATGCGACATATTTTGATACTCGCATATAAATCAAAACCTAAAGGGTACTTCCCTTTGACCTAGAATCATGAAATTTTGCAAGTGGCAAGGTAACACAAGTAAAGGAAAGGCAGCACAAATAAAGGAAAAAGTTCGAAAATCGTTAATTTGTAGTTTTATCACATAAAAAAACACTTTTTTGCGATTACAAACTTGCATTTGCAGTTGGAAAATTGACCGAGGCGTATATCGATGTATGGGACCAAAGTCATGATTTTTCAATTACAATGTTGTTTTTTTTCGGCTACCCTTATTCCAAATACGGAACCCTTCATTGTGCGTGGTCCGACATGAACTTGGCCGGTTTTTAAACATGTGCAGTACATTTTATTTTGGAGAATCTGAGTTCGTCAAGCAGTAGGATTACAGACAAATTGACTATGTAAATGTGTTAGTGTTCGCACAACTTTTTTTAAATATTTTTTTTAGGATGGGTTTGCTCTTCACCTTAGTCTAGGGCAGAGGTGACAGAGACAAAGTCGACGATGGAGTGAGCATACCCAGAAGAAGCCAGTTCACTCTAACTTTGAAGAGATTAGGGTTGTATGCGTTCGGAAACACAGACGCAGGTAGAGAGTTCCACTCTTTTGCTGTGCGCATTATAAAAGACATTTGGAAACGCTTAGTGCGAATTGGTGGAATAGCAACAAGGGATGATAACCTACAGTGCCTATAGATGTCCGATAGTAGAAGGGGGCCGGTGGAATGAGGTCGTGGAGTTCTTGGGCACACTTCCCGAACTTAATATAGATACAAATTCACAGGAATAAATTGATAATCAAACTACGCGAATAAAATACCGACGACACGTACCACGTACAGTCAAAATATAAAAACGTAGTACTGGCCCACATATCAATAAAACAGAACACCACCTACTATGTATATCCCAAAAACATCTCCAGCACGCGTAGCATGACCAATTCTATCTTTAATCTACCAAGAAAGAACAAAGATCTTTCTGTCCAACTTGCTTTCTCTTCTACCCGAGCACGGCGCGACCCGTAGACTCGCGTTTCTACTCGTATGAAGACATATATATTCTTTCCATAGCAACGGAGAGGTAGCTAGTGATGTAGTAAACTATAAATTCTACGATGATTATTCGTGTTTCGTTGTCGAAAAAAATTTTTTTTTTCAACAACAAAATTTTCATTAATAAAAAAAACTTTTTGGCAAAAAAAAACCCCGACTTCCAAATAAACACTACAAAGTGAAAAATAACTTTAATTTCGGAAGTCGGTGTCTTTGGTTCTGTATTTTAGTTTTTGGCCACCGACTTCCGAAATTAAAGTTATTTTTCACTTTGTAGTGTTTTTTTGGAAGTCGGTTATTTTTTTTTACAAAAAGTTTTTTATTTTTCACTTTTTAGTGGGTCAGTTTTTAATTTATTTAAGTTACAATAGCTTAAAGTCAACTGTTCATCACCTTTTACAAAATATTGCTTTTCCCGATGCTGGGACGTTAATTGTTGAGGAGTTCTCCTGGTAAGAACCAGGAGAACTGCCACTCACCATATGCATTGTGACGAGCATAAATTGCTTAGCAACTATATTAAAGTACCTAATCGAATCGCAACCCGTGAAATACTTATTATTATGTTATTCCGGTGGTCATCTGTGGTCTCCATCATCAGTTCCACTGCACCAAATGGTGATTTTTGGTAGCAAATGCACGAGTTACTATAAAAAATACCCAAATCGCTATTGGTTTGCCTATAAAATTCGAAGGATTCCCTCGATTTCCATGAGATCCCCTCATCAGATTCTGATTTTGTGGCAATGAGACCACCTCGGGACCATACCCTTTCAACAAAAAAATAATTTTCAAAATCGGTCTATAATTAACGGAGATATCGGTGAACAAACAAAAAAAAAAAACAAACATACAGCCGAACATATAACCTCCTCCTTTTTGGAAGTCGGCTTAAAAACCAGCAAAATTATCTCGAAAACGGTGCGTCCTAGGCAAAAAATTACAGAAATTTTAGCCCCCCCTCCGTGCAAGCAGGAAGTCAACATGAATTTAAGTAAAAAAAAAATCCATCATGAATTTAAGTTAAAAAAAAAATCTAACATGAATTTAAGGCAAAAATACTTTTTTTTTTCCGCTGGTTTTTTTATGATGGTTATTTATGATGGTTTTCGACTAGAACAACAATTTCTTTCCCACTATATTACCATTTTTTTTTTATCTTTTCTGCTCATAGTGACCCTAAGAATATACTCCAACTCCGACAACTCTCCGCCAAAAAGACCCACTGATAATCCTTAAAACGAACTCCAACAAAGACTAATCTACGACTACTTCAAAAAGCACTAATCGAATTACTCGACAGAACTAAATCAAAATACAGTCGACGTCAGAATAATTCAGTGCTCTCCGAATCCAGTGTAACAGCGGCACCGTGAAAATACGGGCAGGTGCATCCACCAAATTACGTGGCTTTAGACTTAATAGCTGTACGTATATATGTCACTTGACGTAAGACCTCAGCGCTATGTGTCGACGTTCGCACCAAGTGGAATTTGGAATTACGCCGCAATGGCAATGGGTTCGCCCTCGTTTTAATCTGGCTGTAGGTACAACCCCCTTGTGTACCAGCTCTCGGTACAATTGAACACGTAAAACCGTGTAATTAATCAACTATGTGAGGGCTGTCTCGAAAGTTGAAGACTTAAGGCGACGATAACCGACTTTTAATGATTTTATACTGAAGATCACGTCTAAACGAGTAGTGTTAATGATTTGAAAAAAATATATGTTAAATTAGAGCATTTCCTCAATGTGAATATTTTAGATTATGTTTATATTACATAGTGAAATTAATTTGTAAAGATATGTCTAACGCGGATAAAAAACTGAGAATAGCGCAAAAACTACCACGCGTATTTTATTTCTGAAACCTTCACCAATTTAAAGGTAATTTAATTATTGATCTTTTAGTATACGCGTTTTATTAAAAACCTTTTGTTTTGTGTATAATAAATTAATAATGCGTCAAATTGGGAACAGCGCTCCTTAATTGGCGAGTCCTATTACTGGCTGAACGTACGACGCGTTGCGTGAGCTCAGTACAGAACACGCAAGCTAACCACTCAAGGTCACTGGCATATATCTGCGTCTTAAGACATGTTTTGTTATCATCATTATTTTGACTTGTAGTGTATTTGGGGATTTAATTGGTCTTCAGTGTTCGAGTTGCGTAGTTAAATTTATTAGATAAGTGTAAATACTTTTACGTTAATCTCAGAAATTTTAATTTATAATTCCTTTTAAGTTATTTCGTGAAACGGTTAAACCTACTTGATAATTCTCAACTTAAATTATGCCGTTCCGAAATATTCTAGATAGAAATATTTAATTAATTCCATAATGATTGAATTAGGTATTCATTTTGTTGTTTCTATAAGATTTTTGAATCATTAACACACAGTATGTGAACTCCCATTTCTTCCCGTGGGTGTCGTAAAAGGCGACTATGGGACTTACTAGAGAATCGGCAGCAGCGTTCTCTATGCATTTTTAAAACCATACTGCGATCGCCAACCCGCCTGCCAAGCGTGGCGATTATGGCAAATCCCCCACCCCCCCCCCGTTTTTGGGGAGGCCTATGTCCAGCAGTGGACGTATTTCGGTTGAAATGATGATGTGAACTTATGTTCGTAAGTGGGTACCTTCCTCTAAAAACAAAACAAAATTCAATGTATTCCCAGTCGCGTTTAAATGTAAGTAATAGATTGTTCGCGGATGGTTCGCTAAAAGTGACGGGGTAGTGAATATTCCCAGCAAGTTTCGTGTAGTCGACCTCTCGACATATTGATATTACCTCGCCGCCCGCCGTCGGAATTTGCAATTGCACAAACGTGTAGCGAGGCGTACCGTACGCCAAAATGACAATTGTTCAAGACCGTCCGAAGCGACAGCTCAAACACAATAAACTACGTGAAATTTACCTATTTGAGAAACTATTCAAATGTTTCTGCCCGGGACAAAACGTACGGAATGCTGTGCTTGGAATATCTCGACTAATTGTCGCCGAGCGCTAGCAATGTAGTCTTTATAAAAGCGCTTATCCTGTGTTTCTGGTTCTGCGATTTAAAATAAATGTTGAGTGCAATGTTTTACTTTTCTTCTGCATTTTGGTCTTTACTGAACATTAGAATTTATAACCGTTCTTGTCTTATTAGTTTTACAGTGTCAAGAAAGAACGCATGGAAAAAGAAAGGTATCATTTATCCGCTTTTTAGAGATACATTACAATATAATGTGTTTACATAAAATATATATAATTAATAATTATGTTTTGGCACGCCACACACTCAAAGAGAAAATAATGTTTTCATTTTCTTATCAGGGCAAAAAATGCATCGACATACAAGGTAATATAACGTTTTCCACATTGGGCACCCGCTTAAACGGGTCCGCGCCCACTCAACCCGCTTAGACTCGACCCGAAGTAGTCAGACAGAAAAGTGTCGATTTAATGCTTGCACCACAGTGTAAAATTTAAATAATGTTTGGATAAATAAATCAATAATTAAACAAGTAAGTACTTATCCTTCTTTAATATAAGTAGTATACGCTTTGTACTTTTTTATTACAAAGTAAATCACAGATTATTGTTAATTATCATTACAATCTTATAGCTAGTGGCACGGTGGTATTTATTGAATCAGTCTGTTTACCTATATAAAGCTACATCTTTGAAAAGAAATCATTGACCACCTGGATAAATTATGTATCATAACAAAATATTAAATATTCTATGTATAATAAGTTAACATCACTTTGCCTGACTGAACAAATGGCACTGAATTGGTAGTAAAACATCTGGTATTATTCTTCGGGTCGAGTCCAAGCGGGTTGAGTGGGCGCGGACCCGCCTAAACGACACCTCAAAAGTGACCGCCATATTCAAAATTCTTTTATTTACCAAATTTTTTTTCATATGTGTACCAAATTTCAACTTAATCGGTCCAGTAGATTCGGAGTAAATTGGCTGTGACAGACGGATAGACAGACGAGTGATCCTATAAGGGTTCCGTTTTTTCCTTTTGAGGTACTTAACCCGGACAATGTACACCAGATACTTGGATCTCGTGTGCCTAATTTCTATGTCAAATAAGGGCCGGCGGCCCTCACTGCCTGCACGGCACGGTATGGCATGGCAAAGGATTTTATTACTAATCAAGTTATTTTGAATCTTATTTCAATGATTTTAAAGTTCATGTTACTTTATTTCGATACCACTATGCCGCGACGTGCCGCGGGATGCTGTGGCATGACGTGACGCGCCCCGGCATGCCGCGGCATGCTGTGGCATGACGAGTCATGCCGTTTCAGTCCACGGGTTGCCGCAGCACGCCATTGCATCTCGCGAAACGTATGGGTCACTTTGTGTCGAGGAATTATGATTGCTAAGCTAGCAGAGTGGCTGGGCTTTCAGCAGAATGCCACGGCATGCCACGGGATACCACGGGATGCCACGGCACGCCGCGGCATGCCGGAGCACAACCTGCCATGCCACGGCATGCTACGGAACGCCGTGGGATGCCGCAGCACAATCTGCCGTGCCATGCCGGCAGTGAGCGCCTGCCCTTAGTCTATTTCAGAAAATTGAAAGGCTAACATGATACGTTCCGGAGACTGTTCGGTGCTTTGTTGCATCATAAACAAACATACGTGAATTATGACGTATAACAGACACCAATACGAGCATTCTGTATTTTATTTAAATAAATAAAGATGTTCAAAATAATTATACCTAATCACATATTAAGTCATAAAGACCATTATTACCTCGCTTCAGATAATGGGCTCAAGAAATCACAGATCAACGCTGTGGGGGTCGTCGCAGTTACTTTGTAAAGGACAAAATGAGTTCTTTGTGTACACAAAATAGCATGATTGCTATCAAACAACATCCTTGGTTCTTTTTTGAGAGTTCACCAAGTGGAAAAGAAACAGTAAATCAACGACATTGCGTCAGAGGATGGCTTGCAGTATGAGTTACTATTGTCCTTTACAAAGGATGTAAATAAAAATTAAATGTATAATTTTCCATTCTTTGAGCCTTTTACCGGGTAGAATTCAAACCACAATAATGAGGACAAACAATTTAAGGTTTTTGACCGCGATGAAAATTTCTCATTTATCTTATTTAAAGTTCATGAAATTACAGGTAAATGTTAAACAAAACAAAACAAACAAAAAAAAAACAATGCAAAAAATAAAACATCCTGATAGGCTTTTGTTTTCAATTCAATAATACTAAATATTGTGAACCATTTTAATATACATTATATATATTTTCACTGCGTACAATAAGACCAGTGTTAATTTGGAGTTGATTTTCTGTTGTGTTTTGATATCTGCATCCGATCCGCATTGGGGAGTTGAACAATACCGCGACTTTACACGTAAATTTTACGAATATTGTTTCCTTTGTACATTGACAGAGTGCGACATACAAAAGGTAAATGATCCCATCCCATCCCATCTTTTTTACGGATACCTACGTAAACTTTTATATCTTATTCCGTTCCAGCATTGGAAATAATTGTAATATTTAGGGAAATCGTTTTCGCACAATAGAAAACACGTTATTGCGAAGACGATTTATTTATTTAACCTTTAACGGAGCTGAGAAGAGTCAAACAAACGATATTCAAAAACGCGAAACACAGGTATGAATAATTCCAAGTGTGTACCAGGGACACATAAATCTTTACGGATAGTAGCAGCACAGCCAATCTGATGAGTCGCGCGCCGCACCCCTGTCGGTCGACCGCACGAGTAATGAGCTTGTTTGTCTCAGTTAACGTTTCCTAGCACGTTCTGCGCTCCTGGTACAACGCTCTTTGTGTCACTAGCTTCCTGTCTCTTGTCTCCCTGCTCGGAATGAGGATAATATTGTTTTAGAATAATAACAAGAAGTTGTTCTTAGTCTGACAGATGCGGCGCTGGATTAAATCTGCAGGATTTTTATTTACTTTTCAGTGGACGTAATGTGACCACTTAAACATTTTCTCTGTGGAATTAACGAATGAAGTGGGTTTACATGTCCACTCTAGAAGATAAAAATTTGGAAAATCCAAAAGTGCACGCCTCATAACGTTCACGTCATTTTTTTATAAGATAATTAATCAAATGAAATAAAATAAAAAACAACTATAAATAATAATAAAAAAAATACAGAAAACAATTATAAAAAAAAACAGAAAACTGTGCTATGGTTTAGTGGCGCCATAATTATAAGGTAAGAAGAGAAGAGTATAATAAATAGATAGATATACAAAAAAATACACAGTCGTATTTTAGTTTTTTATGAATTATAATTAAATGACAGTGAATTGAACGCTCATATTAATTGAGAAAGTCCGTAGTGTAACTTTGATAATAAAAAAAAAATATTCTGGTATGATAATTTTTTCGACCAATTTCCCTGCCACATACACCAATCTATAAACGCAGACACACGGACGTCCAGGAAAGATCATTTTTAATGTTATTATTTACTATGTTAAACAAAATAACTGTTATTGAATTATATTTTATGTGTCTGACAAATTATTTGACTTGATATTAGTACACTCATATGAACCTGTAAGTGCGATATAAATTAAAAAAAATCGATTTCAGTTTCGAGAAAACTGCTTTTTTTGAAATGTCGAGAGTAGAGCACAACCTCAACGCTTCGCATAAGAGGCGCGCAATAAAGAAAGATTGGTCCCAAGAATGAAAACGGAGATTACCCCTATCAGAAGATTAGATGTTTGTGACTGATGAGTCCGAAAACACGTCAAACCAGCTTTATATACTACTTTTGTTAAGTGGCACTAAATATAAACAACCTAATGGCGCTATAAAACTACACTCAGCGAAGATAGGTGTTTAAGGATAACTTTGGTCAGCAAAAATGCCTTTCTTTTTGTTACATAGTCTTTTTGTATAAGTAGTTAAGAAAACGAGCTGCTCAGGAACAAATGCATGAATATATCAATAAATAAAAATCGTTAATTTTCAGACGCCGACAACAGGTAAACCGCTGTCGCTGTCAGATTGCATACAAAAGAATGAGATGCGCGATGACACAACGTATGGCGTAAAAATGCAAAAAAAAACCGTATAAAATTAGATATTAATAACTAATTATTAAAAAATAATCCATCACCGGATGCAGTTTGGCATTTGCAATTTTATGGTACACTTTTAATTATAATTATAACTGTTAACGAAGGGATAAACTGCTTTTAAAAATAATTAAGAGATGTCTTTGTTTTTTTTTTATGTATTAAATTATGTTTGATTATGTTTTGAGATCCATCACCGTATGCACAAAAGACTTGAAAATATCATACTGTTTTTGTTTTGGTAAAATTATTTACGGTAAAACAGATACACTGCTTTAAAAAACCAAATTATTGACCATTTTCAGAAATCGCCGCCTTCACTGCACTAATAATTCTGTATAACTTGAGTAAGACAGCTCAATTATACGTATGCATGTAAATTCTGAAGGATAAGTAACGTAAGTCATAAACCATCAGCCTACATGCAGTTCAACCTCCTTCGTCAGCTCCATCCTTACATATGATTAAATTGAATCAATTTAAAATTGCAATTGCCTCTTAGATTAAAAAGTGTTCCACAGAACGGTCCTCCGACAGCAATGATAATTTTGTTTATCTGTTTAGTTTTAGTGACCTTTCGCTTTCTCAGATTAACTAGACAAAGTGTTTTTTCTTTACTTGTAGTTCGTTTTTTGGCAGGGCAGTAAAGTTTTTCTTTTTTAATGATTTATTTTATTTTATACATTTTAATTTTATAAAACATGTAATAGGTGGTATTTTTACACGACTGCCCCAAAAGAAGTGTAGTGTGTTTAGGGTTCATGTATGTACCCTAAATGTTCATGTATTTCGGCGATCGCTCTCGTCCGGCCATGGTTCAGGCCATGGTTCGGAGCGAGAGTGCATAGGAGGGCGTCACCTCCTGCGAAGCAGTAATGCTCGCGAAGGAGGAGGCGGAACACGTGAGGGAGAGGCAAGGTTTGCGCCCGAGTTTGAGTGATTCATGAATAAGGTTTAATAAGTGTATACCGGCTGACTGTGAAAACATGCGACAAAATTTAAGGGAGTGTTCTACCCATCAATATAAACAACTTTTACGATGGGACCAAATTAGAATTCGCAAAAAAAATCGACCTTCCTTTCTAAGTACATAACCAATTGTATAAGAAGGTCGATTTTTTTTGCGAATTCAGTCAGCCGGTATAATTCATTAAGGTGTTGTGTAAATTGGCTGAAATATGACAATGATTGTTGAAGATGTCGGAAGTAATCCCGCCGACGGGGAGCTTTACCGACGTTCGCGTTACGGTAGTACGTGTCCGTGGGATAATTTCAGACCTCCGTGGGCAAAGCCGCGGGCAAAAGCTAGTATAAAATGATATTACGATTAATCCCCTTTGAAAATGGAAAACGGATTACAGATTTCTGCGGCACGCCATTAAATTTTCCTCTCTCACTTAACGCTTTTATCCTCATACGTTCGTGGAGAAGTGCTAATGCAGTATTTTCATTTGACGTTTGGAATCCGTCGGAATCTGTCGGTATCTTTTGGACATTCGGAACACGCTTGGTGACCGGAAATTGGAGATAAACGTAAAACATCAGTCGCTGGAAACGGTTTAGCTTGTTGTATTCTAGATTCCCTTCCGGTGCATTCGTTAGCTGGGATCAAAATTGGAACGGTTGCTAAATGTTCATTACGGAAGCCGATCAACGGAAACAGATTTGTTTGGTGTTACATATTTTCTGAAGGCTTAGCGATGTTTTGGACTGCGTCGAGATTTTTTGATTGGTAGATTGTGTTGATAATATTCTGCAGGTACCTACGACAACATCATAACTTAAATATTATGTTCCTATATAAAAAAACACTTTACTGATAAAAAAAAAGTTTTACCAGTGTTTTTTTTTTACAAAAAAGCTTGTCTCAGCAATAAAAAATATAAAAAAAAGTTTTTTATTCTCTTCAATTGTACAAAAAACACAACACTATGCAACGTAGCAACTAAGGAAAAGAGTGTTTTCGATGAACTCTGGCACCCAGAGTGAGATTTAACTTCAGCAATCAAATGAAATAACGGAAACTGATTTAATATTTCCATAGTAAGAATATAGTTTATTTATTTATTTAACAGTTTGTGTACACACGTATAAACATACATAAGGAAAGGACCAGAAAAATACGTAGGAAGGTGATGCTTATTTCTAAAAAATCTCTTCCAGCATACCTGCGATAGGAAAGTAGATAACGAGATGTAGACAACGTATATAACACGTTGTCTACATCTCTTTATCTACTTTCCTATCTTTCAGAGTAGAAAAGAAAACAAAATAAGTACATAAAATATACATACATACTTCTGAAATAAATATCACTAAAATATATATAAAATATTATAATGTAATATAGAATAATATAATACCTATGCACATTATGACGAAGTGGAAAAATAGTGAACTTTCACTCTTCTTTTAAGAAAACAATTATTTTGCAACAATTTGGCAGTCCCTAATGTTAGGGGGAAGTGAATTCCATAACCAAACCGCGTGCACAGAGAAAGAGTAGGAGTAGAAGTCGGTAGAGTAGAGAGGGGATTTATGGAGATTTCTAAGATGCGACCTGGAGCCCAAGTCTGCTATTCTTATGAATCCAGTCATTCCAACACGATCCCATTGTCATGCCATTGTCATTTTGCTAAAAGTTCGTAATCTGCTAAATTCATAATGGTCGATCATTGGTCGGTCAATGTTCTCGTTATAGAATTGTGTTATTATATTGGCATTGTCGTATTGCCATTATTATAAAACCCATTAGTAGAAATGTCATTCATTTGCATTATGTACGAGATTACCAATAAATGCAATTTCTTATAATGTAGTGTCAGTGGCCGACCATTGGAAAGTCATAATGACGCCATTATAATAGTAGATTACCAAACTCGTCAAAATCAACAATTATGAAATCAATGATCGACCATTCTGACACTATTGTAATAGCAGACTTGAGGCTCTGCAAGGTGTATCAGAAGGACGGGCCTAGAAAAGCGTTCCCGCTTATAGGAAGGCGTTCTAGGGTTGTGAAGGATGTTAAATACCAAACACAATATCCGAGAGTTCCTGCGAAGTCGAATTAGGGGCTACATGAACATAGTTGAAACTATTTAAACTCATTGCTACAAAGTTCTTCCCTCATCTTCTACCCCATTTACTTCTCTTCATCTTAACTCCACTTGCAATTGCCTACTTGCACCCTCGAATTTTACCAGGTTCTTATCACTAAATAATGTGACCATATTGCCACAGTACATCAAATGCTGTAGATCGTTACCACCTCCATTGACAGCAATCATTGTATTGTTATGCTAATGCAATTGAATTAGTGTAGCACTGCCGTTTGTGGATTAGTCACAAATCAATAGACATGCCTTCAGGAAATCAAATTAATTATTTCAGATACAGGTATTCTCTTAGACATGGTTGCTATTAGAAGTGCATTGTGAAACTGAGCCAGGCATTTGGGGTGCATTAAAATGGCTTCCGCTAGTAATACTTAAGATAATGTGTAGTAAACTGAACAAACTGCTTGCTATTTTTAATGTATAATTTAATATTTTTTATGACATTTATTTTACATTCTGTGATTACCTTAACTCACACACTGATATTATTTTTTTTAGGAAACCGTTTTTTTTATAGTTTTTCTAAATATGTTAGCACCATTTATCTATCACATAATTAATTTATCTGTCATTGCTTCATTCTTAACTCTTTTATTACCTATTTTGGTATAGTAATTTTATTCTAGGTGCATCGTCTTCACATATAATTATATTATATTATTAATGTACGTATAAAAAATATTGTACAACATTTTAAAAGAGTAACGGTGGAGTTTCTTGCCCGTTCTTCTCCATACGAAGCTACCTTTTGGAAGGGGCGACTAGAATCAATTCTATTTTCTTTGTAAATTATGACGTTCAAAAGTGCCATTTATGTGCCTATTTGGAATAAATAATTTGACTTTTTTTCAGTTGCTTCATAATCCCTAGTTTTCAGCCATTTACTCACAGAAGCCTTACAAACACTTTTGGGCTTCGGATAGATGGAAAGAGCGGTGTCTGATACCATGTTGTAGATGAACGAACAAGGCAATTATTGGAAAGAAACAACTTAGTGTTTCTTCGTACGGCGACGGAAATAAAGCCATTTCTTTAGACTTGCCGTTTCGTCATGTTCTTAGAACAACAGTTAGGAAAAATCCGTTACAAAGGTCAATGATAATGTAATGCTTAATTAAAAAGCGCTCCTCTATTGGCCACTTTGATTAATGAAGGGTACATTTTCAAGGAAATGCGAACAAAAGGAGTGATGTAGGTAATTATTTTAAAAGTGATTACTTTAACAACAAACTAGCTTATGCCCAGGCTTTGCCCTCGTGAATGTCGAAAAATATTCAACGGGAACGTACTGCCGGGATCCAAAGTA
Source organism: Tiliacea aurago (assembly GCA_948098905.1). NCBI lineage: Eukaryota > Metazoa > Arthropoda > Insecta > Lepidoptera > Noctuidae > Tiliacea > Tiliacea aurago. The sequence goes on along the minus strand of OX402579.1, from coordinate 2,220,453 downwards.
CCCTATGTGTTAGTCCTGGTTATAAACCATATGTATGCCAAATTTCAACCAAATCCGTTCAGCTGTTTTGCGCCAATCTGGGACATAATAATAATAATATTAAAAAGTTTTATTGATTCATAAACAAGTGTTACAGTATTTATGTATGACACATACATCCAGACAAACGGAAAAAACATCTAAAAACTATATTTTCGGCTTATGAGTCTTTCCCTCCTACCTCGTAGCAATTACGTTTTTTTTAAAATATTCAATGTAAAGTTTTGGCTTCATTACTCTTTTAATATAATTATGTATAGATATACGAAGGCGAAGCCGCGCGCAGCAGCTAGTCTATATATATAGACTAGCTGCTGCGTGCGGCTTCGCCAGCGTGGCTGTTCTAGAATAAAACTAAGTTACTCCTTCTAACATCAGCTATCTGCCAGAGAAAGTCCCGTTATAATCGGTCCAGCTGTTTCGGAGATTAGCCGAAATAAACAGACAGATTGACAGACAGACAAACAATTTAAAAATAGTTTTTTTGTTTTGAGTATAGTTATTAAAAAGCTGTTATTTGACAGAAAACGGAAAGAAGAAGCGTTGACATAATACATGAAGATTGTTAAAAAATATGGGACATACCTACCATTGTTTAAACTACAAATAAGCCCAAACCTTCTCCCGAGTAAGGAATTATGGAAATTTCTTAAATTACAATATTCCAAAGCGAAAAACTTATTACATAAAACCGAAATTGTCTCTTTCAAAGTCACCCAAAGTTCTTTGTGAGGCATGACTCTGGTAATATTTTATACGATTCCAATTTCGTCAGGATCCTGCCATATTGATTGTGTGGAGTTTGTAACTCGAAAGGGAATTGCCCACGCATGTATATGTTGCAAAAGATTCGCACATAAATTAAACGATATTATATTTTCTGTCAGTTGCGTTATGAAGAGGAAAGTTTCTTTGCTTCTTCTTTAGGGCTTTTTAGTCGGAGTTTGATTGTTGTGTGGAGTAATAAAATATGAAAATACGAATGTTTTGTTAGAGGCATCGAAGGTTTAGCCAGCTTTGACAGTATAAGATATTTAAAAATATTTAAGACACACATTACAATACCACTAATTCTGTTTAAGACTACAATACCACCAATTCTATTTAAGACTACAATACCACCAATTCTGTTTAAGACTACAATACCACCAATTCTGTTTAAGACTACAATACCACCAATTCCGCACTTGGCCGGTGTCTAAAAATACCGGCCAAGTGCGTGTCGGACCACGCACAATGCCTTGTTTCGTAGTTGGGATGAATTTATTCCAAAAACAAACTTAACATTGTAGTTTAAAAACATGTATGTAAACATGCATGTATGCAAACATACATCGATATACGCAACGGCCAATTTTCCAACTGCAAATGTAAGTTTGTAATCGCCGAAAATAAATGAGTTCAAACAACAAATTAATGATTTTCAGACTTTTTCCTTTATTTGTGCCGTGAGACCTTGCTGTTTGCTAAATTTCATGATTCTAGGTCAACGGGAAGTACCCTAGGTTTTGATTAATTTGCGAGTATTGATATATGTCGCATAAATCTATGTATTTTTTATTGCGTCGATTATGAAGCTTTATATTTTTAGAGCTCCAAGGGACCGTAAACCTAGGTATTTAATATTCATTTCAACTTGATACCTCCAAGCTTGACAGACTGACAGACAGACGGAAAATGTAGTGATTCTATAAGGGTTCCGTTTTATTCCTTTTGAGGTACCTACCCTAAAAATACCAACAACTTATCATGGCAACGTTTGATCTGTCCATTACTTCTGTCTTTCGCATTAATTAAAGCTTTGGCAGTAACTGCGTGGGTTTTGCCTTTGGACGGTTTAAGGTTTTGTATTTTTTTTTTGTTTAATATTCTATACGCCAATCATTCAACAGAAATAAAAATAATCCTTTTGATTTTTATTTCTCTTGAATGGTTGTCTTAGATATTATTTAGGTTTATTCGGTTTGGGAGTACCTACATATTATGGATTCAAAAACTCTACTAATGATTTATGATGAGCGCAGACTCGTGATACCCTGCTGCAGCAGCCATCGTAAAGATAACTTGTGAGATCTTGAAACTTCAACTAGAGAATGACGTAAAAGAACACCGAGAAGAACATAAACAGCACAAAACCCTTCCACGGAAGCCGAGAAAAAGACAGCTCCGTTTAATTAGAACCTGCAAGTTCACATTCAATACGTTCAAGAACAACGCAGCAAGAACTCGAGAACTCGAGTCCCGCACTCAAGTTCCGCCGACGAATACCTACAGAAGTTAATCGGAGCAAGTTTGATGTGAAAACTATGTTAATCAGCCAACCAACTTTGATTGCTGACAGAACTGACAACTTCTGTCGTCGATATTCCGGGTGAATTGTTCATTTTCACAAGCTTAGCATTTGATTAAGGCCCGCGAATTCCATATTGGTCGTTTAGTTATTGAAATTGTCAGAGTGTGCGTCGAGTGAACGTCTCAGGGTTGTGTCACGGATTGAAGTTATTTTGATTAAGAATTTAATCTCGCTGTGACGTGTTTGAATTGTTATGTTGATGAAGTAACAGGAAATGTATTGCTTAGAATGTGAGTAACTTAATTTAATTTGATTTGAATTTTTGAGGAGGACGTTTTTAAACTAGTTTACAAAACAAAATAATTTAAAAGGTAACCTTTAAGAGCGTTTACGACGTACGGCATTTCATACAAACTTTCAAGCCCTTGTTTTTCGAAATGACTGAACCGATTTTAATGAATCTTCATACGCTTATGCAGGATACAAAAGTCTAAAAAGTTGTGTCTCATGTAGTTCTGTGTATGTGTCATGTGTATGTCTTATTTAAAAACAGATAACTGGAAATCTCTGTTTCTATGGAAAATTTCAAATCGGTCTAATTTGTCTGTAACACTATGTTTCGAAAATGTTCTTAACTAATTTTTAAGACCTTTTTATCTTGCTAATACGTATTAAGTTTCATTAAAATCAGTTCAGTCATTTCGAAAAAGAAGGTCTTGAAAGTTTGTATGAAATGCCGTAAGTCGTAAAAGCTCATCGTTTAGCAATAAAGTAATTGTTAAGTTTGTAGAAAGGCAAGTCAAATACGTACGAAAGTAGTTTACGTACTGACGCTTTATTTTAAGCTTCAAATTGACAACAGGGGCTTTTGTCATTCTGACAGTAATGACACATTATTAACCAATCGCAGCTATGGCTGCGTTTAGACATTGTAACTACTACAACAATAATAAACAGTTAGAACCTGAAAGGATTAATTCTTGTGTGTGTCTTTGTATGTATTATTTTAATTGTATAATATTTTAATTGTATAATATTTTAATTGTAACGGTGTCTTATTTTATTTTGAATTTTTGAAATTATTATGAATTTTATTACTATTATTTTATTTCCTTATATTATATTATAAATGTCTTATGTTTTTGTAAATTGACTTCTATGGGCCCAGTTACCCGAAATAAATGAATTTTATTTATTTATTATTATTAATGCCATCTAGTACATAAGGTTTTATGAGGTTGTTTTTAGTAACATTGCGAGGTTTCATGTCGTTTATTTAAACTTCAAATGGGCAAGCCATGTTGCTCGCATGCATTCGGGCAGGTGGGCAAGGGTTGTTACTCACTGAACGCCTGAGGGAGGACATCGCCGTCGAGCTCGACCGCGGCGTAGAGGTAGAGACGATCTAGATGCATTTGCATTTGCCATAATCGCCACGCTTGGTTTGTTTTTTTTTTCTGGGTGGGAAAATATCAAATAACTTCTCCCACTCCTGGCGGAGCGGGAGGGCATGTCAGACTTTTGTTGACTAAGACCCACCCGTGTTAATTCATGTGCCTGTGCGCCAGGGCCACGATATCCCTTTCGGACAAACTCGTAACCCCGTATTAGCCCTAACGGACCCTGTCAATTCGTACTGACATCTCATTGAGGCGCGCGTGGAACACAACGCGCTGTCGACCCGGGCCTGGGCCTTATCGGACAGCGAGCTACCCATCGCTCACCGTCTGCAGGCCCGCGCCTACGGTGGCCTGAAATCGGCTTGCGACTCCCGACGCCCGAAGCTTCTCCTGCGGCGACTAGGGGCGTGAGGGCGCAAACCCTGCCTCACCCTCACGCGTTCCGCCTCCTCCTTCGCGAGCATTACTACTTCGCAGAACGAGGTGACGGCCTCCCATGCACTGTCGCTCCGAACCATGGCCTGAACCAGGGTCGGACTTGAGAGATCGCCGCCGCTGATCGCCTCCGTGAGGACACGGCGGTGCTACACCTAAGCCGGGCAGACCTCCACCGTATGCTCCACCGTGTCCTCCGGGCGATCCACGGAGTGGTGACACCCGGGCGTTTCCTCCCGCTTTATCCTGAACAGGAACCTCCCGAAACAACCGTGTTCGGTGAGGAACTGCGTCAGGCGAAAGGTAAGGACGGGCGATTGCAGTATGGTGTTAAAATGCATAGAGAACGCTGCTGCCCATTCTCTAGTCAGCCCCTTAGTCGCATTTACGACAACCACGGGGAGAAATAGGGTGGTGCTATTCTTTACGTCGTTGAAAAACAAAGAAGCACATTTTACACTTCTCATAACAAATCAATATCACTGTGTGTTTACAATTCAAAATTAAACTTATCGTCTAAACTAGGCCAGGCCTGTATGTTAGGCGTAAATAATATAGGTACGTTAGGTTCGAAAATATCTAACTCTTGAAGGTCCAAACATCTTAAAGGTAGGTCTCCTAAAGTCTAATAGGAAACCTACCTATACATAAGAATTTTACATCGTTGAATAAAAGTAAACGGCCAAATATCAAATATTCCTTGTTGCGATATTTCTTGTTCTAAAAATATCGTAACATCGTACAAAGTAACTGTTCCATGTTCCACCTATTGGCATCAACTGAATAACACCGTTCCACGTAGTGAGTGCACCACATGTTATTATGACCTAAAATTGAATTTTCAGCTGGCTCGTCGTTTTCACAGCTCCCCTGTATAAACGTGCTGTGTTGAAATAACTCGTGGTAAGCTCTAGTATTTGAAAAGCGTTGTTAGATGTTGTCGACTTAAATTAAGTAAGTTTCGTTAGTTCAAAGTTCATTTTACGAAAGGTTAAAAAATCTCTGCTTACCAAAAAGCTAGACCCAGAACAGAGAAATTGTGATATCAAGACTTCTGCAGACCGGCACGACACGCGACGCGACACATAGGCCCCACGTGTCGCGCGACGAGCGGTGCCTTTGTGTCGCATCGCGAGTCACGCTAGTCTGTAGAAGCCTTTATAATTGAACTATCAAACATTGGTTGTAGGAATATCAAATTGTTTTTTAGGGTTGCGTACCTCAACAGGAAAAAACAGAACCCATAAAGAATAACTCGTGTGTCTATCTGTCTGTCTGTCCGTCAGTTACAGCCGATTTGATCCGAATCTACTGGACCGATTAAGTTGAAATTTGGTACACATATGAAATTCTATGACCCAAACACGGACGTGTAACGTAAACAAATGAATTTTCAATATGGGGGTCACCTTTGGGGGGCAAATTAGGAAAAAAAAAAAGTTTGGCAAGCTGTATCGTGTCACGTATCAAATAAAAGGACTTCTTGTAAGGATTTCAGATATTTTTTTTTATCATTTTAAAATAAATACTTTTAAAATTATTTAACAAAATAGATGAAAATTTACACCCCTCAACTACGAAACTACTGAGCCTACAATTTAAAAAAAAAAACAAGAAAAGTTCTTTACTTATAGATTACAGACACCTATAAAACCTATAAAAAGTCTATGAACTTAAGGTAACATGGTAAATCTCTCAATATTGTGCGTACAAACTTACATTTGCAGTTGGAATTTATGAGGAAACATGTTTTTCAACTACAATGTTAAGTTTGTTCTTAGGATAAATTATTAATCCCCACTACGGAACCGTTCCTTGGGTGTGGCCCGACACGCACTTGGCTGGTTTTTATTCGAGTTTTTTATTTTCTTATTTAGATTTCGTTCTTGCTAGTCAGTTTCTAAAGTAAACATTACCTAATTTATTTATTTAGAACATGGAGGACTTACAGCTAATGAAAACAGACAAAAATAAGGAAACTTTAGTAACTAGAAAACCAATTACAAATCCTGACGTATAGACTTATAATAATAATTTATGGTGTGAGCAAAAAAACAAAAAACACATCGCCTTAATTAAAGTAAGAAGCAATATAACACATACATAATATTATATATACTTGGTTTGCAATTATATTAAATAATAGAGAAAATAAAAAAAATAGAATCATTTTCTTTTTCGTCGTGCCGATGATGATTCCATTTATACCTATATTTTAAATAAGCTTGGACCAGAATTCGGCCACTTCGACAGCGTTAGCGTTGGCCTTGTAAAGGTCTTCCATAATGCAGGTGTTATTGAACAGGGGACACGTCGACGTGAGGCATCGTCTGTGGCTCCACAGTTGCACTGCGACTCATCGGAGTACCCCCGACTGACTAAGTTGTACCTGCAGCGCCCCCTCCACCTGGCTTGTTAGTCATCATTCATCATTTCAGCCGAAAGACATCCACTGCTGGACATAGGGGCTGGAAAAAGGGGGGGGATTTGCCATAATCACCACGCTTGGCAGGCGGGTTGACGATCGCAGTATAGTTTTAAAAGTGCATAGAGAACGCTGCTGCCGATTCTCAAGTCCCTTAGTCGCCTTTTACGACACCCACGGGAAGAAATGGGATGATGCTATTCTTTACGTCCGGCACCACACAAAACGGTTTGTTAGTCAGTTTTAAGGATTCCCAATATCAATATTACCTAAATACAAAAACAAAATATAAGAAAATCTATATCTAAATAATACCACACGAAGAAAAGTAAAAAATAATCCTTTGTTGTTACATATTCACATAATATGCAATAGGTATAAAGCAACAGCTACAATTCCGATGAAGTAGCCAATTACAACGGAAGCTCCCAGATCCACATGTTGCAAGGACATGTCAGCTGCGGTACACGAGGATTTGAAGTAGGGCTTTATTTTCTGCTGTTTGTCGTCAGTTGTATTCGACTTCAGACTAATCAGGGGGTCTACTCCGAAGACAAAGAAGAACGGTCACGGTCCTTAGGAAATTTACCCAGGCCCGACACAAAAGGAACGTATCTCAGTTATTTTGTTATAATAAATATTACAGAAATAAATTACACTATTCTGAATATCAGTGGCTAACATCTATATATTGCCATTTGACATTGACATTGTATATAACCTAGATTTCTAAATATTGGTTTTATGTTTGTTTCACAAACACTGAAATTGAGTTAATATTGATAAGCTCAAACTCGGTGTATTTAGTACCTAGCTACCAAAATATTGCACTATCTATCCAGCTTCTTAATGATACCCTAATCTGTAACCTGCAATGAATCTCCGATTAAGACGATTTTAATGAACCCTAACTCGATTGTTATACTATCAGGTCACCTGAATAATTCCATAATTATTGTATCGTGATTGAGTTGCATACAATTACGAATTTTGAAAGTAATAGGTATAAACAATTATTTTTTGTATATCGCCTGAACAAAAATTTATGGCAATATTTTGGTGTTAGCCATTGATTTCGAATATAAAAAAAATATATTTTAGCTATATTCAAAATAACAAAAAAAAGTGAGATATGTCTCATTCGTGTCGGGTCTGTGACCGTTCTTCTTTGAAGTATCGACCGAATATTCGGCTCTTTCCTGACTACGGCTGACTATGAAAGACTACGACGCAAGAAAATAAAAAAAACGACAGTTAAAGAGTTAAGTTAAGTTAAGTCAACGTTAAAAAAAGGAAACATTGGAAGTCAAGAAACGGCCGAACATTCGGCCGATAGTTCGGAATATCGCTTCGGAGTAGACCCCCAGGCCCACGAATCCACGAATAAGAACATCACGGTATTTTCGCGATTCGATTATTTTTATTCGCAACTAGTTGTTGCCCGCGATTATGTCAGCGATCTAGGATGAAAAGTATAGCCTATGTCGTTCTCCAGGTCTCAAGCTGCCTATGGTTCAAATTGCATAACATTCGATGGTTTAGGCGTAAAATTAACAGACAAACTGTCATACAGACAGACAGAGATAGAGTTGTGAGTTTTTCTTATTTTTGTGTTTATGTTCTTTGTTGCGTCATGTTTACCGCAAATAAACGTATTTTCTTTCTTTCTTTCACGTTTTTAGGGTGGTTCCGTAGTCGACAAGGAACTCTTTTAGTTTCGCCATATCCGTCTGTCTGTCTGTCTGTCCCCGGCTTAGTTCAGAGACTCTTAGTACTAGAAAGCTGTAATTTGGCATGGATAAGTATACTTATAAATCACACCGACAAAGTGGTAACTTAAATTCTTAAAATACATTTTTTTAGGGTACCGCTCTTACACGTAAACTGGAGATGTTTTTAGAGTTCCGTACCCAAAGAGTAAAACAGGAACCCTATTACTAAGGCTCCGCCATCTGTCTGTCTTGTCTGTCTGTTCATCTGTCAACCGTGATAGTTAGACAGTTGAAATTTTCACAGATGATATATTTTTGTTGCCGTACTAAAAAACAGAATAAAATAAATATTTAAGGGGGCTCCCATACAACAAACGTGACTTTTTGTTCGTTTTTGGCAACAGGTAGACGCTTGAAATATTCACAGAATATTTAGTTATATATTTGAGACCATCACTATCGGCATACCGCTCACAAACTCACTTTAAAAATAAATAGTTAAGTAAAAAAAAAAAAATTTTAAGGGGGACTCCCATACAACAATTGTGGGTTTTTTTTTGCCGTTTTTATAGATAATGGTACGGAACCATTCGTGCGCAAGTGCGACTCGCACTTGGCCGGTTTCTCTCTCGTTTATCCCATTGTGTAGGTTGTCGTTGAAAAAGTCGTTCAAAAATGTTGCGAGTGAGTGAAAACCATTTTTGGATTCCTTAAATAATTCATAATTCCTTTTGCAAAATATTAACCTTTAGAGGGCTAATTTTTGTTAGAGGCAAGTGTCCGCCCTGCCAACTAAATGATTGTTTTTGGATTATGTGAAAAAATTCATGGCAGTAGTATATATAACGAAATTAAAAGGAAAACTATCACAGCTAAGTAGGGTTTACAAGTTAACGAGTAATCGTCGACCAACTTAAATTTGCGGTTGAAGAATTGACCGTAACGTATATAGATGTATGGGAGAGAATGTTTTTCAACTACAATGTTAAGTTTTTTTTAGGGATGAATTCATCCTAACTACGGAACCTTTCATTGTGCGTGGTCCAACACGTACTTGGCCGGTTCTTTTGTTTTAATTACACGATAGTTAAGAGTTTACTATGTATGTTTACATGTGAGTGTATATGTGTATGTTTACATGTGAGAGGTATGCGGAGGCTCACGGGCTCAGATACAATGTTAAGAAAAGTGAGGTACTAGTCTTTAAGGCAGGTTCTAAAACGTACCCGATTGAACCACAATTGAAACTTTGCGGAAGTTCCTTAAAGCAAGTCACTACTTTTAAGTATCTGGGCCACTGGGTTTCCGAAGACCTAAAAGACAGTCTGGATATTGAGCGTGAGCGCAGGGCGTTGGCTGTTCGCTGCAATATGTTGGCTCGCAGATTACGACTGTCGGCGACGAGACCCTATCTACACCATAAAGTATAAATCGAGTCGTGAGTTAGAAGGAATTTAATAATGTCTAGTTAGAATATGTTATTATAAGGTTTATCTCTTTCTAATTCGTTTTTCTAACTTAAAATTGTTATTAGTTTTCATATTTAATCTAATATGACTGAAACAAACTAATTTACAAATAATTGTTTGAGTAATGTTAGGACTATACAATTACGTAACTTGAAAATGTGATTTTTTGTTTATTGTTATATTTTGATTGTTTTAGTTTTAAATGATAGAATCTTGCATACAACCAATATTCCAATTCGTTTCAAGTTAATCGGATAACGCATTTAGAGTTATAAGCAAATTTGTGTTTAATATTATTCATTAGTAAGAGATTCTATGAAATCGAATTTGTTGCGCATTCCTAACGCTAGCGGCGCCACTTGTACTATAACAGGGCATAAGCTTAAGTAGTAAGAACCCTTTACCTTAACGAGAGCCGTTACAGATTTTTGTCATTTTTAAGGTCTAAATTAAGGTTTTTTGATATAGTTTTTTATATATAGTTAAAATAAGTCCATACCTATGTTAGAAAAATAAGTTAAACATTGTAAGGGGTGTTTTACCATAGAAAATTGCCAGAGTAAGTTTCCCATACAAAACCACATTAGTGCCGTGTGCAAACTTAAAGTGCTCTGATTGGTTGAGCAAAAGGAGATTAGTGCCGTGTGCAAAATTGAAATATTCTGATTGGCTAGGGCTCTCAATAAAAAGGAGCAAGTTTCTATCGGGCAGCTGCTGCCACTAGAGGGTTAGTGTGATTTGCAGCAGAATCGAAGAAGCGTTGGCTCGCTTTTTTGAAAAATTGCCTGATGGTCGGCAGATTTAGATCGACATGTAGCTGGTCATTGCGTACGAACCAAGGGCTTCCCGTGGCTCGTCGCATGAATCGATTTTGGAGTGTTTGTAATTTAATCCAGCAGTATTAGAAGAAACAACCAAGAATAAACTGAAGTCTCCGATCAAGATTCAAGACTGAAAAAATCCTGTTTCATTTGAAGGAATCCCTCTTCGCCGCCAGTTTCTCCGAGGTCCCTGCGGGTTGTACCCAAGCAAACATACGCATTCAGGGGTGCGTGGTGACGTGTGTCGCCAGCGGAGTCACAAGACTCAGGTAGGGAACATTCGTCAAAACACTGGGAGATTGTCCCAGGACGACTGCGGGTGCTGGACGTGCCCCTCTCGTCCGAAACAACGACTGAAGTAAAGGCTTACACTACTCGGGGAAGCCTGGGTCGACCCAACGCGGTTGTATGCGTACATTCGTGGTGGGGCGACCCAGACTGCCAGGCATTTCTTCTCTTGCAACCGAGCGGGTGGGCAGGTTGCGGATAGCCCAACTCCGGCTGCGGGACCGACTATTAAAGGTCGATCCCGCACCCGGAGCATCTCGTTGAGATCCCGGACAAGAGAAGTTTCCGAAGGCCAAACCCCAGGCTTAGGTTAACCTTTCTACCTCTTCCTATGTACCTACCACCTAACTATCCGTCCTTCCTTATCCATACATCCTGTCGATCCCCAAATCCCTAGGCCAAATTCCAAACCTAGGGTGGCCCCACAAGTACCCGCACCCTTTACCCACGAATACCTTCCCTCCCATCCCTATATCCCGTCGGTCCTAGAGGAAGGGTAACCTCGATTCCAAAAAAGCCCACCCTCAAAATGCCAAATGATGAAACAGAATGAGCAAAATACTACCCAGGTGGGTCCCGGCCAAGCCGGGGAATCCCACACCGCCTCGGCGGTCAGCCCCCAACGTAATCTGGAGGGGGCACCCATCTGTTCTTTGGTGCCGCGCTCTTTAGCGCGGCCGGCTGCTGATTTAGCGCCCATTACCCAGGCTGCGACTCACGCGCCCACTAACCCGATTTCGGCTGTGATCAACGCGCCAACACACCCAAATCCGGCTGCGACTTACGCGCCAACACACAGCACAAAAGGCACGCTTCCCGCGAGCATCTGGCAGCAGAGCATTGTGCGGAAAAGCTTTGCCTACCCTGAAAGAGACCAAGACCGACACGGACAGAGAGGGACGGGGAACGATGACGGGCCTGGCAGCTCCAAAACTCTCCCGGTTGATGTTGATGGAGTACGCCTGCTGAAAAAGCGCGGAAAAATCTGGGCCCGGGAGAAGAAAGTAGGCGACCGAAAGCCCGAAACCCGCCAAGGCACTAGCCAGCGTGGTGCGCGATCGGACGCTGAAGGGGAAGTACGCGACCAGCCACGAGTACGCGAAGGGGAAACCCAGCGCGAAAAGTGGCCGGACGCGGAACCACGCGACCAGCCGCGAGTACGCGAAGGGGAAACCCAGCGCGAAAAACGGCAGGATGTGGAATCACGCGGGCAGGGGCAAGTACGCGAAGGGGAAACTCAGCGCGAAAAGCCTCCGCAAGCGTCGGAGTCTGCCGGGGCCGACAGCGGACCCCAAAACACCGACAGCACTCACGACCGACCTCAACCCAGACGCAACAGGGGTAAGAGATCCGGAGCCTTGTACAAGGCGTCGCCGGCAAAAAATACCCAGCCAGGCACCTCCAAGCCGCAGCCTGGACCGAGCGGTACAGGGCCGGTGAAGAGGGAGCGCCCTGACGATACAGCTTCCCCAAGCATGCTTCAGGGGGACGCCAAACGCTCCAAGATCCAGTCTATTCCGGGGGAGCAGAGGACCTACGCGCGAGCCACGAAGGACATCCCTGCGCGGCTGGCCGTAGCAATCTGCTTCCCCCCCCCCTCTAGGGACCTGACGAGAGAGGAGGCCGAGCACACTAAGACTACCCTAGAAAATCTTCTACTAGACACGGACTCGTCACACCACTCCCGGCCTTCCGCGGATACCCTCGGGTAGCGGAAGGGACCGTGCAGATGTGGTGTGAGGACGATAACTCCCTGACATGGCTGACCCAGAACGTGCCCAGAATCAGACTCCCAGACACTGACCTCACCCTCACAGTACTGAGACAATCTGACGTGCCCACACGAGTCCGAGCCTCGCTTTTCGTCCCTCGTTACGACGGTGACGTGGCCCGGCTCCAGAGTATTCTGATCCGTCAGAATACTTGGTACGACATCGCCAAGTGGTCTTTGTACAGGGCGACGGCCGTCGGCGGCGACAACTTTGGGACATTTTTGACCCTGGGCGTACCGCCGGAGGAAGCCGCAAAGGTCCTAGCTCGGGAGCGACGTATATCCTACCTGCTTGGTTCGATATACGTTCGCTTCAGCCCCACGACCAAACCACCTGACACTCAGACTGACAGCACGGACACGACAACGACACAACCGACACAGACAAAGGACACGGACATTGCCCAACTTGAGGAGGTCATGGCCAGAGCAGCAATGGCTGATGACTGTGACACCATACCGCCCTCATCCCCTGGCTGGCACGAGCAACTGCTCGCTTCGTCGCCGGGCGAACAGCACGAAGGCCAATACAGAGAAGAGGTGGTGGAGAGACTGTCCGATGGATCCATCACAGACTAACTCCACTCCACCACCGTCACCGTCCCTCAACATCATCCAGACCAACCTCCAACATAGCCAGGCTGCAACGGCTTGTCTACGCAGGGCACTGGAGGTGAAGCCCCGAACCATCGCACTGATCCAAGAGCCGTGGATCAGGAACAACAGAATATGCGGCCTCGGTAACATCCGAGGTAAGCTAATCCTAAACACACACAGCCCAGACAAACCAAGAACCTGCGCTTACATACCCAAAGAAATCCCTATCGCCCCACTTACTCAATTCTGTTCCAGAGATCTGACAGCTATCAGGCTCCAAACAGAAGGCGACGCTCCAGATGTTGTACTGGCCTCGGTATACATGCCAGGCGAGGAAGCCGACTGTCCGCCAAAAGAGATGGTCGACTTGGTACAGCACTGCGAGCGCGCCAACTTGCACCTGATCATCTGTACTGACTCGAACGCCCACCACCCGCTCTGGGGCAGCGACGCACCGAACTCCAGAGGAGAGGTACTATCCACCTATTTATTTTCAACTAATCTTAACATCGTAAACCGCGGCTCGGAACCCACTTGGGTCACAGCCCGAGGACAAACGATCATAGATCTAACGCTCTCTACAGAAAACGCGACAAACTTTATCACAAACTGGCACGTGTCGGACGAGCCTTCTTGCTCAGACCATAGAAGAATCCGCTTCACACTAACAACCAACGTTAAAAAACCCATACCGAGACGAAATCCTCGGCGCACTAATGTGCCGGGATATAAGCGGCTCCTAGCCTCACTGCTAGCTAGGCACCTAACACTAACAAGCTTAACAGATCCTGTACAATTAGAATACACTGTCACAAAGCTATCAGAATACATAACCGAAGCCTACCATACATGCTGCATACTAAGGGCACCACAAACCAAGACTGAGAGAAACCCCTGGTGGACCGCCGAACTCAGTAAACTCAGAGATGCACTTCGTAAGCAATTCAACAGAGCCAAGAACACCAGACTCCCGGAGGACTGGGAGCTATACAAAGAAACCCAATATCTGTACAGGAAACAGATCAGGACTGCCAGGAGGACAGCTTGGCGGAAATTCTGTGAATCCATTGAGACAAATAATGAAGCCGCAAGGGTAAGGAAGATCCTGTCAACTGACCAGGACCGAACTCTTGGCGCGCTGAAAAAACCCGACAACTCTTATACAATAACTGACCATGAAACCAGCAAGGTCCTTCTTGAGACTCACTTCCCGGACTGCAAACTCTTAGAGGACAGGACGTGGGAGGTTGTGCCAGAATGGACCCCTACGGATCAAGACTGGTCAAGAGCCCATAATATAGCAACAGAAGACCGTATAAAGTGGGCTATCAACACGTTTAAGCCATTTAAGTCCGCAGGGCTGGATGGCATCTTCCCAGCCCTGCTACAGTGGGGAATAGATTATCTGACACCGTGGCTGGTCGAGATCTATCGAGCGTGCATAGCCCTCAGACACATACCACTAGCATGGCGTGAAGTGGAAGTCATCTTCATACCCAAACCGGGCAAAACCGACTACACACAACCCAAGGCCTTTAGGCCTATCAGCCTTACATCCTTCCTACTAAAAACCCTGGAGAGACTCTGTGACAGACACATTCGAGACGGACCTCTTCGGGTAAAACCACTCCATAAACAACAACATGCGTACTCCACGGGCAAATCAACAGAATCTGCGCTACACAGCGTGGTTTCTAAGATTGAATGCGCAGTGGACCACAAATGCTCATCACTGGCCGCCTTCATTGACACCGAGGGCGCCTTTGACAAAACCATGTTCAACAGCATCAACATGGCTCTAAACAGACATAACATTGACTCGACCCTGAGCGGTTGGATCACCAATATGCTCAAAATGAGAGCTGTACAAGTCACGGT
This sequence comes from Tiliacea aurago, assembly GCA_948098905.1. Taxonomy (NCBI): domain Eukaryota; kingdom Metazoa; phylum Arthropoda; class Insecta; order Lepidoptera; family Noctuidae; genus Tiliacea; species Tiliacea aurago. The sequence continues at coordinate 2,205,325 of OX402579.1, read as the reverse complement.
AAATGACACTACAAGGGCCGTTGTGGCGAAGGGTTGCCCACAAGGGGGCGTCCTCTCGCCGCTTCTGTGGAACCTGGTTGTAGACAGCCTCATCAAAGCACTCAATGACAAAGGTTATTTTACCGTAGGCTACGCCGACGACATAACCATAATAATAAATGGCACCCACGAGAACACCTTATGTAACCTAATGCGCCAAGCTTTGAAAGTAGTGGAGGACTGGTGCAACAAACACCAACTGTCGGTGAATCCGACAAAAACCGAATTGATTCTCTTCACAAAAAAGAGGAAGTTGGCGACACTACAATTGCCACGACTCTTTGGAACTACCCTAAGCCTTTCAACTGAGACCAAATACCTGGGCATCTTTTTGGACAAACAGCTAAACTGGGCAAAACACACCAACTACATCACCACAAAAGCCAGCATATCCCTATGGCAGTGCAAAAGACTGCTTGGAAGGAATTGGGGCATCTCTCCCAAGGTCACCCACTGGCTATATACCACAGTCATCCGACCAATTATCACATATGGCTCACTGGTCTGGTGGCCCAGGACGGACCTGAGTACAGCCCAAAAAGACCTCGACAAACTGCAGCGGTTTGCTTGTGTAGCAATAACTGGCAGTATGAGGACTGCACCCACTGCCGCACTACAAGTACTGCTAGGACTGCCACCCCTACACCTCATCGTGCGAGAGGAGGCAGCCCTGGCCGCCTTCAGGCTCCACATATCGGGAACCCTGAGCAAAGACTCTAGGGTCAAACACACACGCATAAAGGAGGAGGCAATCAAAAGACAACCGATGATGGCATCACCCTGCGACAAAGCCCCAAAACTACACTTCTTTCAGAAGCACTACAACGTTATACTTACAGAGGAACGGTGTGATCACTCAGGCCCGAAAGAGATGAGAGTATACACCGACGGATCAAAGACCAACTCCGGAACCGGAGTCGGAGTCTTCTCACACGATTTTAACATAAATATATCCAGCCCGCTTGGAATGTTCAACAACAAGCGGCTTACGCCATCGAAGCCAGGAAAGTTACGGACACCCGTAAACGTATACTGTCCGACAGTGCCTCAGTGCTGCAATCCCTAGAGAAAAAATATATAACCTCCAGACTAACACTAGAATGTCACAATGCACTGGAGCGGGTGACGGTGTGCAACCGTAACAAAGTGACACTGCAATGGATAAAAGGACACAGCGGATCGCTGGGTAACGACGCAGCTGACGAACTGGCTAGGAGAGCATCCAGCGCGCCAGCCTGTGGACCCGAACCTATCGTACCCATCCCCTTTAACCAACTACGTAGGTGGCTACAGGAGTTCACCCATACACTAGCGGAGAACTGGTGGACCTCGGCACCGGGCTGCAGGCAATCCAGGGAAGCCATGCCATCCTTAGATGGCAGGCTAACCAGGCGTTTGCTACGCCTGGACAGGAACGGCCTGCGCCTGGTGACGGGGACTATACCGGGACACTGCTCACTGAACAAACATTTCCACACAATAGGTATAACGGACAGCCCTCTGTGCAGGGCTTGCATGGAGGCTGAAGAAACCGTTGCGCATGTGCTCTTTGACTGCACAGGCGTCACCCAGATCAGAACAGAAACCCTTGGGTCACCCAGATCTTTCACAGACGTCCTATGCAGACCAGGAGACCTAATCAGCTTCTGGAGGGAGGTGGGCTGGTTGGAATAAACCACTGACGGCCGCCATGGCCCACGCACAATGGTCCACATGAAGGACTAAGTGCGGAAACCAAACCTTCTAACATAGAACATAGAACAAGGCTTACACTATTTACAGCGTACTGTCAGTCGTTCTATACATGCAGTCTGTGGGTGAACTGCACGCGGAGGGCATACAGCGCTCTGCGCGTACAATATAATCATGCTTTCCGGGTGTTGATGGGGTTGCCGCGCTACTGCAGTGCTTCCGGCATGTTTGCAGAGGCGAGAATAGATGGCTTTCACGCCATCATGCGCAAGCGTTGCGCTTCCATCATGCGCAGGGTACGCGGCAGCCCCAACAGCATCCTGAAGGCAATAGCTGATAGGTGGGACAGCCCCATACTGGGACATTGGATACGCCTACATGCCACTGTGGCGTAGTAATTAATAGTTTGTGTTGTTTTTCTGGTAGATTTAAGTACTAACACTAGTTTCTAAGTCTTGTGTACGAGTATACTAACCAAATGGATCTATGGGTCTGAAATAAAAGTTTTTTTATTTATGTAATTTATTTGGCCGCTAAACCACGACACGTATGGATTAATGACAATATTTGGAAATATTGTCATTATTTTCGAAATGCATATTTGAGAAAAGGTAATTTATACTTAGCTGTGATCTGTGGAGAGCGATAAGCTCGGGGTATGATCGGCAGTCCATCACAGCCCTTTGATGACGAATGTATTATATTCGATGGATACCTGAACTCCATAATCAAATAGGTACTCTGTGGACGACCTTCATTATAATACGAGAGATATCACTCGATTCGATTATAACACCAACCAAGCTCACGTGCAAAAAGATACAATAGGTTTACAATATTAGTTTTAGTATATGCGCAACCTGAAACACGTGTCTAGTATTTTTATGTAAAGAATATTTATGTACAGAATTTCAAAACTGTATCATGAAAAATCAAAAAGTTATAAGGTTGTTATGTTACCGAGTTGTCCGTACAAAAACATGCTAACGGCGCCCCCGCGCCTCCAGGGTCGTCTTGCGCTCATTGATAATAATTTGGCAGTAGGTACCTAACCGCACGGCGATTGTATTGTAAGTAATTAAATGGTGATAACATTTTCCATCGCACTTAAAACTTTTTGGGACAAAATATAACATGGTGTAAAAATGATTGAAATTGATTCAGTTCCATAATCTGAACAAACTATATTCAGGTTTCGTATATACTAAAAATAATGTTGTATAAGGGAAATTCAAGCACAATTTTCTTCCATATTTATTCCATAAATATTACATATTTACATGAACTGTAAAAGTACTCTAGGTGACAACTGTGTTCGCAGTTTTCATCACAAAAATTTCTTAATTTTCATTAAAATGTAAATATCCTGGTAAACATTCATTTGTCATACTCTTAATTCACCAACTCGAAATAAACAATTAAGCGTGGTATATACTATACCAACTGCAACTTCACATTAGGTCCGACGGAAAACCTGTCCTAACTAAATCATTATTCAGCCTTAAGTACATCCTATTTACTATGGACCAAGCTTTTCTAAAGATAATTTAACTAAGTACATATTAATTACCTGATTCGATACACAATTTCAATTTAATTGATTCCCGTTCAATTAATAGACAGACAAGAAAAATCCAATCATCTTTGGCTTCAGCCATCAAAGGTAAGCTCATGAATGGTAATTCTGATGAATATTGATGATGTAAGGTTATTAGCAACCTTGTTAAGAGTTTAATACATTTTTTGTGTTCTTTCCTCAACTCTATTATGAATAAGAATAGCTTTTTTTACTTGTTTATAGGAAAGCTCTCTATTTTACCTCGGTTTTGTTTACATTTGGTAGAATAAAATAGAATACTCCACCATATACAGGGTTATTTTTAAAACGTCAATAACCTCTTAAGGGGTCATTGTACTCATCATTATGAACAACTTTTACTATGAGACCAAACCTGAAATCGCGAAAAAAAAATCAGCTGTTCCCTACATTTTAACGAATTAATCGAACATAAATGTAGGGAACAGCTGGTTTTTTTTTCGCGATTTCAGTTCAGACGTTTTAAAAATAACCCTGTATAACTAGTATACCATAAAAATTTGTTAAATAGTTTAGTTTTTCACCGATGTAGCTGCGGTGTCTCTTGCTTTTGTTAATTTATACTTTGTTTTGTGAACATTGTGTTGATGTGGAAGAAGACTAACGCAATCGCAAAGGGCCATGTTAGTAGTTCCATGCCTTCTGTCTGCCTCCGTTGGAATCAGAATCAGCATCGGACTGCTTTATTTGCAAACATATAGGTTTAGAGTTATAATTTATTGTGTATGAGATGTTACAATATAAGATAGTTCTTCAATATATTTTGCCATGAATTGTAACAATTATAATAAATTAACAATTAAAAAAGATAAATATATTTTCAGGCCCATACGTACCCATTTACATTGATGTAATATGTAATTGTGAGTCCTTCTTCATTCATCTCAACTGTTTGCTGAGGCACGGACTGATGATTTGTTCGTGATCATAAGCAAACGAAGCGGATCTTCCCTAAGTAGCCTACAAAACAGCTCGAACAGCGTCCTGACGGTATTGTCCCAGCGCGCAGCGGTGGGATCTGTCCCTGTTGCAGCTTCAGAGTAGTGCCTTTCCTCGTATTGTGCATTATTATAATACTTTTGAATGACACCTGTATAGTATTTTAATTTTATTTGATTAGAATGTTAAGTATTGTATGAATGAAATTTATATCAATTTAAAATTTTAATTTAATTAATTGTAATAGACTTTGTCAGAAAAACATATAAATTATTATTATGAATGGCTCGCTTAAAAGGCAATACTGTAACATGTAACAGCCGTTTCACTTCTGTTATCCAAAAGATCTCAGCATCCAATTTCCAGATGTAGGTTACATTTGGACATCACAATCGTCTCATTGTCTTATGCGAATACAAAACAAAATACAAATACAAATATTTTATTGGAACAAAAACATATAACAATTTTCGTGTAAGTACGTTAGTTTAGAAACTGTGTCGCAGTTATTAGCGCCCACTCCAGGAGCGAAAGGCAACTGAGTTCTATAACAACAATTTTGGTTGTTTGGATCTTCAACCCAGATACGAGTAGTTTAATAAAATTACAAAATATTTTGTTTTCATTTCATTTGTATAAAGCAACTGAAACTTAAATAAGATTATCAGTGTTTTCTACCTACACTGTAACTGAACACAGTAAACGATGTTACGATGTCCTTCTCACCGCTCTGGTTTCATTCACTCTTCTTTCTTTGTCCAGGCGGTTTTTCTTTGGAATGCACTCCCTCTGAGCATCAGGATGGCAACCGGACGGTTACCGTTTAAAGTGAAGGCACGGGAATATATTCGTAAGAAGTTGGCAGAATCATCCCAGCGCTGATTCGTTTTCTCCTCCACCAATCGTTATTTCTTCTGACACTTTTTATTTTGTTTATAAGTATGTATGTATTAGTATATATTTTTGATTTTCGAGTTATCTATCCCCTATGTTGCACCTACCATGTATTGTCTCTGCATCACCCTAAGACTTGACTGGTAGAAAATGCCTCAGGCGTTAAGTCCGCCTTTGAACAGTATTTTTTTTACTTGTGCATAAAGTTTTAATAAATAAATAAACTCTATTTCTCTTCACAACTTGTAATACAGGTGCTTCTTTTATCTCATAATAGGAACCAAGGGTCCAAAGAAAAAGCCGACTAGTTACTAACACAGTTTGAAAAAAAAACGCAATAATTTTATAACTGAGCACTGTAAGACCTCTACAGAATAGAGGTTTACCTTTTAAAGGATGCCTTAATCAGATAATAATCTGTTTGCTCAGTTTTCAAATAGCTTCCTAGATTTCCTTTTGATAAGAAGAAAAATAAAATGTTGGTTAGTAATTCTACTTTTCTATGGCTGTCTTGTAACTTTTCCAGTCCGTGTAAAAGTTATTCATAATGATGAGTACAATGCCCTAGTTATTTTTCTTGTTTTTTGATCATCCGATTCCAGATCAGTCAACCCACACAAACCACCTGGTAGGAATGGAATTTTTTCATTTCATGAGACGTAAAGCACTGTTAATACCTCGACATTCTGTATCTGTCGCGATGGTTGACAAGCGGTAAATAACGGTATTTTAGTCCCATGGAGTTATTTATAACTTTGTAACTTGACAATGGCTTCCTCTTAAGTATTGGTTTCATAGTATTAAGGAATTTATGGAACATAACATTTAAAATTATAAAGTATAATTATAAGAATATTAACAATACACAACATGTCCAGGAATTAACGCACAACCTCTTAAGAGGTCATTGTACTCATCATTATGAATACTATGGGACAAAACTGTAATCTTGCTTGCAGGCAGAAAACAAGGCTTTATGATCTCACCTTTAAAAAAACATTTGATTTAATTAAGCAGAGTTCGGCTAACGCAGTTGGTTGGTTGGTTGGTGTCTGCATTATGAGGTGAGTGTTCGAACTAAGAACGGGCACTATTTTGATGGCTTGGTTATTCCGGGTGAAGGTTGATGGTCTGATGTGCATATCCATAAACAACTACACAGAAGGAATTCTAGTGTTAAACAATAATTAATTATTATCATCATCAGTAGGTCAAACTAAAGCTTAGCAAGACTACCAATTAACAGCTAATGAGGTGGCAGTTTAGAGGCATGAGAAACAGGGTGTAAAGTTCACTCATACTCTATAAAAAGGCAGGATCCTCCGACCAGACGGGTGTTGTGTCTGGTGGGCGACTGCCCGACGGTTGATGTCGGGATGTTGTATATATGCTAGTCGCGCGGTAAACTCTGTTTGCGCGATGCAGGATTTTGCGTGACGTCATCGTGACGCGTTGTTCGCATGTGGCGATGTTGATGCCGCTACAGCAGCACCTCATTAGTCGTTAATTGGTACTCGTATTGCTGCTTTTTCTACAAAAAAAAACTCTTATTTGCCTTTTACGGCAGACAATGTCATTCAATATTGATACATCATTGAAATACACACATACATAAACTCACACCTTCTTCCCATGGAGGTAGGCAGGAACTATAGAACGCCACTTGCTACGCTCCTTACTAACTCCTTTTGCTTCGCCTACGTTCATACATCTAGTCATACACGCACGCCGGTCGCGAGTACTACGCACCTGACCTTTCTGAAGAACATCACCAATTTGGTCACTATATGTCCTTCTAGGGCGTCCTCTCCCGGCGTTTCCACTCACCTCTGCTTTATAAATAGCTTTTGTTAGTCGCCTTTCCCTCATCTTCTCCACGTGACCAAACCATCTAAGCATACTCTTTTCAATCTTCAATTCAAATTCAAATTCAAAATATCTTTATTGTGGGCACATTTATGTTTGTTACAGGTCTTAACAATATATTATAGTTCCAATATGTCCTGTCTAATAGGCATACAATAGTTATACATTAGCGTTAAAGATAAAAATATTTTACATGTTAAATTTAGTTATCATAAATGTCATTAATACAGTGAAATTAAGAAATTAATACATGGTCAAAAAATCAATCAATAATTCAATAATTCTTGTAATAAGTAATAAAAACAATAAATTATTAAAAGCAAAATAAATTATTTGAATGTCATTCCTAGAATTATTTCAATACGTTTGTGGATTAATTATTTAAAGATACATGCACAGTTGTTCAATTACTTGATGTCCCTGTGTCACTGTGTGGTCTTGAATTTGGAAAAATTATCGAGCTGACGAGGTGGGCAAGCTCTTTGAAAGAGTTATTGCAGACCGCCTTGTCGGGCGGCTGGTGCGGGTAGGGCCGGATTTGGCGGACAGCCAGTTTGGTTTCCGCAAGGGGCGCTCTACGGTGGATGCCATCATGCGCGTTCGAGCCCTCACGACGGGGGATGCTATTGCCCGGGGTGGGGTCGTCTTGGCGGTGTCTCTTGACATCGCCAATGCTTTCAATACCCTGCCCTGGAGTTGCATTAGGGAGGCACTCCGGTATCACCGGATGCCGACCTACCTCTGTCGAGTGGTCGAGGCCTATTTGACGGACAGGGCCATCATCTACCCCGGTCACCACGGAGAGTGGAACCGGCGAGAGATGTCGTGCGGTGTCCCACAGGGATCGGTCCTGGGGCCGCATCTGTGGGACATCGGCTACGACTGGGTGCTGCGTGCTGACCTCCCTAACGGCGTCAGCGTAGTCTGCTACGCTGACGACACGCTGGTCCTGGCGCAGGGGAGGTCGCATCAGGCGGCAGCCGAACTGGCGGCACGTGGGGTTGCGACAATCGTCAACAGGATCCGGCAATTGGGACTCGAGGTGGCTTTGCACAAGTCTGAGGCCATGTGTTTTTATGGTCTTCGGAATGCGCCACTGTCGGGTTCCCAGATAACGGCAGGAGGGGTTCACATCGGTGTCGAGTCGACGATGAAGTACCTGGGACTCGTCCTCGACAGCCGTTGGAACTTCGTGGCGCATTTTCGACGTTTGGCTCCCAGACTGGAACGGGCCGGGGCTGCCTTAAAGCGGCTCCTACCCAATCTAGGGGGTCCAAACGCCTCCTGCCGGAGGCTCTACGCGGGGATCGTGCGGTCCATAGCCCTTTACGGGGCACCGGTGTGGGCGCGTTCCTTAAGGCTGCGACCAGCCCGCCAATTGAACGCGTCCCAAAGGGTCATGGCCATCAGGCTGGTACGGGGTTACCACACGGTCTCCCGTGAGGCGGCGGGCCTCCTTGCCGGACTACCGCCATGGGATCTGGAGGCAAAAGTCCTCGCGCACATCTGGGAGTGGCGCGAGGAGGCGAAACGCCGGGGTGAAACTCCGCTGCCGCGAGAAATCACGGCACAGCGGACAGAGCTCCGGCGGGATCTTATGGCGGCATGGAGAGTGCGATTGTCGCAACCCAGCACTGGGCACGCCACAATTGTGGCGATAAGTCCCCTCTTTGAGGAGTGGCTAGAAAGGCGCCACGGCGTCCTCACCTTCCGCCTGACGCAGGTCCTCACCGGACATGGTTGTTTCGGGAGGTTCCTGTTCAGGATAAAGCGGGAGGAAACTCCCGGGCGATCCACACAGTGGTGACACCACTGTGTGGATCGCCCGGAGGACACGGTGGAGCATACGGTGGAGGTCTGCCCGGCTTGGGTGGAGCACCGCCGTGTCCTCACGGAGGCGATCGGCGGCGGCGATCTCTCGCGTCCGGCCCTGGTTCGGGCCATGGTTCGGAGCGAGAGTGCATGGGAGGCCGTCACCTCCTTCTGCGAAGCAGTAATGCTTGCGAAGGAGGAGGCGGAACGCGTGAGGGAGAGGCAAGGTTCGCGCCCTCGCGCCCCGGGCGTCGGGAGTCGCAAGCCGATTTCCGGCCACCGTAGGCGCGGGCTTGCGGACGGTGAGCGATGGGTAGTTCACCGTCCGATAAGGACCAGGCCCGGGTCGACGGCGCGTTGTATTCCACGCGCGCCTCAAAGAGTTGTCAGCAGCAACTGACGGGGTCCGTTAGGGCCAATGCCTGCCAGGGTTGCGAGTTTGTCCGAAAGGGATATCGTGGCCCTGGCACACAGGCAAATGAAGGAATACGGGTGGGTTTTAGTCAGTAAAAGTCTGACACGCCCTCCCGCTCCGCCCAGAGCGGGAGAAGTTATTTGATAATTTCCCACCCAAAAAAAAAAAAAAAAATGGCCAATGTAAACAAGTTTTGATTGACCTTAACAAACATTGACACCTCGTAAATCTATAGGCTTGGGAGAGTTAAGATTTTGAACTCCTGAAAAACGGTTTACAGGTTTCAATTATTAGGCCCAAACATAGCCCTTATGCACCGCTTTTGTGCTTTAAAAATTAAGTCAATGTCAGTCGAGTTTCCCCAAAAAATTACACCATACCTCAGGACTGTTCAATCATTGAAATATGTGTACAGAAACGGTCTATGTATGGATCACATGTCAGGAATACCTAATTACTAGGCGACAAGCCATCACATTAGCTCACTTGATTGGCTTGCTTCGTAACGTTGTCTTCACGTGTCAACGGCTCGATTAGATCAGCTCAACTTCTGCTCGGCTTCACAATTCCTTACTAATTGAATAATTAACAGTTAAATAGGTGTTAGCGGACAGGTTGGGTCGTCTTGTGACGTAGCTAGATATTTTTAATAATAATAGATATAATAAAAATTATAAGTTTAATTCAATCATTCTATACACATGTCTTAAAAAGGCTATATTTGACTGTTAAAAATGAATCACACATCTGTAGCCGAACTAGGCGAAAACTACTATTCTACTATACTACTAAACTACTAACTATTTCGGCTATCAGCGCCAAACCCCTCAAATAATTATTAAGAGCGTTTACACCTTGTAAACGCTCTTAATAATTATTTTGCTATACTTAATAAGGCATTTCATACTTGTTTTCGGAATGAATGAACCAATTTTAATGAAACTTCATACGCATAAGCAGGATACAAAGGTCTAAAAACTTAGTTAAGAACATTTTCGTAATGTCTTATTTAAAAACAGATCACTGGAAATGTTTTTTGCTATGGAAAATTTAAAATCGGTCTAACTTGGCTGTAACACTATTTTTCCAAAAAAGGTTCATAACTAACTATTTAGACCTTTGTATCCTGCTTATTGTTAAAATCGGTTCAGTCATTTCAAAAACCAAGGGCTTGAAAGTTTGTATGAAATGCCGTAAGATGTAAACGCTCTTAACATTTAAAAATAGCTATCAAGTAGAGATGTTAACGTTTTGTAGATACAAAACAAGTGATGTTATATAACTTATTAATTCGATACAATAAAATAATATAATTATTAAAGACAATATTTTCAGAATTTAACAAAAATTTAAACTAAAATCATAAACAAAATCAAAACTAATATTAAAGTAAAATCTGGATATTGTGTGTGTGTGTGTCCTCTCTTTGTGTGATATGATGTTGTGGGTGTGTGAATGTGAGAGGGTGTGTTCGTGGTAAGTAGTTAAGGCGACGATAACCGACTTTTAATGATTTTACTGAAGATCATGTCTAAACGAGTAGTGTTAATGATTTGAAAAAAATATATGTTAAATAAGAGCATTTTCTCAATAACTTATTATGTGAATATTTTAGATTATATTTATATTACATAGTGAAATTAATTTGTAAAGTTTTGTCTAACGTGGATCGCAATCAACCAAGCGTATTTTTCTGAAACATTCACCAATTTAAAGATAATTTCATTATTGATCTTTTAGTATACGCGTTTTATTAAAATACCTTTTGTTTTGTGTATAATAAATTAATAATGCGTCAAATTGGGGAGAGCGCTCCTTGATGGGCGAGTCCTATTACTGGCTGAACGGTCGACGCATTGCGTGAGCTCAGTACAGAACACGCAAGATAACCACTCAAGGTCACTGGCATATATCCGAGTCTTAATCACTGTGGTATAATATGTAGTATACAGGGTCAAATTAAATTAGCTAGCGAAACTCATCAGACGTGATGGGTATCGATATCTAAACATGATCGAACAAAAAATAAATTAATTTGATGTTATTTTTTGTTTGACCCCCTGATATTGTTGTTAATTGATGTATGAGTTAGAAATTATTTCTTTTTTATCATGTTTAGGTATCGCTACCCATCCTGTCTGTGAAGTATTAAAAAAAATACGGATTTTTTAAGTGTCTGCAATAACTGTGGCTGATGACCCCATAAAAAAACATCAAATTAATTTATTTTTTGTTCATGATATCTAAACATGATGTTTAGATATCGATACCCATCACGTCTGCTGAGTTTCGCTAGCTAATTTAATTTGACACTGTATATATTGATATTGATGTAGGGAAACATCGTGACAACAGCCCCCGTGCGGACAGAAAGCCACCGTCAAACCATCGAGCGGTAGGTAAGGAAGCTGGGGATGAGCCGGCAGATTGGCAGAAAGAAGGCCACACGCCCCGGGGCGTTAAGAAATTGGGTAAAAGCCTATTAGCGATAAGACAGACTGTCACATTCCAAATTGTCTCATGTGCTGGGATTGCTTCTTGCCAATTTGACTACTGTGACAGCTTTATCATTATACTAGATAGGATAGGTGCATAGTCCACGCAAGTGCAGGCTACAACTAATATAACAACCAGCGCCCCAGATATTGCCATTTAAGTGCCTTCCGGATACACCATTACATTAAAATTAATGTACAGGAGTGTGTTCCATATGGCTCCTGTAATCTTCAATAAATTACCTAAAGAAATAAGGGCAATGAATACGGCCCTATTTAAGAAAAGTCTAAAAAAAATTCTGATTAATAAATGCTACTATAACTTGAATGACTTCCTCAATGATAATTTTGCCAAACTAAAGACCTCACAGTGACATCAAGTAAAATCAATTATTCAATTAATTATGCATGTATCTCTTAATAACTAATTTTGACATTGACATTGGAATAATCTAAATATTTTTATTATTTAATTTATAATTTGTTTTCCACTATGACTTTAACTTATTATAACTATATCGTGCTTATTTCATCTAATTTTATTTATTCCAATGTCTTTTTTGATTAATTGATGAATAACTATGACTGTATAAATTTTGCATGCCTTACGGTAGAATCACTTGAAACATGTAATTCTTATAACACCATTGTAACAGTGTATTCAGCAAAAATAAATGATTTGATTTGATTTGATTTATACCACCACCAACACAGGAGACCCAAAATTGGTTCGGCAACATAAATGCACTGAAAATCACGTAGCAAGTCTATCCGCAGTATCAAAATTAATACGACAATGAAGGAAGAGGCTGCACCGACCAGAGCATTATGACCACAAAACTAATCAAGGCAACTAAATTGAATTTAATATTGCAAGCGTCCGCGCGCCGCCATCGTCGTGTCGTCGCCGACCCGCGCCCTGAGAGTTGCGACATGCCAGACTGCCAGTAGATCATGATTTATAGCGCCCCTGAAATAATGATCGTGTTTCTAATTTGGTCCGTATTTGAATTGAATGTACCTGCGGCTTTTTCCATTAAAATGTCTGCAGGGTGACGTGATTGAATTTAGTATTTCATTTTGAAAAGGCAGGATGGCGGGTGTGATAGCCTATTGTTATTTAATTTTGTTGTTTTCATTTTAAACGTGGCTTAGCTTCTGTTGCTTTATTTATCAACTAGCTGCGCCCCGCGGTTTCACCCGCATAAGTCTCGATCCCGTGGAAATATCGGGATAAAAAGTAGCCTATGTCTTATTCCAGGGTGTCAGCTACCTCCATACAAAATTTTATCAAAATTGGTCCAGCCGTTTGAGCGTGAAGAAGTAACAAACATACACACACACACTCACAAACTTTCGCCTTTATAATATTAGTGTGATGATATACAGGGTTATTTTTAAAACATCAATAACCTCTTAAGGGGTCATTTTACTCATCATTGAACAACTTTTACTATGGGATCAAACCTGAAATCGCGAAAAAAAAATCTGCTGTTCCCTACATTTTGACGAATTATTCGAACATAAATGTAGGGAACAGCTGGTTCTCGCGCACGTCTGGGAGTGGTGCGAGGAGGCGAAACGCCGGGGTGAAACTCCGCTACCGCGAGAAATCACGGCACAGCGGACAGAGCTCCGGCGGGATCTTATGGCGGCATGGAGAGTGCTATTGTCGCAACCCAGCGCTGGGCACGCCACAATTGTGGCGATAAGTCCCCTCTTTGAGGAGTGGCTAGAGAGGCGCCTCGGCGGCCTCGCCTTCCGCCTGACGCAGGTCCTCACCGGACATGGTTGTTTCGGGAGGTTCCTGTTCAGGATAAAGCGGGAGGAAACGCCCGGGTGTCACCACTGTGTGGATCGCCCGGAGGACACGGTGGAGCATACGGTGGAGGTCTGCCCAGCTTGGGCGGAGCACCGCCGTGTCCTCACGGAGGCGATCGGCGGCGGCGACCTCTCGCGTCCGGCCCTGGTGCAGGCCATGGTTCGGAGCGAGAGTGCATGGGAGGCCGTCACCTCCTTCTGCGAATTAGTAATGCTTGCGAAGGAGGAGGCGGAACGCGTGAGGGAGAGGCAAGGTTCGCGCCCTCGCGCCCCTAGTCGCCGCAGGAGACGCCCCGGGCGTCGGGAGTCGCAAGCCGATTTCCGGCCACCGCAGGCGTGGGCCTGCAGACGGTGAGCGATGGGTAGCTCACCATCCGATAACGACCAGGCCCGGGTCGACGGCGCGTCGTATTCCACGCGCGCCTCAAAGAGTTGTCAGCACCAACTGACGGGGTCCGCTAGGGCCAATGCCTGCCAGGGATGCGAGTTTGTCCGAAAGGGATATCGTGGCCCTGGCACACAGGCAAATGAAGGAATACGGGTGGGTTTTAGTCTTTAAAAGTCTGACACGCCCTCCCGCTCCGCCCAGAGCGGGAGAAGCTATTTGATAATTTCCCACCGAAAAAAAAAAAAAAAAAAAAAGGGAATAGCTGGTTTTTTTTTCACGATTTCATTTTTGTTCCCATAGTAAAAGTTGTTCATAATGATGAGTACAATGACCCCTTAAGAGGTTATGGACGTTTTAAAAATAACCCTATATATTGTGATGTTATATTATATTAAAGTATTAGTGTGACTACCATGATGTTTGAATTTCCACCAAAATACTTTATATCCCATTTAACATCACGTAGAAGCTGAAACCACATCAAAGTGCCAATTTACCCATTTCCGATATAACTCTCTTAAAACTACGGGCATATTTTTGCGTGTGACCGAAAATGACAGCATCGCCAGTCATACTGGCACTTGAGCACTATCGGTTCACCTCAGGTTGTTCATCATGACACCGGTTGACGTTAGACTGACGGCGGTCGTGTACTGTGGCATATTTCATCAACTTTACGTACTGTAAAATTAGTTTTTATTCTCTTGAATTGTATGCGAAATAACAGAATACTTTTACGGTAAGGTACTCTTAAAAGTGTAAGGATTTAAATAAAATAACTGTCATATTTCGCAAGTTTTTATTTACCTATTATAAGTTTAAGAGCTTTTACGATGTACGGCATTTCATACAAACTTTCAAGCCCTGGTTTTTCGAAGTCATTTTCGAAATGTCTTATTTAAAAACAGAAAACTGGGAATCTCGGTTTCTATGGAAAATTTAAAATCGGTCTAATTTGGCTGTAACACTATTTTTCGAAATAATTCTTAACTACATTTTTAGACCTTTGTAGGTATCCTGCATATGCGTATGAAGTTTCATTAAAATCGGTTCAGTCATTTCGAAAAACAAGGGTTTAAATTTTTTTATGAAATGCCGTACGTCGTAAACGCTCTTGAAAGGCCACTGGGCAAAGATGTTTAGGCCGCGGTAGTTTTTTTAGTCTTCAATAATATTTATTTATTTATTTATGTCATAAACAGGGTCAATTGAATTAGCTAGCGGAACTCCGCCAACATGAAGTCTAAACGATATTTAAACATGATAAAACAAAAAAGAAAAATTCATTTTATGAGTGTTTTTTGGCGTCATCAACCGCCAGTAGTGTAATAACTTAAAATATCAGTTTAAAAAAATACGTTTTTTTTGTGTGTATACTTCATAGACGTGATGGGTATCGGTAACTAACACGATGAAATAAAATTAAAACAGTTTTTCTCAACTCAACTCATACTTCCAGTGAAAACACAACAAGCGGTTGTTGACCCAAAACAATTTTTTTTATAACCTGTATGTTTAGAAAAAAAAGGAACAAAAAAGTGAAATTTCTCTTCAAAGGAGGCATATCATACACATGTCCACAGATGAGCCACATAACTGAATATTACACATAACAATAAATCATGGGACTCCCTAAATGTCCATTACCGATCAAGCGCACGCAGCTCAATTATGTCTCGCGTATCCTTTGCTTATTTTCAGCTTAGAGATACATCTCTACTGGATACAGATTTTATAATCTAATGGATATAGGATAATAAAAATCCTCGATTAGAACAGTTTCTAGTTCATAATAATTATTAAGCTATTGATCCCATCGTCAATGTCCATTCGA
This sequence comes from Tiliacea aurago, assembly GCA_948098905.1. Classification (NCBI taxonomy): domain Eukaryota; kingdom Metazoa; phylum Arthropoda; class Insecta; order Lepidoptera; family Noctuidae; genus Tiliacea; species Tiliacea aurago. The sequence goes on along the minus strand of OX402579.1, from coordinate 2,189,533 downwards.
GTCCGCGTATCACTGGTCAGTTTCCCTCAGTCGTCAGTTTATTTAATTCGCCAGTTTCGTTGATTAGTCAGTTTCACTGATTGGTCAGTTTTACCGATTAGACAGTTGCGTTAACTCAACATTTTCCAGTGTTTGCCAGTTTTCGTCGATTCGTCAGTTTTATTCAATTTGTCAGCCAAAGTACAGTCGGTAGAAAACTGAAAACACGTCTGCTAATTTAAATAAATTATTAAGATCGCTTTGATAATATTCAGCCATAATTAGGGAATATTGTACAAACTTATTTTGTGAAATTTTTACCACATAACGTTACGTATTGTATAAGTTAAGTAGGTACACATTTGTATTCAATACCTATTGGTTTATTATTATGTTATGTTAAAAATATAAACTGAAGTTTGATTTTAATAAGGCTGGTATTCCTTACAGCAGATTATATTATCTGATGTGTTTGTTCAACATGTAAAAACTTTTTCCCTTAAGTATACCAAACTGACGAATCGACGAAAACTGGCAAACACTGGAAAATGTTGAGTTAACGCAACTGTCTAATCGGTAAAACTGACCAACCAGTGAAACTGACTAATCAACGAAACTGGTGAATTAAATAAACTGACGACTGAGGGAAACTGACCAGTGATACGCGGACTCCATACGAAGCTACTTTTTGGTAGGGGCGACTAGAATCAATTCTATTTTATTTGTAAATTTTGACGTTCAAAAGTGCCATCTATGTACCTATTTGAAATAAATAATTTCACTTCAACTTTGAATGGGATTAATTGTAGATAGAGTTAAAAATTGAGTGTTATAATTTTATTATTTCAATATTTAAACCCTAAATCCAAATTTACCCCAAATCTCCTATTGAGACTAATTAGATTTTTCAATGACAATTTAATAATATCGTTCAAACAATATTTGTTGGTAGTCGGAACCAAGTTTTTAGCCAGTCATTTAGTAAGAATTTAATCTAAGCAGATTTATATTCAATTTCATGAAAAAGTTTTAGAACACTGTGTACCTCACTTGATGACCTCCAATTTCGAAATATTAAGTAGTTTGTACTTACCTTAATATTATTGTGAAAATAATTACTTGTTTTACAAGACTAGTGACGCGATTCCATACGAAGCTACCTTCTCCATACGAATCTACCTTTTAGAAGGGGCTACTAGAATCAATTCTATTTTATTTGTAAATTTTGACGTTCAAAAGTGCCATTTATGTGCCTATTTGAAATAAATAATTTGACTTTGACTTTTTCTAAGGTATACTTATACAGTTTGAGCAAAAACATTTTTTATTCAAACTATATTTACGTGCAAAGCAATAAACGCAAGCGTACCACGCTTGCGTATTTTGCGTTCGCAATTTTCTAGAACGACCCTGTACGTAAATACTGCTTATTAATTTACATTTGTGCTGCCAACTAATTTAATTTTTGCCCGCCAGAATACATTTTTAGGTTTCGCTCGTCAAGAATTTGGTAAAATGTCGAGTTCGCATTTCGGTGAGGTGTTCGTTGGTTTGTGGGCGAAAATGCGTAATGAATGGGATCCGAGTAACTTTGGATGGGTTTATAAAATATTATCACATTTCGAATAGAAATTTTTAAATCAGTTCGAAATATACAAAAAAAAAAGAAAAAGGTTTTCAGGCGTTGTTGAAACTTATTTTTTTTGTGAAGTTATTCTTTCCTTCATAATGAGTCGTATTTCTAGCAAAAAAATTAACAACATTAAATTAAAAACATAACCGCACTATACCAATAAACAGTCCAACAATTCTATTCACAAGACAAGACAATACACAAACCCATAATTTGATTTCGAAATTATAAACAAAAGTTTTCGAGCTTAATCAAGTCTTCTCCATTCCGCCAATCGCGAGCTCGCATTTTACCGAAGTGAGACGTTGCTTGCATTCTAAATGCAAGACAGGATCGCAATTAAACTATCTGAATACGGAATGAATGAGCTTGCGAACGGGACGGCGGCGGCGGCGCGCGGTGTCCTTAGAGCGTATTGTTTTGACTATGCTGCTGTGGTTCGTAGCATACGGCGCGGCGGCATACCTCACGGATACTCGTGTGAAATTGAGTTTTTTAGAACTGAACTAGTCAGCGATGGTTTGTGTTTGTGTTTTAGAGAATGAAACAGTTTTGTTTAAGAGATAATTTTAAAGTTGGTTTGTGTTTATTTAAATCGACAAAATGTATGAAACAGCTGATTTTTATTTCGTGATTTCAAGGTAGATTATATAGAATATAGAATTTTTTTTCAAAATGATGAGTATAATGACCCCATTTCGGGTTTAGTATAAACAAAAACTAATGTTGTATACAGATGACTTTTTGATTTGTGGTTCCCTACAGCAAAAGTTTTTGAATATTATTTTTTCACTATTGGTAAAGGAAAGCTTTCATGGTGGTCCCATAGACATATTATAAACTTTGCTTTAGGACTTTTTGAATTAGCTACAATAATACGTATTTTTCGCACTTCGTTTAAATATGTGAATGATGTCATAAAAACTTCCTGTCACTGTTATTTCTATAGCAGGTAGTGGTATTCGAATTTGTGTGGGGTAGGTTATAGCACAATTAAAAAGTGAAAAATATTTTTTTTTGCCAAAAAAACAACTGACTACCAAAAAAAAAACACTTTTATTTTCTTGATAAAAGTTTGGTGAATGGATAAACAGGTGGATAGGCAGGCGAACCAAGGTAACCGACATAGCCCGAAGAATTGCCAAGCTTAAGTGGCAGTGGGCAGGGCACATTGCTCGCAGAACTGATGGCCGATGGGGCCGAAAGGTTCTGGAGTGGCGACCGCGTACCGGAAGACGTAGCGTTGGAAGGCCTCCTACAAGGTGGACCGATGACCTTGTGAAGGCCGCAGGTATCCGTTGGATGCGGGAAGCACAGAACCGGTCGAAGTGGCGGTGCTTGGGGGAGGCCTATGTCCAGCAGTGGACGTCTTTCGGCTGAAATGATGATGATGATGATGAATGGATAAAAATGTATGGCTTCTGAACTCAGTCATGCTTGTTCTATTCAGACGCGACTCGTCAGAATAGAACACAAATGTTCATGAAAATTGTGAAAAACGCTCTTGCGTGTTAGGGTTCCATAGTCAACAAGAAACCCTTTTATTTTCGCCATGTCCGTCTGTCTGTCCATCTGTCCGTCTGTCCCCAGGTTAGCTCAGAGACTCTTAGTACTAGAAAGCTGTAATTTGGCATGGGTGTACACGCCGACAAAGTGCTAAAATAAAATATATCAGATATCGCAGATATCCATTTACGTAACATTAAGCTTTAAATTGCTATTTTTTGTTAGAATCAAGTGTGGCCCTGCCAGCTAAATGGTTGTTTCTGGATATCTAAAACAAATCGTGGCAGTAGTATACCTATATAACGAAATTAAAAGGAAAACTATCACAGCTAAGTAGGCTTCACAAGTTAACGAGTAATACTCGACCAACTTACATTTGCAGTTGGAGAATTGACCGTGACGTATATCGATGTATCGGAGAACACGTTTTCAACTAATGATGTCACCATTCTTGCGTCTACCTGCATTATATATAATGATAAATTCCCAACACTGGAACCCTTCAATACCACACGGAACAGATTTAAAAAAGAGATTATCCAAATCCTTCGTCAAACCCCGGAAACTCAGCTAACTTAGCAGTGCCAGTTTTAGTTAAACTTACACAGACATACACACATCATCACACACATTTACAGCACCTACACCACACAGTTACACGCACACACACACTTTAAATATTAATATTTTCCTATGTCACTCTGTGTGCTTCTTATTTTTTGTGTACTTCGTAATTGGCGTAATGTTTTGAACAATCTAAATGTTATATTTACTGTCAGCTGTGAAGCTACCTTTTATTAAATAAATAAACTAAAATGTTAAGTTTGTTTTTGGGATAAATTCATCCCAACTACAAAACCCGTTTTTGTGCGTGGTCCGACACGCACTTGGCCGGTTTATTAAATCAATTTAATAAGTGCTTCTTCGACGTAAACAACATCCGTACATTTTCAGTCGCACATCTTCATTGTAACGCGCCAATGAAATGATAAATATCGAAATGGTTCAATTTAAAATTTTCGATTCGACATCGCCAGGGAATCCGACGGTCGCTCAGAATCAGCATTCAAAACATGCACTTAAGTGCAGTAATTAATTAAAGAATGAATTTTAAAGACCGTCCGCGTATTTTCAATATCAATTTCGTCGAATGAAAAATTGAAAATTTAAGCAATGAATATTAATTCATTTTGTTGTTACATTGGCTTACTTCGCAATTTCACGTGATTTCATCTGGCGATTTATTAATCCTCTTATAGTCAACACTGGTATATTAAGGTGAGTCGTTACGATCGGATTTAATCAAGCAATGTAATTCGTGAGTGAAATTTCTGATGAAAATCAATCAAAAAATGTTTTTACTTCCCAGTAGGATACGATACCGTGTGGTGCCGGACGTAAATAATAGCACCATCCTATTTCCTCCCGTGGTTGTCGTAAAAGGCGACTAAGGGACTTACTAGAGAATGGGCAGCAGCGTTCTCTTTGCATTTTAACACCATACTGCGACCGCCAACCCACCTGCCAAGCGTGGCGATTATGGCAAATCCCTTCCCGCCTTTGGGGGAAGCCTATGTCCAGCAGTGGACGTTTTTCGGCTGAAAAGATGATGATGATGAGGATAGGCATGTAGAAAATCTGTATACTCTGTCCTACTCTTTAAATAATCTATAAAATATTATTTCCTGAGCTTTTCGCAAGAGAGCGGTCACCTTACTACCAGTTGTTTTTAATTCTTGGCTCAATCAACTCAGCCTATAGCAGTCCACTGCTGGACATAGGCCTCTCCCAGGCTGCACCACAACACCCTGTCCTCCGCCTTCCGCATCCAGTCTGTCCCAGCCACCTTTTTAAGGTCGTAATTCTTGGCTAGTTGTGCGGAAAAGAACTATTTTATTTTCTACTTCCAAAACTAATCCGAATTAATTACAAACATAACATATTATCACGCCTTGTTTCCCCGAAGGGTTGGGCAGAGGTGTACCTACCTATAGTACACCCACATTTCGACAGTTATGTTAAGTCCCGGGTAAAAGGGACGAACCTATTGCCATCAACCGGGCATAAATCCAGATGAAAAACCCAAAAACACTTTGCTCGACCCGGGAATCGAACCCAGGCCTCATGCTCAGCAGTAGCGCTAGCGACCACTGGACCAACGAGGCAGTCCACGAGAATTGAATGTGTATACAGTAATCAGTCTGCCTTGTAGCGGCATCAACATCGCCACATGCGAACTACGCGTCACACTGACGTCACGCAAAATCCTGCATCGCACAAGCAAAGTTTACCGTGGGACTAGAATATAAATGTACATGAGTATCTATAAATCCCAACTATGAAGGAGGTTGTAAAGTCAAATTATTTATTTCTAATAGGCACATAAATGGCACTTTTGAACGTCAAAATTTACAAATAAAATAGAATTGATTCTAGTCGCCCCTTCCAAAAGGTAGCTTCGTATGGAGAAGAATGGGCAAGAAACTCCACCGTTACTCTTTTAATTGTTTTACAATATTTTGTATAGGTATCGTAGTACACGAGTATCTACAAATCCCAACTATCAAGGAGGTTGTAGAAAGGTCCTACAAGAATTATAATGAAAGACTCCAACAACATAAAAATGAACTCGCTGTAACACACTAAAGTCCGCAGACTCTACCTAAAGACTTAAAAGAGAACGCATAGCGTCAATCTAACCAACACTACTACATACACTAACGAGATGACGCATCGCTGGATGTGAACAATCTCGAACTGCTAGTTAAGAAACAACCCATCTGAGTATAGCCTAAAACCTGATTGCAGATAGAAGAATATAAAAAATAACTAGCATGTATAAAGTACTCGTATGTAACAAAAACCCTGTTGTTCCTTTTAGGGACGTATACATTAACCTACAAGCACAACATTGGTGGAATTATAAATTAAAAAAAATTAAGAATTGGCTAGTCGAGAAGTCAAAATCAAAGAACTAAAGAGGTTAGAAATCAGTTAAACATTACAAATATTAATAATTAAATATTTATTTTAATTATTTTTGTTGAACAGTTTTTATAAACGACTTGCTTTATTACGTATGTATACCGATTCTTAAAACGTAGGTAGAAGGAACAACAGAGTTTTTGTTACATATTGTATACCTACTAGATTAATTTTACTTAACAACTGACAACACAAAAATAAATCCCAACTATGAAGGAGGTTGTAAAGTCAAATTATTTATTTCTAATAGGCACATAAATGGCACTTTTGAACGTCAAAATTTACAAATAAAATAGAATTGATTCTAGTCGCCCCTTCCAAAAGGTAGCTTCGTATGGAGAAGAATGGGCAAGAAACTCCACCGTTACTCTTTTAATTGTTTTACAATATTTTGTATAGGTATCGTAGTACACGAGTATCAACAAATCCCAACTATCAAGGAGGTTGTAGAAAGGTCCTACAAGAATTATAATGAAAGACTCCAACAACATAAAAATGAACTCGCTGTAACACACTAAAGTCCGCAGACTCTACCTAAAGACTTAAAAGAGAACGCATAGCGTCAATCTAACCAACACTACTACATACACTAACGAGATGACGCATCGCTGGATGTGAACAATCTCGAACTGCTAGTTAAGAAACAACCCATCTGAGTATAGCCTAAAACCTGATTGCAGATAGAAGAATATAAAAAATAACTAGCATGTATAAAGTACTCGTATGTAACAAAAACCCTGTTGTTCCTTTTAGGGACGTATACATTAACCTACAAGCACAACATTGGTGGAATTATAAATTAAAAAAAATTAAGAATTGGCTAGTCGAGAAGTCAAAATCAAAGAACTAAAGAGGTTAGAAATCAGTTAAACATTACAAATATTAATAATTAAATATTTATTTTAATTATTTTTGTTGAACAGTTTTTATAAACGACTTGCTTTATTACGTATGTATACCGATTCTTAAAACGTAGGTTGTTCAGGAAGGGGCAACACTGCCCTAGTGACATGTCAAATTTTTGTTCCGTATTTTAAAATTAATTTTAATTAGTATTTAGGTAAAATTAAGGTGTAATTGTGTGTGTAAACGTAATATAATTGCATAAATGCTCAGGAGTATTGTTTTGCTGTATATATATAAAGTAAAACACAGTGTTTAGTTACACACCGGTAACCTAAAACCAACAGCTGACGTTCGGATTAAAACGGCGGATTTAAACGGGGAGTATTGCTTTATAATAGCACACAATCGTTATTTTAACTTTGTTACACGTCATCGTTAAGTTTTAACATAAATAATTCGCTGATTTAACACTGCATTGGGTCTAAATCGCATTGTTTACTTCGTAGAAAACAAAACTTAGCGAAGAGTCTGGTATTCATAATCTGTTCTTTAATATAATATAATAATTATACAACAATTAAAACGTTCATGATCGTTAGTTTGCATTGTCGTTTTAACAAATACTTAATAACTTTAAAATTTAGGCAACCTACCCACAGGGAAAAGTAAAATCCTAAGGGAACAAAAGCATTAAAATTGTACATGCAATTTAATAACATAGTTTAGATAATAGCTCTTCAAGCCAATTCAGTATAGCCTACCTCATTTTTTTCCATTAAACAACTCTAACTTCTCCCATTTTCTCTTTCAATTCCAACTGTATTTTATTTATCTATCCAACTTGTTCTCACCGTTTCTTCATTCTAATTTCAGTAACAAATCCTGAAACCATGCCTGTGATGACCCGTAGGGCTACTGCTCAGGATATGGAGCTTAAATTGAGAACAGCCCTCCAAGAACTTGAAACATCTAAACTCCAATGTAAACAATTATTACAAGAGATTGATGAGAGTGAGGAGGAAGTCAAGAAGATAGTCAACAAAAACTCAAGCCTTAAACGGGAGCTAGTAGACCTTCACCAGCAATATCTGAATGTTGTTGATGAACGCAATCAACTGAAGGTAGTCACGGATGGTTTCAGCAACTGTAGTAACTTGTATGAGGAGGCTTTGAGCAAAGTTAGGGACCTAGAAGATGAATTGATTTATGCTAAAAGTCGTATTATCCAGTTAGAGAAAGAAAAAGAGTGTACTCAGGTTAAAGAAACTAACCACTTATTTAATGAATTATTAAATACTAATTGTAACCCTCATTCCATAGTAACTATTGACCTTACTGAAGATTCCTTGCTGAAACAGAATTACAGTTATAAAGTTAGTCATAAGAAAATGAAAAAATATGCAAAACTGAATAGAATAATTAAAAAATGTAATCAAATTAGGAAACAACAAAAACACCTTTCCAAAAATATTCCACAGAGAAAGGAACGTGTTAATTTAATTAATAAATTAAACAATTATGAAATCAAATTAGAAGACAGCAAAAAAATCTATGAAGTTGATACACAGCGCTTACAGTCCGACTTACAGGTACTTGAGGGCAGACTTAGTTCCCTTTACATTAAATATATGGGTTCTCAGAGCCAAATTAAAGAACATATTCTTGCTGCTAATCAGTTAGTTATGTGTCAGTGTACTTGTCAGAAGGTTTCAAACCCTAGTGCTGTCCAGCCTGAGGCAACGGAGGACCCGTCCCAGACTGAGAGTTTAGCTCAAGACTGTATCCTCAACCAAGATATTCCTGATATTGTGCAAGATTTATCTCAAGTGGTACAGTCAGTAGATAGTAGTGTTTCCTCTTGTAGTAATCAAGTTTGTTATCAGTCAGTTATTTTTTCAGATAGTATAGGAAGAGGTTTAGGGAAATTAGTAAGTAACAACATGAGTTTTTCTACTCAAAACTATTGTTTACCTGGGACATCTTTCAAAGAAATAATGACATCAATTACAAGAAATCAATATGATTCTAATACCAACATTACTGTATTTGTAGGTAATAGTACCCACGTCAAAAAAAAAGATATCACTGACAGTGTTACTGAAATTCTTAAGATAAATTGTAATAAAATTATTTTGTGTGCTTTTCCATATTTTGAGAGGTTATCAAATAGAAAAAACAATTATATACATATGCTTAATAAGCATATTCAGTTCTTAGTGCGTCACTACAGTGATAAACTTATGTTTTTTGACACCAACATTTTTGTTGATAAGTTGAAATCGACAAGGAATACAGTGTATTTGCCAATTAGGTTTAGACATAAAATAGCGAGGCTATTATCTTATATAAACTCAGACATAAGTAGTATGTCGACGTCTTGTACTATAATTAACACCGCAATTATTAGTAGTAATTCTAATGCACAGGTGGTCACCTTAAATAACTGTAGCACTAATGCTAAAACCATTTACAATAACTGTACGAAGGAGGACCCATGTGTCACTATGGCGAATTCTTGTCCTAATGTGGGGTCCACAAGTAGTAGGATTTCATTGCCTGGTGATGGCATGGGGCTCACTCTGGATGTTAATTTAAACTAGATAGTAAGACAACAGAAGATGCCGGTAACAATATAGTTATACCTATCAACAACAAGGTGTCTTCTTGCTCTCAAATAGTTAAGTGTAAAAAAGGTTCTAAGCAGAATTCCTTGAAATTATTTCATCAAAATATTCAAGGTTTTTCTTCCAAACAATTAGAAATTGAACTATTTTTAGAAAAAACCATGTTTGAAATTATTTGTTTAACAGAACATTGGTTGAAAGATTATGAAATGCTAATTAATTATGTCAATTATAGTGTGGGCAGTTGTTTTAACCGCAAATCTATGCTGCGTGGGGGTTCATTAATCTTAGTTAAAACTTCTATTAAATCTAAGACTCGTCAAGATATAGTTGATCTGTCGGTGGAACATAACATTGAACTCTCCTGTGTTGAGCTGGATAAGCATGTCATAGTGTGCGTTTACAGACCCCCAAATTATCAAAACTACTCGGTATTTGAGTCGGTAATGGAAGATGTTTTAGCAAAACTTGCAACAGGTAAAAAATCGCTTATTATCTGTGGTGACTTCAATATTAATATCTTAGAGAATAGTTCAAATAGCACTCGATTATTAAGTCTCTTTAAATCATTCAATTTGTCAAATGTGTTTACAGAACCAACACGCATAACTACAAGTTCTGCTACATGTATTGATAATGTTTTTTGTTGCTGCGAATACTTAGATAAAGCCATTGTAAATTATCTCCCTTCTGATCACAGCGGTCAATTCGTTGCTTTCAAGTCCATAACACCATTACAAAAAATTCAGATACAATCTAGACAAGTAACACCCAGCAATCTAAATAGATTTAATAATAACTTAATTAGTAAGTTATTTATACCGGGCCATATCAAAAACAATGTAAATGAATTTTATGAGGAATTCTTTTCGGTAGTGTGCACCGAGTTCAATGATACTTTTAAAAAGAAAACAAAAACTATTTGCCCAAATTTTTTGTTCAGTGACTGGGCAACTAAGGGTATTAGGAAAAGTAGGGAAAAATTGTTTGAGCTTTATGGCCTTAAGCCTTATATTAACTCTGAAACTTTTAATAAATACGTTGCTACTTACTCTAAAATTTTTAAAAATACCTGCAAGGTAGCTAAAGCCTTGTACATTAGCAACAAGATTAAATCAGCCGATAATAAAATAAAGACGGTTTGGAGAATTATCAATGACGAAACTAACAGGAATAAAAAACATAATAATGATTTCACTCTAGAAACCTCACGTGGTCTCGTATGCACAAACAAAGAAGTTGCGCAAGAATTTGTAAATTTCTTTACCAATATCCCACTTAAAACTACTGAAGCCATAAATTCCTCGCCCTCGCGTTCTATTGATTTATTAAGAGCAAACGTTTCATCCTGCGCGATTGAATTTAAATTCAAGCATATAAACCCCGTAACAGTAATAAAAGCTTTCAAGCAAATCAAAATCAAATTAACAGAAGATCTATGGGGAATGTCTATTAAAGTTTGTACCTCCATTATTGAGACTATAGCGCCGTACTTGGCCTTACTATTTAATTTGTGTGTTGATCAAGGAGTTTTCCCGGATCTAATGAAATATAGTAAGGTAATACCACTTTTCAAATCCGGGGATAGTGAAGACACCAATAATTATAGACCCGTATCCGTGTTGCCGGTCTTCAGCAAGGTGTTTGAAAAGGTAATGCTTAATCAAATGCTCAATCATTTTAACACCAATAAAATCTTACACGATCAACAATATGGTTTCACCAAGGGACGTTGTACGACTGACGCCGGTGTCACCTTATTAAAACACATATTTGCGGCATGGGAAGAAGCCCAAGACGCCATAGGAATATTTTGTGACCTCTCCAAGGCATTTGATTGCGTCGACCACGAAACATTACTCTTGAAACTTGAGCATTACGGCCTTGGAAAACTTGCGCTCAGTTTAGTAAAATCTTATTTAAATGATAGACAGCAGCAAGTTCAAATAAATGGAGTCAATTCACTCGGCTTAAAAGTAAAAATGGGTGTACCTCAAGGTTCGATATTGGGTCCTTTCCTCTTTTTAGTATATATTAATGATCTACCCTATTTGTTAAAAACTCAACCACAAATGGTGTTATTTGCTGACGATACTTCCTTAATTTTTAAAATTAACAGACGTGCATTAAATCTTGACGACGTAAATAATGCCCTATTGCAGGTCCAAAATTGGTTCACTGCTAATAATTTAGTATTAAATGGGAAAAAAACTAAGTGCATAAGATTTTCGTTACCAAATGTCAAAAGTAGTAATTGTGAGATAATATTGAATCAAGAGAAACTAGAATTCGTCGATAAAACTGTTTTTCTGGGGATCACGCTCGACTCAAGGCTTCAATGGGGTCCTCATATAATATCCCTTGCAGGACGGCTAAGTTCGGCGGCTTATGCTGTGAGAAAAATCCGTCAATTTACTGATGTAGATACCGCGAGGCTGGTCTATTTTAGTTACTTTCATAGTATTATGTCATACGGTATTTTACTATGGGGACGGGCTGCAGACATCGAGTCTATTTTTATTCTGCAGAAAAGAGCCATCAGAGCCATATATAATCTCCGCAGGCGCGATTCTCTTAGGGAAATGTTTAAGGATATTAACATCATGACGGTGCCTTGTCAATATATCTATGAAAACATCATGTACGTAAGAAAAAATTTACATCTTTTTAGTAAAAGAGGCGAAAGACATAATTATAGTACTAGAAGTAGGGATTTATTAGCTCAACCAGGTTTCAGACTGGCAAAAGTAGACTCGTCTTTCATGGGGTACTGTTTAAAATGTTATAATATAATTCCTCCCCACATACTTCAACTGAATGAGACGAAATTCAAATCTTGTATAAAACGCACACTATGCAAGCAGGCATACTATAATTTGGGGGATTACATCGCTGATAAAAATGCTTGGCTCAATGCTGGTCCAGCTCCACAACCTCAACTAATTGATTAACATTTGAAAATACTGTTGGAGCTGCTGAAGATTTCAAAAACTATCTTTGCTTTGTATAAATTCAATCTCTTAGTATTATATAATTGCATAGAACATGTGTGAGCACTATGTACTTACTATAAAGCTACCATTTACTGAGTACTTCTTTCATTGACTTGAATGTGCAATGGCGGCTGAGAGTATGTCATGCTCACTGTAATGTCTCGCTGATGGTGGCGGGTGTGTTGGATCATTTAGCTCCCTTCAAAATGGTTGAGTTGAATGGTGCTAATCCATGCGTCATGTTCGTGAACGGGCGCCATCAGTAGGGACTGGTCATCTCTTAGCGGCCTTGGCTTATTTTAATTTAAGTTTTGAATTGTTTTTTTTTATATTTTTGTTACGGACGCCTTTGACGTTTTGCATCGTTCTCACATGTTTAATTTCAACACGAATGATGTAACCAATATTTTGTAACCATATGTTAATTTAAAAGAGTGTCCGTGGAGTTTCTTGCCCGTTCTTCTCCATAGGTACCTACTAAGCTTTGGAATGGGCAACTAGCTTCATTTTGATGACTGACCGACCCCCTTGACAATTCAAAAGTGCCTGTAATTGGTTTATTTGAAATAAATGCTTTGAGTTTTGAGTTTTTTTTGAGTAGGTAGAAGGAACAACAGGGTTTTTGTTATATATTGTATAATATACAACGTCCCGACATCAACCGTCGGGCAGTTGCCCACCAGACACCACACCCGTCTGTTCGGAGGATCCTCTCTTTTCTATGGAGGATGAGGGAACTTTACACCCTGTTCCTCATGCCGCTAGACTGCCTAGCCTTGTCCCAACGATGTTGGAGTCAGTCGGCTACAAGTCCTACCGGATGCAGCGGATGTAGCTGAATACCAATATTTAACATGGAGCGACTTCCACAACCCAGTTAAGCACTGGGTACCATATCCCTATTTAGACTGATTTAGAGGTATGAGGAACAGGGTGTAAAGTTCACTCATCCTCTAAAGAAAAGGGAGGATCCTCCGACCAGACGGGTGTTGTGTCTGGTGGGCAACTGCCCGACGGTTGGTGTCGGGATGTTGTATATATGCTAGTCACGCGGTAAACTCTGCTTGCGCGATGCATGATGATTTTGCGTGATGTCAGTGTGACGCGTAGTTCGCATGTGGCGATGTTGATGCCGCTACAGTCAGACTTTTGGGCTACTCTTCCCTACTTCTGTATACAGTAATATGCATACAAATTATCTCTATCAGCACTTCTCATATTTACTGCACAATATCGAATATCAAAGTCTTGTATACTTTTGGGATATCGAGCAAACTTGCTCAGGGAAGTTAACCGAACTCAGTGGAACGTTGCAATATCTCCGTGTTAATATTAACTTATAGGTTTAGTGAGGTGACATCGGCTGTCACGCGGCATTAGGGATGGGCGTTTATATCGATAATTAAATGGTGAGTTGTCCTTTATTAAGGTCCGGGTCATAGAATGATACTGACGGTTTGATCTCTACTCAAATGGAACATGACAGTGGAAGATTACCTACATACAAATAACGGGTGATAACTAAGTCGAGAGTCAGCCGTTCTCCTCATTATTATGATCAGTTTTTTATACTTGACCATACCTGGGAACCTTGTGGTTACGGAGACATTGAAGGTCGAAGTTCCGACTTTTTTTGACGTTTTTCTTACGACAGCAAATTTTAAATGTTATAACTTAAGACGCAGATATATGCCAGTGACTTTGAGTGGTTAGCTTGCGTGTTCTGTACTGAGCTCACGCAAGGCGTCGTACGTTCAGCCAGTAATAGGACTCGCCCATCAAGGAGTGCTGTCGCCAATTTGACGCGTCATTAATTTATTATACACAAAACAAAATGTATTAAAAAAAACGCGTATTCTAAAATAACAATATTTTATTTATATTTAAATTGGTGAAGGTTTCAGAAAAATTCGCTTTTTATCCGCGTTAGACATAACTTTACAAATTAATTTTATTATTAATATAAACATACCTAATCTAAAATATTCGTATATTAAGTTATTTAGAAAATGCTCTAATTTAACATATTTTTTTTTAATCATTAGAACTACTCGCTTAGACGTGATCTTCAGTATAAAATCATTAAAAATCGCTTATAGAAAGAATGAAAGAAAAATAACCTATCGACGTCTAACTTATCGTCGCCTTAATGTGAATCAGCAGCTGCAGCCAGCAATTGAAATTCAATTTTTTTACGTTTTTTTGCAACTTGCAAGTCAGTGTCAGGTTGTATCTTGATAAAAATGATGGTTACTATCCAGTAATAACCCTACGTTAATCTTTGCTCTAGAGCTCAATTTGTACGAGTTTCCTCCTACAATTTTACCGACACAAAAAGTAAATAAGAGGAACTGATAATAATATGATAGTAATAAGAAATGCTAGTAGGATGAACTCTTTCTCGCACTAATTTAAGCTACGCTAATTCAATCACAATTTATTGCAAGGATAAATGTTTATTTTTCCTGTGCTTTATTAAAATGAACCAGGTTCTTAATAGTTTATTACAATCTAGTCAAAATGCAATATCAATATTACCAAATTTTTTATGTGATACTTATTTTAAAACTTAGAATAGTGTTTATTGCACTTTACACAAGTTCGATCCATTTTCTCAGAGTCTGATATTATAACAAAAAGACTTTGTTCATGTGTTGTATGTGTAACTTTGAATTTCGAGGACTGCATCTGCGGATTCCTACGATCTCTGTAGCCTAGCATGCAACCATAAAAACAATGATTTGAGTGCGTTACATTGCGCTCTACAGTAAACAACGAATTTTCGCACCAAAAATAATAGGTAAGTGGTTTTCCAGCAAGTATGTATGCGCGAGTGCAGTGGTGGCCCAGTGGTTACAGCGCCGACTTACGAGTCGAGACTCACGGTCGTGGGTTCGAACCCAAGTAAGCGCGTTACTTTGTGTAAATAATTTCATCACCACTGCTCTCAAAACGGTGCAGGTAAACACAAAACCGACATGTCCTAGAACCAAAAATTTTAAGACATGTGACATCTACCAACATGCACTGGGCCCGCATGGTAGATTACAGCCCAGTCCCTCTCGAAGAGAGGAGGCCTGTGTCCCAGCAGTGGGAACATTATAGGCTCATTATAACGTATATAAGCACAAAGTTACTTATTTTGATGTACAGAATGCGTTAAATTACGGGCTCATGATGGGCTTTTTTACACTCTGTAGGTATATAACTACTCAAAACATGGCTATTCATGATTGAACGTTTTCAGTTCCTAAAAATGATTTGCCAATTAAGGCGACGATAATCGACTTTTAATGATAAATGATGATGATAAATGATTTTTATTTCTGTAAGTAGGTTTGTACAAACACTTTTACACGTCAATGTTATTTTTAATGATTTTATACAAATCGTGATCTTCAACGTCTAAACGAGTAGTGTTAATGATTTGAAAAAAATATATGTTAAATTATAGAATTATTCTCAGTAATTTAATATGTGAATATTTTAGATTATGTTTATATTACAAAACTTGTGAAATTAATTTGTAAAGTTATGTCTAACGCGGATAAAATACTGAGAATGGCGCAAAATCTACCAAGCGTATTTTTCTGATACCTTCACCAATTTAAAGATAATTTAATTAATAATCTTTTAGTATACGCATTTTATTAAAATACCTTTTTTTTTGTGTATAATAAATTAATAATGCGTAAATTGGGGACAGCGCTCCTTGATGGGCGAGTCCTATTACTGGCTGAACGTACGACGCGTTGCGTGAGCTCAGTACAGAACACGCAAGCTAACCACTCAAGGTCACTGGCATATATCTGAGTAATACAAAAAAGGCGAATAATACAACGCTATCACTGTCCTACCCAACAATTATATAATACTCTTTATAAATAAACGTTAAAGCGCGGATAAACAGAAAATAATGCTTTTAATTATCAAAGTCTCGCGTCAACAACACGTTCCTCGCTTCGTTTCTCTCGAAGTCATTTATAAAAGACCAACACGAGCGCTCCGATTACTCCAACAACAAAGTCGAACTTCCTTAATTTGTACTCAAGTGTACTTATAATAAAGTCAAGTGTGAAAGTCGGAAAGAAATTTGATTCACGACAAGCAATTATGAAGCCTATGTGCTAGAGGATTTGGTCTCAATTGTAATTGCAGTAGATGTCGTAGGCCCGTGAGGTGGGCCCCCCCATATTAGGGATATACAAAGGAGGTTTTGATGCCAGTTAATTAGTACTACACAGGGTGGCGTAAATGTTGGGCTGCTAACGTTCCCTGTATTTTTAACAAAAAATAAACATTGTTTTTAGGGTTCCGGACCTCAAAAAGAAAAAAACGGAACCCTTATAGGATCACTCATGGGTCTGTCTGTCACAGCCGATTTGCTCCGAATCTACTGGACCGATTAAGTTGAAATTTGGTACACATGAATTATGAATTTCTGTGACCCAAAAACGGATGTTTTACGTAAATAAATTAATTTTGTATATGGGGTTCACTCTAGGGGAAAAATTTGAAAATTCATAAAAAAAAGTTTTGCTCTGTGTACTGTACCTACTGTGTATTAAATGAAAGGACTTGGTATGAGAACTTCAAACATAATGTATGTTTTTGTATCATTTTAAAATGATTCGTTTTAAAGTTATTAAAGCAAATAGACGAAAATTGATCATTCCCTCCTATCTCCGAAACTGGTAACTCCATTTTTTTTTAATACAGAGAATAGTTCTATACTTATAGATTACAGCAGCACCTATAAGTGTTAAGTTCCGTGTGGTGCCGGACGTAAAGAATAGCACCATCCCATTTCTTCCCGTGGGTGTCGTAAAATGCGACCAAGGGATTTACTAGAGAATGGGCAGCAGCGTTCTCTGTGCATTTTTAAAAACCATACTGCGATCGCCAACCCGCCAGCCAAGCGTGGCGATTATGGCAAATTCCCCCCCCCCCCTCGTTTTGGGGAGGCCTATGTCCAGCAGTGGACGTCTTTCGGCTGAAATGAGCACCTATAAGAAGTCTATGGTCTTAAAATAACATGGTAAATCACTCAATTTTGTGCGTACAACTTACATTTGCAGTTGGAATGTGTAGAGAAACATGTTTTTTAACTACAATGTTAAGTTTGTTCTTGGGATAAATTCATCCCAACTATATACGGAACCCTTCATTGTGCGTGGTCAAACACGCACTTGACCGGTTTTTCTTATCTAGGGAATGAAAGTTCTCATCCTATTAATTCAGTAATCCGTCATGTAAAATGTCTACGTGTTTATGTTAGTTAATAAAATATGATGATGTATATAAGGTGTATCTATTCATACACGAAATCTCTTAATGGGTCATTGTACTCATCATTATGAACAACTTTTACTATGGGACCAAAACTGAAATCGCGAAAAAAATATCAGCTGTTTCCTATATCTTTGCCGAGTTATGAGAACATAAATGATCCCTTAAAAGATTTCGCGTATGAATAGATACACCTTATAATATATCATCCTTATGTTTTAATTTGTAAACGATGTTCTTAAGAAAATGGTTTGCAGATTGTTGGGGAAGAGCGGATGAGTGATTAGCGATATTTTAAAAGAATTAATTCATAAGATTATATAATTGATAGTAACTTAATAGGTTCAGTTAGAGAAATTAAAGTGTCCGCACTAATAAATAAAATTGTATAATTGTGTTCTGTTCCCACAGACAAACAATGAAAACGGTTTTGCGGGGCAAAGTCCTTACGTTAAGTTTTTTTTTTGTAAACGTAGTTAATAAATAAATAACTTAATTTTACTCTTCTTTTGCAGCACAATAGTCATTTGTTTTTGTCTACAGGATTCTTTACACCGTAACGTAACGGTCTCGATCCCCTTAATTTGACGTTATCAGTCTACAGGTGAATACTCCCGTCAATGCACGTGATATATTGTGATCCCTTAATCTTCTTCGTCTTCCTTATTTAGGTTCCTCAAGAAATATATTGACTTCTACCTACGGATATTATTTAAAAAAATTGTGTAAAATATTTGTAGGGTTTTTGAGTTGCATACAGTTTATGAAGTAATATAGCTTTTCAGAGTAGGTTATTATATAATATTATCCACAAACCCAACCACAAGAATCTGCCAGTTGCAATGTTTGCTCAACTAACGAAGTTGCTAGTAGCTATAATAATTATCAAGAAGTTCAACCACACCAGTAATTTTTTCCTTTTTTTTCAAACTCAAACTCAAAGCATTTATTTCAAATAAAACAGGCACTTTTGAATTGTCAAGGGGTCGATCAGTCATAAAAATGAAGCTAGTTGCCCATTCCAAAGCTTAGTAGGTACCTATGGAGAAGAACGGGCAAGAAACTCCACGGACACTCTTTTAAATTAACATATGGTTACAAACTATTGGTTACATCATTCGTGTTGAAATTAAATATGTGAGAACGATGCAAAACGTCAAAAGCGTCCGTAACAAAAAGAAAAAAAAAACAATTCAAAAATTATATTATAATAAGCCAAGGCCGCTAAGAGATGACCAGTCCCTACTGATGGCTTTTCGTGACACTATTATATCACGTGTTTATAGATACACAATATATTGGAATAAGTACATAGTTTTTCATCATTCCATAGTAGTTTCTATATCCATTTCTACCTCCAAACAGTAGCGTTCCGGTTAGAAGGGTGTCGGAGAAATTACAGGCACGTGACATATCAACTTTGTCTATAAGGGTGGCAACACATCGGAAAATTCCTCGGTATGGCATCCCAGGTGTCAATAAGTGGCGGTAACTTCTTCCCATCGGTTGTGCTGTCAGCCCCTTTGTCAAGTTACCTATAGGTAACAAGGAAAGGAAACCGTTTTATCAACCTTTGTACCATATACACTAATAAATCTTAAATAACATAACATAATGAAATGGTGGGTGTATATCTAGCTCTTCGATACAATACAAAAACCTTGATCACTTTTGAACTATGTCGCATCTTGAAACTGGTACTTAAAAGTATCGTTATAATGTTAAAATATTTACATCATCTAAAAACTAACCGACTTAAAATAATAATATATAAGATATACGCTAACAGACTTAAAATAATAATATATGTACATGTACTTATATAAAAAAGGACAGAATCATAGGGCATCAAAAAATTCGTCCGCATCGCTGTTAACAGGAAAAGTGCCCAAAAGGCTGGCAGCATTGCCACGTTGTATGGCAATGCTGATTCTTTGTCCGAAAAATAGACCAGCCCTCTGGTCACGTGAGGAGTCGACCAACCGCTTGGCGATATCTTGAAAAACCAAGCGGGCACTCGGACCCCATGGCCCTAGTGTTTCAACCCCAAACGGCTCGAACATATAGCTCCCAATAAGATTGGAATATTTTCGCCGTTTGAGGTTTTATCGTTATTGAATTTTTAATGTCAACATTTGCATCTCCGTATCCACACGGTTCCATGCATACAAGAAAGCCTTCTCAAAACTCTACAATCAGCCCCCAAAAACCCTGTAAACTGTACAGAAACATTTCGACAAGCCAATCATTAGAATTCCGCAGTAGCAAACGATAGCACCGCCCGATATTAGCACCTACGTATAATACATTTAACCCTTTCTCAGCGACGGGGGTCGGGCGAGCCAAATTAGATTCAGTGAGTTATATACCACCTTATTGCCTCCGACTACCTTGGCCCGGGTTGATTAATGCCTCTATAGTTCCGTTATATCGTTATCTCTTATAGATATGCGCACTATGATTATTTGAGTTCGACGGTGTTATTAATGTTGGATGGTTTGGATTTGATATATTGGTTGTGCCGTAGATTATCATGTATTTTAAGGGTACATCTTTAAGCTATTATTCGCTATTATATACATAATCATTATGTTCATTTAGAAATTAATAAAGTTCCGCGTAACGTCTTACCAACAGTACGTACACGGCTACACATCAAGCTATACATTTCCAGTATCAACTGACCTCTCATTGTACGGAAATCATATACAATGCGAGATCAGCTTATACTGGAAATGTATAGCTTGATGTGTAGCCGTGTGTACCTAATTTATGATTGATTAAAAACAACACATAACGGAACATCACGCCTGTAATCTCTGAAGGGTTGGGCAGAGGTGTATCCTTTAGTATAAACTGTGAAAAAAAAGGTTTTAGGAAAACTCTCTCGTGGGGTTTTGGAATTAGCACTGCCTGGGATCAATTCCCTTTACACATAGCCTCTAGTTAGTAAAGATCAATTGTTTAGTAGCTTCTCCCGGTTTATGATTTATATATTCTAAGCTATTGTGTTTATTAAAAGAGATTTGTCCCTAGAATGGCCAGGTAAGAAAAATACAAAAATGTATCCTTTATTAATAAAATTCAATTTATATAAAACTCGTATCTAAGAATCCTGAATACCAAAGAACATTAAACTTTTTCCCCCAAAAAAAGTAAGAAAAGAATACGGAATCTGGCCTTCGGGTAGTCGAGTCGTAAATGGGTAGTAAAAATGCGGTTAACATGCAGTTTTCGAGTAGTTAGCATGACTGCACCCAAAACGTTGCTCGTATAACGCTCCGTTTAATTCAGTTCTTACTGAGGTGTCTTTCTGAATTCTGTAGATAAAAAAAATCACTTGCAGGGGCTGAGTGTGCACGAAATCGAATCATTTTTAATTTAACCGACTTCCAAAAAGGAGGTGGTTATATGTTTGGCTATATGTTTTTTTTATTTTTATGTTTGTTCACCGATTGCTCCGGCAATCGTGGACCGATTTTGAAAATTCTTTTTTTTGTTGAAAGGGTATGCTCCCGAGGTGGTCCTATTGCCACCAAATCTGAATCTGATGAAGGGATTTGGGTATTTTTTATAGTAACTCGTGCATTTGCTCTCGGAAAGCACCATTTGGTGAAGTGGAACTAATGATGAAGACCACAGATGGCCATCGAAACAATATAGATAATAATAAGTATTTAACGGGTTGCGATTCGATTAGGTACTTTAATGTGGTTTCTAAGCAATTTATGCTCGTCACTATGCATTTAGTGAGTGGCAGTTCTCCTGGTACTTACCAGGAGAACTCCTCAACAATCAACGTCTCAGCATCGGGAAAAGCAATATTTTGTAAAAGGTGATGAGCAGTTAACATTAGGCTATTGTAACTTAGATAAATTAAAAACTGACTCACTAAAAAGTGATAAAATAAAAAACTTTTTACAAAAAAAAATAACCGACTTCCAAAAAAACACTACAAAGTGAAGAAAGTTATTTTTCACTTTGTAGTGTTTTTTTGGAAGTCTGTTATTATTTTTTTGTAAAAAGTTTTTAATCAATTTTATTCATTGTTTGTGAGAAAGAAAAAAATAATTTAAACAAAATTATTTGTGATTTGTAAAGTCGAGTTCTTTGTTTTGCATGTAGCGGAAAGGATTTTTTCAAATAAATTAAGAATTCCTGGAAAATTACAGAAATTCGCAACAGGTTTTCCAAAACATTACGCGAGAGTGAAGTTACTACTTTTGAGTTTGAACATTAAAAAATATCATAAACATACCTACTATTTACACTTTTTTCAACTTCCATACAAAATATAGAAAAAAAAAATATTGAAATACTTATTTGTCTAGAACTTTTCCAACAGTTACATAACTGTTGGAAAAGTATGTTTTTCTATTATTTAAAAACACTTTTAAGAAATTATAATAATTACATATTAGTCTTAAGTTAACCATTTATTAGAATCTTAAATTAATTTTATAAATAAACAATAACTTAATTTCGTAAATAAAAGGCAAAGTGAACTATACCTATTTTCGAGAGCGCAAAAGTGATGAAAATATTAACAGGTGCTGAGACTGACACGAATGGTTTATCACCACGAAAACTGTACTTTTATAGTTACACAGCCTTAATGTTTCAATTATTTCAAGCCTTCTCACAATTAGATAAGAAATTGACGAAATAGGGTTTTTTTTGTGCACGGAGCCTTAAATGAAAACGCTTTCGTTTTCATATCTTTTTAAGATATATAAACTCACGCCTTCTTCCCATGGAGGTAAGCAGAAACTACAGAACGCCACCTGCTACAATCTTTACATACTCCGTTTGCTTCGTTTACGTTCATAATCTGGCCATAAGTGGTATAATAGAAGTTGGTTTAATAGATTTTTTCGTTATATTATCTCTTAGAATATTTGGGTGTGATTTATAAAAAGTTTCAAGCCAAAATGCTTTATACTTTTAAAACTTATTATTTCACTATGCAGTAGAAAATGTTAGTGCCTTATTTTGTGGGTCTATCGCAATACCTATCTACATTAGGATTGGACATGACTATGATCGGTCCAAGTAAAGAAAACGGGCCATATGCGTGTCGGACCACGCAAAATTAAGGGTTCCGTAGTTGGTATGAATTTATCCCAAATACAAACTTCACATTGTAGTTGAAAAACATGTTCTCCCATACATCGATAAACGTCACGGTCAATTCTCCAACTGCAAATGTAAGTTGGTCGAGTATTATTCGTTATCTTGTAAAGCCTTCTTAGCTGTGATAGTTTTCTTTTAATTTCGTTATAATTATGTACTACTGCCATAAATTATTTCACATATCCAGAAATAACCATTTAGCTGGCAAGGGCCCCCGCCCTTGAGGGACACTTGACTCTAATTGCACTTTAAAGCTTAATATTACGCAAACGGATCCCTGAATTGAAACATGGTCTTCACAGACTCTCAATAATTTTGAACGGCCTGTCTAGCGATACCCCATACCATGGGATGCACGAGAAAAAAAATATCATCCCCACTTTACGTGTAGGTAAAACAAAATCTTGAAAAAAAAAATTTTTTTTGAAGATTTTGTTTTAGCGCTTTGTTGGCGTGATTAATATATATACCAATGCCAAATTACAGCCTCCTAGTACTACGAGACTCTGGGCTAAGCCGGGGACAGACAGACAGACAGACGGACATTGCGAAATTATGAGAGTTTCTTGTTGACTACGGAACCCTAAAAACGGAAAGAAAGAAATAAAGATAAACAGAAAACTAGACATACAAAAGGAATTAGCTGTATGAAGAGCAAACGAAGCAACAGTAAAGCGTAGTAGTGCAAATCAAAATTACTTGCAACAAGAAGGTGACAATGTCACGCAATAAACCAACAAATAATTCATGACTAAAAAGGAATACAAAAACCTATCAATAAGGAAAAAACAATTTACAAGCGAACCCTAAAAAAACGGTTCTCCCATACTTAACACTTAGCTAAAGAGCCCACTTTTAAATTTCCCCATTTTCTGCGTTTAAAAACGTACTTTCGAACCGTCAATTTATAACCCTCTCGATAAAGGAGCGAATCATTGCGGCCGAGGCAGCGGAAGCGTGCGGGGGTTAAGTCGGGCTTGATTATTTTTTTGTGAATTCTGGTGATACAAGGTGTTTAGACGTATGGATACAGTTTGTGCTTGTTTAAAACCGTGTATTTCCTAATGAAGTTCTCTTTGAACGTGAATTAATTTCCCGTGATATTATTAAATTAAATATGATATTTGATCTACACTAATATAATAATCTATAGGAAATATAAATATCTATTCTGTTTATAATACAATTATATATAATATTACAAAGAGAAAAATTTGTACACACACGATTAGAATGCTACTACGAGTATACTCCGTTTGAAATAAGATTAGACATTTAAATAAATCTTTTTTACGGTCCGTTCAATCGATTTTGACTTCTAATGCGTTGGTGGCATGACTAATGACAGCTGTAATAAACAGTTGGTATTGTAACCACGTTTTTGCTTTTAACGCCATCCTTATGCCTACGGAATAGAAGTCAAAATCGGTTGAACGAACTGTAAACAAGTTTATTTAAATGTCTAATCTTATTTCAAATGGAGTATAGTATATTATGTCAAGAGATCGGATATTCGGATGCATATTCACCTAAAGTTTGAGAGTTGACTAGTATGGAGTGCGCTTCGGTACGGGAAAGTTTCGGTTTCCAGGACTGACAAGTTTTTAAGAACTACTCTTTTGTACTTGTATCCCCGAATAAATATATTTCATTTTAGAATAAAAGGTTTTGAAGAAATATTAATAGTGTTTTTAAACGTATTATACTATCTACAAAATTCTTGCCTAGTTCTAAATAGATAAGAAATAGGTATTTGTTATACTTAGGAATACAAAATTGTATAAGTTGTACGTACTTATATAATCACTGTTATTAATGAAACCCCGCGATCCCAGAATAAAAATATATTTTAAGAAGCCGTTTCCATACTTTGTATCCTTTGCCGGCAAAAAAACGTACTTTAGGTAAATCTAAATATGCATCCGAATATCCGATCTCTAATTATCACTGAGGAACGTAGGCTATTTATAAAAAAAAAACGGGGGCGAAGCTTCTGGTGGAAGTTAGAATTAAATAAAAGCATTCTTTACCTGAAATCGCGGCAGAGCCCAAAAGGAGGGTATTGTTTTATTTATTAAATAAGACTTTTCTCTAAAAGATTTTAAAGAAAATTATACCCTTGTATGTTAAAATCTGTCTCTAAGAATCTGTGAAACGCAGTGGCTTCTATCTCCGCTACGGCCATCGGCATGTCCAAGGCAAAAACACCCTACAAATGAAAAACGGGAATTTTGTGTTAAAATCAACAAAAACAAAGACTAATTAATTTATTTAAGTCTTCCGCAGAAATACATCGCTTAAATCAAATGTTTAATTAAGCCCAATAATTACCCTGAAAACGACTGAAGTATTCAACAGAGATCGTTTTCCACAAACAAGATTTGACTGTAATCTGATGATGATTAATTCTATTATTTTACAAAATAGAATTTAAGTACTTGTTATGTTTTCGTAAAGCAGACAGATGTTCATGTCGTGAGAACAGATGACACGAGTAGAGTATTGGGTGACAATACTTTTTGTCTTAGTCACGAGTAAGGTCACGACGTGCAGCTGCCGACTACTCTTTTTCCGTGCTTTTAATTATACAGGGTTATTTTTAAAACGTCAATATCCTTAAGGGGCCATTGTACTCATCATTATGAACAACTTTTACTATGGGACCAAAACTGAAATCGCGAAAAACAAACCAGCTGTTCCCTACATTTATGTTCGAATAATTCGTTAAAATGTAGGGAACAGCTGAAATGAAATGTAGCGATGGCAGTGGCTGGACCCAATGACTCTGAATTTCAGACCCAGTCAGTGGGTTCATGTAGATGAGGTCGGCAGTAAGTCAGTCGCTTGGCGGGGGAAGCTACTAGGCCTGAAAATAGACGGATAGGTTAGTCAACTACTGAACTAACTTGGACTGGTTTGAAACTAGTTTTCCGGGAGGACACGGTGTGGCATACGCTGGCAGAGTGTGCTGCTTGGGAGGAGCCACGCCGTGCCCTCATCTCAGAAGTAATCAGTGACCTGTTGCTGCCGGCCGTGGTTGATTCGATTGTCGTCAGCGAAGAGTCCTGGGACGCGGTGGTATCCTTCTGCGAAACAGTCGTTTCTCAGAAGGAGGCTGCGGAAAGGGAACGGGAGATCTCTTCAGCTCACCCGGCCCGCAGCAGGCGCACCGGACGTCGGCAGAGGGCAGAAAATGCCCTCTTCCGGCCCCCTAAATGAGTCCAGAGACGGCGACTTCGGAGACGTCCGCCGCCCCTTATCACACTGAACCCGAGGTGGCGACGCGTAGTGTTCCACGCGCGCCCCTTTCATACGTCACGGCAAACACCTTACCTCAAGAATTAACAATCGAAAATGTTCTTCTTCGTGTCGACAGCACGGCAGTTTATTAAATTTAGTTGGCCCTAAATCGCCACTGCCATGACGTCGTCGATGGCAGCCCAAACTCACTCTGGCTGCATTTTTGGGGCACAGAGGGCAGGATAAAAAGAGGTGGAACATAGTTTGTGACACATTCTCTACATCCACACCCTGCTACATCGGAAATAAGATTATAACCAATTATAAAACTCATTTTAAAACCTTTATAAGACCCTGAACTTGTGAAGCAGGCCAACAACCATCCGCATAGACAAGGGCTGGTAAATTAATGAAACAAATAAATAAATGTGCCCCACATTTACCCTCTGAAACTTTTGTTTTTCGCACATAAATACATCAGGGGCGTCGTAACTTACCCTGGTCACACCCTAAAGGATTCTATTGTCGTTATTAAATGGAACAAATCGAGGGAACACTTTGATATAGTTTTTATAACAAACATTAAATTTATTTGTTTCAATGTAAGTTTATTTGTTGACAGGAAAGTACGTGCATTAGTTCCACAACACACATTGACATCCACCAACCCTCAGAGGGCCCACGTGGTACATTACGGCCCTCTCACCGAGAGGAGGCCTGTGTCCCAGCCGTGGGAACATTTTAGGCTGATTAGGCTACGTGCATTAGTTTCCTTATTTTAAAACATGGGAGAAAAGTGTTTGTTTGTATTCTTTAATTTCTAACCAAAGTACTTGAATATCACATTTATCCTTGCTTTGTGTTAGTGCAGTGTAAAAACCGTAGAAATAATAGTGATAATGACACACTTACAACACAATGAACAAAGTGTTTTTAGTATAATAACAGATTCCGAGAAAGTGGACCGGACTTGTGTAAAGTGCAATAAACACTATTCTAAGTTTTAAAATAAGTATCACATAAAAAAATAGGTTAGATTAAAATTGCATTAATTATTAAGAACCTGGTTCATTTTAATAAAGCACAAGAAAAATAAACGGCTATATGCCTTGCAATAAATTGTGATTGAATTAGCGTAGCTTAAATTAGTGCGAGAAAGAGTTCATCCTACTAGCATTTCTTATTACTATCATAACAGTTCCTCTTATTTACTTTTTGTGTCGGTAAAATTGCAGGAGGAAACTCGTAAAAATTGAGCTCTAGAGCATAGATTAACGTAGGGTTACCCCACGGTAGGCTTTTGTTGTATCAATGTTTTACAAACAATGACCTATAGTTTTGTTATTCCATGTAAATATCTAGACAATTTACCAGTCAAAATTGACTAATTATTATGGTAAAATAAATATTCTACCATAATAATTGACTTATTATTATGGTAGAATGAACATTCTACCATAATAATTATGTTGCCCATGCTAACAGCTAGTTTAAAAAAAAATGCAGGCACCACAACATGTTAGAATTAATTCAGTAATTACTAACATGTAGTCGACATGCCAGTTAAATGGTCTAAATTACCACGTGCCGGTGTTCACGTATGTCTGTTCAGGGAATCCCTAGAGCACTCAATAATCTGAGTGTGGTATAGGATGTGTGTATGGGATAGTTACTAGCTATAGTAAGTAGCGTTCTTAGAAGGCCTCTGCCTCGATTATTGCGGGCAGCAGGGTGGCGGCGCGCGGCGTGCTGGCGGCGGCGTGGGAGCGGCGCGGGCAAGCAGACCCGTTCTCGAAACCAGCGGGCAGATCGCGCGGCACTATAGCGGTGTAGTGTTGTGTTCGTGGTTGTGAAGTCGAGATATTTGTTTTTATTCGCGAACGAAATGTCTGAACAATTGTGACAACATCTTTTTGATTGAAATTTATTCCTAGCGCTCGATTTATTGTGGAACTATAACCATATTATTATACGGAATAATATAGGTTTTATTAGGGAAAATTATAATACGGAAAATTATTATAATCATATAATACGGAATCATTAATAATACATCTATCTAAGTCAGATTTGTTCCATTGAATGACTTTTTCATGACCTCATGACATTTGGGAACAAATCTAACTTAGATAGATGTATTATTAATGATTCTAATGATTATGATTCTGTAAATACATATATGTTATAGTCGGGAATCATATTTTGATCTTGATACAAGCTGACACGAAGGTCTGCGTGGTGCCGGACGTAATGAATAGCACTCCCCATTTCTTCCCGTGGGTGTCGTAAAAGGCGACTAGGGACTTACTAGAGAATGGGCAGCAGCGTTCTCTATGCATTTTAACATCATACTGCGATCGCCAACCCGCTTGCCAAGCGTGGTGATTATGGCAAACCCCCCTTTTGGGGAGGCCCATGTCCAGCAGTGGACGTCTTTCGGCTGAAATGATGATGTTTTTTTTTTTTTTTTTATTTATTCTCTCTTCACAAGGTGACTTATAGCTAATGTGTACAAAAAAGTCTAAGTCTAAGATGATATGAATGAATAAGAGATCAAAAATTCATTGTAATTTCCGAAGCTATTTTAATATTAACCCATAAAAAATAAAATATGTCATTAAATTGGGCATTTAATTTAGATTAAAATAATATGCCTACATTATACAGGTTGTCCCGTGGCAGATTTAGGATATAGAATTTAAATAAATACAAAACTACATTTATTTCAATAACTATTAAAAAGAAGAAAAGTGCGGATTTAATTTCTTAAAAGCTGTTTCGTCTAAATGTTGTCCGTCACGAGGGACACACTCATTGAATCTGGCCCGAGTATTCCGTGCCACTCGTTGGAGAAGGGAAGTCGGGATGACATTAACTTCGCGAACGATATTTTCTTTTAGTGCTGAAATGATCACGGGATTTGTTTCATAGACTTTGCTTTTGAGGTACCCCCACAGAAAAAAGTCCATGGGAGTGAGATCCGGCGACCTGGGTGGCCAGGAGATGTCACCGAAATGACTTATCAGTTTGTTAGGGAAGAAATCACGAAGAAGCGCCATCGAGTCTCTAGCAGTGTGTGGCGTGGCGCCATCTTGCTGGAACCATGTGTGTGAACTGAAGGCAGGATGTTCTCTCATTTTTGGCAGAAAATAATCGTTTTGCATGCGCCGATAAGAAACACCGTCCACAGTAAGGGCTTGACCACGACGATTTTCAAAAAAATAGGGTCCGATTATCTCACTGCTTGACAATGTGCACAAAACCGTTACCTTGGGACTGTGAAGTGGTTGCTGATGTTTTAAACGTGGGTTCTATCCTTAATGTGACTAATAACGGCAATTCTGCTTATTTACACTTCCATTTAAATGAAAATGGGCTTCATCACTCCAAAAGATAGTGTTTACCGTTCGGAATCGCTCTAACATTGTCCCACATATTTTTTTACGTAAATTTAAGCGCTTGCACAATTTGAATCTTAAAAGGGTGAAATCTAAGATCCTTCTTCAATATTTCGTGCACTATCGTTTTTGGAAGCCCCTAGGGTAGCCGCTCTCTTCCGCACGGACTGACGTGGATTATCGTGCAAACTGTTCGCGACGACTTCCATGTTTTCGTTTGTCCTCGACGTCCGACTGGGTCCCGGCCGTGGGTCGTTTGTTGTTAAACTTGTTGCCCAGAAACTCCGGACCCAAGATCGAATCAAATCTACACTTGGCGCTTCACGTAAACGTCGAATATTGTAACGCGTAAAAAACTGTCGACGCGCAATTGCACACGAATCGTTCGCTTTGAAAAACGCTTCTATTGCGAACTCCCGTCCACTGCGACATCGTAACTAAATAATCCGCACGAATGACGAAGCTAAGGGCTCCCACACATAAACACGATACGACGTCACAACGTGCCACGGCACGGAAAATTGTACCAAATTGTACGTGCAAACGTGCATCGTTGTACGACGCGACGTCGTGACGTGTTTATGTGTTTGAGCCCTAACGCGTCCCCCGCCCCACTCCTCCGCTTAGCCGTTATCGAGAAATTTGAAATTAAAAACCTAAATCTGCCACGGGACACCCTGTATAATTTAAATTAATACTTTTAAAAGATATCACAGAATCAAAATTACGCATAACAAAATAATTATGGTTGACGGTGGCGCGGCAGTCCATGTCCTTTTCCTCTGCTAGTTACTATACGACAGAAAAACGGCTGAACGGATTTGGGTGAAATTTAGCACACAGATAGTTAATAACTTGAATTAATACATAAAATAAATAAATCCTGGTACCTAGTACATTTCCGTTGGATAATTTCCGACTTCCACGCGGGCGAAGCCGCAGGCAAAAGCTAGTAGGTACTTATTATAAATTAAGGCGGAGATTTCTGAAAATGGTCAAAAATGTGTTTTTTTAAAGCAGTGTATTTCTTAAATCGTAAATAATTCTCCCAGAACAAAAACAGTATGATATTTACAAGTCTTTTGTGCTTACGATGATGGAGCTCAAAACATAATTTAATACATCAAAAAAATCTTCAAAGACAACTCTTAATTATTTTTAAAAACAGTTTATCCCTTTGTTAACAGTTATAATTATAATTAATAGTATACCATAAAATTACAAATGCCCTGCATCCGGTGATGGATTAATTTTTATTAATTAGTTAATATCTAATTTTATACCATTTAAATTGGATTTTTACGGCATACGTTGTGTCATCGCGCATCTTTTTCTTTTGTATGCAATCAAAATCAAAAGTATATAAATTCAAACTAGGTTGAGAATCAGCACTTTTCGCACACCCCGGAAATACACTCATCTCTAATCCCGAAAATCTGTTATAAAGCTAGCATCTGTTATCTGCTAGCATATGTTTGTAAAGCTTATAATTAATGGTAATTAGCTAAGTGATGTACATACAGTATTAGTTGCAGAACGTAACGTTTTAATTAAATCTCACGTTACACTGATGTTTGAGGAGCCGTTGCTACAATGTTGACATACTACACGAGCTTGTGTATCTACAATGTTATCACACATATTGGTACCTAATAAGCAAACCTAGCTAGAAGCTA
Organism: Tiliacea aurago; assembly: GCA_948098905.1. Lineage (NCBI taxonomy): Eukaryota > Metazoa > Arthropoda > Insecta > Lepidoptera > Noctuidae > Tiliacea > Tiliacea aurago. The sequence continues at coordinate 2,158,231 of OX402579.1, read as the reverse complement.
TAATTATCTATGTATTAAAACAAAAACCACGTTTTGCAAAGTGATTCTCAAGATAATACCGCGTTAAGGCGACGATAACCGACCAGCCCGGCGGTTGATCGCGTCCCAAAGGGTCATGGCCAACAGGCTATTCCGAGGATACCGCATGGTCTCCCGTGAGGCGGCGAGCCTCCTTGCCGGACTACCGCCATGAGATCTGGAGGCAAAAGTCCTCGCGCACGTCTGGGAGTGGCGCGAGGAGGTGAAACGCCGGGGTGAAACTCCGCTGCCGCGAGAAATCACGGCACAGCGGACAGAGCTCCGGCGGGATCTTATGGCGGCATGGAGAGTGCGATTGTCGCAACCCAGCGCTGGGCACGCCACAATTGTGGCGATAAGTCCCCTCTTTCAGGAGTGGCTAGAGAGGCGCCATGGCGTCCTCACCTTCCGCCTGACGCAGGTCCTCACCGGACATGGTTGTTTTGGGAGGTTCCTGTTCAGGATAAAGCGGGAGGAAACGCCCGGGTGTTAGCACTGTGTGAATCGCCCGGAGAACACGGTGGAGCATACGGTGGAGGTCTGCCCAGCTTGGGCGGAGCACCGCCGTGTCCTCACGGAGGCGATCAGCGGCGGCGATCTCTCGCGTCCGGCCCTGGTTCAGGCCATGGTTCGGAGCGAGAGTGCATGGGAGGCCGTCACCTCCTTCTGCGAATTAGTAATGCTTGCGAAGGAGGCGGCGGATCGCGTGAGGGAGAGGCAAGGTTCGCGCCCTCGCGCCCCTAGTCGCCGCAGGAGACGCCCCGGGCGTCGGGAGTCGCAAGCCGATTTCCGGCCACCGTAGGCGCGGTCCTGCGGACGGTGACACCCAAAAAAAAAAAAAAAGGCGACGATAACCGACTTTTAATGATTTTATACTGAAGATCACGTCTAAACGAGTGGTGTTAATGATTTCAATAAAATATAATAATATGTTAAATTAGAGCATTTTCTCAATAACTTAATATACGAATATTTTAGATTATGTTTATTTTACATAGTGAAATTAATTTGTGAATTTATATCTAACGCGGATAAAAAACTGAGAATGGCGCAAAATCTACCAAGCGTATTTTTCTGAAACCTTCACCAATTTAAAGATAATTTAATTATTGATCTTTTAGTATGCGCGTTTTATTAAAATATTTCTTGTTTTATGTATAATACATTAATAATGCGTCAAATTGGGGACAGCGCTCCTTGATGGGCGAATCCTATTACTGGCTGAACGTACGAAGCGTTGCATGGGCTCAGTACAGAACACGCAAGCTAACCACTCAAGGTCACTGGCATGTATCTGAGTCTTAAAGGGCAGACAGACCCCTGTCTGTCTAAGGCTAGATACACACATTCACATTACATAAGTCATCCTTGAGTTATCTAAGAATGTGCTTATTATCAAGCCTATTCCCAACTAAGTTGAGTTCGGCTTTAGATGAATACCAGTGTTTATTAACATGGAGTGATTACCTATCATTCTGACCTCCACAACCCAGTTACTGAGTAAAGCGATTCCCTTTTGTTGAACTGGTTGTCAGACTTTTGGGCTTTTGATTAGCCGTAACGTTGTCAAACATCTATACATGACAGCCGTGAACAACGACTTAACGTGCTTTTCGTAGCACGGAAAGTAAGACATGCGCATATTAATAATAATAATCGTTTAATTCAGCTATTAAACCCATAGTAAAATTACAAAAAAATTCAATCCATTATAAATTTAAATTAAATTACATGCATCAAAATTAAATTAAATTACAATAGGAATTAAAAATTAAATTAATTACATTAATATAAATAAAAAATATATCAGCGTCTTAGCATGTACACACAGCGAAGCATTACAGACACAAACCGCCTTATTACAAAACAATGTAATAAGGCGGACAGAGTTTGAAATACAGTTTTTTAATACAGTTTAGAAATACATTTATAGGTAGTTTATGTTACAAAATCTGTACAAGAATAATACTCTACCTCTTAAGCTAGGGTATACCTGTATTTTAAGAGGTAGTTTACGGTCATTAATAAACAAAAACTTATCTCAAGTGGACTGTGTCATTCTACTGTATGGTAAACAAGAGTGGAATTGTATGTTGTGTGTTTGTGTGTGTGAATGGTGTGTGTGTAGGGGTGAGTGTAGGTGTGTGTGTGTGCGTGTATTATATAAGGTAGGTGAGTAAAGACTGCGTATAAGAGTAATCCTTAAGGAGCAGCCACTCTGTTACTTTAGATTTTACTGCATGTGAGTTTAGATTTATAATATTGAGATGTTTGTTAATGTTTTTATATATAATAGTATTTTTTGTACTTAGTATACTAGTAACAGAGTTTATTTTAACTTGGTTGGAGCAGTGAGAAAAGCGCATTATATCCAGGATAGGAATGCTTGGAAACATGCTGGTCCAGCTCCATAGGACAATCAGACAAAATCAAACTGGTTGCTATTTTAATTGGTTATTATGTTATTTTTATGACATTGATTATACTTTCTGTGATTACCTAAACTCACACACTGACTTATTTTTTTTTTTAAACATACTTTTACGATGTTTTTTAATATGTGAGCACCATGTATCTACCTCATAATTAAGTTTATTTATTTATTTAAGGTTTACCAACGAGATACATTACAATCGATCAAGTTATTTTTCATTGCTTCATATTAATTATTTTTACTTATTGTGGCATAGTAATTTTATTCTAGGTGCATCGTCTTTACATATAATCATATTTATATTATGGAACATTTTAAAAGAGTAACGGTGGAGTTTCTTGGCCGTTCTTGTCCATACGAAACTACCTTTTGGAAGGGGCAACTAGAACTAATTATATGTTTTTGTAATTTTTGACGTTCAAAAGTACCTCTTATGTGCCTATTTGAAATAAATCATTTTAATTTGACAGGTGCTTTACTTTATGTAATTTATTTCATCACCACTTCTCTCAAAACGGTGAAGGAAAACATCGTGAGGAAACCGCCACGTCCTAGAACCAAAAATTCGAAGACATGTGACAACAAGAAACCCGCACTGGGCTCACGTGGTGGATTACGGCCCACTCTTTCTCACAGAAAAGAGGCCTGTGCCCCAGCAGTGGGAACATTATACGCTGATCATGCAACACAAAAAGATAACGATATAAAAACCTAACAAACAAATCCCTACACAACTAATTAGCACCACTTCACTCCAACATACTCTGCCAATGGAAATAATACTAATTAAATTCTTTGTCCTGTAAAATTAAAACAAACAAAAAAATACCGGCCAAGTGCGTGTCGGACCACGCACAATGAAGGGTTCCGTAGTTGGGATTAATTTATCCCAAGAACAAACTTAACATTGTAGTTGAAAAACATGATCCCCATACATTCCAACTGTAAATGTAAGTTTGTGTTTGTACGCACAATATTGAGTGATTTGCCATGTTATTTTAAGATCACAGACTTCTTATAGCTTTTCCTGTAATCTATAAGTAAAGAACTATTTTCAGTATTTTTTTTTTTATTTTAGGCTCAGTAGTCTCAGAGATAAGGGGAATGGTAAATTTTCATCTATTTTCGTTAATAATTTTAAAAGTATTTATATTAAAATTATAAAAAAATATATATTATATCTGAAATCCTTACAACAAGCCCTTTCATTTGATGTATTGCACGGTACAGTTTGTAATTTTTTTTTTTTAATTTTCTGATTTGCCCCCCAAAAGTGACCCTCATATTCAAAATTCATTTATTTACGTTACACGTCCGTGATCGGGTCACAGAAATCTATCCAAATTTCAACTTAATCGGTCAAATCGGCTGTGACAGACGGACAGACAGACACACGAGTGATCCTGTAAGGATTTCTTTTTTTCCTTTTGAGGTACGCAACCCTAAAAAAAGTAAAATAGCAATACTGCAACGGAAAATGTCGACAGATATGTAGCGCCGAAAAGAAATGTAACGTTGCAAATACGTTTTTTACCTTTTAAGCTAATGTGTAGAACTTCTGTAGTCATTTTAAAGCTAAAATTTTACGAGCAACGTCTGCCAGTTTTCGACAACAAGTTTGTTGTACTTTTTTACAACATTTCTGTCAGTGTGTCGGAATTTTACTAGGATTTCCGTTCAGCTTTGTTTTTAGGAAAATGTAAAAAGGGTAAGATAACAAAAGGCGTGTATTCCGTGAAAGGGTCAACAGAGGTATATATCTCTAACATAATATATACATAAAATACCTACATAATGCACACGCATTTAATTTTTCTGAATGAATATGTTCAGTAATTATCATCTTCCTGCCTTATCCCAACCATGTACTGGGTAATACGATACCCCTTAATATGACTGTTTGTCAGACTTTCGGTATTCTGACGACCCCTATTAACTGATAAAGATCCACAAATGCCGGGACCAATAGCTTAACGTGCTTTTCAAGACACGGAGGGGTCTTGGTATGTAAAGATGGTCTCCCATCCATGGACCAACCGTGGCATGCGTAGCTTAACCTGATGGATCGACTCGTGCGTCTGTTATTACTTAGCCACGAGCAATGACATATTATAAATAGACGCGTCATACCCGAACATTAGTGCACTCAAAAACAGCGTAAGCCATGATTGTAGCTACATACTTGCGTACAATCATACAGCGCGTGAAGAAAAGGAAAGACCTATACCGATATCTGTTGTTAGAAAGAGATGAACATACATATTTAGTTACGTCACTAGCTGCTGCATGTTCATTGGCGCGTACGTAATAATAATTATTATTATCGTTAATGTCAGGCAATTGCCTGGCATTTACTTTTCCATTATTGAATTGCGCATCTAAAGGTAATACATCATTGGCCACAAGCCCCAGTAATGTACCCACCTAATAAATGGTGACCCTGTCGCCATCAATCGGCATAAATTTAGACTTCGTGCTGCTATTGAGAATTTCCCAATTTTCCAAATAAAAACACTCGGGCAACCGACTAGAGGATCGAACCCAGGACCCCATGCGAGCTTGCGACCACTAAACTAACGAGGCAATCATATCATCGTCATCCTCTTACCCTTCAAAATCAGCCTTTAAAGAATTCATTCATTTAATATCCCCACTGCTGGGACACAGGCCTCCCGTCTATGAGAGGGAGTGGGCCGTTATCCACCACGCGGGCCCAGTGCGGGTTGTTAGATATCACATGTCATTTCAGCCGAAAGACGTCCACTGCTGGACATAGGCTTCCCCCAAAAAGGGCGGGGGGGTTGCCATAATCGCAACGCTTAGCAGGCGGGTTCGCGATCGGAGTATGGTGTTAAAAACATAGAGAATACTGCTGCCCATTCCCTAGTAAGTCTCTTAGTCGCCTTTTACGACACCCACGGGACGAAATGGGACCTTGCCCTTAATCCATTGTAATTAGGAGTGGCACAGGACATCTTCTTCCCAGGGACCGTACAACCCCGGTTAAGAGTTAAGCCTTTCGAACCTTTATCATCATGTAACCCATTGAAAGGGTTTTATACTAGAAACCCAGTGAAAGGGTTAAATGGTAACCCATTGAATGGGTTTTATACTTGAAACCCAGTGAAAGGGTTACATGATAACCTATTCAATGGGTTCTATACCTACTTGAAACCCAGTAACATGAAAAAATCATAATATTATGTTATTTCGATATACGCCCAGTAAGCGTAGCATGACCAATTCTATCTCTATTCTACCCAGCGACCATTTTGGTTACCATTTTAGAAAAACCCTATCAAAAACCCTTTCAATAGAAAGGGTTTTCGATAGGGTTTTTCTAAGCAGTTAATCAAAAACCCATACGGTGTGGGTAATTTTGAATGGCTTAAATTAAGTCGTTCAATAGAGTTACCCACACCGTATGGGTTTTTATCGAAAACCCTTTCAAAGGGTTACCAAAATTTAATTTAAGCCGTTCATAAAGGTTACCCATATCGTATGGGTTTTTGTTTAACCGCTTAGAAAAACCCTATCGAAAACCCTTTCAATGGGTTACCAAAATGGTCCTTGCTTCTTCCATATCTACTTCCCTATTAGTCGTCATATCCGTAATCACCTCTTTTCTATCCATATCATCTTACTACCAACCCATAGTTTGCTTAATTCCACTCTAATCGGTAGACAATCCTTAAACAATGTAGAAACTTGCATAATACGAAACAATTTATATTAAATCTAACAGGAATTTAAGTCATTACCGGCCGCTAGTTTATAGCTTACCCTTCTAAATATAAGTTTAATTTCAAAGTAGATATCGGCACAAGTTACTGTTTTGAATGCGTTATTGAATAAACATTATTTATAGAAGTTAGCTAAGCACGTTGAAGCGTAAACATTCCCTTTTGTTCCGAAATTGAAAACTTTATATGCGGGCAAAGATGCGGGAACACAGTCGGTTTGTGTTAAATACTTAGGTATAGTTGTATACAACGTAAGTACGATGTACATGTATAATTTCGTGTGCTCACTTGTGTAAAATTTTAAGACGCAGATATATGCCAGTGACCTTGAGTGTTTAGCTTGCGTGTTCTGTACTGAGCTCACGCAACGCGTCGTACGTTCAGCTAGTAATAGGACTCACGTATCAAGGAGCTCTGTCCCCAATTTGACGCATTATTCATTTATTAAACACAAAACAAAAGGTATTTTAATAAAATGCGTATACTAAAAGATCAATAATTAAATTATCTTTGAATTGGTGAAGGTTTTAGAAAAATACGCTTCGTAGATTTTGCGCCATTCTCAGTTGTTTATCCGCGATAGATATAACTTTACAAATTAATTTCACTATGTAACATAAATATAATCTAAAATATTCACATATTAAGTTATTGAGAAAATGCTCTAATTTAACATATATTTTTTTCAAATCATTAACACTACTCGTTTAGTCGTGATCTTCAGCATAAAATCATTAAAAGTCGGTTATCGTCGCTTTAAGTAAGTAAAGCTTACTTAAAGCGACGATAACCGACTCTCAGAACTCAAACTCAAAGCATTTATTTCAATTAAACCATTTACAGGCGCTTTTGAACTGTCAAGGAATCGGTCACTTAGAAATATGAAGCTAGTTGCCCATTCCAAAGCGTAGTAGTAGGTACATATGGAGAAGAACGGGCAAGAAACTCCATGGACACTCTTTTAAATTATAACGTTACAAAAATATTATTACATCTCTAGTGTTGAATTTATAACTAAATGTGAGGTCGACATAACAAAAAAAACGCATCCATAGTACAGCAAAAGAAACAAACAACAAAAAAAAAACCATTCATAACTAAAATAATTAAAAATAAGCATTTACTGATAGCATACAAAAACTCAAACACAAAGGATTTATTTCAAATAAACCAATTACAGGCACTTTTGAATTGTCAAGGGGTCGGTCGTCAGAGAGATGAAGCTAGTTGCCCATTCCAAAGCTTAGTGGTTCCTATGGAGAAGAACGGGCAAGAAACGGACACTATTTTAAATCAAAATATTGTTAAAAAGTATTGGTTACATCATTCATGTTGAAATTATACATGTGAGAACAATGTAGAAAGACGTGCACGTTAAAAGCATCCGTAATAAAACAATTAAAATAAGTTAAAATAAGCCGTGGCAGCTAAGAAATGACCAGTCCCTACCGACGGCGCCCGTTCACGAACATGACGCAGCATTCAGCTCAAACCACCTTGAATGGAACTTAATGATCCAACACACACGCCACCATCAGCGAGACATTTGAGCGAGCATGACACACTCTCAGCCGCCAGGACACATTCAAGTCAATGAAAGACTTACTCAGAAAATGGTAGGTACATAGTGCTCACACAGTGTGAGCACTATGCAATTATACGATACTAAGCGATAGAATTTATACAGTATAAAGATAGTATTTACAAACTTCAGCAGCTCCAACAATATTTTCGAATGCTAATCAATTAGTTTATGCGCCCTTGTGGAGCATTTACAACATTATTTTTAGTATATGCGGAACCCGAAACACGTGTCTAGTATTTTTATGTAAAGGATCTATGTACAAAATGTCGAAACTGTATCATGAAAAATCACAAAGTTATAAGGTTGTTATGTTACCGGGTTGTCCGTATAAAAACATGCTACCGGCGCCCCCACCCCTGCAGGGTCGTCTTGCGCTCATTGATAATAATTTGGCAGTAGGTACCTAACCGTACGGCGATTGTATTGTAAGTAATTAAATGGTGATAACATTTTCCACCACACTTAAATATTTCTGAAAAAAAAAAACATGGTGTAAAAATTATTGAAATCGATTCAACTCCTCATTCTGAACAGACTATATCCAGGTTTCGCATTATACTAAAAATAATGTTGTAGATTGATAGAGCATTTTATACTGCACTTACCTACTACTGGACCCTATTTTAACTAATATTGTAAATGGAAAAGTGGGTTCGTTTGTTTGTCACGCTAAAATGACTGAATGAATTTGGATTAAATTTAGCACATGGGTTGACCTAGATTAGGACAGGATACTTTTTATCCCGATATTCCCACGTGATCGAGACTCATACGTGAACCGCGCAGCTGCTATAACATAACTGACAATGCGCCATGAAGAAATGTTAAATTGACACATTTTCACGACTGACGAGACTTGATTGTTGGATTTCGCACTAAGCGTTTCCAAATGACTTTTATAATGCGCACAGCAAAAGAGTGGAACTCCGAGTCTCTCTCTTTTGACGACACGATTGGCGCAGTGGTTAAGCGATTGACTGCTGCGCTGCGTGTCGCGGGTTCAATTCCCGCACGGAACAATTATTTGAATGACCTACAAGTAGTTGTTCCGGGTCTGGCTGTTTGTGTATGTGAGCTTAAATGTTTGTAAACGCACCCACAATACAGGAGAAATTCCTAGTGTGGGGCAAAGTTTTATTAAAAAAAAATACCTGCGTCTGTGTTTCCGAACGCATACAACCCTAATCTCTTCAAAGTTAGAGTAAACAGGCATCTTCTGAGTAAACTCACTCCATCGTCGTCTTTGTCTCTGTTACCTCTGCCCTAGACTAAGGTCAAGAGCAAGCCCATCCTAAATAAAATATAAAATTAAATAAATTGTCAGATTGTCAACTGTCTATTGCTTGCTGTTGGTTTTTTTATTATAGGCTTCTGGTCCTAAATGTCCCTTTGAACATGACTAAAAAACAATCGGCAGTCGCGGACAGCCAGACAAACAGGCCGCTGTAAAACCAAACTTTACCTCCCACTCACCTCCACGTTTTAATACCAAGAATGGGAGATAATAGCAGTATGAAAACAGAACCACGACAGTGCCCGAAGTGGCGCATTTTCCGTACTACACAAAGTTTCCTTTGCAACAGTTCGGCGCGTCTGAGCGTCTGTTTTGCAACGTTGCGTCATTTCAATGCTCTTTTTTCGGTCGTTTGTCTTCCCGTTAAGCTCGTTCGTTCATCCCCTTCTAAGCTCACACAGCTCAATTTAAAACCGTTCGTTGTAAAGCAATATTTAAAGTTGCTCTCATTTGTGTAACGCAAGTTTAAATGGTTGTGCGAGGATTTTGTTGCGTGTTTCCTTTTCTTTTGCTCGGAAATTAAATGCAAAGTTGAACTGTGAAGTTAAATAATTAAGTGTTTGACGACAATGATGTAATGAACTTTGATTAAGTTGATAATTAAATATTTGTTGTTGTTTTGGCTGTTTCAGTGTCTGAAGAGTTTAATATTGAACGGGAAGACTTAAGTCCTGACGTCTGTCGTTTGCAGTGTTTGCATAATATATGGTTTATGTTTTAAGACATTTATTTCTCAAAAATAGAATACAATTATTCACTTAGTATGAGAAACACTGGTTATATACATAATTCGTTCCTTGGAACGAATGTCGGCACGATATGTTAGAAGCAGGTACAATAATGTTAGTCATTAACTTATCAATAAGTTGGTAAAATAAACTATGTTAAAAGAGATCGAGTTATGAAGGTATTTAAAAAAAAACTACTTGAACTAGGTAATCTGCAAAAAGAGACTTTAATTCCATATACGTATCGAAACACGATTTATATCAAAGTTGCAATTAAAAGCATAATTGCTTTTTAGTTTTTATTTAATATTGAAACTTAGTTTAATTTTTGCTTAGTTTTATTTTCGTTTTATTGTATTTGTTTGTTATGAAAATTTATATAGTTATTTATTACTTTTACATACATATTATTGATTATATTTTTAAATATTTTTATAAAAAAACATTTAAAATACAAAAAACAGTAGTCCATCGGCATCAGGAACAAGGTAGTATATAGTTATTATTATTAATATTAGAGTAGGTATATTTACCGATTTACCGAGTTATTATGAAATACTTAGACTAATATAATTGACAACGTTTCATTACGTGAAATTTTAATTTCTTTTTAAATAGGGGAAAGGATCAATACAATCTTTAAAAAGATTCGGTAAAAGATTGTTTTTCCTTAAATTGCTCGAAAAGATTGTATTTGAATATTGCTGACAGACCCTTAGCGTCCTGCCCTTAAAACGGATAAAAACATAATGCCATTAGTTTCTGGTCGCAAACGAGCTTCGACTAAATAACAAGCAAAGGTATAATAGATCGGATTTACGATGGGATTACATGTTTGTACGAACATGTTCTTCTTTTCTTATACATGTGTTAAGCTCGGCTTATGATTTACTTTGTTATCTTACTTGTCAGTGGCTAGGCAACGGATTAAGAAGTGGGCTTATTAGCATGAATAGAGGCAGTTGCCTAAGCCCTACTGATTGAGGTCAAACCATATAGGTTGCTGGATCAAATCCGGCTCGAAGGACCAAAAAATGTATACAGCCCTGCTGACCTCTGTGATAATTATGTTTTAAAACAGAACAGTGTTATGAATTAAATGTATAACAATATTACAATAAATGGTCTAAAACTACAATTTTATAATCGTCGATTCTGAATAAACTACTTTCAGGATTTTCGCTTCACCGAATTCACGCCTAACTCTTCAACTCACTATTTTCTTTTATCGTTGGCACCACTAAATCAGGGTCGCAATAAAATACTTGATATCGAGTACTACCGACCGTCCGACTAACTATAACTCTAAAGAAAGAAACAAAGATAAATATCCAATCCCAATTGGATCATTCTGTAGTTGTACAGACTTCGAATTTAATAGTGTTTAGGTAATGCCTACAATTTTGTACTAAGCACTGTCGTTGGTGAATATTGTGGAATTTTATAGGAACATCGACGCCGATACTGAAATTATTCGTCGGTTGTATAAAATAAATGTGCTGTTTCAAATTTAAACAACTGCACGGTAAAAAGATATGCAGCAGGATGTATATTTTTATATACACGGCTACACATCAAGCTATACATTTCCAGTATAAGCTGATCTCGCATTGTATAGGATTTCGGTACAGTGCGAGATCAGCGTAAACTGGAAATGTATAGCTTGAAATGTAGCCGTCTGTACAACATCTTTTCTCTCGCTTGTGTGAAAAGGGACGGAAGTGTGTAACAGAAAGTGACAGCTTTAGCATGGAATAAGTACCTAAGTACTTTTTAATAGCATGGAATTAGTAAGTACTATATAATAGCATGGAATGAGTGTACTCATGGAATTAGTAAGTAGAGGGGGTCATTTCTGTCATTGCTCAGTTGCTTATTACCAAGGTGAGATGTCAGATGTTACACATCATACGCGACTACTGTAGGCTCACTTGTTTTTTTTTTAAACCGACGAAAGATTTTCACACTGGTGGGTCAGGGTCACTACCAGAGGAAGGCGAATGATTAGGTACTCGGATCGGTTTAAACCACCATTTTGACAATATTCTGTAAGTCCAAGTAGAGAGGCAGGTAGGAGCTCAGGAACCTTCTTTTAATCTTCTTTATTACATAAGAAAATGGTTACCAATTTTGTGAAGTCCCTGACACTTGTGCTAGGTGGTTAACTTGAGTTACAAGAGCCAGTGCCCTCTCCCGGAGGAAATACTATTGAATACTTATGCAATAAGATTAACAAATGAGAAATACAAAAGACTAGAAGTAATACAAATTAAAAAATAAACATGGTTAGAAAAAGCCTGTGTATGGGTGTAGTGTGTGTGTGTATGTGTTTGTGTGTGGGGGTGAGTTTGTGTGTGTGTAAATTGAATTTAGTGTTCAGGAATGGATGATTGGGATCGCGAATAAGTGGTGAAGTTGAGTGCCTCTCATAAGGTAGAATTGCAGTTACGAAAGAGTTATAAGGATTTTCTCTGTATCGTCGTAATTTAGGGACAGTAGCCATGGCTTAAGACTCTGCTTGACGTTATGGAGGGTAAATTTATAAATTGATAGGTTCTTATTTATTTTATTGTAAATTTGGAAGCTTTGGGCAGGATAGTGTCGACGTAATCTCCAATGGAACGCCCAGATACTGCTCCTGAGCTAGCTGAAAAGCTCATAACGTAGTCCTTACATCTAGCCCAACCACTAGCTAATATTATCTCTAACAGACAGACCTAAAATGTATGTCAATTAGTATCTAAAGCATTTATTTATGTATAACTTGAACCTGTTAGTTTGTTGTTACCCAATCGATCACCGAGGCACTCAATTGGCTGTGAATTGTTACAACCAACTAAAACTACGTTCAGAAATACAATAAAATTCTCCGCGCGTTATAAAAACGTGCGGCCGTCAATTTGGTCAGTTAAAACACTATCAAATACTTGTTCGTAGCGTAGAGCAGATAGATGCAAAAGGTTCAACTGAAAATCTCATTCATGAAATATGTAGTTCCGTTTTGCAGCTTAACAAATAGGGGCTTTGCACAGAAACGGACTACGGTAGTTTCGTCATCTTAGGGAGAACATTGTTATCCAATTCTGCAATTGCCTCTTGGTTTCTATATTTATACAGACTTTAACTAAACATAAGTACGTTTTCACCAATTAAATCATAATATTTTATTTCACATAAACCTACATGGGCACTTATGAAATTAGGTGTACGGATCCAGTTGGTCGTTTCCTATGGAGAAGAGCCGGTAAGAAACTCCACGGTTACTCTTTTAAAAATAATTACCATTTACAATGTTTGGAGGACAGTGTAGACCTATCCACAATTACCAGGTACTACAAAAAATAGAAAATGGTCTACAAATTTCAATTAAGCTTCAAACGTTCTCACATTCAAAAAATATAAAATAATCTATTTAAAATATCAATAAAATAATAAAAATATATTTAAACCAAATGACATGATTGCCATTACAACTGTAATATCAATTAATATCCTATCTACAAAAACCAACATTAAAATTGTAGGTATATAATATCAAATAATGAAAGATAATGTAAAGTAATTATGTAAAAAAATAAACAACAACTACAACAACACACACAACTACATAAGCAACAACTACACACGCTCTTACAGACTCACGCAATGTGCACGCGGGCGCGACAGGCACCGACAAAGAAATTTTGCTACTAGTGTCGCGTCGCGCCCGCGATATCGCACCAGTCTGTACGAGCCTTAACGCTGGAGTTTCTTGCCCATTATTCTCCATACGAAGCTACCTTTTGGAAGGTGCGACTAGAATCAATTCTATTTTTTTGTAAATTTTGACGTTCAAATGTGCCATTTATGTGCCTATTTTAAATAAATAATTTGACTTTTACTTTGACTTTGACTACGAGAAAAGGATTAGCTTGACTTGAAACAACAGACTTTTGGCAATCGCCGTTTTGCTTCAGAGTTCGTTGAGAGTAGACTTTCTGAATGCCCTGTACTGTGGCTTCAGTGTTGCAACTCGAATATTCCCACAATCTTTTCAAACGCAACGCACACAAAGAGTTTATTGCAATGCGGTTCTATGTTTGATCCGTTCACTATGCAAAGACAAATGCGGGTTATTGCAGCTATATTGCAACAACTGTACCTGTGTTACGAGTATACCGGATTTGAACTGGCAGTCCCTTTACATTCAACTCAGGTAAAAAGCTCGTAATGTTTGATGCGGGTACCGCAAGGTTAATAATAGTAGGTAGGTACTTGGTAATGCATTATTTATGCAAAATAATGAACGAAGTGCTAAAGTATTAACTAAAATACTAGTGCGGAAAACCACCTCCGCAGGACCACCTCCAACAGTATCCTGAGCTTATTTGCGAACAGGTTAGATTGTCAGTACATTAACCATTGTTATTGATTAATGTAATGACAAACAAACAAATGACTCGGAGGCATTATTCAGAGGTATTATTATTATTTTTTTTGTTTTTTTTTATATTAATTATTTCATTATTTTTATATATAATTAGTGTGATTGAAATTTTAATTTTGTAAAACATAATTATATTTATGATCTTAGATGGACTGAAATACCGATATAATTTTTTTTTTTCGAAGTTGTGACTGCGAAAATGCTTCATGTTCATCATTTCAGCCGAAAGACGTCCACTGCTGTACATAGGCCTCCCCTTAAAGAAGGGGAGGGTTGCCATAATCGCCACGCTTGGCAGGCGGGTTGGCGGTCGCAGTATGGTGTTAAAATGCATAGAGAACGCTGCTGCCCGTTCTCTATATAGTAAGCCCCTTAGTCGCCTTTTACGACACCCACGGGAAGAAATAGGATGGTGCTATTCTTTACGACCGGCACCGCACGGAACACGAAAATGGTTACCGAGCAAGAACAGTCCCAAAGCCAGTTGTAAGCTCTAGTTGAATACATGAATACAGTATTTTAACTGTATAATTTATTATTTTTATGACATTTATTTTACATTCTGTGATTACCTTAAACTCACACACTGATATTATTTTTTTATTTTACAATGTTTGTCAATATGTGAGCACCATGTACCTATCTATCACATAATTAATTTATCTGTCATTGCTTCATTATTAATTATTTTTACCTATTGTGGTATAGTGATTTTATTCTAGGTGCATCGTCTTCACATATAATTCCATAATTGATGTACCTACACAAAATATTGTAAATCATTTTAAAAGAGTAACGGTGGAGTTTCTTGCCTATTCTTCTCCATACGAAGCTACCTTTTGGAAGGGGCGACTAGAATCAATTCTAATTTATTTGTAAATTTTGACGTTCAAAGGTGCCATTTATGTGCCTATTTGAAATAAATAATTTGACTTTGACAGTAAGGTAACGTATCACTATTCTTCTTCTCTCGTATCGGTACAACCTATGTTAGTTATCTATATATATAAAATTCAAAGTCCTGACTGACTGACTGACTGACTGACTGACTGATATATCAACGCACAGCCTAAACCGCTGGTCCTAGAGACATGACATTTGGAGGGTGTGTTCTTTGTGAAGAGTAGGTATCCACTAAGGAAGGGTTTTTCAAAATTCTACCCCTAAGAGGGTGAAATAGGGGATGGAAGTTTATATGAAAGTCCGTCAGTTTTGAAGTTAGAATATTCATATTTTGTGTTTAGGCTGAAGATTGAAAATTAATTGATACATGTCTCAGCGTTTTTGATAATTCCACCCCCAAAGGGTTAAAAAGGGGGATGATGTGTATGGAAAGTCCTTAATTTTCGAAGAAAAATCACTAAATTTATTATCTAGGCTTATGGTTGGAAGCTATCGCAATGGTGTTGTTAGAATTTGAAGCCAAAAGGGGTGAAAAACGGGACAAAATTTTCTTTTTAATGAAATTTCTTTTTAAGTTAAAATCACTAAAATTTCGGCTTATTGTTGGAAACTATAGGCATCAGCTAAGAAGGGATTTTTCGAAATTCAACCTTTAAGGGGTGAACAAGGGGGATAAATCTTATTCTTTGAGTTAATAAACCTGAAACTTGGCACGAATACTAACCTAAGTAAATGATAAAGTGTGACATTTTTGTTTTTTTTTAAACTACTCCATATTGGGGGATTTGCGGATGACAAAGTTTGTATGGAGGAATTTTAACGCGCGGTCCGATTAACTCGAAACTCAGTATTTATACTGTAAACCAAAATAAATAAAAGAATTTATCAGTTTTTCGAAAATTGACCCTTTTTTTTGCGTGGAAAATTATCAAATAACTTCTCCCGCTCTGGGCGGAGCGGGAGGGCGTGTCAGACTTTTACTGACTAAAACCCACCCATGTGACAAACATCACAACCCTGGCAGGCCCTAACGGACCCCGTCAGTTGGTGCTGACATCTCTTTGAGGCGCGCGTGGAACACAAGGCGCAGTCGAACCGGGCCTGGTCCTTATCGGATGGCGAGCTACCCATCGCTCACCGTACGCAAGCCCGCGCCTACGGTGGCCCGAAGATGGCTTGCTACTCCCGACGCCCGGGGCGTCTCCTGCGGCGACTAGGGTCGCGAGGGCGCGAACCTTGCCTCTCCCTCACGCGTTCTGCCTCCTCCTTTGCGAGCATTACTGTTTCACAGAAGGAGGTAACGGCCTCCCATGCACTCACGCTCCGAACCATAGCCTGAACCAGGGCCGGACGCGAGAGATCGCCGCCGCCGCCGCGCCGTGAGGACACAGCGGTGCTCCGCCCAAGCCGGGCAGACAGACCTCCACCGTATGATCCACCGTGTCTTCCGGGCGATCCACACAGTGGTGATACCCGGGCGTTTCCTCCCGCTTTATCCTGAACAGGAACCTCCCAAAACAACCGTGTCCGGTGAGGACGCCGTGGCACCTCTCTAGCCACTCCTCAAAGAGGGGACTTATCGCCACAATTGTGGCGTGCCCAGCGCTGGATTGCGACAATCGCACTCTCCATGCCACCATGAGATCCCGCCGGAGCTCCGTCCGCTGTGCCGTGATTTCTCGCGGTAGCGGAGTTTCGACCCAGCGTTTCGCCTCCTCGCGCCACTCCCAGATGTGCGCAAGGACAGATCCCACGGTGGCAGTCCGGTAAGGAGGCTCGCCGCCTCACGGGAGACCGTGCGGTAATAACCCGCACGCACGCGGGAATAGTGTGAAAAGGGGTAGTCAATTTTACAAGAGAGGATTCTACTGTGTGGCTTGATTAACTCCAAATTAGGACGTGGGCATCAGCTAAGACGGGGTTTTTAGAAATTCAACCTTTAAGGGGGTGAAAAGGGGGATTTTGTTTGTATGAAAAATCTTATTCCTTGAGTTAATAAACCTGAAACTTGGCACGAATACTAACCTAAGTAAAATATAAAGTTTGTCATTTTTTGTTTTTTTAAACTACCCCCTAAAGGGGGATTGGGTATGTCAAAACTTTTATGGATTAATTTTAATTTGCGGTCCGATTAACTTGAAACTCAGGATTTATACTGAAAACAAAAAATAAAGAATAACTTCAATCCCGTTTTTTTTTTAAATCTGCCCCTAATAATGCGGTGAAAAGGGATAGTCAATTTACAAGGGAGGATTCTACTGTGTGGCTTGATTAACTCAAAAATTGGTATAAATAACCTATAAATCCAATAATAGAAACGTCAAAAACGATGTTTCAACAATTTACCCCTTTGAGTGCGTAAAAAGAGGCGATATAGTTTGTGTGAACAGAATCTTATTTCTTTTGATATATAAACTTGAAATTTGGCCCGAGTACTTATTTACATAACATCAAGCCTGCAATCCCCAAATGGTTAGGTAGAGGTGTATCTTTCGTACACCCACATTTCGACAGTTTTGTTTAAGTCCCATGTAATAGGGGGCGAGCCTATTGCATCAACCGGGCATAAATGCAGACTTCGGGCTGCAACTAAGAAATTCCTAATGGAAAATCCAATAACACTTTGCCCGACCTGGGAATCAAACCCACCCCTCATTCTCAGCAGTCGCGCCTGTGACCACTAGACTAACGAGGCAGTCATTGCTTAAATAACAAAGTTTGTCATAACTTTTGCGTTTTTCGAAACTACCCTTCAAAAGGATTTTAGGGAGTGTTATGGTTTGTATTTAAAGAATCTTAACGCGCGGTCCGATTAACTCGAAACTCAAACCTTAAATTGAGTTTTCGAGAATCGGAAAAAAGGGTAAATAGTTTTCGGGAGAATTTTACTGCGTACCTTGAATAACTCTAAAGTTGGTACATCAATTATTATTTAAGAACAAAAGCGTAGAAAAAATAAACAATACAAAATTTCTTACAAATAGACTTAGACATGAAATGGACGAGGACACGTAGGTATATTGAACAAGTATGTACAAAACGAAGTATGTATTTATATGCTTTAAATATCCTCCGTAAAGTTGTAAATCAAACTGCACTCCTACCTGCTTACCACGCTTACGTTGGTTCCAACTAAGATATGGTATATTATAATATTTTGGGGGAATGCTGCTGATAGAGAAGCTGCTTTTTTTTCGACATCCACGCGGGCGAAGCCGCAGGCGAAAGCTAGTTATGTATAAGAATACTTAGGGCGAGTTTCCCTAACGCGTTCAAGAGATGTCAGTGTCAAATAATCCACAAAAACGATGACACTGACAGCTATTGAACGCAGTTTAGATGTGTTGATCGCGTTCAGTTTTATTGGTGAAATTCGCTCTTAGCTTAGGCATAAGAATACTTATCATGGTCAAATTGTGTCTCACTGAAAACATTGTCCTCCCATACCTATTACGTTTAAGAATACTTAGGGCGAGTTTCCCTAACGCGTTCAAGAGCTGTCAGTGTCAAATAATCCACAACAACGATGACACTGACAGCTATTGAACGCAGTTTGGATGTGTTGATCGCGTTCAGTTTCATTGGTGAACTTCGCTCTTAGCTTAGGTATAAAAATACTTATCATGGTCATTTGACCATGATAAGTATTTTGTGTCTCACTGAAAACATTGTCCTCCCATACCTATCAGGTTTAAGAATACTTAGGGCGAGTTTCCCTAACGCGTTCAAGAGCTATCAGTGTCAAATAATCCACAACAACGATGACACTGACTGCTATTGAACGCAGTTTGGATGTGTTGATCGCGTTCAGTTTCATTGGTGAAATTTGCTCTTAGCTTAGGCATAAAAATACTTATCTAGGTCAAATTGTGTCTTACTGAAAACATTGTCCTCCCATACCTATTACTTATAAGAATACTTAGGGCGAGTTACCCTAACGCGTTCAAGAGCTGTCAGTGTCAAATAATCCACAACAACGATAACACTGACAGCTATTGAACGCAGTTTGGACGTGTTGATCGCGTTCAGTTTCATTGGTGAACTTCGCTCTTAGCTAAGGTATAAAAATACTTATCATGGTCATTTGACTATGATAAGTATTTTGTGTCTCACCTAAAACATTGTCCTCCCATACCTATTACTTATAAGAATACTTAGGGCGAGATTCCATAACGCGTTCAAGAGCTGTCAGTGTCAAATAATCCACAACAACGATGACACTGACTGCTATTGAACGCAGTTTGGATGTGTTAGCTTAGGTATAAAAATACTTATCATGGTCATTTGACCATGATAAGTATTTTGTGTCTCACTGAAAACATTGTCCTCCCATACCTATTAGGTTTAATAATACTTAGGGCGAGTTTCCCTAACGCGTTCAAGAGCTGTCAGTGTCAAATAATCCACAACAACGATGACACTGACTGCTATTGAACGCAGTTTGGATGTGTTGATCGCGTTCAGTTTCATTGGTGAAATTCGCTCTTAGCTTAGGCATAAAAATACTTATCATGGTCATTTGACCATGATAAGTATTTTGTGTCTCACTGAAAACATTGTCCTCCCATAGCTATTACGTTTAAGAATACTTAGGGCGAGTTTCTCTAACGCGTTCAAAAGCTGTCAGTGTCAAATAATCCACAACAACGATGAAACTGACAGCTATTGAACGCAGTTTGGATGTGTTGATCGCGTTCAGTTTCATTGGTGAAATTCGCTCATAGCTTAGGTATAAAAATACTAATCGTGGTCAAACTGTCTCACTGAAAATATTGTCCTCCCATACCTATTAATACTGTGATTTGGAAACATTGTAATATTAGCCCATTATTTTTTAAAGATTAACCGTGTAGTTTCTGGCCGGCTCTTCTCCATAGGAAACGACCAATTGGATCCGTGCACCTACCTTCTGACATTTCTTAAGTGCCCATGTAGGTTTATGTGAAATAAAATACTTTGATTTTGAGTTTTTTTTGGTTGAAAATTATTAGCCAGTCAGCAAGGTTAAGGCTAGCGAAGCTGCTTTAAGAAATATGTGGGAATTGGTAAAACGAACTTTTAGTTACATTATTCTAGTAGCTAAGCATTGAAATTACATAGGCTAGTATGCGGGAAACGCTCATAAATTACGTTATGCAGAACTATATATTTGTGCTAGGTACTGTATAGGGTTTCCAACAAATGGGGTTCTTGGAACTCCTAGAAGTTAGCACCCTATGCTCTGAACTATGACATAAATGGGCCAATCTATACGAAACTTTACCAAGACTTAATTAAGTTCTGGCGACCATTCATGTGGATCGGTTAGCACAAACCATTTAAGATAAACAATAAGATGTAACATATTGTTTCACAAACTAAATACGAACCATCTTCAAGCAAATAATATGTTCGTTATAGCAGACTAATATTAGAAACCACTGAACCAGTTATAATGTGTGGAATGCGCAAAATTGCACAAATAGGTACGGCGGCTCCTTATTCATGTAACGAATTCTTGCACAAACACTTGAGTGTACTTGAAGTTGCGTAGTTTGAAATTACTACCTTCGTCAGTTAATCTTATATATTACGTAGCTTCGTAAACTTATAATTATTTATTTTTATACTAATTACTATGAGTTGTAGGCTTTGATGTATTAAATAGGAAGATAAGGTACGCGCTCCGCGATGTAGACCGCATAAATTAGGTGAAAGAACACAATCGACCTACATTACTTTCGGTTTACGGGGAATACCCGAATCGTAGTTTGTTTCTGAGTTGTTATGGGCACGTAACAGTGACAATTATTGCTATCTCGTTCCCGCTATAGCCCGCGTAATATGTCTCTCTATTTCGGTTGTCGAGCACATGACGCACGACATCGGGTCCATTTAATATTTACGTGATGTTAGAGAGTGGCCTATCTGCATATTTAATACATCAATGGTTGTAGGTATGACTGTTAACTAACCACATTTAAAATAACACACAATGTAAACCTATGTGTGTATGATAGAGCAATATAAATTATGAAGAGAAAAACTAATACAGTACCTACTGGATATGAGCGATACTGGTCAGTAAATTAAAATTGATTGTAATTCTTATAATACATACCTACTAGTGACCAGCCCCTGCTTCGCACGGAGCGCCACCTATCGGGTCCAAAACTATCCTATCTTTCAAGCTGGAACCAACGATACACATTCACAAAATTTAATTGAAATCGGTTGGGTAGTTTCGTACGTTACCGTGCACGAACATAGTGACACGTGATTTTTATATTATTATGAAAATATATAAAATTTACTGAAGAATTGGATAATTAACAACCCATTAAACACTCGAACAAAAAAAATAAAACACGCCTGCCCTGCCAAAAAACGAACTAAAAAGTAAAAAACAAGTTGTGTTAGTTAATCTGTATAAACAATTACAAAACGAAAGGTCACTCATTTTTACTCACTGACTAAACAGATAAATAAAATTGTCATTGCAGTCGGGAGACCTCTTAATTTAAATAGTGTTCCACAGAACCAGAACGGTCCCCCGGTCCCCGGGAACGGTTATTTATCTGTTTAGTCAGCGAGTAAATGAGTGACAACTTGTTTTTTTACTTTTTAGTTAGTTTTTTGGCAGAGCAATCGTGTTTTGATTTTTTTTAATTATTTATTTTTATTTTAAGCACTAAAGGTGGTTTTATACTCTGACGGCGGCGAGGCGAGGCGTGGGTGGCGTGGGGATGTAATGTTAGTTTTTCAAGTACACCCTACTTATGTAAAATGTATGCCATTTTTTATAGTTTTGGCATGTGCTCATCAAGTGCTTCAATTTGATACCCATATTGTAGAAATCGATGTTGTTTTTTATATTTGAAAATGGAGCCAAACTGCCGTCGTAATGGTTTTTTTTTCAAACATATTTAAGGCCTATGTCACTGGGGATGGTATAAGGATTCTAACGATACCCCATACATTCAAATCTGTTCAGGCATAGTTATGGTGGCACAAAGAAATTCACATAGACACATACATACATACATGAAACCCTAAACACATCACACTCCTTTTTGGGCATTCATGCAATAAAGTCACTTTTGACAGTCAAACATGGCGGCCGATAAAATAGACCAATATATAATAAAAATTTAAAAATGCTCGTTGGTAAGTATCTGTGAATGAGTACCTAAACTTTAAATAATTACACTGACATTTAACTACGTATTATAATTTGACAAATGTTTGACATTTCTATTGTTCATTTATTATCTAGGATTTATGTTCCATTATTTTGCATGCTAGTTTTAGCGAATTGTTACAGAAACTCAAAAAAACCCGACCATCTGTAATGTACACACGGCTACACATCAAGCCATTTCTAGTATAAGCTGATCTCGCATTGTATAGGATTTCCGTACAATGAGAGATCAGCGTATACTGGAAATGGCTTGATGTGTAGCCGTGTGTACTACAATTTTTACAAATAAATTTCATTTCATTTCATTTCTTTTAAGCACATCACTTGAGAACGGCTTCAGTTTCTTACGAAAATAAAAATTGGAATAACTGAACGTTCTTTTTTGTATGAATTATTGAAATTAGGCCAGGACCAACAGGACGACCATTGTCGGGTCAGCTAGTAGATATGCAATAAATTCACACTTCCTTATTTTCTCACAAGCAAATTAAATGCGATAGTAACCAGAGTTTTAATACAAAACTTTAAATGAACAAACATTATACAGCGTGAGATAAACATGGCATAAAGATAGTTGTCACCATACAGGGCGATGTGTTACCCGACACATAATACAATGAGGATTCCTTAAATGTAAAACGGTGCCACTCCGAGAGTCGTTGAAACCCCTATAAAAATGTTAGCCCGCCTTTCATTATATTCTGGTGCGCGATTTTTTATCTAACACAAGTAAAACTAGACTCTAAAACAAGAACTGTGGAGTTGGTTTTTGGTTGTGGTATATAAAATGTATTTTACGAAAATGTTCGATATATTCCTTGTGGATAACCCTCTCTCGGTATTTACTTTGTTTCTGTTACGGCCTTGTTGCGATTTCAATAGTTGTAAGTCTGACATGAGCAGCGGCTTTATGTTGTCTTATCCTGGTGTCAACATGTAAGATTAATTACCACGGCCTACTGTTTGGACAAGTAGATTTGGCGTCCTGGATATTTTTTTTTTGATTTGCCAAGTAAACCTACTAGCTGATGTTGGTGCTGGCCGTATGGCAGTTATTGATAACACATCGATTCTTCATGTTTCTTCTTCTGATTCTGTCATTTTATCAGCGATAACAATGATGGAAAAGTAAAAAACCGGCCAAGTGCGAGTCAGACTCGCGCACGAAGGGTTCCGTACAATTCTTATCTCAGGTAAATTGCGGTTTACGATTTATGACGTATTAGAAAAAAACTACATACTAGATCTCGTTCAAACCAATTTTCGGTGGAAGTTTACATGGTAATGTACATCATATTTTTTTTTTAGTTTTATCATTCTCTTATTTTAGAAGTTACAGGGGGGGGGCAAACATTGTACCACTTTGGAAGTGTCTCTCGCACAAACTATTCAGTTTAGAAAAAAATGATAAATTAGAAACCTCGATATCATTTTTGAAGACCTATCCATAGATACCTTTAAGTTTTGGAAAAAAGTGGCTGTGACATACGGACGGACAGACCGACAGACAGACATGACGAATCTATAAGGGTTCCGTTTTTTGCCATTCGGCTACGGAACCCTAAAAATGTACGGGACTGACCTCAGACCAAATAAAAAACCAAGACATAACCTGTCAACAGTGACGTGAGGCCAGTTTCGTAAACATGTGTGCACTTAGTGAGTGTTCCGGTGAGGTGTAGTTTGATTGTAAATGTGTGCGTGTGAGCATGTAAGCACAGAGCGAGGTGTAGTTTCGGAATGCTTCACTGTATTGTTCGCAGCGCTATGCTCTGGTGGTTTTTATTTGGTCTGAGGGACTGACATAAGCTATCAAAAAGCTTAATGTCAATCCTGTTGAAAGGCGTTGTAGAAATACGAAACGCTTTGAAAGCCGTTGCCACTTGTGTAGGCCCTCAGGACTGTCAGGACAAAACACAAAAAATACATTATTTTCTAGTACGTTTCTAAGTTGCAATGCTTTTTCTTAAGATCGATTAATCAACTCAGCCTATTGCAGTCCACTGCTAAAGTCCGGTCGCGAAGCAAAAAGAATTTCGTACAATGACTCCTCATTACTTATATCTATCGCTCGCGCACAATTGTATTGCCGGCCGTCGCACTCGCGCATTTTAAGGTCCTTCTAATGTGCGAATGCGACGGCAATATAAGATAAGAGAGACAGTTATGTAATGAGGGGTCATTGTACGAAATTCCTTCTGCTTCGCGACAGGGACTTTAGACATATACATTTTTGCCTCTCCCAGGCTGCGCCAGAACACCCTGTGTGCCACCATCGACACACAATCTGTCCCAGCCACCTTTTTAAGGTCGTTGGTCCATCTAGCTCACTCAAGATGAACAGAGGGATATTTCAATATTAACTTATGTATTATTGAATAAGGAATCTCCTTCAATATTTCTTAACAACTCAACCACTTGAGTACTTTCAGTCAATAGAAATAACCCTGAACTGGGTCCGCACTGGGCCCGGGTGGTGTGTTGCCCACTCCCTCACACAGAGAAAAGACCTATACATATCCCAGCAGTGGGAACATTATAGGCTGATTATGTGTAATAGAAATAAACAAAGAGAATCTTATTATGCACCAGATGTTGTGTATCTTCATATTTATATAAAGAAAGGGGACGTAAGTCTGTAGGGAGCTTTATGCAGGCATGGCATCGAGTAATTGCCGGTGCTAATAAAATTAATAATGCGCTACTGAAGCAGTCTTCAGTAGCGCCCATATAAACCCAGTGGATTATATGGGGAAAGAGTTACCTAAGTGTGCAGGTAAATAATACGCCATATAATACGCAATAATATACCATAACAGCCTATTATTGCAGGGCAAAGGCCTCTTTTCAAACAAAGAAAGCATGCTTGATCAATATGTACGCAGAATAATAACGAACATCTCTAAACGACTTCACCCATCAGCTATCCACCAAATACGTTCATAATAATAAAAATAACTGGTTGGTGCTAAAAAAACTTTATGAACTTAATAAAACCCTAATAAATTACCCAAAAACTGTAAACCAGCAACAAAATCAAAATTAATGTCAAAAGTAGCAGTTTGTATAGTTACGAACTATCTTACGCGGCATATCCCTTCACTCACAAACCTCGGATATTTCCCCTGACAGCCATATTACTGCAACTTCCCACCAGTTTACACTGACCTTCGGGAAACTTCCAAAATACAACCTAAATGATACTATAGGGAGCTTTGGAGGGCTCATCTGTAATTGGCTACATAATCAGAGGGTCCCGCTTCCCTACGGATTATAGTTTGCACCTGTAGCCACTGATATTATGTGAGAAAATTTGTGTTACTTGATAGTGTTCGTGATGTGGAAACTGAACTGTTTAGTGTGTGATACTCGTACACGGCATTGATTTAATATTGATATTATTATGTAGATGTGATATACTGAATTAACCACTAAAAGCGATGTACAGAATAAAAAGGCATGCTGCGCCGACCACTAATAAATTAGAAAGAAAAAAGAAAGAAAGAAAAATAATTTTATTCGTCACAGAAACACGTGCTTAGGAAAACATAAACTCGAGCAGGTAAACATTATACAAAGCACATCTACAATATAATCACGAGCACAAAAATAACAAATACTCGGCAGCTGAACATAGAACCGAACCGAGTTTCAGTGGTAACGGTGACTATTTGGTCTGATCAGGTTTTAATATGGATATACACGAAAGTATGACACCCTTACAATAAAATAACGAGCGATCAAAATTGCATTTAAACTAACTCCAATCAAAACAAACAGTATATATTATGGAAAACAGCCACCCACATATTAATCCTTATAGCCAGGGAGCTGATGGCTATTTCAAAATAATTATAGTTTCATTTTCGATGATATAATTATCATAATCATCAGCTTACAGCAGTCCACTGGACATACCATTCAGCTCGATTCTCGGCAACTCTCATCCAGCTGCCACCAGCCACCCTGCGAAGATCGTCGCTCCACCTAGCCTGAGGGCGTCCTACCTTACGTTTGCCGATTCGCGGTCTCCACTCAAGAACACATCTACCGCAACGGTCATCGATGAGAAATCATTTATTTGCAAATGTACGAACGGTGAGGTTCTATGGCTAATACGGCCAGCCCATTGCCACTTCAGCTTGCTTATTAAGTGAGCTATGTCGACGAGTTTGGTTCTCTGCCGGATCATCTCGTTCCGGATTCTATCCCTTAGAGAGATTCCAAGCATATTTCGTTTCATAGCTCGGTGAGCGACCTTTAATTTACAGTCCAGCCGTACCGTGAGTGTGTAGTGGCATCAACATCACCACATGTGAACTACGCGTCACACTGATGTCACGCAATATCTTGCATCGCGCAAGCAGAGTATACAACGCAACTAGCATACCTTTATACAACGTCCCGACATCAACCGTCGGGCAGTTACCCAACAGACACGACACCCATCTGGTCGGAGGATCCTCCCTTTTCTATAGAGGATGAGTGAACTTTACACCCTGTTCCTCATACCTCTATACTTACCTCTATAGGTGTCCACATTCCGGCTCCGTAAGTCATAACAGGCAGGACGCACTGATTGAAGACTTAAGTATTTAAGGTCTGCGGAATACGTGACGAGAAGTCTCGACGAAGCTTCCGAAACGCTGCCCAGCCCAGCCCAGCTGAATTCTTCAGTAAACCTCATCACGAAACTGTTCTTGCCAAATTGCAGTTTGCCCGAGGTAAACGTAATCTCGAACAACCTCGAGAGCACCGCCATTGATAACATTCAGTCCCAGAGTGACGTGTTCCTTGAACAACCTGGGTTTTCTCCAAGTTCATCCGGAGACCAATACGTACAAAAGAATCAACTAGGCAATGTCATCTGCAAATCACAAGTGTGAGATGTACTTGCCGTTGATGTTAATGCTGCGTCCTGAATTTTGGCAGGTTTTCCGTGAGATGGTGGTTTAAGGTGGCTCTGGAAACTACATTTTCGGGATGAAGTCGAGATGCATGCGATGCGTACAATTGGCCGTAAAAGTTTTCGACTTCCGAAAGGATCTCCGGCTTCAAAACGACGATATCCCCACTGGTTTTGGTCAATTTCGGCAGGAGACTCCTCCCAAGTGATTAGACGAACAATACGACAGTATTATAGCTTAGAATTATATCAATATTTCCCAACTACGTTGGGGTCAGCTTTCAGTCTAACCGTATGTAGCAGAATATCAGTATATTACATGGATCGACTGCCTATCTGACCTCCACAACCCAGTAACTGGGTAATACGATACCCCTTGGTAAGACTGGTTGTGAGACTTTCGGGCTTTTGACGACTGTCGAACTGTCAAAGATCCACGAACGACAACCGGGACCAGCGGCTTCACATGCTTTCCGAGGCTCGGAGGAGGTCACCCATCCACGGACCAATCCCTGCAAGCGTAGCTTAACCTGATGGATCTACCCGTGTGGCTGTTATTACTTAGCCACGAGCCCCTCACAATTTAGACTTATAACAAGATTGAATCAGATAGAGCATCTCACGAATAAAATGTTTTTGCCTTATGAACAGTTGCCAAACAAAACAATTAAATCACTTATCAATATTGCTGCCAGTAACGTCCCGATCTATAAACCCTAGTTTTCATTACGTATTTAAGGTCTCGTCTCGTCGGTCTAAGTCAAGTATCTTGTGGAACAGACAAGTCAAACAATCTACCCTAAAGGCTGTCTAGCCATTTGAGCAAAGATATGCAAAGCTAGAAAAATATTAGCCAATAGAATTTCATTAAAATTACGTCATCCACGCTATACTGCTCCACACTGCTACGATAAAGGTATACGCATACGTAACTATAAGCACTGCACGGAATCAGCGCCACCTCAGGCTCGTAGACGCTGTAAGCTCGACTGCTGTTTACTAACTTTTTTTTTTTGTTCTTTGGTGGAAAATCCTCATGGATGTCCTCCGCCCTGGGGTAGGCAGAGCAGTCTGTCAGACTTTTACTGACTAAAAACCACCCCAGTGTTCCCTTCCTGCGCTACACTTCCGGGGATGATGGGATCTAGTGCGACTTCTTCGATCCGCGGCTGGTGTCGGCCCGCCCCTGCGGGCTACCTCAAGCCTGGGGGGGTGGGGGGGTTGACCTCTGCGACGTCTGAAAGGGGCGTGTATAGAACGCGCCGCCAGGTATGATAGGGGGCGGCGGACGTTGGCAGCCCTCTGTCGACGCCCGGTGCGCCTGCTGCGGGCGGGCCGGGTGAGCGGAAGAGATCGGGCGCTCCCTTTCCGCAGCTTCCTTCTGCGACTGTTTTGCAGAAGGATACTACTGCGACCCAGGACTCCTCGCTGCCGACCAGTGACGCTGTTGACTAAAATATCCCAAGCCCAGGCAATACTGTTACGATGCTTATGAGTGAGTGCGTTGCAGCATGGTGTTTCATAGAAATAATCCTGAACGGCTCTAGTTGAGGTACTGCTGATCCCGTGCAGTGCCTATACGTGTGCGTTGATCTTAATGTTCCCTTTACGTCGCATCCCGCTACGTCGCGCGTCGGCTGTGAGTTATCTCGCTTTTATCACCTCTACGTCGAAAAACAGAAAACAGGGAAAAAAAACAGAAATTATTACCATTAATTATTGGCTATAATGTATGTACATAAATAAGATGGATTATTTATAATTAGTCCCAACATTTTTTACCTTACGGCATGCACTATTTTCGGTTTTATTTTTACCACATGATTCTTCCTCTATCAGCGTTTCCTAACCTTTTTCAGCCACAGACCCCTAGGAAATCAAAGGCAATTATCAAGACGAAGATTTTTTATAGAAAATACGTTTTTTGTTTTCGTTATTATAAATGTGTTAACGTACAATTCTTAATGTGAAGGTTGGTGTTGCTTTTTTGCAACTAAATTAGTGATATTCGGGTTGATGTTACTTCAAAGTTGTATTCTCAAATCGGATTCCGCCCGCTAGCGCTGGCACACGTTCGCCGTGCTAAGTAAGCGTAGCGATTACGAGACATTTATTAATTATTAGCTGCGCCCCGCGGTTTCACCCGCGAAAGTCTCGATCCCGTAAGAACATCGCGATAAAAAGTAGCATGTATATTAATCCAGGGTGTCAGCTACCTCCATACAAAATTTTATCAAAATTGGTCCAGGCGTTTGAGTGTGAAGAAGTAACAAACAAACACACACACCCACACTCACAAACTTTCGCCTTTATAATATTAGTGTGATGGTTAAATAGTCCAGAGATGAGACTGCGGACCATGCGGTCCGCAGTCTATGGTGTAGGACACCGCAGAGCCGGGTCCACGAGTATATGTATGGACATATACTCGTGGACCCGGCTCTGCGGTCTACTGCGGTCCGCAGAATAGAATAGAATACTCTGCAGACCACAGGTTAAGCAACACTGCTCTATCTTGTCCACTGACTCGCTCCGTTCAAATGGACAAGCAGCCTAAAACCAAACTATTCATAATTAAGTGGGCACCCCAACGTGGCGACTCGTTGACGTAGGTCGTTCCCTAATTTGATATTGAGCTATACAAACTTCAAAGACAAAATTAGACGATTAGACAGGCGGGACACTTGAATTCTAAATACGTACCAAGAGACTTAATTATACAATGCTAATTATACGTAATACTTATCTGTGATACAGTTCCAAATTAGAATTTGTCGGGATGTCTGCAAGGGAGTTCGAACCTTACATAGTGACTGTTAAGTTTGAAAATGATGTTGTGATAAGTCTGAAAGTCCAGTCTCAGTACCTGAGATCGTTGTAGAACGAAACGAATTATGATAATTGGTAGATTTCTAAATTGGAACACAGGGAGTTGTTTCCATTCGATCGGAAAAGCTGTGTTTTATCAAGTTTTTTTAGCAATGTTTTTGTTAATATAACCTACTAGTTGTTGCCCACAGCTTCGTCCGCGTGGAGGTGGAATAAAAACCTATAAAAATCCTCTCCATGAAAAAATAAATAATATGTGCCAACTTACATGGTAATTGCACAACCGGTGTCGGAGTCTATTAATCTCTTTATATCCCTATATATATGTACATACAATATTAGTTTAAGTATAATGTGAAACCCGAAACACGTGTCTAGTATTTTTATGTAAAGAATCTATGTACAAAATTTCAAAACTGTATCATGAAAAATCACAAAGTTATAAGGTTGTTATGTTACCGGGTTGTCCGTACAAAACCATGCTAACGGCGCGCCGTTAGCATGTTTTTGTACGGACAACCCGGTGCCGGCGCCCCCGCGCCTCCAGCGTCGTCTTGCGCTCATTGATAATAATTTGGCAGTAGGTAACTAACCGTACGGAGATTGTATTGTAAGTGTTATTAAACGGTGATAACCGCTAAATTCCTTATTCCTTTGGAATTTCAAAAATATAGGAGGACCTCTGTGCATAATTTCAGCTTTGAAAGTTCAAGTATTTGGGGAAAGCGTTGATAAGTCAGTCAGTGGGCGAGGCAGAACTTTTATTTTGATATGTATTTGTCGCATCCGGCAAAATGTTTACAACAAGACGAAGCGCGCCACCTAGCGGCAACTATAAAGACTAGAACTGGCGCGCTATGACAGAGTCGGGGCGTTTCCGGTCGGTTAAAGAGAACGCGCAAGTCGGGTATTCTTATCCTGGTGATCGAGCTGTGAAGACGTTTCGGAACTGTCTTACGTTTTGTTGCATCATCATACCAATCTGTTATTGTCTCAATGCTGGGTAAAGGCCATAATACCTAGTTGTTTGTAATACCTAAAGTTATTAAAGTTTAAAGTGATTATCATTTGTAGTGAATGTGTCAATTTGTGATTTCAATAAACGCTGTGTAGCGCACCCAGTGTGTTTTCATTGCACGAAACCGAACTTCTGCCCACATGATGTCCGAATCTAACTGAGTAAAATCCGACATATTTATAACTTTGAACTAATGTCTAATGCGCATGTCTCGTATCTAATAGGCATCAAAAGAGCCTACATGGCTAATGAGGTCATCTAGAGCGGGTGCTCTAGATGACCTCCACTAAGCCAGGGTTGGCCAGGCAGGTCTGATATGAACCTTGCTGACTAGATAACCTGTTTTCTTGTGTAGTTTGTGACGACACGAGAACGGAACAGAAGATTTCCTCATTTACAGTCAGGCAAATTTATTGTTACTTTATCAAATTAACACACAACGTACATTTACGATGTTAAAGCCATTTCATATAACCGTCAAATAATGTCAGTTGCGATTTGAATATACGGACAATTTAAGCTGATAGTCTATTTGATAAACAATTATTTTGAGGAACAAATATTTGTATAACCTACAAGTAGTTGTTCCGGGTCTGGCTATTTTTGTATGTGAGTTTATATGTTTGTAGACGCACCCACAATACAGGAGAAATTCCAGGTGAGGGCAACATTAAAAAAAAAAAAACCCTCACTTTACTCAGTTCAGTGGCTGTTTTTCCTGCAGTTACAGAATGTATTATGGAGAAGCTGCTTACTGACGTCTGATCCCTGGAGAAACCTGCTAGCTTTACATTTACCTACCCAATTACCAAGGTAACTTACAAAGCAATATCATTTAGGCATGATTTGGATTTATTCCGTTATATTAATACCAATTACTAATGCCACTGGTATTTGTTTCAACTCATAACTATTTTCTATTCCTGATCGGATAACATTGTTAAAACCAATACCAACACAAGTTCCAAGGTATATGGTACCGTCAGTAAAAATGCTTTGTATGTAATTATAAGACCTTTCATTGAAAAATAAATCAGTTAAAAATCATCAATGTTTATGTAAACATATTAGAAAATAAATTTAATTTCACAAGTTTTGACTGAGCTGACTGTACTAAATTCAAGTTGTTAGTATTCGTTCGCACATTACATGTAATTATTTAAAGAGTGGTATCCGTCCGGAATAGAAAATAACTATGAGTTGAAACATATTATTGAATTATAAAAGTGTTGTATTATTATTTGTGTGAGTTATAATGAATTATTGAAATGATTAATGTGAGATCGTGTCAATAGCATAGTTGTTTTAATTTTATATAATCCTCTTTGCGATGCCTCGAAAAGGCCGCTAAGTTGTAAGTACCTACATTATAAAATATCACCAAAATGTAGGTACACTTAGTTTGCAAATAAATCTTTGACTTTGATTTTGACTTTACCGGTTCATCTTTAGAGTGACTAGCTGTCACACTTGTCATGGGCTTTACTGTATTTAGAGTGACTGTCACACTTGTCATGTGCTGTACTGTATTTAGAGTGACTTTCACACTTGTCATGTGCTGTACTGTATTTATCGACTACTTATGCGACTGCTAATTAATGTAGCGAATGAAGAAGTGGTCAAAGCAGTTCGTTAATTGAGAATTACTTTTATATTTTAAAATAATTCCTTCAGTTTAAATTAAACCGACCTAATTGTACCTATACCATAAATTTGCATGTCATTATGTTATGATTAAATATGCTAAGCTACTAATAATACTACCACTGTAAGAACTTTTGTAACCATATTTATCAGGAAATAAATCTTTGACTTTGACTTTAATACCAGTGGTATTAGCTGTTGGTATTAGAACGGAATAAATCTTGATTTGCGTCTATTACAGAATGATTCCGGATTGTTCTACAGATAACATAACATCTGTTTTCCCGTTAGGGTAGGTAGAGATGTCTAGTCCACCCACATTTCGGAACTTATGTGTCAGTCCCATTTGATAAGGACCGAGTCTTCTGGCATTAACCGGACTAGAGGCAAAATAATTATGAAATCGCCTAATCCGAGCTGCTACTGAGAAATTCCAACTTGAAAAACCCAATAACACATGGCAATACCTGGGATTGATTGTAAGACCTCACGCTCAGAAATCGCGCTTGCGGCCACTAGGTCAAACTGACCCTATGATCCGTTCTTTGACCAAAGAATAAATGTTGACATTCAACGATTGATTGTAAGACCTCACGCTCAGAAATCGCGCTTACTAGGTCAAACTGACCCCATGATCCGTTCTTTGACCAAAGAATAAATGGTGACATTCAACGATTGATTGTAAGACCTCACGCTCAGAAATCGCGCTTACTAGGTCAAACTGACCCTATGATCTGTTCTTTGACCAAAGAATAAATGTTGACATTCAATGATTGCCACGTTGAATGTCGACGTTTATTCTTTAGTCTTGGCTGCCAGTCTTCGGGGCACGTTTCCGTATGACAGCAATGTGGAGGATTATTTTGACGCCTATATTTATATAACATATATTCCGTTGGTTTAGGCAGTTAAATAAACGTAAACAAAAAATACCACGTGACGAGACAGCTGTGAAGTAACCGACTAAATGTATTAAGTACCTGTCACTTCAGTTGTCATGCTACTTCACAGTTATGCTCTTCAATTTAGCAACGTTATAATTCGTCGACATTTTGAGAACCTATATTTTTGGGCTCTTTACAATAGACAGATTACAAAATATTAGAGTTATATTATTAATAAATTAAAAAAAATGTGCTCAAGCAGTTACTCAACCAAGAGTAGTTAAAGAATAAAAGATAAAGTTTAACATACATTATCATAAGAGGAAACTATCGTAAAAATCAAAAATCCATTTAATTTGGTTATAAGTTACAACGTGTTTTTAAATAAGAAAGTGTATCTATAAAAAACCCTTATTACGATTTGTTTACCTTTATTTAACTACCTAAACCAATGGAGTATAAGTGTCGTTTTGTTTTTGCTTTTAGGCATAATTCGTAAGTTAGTTATCTAATTCAGTACCTACCTAGTATAAATAGTTAGTTGGATAATAATTTACTATTGGATAAATAGGATTTTTTGTAATAACAAAGTGTTAAACCTACTTAATAGCATCATTTTTATGGCCATGACTTGAGAACGCTTTAATAAGGAAATGTGTCTGGACAACTTTACATATAAAGGCATAGCACCGTTTTTAGGAGCCATTATCGCTAAAATAGCTGTTGTTCTGGTAATTTTAACTTATCGCTATGAAGGTAAATGTACAATGAAGTTGTTTTACTGACTGCCAAAATTGTTAGAATCTGCACACGTTACTTTCAGTAATAAACACCGTTTTGGTATCCCTGTTAATATCTCAATACATAGAATCTTGCGCTATCAAGAACCGACTGCATGGACAGATTAAATATATCCAAGGTATTTAAAACACAGTTAATAGCACACACATAATAGCCGAACTGTAGAACTGAACTCCTGCATCCTGTAACTGAGATGGTAGATATACATATATTCCAAAGCAATGTTTTCCAATGATCCCCAAAACTTTATGCTAATTAGGATGACATTAAGGCCCGTATTTATAGAACTTTACTAAGTACTCAAGGATTACTTAACACTAGATTCAAGCCATTGGATTGGTTGAATTTAGTCTTAAGTAATGCTTGAGTACTGAGTTACGTTCTATAAATACGGGCCTTAATGTGAAAAATAAGTCATCTCTCATTTCTGTACAAACTGGATGAAAATAACTTATTTCGTGGCCAAAATAATAGCCAGTCACCATGGTAAGGTCATAGCGGGGCTGCCAGCCCAAGAGTTCTGGACACACATATAAGTATTACCTCCAAAAGGCTATTTTAATGCAAAACATAATCCTTATAAGAGTAGTTAAGGACTTATTTCCAAGATGATTCTAAACACTGACATATAGGAAGTTCTTCATCAAAGTCATTGTACAACACAGTCCTCAAACGGCAATTAAAATCCGCCACACAACGTTAAGAAGATGACACAGTGTGCCTAAATGGAAAGCGGGCTACGTCCGTGTCATCTTTTCCGCCCCCGCATTGAGTCATCGCACTTAGGACGAAGATCATGGTGTGATCTCATCGAACTATATAAGGTAACTCGTTTTTATGTGCTTTTGTATCAATCTTGGACGTAAAAAGGATAAGTAATTAATATAAGCTTGTTTGTCAATTAATATAAGCAAGGATTGGGTTTTAAGCAAATACTTACCATGAGAGACAAAAATGGAAAAATGCCATTGGAAATTATTCATAGATCTGCTTGATTTGGAATATGAGGGGAGATTTAATTGTAATAGGCCTTTTTATGATATGGTGTCGTCGGTTTTATTGGGATATCAATGATTTAGGTATTTGAACCTTCTCTGGTAAGCGCGACTTCAAAATATTAGTCAGATATACCTAAAATACCTACTGTTGTATAACCAGGCCTTGGAAAAATAAATGAAAATCTCCTTTTTTTTTTGTTCACGGGGTGTAAAATCCTCGGACGTCCTGGGGCGGAGGGGTCTGTCAGACTCTTACTGACGGGGGGTGGGGGGGCGTGACGTGGAACACTACGCGCCACCACCTCAGGTCCTGTGTGATAGGGGGCGGCGGACGTCCCCGAGTCCACCGTCCCTGGAGCCATTTAATGGGGCCGGAAAAGGGCATTGTCTGCCCTCTGCCGACGCCCTGTGCGCCTGCTGCGGGCCGGGTAAGCAGACGAGATCTCCCGCTCCCTTTCCGCAGCCTCCTTCTGCGACACGACGGTTTCGCAGAAGGATACCACCGCGTCCCAGGACTCCTCGCTGCCGACCATCGACTCGACCACGGCCGGAGCTAAACCTAAGCAGTGGGCTACTAGAACCTCATGTTTCGTAACAAATTGTAAGCATTTTGATAGAAAACTACAAAACCGCTCCAATTTTCACAAAGATTATATGTCATTACAACAGGGCGGCAAATTCCGAAGTATACAACTTTCAATTAAGATTAAGTATTTTTATTACAAACGAAAATTGTCGGTATTTTTCTATAATTATATTATTCAGGCTTGGCAATTTTATACGGTAAATAAGATCTGTCCAATCTCCTCCTTTTTGATATTAAAAAGTGCGACGCTTTTCATCATGTTTTTCATAAAATTTTTGCATACTTTATTTAAGGTAAGTATAATAACCAATAACAGAGTCTCAAATATACTGCTTTTCGTATTCAAGATATACCCCGACACGTCCCTTTAATTAACCCCACTGAAAAATAAATAAATAGAATAGAATACCTTCTCTTTAATATGTACACCAAATAATTACAAATATAAATATAAAAAAATACAGGGTTTTTTCACCTTCGTGACACAAAATAGTGGTGTAGTGATTAAAATGGTATTCGTTACTCATAATGATTTGTTAGAAAAACTGGCTCATTTTTAAATTCGTTTAAGAACTTCAGGATCAATTACTGATAGTATTGCGGTGGTCATGGTCTTATGGACTGTGCATAACGATTTTAACTAGATAATAGGCATCAAGGCAAAAAAAAAAAATTATAAATATCCGATTTGGCCACGGTGTATAAATTGATAAAACATTCTAAAAACAACGACAAGTTGTAAGAAGAGAGCTTTCAGTAATAAGTGTAATGAGCTACTTGTGTCTTGTACGACGAGGTTCATAATTGTGCAATTTCCTTACAATACTTTTGGTTTTTTTCAACGATGACTGTGTATCCGTTAATCTTTTAGCCATTATTTATCACAAAACATTACGCCTGTATACCTTGAAGAGGTATGCAGAGGTGTATGGACGCTGTCTGACTATTTATTGCCATTAACCGGGTATAAATCTTGCAAGCTGTGGAACTGGGAATTATCTGATGAAAATCCCAATAACACTTGACTTTACACACAACACCACGGCCGGCGAAGATGCAGGGCGTTGGTGCCAAATTCCGCAATGTCAATTCTGCTTATATCAGTGGAAAGGGAGATTTCGATTGCTCTCTTGGCCCGCATCAGGCGCACCGGGCGTTGGCAGAGGGCAGATAATTCCGTCTTCCGGCCTTCCTATATGGGTCCAAGGATGGTGGACTTACGGACGTCCGCCACCCCCTATCATACAAGACCCGAGGTGGTGGCGCATAAAGTCCCACGCGCGCCCCTCTTAGACGTCGCGCGGGGAGTCAAACACTTCACTACCCCGCTCGACCAGCAAAGACAGGGTTATGTTTATTACGCGTATCTGTATCTGGGTCGATATGCCCAAGTATCGCTGGGCAAATCGTTTAACGCTGAACGTTGAACGATATAAAAAAATTAAAAAAAAACACAATTTTCGTTATTGCACCTACCACTGTTTGTCTCTGCATCACCCAAAGGTTGCCTGGTAGAAAATGCCTATGGCATTAAGTCCGCCTCTGTACATTTTGTGTGCTTAAAGTGTTAAATAAATAAATAAATATGGCAGATGTTAGATGGTCAAATTATAAAATGGCGACGTATCGTGAAATGGCGAGGCAAGTCACGATATGGCCATTTCTACGATCGGACTACGACATATTAAAGATATTCGACATTTCAAAACTTATACTATATATGATATAGTATATTATGTAATGTTAATACAAATTTCTTAGCATATAAAATAAAAAAACTGCATTTCGGATGTTAGTTAGTAATTTCATATGATTCTAATAAAA
Organism: Tiliacea aurago; assembly: GCA_948098905.1. Lineage (NCBI taxonomy): Eukaryota > Metazoa > Arthropoda > Insecta > Lepidoptera > Noctuidae > Tiliacea > Tiliacea aurago. The sequence continues at coordinate 2,120,430 of OX402579.1, read as the reverse complement.
AATACTGAAAAATCATAATTTGTGTTTTGGAAGGTCTTGTTTGAACGTTGCAACTACGAAGCTTTTTGAAATCAACTGATTATTTTTATTCTTGAAGATAAACTCGCCCATTCCTTTTTCGAACGGCCACACAGATGGAATTTTGTGGTTGAAGGTCAAGTTACTTAAATCATATTTGCCCTGAAACGCAAATTAAGTTAAAGGTACAAATAGTTATTTACTTATAGATAGTATTGCAAACAGATATCCAATTATTGCAGGGGTAATTCATCAAAAATAATAATACCTCGTAAACGGTGGATACAATTTTAACTGTCATTGAAATATTAAGAATAAGACAATCTTACCGGTTGAACAGGGCAACTCTTCAAGCCTCCCATCCTTAGGGTTTCACCAACATAGGGATCATTTTTAATGAGATCGCATAGTTTGAAGTGCATTTCAGGAAACGACCTCCTGAATTCGTTGTGAAGATATTGATAGAAAATGACATCAACCTGTGAAAAAAGATAGTTTCTACCAAACCAGGAACACCACACATTAACAGACCTAGACCCTATCGTCATCAACTCAGATTTTCAGCAACCTCTCGAGTGACATAATGACGTTCCCCTGTGTGACATATTACTTCTGGTGAGAACAATTAATTTAGTACAGAAATAATTATTGTGATTCAAAAACTAACTGAAAATAGTATGTAATTAGAAATAAAAAATATATTCAACATTAGTTTTTGTTTATACTAAACCCGAAAAGGGGTCATTGTACTCATCATTTTAAACTATTTTTTCTATGGGACCAACCGAGAAATCGCGAAAAAAAATCAGCAGTTCCCTACATTTGTGTTCACTTAAATCGACAAAATGTATGGAACAGCTGATTTTTATTTCGCGATTTCAAGGTTGGTCCCATAGAATTTTTTTTTCAAAATGATGAGTACAATGACCCCTTTTCGGGTTTAGTATAAACAAAAACTAATGTTGTTTATCTGTATATAATTATGCGGAACTTTTATAAATAAATAGTCCATAAATTAATAACACAATAAAAAATACTACGTAATTAATCTAGACGTTGCCGTTGTGTACAATGTAATGTGTTACCGAGATAATGCAGCTTCGGTAAGATCGACAGCAAACACGCTTGATAACTAAAGACAACCATTCCTCTTGTGAGGATGGCACAGACCGGAGCTAAACGGGAAGGAATTACACAGAGGCCACTTGCACTGTTGGAAAACCATATCCATGGCCGTAACCCTTGAGGTAAGTGCAAAGACAGCAGAAAAAGCTTCTTTGTTGGTAGAACCTTACCGAACTTATCATCATTTCAGCCGAAAAACGTCTACTGGTTGACAAAGGCCTCCCCCAAGCGTCACCACATCGACTGGTTCTGTATTTTTCACATTCAGAGGATTCCTGCGACCTTCACCAGGTCATCGATCCACCTTGTGGGAAGCCTACCAATGCTTCTAACCTAATTAAATGAAGTTATATGTATCTAGATTGTTAGGCTTTTAAACTACTAATATAATGTAGTTTGATGCGATTTTCACCACCATTCAGATATATTTTCAAGACTATTCCAAAAAAAACAGAGTGTGTGCCTGTTTCCTGTCGATGGAGAAGCGAGCTAAAAATACTCGGACGACTTACCGTTACGGTGTTGTCAAAAACAATCTTAGTGGTAAAAATCAGGTTGACGCAATAATCTCCTTTTCGTTTATAACGTCTCACATTAAGTATTGGACTGTCTTCAAAGTACAATTTATTAAAATATACAAGTTCAGCGCGTTCTGGGATCACTTTGATGCACTAAAAAAGAAAAATTTGTTATAAATATACAAAAAGATACATGTCCCTGTTAAATTGTTCCCGGTCTTCTTCTTCTTCGCCGTGTTGACGGCACGACAGTGTATTACATTTTGTTGCCTCAAAATTTTGCCACTTCCACGGCACCGCCGCGCCGCGCGCCGGTGGCAGCGCAGAGGTCTCTATGGTTGCATTTTGTGGGGCACAGAGGGCAGGATAGGGGGTGGGACATTGTTCACGGTAATGTAATAATAATACATTATTTTTAGAGCACTGTATTTTACAGAGAAAAAGGCTACTAATTTTTTAGATTTTCATTGTTGCAAGCAAGCGATTTTTTTTATATGTATAATAAATTCTGATGTAAATATTGTAAATAAAAGCAAGCAATGAATAAATATAAATTAGACGTTATTAATTACATAACATAACATCACGCCTGTAATCCCTGAAGGGGTAGGCAAAGGTGTACCTGTAGTACACCCACATTTCGTCACTTATGTTTAAGTCCCACGTAATAGGCTCGCTTATTCCCATACACGGGGTACAAATTCAGACTCATGCTGGCTGCTACAGAGAAATTCATGATGGAAAACCCCAATAAAGTTTGCCCGACCTGGGAATCGAACCAAGAAAAGCACAGCAGTAGTGCTTGCGACCACTAGACCAACGAAGCAGTCATTAATTATTTACTTATTATTTGCTGTTTGTGTATGTGAGTTTAAATATTTGTAAACGCACCCACGATACAGGACAATTTCCTCAAGTACCTATTTCAGTTTATCAGTTTTAAATATTAATGTTTAAGTTTATCTCTAGGAGAAACTCAAAGTAAAAATGGCATATCTATTCCATGAACTAAACCAAAAAACAGAATATTTTAATAAACTTACTTGATAATTGTTTATTACAAAATACAGCAAAAGTACACAGAGACACGCTATCGAGTAGTTCATTGCTAAAAAATACTAAGAAAAATACTACACCACAGTATTCCTAAAAACACACTCAAAATGTCAGACTGTCTGCTCCGCTTTATATTTTTATTAAGTATTATCGAACTATTTATCTATTTATCTAACATTAAATCAGCGTGTAACAATGATAAAATCGATTAGTTACCGTGTTTCGGAAATTTCATGTTAATATATAAATGGTTTAAAATTTTATCACTATACCCATGAAGTTTTTGTACAATAAAAACATACAAAATGTATAAAATTTTAAGTAGCATGTATTTTAACAAAAGGTAATCATCATAATAATCTAATATTTTAGCTACTGCAATTGAAACCCAGTGTATAAACAGAATTTGTATTTGAAAATAATGACGGCAGTGAAGACAATATCATTTAATGTATGTTTAGTAAACCGGTTTTTGTACTCATCATTATGAATAAGTTTTACAAAGGACCAACCTTGAATTCCCGAAAATAAAAGTGTTTATACATTTAAATTGTGTTTTAATATGAGGGTCTCAGAACTTCTTATTTTCGCCCTTACAATTCAACTTTAAATGTAATGTGTATGATGTAAGATAAGATAAGATAATATTTATTTTGTAAAACGTGAGTACAGTATGAAGGTCATATAATTTAAAATTAGATGCACTAGACAAACAATACAAATAAAAAAAATACAATGTCAAAACATAAGTTAAATTTAAAGTACATACAATGTCAAAATTTAGATAACATTCAAAATTACAATGTCAAAATTTAAATTAAATTTAAAATAACAATGTGATTTTTATTTTTTGTATTAGGTACCTATGTGATGTTACTACAAATTACTTAGCAAATAACAAAAAAAAACTGCATTTCGGACAGTTAGATAATTTATATGATTCTTATTCAAAAAACAGAAAAATCATATTTTCAGTTTGGGAAGGTCTTCTTTGAACGTTGCAACTACTAAGCCTTTTGCTATCAACTGATCATTTGTATTCTTGATGATAACCTCGCCCATTCCTTTTTCGAACGGCCACACAGATGGAATTTTGTGGTTGAATGTCATGTTACTTACATCATGTTTGCCCTGAAACGCAAATTAAGTTAAAGGTTCAAATAGCTATTTACTTAAAGCTAGTATTGCAAACAGATATCCAATTAATGCAGGGGTTATTCATCAAAAATATTAATACCTCGTAAACCGTGGATACAATTTTAACTGTCATAGAAATATTAGGAATAAGACAATCTTACCGGTTGAATAGGGCAAGTCTTCATGCCTGCCGTCCTTAGGGATTTACCAATAAAGGGATCATTGTTAATGAGATCGCATAAATTGAAGTGCATTTCAGGGAAGGACCTCCTGAATTCGTTGTGAAGATATTGGTAGAAAATGAGATCAACCTGTGAAAAAAGATAGTTTCTACCAAACCAGGAACACCACACTTAATTAACAGACAAACCTATCGTCATCAACTTAGATTTTCAGCAACTACCTCTCGAGTGGCAAATTATTTCTGTTTTTTTTACAGAAATTGTTGTGATTCAAAAACTGTTTTTTTTTTATTTCTTAGTACACACTATTTTCCGTTATGAAAATAGTGTGTACTAAGAAATCAAATATAATATAATTGTATAACTGTATATAAATATGCGTAACTTCTAAAACTAAATAGTCCATAAATTAAAACCATAATAAAATGAAAATAAAAAATAGTACGTAATTAAACTAGACGTTGCCGTTGTGTACAGTGTAATGTGTTACCTAGATAATGCAGCTTCGGCAAGATCTAGAAGACTACCATTCCTCTTGTGAGGATGGCACAGATCGGATCAAAACGGGGAGGAATCACATAGAGGCCACTTGCACTGTTGGAATACCATATCCATTGCCCATACCTTGAGGTCGTAACCCTTGAGGTACGTGAAAAGAGAGCAGAAATGCTTCTTTGTTGGTAGAACCTTACCCATTTCAGCCAAAAAACGTCTACTGCTTGACATAGGCCTCCCCCAAGCGTCACCACGTCGACCGGTCCTGTATTTCTCGTATTCAGCGGATTCCTGCGATCTTCACGGAGGCATCGGTCCACCTTGTAGGGAGCCCTCCAACGCTGCTAACCTAATTGAATGAAGATAATTAGCCGAAAAACGTCTACTGGTTGACATAGGCCTCCCCCAAGCGTCACCACATCGACGGGTCCTGTTTTTCTCGTATTCAGCGGATTCCCGCGATCTTCACGGAGGCATCGGTCCACCTTGTGGGGAGCCCTCCAACGCTGCTAACCTAATTGAATGAAGATAAATTTATCTAGATTGTTATGCTATAAAACTACTGGATCGATTTTCACCATCATTCAGATAATTTCTTAAGACTATTCTGAAAAACATAGTGGGTGCTTGTTTCCTGTCGATGGAGAAGCGAGCTAAGAATACTCAAACGTCTTACCGTTACAGTGTTGTCAAAAACAATCTTATTGGTAAAAATCAGGTTTACGCAATAATCTCCTTTTCGATTATAACGTCTCACATTAAGTATTGGAGTGTCTTCAAGGTACAATTTATTAAAATATACAAGTTCAGCACGTTCTGGGATCGCTTTCATGCACTAAAAGAGGAAAAAAATGTGATAAATATGCGATAAAAAGATACATAAGTCCTTGTCTTCGTTCTTAATTGTTCCCGGTCTTCTTCTTCTTCGCCGTGTCGACGGCACGACAGTGTATTACATTTTGTTGCCTCAAAACTCCTTCGCCACTTCCACGGCACCTCCGCGCGCCGCGCGCCGGTGGCAGCGCAGAGGTCTCTCTGGCTGCATTTTGTGGGGCACAGAGGGCAGGATAGGAGGTGGGACATTGTATTGATATTATTAAATTATTTTAAGAGCACACTACTTTACAGCGCTTGACAAATGCTACTGAGTTTATAGGTTTTCATTGTTGCTAGCAAGCAAGCAATTTTTTTATATGTATAATAAATAATGATGTTAATAAAAGCAAGCAATGAATAAATATAAATTAGACGCTATTAATTACGTAACATAACATCACGCCTGTAATCCCTGAAGGGGTAGGCAAAGGTGTACCTATAGTACACCCACATTTCGCCAGATATCTTTAAGTCCCACGTAATAGGCTCGCTTATTGCCACCCACCGGGCACAAATTCAGACTCCTACTGGCTGCTACTGAGAAATTACTGATATTTTCATCAGTAATTAAACCCTTTGCCCGACCTGGGAATCGAACCCAGAATCTCATGCTCAGCAGTAGCGCTTGCGACCACTAGACCAACGAGGCAGTCATTAATTATTTAAAAAATATATATAATATATATTATTTATGTTTATCTCTAGAGAAACTCAAAGTAAAAATGGCTTATCTGTTCCTTGAACTAAAATAAAAAGCAGAATATTTTAATAAACTTACTTGATAATTGTTTATTACAAAATACAGCAAAAACGCACAGAGACATGCTGTAGAGTAGCTCATTGTTAAAAAATACTAAGAAAGATACTACACCACAGTATTCCTAAAAACAAACTCAAAATGTCAGACTGTCTGCTCGGCTTTATATTTTTAAAGTACTATCGGACTGTTTATCTAATAACAAATCAGCGTGTAACAATGATAAAATCGATTACTTACCGTGTTTCGGAAATGCTTATAATTAATAAATGGTTTCAAATTTTATCATTATACCCATTTAGCCTTTGTGCACTAAAATCACACAAAAATTTTAAATAGTATGTTTTTTTTAAAAGGCATTTTATCATCATATTAATCTTTTTTTTTTTAGCTGCTTCATTTTAAATTCGTATAAACAGAATTTGTATTTGAAAATAATGACGTTAAACATTTCAGCTGTGAAGGCAATATCATATAATGTATTTATTGTAAAGCGGTTATTAAACTCATCGTTATAAATAAGTTTTACAAAGGACCAACCTAGAATGAGCGAAAAAAAAAATGATTTTATAATTAAAATGTGTTTTAAGCTTGTCTCAGAAATATTATGAACAATTTTGTAATTTAAAAGGTGACACGTTGACATAAAATTATAAGGACTATTAATTAGTACCTACCTACAAAATCAGGAACTACATAATAAAACAACAAATCTATAAAGAACTCTTGCGACTAAATAATGCAACGGAAGAACAGCAGTTTGCGATCGAGAATTCGAGAAGGCGTATGTATGCCTTTCGTTTATTCCGTACGAGATAAAAAAGATACCTATTGGTATTGCACGGAGTGCAGTAGACACATCACACGTCTTACAATCTGATGCCTGAGATGCAGCATCACATTAGATAACAGGTTTTATTTAAGGGGACGATAACCAACTTTTAATGATTTTATACTGAAGATCACGTCTAAACGAGTAGTGTTAATGATTTGAAAAAAAAAAATGTTAATTTAGAGCATTTTCTCAATAACTTAATATGTGAATATTTTAGATTATGTTTATATTACATAGTGAAATTATTTGTAAAGTTATGTCTAACGCGGATAAAAAAACTGAAAATGGCGTAAAATCTACCAAGCGTATTTTTCTAAAACATTCACCAATTTCAAGATAATTTAATTATTGATCTTTTAGTATACGCGTTTTATTAAAATACCTTTTGTTTTGTGTATAATCAATTAATAATGCGTCAAATTGGGGTCAGCGCTCCTTGATGGGCGAGTCCTATTACTGGCTGAACGTACGATGCGTTGCGTGAGCTCAGTACAGAACACGCAAGCTAACTACTCAAGGTCACTGGCATATATCTGCGTCTTAACACACTACATTTACAAGGACAGTCTGTAATTTGAGAGAATGTATATGTATTGTTATTCGTATTTTATTTGAGTCGTTGAGCTCCTTAACTTCTGAGTTGAGCTACACGATTACTGACAAATGCATGCACTGACTAGATAGGTCCACTTAAATCTGTTCCGGTTTCTTTCTTCAAAAGACCACGTCAGGCACTAATCTACATAGTCCTCACAGTGTGTCTGGACTTTAAAATAGACTTTGACCCCAGAGTTTATTTAGCCATTTCTTCTCAGGGGCCGTCAGATAGGGAATGTCGAATCCATCTAGCTTATTATTTTATATTTTTTTATTATGACGTGTTAAAAGTTAATATGGCACATGAAGTTTTAGGAAAAGTTCGGCTTTACGTTTAGTGTAACCTCTCTCTAAAACTAGATATGCGATACCAGCTACTGTAACTGGACTTTATTCTACATTGCTACGAGTATCTTTTGGCATAATTTTGGCCGACAAATTTTGGCCACAAAATTGGTATACGCCAAAATATTCTTAGATATACTATACATCATTTGACGTTTACAGGACTTTTATTCTAAGTACTTGACGTTTAGTCTGAGCGTTTAGTGAACTTTTATTTCTCTGTACCTCTGACGTTTACTTTACTTTTATTCTACTATATATTTTACGTCTATAATAAATTATCTTAAGCTTTTGCTCTTTTCAGTGTCGTATCATCATAGGCATTTATTTTTTTATAATCCTCATAACTCTTATGCACACTATAAATCAATATTAAATAGTATCACCGTTTATGATCTTTATTGTAGCACTAAAATATTATACTGAATTATTTTTTACAACAAATTATGTGTAGCAATGTGGTTTTATACCCAACAGAAATAATTGTGAAGTTCTACTTGTAATGAACTAAAACAATAATATATTTCAAACGCTTTGTGTTTATAAATAGTAGGTGTGCCCATCATGGTCCTGTTCGTGTGAATTAATAGAGTAGGTAAAAGAAGTAAATAGGATATTACATACCTATGTAACCGTTGCCCCGGAATGAGACGGAATAGGCTCACGAAAAATACCGCATCAGCGTTTCTCGTATTATAGAAGCACTCAGACACAGACAAACAGACAGATAAATGTTTCGTTTTATAATATGTAGATGTTATTAAAATTATTTTTTTAATAAATAAATTAAAATCAATTTATATTGTTTAGAACGGGTGAAAAAAGACGGTTTATGAGGCCGAGATTCACTTGTTCTATATGAGACTGAGACTCACTTGTTCTTCCCGTCATTGTAATTCTATATTTGTAGTGAACCATACCTGAATCCTTCTGGTTACGCAGCTCAGTACGGAGAAACAGTTCCATTTTTTTTTGACGTTTTTTTATGAAAACTGGTTTTAAATGATATAACTTAACTTTAAATATCTCAACGAAAAATGAAACTTCTGTATGCTCCGTGCAAGTGTACACTACACACATTACACTTGTATGATTATCAGCCAATAGACGTCCACAGCAGGACATAGGCATCCACTAGAATCAGCACAAAGTCCTTTCTTACTGTATCTCATATCCTGCGTTGTCCCACAATCTTATTAGTTCGTCCGTCCACCTTGGGCGGAGAGACGAACACTGATGTTTATACTTATTTGTTGTAAGATAAGGTTCCTTTTCGTACGAAATACATTTTAAAGGCAGCAGCCAATACATATAAAATGCACCTCCAAATTCGAACATCCCGATTTTATTAAGCACATGTCTCACATTATTTACAGTGGAGTCGGTGATCCCGGCCAACGGTATACGCCTCCGACTCTAGAACGTATTTACCAAAAGCGTATTCATATTAGATTTCCGAGCTCCCAATGCCAGCCGGCCGTATCGAGAATGTCACCGATACATTCGATACTTTATTCGAGTGAGCTCGAGAACGCCCGCCGCGACACGGAAGAGTGTCAAATAAATACAGGTTGAAATATATCTCCTGTCGCGTACTGTGATCCTGGTATATACGTGCCATTTAAACGATGAATTTTTGTTTGGTTTTCGTGTTGTTCGGCTATTTTTTCACGTGGAGTGCTGGTATGCTGTACCGACGAGACTCTGACAATGTTTTGAAACCTGGTGGGTACTATTTTTTTTTTTTTGGTTTTTTCTTTTACTCGCTTGGAAATTGTAAGATATTGAAAATTCCCGCCTTTTCCCAGTTCAGTGTTGTCCGTGTTCTTTGATTTTTGCACTTCGAACGAGCCGTTATCATTGATTTTACGAAGTAGTTAATTTAATTTATTTTATTTTAGCCTATTTGTTCAATTTGAAACAATATCACGCATCATTAATAAATTATGCGTTGATAAATAAATAAAATACAACTGTACATTTTTGTGATTTTGTATCTATTTATTTAACTTCAAACATTAATGATCTAACTACTCGCTACTATTTATTTAAACTATGGTTCAGCTATTCCAAACTATTTATATTTATCGGCTACATTTAGATGTGTTCCAAAATAACTTATGAAAGCTTGTAAGTTATAAAGGTACATAAAATTAAAAAAAAAAACGGTTGCGTGTTGGTAGTGAACCAAAGCTAATTATACAATCATAATACCAACGTCAATAGGACAAAAAGGGTACATAAAAAAATAAAATAATTGTTGTTGTGTAAAATTATTAATGCAGATGTAATCTGGATCTAAGTAGGTATATCACTTAAATTAAGCACCGTACCGTAACTGTAGCAAAATATTAAAAAGCCACACACACAAATGTGCAGTGCGAACCAGCGCTGGTACAGATTACGTCATCTCGTGTTGCTCATGGTGCACTTTCGGTGCACTACTCACTCTCTCGGTCTCTGTTACGAGACGCATCTTCCAAAAAGCAGGACACGATCCCCTTATCATAGTCGCACTGTGGATCAAAATGTTACTAAGATGTTACTAGATAGATATTTCTGCATTAAATTTAATTTACCAAGTATTTAAGAAAAAGAATGCGACAATACGGCCAGTTTCCCACCCATCAAATAAGCTCCAGAAAACGTATGTGGCCGGTAATATTTTTTTTTTCTATTTTTGAATTTATCTGATAGTGCCAATCCGGAAATTGTAATACCACAGTGACAAGCAACGAAACACTTTTCAAAAGTAGAGCGAAATCTCAGAGATAGATAAGAACGGCTCGGCTGTCTCTATCACCACGTGTAATTAACAGTAGGAAAGAAAGAGATGGAAACAGAAGGTCACGACAAAAATATGTAAATGTGTTGATAGTGCGACGCGGGCGCAGGTTGCACTGCGTTACCTTGATCAGTTGCGCACGATACGAGAATGGTGCACTTTCGAATGTGGACTGCGGTGCTGTCCCGCTTTGGACGTTGTCTATTGGGTTCGTGGCATTATAATTATTTGCATAATAATGCATAAGTTATAATAATGTTCCCACTGCTGGGACACAGACCTCCGCGCTTCGAGAGGGAGTGGGTACAGCCCACTACTCCATAATTCATCACGTGCGCCCAGTGCTGTTGGTAGATGTCACATGTCTTCGATTTTTTGGTTCTAGGACATGTTTCCTCACGATGTTTTCTTTCTCCGTTTTGAGAGCCGTGGTGATGAAATTAATTACACATAGTAAACCTACAACTCGTGTTATAACTCGGGGTCCTGTCTCTGCTATAATTATTTAATCGATTATATATTTTAACGATAATATACTCCTAAAACCGTAGCTAACATAATATTCTCTCCCGACCGAATAAAGGCTCCTACAAACTGGTGCGATATCGCGGGCGCGACAGGCAGCGCGACCCTTGTCGCGCCGGCGATATTGCACCAACCTTTACGGAGACGGCCGTCAATCTTAACGGAGACTATAGCCACGTAGGTATGCAGGAGTGTGTACGCAAACACATCTGAACAGAGAGTGCATCTGTATCTCTCATAGTCCGATGATGACGGGAATCTGACACGACCGGGGAGAGATCAGGCATCATCAGATCAGATCCGAAAAAAATATTAATAAAAGTTAATTGCACAAAATTACACTCGCAGTGCACTTTTATGTTATTGAAAATATCAGGGGTCAATGAAGGTCATCCGATTTGGTAGCAAGCCTTGCTTAACACAAAGCTACTATGTTTGCAAAGGCAGTTTAATAATACTGCGCAACACATGCTTGTTTAAAGAGGATTCACAGCTTTTATTATCTTGTATGAATTTTTGTAAAGACCGCAATATCTCTAAATCTTATTGTTGCATGCAACTGCCATTACTTATCCCCAGGCTCTACCAGCAGTAACTTATCAACAAAATAGCAACTTTATACCATTTGGGGATGATAATAGGACATTAGGTGAAAACACTGGCAAAAGTAGCATAATCAGCAATCCCACTGCTGGGACACAGCCCTCCTCTTTCTGTGAGAGTGGGCTGTAATAAGGGTTGCCACCTTTTTTTATTAGAAAATAAAGTACACAGCATAAAAACATTAATCATTGCCGTGGGTTCCACATTGAACGTACGTAATGTGGCAACACTGCAACACTTGTGCATTAGGTACCTATTTGTTGTTTTGTTTTAATAATTTTCTAATTTCTATTCAATGTATTTGATTATGTAACGTGACTGAGTGTATATAAATATTTAAGATATGAGTCTATGATACTCGAAATAAAAAATGATTATGATTAGGTATAAAAAAGAGCACATTAATTTTTTACTTATTCATCCTTAAAAACAAACTTTTTGTTACTTTTCGCAACATCCAACAAATATTTGTCTTTCTTGAAGATAGTTACAGCCTCTGCAAAATGAAACTTTAAATTATAATATTTGATCAGCTCGTTTTTAATTAAGTTTAGGGAAGCTTTGTTTCTTTCGTCTCTCCCACTTTACATTCATAAAAATTCAGTAACAGTCAGAGTCACGTGTATGTGTGACATAATGTTGAATGTAAGATCTCAATGTACTATATACTGATAAATAAATTTAAAAAAATACGTGAATAGAGTAGGTATTTTACCGTATTTTATTGGCGTCATAGATTATAAAGTACACCCTCACGAAAAAGTGGACTATACTCTATTTTAGAGTATGGGTGTTAACCCTAGCTGTAATCCACCACGCGGGTCCAGTGCGGGTTGGTAGATGTCACATGTCTTCGATTTTTTAGTTCTAGGACACGCCGGTTTCCACACGACGTTTTCCTTCACCGTTTGGAGAACAGTGGTGAAGAAATAATGTACACAAAGTAAAGCGCTTGGTTTCGAACTCACGACCTACTTACTACTCGTAAGTCGCAGTCGTTACCACTGGACCACCACTGCTCTCCTGGCAAAAGTAGTGCGTATAAGTATTTCGAAAGCCAAACCTGAATATATTGTTTTTTTTTTCAGAATAATCTTATCAGTGTCTATACTCCATTTGAAATAAGATGAGATATTTAAATAAACTTGTTTACAGTCCGTTCAACCGATTTTGACCTCTATTCCGTAGGCGTGAGGATGGCATTAAAAGCAAAAACGTGGTTACAACTGTTTATTGCAGCTGCCATTTGGCATGCCACTAACGCCAACACCAAAATCGGTTGAACGGACTGTAAAAAAGGTTTATTTAAATGTCTAATCTTATTTCAAATGAAGTATAGTGTTGGCCGACTATAATAAATAAATAAATACATCGTCATTTATTTCAGATTCATCATTATGTAATCATAATGATGAATCTGAAATAAATGACGACATCCATATTTGTTAGTAAAACTGCGAGCTAGTGTTAGTAATAATTAATATTGGTTTAGACAAATTAGCTTAGCCAATCAGCCAACCAGGTATAGTGACAAATTGAATACTATGGATTTGATTGATTTTTTAACCGACTTTAAAAAGGAGGAGGTTATTAATTCGACAGATTTTTGTTTGTAGACTGGGAACACCATTCGATACAAGAAGTTTAATGTATGGTCGTATTAACGTCCTAGCCCTGTCAAAGATGCGTATGAAATTGCTAATCTTCTCTGCCAACCATCAAACATGTTAGGGTCAGCTTCCAGTCTAACCGGATCCAGCTTCATACCAGTATTTTACATGGAGCGACCGCCTATCTGACCTCTATATCCCAGTTACTGGGTAAGGTAACACGATACCCCTTGGTAAGACTAGTAATCAGACTTTCAGGCTTCTGATGACCTGTAACAACTGGGACCAACGGCTTAACGTGTTTTCCGAGGCACTTCTTTTTTTTTTTGTGTATGGCATCTCGTAGTTGGCCTTGAGAGGCCGTGACTATTTAACCGAGCTTTCCTGTGTCTTCCTTAAGTTTGAGCTTAATGACTCCAGCCAGGGCGTAAATATATATTATAAACTAAACGAGCACACCCCCCCCCCTTGTGGGGTATTGACCTCAGCTTAGGGCGTCGTTGGGGTATCACAAATTGGGGACGGGCTGGATTAAAGTTTAGATCATGATTATTATCAGGGGTTACTACGAGTGTTAATGATACGGCACACTCAGCCTCGGCGCGGGCGGCTGGTGATTCGACGTGCAAGGGACAGGGGGGACAATTTTGTCTGGTTTTCGAATCACGGAAGGGTCTTAGTATATAAAGATGGTCACCCATCCATGGACCAACCGCGGCAAGCGTAGCTTAACCTGATCGATCGACCTGTGCGGCAATTACTTAGCCACCGTTCTAATTATATAGTTGCTGATATGGACAAAAGTCGTCTGTTTACTTTTTTATCCAAACATGCAAATCCGCAAACACATATAATTTTGCATCCACTTATTTAACACGTTTCACTATTAGATAAGCAGCGATAGTTTGAAAGTCTCATCTAAACATATTTTTACGTAAATATTGGCAGGTGGGTTACATAAGCACAATGCATATTCAAGTTAGTCCGTATAGCGCAGTAAGTGGTTGCGAAGTGAGCGGCCTTGCGCGTGCGCCGGGCCACGGTCAAGATTTTAACTTGTGACATAACGCTTTAGTTAACCTGTAGATAGTTAAGATAACTTCTCTGTTTTATTTTATCCAACGATGAGGATTGGAATTAAATACTCTGTACTGTATTGATTACTGTCCTGACTGGAAGGCGACCCCAACTAGTTGGGAAAAGCTTCATCATCATCATTTCAACCGAAAGACGTCCACTGCTGGACATAGGCCTCTCCTAAACGGGGGTTTTGCCATAACACGCTTGGCAGGCGGGTTGGCGATCGCAGTATGGTGTTAAAATGCATAGAGAACGCTGCTACCCATTCCCTAGTAAGTCCCTTAGTCGCCTTTTACGACACCCACGGGAAGAAATGGGAAAAGCTTAGCAGATGATGACTGCTCCCGAATCAGGATTAGTTTTCACAGACATACATAATTTTATTATCTCATGCTCAATCACCAACACAACGATCTGTCAGTCAAATAAATATTTGCACCGTGCGGGATTTGAATTTGCGAACACACGCTGTTTCTTTTTACCCAACTACGGCGAAGCAAAAAGGAGGGTTATGATTTTTGTTATCTGAGGCATCTCTCTTTTTGCTCATGAAGCGGACCTTGGCGTCTGGAGTTCTGAAAAATAGTTTGACAATAATTAATAAACCGGTAGTATTCATATGAATACTACCGATAACAAAACAGACAACAAAAATCATAACCCTCCTTTTTGCTTCGCCGTAATTTTTAATGTGCGTCTTATTTGTGTTCCTTTCTTCTTCAATAATATAGTGTACAGATATCTGTACACTATATTATTGAAGAAGAAAGGAACACAAATAAGACGCACATAATAAATACAAAATGATTCTGATTACCAGCCTAATTTCAATAAATTACTTTTGATTTTTAATTAAACTTTGTAGTCAAAGGCCTCGTATTCCACAATAATAAAAAGTTTAACCATATTGTCTATTGTCAATGTGAATTATATTTTCTCTTTATTTCCTATTTCTTCCCGTGGGTGTCGTAAAAGGCGACTAAGGGACTTACTAGAGAGTGGGCAGCAGCGTTCTCTATGAATTTTAACACCATACTGTGATCGTCAACCTGCCTGCCAAGCGTGGCGATTAGGCGATTATGGTAATTTTTTCAAATTATTAACACTATTCGTTTAGACGTGATTTTCAGTATAAAATCATTAAAAGGCAGTTATCGTTACCTTAAAATAAGAAATTTTACGCGGACAAAATCGCGAACAGAAGCTGGTTTGTCAATAATCATCCAAAGAGTTGTTATTAAGACAGAGGTTAAATAATAAAATAAAATTACTAATAAAGACGATAATGACAACAGATTTATGCTTCTTACCCTCTTAGACCAAAATACAGTAACATGTTAGAGTAAGCCAAAATATAAAATAATGTGCGACCAAACGATACCTCGGACACTTTATCACAAAATATAAGGTAACCTTTATTGCAATTTGGACCCTCTTTATAGCTAAAATGTATGAGTACCATGTAGAAAGTACCGCGCTTTTATTTCTATGCTGAGATAACGAACGTCCTCCACGATTGGATGATGGTGATAAGACTTGACTTAGTACTCACCTTTTACTGACAAAATTATCACGTAAACATATTTTTGTAACTAGAAAAGGAAAATGAGTTCATGCATCACAGGCTCCGAAAGAATAAAGCTATTATCAGCTTTATAATATTAGTATAGATGAATATTCATATGCATAAGCATATCAATCAATCAATCAAAAATATTTTTATTTCACATAAGCCTACATGGGCACTTATGAAACGTCAGAAGCTAGGTGCACGGTTCCAATTGGTCGTTTCCTATGGACAAGAGCCGGCAAGAAACTCCACGGTTACTCTTTTTTAAAAAAGTTGGCGTTTACAATGTTTTCAAATTACAATGTTATTAGGTATGTCCCGTCAAAAGTACCAGGTACTTAACAAAATAGAAAATGGTCTACAATCTATTAAAAGCCTATAAACAACGTCCTCACATTGACAAAAAAAAAGATAAAATTAATATATAATCAGCCTATATTGTTCTATGTGCCGGGACACAGGCCTCCTTTCCTCAAGAGGGAGTGGGCTATACACGCGGGCCCAGTGCGGGTTGGTATTTAACACATGTCTTCGAATTTTGCTTTCCTCACGATGTTTTCCTGGAAATGAAGGAACACGGGTGGGTTTTAGTCAGTAAAAGTCTGACGCTCAGCCCAGAGCGGGAGAAGTTATTTGATAATTTCCCACCCAAAAAAAAAAAAAAAAAGCACTGCTCATGATCAATATTAATAAAATAATAATGTTATAGTATCCCTAGAAGCTAGGTAAGTATTAAAATAACATGTAACAGAACTATTGTGTAACCTTTAAGAGTCCGCAGTAAACCGGGTTAGTAATGGCGCACGTAGCAAGCCACCTCTCACTACACTATACGGGGACTTTAAATCTGATACTTATGTTCTATTGGTGAAGTATATAGCGGTTACTACTTACTTGTGGTTAAACACAAACTACCAACTATAACTCTATTGGTTTTATGGGGGATTGATATGACACAAATGCTGTTTTAGGACTGTGGCGTAATATACATCGAAAGTTATTAATTCGACTACTGATTAGAAAGAAAAAAGAAAGAAAATACGTTTATTTGCGGTAAACATGACGCAAAGAAAGAACATAAATTATACAACAAGAACAAGTAGGGAGGGGGGGGGGGTTCTTGATGAACTATGCAAATCGATAAGACCAAACCCAGAAAACTTGCACCCTAATTGCGTGTCACCCATACAAACACAATTCGAAGGATTTAAAGGAAATTGCTAATCAGCTGATCCCTACATTTTAACGAATTATTCGAACATAAATGTAGGGAACAGCTGGTTTTTTTTTCGCGATCAGTTTTGGTCCCATAGTAAAAGTTGTTCATAATTATGAGTACAGTGACCCCTTAAGAGGTTATTGAGGTTTTAAAAATAATCCTGTATACGCAATTAATGTTGCTGAACTGTCAAAACGACAGGCTTGGCAATTGTTATTGTGTTGCGCAATTACCCTGCTGGAAAATACTAGCAAAGACCAGGGAAGCACGGCACAAAGACCAGGAAAGCATGGCACAAAGACCAGGGAAGCATAGCACAAAGACCAAGGAAGCATGGCACAAAGACCAGGGAAGCATGGCACAAACACCAGGGAAGCATGACACAAAAACCAGGGATTGGCGATATCTCGAAAAACCAAGTGGACACTCAGACCCCACATGGCCCTAGTGTTTCAACCCCAAACGGCTCGAACATTATAACTCCCACTATGATTGGAATATTTTCGCCGTTTGAGGTTTTCCCTACCTGCAGCAGCAGCCGCCCCAGGACAGCCCGCCGTACTAAGAAGATGGCACGCCACAATTGTGGTGATAAGTCCCCTCTTTGAGGAGTGGCTAGAGAGGCGCCGCGGCGTCCTCACCTTCCGCCTGGCGCAGGTCCTCACCGGACATGGTTGTTTCGGGAGGTTTCTGTTCAAGATAAAGCGGGAAGAAACGCCCGGGTGTCACCACTGTGTGGATCGCCCGGAGGACACGGTGGTGCATACGGTGGAGGTCTGCCCGGCTTGGGCGGAGCACCGCCGTGTCCTCACGGAGGCCCTGGTTCAGCCCATGGTTCGGAGCGAGAGTGCATGGGAGGCCGTCACCTCCTTCTGTGAAACAGTAATGCTCGCAAAGGAAGAGGCGGAACGCGTGAGGGAGAGGCAAGGTTCGCGCCCTCGCGCCCCTAGTCACCGCAGGAGACGTTCCGGGCGTCGGGAGTCGTAAGATGATTTCCGGCCACCGTAGGCGCGGGCTGGCGGATGATGAGCGATGGTTAGCTCGCCGTCCGATAAGGACCAGGCCTGGGTTGACGGCGCGTTGTGTTCCACGCGTGCCTCAAAGAGATGTCAGCACCAACTGACGGGGTCCGTTAGGACCAATGCCTGCCAGGGTTGCGAGTTTGTCCGAAAGGGATATCGTGGCCCTGGCACACAGGCAACGGAAGGAACACGGGTGGGTTTTAGTCAGTAAAAGTCTGACACGCCCTCCCGCTCCGCCCAGAGCGGGAGCAGTTATTTGATAAATTCCCACCCAAAAAAAAAAATGGATGGCGCAAGGGTGTCTACACAGATATAAGATAAATATCAAACAGTCACCAAGCCTCTATATTAGATTTGCATTACGTGTAGACAAACTACTTTTCGTCAGCTCTCTTTTTAATTATTTTGAGTTGGTTCTTTTGCAAGATTTATTTATATACTGTAATATTTGTGATGACCTGTTATGTTAGTCATCGGACAATATAGTTATGTAAATCATTGGTAACAGTCATCGGACAATTCTCGCGTGTAGGCCCCATGAGTAATTTATTCAATGACTAATGTTTGTCGTATGTAGCGTCCTACGGTGGTTAGCAGTCATGGGTTCATGATCAAGGCCAATTGGTTTTTCATGCCATCAGTAAGTCATAACCTGTGTATTCTGCCTAAATAACAAACATTGTCTCTGATTTTTATCAGACTCAGTAAGTAGATTCAAATATTTTTTACGAAACAGATTTCATTTTACTAGCTGTGAAATAAGTACTTCGTATTTTCTGTGAGAATGTTAACTTGGATTTTGACTTTTGTCTTTCTTCAGCCAGCCAATGACAAACAGAAACTGTGTGATGATTTTTTTTTACCGACAACATTTTGGACCATTCTTTCCAAAGAATAGCTATACGTGTATACATTCTGTGCGCCATTTTTTCAAAAATGCCCGGTCCTTGCGTACGTTGCAGCGCATTTCCGCGTATGCAACGGATTCAACAACTGCACTCCGAACATCATCGCTTAAATTTCGATTTCCGCCGTGCGCCCCGATAATTTGAGCTATTTGCGGCTCCATTGCGTCTGTTTGATACGATAAATACGATACATATCATTGTTTGGATAATTTCTAAAATTATGTTTTGACAGCACAAAAGCTCAATAAATCGACTGTTCCTACATAAAATCAACATTGCCAAATGTTACTGGATTAACAATTTTAACCCTTTATATAAAAACGCTGTTTAAAGTTAAGTAATGATTAGCGACTATTTAACCATACATTTTTAACGTTTAAACGTCTCATATATTTAAACATCGTTTATAAATAAACCCCTAAATCATTAACAATTTTATTTTAACACATTTTTATTACATTTTTCGGACACTCAGTTCATGATTCGTTAGATAAAGAAATTAACTTTACTCAAAACTCAAACTCAAAGCATTTATTTCAAATAAACCAATTACGGGCACTTTTGAATTGTCAAGGGGTCGGTCAGTTAGAGAGATGAAGCTAGTTGCCCATTCCAAAGCTTAGTAGCTACCTATGGAGAAGAACGGGCAAGAAACTCCACGGGCACTCACGGACATAACTAGATGTATTATATAAAAATGCTATGTGCGACAATTATTGGCTCAAAATAATATTATTTGATCACAGCTTAAACGATCTAACATTGCGTCGTATGACACGGAAGGGTGGCAGTGCCAGCGGAAGTGGGCTAGACGAGTTCACCGCTCACTACGTCACTCAGTTTTTTTATACATTTGCAGAACAACCTAGAAACTCAAATTGACTTTTCAACCTAAGATTTTAATAATAGGTACTGTCAAAGAAATTATTTCTTCAGAAAATGGATGCCGTACGTCAATTGGCCGTATTATAGCTATTTCATACAACTGTCAAAGAATAACAGTTGCTATTTCATTATACGGACAATTTATGTTCACACACAACATTTTACTTTTTTCTTATTTTGCTTCTCACGGTCTGTTGCCAATATTATTCTTTATTTCTTTTCTTTTAAGTTGGTAGTCAATTAGTTTAATTATTAATTTGCCTGCCTTTTTCAATAGTACCTAGATATAATGATCCCCCGTGGATACCGCAGTCAACAAACTATACAATGAAATGAATAACAAGAAAAACGTTTCATGTTCCAGATCTGTTGCCGGTGTCGTCAACGGTGATGCCTCTGCCATACTACTCCGTCTACGGCTCTGAGAAGAAATTACTTCGAGACAAACACAAGAAACGACCCACAGGGAAAATCTCCTTAGTGACGAAACAGCCCAAATAAATACACGTAATACATTACATTCCATTAGACACTTTTCCTTATCCTTCATAGACTAGAATAGCTTTATTTGTGTTGTTCCGTTTTTTATTAAGTTTATTAACTAATAAGGATTAGGGCAGGGTGACAACATGTCGAGCCTGAAAAGGAAGAACATCGTAAGCGACATAATGTAGGTATTTCACTTTTTCAATAAATAAAATCAATAAAATAATCAATAAAAAACCTCTCCTGTAAATTTTAATTTATGTCGCTTACGATGTTCTTCCTTTTCAGGCTCGAATTATGTTAGTGCAGAGTGTTAACGGATGCTGCACTTGACTTAAGTGCTATCCTGAACTGGGTTTGGTGTCGCCCAGCCTTTGAGCTGTGGGATATTATTCTAGTGTGTAAAAGTGTGGGTTTCCTAGATAAGCGGTTCTGTCATAACTATAAGTCATAACAAAACGACCGACATGAAAATCTGTAATTTTCACCAGTATTTGACATTAAGGCACTGGCAAAAGGCAAACGTACTAAGCCGGCTTGGCTTAAGAAAAAAATGCCCAATTTACATAGTTTGTGGTAGCGGAAAAAATATATGTTAATCTTAAAGGCTTCTACATACCAGCGCGACATGTCGCGCGACGCGACACGGCACAAAGGCCCCGCGTGTCGCGGGACGAGCAGTACCTTTGTGTCGCGTCGCGTCGCGCGACAAGTCGCCCCGGTATGTAGAAGCCTTAAGAAAGTATGCTGGTATGAACTATAATTACATCTGTATAATTAAGCTCAAAGATCCTGGCCGTAGTTAACCAATTCTTGTGAGACTTACCATTAACGTTCAAGCAAAGAATACGAATCACTTCGAAATGAATTTCGAATGATTAAAATGTTAAGACAATGTGTAAAGGTTACCATTTAAAATGCTTTCTAAAATAAATTTATTTTAACTTGTACTGATTTGTAAAATCAATTACAAAAATGCTTTACAATATGTACAAAAATGCCCAAGTGTTAAAACATGCTCTAAAAAACTCCTGAATCTGATTTTGCCATGCAGTTTATTTATGCTAGTTTACATATAATATTATAAAACGCACAAGTACATTAACGAGAAGCAGTAATTTGTGTCCGTATACAACAATGGAACAAAATAAAAGTTAAAAATATATCATGAACAATTTTTGTACTGTATTTCGAGTAATAAAATACAAATGGAAGCATGTGACAATTACAATAAAAACTCGTAATGTGAATTCACTGTTACAACATTTTAGTGAATAAAGTTTTAATATATTTTTATTTATTTATTTTTATTTGTCCCTTCTTTTGGCGACAAATTAAAGAAACTAAGTGGCCCATGATTATAATAGCTATCAGCTCTTTACTAATTTGATGTCTTAGGAATATTGTAGTAGACAAATAAATCATGTATTATAGATATGCCATAAGTAAATAAATATGTATGATCATCAATGTTGCTCTCAGTAAAATTCCGCATATCATCCTTGACATTGACATTTCAATCAAGCCAGCATAAAAAAGTTATCTCAACTTGAATTTTAAAAACTGAAAAAATATATTAAATATATGAATTTATTTATATTCATTAAATGCCGTGCCGTGTGGTGCCGGACGTAAAGAATAGCACCACCTTATTTCTTCCCGTGGGTGTCGTAAAAGTCGACTAAGGGATTTAATAGAGAATGGGCAGCAGCGTTCTCTATGCATTTTAACACCATACTGCTATCGCCAACCCGCCTGCCAAGCGTGGCGATTATGGCAAACCCTAAAGCCTATGGCCAGCAGTGGGCGTCTTAGCGGCTAAAAGGATGATGATGATTAATTTAATGTTTTTTATTTTATTTATTTACATTTTTTTTCTGGTAAAGCAAAATATCGGTTAAATGCCGACCGTTGCTTTTTAGGCAGAAATGAACTCTTGACGGAATATTGCAGTACAATTTGCAGTAAGGGCTGCTGGATTTCACAAATTTGATTTGCAATTTCTTCATTGAGTTCCATATTTTGTCTCTGGAGGGTTTACATAGACCTCACTTTTCAAAAAAACACAGAGAAAATAATCCAAAGAAGTTAAATTGCAACTTCTTGGCAGCCAGTTTTGGTCTCCAAAACGAGAGATAACACGACCTGCAAACTTGGTTTATGGTTTACAACAACGTAATTGCTTCGCGTGCAGTGTGACAGGTGGTGCCATCCTGTTGAAACCACGTCTCATTTAAGTCCATTCCATCCAACTTTTGCCAAAAAAGTCTGTCAACAGGACCCGGTAATGCCGTCGACAGTCGCGGTGGCACCTTCATCATTTTCAAAAAAGTACGGTCCGATTATCCCTCCTGCCCACATGGCACAGCAAACTGTCACTTTTGAGGATGTCACGGAAGTTCTTGAAAGGCATGTTGATTTTTATCTCCCCAGATCCGAGAATTCTGCTTGTTAACGAAGCCGTTGAGGTGGAAATTAGCCTCGTCACTAAAGACGATTTTGTTGTGGAATCCATCGTCAGTTTACTGTTGTTCCAAGATCCAGTTAGTAAAAAATCTGCGCAGTCAATGGTCGTTAGACTGCAGCTGTTGAGTCAGCTATCTTGTAGGCATGAAAGTGTAAATCTGTCAAAATTCGTTGAAGAGTACTACGATGAAGGTTTATATCCTGGCAACGATGTCGGGTGGAGGTGTTCTTTTTTTTTTTTTAAACGTTGCCCCACACTAGGAATTTCTCCTGTATTGTGGGTGCGTTTACAAACATTTAAACTCACATACACAAACAGCCAGACCCGGAACAACTACTTGTAGGTCATACAAATATTTGTTCCGTGCGGGAATCGAACCCGCGACACGCGGCGCAGCAGTCAATCGCTTAACTAACTGCGCCAACCGCTCGCCACACTGACACTCACAGCTGTGATGTTTTCTGCTGATCTTTTCGGCCGATGACAGGTAAGATTTCTTTCATCTCAGAAAACATCTGCTCAAATTATCAATATACATATATAGCATCAGTCGATTATGCACGCCGAAATGATCGAGTAATTTGTGAATACTCACAGTAAATCCCCATTTTTGTAATGGTATTTCACTATTAACAATCGTTCTTCCACGCACCATGTTCGTAAATGTCTGTCTTTTAATTAAACAAATAGCAAATATTTATAGCTGACTCAACAATATCATGTATCTAGGCATTATTTGTCTAAAATATTTTTCACACCACCTGCTCGACAATGTCAAGTTTTATGTCGTGCAAACCTAACCTAAAGTATTTTTCGGCCTTTCTTCTCAGAGTAGTCAGATAGGAAACGCCGACCTCATCTAGTGTTTAAAATATGATTGACGTATAAAAGTGTTTGTACAAACCTACTTACAGAAATAAATTATTTCATTTCATCATTTCATATACAATATTAGTATTTAGTAGTATATAAGTATATGCGAAACCCGAAACACGTGTCTAGTATTTTTAACCGACTTCACAAAAAGGAGGAGGTTCTCAAGTCGTCTTAATTTTTTTTTTGTTTTTTTTTTTTTTTTTAATGTTTGTTACCTCAGATCTCCGTCGTTTACGAACCGATTTAGAAAATTCTTTTTTTATTTGAAAGGATATACTTCCAGATTGGTCCCATTTTTATCAAAATCTAGTTCTGATGTTGAGATCCATGAGTAATTGAGGGAACTCAAATATTATAGGCATACATATAGCGATTTTTATATTTTCATCAACAAGTCAATCATTTGCATTCAGAAAGTATAATTTGGTGAAGTGGAACTGATGAAGAAGGCCACAGATGGCCACCGGAACTTCTCAATGATACGTATTTCACGGGTGGCGATGAGATATCTGGATTAAGATAGTTAAGCGAAGCAAATTTAAATAAATAGTTCTGATCAAAATGGTACCATCAAACTGGAACTCCGTAATAAAACAATGTATCCTACCCGTGTTTGGTCTTATTGGAATTGACATGAGATGCACCCTGGCTATAAATGATTTTTAACCGACTTCAAAAAAGGAAGAGGTTCTCAATATATGTATATCTAGCCATATATACATATAAAAGGAAACCGTGACTAATTGGTCTATCAACACAGCTTAAACCACTGAACAGATTGGGCTGAAATTTGGCACGTAGGCGGATCGCTAAGGAGTTTTTGGACATTTGACCTTTAAGGGGGGGAAAACGGGGGGTTTTGTTTGCATGAAAAATCTTATTCCTAGAGTTAATAAACTTGAAACTTGGACGAATACTTACGTAAGTAAATTATAAAGTTTGTATTTTTTTGTTATCTTAACTTCAATGCATGGGATGTCAAAGCTTGTATAGAAGAATTTTAACGCACGGTCCGATCAACTCGAAACTCAGTATTTATACTTAAAACCAAAAATGAAGACTAACTTGTATCAGGGTTTTTTGAAAATCTACCCATAACGGGGTGAAAAGGGGTAGTCAATTTTACAAGAGAGGATTTCACTACGTGGCTTGATTAACTCGAAAATTGGTATAACCTATAAGTCAAATAATGGAAAAGTTGCAAACCACTAAAAAAATTAACCTCTTTGGGGGTGTAAAGGGGGGATGGATACAGTTTGTAAGCAAAAAATCTTCTTTCGTTGATCTATTAACTTGAAACTTAGCCTGAATACTTCATCATCAGTCTCCTGCCCTAAAACCAATTTATTTGGGGTCATCGTAACATGTCGAATTTCACTATAGATTTAATACATACAAAAGGAAACAGTGACTTACTGACTGATCCATCGACACAAAGCTCAAATCACTGAATGGATTGGGCTAAAATTTGGCACACAGATAGTTATTATGGCGTAGGTAACCGCTAAAAACAGATTTTTGAAAGTTCAACCCCTAAAGGGGTGTAACGGGGTTTCACAACTTGTATGGAGAAATCATATGAAATGTATCAATTCGACAATTCGCAGGGTTACTCCTGTCAACAAATAAATAGGTACGAGTAAAACGTGTTCAAGGTTTTTTTTAACAGCCCCTTCTGGGGGTGTAAATGTATAGGTACGTCCCTAAAAGGAACAACAGGGTTTTTGTTACATACTGTATATGTTCAGGCATAACTTATTTGTTTATGAACTAATTTTTATAATTATTTTATTTGGTAGAGGAAGCTTGCGCGGTCTCATATTATTATACATTACAGATCTACAGCTAACTCTTCACTAATACGTATTTAGTCCACTCGGTGTATGTTGATGATGTTATAAAACTTCCTGTCACTGTTGTTTTCATAGCAAGTAGTGGTATACGAATTTGTGTGGGGTAGGTACCACTAAAAAGTGAAAAATAAAAAACTTTTTTACAAAAAAAACAACCGACTTCCAACAAAAACACTAAAAAGTGAAAAATAACTTTAATTTCGGAAGCACATTACATAACATCACGCCTTGTTTCCTCGAAGGGTTGGACAGAGGTGTACCTGTAGTACACCCACATTTAATATTATATTTAATTTAATTTCGGAAGTCGGTGGCCATAAACGAAATTACAAAACCAAAGACACCGACTTCCGAAATGAAATTAAATATATTAAATGTGCCCAACCCTTCGAGGAAACAAGGCGTGATGTTATGTAATGTGCTTCCGAAATTAAAGTTATTTTTCACTTTTTAATGTTTTTGTTGGAAGTCGGTTGTTTTTTTTTGTAAAAAAGTTTTTTTATGTAAAGAATCTATGTACAAAATTTCAAAACTGTAACATGAAAAATCACAAAGTTTTATGGTTGTTGATGTTACCGGGTTGTCCGTACAAAACATGCTAACGGCGCCCCCGCGTCTGCAGGGTCGTCTTGCGCTCATTGATAATAATTTGGCAGTAAGTACCTAACCGTACGGCGATTGTATTGTAAGTAATTAAATGGTGATAACATTTTCCATCACACTTAAATATTTTTGGGACAAAATATAACATGGTGTAAAAATTATTGAAATCTATTCAGTTCCTTATTCTAAAAACAAATATACTAAAAATAATGTTGTATACAAAATCAAAGAAAGAACGGTCATTCGTAGTCCTTGGAGAATAAGTAAGAATTGTCAAAAAGTACCAAGCTGTAACTGTAATGTTAATTAGTACTTTGATTCTAGTACTATTGCTTTTTATTGTATCTTAGATGGTGTGAAAAGTAGAGTATTCTCCTCTGGGAGAAAGGTGCCTTCGTCTTGGGGCGGGCTTGAATCCCTCGCTGCACACAGGATTCTTGTGAATCAGAACTCAGAACTCTAAACAAGAATCGTTCGTTACGCTCGAGGTTCAATACGGCGCCCGCGATATAAAACACTACTTTATCCCCTTGGTGCATAATTTACTATTAAGTACACCTAATGAATTCAAAATATATCAATAGAAATGCAAACTTAGCCCATGGACAGGTAGTTTTAATTGGGTCACGACAATGTTTCTCTTAAGCAACTTTAACACTGAAAATAATGTTTTCTTACTGATACCTCCATCTAAGTTGAATTTTACAATGTATGTGAGATGAAAAGCTGCTGTTAAATGACTGCTATCCATCCTGCCGACGTAATCCCTTAGTCGTGTCTTATTACACTCCCGAGACGTGAAGTGGTATTTTCTCAGCCGAGGATATACCGAAACTCAACTGGATTTATTAAGCACTTTTAAATTATTAGGATTTATTACATGCCTTAAGCGAAGAGAAGATCTATACTTAACAATAAAATAAAATAATTAATAACTGCATCTGATAAGCATAGAAAATAAACAGCATTGTGGACGCATGCGTGTAAAACTATGGAGCTATAAGCTCGTGGTCAAAATCGGAACGAACACCGCCATCTTGGTTTTTCCATACAATTTCACAAATGTTTACGAACAGCCTCACCCTTACCTTCAATGTCATTCGAGTGCAGAAAGATCCCTAAACACACTATTGGCCATAAACGACCGACGGCCACGCCACCAGCCACGGTATATTGGATTTTCATGTCCCAACCAAATTGATTGACTGTGATTGAAAGGCACGAAAATTCAAGATAATGGCCCATGGGAAGAAGGCGTGAGTTTATGTATGTATAATAATGGCCGTTCACTTTAATGTTTACACGATTCAATTTGGTTACTTCATCTAAATCAAAAGGCATTATTGAACCGTGTTTATTGCCAGTTTTTTCAGACTTTTAAGTAAGTACAGGTCTCCTTACGATGGTTTCAGGTAAAGATTTCTTCAGAACATGATTACCAACCTGCGTCCTGCGTGCTTCAGGCTACGGTTTTTCCTAGTTTATCATAAAACTATCTATGCCTATCTAAACCCAAAGATGAAAAGTTATACAGAGAACACATTTCAACATAATTTCTTAAGACTCGGATATATGCCAGTGACCTTGAGTGGTTAGCTTGCGTGTTCTGTACTGAGCTCACGCAAAGCGTCGTACGTTCAGCCAGTAATAGGAGTCGCCCATCAAGAAGCGCTGTCCCAAATTTGACGCATTATTAATTTATTATACACAAAACAAAAGGTACTTTAATAAAACGCGCATACTAAAAGATCAATAATTAAACTATCTTTAAATTGGTGAAGGTTTCAGAAAAATACGCTTGGTAGATTTTGCGCCATTCTCAGTTTTTTATCCGCGATTGATATAACTTTACAAATTAATTTCACTATGTAATATAAATATAATCTAAAATATTCACATATTAAGTTATTGAGAAAATGCTCTAATTTAACATATATTTTTTTCCAATCATTAACACTACTCGTTTAGACGTGATCTTCAGTATACAATCATTAAAAGTCGGTATTGGCGCCTTAAGTGGTGTGCAGCGAAGTTAAACATAATTTTCACTCACATTCAGGTAATTAGCTTATAGGAACTGATTCCTGGAATCTATCGTAATGACTATTTCATCAAATCAATCAAATATTATAATGTTGAGAGGTTTTCATAATCAATTTATGAAATCATGAAAATAATTGAGAGTAGGTATGATCAATGTAGAAAAACCAAGGCGTGAGGGGTGAAAAACCTATATCTTGTTCCGGAAACAGAACAACAACGAAAATAACGAGAGAAACATAAATTCTGTACAGGTAAAACCACAAGCAGAAGCCAGCATCCCATAATCCGACTACCTAACGTTATAATCGGCTTGGACGTTAATACGATCAACGAATATTCGCCACGGGCTAAGTTGGCATCACAGTGGCATTGTCAATCAAATAGAACATTCACAAACAATCATTATATGTACAGCTACAGTGCTGATTGCAGTACAATGGATCAAATCAGAGCATACTCTACTATTGTCCTGCTGCTAATTAATACAAGCAGATAACAAAGCTGATACTAATTATGGTTAAATAATGTATACTAGGATATTACGGCCAAAACTGCAAAATTTTGCCTAATAATTCAGTGAAGCATAAAAGTAGACGGGGAGACAATACAACATGTCCAGGAATACCTTTACTTGGGCCAAGTAGTCTCTTTGCAGGCGAGGCAAGATAAAGAAATCACAAGATGAATGGAAATCACCTGGAAGAGCTACTGGTCCATGAAGGAACTATTCAAGGGTGAGTTACCTATGGCATTGAAACGCAGGCTCATGGACATGTATATTCTTCCCGTTTTAACCTATGGTGCACAGACTTGGTCTTTGACTAACATCCAGAAATCCAAACTCAAGGTCTGCCAACGAGCAATGGAGCGCAGTATACTAGGCGTTAAATTAACTGATCGTGTTCGAAACACAATACTGCGCTCCAAAACAAAGATAGCTGACGTGGCTCATAAGGTTGCCCAACTTAAATGGGACTAGGCAGCACATGTCTGCCGCATGCCGGACCAACTGTGGGCCCAAATGGCACAGAATTGATGCGATGAGACAGTGCGACAGGGTCGCGGCAGACCACGTAGGAGATGGCGGGACGACCTGGATAGGTTCCGTCAAAACTGGAAGGAGGACGCGTGGGCTCGCGAAAGATGGAAGGACTGGAGGGAGGCCTTTGCCCAGCAGTGGGAACATTATAGGCTGATTATGTATGTGTGGTCACTATCTGCTGCCCAATCAGGTGTTAACTAACTACCTCAGAATGATATTCATCAACTGCTTTTTTACATCTAGAAGAGAATAATAGTAACTCCACACTTAGAAATCTCAAATTCCTAATTTTTTTATTACTCAGTTGTCTCTTCAAAGAATTGAGCATCGATATTTTCACAGCACCAGACCCGTTCAAAAAACTGAATCCCTTATTCATGCATTTGAATTCAATAAACATAGCTTTTAGCCCTTAAAAGCAAGTGTAACATATCATAATATTATGTTATCGTTAGCGTAAACATTGGTTATTAGCCGTCGAGGGGGTAGGTATAAAAATAATGTATTAGTGGGATTTCGCTAAGCCGGGTATCGGAGGGACGTGTGGTGTGGTCGCCTGGATGTATTATGAATAGTAGTCTTCGTCTTCAGCAAGTCTTCAGAGTAAGGTTTTTCTTTGTACAAATAATTTCAACCACGTGGATTTTGGGAACACGTCTGAAACCTTTTTATATAAGAACGGTAAGATTAGTCTTCAACTACTTTCTCACTTGAAAAACAACACCCTTCTTCTTATTTTATTCTTTGATGTTAAGAATTGATGATCGACGATGATGCACGCTTGATGATGTAACCTTCTCTCTCGTGACTGCTAGTATCTGGCGTGAAACGCCTTGCAACAACTTTACGTATTAGCGAGGCTGATGGAACAGGGTGCACTGAACCGGAACGTGGCAGAAACTATAGATTGCCACCTGCTTTGATTTTAAAGCCGTGTAGGCACGAGCGAACAAAACATGGTGAACACGAATATAGAACAACGAACATTTGGTTCGTATGTGTAGACGTAAATTAGCAAAGCAAACACGAACACCATCCACCGTACACACAGAACATCGAAATTGGATCGCCACGAACATTTTTGACGAACAGAGTGTTTGATGTTCGTTAGTGGTACGCACATGCGAACAAAGTGTTCGATGTTCGTTGGACGTTCGTGCGTAGGTACACGCCTTTACATCCTGACTCCTAAGTCACAGGTATTCCTAGTTTAGGAGTCAGGGTTTCAACTTTTGTGCGCCTTTAATTGTTGTGAACTTTAGCTAGATATTAAGCATATTGTAAGGACTTGTATCGATAAAGTTTATATTATAGTATTTATAATAATATATTATTAGTAAGTAAGTAAGTAAGCAAGTAATCATTTATTTTCAACAAAAAAAACTTAGCCTAGGTAACATCAGGTTTGCATGAATAATGGATAGGTATGGCTACTGAGTAAGACCCCTACCCTTCAAACTAGGAAAATACTGGACAGTGTTCTTTAGTGGGATTGACACGTTAAACAAAATATTTATAACTGCGTAATAATTCTGATGTTAACATAGTTATTGAATGGGTTTAAAGGTTAATTGTGAATAGAGTTTGTATGAGTGTGTTGCTGTGGGGTTAAACTGGTCTGTTGGGGTTTGTTTATTTATTTGTTTGTTTATTATATTATACATACTGCTTTGGCTTTGTTAACGTTCACACATCTGCATCGATTGCGAGTACTACGCACCTCACCTTTCTGAAAAACACACAATCATACATAAACTCACGCTTTCATCCCATGGGGGTAGGCAGAAACTAAAGAACGCCACTTGCTACGCTCCTTACATACTCCTTTTGCTTCGCCTACGTTCATACATCTAGTCATACACGCACGCCGGTTGCGAGTACTACGCACCTGACCTTTCTGAAGAACATCACCAATTTGGTCACTATATGTCCTTCTAGGGCGTCCCCTCCCGGCGTTTCACTCACCTCTGCTTTATAAATACCTTTTGTTAGCCTCTCTCCCCTCGCCTTTCAATCATCCTCTCCACATGACCAAACCATCTAAGCATACTCTTTTCAATCTTTGTCACTACATCTTCTTTTAAACTGTACCGTTGCCTCTGCTGCGTTGTCATTGTTTCTGAAAAACCTCACGAATAAAGTCACGATAATACGTTCTTATTTAAGTTAGTGCATAATAAACAAGGTAACAAGGTGATACACGGAACAAATCTCTCCAAAGATTATCTGAACAACAGCAATAATTATAAGCAATATCTTCAAAAACTAATAGCTCCTAAAAATAAATATTTCCATTGAAAGCATCCGTATCACTTTCATTTCTCAGGCTAGAGATTAAAGCGAGTTCATGTCATCTGTCGGCGCTGACAACACAAGTCAAATGCCACCGATACCCTTCAGTACGAAACGCTCGATACTATGAATTCGTGACTTTGGGGCACTTTAATGAAAGACATATATTTTGAAGACATAAATGGTTCAGCTGGCAAAACTGTTACGTCAAACATCACTCAAGTGACACACAAATAGAAAAGGAAACTCCTTTGTTTAAAAAAAAACAGGTTTTAATTTTACAACGTTCTAATTTCGTAATCACGGTTAGGGAATAACTATCACGAAGTTTTTCTTGGCGGGAAAGTGAAGCGTCATGTTCAGCAGTTTGTTTTATTTTCCAAAATTTGTGTTTAGCCGAATACTAATGTGTAATAATGGTGGATTATTAACCATTAAGTGTTTGTGAACGTGCATTAGTGTAGGCAAATGAAACAAAACAGTGCAACTTCGCTTCAAGTTCTCTCAAGAAGTCCGCGTGAGGACTCAGTAAAGTGCCACATCTTTACTGAAACTCAAGGGGAGTGGGCGGGGATATCATCATCATGCATTTATAATTCATTTCATCAATATTAGACAAGAACTAAAACTTGACATTGGCTAAATGCACAAACCGTGCGAAGCCAGAAGGAAAAGAAAAAAAAAAAAAACTATCACGAATGCAAGACAGCAAGCAAGATGCTGATAAGTTTAATTATTCTATCTGCTAACTATTTTATGTTCAATAAGGTTTCAGGATAAGGTACATACGAAACCTGATATTTTCTCATATGTAAGTTTCAGATAACTTTCAGATGATCGATGACGAATTAAAAGGAATACATAATAGATTACATATCTATTATGTATTCCTTATTACTCGAAATGTAAGACTATAAATACATTAAAGAACTTTCGACACAAGCAAGCTCTAATACTAAAACGTCTGCAGATTGTTTCCCTTAGAGAGCAAAACTTCGACCTTTTCCGATACTTAGTATATGGTTGAATTTAAAAATATAAAGTATCCAGAATATCCTGGTTAATGGTGGCGCTGGAATGGGAACTTAAAAGAAATTGGGGGAAGTTTGTTCTCAGTAGTGTGCTAAAGGGACCTATCGACCTAAATAACACCAAAAAAATGGGTTAGAACGTGTGCAAATATTTATTATTGATTTAATAAGAATAAAACCTGGGTGTCTAGTGTTTACTCCGAACATAAATCTGAAGTAGAGGCCGAATGTTCAACCGTTGCTTGACTATGGCTAACTATGGCTGAATACAACGAAAAAACTTCTTGGCGGGAAAGTGAAGCGTCATGTTCAGCAGTTTGTTTAATTTTCCAAAATGTATGTTTATCCGAATATTAATGTGTAATAATGGTTGACTATTAACCATTAAGTGTTTGTGAACGTGCATTAGTGTAGGCAAATGAAACAAAACAGTGCAACTTCGCTTCAAGTTCCCAAAGTGCCACATCTTTACTGAAACTCAAGGGGAGCGGGCGGGGATATCATCATCATACATTCATTTCATCAATAATAACAAGTTTTGTAACTAAATAAAGACTTGGCCAAAAGGTCCCAGCAACCAGGCCATTAAAACATTATAAAAAAAATTAAAAAAATACAACGGAAAGAAAAACCACAGTTAAAGGGATAAGCCAAAGTCAAAAAAGTGACTATAAGTCGGGTAAGGATTCAAAGTCAAAAAAGGAAACTATGGAAGTTATAAAACGGCCGAACGTTCGGCCGATACTTCGATTAACGCTTCTGACCCCCCCCACCCTGGACCCCTGTTTTGGTCCACTTTAACAGCCTCGTTGGTTCATTACTCTAGAGAGCGACCAGATACTCCAACGTTCAGAATCTCAACGCAATAACGGACAAAATTCGTAATAATTTCCTTGTTAATATAAGTTTGCAGACTTTGAGTGAGTGAAGATCTTTTGCTCGAACCTAAAGATTCATCTCGTGAACTTTTCCTTCTACGGCTCGCAATTTATTAAGAATCCTAAAAAGCAACAACTTATTTTCTTCCGAACTCTCTAACGTTTGAGTTTCTTTATCTACTTTATTATCCATTGTGTATATTTGAATCGACGTTATGTAGGCGGGTTTTCAGTTTTTAACGAGTTTTTGTTTATCTTGAATATTACTGAAATCGGTGAAGAAAAAACATCGTGAGCAAACCTGGACACATACCGTCCTATTACAAAACAAGATTTATATTTTGACATGGCTTAAACCATGGAGCCAGTTTTTGTAATGAGAACGTAATTCTGATAGAAATACCGTTCTTTATACAAAATTGTATACTTAATTCGGTACTAAGTTGTCAGTTTTGTATAAGGAACTTTACCGTAGACGGAATAAAGTTCGAAATTCAATAACGGCCCCATTGTTTAAACTTGGGTCTGAAGATAAACCTTGTTTTCTAATAAGGCCCATAGTATAAAGGCTTCTACAGACCAGCGCGACTCGCGACGCGACACAAAGGCACCGCTCGTCGCGCGACACGCGGGTCCTTTGTGTCACGTCGCGTATCGCGCCAGTATGGAGAAGCCTTAAGTCTGAAGCCGGGTTGACACACGGAAGGCACGAGCACTGGCCTTTTGTGTGTGAGAAGGAGCTTTCCCCTTGGGATAAGAATAGGCTGATATTATTATTATTTTGTTGAATGTCTGAAGATGTTGGAAAATAATTATATTTTATCCTCCCCCCCCTCATCCACCCCCATTCACGTGCTATTTGTAGGCACTGCAAATGACAATTTCATTAAAGGCAGAACTGCTGAATGAAATGGTTGCAACATGTGGCAGTAATTAATCGATTGAGGGGCATTAAAAATTTACCTCCGTGTGGTGCCGGACGTAAAGAATAGCACCACCCCATTTCTTCCCGTGGATGTCGTAAAAGGCGACTAAGGGACTTACTTGAGAATGGGCAGCAGCGTTCTCAATGCATTTTAACACCATACTGCAATCGCCAACTCACCTGCCAAGCGTGGCGATTATGACAAACCCGTCCCCCCCCCCATTTTGGGGCAGGCCTATGTTCAGCTGTGGACGTCTTTCGGCTGGACTGATGATGATGATACCATTTAAAAACTACCTGTTAGATGTTTAATGAAATTGTTCAAGCCAAATATTTTAAGAAGAGCGCTAATCCTGCCAACAAACTATCACGCAGTTTGGCAGTGTACAAGTGTTTGGTCCAAAATAATAAAACGATCGATGTACCTGCCTCAGTGAACCAACAGTAGCAGAGACCAA
Source organism: Tiliacea aurago (assembly GCA_948098905.1). Classification (NCBI taxonomy): domain Eukaryota; kingdom Metazoa; phylum Arthropoda; class Insecta; order Lepidoptera; family Noctuidae; genus Tiliacea; species Tiliacea aurago. The sequence goes on along the minus strand of OX402579.1, from coordinate 2,085,328 downwards.
ACTGTAGAAAATATATAAAATGGACGAAACCACTCAATCGAGGAACAAACAAAATAATGAAAGCCGAACTTGGCGGCTTATTCACACTTACCGAGCTAGTGAAGCGATCAAGACAATACATATTTTATCGATATCGTAATTTATTGGCACTTCCCCAATAGCTCAAACATGAAAAACGTTTCAGAAACATCAGTCTTATCAACAAATACATTAAGCCGTTATTGTATTACTTATATAACAGCTTAATGGAAGCCCGCCGGATTTTATGTACGTTGCAATAATTCTCCTCCGTTCCAAACGTTATTTTAACGAAATTGAATGGAGTTTATGTTTTCTTGGTTTATAAAAAGAAAAAAGAGCAGCATCACTTTGGGAAGTTTAAACAAGAGCCTTTTTCGCCAAATGAAGTGGTCGGCAAGTTTATCGAAGGCCGGGACTGCTTTAGACACGTTAATCAATCAAATATTTGGCTAAGTCATGAATAAATCTGCTGCCGAACTTCCGTAGTGGTTTTGCTGACACATACCGGGATCTTGATAGCGCTTGTTGGCGACTTGATGGATCTATGCTTTAATGCCGCTATTGTTCTTGTTCAGCATGATTTTTTGGTGTTTATTATATTATTAATTAACTTTTAATATAAGAAGATTGTTTATTGTTTTTAAAGTCTGCTGGCTTTCAAAAATAATATTTAGCTCTAAGCTACGAAAATGATTAGTATTATTAGCCCTTAATGAGAAAAAATCTTTGAAGAACTTTTAACTAGAGTTTTAAAGAGAGAGACTTCGCTCAGAAGAGGAAGAGGTGTTTAAATCCACTATTGAAGTGACTTCCATAATATTAAATAATATGCAAGCATGATCTATCAATCATATTCTTATTATAATAGAACATGGTTGAAAGATTTACAAACAACGTAAATGTTAAAGAAAAATAACAACGCCGATTTAAGGCTTCTACATACCGGGGCGACTTGTCGCGCGATGCGACACGACACAAAGGCACCGCTCGTCCCGCGACACGCGGGGCCTTTGTGCCGTGTGGCGTCGCGCGACAAGTCGCGCTGGTATGTAGAAGCCTTTAGAATAGAATAGAATACTCTTTATTATGTACACAGATATAAATAAATTTTACATAGGGTGACACAATGGGCGGTCTTATCGCTAAAAACGATCTTTTACAGACATCCAACAACAACACACACAACTATTCATTCACACCACAATAATAACAAACAAACACATTATGATCCAATTAATAGAAACGATAACAGGCAAACTCAATAGTGAACATAATAAATATAACAATAATCTCCGTTTTACCGTTCGGGAAAACCCTAAAAAGTCGGAATGGAGAGCACTTTCCACATCAGCGGATTGAGGTCACTCCCGCCGATACTATTACCTCCACCACTGAAAATAAAACAACATACACGATACATTATTGGGTAAAATATATTATCCTCTCAGCTGTCTCGAGTGGGGGAATATTTTTGTGCCATGAGGTAAAAAAAAATTGGTAAATTTTTGGTCAAACTCAAAGTATTGATAAATGATAAATGATTTATTTCTGTAAGTAGGTTTGTACAAAAACATTTACACGTCAATCACATTTAAAAAAAAACTAGATGAGGGCGGCGTTTCGTATCTGACTGCTCTGAGAAGAAAGGCCGAAACAAACTCAGAGGTCAGTCTCTTTTAAAGTCCAGACATAATCTTGGTCAGATCATGTGAAGACCATGTAGATTGGTGCCTGAAATGACCTTTTCATGAAAGAATCACACAGATTGAGGGGACCTGTCCAGTCAGTGCACGCATTTGTCAGTAGTCGTGCAGCTCAACTCAGAACTTGAGGAGCTCAACGATTCAACGAACAATACCAAAGAAAGGAGAATTAAACTGCCAGACAGTGATGAAAACTGAGTTAAAAAAAAAACAATAACCCACATAGTCTTCACATTTACAATACCTAATTAAAACAATCTAATATTTATCAAAGTAATGTATTTTTATCAATTACCTACACGAATTATAAGGGGGTCGGTTAGTCAGAAAGATGAAGCTAGTTGCCCATACCAAACCGTAATAGGTTCCTATAGAGAAGACCGGCCAAGGAACGTCATGGACACTCTTTTAAATCATAAAAATATATGGTATCTGTACAGTTTATGAATAAATATGTTAAGCACCATAAAACCTGATTCACACAGTGCGATTTAATTGTCAACAGCATACCTATGAGTTGAAGCTAGACAAAATCAAACAGGCTGCTATTTTAATTGTATAATTTATTATTTTTATGACATTTATTTTAAATCCTGTGATTACCATAACTCACACTGATATTGTTATTTTTTTGGAAAACATAATTTTTTTTTTACAAATTTTGTAAATATGTGAGCACCATGTATTTATCACATAATTAATTTATCTGTCATTGCTTAATTCTTGACTCTTTTTATTACCTATTGTGGTATAGTAATTTTAATCTAGGTGCATCGTCTTCACATATAATTAATGTACCTATAAAAAATATACACGATTTTAAAAGAGTAACGGTGGAGTTTCTTGGCCATTCTTCTCCATACGAAACTACCTTTTGGAAGGGGCGACTAGAATCAATTCTATTTTTTTTGTAAATATTGACATTCATAAGTGCCATATATATGCCTATTTGAAATAAACAATTTGACTTTTTGACTTTTGAAGCATCAATAAAACTGCACCGTACAGACGATGCAAGGCATTTTTTAATTGCATGCCACGGACACGATACTTGCGTCATGTAAGTAAATGAGGCTGATTGACAAATTTTACTCGCACCTTATTATTTGTCCGACTACGTCATTGCCATCATTCTTAAATGAATTTATTCGATAAGGTGACATGTACACGCTATGTGGGAAAAGAATTTGTTTGAAAATTGCTTAACATTATCGCTCCTTGCATTGACCGCACCTACCTACCTATATGCTACGCTGAAATTGTTCAGTTTCAAGCGCAACTTTAGTGAGTTAAACACAGGTTTAACTCATTTGTAATAAGAACGTAACAGTGATTGAAATACGATTCTTTATACAAAACTGAAAACTTAGTTCGGTACTAAGTTGTCATTTTTGTATTAGGAACTTTACAATAGACAAAATGAAGTTCGAAATTCAATAATGGCTCCATGGTTTAAACATGGGTCTGAAGATAAACCTTGTTTTGTAATAAGATGGAGGAGATTCTAAACCATATTGAAATAGAAGAAAATTCTAATTTCTTAAATATTTTGTAAAAAATATATTCATGCTGTCCTATCAACAAATTCTTCATTGACACAAAACGAAATTGCAACAGGCTTTCAACTTTCAACTCGTAGAAGGAATGACTCGTACCTTGAATATTCTATTCAATTATTTCAATAAATCAATTACTTCAATAAATCAATTATTTCAATAAATCAATTATTTTAATAAACAATTATTTTAATAAATCAATTATTTCATTTTTCATTATTAATTCTTTCTGATAGAAAATGAATCTCCCTTGATGACCTTAATTCTTTATTGCACACTAAACATATAGGTATTTGTAACATATTATTTACTATTTTAGTTTGTTTGACCTATATGTATACCTACTCATCTCTTCGTTAATACATGGCAACATTGTGAAGTTTAAATGTCACTCCTGCATGTGGTCTGAGCGGAGCTGATGCGAGCGATAGAACAACACACCTTTTGTTGACTTGCCTTCAATCCCTGATTAGCTCCATAGGGGGAAAACGTTAACTAAGCCTGCTATACCATGGCGCTCGTGAAACTACCTCGCAAACAACAAAATTACATGTAGATTATATATAAAATCCAATCCAATCAAACATCGTAATTATTAAACAGAAGGTTTCTGTTAAGGAATGGTACTTACTTTCTCCCATAAATTATACCGTAGGTACGTGTTATACTTTATGGGAGATATTCAGAGTTCTTTGACATATTCTACATAATATAGGATCGTACACGAAAATTGTCACTTATCGGTAGAGATGGAATCTTGAATAGCTGTTATGCTTTAATATATATTTATATTTGAATTTAAACTATATTTTGATTATACCTACTACTATACTATATTTTACTAACTATACAACATTAGTTTTTGTTCATACTAAACCCGAAAAGAGGTCATTATAGTCATCATTTTGAAAAAAAATGTTTTTTTTTTCGCGATTTCAATGTTGATCCGATAGAAAAAAAAATTCAAAATGATGAGTACAATGACCCCTTTTCGGGTTTAGTATAAACAAAAACTAATGTTGTATATACTATATATTGATTTAAAATAGTGTCCGAGTTTCTTGCCCGTTCTTCTCCATAGGAACCTACTACGCTTTGGAATGGGCAACTAGCTTCATCTCTCTGACTGACCGACCCCTTGACTATTCAAAAGAGCCTGTAATATGTTTATTTGAAATAAATGCTTTGAGTTTGAGTTTGTTGTGTTTAAATTAAAGGAAAGAGTACAATAATGACGAATCTGCAGCCCGCTAGACTGGAAGACGACCCCTATGTAGTTGATTTAAATAAAGTAGACACGCTAAAAGTACCGTTTGTTGCCCGTGGTACTACCAGTATTACTACCAGTAGTACAGACGCCAGCAGGTCAAGCTACCCGAAACTGTCAAATTTCCTCAATCAACCTTGAACCTTATGCTGTAGGGATAAAGTTGAAAATCTATTAAAGAAATTTGACAGATTGTAGTAGCTTGATGTGCTGGCGTCTGTACCACGGGTAAAAAAAAACCCGTAGAAGTACCAAGCGATCCAGTAGTACCACAGGAAGTTTTTTTTTTACCCGTGTTACACTCCTAATCGACATTTCATAGTTTGACACCTGTCACTTTGACACTTCTCACTTTGACTTTTGCTAATTAGACATTTCCCTACCTTAACACTGGTGTGAAGGCTCAGAGTGAAGGTGGGGGTCAACCACGAACATTTTTAATAATAAATTTATACCTACACATAATATATTATTTAAACCAAAAGAAAACAAATACAGGGAGGGAAGCTCAAACTTGATATTGTTTACGTTGCTCTTAGCTTCCTGAATATCTAAAGCAGCCTATAACGTTTATTTTTGCGCGAATAGTTTTAAATTTTCTGCTCTGTATTTTCTCTTAAGAAACATTTTATTCGTGCACCTCTCATGTGTCGCTTCCAATTTGTTTGCTTGGCTTTTGCTTAGCATATCACGGAACAGCCGCATTCCAACTGCGCGAATAAATGTGAGCATCCGACCTTTTTATTACCTCGCTCTAAATTCGACTCTACCGTGTCATATTTATGGTGTGGTTTCCTTTGTGGTCGTCGTCACTGTTGTGACGTTTTGTAGTCAGTAAGGCGTCTCTTGCTCGCTTTACCTCCAGCTCATGTTTGCATTCCTGGTACTTGGCAAGCAAACGCTCTTACTTTGCGTTCCTCTACTTTGTGATACGTATTGTCTTTCACGCCTTTGAGAGAATTGTATGCATTTCCCAACTTTTTGTTAGAATAATGATGGAGTTCCTTTTGCTGACGGTGGAACTAGGCGGATTTCGGAACTTTTGTATTGAGATGATTATGTCTGATGTAAATGAGTGCGAGGTGTGTGTTGCGTGATTAGTGTTACATTGGAACATTTCCATTTGAAGTTATTCATTCAGTGACTATTTGAATTAAAATACACCTTCGTGGAAACGAAGCACTCTGTTTAACAATATTAAGAATCGTCTTGAAAAGCTCCTATTTTTAGGGTTCCGTACATCCGAATGAAAAAACGGAACCCTTATAGGATCACTCGTGTGTCTGTCTGTCTGTCCGTCTGTCACAGCCGATTTACTCCGAATCTACTGGAACGATTAAGTTGAAATTTGGTACACATATGATTTTCTGTGACCCAAGAAACGGACGTGTAACGTAAATAAAAGAATTCTGACTAATGGTGGTCACTTTTGGGAGTAAATCAGAAAATTAAAAAAATAAGTTTTGCAGAGTGTACCGTGTGACAAACTAAATAAAAGGACTTGATAAGAGATTCTCAAATATATTTTTTATATAATTTTAAAATAAAATGTTTCTTTTTTATTAAAGAAAATAGATGAAAATTTACCATTCCTTATCTCCGAAACTGCTTAGGCGATTAACACACGGCACCGCGCACCGCCGCGGTTTCATATGGTGAGAGCACCGCTCAACCGCGCGGTCGGGCGGTGTACGTGTGTTAGGCATCAACGGATTTATTAGAGGCCAAAGCGACATTGAGATCCGCTTCACCGCCTACCGCGGCGGCGCGCGGTGCCGTGTGTTAATCGCCTTAGCCATTTTTTTTTGTATAGATTATTGTTTAATACTTTTTAATTATAGAAAAACCTATAAAAAGTCTTACCATAGACTTTTTATAGGTTTTTTTAATCACTCAATATTGTGCGTACAGACTGAAGGCTTCTACAGACCAGCGCGACACAAAGTCACCGCGTGTCGCGAGACGAGCGGTGCCTTCGTGTCGCGTCGCGAGTCGCGCCGGTCTGTAGAAGCCTTTACATTTGCAGTTGAAATGTATGAGGGAACATGTTTTTCAACTACAATGTTAAGTTTATCCTTTCCCAACTACGGAACCCTTCATCGTGGTCCGACACACACTTGGCCGATTTTTTGAAGATGGTATTTTAAGTACACTGTTATTTGACATCACGCTTTCGTTCATTTCTCTTAGGAATTCTATCAGTATCGTTAAAAAAAACTTTAATTAATTAATCATCCACTCAATTAAATAACACTTGTATTCAAACAATTACATACACTTTCACCACCATTCCCATACACATTCACCACCACTCACCTACACATTCACCACCATTCACCACTAGTCACGTACACATTCAGCATCATTCACCTACACAGTCAAGTCCATTCTCCACCATTCACCTACACATTCATCACCATTCACCACACACCCTTTGACTGGTGCGGTTAGTGGAAGTGCTCAGGTGCGGTTCGGACAAGTGATGTTGAATCTCTGAGTGGTATACCTCCTTTTGTTGTGTTATTTTAATTTTATTTTCCTTTTCATTAATTTATTTTTTTGTTTTAATTCATGAAATACATGTTACCTGCCTGCTTATTTGTATAATGCCACTAAGTGGGGCCTGGTGACCTGTAATACAGGTATTTTTCTAATACCTACTTCAGGCACCAGCTCCCATAATGCAATTTTTTATAGTTCAAAACTGTTAAGTGCTACAAAACCATTGTGAGTGAAAATAAATAAACTTATTATTATTATTTTAATCAACTCATTCCATCGCAGTTTAATACTTGCACAGAATATGTAAAGGTTCTAGGTATAGGCCCCAAAACTCTGCAAAACTTTCCTTTAAAGCAAACTATATTTTGCGAATATCTAAACAAAAGTGTCATGGCAAGAGTATTGAGTCCAGAAACTTCGTTCATTTATCATTTCGTTGTGTGCCAAGAATCTCAAGTATCTTAGAATTTGTGGAGACAATCAAGTTTGATCAGATACGTCGTTTTCAATACTTCTTGGTTTATTAAACTGAGTTTGATAGGCTCATTAATGGCTGACGGTGAATTTTCATGAACTATTTCGGTTTTGTTCCACTTGGAGCGTTGAAGTTTTTTTATCTTTCTAGTCAAGACGACGGCAGATTTCTATAACGTAATGAGCATTATCTTCAGTTCACTACACAGAGAATCCATGTTGTGGAAACTTCAAGATAAACCCACATTCACTGATGCCCTGTATTCTTACTTCATTATTAATAAGCACTCCAAGTATTTGTACAAAAGCCAATTCTATTCATGATACAAGGATGTCATTACATACAATTTTTTCTACGATAACCTCATTTTATGATTTTTTCACAATAAACACCATTAAGTAATTCTAAAAACATTAAATAAAGCTCAAAACGAAAAACAAAGTGAGTTTTACCCACAAACTCAGCGGTGCATCGAAAGTTCGAAACCCACTTATTTTAAAACTGGCCACCACATAGAACCTACCATGCGAATGGGAAATAAACAAATGAACGCTTTAAAACTGGGAACAGGCAGTTTTTCTTTAACTTTAATTTCGGAAGTCGGTGTCTTTGGTTCTGTATTTTTGTTTTTCGCCACCGAATTCCGAATGTAAAGTTATTTTTCACTTTGTAGTGTTTTTTTTTTGGAAGTCGATTGGCTTTTATGGCTTTTTAGGTACATATGCCACACAATTTCGTATAGGTAAACATTTGCTGTATAGACAAGCGTGACAGGAAGTTTTTTATAACACCATTAACATACACCAAATGGATTAAATACCTACCGAAGTATTATTGAAATTAGCACAAAAACTACACAAGCAATGTTAATAAAATTTATAAGGGACCACCGCGCAAACTTCTTCTACCAATGAAAAAAACCGGTCAAGAGCGAGTCGGAGTCGCGCACCGAGGGTTCCGTAAGTATATATGATGTTGATGATTTCTGAAATCTGTGCTATTGAGAGACATCGTTTTATTTTTCCTGTAATCTTAACATAAACGTCTATCACATAGAATAATTTCAGATTTTATATATGCAAACTTCGGAGATAACGGTATTTTTTTTAATTTTTCAACAGAAATCAGAAATTAAGCTGCCTAAAAAAAAAATGTTTGAGAATGTGCAAACAGCGTTCTTTCATATGATTTCCACATGCCCTAGTCATAATCATTCATCATTTCACCCGAAAAACGTCCTTTTTACCATTTTGCTACGGAACCCTAAAAAAACCGGCCAAGTGCGTGTAAGCAAAATGAAGAGTTTTTGTAGTTGGGATGAATTTATCCCAAGAACAAACTTAACATTGTAGTTGAAAAACATGTTGCCTCATACATTCCAACTGAAAATGTTAATTTGTACGCACAATATTGAGTGATTTACCATGTTATTTTAAGACCATGGACTTCTTATAGGTTTTCCTGTATAAATAATCTAATAGTATATAACTATTCTCTGTATTTTTTTCCAAATTTTAGGCTTAGCAGTTTCGGAGCTATGGGGCAGAATGGTCAATTTTCATCTATTTTCTTTAATAACTTTTACGAAAGGAATTATTTTAAAATCAGAAAAAATATACATTTGTAATCCTCATAATAAGTCCTTTCATTTGATATGACACACGGTACAGTATGCATAACTTTTTATTTTTAGTTTCAAATTTTTCCCCGAAAATTGAATCCCATATTCAAAATTCATTTATTTACGTTATACGTTCGTATTTGGGTCATAGAAATTCTTATGTGTACCATTAACTTAATCTGTCCAGTAGATTCCGATCAAATCAGCTGTGACAGACGGACAGACAGGCACACGAGTGATCCGGGTTCCGTTTTTTTTTGAGGTACGGAACCCTAAAAATAATTTTCGAAAGTGGGCCAAAATTGATGAAAATATCGATGAACATACATAAATAAATACATACAGAACATAGAACCGCCCCCTTTTTTGAAGCGTTAAAAATGAGAGGAACCTTCTTCGTTTTCTTATATCCAATAAAGAGCGCCAACATTTTTATGAACCATTTGGAGGGTCGAACCTTTTCTAAATTCTTCAAGTTCGGCTTTAATCTTTCACAAAATATTTTAGCTGTGGCTAAGTTTTCTGAACCTTTATGTTTTCGGAGAAAGATATTTATGGCAGGTCCTTGAATCTGCTCCTATTGTATCGATACAAGGTTGTATCAACATTCTTTTTAGTTTTTTGTTAATACACATTCAAGAGTTGGGATAGTGTGTGTGCGATTGTATGAATTTATTGAAACTTAAAAAACAAAGGTATTACTTGCTTTAAGATTGTACTAATCAGCCTTTTTCAGCTTAGTGGCCAGTAGCTCCCTCTATTGAACACATAAGAAATCAGGTTAGCAAAATTTCTTCTTCTGCCTACCCATGTGCCACATTAATAAGGGCCGACGAAAATGTCTTTCTCTTTCATTCTCCCCTGCGACAGTCATTCAAATTGTTACTTTAATCGTAATTTTACGAAAATTTCGTTCATAAACCGTACAGCTTTAAAGAAAATTATGGAACCTTCGAGTTTATCAAGGCTTTGAGGTATTTTTCTTTATTAGCTACGAGCGTATTATATTAAAAACATTATTGGCGAAGGAATATTCCGAGGAATAATAACATTTTGCTCTAAAAGTAATTACGAAGTAACATTATGATTACATTTGTGTAATAACTAGATTAAATACGATGTTCATATTTTTTTTTCGATATATTTCATAGCGTGGCAATCAAACATTCCTTTGACCTATCACCTGTTGGCAAGTGATCACCACCGCCTGTGAACATCTGCAAAACCAGAGACTTAGCATGAGCGTTGTCAGCCCTGAAATAGGGCTGAAATGTCTCATGAGCTTTTAGGTAAATTCTCCGGCCCCATACCATTTTTTTTTTTTTTGGGTGCGAAATTATCAAATAACTTCTCCCGCTCTGGGCGGAGCGGGAGGGCGTGTCAGACCTTTACTGACTAAAACCCACCGTCTTCCTTCCGTTGCCTGTGTGCCAGGGCCACGATATCCCTTTCGGACAGACTCGTAACCCTGGCAGGCATTGGCCCTTTTGGACCCCGTCAATTGGTGCTGACATGTCTTTGAGGCGCGCGTGGAACACAATGCGCCGTCGACCCGGGCCTGGTCCTTATCGGACGACGAGCTACCCATCGCTCACCGTCCGCATGCCCGCGCCTACGGTGGCCGGGAATCGGCCTGCGATTCCCGACGCCCGGGGCGTATACAACATTGATGATGCGCAACCGATGACCTTATGAAGAACAGGACCGGTCGAAGTGGCGATGCTTGGGGGGGGGGCTATGTCCAGCAGTGGACGTCTTTCAGCTGGAATTGTGATGATGCTGTATCCCCTTCAGACCGAAATACAGCAACACTGATTGGTCACTGGAACAGAAATGGTGGTAAAACTTTCCTAGACGTTCTTCTAAACAGAGACTTAGTTTCTAAAAATCCGGAACAATTGAACATCGTCGAGTCGCAATTTTGAAAGCCCCTAAGGCTGCGTTTCCACCAGAGATGTGCGAGGATGCGTAGCGAGGGATGTGTTTGTAAAGAACCAATAGAATCGCTTCATTTACCTCGCCTCGGTCAGCACAGCTCTGGTGGAAACGGCTCAGCGGAGCTAGATTTTTGCGCATACAAAACAAACGAGGAATGTGTGCGAGGGATGTGTACGAGGGATGTGTACGAGGGATGTGTACGAGGGATGTGTACGAGGGATGTGTTGCGAGGAATGTGTGTTGAGAAGGATGTGTTGCACATCCAACGCATCCTCGCACCACACACTAATGCGCATGTTCACAGCTCCGCTCCACATCCTCGTAGGCACATTTTCATCGCACAGCTTTGGTGGAAACCCCCACACATTTTCACAGCACAGCTAGACATCCTCGCATGACACATTTCCATCGCTCATCTCTGGTGGAAACTCGGCCTTACTGTAACACGAAATGACCTCTACATAATAGTAATGGCCGTAAAATACATAGTTTCATTAGCCGCATGTGTCACTCCTGCGTTTACGGCTGGACAGGCCACAGGGTTGTGCTCTAAAAACACTTTGACCGTAAACTGACAATAGTTAGTAGCTACGAGTAATTTGGCTAGTCTTCACTACATATTGTTTGAAATTGTAGGATTTCCAGCTTATAGGTAGTAAATCGGATGTTATAGTAATTATCTGTGTTGTTGGTAGGTGTTAGAAGTATGAAACAGTTTCCATAATATACAGGGTTATTTTTAAAACGTCAATAACCTTTTAAGGGGTCATTGTACTCATCGCTATGAACAACTTTTACTATGGGACCAAAACTGAAATCGCGAAATAATTCGTTAAAATGTAGGGAACAGCTGATTTTTTTTTCGCGATTTCAGGTTTGTTCCCGTAGTAACAGTTGTTCATAATGATGAGTACAATGACCCCTTAAGAGGTTATTGACGTTTTAAAAATAACCCTGTATACTGCTTCATGTGACTCGATGGCCCATCTAATAATATAAAAATAAAGGCAAGGCCTAGTGTTGTAAAACAAGACCGAGGACAGTCTGCGCACTGTTAAACTCTTGCTAGGTACATTATTAATAATTTTCATTCTACGAAATCAATGTTTATCATAGCAAAAATAACAAAGTAATCAACCAACTTAAACAAAAACAACAGCTTTAATTAAATGCCAACCATTTCCAAAAAGAAAATCCAATAACTGAAGCAGCGTAGGAACAAAAATAAAATAAAAATATATTATTTCGTCGTAATATCATAATCTACCAAGTTACCAATATCCTGTAATCCGATACGGTTATTATATTGAGTTAGTGTTATCCATTAATAATGAAGCAGAAAACGTGAGCCGAGGGCCGTGGGGCGCTAGTGTCGCCATCTACTGGTAACTATGGGAGCTTTAACTTAATTGCTTATATCTTTGTTCATACAAGGAAGTTTTTGTTGAAAATGTCAATTGGCCAGGTAAGGACTGATACTATCATGATCTTGTGAAAATTAAATGAAAACATTTCATCCTGTATCAACATAAATTGTCTAAACCTAACACCGAGTCGTATAACAGGCTCGGCTATAAAACTCATTTTATCCAAATTTTCACACAATTACATGTCCAAACTTGATATCTCTTCACCCATCATACACACAACAAGTAATTCGGTCATAAAACACAAAAGAAGCATCTGCATCGCGTCTGTACGTCCGCATTAAAAGAAGCATCTGCATCGCGTCTGTACGTCCGCATTAAAAGAAGCATCTGCATCGCGTCTGTACGTCCGCATTAAAAGAAGCATCTGCATCGCGTCTGTACGTCCGCATTAAACTTACTAACTAATACAAATGTGTTTTGCTCAAATATCTGGAACGTAGGCCGCGCGACTTCAATACGAGAAAACAATGAAATATGACTACCGTTATTGTTTCACCAAGTTTCACCCGCTTAAAGTTCGCACAGACGATCAACACACGACGACACCACCACACCACAGCAACAAAATGTCAACGGGCAGTGGTTAGTGTGAAATGGAATGTCGCTGGTAGCTGTATGAAGTGGCGTTGTGAGTTGTGACAGCCACAAAATCCGTGTTCGTGTCGTTTCACCAAAAGGGCTTCTTGACTGAATATTATTTATTGATTTATTTAATACTTTAAGCACAGAAATGTACAGAGGCGGACATAATGCCATAGGCATTTTCTACCAGTCAACCTTTGGGCGATGCAGAGACAAACAGTGGTAGGTGCAATATTGAGAATTGAGGAATAAAATAATATTATTTAAATATAAAGATATACATGTACCTATTAAAACTATCTATCTATATTTCGGACAGTTAAGAGGGCCCTTCCCGTTGCGTCTGTCGTCAACGCGAGCATGGTCGAAAAGCTTGTTGTTTCATCCAGCGCAAGTGAGAACTACTAACAAGCAAGTGAGAACGCGATAATATTGAACGAAAAATAGTGTGCAGAAATTTCATTTCTTGTTCCAGGAATGCGTGTTTTTGAGTAAACCTTACAAAGTTATGAAATAAATGTTTGTCATTTACATTACATGTGCGAGGTTTCTATAAAGATGTTTTCCTTACTTTAACAGTTTACGAGTACATTAGGAACGGCCAAAGTTCCGGTAAAATTTGTGATAAAAAGGGGATTTTTGCAGGCTTGTACTGCATTTGTTTCTCCAAATTTTAATTTTTTTGTTTAAAAAAAATATATAATTCGGACCTTGATCCATATAATGTTAGTAATACACAATACTTATGCTATGTTAGTAACAAATGCAACTCAATTTTTTTATTCAAATACGATAGATTTGTTACAACGCGCTGTTACAATAATCACGTACGAGCGTTTGTATGAAATGTATGTAACATCTATCATCATTATCATAATGTAGCATCAGCTTGTGGCTCAACTCAACTTTGTGCTTGTGGCCACGATGTTTTCGGCATTGACCACGTCATATTTGCGACAGCTGTTGAACGCGACTGCAAAATTCCGTAGGTGAACGGAACTAAAGCTAAGTATACGAGTTTTCCTACATTTTTGTTCCGGGCCACATTTTTGCCGCTGTGGTCTGGCTGTAGATGTCGCTCGTCTGTACAGGCCCTTAGTTCTCTGATATTAGGTTCGTGCAATTGTTTTCGACTGAAATACAAACTTAAGTTTTGTATTTAGAATTGCAGTTTGTGTAAATCAATTTGTTGATTGTTTGCGCTGGTTGGGGATATGAAACGGCTTCGAGTTTTAAGTTTTTGTTTATTGTTGAAATCCTGCTAAAGAACGCGAGCTGATTACATAACATTGTTTAAACTAAGAAGAGGATGTGGCAAGAGCATGTAAATATTGACCTACAAAAAATCATAATTATGTAGAGATCCTCTAGTTTAAAACTGCACGCCCCTCCACTGCTTGTTACATACACATTTTAAATGTTTTTATATCAATGTTAGTGGAGGGTCGTGCAGTTTTGAATTGGTCGATCTCATACTTGAGTGTTTTGTGTTCATGAAGAAAATCCCCATTACACTTTTTAAAAGAAACTGAACGTTTTACGTAACGCACTTAAATGTTTATTTACGTAACAGCAATAACCATCTGAAATCCATTACCTGGACGTGTAAAAGTCATCCCTTAAACCCGCTGAGAATGCAACGTATGCCAAACTCTGCCGACCTCCGATATTGGGGTCCTGCGGGACCCCGGCATATTCCCGATATTCAATAAGGCGAACTAACACGTTTTGCTGTCACCCGGACCTTTCAGAAGTCCCTAGCGCATTACTATATAGCATCAATACCTTGAGCCCATCCTGTCTCCAATATTACGAAGACTTCCAAAGGTCGCGATATTTAAATCAGAATACGTTTACCAGTTCACACGTAGTTCTGGGTAGCGGTTTACGTTATTTATTTTCTTTTTTATTCGTTCGATGGAAGGACGCAGCCGTTTCAATTGTGGTGGAGGTGTTATCGAAAATTTTAATATTTTCTCTGACCGTATTGTTATATTGATTGCCTTAAATAGGCAATCAATATAACAATACGGTATAATAACGACAGTCTCGTGGCTTCCTCAGCTCGTAACTTTTGTTTTATTATTTTTCCGAAAGTAAAACATAATGGATGGATGACCATCTTTACATACCCCTCCGTGCCTCGAAAAGCACGTCGTTGGCTGTCATTCGTGGATCTTTGGCAGTCGTTACGGGTCGTCAGAAGCCCGAAAGTCTGACAACCAGTCTTACCAAGGGGTATCGTGTTACCCGGTAACTGGGTTGTGGAGTTCAGATAGGCAGTCGCTCCATGTAAAATACAGGTATTCAGCTGCATCTGGAAGCAAATATTTACGGTCTTATTCTTAAAAAGTTATCGAAAATCTAAAACCTATTTTAGTTAAAATAGGTTTTGTCACTTAACAAACACAAAGGTCAAAGTGACTAATAAGGACAAACGAACTTTAGCAGCATTTGAACTAAAATAGGTTTATAAGACGTTTATGAATATAAGAGCCTTATTCATTATAATATCATCCTAAGGAAAATGAACTTCCTTAACATTCCATTCATGTTGGTATTTTAATAAGTTGGTGTCTTCATTATATTGTTGTATGTTATGAGGCCATGCTATAAAATACAGCATAATTATTTTGTGAAAATACTAGCATACATATTTTGTGAATGAAAAAATATACAAAAATGTGGTTAATATAATATTCTTACCTAAATTAAAAACAGGAAGTTTTCTTTAAAAGATTTTCGCAACAAAATATCCAAATAAGCGTAAACAACTGTCTTTTTTATGATGGCTTGGTAGTTCACAACTTCGGCCATGATTGCTTGGACAAAACCTTTGTTTATAACCTATAAGAAATTCAGGATACGTTTCTGCCCATGAAAGATCGCTTAAGAGCATCTAGATACACGTCAAATACTCACATTTTTCATGCTTATAAAGAAGCACTTGGTAACTTGTTTGCTTTAACGATGTTAATTCAAAACAATGCTTTCCAAGTGACATGCTAGTGACAGGTATGAAATTAGACAGTTGTCAATGTTGCACATGTATATGCCATATCTCCCCTAGCTCTAAATTCATGCACGTGTGTACATTTTGTCTACACCAAATTCAATCTTTATGGCGTTACTGAAAGTTTTAAATATATACATAGCTACACCCCTGCCTAACCCTTCCGGGATTACAGGCGTAATGTTATGTTATGATAGGAAAGTTTTACAATAAGGATGTTATTTTAGTTTTCCAAATATTATAAGAGATTATGTAGAGCAGTGGTGGTAACGTCTGCGACTTACGAGATCGTGGGTTCGAATCCAAACAGGCGGTTTATTTTGTGTAAATTGTTTCATCACCACAGCTCTCAAAACGCTAAAGGAAACTATCGTGAGAAAACCGGCATGTCCTAGAACCAAAAATACGAAGACATGTTACATCTCGCTATTTCACATGTTCCGTGAGGTGCCGGACGTAAAGAATAGCACCTCCCTATTTCTTCCCGTGGGTGTCGTAAAAGGCGAGTAAGGGACTTAGTAGAGAATGGGCAGCAGCGTTCTCTACGCATTTTAACACCATACTGCGATCGCCAACCCGCCTGCCAAGCGTGGCGATTATGGTAAACCCCCCCTAAATTGGGAGAGGCCTATGTCCAGCAGAGGACATCTTTCGGCTGAAATGATGAATGATGTGACATCTACCAACCCGCACTGGCTCCACGTGGTGGATTACGGCCCACTCCCTCTCACAGAGAGGAGGCCTGTGTCCCAGCTGTGGGAACATTATAGACTGATAATGCTAAATATTTACAAAGAAAAAGGAAAAAGGAACAGGGGAAGTCAATATAAAAGATGGGAAGACGAATTGAAGCTCACAGCGGGTCCAAATTGGAGAAGAGTTGCGAGAGATAGGATTCAGTGGCAGTTGTTAGAGGAGGCCTTTGTCAAAAAGCACACTGAACTAAGAGACATTCTATAAACTAATGAAATAGCACAACGCAAAGAAGTTCAGAACAAAAAGGGCTTATTATTATTATTGTGCTAAATATTACTAAATAGTTATGCAGAAAAATGTGACTTAAACCGTTACCGTTTCGCGACAACTTTACCGCACAGGTTATTTTCCGAACCACTGATCGTATTTATTCGATTTTCCTACACAACTCGTAACTATATAAGTACATAAATAGGTTATAAACTACATAAATAGGTTGTATGTATACAGGATGTATACATAGCAAAATAGTATAGTTACGGTTACGGTAGTAGTATAGTTTATAACCTATTTATGTACTTGTGTACCTATTTTATGGGTAATTAATTATGTTATATTTTAATATATTATAATATTATTATTTCCTCTCAATCAGAGCACCCGCCATCTCATCTCTTCACCACCCTTGGTTGACTGGTAGAGAATGCCTAAGGCATTAAGTCCGCCTTTGTACCTTATTGTGTGTGAGAAGTATAAATAAATAAATAAATAAAATCCATATAGTTACGAGTTATCAGAATGGTGTGAGAAAATATGAGAAAAAATTATCAACTCTCCCATACAAAACTCCAATACCTACTCGACCTAGATAAATAATAATAAAATAAATAAATAAAATTTATTCAAAAATTAAAAATGGGTAAAATACAGTATAAATCTATGGAATAATGTATGTATTGGACGGCGGATTATTTTTTCTCGATTACTATTGGTCCCATCGAGAAAGTTGTTTAAATTTATTAAATAATAAATAAGACATAAAATATAATATTGTTGTTTTTTTTTATTAATTTATTGTGTGTATTTTTTTTGTTTAATTTATTGTTTTTTTCTTTTTTGTTTATTTGACCACACCCTTCTGATACATGCTGTACCAGAAGCATGTATCAGAAGCATGTACATGTTGCAGTCACAACTAGTAAACCAGTCAAACCAGCAAAATCAGTCAAAAGTAGGTACTTTTGAATGTAAGCTCTCGACAATAGTACTTTTGACTGAAATTATAGTCAAAAGTAATTTTGCCCAATGGAGCTGGATAATTGTAGTTTTGACTGACTAATTTCTTTAAAAGTAGTTTTGCCTGGTTCTATCAGTCAAAACTCTTAAAAAGTTAAGGTTAAGTTAAAATCGAATGACAAAATTTTACAGTTTGTAGTAACTTGGTGTGCTGCTATGTGAACAATAACGAATAATATTTGGCATTTTTACTTCAATTAAAGGTCGATAATAATGACTAAAAAAGAATTAACGTAATTGAGATTATTGTATTGTATTCTTTTTTATATGTGCTTCTTAAATCTTTTTGTAGGTATTATCTAAACTAAACCATAACTATAAGGGCCTGTGCACACCACGTTTTTTAAACGCGCCGTTGACGCGCATTTTAGTAATGTGCGTCGACGGCGCGCTTTTATCCTACAGAATAGACTGACTTGCGTGCGTATCGCGTCTGTATCGCTACAAACGCGCGTCGACGGCGCGTTTAAAAACGTGGTGTGCATAGGCCCTAACATAACCATCGTAATAAACGCACTTGCAACTTATAATTTTTTTTATTATATGTATACTGACTGACGCTTTTAGTCAAAGCTACTTTTAGTTTTAACTACCAGAGCATCATTCACCACATATGTCAGTTAAAATCAGACAAAACTACTTTTGACCAATGTGTTCAGTAAAAATTACTTTTGCCTGATTTTTTCAGTTAAAAGTACTTTTGACTGTAACATTTTTTATTTTTTAACTTTGCCCCATACTAGGAATTTCTCCTATATTGTGGGTGCGTTTACAAACATTTAAAACTCACATACACAAACAGCCAGACCCGGAACAACTACTTGTAGGTCATACAAATGGGTACGTATTTGACTATCGAAGATTAAAATACCTACGCTTAAAATATCAATGTTCAAAACGTCGAAAATTGTTATACCTACGCTTAAAACGTCGAAGATTTAAATGCGGAGTGATTAAAATTTCGAATGATTCAAAATATCGAATGACATTATGCCTAAGTTCAAAATATCAACATTTAATACATCTAAGTTCATAATATCTACGTTAAAAATACCTACTAGTTGAAATACCGAAAAAAAATTATATAGGCAGTATAAGTGTATTCATAAATGTAGGTTTTTTTGTAACCCACCTAGTAACTGATTACCATCTAGCAAACAAGCATGCAGCAATCATGCAACATGCAAGCAAGCATGGTTTCTGTCACGGCTCCGGCGCTGCAGGGTTCCGGCAGTCCCACGCGAGCTTAACGTCGCAGATGGTCTAAACGCTCACCACCGCAGCTTCGGCTTGTTGGCCGGCTTCGCTGGCCAGCCTCAGCTGCGGCGGTGGGTGTTAAAACCACCTGCTCCTCAGCTCGCGGGCTGCCTCGCCCCTCCGCGCCTACGCGATTCTGAATTACACTCTAGGGGTAGGGCAGACAAGACTACGTGGAGTCGGTTTTGCAGCGATACGTTTCTGTCACTAACTTTAGTAGCACAACAAAATTGACTTTCAAGAAAATATTTTAATTTAAAGACCTCAATAATACCTTCACGATTGACCTATGCTTGTACACAGAACGCTAGATGGCGCTGCATCTAGTCTAACGTGAGAAAAAACGGTCCGTGTAAAATATTTGTTTAAAAATACAATTTGTCTGCAGAAGTAAATAAAAATAAGTCAAACGATAAAACAGTGACTAATGATTCAGTGACAGTGTTATCTACGAGTTTCATACACAAAATGTGGTGATTAGACCAAAATACAGAAAACAATAACAACATGAAAATACAAACATAAAGCAATAAATATTAAAACGAAATCAACAGTGTCCAATACACAAACAAAAAAAGTGCATAAATAGTGTAAAAACCTATAACTTAAAAAACAAAAACAAAGTGATCTAAATGTTTGACAGTGAAAAAATTCTAATCACATGAGTCATTCCAACCGCTTTTGTTTCGTTCAAATATTGGAACTTAACTATGTGATGCATAATTTCAACTTCTAAACCTAAGTTCATTTGGTTCGGAGGCATAGAAGACGACACTTCACCTCTAATCGGTTGATCGCCGGTTCAAACCTTGGCAGTATGGTCACGCCTCTTTTTGTGAATTCTAAAATTCCATATTAACTCACAGAATAACGGAAAGACCACATTTCACAGTACCGATCAATTTGAAGAATTATTCCTTCGATAATATCACACTAGAGGGCGCTACGATAGCTTGGAGTAAAGATGAACTCCAGCAGTAACAATATTACCTACCGTAAACCTTGTAGATCAAGTTTGCTAACTGACCTAACTAAAAATACGACTAACAACAACAGCGAGAAAACGATACTTGATACAACAATGATGAGCATTCCTGATAGTTTCCATGACACAATCGACGACGTTCGTGAGTTAACTGAAGAAAACAAAATACTTAAGAACCAATTATTAAGCGCACATAAAGAAATAGAAGATCTAAATACGGAGAACTTTCGTCTCAAATCGGATTTACAAAATATGATTAAGACCGCTAACACATTTAAGAAAATATGCTCGACTCCAGAGAAAAAAAGTGTGACTCCAACACGCAAACACAAATCTTCGCATGGGATTAGCTCACCAAAGTACATAATCAAGGAACATGAACAACAAACACTTCGTAGTGAGCGTGCGGCTAACAAACAAAATAAAGAGACACAAACTATGAGTACATATACACCAAATAAAGTGAAAGATATTATGCCTACGCCTATAGCACCATCAAGTGTAATATCGAAGCCTACGACAGAGAATAAACAACCTTTTAAGAAGATTACTAGAGAGGGTACCAAAAATAGAAAACTCTGCGTACTCAGTAACAACACACAACACGGCATGCTACAAGCTATTGAAGAAAATTTTGCAAGGGCCTTTAATTATTGTAGTTACACTTCACCAAATTCAAACATTAAAATATTATTAGCGGGTATAAAATCAAAGTTAGAACATTTTACAATGAATGATTACTGTATTAATATTAGGGGCGGCTGACATTACAGTCAATGATAACCTTATTGACCTAGTAAAAATAATAAAAGAATGCTTAATGAATGTAACACACACTAACATAATAATATGCGCTCCCACATATATCTGTGGGGCACTAATTTATAATCATAAGGTTGAAATGTTTAATAACCTACTCTGTATGGACATCCAATATAATAAGTATGCATATTTTTTTGACTCCAACTATGGATTAACATTTGACATGTTTTCAAATTTAACAGGAAAATTAAATAAAAATGGAATACAATGCATATTTAGGGACATTATGAACAGAATTAAAATTGACATGGAATTATTTCCAGATGACTTGACCAGTGACGTGAATATACAAAACTCACAGTTTTTTCTTTTATAATAATATACGAGGGCTGCACTAAAAGTATCGGGAATGGAATATTTCCACTGTTCCTGTCATATTAAAATCTTTTTAATTGAAAACTCCTTGGTTTTAAAAATCGAATACCATTTATTTATTTAAAAAAAGATTCTCGGTCTTGTCACAAGGTTTTGTCAAACTTGTTTAGTCGTTGAGAAAATGGAATTGACT
Source organism: Tiliacea aurago (assembly GCA_948098905.1). Taxonomy (NCBI): domain Eukaryota; kingdom Metazoa; phylum Arthropoda; class Insecta; order Lepidoptera; family Noctuidae; genus Tiliacea; species Tiliacea aurago. Next base: position 2,063,656 of record OX402579.1, on the reverse strand, counting down.
CGAGAAAATTCAAGAGCGATGATTTATTATGACTTTCGAAGTGGTTTAACACAAAAACAGTGTGTTGACCGGATGATTTCTGCATTTGGTGATGAAGCCCCATCCAAAACCACAATTTATCGCTGGTTTGCTGAATTTCAACGTGGACGTGTCAAGCTCAGTGAAGATCCCCGTCAAGGTCGTCCAAAAACTGCAGTCACCCAAGAAAACGTTGATGCTGTGCGTAAGCTGATTGAGGAAGATCGACATGTGACATACCGCGAAATTCAGGCAACTTTAGACATTGGCATGAGTCAAATACAAATAATCTTGCATGAACAATTAGGTGTAAAAAAGTTGTTTTCCCGATGGATACCGCATTCGCTCTGTGAAGAGCAAAAAGCGGCTCGCGTTACTTGGTGCGTCAGAACTCTCGAAAGATTCCACGCAGGAACCTCAAATGCTGTATACAACATTGTATCAGGTGACGAATCCTGGATATACGCGTACGAACCCGAAACAAAAAACCAGTCACGAGTTTGGGTGTTCGAAAATGAGTTAAATCCAACAAAAATTATTCGTTCACGGAGTGTTTCAAAAAAAATGGTGGCCACGTTTGTCTCCAAAACCGGCCATGTTACGACTATTCCTCTTGAGGGACAAAGAACGGTTAATGCAGAATGGTATGCTAGCATTTGTTTGCCACAGGTCGTTTCTGAACTCCGTAAAGAGAACTGCAACCGCCGCATCATCCTCCATCACGACAATGCGAGTTCTCACACCGCGCACAGAACAAAAGAGTTTTTAGAGCAAGAAAACATAGAATTATTAGACCATCCGCCGTACAGCCCCGACCTAAGCCCTAATGATTTCTATACTTTCCCTAAAATAAAGAATAAATTGCGTGGACAGAGATTTTCATCACCTGAAGAAGCTGTGGACGCCTACAAAACGGCCATTTTGGAGACCCCAACTTCCGAATGGAATGGTTGCTTCAATGATTGGTTCCATCGTATGGAAAAATGTGTCAAATTTCGCGGAGAATACTTCGAAAAGCAATAAATACATTTTTAAATAGTAATGTTGTGTCACTTCCTTGATTCCCGAAATTTTCAGTGCCGCCCTCGTACGTATTCTCCACCAAAACATAGCAGGTCTCATTAACAAATCTGATATCCTGACGGTACACTTAGAGGAATTAGCACAAAATAATAAACCTATAGACGTTATCTGTATAACCGAACATTTTATGACGACCGACCAGGAAAACACACTTGACATACCCAACTTCCGCCTAGCATCAAGTTATTCTAGAGACGTAAAAAGGGGAGGGGCATGTATACTAACTAGGATTGGACATGAATATACAACACTTAAAACTAACTGCTCTATTAAAGGTATTATTGAATGTAGCGCCATAGAACTAAAAGAACATGGGCTCATAATAGTTTGTATATACAGAGTGCCAAATTCATGTATAAATCTATTTTACGATAATTTAGAGAAATTATTACGCCAGATATGTGACAATACTAACAAGAAAATTGTTCTATGCGGAGATTTTAACATAAACATACTCAAACGAAACCGCCATGCTCTAGACTTTGAATATCTTTTGGAAAGCCACAATTTAAAATTAGAAATTAGACATCCTACCAGGCTTAGCAGTAAGTCTTGTATTGACAACTTTGCACACAATCTTCCTAGGTGCAAAAGTGAAATAATTGAATTTGGTTTATCCGACCACACAGCTCAACTGTTACAATGCCCTGTAAAAAAAACCTGTGTGATAAAATCTTGGCGTATTAAAAGACGGGATTATAGTACTGAAAATCTGAATAAATTTAAAAAATGCATAAAAAGCTTGTCGTTTACCGACATTTACAACACAAATGACCCTGACGAACCTTATAATTATTTTCTAGACCTATTCTTATGTTTTTACAATTTATGTTTCCCTATCAAAATTATAACAAAATCTCTAAACAAAAAATCAAAATGGATATCTAAAGGTCTTAGAAACTGTAGTAAAACTAAAAGAAAAATGTTATGGCAGTATAGGATACATCCAACAAAAAGAAATAAAAACATATTTAAGCAATACGCAGCTAGATTTAAAAAAGTAATATCACTAACTCAGAAGTCACAAAACAATTATTACATAAATACATCACAAAACAAATCAAAAGCGACATGATCAATTATAAACAAGTCTAAATATAACTTTCCCAAAGAGCCTATCACAGATCCTAATTCTATAGCGAATAACTTTAACGACTTCTACATTGACCAAGCTTCAGAACCAGACCAAACAAATCATTTAAGGAATGACAGTCAAAACAAAACCCGACCATCAAATCATAAAATCAACACTAAAATTAATTCAATGTTTCTTACTCCCACAACACCTACAGAGGTAGACAGAGAAATAAAGCAGCTGAAAAATACCCATAGCGTGGGCAACGATGGTGTCTGCACCAGAGTCATAAAATATGTATCCCCGGATATTTCAGCTCATCTATGCTACATAATTAACTTATGCATTTCTAACGGAATATACCCAGAAAAACTTAAAACGTCTATAGTCATTCCACTGCACAAAAAAGAAGACAAACGGAAAATGGGAAACTATAGACCCATAGCGTTGATCCCCATTTTTTCAAAATTATTTGAAAAAATCATATATAGCCGACTATACAGTTTTTTAGAAAAATATAATATTTTGGTAGATGAACAGAAAGGCTTTCGCAAAGGGAAATCAATTAATATTGCCATTTATGACCTACTGAAAACTGTTCTGGTTGCCTTGGACAAAAAAATACCAACATGTGCTATCTTTATAGATATGAGTAAAGCCTTTGACCGAGTTGACCATACGATACTAATGCAAAAATTAAGCATGTATGGCATAAGAGGTAAAGCGCTAGATCTCATCTTTTCATACCTGCATAATAGAAAACAAATAGTTGAAATAACACAAATATGTCAGAAAACACGAAATGAGATTAAACATAAGTCAAACTCGAAAACTATAAAATTCGGAGTTCCACAAGGTAGAGTTTTAGGGCCTTTACTGTTCTTGATATATATCAACGATCTTCCTAAACATATAAACCAACAAATGGTACTATTTGCAGATGATAGCACAGTTATAATAAAAAACGACAAAGAAAATGATTATGAGCAGGTAGTCAATCAAACATTAAATACGATAATACAATGGTTAACCGAAAATAATCTTAAAATAAATATGGATAAAACAAAGATTATACACTTTCACCAGAGAACACCACTGACAAATATAAACGTCAGTTACCAAGGCGAATTAGTACATCTTGTGACAGATACAAAGTTTTTAGGAATTAATATTGACAATAAACTGTCATGGAAAACACATTTAGAATATGTCTGCAAAAGAATTAATAAATCCTCATTTGCTCTCTACAAACTCTCAAAAACTGTTAATAAAGAAGCCGTATTAGCTGCTTATCACGGTCTTGTTGCACCTGTCCTAAGATATGGTATTCTATCTTGGGGCAACGCAGTTGATAAGGAATCTGTATTTAAAGCTCAAAAGAAATGCATTAGAGCAATGTGTAATGTAGACACCACTACCAGCTGTCAACCCTACTTTAAAAGCTTGAAAATTCTGACTCTGCCTTCATTATACATATATGAAATAAATGTTTTTGTTAAATTGAATCCTAATTATCATAAGACTGCTTTTAAAAGCTACTATAGACAACTACGTGACAAAAAAAGATTAGAAATTGATATACCATACGGGAAAACAGCACTTATCAATAAAAGTATTCTTTGTATGGCATCATTGATTTACAACAAGTTGCCTGATGATGTCAAAAATTTACCTGTTCATCAATTCAAGTCTAAGCTGCACAAATTCCTGGTGACTAAATGTTATTATAGTGTCAAGGAGTACTTACAGGATAAAAATATAGATAGCTTTTTATAAAGTAAGAGTAATTTATTGACACTGAATATTATGACAATACAAATAGTGTGACATGATTTAATAATTTTAATCGACATTTGACAATATTTCAATCGACAATATTTTAATTTGGACCATTATTTTTATTTTTATTTTAACTTAATTATTTGATTTTAAGTGATGATGAGACTTGTCCATGATCTGACAATTTTTTGTTTTTATTTTTAAACCAACTTTTGCAGTGTTCTGAATTTATTTTATTATTGTTTTATTTCTTTTATTTGATTTTTTTTTTCTTTTTGAGTATAATAATTTTGTGATGTTATTTTAATAATTATTTAATGATACGAAATATTTGCACACCTTGTTAGGTAATGATACAGTGTACTTTATATTTATTTGTAACATCTGTTTATGCATGCACCTGGATTAAGCAAATAAATGATTTGATTTGATTTGATTTGATTTGATTTAGACACTGATTTTCATGGATAAAATAGGTCGAAATTGTTCCAAAACCGAATTGGGGCACCCCGAATTTACGTAGTTTTTTGGCTGTTACCCCTAGAGTGTATATAAAAATCCGGAGGCGCGAAGGGAGGGCTGCCCCCGCCCGCTGTACACCTCCGCAGCTTCGGCTTGCTGGTCGCCAGGCGACCAGCCTCAGCCGCTACGGCTCCCACGGGTGCCTATCCTTTGTTACGCAACGGCGAAGGGGTTGCACTTCCCGTAGCACCGGAGACGTTGCAAAAACAACCTTTTTCCACTCATACTACTGATATCAAAATTTGTTCGATATTTTAACTTGTATGTATTTTTAAGGTGAATTAATTAATGTTTTAAATGTTGAAAATTAACCCATTTTTACACGTAGGTATATTAATTTTCAATGTTCAAATAATATATGTACCCATCGATATTTAGGACGTTCGATAGTTTGTACTTCGATATTTAGGACATTCGATAATTTGTATTTCGATATTTGGATCTTTCGATGTAACTTTTGTAGATATTTAGATTTTAGATATATTGGACGTAGGTTATTTAACCATTCGATACTATAAACTTTCGTTATTTTAATTTTCGGTTTTATGGTCGGTCGATATTTCCATTTTCGATGTTTTGAACATCGATATTTTAACAGTAGGTATTTTAATCTTCGATATTCAAATACGTACCCCATACAAATATTTGTTCCATGCGGGAATCGAACCGCGACACGCATTGCAGCAGTCAATCGGTTAACCACTGCGCCAATCGTGTCGTCAGATATACAAGTTGCTCGCCAAGATACTTTTATGTACCTATACTTTATCCATGTCAAAACGGACATCAAAGACTATAGAGATCAGAGGATACTACAAATCATTGCTTCCTTTGAACAGTGACTTTCTTTGAACACAATGGCTCATATAGTTATAACTCAATTCGAATAGTTCAATTGGATCGATAAGATTCTATTAGATCATGAATCTGGAGTAAGAATTAAGAATGATTTAAAACATGAACAATATCAGTTCAGGAATTTGTAGACAACAGGAAACTGTGGTGTTAGAGAAAGCACACCAATTGCGTATCATACTTTCAGTCACAATTTGAAGAATTTTGAAGGAAACCCTAATATATTGCTTCATATGTTTCAAAAATTCGTCTGCTGACAACGAAAATAAGGCAATGAATTGGAAGTTGATTGCAAGTGTTACTCAATTACACCGGTAGCCAAAACATCTTCCGAATATTACCCCAAAAGCAACCGTCCATTACAGAAGACCATAATAGATAATATCCATACGTAGTACACTTTAAGAGGCTATTTATTTAAATGACACCATAAAGAACAATCCCCTAATATCGGAACATCTGTCGCCAAAAAGAAAAGAAGTTGGAATGTGAGTTTTTACGGCAACACCGCACTTTCCAATGTTTGGTACTAAAATGTTTTTGATTGTTTACTTCGGGGCGACGTTTTTATTATTATGATGACGTATTATGATACTCCTGTGTTCATAATAACAGCGTTTATGTGTTATAGGTACTGCTGTTTTTATGTGTGTTTTGTCATTACGTCTCTTCGATGTTCGGATACTGTTGTGAATTGTAAAAGCAAGTTTTGATGTTTGATCATTACGTAACTTAGCGTATTTTACGCAACTCAAATGAGGCCAGTCGAAATTGGAAAGTGTATTTTAAATTATGAATTATTTATCTAAACACCATTTATAAGCACTGCCCGACCAACGGATCGAACACGGTAGGTATATAATGCCCAGCAGTCAGACTTGCGACCACTTAACTAGCGAATTCATCATCATTCATAATTTCAGCCGAAAGACGTCCACTGTTGGACATAGGCCTCCCTTAAAAGGAGGGGAGGGGGGGGGATTGCCATAATCGCCACGCTTTGGCGATCGCAGTATGGTGTTAAAATGCATAGAGAACGCTGCTGCCCATTCTCTAGTAAGTCCCTTAGTAGCCTTTCACGACACCCACGGGAAGAAATAGGATGGCACCATCCTATTCTTTACGCCCGGCACCACATGGAACTAGCGAAGTACTAAAAACTAAATCGCTGTCTTCTGAAAGTGTCCTCTAAGGCTATGTTCAGAAGAAGTTTAGAGGCATGAGGAACATGGTGTAAAGTTTCTCTCATCTTCTATAGAAAAGGGAGGATCCTCCGATCAGACGGGTGTTGTGTCTGGTGGGCAACTGCCCGACGGTTGATGTCGGGATGTTGTAGATATATATATTATGCTAGTTGCGCAGTAAACTCTGCTTGCGCGATGCAGGATTTTTGCGTGACGTCAGTGTGACGCGAAGTTCGCATGTGGCCATGTTGATGCCGCTACAGAAGTGTAGAACGATTACGAATATAACGACACATATCCTGACAAAAGCCTTCCGATCATGCTCTACTCCAATTCATCAAATTACTGGTATGAGACTCCCAGGAGGAGCTCGTGACTAACTAAAAACAGCCGCACGGGTCGCTCCATCAGGTTAAGCTACTCTTGCCAGGGTTGGTCCGTGGATGGGTGACCATCTTTACTCCTCCGTGCCTCGGAAAGCATGTTAAGTTGTTTGTTCCGGCTGTAATTCGTGGATCTTTGACCGTCGTTACGGGTCGTCAGATTCCCGAAAGTCTGACAACAAGTCTTACCAAGGGGTATCGTATTACCCAGTTAATGGGTAGTGGAGGTCAGATAGGCAGTCGCTCCATGTAAAATACTGATATTCGGCTGTATCGTTGTTAGACTGGCAGCTGACCCCAACATAGGAAACGGCAGGCAGATTCACTTGTATGAGACTCTCAACACAGATTATCAATAATCAAGAAACAAAGTGCACAACAAGATTACATCGGCAGTTTGAGGAACACAACGAAGACAAAGACAAAGACATTTATTCGTCGGATATGGTAGGTACAGAGTTGGATAATTTGGCTTATGTTCAGGACACATCCACCGCTACAAGCGGCATACGAATATTTAAAATATTGCACATAGGCATAAAACCTAACTTAAATACTACTTTTACTCTATTTTACAATACAAAACACTTAAGAATATAGACATAAAGATACTTAAAATCTCTATTAAACAATATAAAAAACACAACAATAACAACATATGTATTACAAAACCTAAATAAGTAAATCAAATTTTTATTACTCTTATATTCAAGGAATTCTTTTACTGTGTAAAAAATATTTTCATTCAAACCGCTTGGCAACGCAAGCGATGCCGGGAACTAAACAATGAGTCCGCAAGATTTGCGCGAGAATTATTAATGAATAGCCGCCATATTAATTTCACTCGCACGCAGAACTGAATAGGTTACTGAAAAGCTAAGAAAAGCGGATCAATACCCGTACCTATAGGTTATTAAAATTGAATTAATTACTTTCACATTTTATATGTAGTTTTGCCGGTTTTCGGCTAAGTCTTTGCCCAAACTTGTCTATAACCACAGGACCTGAAACGCCCATACGACTATTTGAAATCACAATTAACCAACCATAATGTCTCGTTCCACCCACTGCTCTGAAATGTTACATAACACAACAACAAAGGGAAACATTTATATTTGTAACTTTTATGGTGTACATAATAAAGAGTATTCCATTCTATTCTATTCTAGGATCATTTGCCAGTAGCAAGCAGGTCTCAAATTCTCTATAATCCTACGCAAGTCTTCCTATTCCGAATACTAGAACAATTAACGTTTCCACAATACAGTTAATGGTAATTAATATCTTCAGCTAATTCGAGGGCATATAATACGGAATACAGACTAAGACTCCGTTCAGCCGCATCTCGTTAGATTTGCTGAACTAATTGTTACTGGGAAGAAACTGGAAAATGATGATGTTGTAATTGTCTTCTACTTACTGCAAAATGGTACTGAGTACCGGTACCTACTTATAAGTTTCCACCGCTCTTGATAGTATCAGGCCAATCACATCCACAAGATCTCACCCGTTTTTCGTAGAAGTCCCTGCTATTAGTGGGTTTTGATTCTTGATAGAACTTGTCAAATTTCTTTGACCATCAGACAGCATCAGACTTCTGTCTTTGTTCGCAAAGCAGCTTATACCATTCCTGCCTACAGCAACAACCTAATTAACGACAAAAACAAAGAAAACCTCTCCGAAAAATAACGAGCTAATCCAATGTCCCTCCCAAATCCCGGCGGAAACAAAGATAAAAGATTAAATACGTAATATCCGCAATACATTTATGAATCTTTCGTACACAACAATAGAAAACGTGATTGAACGGGCAAGATCGCTAGTTTGTGCGGTATTAATATCGAAAGTTCGCGACCAATATGGCAGTTTTCGTAGCGAGGCTAATAAAAGATAAAAGTTTGGCCCAACTCTGCTAAGTCGACTCGTATTAGTTGCAATGTTATTAATTCTATTAACATTGTTTTGGGGGTGAGGGAGTGCTTTTTGATGGTTTATTAATTGATATTTCTGATCAAGTAATCTTGGTAGGTAATCTCTGATCAACATATATGTATTTTGTAAATAGGATCTTTCAAAAACAATAGAGATTGTTGGTAAAAATTAATGTAAAGGTTATTTAAGAATTAATGTCATTCCTTCATACTTTGTGAAAAGATTCGAATCTGACAGATTTTATACAAATCTAGTTTTCAAATCGATGTTCATGCTTGAGCATCGTTCTAGAAAATGGACTTGAGAGCTATAAAAATCCCCGCATTTAATACAGAGGATCTAAAGAAGGAATGCAAGCGTTGGAAAGGTCCTCATTAACAGTCCAATGGCTCGAATAAATTCTACAAAATAGACCGAAGCTATTGCATAAAGAGAACCGTTTATGAAGGAAACTTTGTTTCGAGGCTTACCGTCTTGTTAGACAACGTATTAAACAGACGTTTTGAAGTCCTCATGTTTGCAGATTAAGCAGACTTCATTCGTACCGTTTGTTTCAGTTGCCGTAAGTTCTTTCACTGCGAGTTGTGCATATGAAGGTATTAATGTTGTGAGGACGTTTGCGCTGTATAATTTCATTTTATTACTTTGTAACTTGGGTTTTGCAATAAGCTTAAATTGTTGTGGACAACACAAAATCCAATCCTCTCGTGTACATCTTCTTTATTAGCAAGCTAGCCTCTCCTTTCACCCCGAGTGAAAAACTGATGAAATTATCTGTTTATCTATAAAAATTCCTGAGTTCCTGATCCTTACAACCTGTGTAGTAATAAAATTTGCCAATACTCCTACTTCTTCATATTCTAATCATAATAAAGAGTACGCCGCGCGGACGCCGGCCGTTATCAGCGCGGTACAATCGTGCCCACTCTAAGTGGTTATCGAATAGCTTCCAGCGACCTTTCTGGATTAGGGGGCGGAATAGATCCCCCGGAACAGCGGCCATTGTGTTTCGTTACCGATCTGTGTTATTCCGGGCCGTATACGGACGACCGAAACGGGAATTCGGTCGTAATGCGTAGTGGTTATAACGGTACGCCACGTCCACGGGTCTCGATGTTTCAGCGGTTTTTCAATTTGTCCGCTTGGATTTGTGCTCTGTTGCGTCGGCTTAAGATGCCTTAGTATGGGTTATGGTGTAGTCTAGCTATCCGTCTGTCAGGCGAGATTGAGCGGTGAGATACCTACTACGCTTTGGAATGGGCAACTAGCTTCATCTGACTGACTGACCCCTTGACAAATCAAAAGTGCCTATAATAGGTTTATTTGAAATAAATGCTTTGAGTTTTGAGTTTTGATAGTGCGTCAAGAGATCTCAAAGAAAGTGATTTTGACGAAACGACTTATCGCTTCCTTTATTTCTAATAGCCACTCATCGGTACATTTTTTCCTGTTCTTAGGTTTTCTTGGACTATTCCCTGTACAAATTAGAAGGTTAATTGCTGTACATTTTTTTTTAATTATCAACACTACAGGAAACGCAAAATTACGCATAATTACGCGAATACGCATAATTGTCAGCATTATAAAAACCGGTCAAGTGCGTGTCGGACCACGCGCAATGAATGGTTCCGTAGTAGGTATTAATTTATCTTAAGAACAAATTTAACATTGTAGTTGAAAAACGGAATGTTTAAGAGAACATCCTCATACATTCCAATTGCAAATGTAAGTTTGTACGCACAATATTGAGATAATCACCATGTGAATCATAGACTTCTCATAGATTTTCCTGTAATCTATAAACAAAGAACTATTTTCTGTACATTTTTCGAAATTTTAGGCTCAGTAGTTTCGGATTTAGGGGAATGACCTATTTTCTTAAATTATTAAAAAAAATATATATTTTAAAATTAAAAATTATGTAGGTAGGTATATCTGAAATCCTTGCAACAAGCTCTTTCATTTGATATGTCATAGGGTACAGTTTGCTAAACAAGTTTTTTATTTTTTCAAGCTAATTTGCCCCCCAAAAGTGAACTACATTTAAAAAAATCATTTATTTAGGTACATTACACCAAATTTCAACTTAATCGTCCCAGTAGATTCGGAGCAAATCGGTTGTGACAGACAGACACACGAGTGATCCTATAAGGGTTCTGTTTTGTCCTTTTGACGAGCAGAACCCTAAAAATGGTACCAACATACAAATTCCGCATCTAACTTCTGCCAGGCATCTTCCTGCCTTAATTTCGAATAATTTAGAGACAATTTGGAAGGCCGAAATTGTAGGTAGTCTATGACTAGGTTTATTTGACGTGGGGCAGCGTCTGCGGTTGCAACTCTTTATTTGACGTGGGGCAGCGTCTGCGGTTGCAACTCTTTATTTGACGTGGGGCAGCATCTGCGGTTGCAACTCTTTATTTGACGTGGGGCAGCGTCTGCGGTTGCAACTCTTTATTTGACGTGGGGCAGCATCTGCGGTTGCAACTCTTTATTTGACGTGGGGCAGCGTCTGCGGTTGCAACTCTTTATTTGACGTGGGGCAGCGTCTGCGGTTGCAACTCTTTATTTGACGTGGGGCAGCATCTGCGGTTGCAACTCTTTATTTGACGTGGGGCAGCGTCTGCGGTTGCAACTCTTTAGTTTCTAGCTAGTCATAAAGTTTCTTTTCTTCAATTTTTTCATATTCACATTAGATAGGAGTCCAAACGAAGCTGTCAGTTTTCTAAAAAACATTTTCATTCGTTGGAAAACATATTGCATCCAGTCAATTTTATAATTTTCTTAAATTGTGCCAAGTATATTTTGTCAAACTCAAACTCAAAGCATTTATTTCAATAAACCAATTACAGGCACTTTTAAATTGTCAAGGGGTTGGTCAGTCATAAAGATGAAGCTAGTTGCCCATTCCAAAGCTTAGTAGGTACCTATGGAGAAGAACGGGCAAGAAACTCCACGGACACTCTTTTAAATTAACATATGGTTACAAAATATTGATTACATCATTTGTGTTGAAATTAAACACGTGAGAACGATGCAAATCGTCAAAAGCGTCCGTAAAAAATAGATAAAAAAATAAAAATAAATAAGCCAAGGCCGCTAAGAGATGACCAGTCCCTACTGATGGCGCCAGTTCACGAACATGACGCATCGATTAGCACCATTCAGCTCAACTATTTTGAAGGGAGCTAAATGATCCAACACACCCGCCACCATCAGCGAGACATTACAGTGAGCATGACATACTCTCAGCCGCCAGGGCACATTCAAGTCCCTAATCAAGTTAGGATATCATGGTATCTGCAGTCAACCAAGTAAAAGTTACACGGATTTCTGTTTACTGTTAATTTCTGCAAACGGTGGTGCTAATTATGTGTTTTTCTTCGAATTTGTTATTTACTTTCGTTTATTTGCTCACTCAACGGAGTTTTTTTTAATACTTTCCCTATTTTATTTGTAGAACCAGTTGAAAAAGGCCGCTTCCGGTCTTTTTCCCCGGGTACCGGACTATCTACCGCCTCATGCGTGCGCTCGGTTCGTTTTTACCAGCTGCATAGAATCTGCATGCACTCTATTTGTTACTACCAGCCGCACAGAATCCTTGGAGTCAGTAGACCAGCCTCTCCGTATGGGTGTGCGTCACATGATCGTCGCGTCAGCTGCAGCTCAGTCGAGGCGCGCTACGCCCCTTGCATTTGCTGTCCGTCAAGAATGTTTTTTTGCTTAAACCTTCACACTTTATTACTATAGTTATTAGTACTTTCTGCGTTAACATTTTATTACTAGTTGATGTTTTTTAAAACAGCTCTGTTTCAGTCGGGATAACTTGTCTTTATAGGATAATATTTATTTGATAGGTTACTTAATTTAGGTCTCGCGAACCTAAAACCGATTGCAATCGATTCCTTCGTTCGTAAACCAAATGCGTGACTAAGATTTATCATCTGATGTACCTTAAGCTTACTCATAATTCCTCTTCAATTAGGCCAAATTTCCGGTTCAGTAACTGTTTTGATTATTTTACCCGTCTGCCCCAAAACGGTTATGTTTTTTTAACCGACTTCCAAAAAGGAGGAGGTTCTCAATTCGGCTGTATGTTTTTTTTTTGTATGTTTGTTACGCGATAACTCCGTCAATTATAAACCGATTTTGAAAATTCTTTTTTTGTTTGAAATATACTACCGAGGTGGTTCTATTGCCACCCAATCAGAATCTGATGAGGGAATCCCATGGAAATCGAGGGAACCCTCAAATTTTATATGCACAGATGGCCACCGGAACAATATAATAATGAGTACCTATTTAACGGGTTGCGCTTAAGCAATTTATGCTCATCACTATGCATATGGTGAGTGGCAGTTCTCCTGGTTCTTACCAAAAGAACTCCTCAACAATCAACGTCCCTGCATCGTGAAAAGCAATATTTTATAAAAGGTGATGAGCAGTTAACATTAGGCTATTGTAACTTAGATAAATTCAAAACTGACCCACTAAAAAGTGAAAAATAAAAAACTTTTTACAAAAAAATAGTAACCGACTACCAAAAATAACAGATAAGCAAAAAACTCAAATACAGATCCAAAGACACCGACTTCCGAAATTAAAGTTATTTTTCACTTTGTAGTGTTATTTTTGGTAGTCGGTTACTATTTTTTTGTAAAAAGTTTTTTATAACTAATTTTTTTTATATTGTTTGTTTGTTTTTTTAATATGATTTAATTATTATACGTGATAAAGTGGTGTTTTTTCTTTTTTATTTCGCTACAACCTACTATACATTCCACATGAAATAGATTTTTAGATGCTTCTTCTTCGTACAGAGTCAATGGTACTATTGTCGGTGTCTAAATATCGCTGGGCAATATATGTAGAAGACAAAAACAAGAGAATTAACTAAAACCAGACCGTAACTTTTGAGTCCAACATACCAATACAAAAAGTGCAGATACAATTCAGACCAATAACATCTGTTAATTTAAATAAATTTAATAGCACTTTAATTTGTAAGTTGTTAAGGACCTTTCAATGAACAGTGTTGACATTTTGTTTAAAGAATTCTTTTCGGTAGTCCAAACCGAGTTCAATAATTATTTTAAGAAGAACACTAAAACTATCAGCCCTAGGTTTTTATTTAGTGACTGGGCAACTAAAGGACTCAGGAAAAGTAGGGAAAGACTTTTCGAGCTTTATGGCCATAAGCCTTATATAAACACGGAAACTTTTAATAAATATGTTGCTACTTACTCCAGAACTTTTAAGAACACTTGCAAGGCAGCTAAAGCCTTATACATTAGCAACAAGGTTAAGTCAGCAGACAATAAAATTAAAACGGTTTGGAAAATTATCAATAATGAAAGGAATAGGAACAAAAAGCATGATTCTGATTACGGACTGGAGACGTCATGTGGTCTCATTTGCGAAAGCAAAGAAGTTGCTCAAGAATTTGTAAACTACAGAAACTTTAAATTCCTCGCCCTCGTTCGCTTTTGACTCTGTAAGGGCGAGCGTTTCAGCCTGCTCTATTAAATTTAACTTTAAGCATATTAACCCAATAATAGTATTAAAAGCTTTTAAGTGTAACAGAAGGGCATAAACAAAAAAGGCAGAACTGTATAATCACACTGATTTAATATTATCAAAGCACAATCAAACAGAGTTTCAGCTTAATCGTCTAATCGCAGCAACAAGAGAGCGAAAGTGAGCTCGCAGGGCATTATATAGCTTTTCCCCCACCGGAGGCGTCCGGTAGTTATGGCGGTGGCTTGGCTTGGCTGGGATTGGCTGGCTCCAGTGCCGCGCTGTGATTGGCTGAGGCAGTGTGACGTAACATTCGGCCGTCCTGAAACAATGATTGCTCCCGCAATGGGAGAAAACTTGGTTAACTTTCAAGTAGGTCAATAAGGTCTTCAGTTTCAAGTTGTTGGCGGTATATAGGCTGTTTACTTGTTAATGTTATTCTCATTTGTAATAAATCTGTACATCCTAAGTCTTGTGTTTTATTCGCAAAACAGTCACTGTAATTCGATAATAAAGTGATTAAACTATCGTGATCTTTTTTATTCAATTTACCCGACCTGATATCATCTATGTTTACTCCCCCAATAGTGCTTACATTGACTAGGCTAGTATGCAATATAGACGCAATAGGATGGCTATAATCATTAATGGCTTTGGCTGTAGATGTCGATGGCAAAGTGTAATTTTGTAGACTAACCTGAACATTTGGTAGTGGCGAAGTAATGTAGCTGTCGGCTCTGGTCAGTAGATGATGATGATGTTTTGAGCGCCATTATTTATGATCTTGATATACCCGACGGGGCCTCGTAGCAGGGTGGCAGGAATTGAGTAGGTTACACCTCGCAGCTCATAATGTTGTGGCGTAGTGACGACATCACGGTCTTCATCATTGTCCAGCACGTTAATTTTGATGATGGAAAGTCCAGGCAGTAGGCACTCATTTTCTGCAGTGACGACCTTGAAGCGAGTGCGCTCTTCAATGGCATCTATGTGTCCTGTAAAGTCGATGTCTTGTTTGAGGGTGGCTCTTCCTTCGCTAACCACCAAAGTCATACCGTCGCTGTTGATAATCGGCTGACCAACCAATAGATTTATGTTCCCCATATCCACGTTTGATAAATGAGCATTGCAGGGGGTAAGTATGCCATCGATTTCCAACTGGAAATGTACTTCCCCGCGGCTGGGTAAATGTTCTCCAGAGAAGCCCTTGAGGACGGTGTTAGACGGGTTGATTTCGAGATCCAGCAGTTTTGACACGTGAGTAGAGAGCACGTTGACTTGACTGCCGGTATCAATATAAGATTTAATGAATATGCCATTGATTTTTACCGTTTTTTCGTAGATCTTGTTGTAGTTTTGTAGAAGCTTGATTTCTCTGACTTTATCGTCGCCTTGTGTCGCAGGTTTCGGGGCGTTTACGCAGCGCGTAGCAATGTGGCCTTGCTTACCACATTTGAAGCATGTTCGGGAATCTGGATATGGGCAGTTACGTAGTATGTGGCCGGTTTTTTTACAGCGCGGACACGGGTCGACGTCCGGGTTGATAGGGGTATATTTCTTATCGTTTCCTTGTCGATTGCTGGCATCTTTATTTGGCGCACGTGCTCCGCTTGACGTTGACGGCGATTGGTAGTCATCCAGCGCACAAAGGAAGCCTTCATATAATTCTTCAGGTCGCTCGCATTGATAAGCTCTTGCAACTTACACCGGAAGCACATGGCCACTTTGTCCTGGTAGTATTTAGTCATCGATTCCGTAGTTTGTTTCTTCCTGTTCATCATCTCTTCTAACATGTTTCCGAAATCGCGATGTCTGGGAAAAGCACACATCAACATCTGCTTCCAATATTCCCAGGAATAATCGTATTCATCAAGCCGATTGTACCATCTTCTAGCTTGACCTCTTAATTTGTCTTGCAGGTAAAATGACTTCGTAGTTTCGCTCCAACCATGAATCTCGCCGAGTTGATCAATTTTTTTGAGCCATGCTGACGCAGTAGTGCATTCTTTCGTTTAACTCACGCATGGCTTTTTGTACCTCAGTTTCTAAAAGTCTTCTAAGGATTTTCCGGACCGGGGGCGTGTCTGGTGATGTGACGTCATCTTCATAGCCGTTTGTTTCGGATGCTTCTTCACATTGAGATTCACGCCTACCAGTCTTGTCGCCTACCCTTGCCGCATCGGCGTGATTACGCTTCATTCATTATCAAAGCACAATCAAACAGAGTTTCAGCTTAATCGTCTAATCGCAGCAACAAGAGAGCGAATGTGAGCTCGCAGGGCATTATATAGCTTTTCCCCCACCGGAGGCGCCCGGTAGTTATGGCGGTGGCTTGGCTTGGCTGGGATTGGCTGGCTCCAGTGCCGCGCTGTGATTGGCTGAGGCAGTGTGACGTAACATAAGCAAATCAAGATCAAATTGTCTTTGGGGAATGTCTATTAAAGTCTGTACGTCCATAATTGAGACTATTGCGCCTTACTTAGCCTTAATATTTAATTTGTGTGTGGATCAAGGAGTCTTCCCGGATTTAATGAAATACAGTAAGGTAATACCACTTTTCAAATCCGGGGACAGTAAAGACACAAATAATTATAGACCCGTATCCGTGTTGCCGGTTTTCAGCAAGGTGTTTGAAAAGGTAATGCTTAATCAAATGCTCAATCATTTCAATTCGAATAAAACCCTTCACGATCAACAGTATGGTTTCACCAAAGGACGTTGTACGACCGACGCCGGTGTAACCTTATTAAGACACATTTTTAACGCGTGGGAAGAGGCCCAAGATACCATAGGAATCTTTTGTGACCTTTCCAAGGCATTTGATTGCGTCGATCACGAAACCTTGCTATTGAAACTTGAGCATTACGGACTTGGAAAACTTGTGCTTAGTTTAGTAAAATCTTATTTAAACGATAGACAACAGCTAGTTCAAATAAATGGTATCAATTCACTCGGTTTAAAAGTAAAAATGGGTGTTCCCCAAGGCTCGATATTGGGTCCTTTCCTCTTTTTAGTGTATATTAATAATCTACTCCATTTATTAAATAATCAACCACAAATGGTGTTATTTGCTGACGACACTTCTTTGATTTTTAAGATAGATAGACGTGCTACAAATTTTGACGACGTAAATAACGCCTTACGCCTTACTGCAGGTCCAAAATTGGTTCACTGCCAATAATTTAGTATTAAATGGAAAAAAAACTAAGTGCATACGATTTTCTTTACCAAATGTAAAAAGTAGTGATTATGAGATAGTATTGAATCAAGAGAAACTAGAATTCGTCGATAAAACTGTTTTCCTGGGGATCACGCTCGACTCTAGGCTTCAATGGGGTCCTCATTTAACATCTCTTGCAGGACGGCTAAGTTCAGCAGCATATGCTTTCAGAAAAATCCGTCAATTTACTGATGTAGATACCGCGAGGCTAGTCTATTTTAGTTACTTTCATAGTATCTTGTCTTACGGTATTTTACTTTGGGGACGGGCTGCAGACATCGAGTCTATTTTTATTCTGCAGAAAAGAGCCATCAGAGCCATATATAATCTCCGCAGGCGCGATTCTCTTAGGGAACTGTTTAAGGATATTAACATCATGACGGTGCCTTGTCAATATATCTATGAAAACATCATGTACGTAAGAAAAAATTTACATCTTTTTAGTAAAAGAGGCGAAAGACATAATTATAGTACTAGAAGTAGTGATCTATTAGCTCAACCAGGTTTCAGACTGGCAAAAGTAGACTTTCATGGGGTACTGTTTAAAATGTTATAATAAAATCCCTCCCCTCATACTTCAACTGAATGAGACGAAATTCAAATGTTGTATAAAACGCACACTATGCAAGCAGGCATATTGGGGGATTACATCGCTGATAGAAATGCTTGGCTCAATGCTGGTCCAGCTCCACAACCACAACTAATTTATTAACATTTGAAAATACTGTTGGAGCTGATGAAGATTGGAAGACTATCTTTTCATTGTATAAACTCGAATCTCCTTTGTATTATATAATTGCATATCACAGGTGTGAGTACTATGTACAATAGAGCTACCATTTACCGGGTAATTATGTCTTTCATTGACTTAAATGTGCCCTGGCGGCTGAGAGTATGTCATGCTCACTGTAATGTCTCGCTGATGGTGGCGGGTGTGTTGGATCATTTAGCTCCCTTCAAAATAGTTGAGCTGAATGGTGCTAATCGATGCGTCATGTTCGTGAACTGGCGCCATCAGTAGGGACTGGTCATCTCTTAGCTGCCTTGGCTTATTTATTTTTATTTTTTTATCTATTTTTTACGGACGCTTTTGACGTATTGCATCATTCTCACATGTTGAACTTCAATATGAATGATGTAACCAATATTTTGTATCAATTAAATTTAAAAGAGTGTCCGTGGAGTTTCTTGCCCGTTCTTCTCCATAGGAACCTACTATTTGGAATGGGCCACTAGCTTCATATTTGTAATTGACCGACTTCTTGACAATTCAAAAGTGCCTGTCAATGGTTTAATTGAAATAATGGCTTTGAGTTTGAGTTTGACCTTTCTCTAATCTTTCTAAAATGTTAAAATATTGAACCTGAAGACTGAAATCCACCTCGTCGAAAACCACATGATTAATGCACCATTATGGACTAAGAAGTAGTAAATATGGCTGCATAGCATCGTGCCTAGCATCCGGCTTGAACTTTTTGCTTTCCCATATAAAACACGTTTTAAAATACTCCACATGAATTATGAGCTGCAGATTAGCGGCTTTGAAAATATTGTTTAATACCACACCCTTTCGCGGCGGCAGTTTCCTTGCTAAGGCGAAAAGGAAAAATGGATCGGTTTTAAAATCCTACTGAATGATTATTTCAGAAATAATCATTCAGTAGGATTTTTTAATGAGAGTTAGTTGTATGGCCGATTCTAATGGTTATAATTCTGTAAAGCCATATTGGTTATGGCCGCGAATCATAATTAGATCTACATAAAACCTGTTACTGACCTGAAAATTGCAAAAAACGTTGGAAAATGTGAATTTCGCGGGCTACCTTAGCACATCCCCCTTAACAAATGTTTCATAGTAGTTGCCAGGTAGGGCTGCAATGATAAATGTAAGTTGAAGCAATAAAATCCGGTCAAGAGCGAGTCGGACTTCCACACCGAGGGTTCCTGGGATATGATGTTGATGATTTCTGAAAAACTGTGCTATTTAGAGACATCGTTTTATTTTTCCTGTAATCTTTACATACACTTCTATCACATAGAATAATTTCAGATTTTTATCTATGCAAACTTCGGAGATAAGGGTGGGAGGTACAGGGGACGAGGGACGGTATTTTTTTTTTAACTTTTCATCAAAAGTCGGAAGCTATGCTACCTAAAAAAAAATGTTTGAGAATGTTCAAACAGCGTTATTTCATATGATATCCCACCTGCCCTAGCCACCCCACTTCAAAATTTTAAGACCCCCTTTCAGTCCCTTTTGCAAAAAAGATATATTTTCTAATTTCTTTCTTGATTGCAAAATAGTTGGACAAACATCACCTAAAACTGTTCTAAATTTCAAGTTGATAGCATTAGTAGTTCTTGAGATATCCAGGTGTGACAGACAGACAGACAGACTTAGTCTCACCATAAGGGTTCCTTACCATTTTGATACGGAACCCTAAAAAGCGAAAATCAAATGATAATAGAGACACAACCAGCTAATATATTTTACCGATGACTTGGTGAATGTCATGAGAATCCGATGGATACGAGAAGCACAGGACCCTTCGATGTGGCCTAGATGTGCTGATGCTTGAAAGATGCCTGTGCCTAGCAGTGAACGTCTTGCGGCTAAATTATGACAAACAAAGAAATTGGTACACCAACACAAGTTTTCGATTGAAAGGCTTTTACACAAATATAATATCTGACGACTCGGTCGGCGCAGTGGTTAAGCGATTGACTGCTCGTCGCGGGTTTGATTCCCGCACGGAACAAATATTTGTATGACCTTCGAGAAGTTGTTCCGGGTCTGGCTGTTTGTGTATGTGAGTTTAAATGTTTGTAAACGCACCCACACTACAGGAAAAATTCTTAGTGTGGAGAAATGTTAAAAAAAAAACAATATATATTACATAAATAGAAATTCCAAAAAAAAATCCCAGTGAATTGGATTTTATACAAAAATAATATTATAGAAATTCCAAAAAAAATCCTAGTGAATTCTGAGTCAGCTCTATTCGTGTCCCGGTATCCACTGCAGTAGCCATCACACGTAGGTACATAGCGTCGTAGTAAATAGTCGAATGAGAATTTTAACTGGATCCACCAAAAAGAAGACTCATATTTCGTGTGTGTGTATTTCGGCGGGATTAAACGAACTCCCAAAAACAGTAGGTACACGTACCTACCTAAATTTTAGAAGTCCTGTTTGATCCCATTTTTTAGGATTTCGTATGTAAAAGGTTAAAAAGGAACTCTTATAATAATATGCTTTCGATGTCTTTCCTATCTGTCACGGCAGTTTTTCTCAGTGCCTTTTATTCATTAGATTAGATTAGATTAGATTTATTTATTTCTCCGTATATATAGATCTTACATTAAACATTGTTTCACACTTACTATCATTGCTGGAGAAGAAATTTTTTTTTTTTTTTTTACATTACCTTCTATTGACATGAAAGAGGCATATTGGCTTGTATAGTCGGTAAAATAGGTCTATGGAATAATAGAGACACGGCGATCGACAATGGACATGGTATTTCCAGTAGGTTTTAGCTACATTTTTTTTTTACTATGAATGGTTACATTAACTTTCCGTCCAGCAAAAATGAAGGTTTGTCAAAATTCCGTCTTTCGACGCAGTCTTACACTCTCCCCTTCATTCAAGAGAAAGATACATGTCTAGTTGTGTGCAAACTAAGTCACAGAAATCAGCTAGTTTTATACACGGGGAGCTCTAAGCCGCCATACGTTTCCCCGAAAAAAATCTTATTCTAACCAAGAAACAACACCCGAAAAATCACCGCAAATAATAATAAACAGCCGTTGTCCAGCAAACGGACAGAATTCACCCCCGGGGACGAATAAAAATAATATACAGGGGATCGGCTTAATCCTGTATGATAAATGGGGGTTAACAGCGGCGCGGGCGGCGGGCGGCGGGCGCGCGGTGTGGACACAGCACTATCGATGCCGCGTTAATTAAAATGCTCTAGTTTTGGCTCGTAATGTAATGTGCTAGCGTTTCCCCGTGTGACTATGTTGGTATTTACTGTGGAGTAATGTGGTGAGATAAATGTATTGCATGTTAATAGTAGATAAGATAAGATAAGATCATTTATTTGTCCAAAACATGAGTATACACACGGCATGCAAGATGTTACAATAAAGTTATATTACAGTCATGTTTTGCCTTAACAGCGTACAAATATAGATAGGTTATTAAATTACCATCAAATAATATTATAAATTCATCCATTATTCAAAAAAAATATTACAATCCAAATAATATGAAATTTTTTAAAAATTAAATGTACTACAGAACAGTGTCATCAACTCGTCATAGATAGTCAAATTAGTCGATTAAATTAATGTCAAAATAAATTAGGAATACACAAATTAGATTATTTAGTATTTATATGATTAGTATTAGGTAAATATACAGTGACTGTGTGTGTGTGTGTTTTCTATTTCCTCTAGTGTATAGAATCTAGGGTGGCATTTCATTGTCATTAGTTAATACATCAATACTTCCGTTCATTAAAGCTCGTGCATACTGGCGCGATATCACGGGTGCGACACGCTTCGCGCTGCCTATCGCGCCAGTTTGCACGAACCTTTGAAAATAGGCATCACAACTAAATATTTTTGCGACAAAATATAACATGGTGTAAAAATTATTGAAATCTATTCAGTTCCTTATTCTGAACAACTATATTCAGGTTTCGCATATACTAAAAATAATGTTGTATATGCGTATACTATACACGTACACAGGCCGCTGCACGTCGCCAGTCTGGCCCAACATGTCACATTAGCATGTCGGTAACGCGAACCGATAAGTTTTACCCTTACCAAAAATCACTCAACGCTCCTAAAAAAATATTCACTTAAAAAATACAAACAAAACAAAATAAGATAGAAGAAAGTGTCCAACTAACAAACACCAGTTACGCTAACTATTCCAGCCCAGTCATAAACTCATAATAAACATTAAATAATTTTACAACGCTGTAAAATTACGCCAAACTTAGGCATTAACCAATTCCCCACGTTTCCACTACCTATCTACGCTAACAGTTCGTAATTCAGCCTTCACATCCCCAGACTGTCATAAAACAAAATTTACCCTTAATTACAGTAGCTCATGAAACTATTTGTGTACAGGACTTATCTTAAGTTATGTAACAACGCAGTTCCAAACAACAATCCAGTTTGAACAATGACTTAGCACATCTATTCACTGGAAGACACACACGCTAATCTCTATGCCGTTGTGTTAAGGACTAGTTTAGGTTGTAATATGTGTCAAGTAGTAATGTATCGGTAATAGTGCAGCAGCGCGGTATTTGTTGGAGCGGGCAACAGTTGGAATGTGCCGTACACCACCACTGGTCCGAAGGCAATACGGAATGCGATTGTAACATTTGTACTTAAGGCGACGATAACACACTTTTAATGATTTTATACTGAAGATCACGTCTAAACCAGTAGTGTTAATGATTTGAAAAAAGAATATGTTAAATTAGAGCATTTTCTCAATCATTTAATATGTTAATATTTTAGATTATGGTTATATTACATAGTGAAATTAATTTGTAAAATTATGTCTAACGCGGATAAAAAACTGAGAATGGCGCAAAATCTACCAAACGTATTTTTCTGAAACCTTCACCAATGTAAAAAAAAAATAAATAATAATATTTTAGTATACGCGTTTTATTAAAATACCTTGTGTTTTGTGTATAATCAATTAATAATGCGTCAAATTGGGGACAGCGCTCCTTGATGGGCGAGTCCTATTACTGGCTGAACGTACGACGCGTTGCGTGAGCTCAGTACAGAACACGCAAGCTAACTACTCGAAGTCACTGGCATATATCTCCGTCTTAACTGCGGGAACTCCAAACCATATTGCTATAAATGTAGTTTTAATTCTTGTGTACAATGTTCGTTTCAATCATAGCTATAATACAGCGCGCAGTTTCCCAACATTTATGTGGACGTATCCCGCACAAATTGGTATCAGAACGAAATTTGGTCGATTCAAAGTAGTAAATTGAGCGGCGCGCAACGTTTTAAACATTTTAAAGTAAATATTGGGCGAATTGGTATTTTCCGTTTTTCCGCGGAGCAGCAATACTTGGGCGGCCATGTTCCGCGCAGTTGATCGCTAATGGCGCACTAAATTTAAACGATTGTTAAATGAAGTCTCTAATTTCGGTTAGAATTGTTTAACTCCTATTGTTCCGTAATATATTGCGTTTAGTTAGTTTTGTTATTTTGCCAGCTATTTAGCCGTGATTTAGGCGCGATAATGGTCGCTCGTTAGCACTAATATATTGACTCCGGTGTTGTAATTAATGATATTACGTGATTTTAATGCGTACATAAGAAAATTATGCTTCATTGTAAAAACCACGTACATTTCTCAAACTGACAAATGACTGGAAGAACATAAATAATCGTCTTGGAAGTTCCTTGAAAATATACAAAATTCTGTTAGCATTTTGCATTTTATTTCTCAGTAAGAGAATACGGCTGCAGTGTGCACATATCCGGCAGGAGTTGCGTCACTACCGGTTTCCTCTTATAGAATAAGCCAAGCGGGACCATTGTGGGATATTTCAATGGGATTGCTTTAGTCCTTGAGTCCATGAACAGACTGTAAAGATAAATACAAACACCCTCTTTATTTTCTTGTGGTCTGATCAGAACTCAGTCGATTGTATGCAGTTGTTTCTTTTTAACACCTTTGAGAGAATTTTCTTACGGGTTTCTATGAATTTTATTATGTATTGCGTCAAATCGTGAATACGCACAACTTACCTATGTTATTGGACAAGTTATTCATAGAATAGAATAGAATAGAAGAATAGAATACTTTTTATTTCAGACAAATGTCCATAGAATTAGTAACAATTTCACTTATCATCTAGTGTTAGTACATACAAAGATTAACAGAACAATTAAAATTCAGCGTGGAGCTGCATCCACCTCCGCAACATCGGGGAATCCCACCGATCTGTGAACACACGGAGAATACTGTTGGTGCTGCCGCGAACACGCGGATGCAAATCTTTTTCTTATAATGGCGGCAAAACCATCAATGTTATTGTCCGCAAACATCCCTGACGCACTACAACGCCACGGCAGCCGCAGCAGTACTCTCAGCGCGTTATTATATTGAACGCGTAGGTCGCTGTATGCCCGGTGAGTGAAATTGACCCAACGGCTGCAGGTGTAGAAGGGAATCATAAATGCAGAAAGCTGTTTTGATTGGGAAGGTTGGCATTTCGATGCAATAACAGAATTTTCCGTCATAACACCCCAATACACTACGCGCCACGAAAGCAGTTAGCGTCTACTCCGAAGCGTTAAACCGAAGTAGGTATCGGCCGAATGTTCGGCAGTTTTATAACTTCCATAGTTTCCTTTTTGACTTTGGATCTACTATCACATAATTAATTTATCTGTCATTGCTTCATTCTTAACTCTTTTTATTACCTACTAGCTTTTGCCCGCGGCTTCGCCCGCGTAGGTGTCGGAAAATATCCCACGGGAACGTACTACCGATATTAAAAGTATCCTATTTATATAATCCAGGTTATAGAGTTCGTTCACATTTTCACTCTTTTATAAATTATTCTCACGTCACCTTTTGTAAAATCCGGTAACTAAGGGTAAAATTACTACTTACATTGTTATTCACAGGGGGTAAAGACAATTTAATTTTACTTTTTGAGCTTATACTTAAAGTATCTCTTTATATACTACATTAAAGGTTCTGCCTCAGGTGCTTTTTTTGTTCCCGGGGTGGAAAATCCTCATGGATGTCCTCTGCCCTGGGGCGGGCGGAAGGGTCTGTCAGACACTTACTGATTAAAAACTGCCCCGGTGTTCCCTTCCCACACTTACACCAGGGATCAAGAGCGACTTCCGCGATTCCCGGCTGGTGCCCGCCCGCCTTTGCGGGCCACCTCATGTATGGGGGGGTGAGGTGTTTGACCCCCCCCCCCACCCCGCGACATCAAAGAGGGGTGCGCGTGGAACACTACGCGCCACAATGTCGGGTCCTGTATGATAGGGGGCGGTGGACGTCCCCGAGTCCACCGTCCCTGGACCCATTTAAGGGGGCCGGAAGAGGGCATTGACTGCCCTCTGCCGATATCCTGTGCGCCTGCTGCAGGCCGGGTGAGCGGAAGAGATCTCCCACTCTCTTTCCGCAGCCTCCTTCTGCAATACCACTGTTTCGCAGAAGGATACCACCGCGTCCTAGGACTCCTCTCTGCCGACCATCGTGTGACCACGGCAGGCAGGTCCTCAGATAACGCAACCTGGCTGCTCGATGAGCTCACTCTTGAGCAGGCCACATAAAACTGGCCGTGCGAGAAGTAGCCCCCTCTAAGATCAATTCCCGCCCGCGCCCCTTGGGACTTATTAGTCGTCATTGCGAAACATACCATAAGGGGGAACTGCAGCATTTTAACTTGTATGGATACTCCGACGGTTTTAGTGGTATCCGCGGTCTATATACCGATTCACCTCGAGCACAGCCAGTAAATACAATGACGTCTACCGCGTTTTCAGCGGCACTGAACGAATTGTTCCCGTTACCATCGAGGACCTTAATGGCAAACTCTTCCCAACTGGCCACCAAATTTCTAACGATTTGCTCACGCACCTTCCTTGTGTGTCATACAATAGATAGTTTTGCACTAAAAAGTATAGTTCAGTTGTATAGCAAACGATCGCGACGCTTGCGCTAAACGCGTTCTGTAGACAAATATTGCATTTATATTGAGTTGGCCCGCCTTCTCGCACTGCTTGTATATTATCCGAAGAGCGGCGCGCAGATTGATAATTGTTATGATTGCTGGAAGATAAAAAATCCTAAAACCTAACAATAATATGGGAATAAATATTAGTTTTTGTTTACACTAAACCCGAAAAGGGATCATTGTACTCATCATTTTGTTTTTAATTTCTATGGGGCCAACCTTGAAATCTGAAAAAAAAAAATCTGCTGTTCCATACATTTGTGTTCACTTAAATCGACAAAATGTATGGAACAGCTGGTTTTGTTTTCGAAACCTCTTCCTTTGTTATTCCTTGTCTACATTATAAAGTAGGTAAACCTCTGTGAAAAATTTCAACTTTCTAGGTCCAAGGGTTTGGGCTGGGCGTTGATGAGTCAGTCAGTCAGTCAGGACTTTTCTTTTTATTTATATAGTTTTTGGTTTTCAGTATAAATACTGAGTTTTGAGTTAATCGGACCGCGCATTAAAACTCTTCCATACAAACTTTGACACCCCAATCCTTACTTAGGTTAGTATTCATGCTAAGTTTCAGGCTTATTAACTCAAGGAGTAAGATTTTTCATACAAACAAAATCCCCCCTTTTCATCCCCTTAAAGGTCTAATTTCCAAAAACCCCTTCTTAGCTGATGCCACCGTCATAATTTGGAGTCAATCAAGCCACACAGTAAAATTCTCCCTTGTAAAATTGACTACCCCTTTTCACCCCGTTAGGGGTAAATTTTCAAAAACCCTTAATAATTTTATTCTTTCGTTTTGGTTTTCAGTATAAATACTGAGTTTCGAGTTAATCGGACCACGCGTTACAATTCTTTCATACAAACTTTGACATCCCCAAATCCCCTTTTAGGTGGTAGTTTAAAAAAAAACAAAAAATTAAAAGCTTTATAATTTACTTAGGTTAGTAGTCGTGCCAAGTTTCAGGTTTTTTAACTCAAGGAATAAGATTTTTCATACAAACAAAATCCCTCCTTTTCACTCCTTTAAAGGTCGAATATCTAAAAACCCTTTCATAGCTAATGTCTACGTCATAATTTGGAGTTAATCAAGCTACACGGTAAAATCCTCCCTTGTAAAATTGATTACCCCTTAACCCTTTTCACCACGTCAGGGGTCAATTTTCGAAATATCCTGATAAATGTTATTTGTTATTTTTGGTTTTCAGTATAAATACTGAGTTTCGAGTTAATCGGACCGCGCGTTCAAATTCTTCTACACAAACTTTGACATCCCCAAATTCCCCTTTAGGGGGTAGTTAAAAAAAACAAAAAATGACAGCCTTTATAACTTACTTAGCTTTAACGAACGCTTTAGAAATTTCTTGTTTTAACATAAAATATATCCTATGACACTCGGCAATACTGTAGCTTCCCATTAGTGAAAGAATTTTCGAAATCGGATCAGTACGAGTAGTTCCGAAGATTACCCCCTACAACTTCATAAACTTTACCTCTTTATAATTTGATGGATTTTTTTTGGGTTTACGACCGCTGGTTGTGTTTTTGCTTGAAGTAAAAAAGAAAATCTGTTTTCTTTTGTTTTATCGTGTTTAGATATCGAAAACCATCGCGTCTTCGAAGTTTACACAAACAAAAAACTGATATTTCAAATGATTACACAAACTGCGACCCAAGTCTCCATGTGTTTTATCATGTTTAGATACCGATACCCATAACGTCTGCGGAGTTTCGCTAGCTAATTTAATTTGACCCTGTAGAGGCCTTAAACATTACAGTATTCAAACTTGTCAGATAATTTAAACAATCATTATTTTATTAGAACACTAGCTGATGATGATACAAAATATTTCGAAATAGAGTATTTTCGGACTAAGATCGTGCCTGTCGCGGCGTTTGACGCAGTTAGTAGGTATTCGAGTCTACCAAAAGAATTAAAAAATAACAAACCCCATAAATCATATTCCAATAGTGACAAAACTCCGCGGCACCTCCACCAGATTTATTACAATAATAGTGGTCCAGTAAACTTTTAAATCACTTGACACGCCGGACATAAATACGGGCGGTAAATTGACAGGGGACCTGAGTTGTGTTCGCCATCTTATAGAAACTGAACCCCAATAATTCTCCGTACAGATTCACGGGTTTTCAAACAAGGCGTTTTAGTTATCGTTGCCATTTAACTGTGGCCCACAGCTTTTTGTTTATTGATTTCGTTCGTAGTTTGTGTAAATGTAAATACGTTGCTGGCAATTAGTTTGTTGTTTGTTAGATTTGTTGGTGTTTGGCTTTATATTGTTGGGATTTATTGGCTTTTTATTAAATTGATTTTGTTTATCTTCGTCAGAAAATCATCGGTTTTTGGAAGCATCCGGTTAATGACCTTAGTCGTGTGCTTTATCACTTGAAACTTTTAGGATTGACTTTGCTATCAAAGACCACGCAAGTCAGTTCATTATTACAATCTGTTCCCGTTATAACTTAAAACTTAGAATTTGTTAAAACGAACTTAAGGCGATACCAAAATAAATTGGGAACTTTTTCGTAACCATTTATTTTACTATTACAGCATGTATGGATTTAATTTTTGGATATAATGTTTATTGACCATTTGATTAATACTCTGACTGAAGGAAAATGCAATTGGTTCAATGTCCTTCATAGAATTTAATTCCGAAAAGTGCGTATTGGGTAATTGAAAACTTTGGCTGAACATGTTTTTGATACATAGCTTAATTTATTTTTAAACAATTTTTATTTGGTTTGGCCCTCTTACGTTGTTTTATTTTGGTTCCAGCGCATTCTCATTCAGTTCTTTTCGCATGTGGAACTAATTGACTCTGTCACTTTCTTATGCCCGCCCAGTTCGCTATGAATTATTTTTTACGTATCATCTTAATTTTGGAGAGTGAACCTTACATGCTTCACTTTCCGATTCTAAACCTTCTCTACGCTATGTGCTGAAACTAGTGGTGATTCTACTGGCATTAACGTTAAAAGAACTGGCAAAAACGACGAGCATGGAAGCGACCACACAGAACAATCCAAACACCCCCACTGTAAAAACCAGCGCGGCTATTACCGTAGAATGGGCCATACATTAATAATTCAGACAAATAGCACGTAATGTGACCGTTATCACAGTGTTTACGAGCAGGCCGCCATGCTGCTTTGCCAAATTTACTGTTCCCGCCAAAAATTTACAAGGCAATCTATACAGCATGAACGTAGGTAACCTCTGATAGACTGAAATATCTGGATTAGTTTTGTGGTAATATTATGGAACTAGCTTTTGCCCGCAGCTTCGCCCGCGTGGATGTCTGAAAATGTCCCACGGGAACTTACTACCGGGATTAAAAGTATGTGTCAATCCAGGTAAACAATGTCTTCTCACACTGCTTATTACAGTATCCGATATAATTATAATTGCTGAAGAATAACAAATCCTAAAATCTAACAATAGTAACGGAACGGAAAATTACCTACTTGAACGGCAAATTTGAAGGCAACTGTAAAACGGAAATTTATATACTATTAAAAAAAGAAGTTCAGGTTTTGAATTGTTTAGGTAACTATGTACTTAAATAATTCTGGCCAATGTTTCTATGTGTACCTTACTATTCTTTTTTAGGGTTCGGTACCCAAAGGGTAAAACGGGAACTCTATTACTAAGGCTCCGCCGTCTGTCTGTCTGTCTGTCTGTCCGTCTGTCTGTCCGCCTGTCACCAGGCTTTATCTCATGAACCGTGATAGTTAGACAGTTGAAATTTGCACAGATGATGTATTTCTGTTGCCGCTATAACAACAAATACTAAAAAATAGAATAAAATAAATATTTAAGGGGGCTCCCATACAACAAATGTGTTTTTTTTTGCAATTTTTATAGATAATGGTATGAAACTCTTCGTGCGCGAGTCCGACTCGCACTTGGCCGGTTTTTTTTATACTTGGACACAGCAGCACGATGAATAGACGGTTTTTTGCACATACACACACAAAAAATTCCAGCACAATCATTCATCCCTACAAACATTCATCCCCTATTTAACTCCCATATGGGTTGAATTTCAAAAAATCCTTTCTTGTTCTATATTTTGTCTAGATTATAGAAGGAATATCTGTGAAAAATTTCAGCTTTCTAGGTCCAAGGATTTGTGCTGGGCGTTGATGAGTCAGTCAGGACTTTTCTTTTTATTTATATATGTTACCGGCCAAACCCGATTTCAGGAAAACTAGTTTAGCTTAGGCTAAACTAGTTCTTCCTATACGCGATAGGATTAACTAGTATAGCCTAGGCTAAACTAGTTTGTCCTAAGCCCGATAGGATAAACCAGTTTAGCCTAGGTCGAATCGGTTTATCCTAGTTAGAATTTACATGCTTTAGGATAAACTGGTACGTTCTAATCTGAAATCTGATTGAGCGTGCTGCGGGAGCGGCGTGACCGAAACGAATCGCAGCAAAACCGACTCCACGTAGTCTTGTCTGCCCTACCCCTAGAGTGTTATTTAAAATCGCGTAGGCGCGTAGGGGCGAGGCGGCCCGCGAGCTGAGGAGCAGGTGGTTTCAACGCTTCCCACCGCGGCTGGCCGGCCAGCAAGCCGAAGCCTCGGTGGTGAGCGTGAAACACATCTGTGACGATAAGCTCGCATGGGACCGCTGGAGCCCTGCAGCGCCGGAGCCGTGACAGAAAACATGCCTGCTGCATGCTTGCTTGCACGTTTATCATATTAGACTAAATAGGTTTTATGTCTTTTGAGTGGTATATCAAACGATTCGACCTAGGCTAAACTGGTTTATCCTATCGGGCTTAGGACAAACTAGTTTAGCCTAGGCTATACTAGTTAATCCTATCGCGTATAGGAAGAACTAGTTTAGCCTAGGCTAAACTAGTTTGTCCTGAAATCGGGTTTGGCCGGTAACATATATATTATATAGATAGATGTAATTAAATTAAGCTAAACCCCCTGATAAATCATTTCAGCCATTCAGTACTGAAAAAGGGCAAGGGAAATCTAAATAGAATAAATTGCTGTTTTTGAAAAACTTTCCACACCGTAATAACTTCAAACTTCCAATAGTCATAGTGATCCAAGCCGGCGAAAGAACACAGCATTTCAATTAAAATAAAGACAACAACAACAAACTTACAAGGAAACTAAGTGGGTGGAGCGAGGATCACAGAAACAACGTGGATGTGACAGTACCCGCCTTTTTTCTGGTATTTTTTTTTAAAGGGGCATGTAATATTGACCAGGGGGTGTACTCTGAAGCGTTAATCCGAAGTATCGGCCGAATGTTCGGCCGTTTCTTGACTTCCAAAGTTTTTGACTTTGAATCCTTACCCTACTTCAAGTCACATGTTTGTCTTTGACTTATCTCTTTGATTGTCGTTTTTTTAGGGTTCCGTACCCAAAGGGTAAAACGGGAACCCTATTACTAAGGCTCCGCCGTCTGTCTGTCTGTCTGTCTGTCTGTCCGTCTGTCTGTTCGTCTGTCACCAGGCTGTATCTCATGAACCGTGATAGTTAGACAGTTGAAATGTGATACAGATGATGTATTTATGTTGCCGCTATAACAACAAATACAGAATAAAATAAATATTTAAGGGGGCTCCCATACAACAAACGTAATTTTTTTGCTCTTTTTGCTCTATATTGATAACGGCAACAGTTAGACGCTTGAAATATTCACAGAATATTTAGTTAAATATTCACTTTAAAAATAAATAATTAAATTAAAATAAAACAAATATTTAAAAAAAAACACGTTTGTTGTATGGGAGCCCCATACAACAAACGTGATTTTTTTTAGATAATGGTACGGAACCCTTCGTGCGCGAGGCCAACTCGCACTTGGCCGGTATTTTTTTTTTATTTCGCGATTGTCAGCCATAGTCAGGAAACGGCTGAACATTCGGCCGATACTTCAGATTTAAACACGGAGTAGCCTCCCAGCATTCGCCTGTTTTCTTTATCAGGCAAAACGAGTAACGGTTACTACCTATGTTTTCAAGGAGGGTCCTTAACCGGCACGCTAATTGGGTAACACACTTTAAATCACAAAAAACCTTTATTGCGAATCCATTGCTTCATATGTACAAAAAGTTTGTCTGCTCAACATCTTAAATAATGGAATGAATGTTGATTCTCGCCACGGTGTTCTTGGCTAGCACGTGTGTTTAGAATTTTTTTTGCTGTTTTTGAGTGATTGTTGATACTTTTGTGACTTGTTTTTATTTAAGTGTGTGGTCCTTGTGTTCGTAATCAGGTTTGTATTGTGATTGTCTTATTTTATACTCGTTTTATCCAAGATGGATGTAAACAAACCCCCCGATCCTGACCCCCCGGACATCTCAAGTTCCTCAACTCCTTTAACTCAGAATCTACTATCCCAATTTGCGGATGTTGTCTGTAGCATTACAGAGATGGATATATCCCAACCAATACAAACTTCACGCAAACGTCCCAGTGACGAGGTAATTCTGTCACCTAGTCCTCCAAGCAAACAACAAAAGAGTCAAATTGGTCGTATTAAGTATTCTGTAATGGATAAGGCCCCTTATGTTGTTCACGTATCCCGCATAGAGACCCAACCAAATTCAGGCACCACCCTTCACCCCGTTAATTTTGGAAAGTTTCTTCTAAATTACAACATTGCGGACATTGTTCGTGGTGGTGTTAACCGTGTTGGCAGAAACCGTGTGTCCGTAGAGTTTGCTTCCCCTCAGGATGCTAACTCTTTTTTATTTAACCCCTTATTGTCCAAATATAGATACTCTGTTTCAATACCAACATACATATATTATAACAAGAATGGGTGTTGTTACCGGGGTTCCCTCTGACATTACCGAAGAAGAGGCCATAACATATTTGTCTGTGCCCTCAGGATGTGGGCAAATTCTCAAAGTCCGCCGTATTAACCGAAAAATTCAGAAAGACAATATTAATGAGTGGAAACCCACTGAAACTTGTGTCATCACTTTTGATGGCCAAGTCTTACCCCAAAGGATTTACTGCTGCTACACATCCCTTCCTGTTGGACAGTACATATACCCTACAATCCAATGTCGCAATTGTTGCAGATTCGGACATGTTGCAAACATTTGCAGATCCAAACCGCGCTGCAGTAAGTGTGGCCACGATCACCCAGGTGATGGTTGCAACCTTTCTGAGGCTGAGGCGTTCTGTGTGCTTTGTTCGGGTAATCACTTCGCTAATAGCAAGTCATGCCCCGAGCATGGTAGACAGAAAGCAATTAAGACTGCTATGGCTGAAAAATGTATTCCATACGCTGAGGCTAACAAAATTATTCCAACAGCATCGCGAAATTATGCCAATGTCACCAAGACTCCAATATCTCAGTCGTATCGGAAAACCGTAACTCTCAAGCCCAGGACCCATGCCCCCCTTTCCCCATCATATGATAAAGCTGCACATCAACAATTAACTTGTTCTCCCCAATCTTCACAGCCTAATGGCTGCGCTCTCAATTATAATAATGACTCCTCTAATAATAGTACATCTTCTATTATTGACCTACTGATAAAACTCTTACCTATGCTTATTTCTTCTTCTACTTCTAATACTCAATCACCGTCCAACGTTGCCAACCAACTTATTACTCTACTTTTAGATTTTAGAAATGGCGTCTCGCCAAGTATTCCTTCAGTGGAATGTGAGGAGCGTGTGGCATAAAAAGCACGACCTCATATTTCTTTTAAATAAATACAAGCCATTGGCTTGTTCCATAGCTGAGACTTGGCTCATCCCAAGTCTTAGCTTTCGTATACCACACTTTAACATCCTCAGATGTGACAGACCTGATGGCTATGGAGGATCAGCCCTCTTTGTCAACAATCGGGTTCCACTTTCACCTTTTGCTTTACCTCTACTTACGGGTGATATGAGCATTGCCGCAGGAAGGGTTGAGGGCATCACAGTGTTTTCTATTTATATTGCTCACCCCCACCATGACTTTTTTATTATCTTAAAAAACATTTTTGCTAATGTCCATGGACCGATACTGGTCATGGGCGACTTTAACTGCCATCATTACAGGTGGGGGTCTGAACGTTGTGATGCCTTTGGTGTAGCTTTGGTTGAGATTTTGGACGATCTGGATCTCTGCATTTTAAATAATGGTTGCCCAACACGCAGATCTCTCCCCGGTCAACAAAAGAGTTGTGTTGACTTAACCTTTTGTTCAATTGAGTTAGCAGCTTCGACCCATTGGGAATGTACAACCTTGTCGCATGGCAGCGACCATTACCCTATTGTCATATCTTTGGTTAATAAGACTTATTTAGAGAAAACTTCTCCTCCACTTTTGAAATATAACCTGTCCAAACCAGATTGGTCAAAATTTGTATCACTATTGGAGGATAAAATCAACATTCCTCCAAATTTAAATTCAAGTTTATTAGATCCTTCTGGTCACTGCCATGCCAAGAGCTGTTATGAGGGGTTTCTTACAGCCAGTGCGGATTCCTGCTTTCCGTTGAAAAACAGTGCCCGAGACAAAATACCTTCGCCCCCGTGGTGGGACCCAGAATGTACTTCAGCAGTCAAAGATAGGGTTGAGGCAGAGGAATGCTACAATGCGGATATGAGCACTGAAAATCTATTGACATATTTGCGGCTTAATGCCAGAGCCAATCGTCACCTTCGAAAGAAGAAACGTGCGGGTTGGGTTAAGTTCTGTACCTCCTTATCTCCCTCTACTCCAATCTCGGTAGTCTGGAAGAACATCAATAGGTTTAGACGTGGATGCTCCCCATCAATCTCTTCACCGATCACTAGAAACAGCAGATTATTTTTTTTGACAAAATTGCCCCACCCTACGTTCCTTTCTCTTCTGAATGTTTCAATATGCCCCTGCAAAATATTTCAGAGGATCCTCTTGATGTTCCATTTACTTTAGAGGAACTGAAGGTGGTGCTCAGACATGTCCGGGACTCAGCCCCTGGTATTGACGGAGTACCATATTCTTTTATCAGTCATTCTGGAGATAAGGCTAAACTCTACTTCCTCAATATAATTAATTTTTGTTATAGCAATGGTTGGGTTCCAGATCAGTGGAAGTTACAGATCATTATTCCCCTATTGAAGCCAGGCAAACATGTAGATGATCCGAACGGCTTTAGACCAATTGCTTTGTCCTCAGTCTTGGCAAAATTATTGGAACACCTGATTAAAAATCGACTTGAATGGATAGTCGAATCGAGGGATTTACTGCCGAACTACCAGTTTGGCTTCAGGAAAGGGCTCGGCACAATGGATAGTGTTGGCGTTTTAGTTGCGGATATCCGCATAGCGTTCTCCAAAAATGAATCCGTTGTTGCCGCCTTCTTAGACATTACCTCTGCATACGACAACGTTCTTCTTCCCGTTCTCAGGCAGAAACTGCACCAGCTGAGTCTCCCGGTTAAGATGATCGAATGCATCTGTGCACTTCTTTTGTCTCGTTCTTTGGTTCTGAGAGTCCAGGGCGAGGATTTCGATGAAAGGCAGACTTGGAAGGGTCTACCGCAAGGATTCGTTCTGAGCCCCCTTCTATATAATTTGTATACAGTGGACATTGGCTCCTGTTTAAATAATAATTGTCACATCCTCCAATACGCCGATGACTTAGTCTTGTACGTGACAGATCCTCCATCGTAGACGCTGCGTCATCTCTATGCCTCTCTTTGGACTCTTTGAACCATTGGCTTTTAAGCCATGGTCTGTCATTATCCGCACCGAAAAATGCGGCAGTAATTTTCTCTCGCAAAAGACTGATCCCCCACGTCTCAATCGACATTTTAGGGCAAAATATTCCACTAGTTAATAAAGTAAAGTTTTTGGGCGTCTTTCTAGATTCAAAATTAAATGGTAAACATCATATAAATTTATTAATAAAAAAATGTGAAAGGGTTGTTTCGATTTTAAAAGCTCTCGCGGGTGTTTGGTGGGGTGCCCACCCCTATACTATGAAATTAGTCTATAACGCTTTAATTCGGAGTGTTTTAGACTATGGTACGTTCCATTTAGTTCCATGCAACAAGGGTGCTTTGTCTGGACTGGATAGAATTCAGTCAAAATGCCTTCGGATCATCTCTGGTTGTATGAAGTCTTCTCCCGTTAACGCGTTGCAGGTTGAGTGTGCTGAACCTCCCCTGGCCCTAAGACGGCAGTATCTATGCTCCCGTTTTGTGGCTAGGTTATCATCTAGATCTTCCCATCCTCTTTTAGCAAGATTGAACGAGTTAGATACATTATGCAGAAGCTCAAATTACTGGAAAAACAAAGAAATTCCCTTAATTCTAAAAGCAACTCGTCAAATTAACAATTTGGAATGTCCAATAGAACAGTATCCCAGATTACCTCTTTTTAACTTTCCCTATGAAGTCCTATGTTTCATTCCAAAAATCTTCTTTGATGTTGGTATTTCCAAAAAGTCCCCCTCAGCGGATTCGGCTTTCAATGCGGCGTTGGGGGAACGATGGACTGGATTTCAGAGGTTTTTTACAGATGCTTCAAAATTTAATGATCTGAGTTACACTGGCGCTGCGGTTTATTACTAAAGCTCCAGTATCATTTTACAGTACAAATGCCCTAAGGAGTCTTCTGTGTTCACGGGCGAGTGTGTGGCTTTATTTGAAGCTTGTCTTTTCATAGAGTCACACCACAATATTGACAAAGCCGTAATTTTCACAGACTCTCTTAGCTCTTTGCAAGCCTTAATACTAAACCCTTTCAAAAGTAAACTGCACAGCTCCCTTGTTTTAAAAATTAAAAAGTCTTTATTAACCTGTTTTAATAGTCAAAGAGAGGTTCAGTTAGTTTGGATATCTAGTCATTGTGGTATTAAGGGCAATGAGTTCGCTGATGCCTTGGCCAAAGATGCTTGCTCATCAGCAGTAGCTGATCTCACCCACAATACTCATCAGGGATATGACCTGTTGAGCCTTCCAAAAGTTAAGCTCCAATCTTCATGGCAGGAACAGTGGAATACCACTGGAAGAAGAAAGGGAAAGTTTTACTATGCAGTTCAACCAGTCATAAGAACAAAGCCTTGGTTCCACGGTTACAAAAAAGTCTCCAAAACCGTTATATCTGTTCTTTGTCGAATACGTTTAGGTTTTAGTTGTACTCCCGTTTTTTTGCGCAAAATCCGTGTTCGGGACTCTTCTCTCTGCGAGTGCGGGTTGGAAGAGGGCACTCTGGATCACATCTTCTTTGAGTGCTCGAACAACATTCCACCTTTAGATTTATATAGTCGTGTCCCTAAATTTAAGATCCCCCTTCCGACTAATTTCCCCTCCTTACTAACATATTCCTCTCAAGATCTACTTGTGGCGCTGATGACCTTCATCCGTCACAATAACATAAAATTATGAACTATTCCGTAAGTGTGGTTGTGGTATGCGTATATTTTATGTTTAATTTACTTTGTTTTAAGAACTATAATATTTATTTATTTATTTTTTGTTTGTTTCAGTCCCGTACTAATCCTACAAGATCTACATTGTATTCAACTGTATCAATCGAAGAGATAGATTAGTTCATCTAATTGGTTTTCTTTCTTATTTTTATTTTCATGCACACTTGCTTTCTCAACTCACTTTAGACATTGGCAGAATAGTCGACACCGGCTTTGCTTGCCATACAACAAAAATAGAATAGAATGGAATGAATGTTCTTGAATTGTCAAAATTAAAGCCATTGATACTGTGTGTAAATACCCCGCTGGTGTACAACCGGGAGCTAAGACCGGCAGCAATGGACATATATGAGGAACTGAAGATCGAGGTCAGTAGCTTGCAATTGGAAAGAGTCCAGAGGGCTAATTGCGTAACACACGTACAGTAGGAATCGGTTTCAATTTGACAGTTCAACAACATTCATTGCGTTATTTACGTTGTTGAGCAGACATTTTTTTCTAACATAAAATAAATAAATAAATAAATAGGAACAATTTTAATTGAAGGAGTGCTTATATAGATATAGCCGTGGGCCCCAAACTAGGCACAGCTTGTATCTTGGTGGCCCAATACAGATAGCAAAGACAGATTGATTTAATGACTGCAGTGGAGCAAATAATGATGAGAAGCAATGGATGAGCAATATACTTCAAAATCATTCCGATTCCGATTCAAACTGTG
Organism: Tiliacea aurago; assembly: GCA_948098905.1. Classification (NCBI taxonomy): domain Eukaryota; kingdom Metazoa; phylum Arthropoda; class Insecta; order Lepidoptera; family Noctuidae; genus Tiliacea; species Tiliacea aurago. The sequence continues at coordinate 2,025,183 of OX402579.1, read as the reverse complement.
TTACGAAATTAGGGTACAGCACTCACTACTAATAGTCTATTGATGCAGTAGTTTTGCAATTTTATACCTTCAGACATGCTTAATTGCGACACGAAGTCCATTTATAACCACGGGGTCTACTCCCAACATATAATATATCCGAAGTATCGGCCGAATGTTCGGCTGTTTCTTGACTACGGCTAACTATGGGCCATAGTTAGCCGTAGTGAAGAAACGGCCTATGGCTGACTACGCGAATGAAAACAAAAACGACACTCAAAGAGATGAGCCAAAGTCAAAAATGTGACTTGAGGGGACGATAACGGACTTTTAATGATTTCATACTGAAGATCACGTCTAAACGAGTAGTGTTAATGATTTGAAAAAAATATATGATAAATTAGAGCATTTTCTCAATAACTTATTAAGTGAATATTTTGGATTATGTTTATATTACACAGTGAAATTAATTTGTAAAGTTATGTCTAACGCGGATCAAAAATTGAGAATGGCGCAATATCTACCAAGCGTATTTTTCTGAAACTTTCACCAATTTAAAGATAATTTAATTATTGATCTTTGAGTATGCGCGTTTTATTAAAATACCTTTTGTTTTGTGTATAATAAATTAATAATGCGTCAAATTGGGGATAGCGCTCCTTGATGGCCGAGTCCTATTACTGGCTGAACGTACGACGCGTTGCGTGAGCTCAGTACAGAACACGCAAACTAACCACTCAAGGTCACTGGCATATATCTGCGTCTTAAAGTCGGGTAAGGACTCAAATCAAAATAGGAAACTTTGGAAGTTATAAAACGGCCGGTACTTCGAATTATCGCTTCGGAGTAGATCCCCCCTGTTTTACCGCACAACGGCTGCATTATTTTCGAGTTATGTTTTGATGACACAGTACGAGCTTGGAAGACTATATAGCTAGTCAGACAGACGTAAACACAAACCCCCTTATTACAAAACAAGGTCTGTAAAAGATCGCTTTTAGCGATAAGACCGCCCATTGTGTCACCCTATGTAAAATTTAAACATTTATATCTGTAACTTTTATGGTGTACATAATAAAGAGTATTCTATTCTATTCTATTCTATTTATCTTCAGACCCAGATTAAAAACATGGAGCCATTATTGAATTTCGAACTTTATTCCGACTATGGTAAAGTTCCTAAACACAAAACTGACAACTTAGTACCGAACTAAGTTTTCAGTTTTGTATAAATAACGGTATTTCAATCACTGTTAGGTTCTTATTACAAAAACTTGCTCCATGGTTTAAGCCATGTCAAAATATAAATCTTGTTTTGTAATAAGACGGTATGCGTATTTTCGGGGTTTTAAGTTTCGGGTAGCAACCGTGTCGTTTCTCGTTCCAGGGACGGAGTTCCAGTATCGAACTCAAACAGAACTCGCGGTGAACATGTTTACGATACCCCCATACCGGCGACACGATCAAACATGCACGGAGACCACATACACGAATTACTTTGGGAAAACATACATATATATTCTCGAAAAAACATTGATAATGAATGAGGAACACGTCATAAAGGGATTTTGTTTTAAAGGTTCGTACAGACTCGCGCGATATCGCCAGTGCGACAGGCAGCGCGACACTTTTCATGAAGTTTTCATAGGAATTGTGCTACTAATATCGCGTCGCGCCTGTCTGCGGCGAGAGCCTTAAAGTGGGCAATATTATTCTGGTGATAGAACTTGTGCATATGACAAGAAAAGTGATAAATATGAATGTAAGATAAGAGGCTGGCTAAACAAATGGATCCCACTCCCTCTCACAGAAAGAGGAGGCCCGTGTCCCAGCAGTGGGAACATTATAGGCTGATTATGTATAATTTGTTATGTAAACAAATGGATGGATGTTGTTGGAGATGAATTTTGTGATGATGGCCAGTAGATAGAGATTTGTGGAAGTAATAAACGTGCTGTGCCAACCCCAACTGAATTGGAATAAGGATGGTGGTCTCTAGGAAAATTAAGAAAAGTAGGGGAGACCGGGTACAAAAGTAACACTTTGTACTTTGACACTGATTTCTAGCTAATTATCATATTTTTGATGAAATGACTAACGCCACATATAAACTTCGTGTATACTTTACAAATTTGTATCAACATTTACCTCATTATTTGCTGTTTATTAATAATAACAGGCACTTAAAAAAAAATGCTGATTATTACTTTCGACCCCGAGGCCAGGGCGAAAGTAACACGGCGTGGGTCGAAAGTAACATGATAAAGGTGTATGTAATAAATATGAAATGTAATATCAAATAAACTAATATTTTATTAGAAAAATGTGTCTTAATAACATAAATGTTTATTTATACTTTTAACATACCATTAGTACTCCTTTCATGCATAAACAACAAAAACTTAAGAAAACTGTTATTGACTTCTCGAGATCAGCTTCTATGAGATTCTGTCTTCTCAGACTCGCAAAAGGCTCTTAACACACAAGAAAACATCAATCTTCTTCGTCAGATGAATATCGCAGTCTTATGTTTCTTACGCCCCTTATTTGTGGTAGTCCTCGGACCTATTCTTGGAATAGGTATAATATCTCGAAATGAGACTAAGAGAGGAATTGGCGGAGAAGAACCCACTTGTAGTCCGCTAGGTCCTGCTACTGGCGAGTTAAGACTGTCAATTGGCATATCCGTGTTAAGTAAATCATACTCATTACATTACGGTTACAACATGTTACTTTTGTACTCGTAGTGCTATGTTACTTTTGTACCCAACCACGATTTTGTTAAATAATGAATACCTACCTAAAAATGGAACTTGCTATTTAAAAATCAATAAGAACACTGTATAAACAATCTAATCAAGAATAACTATGCAAATAGTCACATTGATATCATCATTTTAATACTACGTAATCACTAATGTCAAAAAACTTACTTTTGGTTCGTAAAATCACGTGGCATCCTCTAGCACAACCTTACGACTCAGAACGAGCGCGAAAATTAAATGGAAGCGGGAGGAGCGTCACCGGCTATCTCCTGACGGTAGAGCGGTGGCGTTTCGAGTATTTGATAAACCTACAGAGCGTTTGTTACTTTCGACCCGCCGTTACTTTTGTACCCGGTCTCCCCTATGGCTCAGACAGCCAAACAGGTCAATGATGTTCGGCCAGGTGAAACATTAGTATCCTCGAGCCTGTAATAAAAGTCTCCAGGTCCCACAATACTTAGCGCGTCGGAAAAATCCCAAAAACTTTGCGTCCTACGAAAAAGGATTGACTGTGTCTCTGATCAAATGCAATTTCCTAATTATTTACTTCGCTCACAGCAAAACTACGTCTTTAGAGTCCCTTTTCGCCTCTCAAGATCAATTTCAGTAGTATGTTGTGTGATTACTTAATTCCACGGCTAGTGGGCAGGGACCCTCATAAAGATAAGACGGGAATGAGTGGGGCTCTTCTTAATTTATGAACAAGTGTCCTCTCGGGAGCCCCTTCATGTAGCCACGCTCTTACACGGATATCGCGACGTATAATAAAGTCTTGCTGATGTTTATCTTCGTTTTTTATCTTAATGCCTTACATTGGACCCTTAAAATAGTTTTTTTTTTAAGTTGCGATAGTTTGTGTAAGGGGTTCGAAGCTGTGACCGGAATATATTTTTATGAAAATATATTGAAATTGTTAACAAAGAGTGGGGATGGTTTTGCCCTTTTCAGTAGTCGGGAAATGATCCGGTGAAAATAGTGATTGTGTTTCTCAACCACACCTCTCTCAAAAAGTAAATAGTTAAATTTGCTCTTAAATCTAAAGTATGGCGAAACTACTCATTTATTCTACGAATTAACGACTAAAATACCTAATTGTTTACTTACTTGACAGACTGTTTTTTGCTAAGTACCTATACCACACTCACACACAAACCCCAACAAACCACTTTTCCACTTCAACACACTCACACAAACTCTACTTACAAATTAACCTTTAATTAATTATTTAATTAATAATAATATAAAATAATAATATATTAATTAATTATTATAATTTTTTATTTTTTATTATAATAATATATAATTTATTATTAATTAATTTTACCTTAAAGCCCACTCAATAAATAAGTTAACATCAGAATTTTTATTACGCAGTTATAAATAAATATTTTGTAAAACGTCTCAATCCCACTAAAGAACACTGTCTTTCAAAATACTTAATGTTCCTAGTTTGAAGGGCAGGGGTCTTACTCATCAGAAATAGCCAAACTCATACGTTATTTATATAAAACTGATGTTACTAAGGCTAAGTTTTTGGTACATAAATGATTACTTACTTACATAAAGACAACAAAAACTGAGTAGTACTATGTTTTGTTCTTCCTATGAGTGTGTTTTATTTTTATTTGTGATCTGTGCGAGTCCCAATAAATGCTTTTTCTTTCTTTCTTTAGCAGACAGAAATTTAAAAAAAAATCGCGGCTTTGGCATGATTGGCACATATTAATGTATGTGATCAGTGACTCATCTATACATAAAATTAAATAGTAGCGAAATCAAAACTGTTCATTGAATATTTTTGAAAAAAAGTAATTGCTATGAGGTCTAGGAACGAGTCTAATGTCGAAAATATAGTTTTAGATTTTTTTCTGTTTGTCTGAATGTATGTTCCAGACCACGCAAAAACTACCGGATAGATTTTGTTCAAATTTTGCATAGATATTTCCTATAAGTCTAGTCAGTCTGTAGGCGTTATTGGCTATGAGGCATGAGCGGTATGGCATTAAGGCTTCTACATACTGGCGCGACTCGCGACGCGACACAAAGGCACCGCTCGTCGCGCGACACGCGGTGCCTTCATGTCGCGTCGGGGGTCGCGCCTGTATGTAGAAGCCTTTGTATGTTCGTATTATTCTATAATTTACCTCAAATTGTAAAAAGACGAGCCAAAATTTTAAATGGTTATAAGATCGCTGATAGTCACAGATTTAACCTTTTAAATCATTATCATCACGCTATACCTTTATGGAGCTAAGCAGTCAATCATGACATGTACAGCATGGATTTTTGAGATGGAGCAATAAGGGCAGGTACTTAAACCGTTGTTGCTTAAAGAAAATGTGCATGACTTTTATAAACATTTTGATCTGCATTCACAGATTTAGATTTTTTTTTACAGTCAGCAAGAAAATGGACAATATTCGCAAAAACTTTTTTTTATGTCAATCGATCCTGTTTCTTATAAAGATCCAAAAACTATCGGACCCATATTGAGGTTTGTTACTTCATTAAATCCGAGATCCGTCACCCGTGATCTACACACAAATTAAATATTAAAGCTAAATTGCAATTGTCTCTGTGTTGTTGCATTGTGTGTTACAATATTTAGTGTCATACCTAAATATTGTAACACTTGTTTATGAATCAATAAAACTTTTTATTTATTTATTTGTCTCAATAATGGATTGACAAACTTTAGTAGACATGCCCCACAGATCTTCGGTCATTTTGATCTTAAGTTGCTTAAAATCCTTTACAATGACCACAGGGTTTCTAAGTTTAAATTTAAATTCCATAAGACAGGCTGAAACATTCGATCATATGATGTGTTATTTTAGTATTTTCTGGTGTCTTACGACTTCCACGCGAACGAAGTCGCGGGCAGAAGCTAGTATTAACTAACCGGAATAGCAACAGCCAATTAAATAGCGTAACATGAGTTTCATTTGAAACCTTTCAAAAACAGGGGACTAGTTTTTCGTTTATCAACAACAATTCCAATCAGTTCTACAAAAGGGTGGATTTTTTATTAAAAAAAATATATTCTTTATAACATAACATCACGCCACTAATCCCTGAATGGTTAGGCAGAGGTGTACCTGTAATAAACCCACATTTTGCAAGTTATGTTTAAGGCGACGATAACCGACTTTCAATGATTTTATACTGAAGATCACGTCTAAACGAGTAGTGTTAATGATTTGGAAAAAGTATATGTTAAATAAGAGCATTTTCTCAATAACTGAATATGTGAATATTTTAGATTATATTATATTTATATTACTTAGTGAAATGAATTTGTAAAGTTACGTCTAACGCGGATAAAAAACTGAGAATGGCGCAAAATCTACCAAGCGTATTTTTCTGAAACCTTCACCAATTTAAAGATAATTTAATTATTGATCTTTTATTATACGCGTTTTATTAAAATACCTTTTGGTTTGTGTATAATAAATTAATAATGCGTCAAATTGGGGACAGCGCTCCTTGATGGGCGAGTCCTATTACTGGCTGAACGTACGACGCGTTGCGTGAGCTCAGTACAGAACACGCAAGCTAACCACTCAAGGTCACCGGCATAAGTCCCATGTAATAGTGGGGGAGCCTATTGGCATCAACCGGGCACAAATCCAGACTCCGGGCTGCTACTGAGAAATTTCTAACGGAAAAATCCAATAGCACTTTGCCCTACCTGGGAATCAAATCCAGGACCTTTAGCTCAGCAGTAGCGCTTGCGACCACTAAACCAACGTAGCAGTCAAACTATGTTCTATATGTATTTCTGGTTATCCCCGATTTTGTTTTGCTCAACCAAAGAGGCTAAAACTTCTTATATCTTCAACAACGTTCAGTGAAAACAAGATATTTCGAACTAATGACCCGTGAAAAGTCATAGGTACTTGTGTATGACTGAAACTTCACTGAAAGTACGAGTTAGGAAGCTTTATCACACAGTTCTGTTTCCAAGTTAAATCGGCAGAAAGTTAAAGTATGTAGACAGATCGTAAAAGTCAAGTCTAAAATATTATACTGTATCTAGGTAAAGATGATTTTCTATGTGTCATGGACTCATGGACCATGGTGGATCTAGTCGTGTGGGAAAAATCTACATCTTTTTAATAAAATAAGTGGTAGACATAATTTTAATACTAGAAATAAAGACAAAATAGATCAACGATTTTTCAGATTATCTAAAGTACATACATCTTTTATGGGGTACTGTGTTAAATGTTACTACAAAATACCTTGTGATATATTGCAACTAAATGAAAGAAAATTTAAAACTCATTTTAAAAGAACACTTTGTAAACAAGCATTATAAAGGCTTCTACATACCGGGGCGACTTGTCGCGCAACGCGACACGACACAAAGGCACCGCTTGTCCCGCGACACGCGGGGCCTTTGTGCCGTGTCGCGTCGCGCGACAAGTCGCGCTGGTATGTAGAAGCCTTTACAAGTTAGAGGATTATATCCAAGATAAGAATGCTTGGAAACATGCTGGTCCTGCTCCATAGGACAATCTAGAGTCTAGACAAAATCAAACAGGTTGCTATTTTAATTGTATAATTTATTATTTTTATGACATTTATTTTAAATTCTGTGATTACCTTAACTCACACTGATATATTAGTTATGTTTTAGGAAAACGTATTTTTTTTTTAAATATTTTATAAATATGCGAGCACCATGTATCTATCACATAATTAATTTATCTGTCATTGCTTCATTCTTAACTCTTTATTATTACCTATTGTGGTATAGTAATTGTATTCTAGGTGCATCGTCTTCACATATAATTATATAATTAATGTAGGTACCTATAAAAAATATTGTACAAGATTTTAAAAGAGTAACGGTGGAATTTCTTGCATTCTTCTCCATACGAAACTATCTTTTGGAAGGGGCGACTAGAAACAATTCTATTTTTTTGTAATTTATATTGACGTTCAAAAGTGCCATTTATGTGCCTATTTGAAATAAATAATTTGGCTTTGACTTTGACAAAACACTTCTCTACGATTCTCGTGCTAAGCCTGCTGGAAACTATCTTATCTTCTCACAATGATAGCCCGAATCCTTTCAGTAGTTTTAATCCAAGTAGTGTGGAAGTAAACAGTGAGTGAAGCTTCATATCAGTAGGACCGTATGATAAGTTTGAAGATAATCCAGAATCGGATTGTTGGACTAATTAATTACTTACAATTCGAGTGAGGTTAAGCATTTTTTGTCTTATTCATTATACAAAGTTTCCCATATTAGTGTCGACTAAGCCTACGTTTAATAAGAGTCAATTTATAATTCAGCGAAGATATGGTGATTATTTCTGAATGGAACCACGAACAGAACTGAGTGGCAGCTAGATGAGAGTTGCCAAGGAAAAGACCTGATCAGACCAATGATAGCTCGGGTGGAATGAAAGAGTGGACTGTGTTATAGGGGCAATGGTTTATTTGTTCTTAATAGTTCATTACAATTTAATACACTGAGGTTAAAAAAGTTCATTAAAAAAAAACAGAAACCTGACTGTAAAACATGAACTGAAAAGATGGAAACAAGATGAAAAGAAAACGAGTACCCTTTAAGTATCAAAAATAAATAAATGCAGTCGAAGGCATCTAAGATGTTACAAACGCCTTAAAATTTGCCTCCGACTGCATTTATTTATTTTTAAATTAACTTTTTTATTTTATACTTTTTAGTTAGGATTATATGACGCTAAATTAGGTTATATACTCACTTATAATCGGGTGATAACGACCTCTTACTCACTCACTCCAAAAGTTTGGGATAGTTTTTTTATCATTTCTCATTTAAATTACTTTTAAACATTATAATAAGTGTATAATTTTGTAATCACCTTTTAAAACCCTTCATTTTGATATCCCACTCGATAGGCTTGGAAGTTTTTTATTTTTCGAAAACACTCCTTTTGGCGCCAAAAATCCGCCATTTTCTTTCTTTTTTAATTTGAGTATACCATATGAAACTCGCGCCATTAAAGACGAATCTAACGACATATCATTCATCAAAATTGGTTCAGCCGTTTAGTAGTTAGGAGGGAACATAGGGACAGACATACATACATACAGGTCAAACACATAACCCTCCTTTTTTGGATTCGCCGCAGTCGGGTAAAAAGAGGAGTACCCTCCGTCCTGGTGGAGTCTGCTACGCCGTTCCCACAAATCGCAAAGCTGAAAAACAACTGATCATCGTACGCGAACGTCAATAAACCAAATTAATAACATTTTCTCGAGGTGCACACTTAATTCCGTCCTCCAATTAGCGAGTGGATGTCATCTTTTGCGTCTCATTTATCCGGATTAGGCTTGTCGAGGGCGGCCGGGGCCGGTTACAGCCGGTTATGGCCGGTTATTGCCAGTAAAGCGCGTCTTGCCGGCTAATAGAGGTAGTGCTCTTAATTGAAGCCCTTCGCTTCTATGTATGTTATCATTGTGCCCTATATTCTCTAAGCTCGTTGTTTTCCAGTGAGTTTTATGCGAGCAATGTAATTAATATAATTAGGTACTTATATTATTTTTTTGGGCAGAAGATGTGTCTTTGATGGATATTATTTTACATAGCGAGACAAAACACTGGATATTTTCGTGTAATAATATTAATGTGCATGGTGATGCCTGCGGATTAATTTGTATGTTATTTAATCATATTTATTCTTATAATTGGTTGTATAAGCATTAAATTCTAAGTACTGTTTATTTTATTTTATTTTGTTACCTATTTACTTATGTAAAACTCATCAAACCTGACTTGGGTTCCGTAAGTATTTTTCGGTTGACCACTGAAAATCAGCGCTGTGCTGTGGGTCCCCCATAGCACAGCATCATGCTGAGTGCAAGCCTTCTTGTCACAGTCATGACGTGCAGCTTCTGGCTATTTGTTTGTTTGTGATAGTACTTAGATCTGTTTTGTGTAACCTTCGAGTTCATTACTTATCATTTTTTCGGACGCACGTTTTTTCTGTGACAATTAAAATTATTTTTCTTTCTTTCTTTCTTTCTATATGTAATTAAATGTTCATTCTTACAGTAAATATTTGCTGTTTATGGCTTATTAAAATATTAAATTTTAATAAGCCATAAATAGCAAATATTTACTGTGACTCACCAGTATTTTTTTTCATAAAACGGGCACTTGTGAAAAGTTAAAATCAATAATTATTATGAAACTGAAATAATAATGATCAATGCCTACAATAAAATTCGGTCGAGCCGCAAACTGAAAGACTAGCAAGTAATTAAATATGGAATTGCATTCACTGAAAACTGTAAAGCTTAAACCGTGGTCAAATTAATCCACCTATCGGTTACCAAAGTCCCGGTCAAAGCAATTTTTACAACGAGTGCAGCACGCTTTAAAATAAATTAACTGGGACATGTTTAATATTAAATTAAAATGACAGCAATTTCGGATACAAAGCGCCGTTTAATGCAAATTTTGCAACTATTGTGCCTGTGATTTATACCTGCAGCCACTACACATTATTTAAAATGCTCGTAAAAACCGTCCCAGATTACAGCGACTAGCATTTGTGTCACATAAAAGGCTAGTAATAGCCGCTGTAAATATTGTTAGTATTCGCACACGATGTCTGGGTCATTTCTCCTGAATTGTGGCCGCACATATGCCACGTATCTCGCGAACTATCATTTTTTTGCGGGCATTACAAGCTTTTTGTTGTCATAAAAGTCAGCTTACATTATTTTGATGGAAGACTCGCAGGACGAGATTGAACTTTTTGGATTGTCCCATTTTTTTTGGATTGTCCCATTTTTTTGGAAGTGGACACGTTTGTGACAGGGTAACATATCTTCGTGTAAGCACCACTCTGAACTTAGTCAAGTGAGTTATGAGTTATGGCAGTATCAATTGTTGAAGACAGTGATAAATCATTGCTATCCAGAACATTGAAACTAGAGATTTCTAAGTGACGCAGGTAGAATGAGGTCCATAAAGTTGGTATAACATACAACAATAGGTAGCTACTGCCCTTTTAAGCAAAAAGGCACATTAAGTACTAAGTAAGTATCTGTTTATTGAGCTTCGACAAAAAAAACCGGTCAAGAGCAAGTTGGACTCGCGCACCGAGGGTTCCGTACGTATATATGATGTTGATGATTTCTGAAAAACTGTGCTATTTAGAGACATCGTTTTATTTTTCCTGTAATCTTTACATAAACTTCTATCACATAGAATATTTCAGATTTTTATCTATGCAAACTTCGAAGATAAGAGGGGGGATATTTTTTTTTAATTTTTCATCACAAGTCGGAAACTATGCAGCCTAAAAAAAAATATGTTTGAGAATGTGCAAACAGCGTTCTTTTATATGATAGCCCACATGCCTTAGAAACTCCACTTCAAATTTTTAAGACTCCCTATCAGTCCCTGTAGGCGAAGCACCATGATTTTAGTCGAATGACTAATAATAAGTTATTTATAGTACGTCTGCTAAAGGACGATCAGATGTGGCATAATAAAGTCATAATTAATTAATGTCGAATATCGCAGTACGTCTGATTAAAAGATCGCTTTAACTTTCTCCCGTTTGGTTTTCACGGTCATCAGATAGCGTTCAAATGTAAAGAAAGCATAGTTGATATGTAATCAAGATTGAAAATGCTTATATTATGTACGATACAACTGCAATTATGTAAAACACTAATAACCATGTAACCCTGGCACTTGTAGTAAAATTAACTTAACATTTGATATGTATAAGCCATCAGCAATTAGAATATTATAACTTCACCTCACATTGTCAATTAGATGATCGCAAACAATGCGAGGTAATATTAATAACAATGGATGTACCTTTCAATCTTACACAATCATTTAGTCAATTTCATAATGTTTTGCAATATTGCACAATGATTTCACTGTGGCGTCATGTCTCAAGGCCAAGGAGTTGTATCTAAGAGTTCTGTATGGAAAGATGTTTAATAATTACCAGAGACCTCCCGCTACTTGCGCTTAGGAGTAAACACATATATAGGGGAGAAAATCTCTAACATAAAGTTCTAATTTTGTCAGCAAGTTCAGTTCTCAACAAGTCTCCGGTGAAGCAACAGCTCCTCATAACTGTTGGCCTCACAAGTCGCGAATTATCTATAAATAGCTCAGGGCAGTCAAAGTATTATCATAGTTTAGGATTATTATTGTTATAAACGTGTATTCTTTTGTGATTAACCGTGTACTTTAATTAATCCTTTCTATTTGTGTGACTGTATTTTCTAAACATTACGTGTGAACGATTATTCTCTTATGTGCTCTTGTGTTCGTGTAAATAACTGTGTTTTTGACCTTACAATATAAAAGTTATCTTCGGTAACAAGTGATTCTTATTTATTATTCCCTCGTCAAGGGAACACCGTCACCCCCGCCTACATCACCTGACCCCCCCCCCTGAATAACATTTTGGTCCTGTCGAGCCGGATCAGGTTCAATTAGAGGGAATAAACATTAATTAAATTAAATTAAATTCGAATTAAAATCAAAAACATGAGCATTAGGAGCGAGATAACCACACGCAGTAAGCTACGTAAGCTAACGGAGGAAATGAGCACGCGACGCCAGCATGAGATCGTCTCCGACTCAGGCATGGCAACTGAAGTAGGACCAGGTTCGCCGCCCGTTGCACCAACAATAGTTTCGACGTCTGCCCTCAACATACCTCTGACGGGAGGCCGAGTAATCGACTTCAGTAGAAGTACCCCAGAGGGAACACAGGGAGGACAGACAGTCACGAAAGACCGACATAGGTCGCCGCGTAGTAAAGGCTCATCTAAGCATAGCCGTGTCGACTACTTACGGAAGAGGGTCGAGTACGAGGCCGAGCGCGAGCTAGTGCAAATGAAAGAAAATCTCGTTAAAAAGAGGTTGGAAGCGGACATCGCGGAAATAGAGGCTGCTGCTGACAGCGATGACTCTCACTCAGATGTGAGTACGACACAGCGCGTGGAAGAGTGGGTGAATACAACGCCCCAGGTGCCGCAATTGAACGAAGTATTGCGCACACCGGCTGTGTCAGGCGCGCCTGTTGAAGTGGCTGCGCCCCGGGAACCATCTGAAATCGTAAGTAGAGTGAATCGCGTACCGAATACATACCGTGCGTCATCAGTGCCAAATAATAATGTGTCGCGTATTACAAGGGCATCTGAGCCAGTACCGTTACGTAACATAACAGTACCAATTACGCCTACATACGCGCCAGTGTCGACAGAAGGTGTAAGATTCCGTCTACCTGAGTATTATCCCGTCTTTACCACTCCGGTCGCAAGTGTACCTCGAGCATCAACACTCGAGTCGGATACACGGCGGCAGACGCAGTACGGAGCGGATGAAAAAGAAAGGCGGCGAGAATCGTCGGGAGACAGGGAAAGTAAAATCGACAGACTAGCAGAGGCAATTTCTAGCATGGCACGACCACGGCCGGTACCTAGACAGGCTTACGAATTGCCGTTTTTTAATGGGGACCCATCCGATTGGATATAATACCGGAATATGTACTGGGATACTACCCGACAATACGAGTTTAAAGCACATGAAAATCTAGCACGATTAAAAACCTCATTACAAGGCGAGGCAAAAATATCAGTAGAGGATTTATTAAGAACGTCAACGGACCCCACTGATATTATGCGAGCGCTAGAGGACGAGTTTGGTCACCCGACCTTAGTGCTACAGTGCGTACTAAAGAAAGTACGAGATCTACCCAGAGTGACGGAGTGTTGCCGGGAACTGGGTAAATTCTCTTCTACCGTAAGAAACTGTGTATCGTTACTAAAAAACATACACGCAGAGGGATACATAAATAACCCACAATTAGTGAGTGACCTGCTGAGCAAATTAACACCGGTACAACGTTCGCAGTACGGTGACTTTGCGATGGGCCTGGATAATGCGCAGGGGGTGGACTTAAGAGTGTCGCCGAACCTAGAAATGTTCTCCCAATTCCTGACACATCTCACACGCTTGGCATCATACTACGCACAGGCGAGTATGTTCGAGGCGGGACCACCTAAACAAACTGCGAAGCCACAGAAGTATGGCGCCAGTCAAGCCCGGCCGACTAATACTGAACGCCCGGCTGCCAGCAGGCCACCGTGGGTTCAAAAAGTAAACACACAAAGTGACGAATCCCTCGCACTTAAAGAGTGCATAATATGTCAGAAGAAACACACGATAGAAAAGTGTGACCAATTTAAAAAGCTGACTATACAACAGCGTTGGGACACAATTAAAGAGAAAAATACGTGTTTCAAATGCCTTATAAGGAAACATCCTAAGAGGTTTTGCCGCGCAAATAGATGCGAGAAGTGCGGCTATGGGCATCATTTGATGCTACACGCGGACAAGCAGCCGAAGGAGGACAAACAACCTAAAGCTGAGAAAACCGAAAGTATCACTAACATAGGCGAGTGGCGAGCAACCGCGCTATTAAAAATAGTGCCGGTATCAGTGAGCGATAATAAACAATGTTACGCGTTATTAGACGAGGTGCGACGGTATCGTTGATCGACAGTTCGCTCGCCACCGACCTAGAGGGTCCGTGTGTGCCTCTCACATTAAAAACCGCGGGCGGCCACGGAGTGACAGACTTAACTTCGCGAGTGGTACAAGTGCGCGTTAAAGGGCCCAATGGGCAGTGTTACAACGTCAAGTGCCGCACAATGGTAGACATAAATCTACCAACGCAGACGGTGTCCGCCTCAATAATAGGCGACAACGCCCACCTCAGCGACTTGGGTTGCGTTAAGATGAGGGGCGCGAAGCCGCTGCTGCTCCTCGGGTAGGACAACTGGGAGCTACTCATCAGCCAGGACATCCGCCAGGGACGATCCGGTAAGCCAGTTGCCTCATTAACTAGGTTAGGTTGGGTCATACATGGACCGTTCAATAATTCTAGCAATAGCGAAGTGATTAATTGCATGACGGTCTCCCTTCCCGATTTACATAATTTGGTAAAGTCCCAGTTCGAGCTAGAAGCGATAGGTATCTCACAAGAGACGCGTAAAAATAAAAATGTAGAAAAAGCGTTAGAAGTGTTAAACATCACTAGCCATCGCACCACAGATAGGTCGCAATGGGAAGTAGGCTTATTGTGGAAACACGACAATGTACAATTACCTAATAACTACAATCAGGCCCGGCAGAGGTTATACGGCATTGAAAAACGCATGCGTAAAGACGCTAGTTTCGCCGAAGCATATTCAAAGCAAATAAGTAGGTTAATAGACGAGGGTTACGCGCGCAAGGTAGAAGGCGAGGTGACCAGTACACCGGTCTGGTATTTACCGCATTTTGCGGTGGTAAATCCCAACAAGCCGGGGAAGCTTCGCCTAGTGTTCGACGCGGCCGCTACGTCACATGGTACGTGCCTCAACGATAACCTACTGACCGGACCTGACCTATTAAATTCCTTATTAGGTATCTTAATAAAATTCCGAATAGGCCCCATAGCTTTTTCGGGCGACATAGCTGACATGTTCCTAAGGGTGAAGATCAGGGCAGAGGATCAAGGCGCACAATTGTTCTTGTGGCGAGACGCAGACCAACATAGGGAACCAGATACGTGATACCATGATATTTGGTGCAGCCTCATCTCCTACCACGGCAATATACATATTAAACAAAAACGCCAGTGAGTTCGTTGCCACCTATCCCGAGGCTGTTGAGGCCATAAAGACCAGGCATTACATGGATGACTATTTAGATAGTGCTTGGTCTGAAGATACGGCCACCAGGCTGATTGAGGAGGTGACCAGAATACACGCCTTCGGCGGGTTCATAATCCGGGGGTGGGTCACCAACTCACCAGAGCTCAGGAAGAGGTTGGCAATGGACATGCCAGACAAAGTGGCCCTGGAGAAGGGAGCAGGCATGTTGGAGAGGACCCTAGGTCTAATATGGTCGCCAAAGGATGACGAGTTAGGTTTTGATCTCTCATTCAAAAGGCTGCCAGCCGACATATTGAACGGTAACCTAGTGCCCACGAAACGCAAATTTTTGAGCATGATCATGTCAATTTACGACCCACTGGGTTTCCTTTACCCATGCGTTATCCAGTCGCGCATATTGATGCAAAGGATATGGAAATCGGGAATCCAGTGGGACGAACCTTTGCTAGACAAGGACGCCAAAGCATGGTTCGCTTGGCTAGGAAATTTGAAACGTCTAGAAGACGTAAAAATACCACGGTGGTATGGGTTGAAGTTAGAAAACCTAGAGTTGCACGCCTTTGGAGATGCTAGCGAACTAGCATACGCCGCGGTCGTTTACCTAGTAGGCTATAGCCCCGAAGGAAATAGGGAGGTTGTCATGCTGCTAGGGAAAGCGCGGGTCCATTCCCAGATTAGAGCTGCAGGCAGTGGTATTAGCCTGCCGGTTGGCAGACACCGCTGAAAGAGAACTAGGTTTACAAATTAAAGAGAAATTTTATTGGACCGACAGTAAGACTGTGCTAAAGTGGATCAACTCTGATGCCCAAGAGTTCCAAAGATTCGTCTCGCATAGATTAGCTGACATAGATAGGTTGTCAGACAGAGGCGACTGGCACTGGGTCCCCTCGGAGGACAACCCAGCTGATAAAGCGACCAGGTTGTGTTGGCCTGATGACCATGCGGAGTGACTCTCGGGCCCCTCTTTTTTGCGTGACCCACAGGAGCAGTGGCCGGCGTGTCGCGAGCCTGAAGCGGCAGAGGCGGACCTCGAGCGCATCCAGCGGGTCCACACCACCACAGCGCCCTTGGCGCCACTCCTGCAGTACGAGCGCTACTCGTCGTGGACGCGCATACAACGCGTTACGGCGCACGTACTCATTTTTGTAGCCCGTTGTCGCAAACGTCGGGTCACTACAGAGCTAAGCCGACACGACTTAGAAGAAGCGCACAACTGCCTGGTAAGGTTGTGTCAAGAAGATAGTTTCCATGACGAGCGGGCCGCTATCCTAAAGGGCCTGCCCGTCCCCACCAGCAGCAACATCAAGGCTCTCGACCCGATGATCGCTGACGACGGGCTGCTACGAGTGAGGGGACGTCTGAGTGCCTGTGAGGCGCTCACATTCGGTGAAAGGCATCCGATAAATTTGGAGGGTCGTCACCCTCTGACTAGAAAGCTGATCGCACACTACCATGCGATGGCTTTAGATGCCAATCACGAGACAGTCGTTAACAACTTGCGAGAAAAATATTGGGTCACAAAGGTAAGAACCTCAGTAAAGACAGTGGTCGCAAGCTGTCAGCTTTGTCGTATTTTCAGAGCTAAACCAGCCCCGCCAAAGATGGGTGACCTCCCGCTCGCAAGGGTGGAGGTATCAAGAAGAGCCTTCATACGAGTGGGGGTCGACTACTTCGGCCCGATGGAGGTCGCTATCGGGCGACGGCGGGAGAAGAGGTGGGGAGCCCTATTCACCTGCCTCACTACGCGCGCCGTCCACCTAGAGTTGGCCGCCTCACTGAGCGCCGACTCAGCCATACTAACCTTGCGGCACCTCATTGCGCGCCGGGGGCAACTAGCGCATTTGTACTCTGGCCAGGGTACCAATTTCATCGGGGCCAACACCGAACTTCGGGCTGCCCTGAAAGACCTCAATCATGGTCGAGTAAGGGACGAGGCCATCAATCGAGGTATCGAGTGGCACTTCAATCCCCCGGCGGCCCCACACATGGGTGGCTGCTGGGAGCGTCTCGTGAGATCGGTGAAGAACGCGCTGCGGAGCACGCTCAAAGAGCGAGCACCTCGTGAGGAGGTCCTCTATACCCTCCTCACAGAGGCCGAGCTGATCGTCAACAGCCGGCCACTGAGCTACGTGTACGACGACCACAACCAGCCTGTGGTCCTGACACCGAACCATTTGCTCCTGGGCACTGCGTCCGGGAGTACTCCATACGCACCGGGCGACGTCGAGGACGTCGACTCGCGCAGGCAGTGGCGGCGCGTGAACGCGCTCGCCGACACGTTCTGGCGGCGCTGGCTGCGGGAACATCTCCCAACACTACAACGTCGGGAAAAGTGGACAAACAATGTACCAAATGTGCGTGTCAGTGACGTAGTAATTATAGCCGATAATAATAAGCAGCGAAGTGCGTGGACAAAAGGCATCATAAAATCAGTGTATCACGGAAGCGACGGGATTATCCGTGTAGTAGATATTAAAACTGCAAACGGGGTCCTGCGTCGGCCTGTAGCTAAAATTATAGTGCTTCCCACAGACCAAGAGTGTAAGACGGTTGAACCCTGTTACAGGGGGTGGAATGTAGGCGAAGCACCATGATTTTAGTCGAATGACTAATAATAAGTTATTTATAGTACGTCCGCTAAAGGACGATCAGATGTGGCATAATAAAGTCATAATTAATTAATATCGAATATCGCAGTACGTCTGATTAAAAGATCGCTTTAACTTTCTCCCGTTTGGTTTTCACGGTCATCAGATAGCGTTCAAATGTAAAGAAAGCATAGTTGATATGTAATCAAGATTGAAAATGCTTATATTATGTACGATACAACTGCAATTATGTAAAACACTAATAACCATGTAACCCTGGCACTTGTAGTAAAATTAACTTAACATTTGATATGTATAAGCCATCAGCAATTAGAATATTATAACTTCACCTCACATTGTCAATTAGATGATCGCAAACAATGCGAGGTAATATTAATAACAATGGATGTACCTTTCAATCTTACACAATCATTTAGTCAATTTCATAATGTTTTGCAATATTGCACAATGATTTCACTGTGGCGACATGTCTCAAGGCCAAGGAGCCCTACGCAGTTGTATCTAAGAGTTCTGTATGGAAAGATGTTTAATAATTACCAGAGACCTCCCGCTACTTGCGCTTAGGAGTAAACACATATATAGGGGAGAAAATCTCTAACATAAAGTTCTAATTTTGTCAGCAAGTTCAGTTCTCAACAAGTCTCCGGTGAAGCAACAGCTCCTCATAACTGTTGGCCTCACAAGTCGCGAATTATCTATAAATAGCTCAGGGCAGTCAAAGTATTATCATAGTTTAGGATTATTATTGTTATAAACGTGTATTCTTGTGTGATTAACCGTGTACTTTAATTAATCATTTCTATTTGTGTGACTGTATTTTCTAAACTTTACGTGTGAACGATTATTCTCTTATGTGCTCTTGTGTTCGTGTAAATAACTGTGTTTTTGACCTTACAATATAAAAGTTATCTTCGGTAACAAGTGATTCTTATTTATTATTCCCTCGTCAAGGGAACACCGTCACCCCCGCCTACATCACCTGACCCCCCCTGAATAACAGTCCCTTTTGCAATTTTTTTTTTTTTATTTCTTTCTTGTTTGAAAAATAGTTGGGCAAACGTCATCTAAAACTATTCTAAATTTCAAGTGGATAGCATTAGTAGTTCTTGAGATATCCAGGTGTGACAGACAGACAGACAGATTTAGTCTCACCATAAGGGTTCCTTTTTACCATTTTGGTACGGAACCCTAAAAAGACAACAAAAGACAATTGTTATTTTTTAAATTTACATACGTTAAGTTAGACAAGTTTCTGTAAAAAAATTACAGAGACTCTTTCACAAGTCGTTTTGACAAAAACTCTAATATATTGTAGTCATTAACAGGTAGGTACCAGATGGATACCTTAGACGGAGACTCGTACTACACGCCCAACAAACGCTATCCCAACAATTTCTAAGACCGTAATCTGGAAGCTCACACCGCGATTGATACTTAAACTGGCGATAATATCTTCTATGACAGTTTGTGTGGCCATAAACGAGGCGATAACCACTCCACAAATACCGTTCAGAAGGGGATGATCATCGAATGAAACCACCCGACGGACGAACGATAAGAACTGACCGCTTAAAATCTACTAATAGTACGTATTGTCTCTGGTCTAACAGGCTAATTGGTCGTTTTCATTAATAGAGCGATAGAATTTTCAATTTTATTGTGGCAATACGACTCTTGTTTGGCAATATTTTCTGATGAAAATAAATTTGGAATGGACAACTGACTTTCTTGCAAATTTTCTAACAATCCTAATTGTCCGGAAACAACACAGTACGAATCTATTCCCAATTAACGCGTCTTATAGTCCTACTTCAACATTTATTAACCAGTTTTGAACCAAGCAATTGTATTTTAAAATTTAACCCTTTACAAACTAAAGGAGATTTAACCCGAACTCCGTTGTTTCGCTCCCAGCTGCCGCTTGCAACATTGTTTCACATTCAAACATCGTGTAATTTAATTTATATTAACGCGTTAATAAGATTAGCTCTAATTTAAGCGTCCTGTGTAAATACTTTGATCTCGTTAGTATTGTCGCGGCGTTGTGTTTATTAACCCCGTTATAATAGAAGACGACAATCTCCGGCTAGCGAGGAGTAAGTCATAGTAGGAAACAAAAGGTAAATTGTTATTACATTTTGCCGTTTATAAGCCAGTCATTATTCGTCAGCCAATTTAATTTGGCTTGCCAACAAGATACAAAAATGATAAGCTTGATTGGTGCTAGTGTGCTACATCGACAGAGATGCTGATGGTATGTATCTAGTGTGCTACATTGACAGAGATGCTGATGGTATGTATCTAGTGTGCTACATCGACAGAGATGCTGATGGTATGTATCTAGTGTGCTACATCGACAGAGATGCTGATGGTATGTATCTAGTGTGCTACATTGACAGAGATGCTGATGGTATGTATCTAGTGTGCTACATCGACAGAGATGCTGATGGTATGTATCTAGTGTGCTACATCGACAGAGATGCTGATGGTATGTATCTAGTGTGCTACATCGACAGAGATGCTGATGGTATGTATCTAGTGTGCTACATTGACAGAGATGCTGATGGTATGTATCTAGTGTGCTACATCGACAGAGATGCTGATGGTATGTATCTAGTGTGCTACATCGACAGAGATGCTGATGGTATGTATCTAGTGTGCTACATCGACAGAGATGCTGATGGTATGTATCTATATTCAGCTTCCGGCACCAGCAAATAAATAGATAGATAATCCCTTTATTTATTATTGTTATGACATTTATTTTACATTCCGTGATCACCTTAACTAACACACTGAACATTTTTTTTTTTTAGGAAATCATATACTTTTACAATGTTTGTAAATATGTGAGCACCATGTATCTTACCTATTTTTTACCTATTGTAGTATAGTAATTTTATTCTGTGTTCACATCTAATTAATGTACCTATACAAAATATTATAAAACATTTTAAAAGAGTAACAGTGGAGCTTCTTTCCCATTCTTCTCCAAACGAAACTTTTAGAAGGGTCATGTAGAATCAATTCTATTTTGTTGTAAACGTTGACGTTCAAAAGTGGCATTAATATGTCTTCTTTACATAAAATTTGACTTTGAGTGCACACAAAAAAATTTGCAAAATACACAAAAGCACAATTAAATTATAACAAATTAGGTACATGAATAGGTATATAGAAAAAAATAGAAGGTGCCAATGAAACATTATAAAAGAAAACGTTAAATAAACGATCGGTCACTTTTTTACCGAAATCGCGAACATTCCACGAGACAACTTAGAAATATATTCAAATTTCACTGTCTGTTTCTGGAATGTCACTGTCTACCTACACAGGGACAAACAATCTAAAGCTGTTCTAAAAACAGCCCACTATTTCAGTTTTCCGCAGTGAGGCCCCATTCTAGTCTCAGGGCCATATGTTGGCAGCAACTGGGCGTAAAACTGTAGCCAGTGTAGCAGAGTTACCTGTCTGGTCCACTTAGAGCACATCGGCCGTGAAACGCTGTCGCTGTAAAGCACTCATTAATTTTCTACGCGGGAAATAAAAACGAGGTTTTGAAGATTAAAAATATTGTATAAAGTCACTGCGATACCATAATAGACAAAGCTGAACCAAATTTTTCAGGAGACACTTAAAACTTTATAATATTTTTTTACACTACTTATGAAAAAATCTAAAATACCGTTGGTAGATAATATCGTAGGCTTTTATTTTTGATAATGTAAAATCCTATATACCATTTCATTCAGGGACCGTACAACCCCGGTTAAGAGTTAAGACTTCTACATACCAGCGCGACTTGTCGCGCGACGCGACACGGCACAAAGGCCCCGCGCGTCGCGGGACGAGCGGTGCCTTTGTGTCGCGTCGCGTCGCGCGACAAGTCGCCCCGGTATGTAGAAGCCTTTAAACCTTTCGAAGAGGTAACAACGACAAAATCGTAACGTTCCGTGACACGCGGTTCCGTGGCTGATTTTCGAATAGCGATTTATGGAAAGAATTGTGAAGTTATCGTTTTTGCAAATCACGCCAAATAACTATTGGTATAATCTAAACCAAAAAAATATTTTGACGAAATGTGGAGTTGGCTGGTTTGCAAAATAAGGTATCGTGGTAATTTCAGTACCTCTACGTACCGTACCTTAAAGTACAAAGAAGACAAGTATTTGGATAGAAATCGTTCAGAGAGTTCATGATAACTGTTGTCATCCTAGGGTCCAATCAGACGGAGGACACGGTGGAGCATACGGTGGAGGTCTGCCCGGCTTAGGCGGAGCACCGCCGTATCCTCACGGAGGTGATCAGCGGCGGCGATCTGTCGCGTCCGGCCCTGGTTCAGGCCATGGTTCGGAGCGAGAGTGCATGGGAGGCCATCACCTCCTTCTGCGAAGCAGTAATGCTCGCGAATTAGGAGGCCTCTAGTCGCCGCAGGAGACGCCCCGGGCGTCGGGAGTCGTAAGCCAATTTCCGGCCACCGTAGGCACGGGCCTGCGGACGGTGAGCGATGAGTAGCTCGCCGTCCAATAAGGACCAGGCCCGGGTCGACGGCGCATTGTGTTCCACGCGCGCCTCAAAGAGATGTCAGCACCAACTGACGGGGTCCGTTAGGGCCAATGCCTGCCAGGGTTGCGAGTTTGTCCGAAAGGGATATCGTGGCCCTGGCACACAGGCAACGGAAGGAACACGGGTGAGTTTTAGTCAGAAAAAGTGTGACACGCCCTCCCGCTCCGCCCAGAGCGGGAGAAGTTATTTGATAATTTCCCACACAGAAAAAAAGGGGTCAAATCAGAAATAGGTATAATAATTATTTATTTATTTCAAAAAGTTTGGTACAGTCTGTTACAAAAAATATAATTTTACAATTTATGGATAAATCGATCGAGAAGAGAGTAACAATTAACAAGATTGAATCTGGCGTCCTAGCTAGGTTACATGTAACCTGTATGAAGGTTCGCCAGCCCAGTTTCACACAGGTTTTTTTTTTTAATAGGGACTGCTAAGGGCTTCTGCAAACTAATGTTAACTTATCTGTGTGAAGAAATAATATATGAATGATATGTGACAGTTACCCGGAAGACAAGCTCCTTCAAGAAAAGATCTATTAATACTATTTTCACAACTACATAACTACTTGAAATCAAAACAGAAGATCACTAAATATTATAAAACAAAGCCCCACCGCGTCTGTTTGTCTGCACGCGATAAACTCAAAAACTACTGAGCGGATTTTCATACGGCTTTCACCAATAGACGGATTCATGAGGAAGGTTCAAGTGTATAATGTATTAAGGTGTCTTGTAAATTGGCTGAAATATGACGATGATTGTAGAAGATGTCGGCAAAAATCGTGCCGACTGGGAGTTTTAATGGCGTGCGCCGCTTATACCAATGGAGTGGTATGAAAACAATGTATTACGGAATTATTCCTCCTACGGGCGAAGCCGCCGGCAAAAGCTAGTACAATATAAATTACGATTCTAACGCTTTTGGATTTAATTACCGCTATCCGCTCACTGAATTCAAGTTCCATGTCGAAGTAACACTTACACTAAGTGTTTTATTGTCTCAAGTGTAAAGACATCTATTATCCCCACTTAAGTTCTTTAGCGCAATGTTATTAAGTTCCTACGTAACATAACATAACACTTCAGTAATGCTTTTAAATTTTAACGTATTTATGTATTGATGATTTAATCTGCTATTTAAACTTCCATAAAAAAGACGACTAAAGTTCGTGCCAAATTGAGAATTTTCTCCTTGTTTAAGGCACCCGTCCTACCACGCGAATAACGAGAAGCGGGTAAGTATACCTAGCAACCAAAAACGAGTTGGCGAGCAACGAGTAGCAAGTGCGCGACGGGGACGAGCGATTACTCGCTGGTATGCTATGCGTGACTCTCTCAGCGAGTGTTCTGCCTTCTGCCAGCCGTGCAAGCGTCGCTGAGCGAAAACTTTCTTTGATAGCTCATGTCGCTGCAACAAACGAGTACTCGCCGGCCGGCGGTGTGAACAGTCAGCGATTAGCTATTAATATAATTATATATGTCGCATCCGGCAAAATGTTTACAACAATACGAGGCGCGCCACCTAGCGGCAACTATAAAGACTAGAATTGGCGCGCTATGCCAAAGTCGGGGAGTTTTCGGTCGGTTACGAGGTTAAAGAGAACGCGCCAAGTCGGGCATTCTTATCCTGGTGATCGAGCTGTGAAGACGCTTCGGAACTGTCCTACGTATTGTTGCATCATCATACCAATCTGTTATTGTCTCAATGCAAGGCAAAGGCGACCTAGTAGTAAGGATACCTAGTTGATTGTAATACCTAAAGTTATTAAAGTGTAAAGTGATTATAATTTGTAGTGATTGTGTCAATTTGTGATTTCAATAAACGCTGTGTATCGCACCCAGTGTGTTTTCATTGCACGAAACCCAACTTCTGCCCACATGATGTCCGAATCTAACTGAGTAAAATCCTGACGATCCGATATACGTATCTTTTTAGGGTTCCGTACCCAAAGGGTAAAACGCGAACCCTATTACTAAGGCTCCACCGTCTGTCTGACTGTCCGTCCGTCTGTCACCTTTTGTCTGTCTCTGTCATTTTTTTTTTTTAACTTAGCCCCATACTAGGAATTTCTCCTGTATTGTGGGTGCACAAATATGTTATTATAAGCTCACATACACAAACAGCCAGACCCGGAACAACTACTTGTAGGTCATACAAATATTTGTTTTATTATTATAGGTACCTATTATCCGAAAGAAATAAAGCCTTGCACATCCCTTTACCTTTAAGGGGTTGGAGGGAGAATCGAACAAACAAAAAAAGTTTTTTTTGCAAATTGTAGCCTGCATGCCAAGTTTCAGCTTTTTAGGACTTCGGGAAGTACCCTAGAGGTTTTATTATGTATGCAGACCTGCACCCCCCATTACTGGGGTTGGAGGGAGAAAGTTACAGATTTATTTTTTTGTCTATTGTTTGTGTGCAAATCCTAGCTTGTGTTAGCGTGCATTGACTTGTTAATATTAACTGTAATAAATACAAAAACTACTGACTTCCGGTTATCGGAATGACACCTTCGGAAAGAATTCACTTGAATATCGCTGGCTGGGATACGTTTGCGAGATTCATGATTATTGTTGTGTCCATGTACTTACAAGTGACAAAAACATTTAAAGAAGTCAATTATTAAATTCAGTGTTAGCAGAGTGATCTGTATTTTATTTGTATATCTGTGCATTCAGCCCTTCACCTTTCCTTACACACACGCCCCAACACA
This sequence comes from Tiliacea aurago, assembly GCA_948098905.1. Lineage (NCBI taxonomy): Eukaryota > Metazoa > Arthropoda > Insecta > Lepidoptera > Noctuidae > Tiliacea > Tiliacea aurago. The sequence goes on along the minus strand of OX402579.1, from coordinate 1,999,846 downwards.
CACCACGCACACACTCCCACATACACCACGCACACACACACCATACACCCACATACACCACACACACATCACACCATACAAATACTTACATACACACACACACACACATATACTAACCCTAGAATAAGTAATAATCAACAGTGTAATCAGTTTTTATATAACTTACAGCATCCGTGTACGAATGCATAATCCTAAATAAAGGTAACCGCTTCCGAAGGGGTGGAGACCTGGTGTCCTGAAATACAGGCCATACAGCCTAGCTTAGGCACCAGTCTCCCACAGTATAACTTCTAAAACAATTATGTATGGATATCTTTATCTTATTTGTAATTCTACAAGTCTATTACACCTGGGATAAATGCGGACTTTGGGACGCGCCCTACAGGTTTTGATGAATGAGTGAGTGAGTGAGTTTGTCAGTCAGTGACAAAATCGAAGTATTTTAGGTATTAATAAAATCCAAAGTATAAAAGCTAGACAAATGAAACTAAGTGTGTTTTTGGAGTAAAACTTCTTTACGCACGCTTGACTTGGGGCGTAAGCTGGTGAATGCGTGACGAGAGCGTTACGGAAAGAGGCGAATGGAAGTTGTTTAAATTTTAAACATGGAACACACCGCGTCACCGCCGCGGGCCGTCCCGCTTAATAGATAGTTTTTTTTTAATTCACACTGGCTGTATATACACTCACAAGACCACAGCTTTTTTGAAGTAAAACTTCTATTTCTAGCGAACGGTGATTTCTGTTTTACTTCAGTCGTGTGGTCTAAAGCACACTCGTTTTTTTTTAAGTCTGCTGACTACATCTCTTCTTCTTATTCTGATAATTTGAGCACTGTAGCTCTATCCAGCCCGATGCTATGAGGGTTTGCAAATACGAGGAATCGCTTCGAGAAAAGGTAGGTAGTGCCGTCCTGCTTTTTTTGGCTCGTTTTAGTGGCTTAATTTAAGGCGACGATAACTGACTTAATGATTTTATACTGAAGATCACGTCTAAACGAGTAGTATTAATGATTTCACGTTTTTATTACGTATTTTCTTTTCTTTTTCTTTTCTTTATTTGAAAAAAATATACGTTAAATTAGAGCATTTTCTCAATAACTTAATATGTGAATATTTTAGAATATGTTTTTAGTACATAGTGAAATTAATTTGTAATGTTATGTCTAACGCGGATAAAAAAACTGAGAATGGCGCAAAATCTACCAAGCGTATTTTTCTAAAACCTTCACCAATTTAAAGATAATGTAATTATTTATCTTTTAGTATACGTATAGTTTTATTAAAATACCTTTTTTTTTGTGTATAAAAAAATAATAATGCGTCAAATTGGGGACAGCGCTCCTTGATGGGCAAGTCCTATTACTGGCTGAACGTACGACGCGTTGCGTGAGCTCAGTACAGAACACGCTAGCTAACCACTCAAGGTCACTGGCATATATCTGCGTCTTAACATAATGAGTAGGTTAATTCAACGGCCACGCTGTTTACGCTCTTGCATTGCTCCATTCCACTGACATGATTTCACAGTTCGGATACTCGCACTAATAACAGTAGATATTTTAATTAACCATTCGGTGTAATGTGACCTCGTATCCAGTCGCCAAATAGCGGTGCCCGCCATTACTTTGACAATGGTGGCGCAAACGAGCGCCAACTATTACTTAGCTGGTACACATTATAGCGTATCTGCGATATACCTAACTTGTTTATAGCTTTGTACCTATCTATTTTGCGTGAATTTATGTACCTACGTATAGTTAGTCTACAAATGGAACCAGTGGAAAGAAGATAGGTAGGTGGAGATCGTCCCAGCTTTTAACATTAAAATGAACCACATCATAACAAAACATCACGCCTGTAATGCCCAAAGGGTTAGGTAGAGGTGTACCTGTAGGACACCCACATTTTGCTAGCTATGTTTAAGTCCCATGTTACAGACTCCGGACTGCTGCTACATTAAAATAAATATTAAACGCAAAACTTGTGCTCTAATCTAACAAAACCCAAAATAGCTTGCCAAATCAATGAATGCAATGTGGAATACAAATAGTAGATTACTGAGGGGATAAAGCAGTGTCTTTTGTCACGGGCGCTATATTAATTCCCGAATATAATGAAGGATTGTAGGGTTCCTGAGCGAAGCGATGGGAGTTAAGACTAGAATCCAGAGTGCTGCGAGGGATTCACGCTCGCTCAAGACGAAGACACCTTTATCCCCGTGGAGAATACTCTACTTTTCGCACCTACTGCGAGGGAATAAAAGAACCGGCCAGGCCAAACGCATAATGAAGGGTTCCATTGGGATGGATTATCCTAAGAAGTTTTGTGAATGAACGCATTAGTAATATAAAGTCACTGGTATTAGCGCCATCTAGCGGGTAAAAGTAAAAGCTGTAACTGTAAAACGTCCGTCGGTAGTGCTCACCTGCATGCGATTTCTGCTGCTCCAAGGTTTGCTGTTATGGTTAAGAATGGTAGAAGCTTCGTGGGTATGAATAAACAATCACCAACGCGGAACATAAATATGTAATTTGCAATGGTAATTGCGTCGCCATCTAGCGGTGAATAGTATAATAAAAGTATTTATTATGTTTTTTCGTGCAAATATTATACAACATTATTTTTAGTTTATGCGAAACCTGAATATATTTTGTTCAGAATAAGGAACTGAATCAATTTCAATCATTTTTACACCATGTTATATTTTGTCCCAAAAATATTTAAGTGTGATGGAAAATGTTATCACCATTTAATTATTTATCATATAATACAATCGCCGTACGGTTAGGTACCTACTGCCAAATAATTATAAATGAGCGCAAGACGACCCTGGAGGCGCGGGGGCGCCGGTTAGCATTTTTTGGTCAGTGGGTCGTCGTACCAACCTTATAACTTTGTGATTTTTCATGATACAGGCTTGAAATTTTGTAAATAATATACGTAGATTCTTTACATAAAAATACTAGACACGTGTTTCGGATTTCGCATCTATTAAAACTAATATTGTATAACGATGTAATACATGAATATTCAATTATTCATCCACTTACCGTTGATTACACACAAAAACAGTTAGTTTTCAATACAATTCTCAGAAGCACGTCCTAGTCGCTTCCTTCAAACTTACTGATAATACAGCATTTCGGTGACGTGAATCCATACACCCTAGAGCACAAATCGATCAACGCGCCTAAAGAAGTTTTCACTTCAAAAACATTTTTTTTAACTGGCAACATTATCGCTTGACAAAGCACCGATAAACAGACTACCTCCACCTCGTTCAATTCGATAGAACAGCTTAGCACGACACAGCAGAAACTATGTAAATTTTATGTAGGTACGTAATTAATTTCATCATCCGAATAATAGCGCATAATGATATCATTTGAAACGCTCACACTCTCTTCGAGATTATTAATTTTGTCAGCGGCCATTACACACTTCATGAACCTTTTAATATACAGGGTGAGTTATTTAACTGGCGTTACTGAAGGGTCTGTATGTACCATAAGTGGTGGAAGGATTTTTTGTCAGCCATCCATCAATTAAAAATAAAGAAAAAATAAGCCTGAAAATTAAAACCTACCTAACGTGTTTTACATGGGCTCAAACGTAATAATAATCAATCAAAGTACCGTCGTTATTAAAAGAAGAAGAAAACATATGTATGAACACGAAAAGTACAATATTAATATTTAGTTTTTTGTAGATTTTGTAAAAATTGAGAAAATGCATTGATAAAAAAGTAAAATTATATACCTAAATTACGTACTTCCTACCGGTTGAAAGTTTGAGAATTTTCAGCTAGCGCCAATACTAACATTGTTATCCCTATTATAAAACCTCACTCTGTATAATATAGCTTAATTAATTAATTCGGAGAGGCACTCCAGTATAAGTTTAATGTCTTTTAATACAAAGCTAGCCCAAGCTTTGTATTTTTGGCTGATAATAGGGAATAAGTATTAAAATTAAATTTTATTATTTTGTAATATTTATTTAGCTAGCTAGCTAGCTAGAGAGAACGTTAATCTTTGTTTACTTCAGAGGCTAAAGGCCAAATTGAAAACACTTCAATTCTCTATAAGCATAATGAAGAATAATGTCCTCTATTTTTCAATATCACTACATCTAGTATAAAACAAAGTCGCTTCCCGCTTCCTGTCTGTCCCTATGTATGCTTAGATCTTTAAAACTACGCAACGGATTTTGATGCGGTATTATAGAGTGATTCAAGAGGAAGGTTTATATGTTTAGAAAATGCCACACGGGCGATGCCGCGGGCAGCAGCTAGTAATTCAATAAAAATACAAAGTGGAGCATTGCCTGTACATTTTTACAAGCAATGCTCCTCTAATTTCTTCAGGAAACTAATTTTATTTCCGTACACAGCTTAAAACCTCAGATGCCCGACGAATATGCCGCAGTCAACAATGAAATCCGTGTTTAACAAACGAAGTCGACAAACTCTACAGTTAGATTTAAGGGGGATGCGCTAAGGTAGCCGGCGAAATTCAAATTTTCCAACGTTTTTTGCAATTTTCAGGTCAGTAACAGGTTTTATGTTGATCTAATTATGATTCGCGGCCATAACCAATATGGCTTTACAGAATTATAATCATTAGAATCGGAAATACAACTCAAAAAATCCCAGAAATAATCATTCAGTAGGATTTTTTGAACTTAGGGAGTTGTAATGCTGTTTCGAATGATTATAATTCTATAAAGCCATATTGGTTATGGCCGCGAATCATAATTAGATCAACATACAACGTGTTACTGACCTGCGAATTGCACAAGACGTAATCAAATTTGAATTTCGCGCCCGCTAAATTCAAATTTTCTCATAAGGTAGCCCTGCCTTAGCGCATCCCCCTTAAGTGCCTAATAACAGCACAAGTTTGAGGTAGGTACGCTAAATAACAGCACAAGTTTGAGGTAGGTACGCTAAATAACAGCACAAGTTTGAGGTAGGTACGCTAAATAACAGCACAAGTTTGAGGTAGGTACGCTAAATAACAGCACAAGTTTGAGGTAGGTACGCTAAATAACAGCACAAGTTTGAGGTAGGTACGCTAAATAACAGCACAAGTTTGAGGTAGGTACGCTAAATAACAGCACAAGTTTGAGGTAGGTACGCTAAATAAAAATCGGCCAAGTACATGTAGGACTCGCGCAAGGATTTCGTACCACCATACAATATTAGACAATTTTTTTTAATACTTTACTTAAAAATAATGTCGAAATAAACAACTCTTCTTGTATGGGGTGGGCACCCCTTTTCATTTTTAATTTATTTTTTATTATTATTTATTAGAGCAGCAATAGGAATACACATTCAGTGAAAATTTCAAGTATAAGTATGCCTATTACGGTTCAAAAGATAAAGCCCTGTGACTGACGAACGGACGGACGGACAGCGGAGCCTGAAGAGGTGGAGTTATAAGATGTCCAGTGGCACCCTTCCGGTACGGTACCCTAAAACCACGCACAGTGACGGGTTGCGTAGTTGGGTTGAATATTAACGCATGCACAGTATTGAATCCAGCGGGTGCAAAAATAAGTTTGTGTTTTATAGTAGATTTTTTTTCTCGAAAAAACTATGAAAGACAAAGTTGTTTCTGCGGTTGAAACAACACGATTGCGATCTTCGCAGATGACACTGCAATTATGGCTACTGGATCAAGCCACAAAGAAGCAGTAGAAAAAGTTCAACTAGTTGTGAACAAAGTTTATGACTGGACACAAAAGTGGAAGATCAAACTGAATGAGTCAAAATCAATTCACATTGACTTCACCAACAAACACTGCGATTACCATCCAATCCATATAAACGGCATGCAAGTGCCTTATGCTAATACAGCCAAATACCTTGGCATAACTCTTGACGCCAAACTGCGTTGGAAATCTCACGTCAACAAGAAAAGACGGGAATTTGATATACGTTATAAAAGTATGTATTGGTTACTCGGAAGAAAATCCTGCCTATCAATACATAATAAAATTATAATACGAGTATACAAACATATTCTTAAGCCAGTTTGGACGTATGGTATCCAACTTTGGGGCTGTAATCAACGAAGCAATATTAAAATAATCCAACAGTTCCAAAATAAAGTACTCAGGGATGCTGTAAATGCACCATGGTACATTAGAAATGACGACCTCCACCGAGACCTTAAAATGGAACTCGTCACCGCCATCACCCAAAAATTTGCTGAAGCCCACGAACACAGACTTCACCGACATGTGAATGTTGAGGCAATTCAGCTGCTAGACAACACGGACATAGTGCGTAGGCTAAAGAGAACTAAACCATTTGAGTTAGTGTAGTCTGTAGTGTATAAATAGTGAAAGAATATTAGTAACAATGCTGTGCTATACATACATAAAGGCTTCTACAAACCAGCGCGACTTGTCGCGCGACGCAACACGACACAAAGGCCCCGCGTGTCGCGGGACGAGCGGTGCCTTTGTGTCACGTCGCGTCGCGCGACAAGTCGCCCCGGTATGTAGAAGCCTTAACACGTAAACAAAGGGTTTTTATTAATTATCAGCCTTTAAGATAGTGCTAAGTAATTGTGTAAAAGTGCAAATTGCCACTATTCTTAGTTATAACGTAATCGTAAAATAGTAAGTTAGAGTTAAAATACTTATTAGTCTATTAGGCTAGATTGTAATAAATTATTAAAAACTTTAAAAAAAAACTAAGAAACGTAATATTAAGACATTATAATCTGTCTAAGGGATCTCACAAGCATCATCATTATCAGCCTATAATGTTCCCACTGCTGGGACACAGGCCTCCTCTCTGTGAGAGGGAGTGGGCTGTAATCCACCACGCGGGCCCAGTGCGGGTTGGTAGATGTCACATGTCTTCGAATTATTGGTTCTAGAACATGCCGGTTTCCTTACGATGTTTTTGAGCTCCTCAAGTTCTGAGTTGAGCTGCACGACTACTGACAAATGCGTGCACTGACTGGAGAGGTCCCCTCAATCTTTGTGATTCTTTCATCAAAAGATCATTTCAGGCACCAATCTACATGGTCTTCACATGATTTGACCAAGATTATGACTGGACTTTAAAAGAGACTGTGACCTCTGAGTTTGTTTCGGCCTTTCTTCTCAGAGTAGTCAGTTACGAAACGCCGACCTCATCTAGTTTTTTTTTTGTTTGTTTAAATATGTTTGACGTGTAAAAGTGTTTGTACAAACCTACTTACAGAAAATAAATCATTTATCATTTCCTTCACCGTTTTAAGAGCTGTGGTGATGAAATAATTTATACAAAGTAAAGCGCCTGTCTGGGTTCAAACTACTTCAAACATACGACCTACAACTCATAAGTCGCGGCTGGTACCACTGAGCCACCTGCTCACAAGCAACTCTCTCACAAGCCTATATGTGCGTTGAATAATTTTTTTCATCCCTTTTATTACCTACGCCCCCCGTATAGAGCCGATTATTTTTCAAAGCCGATTATAATGAGATTGTTATTGAGCTGAGACACATCAATTGGTGTAAGATATTTAACAATATGGAAGACATAAATGTAATGGTTTCAAAATTTTATGACATTCTTAACAATTTTATAGTCAAATGTAGTAAACTAAACTACTACTATGTACTAAACTTAAAAAGGTTTAGTTTCACACGTATCAAACTTTTATCGGAAAATAACAAATGCAGATCCATACAACAAACGTGATTTTTTTTGCTCGTTTTTGCCATAAATTGATAACGGCAACAGGTAGACGGTTAAATATTCACAGAATATTTAGTTACATAATCACTTTAAAAATAAATAATTAAATTGAAATAAAACAAATATTTAAAGGGCTCCCATACAATAAACGTGATATTTTTGCCTTTTTTATAGATAATGGTACGGAACCCTTCGTGTGCGAGGCCGACTCGATCTTGGCCAGTGTTTTCTTTAAATGTTATGTAAACCTATAATTTCTGTATACATTAGCAGTAATACCTTTCCTAAATATCTACATTAGTAAACTAATGTTGAATGTTTATGCTGGTGGTGTTCCATAATAAATAATTAAATAAGAAAGTAAGTACTTACCTATTCCAAAACAATCTTGAATAATTGCATCGAGCCCTTAAGCTCCCTTAATTTGGTCATATGAACTAATCCTCGTGCTACGATAGTAAAACGTGTCCTAATTGCTATCCGGTCCCCGCTATAAAAAGAAAAGTAAGAAAACAAACGTTGCAGTGTTGTTTAGCTCTTTTAGCGCAGTCACAAATGACTCCAGTCTAAACATAGGTTTTTAGGGTTTCGTAGTAAACAAGGAACCCTTACCGTCTTATTACAAAAAAATGCTTAAGTACTGTTTTATAGCAAGACCACAAGGTCTAGGATTGTTACGGTATTCAAGTTAATATCAGGCTCAAAACGTGTTCAAACGAAGACTTTTCGAGGATCAGTTAGTACCAAAGAAGGTTCATGGTTCCACAGATAAGAAACAAAAATGGCATTCTTTCATTCGTTCATTCTGCATCTATTTGAAGCAACGCTTCGTTTCTCTAAATATTTATTATTATTATAATAACACTTGAAATGCATAAATAATTAATTATTAATCAATACAAAAATATTTCATAAATCGTTCTTTGTGTAGGTTACAATATATTGAACAAGCACAACTTGTACTTTTGACGTGCTTTTTATAATCAAGTTATCATATTTTTTAACACCTCTAGCGTGAAGTGGAGTGAATTACATAGGTACGGCGCGGCACTCGTAATTTGAGAGGAATGTTTATGTTGCGTCCTTAAATAATAAATCTTAGTATTACTGTTGATAATATGTGGTTTGTTCGTGAGTTGTGTCTGGTTAAACCGTTGCAGATAAACTTAGTAAAACCCTAAGACGACCCACTGACCAAAAAAGCAATGCTCTGTATCATATTATTTCGACTGCCTAACGCGAATGTTCATATTATTATAGGAAATATTACGTCGTACTACGTATGACGATGTCTGTAAGATCGCCGAGACGTCTCCAGCATAATTATCTAAATCTTCCAAATCCATCAAGTCGATTTGTAAATAAAAAGCCACACAATAACAATCAACGCTAACCTCAAATAAATCAGTACCGAAGTTAGTTCATAGAAAAACAAGGGGTCTCGGTGGACTAACTTTAGCACCATAACTAGTTCATGAACTAGTGATAAACTTCATTTTATAATAACGTTTTATTTAGTCATGGTTTAGACCTAGTAATTATCCTAGTACTAAATTTAGATCTTGTTTTGGAATAAGACGGTTATAGTTTCGCCATGTCCGTCTGTCTGTCCGTCCGTCCGTCTGTCCCCGGCTTAGCTCAGAGACACTTAGTCCTAGAAAGCTGTAATTTGGCATGGGTATACAATTCGTAAAATAAAACCATGAAAAACATTTTTTTTTAGGGTACCTCCCATGCACGTAAAACGGGGATAATATTTTTTTTTCTCGTCTAATTCATGGTACCTATGGGGATTCGTTGGATAGGCCGTTTAAAAACATTGTGGGTCTGTGAAAGACATTTTTCAATTCTGAGATCCTTTTGCGTAATATTAAGCTTCAAAGTGCTATTTTTTGTCCGAGTCAAGTGCCCCCCCCCCTGCCAGCTAAATGGTTGGGTTTGGATACGTAAAAAAAATCATGGCAGTAGTATATATAACGAAATTAAAAGGAAAACTATCACTCCCGCTCGATGCTCCGACAACTCTCTCGTGTCTTGAAGTGTCTGCATGCAAAATAGCAATGTCAGGTCATCAACCGATTACGATAGTTTCGGCTTACATGCCGCCCACCGCGACCACGAGCGCAGACGGTCTTCAAATGCTGTCTCGCGATCTTTCGATTCTTTTCGGCCTGAGTGAATCCGTTATCGTAGCGGGTGATCTCAACGCCAAACATCCGTCCTGGAACTGTAATACCACCACGTTTCGAGGCCAACATCTGTTTGACCTCACCGCCGTTTTAAATTTCGATATCATCGGTCCGATGAATCCTACTCACTACCCCCATATCCCCAGTCAATCCCCGGACATATTGGACATAGCGCTCCTAAAGAATATCAACCTACGGTTGGATTCGATAGAGGCGATGGACGAACTGACTTCTGACCACCGGCCGGTCGTCTTAAGACTGGCCCCTCGCGACGGACTCCTTGACCCTGACCAACCCCCCCTCACGAAAGTAGTCACGGACTGGCGGAAAGTAAGCGACCGACTGAAATCCACCACATCCCCGATACTGGATTCTATCCCTGATCAGTTTGACTCGATCGCCGACACGACGGCCGCGATCGACTCACTCACGGAACACGTACAATCAGTCCTGAGCGATTGCTCGAAGCAGGTTCCGGCGATGGACCCCCATCGCCGAAAGCTGCCGGACGATGTGCGTGAACTGCTGACTGAGAAGAACGCGGCCACTCGTGCATACAGTGTCTTTCCCTGTGACGCTAACAAAGTCTTCATGCGCCAATTACAGAAATCTGTAAGGAAGCGAATGAAAGAACTGCGTGAGGCTAACTGGGACAAGATGCTGGGCGAACTAGAGCCCACTCATCTTGCCTTCTGGGAGCTTCAGAGGAAACTCAGATCCCCGCAAGTAGCTTCTATGCCCCCTCTGACACGACCCGACAGGACGATAGCATTCGACGACACCGACAAGGCTGAATGCCTGGCTGACACTCTCGAGACTCAGTGCTCGCCCAGCTCTCAACCAGTAGACCAAGCTCACCTCGCTGAGGTGGACGCTGAAGTCGAACGTAGGGCGAATCTCCCTCCGGTCGAAGACCCTGATTGTCCTCTGGCTCCCGTCACCCCAGACGAAGTGCACGACATTATCAAGGGTCTGAAAACCCGTAAATCTCCCGGATCAGACGGAATCACCAACAGGGTGCTCCAGCTGTTCCCCGCTCACCTGATCATGCTAATGACCACCATCTTCAATGGCGCTCTTAGCAACAACATTTTTCCTCAAGCTTGGAAAAGTGCCACGGTCATCGGTATCCCGAAGCCCGGCAAACCTAAGACCGAACCTTCCAGTTACCGACCCATCAGTCTGCTCAACGTCTTCGGCAAGGTCTATGAGAGGCTTATTTATAAGCGTCTCAGAGACTATGCCGAGACGAAGGGCCTCATCCCAAACGAACAGTTCGGGTTCAGATCCCAACATTCGTGCGTACAACAGGTCCACCGTATCGTCGAGCATGTAAGCGCTGGCTTCCAGCGCGGGCTCATGACGGGTGCTGTGTTCTTCGACATTGCGAAAGCGTTCGACAAAGTCTGGCACAACGGCTTAATATATAAGCTCTACAAACTCGGTGTGCCCGATCGTCTCGTGCTCATCTTACGAGACTTTTTGTCGGACCGCACCTTCCGCTATCGCATCGAGGGTGCGCTATCCTCCCCCCATCCGCTCCGCGCAGGCGTCCCTCAGGGCGCTGTGCTGGCACCGCTGATATTCACTATATTTACTAGTGATATCCCCAAATGTAGAAAGGCGCAGTTAGCTCTGTTCGCAGACGACACGGCCATCTACTACTCCGGCCTCAGGCAAGACAATATCGCCCGCATCCTTCAGGCCGAAGTCAACAGACTCGCGGCCTGGTTCAGGAAGTGGAGGATTGAAGTCAACCCTGATAAGAGCCAGGGGGTCCTATTCTGTAGGCCCCGGCGATCACCCGCCCTGCCCCAACCGATCACCATGTTCGGCAAGCCTATCCCTTGGGAGAAGCGAGCCAAATATCTCGGTGTGGTCTTAGACCATCACATGACGTTCGGCGAGCACATAAAACAGGTGCGCTCGCGCGCCAGTTTTGCTCTCGGCCGACTACACTCCGTACTCAACCCGCGCAGCAAGTTGTCCCTTAAGTGCAAATTGCGTATTTACACCGCGTGCATTCGACCGATCATGACTTACGCCTGCGTAGTCTTCGCTCACGCAAAGTCATATCACATTCATAAGATGCAGACGCTTCAAAACCGATTTCTCCGTAGAATTACGAAAGCTCCTTGGTTCGTTCGGAACGAACAACTTCACGTAGACCTTAAGATGCCTACCATCAAACAGTTTATGAAGCGCCTTGCAAAGCGCTTTTTCGAATCCGCGGAACGTCATCGCAACCCCTTGGTTGTGCAGGCCGCTAGTTACAGGCCTTCTGCCATTAGTCAGACTCGCCGACCGAGGCACACTCTCTTAGATCCGGATGACCCCATCACTCTCCTTCAGGAAAGCAATAGGGCCACGAGTACAGTGCACAAAATACACAAACCGACCTTCCGTCCTCGCCGCCGAGGTACCACGCGAACTTCCCGAGTAAATGGTAATAAAAGTCCTCCCCCCCGTCCCTTGAATGTCGATGCGCCAGCCGCCCGGTTAGAAGCTGAGAGCGCCGTAGCAATAAATATAATATCCCCTGATAATAATCATGATCAAAATGTTGATCCAGCCCGTCCCCAAATTGTTAGTAATTTTGTGATCCCCCAACGACGCCCTGAGCCGAGGTCCGTACCCCACAGGGGGTGCCCTTAGTGCGCTGTCGTTTAGTTTTTAATATATATAATTTGCGCCCTGGCTGGAGGCTTTAAGATTAAAAACCTTAGGGCAGCCACAGGAATATCCGGTTAAGTAGCAACGACCTCTCTAGGTCTGCTACGAGGTGCCATACCTAAAAAAAAAAAAAAAAAAAAAAAAAAAAAAAAAAAAAAAAAAAAAAAAACTATCACAGCTAAGTTGGGTTTACAAGTTAACGAGTAATTTAAACTTTAAAGTTATGAGACGTCAAAAATGTATGGTTAAAAATAAAAGGGCTAATTTGTATCAAGCCTTTCTTGCTTAATTAAATCATTGAAATTAATCGTAACTAAGCCGGTAGCTACTTTACCAAACAGTGTAAGTATGTTCAGTTTAGAGGTCCTTTGACATTTAAATCAAAATCAAGAACAATACACAACAATCAGCAATACAATACAACACAACAGCAACAACAACACAACAGCAAACACACAATCAGCCAAAACGATGAAAAGATAATGATAAATGATTTTATTTCTGTAAGTAGGTTTGTACAAACACTTTTACACGTCAATCATATTTTAAAAACTAGATGAGGTCGGCGTTTCCTATCTGACTACTCTGAGAAGAAAGGCCGAAACAAACTCAGAGGTCATAGTCTCTTTTAAAGTCCAGACATAATCTTGGTCAGATCATGTGAAGACCATGTAGATTGGTGTCTGAAATGGTCTTTTGAGTAAAGAACCACACAGGTTGAGTGGACCTGACCAGTCAGTGCACGCATTTGTCAGTAATCGTGCAGCTCTACTCAGAACTTAAGGAGCTCAACGATGCGACGATCAATACCAAAGAAAGGACATTTGGGTAGGCCACTTATATGACTCAAACTGCCAGACCATGATTAACACTAACTGAGAATAAAAGAAAGGGAAAAAAAAATATTATGCAATAACCCACATAGTCTTCACATTCACAATAATTAAAATAATAGAATACTTTACAAGTAAATATTCCTGTCATTGTGTATAAAATAATAATTAAATGCCACTGTTTATAAAATAATAAAGTTAGCAATAACAAAAAAAGAAACAATAAAAATAAACTACCTCAATATGTACAAAAATTGGAGCAGCTCAATCCCAAGCCTTTTTGTCCTCAATATAATCTTTAACAGAAAGTGCGGAGTCTACTAACACAGGCGTCATCATGCTTAAAAAGGAGGCTCCAATCACAACTAAAACAAACGATTGGTACAGAAATAAACATTTTGTATTTTGTATTTGTAAATCACATTCAGCCCACAGTAACGCAGTCAGTTTGCCTGTGGTGGCATCACGGCTGACACTAATTTGCACGAAGTGTGACACGGCGGGCGGTCGGCCGTTGACGGCTACTGTCGGATAATATCGAGCCAAGTTTACGTTCTTGCGTGATTGACACCTCGCCACTACTGTCAGGACTTGCATTCAAAGGATTTCTAATTATACGTAGGTACCTAGTTACCTACCGACCGACCTCTTACCGCCTTATGACAAAACAAGGTTTATCTTCAGACCCAGGATTAAAACATGGAGCCATTATTGAATTTCGAACTTTATTCCGACTATGGTAAAATTCCTAACACAAAACTGACAACTTAGTACCGAACTAAGTTTTCAGTTTTGTATATATAACGGTATTTCAATCACTGTTACGTTCTTATTACTCGTACAAAAACTGGCTCCATGGTTTAAGCCATGTCAAAATATAAATCTTGTTTTGTAATAAGACGGTTAGAGTTTTTAAGACCATAATACAGAAGGTTTTACCATTATTTTACAAAAGCTTATATTATTGAACAGGATGCCCCCTTTTCCCCCTTTCTTTCTGAAAGCCTGATCATCAGTGATCGAATAATGCCACAGTCATACTAACCCAAATCTGTTATCAAACTTCATAATTATCTGAAATGAAATGAAATCGTTTATTCTGTAATTAGGATATTAGAATCACTTTTGCACGTCATATAAAAAAATAATCTAGATGTAGCCGACATTTCCTATCTGACTACCCCTGAGAAGAAATGGCGAAACAAACTCAGGGGTCAAAGTCTCTTATAAAATCCAGACATAATCTTGGTCAGATCATGTGAGGACCATGTAGATCCGTGTCTGAAGTGGTCTTTAGAGGAAAGAACCACACAAATTGGAGTGGACCTGTCCAATAAGTGGAAGCATTTGTCAGTAATCGTGCAGCTCAACTAATTTGATTGGTTGACCAAAATAACAATAAATGTGGCCGTTACGGGATGCCCGGCAGATTTAAATCATGGCGAAGAGGAGGCATGACGGATAACAGTCCTGGTGTTTGCCGTCACGCCATACGAGTCAAAATTACCCCCAAGGGACGCTTAGAGATGTTTCACATCAAAATTAAACATGACTTTTTATTGTTCTTATTTGATAACAGTTTTCTGTACTTATCTAAAATGGAAACCGCTTTCAGAAACCACGGATGAGTTTGGATCATAAATGTATCCAAATTATTTGCATTCTCTAAAATCCAAATCAAAACCAGGGGGCCTAAAATGGAAGCTTTGGCAGAATCATAATATGATCTGCGTACAATTCATATCCCGCAATTCATCTGTTTGACAGTTTTGCATGGAGTTTCATAAAATGGTCCACAAATAATGAATTGCTGTATTGAAGTCTAATGTCAAATAGCAACTGTCAAACAGATGAATTGCGGGATGTATGAATTTTACGCAGATCATATTATAATTCTGCCGAAGCGTCCATTTTAGGCCCCCCCTGTACTATTCATTGGCAGTGTTGGAACATGTTTAACATTAGGACAGTAACAGTGGCCAATCGCGCTGCGGCTGCATTGAGCAGTGCGGCGCTTAGTTGTTATTGTTGGTGATCGAGGATCGAGTCAATTTTGCAGCGAGCCAAATCGAAACAACCACTATTTAGTACTTTACTGGACTGTTCTATACGAACATCGCGTGTTGTGGAGATAATTGAGCGCTTAAAGCGCTTAGTAGGTTTTGGTGCAGTAAGCGTTATAGTTTCGGAGAGGTATTTTGGAATGTTGCTTAGCTGGCATTTATGTAGGTAATAGTGGTAGAGCTCCTTGTGAAACACCTTAAGTAGGTAGGCAGGGACTCGAGGAAAACTCCATACCAATGCAAGTGTGCCCCATATTTCGCCAATTACCCATACTTAAAAACTGCTACTTAGACATTCCTGATCGAATCACCCCATCACAATTTGCCGTACCTACCTGGAAATCGAACCCAGAACTTTATGCTCATCAGTCGATGTATATGGCAAAGCAATTCTCGGTGGACTAGGAACACCGTTGCAAGCGATACTATTTCTTACTTACCTTACTTACCGCTAGACACAAGACGTAATATTAGTGACATATGTTTTTTGGCAGGCATAGCAAATAGCTCAATTGATTGTCCGGAACTACTCAGCAAAATACTTCTTCGCACTAATCAAAATAACCTACGCAGAAGACCTCTGCTGCAGGCACCATGCGCATCGACTAACTACAGGCGCAACGCCTTCTCCATTCGTAGTGTTAAAGCCTTCAATAGGTTACTATCGCACCTGGAGATCGATCTTTTTTGCACAAACGCACACATTATTAGGAAGATCCCAAGGAATATTTTAGAAATATTCATGATTAACTGCCAAATGGTTCGATTTGTGATAACTTAGGTACTGTTATGTGGGTAATGGGATATGTATTATTAGATCATGAAAGAGTATTAGGTTAAAATAGGTTAAAAGTTTCTGTACAACTGGCATCCGAGACGTCACTTCAGCGCCTATAAAAGCGGTTGTCAACCAAGGTGCGTCCCCTTTTTGCCTGTCAGCGCTCGCGTGGTGAGATCGTTGGATTTCGTCTCGGATCACAGCTAAGTTTTCGTTTGGTGGCAATTTTATTTCTCTAGGCAAATATTGCCTTTGTTCATTGTGTTTTGATGAAGTTGATTGTTTCCTATTAAATGGTGCGTGGTTGTTCGTGTTAACCATTCATTGTTTAGCTCGTTATTTAAATATAGGTTAGGCTGATCTGACAGTTGTTTTTTTATTAAATACCACTCCTGGTCTATGATTGAACTGTTTTGATGTTGCACGATTCGACTAATTCTCAATAGGCCCCTGCTTACTTTTTTTTTTATTTTTCTCTCTTCATTTACGTTTCTCTTTTATTACCAAAATAAAAATGTTTTTTATTATTTTTTTCTTGGATTGCAAATCGCTGTTAACGTACATCAGTCAACGCGTACTTGTAATTAGATGTATATGTTACCGGCCAAACCCGATTTCAGGACAAACTAGTTTAGCCTAGGCTAAACTAGTTATTCCTATACGCGATAGGATTAACTAGTATAGCCTAGGCTAAACTAGTTTGTCCTAAGCCCGATAGGATAAACCAGTTTAGCCTAGGTCGAATCGTTTGATATACCACTCAAAAGACATAAAACCTATTTAGTCTAATATGATAAACGTGCAAGCAAGCATGCAGCAGGCATGTTTTCTGTCACGGCTCCGGCGCTGCAGGGCTCCAGCGGTCCCATGCGAGCTTATCGTCACAGATGTGTTTCACGCTCACCACCGAGGCTTCGGCTTGCTGGCCGGCCAGCCGCGGTGGGAAGCGTTGAAACCACCTGCTCCTCAGCTCGCGGGCCGCCTCGCCCCTATGCGCCTACGCGATTTTAAATAACACTCTAGGGGTAGGGCAGACAAGACTACGTGGAGTCGGGTTTTCTAACTAGGATAAACCGATTCGACCTAGGCTAAACTGGTTTATCCTATCGGGCTTAGGACAAACTAGTTTAGCCTAGGCTATACTAGTTAATCCTATCGCGTATAGGAAGAACTAGTTTAGCCTAGGCTAAACTAGTTTGTCCTGAAATCGGGTTTGGCCGGCAACATATACATGTGGAAGCTTGTAATTAGCAAATTACTTACCTACCTAGTAATGATTTTTAATCGTGTTATTAGTCTGTAAGCTTTCTGTAAAATAAAATAAATGAATAAAATAAAAAAAATATTTAATAAACAATTATTTCGAGAAGCGCAAAATAGGTTCCACTTTCCACATCAAAACAGGATGATAGGTAGAACTGTGACTGCACCTTAATTTCTTAACAATAGGGGTTTTCCTAGTTTAAGTACCTATCTGCTGACTTGCGATTGCACGTTCATATCGAGAAGAAAAATATAATTGCTGCAATAGCATAGCCCTATATTAATAGCCAAACGGTTGAGGCGTGGACTGGTGAGCGATAGGTTGATTGTGACTTCGATCGCCAATTCCCCCGCCGCGCGCCGCCGCCGTTAGGTACCTCTGCCGTGAAAGCGCGAAGACGTCTGTGAAGTTTACTCAAAATAAAAATTTAGATTTTAGAATGTTTTTTTTTATATACAATAATGTTTTAATGGCCTGGTTGCTGGGACCTTTTGGCCAAGTCTTTATTTAGTTACAAAACTTGTTATTATTGATGAAATTAATGCATGATGATGATATCTCCGCCCGCTCCCCTTGAGTTTCAGTAAAGATGTGGCACTTTACTGAGACCTCATGCGGACTTCTTGACTTGAGAGAACTCGAAGCGAAGTTGCACTGTTTTGTTTCATTTGCCTACACTAATGCACGTTCACAAACACTTAATGGTTAATAATCCACCATTATTACACATTAATTTTCGGATAAACACAAATTTTGGAAAATTAAACAAACTGCTGAACATGACGCTTCACTTTCCCGCCAAGAAGTCCGATTTTGGAATGTTCATTTGAAGTAACTATAGGGATGGGCCGACCGTGGTTTGAACCGAATACAAACTTCAGCCGAACATTCGTTGAAAATCAACAACAAACATCGGTTATTTTCAACGCGCTTTATCGAGAGTGACACGTCGAACCATGTTTCGAAAGCCTTTTCTTGCTCCAGTCATTTGAAGAAATCACTAAGATGGTCAGCTCTTCCTACTCTTGTATATCAGAAGTGCATAAGTACCAATACCCCAAGTTATGACACTTTCCAAGTACTTGACCAAAGATGAAAAACAAGTGGCTTGCTATGCATTGTTCACTAAAATTTATTGGTTATTATTATTATTTATTTCATCAAAAGATGGTTTGGATAGGCGTTTTCAGCAGATTGAAGACGACCAATAGTTTCCGCGCTACATTTTTTTTTTTTCTACTCTAAACACTTAAGTATAAATTATTTATTAATAATTTATTTATTTCTAGAAATACAGATCAGAATATTTTATGTAAGAAGGAGCGAAGAGAATGAAAACTCGTGCAGTGACGATAAACTTGTCCAGAAAGCACAGTCTTCCTCACAAATTCACAATCCAACAACGCAAATATACACAAAACGTTTTGGAGCTGCTACGAGGAACTGGCAGCAGTACCTATAGCTTCCCAAAATAGGAGAAACCAGAACTCCAAATGCATCAGAACTAGACAGATATTCTGATCCGATAAGTTCGATTAAACCGAATATGAAACTAATTTCGGCCCATCCCTAGTAACTATTACCTAGGTACAGTCGTAGCGTAGACCCCTAAAAGAAATTATCAAAAAATAGGTAAGTACTAGTAGTAGTTCCGTGTGGTGCTGGACGTAAAGAATAGCACCACCCCATTTCTTCCCGTGGGTGTCGTAAAAAGCGACTAAGGGACTTACTAGAGAATGGGCAGCAGCGTTCTCAATGCATTTTAACACCTTATTGTGATCGCCAACCCGCCTGCCAAGCGTGGCGATTAAGGCAACCCCCCCCCTCAAATGTTGGGTGAGGCCTATGTCCAGCAGTGGACGTCTTTCGGCTGAAATGATGAGGTAAGTACTTACTTTTTTTTGTTTTATCATGTTTACTTACTTAGTAATTATATATATAGGTACTCATTACGTCTAATCATTCTGTAGATCTCACGTTTCTAACGTGTTATGTAGATAATAGTGTGTAACCTCGTTACCTCGCACAGCCAAAACTACTAAACCAATATCAATAAATGAGGTGCATTGTTTTTCTGGTTCTGAATCTCACAAATCAAAATCTCGCAAATGATTAGGGCGGGTGTGATTTTCGTACAACTAGCGCCATCTCGTAGATTAATGATGTACAATTGTGGATGATGATTTCATGATTGAACTGAACAAAAATCATTGACATCGATAAAAATAATAATATCAAATAATAACAAGAAAATGTTCCTGTTTTTGAAACAGTAGGTCGTAGTACTAGCATGTTGCTGTGCCCCAGTGTGTGGGTATTATTATAAAGTGCTCTGTGGTGTGGGTGCCCAGTCACTAAATACAAATAAATACGTAGTTTACGTGCGACCATGCGACTTTGGTTAATATTTCAGACAAGAATGTTTTTTATGTTTTCAGTTTTGTCATCTCTCATTCGTGTTTTTGTTTAGGTATATTTGTTTGTTATTTTTTTTTTATCAAATGTCCGAAATAAACTTTCTGAGCTGGCAACACTGATGCGTTTGTTGATCTCTCAAATTCATTGTCTGAGAAGTGAGAAATTGCTATCCATAACCAAAATTCATAAAAAGTTATTTCCTGGTCTCTAAATAAGACGAAAATGCAGCCTGATGATTTTTAACCGTGCCTTAATTAATTTAGTTGCTAAACAAGTAGTGTCAAAGTGAAATAAACACATGAAAGATTGGACGATTGTTATGCATTTGTTTTCATTATGACAAAACGCCGAAGAATAATTCACGCGGACAAAATAATTCAAAATATTATGAATGTGTTTTGTTTGTTAATGTTTCTGCAGCTAAAAGGTTAGTCCTTATTCGTTGTTATTGCTTATTATTGACTATAAAACGTGTACGCATAGTATTGCATTACTTATCACCAAAGATGTGAACTTCTTGACTCATTCTTGAAAGATAATTAATTCGTGATTTATTGAAAAACGACCCACTGACCAAAGATTTTTCTTGTTTCCACAAGACATCAATAATTTACAAACGAGTATGTTGTTTATTCGTTGATAAAGTCACTTTGGTTATAATTGACATGTTATCATTCCCGCAAGTTTAGAACTAAAATTAAACCATCAAGTGGGCATACAGAGATAAATTATCGCTGCTAGATTCTTGTGTTGTTATTATAGGTAATAATTATTGACATGGTTTTCACACATACAATCAAGATTATTGTGCTATTCAATAGTAATTTAACACTTTTTTTTTTGAACAAATTGCCTGATTTTTGATAAACATTCAAAAATGTTTAATTCAAACTAGGTATTTCAGTAATGTTCAGAACCGCATTGTGTCAAGATTTATGAAACCAACCAAGTTTACTGCACTAGCTAGGTTAAACTTAAACCTCAGATACCATTTATGACAATAATCATAAACCACTTCTTAGATACTTTACAATAACAAATTGTTTCAGGTTTCTATGCAGTAGTTAGTAACCCAATATTATTATACTCAACGGCATCAGACATACGTGTAGTGAACACGTCGAAGCTCAGTAAAGTAAACACTATAGTTAAGGACCTGGAGCAAGGGTCGGCCGTGGACTTCCTTCACAGAAAGGATCTTATATGCTGGTCAGATCAGACCGCTGAATTGATACAGTGTATGAGTTATAATGAGACTCATGTAGGGGATAAGGTACGTAAATAATTAAATTATTTGATAAATAATAAATAGCCTGTGATTTGTGCTCTTATCAAATATAGTCAAATCGACCCTGAATTCTCAATACTTGCTGTTTTACACAAATATGGCCACAAATATTACAGTAACATTAGCATTGTCCTTAACTTATCTGGTGAAATGTTCTTGGACCTCTGCCTATCCCTTCAGGGATTACAGGTGTGAAACGTGCACCTAGCTTCTGACATTTCATAAGTGCCCATGTAGGTTTATGTAAAATAAAATGTTTAGATTTTTTTAATTTTGATGAAATAATGAAATTTTATATTGAAAATAAATTAATAATGTTGATTATTGCAGGTTAGAATAGTATCAGAGGGACTAATAACACCAACCGGTATAGCAATAGACTGGTACACCGATAAAATATACTGGACCGATGGGGAGACCAATAAAATTGAAGTCATTAGCATAGAGCAGAGGTATAGGAAAGTACTGTTCTGGTCAGAGGTAGACCTCGCTCGGGCTATTGCTGTTGTTCCTAAAGAAGGGTAAGATAACAACTTTATTCATCTATTCATTTGTGCAAATTATTTGCCCTTCTCCCAAACCAACAGAAATACTCTATGAATCTCTTGTTTCCCTCTGTATGATTTTTTTAAATGTGTATTGATTTCTTTAATATATTTTTCTTCCTTGTCAAACATCATTGTATTGGTTCACCAGTATTTGTCCCTGTTCTTGTAAACTTGCTTGTAATTGTGTAGCCTCTGTTGCAAGATCGAACAATTTTATAAATATCTCCATTTTCAGTCTCATGTTCTGGACAGATTGGGGTGAAGTACCCAAAATAGAGAGAGCTGGCATGAACGGTGATCCAGCTACACGTAAAATTATAGTAAAAGACCACATATTCTGGCCAAACGGTATCACAATAGATTATGACAACAACCTAATATACTGGGTGGATGCAAAGCTACATTTCGTTGATGTTATTGATTTTAATGGAGAGAAGAGGAAAAGTATTGTTAAAGAGGATCTTGTGTATCCATATGCACTTGCGTTTTTTAACTATAAGCTTTATTGGACTGATTGGAAAACATGGTAAGGTTTAATTAATATAGTTATTAATTTGTTATCACTTGTCAGTCTGTCTTTAAATAAATATCTGTTTTTATGGATCATTCTTTTCTAATCTAGATTAAATCACTTACTCCTTAAGAATAATTGTTTAAAGTAAACTTATATTATTACTTCCCGTTTAAGGTCAATTCACACTTGGGACATATCAACAACAGGGCCAATGAAGGAAATAATAAAATCCGACCCAGTGCCTGTAGATTTAAAGGTATATGATGGAAGCAGACAAGTGATGCCCTCTGGTGACTATCCATGCAAGGGAAATAATGGAGGATGCTCACATTTGTGCCTTTTAGCACCTACCCCGCCAGGTAACAACTATTCTTCTTCATAGCATATTATAACTTAGCCACGTGTATTGCATTATCAGTAGCATATATCTATGACTTAAAATGTTATTATCATTTTGTTATTTTCAATTAGCAGGCTTGGAATTTTTCCTCAATTCGAAACAAATTCTTTAGCTACTTAGCTGCTGCATGTGTTTCGAATGTATGATGATTATGTTATCATTGCATATCAATACCCATCCATCACATTGGTGAAGTTTCACTAACTACTCATAGCAAGGTTGTATTTACACATAACTGGATATGCAATAGTACACCACATCCATGGACTACATGCATACCGTTTCTCTTTCTCTATCAAGTCCATCCAAGGGTTCTCTGTAAGCCCAGATTCGTACGGGCGTATTTTTATTGCTATTTTTAAGGTTCCGTACCCAAAGGGTACTATAATATATATAAGTACTATAATATATCTACAAACGTGTGGGTGAGCACTGCTCTCCTAGCTAGGTTATGAAAACCTGTGTTAAGGAGAAGCAGTCCGGTCCCCTAAGGTATAATGACGTAAAGGTTACATAGTGCTTCTGATGTTACTGTTACGGGGGTAAAACGGGTAAAACGGGAACCTGTCTGTCTGTCTGTCCGTCTATCACCAGGCTGTATCTCATGAACCGTGATAGTTAGACAGTTGAAATTTCCACAGATGATGTATTTCTGTTGCAGCTATAACAACAAATACAGAATAAAACAAATATTTAAGGGGGCTCCCATAAAACAAACGTGATTTTTTTGCTTGTTTTAGATCGAAATTGATAACGGCAACAGGTAGACGCTTGGAATATTCACAGAATATTTAGTTATATATTCACTTTAAAAATAAATTACAAAATTAAAAAAAAACAAATATTTAAGGGGGGCTCCCATACAACAAACGTGATTTTTTTGGCATTTTTATAAATAATGGTACGGAACCCTTCGAGCGCGAGTCCGTCTCGCACTAATTTTTAACTTAGGTTTTTATTAAAATCCAATGCGTGTAAAATAATCGCGATAAAAATACGCCCGTGCGGGCCGGGCTTGTCAGTGATCAGTTTAAGGCGCAGCGCAGACGACAGACTTTTTGTGCGAAGGAGTCTGCGGCACAAACCAATGTGATTACATTTTCTTAGCTCACAAGCCTTCATTAATCACTTCTTCGCACAAAAAGTCTGTTGTCTGCGCTGCACCTTAGCGATACAGGCCCCGAGTGGTCCGCGGTGGGCGCTGAAGCAGCTGGACCGGGAGCTCCTGGAAGCCTCGATCGTGCAGGCCTGGGTGTCATCACCGGACAGGCCTGCCGACATCAACGACGAGGCGGAGTGGTTCCGGGAGGCCATGTCCGAGATATGTGACGTGGCAGTGCCCCGGGTCCAGCCCGGACGTGCTCGGCGCCAGGTGTGCTGGTGGTCGCGTGAGCTAACCGCTTTACGCGAGGCATGCGTTGCTGCGCGCCACCGGTACTCCAGGCACCGCAGGCTCCGTATCCGCCCTCCGGATACGGAAGCCATTCAGGCGGAGCTGTACGAGGGGTACAGAGCGGCGAAGACCGCCCTCCGAGCGGAGATCCAGCGGGCCAGAGGACTGTCCCGCGAGGAGTCGCTGGAGACTCTGAACAGAGACCCGTGGGGACGCCCCTACAAAGGGGTGAGAGATAAACTCCGCCCATGGGCTCCCCCGCTGACGCAGAGTCTCCGGCCCCAGCTCGTGGAGGACGTGGTGAGCGCTTTGTTCCCTTCGCGAGGGGAACAGACTCCCCCGCCCATGGCTCCGCCTCTTGCGGTGCTCGATGCGGACCACACCAATGACGACGACGACGATACTCCGGAGGTGACCGAGGTAGATTTGAGAGTGGCGGTACGTAGGCTTAATGCCAAGAATACCGCCCCAGGACCCGACGGCTTACCTGGAAAAGCCTGGGTTCTGGCCTTGGAGGCTCTCGGGCCTCGACTAAGGGGGCTCCTAAGCGCATGCTTGGAGAGGGGCCAGTTCCCACTTCGTTGGAAGACTGGGAAACTGGTCCTCATTAAGAAGCCAGGGCGCCCGGCGGACTCTCCGTCCGCTTACCGGCCCATCGTGCTGCTCGACGAGGTGGGCAAGCTCTTTGAAAGAGTTATTGCAGACCGCCTTGTCGGGCGGCTGGTGCGGGTAGGGCCGGATTTGGCGGACAGCCAGTTTGGTTTCCGCAAGGGGCGCTCTACGGTGGATGCCATCATGCGCGTTCGAGCCCTCACGACGGGGGATGCTATTGCCCGGGGTGGGGTCGTCTTGGCGGTGTCTCTTGACATCGCCAATGCTTTCAATACCCTGCCCTGGAGTTGCATTAGGGAGGCACTCCGGTATCACCGGATGCCGACCTACCTCTGTCGAGTGGTCGAGGCCTATTTGACGGACAGGGCCGTCATCTACCCCGGTCACCACGGAGAGTGGAACCGGCGAGAGATGTCGTGCGGTGTCCCACAGGGATCGGTCCTGGGGCCGCATCTGTGGGACATCGGCTACGACTGGGTGCTGCGTGCTGACCTCCCTAACGGCGTCAGCGTGGTCTGCTACGCTGACGACACGCTGGTCCTGGCGCAGGGGAGGTCGCATCAGGCGGCAGCCGAACTGGCGGCACGTGGGGTTGCGACAATCGTCAACAGGATCCGGCAATTGGGACTCGAGGTGGCTTTGCACAAGTCTGAGGCCATGTGTTTTTATGGTCCTCGGAATGCGCTACTGTCGGGTTCCCAGATAACGGTAGGAGGGGTTCACATCGGTGTCGAGTCGACGATGAAGTACCTGGGACTCGTCCTCGACAGCCGTTGGAACTTCGTGGAGCATTTTCGACGTTTGGCTCCCAGACTGGAACGGGCCGGGGCTGCCTTAAAGCGGCTCCTACCCAATCTAGGGGGTCCAAACGCCTCCTGCCGGAGGCTCTACGCGGGGATCGTGCGGTCCATGGCCCTTTACGGGGCACCGGTGTGGGCGCGTTCCTTAAGGCTGCGACCAGCCCGCCAATTGAATGCGTCCCAAAGGGTCATGGCCATCAGGCTGGTACGGGGTTACCGCACGGTCTCCCGTGAGGCGGCGGGCCTCCTTGCCGGACTACCGCCATGGGATCTGGAGGCAAAAGTCCTCACGCACATCTGGGAGTGGCGCGAGGAGGCGAAACGCCGGGGTGAAACTCCGCTGCCGCGAGAAATCACGGCACAGCGGACAGAGCTCCGGCGGGATCTCATGGCGGCATGGAGAGTGCGATTGTCGCAACCCAGCGCTGGGCACGCCACAATTGTGGCGATAAGTCCCCTCTTTGAGGAGTGGCTAGAGAGGCGCCACGGCGTCCTCACCTTCCGCCTGACGCAGGTCCTCACCGGACATGGTTGTTTCGGGAGGTTCCTGTTCAGGATAAAGCGGGAGGAAACGCCCGGGAGTCACCACTGAGTGGATCGCCCGGAGGACACGGTGGAGCATACGGTGGAGGTCTGCCCGGCTTGGGTGGAGCACCGCCGTGTCCTCACGGAGGCGATCGGCGGCGGCGATCTCTCGCGTCCGGCCCTGGTTCGGGCCATGGTTCGGAGCGAGAGTGCATGGGAGGCCGTCACCTCCTTCTGCGAAGCAGTAATGCTTGCGAAGGAGGAGGCGGAACGCGTGAGGGAGAGGCAAGGTTCGCGCCCTCGCGCCCCTAGTCGCCGCAGGAGACGCCCCGGGCGTCGGGAGTCGCAAGCCGATTTCCGGCCACCGTAGGCGCGGGCTTGCGGACGGTGAGCGATGGGTAGTTCACCGTCCGATAAGGACCAGGCCCGGGTCGACGGCGCGTTGTATTCCACGCGCGCCTCAAAGAGTTGTCAGCAGCAACTGACGGGGTCCGTTAGGGCCAATGCCTGCCAGGGTTGCGAGTTTGTCCGAAAGGGATATCGTGGCCCTGGCACACAGGCAAATGAAGGAATACGGGTGGGTTTTAGTCAGTAAAAGTCTGACACGCCCTCCCGCTCCGCCCAGAGCGGGAGAAGTTATTTGATAATTTCCCACCCAAAAAAAAAAAAAAAAAGCGATACAATTCGCCCCGGCCTATTCATAAGTTCATATTTGTAATTAAGTATGGTCCTTTTTTTACGTATTGTTTATATTTCCTGTGCGTATTCCAAATAAAATGTTTATGGTTTTTTCAACTATGCACCCAGGCTACCAGTGCGCGTGTCCAACGGGCTCAAAACTCCGTGAGAGCAGCAACACAACCTGCTACAACAGTCCACAGTCACTGCTAGTCGTGGCTCAACGCTCCGCCATATCCAAGATATCACTAGACTCGCCCGACTTCACACCCTACACGCTGCCGCTCAAAGATCTGAAGAGGGCACTTACGGTGGACTTTGATCCTAAGTTCGAGTATATTTACTGGGCTGATAGTCTGGTAAGTTATTTATTACAACAAGCCGTATGAGCCCGATGGGTTTTTCCCATCGGCAAAATGACAACATTTTATACAGGGTTACTGGTAATTCGACGTATATCCGGCAGGGGCTGATAAGGGGGCCAAAATGCAACAAATTGAACCCCCCATATGTATGGCCGAAATTCAATAGTTTTCGAGATATTAGAATTTTAAGGGTTTTTCGATATTTACCCAAAATTTGACATTTCATTGCAAATTAAAAAAAAACTACATATTTGAATGGGTACCATTAAAAATGATGTTGTAGCTGGCACTTCAATTAAGCTATGGACATAATTAAAACTACTTAATTTAACAAAATAATGAAAATAATGAGCGATATAAGAATAATATCTTACCAATATTTTCATTTTACGCTTCAAAAATGTTGTCTCGTCACAAAAATTTATATGACATTAATCGTACAAATAACTAAAACAACTTGCTTATTTTGTAAGCTTTCCAGAAAGGTATAAAAGTCAATTTTAAAATACATAATTCGTGGCATGGCATGTGTTTGAACCGGCGCGGGGAGAGAAATTATCTGTGTTTTTAGTTTATGATCCTCGCTAAAACAACCGATTTTCCTGGCGAAATTCTTTGCGATGGGGCGGGGTGTGAGGGCGGGGTGTGAGGGCGGGGTGTGCGGGCGGGGGAGTACACGGCGTCTGCTGCGCTCGCGTCGCCTTCCTTAGTAAGTTTTGACTCTCCGCCGCGCAAGCACGTGTGTTGTTATCTTGCTACCAATCTCTCATCCCGTTAATTTGTTATCGATCATTATTGTTAATTCTTGTTTCTCTTGTTATTCTTTTTGTTATCATTGTTATTTCGGATAACATGGCTTCGTATCCTAATAACGAATACGCAGACATAATGTTTTGTTATGGTTTTGCTGATGGATACGCGGCTGCGGCTCGGCGAGAATACCAACGCCGCTTTCCCGATCGTCGACTTCCCCACGTTACTGTTTTCGGGAGCACCTATCGACGATTGTCTGAAACTGGCAGTGTTCAAAGAGCACAATTCAACGCTGGCAGACCTCGACGGTACACGGCTGACGAAGAGGACACCATTCTTCAGTGTTTTATTGATGACCCAAACATCTCAACGAACATTGTTGCAAGACAGCTCGGTATGTCCCAGTGGAAAGTGTGGTCGGTAGTACATCTATCAGGTAGACACCCGTACCATTATCAACCTGTTCAAACATTGCACGAGGGAGATCCTGCCAGGCGACTCGAATTTTCTCGGTTTATTTTAAACGCTGACGCTGACCAGGAACATTTCCTAAGAAATATTTTGTGGACTGACGAGTCAAAGTTTGACCGGGATGGAATAACGAATTACCATAACTTACATTTTTGGGCACCTAAAGCAGGCAGGAATCCAAAAAAACTAAAAGAAACTGCGTCGCAAATGAGATTTTCCCTGAACGTATGGATGTGTGTCGTTGATAATTATTTGGTGGGCCCTCATTTCTTGCCCCAAAATTTGAACGGCGAAAATTACGAGGAGTTTTTGAGAAACAACCTAGACGATTTGTTGGCGGATGTTCCCGAAGAAATAAAAAACAACCTCATGTTTCAACATGATGGTTGCCCAGCACTCTTGATGAGAACAACGTTCACATCAAGAGTGACGAAAACCGAAGTTAGGAAGAGAATTCGAACCTGCATTCGTAATCGAGGGGCTCATTTTGAACAAGATGTGTAAAATTTGTAATAAAATTTGATGTACATTTTTTTATGCATTTTATTTCATACAAATACAAATGACCCTTTCTCTCCCCGCGCCGATTCAAACACATGCCTTGGCACGAATTATGTATTTTAAAATTGACTTTTATAACTTCCAGAAAGCTAAACCATAACAAAACATTATGTCTGCGTATTCGTTATTAGGATACGAAGCCATGTTATCCGAAATAACAATGATAACAAAAAGAATAACAAGAGAAACAAGAATTAACAATAATGATCGATAACAAATTAACGGGATGAGAGATTGGTAGCAAGATAACAACACACGTGCTTGCGCGGCGGAGAGTCAAAACTTACTAAGGAAGGCGACGCGAGCGCAGCAGACGCCGTGTACTCCCCCGCCCGCACACCCCGCGCTCACACCCCGCCCCATCGCAAAGAATTTCGCCAGGAAAATCGGTTGTTTTAGCGAGGATCATAAACTAAAAACACAGATAATTTCTCTCCCCGCGCCGGTTCAAACACATGCCATGCCACGAATTATGTATTTTAAAATTGAATTTTATACCTTTCTGGAAAGCTTACAGAATAAGCAAGTTGTTTTAGTTATTTGTACGATTAATGTCATAGAAATTTTTGTGACGAGACAACATTTTTGAAGCGTAAAATGAAAATATTGGTAAGATATTATTCTTATATCGCTCATTATTTTCATTATTTTGTTAAATTAAGTAGTTTTAATTATGTCCAAAGCTTAATTGAAGTGTCAGCTACAACATCATTTTTAATGGTACCCATTCAAATATGTAGTTTTTTTTTTAATTTGGAATGAAATGTCAAATTTTGAGTAAATATCGAAAAACCCTTAAAATTCTAATATCTCGAAAACTATTGAATTTCGGCCATACATATGGGGGGTTCAATTTGTTGCATTTTGGCCCCCTTATCAGCCCCTGACGGATATACGTCGAATTACCAGTAACCCTGTATAAACTTTCTTCCCCTATTTAATCCCTTTAGGGGATGAATTATCAAAACCCTTCCTTAGTGCTCACTTTCTGTATTTAAGGAACTCTTGTGCTAAATTTCATGCTTCTAGACCTAGACAAAGTGGTTTAAGCTGTGCATTGTCTGTAAGGGGGCGACCATCAATTGGACGTAGTTAAACGGAAAGGATCCACCCCACACAGTTAGTTTTGAGATATTCAAGTTTTAAGATCAGATCGTGTTTCGTCTTTGATTCTCCACTTTAACTTTCCGGGTTTGGTTTCAACTGGAGGATAAACACATCAATTTTAATTCTATTAATCTCTAGTCCAACATCATGACATATTTTTCGAGATATTAGCAAAAATATGACGATGGATCCTTTTCGTTAAAATACTATTTCGAAAACCCAAGATAATATACATATTATCTGTAACTTTTATGGTGTACATAATAAAGAGTATTCTATTCTATTCTATTCTATATTTAGCCATAAGGATCCAAGCTTTAAAATAGAACAAAACCACTAAAAATTATAAGGAATTATGACAGATTTGTATGTTTTAGAAAATAAAACTTCATATTGTAGTCTAATATATCCTTAATTTTCAATCAGTAGTAGTAGTTAGTGTAGATCTTAGTTAGATCAAAACACAAAAATTCTCATTTTATTAAAAGGCATAAAATACACATAAAAACTATAAACATTATGAAATATCAAATAATATGTCTTCAAACTTAAGTAAAGCCTATATTTTTTGCTTAAACTTAATCATCATTCTCACTTTCAATGGCAAAATCAATCCCATCCCTGTAACCATCAACATCATCCATAATATTTTTAAGCAATCTTTTGATATTAAACCAAACATTGATTTAAGGTCATCCAATTTAGCCTGCGGAATCTCTTTACCATTTTTTTTCAAACAATCCATGTCTCTGATGTCACATAAATTGTTTTGGTTTAATTATATCTTTAGAATAACAATTATCCAAGTAGTTTGGATCGTTTTAGTAATATGTGATTTGGAATATTTTCGTAAATATGATTTTCTCAATAACGATCTAAGTAGCTTGGAGCGACGTCAATAAAAAAAAAATTCCCGCCATACATGTGGGTTGGTAACGTATGGTCATAATGACATGATGCGTTGGAATTTTACTTGGATTGTTTTTGTGATATTAAAGTTTCAACTACAAAGAGTGTTTTGGTATACATAACTCATTTTCTCCCATAGTGTGGGTTGGATCCTTTCCGTTTAACTACGTCCAATTATGTGGGGGGAGGGGGTCAAAATCAAAAGTCATTTATTCAAACTAGGCTGAATCAGCACTTTTCGAACGTTAAAAATTACATAAGACTGTCCCCAAAAAACGCCCACACTTTCACCACTTCCTAGTGCTTTAGCTGGGAAGAAGAAGTGGCGCAACAAATCCCCAGCAGCACAGCTGTCTGTTAGAAAACTTGATTCTGTACAATAGTGTGTATATTATTATAGTATTATTTGCCGTAAAAAAGAAAATATATATATAATCGTCGAAAACTATACTCAAGCAGAAATAAAAAATTAAAACTAAAAAACATAAACAGAACGTACCTAAACAAAAGCGGTCCTAAACGGAAACCAAGACAGTCGAGCCGAATCTCACGATGGGACGAGAGGGGTCACGGCAAATATCACGTAACTTTTTATTCCGCATGAAACTGTAAAATTGTGAGAAAACTGGGTAATTATTATTAAAAAAAAAAAAAAATCTTTTTAATACAACGCAATCAAGCGCTGATTAACGTATTTACATTAAAAACACGCATTTAAAAATTTCACGTGAGATTAGTGGAGGTGTTAGGAGGTGTAGGGTGTCGAACCAAATCTCCGGCATCTCACCAAGGGGTCGAAAAATCACAAAATCACCTTACGTAATTAATGGACGCCCCCTAAGTGAATGAATGAATTTGAAAATGCTAATGTTAGGTTAAACGAGAAGTGCGATGTAGCTAACTTTGAATAATAAGCCTTAATGTAGTGGTTTAAAGAAAAAAGTTGTACAAACATCGAACAAAAATGTAACAAAGCTTTAGGATGTTTTGTAAACGCCCAATAAGATAACGTTAATTCAATGCGATGTTATGATAACGGTAATTATTGGTCGTTTACAAAACATCTCCTCTCCGCTCTTCTCCGCTTTGGTGGAAACCGGGCCTTACAATGGCTGTTTTTTTTTATATTGGCACTTTGTAGCTATTTCCTAATATTCATAATTAATTCGTAATTATTTATTATTTAATCGTGCTTTTGTAAGTTGTGGTATGTCTTTTATGTGCACCAAGTATACGATCTATCTATCTATGATGTTCATTCAACTTTCCACTTTATGTCACACACACAATGTATAATTATTAATGGCAACAGCTAATCCTTTGTTTTACGCTCTTTTTTAGTTTTTTCACCATTTTTACTTTTTATTAATAAATTGTAAATAATTTTGAGTTTTTGATAAATAAATCAATCTTTATTTATTCAGGCAAAAACAATATCCAAAGCGCGTCTAGATGGAAGCGAACAAACAGTAGTAATACACAGCAGTGGAGTGCCTGACAGCATTGCTATCGACCCTCTGGCTAGGAACATCTACTGGACAGACCCCGTCACTGACACCATCAACGTGGCGCGGCTCGATGGCACCTCTAAGAAGGTATCATTATTAAAACGTCTACTAAGAACAATCGGAAATGGCACGTATATTTTTGGACCGACGTCAGGTCATAAGACGTTCGATCGGATTAATGACTGCCCCGTAGGTTAAGTATTCGCTAGTGTGACACCTAGGGTCCTGGCTTCGATCTCCAAATTGGGCAATGTTCTTGGATTTTCAATGAACAATTTTCAGTAGCAGCCCGCAGTGTGGATTTGTGCCCGGTTTTTTATTTAGGATGGTTTTGCTCTTGACCTTAGTCTAGGGCAGAGGTGACAGAGACAAAGTCGACGATGGAGTGAGCTTACCCAGAAGAAGCCCGCTCTAACTTTGAAGAGGTTGAAGATTGATGGTAATAAGTACGCCTGGTCTATTGACCAGGGCGCGTACAATAATACTGTTGATGGCTATAGACTAGCCCCTATGACATACATGAGACTAAAGCACAACTGTCACAGTGTGAGTGTACTAACAAATTGCAGGCAATTTGTCAAGCTTGCCTCAAGCTTGTGTTATTTAATTCTAGGTGATAATCCACAACGAACTCTACGATCCTCGCGCCATAGCTCTGCATCCAACCGCCGGCTGGATGTTCTGGTCAGATTGGAACGATAAGAAGCCGAAGATAGAACGAGCCAACTTGGACGGCAGTGGCCGAGTGCTGTTGGTCTACGAGAAGCTGACGTGGCCCAACGGCATCGCACTCGACACAGTGAAGAACAAGCTTTACTGGGGAGACGCGAGGACGCATAAAATTGAGGTAACGTTAAGGAAAATAGGAAGTCATTACGGGTTAGTGATGGGTAACTCATCAATTTCATTTGAGATTCAGGGAGTACCTCACTTTACTTCGTGAGGTCCTCACGAGGTACCCCTCATTTGAAGTGAGGAATCGTACAACGGCGTATTCACCTCATGACTCGTGAGCCCGAGCCGAATGTCCGAGGGAGCGAGGCGGGCGGTCGCGACAACGACTCACGAGTAATCATACTCTGAATAAAATTATGTGTGTGGGAGAGATAATTTTTCTCACACACATAATATTTTTTCATACATTTTAGACCGCCTAAATAAACGAATCAATTATCCTACCAAACATCAGTATCACACTCACGACACACATGACACAACAAACATCATTACATACACCGGTAGATACCAAAATCATTATGTTAATGTTACAGTTAATATTTACTTGAGTGTGTTGTAAAAATTTCGAGACCATCTCACCTCACCTCACTCATTCTCTAACTCTCGCTGCAATTTTTAAGTCGGTTCATTCGCTCACTGAGCTCACTCAATCACTCAATACTCACTCGCTACTCGCGAGGCTCTAACTCGCTCGCCTCGCCCCTCGCCACGATTTCATAATGTCAATATCAATTTTTGAGGAAGCGTGAATGAGTGAGGTGGTTCAATGTTGAAATTCGAGTAACTCTTTCAATTTGCGATCACGAGTACCTCAAACGAGGGACCTCATGAGTGAGGGACACATCACTATTACGGGTAATCAGGAGCTTGAAAGTCTTACCAAGGGGTTGGATAGGCAGTCGCTCTATGTAACATACTGGTTTTCTGCTGCATCTGGTTAGACATTACGCTGACCCCAACTTAATTGGGAAAACGCTAGCAGATGATGTTATAGAAAATATGAAATTGACGTATACTGTAATTCTGAACGCGTTCAAAGTCAAATTGTTTATTTCAAATAGGCACATAATAAGGCACTTATGAACGTCAATATTTACAAAAATATAGAATTGATTCTAGTCGCCCCTTCCAAAAGGTAGTTTCATATAGAGAAGAATGGGCAAAAACTCCACCGTTACTCTTTTAAAATCTTGTACAATATTTTTTATAGGTACATTAATTATATAATTATATGTGAAGACGATGCACCTAGAATAAAATTACTATACCACAATAGGTAATAAAAAGAGTTAAGAATGAAGCAATGACAGATAAATTAATTATGTGATAGATACATGGTGCTCACATATTTACAAAAATTGTAAAAAAAAAAAATACGTTTTCCTAAAAAATATAAATATCAGTGTGAGTTGAGGTAATCACAGAATTTCAAATAAATTTCATAAAAATAATAAATTATACAATTAAAATAGCAACCTGTTTGATTTTGTCTAGACTCTAGATTGTCCTATGGAGCTGAACCAGCATGTTTCCAAGCATTCTTATCTTGGATATAATCCTCTAATTTGTGATATGCTTGTTTACAAAGTGTTCTTTTAATATGAGTTTTAAATTTTCTTTCATTTAGTTGCAATATATCACAAGGTTTGGAGTGTATGATAGGTAACTATGCTAACTTATGTTATATTGTGTGCCTTAGTCTGTGCTGAATAAATGTATTTTCTTTCTTTCTTTCTAACTGAGTTAAATTATATTTATTTAATCAAAGTATATACATTTCTGCCATCTCATGGGAAGGTCATTTCTGCCTTTGCGGTAGAAGTCTAGAGACCTGGACTCAACAAACTGTGTGAAGGCATTTTTTATTGCTTGCGGTTGGGGCCAGGTCCGGCGAGTATGGAGGAGGACGGATGGTTTCTAACTGTAGGTCATGTAGTGTTAAAACCAGGGACCGTACAACCCCGGTTAAGAGTTAAGCCTTTTGAAGGGGTAACCCATTCAATGGGTTACCTTTATCACGATGTAACCCATTGAAAGGGTTTTATACTAGAAATCCATTGAAAGGGTTACATGATAACCCATTGAATGGGTTTTATACTTGAAACCCAGTGAAAAGGTTACATGATAACGCATTCAATGTGTTCTGTAAGTACCTACTTGAAACCCAGTAACATGAAAAAATCATAATATTATGTTATTTCGATATCCGCCCAGCACGCGTAGCATGACCAATTCTATCTCTATTCTACCCAGGGACCATTTTGGTTACCATTTTAGAAAAACCCTATCGAAAACCCTTTCAATGGGTAGCCAAAATGTTCCCTGGTTAAAACGCTTTCTCGAGCAGTGTGAGGTCTTGCGTTATCATGGAGCAATAGTGGTGTGGTTAAGACCGGTTAAAGAGTCGGGGCTGTCTCGCCATCATTGTTCAAAGTTCTGTACAGTAGACATATGCTTTTAGTGTTTGATCAAGTGACCATCAAACAGTTACCATCACTTTTCTATGGGTAAGCTTTGCTTTAGGGTATTGTTGCGGCGTTTGACCTGGAGTCAGCCACTGCGTTGTTCACTTACGATTATCGTAAAGAATCCACTTTTCATCACACGTCACAATTTGCCCTAAAATCCCTTTATTTCTGTACCGGTTCAACAAGGTAAGACAAGCTTCAATAATAAAAAATCCTCGGACCTTGATCCATATAATGTTAGTAATACACAAAACTTATGCTATGTTAGTAACAAATGCAACTCAAATTTTTAATTCAAATAACTGTTGCACTCACTTGACGCACCGGGTACATGCACCCAATGCGCCATAATGGTGCAACACAGCTTATCACTTATGATCTTCAGAATGTCGTTGACGCTCCCACGCACTCTGCGCATCAAGGACGCAATACTTTTTCGCAGGATGGTACTGAAACCATCAGTATGTGCTTCGGCAAACATCCCTGATGCACTGAAGTAACGTGGAAGCCCCAAAAACATTCTGAAGGCATTATTATATTGAACCCTGAGGGCGTTATAGGCCCTTTGCGTATATCGAACCCACAGAGTGCACGTGTACAAGGATTGGCAAAACGCCTCAAAAAGAGTTATTTTTGCGTCTGGTGTACAACGAGCAATCCTGCGGGCGCTTATCTCTGCAGATCAGTCAAATTAAAACTATTTAATAATCTTAATAATTTCAATCATTTCAATAATTGCACTTAATCTATTTTCTTTTTGGAAAAACTAAATACTTAAAATCTTAAAATTTTAAAATTAAACTTGAGTAATGAGTAATGATTACTAAAATACATAATGCTTATGTATGACATGTAGTCACTATGGGTGAAATGTGTATATATATTGTATGTACAAATGCCTGAAATAAAATGTTTTTTTTTTTTTTTTAATCATGGGGCACCCATTTTTCAAGCTTATTTACCTTACCGATTTGATGCAAATGGGTCAATATTGTGAGTAAGCTAACATCAAACCATGCCGCTAATTCATTGGTAGAATCGAATCGGCTTCCATCATCGCATTCAATTCACCGTTATTTACCTTAGGCGCTGGTCTTCCACGAGGTTTATTCTTCAAGTCGAAGTTTCCACTACGAAAGCGATTAAACCAAAAACGCATGGTGCGTTCATTAGGCGTATCCACTCCAAACACAGCATTGACATTGCGATCTGTTTCTGCTGCGTTAGTTCCACTTCGGAACTCGTATTCAAAAACTACTCTAATT
Source organism: Tiliacea aurago (assembly GCA_948098905.1). NCBI lineage: Eukaryota > Metazoa > Arthropoda > Insecta > Lepidoptera > Noctuidae > Tiliacea > Tiliacea aurago. The sequence goes on along the minus strand of OX402579.1, from coordinate 1,963,018 downwards.
TTCAATATATCCCGTGCCCCGGGTACTAAACGTTAAAAGCTGAATGAAAAAACAATTGAAAGTCAAACAATCGAATGTTGTACATTTTTCAAATGTAGAATGTGATTGTGAGTTATCGTTTGAAAAAAGTTTCACTCTGGAATCTCACACCATGCAGGTTTAATTTTAATTCAAAGTGGCCAGAACGTTAAACGTTAAAACGGTTAATTTATAACCCATATTATTAAAGAGTAACTTGGCTACTTTTATTTTACAAAATGCCATGCGGACGAAGCCGCGGGCAGCAGCTAGTGTCAAATATATCCTATCCTAATTAAATAAAGATTATTTTTATTTGCAAAGTAACGCCAATATTTGTACAAATACACCTCGAGAATTCCAATATTGATGCGCTTGCAGGACATCTTTTGACTGGTAAATTCTCCTGTTCCCACAGGTATGCAACATGGATGGAACAGAGCGGAAAGAACTTCACAGCAGTGAGATCTTACACATTTTTGGTCTTACTTTACTGGGCGAACACCTGTACTGGACTGATATGCAAAAACGAACGTTAGATAGGATTAACAAAAATACAGGTAAACATTGTTTTTTATTGTTTTTTACTGACCTTAAAAAGGAGGTTCTTTATTTGATGCGTATGTACCTAAGTCTGCGATTTTCTTAAAAAATATTGATCCAATTTCGATAATTATTGATTGACGAAATAAAAATAGTTTGACATGACGAAGTTATAAGGGTTCTTTTTAGGGTTCCGTACCCAAAGGGTAAAACGGGAACCCTATTACTAAGGCACCGCCGCGCGCCGTCTGTCTGTCTGTCCGTCTGTCACCAGGCTGTATCTCATGAACCGTGATAGTTAGACAGTTGAAATTTTCACAGATGATGTATTTAAAAGAAAGAAAGAAAATGCGTTTGCGTATTTCTGTTGCCGCTATAACAACAAATACTAAAATACAGAATAAAATAAATATTTAAGGGGCTTCCATACAACAAACGCTGCTTTATCTGCTTTGCTCATTTTTGCTCTATATTGATAACGGCAACAGGTCTAGCGCTTGAAATATTCACAGAATATTTAGTTATTTATTCACTTTAAAAATAAATAATTAAATTAAAATCTCTTCAAAGTTAGAGTGAACAGGCTTCTTCTGGGTAAGCTCACTCCATCGTCGACTTTGTCTCTGTCACCTCTGCCCTAGACTAAGGTCAAGAGCAAACCCATCATAAGTAAAATAAATAAAAAAAAAAACAAATATTTAAGGGTTTTTCTGCCATTTTTATAGATAATGGTACGGAACCCTTCGTGCGCGAGTCCGCCTCGCACTTGGCCTGTTTTTTTTTTTCGTTTGACTACGGAACCCTAAAAACAGTACCCTCATTACTTGCTCTACATTTACAGGTCTAGAACGTCAGCCAGTAGTAGAGCAGATGGCAAACATGATGGGCGTGAAAGCGTTCCGCCTCGGAGAGTCGTTAGGATGGAACCAATGCGCCGACAACAATGGAGGATGCTCCCATCTCTGCCTCAACACGCCCGACCACTATGTGTGCAGTTGTCCTGTTGGTGAGTATTATACTCTTAGAGTAATTAGACTTAGAGTGATAGTTTCATTCAAAATTCCGTTCAAAGTTGAAGCAACAACATTGGCGCACACAAGCAAACTGTAATGTTGCAAGAAAATTACATTTTCCCGAAAAAGTGGGGAAAATGGAACTGTTCCACCTTCATCAAAACAAAATAAAATCAACACATTTTTTTTCATGACACGTGCGACACCGTAATAATATTTGGCAAATCAAAATAAAAATAAATACTTTTATGTGAATAGGTATTATAGGGAGTACATAATTATAATAACAATGGTGTAAAATATTTTCCTTTGCCTAGCAACATTTTCAATGTCATGTTCATTTGTCAAATTTACGATTTTTAGTCTGTTTTGATAAATGTTTTATACAAAAAATATAAGATGCTATGGAATCTTTAAATTTTTCTCGTGATTATGTGATGAGTTGTGACACCCTTTCACTACACACTACGTAATTTTTTTGTAAAATTGCGCGAGCTCTTTACTGTAATACTTGGTCTTGATTACTGACGTGCCGAAAGTCCTAGGTAGCCTTTAAAGGCTAACATGAAATGGCTTCACTTTGCATACGAGGACTGTGGTTCTAAGCCTATTACTTGTATGATTATACTAGTAAGAATATTGCTCGCGAAAAAAAATCAGCTGTTTCCCTACATTTTGACGAGTTATTCGAACGTAAATGTAGGGAACAGCAGATTTTTTTTTGCAATTTCAAGTTTCGTCCCATAGTAAAAGTTGTTCCTATCGTAATGATGAGTACAATGACCGCTTAAGAGGTTTTGCGTTAATTCCGGTACATGTTGTATATACAATGTGCGCATACATCGACACGTCACATTAGCATTTCGGTGACGTGAACCCATAAGGTTTGCCCCTACCAAAAAACACTCAACACGGCTAAAGAAGTTGTCACATCAAAGAGAACTCATCATCTGCCTGCCCTTTTCCCAGCTATGCTGGGGTCGGCTTCCAGTGTAACCAGATGCAGCTCAATACCAGTATTTTACATGGAGCGACCCATTTCTTCCCGTGGGTGTCGTAAAAGGCGACTAAGCGCCAACCCGCCTGCCAAGCGTGGCGATTATAGCAAATCCTCCCCTCCCCTAGGGAGGGAGGCCTATGTCCAGCAGTGGACGTCTTTCGGCTGAAATGATGATGATGACCTGGAGCGACTGCTTAAATGACCTCCACAACCAAGTTACTGGTTAACACCATAAAGAAAGAAGAAAGAAAATACGTTTATTTGCGGTTAACATAACGCAAAGAAAAAAAAACACAAACATAAAAGAACAAGTTGAGGGAAAATATGCGTCACATCCCTCACACCCCATACCCCTCATCACCGCGTCATACCCCTTGGTATGACTGGGTGTCAAACTTACGGGCTTCTGACGACCGGTAATGACTGTCAAAGATCCACGAATGACAGCCGGGACCAACGGCTTAACTTGCTTTCCGAGGAACGGAAGAGTCTCGGCATGTAAAGATGGTTACCCATCCACGGACTAACCCCGGCAAGCGTAGCTGTACCTGATGGATCGACCCGTGCGGCTGTTATTAGTTCGCCACGAGCTCCTCAATTTTGTCAAATGAAAAATATCTTTAAGGTGATTTAAAAGGTTTATGAACAAATCAATTTATCTTTATCTGTAAGTATTCAAAAAGAAGAACTCAATTTGTTTGTCAAGTGGCACTACAAATTAGCGTCCACAGGTACATTTTGTGATCCATTTGTTTACATTTTAATCAGATACTTTTGAAACAGACTACTTATAGGCACTATACCATCCTCCAGATACATACAAAAATGCTACAGAATTTGTATAAAATGATCTGCCAGATCCGTGATCGCGATGTACCGTGTGGTGCCGGACGTAAAGAATAGTACCATCCTGTTTCTTCCCGTGGGTGTCGTAAAAGGCGACTAAGGGACTTACTAGAGAATGGGCAGCAGTGTTCCGTGCATTTTAACACCATACTGCGATCGCCAACCCACCTTCCAAGCGTGGCGATTATGGCAAACCCCCTCTTTGGCCTATGTCCAGCAGTGGACATCTTTCGGCTGAAATTATGATGATGATCTGCCAGATGAGATAACCGGAATATAATATCTGATAGTGGTAAAACAGACCATAGATTGAGGACTGTTTCTTAAGAGGCCGATGGATACGTAGTTCATACAAACGTAATACCAAAATAATTTGTAAATCAAACATAATAATATTATTAAGGTAGTGTGTATTTATTCCGATTGGAATACAGAATATCTAGGTTCCCAAACATAATAATATTATTAAGGTAGGTGTATTTATTCCGATGGGAATACAGAAGAGTTATGAGAAAAATAAGTTTTCTATAGAAATTTTAAATTCATCATATCTCGTCTTTATAACATTGTCCTTTCAAAATAAATACACACTACCTCAAGAAAATGTTTGATTTTCAAATTATTTTGGTATTACGTTTATATGAACTACGCATGCTACGCCGGCCCCTTAAAGTGTAGATTACAAAACACAGCCCTTAAATAATCGCACCTTTTCATCACTTTCAGGTCTGGAACTAAGCAAGGACAGGAAGACTTGCGTGGAACCTGAAGCGTTTTTAGTGTACAGTCGCAAGAATGTCATTGGTCACATCAGTATTGAGAACGAGGAGAATGACGTCGTGCTGCCTCTCAAAGACTTGAAAGAAGTCAGGTAAGTGCATCACACATGATTTATGTTGGTCATTTAATTTGGACTGACCTACTACTTTGTTATCATTCTCCTGCACTTGAGCTAATTTATTTAAAGTCGGCACAGCATCTCAGGGACTTAATACAACCATTTAATTGAAAAAATATATAGTTCTTTTTAGGGTTCCGTACCTCAAAGGACAAAAACGGAACCCTTACAGGATCACTTCGTTATCCGTATGTATGTCTGTCAGTCAAGACCCTTTTTCTCAGGAAAGCGTGGAGGTATCAAGTTGAAATTTATATCAAATACATTAAGTCAAGTAACTTGGTGCTCTAAAAAAATCAATCTTCTTTAAGTCTACGCAATAAAAAAATACGGACATACCTATATGCGATATATTTTGATACTCGCAAATAAATGACCTCTGAGTATGTCTCGGCCTTTCTTCTCAGAGTAGTCAGATACGAAACGCTGACCTCATCTAGTTTTTTTTTTTTTATGATTGACGTATAAAAGTGTTTGTACAAACCTACTTACAGAAAATAAATCATTTATCCTAGAACCATGAAATTTGGCAAGAATCAAGGTCTCATAGCACAAGTAAAGGGAAAAGTCCGAAAATCGTTTTTGTGTTTATTTATTTTTGTGATTACAAACTTACATTTGCAGTTGGAAAATTTATTGTGGCGTACATCGATGTATGGGAGAACATGTTTTTCAACTACAATGTTGTTTGTTTTTGGAATAAATTTTATTCATCCCAACTACGGACCCGTTCATTGTGCGTGGTCCGACACGCACTTGGCCGGTTTTTTTAATATCGAACTCACAGATCAACTAACAGTCGGTCTTATTTTGTTGGTAGTGGTAACGACATTATTACGATGTCAAAGTTATACAGGCATTAGTCACCTGTAATAGGTAAGCAGCGAATTGTATTTCAAATTGTTCACTTATTTCTCAAAAAGTGAATAGGTTTCATTAGAAAGAAAGAAAAATAATTTTATTTGTCACAGAAAAACGTGCATACGAAAACCTAATAATAATATGTAATAAACTCGAAGGTAAACATTACACAAAACAGATCTACTTATAATCACGAGCACAAAAAAACCGAGTGCGTGTCGGACCACGCACAATGAACCCTTCATTGTGCTCGTGATTATATGTAGTATATAACATTCTAGTTGAAAAACATGATCATATACACTCCAACTGCAAATGTAAGTTTGTACGCACAATATTGAGTGATTTACCATGTTATTTTAAGATCACAGACTTCTTATAGGTTTTCCTGTAATCTATAAGCAAAGAACTATTTTCTTTATTTTTATCAACATTTTTGGCTCAGTAGTTTCGGAGATAAGAGGGGGGGGGGGGGGGGAATGGTCATTTTTCACACGGTACATACAGCAAAACTTTTATTTTTAATTTTCCAATTTGCCCCCCAAAAGTGACCTCCTTAATCAAAATTAATTTATTTACGTAACACATCCGTGTTTGGATCACAGAAGTTCATATGTGTACCAAATTTCAACTTAATCGGTCCAGTAGATTCGGAGCAAATCAGCTGTGACAGACGGACAGACAGACACACGAATGATCCTATAAGGGTTCCTTTTTTTACTTTTTAGGTACGGAACCTTAAAAACAAATAGTCTGCCGAATATTTGTTTTTTTTGTGCACGTCATAACTGTGCCACTCCGGCTTGCACTCAGCACGATGCTGTGCTATAGGGGACCCACAGCAAACGCTGATTTTCAGTGGTCACCAATCATTGGGAAAGTTCTTCAGTGTGAGTCATCCTCATTAACCATTGTGGGTGAGTTTATCGACAGTTTGTATATCAATATTGTTGTTGTTTCAGTGCGTTAGCAGTGCATGTATCTGGCAACAAGCTGTACTGGTCAGACAGTAAAACTAAGTCTATCAACCGATGTTCTGTCAACGGATCCAACATGGAGAAAGTGTTGGAGTGGATGGGGTTGGTTGAAGGTATTGTTCTCAACACTTTGGTTTTTAGGATGAAATGTGCAAGGTTTTTTTGTGATAAAAGTGGTGAAAACCGATTGTAGCTGAATTTCCAAGAATATCAACACTGCATTTTAGTTTAAAATTTTACAATAGATCATTGATATAATATATTAAAAGGAGGAAGATATGTTACGCGCTAACATCGCAATCAGTAAACCTGGGCTCGGCGCACGACTACATGCACCAAAACTCACACATCTGTGATCAGTGTGATCACAGTCGCAAACCTACAGTTACCGATAGACAAGAATATAGATAGGAGACGGCTCTGTCGTGCGAGCGAAATCGCGTTGGCTGCCGAATGTTTACGATTATGAATGACATTGCATGTGGTAGGTGGCTCTCACAAACATGGCGAAGCAAACATTAAATATTATTATAACTTTCAACAAATTTGCATTTTTGGCTGTACTTACGAGTAAGTAATCCCGTGTGTATTATTTTTCTTCCTTGTATTATTAAAACACTGTTTAGCTGCACAAGAAGTCATGTTGATGCGTATGTATCACAAAAAAAAAATCTGTAATTATGGAGCTCTTTGGTCAACGGTATCCCGTGCGCGACTGAGTGCCAACTACGGGCCATCACTTAGTTTGATAGGACCAGGCGCTGTTACTAAGTCCCATATCTATCGCTTTTAATACATCAATGCAATAGATTGAAAGTAATGAAGAGGATTTTTTAAGTTAAACTATTATGGCTTTCATTACTTTATTATTATTATTTTTAGCCTATTTGACCACCTGCATATTAGCCTCGACCCTTTATCCTTTTCACTCCACTCTGTCTCGATCGTGTGGACCAATCATGTCAAGGCAGCAAGCATTTTCATTACTTAAAATAATTTTATTATTCACAATCAAGTCAAAACAGTTTAATTAAACCATTGTAAGGCACTTTTGAACGTCACAAATTATAAGAAAATAGAAGAATTGTTTTGATTGAGGGTTTTGCTTGTTTTCCTACGTGATCGAATCAGAAATGAAGAGATCCGCAGGCGAACCAAGGTAACCGACATAGCCCGAAGAATTGCCAAACTTAAGTGGCAGTGGGCAGGGCACATTGCTCGCAGAACTGATGGCCGATGGGACCGAAAGGTTCTGGAGTGGCGACCGCGTACCGGAAGACGAAGCGTTGGAAGGCCTCCTACAAGGTAAACCGATGACCTTGTGAAGGCCGCAGGTATCCGCTGGATGCGGGAAGCATAGGAACCGGTCGAAGTGACGGTACTTGGGGGAGGCCTATGTCCAGCAGTGGACGTCTTTCGGCTGAAATGATGATGATGATGAGAAGAATTGATTCTATTTACCCTTGTACAAATACTAGCAATACCTTTGATAATTTTGCTAGGGGTCCGTAAATTAGAATGATTAAAACTATAGTTTTCCATACTAGGTATAGCAATAGACTGGTCGGGTCAGAACATTTACTGGACGGACACGGTGACCCAACGTATTGAAGTGGCGCGACTTGACGGTTCCAGTCGAAGGGCCCTCGTCTGGCAGGGACTCAAAAAACCTAAAAGCATTGCTCTGGACCCCAAGAAAGGGTAAGTTTGAACTAAGGTTCGAATTAATAAAACTATGTTGTAGACAAAACAGTAAAAAAATTATTTACAAATCAAATTAAATCATTTATTTGCTTAAAATATGGGTACATGAGGTGATACATACAACCAAGTTCTTTAAACCATATCCTATCAAGTTTTTAAATTAATAACTATTCATCATAATATATATAACTAGAGATCGGATATTCGGATGCATATTTACCTAAAGTACGTTTTTTTTCCGGCAAAGGATACAAAGTATGGAAACGGCTTCTTAAAATATATTTTTCGTACCACTTGCTCAAAAAAGTGACATTCTATGCCACAAAAAGCGAACATAACAATAGTCATTTTTAATCTGTTAAAAACAGGGAAAGAAAATTGTACTGAATTGCATTCATCCTCTAGGGGGAGAATGTGATTTAAATTTGGAATACTTACCGAAATTTATATTGAACTACATCTGTGTTTACACCATTGAGTTTGTATACAAAGCATTATACATCTTTTTGAAAAAGGAATACGCATTTATTATGCAGTTATGATTATTAAATAAAATTACGAAAACCGACGAGGCCGTACGAGCTTGATGCCTTTGCTTTTCCGACAAAAAAATATTAGTCTAGGAATTTGCCGCGTTTTTGTTTTCTTCAAATACATATACGTTTATTTTAATTTATTTTTATAAATAAGTTAATGTTCTAAAATGCTTATCTCATATTATTATTGTGTAAATTTTTTCGCAAATGGTACGAAAAGTAGAGTATTTTCCTTGGTGATAAAGCTGTCTTAGTCTTGGGTGAACTTCTAAATCGTCATCCGCGACAGAAGACATTGCTTTATCCCCTTGGTTAATAATCTACTATTTATTCCGGGATCGCGGGGTTTCATTAATAACAGTGTGTAGGTATACAATTTTGTATTCCTAAATATAACATATATTTCTTATCTATTTATAACTAGGCAAGAATTTTGTGGAAAACATAACACGTTTAAAAAACACTATTAATATTTCTTCAAAACCTTTTATTCTAAAATGAAATATATGTAGGGTGTGTGTGTGGAAGACCGAAATAAATAATAATCACTTCTTGAATGAAAACTGCTTTTAATGATTTTTAAAAAACTTCTTACAAACATGCGAACCGTCTTGTTCGTCTCTTAGCTCGCTCGCCATCCTCCTTTCTTCCCTTTCCCACACATACTCTCTCATTCACTCATTGCTGCGTTCATATTACATTTAATCTTAAAATTATGATGCATTCCGAATTAAAATCCTACATATATTTATTCGGGGATACACAGTACAAAAGAGTAGTTCTTAAAAACTTTTCAGTCCTGGAAACCGACACTTTTTCCCGTACCGAAACGCACTCCATACTAGTCAACTAACTTAAGGTGAATATGCATCCGAATATCCGATCTCTATACAACGTGTTTTTTTTGATATCCCATAACTCTAGGGTATGATTGAGGCCATATCAAAAAATCAACTGGCATATGAGTTATGTTCCAATCCTTCGTTATTTTTTTTTTTTTTTCATTTTTCATACAAAATAATTCGGCAAAGTCACGATTATTAATGTAAAACACCCTTACGTGAAATATGACAACGTCGACAAGGTAGCTTTCCCTTCACTAGCTGCCGCCGGGAAGCCCCGATACCAACATACCTACATATTTTATTTTACTATTTATTTTACTACACTACTGCGAAGTTTGGCAACCTCGCAAAAGTAAAGATTCGTCATACTGGTGACAATTTTTGACCTAATTTAATTATGATTGATGATATCTCCGAAACGATGCATTTTTGGACCACCTATTCTAGGAGTTTTAGTATTATTTTTACCTACAGAATATAACCCTAGAGTTATAGGATATCAAAAAAAACAGGTTGTATATAACTCACTTATAATGATATCTCAACCGGCCTCATTAATTCCTGAGTAATCTAGTATAAACAGCAGTTTGACAGCAGTGGTGGCCCAGTGGTAACGGCCCCGACTTACGAGTCATAGGTCGTGGGTTCAAGCCCAGGCAGGCGCTATACTTTGTGTAAATAATTTCATCACCACTGCTCTCAAAACGGTGAAGGAAAACATCGTGAGGAAACCGGCATGTCCTAGAACCAACAATTCAAAGACATGTGACATCTACCAACCCGCACTGGGCCCGCGTGGTAGATTACAGCCCAGTCCCTCTCGAAGAGAGGAGGCCTGTGTCCCAGCAGTGGGAACATTATAGGCTGATTATGCTAGTATAAACGTCAACATCGTCGTCGATATGTCGTAGGATGATTTGATAATTCGAATTTTCACGAAAATCCTAGGGATATTGCGAAAACACGGATAATTAGACACTGGTGAAAACATTTCTCAATCTTATTGGAAAAAGATAGGGTTTTTGCAAAAGCAACGAGTCGCTCTCGTAAATCTTATTCTGGTTGGTTCCTTTTTCGCAATATCCCTAGGGTTAAAAGGGGAAAATTCGAATTATGAAATCATCCTACGACAAATATACCACCTACTTAAATTAACAAAGATTATTACTTTTACTCAAAAATGCTTGTCCTATACCTATCGCTCACCGTCCGCAAGCCCGCGCCTACGGTCGCCGGAAATCGGTGGCGACCAGGGGCGCGAGAGCGCGAACTTTGCCTCTCCCTTACGCGTTCCGCCTCTTCCTTCGCGAACATTACTGCTTCGCAGCCTTCTGCGGTTCGGAGCGAGAGTGCTAGGGAGGCCGTCAACTCCTTAGGTGACGGCCTCCCATGCACTCTCGCTCCGAACCATGGCTTGAACCAGGGCCGGACGCGAGACACCGTGTCCTCCGGGCGATCCACACAGTGGTGACACCCGGGCGTTTCCTCCCGCTTTATCCTGAACAGGAACCTCCCGAAACAACCGTGTCCGGTGAGGACCTGTGTCAGGCGGAAGGTGAGGACGCCGTGGCGCCTCTCTAGTCACTCCTGTTTTTTAGTCCTCATGTTTTTTTGAATGTATAATAAATTGATAGTTATAATTAATTGAATAACTGAACAAATGTTATTGTAATACATATTTGTACGCCGTTAAGGTAAAACATGACTGTGCCCAAAGACTGTAAACAACCTTTCTGCAATATACTTAACATCTTCCATGCTTTGTGTGTGCATTACTCATGTTTCGAACAAATAAATGATCTATCTATCTACCCTCAAAGAGGGGATTTATCGCCACAATTGTGGCGTGCCCAGCGCTGGGTTGCGACAATCGCACTCTCCATGCCGCCATGAGATCCCGCCGGAGCTCCGTCCGCTGTGCCGTGATTTCTCGCGGCAGCGGAGTTTCGCCCCGGCGTTTCGCCTCCTCGCGCCACTCCCAGATGTGCGCGAGGACTTTTGCCTCCAGATAACAAACGATCCTAAACTTATAATAAAATTGTTCCAGCTACATGTACTGGTCAGAACTAGGCTCTAAAACCATCAAACGAGCCGGCATGGATGGCTCATCACCTACCATACTTTTCGACCAAGTGGGCAAGGTGCACTCCATAGCCATAGACTATGAACGACGCGCCATCTACTGGGCAGCATTGGACCCGCCCGCTATTGAGTTCGCGTTTCTTAATGGAACGGGCAGGAAGATCTTAGTGAGCAATGTATCTATGCCCTATACGCTGGCGCTGCATAATGACAGGATCTTCTGGGGCGATTGGAATACAGGTATGTGCTGCTTTTTTTTGTTATTTAGTTCCACACTAAGAATTTCTCATGTGCGAACCTGAAACTTACAGCCACACACGGAACAACTATCAGTAGTTCATATAAATTTCCTTTGTTTCTTCCATATTTCCCTGTCGGCCATCACCTAATAATTCATTCCCTTTTCCTTCATATTATGCCTCATGCAATACATCCATCACACCTTAAATTCATCACTCTTATGTATAACATATATGAGTGATGAATCCCACCTCATCACAAGCCCACGTCAAACGATTTCCTCTCCACTTTTCTGCCAGCCACTGCACCTCTTTGAATGTTATTCTACTATAACTTTTATCTACAGGCATCGTAGAATCAGCATCAAAAACCTCGGGTGAATCTCGCAAAGTGATCCACTCGGGTGTTGAATACATCTCGGAACTGAAGGTGTTCGGGCGCTCCGGGCGCGGCGCGGGCAGCCAGTGCGCGGCCGACAACGGCGGCTGCGCGCACCTGTGCGTGGGCGCGCCGCCCGACTACCGCTGCGCCTGCCCGCAGCACTACCGGCTCAACAGGGACAACCTGACTTGTGCAGGTAGGTGGATTGATGGTTTCGTGGCGGGGGTGTACTATCGGCGTGAATAGTACAGTAGTTTCGCTTCCAAACGAAGTATTATTTATTTTTCTGTGATTACAGAACCCGAAGAATTTCTGATATTCGCTCAAAAAAATGCGATTGGACGGATAGTTGTTGCTAACGGCGAATGCAACGATGCGTACATACCTCTGACCGGATTGAAAAACGTGAAAGCCATCGAATACGACCCAGTAAACAAGTAAGTACTGTACGGAACACTTTATTGACCAGTCATAACATACATAATTTCTAAAAATACAACTGGAGATAGATCCGAACAACACGGTAAAAAAAACGTGCCATTTTAGTGTTAACGTATATTATTATGATAAACAGTTTTCCATATAATGTGACTGCAAATTAGGTCTGTTGTTATTTTTTTTTTATCTATCTTTTGCTTAGCATAAGAATCAATCAGCAAATGCATTATTAGTGTATTCAAAATCAAAATATTTTATTTCACATAAACCTGCATGGGCACTTATGAAACGTCAGAAGCTAGGTGCACGGTTCCAATTGGTCGTTTCCTATGGAGAAGAGCCGGCAAGAAACTCCATGGTTATTCTTTTAAAAATTATGGGCTTTTACAATGTTTTGAAATTACAGTGTTAATAGGTATGGGAGGACAGTGTAGACCCATCAACAAGTACCACTTAACAAAATAGAAAATGGTTTACAAAGCTACAGTCTATTAAGCCTACAACGTTCTCACATTAACAAAACATTACAAAAAAAAACGATATAAAATATTATTAAAATAATAAAAGTTAGAACCTTGTTTAAATTAAAATTGTAGGTATACAGGGTGGAATTTTGTAATGCCACCTGGAGGGAAAGTACTCTTAATACTGCAGATAGAAAGTTTTACTCAAAGAAACATTCCTTTATTTTTGAATAGAAAGCAAACTGCATTCAAAGATTTTCGAAAATTCTCTTCTCTCACACCCGGGAATCGAACCGGCTAAAATCTGAAAAAATTATACCCTGTACTTTTATTGCATCGATCGTTAGGGTCAATTATAAGGATGAAATCTCTCTAACAAACATGATAAATTAAATGAAAGGAAAACCAGGAAATCTTAAATTAATTTAATTATTTACAAAAAATGGTAAACTAGCTAATTAGTTGCTCGAAATGGGCTCCATTCTCTTGGATACACAAATTTATTCTTTTAATGAATTCATTTGTAGTAACCTTTAATAAAGTGTTGTGGTGAATATTATAAATCGTATTCTGAACTTCAACTCTCAACTCGTTGTCATTCGCATAAGATTTCATGTAAATTTGATTTTATACATAAAAAAATATCTAATGGGGTGAGATCTGGCGATCTCGCAGGCCATCTGATTGTGCCGTTTGTACCAATCCAGGTATTAAAATGGTTATTAATGTAGGCAGTAGTGATTCTGCTGTTATGTGCTGGAGCACCATCTTGCTGTAGAATTATTTGGTTTCGCTCTTCCTCGGGGAAACCATTTAACCCGTTTCTTAAGAGATCCAGTATTTCAATATACTTGACAGTGTTTAAATGACCTTCGTACACGTGGACTAACACTACATTATTTCTCATAATTCCGCACCAAACGTTGAAAGAAAATCTTACTTGATTGTTAGTTTCATGAACACGAACAGGATTCACTCGAGACCAATAATGGTTTTTGCGGCGATTGTACATGCCATTATTGCTGAAGTTGGTTTCGTCAGACCATACAATGTTACTCAAAAAATTAGGGTTTCGGTCAATTTCTCCAAGCATGTTTTCACAAAATTGTAATCGTCTGTCACGATCCCCAATATGCAATTTTTGCACCAACCGACCTTCACGATAGCATTTATACTTATACTTTTTCAGCACTTTAAGTACGCGAGTGTGGGTTGTTCCTAATTCATCGGCAGCATCTCTACTTGAAGCCTTTGGAAATGATTCAAATTATGTTAAAACATCTAGTTCAAAATCGAAATAGTTTTGCTGAATAGTTTGCCGTCTCTTCTTGAAACCACCCGTATTCTTTAAATTTTCTACCATTCTTTTCAATACGAATCGAGTTGGTGCCTGTCGGTCTTGATATCTCTCTCCATACCACCGCAGAGCTAGATTCACGTTTTTGTTATTTAAAAAATAAGCTTCCATTAAATCAAACTGTTCTTGATAAGCCATTTTCACCGTGAGACAAAATGTGAAATGAGTTGTAAAAACAATCAAATTAATGTGAATAACAACAATTTTCAAATTTTAATCTAACATTCCATATTTAAATTACCTCATACACGCAGCTACGAGTATGTAGCAAAGGAGTCTGCATTATAAAAGATGGATGTTAGTTAAAGAGCTTTAACTTGACTCATTGAATTTGTAACTTCAGTTTTCCTGGTTTTCCTTTCATTTAATTTATCATGTTTGCTAGAGAGATTTCATCCTTATAATTGACCCTAACGATCGATGCAATAAAAGTACAGGGTATAATTTTTTCAGATTTTAGTTGGTTCGATTCCCGGGTGTGGGAGAAGAGAATTTTCGAAAATCTTTGAATGCAGTTTGTTTTCTATTCAAAAATAAAGGAATGTTTCCTTTGAGTAAAATTTTCTATCTGCAGTATTAAGAGTACTTTCCCTCCAGGTGGCATTACAAAATTCGACCCTGTATAATGTAAAATAAAAAGATTATGTCAAGGAAGTATTTTAAAAAAAAAAACATCATAATTTGGGAGCAGAGATCAAAAGTACTCTTCCTTAAAAAAAATATTTATATTTTGCTGTGCCCGACAGGGTCCACGATTGGTACAATTAATGTTTACTTACCACCTTGTGGAATGCAATAATTGATTGAGTATTGACATTTACATATTTTTCCCGTTAATGAGTACCAGGGAAGCCACATGTGCAGAAGGAATTAATGCCCAACTTCCTTGTCTTCAACGTAGTCTTTAATCTTATAATATGCTATGTTAAATGTTATGATGCTAAGTTGAGGTGTAAGTGAGATGGTGATCATTTATTCACCGTCACAATCGCACGTTTTATGACCAAAATCGCCACGAGTGGCGTTTAATATCCATGATTTTACAACACATCTAGCCTAGATAGCAACTCAACTATTTCTATATCTTCCTCAGACATTTCTACTGGATGGACGATGACTCTCACTCAATCCGTCGAGTCCCGATCTCTTACTCCGTCACTTCCGCTATCACAGAATCAACAACAGTGATCTCAGGACTCAGTCGTCCATTCCACATGGTTCTCGACATACTAGGACGAGCCTTATACTGGACCTGTGCTGATACGGACTCGATCAATGCGACCTCTATTGATAATAACTCTTCGTCCGGAGTGATACTAAGAGGAGATAATATGATGCCACGGTTTTTAGCTTTCCATCAAACTAAGAGGTGAGGTGATTATGTATTTATTATTACGTTTATATGATTTACTTTTTTCTTTTTAAGGTTCCGTACCAAAATGGTAAAAAGGAATCCTTATGGTGAGACTAAATCTGTCTGTCTGTCTGTCACACCTGGATATCTCAAGAACTACTAATGCTATCAACTTGAAATTTAGAATAGTTTTAGATGACGTTCGCCCAACTATTTTGCAAACAAGAAAGAAATTAAAAATATATATATTTTTTGCAAAAGGGACTATGTCCTATGTTATAGGGTTTGGTTTCCGCACTTAGTCCTTCATGTGGACCATTGTGCGTGGGCCATGGCGGCAAAAGGGACTTAAAGGGGGTCTTAAAAATTTGAAGTGGGGCTACTATGTATCTATGTGGAATATCATATGAAAGAACGCTGTTTGCGCATTCTCAAAAAAAAAATTATCTCCGAAGTTTCCATAGATAAAAATCTGAAATTATTCTATGTGATAGAAGTTTATGTAAAGATTACAGTAAAAATAAAACGATGTCTCTAAATAGCACAGTTTTTCAGAAAACATCTACATCATATACGTACGGAACCCTCGGTGCGCGAGTCCGACTCGCTCTTGACCGGTTTTTTTGAATTGGTGTGTCGTTTTGATTTCCGCCAGTACAGTAAGCAGAAATTTGTAAAGACACACCACTAGAGAAAATCAGTCCTTTTACTGAACTCGATTTTATGATATTATTATTCTTTATTATACATTATTTTAGTTACATTCTTGTACAGTCAGGGAAACGGATAATTTAGCAAAGTGACTATCGACTCAAATTTACCTAAAATTCACATCAAATTATATTGCCATTCTTTACCCTTTACCAGTTGTATAAAATGGCTATAGTCCGGCTTTACGATTATGTCAATCTACCATAATTTTTTCTGTACATATTAAATAGTAGTCATGTATGTACATATTTTCTTAGGTTCCTGATCTGGAGTGACGCAGCCCTGGGCGTGATTATGCGCGCGAACGTGGACGGTACATCTCGAGTGGAACTGGCGCGAGCGAGCAATGTCACCGCACTCACAGTGGACCATACTGCTGGCACGGTGTACTGGGCCGTTAGCAGACAGATCCATGCCGTCGATCTGGATGGTTCCAACAAGTTAGTAATTTACTTATAACAAGCAACGCCACTATCCCCTACCCCACTCTCTTAGCTCCAGCTACTTAACGTCATACTTGAATGTCATACCCTGCCACATACATGCTCGCTGGGTTAAACATAGGTACACAACTGTCTGTCACTGTATCTCCTCTAGGACGCAGCATGCTTATAGGCTAGGTTTTGTGCGTAAGTAATGTCTTGAAAAAAAAAACAATAATTTACCATGACCATGTGGGATTACCAAAATAAAAGGAGACGATTCAAAAATATAATAGAAAAAAACCGGCCAAGTGCGAGTCGGACTCGCGCACGAAAGGATTTCCGTACGAATATCTATAAAAATGGCAAAAAAAAACACGTTTGTTGTATGGGAGCCCCCCTTAAATATTTGTTTTATTTTAATTTAATTATTTATTTTTAAAGTCAATATATATCTACATATTCTGTGAATATTTCAAGCGTCTACCTACCTGTTGCCGTTATAAATATACAGCAAAAACGAGTAAAAAAAAAACACGCTTGTTGTATGGTAGCCCCTTAAATATTTATTTTATTCTATTTTTTTAGTATTTGTTGTTATAGCGGCAACAGAAATACATCATCTGTGAAAATTTCAACTGTCTAGTTATCACGGTTCATGCGATACAGCCTGGTGACAGATGGACAGACAGACAGACAGACGGCGGTGCCTTAGTAGTAGGGTTCCCGTTTACCCTTTGGGTACGGAAGCCTAAAAAACCAAAACATCAAATCTGAGATTGAACTAAAATGAGCTTTCTTGAAAAGTGAGCTTGTTTTGAACTTTTTAGTCGCAGTCGGGTTTTTTGTATGTATGACATTAGTTGTTGTATATTAAGCGTGTTTTAACCCACAGACGCGTGGTGTGGCAGGGCGGCTGGGCCACGGCGCTGTGCGTGTGGGGCGGCTGGGCGTACTTCTCGGGCGCGGGCGGCGCCATGCGCGTGGCGCTGGCGCGGCGCGACGCGCCCGCCGCGCCCGTGCCGCACGTGCCGCGCCTCGTGGCCGCGCGCGCCGTGCACAAGGTACGTGATCCTGTCCTACTGCCAGCACGGCGCTGGGCGTACTTCTCGGGCGCGGGCGGCGCCATGCGCGTGGTCCTGTCCTACTGACAGCACGGCAGCATTTTAAGGCTTCTACATACCGGGGCGACTTGTCGCGCGACGCGACACGGCACAAAGGCCCCGCGTGTTGCAGGACGAGCGGTGCCTTTGTGTCGCGTCGCGTCGCGCGACAAGTCGCGCTGGTATGTAGAAGCCTTTAATGTTGGCCTCTTTTCCGGCATCAGCAGTCCCAACAACCATGAAAATGACACCCGACCCAATTGTCGAACAATTTATTATTATTAGTGTTATTCCATGCCGTCGTCTCAGATTTTGAGTTTGACGCCGTATTTGATCAGGTCCCCCAACAACCATAAACCGTGACATCCATATCAAAAATTAGCAAATTTTCTGTGGCGCCATCTTGTATTTTGATTTTGACCCCAAAATCGTTGTCAGCGCCCTAGAAAACCACGAAAATGACTCCCATGACGAAATGTAAGCAAAGTTTCGGTGGCGCCATCTTGAATTTTGATTTTGACCCCATAATCGTAGTCAGCGCCCTCGAAAACAACGAAAACGATACCCATGACGAAAAATTTGCAAATTTTCGTTGGCGCCATTTTGAATTTTGATATTGACGTAAACCTCGCTTGTATAAATTTCACTCCTCTTACAACTTCCATAAAAAAAAAAATTACAAAAAAAAAACTACGACAATAACTAGTGATGGTGACATATTATTGGCTACGTAATGGGCAGTAAAGAATCTAAAACTTTAGTACAAACCTTGTGTAAATTCAATTTGTGACTTCCGACCACCACAGTGCGGATATCTTGTGTACACACACGCCACTATTTGCAGGGTATTTTTTTAGGAAGAGCGACATGCTCTCACTTTGAAGACGTGCGGTAGATTGAGGTCTGCAATTCGTTTTCGGTGATTGTACGTCCACCCTTAACAAACGTCACGTAAGGCCGCAATATTGGTAAGGGTGTGACACAGACCTACAAGCCTAACAGTCCCTACGACCCTAAGCCCTACAAGCCCTACAGCCCTAACCTACCATATACCTAGTATGTGATAAATAAATATATAAATAAGTTCAGGATGTCTGCACCATGCGACCTAAGGTTACAGACGGATAGTAGACAGGATTTCCAGGTTTTGGGAAGGGTAAACTCACTGCCAGTCGCGCAGACTCTCGAGACTGATCAGAGATGGCTAAAGGTGTCTTGGCCACAGTGAAGGGTAATGAGACAAGAATATAAAATTCAAATCTGATTTTTTTACAAAATTATACAGCTTATATACTACTTTTTCTTCACACACACTATTACATCAAATCTTTGTGTCCTATGCGTGTGAGATGCAACCAAATCAATATTTTTAACTGGGCCGCGCGTCAGCCGGGCCGAGTGCTGAGTCAATGTCCAAAGGTAACGTTGAACAGTGATTTATCGAGTAAAATGCGTCGCCATAGTAATTCGTATGGAGATTTCGGGCGTGAAAATATTGTTTTGGAAAACCGATTTTCGCAAAACCGATATATTGTTTTGGAAAACTGAAAAATTCAGCATGTTCACTGTTCTTGGTTGTCTTTATTTATGTATTATATTAATTAGGTGACTGCTTATTTACGCCAAAGTTATCATAAGGCTGCGTTCAGACGACACGCGCCCGCCCCGCTCGCTTTGAAATTTGTTGTATATAATTTGAGTCTTATGTAGTATCTCAATAGATCTCTAATTGCATTTATAGAAGTCGACCCGCGTGAAGCGGGCGCGTAGCGGTGCCCACTCCGCGCCTGCCCCGCACCCGCGTTTCGGCTAGTGCCGTATTGTCTGCGATCAAGGGCATTTTTTGATTAAATAATAAGTAGCATAAGCGGGTGCGAGGCGGGCGCGGATTTTGCGCGTGGCGAACGTGGGTGTAAGGCGGGCACAACGCGTGTGTGGGGCGAGCGCGTGGTCGGCGCGGGTTATGCGCGTGTCGTCCGAACGCAGCCTAATACGGCACTGCTTTTTGCACGTTTTTAGTGATATTCAATATTTTTTTAACAATCATGTGTAAAGTTTATTCTCAATCAGATTTATTCACCGCTTGGTGAGACTCTTGAGCTACCTACACTTTTTTTTTTTCGTGGTTATTTCTTTAAGTTTTCTATATAAACTTATCACAATCCCATAAGACAATTTCCTGGTACTGCCCCTTAATGAGTTTGGATACTGAATTGCCGCGCAAGCTAATTCGAACATTGGAGCGAACGGCAGACGGTTTGAACATGGCGCGGTAGAACTTGTGAGTGACGCAGTCGTTATGTCCCCCGCGCAGGCGGCGCGCGCGCACGCGTGCTGGCGCGGCGGCGCGTGCGGCGGCGCGCCGGGCGCGTGCGGCGCGGGCGGCGCGTGCGGCTGCGCGCTGCGCTGCGGCGAGCCCGCGCCCTGCCAGCCGCAGCGCTTCCTGTGCGACCCCGCCGCGCCCGAGCCGCGCTGCATCCCGCACCACTGGAAGTTAGTAACCACACACTACTTTACGGCCTCCCTTCGGAACGACCGCTCTACTTGAGTATATTATTACTAAATAATTTTGTACACAAAGTCACATTACACGTAATTCATACTTTAAGATTCCAAAAAAAAACATTACAAAAACGCATATAGTCTGTCTCAACTAAGAATTCCGACGACAAGAACGCCAAAATAAGCCGCACATGGTGTATAAGCGATATCGCTATCACGCTCGGTTGCAATATCGATTCGGTACGCGATATCGCCGTACCATTCGATAGGCGATATCGCCTGAGAGCGCGCCGGAGCGGCTACGCGAGGCAATGACATCACTCACACACACACGCCAGTCGCATCCCACGCGCACGAAACGCTATTAGAATAACGAGTTGAAGAGTTCGTTTGAGATTGTGGCGAACTCATAGTTACTGGGTACTCGTGTTTACTAATGGGACTAACCAGAAGGCGGACTATTATTGCTAGCTAGCGCAACAACGATATCGCTACCGAGCGCCACAGCCATATCGCTTATATCTGAATAGGCCTTTAATCGTATTTCCGAGTTCCGACCACGCTACTTCGGGCACACTTCGGTGGAAATCGGGAATTCTCAAACACTGCTCGTTAGGGCGCGAGGCAAGCCATTCTCGAGCGAGTTGTGACTGGGAGAGAAAGAGAAAAATGCTAACGCGAGAACAAGTTAGAATAAGGTGTTGTTGAATTTCGTAGATTTGCATAAATATATTTTAATTGTGTCGACTTGTTTATTTTTTATTTAATCATTTAATTCAAGTAACATACCGCCTTATTACAAAACAAGATTTATATTTTTACATGGCTTAAACCATGGAGCTAGTTTCTGTAATAAAAACGTAACTGTGATTGAAATACCGTTTTTTATACAAAACTGAAAACTTAGTTCGGTACTAAGTTGAAAGTTTTGTGTTTAGGAACTTTACCATAGTCGGAATAAAGTTCGAAATTCAATAATGGTTCCATTTTTTAAACCTGGGTCTGAAGATAAACCTTGTTTTGTAATAAGGGGGTTAGTGTTAGTAACAAAATACCTACTAAAAAACTATTATTATGTTAGTAAAACATTAACACAGAAACAATTCGTGACATCACTGCCGCAAGGTGACAGGCCCCGCCGATACCTTGCAGCAGTTTAGGTACAGATAAATTCACTTTTATTTTGTTTTTACCTGTTCCTTTGCATTCGATTAATTAGTTATATTTTCAACATAGTTTTAAAATCTATAGTACCTACTCATCATCACAGTTGGAATTTTTGCTTTTTGCGTGATTTGTAGAATAAAGTGACAATATTTTGGTTTACATGAGTTTGTGTTTGAAGTGGTTTAAAACATTGTCATTTTGATATGAATAGAGAGTCAAGAAAAAAAGTAGTAGAAAAAAAAATCAGTTAAGACGTCCTCGACCCGATGGTACCCGTTACAAAAATTCTAGCCTCGCCACTGCTAAGTAACCCTTTTAAGATGTTAATTTTCAAAAATCCTATCGTACGCTTACGTTCGTTATACACTGCTCAACAAAGTCTAGGGAACAGGCCACTAGGCAACTACATCAAGTTATTTAAGAATATCAAACTTTCATATTTTGAATTTTTAGTTCCTTCAGCCTCGATAGTGTTGTATATTTTTATTTTTTTAGCTGAATCGCGGTGTTAAGTTTCTCCGTGATTTCATCCACCCCTTGTACCTTTATTGTAAAAAAAACTTTTTGTTAAAAATAAAAAATTACCGACGAAGTTATTTTTCACACTTTAGTGGGTCAGTTTTTAATTTATCTAAGTTACAATAGCCTAAAGTCAACTGCTCATCACGTTTTACAAAATATTGCTTTTCCCGATGACGTTAATTGTTGAGGAGTTCTCCTGGTAAGAACCAGGAGAACTGCCATTGACCATATGAAATGAAAATGAAATGAAAATGAAAATATTTTTATTTAAACAAAATGCTTCTTAAACAATGATTTGTTTTTGGAGCCTCCTTTTAGGCAAACAATGCCTGTGTTAGGAGACTCCGCTCCTCCATATCTTAGTTATACAAATGTTACATAATTATATTACATTACGGCAATTTGTTATTTCTTATTCTAACATCTTGAGTATGTATCACGTGAATCGTGGTGTGCTTTAGTTAGGCGTGGCGTGTGTGTTCGATGTAGTGCGGTTAGATGTGATGTGTGGTGTGGTGTATAGTGCGGTGTAGTGTGGTGTAGTATGGTGTGGTGTGGTGTAGTGTGATGTAGTGTAGTGCGGTGTGGTGTAGTATGGTGTGGTGTGGTGTAGTGTGATGTAGTGTAGTGTAGTGTGGTGTGGTGAGGTGTAGAGTAGTCTAGTATATGGAGAACAGTAAGGTTTGTACATTTTATGGTGTGTGATTATGTTACTCATGATAAACCAGAAGAGCTTCCGTATCCTCATAACTAAGAGACTTTGTCCAGTTTGTTAGAACTTTTTTACAGTCGTGATTGTTTTTATTGTGTATATATATGTTTTTATTAATCCTGTTGTATATTTGAGCTGAGAGATGGTGAAATTGTCTGCTACTAAATTTGGTTTTACATGGGGGAACTACTGCAATGATATCTTTTCTCCTTTTGTGTTTCTTATTCATATGATAAGGGAGGGTTTTATGTATTTTTAGAACCGTTTGAGTTATATACAGCTTCCTAACTGAGAGTAAATTACTGATTTCGTATAGGTTTTTAGTAGAGTGTCTTTTAGTTTTAAAATACATAATCTTTATAAGTGTTGGTTGTGCACGTTCCACGTCCAAAAATCTAGTTTTAGCTGCGCCACCCCAAATGGGGATACAATATAGAAGGACGGATTGTGCTAGAGCAAAATAGATTTCATTAAGGAGATTTCTAGGTCGCTTATCACTCCTAAACATTTTAGTCGGAGCCACGTATCTTAATGTTTTGAAGATCCAGGTAAGCTTTCTGACCCTCGCAATCACCTGCTCAAGGTGAGGATACCAAGACAGAAACTGGTCAACCATCACGCCCAAGTATTTCGTCTTAGAGACTCTATTTAGATATGAACAATTACAGCTTATCCTGTTTATATCTCCGCATGTGTGTACCCTCAAATTGAGGTCATCATTGGGCTGTTTCCGGTTACTAACACTAAAACATACGTAGTTAGTCTTGGTGGTGTTTAATGTTAGTAAATTGTTTTTCAGCCATTCAGCTACGTGGGCAATCCCTACCTCTGCACTCAGTGTAACATCTTGCCAAGAATCACCAGCAAATACAATAGCAGTATCATCGGCGTATGCAAATACTCTGGCGTTTGTTAATTTAATATTACACAGATCATTGATGTATATTAAAAACAGGGTAGGACCCAAAACACTACCCTGTGGTACGCCGTATGTTACCTCTGCATTGTCGCTAGTGTATTGTCCTATTTTAACTTTTTGCTTTCTGTTAGAGAGATAATCTCTGAGCAGGCTGAGTGCAGTACCTCTTATTCCGGCTTTTTGTAATTTGTTCACTAGGATAGGGACAGAGACGGTGTCAAAAGCTTTTTTGAGGTCTAGGAAAATGGATAGGCACTTTTTTCCCTTGTCGAGATGCCCAATTATATGAGAAGTTAATGAAGTTACAGCATCTTCGGTACTTACAGCCTGTCTGAAGCCAAATTGTGAAGGAGATAGTAAGTTGAATTTGTTTAAGAATTTAGTTAATCTAGAATTAATAACCTTTTCCAGAACTTTTGATATGGCTGGTAAGACCGAGATAGGTCTGTAATTATTGACATCGTCTCTGTCCCCCCCCCCCCCCCCCCCCTTGTGTACTGGGGTTATTATAGATTGTTTTAGGGGAGCCGGGAAGACGCCTTGCTGGAGACACAGATTTACAAAGTGGGTTATTACAGGAACGACTTCTATTCTTACAAACTTTAAGAATTTAGTTGAAATGTTGTCCCAGCCCGGGGCACTGTCAGATTTTAAATTCATTAATATAGCGTTTACTTCAGATTCATCAGAGTCAATTAGTACGAAAGTGTTTAGCGGAGATGCATCTGGAAGAACAGGGATATGGACGTTATTTAAAGTTGGGTGAATTTGACAGGCTAGTTGTTTTCCAATGTTAGCGTAGTAATCATTAATATAATTTATCGAGTCATGAGAGGTGGGTTTTATATTTAACAATTCTATGTTTTGACTTTTTATTTTATTAGAGTAAGTGATATTTTTCATGTTTTTCCTTAGTGTTTTATTATTAGTTACAGATTTTGCAAGTAAGTCTCGTTCATATTTCCTTTTTTTTTTTTTTATAAGCTGATTGCAGTAATTCCTGTATCTAGTATACGTTTTTTTTAGTATTTCATTGTAGGGGTCAATGCGACTCTGTTTTTGTAGACGATTCCGGTTCTTAATACATCGTAGTATACCCATAGTGATCCATGGTTTGATGATCCGTTTACTATTCGGAATTTTTTTCGTGATCGTGTTTTCATGTATAATAGAAGTTAAGGTATTTATAAAGCTACTAATTAATAAGTCTGGGTCATCACAAAATAATAGATCAGATAATTTCTTCTCCTTTCGATCTTTCTGAGCTTGCTCGTAATTTATTGTAGTCGTATTTCTATTTGCCGTGTAAATATTTTTTAATTTTGCTAGAGATAGGAATGTGGTGTGATGGTCAGTGATAGTTGAGTATAAGACAGCAATAGACGCAGAGAACTTCTTTTTGTTTATATTTAACATAAAATGGTCAAGGCAGTTTTGTTCCCTGGTGGCAAGTGTATGTCCAGGTAGTATACCAAAGTGAGATAGCATATTTAGGTAACCAACTCTATTCTTGCGATCTTGGGATGATTCAGTCTCTCTAGCAATGATGTTGATGTTTATATCTCCAGGTATAATAGTGTTTTTATGTGACAATTTCTTGTTAAGTTGTGTGCTAAGATAGTCCGTGAATCCATCAATATTAGAATTTGAAGGTGATATGCATTGTGACGAGCATAAATTGCTTAGCAACCATATTAAAGTACCTAATCGAATCGCAACCCGTTAAATACTTATTATTATGTTGTTCCGGTGGCCATCTGTGGTCTCCATCATCAGTTCCACTTCACCAAATGGTGATTTTCGAGAGCTAATGCACGAGTTACTATAAAAATACCCAGAACGCTATAGGTTTGCCTATAGAATTCGAGGGTTCCCCTTGATTTCCATGAGATCCCTTCATCAGATTCTGATTTGGTGGTAATGGGACCACCTCGGAAGCATACCCTTTCAAACAAAAAAATAATTTTCAAAATCGGTCCTTATTTGACGGAGATATCGGTGAACAAACATAAGAAAAAAAAAACATACAGCTGAACATATAACCTCCTCCTTTTTGGAAGTCTGTTAAAAATGTAATCTCGTTCTGAGCTCGGTGTTTTCTTTGGCCAAGCCCTAAATATCTTGCAGGCTCCTCAGAACTTTTTAGGAATTGTACATGGTCCTTCGAGCCGGATGATATATTGGTTGAGCCACACAGCGACATCTCCAATACAAAGCAGTAGGGATAAAAGAAAGAAAAATATTTTATTCGGGACACGCACAAGAAATACAAATATAGCACTTAAAACTAACTTACAATAAAAACAACCAAAACTTGTGCGATGCCAAAAAGGCCCCTATCTCAGCATAATGCCGCGATATTTAAAAAATAAATACCAGGAGATATACTTGCAAAATTCAATACCAGGGCTTGCAAGTACGAGTATAAATACCAGGGTCGAAAACCAGGTATAAAAAAATATTTTAAATTGAAAGTATTTGGTGGCATTCGGTCTATTTCGTATCGTGCGACAATCTTGTACGGCTCTTTGTAGATGAAACGAAATCTTTCCTTCCTACTTCGTTAATCACAGGCTTAGGACTGTCTGCTACGAGAATTATATGTTTTTACGGTATTTTGTCATGAGCTAGTTTTAGAAACTTAGTATTAGTAGGCGTAGTTAAAAGATTTCATGACCATTTTCGCCAAAAATCTTGCACGAGCCTTTGAGTAAAATGCCATCTATTGAGAGTACTCATGTTGGCATTCTCATAATTAGCATCCGGTACCAGCACTGAAGGCTCACCAACAAGAATGGGTACGGATCTTCTGCATTGGAACTAACTTGAGTTTTACGGCCGTGAGCGTCTGACATACCTCTATTTGGCACAAAAGAGTCGTCATTTCCTCGAACGTGAATGTTGTGTGATGTTAAATACCGGGTGGTATTTGGGGGAAGGTTGACCTGAAGGTACACTCGTGAGAATTATAAATAAAACCACTGTGTACTGATCTGATGTGATAGCTACTTTATTAAAAAAAACCATTTGCTTAACCTAATTGCGGTAACGTAACCATAGCGAGATCTAATTTGTCGCCAACGCCATCTATCGAGCACGCCGGAAGCTTTACAAATAGTTAAGTCTTAAACAACCGATAAGGGTATTATACTTTCGCCGCTTGAGGTTTTCACAGCATGTTGAGCTAGAAAGATGGCGCAAGAGTATTAACGCATGATTCTTGGAACACACAATATATATTTTTTACAGATGTGACGGCCAAAAAGACTGCGAGAACGGCGCGGACGAGGCCGCGTGCGGCGCGTGTGCGGCGGGGCTGCGCTGTGCGGACGGCGCGTGCGGCGCGGCGCTGGGCGCGTGCGACGCCGGCGCCTACTGCGAGCGCGCGCCGCTGCCCGACGCCTTCCGGTACGGCCGCGAACATCCTACCCAAATGTCGTTTCTTTGGTACTATTTGTCGAGTTGTTGAGCTCCTTAAGTCCTGAGTTGAACTACACGATTAATGACAGATTGAAGAGGTCCGCTCTTGTGTGGTTCTTTTCTCAAAAGATCATTTCTGACATGGATCTACGTGGTCCTCACATGTCTGACCAAGATTATGTCTGCTCTTTAAAAGAGACTGATCTCCGAGTTTGTCAGATAGGAAATTTCGACTCCATCTAGCTTATTTTTTTTTAATATGACGTGTAAAAGTGATTTCCGCTATCGTATTTACGGAATAAATAATTTAATTTCAGTTGCGACGAACGCCTCTGTCTCGCGCCACGGCTGCTGTGCGACGGCCATCAGCACTGCGAGGATGGCTCCGACGAGTCTGCGGCCACCTGCGGCTTCGCGGGCGCCAAGGAGCCAGCCGCGGGCGGCGCGCGGCGCTCCGGCGCGCTCGTGGCGTGCGGCGCGCTGGCGGGCGCCGCCGCCGCGCTGGGCGCCGCCGCGGCCGCGCTGCGCCGCCTGCGCCGCGCCGCCCGCCGCCGCGCGCGCGCCGCGCCGCCCGCGCCGCCCGCCGCGCCGCCCGCGCGCCTGCCGCTGCACAAACGCGACCTCACCGCTCTTGTGGCCCTCACCACCACTTACACCGAGTCAGTATACCTACTTCGTTTCATTTCTTTCGTCTAAGGCTGCATTTCGAATTAAGACCATAATCGCTTTAATCGATTTTAGCGCGCTTAACTTTAACGCGCAGCGATAGTGTGAAATGACGCACCATGCTGAGATATACCTAAGTCTTTGTCTTCATTTTGGATTTGTTTATCATTGACTATATTAAAATCATACTAAACTTAGCTGAGCTTTATGTCCGTATACCAATACAAATGACACTCGTACACAAACTTAAAGTTGGATTGTTGCAGCACGTTGGACAGCAACTGCGCGCGCTACCCGCGGCCCACGGCCAACCCGCCGCCGTCGCCCGCCACGGGCAGCGACGACGCCGCGCCGCGCCGCCGCGCCTACCGCCACTACCGCGCCTGCAACCGGCCGCCGCCGCCCACGCCGGCCTCCACCGACGCCTGCGAGTCCGAGCCCGAGCCCGCCGCGCGCGCCCCCCCGCCTTCGCCCGCGCCACGGGACTGACGTCACAAGTGGGAGACTGCCTAAATAAACCAAACCGCACGCACGCAGTATTACACGGGGCAACGAACCAAACGATAGCACGCGTGAAGTGTGAAGAAACGTCACGCTCGTCGTGAGAGCCACATCCACGTCGAGCCTAGTGGCGCTGTGGGGAATGCCCACACTTATCGACGCGGAGTCGGCTTGAGCCAGTCAGAATGAGCTTTATATTCATGCAATAAAAGCGACAAGAAGCCGCCTCGTTTTAGCTCGGACGACGTTACTCAACACCGATCGTTCCGAATTTCCTATCACCAAAGTGACCGAATTTTAATAATCGGATCAAGCCGATTCTGCGTCGATAAATGTGATCGCTCCCTTCTCTGCCTCCCCGCCGCTCGTGCCATTAGTTCTACCGTGCCCCTCGCCCCTCCCCCCGCATCTACTCAAGTCCCGCCACTACCTGCTACTATCCAGCTTTAACACAAACATTGGCCGCTTACAAATATTTAGCAAATGCTAAGGTTGTTATATGCCTACGACGTAGTTAATGGCTAATTACTTGTGCTAGCTGTTAATGTAATGTTACTGTAAGTACACACGCCTACACATGAAGCTATACATTTCCAGTATAATCTGGCCTCTCATTGTACGAAAATCCTATACAATGCGAGATCAGCCTAAACTGGATATGTATAGCTTGATGTGTACCAGTGGCGAAGGGTGATTTTCTAAGACAGTTAAGCCGGAGAAAAAAAACAATTTTCTATATAAAATAAGCTCGTCATGACGTCGATTTTGTATAGAAATTGAACTCACGACGAGCCTACAAGTTATTTTAGAGGAAAATGTTTTGTTGTTGGGATAAAAACACTAAAAACGTAATGTTTTTGTAATATTTTAATTTTATGGTGTATTAAATACCTACAGTGTGATTATATTATTTGGCATGATTAAACACTACTGGCTATGGCATTTTTCAATGACCGTAGAATGGTTGTGTTCCGAATTTCCAAAGGGAATCCGGTAGGAATCGATTATACGGTGCTTTCGCCACTGATGTGTACCATACCTACAACAGTTGTTTCACATTATCATTTATAGACGCACCAGACATACTTAATATGTTTGTACTAAGAAAGTGTACATACACTAATTCATTTTTCTAGTCTCCATATATTATCTTAAATAAAACAATGCAGGATAAGATATAAAACGCACAATACAATGGTGCTTATTATGATTATTTGACGTAATTGACACTGATCTGGATGTTTTGTTATTAGAGTGTGAAATAACTACTCGGTGCTATTTCACTGTTCGTGCCTCAATCATCGTTATAAGAATAAAATCTCTATTATTTGTATTATATAGTATTAAACAAAATAAGTTGAGGAGAAACACATAAGGATGCTCGTGTAAAAATAACAAGAAATGTATTAAAAATAAATGTAAACTATATAATTTAGATTTATTTTTCATACGGCATATGCAGAGGTATGATTTGGTTACCTGCAACTCATACCGATCTAAATAAATTAGACAGCCTCACACACATCACGTACAGTCAGGGAAATATCACAGTCAGCCTAAATAATGTCCCCACTGCTTGGACAGATGCGTCCTCTCTGTGAGAGAGTGGGCCATACCCCACGGGTTCGGGTTGGTGGATGCACGTCTTCGAATTTTTGGTTCTTAGACATGCAGGGACATATACAGGGTGTTAAAGTAACTGTGTGCCATAGCTTAGGGGTAGGTTCAGTATCGATAAAGGAACACAGGAAAAAATAAATAACAAACATAAACAAAAAAAAATATTAAGCATAAAAAAAGAATAAAAATAAGCCTCTTCGTTCTTTAACGGGCTCAGGACAGGCAAATAAAATAATTTTAATTCTAAACGATTGCTATTTTAAGTTAGTAGGTACTAAATTAGGTTGATCTTAAAGTATTATTTTTGTGTTTTCATATTAGTTTTTTTTTTTTTTTTCTGGGTTCCTCTATCGATACTAAACCTACCCTTAAGCTATGGCACGCAGTTACTTTAACACCCTGTATATTTTGGCAAATTTAAACCCTTCGTCAATAAGCCGTGTTACAGCCATATCATATACAAATTCAAAATTAAATTGGTTGTTTCTCATGAATAAGAGTCTGCCAGAAACTCCACACGAGTTATAAGGAAAGGGCAGATGTGATTGTAATATACGTACGATTTAAGATTATAGTATACTAGCTGACCCGACAGACGTTGTGCTTTCCAATTTTCAATCATTTATACAAAAATCCCATAGAAAAAATGTAAATTTTTCATTGCTTTAAAACCTAATTCGGACTATTACGAACATTTTAAAATAAAAATAGCCTAATAGGTCTAGCCTCAAGTGATGCGCTGACCAACAAATAGCATTTCATTTTATTTCTAAAGATTTATTAAACAACCTCGCACCCAAATATATTTACACGCTACAACACATATCACCAACTTACATAAAAAAAATCGTGTTATTTATTTGCGTCTCATATGTTATGTGTTTCTCCTTATGTTGTAAATAAAATATTGTAAACAAGTTTTTATTAGTTATTACTTATTATACATATTATAAATTAACTTTAAATAATATTACTATTAGTAGATTACAGTGCACCTACGTACGCATGTTCTTTGTTAAAGTTCTTAGGAAAATTTTGTCGTTATCGAACTACTTAGTTAAAAACTTAAAACGTAGAAGTTGATGAAAATCAAACTTAACCTGAAAATATTTATTTGTGACAATATACTGTAACCAGTGAAAATTATGGAATCACAAATAAACTATGACCTGTGTCGCAGCTATTTAAGTATCAGCTATTTTTTTGCCCCACCATTGACGTATATTTTAAAATACAAAATGCATTATGCCAATGAGTGCAATAACAGTACCCGTACGTAAATATTTACTCAATGACACTTTTCACACTGACGTTCATCCCTGCGGTTCCGCTGCGAAACGCGTGAGTTTTACATACAATTTGATCACTCTCGCGATGATTTCGCTTACCGGAGCGGCAGTGTGTGTAAGTATTACAAAAAGCTCGGCTTTATCACTAATACCTGTGTCTCTTTCTAAATATGAATGTGTCATATTTACGCCCGGTAACTGTACTTGCAATTCTGATTCAAGTAGCTTGAATGATGCTGATTCTACTGAGTTCTGAACTTAGGTAGATGCTGCCGTATTTTCCTTAAAGATAAAACAAGGTAGACCGTGATTGAAAATGAACAAATTAGTTTAAAATATTTCCAAAATCCTTCCAATAATTACGTAACATTACAAAGTAATGTAAAGCCTTAGAACACGCTGAAGTTTAACATGTAAACTAGTTTGGCAGCTCTAAACCGATACTTACATTTTCTATTATTCAAAGATAAATTTTAGTTTATTGATAAACAAAAGAATCAGCTCTTTGGTTTAATAACATAACACCCGTATTCAAGAACGATACTATGAGATCTGACAGTACCCATCAACGCATAGGGCCGGTAAATCCGATTCATAAACAATACTTGAGTGATGTGCAACGCTATACGTTCACTTAGGACCCTTACGTAAAGTAGCTGGACAGCTATTTTAACCAACGCATAGTGTAGCTTATTGTAAAAAAAAAACCGGTCAAGAGCGAGTCGGACTCGCGCACCGAGGGTTCCGTACGTATATATGATGTTGATGATTTCTGAAAAACTGTGCTTTTTTGAGACATCGTTTTATTTTTCCTGTAATCTTTACATAAACTTCTATCACATAGAATAATTTCAGATTTTTATCTATGAAAACTTCGGAGATAAGGGGGGGACGGTATTTTTTTTTACATTTTTCAACAAAAGTCGGAAACTGTGCTGTCTAAAAAAAAACAAAAAAATGTTTGAGAATGTGCAAACAGCGTTCTTTCATATGATACCCCACATGCCCTAGTAGCCCCACTCCAAATTTGTAAGACCCCCTTTCAGTCCGTTTTGCAAAAAAGATATATTTTTTTGATTTCTTTCTTGTTTTGAATATACTTTGGCAAACGACATCTAAAACTATTCTAAATTTCAAGTTGATAGCATTAGTAGTTCTTGAGATATCTAGTTGTGACAGACAGACAGACTTAGTCTCACCATAAGGATTCCTTTTTACCATTTTGGTACGGAACCCTAAAAAAGGTCTGTGTCAATTGATAATGTGGTCCACAGATTGACGTGCGTCCGTTTGTCTTCTATGATAGGCCGCGCCCATATTAATGCTACAAAGAGCTATCGTTCCGAAACAGAAAACGGTAGCTTGTTAAAACAGAAGAAAAAATAAAGTTATATTTAATTGTAGATAGAATAGATTTTATATTGTAGATAGTAATTTTTTTTTTTTGGATATTTGTACCTATACCAGGTACAAATATCCAAAAAAAATATTAATTATTAATACTACTAATTATTATTTAACGTAATAATACTATAAAATCATTAATATTTTAAAAAAAACAGTAAACACCATTAATTGACGGCTTCGTTTTTTTTTGGAGAATTCGAAATCGTATGCACATCCATTGATGACCAATCAATTGAAGATAACTAAACAATTTTTTTGTTTGGATATTTGTACCTATACCAGGTACAAATATCCAAAAAAAAAATTAATTATTAATACTACTAATTATTATTTAACGTAATAATACTATAAAATCATTAATATTTAAAAAAAAACAGTAAACACCATTAATTGACGGCTTCGTTTTTTTTTGGAGAATTCGAAATCGTATGCACATCCATTGATGACTAATCAATTGAAGATAACTAAACATTTTTTTTGTTTGTCGATCCTTGAAAACAAAGTCCTATTTACTATTACCTAAATTACCACACTTGATGGTTCATATTTCACAACTGACAACACGTTAAATGTGTTATATTTATGTTGTCCACACATCTGCCAAACACTAAAGCGAACTTAGCAACAGAAACGGACCAATCACAGATCTATAATCGAGGCTGTGCGTTAGCATAGTAAAGTGTTGATTGTTTATTGTTTGTGAATTAAATGGCCTGCCATGACGAACGCAGTGAGGAATACCTTAGCATAGTGTCGCACGGTGGATCGAAAATCGGCTGTAGAAGACATAGGATCTCGATTTCTTAAATGTTATTTTTTTTTGCTGGAAATTACTTCTCCTGATCATTACTGTTCTATAAAATGTCATATGAAGTAATTGTGTGCACAAATGGAAGAGTTATAATTTTTATAAGAAAAAATGTATGAAGCTGACATGAAAAATGAGGATATCTCTGGAATCGCAAGGTTGGCCGTTATATCCTTGCACACTGTTATAGTACTATTTATTTGTCAATTTTTGACATACTTAATATTGCGGCATCACTTGCGATTTTTTTTTAAAAAGTCGTCAAAATAAAAAAATAAAAAATGTTTTTGATATGTACATTTTAATGCTTAAATATGGCTATACCAAGTGTAACTTACAATATTTTTTATGCTTAGACCAAAACATTCTAAGAAATCACAAAGTCGTATTACCTACTTATTTGAAATGACATGGTAATTATGAATTACATAATATGTAATCTTGTCTAATGCCTCAAGTCCACATTAGCTAATGATTAATAAAACTTAATACCTATATACCTGTTAAAAGGATACGTACCATAATGAGGGTAATTAGATAAACGTGATCTGATCATTAGTCAATAACAATAAATGGTAAACTATTGTATGATTAAAAATAAAAGCAAATTATTAAAAAAAAATATTAACTTAACCTAACCTAACATAAACAATAAAAGTTAACTTATTTTATACTTCGTCACCATCAGAATCCACTTTAGAATCAGGCTCTACAATAGATATAACTTCTAAGAACTCTGTCGGAGCTTCCTGATCCTGAAGTTTCAGTAGTTCTACTGTTTCCTTAAAGTATGTCTGCCTCTTGTGGGCATTTAATTTTGGTCTTGTGGAAGAAATTAGAGGATCAGAAGAGACGATAAGCATTTTGAGGATATCCTCGTTTGATGCTTGTCTACTCTTTTTCCTCGAATGGTGTTCTCTGAACCTCCTAAAGTCTTTGTTTCGGGCCTCTGAAGCTTCTTCCGAAAGACTGCCAATTGGTACAATAGCATTTTCTGCAATTATGTCCCCTCCGTGAATCAACAATTTGTGGACGGTTGATGACATGTAGTACCAATCGTACAGTTCCATGTATTTTTCAGCGGTTGTTCTAGCGTATTCTTTAAATTTCGGCACGTCTACAATCTCTCCAGATGTGATAGCTTGCAGAATCACAGCAAATCTGCGTATTAGGTCTTCATCTAATCCAGTGGTCGCTGCAGTTTTATCAGGAAATTCAAAAAACCGCCTTGCTGTGTTCCCGTCGTTAGTTGTGCCTGATCCTTGCTTAACGATGTCAATCAAAAGGTTGAGATCATCTTTGAATCGATCTTGAATGAGTTTTTTTCGTGAATGCAATAACTCTTGATGACCTTCTCTTGCAGACCACTTTTTGAAGTCGAGACGATACGCTATGTGTAGAAAACATTCCATCACATTAATGCGGGCATGAAGTGATGATAATCCGTACTCATACACACCAGAAGAAATGGTTTTTGACGCAATGACATCTAACTTATTCATTTCTGTAGGCTTAGCCAAACACAGGTAGCAGGCCGCATTTGACTTAGCTTCAGACAGATATGTACAAATTTTGCCGTCAATCATCGTCATCATTAATTTGTGACTAATTTCATGTCCTTGACATTTTGAGGGAACGAGAGCTTCAATTTCGTTATCTATTGCAGTTTTTTCATTTATGACAACGTCTTTGGTTTCTTTCACAAAACTAAACTGGACTGGACGGCAATACCTAGGTGAGCAGGGTTTTGGATTCACCCATACGGTATCAACGTCAGCTGTCAACTTTAATGGAACCAAAGAGGTCATAAATATGCTGGAATTATCTTGACCACTCTCTATGTTTTGCTTATATCTACTTTGGTTAGATGCACCGTCAAATCCCCACTTTGATATTAATATCAATTGTTTATCTTGTATCGCATCAGGACTACGAATAGTTTCAAAAATTCTGTTCACTGTTAAATCTAGTAACGCTTGTAGTGCAATCTTAGCAGATGAATCCGTTACAGTCACAAATGTCTTCGGAGGGTAGCACTGTAGCTTAGCTTTTTGCACTTTATAGTAAGACGGATATATCTCCTTTGAACTTTCTTGAATAGTCGTTTCCCTTAATGTGATATATTGCCATTTCGATAGTTTTAATGAAAGTAGCAAACCCAGTGCTTTTTCTGGTGAAAATATTGTTGAAGGAGCTGGTTTCTTCAACATTTCCTTGATTTTTGCTGCTGCTTCTGGATTTTGGAGCATATGTTCAATAACAGATGCAATATCCTCACGACCATCTCCTTTCAAAAGTGATGCAGCTGAATAAGCTACTTCATTAGGGTCATCGCCTATATGTTCATCAGATCGTCTCTTCTTCTTCTTGTTACTTAGATCTTCAAACGGCTTTCGAGATCTTTTTGTCATCGTTGAAGTTGATTTCATTGTTGAAGTTGATGGTACAGGTTCAGTAGAAATATTTTCACTTGTTGATTCTTGAATGAGCAAATTGGTTTGCACGCAGTTTGGCCAGTCAATATTTGCCTCAAGCCAATTACTGTAATCACGTCTAAAAACTTCACTTTTCCTGTGGGATCGTAACCATCTCTTTTGAACTGCCCGTGTAAATCTTCGACAAAATTCTTTCACGATAACACTGTCTTCATCTGAAAGGCTAGAGCCCAGTCGAATAACAAGTGTGTTGAACAATATTTCATGATCGAAAGACGAAGCATCCTGATTGCTCAGAATAACAAACAAATCCAAATTTGTAATAATGCTTTCCATTATTCACGATCACTGAGTAAAAAGACACGGTAGGATAGATGTTAGTATTAGAAATGCTCTAAATGAACTGAAGTTGTGAATCCAATGTTTGACTATTTATTGTTATTGACTAATGATGGTATCACATTTATCTAATTACTTTCATTAAGTTAATCCTGCACTAATTGCTAAATTAGCGAGTACCCCAAATTATTTTGGTACGTATCCTTTTAACTAGGTATATAGGTATTAAGTTTTATTAATCATTAGCTAATGTGGACTTGAGGCATTAGACAAGATTACGTATTACGTAATTCATAATTACCATGTCATTTCAAATGAAAATCACAAAGTAGGTAATACGACTTTGTGATTTCTTAGAATGTTTTGCATAAAAAATATTGTAAATTACACTTGGTATAGCCATATTTAAGCATTAAAATGTATCATATACTTTTTATTTATTTTTATTTTTTTAAGATTTATAAAAAAAAAATCGCAAGTGATGCCGCGATATTAAGTATGTCAAAAATTCACAAATAAATAGTACTATAACAGTGTGCAAGGATATAACGGCCAACCTTGCGATTCCAGAGATATCCTCATTTTTCATGTCAGCTCCATACATTTTTTTCTTATAAAAATTATAACTCTTCCATTTGTGCACACAATTACTTCATATGACATTTTATAGAACAGTAATGATCAGCAGAAGTAATTTCCAGCAAAAAAAATAACATTTAAGAAATCGAGATCCTATGTCTTCTACAGCCGATTTTCGATCCACTGTGTGTCGCTGCCCTACTTATGTGTATGTATCGTTCTTGAATACGGGTGTAAGTAATTCCTCCCATTGATGTACGAATCTGATTTCAAAATATGGTTCTTTTTAAAGAATTCGACGAATTCTGAAATACCCTGTAGATAAATCAAGTCAACGAGAGACAATATATATATTTGATGTTACTCAGTGTAAGTACAACAAATGAATGTACAGTCGGGGAATGAAAATGTTAAGTAAATTTTTACTTGCTGATGAGATTTATATTAGGTATCTTTTCGACTTTGTACTGCCAATATGACCAATGATAATTCTAAAAGGTAAAAAGGAACAAGTGCCCGGTACTCGTAAAATATTTTTTGAAAGTTGCTTTGCTTTCGTTCCGTGAGTGTAACTGTCGCAAGCGAATAATAAAGAGTACAACGGTTTACCGACTCAAAAATAACTACATATTACACAATATTAATGTGATGTATAAAATATAGTAAAGAATACAGGTGTTTCCCTCTTAAGTTTTTTTTTTTCGTCACCAATATAACAACTTACTCTAAACGCCTGTGACAAACGGAAATGTAAAATAATATATAAAAATAAAATTATTTGTGATTATTTGCAGTTGCCATTTATATTTGCATTTATATTATTTTACGTAAAAAAGTTTGATTAGTTAATTTTATTTCGATTCGTATTAAATCTAAAACTGACTGATTGTGAGATTTTTGTAATAAACTTTTGTACCTGTTACGTTTTTTTTTTTTCACTTTCATGATCCCTACGTCACCATATTTCGATGATTTGAATAATGCTGATACGGCTAAATATTTATGATGGTAACTGTGCCACTTCAGGGCAAAGGCCGTGAGAAGAAACGATCATTGATCAGTCTTGGTCTTCACTTTTACGATTCCCCCACGATGTTTTCCGGAACCACTCTTAAAATATTTTTTTTTTTAACGGGCTTGAAATTTAGATTTTTAAAAAAACATTTCAGAGTTGATCCCATAGCAAAAGTTGAACAGAGTGATAATTAAATTCATTGTTTTCAGATTAGAAACAAATTTTTCCCCATTTACTACATACGTCCTAATTAGGAAAGCGTAAGCCTGGAATTCTTGGAAGACCGTAAAGGAGACGTACTGCATGTGATTGAAAGAAAAGAAAAAAAAGAAAGAAAATACGTTTATTTGTGGTAAACATAACGCAAAGAAAAAAAAACAAACATGGAAGAACAAGTTGAGGGAAAATATGCGTCACATTCACGCAAAACGGCCATCGCTCAGCATAATGCTGCGACCCTATGCGAGACAGCCCCAGCGCTGGTTGTTGGATTGCGATCCTCTGCAGTCGGGGAAAGAGGAACAAGATGAAAACAGGGTGAGTCTTTGTTTATTTATTTTATATTTTAACATGAAACGGCCATCGGACTAAAGTAACTATACAATAATAGTAGTAATATAACAATAGTTAACGACGATTAGATTATTAAAGAATCACTCGTGTCTGTCTGTCTGTCTGTCACAGCCGATTTGCTCCGAATCTACTCGACCGATTAGGTACACATGTAAATTTCTATGACCCAAACACGGACGTGTAACGTAAATAAATGGATTTTGAATATGGGGTCACTTTTTTGGGGGGCAAAATAGAAAATTAAAAAAGTTTTGTAAACTGTACCGCGTGACATATCATTAATGGAAGGGCTTGTTGTAAAGATTTCAGATATATGTTTTTTTTATGATTTTAAAATAAATATCTACTTTAAAAAATAGATGAAAATTTACCATTCCCGCCCCCCTTATCTCCGAAACCAATGGGCCTACAATTTTGAAAAAATACTGATAATAGATAATAGATCTTTACTTATAGATTACAGGAAAACTACCGAACTACTATCTTATATAACATGGTAAATCTCTCATTATTGTGCGTACAAACTTACATTTGCAGTTGGAATGTATGAGGGAACATGTGTTTCAACTACAATATTAAGTTTGTTCTTAGGATAAATTAATCCCCACTACGGGACCCTTCATTGTACACACGGCTACACATCAAGCTATACAATTCCAGTATAAGCTGGCCTCTTATTGTACGATAATTCTATACAATGCGAGATCAGCCTAAACTGGATATGTAGCCGTGTGTACCTACGTGGTCCGACTCATCGAACGTACATTATACGTAGCCAGATGTACGTGGACGTACGTGTACGTGGTGTGTGTGATGTGTATCACATTCACCTCTACACCATCTCCTACATACTTAACATAACACACATTCCAGCGCATCCTTTTTTTTTTTTTCTTTTTTACTTTATAAAATGCTGTTTCCATTTCTTTCTTTTATTTTTATTTGTATAAGTTTATATACCTTGAACAGGCGCAATAACTTAATAGCAATTATATAACCTGGGGAAGGGTGGAGCATCCTAACACAAGCAAAAAGGATTCTCCCCATTGTAAATATAGAATAAGTTATTTAAGTTGATGCAATAAACATTTTTTTTTTATGTAGTCGTCGTTGGTAGCCTGCCGTTACCCGGCGATTCTTCGCACCCCCCGTCCCCCGTTACCGTGACCGGAATAGCGGGAGCACCGGGAACTGGGGGCCGTTGTTTAAGAGCGGCCGACCCGTCATACTTTTCATACGACCAATTCTTAAAATCGAGTGACATACCCAGAATGTACTTACTTGCTTTGAAAGATAATAAATAATTTTATCAACCGTGAGAAAATTATACCTACAGTGAGAGAAATATAACCTAATTAATAATCCTAACTACAAAATGTGAAATAAAAAAAGTCAATTTAAATATCAAAAAGTTTAAAATAAAAAAAGCCTCCACATAAATCTTGTTTCCATCTTTTTTTATAACGTCACTTTTTACGCAGTCGGGCTTTTTGATTTTTTTAATTAACTTTTTTTGCTCGATATCGATAACGGCAACAGGCAACGCTTGAAATATTCACAGAATCTTTAGTTATAATATTCACTTTAAAAATAAATAATTAAATTAAAATGAAAATTAGTTTTTTTTCTATTTTACGTTTTTTTGTTTTTTTTTAAACGTTGCCCCACACTATGAATTTCTCCTGTATCGTGAGTGCGTTTACAAACATTTAAACTCACATACACAAACAGCCAGACCCGGAACAACTACTTGTAGGTCATACAAATATTTGTTCCGTGCGGGAATCGAACCCGCGACACGCAGCGCAGCAGTCAATCGCTTAACCACTGCGCCAACCGGGGGGGTTCCCATACAACAAACATGATTTTTTTGCCATTTTTATAGATGTTGGTACGGAACCTCTTCGTGCGCGAGTCCGACTCGCACTTGGCCGGTTTTTTTTACATTTTGTTATACTATATTATACTATAATAGTTTTTAGAACGTACGCAGAAAAACATGAAGTCTAGTCTTCTAACATCTATGGTTATCATTTAAAAAAAATCTTTGCGTAGGATGACAAATCCCGTGTGTTTATATCTAATCTAATCTAGCTATTCATCAGGAATAATCGTTAAGAATGCCTCAGTCAGTGTATCAGTTTTGTGCCAGTAGGTAGTACTATAAAATAATATTTATTTCGGATAAGCAACATCCCTATAGGTTAGTAAACAAAAAGATAACTTATACCTATGTTAGTAAACTTATTTTCTATTTTGAGACCAGGTTGTTGTTCAAAATGCACCTTTGAACAACATCACCTAACAAAGGAGAGTCGTACCTCCCCGCTATGGTCTTCAGAATGTAGCTGGAGCCTTCCCGCACTTTGCAGAGCAAAGAGGCAGATTTCTGTCTGACGATGGCGTGGAAGCCATCGACTTGTGCTTGTGCAAACATACCTGATGCACTGCAGAAACGGGACAGCCCCATCAACATCCTGAACCCGTAGGGCGCTGATAGCCCGCTGAGTATAATTGGTCCACAGGCTGCATGTGTAAAACACTTGGCAATAAGCTTTAAAAAGCGTTATTTTAACAGGGTTGCTAGAGCGTGCAAACCTGCGGGCCAACATGTTACATCGGACTGCCAGCGCCTTACGTTCCCTCTCAAAATCCACCTGGTCATTAAGGTCGTCGGTTACGTAATGCCCCAAGTACTTGAACTGATACACTCGCAATATGTCATTCCCATTTAGTCTAATCGGGGGCACATACTCCGGACATTTACCACAGTCAGCCTTAAAGACCAAGAACTCGCTTTTTTTGACATTATAAATTAGGCCATGCTCTCGAGCATAGCCCTCACAACAACTAAGCAGCTCTCTAAGCGCCCTAACCGTAGGGCCCATTCCGTTCCATTTTATTCACAAAAAACCGGCCAAGTGCGTGTCGGACCACGCACAATGAAGGGTTCCGTAGTTAGGATGAATTTATCCAAAAAACAAACTTAACATTGTAGTTGGTATTAAATGAGAAGAAAACTAAATGCATAAGATTCGCTTTGCCGAATGTTAGAAGTAGTGAATGTCACGTTGTATTGAACAAAGAGATACTAGAATTCGTCGACAAAACTGTTTTCCTGGGAATCACGCTTGACTCTAAGCTGCAGTGAAGTCCTCACTTTACATCACTTGCAGGGCGGCTAAGTTCAGCCGCCTACGCTGTTTGGAAAATCCGCCAATTAACAGACGTGGATACAGCGAGTCTGGTCTATTTTAGTTACTTTCATAGCATCATGTCTTACGGTATTTTGCTGTGGGGACAGGCTGCAGATATTGTTTCTATCTTTGTTCTGCAAAAGAGGGCTATCAGAGCCATCTACAACCTCCGCAAACGCGACTCTCTAAGGGAACTCTTTAAAAAAATTAACATCATGACGGTACCTTGCCAATATATTTATGAAAATATTATGTATGTTAGAAAAAACCTACATCTCTTCAGTAAGATAAGTGATAGGCATAATTTTAACACTAGAAATAGGAACAAATTAGATCAACCACGTTTCAGATTGTCAAAAGTACACACTTCTTTTATGGGGTACTGTGTAAAATGTTATAATAAAATACCACTCGATATTCTTCAAATATATGAGAAGAAATTTAAAACATGCATTAAAGGCACACTATGTAGACAAGCATATTATAGGATGGATGATTATATCGTAGATAAAAATGCTTAGCTTAATGCTAGTCCTGCTCCACAACCACTTGGGCTCACTTGTTAAAATTATAATATTTGGAAGAGATGCTTCCCCCCTTTTTTTATGTTCTGACATTACAATCATATCGATTTTATAAAATGTAATCGACGACGACTAAGAAGAAGAAAATGTAATCAAGTTTTAGTTGTTGAATACTTTAACAGGTAATAATGATTTTCCTTTTGCTAGTAAAATTTGATTAATTTTTGAAATACATTGCAAGCTATAGTTTTGTATAATTTAGAAGCAATTTTTTTTTTTTTAATTTTTGTTAATGTGAGTACCATGGAGCCGTTTATTATGATAAGATGTATGTTGACTTAAAAAAGCGTGGCAGTAGAGAATATGTCATGCTCACTTAAATGGCTCGCTGATGGTGGCGCGTGTGTTGGATCATTCGGTTCCCTACAAAATGGTTGAGTTGGATGGTGCTGATCCACGCGTCATGTTCGTGAACGGGCGCCTTCAGTTGAGACTGGTCTTTTCTTAACTGCCAGGGCTTATTTATAATCTTTTAATCTTGTATTTTGAATTGTTTTTTAAATAAACATTTTTTTTTGTTATTTACGTTGTTCTCACGTATAGAAGCAACAAGAATAATGTACCCAGGATTTTGTAATATCTTGCTTTAAAAGAGTGTCCTTGGAGTTTCTTGCCTATTCTTCTCCATAGAGATCTACGAATCTGGAATGGGCAAATAGCTTCAACTTTCTGACTAACTGACCGACTCTTTGACAATTCAAAAGTGCCTGTAATAGGTTTAATTGAAATAAATGTTTTGAGTTGAAAAACATGTTCTCCCATACATCGATATACGTCACAGTCAATTCTACAACTGCAAATATAAGTTTGTAATCGCAAAAAACATTTTTTTTATGTGATAAAACTACAAATTTACAATTTTAGGACTTT
The DNA here is from genome assembly GCA_948098905.1 of Tiliacea aurago. Taxonomy (NCBI): domain Eukaryota; kingdom Metazoa; phylum Arthropoda; class Insecta; order Lepidoptera; family Noctuidae; genus Tiliacea; species Tiliacea aurago. The sequence goes on along the minus strand of OX402579.1, from coordinate 1,920,100 downwards.
TTCCGATACTTGTGCTGTTAGACCTTGCTTCTTGCCAAATTTCATGATTCTAGGTCAACGGGAAGTACCCTGTAGGTTTTGATTTATTTGCGAGTATCGAAATAATATGTCGCAATAATGTCGCATAAAACGCCGTATTTTTTTATTGCGTTGACTTAGAAGCTTGATTTTTTCAGAGCTCCAAGGAACCATAGACTTACGTATTTGAACTCAACTTGATACCTACACGCGTTCCTGAGAAAAAGGGTCTTGACAGACTTACAGACAGACAGACAGACAGACGGACAACGAAGTGATCCTATAAGGGTTCCGTTTTTTCCTCTTGAGGTACGGAACCCTAAAAACGAAAAACTTCGCAAGCAATGGGAAATTGCTACTGAAGTCTGCGGGCGAACCTCGGGACGAGCTGCTTCTTAACGCGGACAACTGTACGTCGCTTGCTCCCGCGTCATCAGACCTAACTCTCTGTATGTTTTGGCTGCTTAGACCAAAACTACAAAATGTAGCACCATAAAGAGAAGTTTTATAAAAAATGTACCTAACTGTTATTTTAGTAAATGGCGGTGTTTACGACTTCCAGGTTAACGAAGTCGCGGGCAAAAGCTAGTGTTCAATAAAAATGAGGCGTGACAAAGCTGTCGTTGATAAACACAAAATTCACAGCCCGATATCGATTTAAATTCATTAAATCATAATCTTACAATGTTCTAGAAAACACATTATCGATTACACCAGATGGCCCGCAATGGTTCATGTTACCCGAATTGGTATCGCTTACGGGGCGTACAGCAATACGCCCCCTTTGATAATACTAGTTAAAGTGGCAGTCGAAACACCAGTGAAGCACACAGTGCGAACACAACCGTCTACCTAGACACATGGACCATGTCCAGCACACTCGGAAAATGTCTCTTCCTGCTAGGCGTACTTTGTTTTGTTCCTCTTGATTGTGAAATCTACCAGGACCGTCCAAAAATCAAGACTTCGGGGGGTGATCTAATTCTAGAACCAGCATTTGATAAAAATATATATCTACGCCCCAATGGACCGAAATCGAGCATCTTTGTTGGTGATATTAACGTACTCAAACCAAATATCCCGAGTGAAGGAACGCAGTACCAGCCATCGAATAATGAAAACACCGACAAGAACATAAATGGTATATTAGAAAGACTCGAGAGATTGGAGAACAAGGATTCTACGCTTCCGAATGACTTCCTTTTCAACATATCAATGCTTTGGCGGAAAGTTAACAATATTCACAGGAAAGTGCTAAATCTACAAATTCAATTAAATAATAGAGGAAAAGACGAATGTCAATCTCATCCATGCGAGCACGGTGGAACTTGCCTCAACTTAGTAAATGGCTACCATTGTCTTTGCCCTTCAAACTGGGAAGGCAGAGATTGTGACGTTGATGTAAACGAATGCCGGAATTTTGCTGGAACGGACCTTGGTTGTCAAAATGGAGCTACGTGCATCAACAGACCAGGATTTTATGAGTGTTTGTGCAAATCTGGCTGGTTTGGCTTACATTGCACTAGGAAGGAAAAGGATTGTTCCGGTGGTAACTTTGAAATGTGTGGACATGGAACCTGTGTACAAGTAACTTCAGGAGATGGCGTTCAATGCATATGCAACCAGGGATGGACAACGAATGGTACCGGTGTCGCGTGCTTAACCGATATTAACGAATGTGAATCATATCAAGGTCCTCGGTGTTCCGTGAACCCTAAGGTTGACTGTATCAATCTGCCGGGCTCATTCCGATGTGGACAGTGTCCTTCTGGTTACGAAGGTGACGGTCACAGCTGTTACGATATCGACGAATGTACAACTATTCCCAACGGAGGCTGCAGTCCTTTAGTGACATGTCACAACACCATTGGCTCCCGAATATGTGGTTCATGTCCACCTGGCTACCAAGGTGACGGAGTTACGTGCTCTTGGAGAGGTACGTGCAACATCGGTCATGGAGGATGCCACCCGTCTGCGCAGTGCATAGAAAGCGTATCGCCAACTGGCCAATCAGCACAATGTATATGCCCCGACGGCATGGAAGGCGATGGCGTAGGAATCCGTGGCTGCTACGTTGCAACAGGCGGGGGCAACTACACTGATGGTTGTGAAATCAATCCATGCGGCATCCACGGACAATGCCATTCTCTTCGTACCGGCTACACCTGTATCTGTTTCAAGGGCTATGGCGGCGCTCACTGTGAAATGCCCACCGCCGTTTGCGGAGTGAATCCATGCCTCAACGGGGGAATCTGTAGACCAGACGACAGTGCAATTGGCGGCTTCCGTTGTGAGTGCACAGCCCAGTACTCGGGCGCCTTGTGTCAGGTAAGGACAAAGTCTTGTGGTGGTGTTTTAGATAACGAAGATGGCAGCATTGTTTATCCTTTGACTAATACGACGTATAATCATAACTCTCAATGCGCTTGGGTAATACACACAGCTCCTGATAAAGTTATTAATGTGACGTTCAGTAAATTTAATTTAGAAGCAAGTCCCGAATGTATGTACGATTTCCTACAAATTCACGATGGTCGAAAATCTTCTAGTCAACTTATAGGAAGATTTTGTGGGAATAATTATCCTAAAGGCGGTAACATTGTATCAAGTCATAATAATTTATATTTCTGGTTCCATTCAGACAAAACGGTAGCTAAAGACGGGTTTGCACTACACTGGACTAGTATAAACCCAGTGTGCGGGGGTGAGGTGGATGCCACCACGCACGGTCACATCAGCTCCCCAGGCTCTCCCGGCCCGTACCCTCCTAATCGTGATTGCTATTGGCGCTTAACGACCACTCTCGGTAAAAGGATTAACTTACATTTCTTTGCTCTCGATATCGAATCACATTCAAACTGTAGTTTCGACTTTTTAGCCATTTATGACGGTGAACATTTGACGGATCCGCTTATCAATAGGTACTGTAACACGACACAGCCCGCGCCCGTGCAGTCGGCAAGCTCCGATATGTTGATACACTTTCATTCAGACGCTTACGGTGCGGGACATGGATTCCAAATTGCTTACGCGCCTGTCGAAGGCATTCCTGGCTGTGGAGGTTACTACACTGCCGATAAGGGGGAACTTGTTTCTCCTACTTATAATGGGCTTTACCTAAGTAATTTATTATGCGAATATAAAATTAAAACTAGCTTGGATACCAAGATAAAAATCGACTTCAAATTATTCAAGCTTGAACGGTCTTTTAGATGTCAATACGATTATTTAAAAATTTATGACGGTCCATCTCCGGATTCACGACTCGTCGGGAAATTTTGTGGAACTACTTTTCCAAAATCGTATACATCATCGTCGAATGAACTATATTTTAAATTTAAAACTGATAGAAGTATGCCCGCCGATGGTTTTCGAATCACGTATGAGGCCATATGCGAGAAAACTATCGAAGGTGATAGTGGAATTATAAAATCACCCGGTTATCCGTTCAGTTATCCAGAGAACAAAGTGTGTGTATATATCATCAAAACAGTTCCCGGCAAAGCAATAGAATTAACATTTCAAGATTTTGATATTGAAGACAACCGGTACTACGACTGCCGGTACGATAGCGTTGAGCTCAGGGACGGCCACGACCAGAACTCTACTTTACTAGGCAGATACTGCGGCGGTGCTGCGCACACGCCGCCTGTTCAAACATCGACTCTTAATTATATGTACATAAGATTCACATCAGATTTAAGTCTTTCGGGCACGGGATTCTATGCTAACTATACTACTATCGATACAGAGTGCGGGGGAATTCACAGAGGTACCACTGGATTAATAAATCATCCGTCCGGAGATGCTGCTACCTACAAAAATTATCAGACCTGCAAGTGGATACTAATTGCTCCTGAAGGAATGCACATAAAGTTAACATGGAACAGGTTTGACATTGAGGACATGCCCAGCTGTGACAGCGACTACTTGGAGCTGCTAGAGATAGACGATAACAATGAAAATAATGTATTGGGCAAATTCTGTGGTACTCACGCGCCGCCTGCCTTGACCACATCCACTAACCGGCTCATGTTAAATTTTGAGTCTGATGGCAGTATTCGTTCTTCTGGTTTTTCTGTATCGTATACATTTTTAGATGAAAAATCTCATTGCGGCGGAGCGTATATTAAAACTCATGGGTTCATATACTCTCCTGGCTGGCCTCGCTCGTACGAACCCAATCGCGACTGCACATGGATCATCACGGTGCCGGTTGGCCAACAAATCATGCTCAACATTTCACAGTTTAATCTAGAACGACCTATACGAGACAAATGTAACCTCGGTGACTTTCTAGAAATAAGAAATGGTGCCAACGAAAATTCACCATTGATTGGCCAGTATTGTGGGCTGTTCCAATCAAAACGAATCGTATCATTATCTAATGCTATACATCTCCATTTTCATTCTGATTTCTATATAACCGGGAATGGGTTCAAAATTGAATGGGATGGTACTATAACAGGATGCGGAGGAACACTAACGAGCCCTTCTGGCTCTGTATCATCGCCGAACTATCCAAATGATTACAACGAAAATGCCGAATGTTTCTATAGAATAGTTACCAGTGAAGGTTCACGGATCCGCATTACATTCACAGAGCTTGATCTTGAAAGAACTCCTAATTGTAGAGACGATTATGTTGAAATCTTTGACGGTCGCGATACGACTGCCTCCATATTAGGTAGACATTGTTACATGTCACTGGAGCTAGCTAGCATCGAAACATCAAGTAATTATGCGTACATTAAATTTAGATCTGATATATACCAGGGCGGTAAAGGATTTCTGTTTAATTATCAAACAATATGTAATAACAATATAACCGGAAGATACGGAGTAATTGAGAGTCCGGGTTACCCTAGTAATTACCCGTTGAACTTAAATTGTATATGGAGCATCACAGTTCCCAAAGGAAATAAAATTAACGTGACCTTTACACACTTTGATGTTTACAAAACCCACCGATTTTATCGTAATTGGATGAGATCTCGGCATTATATGTACAACGATGATTGCCATCTAGATTACTTGCAAACAAAAGAGTTTTCCGATCCAAATTATTCTAGTAAAATCTGTGGCAGTACAACTCCGCGTCCAATTAGTACAAAAAGTAATTCATTGCAAATAAAATTTGCCTCTGGTATTTATATGCCCCGCACTGGGTTCCGTTTAGAATGGATCAGTTATGGATGTGGAGGACATATAAAAAAACCCACAGGCTCCATAATACTCGATGGTAGTAAAACGAATGACCAAGAACTTGATTGTGAGTGGCTGATAGAAACACAAGTAGGTAAGAGTATCATAATCTCATTTACAGACATTTATATGGCAGATACCGCTAATTGTTCTACTGATGCTATTGAAATATATAACGGTCAAAATACAATGGCTCCACTTCTTACAAAAATTTGCCATAGAGAATTCGTGTCCGTGCAATCTGATAGCAATTTCATGTTGCTGCGTTTGTCGAAACGGTCAACGCTCAGGGATGTTCACTTCGCATCAAAATTTAGATCTGCCAATTCTAAATGTGGAGGTACGATGAATTCCAAATCTGGGCTCATATACTCTAAGAACTACCCAAAGAATTACGACAATAATTTGGATTGTTTTTGGTATATTTCCGTCCCCGCATATCATCGTGTTGAACTTAACTTTATGGATCTTGATCTTTATTCTGTTTTTGAATTTGATGATGAGGAACGTGTCTGTGGAGATTCGATTCAAATCTACGATCATGACAAAAACTATAGGCCTTCCTCAAATTACACGTACCGTATATGTCCAAATTCAAATGAAACACAATTTGTTAGCAAATACAATAGCATAGTTGTGCAATTCAAAACCGATGCTTATGGAACGGCCAAAGGTTTCAAAGCTAACTTTACTGTTACGTGTGGTGCTCTTATAAATGCTGCACATGAAGGTATCATACATAGCGATAACTTTGTTCAACATACCAACAAAAGCTGTATTTGGACCATTCTTGCGGATTCGCCCGATCAAAAAATATATTTAACATTAACTCTAATGTCGTTGCCAAAAGACAGTAATGTAGTCACAAATAGAACTTGCCCCTCCTCTTTCCTACGTGTTCTTGACGGAGATGACAGTAATGCTCCGCTAATCGGGGAATATTGCGGACGCAAAGTTCCACCTATGATTGTCAGCCGCGGCAGTGCCTTGACTATAGAGTTCGGCAGTTACACCGGTAGAACTACTGGAATGTTCGCAGCACACTATTCACCGCTTAGTAACACTTGCGGAGGTGCATTAACTTCAGAAGAAGGAACCATCGCGTCTCCGAACTACCCTGGCCCGTATCCTGTAAACACTGATTGTGAATGGGTACTAAAATCATCCCCTGGAAACACTGCATACGTCCAATTCGAGCGATTCGACTTACAATTCTCTGAAGGGTGTAACGACGACTACGTAGAAGTTCGCGAAAATAACGGTGCAGGTCGGCTATTGGGTGTATATTGTAGTAGTGAAACTCCTAGCAATCATAGCACAGCATCACAAATATATCTTAAGTTCCACAGTGATTCAGAAACCAGTGGTCAAGGGTTTCTCTTACATTATGGATTTCAACGAGAAAATGATATTACTGGAGATAGTGGCGCGGTATCTTCACCATTGTACCCCACTCGATATTTAGGATCTGGCGAATATAGTTGGCGCGTGCTCGTTACCGGTTCAGATACTATATCTATTACACTTGATATTTTGGAAATTTATTCACACAGCGAGGTAAACTATAACAAATTAACTGTTTATGATGGATATGATTCAACTGCTCCAATTTTAGAAGAACTAAATGGTGTACTAGTTGAAACAAAAGTCATTCAGAGCTCCTCCAGTGTAGTTTACATTACCCTTACAACAGATGAATCAAATACGGGTTCGATGTTTCATATGAGTTGGACAAAAGCTTCTAGAAATTCTGAACCTAAAACTGGGGGTGGAATAAACTGTGGTTCGAATGAGACTGTAACAGTTTTACCAGAAAACGGTACGATTACTTTAACGTCACCGAATTATCCAAAGGACTACTCAGATAATTTAAATTGTGAATGGGTTTACAAATCACAAATGGGAAGACATTTAAGTTTAAATTTCGTAGATTTTAATATCGAAGAAATCCATTCTTGTTTTGCAGATTCAGTTTCTATTTATTCCTCTGACACTCCTGGAAATTGGAAGCCTGTCAATGAATATATATGTACTACAGAATCAGCCAATATAGGCTTTAATTCGTCCACTTACATGAAAATTAAATTCAAAACAGATTCATCCATTACTAAGAAAGGATTTGTTGCTCGAGTCAAGTCTAAGTGCGGAGGACTCATGACTAGTTTGTCCGGTGAAGTCGGTCCGACTTGGTGGGATGTACAGCCAGAATATCGGTATTTGTCCAAAATTAAATGCAACTGGGTCGTCAAAGTGCGCTCCGGCAGGACTATCAAATTAGAATTAAATCATTTTAATATTACAAATAAAAATGACGATTGCGCAACATACGTTGTTTTACGGAATGGGGATTCTGAGGAAGCGCCCCTTTTGGCAAGTGGAAAGTATTGCGGTTACGATCACGAAAATAAAGCAGATATAATTACTTCTAGTAATACTTTATTTATCAGTTACACAAAGGGATCATTCACATATCAAAGTTTTGTGGTTAATTACGAAGAGAACAATTATGAATGTGGTTCAACATCATCTCTTACTTCTGACCACAATTGGGAAATAATAAATTCACCAAATTATCCATCAGTGCCAGTTCCATATTCAGAATGTGAGTGGGTCTTTACCGGCCCACCTGGAGAAATTATTAGAATAGATTTTATTGATAGATTTGACTTGGATCATGTAGATGACTGCGGAACTGAAGCCGTCGAAATACGATTTGGATCATCGAGATATTCTCCTCTACACGCCCAATATTGTGGCAATGATAGACCTGGAACCATTAAGAGTACTGGTAATACAATGTATATTAAATACATAACTCAGTTGGCAGAACCGCGAAATGGATTCAAAGCCAACGTGTCCATTGATACATGTGGTGGAACTATTGTCACCGATGCCGGCGAACTGACATCGCCTGGGTACCCGCACATGCAAGTGCTCCCTTACGGGACAGTCTGTGAGTGGCACATTATCGGACCTCCAAGACACGTTTTTCGAATTAAACCCGATGATATTGGGTTACCTCAATCTGAATTATCTTGTGGAATCAAAATAACAATTGAAGAAACTATGCTTACCAATAACACTATCACCGTACTAAAAAGCTTATGTAATGATGAAGATCACTCCCTTGAGCCTATTGAAACATCAAGAAATGAGTTTAGTATTAAACTTTATATCGGTAAGCCGGATTCATGGGATCAAATATCGGACAATAGAGGATTTCGAATCAGCTTTAATTCTTCCCGGCCAATGTGCGGTGGCGTAATAACGGCATCGGACGGTTACTTAACTTCTCCTAGTTATCCTCAAGAAACCACATTAAGGTACTGCCAATGGCTAGTAAAAGTACCAAATAAGTCTCGAAGAGTGCGTTTAGAGCTTATAGACATGGACGCAGAAAAGCACAGAATTGGAATTTTCAATGACGTTGTCTTTCATACTGTTATACAATCAATTCCTGGTGACGATTATATTCCTGGAACAAATGTTTTTGAGTCTTCTGGAAACAAATTGGGACTTTATGTATGGCTCAACCGTACGTCTTCCTCGCACCGCTTCAAAGCTAGATTTAGCTCTGACGAACAAGCACTATGCGGCGGAGATCTATCTAATATGAACCAGGTTCTCGTATCACCAGACTTAAACCGATCTTATACTTGTGAATGGCATTATAATAGCCAAGCAAACATAAATAATGATTATAATGCTCTTAAAACAAATCTTACTTACAATTCCATATTTTTAACGGCCAAGATAAATTCGTCAATGACCAGAACACGTTGTAAATTCTTTGATCCTCAAGTCATTATTAGGTCACCTATTAAAAATACGTTTTCTCTGGAAGTGTGTGGGAACACTGAAGTATCATACAGAATTCCGTCACCAATACTTGATGTTACTGCAACAAAAAGTAGATCGAGTTCGTTTTACTTCCATTTAGAATGGAAACCTCAACCATGTGGAGGTGTTATTCAAATAGGAGAAAAACCTGTAAATATTTTAAACTTACCTGATTCTTACAATGATACCATAGATTGTGCTTGGATTCTTACTGGCCCGACTAATAGAGTTGAAATTAAAATGGAAGGGCATTTTACGTTAAATTGCGATGACGAGTATTTGAAAATAAGTTCAAACACAAGACAAAACGCACCTGTTATTGGTGATTATTGCAAAGAAACACTTTTAGATAGCCCGTTAGTTACGCATTTCCGTAACATGTACATTCAGTATCACTCGAATGTGAAAAACAATACAGATATAAAGCTTATGGTTAGAGCTGTTACTGACCAATGTGGCGGATATCTTAGTTCATATCAAACCACATTTGTATCACCAAATTATCCTAAAAATTATTTACCTAACCAGGAATGCTCCTGGGAACTACAGGCTGATTTAGGCTTCAGAGTATCTCTTAAATTTGTAGAACGATTTTTTGTTGAGGAAACAACTAATTGCACTAAAGATGCTGTCATCATTTATGACTGGAAAGACGATATTTACTCGGAGATAGCAAGGGTATGTGGACGAAACATACCACCTATATATAATTCAACTTTAAATCGCATGAAAGTTGTCTTACGTACAGATGCTGATAAAAATCTCGATGGATTCAAAGCTGAATGGGATTCGATATGCGGTGGAAAATATGTAGCAACTCTTAAAGAACAATTGTTATATAGTCCAGGTTTTCCATATACTTACCGACCACATATGAGTTGCCAATATGAAATATCTGCTCCAAACAACAAAGTTGTACTCAAGTTTCTTGATTTTGAACTAGAAGGCTCTACTCCTGACTGTTTGTATGATAATTTAACATTAACAGGCGAATCAAATTATAACTATCTATACGACGTTTACTGCGGTGACAATATTCCTCCCGTAACAACTCAGTTTGAAAAAGTATCATTGACATTTAATAGTGATAGCTATATACAGAGGCAAGGATTTAGAATTGCTTATTTTATATATTCATGTGGAGGCAGAGTTAACGAGAGTACTGTACTAACATCATCGCTTTCTGAAAATTACGAATTAAATATGAACTGCACGTGGTTCATTGAAGCACCACCTACCAAGATTGTTGTACTTAAATTCCTTTATATTGACTTAGAAAGCCAAGCAGATTGTTATAATGATTATATCGCATTGTATGATGGACACAAAATTGATGATGATAAGCGTTTAGCGCTAATGTGTGGTAATATCAACTCAACGACAACACTTAGGAGCAAAGGGACCACAGCGTTATTACAGTTCGTATCAGACGCTAGTGTTAACCTTAAAGGTTTCAAAGTTCAAGTTTACTTTAGCTATTCTGAAGCAGCTAAATGTGGTGGACTTATTAATTTAACAACCGCGTCATCGCAAGCTCTGAAATCTCCTTTCATGGATCATACTGTATACGAAGAATTCTTAGATTGCCATTGGTCAATATTATCACCACCTGACACTGTTATTAAAATCACATTCACCTCGTTCCACGTAGCCCCTTGTCAAAATATCAATCAAACTGCTATAGGATACAGTAAATGCGATTGCGACTTAGTTGAAATAAAGGATGGCTTAAATCCTAATGCCTTATTAATAGGAACTTATTGTGGGCACAGCCTCCCACCGCAATTAATTTCATCTGGAAATGTGATGAGCGTCAGGCTGTCCACGGATGGTGAAATAGGAAGTCAAGGCTTTGTGTCCACAATAACAGCTCAGCCGGCAGTATGTGGCACTTCCGTCATTTCAGTGAGCAATACGCCACAACACTTGAAATCTCCCGGTTATGAGACAGGCTCCGTTCCTCGGGGGCTACATTGCGGATATCGCTTAGATGTTAGTGCGTCTCCATACATTTTACTACGTATCACGGTTAAAGATTTAGACATACAGCCCCCCGTCACTGATATTACAGGCGTAAAGCGCTGCAATAGAGACAAGCTGCTGATATCCAGCAATCCAGGCGTTCAAAATACTACGCTTGGAAAAGATTTTATCTTGAACCAACGGACGGATGACTTCTTTAGTCGTAGTTCCTTTTACGACAGCTCTTTGCGCTTTCCCGATCGGTTTGAGCTATGCGGGCGTATGGAGCCTACAGACTTTTATGTTTATGGAACTACGTCTATAAACTTAATCACATCGGCCGAATCAGATTCTAATGCATATAAAGGTATGGAAATAGAAGCAGTGTTCACAGGATTCTGTGGCAGAAATTATACGGAGCCTCACGGACGAGTTCAGGCTATTTATGTAAGTGACTTTGATAGTAATCCAAACCATGACTGTTACACGCTGATCACTGCTCCAGTTAACTATACGATATCTGCGTATTTCTTGAACGCCGTCCCAAGTTACTGGAACTCAGACTGTTATCTTGAAATCTTTGACGGTAATAATGCTAGTGCGCCAAGACTTTCCAAAATTCTCACAGAATATGAGAATAATAACCCTGTCTTCTCCACTGGTAGATTTTTGTTATTACACAATCATGAAAATGCTGGTGATCGTGTCACGTTCGATTTGGTTTACGTGATATCCGACAAAGGTCGTGGGTGCGGTGGGAAACTGCAAAGTGTAGTGGGTAGAGTCACCAGTCCCCTATACCCGAACGTTTACAGGCAGGTATCAAGCTGCGAGTGGGAGCTTGAGACTCCCCTAGGAACACGTTTACTGCTACGTTTCCCCACGTTCGACTTGGGTATTACTTGCGATCAGAATTATGTACAGCTCGTCGACAGTAAGGGTTTAGTAGTGCGAACGTTCTGTGAGGACGTACCTGCCGACTACATGAGTGAGGATAACTTTGTGAAGATAGTGTTTGTAACCACCATGAATAATGGTGGCACGGGGTGGGTTGCTGAATTTATTGGAATTGTGTAAGGTTAGACTGCCTCTTAAGAATTCGTCTATCTTTTGGAGCGTGCCGGAGTGGAGCGAAGAAGTGCAAACATTAACCAAAAGTATTCCACTAACTTCAGATGACAATTTTTTGTAGAATCCTATTTCTTAGTTAACGTTTTTCTAGCTTTGCACTTTCCGCTCCAATGGCCAGGCAGCCAATTGGATTCAAATGACGTAATGTTAATAATTAACTAGAATTCCACATGTAGCGCCTATGCTTAGGCGCTACTTGATTTGCTCCAGCTTCGGACACCATGGTCTAACCTGTTACTCGTTAGCAATTGTTTGACCACAGGGTTCGCTCTTTGCCCAAAAAACTGACAGTGCTGCCAGTCTTCTGACCACGCTAGCGAAGTGTAGGAGCACTTTGATGATTAGAGTCTTTTTTGTATTGTTTAAATACTTAGGTACTATTGTAACTTTTTTGTATTGTACTTAGGTTTTATTGTAAATCATAACATAGATTACCTAGTAAGACAACGTTCACGCGTTCACACGGCACGTTTTCAACAGTTTTCTATTATCTTGATTTTTCTATAGGTATCTATGCAATTAAATATTACCCCATAGTTTATAGCAACCTCTTAGGTTATAAGTTATTTGTAAAGTGTATTGTTGTTTTAGTTTTTATGTAGATAATTGTGACAGAAAATTGTTAGACTAATGTATTACGTAACAGTCTACCTTGTAATTTTAGTTGCATCGGTGTTAAAATTTAAGATGATAAATGATAAATGTTTATTATTTCTGTAAGTAGGTTTGTACAAACACTTTTACACGTCAATCATATTTTAAAAACTAGATGAGGTCGGCGTTTCCTATCTGCACCTACCTGCATACGCTTATGCAGGATACAAAGGTCTAAAAAGTTAGTAAAGAACATTTTTGAAATGTCTGATTTAAAAACAGATAACTGGAAATCTAAATTCTATTCTATGGAAAATTAAAAATCGGCCTAATTTGGCTGTAACACTATTTTTCGAAAACGTTCTTTACTAACTTTTTAGACCTTTGTATCCTGCATAAGCGTATGAAGTTTCATTAAAATCGGTTCATTCATTTCGAAAAACAAGGGCTTGAAAGTTTGTATGAAATGCTGTATGGTGTAAACGCTCTTAATACAAAATAATAAAATATGGAAAACAAAGCAAATCACAAGTGTTTTATTACCTTTTATGCCTTCTTACCAAATTAAATTGCTTTTCAAGTCTACGTACCTATTTCCAGAAAACACAGTTCTGTTTAATTTTTTTCATTGGTAGCAAGTGCGACTGAACATCCTGAGGTTCGAACACAGCTATGCAGTTTTCACAACCGCTCGATTCGCCATCGAATTCGTTGGTTCGTTTTTCGAATCAGTTCATTTAGGAGGAACACTACAAAATGGCAACAGACTTTTATACTTAGTAGAAAATGTATAGTAATGATGATGTTGTTTGAAATAATTGTTTATTTTTTGTTTCCTTGTTTGTTTTGTATCAAAATGTTTAACTATTTATGACTCATTTTTATCCTAGCTTTTATCTATTATTATTGCAACTAAGTATTTAAATTTTTATTAAAACTACCCACAGTATTTTTTCTTTCTTTTCGTAAAACCTGTCGGTGTATTGTCGCGCTCGGCGGCCTGTAGCGCCTTGTGAGTGCAGGTAGCTAATCCCTGAGAACAGGTTTGGCAGACAGTACTTATATTTTTTTATGAGCTTATTTATATTTGATTACTAGGTAGTTTATTTATACAATATTAGTTTTAGTATATGCGAAACCAGAAACACGTGTGTCTAGTATTTTTATGTAAAGAATCTAAGTATGTACCTACAAAATTTCAAAACAGTATCATGAAAATCACAAAGTTATAAGGTTGTTATGTTACCGGGTTGTCCGTACAAAAACATGCTAAAGGCGCCCCCGCGCCTCCAGGGTCGTCTTGCGCTCATTGATAATAATTTAGCAGTAGGTACCTAACCGTCATCATCTTCATCATTACAGCCGAAAGACGTCCACTGCTGGACATAGGCCTCCCCCAAAGGTGGGGGGGGGGTTTGCCATAATCGCCACGCTTGGCAGGCGGGTTGGCGATCGCAGTATGGTGTTAAAATGCATAGAGAACGTTGCTGCCCATTCTATGAAATTAACGCAATGCGTCGAGGAAAGTCTCCTGGTCATGATGGTCCCATCATTGAGCATCTTCGATTTGCATGTCCGCATTTGCCAAGAGTGTTGGCTATGCTTTTTACTTTTTGTCTGGGTCATGCTTATATGCCGAGTGACATGATCAAAACAACAGTTGTGCCTATTGTCAAAAATAAGATTGGTGACATGGGCGATAAGAACAATTACAGGCCAATATCTCTTGCCACAATCTAATACACTACAAATAAAAGAGTCTGCGCTCAAGCTAAATATAAATTAAAAGTAACAAAATTAGTATTTCTAATAATAAAATAAAAACTGTGTGGCAGGTAATTAACAAAGAAACTGGAAACACAAAACAGCGAGATCAGAATGAATTGTCTTTAAAAATTCATAATGAAACCATTTCAGATAAGTTTAAAGTTGCAGAGACACTAGAAAATTTATTTACCAACATCCCAATAGAGGTTACGAAATCTCTCTCCTCATCATCTTTATTAGCTGAATCTCTTCTCAGAATATCCTATAATCGTTACCACCTACACATAACCCTCTACTTATACCTCACTACCCTGCACCCCACACACTTGCACACCACTACGTTTACCCACTGCATATCGTACATTCGTACCTAGTCTTTGCTTGTAAGTGTTCTTAAAACCACTAGTGGTCATTTACAAGTTGAGGGCTGGGACACTTCAAGACAACTAGAGGACAAAATATCAAAATATCTGGTCGTTTATACAAACCTAAACATCTACATAACACCTATTCCAAATAATTCACTACCCTACACATATACACACATGCAACATACGATGTGCCACCCCTGCCTTTTTTGTTTTTTTTATAGTTGCATAATTTAGTCTGATCATATTGAGTCCTATTAAGCACTCTCGAGTCCTCTTAAGCACTCTCGAGTCCTCTTAAGCACTCTCGAGTCCTCTTAAACACTCTTAAGTCCTCTTTAACAGTCACTCTCTTGAGTTTTCATTAACCATGGATAGAATTATTTTCTTTGAACTTTTAAACAAAGCTGAGCTAGAATATGAAATCAAAATAAGATTAGAGGAACCAAAAGATACAGTTTGACGACACGGTTGGCGCAGTGGTTAAGAGATTGACCGCTGCGCTGCGTGTCGCGGGTTCGATTCCCGCACGGAACAAATATTTGTATGACCTACAAGTAGTTGTTCCGGGTCTGGCTGTTTGTGTATGTGAGTTTAAATGTTTGTAAACGCACCCAAAATATAGGAGAAATTCCTAGTGTGGGGCAACGTTTAAAAAAAAAAAAACAGTAATACAGCTTAAAAAACAAATTCTTCAACTCGCACCTCAAACTCCCTCTGAAGATATTTTAGACTCGTTATTGGATGTTAAAACTGATTTGGACGAACTTACCACTTCATAAATTATATCGAATCAAAAATACTATTGTTAGAACAGGGTAACCATTATAGACTCAACAAAAAAAATAAAACTTTTATTAATCATCTATTTCATCGACTAGAGAGAATCGATACTGATTCAGATCCCTCAGAGGTAAATCGATTAGAATTAAATTTTGATTCTAAGGTAAAAAATCTCTCTTTAGTTTGAGTTAAACGTAACTCAAACTAAAGAGAGATTTTTTACCTTAGAATCAAAATTTAATTCTGTTTCCAACGACATCAACCCTCAACCTATAACAGTCAACCGTCCCTCTTCTACTCCTAATAGCCCCAATGAGACGATGTTTCATAATATACTCCCCGACATTCAGTCTCAACCTCTAAACTCTATTCCCAATAATTCCCTTAACGAATAAAATACGACGGAAACTCTTGTCCTCGTTCATTTATCCAGAAAATTCAGGAATTTAGTATTTCTAGGAGTATTTCTTCAAACAAATTATTGGATCATGCGTTCGAATTACTTACC
Source organism: Tiliacea aurago (assembly GCA_948098905.1). Lineage (NCBI taxonomy): Eukaryota > Metazoa > Arthropoda > Insecta > Lepidoptera > Noctuidae > Tiliacea > Tiliacea aurago. The sequence continues at coordinate 1,903,924 of OX402579.1, read as the reverse complement.
GATAACGCTTTACACTGGTACCGTTTTAAACGTGACTTTGTTATCATGGGACGAACTTTGCGAAGCTTTGATTACAGACTTTGGCGGTTTTGACTATGACCATAAATTATTAGAAGCCATTAATAGTCGAACTCAAGACAAGGATGAATCTATAGTTATTTTTATTTCCATACTGACTGGCATGTTTTCCAGACTTTCAGTAAAACTATCGGAAACTAAAAAACTCCAAATCATTATTCGTAACATCCGTCCTTGATACTCACCTTATATCGCGAATAATAATATTAACTCTATTCCTGCGCTTATTTCATGTTGTCAAAAATATGAAGAAATCCTAGACAAAGAGAAACGTTTCAGCGAACCTCAAACTACAAATAATCCTATATCTGTCGAATTTAATTATAAACCTTCTAATTAAAATCAAAGCCCTCAACCTCTAACGCGTTTTCCACTAGAACAAATTTTAATCGTTTTAACAATAAACCTCAAGTTAATACAATCAACAAAACTAATAATAATGCTTTTTATGTACGCTGCCGCATTAAAATCTTTTTCATTATCATAAATTGAAGTTATTTTGTAACAATGAAAGATTTTTTTTATGGTTTGTAACCAATCATGCCAGTCTGTATTTCTATTATCAGTAGATTTAACATCTTTTAAACCACATTTGAAACAAACAATTAATGTACGAGGTTGCGAGCAATTAGTTAGTGCCACCGGTCCCTCAGACCCTACTGGCACCTAAAAGGTGCCGGAAGTAGTTTCCCGAAAAAACGCTCACCCTTAACGGAAAGTGCCGTTGACAGCTGTCAGTTGACGAAACTGACAGTTGGCAGTTGACTTGACGTAATTAAATGCTGTCCATTCGTATCGATAGATGATATCGATGATGTGATTTAATAGACCTGTACACCAAGTATTGTAATAGAACTACCGCTATCTAGTAAGCCGGAAAATATTTTGTTATTGATAGAAATATCAATAAAAGGACGATTAATACTAATTATTGTGAATGTGAGCACTATGTGGGTCCCTTTTTTTTCCTTTTTTCTTTTTTCTCAGTTAGTTTGATGGTCTGACATTTTGAGCACTATATGCGGCCTACCAAAATGTCTTTCTTTGGTATTGTTCGTCGAGTCGTTGAGTTCCTTAATTAAAAATCTTGAGTTGAGCTGCACGATTACTGACAAATGCTTGCACTGATTGGACAGGTCCACTCTTTGTGTGGTTATTTCCTCAAAAGACTATTTCAGACATGGTCGTCACATGATCTGACCAAGATTATGTCTGGACTTTAAAAGAGACTTTGACCCCTGAGGCCCTGAGTTTCTTTCGCCATTTCTTCTCAGGTGTAGTCAGATAGGAAATGTCGATTCTATTTCTATCTATCTTCTTTTTTTTATTTACAGAATAAACTAGTTGGTTACTAAACGTACAATACTAAAATAACTAAACGTCGAGTGTCAACGTCACGAAACGAAACGATACGACACACAAAATCAAAAATCATCAATGACAGAACAAGCTCAAGCTAAGCGTATTTTCATTTTCCTCTGAATATTCTTGAACTTCAGCAAATTGAGTTAGAACAAGTATGAAAAAACAATAAAAAGTAGTCATTAAAACAAGCTAGTACCTAGTTAAAAATAGTACAATGGATCTATTTTTATTTATTTGGACTATTATTGTATACGGTTCTGCGGCCGCTGTAACCTTACTTGTTTCGGTGAGTAAAACATAAACTTTATACGTGGATCGAAGACTTTTTGGCAACAAATATTTGGTGATAACCTAAAATTCTCTCCGGCAGAAGTACTTATTCATATAAATGCATTAGAGTTTATGAATGAAGACTTCTTCAAAATTTAACTGACATAATGAGTGTTTATTTGTGTATTTTGTAGATATCCGTCATAATATACGTGATGACAAACCCATATCCAGTGGTGGAACGCTTCGAAGAAGAAACCACGTATAATGATCCTAAAACCAAGAGTAAAACAAAGTTCCCAAACATTGCAGAGCCACAAAGTGTACACTTGAGTGTAGTGGTGCCTGCATACAATGAGGAAGAGAGATGTAAGTTATATATGTTATCCTTCTTGTTCATTAACACCTGTCTTAATCCTATTTTTTCGGCAAGGACTAATTTTATATCGAAAAAGAACACAAAAAAAATCTTATTAAGGCTTCTACAGACCGGCGCAACACGCGACGCGACACAAAGGCCCCGCGTGTCGTGCGACGAGCGGTGCCTTTGTCGCGTCGCGAGTCGTGCTTGTCTATAGAAGCCCCTTCTTTTGTAAATTATTTATTGTACATTAATACTATTTTCTAGTGCCACCAATGCTTGATGAAGCCATAGAATTTTTAGAAGGCAGAGTGAAAGAGCAGCCTTCGTACAAATATGAAATAATAGTAGTAAGTGATGGCAGTAGAGACAACACCGTGCAAGTGGCTGAGGGTTACTCCATAAAGTATGGCAGTGAGAAAGTGAGGTGCCTTGAACTGATCAAGAATAGAGGGAAAGGTGGTGCTGTGCGGCTGGTAAGTCTGAATTGACCAGAAAGTAATATGTATAAGTATGTTCCAAAACAATTTGATGTAAGTATGAATACAACCAGAACAGGTGTTTGTGTAAACTGGCACAAAAAAAGATAATATACTAGTAGTAGAGCACTTTGTGATAGAACTCATCCGGGGAAGTGTTCCCACATTACCTTTTTCTGTTGCGTAGCAGCATTGCTATGTTCAGTTTAAATGTTGAAATACAGGCACCTTAAATGTTGAAATAGAAATCACTTGTCTACACTTCTCGAAATCTCTTCTTCCTGAGCACGAGGTCACACCTATACTTGGGTTTCTTCGTAGACAGTGACTTGTCCATAGCAACGAGGTATTCACTAGTGGTGTGTATTACTACCTAATTTTACCGCATTTTTGCGTTTCGTTCGCAAACAAATATATGAAGCAGTGTTTTTAACGAATCTTTCTTCAATAACAAAACACAAATGGTCTAAATCATGTTATAAATATTGATATAAGGCTGTGGCGCATACAAGTTATAGCCATCAACTAAGTTTTAAAACTCATTTGTGTGTTGTGTGTATTGCGTATAATTTACAGCCATTATAATTTGAGTGCCATAATTATACTATTTGATGGCGTCACGCAAGAAGTAAGTATCCTTTTAGGCTACTGCAGACTGGCGAGTCGCGCCGTCACGTCGCACCCGTCTGCGGGAGCCTTTATGTTTATACTAAGTACTTAAATAGTTACTTATTGTTGTTTATCAATATTTTATTTATTAGTATAAGCTCCATTTGAAACTGAATGTGTGAGATGTAATCAGTGTTCAATGAGAAGGGTTTTGCTTATAATATGAGCCAAAATCTTCTCATTGAACACTGACTGAATATGTTTTATATTTCCTGTGAATTTATATTATTTAATAAATCAAAGTTAAGGGACAACATAGTGTAATAATTGTAGGATCTTTTGTTGTTCTTATTTTATTGTTATTACCAAAAATCTATTACTTACAGAAGGTTTGGGCGACAGGTCCTGGCCGAGTTCTTCGCTTAAACATTGCACCATCTCCTTGCTTATTTTATAATTCTACAGGAACTCACTTCCCGGGAGATCAAAGGCACCCAAACAAGCAAAGCAAACTCTTTATTAGTATTTCTTTCCCATCTTCGCTGAAGTTAACTTAAATAAAAAGCGCAATTTGAACCTGACATGTTAATTTCAGTAATTGTGTTACAATACAATCAACCATCTTTTTATTTCAGGGTATTGAGAGCTGTAGAGGAGCCAGCATATTATTTGCTGATGCAGATGGGGCATCTAAATTCGAAGACTTAACAAAACTAGAAGTTGCTTTGAAAAGCCTTACAAAGTGTGATCCATTCTCCCAGCCAGGTGATGTGGGCGACAGCATTGCCATTGTGATCGGATCTAGGGCGCATCTAGAAAAAGAATCTTTGGCGACGCGTAGCGTTTTTAGGTAAGAGGAGATAAATGTATATTTTTTATTTTAACTTTTTCCGTTCTTAATATTGCTTTTGTATTGTAATATAGTTCCGTGTGCTGCCGGACGTGAAGAATAGCAACATCCTATTTGTTCCCGTGGGTGTCGTAAAAGGCGACTAAGGGACTTACGTAACATACTAGAGAATGGGCAGCAGCGTTCAACCCGTCTGCCAATCGTGGCAATTACGGGCAACCTCCCGCCCTTGAATCCTATGACATGGGGGAGGCCTATGTCCAGCAGCAGACGTCTTTCGGCTAAAATGATGATGATGATAGTGAGGAAATACGTAGAAGGATATAATGGCAAAAATTTAAAGTGTGTTAAATGATTTAGTCAATCTATACTAATATTATAAAGATGAAGAGTTGGTTTGGTTGAACACGCTAATCTCAGGAACTACTGGTTTTAATTGAAAAATTATTTGTGTGTTGGATAGTCCATTTATCGAGGAAGGCTATAGGGTATTATAACATCACGGTACCACCAAGAGGAGCGGAGCATCAATGAAAAATGTTGCAAACACGGGAAAAAAAATCCTTTTGAGAGCTACCGTTGCGTACGCTGCGTAAACGATTAAAGTTACGCAAATCATGTATGACGGAATTGTTCACCTTTAAAAGTTCTAAAAAAAATCCGCGACAGCTTAAGTCTATCTTTTAAGGTTGACTCACTATAACCTTTTTATGGTAATCAAATGTGTTCTAAAATAATGCATTATTTGCGAAGGTGTTTTTATAAACATGATATTAATCCTTATCCAAATAAATACGTTATTGACGATGTCCTTAAAAAATGTGTTCGCGGCGCGCCTGTATGAACAGCTGCATGACGTGGCCGTTGCACGTGGCGTTCTGTAGTTGCCTACTCATTCAGAGAAAATATTTAAACAAGTTTGAATGTAATTTCAATGACCAGTGAGACTAACTAATAAATGTTCTTCTGTTGTGCAACCGCCAACATTGAATTCATGAAGATTATAATAAATACACTAACAAACCTTAAATCTTCTTTGTTTGTGATAGATAACACTATTTGACAGCCTAATTGTTTTGTAAACAATGTTTACCTACTCGTCTCCATTTATATGCTCCAGTTAATGACTGTATACAAATGACATCATAACAGGGGGCCTAAAATGGACGCTTTGGCAGAATCATAATATGAAACTGCTTGCAATTCATATCCCGCAATTCATGTGTTTGACAGTTTGTATGGAGTTTCGTAAAATGGTCCACAAATTATTAATTGCTCTAATGAAGTCTAATGTTAAATATCAGCTGTCAAACAGATGAATTGCGGGATGTATGAATTGTACGCAGATCATATTATGATTCTACTAAAGCGTCCATTTTAGGCCCCCAGTCCTCTCTATAATAATTATGCGCATAGTAGGTATTAGTAAAACGCCCATACGTATGAAACGGATGCCGTTCGCAAATAAACAAGCGCTAGGACGTGGAGTTGCGGACACCAGGGGGCCTAAAATGGACGCTTTCGCAGAATCATATTATGATCTGCGTACAATTCATATCCCGCAATTCATCTGTTTGACAGTTGTGTATGGAGTTTCGTAAAATGGTCCACAAATTAAGAATTAATATAGTGAAGTCTAATGTTAAATAGCAGCTGTCAAACAGATGAATTGCGGGCTGTATGAATTGCACGCATGATTCTGCCAAAGCGTCCATTTTAGGCTCCCTGCCCTTTAAACATACATGAATAAATAAATGAATGATGAAACGGATGCAGTACCAGATACCATAAGGAAAACTTGAACATTAAAGAAATCGAGAAAAGAGAATGATCGTAAAATATAGGTCTTCAAACGGACAGAACAGAACCTACAATTATTTACTTAATTGACTTTTAAGAAGTCCTAATATATTGTGTCCAACATAAAGAATACAAAATCGGATGGTCTTTTAGTCTCTTGGTGGAATTGTAAAATAAGTACCAAATAATTATTATAAATATTTATTTCGTTTTTAGGAATATTCTGATGTATGGCTTCCACTTCCTCGTGTGGCTGTTCACTGTCAAAGGCATTAAGGACACACAGTGCGGCTTCAAGCTATTCACTAGGAAAGCAGCTGATGTTTGTTTTAAAAGTCTACATGTAAATAGATGGTAAGATCTTCAGCACATAACTAAATGCGTTAAAATATTTCGACAAAATTAACCAAGTTAATTTCGCCATTGTGTAAATTCCCAGTACACTAAAATAGTGATAAGATTAGTTTTTTTTTTTTTACATTTTCCTTGTTATTTTGCTGACACCAAAAATATAGGTATAATAATATGTCACCGTATAATTATGAACTTCGTTAGGTATTATAAGATATTAATAAAGAAAATAATACCGATAGATATCGTTATTATTTCCGTTAGATTATAATCTATTCATGATGATAGTTTACAATCTATCCATGAGAAACCAACAAATTGTGAACTGGTATCAAACTTGCTTATGACGTAACGCACCTTGCGCTAATTCTAAATAGCTTGCCTAGCTGCAAGCAACTTGGAAGTAGCGCGGTTGCAGTGGCGAAAGCACCATATAACACGATTCCCGCCGGCTTCCCTTCGGACGTTCTCATCAACAACTCTACCGCTATTGAAAAATGGCACAGACAATAGCATAAACTTTTGCCAAAAAAATATAGTTACACTACGGGTATTCAATTCACTAATAACAACAAAAAAACAATCCTAACAACAAAAATGCCTATTTTTATTAGCTTTAAATTGCAATAACTAAAAATAAAGTTTGTGTAGTAATGCGTCTTTGGTTCTGCTACTTGACCATAGATGGTGTTAAATTCAGTAAAGAAAAGACTTCTTTTTAAATAAATTTATATTTTTTTTCTTTATTGATAAGTAAGTTAAAGCCGGCTTCGCTTCGGCTTCTCTCATAGAAAAATTGACACCTCGCCGCTGCGCGGTTGGTCACACTTCTAACGGCCGAACCCAATAACTTATTTTCAGTTAAAGACAGATCGCTATTGATGATAGACAGTATAATTATATCTATGCTCGGATGGCGTCTCACAATCATTGATAAAGGCTATCTATCTAACGAAAACAATAAGTAGGTTTCTCTACTTCGCCCTCTCGTGCGTTCCATTACAACCAACATCACTTTAAAAAACAACATGTGTAATTAGGGTTATATTAAAACTTCTTTGTTTCTTACTTCTAAATAAGATACTGGATTAAGATATAATTCTGTAGAGCCATATTTGTTATGGCCGCGAATCAAAATACAACCGGTTACTGACCTGCAAATTGCAAAAAACGTAATAAAATTTGAATTTCGCGGGCTACCCTAGCGCATTAATGTTCTTTTTTTTTTTCAACTTAAATTCATGTTGGAATGGTGCTTGCACGGGGGGTGTTAGTAAGGGGGGGGGGGGGTTTAATTTCTGTTATTTTTTGCCTAGGGCGCACCGTTTTCGAGATATTTGAATTTCATTTTTTTTTTATTACTTTAAATATAAAAAAAACATCTATGATCATTATTTCAAGTACTAAAGAGTTCATTTTAGCTTGGCTACTTTACGTTTATCCCTGCAATTCGGGGAATAGCCAAATCTGCCATCTGTAGTACTGTCCTGTCAAACAAATCGTATAATGGGACGCATACTTTGGCATTTTCATACAAATAGATATCTGTTGTAGGCGTTACACCCTTCCATCAGTAGATAGCGTGGGCCGGTAGATTAAGAGATTATTGGGACGTTAAAACCATCGATAGATATATTTTTATGTCTCCAGTAGGCTGAAACTGTTATAAATAGGTTATTGGGTTCGGCCGTAACCCAACCTAACCTATTACACCCAGTTCACAATTTTTCGACAGTTTATAATCTAACGGAAATAATACCGATACATTTTAAACTACCGGTTCTCACAATCGTATGGTGAACTACACAATATGCTGTCACATTTATGTTCGCTTAATTGTCACTGTCCACGGAGGCGTAGCTTCATAGACGCGTATTGGACATTATACGCTTGGTGTACCTACGCCTGCTCAGTATGAAATTCTGTCGACGGAGCGGCAACGTCGCGCTCGCGTTGCTGCATGCAGGGGGTCTACTCCGAAGTGTTAGTCCCAAAGTATCGGCCGAATGTTCGGCCGTTTTATAACTTCCATAGTTACCTTTTCTGACTTTGAATCCTTACCCGACTTAGTCACATTTTTGACTTTGGCTTAAATGATGATAAATTATTTTTATTTCTGTAAGTAGGTTTGTACAAACACTTTTACACGTCAATCATATTTTAAAAATAAAAACTAGATGACGTCGGCGTTTCGTATCTGACTACTCTGAGAAGAAAGGCCGAAACAAACTCAGAGGTCACAGTCTCTTTTAAAGTCCAGACATAATCTTGGTCAGATCATGTGAAGGCCATGCAGATTGGTGTCTGAAATGGTCTTTTGAGGAAAGAACCACACACAACCACACTTACCTCTTTGACTGTCGTTTTTTTTTCTTTCGTCGTAGTCAGCCATAGTTAGCCGTAGTCAAGCAACGGCCGAACATTCGGCCGATACTTCCGAATTATGTGTTCGGAGTAGACCCCCTGGCTTCATGACGCCTGTCGTACCGCATGCCATACATCGCGAGCCGGGGCGTACATCGAGCGAAAGCATATTAGTGTTTTGCTTTTGTAATACTGGTGCTACGATTTGCAGTAAATTCTGATAAGTAGCACTCATTCTATACATTGAGTGAAATACACTGTCATCTTCTGTGAGGGTGAGGACGTACCTGTTTTTTAATCGACTTCCAAAAAGGAGGAGGTTCTCAATTCGGCTGTATGTTTTTTTTTTTTTTGTATGTTTGTGATTTACTGTTCGCGATTACTCCGTCAATTATGAACCGATTTCGAAAATTATTTTTTTGTTTGAAAGGGTATACTCCCGAGGTGGTCCCATTGGCCCCAAATCAGAATCTGATGAGGGAATCCCATGGAAATCGAGGGAAACCCTCAAATTTTATATGCAAACTTATAGCGATTTGGGTATTTTTTATAGAAACTCGTGCATTTACTCTCCGAAAGCACCTTTTGGTGAAGTGGAACTGATGATGGAGACCACAGATGGCCACCGGAACAATATAATAATGAGTACCTATTTAACGGGTTGCGATTAAGCAATTTATGCTCGTCACTATGCATAATGGTGAGTGGCAGTTCTCCTGGTTCTTACCAGGAGAACTCCTCAACAATCAACGTCCCAGCATCGGGAAAAGCAATATTTTATAAAAGGTGATGAGCAGTTAACATTAGGCTATTGTAACTTAGATAAATTCAAAACTGACCCCACTAAAAAGTGAAAAATAAAAAACTTTTTACAAAAAAATTGTAACCGACTACCAAAAATAACACTACAAAGTGAAAAATAACTTTAATTTCGGAAGTCGGTGTCTTTGGATCTGTATTTGAGTTTTTGCCACCGACTTCCGAAATTAAAGTTATTTTTCACTTTGTAGTGTTATTTTTGGTAGTCTGTTACTATTTTTTTGTAAAAAGTTTTTTTTCTATATACGGATGCGTCCAATATAATCGTCTTCGGCGACTTCGAATGTAGTAATATGCCAAAATAACGTCATCGGCGTCCGACGGCATGGTCACAAATGATTGAAAATGTACGCGTATAATTCGCCTCGTGGACAGGGTTCAGTAAGCTGGGCTGCTCAAGCTGTTTGGCGTATATGAAGCTACGCCTCCGTGGACAGTGACACTAACTCGACAAATTGAACAGCTGATTTTTTTTTCAATATTCCATAGTTAATGTGTAATAGATATTTCATCAGTTTCATGAAAATGGTCAACCTTTACAATGGGACCATCCTTTGTAAAAGTTGATCATCTTCATGAGTACTTCACTCCCTTTAAGTATGTTCTTTCCTCGTTTAACCTAGCACCCTGTAGTTGTACTATTATACTTTATGTTTGTGCCTACAGTATGAATCGATAATCAAGTTGACGTATTTTCCAGGGCGTTTGACGTAGAACTACTATACTTAGCACAAAAACTAGACATTCCAATTGCTGAGATTCCAGTTAGATGGACGGAGATAGAGGGCTCCAAAGTGACGCCGGTGCTTTCGTGGTTACAGATGGGCTGTGACTTGGGCCTTATTTGGCTGAAATATACCATAGGAGCTTGGAAAATAAAGAGTCTGAAGACAGACTAGACCAACCTTTTTAAACATTTTGATAAATCAAATAATAAATACCATGAACAATTATGAGAATATGATGGATTGCATCTTCCTTATCAAATTAGTGATGCATCTTCCAATTGTATTTCATGTATGGTTTATTGGTAGGAGATTCCAAACATACGCATTTGTTAAAAACAATATTTACTAGAATTAAAATAAACGCTTTAATTTAAAAACATTTATTGAAAGTCTGTAGGTATTTACCCTAAACAGAAAGAATATAATTTGCACATTGCGATCATTATTAATAAGCTGTCGTAATGATTTTACACACTTAAAAAGTAATTAATAATCTTATGATCTTCAGTCACATTTTCTTTGCAATTACAAAATATTATTATTGGTAAGTAATAACAATGAATTTCTTTTAATCTGCGAAATTATTGACTGGATACAAAGCTTTTATTTTAGATATTGATACACAATAGGAAAACCTTTTTATTTAGTTTTAGTACTTACATTTTATAACTACTTTTTATAAATGTATACTTTTAAATAAAAAAATGTTAATATATTTTACATAGACACATTATTATACATGAACAACGTTATTTTTTATTATAGTGCAAACCTGCAAGTAGTTAAAGAGTCGGTAATAACGTTTTAGGGTTATACTATACCAAAAATAACATTGTATATTTGTGTTATTTTCACCTTAGCCGTTACACAAAGCTGATTCATTTAAACTTGATACTTATTTTATCAATAAGTACACCAATAGCAAATAGCAGAATAAATCTTAGAATATGTAAGTGTACCGTTTAATATTCTTATGAATTTATACAAATAGTAGGTAGGTATAAAAAGCTTTCACAAATTGAGGTGAATGTACAGAAACATTTTTTGAGCTCTTTCATCATAATTAAAAACTCGACTATAGTTATAAAAAAACAAAAAATAAGATCTATAATTTAAATCACTTGGCAACTCTTGAACACGTTTCCATGTACAAGTTGTCTTATCTTAAATACGATTGTAATAGTTTTGAATTTAATGTATGTTTGAGCATATTAAATTGGTTACTTGAGAAAGTTTTTAAGGAGCGGAGCCGCAAGCTAGCTAGAAAACTTTAGTGGGGAATACCCTCTTATACTCCGAATTTACGGAATTACTGCTTGAGGAAATTATTGAGCCACGGAAACATTTGAATAAGTACTATTAAACGATAATTATTTGTTCACAGATACATCGAAATTTTATATTTCTTATTTAATTATTACCTTTTACGATTTTATTATAAAATTGGTGGATATCAGTTGGCCTGAAAGCATTTTCCCGGGACCATTTCAACTGCGATGTTTACGGCACACACTGGGCGAAAGAGAAATTTTCCTATTAGTGCATCGAGACGATATTTTTAGCAATTTAATACAAAAAGATTAACTTCAAAAGACCTCATCGTAATAAACATTTTTGACCAGCTAGCATCATTAGAATAAGACCACTACACGCCAAAACACGTGGTATTCGGGGTCATAAAACGTGCGAGTAGGATGGAGAATATTTAGTAGGTATTTTGAAATGCTGAATCTGGTGTCGTCTGTCTCTCACGTTAATGACCGCGCCTGCCACAAACGTTGGCGTTTAGTATCGATCAAAAATACTCAACGTTTCCAAGATATAGTGAAATTATTTTTAATATAATTTACTACATTTTCTGACATGCAATAATATTATAACTATTTGCCCCGTGCTTGTTACGAAGTCGCGTGACGAAGTGCAAGCAGTCGACAACTGAGTTACTAAATAAGTTATAAAGACACAGCAGGATTGTATGAACGTAACCCTTGGTGAATGTTGGATAACTTTCTGCAACGTTACTTTTAATTCATATGTGAAATACGTTTTTTAATGTTTTAGAGTTACGCAAAACACGTTCCTGGAATCTTGCCAACTAATTTAACGTTGTATACAAAACGATTTAAGGCTTTTACATACTGGTCGCGCGACGCGACACCGGTAGAACAATATCCTTAAATTTCTCATAGAAACTGTTCTACCGGTGTCGCGCCAGTATGTAGAAGCCTTTAATGCATGCATGGCCTCCAAAGAGAGCGCAGCGCATGCGACAAAGGCAGAAAAGGGTTAATAAGTATAAATGAGCTAGATTTTCTCACAACATGCGAAAGTAAGCTAAGTTGGAAGACCAGCGGCGTTTCTTTACTTATAACATAGATTACATAGTTATATTTAGAAATATTCAGACCTATACAGTTTTACAAAATACAATCAGAATTTACAAGTAAATAACATTTGTATCTTAACATTTCACAAACATTTCTGTCTCTTAATAATATCACAAAACACATGAAAAGTTTAATCTTCTCCTTTGTTCACAAACATGTTTAGCTTAATTTAATACTTACATAAAAGGTGATCGTGAATAATCGTGATACATTAGCGATGACTGCAGAAGATACGCCCTTTAAAATTCTACAATGAAGGCAACATGTGTCTACCATGCAGAAGAACAAACATAATCATCCCAGCAGCTGCAGCCCGCGAAATTTAAATTTTCTTACGTTTTTTGCAATTCGCAGCACCCTAATTGCGTAGCACAGTTTGAATCGGAATCGGAATGATTTTGAAGTATATTGCTAATCCATTGCTTATGTTAGAAAACTGTGTGCTCAACGACGTAACTAACGCAATGAATGTTGTTGAACTGTCAAAATGAAACCGATTCCTACTGATAGTGTGTTACGCAATTAGCCTAAAATATTCAGTGTCAGGTTGTATCTTGATCAAAATATGATTCGCGACTATATCAGATAAATGTATTTATAGAATAAAAATCAATACATCTAACAATCTACAATTAAAACATCTCTCGAAGTTAGATTTGTTCCCCAACGTCATGATTTCATGAGAAACTCATTCCACAAATCGCAAATAACGTAAGAAAATTTGAATTTTGCGGGCTACAGCTGCGGAATCACCTTAAGCAGGGATCTCTACCGCAGCTACGCAAACCGATAGAGATTGGAGGATTATATTTAAAAATGCATCTAGTTTGGTCAAATGTTACTAAAAAATCAGCCTTAAATCGATAAAATTATTTCAATTAAGATAAATTAAATCATGAACCCTGCATATGGAGCCTGCATTAATTAGCTATCACATTTTAATCAATCTTTATTTGTTATTAATCTTTGTTTTATAGAAGAGTAGGTGTGTAGTATTTCAATGCATATGGGTTATCTTAATAATGCAGGCGTCTGTACTAGGCCAGCACTTGATACAAATACTTTAAAGGCGCGTCCGCACTGCGCGCATTTGAGTCTACGTATGCTCGCGGTGTGGACGAACAACGCGAGGCGTACATCGCAGTCACCCAACAAACGAGAGTATAAGAAAGATTTACAGAACATACAGAAATTGATGGGTAGTTTCGATTGTAGCGAAAATCTTATTGAGTTTGACTATTAATAGTTTACAGCTTAAAATATTGATAGTCATTAAGGAGACATTTATACTTTTACCTTTAATCCGAACACCATCTTAAGGAATTGTTCGTAGTGAATAGTTATAACGCCATCTTGGTCCGTGTCGTAACTGCGGAATGCTGATGTCAGAGTCTAGAAACAAAAAACCCAATTAAGCCACACTGAATAAGGAAAATAAAATAAAGTAAGTATAAGTATTTGAATCTTATTTTGGCTCAAAATCGTCACCTCATAAACTTGTAATTATTCTGTACAGAATTATTAATGATAAAATAAAACAACTTACATATAAAGTGACACAGCACTGGATGAAATCATCAAACAAGATAGTGCCGCGGCCATATCTGTCGAACTTCTGGACCATGATGTTAACCACTTCATCTGACAATCTATATCCAAACGCTGTGAGGGCGTTCTTTAACTCCAGCTTATCAATGTTTCCGGAGCTATCTCCGTCAAACGACCGGAAACAGTTTTGCCAATCAGTTACATATTTCCATAGGGCACCAAAATCCTCGAAATTGATTACACCTCTACTCTGTTTGTCAAACATGCCTGAAAAAATAAAGAATTTTTTTTACCAGATTTTAAATAAAAATATTAAGATTCAATTTTCCTTAATAACTAACTGGGACAGTACAGTATGGGAAATCCTAAACCATGAGACTGAAATACTGAAAAGTACAGAAAAATGTTCATACGTCTTCTGTATAATAATACTAGCTGACCCGTGCCCACTTCGTTGGGCGGTAAACATTTTACCGTCTTTTCATTTTTCGGATTAAATTATGGCCTTATGATATGACACTCACAAAATAATAACGTGGCTTTCAATGGGTAAAAGATTTTTCGAAATCGGTTCAGTAGATCCAGAGATTACCCCTACAACCTCACAAACTATAAAATATTAATATAAGTAGATGAAGCAACGGTTTAGCAATATCCTTAAAAAAAAATGACTCGCATTCCGTTTACTCATTATAGGCAAGCGACTTCTCGACAAAACCAATAGCAGTGAATTGGGACTGGGATTGACTGCACATTTACCGCTGAGTCGGTGACGGTCGGTGATTCTTCAATTTTGCCGGCGTGAGGGGTCAAAAGATATTTTTAGAGTTCTGCACCCAAAGGGTAAAACGGGAACCCTATTACTAAGGCTCCGCCGTTTGTCCGTGTGTCACCAGGCTGTATCTCATGAACCGTGATAGTTAAGACAGTTGAAATTTTCACAGATGATGTATTTCTGTTGCCGGTATAACAACTAATACTAAAAAACAGAATAAAGTAAAATAGGGGGGCTCCCATACAACAAACGTGATTTTTTCGCTCGTTTTTGCTAGATATTGATAACGGCAACAGGTAGACGCTTGAAATATTCACAGAATATTAAGTTATATATTCACTTTAAAAATAAATAATTAAATTAAAATAAACCAAATATTTAAGGGGGGCTCACATACAACATACGTGATTTTTTTGCCATTTTTATAGATAATGGTACGGAACCTTCGTGGGCGAGTCCGACTCGCACTTGGCCGGTTTTTTTATTATTTAAATTAGCCAACGGAATTAAAATATCAAAATGACCTTCATTAAAGTTTCCTGAGAATCGGATTATTTTGACTCCCTGCCGTGCTTCCCCAAAACCAGCAATAAAAATACCATCCTGAAACACCTGGAACTCAAATGAGAATAGTTCTGCCGCTGCCATTTTTTTTTTGGGTGGTAAAATATCAAATAACTTCTCCCGCTCTGGCCGGAGCGGGGAGGGCGTGTCAGACTGTTACTGACTAAAACCCACCCGTGTTCCTTCAAATGCCTGTGTGCCAGGGCCACGATATCCCTTTCGGACAGGCTCGTAACCCTGGCAGGCATTAGCCCTTTCGGACCCCGTCAATTGGTGCTGACATCTCTTTGAGGCGCGCGTGGAACACAACGCGCCGTCGACCCGGGCCTGGTCCTTATCGGACGGCGAGCTACCCATCGCTCACCGTCCGCCGCGCCCACGGTGGCCGGTAATCGGCCTGCGATTCCCGACGACCGGGGCATCTCCTGCGGTGACTAAGGGCGTGAGGGCGCGAACCCTGCCTCACCCTCACGCGTTCCGCCTCCTCCTTCGCATGCATTACTGCTTTGCACAAGGAGGTCACGGCCTCCCGTGCACTCTCGCTCCGAACCATGGCCTGAACCAGGGCCAGATGCGAGAGATCGCCGCCGCCGATCGCCTCCGTGAGGACATGGCGGTGCTCCGCCCAAGCAGGGCAGACCTCAACCGTATGCTCCACCGTGTCCTCCAGGCGATCCACACAGTGGTGACACCCGGGCGTTTTTTCCCGCTTTATTCTGAATAGGAACCTCCCGAAACAACCGTGTCCGGTGAGGACGTGCGTCAGGCGGAAGGTGAGGAAGCCGTGGCGCCTCTCTAGCCACTGCTCATAGAGTGGACTTATCGCCACAATTGTGGCATGAAAATTCTTTGGCAAATAGTAAATAACCCTGGCGATGGCGCATGCTTATTTTCATCTCTCACCTATTTGGTGAACAGTAACGTGGCCATGTCATTGTCTTCTCAAATTCCAGACAGCATTATGCGCCACGTGTCTAAAAACTGGGAAATATTCCAACCTTTCACCCAGGATCGGTCAGGAGGAGCTGTTTATGGTTCAAAGCGTGAATACGTCGCTGAAATGTCTTGTGAACTTGTGAACGTGAACTACGGAACCACCTGTGAACTCATGGCAGCGGGAGAACTATTCCCATTTGAGTTCCAGGTGTTTCAAGGTGGGTTTTTTTATTGCTGGTTTTGGGGACGCACAACAGGGAGTAAAAATAATCTGATTCTCAGGAAATTTCAATGAAGGTCATTTTGATGCGTGTCAGACTTTTACTGACTAAAACCCACCCGTGTTCCTTCAAATGCCTGTGTGTGCCAGGGCCACGATATCCCTTTCGGACAGGCTCATAACCCTGGCAGGCATTGGCCCTTTCGGACCCCGTCAGTTGGTACTGACATCCATTTAAAATGGGAATAGTTCTCACGGCTTTTTCCAACCCTTACAACACCAGCCTAAACTAAAGATACTAAGATATAAAATTAAAATACGAACGTAGGTATTCAAGGACACTTTTTCTAGTAAGAACGACTAATACTAAAAACTATTATAGTAATACCACAGTGTGAAATACCTACACAATAAGTAATTTACAAAGAAATAGAAATAACAAAATTCCAACCCGGCAATAGGTTAAAACCCATTTATTATCCTCCAATTTAAAATTAGGAAGCGAAACAAACCAAAACGAAAACCAAACAACGACGATGAAAAATATTTCAAAGCAAATTAGTAGATAACAAAATATCGCAGAACAGAAATTTCGGTAACTATAGCTTGAACTTGTATCGCTTAGGTTTGTATTCTGTGATTGATCAGGACTTCGTTTTTTGATACGATCGGCTTGCAAGCCGCGACTAAGGTTAAACATTGTGAAGTTTTCCTCTTGGCATTCTCGACTTTACTGCTATAAATGCAACGTTCAAATTACCTGAATACCAATTAGAACCACATTTCATTATCTTTTAGCAGATGCCTGCATACTGAAAAATACTGGCCACCTAGAACTGGCATAAAAACTTTAGAACGTTATCACGCCTGTACTGAAACATACTGGCCACCTAGAAAAAAAACTAAACATAAACCTCAAGAAACTTCCAAAAATTCTTATTTCAATGTAAAATATGCAGTAACGCGTTGTCGTAAAATTCAATTTAGATCTTTATCGGCCTCCGAATTCTAATTTCAATGTAAAGTATGCAATAACTCGTTGCCGTAAGATTCAATTTGGATCTTAACTGCATTTGGTAAATTTTTCATACAAACATTAAAAACCCTTATTTTCACCTTTAAGCGCCGAATTTCGTAAAATCCTTTCTTAGTGAGCACCTAGAAGTTGAAAGGTACAATCAGGCCAACATTCATGTCTCTAACTTTAAAAACATAGGAGTTTCATACAAACTTTGACACCCCTTTTCAACCGCTTAAGGTGCGAATTTATAAAAATCCTTTCTTAGTGCGCGCCTGCACCCCATAGAGAGTGCTTGTGCCAAATTTTAGACCTCACGGCCTAGTAGTTTCCGAGATTTCGTGATGAGTGGTCAGTGAGTGGACTTCTCTTTTATATATATAGATTGATATACCTAAAATCCTGTTTGTTGGTAAGTGCATCACTTGAGTTCAGCTGGACCTGATAGGGCTCAGATTATAGAAAGAAGCAGATAGACCGCGCGGAACACCGAGACTACGGCCAACAAAGCAAATACAAATTCAAAAGCGAATACAATCTCGATTCAGTACAACACGAAGCGTCGCATCGTTAGTACGTCACGGGCTCTAACAGATAATTTCAGAATAATGACGTCTTGTATTTTTAAACATTGTAAAAATTGTTCCCAAAAACAAAAGAAATAAGATGAGTATCTTTCATAGGTAAAATATTGATTATTTGTCTATTTGGATTTATTTTACGTGTTTATTGTTAGTGACATCTTGAAACACAAAACCTTAACAAAAATCATTCGGTGTTGCTAGTTTATATTGAAACATGGTAAATGTTTCAATATAAACTAGCAACACCGAATGATTTTTGTTAAGGTTTAAATAAGCTTATTTTACTTTTACGTGTATATCTTCTGAACGGTATAATTTTTTCAAATTCTGTTTTCACAAACATTACACACAAATTCAAAGCAACTTGCGTAAAAAAATACAACTCTGCACTAAACCGTTTTATATGATTTTCATCAAATAGCTAAACGTCAGCGCAGCGGAAACTTGATTATCTTCGCAGTTATAAGACACACAAATTTCATTTAAACGTACACATTTACCTCTCGTTACACACTAATTATTGAATGTATTTTTTTTCTTGTACATCCATAAGGAAAAAAAAGTGCCGCTAGGACGACGTAGTTCCAGCGGAAACAGTTTTTGTTGAATAACTCCCCAATGGTTGGATGCACAAATTTGAATTTACCATACACAATTACACGACGTCATACACTAAATATCTGCTAAACTGAAATTAAGAAATTCGACATTATTCCGCTGCGACTACGCACACGAAATTATTTACACAAAGTAAAGCGCCTGCCTGGGTTCGAACCCAAACCCACGACCTACAACTCGTAAGTCGGGGCCGTTACCACTGGGCCACCACTGCAATCCAGTTTATAAGGCAGGATAAATTGGAAAATCGTCATATTAGGAAAAAACTGAACATCCTTCTTTGTAGGAAACATTGAAATATGGACAGGACAATGTGTGTTGAGTCAGCTAGTATTATGATTAAAATAATTGGCCTTATTGATTTGCTTTTAGTTGTCAGAATATATTGAACCAAACAAAATTGGATTTTTTTTTTCTTATCAAATAAGGACTTAATACACCCAGCACTGCTAGAATTGTAGTATTTGAAGGCCATAGTGAAGTATAATCTTATTGTCATACTGTCCAAGTTTAATAATACAATAGAAATTAAACTGTACACGTACCTATCATGAGACGCACAGTCTCAGGATTGAATGCGTTCCATGTTCCATTGGACAGTGCCTGTTGCAGCTCATCAGCTGAGATGTACCCACTGCGGTCCTTGTCAACTCTGCAGTATATAACACCTCATAAATTATCTGAATCTACATTATAAATAATAGTAATAAATAATAAGATTATCTGTGTAGCTATACAGATCATAAATAATTTAAAATCATTGGAGATTTTCACTGTTGAAATTGGTTTCACAAGCTATGAATAAGTTAAACATACATTATTGGTGTTGAACTATAAATATATGATTAATGTATCCACCATAATTTAGAGAGTTGCTTCAAACATCAAATCATAGGACACAAGACCACTCACATAATGGGATCAGATTCCTTAAAGTGGGACTGCCATCCCTAAACATGACACATTTAACATTGAGTTTAGATGGTGCAACATTTATTTATTTACTACACACTGAGTCATAAGCTCAATGAATTTAGGCACAAAATAAGGTGCTTAATAATTAAAGAATAAAATGAAGTTTTACCTCCTAAATACATCCCAGAGGAACTCCCGGCTCGGCATAGGAGATTGGAATGTCATATTGGTCTGTAAATAAATAAGGACACATAATATTATTATAATAAGTTATTCATGTTTTTTTAACACAACAACATTTTGATAGTTTTGGTGATTTGTTACTTGTTATAAACTTGCAACAACTAAGACAGCCCTCATCCGGACTATCAAACATTAGTATGAACAATGTCTATATATAAAACGAACAAACAAATATCTCCAGCTACTGGCTCCATAATTATATGCTGGGTGGGATACATAGTATAGATCTGAATTAATTTAGACTAACATTTATTATCTATTTTGCTTTGCATCTGTATGGAAAATGAACAAACAGCATACCAATTGCAAGTCAACATGTAATACAGAAACGATGGCACAGCCTTACATTGAAATCCAATAATAATCAACAAAAAGATGGGATTATCAAACGACCAACTAATGAATATACCTACAACTAGTCTGTGATTTTAAACATCGAAGCGAATGTGTTGACTCAAACTACTCAAAGATCTATCCAAGGAATAAACTACTCCGAGTCTTTTTATCATTTTTTTTTTATCTAGTCTGCTATGTACTGTTGACTCACTCACCTGTTGGTTTTACTTTTGTTTAACACTTAAATCACGATTATTGTTCTAGTAACTCTAAATAAAGAGTGGCCAATGGTTATTTATTTAATAAACAATGTTAAACTGTTTGTAGACGCCTTTCTATTTTCTTCGTGATAAAAAAAGTTTATATCGCCAAACGTGTAAATAAATGCGTTCACTGGCGTTCACTTTACGTTTAGAGTGTCAGTATCAGTATATTAGAATGTAGGTACTCTGTGGTTTAGAGTCCACACAACAGGCCACAGCACAGATCACAGAGCATATAACTTTACACAGATTACTAATAAGTAGGTATACTGGTATACAATTAATGTACTCTGTGGTAGGTAGGTCTAGGTAGCAAGCTACGGCCCTCCTGAGTAAAGTCATAAAGTGTTCTGTGAACTTCTGTGACAGTCTGTGACTACGACTAGGCCACAGCCTCCGTTAGGAGTATAATTATGTGTTCTGTGGGCCACAGCTCCACAGAGCACTATAAGTTCACAGTACCTCAGTTACGTTACTTACGTTTAATGCCCGTGGTCCGACCGACAATATTACAGAAAGAATCTGTTAAGCACAGCACAGACAAGAAGAAGTTGAAGAATATTCCAGATTCCTATTAATTTTAGCGATATCTAAGGGTGCGTTCCGAGTTGCGCTGTAATCGATTTGAGCGCGTTTACACCCGTTCCGAATTAGCGTGAGCGTGAAAACGATTTCGCGTGAATCGTCATAGATGACGTCATGACATGCACCATCTTGCGTTATCGCCAACCATGCCCTAAATTAATATCACAGTGAGCGCTGTCAAAAATGACAGTTGTGCTGTTTTGTTTTGAGTAATGTTGGGATATCAATGCACATCCCTAATTGTGTATGTGTCACAGCACTAGAGTAGTGAGTCGGTGAATAAGACAAGATGGCGACATGGCTAAGTAAAAGGTTAGAAATGTTGGTGAATAATAAAAGAATAAAGATCATAAACTGTTTACATCATTGAAGAACCTGGAAACACGCGACCTCAAATAAATCAACAGTGGTAGCAGAGCGTGGTTGCAGTGTTTCCAGTGCATATTGTGCCTTCAAGTTGTGAACATGAATTCCAGAGAAAGATTTCCAATTGCGCAGTTCGACGGAACAAATTTTAATACGTGGGCTTTTAGAATCAAGAGTATTTTAAGAGAAAGCGGTGTGATATCGGCAATAGAAAATGAAAACTACGGAAACGGTGAGGAAAATAAGACGAACGAGGCGAAGGCCCAGGCGATTATTATTGCGGGTGTGGCCGACAGCCATCTTGAATACATAAAAAAGGAAATAGCCTACGCCATGTTCATGAGCCTATGTGAAAATTTCAGAAAAAAGGGTGTGAGATCAAAATTATTTCTAAGAAGACAAATAGATAATATAAAGTACACAGGTCAGCGACCTTTGATTGAGCATTTCACCAAAATGGAATCAATATTCATCGAACTGAAAGAAGCCGAGTGTGAATTATCGGAAGAAGAAAAGATCAACTACTTATTGTCCATGCCGGAGTCTTATGAAAGAATTGTAACAGCGTTGGAGACAGTGGAAGTCCTCAAATATGACTTTGTAAAATCAAGATTATTGGGTGAGGAAGAAAAAAGGAAAAGACATAACGAAACACCTAAAATGCCAAACATGAGTGCATTTATATGTTATACATGTGGAAAAGCAGGCCATAAACAATATCAATGTAAAGAAAAACAAATGTATGGCCAGAATCATCATTGATCAAGGGCCAAGTCGTCAAGGACGAGGACGTGGAGTTTATCAAGGACCGAGTTACCAAGGACGAGGACGAGGAGTTCATCAAGGACGAGGTCATGCTGCTTACCAAGGTCAAGGTCGTGGCACTTACCAGGGACCGGTACGAGGAGGTTACCATCAAGGGAGAGCATATAATGCCGAACAGAATGAAAATGGTGTAAGTTTTCTATGTGAACAGGACAGTGAAGTGAACATTTGTGACACACAGATAATCTAGTGTGGTGTGTCGACTCAGGGTGTTCGGATCATTTAGTCAATACTAAGGACTATTTTACAGACTATTTAGAACTTAAGCAACCTAAAAGCATTGCAGCAGCAAAAAATGGTGTAATGTTACAGGCGGTAGGTATTGGAAATATTAAAGCTGTGTGTTATGTTGGCAGAAAACCAAACTACCTTAATATTAAGAATGTTTACTATGTACCCAAGTTGAGGAAAAACCTAATGTCTGTATCTAAAATGGAAACAAGTGGATTGTCAGTGACATTTAATCGAGGTAAGGTTAGAGTATACAACTACAATGAGATTCTAATGATAGGAAATATAGAGGGAAACTTATATACTATTGAAACGGAAATTCAAAAGAAAATTGACTGTAACTATGTGAACAATGAATACAATGCAAAAGCTAAATTGTGGCATAGGAGGTTTGCTCATCTAGGTATGAATAATATAAATATATTGTCCAAATCAAATATGGTACACGGCTTAAATGATTTGAAAAATAGTAATGTAAATACTACACGGGGGTGGCTCGTGCATGTTCTGGGGCAGCATGTCAATCGAGGGTAAAACGAACCTTGTGTGCGTTTCTCGGACTGGAAGTGCTCGCGGGCAAGGGTCGCTGACTGCTGCTCGGTACATAACAGAGATCTTAGAGGAGCAGGTTGTCTCTTATGCTGGTTTTGTTGGTAGTGGGTTCACGTTAATGCACGATAACGCCCGCTGTCACACCGCTTTAATTGTAAGAGACTACCTGCAAGAAGTTGGAATCCCTGTTATGCGCTGGCCGGCGCGAAGTCCAGACCTGAACCCTATTGAGCATCTTTGGGATGAACTGAAACGGCGAGTACGGGCACATGATCCTGCCCCTACCACTCTCCAAGACCTCCAAGATGCCGTCGTTGCAGAATGGGACAACATTCCTCAAGAGACTGTTGTCACATTAATTCGGTCCATGAGAGGACGCATGGAAGCAGTCATCAGGGCTAGAGGGGGTAACACTAGGTTTTAAGTTGTTTTTAAGGACTTCTTTGTAATTTTTGCTGATAAAATAAAATTTAACTTTTTAATCATTTGCATTTGCTTGCTTTTTTTTATTCCCTGGTAAACAAAAAACCAAATCCATTGATTTATTCTGAATTTTAAATGAATTGCCTTTCCAATGATACCTTACAGTCATATGTCTACCATTGATTAATAGGGTTAAAATGACTTTGAAGGGAATTCTTAAAGAGGTGCGATTTTTGTGACGCCGAGTGTATGTTATGTGAACCATGTCTGTTAGGTAAAATGACAAGACAGCCCTTTAGTAAGACAGGATATAGAGCTAAACAACCGCTAGAACTTGTACACACCGATGTGTGTGGACCAGTGACCCCAACCAGTAGAGAAGGCTATAAATATTTCCTAACATTCATCGATGACTGTACACACTTTGTGATGGTATATTTAATTACACAAAAATCGGAAGTATTTGAGAAGTTTAGGGATTATTATTATTATGTAACAAAATATTTCAACACAAACTTGCTAAAGCTACGTTCAGACAATGGTAGAGAATATGTATCAAACGAATTTCAACAATTTTGTGCTCGTGAAGGTATAACTCTTCAATACACAGTCCCATATAACCCTGAGATGAACGGTGTAGCGGAACGAATGAATCGTACTCTCACTGAAAAAGCCAGAACGGTACTGTTAGAGTCAAAATTAGGGAAAGAGTTTTGGGGAGACGCTGTGCTATATGTTGCTTATGTCACAAACAGAAGTCCATCAGTTGGAAGAGAGGTAACAGCAAGTGAACTATGGATGGGAAGGAAACCAGACGTGTCAAATATGCGAGTATTTGGTTGTACAGCCTATAACCATGTACCTAAAGAACTACGACAAAAATTGGACGATACAGGAAGAAAGATGATCATGATAGGATACAGTACATCGGGATATAGGCTCTTTGATCCTGAAAATCAAAAGGTAGTTAGTGCAAGAAATGTGAAATTTGATGAACAACTGAAAGAAGACTTACCAACAATGATTGAAGATACAGAAATAAGAGAGACAGACATCAAAGGAAGCGACAGAGATGAACATGTAGAAGAAAATAATGAAGACGAGAAACAGAACAGAGATGAACCAAGAATAGAGGGAAGAATGGATGTAGAGTCATATAGAAATTCAGTAGAACTAAAAGTAGATCAAAGACAGAGAGTGTTGAATAAAAAGGAAAATGTACCAAACAAGAAAGAACAGGAAGAAGGGAGAGGTAAAAGAAGAAAACAAAAACCAAAATGGCAAGGAGATTATGTCATAGATTTGAATGAAGATAGTGATGAAGACTTATATGCATTAATGACGAACCAGGAAGATGTACTATCATGCTTTCAAGAGATAGAAGAAAGAGAGAGGGATAGACATGAATGGAAAAGGGCAATAGATGAAGAATTTCAAGTATTAGAAGAAAGTAAAACATGGAAAATTGTACCTAAACCAGAGAAAGAGAAAATACTAGATAGTAAATGGGTATTTACGAAGAAAAATGTGGGAGGAAAAGAAGTATGTAAAGCAAGACTTGTAGTACGTGGATACCAACAAAAAGAACAATTAGAAGACATTTACTCACCTGTTCTAAAGTTACAGACCCTAAGAGTATTGCTGTCAGTTACAGCGTGTAGAGACTATGAAATACACCAAATGGATGTGAAGGGAGCATTTTTATATGGTGACATCAAGGAAAATGTGTATCTAAGGGCACCAGAAGGACATGTATTAAAGTTGACTAAATCTTTGTATGGATTGAAGAAATCACCAAAGTATTGGTATGAACGATTTAATGACACTATAACTGGATATGGCTTTAAAAGATCTGATAATGACTTTTGCTTATATAGTATGGGAGATATATACCTATTGTTGTATGTAGATGATGTACTGATAATGGGCGGCAACACAAAACTTATAAACAAACTTAAACTTTTTTTATCAACACAATTTAGAATGAAAGACATGGGACATGACAAATTAGTTTATTTAGGAATTTCAATCAGCAGAGAGACAAACAAAATTGTAATTAACCAAACAAAGTACTTAGAGAGTGTTCTTCAAATTCCAATAATCATACTTTTATTTCGGTCCGAAAAAGTATCAACTTCGTCCACCCACAGTATACAATACAGCACACACTTCTGTACGTAAATATTTTTTGCGAAAAATCGATACACCGCTGCTTCCACGAGCGCGTCTGAGCGCGGGGAGCGCGGAATGACGAACCGCGAGTAGAAAATGTATGGAGAAATTTGAGAGCGCTTCTTATTTTAATCATAAATAAAAAAGTTATTTATTTACTTACAAATTATTTAATAGGGCGTATAGAGGACTATATAAGCAACAATTTGTTATTATTTTTATGTTTAACTATGCAGTGGATATATTATAGAGATATATTATCTTTAATTTGAGACAATGACATCCTTGCAGTTGTGACTCCTAATTCATTAAAATGGTACCTGAAAAGCACTGATATTTGAGGAAAAATGTGATAGCGTCCTTAAGAAATGTTGGTGAATAATAAAAGAATAAAGATCATAAACTGTTTACATCATTGAAGAACCTGGAAACACGCGACCTCAAATAAATCAACAAGTAGCATCTTATCTTTTTAATAGGTACATGTTTTTCTGCTTACTTTGTTAAGGCTTTGCGCAGACTTGAGTCGAGCAGGACAGGTTTTTATTAGACAGACTATCACTTTGTGAAAACAATAATGAAGTTCAGACTCACAACGTTGTACTATAGTACTTACTTATTCCATACTCACAACGAAACTAGTCTCAAAATCAAAGCTGTCGAAATACACTGAAAGAGCTACGCTCTATCTGTGTAAGATGGAGTAAAGAAGTACTACAAGTATTATTATTCGTCTATTATCCTCCCACTTCGAGTAATGAGAGATCATTAGTTTTTTGCGGCACAACACTAGCATCGAGATCATCAGAGCGATCCATTGAGATAGGAAAACTATGGAGATGCCCCATTCTACTATATGAAGAATAGTTATACAAATATCTATCATATCGACACACACATGTCATAAAGCGTTTTGTTTCTTTTTAACTAGTCAAGCACTGCGTAAGAAAAGAGAGACGGATATATGTTTGTCAAGGACATAATTTGGCAACAATTTTTGTGACGTCAAAATCATGTGTATGCGTGACCGGTCGCCATGTTTATTGCCAAGTTTTGTTGTAGATGTGCTGTCAAACGATTGCATACTCAAAATATTTTTATTATTTTCGAGAGAAATACGTCTTTAAACTAAGTATTTTGGTGTTCTGAGTTTTGCTGTTAATAGGAAAACCATGCCCTCGTGTTGCATAAAACAGTGTGGTGCGAGAAAAAATAAAAATCAGCCTAATTTGTCTCTGCACAGGTTAGTAACTAGTTTTCACTAATCCAGTCGAATATTGTACAATTTTGTTTAATATACTGTTACAAGATGATGTATTTGATAATTATTGAAACCTATGTCATGTATAAATTGCTTAAAAGATAAAACGTTTGTTATTTTCTTTATTTCTTTGCATTTTTTTTTTTTTTTTTTTTGTATGGCATCTCGTAGCAGACCTAGAGAGGTCGTTGCTACTTAACCGGATATTCCTGTGGCTGCCCTAAGGTTTTTAATCTTAAAGCCTCCAGCCAGGGCGCAAATTATGTATATTAAAACTAAACGACAGCGCACTAAGGGCACCCCCTGTGGGGTACGGACCTCGGCTCAGGGCGTCGTTGGGGGATCACAAAATTACTAACAATTTGGGGACGGGCTGGATCAACATTTTGATCATGATTATTATCAGGGGATATTATATTTATTGCTACGGCGCTCTCAGCCTCTAACCGGGCGGCTGGCGCATCGACATTCAAGGGACGGGGGGGAGGACTTTTATTACCATTTACTCGGGAAGTTCGCGTGGTACCTCGGCGGCGAGGACGGAAGGTCGGTTTGTGTATTTTGTGCACTGTACTCGTGGCCCTATTGCTTTCCTGAAGGAGAGTGATGGGGTCATCCGGATCTAAGAGAGTGTGCCTCGGTCGGCGAGTTTGACTAATGGCAGAAGGCCTGTAACTAGCGGCCTGCACAGCCAAGGGGTTGCGATGACGTTCCGCGGATTCGAAAAAGCGCTTTGCAAGGCGCTTCATAAACTGTTTGATGGTAGGCATCTTAAGGTCTACGTGAAGTTGTTCGTTCCGAACGAACCAAGGAGCTTTCGTAATTCTACGGAGAAATCGGTTTTGAAGCGTCTGCATCTTATGAATGTGATATGACTTTGCGTGAGCGAAGACTACGCAGGCGTAAGTCATGATCGGTCGAATGCACGCGGTGTAAATACGCAATTTGCACTTAAGGGACAACTTGCTGCGCGGGTTGAGTACGGAGTGTAGTTGGCCGAGAGCAAAACTGGCGCGCGAGCGCACCTGTTTTATGTGCTCGCCGAACGTCATGTGATGGTCTAAGACCACACCGAGATATTTGGCTCGCTTCTCCCAAGGGATAGGCTTGCCGAACATGGTGATCGGTTGGGGCAGGGCGGGTGATCGCCGGGGCCTACAGAATAGGACCCCCTGGCTCTTATCAGGGTTGACTTCAATCCTCCACTTCCTGAACCAGGCCGCGAGTCTGTTGACTTCGGCCTGAAGGATGCGGGCGATATTGTCTTGCCTGAGGCCGGAGTAGTAGATGGCCGTGTCGTCTGCGAACAGAGCTAACTGCGCCTTTCTACATTTGGGGATATCACTAGTGAATATAGTGAATATCAGCGGTGCCAGCACAGAGCCCTGAGGGACGCCTGCGCGGAGCGGATGGGGGGAGGATAGCGCACCCTCGATGCGATAGCGGAAGGTGCGGTCCGACAAAAAGTCTCGTAAGATGAGCACGAGACGATCGGGCACACCGAGTTTGTAGAGCTTATATATTAAGCCGTTGTGACAGACTTTGTCGAACGCTTTCGCAATGTCGAAGAACACAGCACCCGTCATGAGCCCGCGCTGGAAGCCAGCGCTTACATGCTCGACGATACGGTGGACCTGTTGTACGCACGAATGTTGGGATCTGAACCCGAACTGTTCGTTTGGGATGAGGCCCTTCGTCTCGGCATAGTCTCTGAGACGCTTATAAATAAGCCTCTCATAGACTTTGCCGAAGACGTTGAGCAGACTGATGGGTCGGTAACTGGAAGGTTCGGTCTTAGGTTTGCCGGGCTTCGGGATACCGATGACCGTGGCACTTTTCCAAGCTTGAGGAAAAATGTTGTTGCTAAGAGCGCCATTGAAGATGGTGGTCATTAACATGATTAGGTGAGCGGGGAACAGCTGGAGCACCCTGTTGGTGATTCCGTCTGATCCGGGAGATTTACGGGTTTTCAGACCCTTGATAATGTCGTGCACTTCGTCTGGGGTGACGGGAGCCAGAGGACAATCAGGGTCTTCGACCGGAGGGAGATTCGCCCTACGTTCGACTTCAGCGTCCACCTCAGCGAGGTGAGCTTGGTCTACTGGTTGAGAGCTGGGCGAGCACTGAGTCTCGAGAGTGTCAGCCAGGCATTCAGCCTTGTCAGTGTCGTCGAATGCTATCGTCCTGTCGGGTCGTGTCAGAGGGGGCATTGAAGCTACTTGCGGGGATCTGAGTTTCCTCTGAAGCTCCCAGAAGGCAAGATGAGTGGGCTCTAGTTCGCCCAGCATCTTGTCCCAGTTAGCCTCACGCAGTTCTTTCATTCGCTTCCTTACAGTTTTCTGTAATTGGCGCATGAAGACTTTGTTAGCGTCACAGGGAAAGACACTGTATGCACGAGTGGCCGCGTTCTTCTCAGTCAGCAGTTCACGCACATCGTTCGGCAGCTTTCGGCGATGGGGGTCCATCGCCGGAACCTGCTTCGAGCAATCGCTCAGGACTGATTGTACGTGTTCCGTGAGTGAGTCGATCGCGGCCGTCGTGTCGGCGATCGAGTCAAACTGATCGGGGATAGAATCCAGTATCGGGGATGTGGTGGATTTCAGTCGGTCGCTTACTTTCCGCCAGTCCGTGACTACTTTCGTGAGGGGGGGTTGGTCAGGGTCAAGGAGTCCGTCGCGAGGGGCCAGTCTTAAGACGACCGGCCGGTGGTCAGAAGTCAGTTCGTCCATCGCCTCTATCGAATCCAACCGTAGGTTGATATTCTTTAGGAGCGCTATGTCCAATATGTCCGGGGAATGACTGGGGATATGGGGGTAGTGAATTTCTTTGCATTGTTTACATTCTATATTTATATTGGTAGTAAGGTTAGTGATGTGTGTGTGATGCTCGCATGCGATTCGAAGTATCGATAATATTTGTTTAGTGTGTAAACTACATTGCAATGATGTTTTAATCCACAGATTTCCTAAAAACGAAATTTTAAAGAAGAAATGGATAGAAGTTATTGGTTCTGAAGACATAAAATGTGGCATATCTGTTCCATGCCAGTGAAAAAATATTATATTTGCCGCTGAATGCATGGAACATAACACCACCCACAGGCTGTTGCTTGTTAAATCTATAATTAAAGCCTATATCGATTTAATTAAGATTCCGTTATCATGCAAGAAAACATTGTGATCAAAATTTCATATAGAAACTATTTGAATAAATTAATTTTGTTCAGAAATGAATAAATTACTTTTATACATAAAAAATTGTTATTATGTCATGAAAGTTGTTCGAAAAGTAGGAAGTTAACAAAATATTATTATTTATTTACCACCCCATTGGTCTAGGTGGTCGCAAGCAGGTCTGCTAAGCGTTGGGTCCTAGGATCAATACATATACAACATTAGTTTTTGTTTATACTAAACCCGAAAAGAGGGGAAGAGGGTATTATACTCATCATTTTGAAAAAAAAAAAATATGGGACCAAACTTGAAATCGCGAAAAAAAAAAACAGCTGTTCCCTACATTTGTGTTCACTTAAATCGACAAAATGTATGGAACAGCTGATTTTGATTTCGTGATTTCAAGGTTGGTCACATAGATTTTTTTTTTATGTGACGTATTTTTATTTATATGTGAAGACGATGCACCTACAATATAATTACTATACCGCAATAGGTAATAAAAAGAGAATGAAGCAATGACAGATAAATTAATTATGTGATAGATACAAGGTGTTCACATATTTACAAAAATTGTAATAAATATATACGATTTTCTAAAAAAATTACAATATCAGTGTGAGTTAAGGTAATCACAGAATTTAAAATAAATGTCATAAAAATAATAAATTATACAATTAAAATAGCAACCTGTTTGATTTTGTCTAGACCCTAGATTGTCCTATGGAGCTGGACCAGCATGTTTCCAAGCATTCTTATCTTGTATATTATAATCCTCTAATTTGTAATATGCTTGTTTACAAAGTGTTCTTTCAATATGTGTTTTAAACTTTCACTCATCTTATTTTATTTATTTATTTATCTTGGATATAATCCTCTAATTTGTAATATGCTTGTTTACAAATCGTCTTACAATGGCAGCTCACTTCATGAATGATTAGTAGTCATTGGATGTATCCACTGACTACTAATAAAAAAAAAAAAAAAAAAAAACACAACATTTCAATAATTACAAAAGCCTAACTTTTTAATTTCAGCCGCAAAGCAGCAATGCATCCACTATCGTGTTTCGGCCAGAGAAAGAAGGCCAGTGTAAGAACAGGGTATGATGAAACATAAAACACACACAACTTCTAAAGTTCTTATCATTTCACCTGCATTACATTTACGAGGCTAATCGAAAAATGTAAACCAATACCTTAAATCAAATTCATGTATGTTTTATAAATGTCGATATCACCTACGCATGTTGCACGCAGTTCAACCCTTTTAAAGGCGGCCATCTTAAGCGCCCATATTTTTGTAGGTATGCACGCAAATTTAGTAGGTAGGGCGAGTATGGAGCGATCAGTCAACGGACCGAGACGTTTCTTCAACTTGAATAGAGTTCATCTATCGATGTTTTTATAGAATCGACTAAGCTATCCGATTACGATTATCGATGGGAAAGTGCAAATAAAGTTATATTAAAATACAGTGTTAATGTTAAGTGTGACGGAGAAACTTGATGTAACTTATCCTCTAAGAGGCAGTGACATTTGATAAATGGCACAGGTGGTAGAATATTAAACCATCGTGGCATTTTCGAAATTGTGCTTCTGGCTACAGTCACTACCTAACCAAAGAAGAAGAAGAAAGTGGTGTCATACACAAAGAAAACTATAATCAACCGTGAGCGCATTCACGAGCGTTACGTACTGTTGATAGATCTCAGCTGTCATAGTCGTGATATTTATCTAAATCGGAACGCAAATTATTGATGTGAGCGGTAGACGGCTCCATTGAGGAAATCATTTAAAATCGCCAATCGCCAGCACATCAAGTTACCATAAACTGTAAAATTTTCTCATTTGTTTTTGAACTTAATTTTTAACATTTTATGGTTGACCATTTGCAGAAATTTGACAGTTTCTGATGTGCTGGCGACTGTACTCTGTGGGGGTTTAAGGCTCTGACAGATTCGAATGAAATGAATGATGTCAATACCTCATGACATTGACGGTAAATTAAATTCAATTGCCACCACAGTTAAGTTGTGAGCGCACAATCGTGAAGTCTTGAAAACGTCCTTATTTATTAGTCTGTGAAGCCAACATCCGGTGATTGGTGGGCAGAATAATGTTTGTTTACATTTAGGTTTACATCGACAACACTAGCTGTCTCTTTTTTTCTTGTTGTATTTATCAAGCCATCTCTTTTCTATCATTTTTACTTGTAGTGAAATGTAAAATGAATGAAAAGTCACATACCCACTTTACATTTTGCTACAAGTAAAAATGATAGAAAAGAGCTGCAGCTGCTGCGCAGTACACTTTTTTCGGTTGTTCATAATTCTGTCTAAATAAAATATCATTGGTTGCCACTATGCAAAACTCTTTGCACTATTTGCAAATAAATAATTTACAAAACCGCTGCACACCTTAGATTCTAAGGCATTCAGTGGTTTTGTAAATTATTTCTCAACCATAAATTATAATTATATTATTGTGTGCATAAATGAAACATGTTAGAAACACTAGTTGCGTTTTGTTGTTCGTGCGTTTTGTTTCCCCGTGAGCTGTGGTAGTTAAGACGATTTGATTAATGGATAGGATGAACCAAACGCAGCAACATTATGCTTTGATACGAAAATGGCTGATGTCTCAAATAATGAACGAAAAGTAAAGTTAACAAAAAACGGAAAAATCATCAAAAGACGTCTAAGGAATCCAGAAGGTGAGTTTTATCTTTACATGATCATCAAGATAGAGGCACATGATCCGTCGCTTAACTTTTCCTTAGACATTGTTCTCATTGTTAGGTCTTCATTACTTCAACCAGTTTTTGACTCTTACTACCTTACTACATTTTTGTGTAAGTAGTTGTTGATTGTTCTGAAACTGTTTGCTTGCTTGGACTTTAT
Organism: Tiliacea aurago; assembly: GCA_948098905.1. NCBI lineage: Eukaryota > Metazoa > Arthropoda > Insecta > Lepidoptera > Noctuidae > Tiliacea > Tiliacea aurago. The sequence goes on along the minus strand of OX402579.1, from coordinate 1,870,953 downwards.
TTGATGTATCGCTCAATAAACACTACAGGAATCACATAGGTCTAGCGCAATATTTATAACGTACGTCTAGGTGTTTCATTAATAATGTATATTGTAGTTTATACAATAGGTAAATATAGGTCCTACTGATTCGGCTGTATTACTCGTACATTGTGAATATTATTTCTAGTTTATATTAATGACCTGCCTAAAGAAATTGACGCTCAAAGTATTTTATTTGCTGACGATATTTCAATAATTTTTCCTTACACCAATACAGTAAACCTAAACTTAAGTCTAGATGATAAGCTCTCCAATATAATAGCATGGTTAAAGGATCATAACTTGGAGTTAAACTTTGACAAAACAAAGCTAATGCAATATAGACCATACCAAAAACGCAAATTAGATATAGATTACTCATTCAACAACATAAAGCTGCAATGCATAAACGAGTTTAAATTGTTAGGTTTAACTATAGATACCAATACAAACTGGAAAGCCCATATAGATGCATTGACAAACAAACTAGCCAGCTTTGTATATGCCTTGGCGGAGCTTAAAAGAGCTACCGATTTTAAAACTGCTCTAACAGCATACTATGCCTACGCATACTCCTGGCTAAGTTATGGAATCGTGGTTTGGGGAAATGGTGTAGACAGAGACAGACTTTTTATTCTACAAAAGAAATGCATACGAATTCTTGCCAATATAGATAACACAGAAAGCTGCAAGCCATTCTTTGTAAAATACAAAGTCCTTACACTAACTAGTATCTACATTTTAGAAGTTAGCAAATTTGTAAGAAAACACCAGTCACTATTCCCACTCACTAAGGACCTTCGCCCGCAACACCGCAGTGTTAGACGCCAAAACAAAAATGAATTAGCCTTACCAAGCTCAAAATTAACTAAGTTCCATTCAGGACCTTTGGCCATGTGCGTGAAAATATATAATAAACTTCCAAATTCAATAAAGGACACAGAGTACGAAAATAAATTTAAAAACAGTCTCCAGAAATACCTTTTATTAAAATCGTATTACACTCTAAAGGAATTCTTTGACGATAAGTAAATCTTGACATTGAAATTCATACCTGTACCTACATAATACACACAGCACCTATAATTTTGACCTATACTTACCTATGTTATGTTAAGTTGTATCATGATTATTATTGTTATCGATATTTGTTTTAATTTAATTTTACTATCTTATTTTAATTTATGAATGGAAATAATCACCCATTAATTGTTTTACCATAACCTGTATTATATCATGACAGTATATTTAAATGAGAAGTGATGAAAATCTGTTAAGCATGTTGACATTAGTATTTTTTTTTTTTTTTAGCACAGTGCTTTTAATGTTGTGACACTGTAGTACGTAAATTCAACTTTTTATATTGCTGTGCCCTAGCAGGGTTCATGTATGAAACCTGTACCTAAACATGTAACAACTTGTAAACTACATGGATGCAATAAATGATGAATATGAATATTTTTATTTACAGAATGGCACAAACAAAAACAAAAGCGTTTAAGAATAGCAGGACTAGAGTACATAAATGCAAATGGAAAAGTAGTGCCACCTAAACAGCCTGGTCCAGACTGTAACTGCCGAAGACGATGCTTCCAAAAAGTCCCAGAAGAGATACGACTGAAAACTTTTCAAGGTTTCTATTCAATGAAATCCCATGATGAACAAAATGCGTATTTGTTTGGACTCATGAGGCAAGTGGATGTTAAGAGAAAAAGGGTGAAAACAAGCAGTCGCCGCACATGCACGTTCGAATACTTTGTGAGAGTGAAGGGGCGAGAGACTCAGGTGTGCCAAACAGCATTCAAAAATATTCATGCTATAACTGAGAGGAAAGTCAGAGTTCTTTGTAAGAAAATGGATGATGGTGTCATGTTCCCCAGTGACAATCGTGGAAAGAACAGTCATCGTCGATCTGGAGAGGTCCGCTTGCCATCTGGAGTGCTAGATCAAATAAGAAATCATGTTTATTCTATTGTACACACACACCGTTTAAAAGATTTTATCAGGTTGGATAAAATTGCTGGTTTAGAAATTAATATTTCCAAAATGTGGAAAGATTACATCAAAACTTTTGACCCAGATAACATATCAGCAACTATGCCTAAATCTAAGAGGAGTATGGACCTTGTGCCCCAGGTAGAACCCCCACAGCAACAATCACAAACTTCACAAGACTCTCTGGGGACCATTGCATATCCAGGAAATGGTCATCTGGTCAACATAGCTGAGAACTACTTTCAAAACCAATATCAAACAGCTACATTGGCTACAAGCACTGCTACTAACTTTTATCAAACTCCAAATGGAGGACAGAGCATGGGGATCTTACTTCAGTCAGCTGCACCAAGACCAACACAGCCCACAACAGCATTTATTGTTCTCCAGGCTAAACCTGAGCCCCAACAACACACCATCACAATAGACAATCACTATGGACATGCTGCAGAGCTCATGCATCATCAAATTGAACCAAAACCAGAAAAGAAAATTAAGAAAGAACGGAAGAGGGGTCCTATGGTGAAACAGTGGAGATACACAAATATTTTCCATGATGAAATTAATGGAGCAGCTTTGGCAGCTATTAAAACTAGGCTGGGGATGTACTATGCTGAAAGTGATGCTGCTCGCAAGAAGGCCAAGCAGGCGAGGCCGGCAGATGTGGTCCAGACACAAGCTCCCCCAGAGCAAGTTCCACAGATGAGGCAGACACACACAGTAACAATATTCACTTAACCCCTCAAAAACTAACATGTTTGACTGAATTGTAAATCAACCTGAATTTGTAATGCTTGAACATTCAAAGTGTCTGTTATCACCTTATTGGGAGTAATAGCTAGCAGTCATGTGTGTTTGTATCTTAGCTTTGTATAACTTACAATTCTAGTTACTGAATGCATGGCCAAAAGTATGCCATATAAATTATATGAGGTAGGGAAGAAACAAGCTTTGAAAAGCAAGAACAAAATATGTATCTGTTAGAGACAAACCATTCATACAAAATTATGTGTATTGTGTCACATACACAAAGCAGTTACCATTTGTAACATAATGGAATCAGCTTGAAAATTATACAATTTTGTATGGATTTCATTCAAATTAAACAAGATTATTTGACAAGTAGAATAGGTCTTTAGGGCTTATCCATAAATTTTGCATACAAAATGAAAATGTGTTATTTAAATGTTCCAATGGAACTAAATCAAGGGAGAAAGTTGTATACTTTGAGGATATACAGTTATAATTAAATCTACATACAGCTATTAGTAATAGTTTTTAACCGTGAAGTAACAATATTTAATCATATTTAACATCTTATATTTTATCATTGTAGCCTAGTTACTCCAGCAAAAAGTACTACACATATAGAATTAGCTACATAATTGCTAAAATCTCTTTAATTTAAGTACTGAATAAGAAAAATCGGAAGGATATTGTTTTACTGATCTCATGGTATAATTTGCTTTATAATAATTCGAAACCCAGTGCTTATAATAAATAGGTACATACGGCTATACATTTCCAGTTTACGCTGACTTATACAATGCGAGATCAGCTTATACTGGAAATGTATAGCTTGATCTGTAGCCGTGCGTACATTATTGTAAAGGTGAATCCACATTTAAGCATTTGTAACAGAATTTTGCGTCACTTCACGTCACATCACATCACAACGCACGGCTCGATGCGGACACCGCGGTTTCGTCGAACTCACCGTCCAGCATTCGAAAGTACGTTACATGGAAATGTTATAGTGTGTACTCACCTTAAGAGTATGTCCATACTCTTATAATTTTAATTAGTACCTACACGATGTTGTGTTGCTTTTACATGAAATTGCATTTAAAATGCCGCATATAGTTTATTATTTGAATATATTTAAGAATCCTACGAATTAATGAATCACTTGAGTTTAATGTATTGAGTTTGCATGACCGATAGATACGTATCGTGCTTAACCTTAAGTTTACTTAAGCAAGCATATTTTAAGTATTATTACATGTGACGCTATATTAAAAGACGGCTGTTTTACTACATTTAACCTAAGAGGGTTCAGGGGGACGCTTATCCTCTTGATTACACCCAACCCAGTGGCTAATAATTGGCCCAAAGTTATGTACTGCAATACTTTCAAAATGTTATAAGATTCTCATAATCTGCGGCATAGGGTCCCGATGCCAAATGTAGAACATAGTGTGGTTTAGCCACACGAACGTAAAAATATTGCGGTGGGATTTTATCGCGGATTTTCAACCATCGCGTCGATGTCGAGCCGAGCATTGAGAAATGAGAATCCAACAGAGCGCATCAATAAAACACTGTTGGATTTTGAACTCTTGGCACAAAGCGGTGCGATGAAAATTCAGTGCGCGAAAATAATCGCTCGTGCGTACCTGGGATAAAAAAAGTTGCGCAACAACATTTTGAGAAGTAACAAGTAGGTACCTAAGATACGTTACACTTGAAACTGTATGAAGTGTTGCCAGCAACACAAACATGTTGCTGAAACAATAACGTGCAACTTGTTTCCCCATGAATATAGTGCATACCGACCGACCGACGGCGTTCAGCCGACGCGCCCGCTCCGCGTCCACCCCGCGCCCGGCCCGCTCGGTTGGAAATTTGAGTCTTATGACACATCAATAGATCTCTATATTATTCTAACTCTATATATTTCAATAATCATCACGCTTCCTTTACCTATTTCATTATATTAATAATTTCCTTCCTTCACCTCTGTTCATTCTGTACTAGCTGCATCTAGTCCTTCACTATCCTCCCAATATTATGTGTTTTATTTGCTTAAAACTTCCAAGCTTCCTAATTAATTTACATATGTTTTTGCTAATTGACAATCCCATTATGAATTGGACATTAATCACTTCAGTCTTATTTCAAATACCTGATTTAAATAGCATTGTAGCGGCATCAACATCGCCACATGCGAACTACGCGTCACACTGACGTCACGCAAAATCCTGCATCGCGCAAGCAGAGTTTACCGTGCGACTAGCTTATACAACATTAGTTTTTGTTTATACTAAACCCGAAAAGGGGTCATTGTACTCTTCATTTTGAACAATTTTTTCTATGGGACCAGCCTTGAAATAGCGAAAAAAAAAAACAACTGTTCCCGACATTTGTGTTCATATAAATCGACAAAATGTATGGAACAACTGATTTTTATTTCGCGATTTCAAGGTTGGTCCCATAGAAGAAAAAGAAACAAAATGATGAGTACAATGACCCTTTTCGAGTTTAGTATAAATAAAAACTAATGATGTATAAACCAGAAATAAGAAAGGACCAAGAATTGAACCTTGAGGCACGCCCATCATCTTTACTAGAGATCCCGAGGACGTCACCCCGTTAACGTTTACTTTTTGCTGCCTGTTTGATAGATAGGATAAAACAAGAACAGCAGCTTGTCCACGAATTCTGTAGTGGTGTAATTTACAGATCAGTGTATTGTGGTCAATACAGACAAACGCTTTTGTGAGGTCACAGAAAATGCCAATGGCATCCTGGGATTTCTCCCAGGATTCCAAAATGTGACTGATAAGTTTTAGTCCTGCGTCAGTCGTCGACGTACCTATCGTGAAACCAAACTGATGACTATGTGAAACCTAATTTGAATTGAAATGTTACATCTGGTCTAGCATAATTTTTTCATATTTAATACTCAATGCTGGTAGCACAGTTAAAGGTCTTTAATTAGAGGGATCACTCTTCCCGATTTGAAAACTGGTACTACTTTACTGTTTCATTTAAATTAGGAAACATACCACTGTCCAAACATTGATTAAATATATCTGTTAGGACAGGGGCTATTGTGTCAATGATATCTATAAGAACCTTAACAGAAATCCCCACAAGTCTTCGGTGTTCTTTATGTTAATGCTTTTGAATGCTTTTCTGCCGGTAGATTGTTTTGTGTATTTATGTAGTCAATAGATTTGGGGAGTAGGAATAATTAAATAAGAACGGTAAGCATGATTTTCACTTTTTTAATGTATACTTAAATTACGCAGACAAAACACAGGCACCGCCCACAGCTTTGATCTTCCTCTCTGCTGTCTTGGAGAAGAATTTGGCCTTAACTATGACGGGCTGCTTGGGGAGCTTGCCTTTGCCTAGCAACTTGTAGTAACCCTGAAATTGAAATGACGTATTATAGATTAGCGCGTATTTTAAGAGCCAACTAGTCGCGGGCTCGAACTCATTGGCGGGCGCGGCCAAAAAGCACCTGCCCACCACTGTCTGACCTAGCATCGTGTCCGACAGAGATAGCACCAGTGATGAGCAGTTAGAAGCTAGTCTACACGCATAACGTCTAGTCTACACGCATAACGTCTAGTCGCACGCACACAAACACAGTGCACGACGATTCATACTAAACCGCGCGCGTAATAATATACGAAAACTCCTTTGGAAGGTGGGGTTTTATGAAAAAACTACTGGATAAATCAATTACGAATAAAGTTTATTATAATCTTCGACAATTGAGCTTTGTCGGAACGAGCTTTGTTTTTGAGATTTTATACTTCTTTTATTACTTATTTACGCCCAAAGTTGCGTTAAAATTAGCAGGAAAAACGAATCTTTGTTGGCTCATAACTTTTTAATGCCTTTGTTTTTTACTATTCTGCTTCTGTACAGACAAAATTAATAATAAGACAAAACGATATCATGTTTAACTTTAGATGTACAATGTGTAACAGTGGAGTAAAACCCCCCCGAAATTTGTATGGAAAAAGTATCGACTAGTTGCGCCTTAAAGGTTCTTTAGACGCCTCGACAATCAGCATGAGGGATGGGGTCGCCGCAAAATGTTCCTACGTGTTGCATGTAATATTTTTGTCGGTGGAAGTTTATTTAGCAGGACACTTTTTATAATGCCTCTCATAGAGAATGTGAAGGTTTGATAGGATTTCGGAACAATCATGGGCATAATTTTTTTTTTCGTGTTTTTATCAACTTTATTTTGCTGTTTCTTAAATTAATTGGTCTTTCATCACGGCAGCTGCCGGCGAGCGTCTTAAAAAATTAAACTAGATTGTTTATTCGGTGATTCGCACCGCGTAATAAGTGCGCATTTTTTTAAATGTTAAAAGATGTAAATAACAACAACTGTTATGTTAGTAGGCCATCTAATGGAGCCCCCCAATAAGAATTGTGGGCATCTATTAAAAAACCACCCTCAATATTCAATAGCTTATCACTGGCAGTTTACTTACAGCCTTGACAATGTTGATGACGGGCACCTTGCCGTCGGTGGCCGTGGCGTACTTGAGCCTCGACTGCTCAGACACGAGGGTCCACAGCTTGTCCAGGTTCAACACGGGGTTGAACAGCTTATTCTTCCTCTCGTGGTAATTCCTCATACCAAGCTAAAATGTAAAAAATTGCACATTCATATTTAAAGAGAACAATAATGTTGAGCTGAGAGTTCTGGATATTTTGCTTAACATCAAATCCTTTTTAAAGAAGTGAAAACTTCTTTATCAGCATCGGGTGGTGATTTTTGGTAGGGGCAAAACTTATGGGTTGGCGTCACCGACAATGACGTCACCGACAATGACGTCACTGACAATGACGTCACTGACACCGATAATGAGACGTGTTGCGCCAGACTAGCGACGCGCAGTAGCCTGTGTAGATGTATATGCATAATTATATATGTTATTCCATTTCACTTCTGTTGAGTCCCCACTACGGCTGGCATTTTTTTTATATGAAATACCAACTAACTTGTTAATGTACATTCAGTAGTCACTTGTTTTAAAGTTTTTTTAATTTGTCCAGGTTTCCTATTTGTGTTTTTTAGTCATTGCACAGTGCACCCTTCAGTCTGTATACAAAATTGTGCAGCTAACCAATATAAAGGGTGTAGAAGTTAACGCCTGCTTGGCTTTGCACTAACTTCTGGGTTGGTTGGATAAATGATACGAATTTATAATAATATTATTGTTTAAAGGTTATATTGAATACTAAGTTATTACAATACAATTAAATGGTAAATCTAAGCTAAATTAGCACTAAAATTGTTTGACGTGGTTTGGTTTGAGTTACGCAAGTCGAATACGTACTAACTGGTACTAGTTGCGATACATGCATTTATGGAAATGCATGCAGGCAAAAGTGCTGAGCTGTTCAGTCGCAAATATTGTACCGAAAAAAGGGTTTGGGTCAATCATCTGTTTTATTTATAGTTGAAATGATTATGATTCAGCATTGTTGTTTTTTTGTTATTTATGCTACTTTGTGTTGTACTTCGTAGCACAACCATGTACTCATTCATTATAACTTTAGATGGTAATAAAATCCTTTTAATTTGTACTATTATAAACCACTAATTAGAAATTTTATACCTCTCAATTACCACAGATATACATGCCCATGTCCATGCTAAAGATGTCTGAAATGGTCTTTTGAGGAAAAAACCACACAGATTGAGCGGACCTATCCAGTCAGTGTACGCATTTGTCCACTCAACCCAGAACTTAAAGAGCTCAACAATTCGACAAACAATACCACAGAAAGGACATATGGGTAGGACGCATATGTCACTCAAACTGGCAGACCAAGATTAAAACTAACTGTGAGAGAAAATTTACAGTTTTTACATAGAACATCATTGACCACTAACTGAACTGACCACTGCATACAGTTGAGGAATAGTATGGCAGGTCATTCACTTACTTTGCCGAAGTATCCAGGGTGGTACTTGTCCATGTTGATTCTGTGGTGGTGCTCACCACCAGCATTACCGCGACCTCCAGGATGCTTGCGGTGCTTACCTGGAATGTTACAAAAACATGGTTACACGAATATCCAAAAGTGCAAATGGGAATCATGGGGTACACAAATTGTGTTCAAATTAAGTAAATGGATTGGACTAATTCATTCCCCATAGATCAATTTCAAAGAAGTAGAATATTTTGTTTCACCCTTCATAGTTCTCATCTTTGTTTACCAGGTAGTACACCAAGTCATGATATACTAACACAATAGGAATAACAAAAGCCATGCGTAGCAACATTCTTAGATAAGGAACTAATCAATGTCGATACATTAAACACTTCGATTAGGTGCATACAGAACCAGGAATTAATTGATAAGTAGGCAGAGGAGGCCCGGTTTAACAGTTAGAAATATTTTATAGGTTAGGTTTAACAAGTCGGCTGTGATGTTTGTATTTGTCACAATAATTATAGTAATAAGAAATAGACCTTACCGATACGACCGTGGCCATGGCTCACGTGTCCTCGTAACTTCCTGGTCTTCTTCTTGGAGGTGGCCTGCAGCGGAACAACAAATATGATTTACAAAAATGTTTCCACATCATAACTATAAATAATGTGCTGTATGACACTGATATCACTTTTATCGTAGAAGGCACACTTAATATAACATATTTATTAAGTGATTTTATTGAAATATTCAGATAAAAATCATAGAAATACACACGAACCATATTTTCGTCTTCCGTCAAGTTTTGAAAAGAGAAAAAGAGAAGGTACAATCTGTCACTGTCACAGCCCAGCCAGTCTATGGGTGGTCTATGCTATGTTAACTTACTAGTGCTGTCACTCTGTCGCATAGTCGATTTATTTTAATGAGGGCGGCCTGTGACGACCACAAGTTTATACATAAAAGAAGCAGCTGGCCTAGCATGGGAACCAAAAACAACATTCTGCGATCGAAGCGCGCTGCGGAAGGACGTGTGTTGCGCTGCTCTCGCTGTGCCCCGCTCTCCCGCTGCTGCTCTTTCGTGCCCGGTACGTTACGCTTGCGTAACGCTCTCGTAGTCGCCCCGACTACAACCGATCGTCAATTGATTAGATTGATTAATTTATTAATTAATTTAATCGAAAGACACCGGATCAAAAAAAGTGCCTTTTTCAAGGCAAGCGTTTCTTAACAGTTTGTTCAGAGAGTAGCTTCATTAGGCCCCTTCTGGGCAAAACCACAGTTTCGTGGTCCTCGGTGGAAACCTTACGGTGTTAACGAAACCGAGTGGGGTGTTGACCCAAACGCACCCGCCGAACCCCTTCAGGGGGAGGCAGTAAATTGGACGGGTCCCAGAGTTAACCGGCCTTGGGGGATCTCCTAGTCGGCTCTGGTGGCAGTTTTCCTTCCACAGCTACTCACCTAGTGTCTCTAGGGTGTGTCTACACCCTTCGCGCTAGACTGGAAAGGGCCCCCTTGCACAATAAGATTGGCAACGGGATCACAAGCTTAGGGCTCACCAATAGGCTACACATCCTCCCTGTCTGCACCCGACAGGGAGGGAAACATATCCCCGGGCCAATCCACCCGGGGAGCTAGGTATAGGGAACGATAGGCAGAAATTAGTGGAGACGGCTCCAAAATTCCTCCCTACTAGGAACCCCCCCCTTAACCGCTATGGAGGACGCCCTTATTGTGGCGTTCTTTAGAAAGGTCCTTTTTAAGGACCCAGCATTTTTAGAACGGTATGGAGTACAACTCGCTGAACTAAAGAGCCACCCTTCTGCTGGCATCGATAAGTTCAGCGATGTACTCGCGAACAAACAGGCGGAAGAGGCCTTCCAGAGTCCCTCCCCTAGCCCGATCGTGTCAATGGACACTTCCGCACCTGCGGACAATCGCGCGCCAAGTCCGAGCAGCTCAGACTCCGAAGAGTCCAGCTCTTCCTCTTCGTCTTCTTCTTCTACCTCTGCCAAGCCAGGGGTCCTAAACTCTGGACCTGGCAAGAGGAAGAAGTCGAAGAGTAAGTCGGGCCAGGCAACCAAGATAGTGGCGTACGAGCCTCCCTCGACCCCTATCCCTTCTGCCCCCGTGGCATCCACCTCAGTGGCCCCTACCGCGGCCCCCCCTACCGTGACTCCGTCACCGGTCCCGGCGTCTTCCACGCAAGGCCAAGACGGATTTACTGTCGTTTCTGCCTCTAAGAAGGCTTCCCGTCCTCCACCCATTGTCATCCAGGACAAGGGTAAATGGACGGAAATCTCGAAATGGTGTGTTGATCTGCGGATCAACTTCACCAGCGCGGTCAGTACCCAACCGGGTATAAAAGTCACCGTTCCCACGGCTAACGATTTCAGGGAACTAACCAGGACACTTCGGGTGAGAGGCATCTCATACCACTCATATACCCTCCCCGAAGAGCGTCAGACGCGTGTGGTGATCCGTAGGATCCCCAGTGAGATTGCCACCGCAGACATTAAGTCGGACTTAGAGCGACAGGCTATTCCTGTCCTCGAAGTCCACAGGATGCACCGCTCTAGAGGCGGTGCACCATACGACATGATTCTTGTCGTATGCTCTCAGGTTGACGGGCATCACCCTATTTTCAAGATCGCTTCGATCTGTAGCCTTAAAGGCTTTGATATTCAGAAACTGCACAAGTCCAGCATTATCGGACAGTGCCACCGATGTCAACTTTACGGTCATGCGCAGAAGAACTGCTTCGCGAAACCCAGGTGCGTCAAGTGCCTGGGTGAGCATGGCACTTCGGAATGCTCGCGACCGAAAGACCGTGCCCTCTGCACCGAACCTCCCAGTTGCGTTCTTTGCGGCCAACAAGGCCACCCAACCAATTACCGTGGCTGCCCTAAGGCACCAAAATCGTCTTCCTCGAAATTGACCAAGCGTTACGACGCGAGGCAACAGAGAGATAACCAGGGGGGATTCTCCTCCTCTCTGACCCAACCTCCGCAACGACTGAGCCCTCAAAGGTCCAGTCCGTGGAACCATTTCAACCACCAGCAGGCCTTCCCTGCCTTCGGCCAATACATGGCTCCTCCCCTCCCTCAACCTCAACCTATCCCACGGTTGATGGACCCTCACCTTCGCGCTCATAGCGCTCAGCAACATCATCAATCTATTGGAGATCCAGCGAATTTATCACGCGTATCCCGAGATCACGCAAGCCCTAGAGTCCATCGCGTATAGGAAACCATAATGTATAATACGGCCCCCGTGAGAACTAAACTCAGATCACTAAAGTTAGGCTTTTTCAATGCCAACGGCATTAGAGAACAACGCGACGAAATCGCTGTGTTCCTCCGCGACCATCGGTTAGATATTCTCCTAGTACAGGAAACTTTCCTCAAGCCTTGTCATCGAGACCCGTCAATTGCGAACTATCGCGTAGTTCGCAATGACAGGACTCGATGTCACAGGGGCGGCACCCTGATTTACTATAGGACTCCTCTCCATTGCATCCCGCTCGATGCTCCGACAACTCTCTCGTGTCTTGAAGTGTCTGCATGCAAATTAGCAATGTCAGGTCATCAACCGATTACGATAGTTTCGGCTTACATGCCGGGCACCGCGACCACGAACCTAGACGGTCTTCAACTGCTGTCTCGCGATCTTTCGATTCTTTTCGGCCTGAGTGAATCCGTTATAGTAGCGGGTGATCTCAACGCCAAACATCCGTCCTGGAACTGTAATACCACCACGTTTCGAGGCCAACATCTGTTTGACCTCACCACCGTTTTAAATTTCGATATCATCGGTCCGATGAATCCTACCCATTACCCCCATATCCCCAGTCAATCCTCGGACATATTGGACAAATCGCTCCTAAAGAATATCAACCTACGGTTGGATTCGATAGAGGCGATGGACGAACTGACTTCTGACCACCGGCCAGTCGTTTTAAGACTGGCCCCTCGCGACGGACTCCTTGACCCTGACCAACCCCCCCTCACGAAAGTAGTCACGGACTGGCGGAAAGTAAGCGACCGACTCACTCACGGAACACGTACAATCAGTCCTGAGCGATTGCTCGAGGCAGGTTCCAGCGATGGACCCCCATCGCCGAAAGCTGCCGGACGATGTGCGTGAACTGCTGACTGAGAAGAACGCGGCCACTCGTGCATACAGTGTCTTTCCCTGTGACGCTAACAAAGTCTTCATGCGCCAATTACAGAAATCTGTAAGGAAGCGTATGAAAGAACTGCGTGAGGCTCACTGGGACAAGATGCTGGGCGAACTAGAGCCCACTCATCTTGCCTTCTGGGAGCTTCAGAGGAAACTCAGATCCCCGCAAGTAGCTTCTATGCCCCCTCTGACACGACCCGACAGGACGATAGCATTCGACAACACCGACAAGGCTGAATGCCTGGCTGACACTCTCGAGACTCAGTGCTCGCCCAGCTCTCAACCAGTAGACCAAGCTCACCTCGCTGAGGTGGACGCTGAAGTCGAACGTAGGGCGAATCTCCCTCCGGTCGAAGACCCTGATTGTCCTCTGGCTCCCGTCACCCCAGACGAAGTGCACGACATTATCAAGGGTCTGAAAACCCGTAAATCTCCCGGATCAGACGGAATCACCAACAAGGTGCTCCAGCTGTTCCCCGCTCACCTGATCATGCTAATGACCACCATCTTCAATGGCGCTCTTAGCAACAACATTTTTCCTCAAGCTTGGAAAAATACCACGGTCATCGGTATCCCGAAGCCGCCCAAGCCTAAGACCGAACCTTCCAGTTACCGACCCATCAGTCTGCTCAACGTCTTCGGCAAGGTATAGACCTTGGTCGGCAAGGTATAGAGATGAGAGGCTTATTTATAAGCGTCTCAGAGACTATGCCGAGACGAAGGGCCTCATCCCAAACGAACAGTTCGGGTTCAGATCCCAACATTCGTGCGTACAACAGGTCCACCGTATCGTCGAGCATATAAGCGCTGGCTTCCAGCGCGGGCTCATGACGGGTGCTGTGTTCTTCGACATTGCGAAAGCGTTCGACAAAGTCTGGCACAACGGCTTATTATATAAGCTCTACAAACTCGGTGTGCCCGATCGTCTCGTGCTCATCTTACGAGACTTTTTGTCGGACCGCACCTTCCGCTATCGCATCGAGGGTGCGCTATCCTCCCCCCATCAGCTCCGCGCAGGCGTCCCTCAGGGCGCTGTGCTGGCACCGCTGATATTCACTATATTCACTAGTGATATCCCCAAATGTAGAAAGGCGCAGTTAGCTCTGTTCGCAGACGACACGGCCATCTACTACTCCGGCCTCAGGCAAGACAATATCGCCCGCATCCTTCAGGCCGAAGTCAACAGACTCGCGGCCTGGTTCAGGAAGTGGAGGATCGAAGTCAACCCTGATAAGAGCCAGGGGGTCCTATTCTGTAGGCCCCGGCGATCACCCGCCCTCCCCCAACCGATCACCATGTTCGGCAAGCCTATCCCTTGGGAGAAGCGAGCCAAATATCTCGGTGTGGTCTTAGACCATCACATGACGTTCGGCGAGCACATAAAACAGGTGCGCTCGCGCGCCAGTTTTGCTCTCGGCCGACTACACTCCGTACTCAACCCGCGCAGCAAGTTGTCCCTTAAGTGCAAATTGCGTATTTACACCGCGTGCATTCGACCGATCATGACTTACGCCTGCGTAGTCTTCGCTCACGCAAAGTTGTATCACATTCATAAGATGCAGACGCTTCAAAACCGATTTCTCCGTAGAATTACGAAGGCTCCTTGGTTCGTTCGGAACGAACAACTTCACGTAGACCTTAAGATGCCTACCATCAAGCAGTTTATGAAGCGCCTTGCAAAGCGCTTTTTCGAATCCGCGGAACGTCATCGCAACCCCTTGGTTGTGCAGGCCGCTAGTTACAGGCCTTCTGCCATTAGTCAGACTCGCCGACCGAGGCATACTCTCTTAGATCCGGATGACCCCGTCACTCTCCTTCAGGAAAGCAATAGGGCCACGAGTACAGTGCACAAAATACACAAACCGACCTTCCGTCCTCGCCGCCGAGGTACCATGCGAACTTCCCGAGTAAATGGTAATAAAAGTCCTCCCCCCCGTCCCTTGAATGTCGATGCGCCAGCCGCCCGGTTAGAGGCTGAGAGCGCCGTAGCAATAAATATAATATCCCCTGATAATAATCATGATCAAAATGTTGATCCAGCCCGTCCCCAAATTGTTACTAATTTTGTGATCCCCCAACGACGCCCTAAGCCGAGGTCCGTACCCCACAGGGGGTGCCCTTAGTGCGCTGTCGTTTAGTTTTAATATATATAATTTGCGCCCTGGCTGGAGGCTTTAAGATTAAAAACCTTAGGGCAGCCACAGGAATATCCGGTTAAGTAGCAACGACCTCTCTAGGTCTGCTACGAGATGCCATTCATAAAAAAAAAAAAAAAAAATGCATGGGAACCATAAAGAAGCGTTTTGTCAACGGAAGAGTAGACAAAAATGACGTTTCCGCACAGCGTTTCCGTGTAGACAGTTAACAGTTTTCCACGGAGACTTTCTATTTTACCGTATAGTAGAAATAGAAAGCGTCATGCTAACAGCTAAGCCTATTGTTGTACAAGCGCACTTGCCCTTCAACGTTTGGCAATGTCACAAATGAATGATCCCGCTGACTTTTAATAATCTCTGAATTGATCTCTAATATGAAAGTAAAGTCCATTTCACGAAAGAAGTCCCGCGGAAATAAGTGGAACTAATTATTATTATACGCTAAGTTAGCAACATTCCTAAAATAACCCATGCCTGCAGCGCCACGTCTGCGAGACTTCTTTCGTGAAATGGACTTTATTCAGGACACGGTTTGGGTGTATATATCGATCTTTGTTTCTATCTAGATTGATCGTGTAATGCTGCTTATTGGTGTGTACGCAGCATAGACCAGAGCGCCCAGTAACCGCAAAACTGATACCCCTGAGAAGAAATGGTGAAACAAACTCAGGGGTCAGTCTCTTTTATAGTTCAGACATAATCTTGGCCAGTTTGTGAGGATCATGTAAATCCATGCGTGTCTGAAATGGACTTTTAAGG
Source organism: Tiliacea aurago (assembly GCA_948098905.1). Classification (NCBI taxonomy): domain Eukaryota; kingdom Metazoa; phylum Arthropoda; class Insecta; order Lepidoptera; family Noctuidae; genus Tiliacea; species Tiliacea aurago. The sequence goes on along the minus strand of OX402579.1, from coordinate 1,855,144 downwards.
AAAGAAACACACAAATTTGAGTGGACCTGTTAAATTAGTGCAAGCATTTGTCAGTAATCGTGCAGGACTTCTATATGAGAAAACGAAAAAAAAAAAAAATTTAGGACCGTGTTGTCTTTCCACTCTAGTAAAAAGTACAAATTACCTTTGTTTGCTCTTTTCTAACTTGCCTATAACTGGCAACAATTTAAGCAGAGAGGTCTCTGGTCGTCGCCTGGCACTTGCATATAAGTGGCAACACTGATCAGTACGTTTCCAGAAAATGGTGGGATTGTGTATCAAAATCGGGCATGACACGTATTTTACGATTTTTATAAAATAATTTGTGAAAATTTTGCAATGTTGATATGTTCGTAGAAGTTTGACCTCTGCAGAATTGTTAAATTACGAGAACATGGAGTTCCGCGAGACGTTATTAGCTGCTCAACGAAATCAACAACAAAAGTCATCTGTGAGTTTCAGTACATAATTTGCGAAATATTATGCGCATACTTTTTTGATCAGATAAGTAATTTGATGATAATGCGAGAGTTTCTGTGCAATAATAATTAGAATTAACACAGAGATCCTCGTTACAAACTTGAAGACGAACTTGGACGTACTTTTACTTTGTTGTTATTGTCAATGTGTACCTAACACCAATTCTCTGATGTGATTTCAGGAAAATGCTTATTATAAGGCTCGCTTCGATCCTCCCAAAAAGGAGCAGAAGCAAAGAGATAAGTTGTCAGCAAACATTCAAAAGTTTTTGGCAAAGAAAGATGAGGAAGAAAAGCAAAAGAGAATCGACGCCCAGAAGAAACGAGAAGATCTGAGTGCCTTGAGAGATCCTAAAGCCTTGAGAAAAATACAGAAGACCTTAAAAGTCATCAAGTCAGCCAACAAGTCTGTGATTGCAGATGCCATTGATCGAGACAATACTGCAGTCACCCGTGAAGGGCCAGATCAGCCCGATCAGGATGATTATGGCTATGAGTCCCAGGAAGCAGCCGCTATTTACGAAAAAATGATGGAAAAGTACAGTAAAATGCCTGACGTACCCAAATTCCCTGTTGGAAGTAAGTGTACATATATTCTATTTCCAGTAATATGTATGTAGGTCTTTACATACCGAGACCCTTCTGTGCCTCGAAAAAAATTTTAAGCTGTTGGTACCGGCTATCATTTGTGTATCTTTGACGGTAGTTACGGGTCATTTGAAGAACGAGTCTGACAACCAGTCTTACCAATGGGTATTTTATAACTTAGTAAGTAGTTGGGTTGTGGAGGTCAGATAGTCGCTCAATGTGAAATACTGGTATTCAGTTGCATTTGGTTATAATTACCGAATGCAGCAGAATACCAGTAAATCCCGACATAGTTAGGAAAAAGCTTTGCAAATGATGATCATGTAGCTCAAAAATATAACAGAATTAAAAAAATATCTATGTTATTTCAGTTTTCCAGGAATGCATTATGATGTCGTAAAGTTTTCACTTATCCCGTGGGTTTCAAAATAATAATTATGATTGTCTTGAGTTTGAGTTGGTACTTTGTGGGATGTCAGCCATCTGTAATTTGTTTGTTTTGGGATTGATGTATGATTTTAAGCAAGTTCAGTGATAAGCCTGATAAAAGTGGTGAAACGGTCCTTTGACAGTTATTTTACGTTTGATTTTGAACCACAGTGATGTTTATTGTTGGTTACTGTCAGAGGTCAAATAACTGCAAGGACTGTAATTCACTACAGTGGTTTTTTTTTGGCATGTAATGGTTATTTTTTGAGGTACATTTTAGTATATTATGAAAATCACACATGATTAGAGGGAAAGCTCACAACCGCACAACACAACTGCTGCCTTCAAAATGAAGTGTCAAAGACAGTATGAAGCATTACTGTCCCGTCCGTGTCTCTCTTCTATACAATAATTTGAAAAGTCGCATCCGCATCTCGTCCGTGCCGCGTCAGCGTCCGGTCCTCACCCGCATCTCGTTCGTGCCGCGTCGGCTTCCGGTCCTCATCCGCATCTCGTTCGTGCCGCATCGGCGTCCGGTCCTCATCCGCATCTCGTCCGTGCCGCGTCAGTGTCCGGTCCTCATCCGCATCTCATCCGTGCCGCGTCAGCGTCCGGTCCTCATCCGCATCTCGTCCGTGCCGCGTCAGCGCCCGTCCTCATCCCTTCTGTGTGGCCCGCGCCTCAAACTCCATGCGTCCGTGATATGGCCGACGCCAGTGGCCGTCTGTCTGTCCGTCTGTCACCAGGCTGTATCTCATAAACCGTGATAGCTAGACAGTTGAAATTTTCACAGTTGATGTATTTCTGTTGCCGCTATAACAACAAATACTAAAAAACAGAATAAAATAAATATTTAAGGGGGCTCATAAACAACAAACGTGATTTTTTTTTGCTCGTTTTTGCTCTATATAGATAACGGCAACAGGTAGACGCTTGAAATATTCACAGAATATTTAGTTATTTATTCAATTTAAAAAGAAATAATCAAATTAAAATAAAACAAATATTTAAGGGGGGCCTCCCATACAACAAACGTGATTGTTTTGCCATTTTTATAGATAATGGTACCGAACCCTTCGTGCGCGAGTCCGACTCGCACTTGGACGGTTTTTTTTTCTTTCGCCGTAGTCAGACGTAGTCAGAAAACGGCCGAACATTCGGCCGATACTTTGGATTTATCTTCGGAGTAGACCCCCAGTTTCGGAGATAAGGCGGAGAATGGTAAATTTTCATCGATTTTCTTAAATAACTTTAAACGTATGTATTTTAAAATAATCCAAAAAATATAACTGAAATCCTTACATCAAGCCCTTTCATTTGATATGTCACATGGTACCAATTGCATTTTTTTTTAAATTATAAATTGCCCCGCAAAAGTAACCCTCATTTATTTAAAATTCATTTATTTACGTTACACGTCCGTGTTTGGGTCACAGAAATTCATATTTGTACCAAGTTTCAACTTAATCGGTCCAGTAGATTCGGAGTAAATAGGCTGTGACAGACGGACAGACAGTCAGACAGACACACGAGTGATCCTATAAGGGTTCCGTTTTTTTTTCCTTTAGAGGTAGTGAACTCTAAAAAAGAAAAAGTTATACAAACTGTACCGTGTGGCACATTCAACGAAAGGGCTTACTAGGCGCTACTATACCCTGCCGGACCTCATTTGTCAAACACCAGTTTAATAGCCTAAGCAGCAAACTTTACAATCACGTAAAAAAAACGCTTAACATAGCTAAAATGTGTCGGCAGGAAATGAAAAAGAAAGTAGCAGACTGGCTCCAAAAGATGGATTATCAGGAGACTGAAAGTTTACTCACATATTACTTATCACATTATCATGATCCAAAATTAATACGTACACTCACACACCCGCACCCCCTCTCTCTCTTTCACTCACACACACACACGCACAGACATACCTACACATAACTCTGTTGTATTTTTACCGTGTTTTTATATTTTATTTTTCCCATTAATAAGGTTTACCTATGTTTTAACCGTCTACTGATACTGATCTTAACTACCTTTCAATTAAATTTTTTTAAGGTTCTGGCTTCAGGTAGTACATCAGACCCCTCAAATTATAGACCTATTTCAGTACTACCTACCTTTAGTAAAATTTTTGAGAAATTAATTTTAGACCAATTGCAAAGATTTTTTTAATAAACATAAATTACTACATAGCAAACAATTCGGTTTTACAAGGGGCCGTTCGACTACTGATGCCGGTGTTGAACTGTTAGGACATATTTATAATGCATGGGAAGATAAATGCGATGCCTTGGGCATTTTTTGTGATTTGTCCAAGGCATTCGATTGCGTTTTTCATGAAACGTTAATCAGGAAACTCCGCCATTACGGGATCCGGAACACCGCTCTGGATCTTCTTATTTCATACTTGAGTAATAGGATTCAGAGCGTTGACGTCAATGGGAAAAGATCTCCCGGATCTATAGTAAGAATGGGAGTCCCACAGGGCTCAATTCTTGGTCCTTTCTTGTTTCTTATTTATATTAATGACTTGCCTTACCTCATAAAGGATAATCATGATATAGTGTTGTTTGCAGATGACACTTCACTTTTGTTTAAACTTAAACGTCAGCAGCTGGTTACTGACGATGTAAATAGCGCGATCTCAAAAGTAGTTCACTGGTTTAATGTTAATAATTTACTTCTAAATGAAAAAAAAACCAAATGCATTAAGTTTACGCTACCTCACGTTAGGCAGGTGAAAACTAATGTGTTAATAAAGGGCGAAGAATTGAATCCTGAAGATAGCACAGTATTCTTGGGCTTGACTTTGGATGCTAAGCTTCAGTGGGGCCCACATGTAGATAAACTGTCAAAAAAGCTATGCTCCGCAGCATATGCTGTTAGAAAAATTCGTAATTTAACTGACATAGAGACAGCCCGTTTAGTGTACTTTAGCTATTTTCATAGTGTAATGTCGTACGGTATTCTGTTATGGGGAAATGCTGCCGACATTCAGACTATCTTTGTTTTGCAGAAAAGAGCTGTTCGATCAATTTATAAATTAAGTCCAAGACACTCTCTCAGAGAGAAATTTAAGGAGATTAATGTAATGACTGTGCCTTCTCAGTATATTTTTGAAAATCTATTATATGCCCATAAAAATATAAAATTATTTAAAAAATACAGTGATATCCATAATATAAATACTAGGAACAAACACAAATTTGTTGTACCTACAACAAGGCTCAAGAAAATAGGTGGCTCGTTTCGATGTCAATGTATATGCTTTTATAATAAACTTCCAAGCCACGTTCAAGATCTAAGCCTTAATAAATTCAAATCATTCATTAAACGTAAGTTGTGCCAGAAAGCCTTTTATACTGTTAAAGATTATATTGAGGACAAAAAGGCTTGGGATTGAGCTGCTCCAATTTTTGTACATATTGAGGTAGTTTATTTTTATTGTTTTTTTTTGTTTTTGCTAACTTTATTATTTTATAAACAGTGACATTTAATTATTATTTTATACACAATGACAGGAATATTTACTTGTAAAGTATTATATTATTTTAATTATTGTGAATGTGATGACTATGTGGGTTATTGCATAATATTTTTTTCCCTTTATTTTATTCTCAGTTAGTGTTAATCATGGTCTGGCAGTTTGAGTCATATAAGTGGCCTACCCAAATGTCCTTTCTTTGGTATTGATCGTCGCATCGTTGAGCTCCTTAAATTCTGAGTAGAGCTGCACGATTACTGACAAATGCGTGCACTGACTGGTCAGGTCCACTCAACCTGTGTGGTTCTTTCCTCAAAAGACCATTTCAGACACCAATCTACATGGTCTTCACATGATCTGACCAAGATTATGTCTGGACTTTAAAAGAGACTATGACCTCTGAGTTTGTTTCGGCCTTTCTTCTCAGAGTAGTCAGATAGGAAACGCCGACCTCATCTAGTTTTTAAAATATGATTGACGTGTAAAAGTGTTTGTACAAACCTACTTACAGAAATAAAATCATTTATCATTTACATCAATAACATTCGATGATTTTGCCAATAAAAAAAAAAACATTTAATTCAGGTACCACAAAACCCATATTTTAAACAAGGTAAAGGAAAGGTTTATGTCAAGGTATGAAAAATTAAACCATAAAAACTATTGCTTTAGCTATTGTTCAGTGTTTGTAGTGGTTATTTAGCTTGGGGATCCATGGATCCCCAAGCTAAATAAAAAAGGACAAAACATTTTTGTTTAACATGTAAAACGTCACAAAATAAATGTTACAACATTCAGTAGGTATAAAATAAATAAATAGAAAATATCAACTATAACTGAATTTTATTAATGGTAATGAATTTACAAAGGATTTTAACTGCAGGGGTATGGGCTAAAGATAATAAGAAAGGAATGTTAATTGGGCGGGGAACATCAGAAGGGAGTATGTCGTAAAGGGGAGTGGTTAAACGAGGACAGGAAGAAAACAAGTGCTCTAGGGTGCCCTCGTCCAGACCGCATTCACACAAAAATGAGTCCCTCACGCTTATTTTGGCCAAAAAAACTGGTGTGCAAACGAATCCAAGTCGGAGTCTAATTATGACAGAGGTGGCTATTTTATTAGAAAGTTTTAGTTTGCTGAACCAACATTTAGATGGAATGAATGGTTGGATAGAGCCATAAAATCTTCCCTTCAATATTCGAGTTTTTTACCCAATTTAATTTTTAACACAGAAAATAGTTCTATACTTTATAGATTACAGGAAAACCTATACTAAGGGTATGGTCTCAAAATAACATGGTAAATCTCTCAATATTACACGTACAAACTTACATTTGCAGTTGCATGTATGGGAGAACATGTTTTTCAATTACAATGTTAAGTTACATCTTGGGATAAATTCATCCCAACTACCCTTCAATGTGCGTGGTCGACCACGCACAAATGAAGGGTAGTTGGGATGCACTTGGCCGTTTTTTTTATCGTACTTTGTTTAAATACGATTAAAAAAGCATTAAATAGAAATAAACAATCTTTAACAAAACTGAGCCACTTTATATTTTATATTAAATTGCTAATATATTTGTTTTTCCTAGACAATTCAGTGAAAAAGGATCTGAATGGCACAAGAGAGAGAGTGAAACACGCCTTGAGACATGAAGATGATCCCGTGCCTCACAAGAGAAGGCGGAAGGTTGATAATGGAGGTAAAACATTTTTTTTTTTGTGTTTTTGATGCATTTATCACCATTTAAGGTGCTCTTACGAGTTTTAGGCCATAGTAGGTTCGAACCCACACGGCGCTTTACTTTGTGTAAATTATTTCATCACCACAGCTCTCTAAACGGTGAAGGAAAACATCTTGAGGAAACCGGCATGTCCTTGAACCAAAAATTTGAAGACATGTGACATCTACCAACCCGTACTGGGCCCGCGTGGTGCAGTACGGCCCAATCCCTCTCACCGACAGGAGGCCTGTGTCCCCGCAGTGGGAACATTATAGGCTGATTATGTAAAGTGCTATTCCGGTGACGGCAACCTCAAGCGGCAACATCGCCCAATTGCAATGACAGAGCGCAGCGATACAACTAGTTTCTATGTAACTCTATGAAAACGCTACCGTAGGTGGCAACGTGTCGACTGCAGACCGCAAACCATTAGTAGCACGAACATTAAAAAACTAGTCAATTGTGTTAACGTATATATTTTTTTTTTAAGAACGAGAGTCGAGCCCTCCAACAAAATACGAACCTGAGAAAAAAGACATCAAGCCTGAAAAGCCAAAATTCCGTAAACCGGCCCCGCCCCCTATGGACTTCAACCAGTTGTTGAAACTGGCTGAGCAAAAGAAAAGTGAGCCGGTGGAGATTGGTAAAAGGAAAGAGGCTGTAGCCGAGATGGAACCGGGCGCTGAGCGGCCGATGACTAAGAAACAGAAGCGGGAGTATGAGGAGGAAATGGCGAGACGTCAACGTCGACAGGAAAGGCTGGATGCCGAGAAAGGAGGTGGGAAGAAAGGTAAGTGGGGATTGGGATCAAATAGAGGCAGCTCGTGCTTGTACTTAGGTTTTAAAACTTGGCTTCAGAGCCAGCCGTATTTTGGAAACGTTTTCCTACGAATTTAAGTATTGCGAAAGAGTGCTTCGATTCGCATCTCGTAGCGTTCTAACGCGTTTTATAATGCACTCTGTAATATTCTAGTCATTCTTGGTCATACTTTAAACTTCAAATCCCTAATGAAATATTTCACGATATTGTATTTCAGTTCCAAGAGATGATAGACAACAAAGAGACGTGGAAAGAGAGAGAAGACCAGAACCAACTACTGGTTTCGGCCGAATCCCGAAAGTCTCCGACAAATTGAACAGCTCCAACTCTAGAAACGATAGTCCTTCCAGACCGGACAGACCATCTGACAGGTCAGACCGACCTTCTGAAAGACCCGACAGACCTTCTGACAGGCTCGCTGACAGGGAGAGAATTGAGAGGGAGAAAATTGAAAAACTACAGAAAGAAAGAGATAGATTAAGACTAGACAAAGATAAGGCTGAACGTGAAAAGGAAAGAACAGACAGAGACAGACTTGACAAGTTGAAGGCAGAGAGAGAACGCATCGAGCGAGACATAGAAAGACTAAACAGGGACAGAGAAAAGTTAGAAAAGGCAAAATCTAAATTAGAAAGTAGCACTAGGGCTTCAGACAAGGAAATCAAAAATGTCGACAAACCTGTAGATAGATCAAGATTAAATCATAAAGACAGCTTAAAGCAAGATGTTAATAAAAACATAGATTTAAAGAGCCAAAACACATACAGGATAGATAAGAATTCTAATGAACGGAAATTATCTGTTCCTAGTAAGCAGTCTGATGGTAAACACTTAAACGGCCATAGCGGCCAAGGTAAACCTGTGCCAAAGCAAAGAGAGCAACCACCACAAAACGGCTTCAAGGACAAGGCATTACTAGCAAAACAGAGATCATCGGGCGAAGGATCTCAGAAACAAAACGATAAAAGAATGCCTGAAAGTAAAGGAGTGCCTTCTAAAAGAACAGATGATAGGAAAGTTGGTGCCTCTAATGACAAAGCAGGCCCAAGTAAGCCGAAGGTAACGAATACATTTGATTTTGATAAACACATTAATTGTTTGGGCAAGAACGGTACGAGGAAGCCGGATGGTTCGCGGCAGTTCCCGCCAGGCGACGTCAAGAGAAAAGGAAACCCGGATCAGAAAAACAAGAAGCGTAAGTGTTGTTGAATTTATTATAGTGGAAGTATTCCGAAGAGATGAACTGATAGTGGCAGCACAAAAATGTGGTTAAAGTCCCCAAGGTAATCTAGCTATTTCCTTTTCGTGTAATGGTTCCCAAGCCCGTATTAATAAACCCACGCAGAGAAAAGAGAAAGTATTAAATCTCAGCTGGCTAAAGCTTTTGGCGATAGTTTAGCCAACTAAGGCGGTATTAAGTTGAAATATTCCTAAAAAAGTGTTTATTAATGCGGCTTCTAGTCTATTCACGTACTACTAGTAACTCTCACTGCTGGCTATTCGTAGTCCTGGTTAGCCTGTTTCACCTTAGACCTTATAATGAGCGGATAAAACTCTTTGGATCAGCCTAAGATGGTGACTAAATCATCATTTGATATCCATACCCATCACGTCTGTGCAGTACTACAGTACCCCAAGTGTAAGTTTGCAAGATAGTAAACGTAACTATTTCGTTTGCGTTTGTTAAAATTTGACCAATAGATCATAATGCTAAGAGTATAAGAGTGAGAATAAAAATCTTAACGCAAACGCGCTAGTTACGTTTACTCACTTGCAAACTTACACTCGGGGTACTGATTAGGTTTGACCCTTTTTTAACACGCTTATATTAGCTACGTCTGTACCTACCAGTGGCGAAAGCACCATATAACACGATTCCTACCGGCTTCCCTTCGGAAGTTCGCATCAACAATCCTACCGCTATTGAAAAATTACACAGTCGATAGTGTCTACTATTGCCAAAAAACATAGTTACACTACGGGTATTTAATTCAACCATAACATTCAAACAGCAAAAACGCGTATTTATTAGCTTTTAATTGAAATAACAAACACGAAAGTTTTGTCTGTGTAGTGATGAGCCTTTTTGGTTCTGCTACTTGACGATAGATGGTGTTAAATTCAGTAAAGGAAAGACTTACTTTTAAGTAAATTAATTAATGTTTACTATATTATAAAAGAAAGTAGAAGAAAGAGAAAGTTAAAATCGGCTTCGCTTCGGCTTCTCTCATACAAAAATTGAGACCTCGCCACTGGTATCTACGTATCTATGTATGTATGTAACGGAATCTTAGAACTCTATTTTCGACCACTTCAAAACGTCGGATTAATTTAAAATTTTGCACACTTTAAGGACCGATGACAAACACACATATAAACAGACAAGATGAAAGGAACAGAAATATATTAAACATTTAGTATCCATATCTTGTTACACCTAGAAGCATATGTTATAGAATGTCTTGACAATACAATAATTTTATAAGTTAGTCACATTATCCTTACCAGGGTCTTCAGGATTATCGATTTTACGTTATTCAGAGACACGGTAGTGTTTTGTGCCGAGGACTAAGGCATACATGACTCAGGCCCGTATTTATAAAGCGTTACTCAGTACTCAAGCTTTACCTAAGACTAGATTCAAGCCATTGGATTGGTTGAAACTAGTCTTAAGTAATGCTTGAGTACTGAGTAACGCTCTATAAATACGCGCCTTAAACTATGAGACAAGCATAATATGACTATTGGCAGAATCAACTGGAGAGTTTTGTACATTCAACTGAAAAAAATAAGATAACAAAAAATTAAAAAAAAAAAAATTAAAACGCGCTTTAATAGTAAACCAAACTAAAAAGTATATAATAGTTTAAAAAACAAAAAAAAAAACACGCTTTAAGAAAACTAAACCAAAAAGTAGAAAATAATTTTAAATAAGTTTGAAATAATAATACCTACTGATAAACAAGAAATTTGTTTTATCGTAAATAAGCGTGGGGTACTTTTTAAGTTTTTTTTTTATTGCTATCTCATGTCTGTTATTCATCTCACTTTACTTCAAAATACCCTTTTGCATTGGAGCTAATGCGATGTTACATTTTTATTGTGTGTGATGATGTTATTGAAGACGGTTCTTAATAATTTAATGATGTTTGTTGTCACAGGACGTGCTCTAGATTCGGAGTCGGAGTACGACTCAGAGCTCGATGACTTCATTGACGACGGCGATGATGAGATGGACTACTCCAAACACATCAAGGAGATATTCGGCTATGACAAATCCAAGTAAGTAATAATATAATAATACCAGCCGATTACTGTCCGTGTGGTGCCGGCCGTAAAGAATAGCACCGCCCTATTTTTTCCCGTGGGTGTCGTAAAAGGCGACTAAGGGACTTCCCAGAGAATGGGCAGCAGCGTTCTCTATGCATTTTAACACCATACTGCGATCGCAAAGCCCGCCTGCCAAGCGTGCCGATTATGGCAAACCCCTCCCTTTGGGGGAGGCCTATGTCCAGCAGTGGACGTGTTTCGGCTGAAATGATGGGGTTATGATGATGATTACTGTCCTACTGCAGGGCACAGGTCTCTTCTCATACACAGAAGGCATGACCATTGATCACCCCGCTTGCTTGCGTAAGTAAGTAAGTAAAGTATATATTTTTTTCCTTTATTAGTCTTATTTGGTGAACAATCGCTTTGCGCACTAGTTTTTAGGGTTCCGCACCTCAAAAAAAAACTTAAACCTAAACGGGCTTATAACAAAACAAGGTTTATCTTTAGACGCTGGATTAAACCATCGTGTCATTTTTGAACTTCGAACCTTATTCCGTCTGAAATAAACTTTTTAATACAAAAACTGATTTTAAAGCCGAGTCTAAGTTGTCAACTTTGTATTGAGAACTTTATCTCAGACGAAATAAGGTTCGAAATTCAAAAATGAAAGGGCTTGTTGTAAGGATTTCAGATATAACTTTTAAATTTATTTAAGAAAATAGATAGAAGATTGACCATTGACCGAAACTACTGAGCCACCATTTTGAAAAAAAAACGCACAATGTTCCGTAGTTGGGATGAATTTATCCCAAAAACAAACTTAACATTGTAGTTGAAAAACATGTTCTCCCATACACCGATATACGCCACAGTCAAATTTCCAACTGGAATTGTAAGTTTGTAATTGCAAAAAATATTTTTGTAAGTCATAAAACTACATATTATAGATCATAGATTTTCGGAGCTTTTCCTTTACTTGTGCTGTGAGACCTTGCTTCTTGGCAAATTTCATGATTCTAGGTCAACGGGAATACTTCCCGTATAGGGTACTCCCCCTTTTTGTTCCTAGTGTAGTACCCCGACCGGCTGCTCGGGCGGTACTGAGCGCTCCCGAGCTTACGATTATTGATAACGACGAACTTGGTAACGCTACATCACAAGTACTGCCCACCCGCCTTCGGGAGATAGAACAATTGTAACACGTTTGAATAACCATTTCAGATATCGAGACATGGACGACGATGATGATCCGATGATGGAGTCGAGTTTCGCGCGGCAGCAGCGTGAGGAGTACATCAGCAAAAAGTTTGGTAAGTCTTCATTGTCCAACGATAGGCGTAACTCATCATCATTCTCTTGCCCTTAACCCAAGGGTAGCTCGTGAGCTAATGATAAAAAAGAGCTATCTCTTTTCGATTGACGTCGCTCTCGCTCACTCACTCGCCCGCAAAATAGCTCAGTTAGCTCAAATGAGATAGAGAACCGTAGCTAAGAGTCCCAACTTCCAAAGAGCTATTGACAATGATTATTGAGCAAGCCGAGCCGTCTCCTTCAAGTGCTATTTCGCCCATGTCTAATTTGCTTAAATATTTTTTTTCACTAAATGTCTAAAATATAGTAGTTTAAACCCAATCAAAGTATTAAACGCTAAATTCAACTACTGCTTGTTGCTCAAAAAAAATATGAAACTCCCAACTATTTTCTAGTACAGTTCAAATTTCTGTCGCGGTTGTGATGTGACGTCATTTACCACGATACTACTTTGTTTACATCTGTTTTTAGCCCCAAATCATATAAATAAGTACAATTATTTTTTGTGCTTTTTTCAAGCAGAAATCGCACTTACTTTAGTGAGATTCCAAGCACTTTGCAAAGAATAGATTTTTATTCACATAGTTTTTTACGTCACTTCCGACATTACCAAAGAACGCAACATGAAATAATGAATTGTAAAAATACGTTAGGGCCTTATTATACTAGCGAATTGCGAGCGTCCTCAAAGCGGAGCGGGCGCGCAACGAATAGGTTACGGGCGCGCAACGAACACGCCGCGGCTGCGCAGCGAATTCGTTGCGGACGCGCAACAAGATCGCCGTGAATACTGTCTCGTACAAACGCCAGCCCGGCCTCGCTTTCACACCTCGCCTCACTTTCTACTTCCTCACATCCGCGACGTCCTCGCTGCGCAGCCGCGGCGTGTTCGCGACGCATGCGCTGCGCGTCCGCTCCGCCCCGCAGCCGCTTCCAAACCGCTAGTATGATAACGCTCTAATGCATAAAAAAACCGGCCAGGTGAGTGTCGGACCACGCACAATGAAGGGTTCCGTAGTTAGAATGAATTTATCCCAAAAACAAACTTAATATTGTTGTTGAAAAACATGCTCTCCCATACATCGATATACGTTACGGTCAATTCTTCAACTGCAAATTTAAGTTGGTCGACTATCACTCGTTAACTTGTAAACTCTACTTAGCTGTGATAGTTTTCCTTTTAATTTCGTTATATATACTACTGCCATGAATTTTTTCACATATCCAAGGGGGGGGGGGCGACACTTGACTCTAACAAAAAATGGCACTTTAAAGCTTAATATTACGCAAACGGATCTCAGAATTGAAAAATGGCTTACACAAACCCACAATATTTTTAAACGGCCTATCCAACGATACCCCACACCATGTATTAGACTAGAAAAAAAAAATATCATACCCGTTTTACGTGCAAGGGAGGTACCCTAAAAAAAAATGTTTTTCATGGTTTTATTTTACGACTTTTTTGGCGTGTGTATACCCATGCCAAATTACAGGTTTCTAGGACTAAGCGTCTGAGCTAAGCCGGGGACAGATGGACGGACGGACAGACAGACAGATAGACAGACAGACGGACATGGCGAAACTATAAGGGTTCCTTGTTTACTACGGAACCCTAAAAAATGTAAAAAGATGCGAATTTGTTTCTTAACTAATACACAATGTATAATTAATAAACAATAAGTTTTGAATTACTTGCATGATGTCTATTTAGTTGTGGTCGGCGCAACATGTTTTTTTCCACACTTCACTATCAGTTGTCATCTCGGTAGTCCCCCCTTTCTAGCCATATAATTTTTCACACAAGCCATCCATCGTTTCTTTGGTTCTCCCCTTCCCCTACTGGTATAGCCATCCACATTCATAGTCATAACTTTCCTCACGACATTTCTTCATTCCTCGGCATCACATACCATGCTATAGCTTCCAGCACATGTGCCGGACGGGCGTGATCGCTGGACGCGGTGTAGGTGTAGGGAGGGTGTAATGCCTATCCAGGGTTTTATCCCGGTGTGTGTGTAGGCCTCCCAGTCCAAGCGCCGCTGACGTCCTGCACCTATAGTTCCAGGTATCTTCGGGCAGCCAGAATCAAGAGTTTGTTTTCTCAACACCTGATTAAGTATTTTTATCTCAACCTCTGCTTAAGGATTTGCGTTTTTGGTCAACCCCTAGGGATTAAAACACAAGTCTTGATGCACCCTCTGGAAGCAATTTTCGGGACTCTTGGGATCACATTGAAGCTATTTGCTTGAAGCCATACCATGACAACCTGAGAGTTTCCTATATTTTTTCTTGAAAAGAAACCTTTTTAAATAATATTGTTTTTCATCCAGGTATTATGGAAGATTTAGAAGACATGAGAATGGAGGCTATGCAGAAGAAAAAACCTAAAAAAGGGCGACGTATCAGCGATGACTGACCGACAATGAACTGCTAACCGGCTAACGATCACTGACAATTAGAAGACAATCATTTGCGATACATTAATTAACACTACAAGGTATTTAACACTAGGTAGTCATGTTTTTACAAGGGATCAATTAAACTCAATTAATTGTTAACAATTATAATTGCAACTGATTGTCTCCCAATAATAAATAGTCTTATTTCAATTAGTTACCTGTACATTAAAATAATTTGTGTATTTGTATAAAGTGAATTAGTTTTTGTGTTGTTAATGAATAGCACTTTTTCCTCATGTTATTGTATGTACATTTTGTCTGCTGCTTTTACCGTAATAACAACAACATAGCATCACGCCTTGTTTCTCCGAAGGGTTGGGCAAAGGTGTACCTGTAGTACACCCACATTACCATTTATTATATTTATTGGCGAACTTAAATGTACGTCAACTGGACCCACAGCCAACTGCCACATCGCTGACATGGATTATTTCTGTTTTGTTTTGTTCGTGCGGATACGAGATGATCAATATTTACATAATTATGATTATCAGATCTATTCTACATGTGCAATAGACAACTTTACCACAATATATATTTATTTACGATTACAGATATAAGTATGTTCAGTTTTATTATAATTATCATATATTTCTGATACACACGGCTACACATAAAGCTATACATTTCCAGTATAAGCTGATCTTGCATTGTATAGGATTTCCGTACAATTAGAGGTCAGCGTACACTGGAAATAAATAGCTTGATGTGTACCAAGTTAAGTTGGGTTTGTTGGTGATTCTGACGAATTAATTTGAATAAACAATAATTTAAAAATATTCTTGGGTCGTTGTTTGCCGTTGCGTTTTTTATATTTAAGTTTATTTTCTAAATCTGGATAGAACATATAAGAGTACATACGTATACCTGAGGGCCTAAAATGGACGCTTTGGCAGAATCATACGTACAATTTATATCCCGCAATTCATCGGTTTGACAGTTATGTTTGGAGTTTCGTAAAATGGTCCACAATTGAAGTCTAATGTCAAATAGCAGCTGTCAAACAGATGAATTGCGGGATGTATGAATTGTACGCAGATCATAGTATGATTCTGCCAAAGCTTCCATTTTAGGCCCCCAGGGCTGTTACGCTACATAACTCAAGTTCTTCTGGGTCGTCTGCGTGTTATAATTATGAAACTAAAACCTTGTGCAAAATAGTACACTAATAAATAATTTTAGTTTTGCAAAATTTAAACCAGAAATGATGACTGTACTACACAAAAACCTCTTTTCTTTGCAAACCTGAAAAATTTAAATAGGCATCTTGGCATCTGTAAAATAATAATAAAAAATCGGTTGCGTGACAACCCTGTCGTCGAATGGATTGTCGAATCCGCTGTTTTAAAAAACAGCCGTTATGTAAAATAGCTGAACAACGTTTAGCGTTTCTTCATAGTTATTGAACTAACACGCAGAATTCCATAAAATTTTTGCATTTTATCAATGCAGCGGGTCAACGATTACAGGTTATACAACAGCGTGAAGTGAAACGTAAGAATGTAGATTTTAGTTCTAAATTGTGTCGCTCGTGCTCGTTGCGTGGCTCTGTGTACCGTAACAACAATAATGGCTTCCGAAACAGATATAAATAAAACAAGTAATATTAGTGGAAATGGGGTTAACTCGAGTGAAAACGTCAGTTTTATGAAAGTCAGTCCTAGAAATACTAAATAGCCAAGTAACTTGAAGTAACAGCGACCAACTTGGCAATAGTGTTCGCCGACCGCTCTGCCGCGGCACCGCTAGCTTAGCTCGCTCGGCTCGCGCGTGGTTGGTCACATTTCATATTCATATTCTCAATTTATTGTTCTAACCTAACCTAAACCAATAGCGAATATGCATGTAGTTTTGTAGCCCCAAATTATATAAGTAAATAAAATTATTGTTTATGCTTTATTCTAGCAGAAATCTCACTTATTTACCTTTCTGAGATTTCAAACACTTAGCAAACTATCGATTTTATTCATATAGTATTTTTCGTCACTTCCGGGATTTTCGAAGCGGACGCGTTTTGAGTGTGCGTTCCGTTCCACCAAAAAATGCAACATTTAAAAACATTCATAAAAGCATTAATTTTTTTTTTAAATATTGGAATTTGTTTCTTGAACCATTTGTATATTAAAATACACAAAATAATGGCTAAGTTTTGAATTACGTGCATACGCCTATTAGTCAGGGGTGCCCTAGATTCGTTACTGTGACCAATTCGGCTTTAGAAGCCACACCGAACGCTTAATGTGACTACAGATAGCCATTCTGCATTACGTCTAAACGTAGCTAGCGGTATTGTTAAAACGTAGCGCAATGGCAATCCAGCTGAACGTTCAGCTGTTTTACAAAACGGAGTTGTTTTATAAAACAATTATGGGTTTTGTAAAAGAGCAGATTCGAATATCTATCTACGACAAAAATGTATCACAAATAAATCAACTAGGGTTGTCTTAATAACTTCTGCTTAATAATAGGTTTGTTAAATAATGAATTGATTAATTTATATTATTTTATTAGTTTAATTACATTAATTCTAGCGACTTTGTTACTGAATTAGTACTTTGCATATATGTTTCATGCTTGAAGCCTGTTGTTTCATACTGTTGTAAGGACGTCCTTATTTAATTATTCCTATTTTAATAAGTTCTTAAACTTTTGCAACATAATGGGTTGTTATATCGAACGCCACATCACATCACCATAGTGTAACCGCACACGGACCATTCGCGACCACCCATTGACAAACTAACCACTACTGTTGGTCATGTGTGTGGTAGTAGTCTCATATTTTCCTAAAATTAATTTTATGTATAATATTAAATTATTCGGTATGTATTATCATCATCTGCCCGCCTTTTCCCAACTATGTTGGGGTCAGCTTCCAGTCTAACCGGATCCAGCTCAATACCAGTATGTAAATGTATTAAGACGCTGACAATAGCTAAACCGCGGTCACTGTCAGACTGCATACAAAAAAAAAAGAGAAGCGCGATGACACAACGCTTGTAATGTATTGCAAAATATGAAGCAATTATCTATTTACTCAAAAATGAGTTGAGTAATTGAAAATAATAACCAACCAAGTTCTGCATACAAATAAGACGTTCTTGTTATTAATTAAATCCCAACCGTACGTTGATATTTAATACAGATATTTTGGATTGAAACTCAAAGTAAAGGGTTAGTATACCGTTAATTTATATATCGATTTTTTTTAAAACATGTTTTGGTAACAACCAAGTTATGAGAAATATGTTCAAGAATAACATATATTTTTTTCCGCTACCACAAACTTTATAGATTTGGGTTTTTTTTTAAGACATGCCTACTTTTATCGTTTGCCTCTTGTCAGCGTCTTAAGTATGTAAAATAAAAAAAACACAATACATAAAATCATAAAACCTAACTTGCCCCAATTTATGATGTTTTAACTATGTGTTAAGTGAATATCATGTGATCGAGAGAGACAATTATATTAGTAAGTATACGGTTACATGCAGTGTCAAGTAAAAAAAAAACTGAATACCCCACAAGATATGCCATGTGTCTAAAATATATTTTTATTTGGTATTTCAAACTATTATATTCACAGTGGTGAATTTTTCATCTTTTAATTTAGACATTCCCACAGTGGCCTGACACCTGTTTAGCTGTGCTTGTGAAAGTTGAAAATATATTTATATTTAATGGATAATCTTAACGGTTCATCAACGCGTGGAGAGTTTCTCCCGTAGAAACGGCGAATAGTGTAGGGAGATAAAAAGTTGACTCCCGTAAGCAGTAGGATTGACTTTGTACAGACGGCTACACATCAAGCTATACATATCCACTTAAGGCTGATCTCGCATTGCATAGGATTTTCGTACAATGAGAGGCCAGCTTATACTGGAAATGTATAGCTTGATGTGTAGCCGTGTGTACGATACACGGAAGTCGACCGTCTTCTCGTGTAAATGAACCTTAATATGAAAGCATAATTCATGTAACCTATTTGAATGTAAATCTTGTATACTTTTGTGATACTGAAGATGAAAAACACAAAAATATAAATACATATATGAATATTTTGAAAATAATGTTTTACTATTTGCACTCCTGTAACGACAATCCTGCCAAAAGATGTCGGTTGAATATCAATGACGTCATACAATGGCGTATTTTAAGTTTTGGCGCCCATGATTTAACAAAACAAAAAAATGTGAGAACGACGAGCGAAGCGAAATCGAAATAGCACCTCGGATAGATTAGATTTTGTTTTTGCCATTCATACAGGTCTTTTGAAGCTACTTTGACATATACATAATAATTATAAACTTCAAAACAATTAGGATTCAAGAGCGAGCGTAGCGAGCTCGAAAATGTTGTGACGAGTCCGCGTATCACTGGTCAGTTTCCCTCAGTCGTCAGTTTATTTAATTCACCAGTTTCGTTGATTAGTCAGTTTCACTGATTGGTCAGTTTTACGGATTAGACAGTTGCCTTAACGCGACATTTTCCAGTGTTTGCCAGTTTTCGTCGATTCGTTACTTTGGTACAGTTAAGGGAAAAAGTTTTTACATGTTGAATAAACACATGTGGATAATATAATCTGCTGTAAGGAATACCAGCCACATTAAAATCAAACTTCAGTTTATATTTATAACATAACATAATAACAAACCAATAGGTATTGAATAAAAATGTGTACTTAACTTTTAACATTACTTAACTGAAATCTGAATACAATACGTAACATTATGTCGTAAAAATATATATTACTTAAGTCAGTATGAAAATTTCACAAAATTAGTTTGTATCAATTTCCCTAATTATGACTGAAAATGAACAAATCGATCTTTTAATATTTATTTAAATTAGCAGACGTATGTTCAGTTTTCAACCGACTGTACTTTGGCTGACGAATTGAATAAAACTGACGAATCGACGAAAACTGGCAAACACTGGAAAATGTCGAGTTAACGCAACTGTCTAATCGGTAAAACTGACCAATCAGTGAAACTGACTAATCAACGAAACTGGCGAAAATAAACTGACGACTGAGGGAAACTGACCAGTGATACGCGGACTCGTTGTAACACGGCCTCTGATAGGTTAGGTTTTCTTTTGACCATTCCTACGGATAAACTCGTAGAAGTTGTATCGTCAACTTATTGATAAAAGTTTCAAAATTGAGAGAATGCAAGAGAGCACAGCCAGCTCGAACATTTTAGCACCCCGCCTTTTTAGGGTTCCGTAGTCAACAAGTAACCCTTATAGTTTCGCCATGTCCGTCTGTCTGTCTGTCCGTCTATTCCATGGTGTGGGGTATAGTTGGATAGGCCGTTTAAAAATATTGTGGGTCTGTGGAAACCATTTTTCAATTCAGGGATCCGTTGGCGTAATATTAAGCTTTATTAGGCTTAGCGCTAGGGTAGCCCGCGAAATTCAAATTTTATTACGTTTTTTGCTATTTGCAGGTCAGTAACAGGTTGTATGTTGATCTAAATATGATTCGCGGCCAAAACAAATATGGCTTTACAGAATTATAATCATTAGAATCGTCAATACAACTAACTCTCTTCGAAAAATCCTACTGAATGATTATTTCAGAAAAAATCATTCAGTAGGATTTTTTGAACTTAGAGTTGTAATGCTGATTCTAATGATTATCTATATATATAAAAGAGAAGTCCACCCACTGACCACTCATCACGAAATCTCGGAAACTACTGGGCCGTGAGGTCTAAAATTTGGCACAAGCACTCTATGGGGTGCAGGCGCGCACTAAGAAAGGATTTTTATAAATTCGCACCTTAAGCGGTTGAAAGTTTGTATGAAACTCCTATGTTTTTAAAGTTAGAGACATGAATGTTGGCCTGATTGTTCCTTTCGACTTCTAGGTGCTCACTAAGAAAGGATTTTACGAAATTCGGCGCTTAAGGGTGAAAATAAGGGTTTTTAATGTTTGTATGAAAAATGTACCAAATGCAGTTAAGATCCAAATTGAATCTTACGGCAACGAGTTATTGCATACTTTACATTGAAATTAGAATTCGGAGGCCCATAAAGATCTAAATTGAATTTTACGACAACGCGTTAATGCATATTTTACATTTAAATAAGAATTTTTGGAAGTTTCTTGAGGTTTATATTTAGTTTTGTTTCTAGGTGGCCAGTATGTTTCAGTGCAGGCGTGATAACGTTCTAAAGTTTTTATGCCAGTTCCAGGTGGCCAGTATTTTTCAGTATGTAGGCATCTGCTAAAAGATAATGAAATGAGGTTCTAATTGGTATTCAGGTAATTTGACTGCAACGTTCAAATTACCTGAATACCAATTAGAACCTCATTTCATTAAAGTCGAGAATGCCAAGGGGAAAACTTCACAATGTTTAACCTTAATCGCGGCTTGCAAGCCGATCGTATCAAAAAACGAAGTCATGTATCAATCACAGAATACAAACCTAAGCGATACACGTTCAAGCTATAGTTACCGAAATTTCTGTTCTGCGATATTTTGTTATTACTTACTACTAATTTGCTTTGAAATATTTTTCATCATCGTTGTTTGGTTTTCGTTTTGGTTTGTTTCGCCTAATTTTAAATTGGAGGATAATAATTGTGTTTTTACCTATTGCCGGGTTGGAATTTTGTTATTTCTATTTCTTTGCGAATTACTTATTGTGTAGGTATTTCACACTGTGGCATTACTATAATAGTTTTTAGTATTAGTCGTTCTTACTAGAAAAAGTGTCCTTGAATACTTACGTTCATATTTTAATTTTATTGCTTAGTATCTTTGGTTTAGGCTGGTGTTGTAAGGGTTGGAAAAAGGCGGGCGAACTATTCCCATTTTAAATGGATGTCAGCATCAGCTGACGGGGTCCGAAAGGGCCAATGCCTGCCAGGGTTATGAGCCTGTCCGAAAGGGATATCGCGGCCCTAGCACACACAGGCATTTGAAGGAACACGGGTGGGTTTTAGTCAGTAAAAGTCTGACACGCATCAAAATGACCTTCATTGAAATTTCTTGAGAATCATATTATTTTTACTCCCTGTTGTGCGTCCCCAAAACCAGCAATAAAAATACCATCTTGAAACACCTGGAACTCAAATGGGAATAGTCCTCCCGCTGCCATGAGTTCACAGGTGGTTCCGTAGGTGCCATTACAAGACATTTCAGCGACGTATCGCTTTAAACCATAAACAGCTCCTCCTGACCGATCCTGGGTGAAAGGTTGGAATATTTCCCAGTTTTTAGACACGTGGCGCACAATGCTGTCTCGAATTTGAGAAGACAATGACATGGCCACGTTACTGTTCACCAAATAGGAGAGAGATGAAAATAAGCATGCGCCATCGCCAGGGATATTTACTATTTGGCAAAGAATTTGCATGCCACAATTGTAGTGGCACAGGCCCGGGTCGACGGCGCGTTGTGTTCCACGCGCGCCTCAAAGAGATGTCAGCACCAATTGACGGGGTCCGAAAGGGCTAATGCCTGCCAGGGTTACGAGCCTGTCCGAAAGGGATATCGTGGCCCTGGCACACAGGCATTTGAAGGAACACGGGTGGGTTTTAGTCAGTAACAGTCTGACACGCCCTCCCCGCTCCGGCCAGAGCGGGAGAAGTTATTTGATAATTTACCACCCAAAAAAAAAAATTACAGCGGCAGAACTATTCTCATTTGAGTTCCAGGTGTTTCAGGATGGTATTTTTATTGCTGGTTTTGGGGAAGTACGGCAGGGAGTCAAAATAATCCGATTCTCAGGAAACTTTAATGGAGGTCATTTTGATGTTATAATTCCGTTGGCTAATTTAAATAATAAAAAAACCGGCCAAGTGCGAGTCGGACTCGCCCACGAAGGGTTCCGTACCATCATCTATAAAAATGGCAAAAAAAATCACGTATGTTGTATGGGAGCCCCCCTTAAATATTTGGTTTATTTTAATTTAATTATTTATTTTTAAAGTGATTATATAACTTAATATTCTGTGAATATTTCAAACCTGTTGCCGTTATCAATATCTAGCAAAAACGAGCAAAAAATCACGTTTGTTGTATGGGAGCCCCCTTAAGTATTTACTTTATTCTGTTTTTTAGTATTAGTTGTTATACCGGCAACAGAAATACATCATTTGTGAAAATTTCAACTGTCTTAACTATCACGGTTCATGAGATACAGCCTGGTGACAGACGGACAAACGGCGGAGCCTTAGTAATAGGGTTCCCGTTTTACCCTTTGGGTACGGAACTCTAAAAATATCTTTTGACCCCTCACGCCGGCAAAATTGAAGAATCACCGACCGTTACCGACTCAGCGGTAAATGTGCAGTTGAATTCACAATCCCAGTCCCAATTTACTGCTATTGATTTTGTCGAGAAGTCGCTTGCCTATAGTGAGCAAACGGAATGCGAGTCATTTTTTTTTAAGGATATTGCTAAACCGTTGCTCCATCTACTTATATTAATATTTTATAGTTTGTGAGGTTGTAGGGGTAATCTCTGGATCTACTGAACCGATTTTGAAAAATCTTTTACCCATTGAAAGCCACGTTATTATTTTGTGAGTGTCATAACATAAGGCCATAATTTAATCCGAAAAATGAAAAGACGGTAAAATGTTTACCGCCCAACGAAGTGGGCACGGGTCAGCTAGTAATTCTGTAAAGCCATATTTTTTATGGCCGCGAATCATATTAAGATCAACATACAACCTGTTACTGACCTGCAAATAGCAAAAAACGTAATAAAATTAGAATTTCGCGGGCTACCTTAGCGCATCCCCCTAGTGCTACTTTTTTGTTAGAGTCAAGTGTCCCCACCCCCCTGCCAGCTAAATGGTTGGTTTTGGTTAAGTGAAAATTCTTAACAGTAGTTTATAACGAAATTAAGTAAAACTATCACAGTCGCAGGTTTTTTTGACCATTCATACAGATTAGAAGGGCAGATAGAAGATAAGTAAGTAGAGCTAGAATCAAGAAAACCAAGCAAACTGCAAGAGGCGCCTTGCGCCGCCCTTCGCAGTCTACCGCCCCGGGCCATGGCCTTCTTGGTCTAAGGGTAAATACGCCACTGATTGTGTTTGTCATTTTTTTTTTTTGTTGTGTTTGTCCGAGTTTAATTACAGTGGGCGATGATACGAGGGCAACAAACTGCTTACCGTTGGTCTCGTAGTCGCAAGTGCGACTGCTGAGCGTGGGGTCCTAGATTCCCAGGTCGGGCAGTGCTTTTGGGTTCTTCCATTAAGTAGGATTCTGTTAGTAGTGGCCCGGAGTTTGGCAGTTGATAGTTTGACACCCGTGGGTGGGTGTAAAACCGTTGGTCCTGCGCCTGATCTCTCCTCGGTCGTGTCGGATTACCGTCCCATCGGAATAAAAGAGTAAGGGAAGAGAGTGCACCTGTGTTTGCGCTTAAACTTGTGCACTATAATATCTCTTGCGTACCTACTTGGCTAATCTCCGTTGAGATTGGCTGCCATGACCGAAATTCGGTCGGGAGGACCGAATTTTTTACTATACTCAACGGGGAACTCCTCATGCAAAGTTTCCTGCATTCAATAAAGCCGGCACAGCGCAGCGTGACACAGAATAGGATTTATTTTTTTAAATCTTATTTTATCATCGGTATCTAGCACTCACATTTCATTGACATCATCACTAGGAGATTTGAGCGCGGGAGGCTTTGGCATGCAGCGCCATGAAAATTTGTATAAAATACCTTGCCTCGCCGCGCTGCGCCGTGTCGCATATGAGCCTAGTGAGTTTCCCCCTTTTTGGGTACGTTCATTATGATCCGTGTCGCACTGTATTAGGACCAAAGATGAAACATATTGATTCTCTTCCTTCTAACCATAGACTACCAAGAAATGACAGTAGACAGCCGGATGACCGTTGACACTTGACCCCTTGACAGATTACAGTTGTAAGTTGTCGTATGTCAATACTTGTTGTCAGCAATGTTGCCACTTTAGTGATTTTGTCACTAGATTTAGTGAATTTTAGGAGATAAACAGTGTAATCTGAAAAAAAATAATCATTGAAAATTTATTTGATGACTTTAGTGATATTTATCGAATGTTGTGTTTTGGATCCAGGATACACTTTGCCGAGTAAAAATGACCTGTTTCGGAACGTAGCTTTAGACGTCTTCGTTTGGATATGCTTGGGGATTCCCCAACTAATAAATCAAACCTAACATTTATGTAAAGTTTGTATGAGTGAGAGTGAGTGCTGCATACTATTGCTTGTATAGTTGCTAGTTTTCGTTAGCGAAAGTAGGAGACAATACTTATCGAAATCATTCAAGTCAAGATCTAAAGTTTTTGTGTAGTATTTATTTAGCAATATCATGGACGTGCCACTGAAAAAAAAAAGACTTTATCCCCAAAAATATCGGGAAGAATGGGAAACCCAAGAATAGTCAAGACTTGGTTACGGCCTGTAGCAAACGATCCTACAAAAGCGTTTTGTACTTTTTGTAATTGTGAAATGTTTGGAAGAATTTGCAAATATTCACATTTAAAATATTATTTTTCGTTTTTTAGTTAAAAATATCGTTAAATCTGGTGAAATTTTAGACCAAAACTAGTGAAAAAGTTTTCTGCAAGGTGGCAGAAAACAAACTAAAATCAAACTAAACTAACACAAACTCTACACTGGTTGTCAGTAGAGTTGTCGCAGTTGTCACTTGTCAGCACTTGTCACTCTTGTCAGAGAGTTCTGTGTCCTGTGCCTTTTGCTCATTCTGCGCTCGAAGCTCGCTACGGAAGGACGTGTGTTGCGCTGCTCTCGCTGTGCCCCGCTCTCCCGCTGCTGCTCTTTCGTGCCCGGTACGTTACGCTTGCGTAACGCTCTCGTAGTCGCCCCGACTACAACCGATCGTCGATTGATTAGATTGATTAATTTATTAATTAATTTAATCGAAAGACACTAGATCAAAAAAAAGTGCCTTTTTCAAGGCAAGCGTTTCTTTAACAGTTTGTTCAGAGAGTAGCTTCATTAGGCCCCTTCTGGGCAAAACCACAGTTTCGTGGTCCTCGGTGGAAACCTTACGGTGTTAACGAAACCGAGTGGGGTGTTGACCCAAACGCACCCGCCGAACCCCTTCAGGGGGAGGCAGTAAATTGGACGGGTCCCAGAGTTAACCGGCCTTGGGGGATCTCCTAGTCGGCTCTGGTGGCAGTTTTCCTTCCGCAGCTACTCACCTAGTGTCTCTAGGGTGTGTCTACACCCTTCGCGCTAGACTGGAAAGGGCCCCCTTGCACAATAAGATTGGCAACGGGATCACAAGCTTAGGGCTCACCAATAGGCTACACATCCTCCCTGTCTGCACCCGACAGGGAAGGAAACACATCCCCGGGCCAATCCACCCGGGGAGCTAGGTATAGGGAACGATAGGCAGAAATTAGTGGAGACGGCTCCAAAATTCCTCCCTACTAGGAACCCCCCCATTAACCGCTATGGAGGACGCCCTTATTGTGGCGTTCTTCAGGAAGGTCCTTTTTAAGGACCCAGCATTTTTAGAACGGTATGGAGTTCAACTCGCTGAACTAAAGAGCCAGCCTTCTGCTGGCATCGATAAGTTCAGCGATGTACTCGCGAACCAGCAGGCGGAAGAGGACTTCCAGAGTCCCTCCCCTAGCCCGATCGTGTCTATGGACACTTCCGCACCTGCGGACAATCGCGCGCCAAGTCCGTGCACGTCAGACTCCGAAGAGTCCAGCTCTTCCTCTTCGTCTTCTTCTCCCTCTGCCAAGCCAGGGGTCCTAACCTCTGGACCTGGCAAGAGGAAGAAGTCGAAGAGTAAGTCGGGCCAGGCGTCAAAGATAGTGGCGTACGAGCCTCCCTCGACCCCTATCCCTTCTGCCCCCGTGGCATCCACCTCAGTGGCCCCTACCGCGGCCCCCCTTACCGTGACTCCGTCACCGGTCCCGGCGTCTTCCACGCAAGACCAAGACGGATTTACAGTCGTTTCTGCCTCTAAGAAGGCTTCCCGTCCTCCGCCCATTGTCATCCAGGATAAGGGTAAATGGACGGAAATTTCAAAATGGTGTGTTGATCAGCGGATCAATTTCACCAGCGCGGTCAGTACCCAACCGGGTATAAAAGTCACCGTTCCCACGGCTAACGATTTCAGGGAACTAACCAGGACACTTCGGGTGAGAGGCATCTCATACCACTCTTATACCCTCCCCGAAGAGCGTCAGACGCGTGTGGTGATCCGTAGGATCCCCAGTGAGATTGCCACCGCAGACATTAAGTCGGACTTAGAACGACAGGCTATTCCTGTCCTCGAAGTCCACAGGATGCACCGCTCTAGAGGCGGTGCACCATACGACATGATTCTTGTCGTATGCTCTCAGGTAGACGGGCATCA
This sequence comes from Tiliacea aurago, assembly GCA_948098905.1. Lineage (NCBI taxonomy): Eukaryota > Metazoa > Arthropoda > Insecta > Lepidoptera > Noctuidae > Tiliacea > Tiliacea aurago. The sequence goes on along the minus strand of OX402579.1, from coordinate 1,828,223 downwards.
CCCTATTTTCAAGATCGCTTCGATCTGTAGCCTAAAAGGCTTTGATATTCAGAAACCGCACAAGTCCAGCATTATCGGACAGTGCCACCGTTGTCAACTTTACGGTCACGCGCAGAAGAACTGCTTCGCGAAACCCAGGTGCGTCAAGTGCCTGGGTGAGCATGGCACTTCGGAATGCTCGCGACCGAAAGACCGTGCCCTCTGCACCGAACCTCCCAGTTGCGTTCTTTGCGGCCAACAAGGCCACCCAGCCAACTACCGTGGCTGTCCCAAGGCACCAAAATCGTCCTCCTCGAAGTTGACCAAGCGTTACGACGCGAGGCAACAGAGAGATAACCAGGGGGGATTCTCCTCCTCTCTGACCCAACCTCCGCAACGACTGAGCCCTCAAAGGTCCAGTCCGTGGAATTATTTCAACCACCAGCAGGCCTTCCCTGCCTTCGGCCAATACATGGCTCCTTCCCCCCCTCAACCTCAACCCATCCCACGGTTGATGGACCCTCGCCTTCGCGCTCATAGCGCTCAGCATCACCAACAATCTACCACCGCCGGTAGAAGCGCGCCTCTCGCGCCCCCAGTGGCCCGCGTGCCAGAGCCTGCTTCCAAAGCCGCTCCCCCTCTCAACATTCGCGCGCCTCCTCAACCCGCGGCCACTCCAGTGGTCGCATCATCACCTAACACCTTCGATGCGTTTAATGTGATCTCGAGCACATTCAACATCTTTCTTTCGCCCCGCGCCAAGAAAATGGCCAGCGAAATAATCGTAGCCCGTAACTCCTGCGATCTATCGGAGATCCAGCGAATTTATCACGCGTATCCCGAGATCACGCAAGCCCTAGAGTCCATCGCGTATAGGAAACCATAATGTATAATACGGCCCCCGCGAGAACTAAACTCAGATCACTAAAGTTAGGCTTTTTCAATGCCAACGGCATTAGAGAACAACGCGACGAAATCGCTGTGTTCCTCCGCGACCATCGGTTAGATATTCTCCTAGTACAGGAAACTTTCCTCAAGCCTTGTCATCGAGACCCGTCAATTGCGAACTATCGCGTAGTTCGCAATGACAGGACTCGATGCCACAGGGGCGGCACCCTGATTTACTATAGGACTCCTCTCCATTGCATCCCGCTCGATGCTCCGACAACTCTCTCGTGTCTTGAAGTGTCTGCATGCAAAATAGCAATGTCAGGTCATCAACCGATTACGATAGTTTCGGCTTACATGCCGCCCACCGCGACCACGAGCCCAGACGGTCTTCAAATGCTGTCTCGCGATCTTTCGATTCTTTTCGGCCTGAGTGAATCCGTTATCGTAGCGGGTGATCTCAACGCCAAACATCCGTCCTGGAACTGTAATACCACCACGTTTCGAGGCCAACATCTGTTTGACCTCACCGCCGTTTTAAATTTCGATATCATCGGTCCGATGAATCCTACTCACTACCCCCATATCCCCAGTCATTCCCCGGACATATTGGACATAGCGCTCCTAAAGAATATCAACCTACGGTTGGATTCGATAGAGGCGATGGACGAACTGACTTCTGACCACCGGCCGGTCGTCTTAAGACTGGCCCCTCGCGACGGACTCCTTGACCCTGACCAACCCCCCCTCACGAAAGTAGTCACGGACTGGCGGAAAGTAAGCGACCGACTGAAATCCACCACATCCCCGATACTGGATTCTATCCCCGATCAGTTTGACTCGATCGCCGACACGACGGCCGCGATCGACTCACTCACGGAACACGTACAATCAGTCCTGAGCGATTGCTCGAAGCAGGTTCCGGCGATGGACCCCCATCGCCGAAAGCTGCCGGACGATGTGCGTGAACTGCTGACTGAGAAGAACGCGGCCACTCGTGCATACAGTGTCTTTCCCTGTGACGCTAACAAAGTCTTCATGCGCCAATTACAGAAATCTGTAAGGAAGCGAATGAAAGAACTGCGTGAGGCTAACTGGGACAAGATGCTGGGCGAACTAGAGCCCACTCATCTTGCCTTCTGGGAGCTTCAGAGGAAACTCAGATCCCCGCAAGTAGCTTCAATGCCCCCTCTGACACGACCCGACAGGACGATAGCATTCGACGACACCGACAAGGCTGAATGCCTGGCTGACACTCTCGAGACTCAGTGCTCGCCCAGCTCTCAACCAGTAGACCAAGCTCACCTCGCTGAGGTGGACGCTGAAGTCGAACGTAGGGCGAATCTCCCTCCGGTCGAAGACCCTGATTGTCCTCTGGCTCCCGTCACCCCAGACGAAGTGCACGACATTATCAAGGGTCTGAAAACCCGTAAATCTCCCGGATCAGACGGAATCACCAACAGGGTGCTCCAGCTGTTCCCCGCTCACCTGATCATGCTAATGACCACCATCTTCAATGGCGCTCTTAGCAACAACATTTTTCCTCAAGCTTGGAAAAGTGCCACGGTCATCGGTATCCCGAAGCCCGGCAAACCTAAGACCGAACCTTCCAGTTACCGACCCATCAGTCTGCTCAACGTCTTCGGCAAAGTCTATGAGAGGCTTATTTATAAGCGTCTCAGAGACTATGCCGAGACGAAGGGCCTCATCCCAAACGAACAGTTCGGGTTCAGATCCCAACATTCGTGCGTACAACAGGTCCACCGTATCGTCGAGCATGTAAGCGCTGGCTTCCAGCGCGGGCTCATGACGGGTGCTGTGTTCTTCGACATTGCGAAAGCGTTCGACAAAGTATGGCACAACGGCTTAATATATAAGCTCTACAAACTCGGTGTGCCCGATCGTCTCGTGCTCATCTTACGAGACTTTTTGTCGGACCGCACCTTCCGCTATCGCATCGAGGGTGCGCTATCTTCCCCCCATCCGCTCCGCACAGGCGTCCCTCAGGGCGCTGTGCTGGCACCGCTGATATTCACTATATTCACTAGTGATATCCCCAAATGTAGAAAGGCGCAGTTAGCTCTGTTCGCAGACGACACGGCCATCTACTACTCCGGCCTCAGGCAAGACAATATCGCCCGCATCCTTCAGGCCGAAGTCAACAGACTCGCGGCCTGGTTCAGGAAGTGGAGGATTGAAGTCAACCCTGATAAGAGCCAGGGGGTCCTATTCTGTAGGCCCCGGCGATCACCCGCCCTGCCCCAACCGATCACCATGTTCGGCAAGCCTATCCCTTGGGAGAAGCGAGCCAAATATCTCGGTGTGGTCTTAGACCATCACATGACGTTCGGCGAGCACATAAAACAGGTGCGCTCGCGCGCCAGTTTTGCTCTCGGCCGACTACACTCCGTACTCAACCCGCGCAGCAAGTTGTCCCTTAAGTGCAAATTGGGTATTTACACCGCGTGCATTCGACCGATCATGACTTACGCCTGCGTAGTCTTCGCTCACGCAAAGTCATATCACATTCATAAGATGCAGACGCTTCAAAACCGATTTCTCCGTAGAATTACGAAAGCTCCTTGGTTCGTTCGGAACGAACAACTTCACGTAGACCTTAAGATGCCTACCATCAAACAGTTTATGAAGCGCCTTGCAAAGCGCTTTTTCGAATCCGCGGAACGTCATCGCAACCCCTTGGTTGTGCAGGCCGCTAGTTACAGGCCTTCTGCCATTAGTCAGACTCGCCGACCGAGGCACACTCTCTTAGATCCGGATGACCCCATCACTCTCCTTCAGGAAAGCAATAGGGCCACGAGTACAGTGCACAAAATACACAAACCGACCTTCCGTCCTCGCCGCCGAGGTACCACGCGAACTTCCCGAGTAAATGGTAATAAAAGTCCTCCCCCCCGTCCCTTGAATGTCGATGCGCCAGCCGCCCGGTTAGAGGCTGAGAGCGCCGTAGCAATAAATATAATATCCCCTGATAATAATCATGATCAAAATGTTGATCCAGCCCGTCCCCAAATTGTTAGTAATTTTGTGATCCCCCAACGACGCCCTGAGCCGAGGTCCGTACCCCACAGGGGGTGCCCTTAGTGCGCTGTCGTTTAGTTTTAATATATATAATTTGCGCCCTGGCTGGAGGCTTTAAGATTAAAAACCTTAGGGCAGCCACAGGAATATCCGGTTAAGTAGCAACGACCTCTCTAGGTCTGCTACGAGATGCCATACAAAAAAAAAAAAAAAAAAAAAAAAAAAATCCTGTGCCTTTTGCCTTTGCTAGTGTGCTGCAGTTTCTTACATCAAGGTCGTACGTGGGCTGCTCTTCTTCTCTTAAATATTATTCTAATAATAACGCTACATATTACTAAGCGTGACCATTTATTAAATAATTTAACATTAGGACATTTTGTGACTAATTCCAGTTACCTTTCCTTTAGCAGGTAAGCATTTAAAATTCGTTTGCTTTGGTTACTGTTGATTTTTGTGTATTGTTGATTCAACACGAATTTGTTTTTAAAATTATTTGACAAAATATTAACTATCGCTTACTGATTGATTTCTCTGTTGTAGCTATGAAATTTCTGACAAGTTTGAACGATGTACCCGAACTCAAGAAAGAGAATGTGCACATCAGGGATGAAGCTGAGTTGTTACTAAAATTAAATAAAATGATAAACGATGGACATAGTAAACTACAGATTGTAACAGATTTCGATCACACTATGACAAGACACACTCTGGACAATGGAAGCACTGTACTCACGAGTTTTGGTAAGCTGATATATTTTTATCTCAACTTAATTAATACAATTTGAATGAGATCTAGCACCATCCGTTGATGAATAAAATTAGCGCAAACTGATTTGTCTGCATAACCTGTGTCAGCACAGCAGACAAAACTGCAAGAAATAGTAGTTTTCAATGCCTCTTAATTTTATTTAAGGTATGTTCCGTGAGTGTCCATCAATACCGCAGCACTACAAAGATGAAGACAATCGGCTTTCGGGCATCTACAAGCCTATTGAGTGTGACCCTGTGATGAATATAGAAGAGAAAACCCAACATATGATTGATTGGTATGTGGCCGCACATGCATTGCTCAAGTAAGTAAAAAACTGCATTATTTTGTTAAAGCGACTAAACAAATTATGCCACTAAACAAATTTAAAAATTCCTTTTAGGGGTTTTCACTAGAGAACTACTATTACAGCGTAGATGATTTTTTTAAACAATATTTTGCTTGTATAGAATTATGATTGTGAGTATTAATTTGTTTTATTTTTCTGTAAGTATGTTTTAGTTCAAATTGAATTTAAAGGAGAACGGGAAAAAATGTATGGGCCCTGTCCCATGAGCGGCCAAAGATAGTACATGTTTGTTTTTGATGTGCATTATGTCCACTTTAAATTTGCAATGTTTCATTAAAACGGAGCCGGGAAAAAAAAGTTACCTGAGGTTACATATTGTAAGATTTTCTACAGTAATAAAGTTATCTTTTTTATTGTTAAGAGCTATGAGGAACAGGGTGTAAAGTTCACTCATCCTCTATTGAAAAGAAAGGATCCTCCGACCAGATGGGTGTTGTGTCTGGTGGGCAACTGCCCAACGATTGACGTCGGGATGTTGTATATATGCTAGTCACGCGGTAAACTATGCTTTCGCGATGCAGGATTTTGCGTGACGTCAGTGTGACGCGTAATTCGCATGTGGCAATGTTGATGCCACTACAATTGTATTATTCGTACTTCTTTTGATAGCTTTGATACAACTACAACCCCGCCATGGTGCAGTCATAAATAGTTAATATAATTACATTATATTTTTAACATTAATTGCTTACTTTGTTTTTATTATTATGTTAAAGTGTATGTAGAATTAAAGGTGCAAAAAACATTTAAACTAATTAGTTATTAATAATACTTACGTATTATTAACAATTAATTAGTTAATGTTTTGGAGTTATCTATTTGATATAGGTAATAGTTACTATGTTTTAAAGTGTGGTAATAGGATATTACAAAGGAGAAGACATTAGGGTGAAATGTAAAAAAAGACAGTTTAAGCTACTCAAAAACATTTATTCTCGTTTAAACCTAGTTCATGTATATATATCTCAATAGCTAATTAATACTCGACTATGATTGAATCTCAAAACAGAGCTGATCTATGAATGATATCCAAATATCTTTCATAATATAGGTACCACACAATTACCATTATGTGGATACAACAACCTAGTGTTCGTCTGCCAGCCTTACATGAACAGTAATAGTGTTGTATTGCTCTTAAGCCTGTTTCTGAATTGTTAACAGCTATGTAAGCATTATATATCCGCGATCGCGTATGTCTTGACTTTATGCGTCCCCTCAAAAGCCACAGATTATCTCCCGCTATACCTGTACTGTTGAGCTCTTCAACAATGCGCCTTTGTTTTCTATGTATTTGTAAAGTATACACACCACTGTCACGGACGTGTTCACTATAGTAGCTGTTTGCCAGCTTGGGACGTTCCTAACGCAAACACTATTAAACTCTGTGAACCTTGGGAAATCATCAAAACCAGGAAGATTACCATTCATATTCTGGAAAGCTGCCCGTCTTATGACGTAGTCGGAAAGGAGATTTTTCATGCCTCTTCTTTCTTCGAATCTTGCTATAAAATAATGCTTCAGTATGGATACTGTTTTTTACCGGCACGTGAAAACAATAAATAATTGCTGCTGCGATTCGAAAGTTGTCAAAAACGATATAAAACATTATTAAAATAATAAAATTTAGAACCTTTTTTAAATTAAAATTCTAGGTATATAATGTCAAATAAAAAAAAAAGATTATTTCAAGGGAGTATGTAAAAAAAAACGTTATTTGGGAGCAGTTAATAGACATTTACATATTTTCGGTGAGGTACCAGGGAAGCCACATGTGCAGAAGGAATTAATGCCAAACTTCCTTGTCTTCAACATAGTCTTTAATCTTATTATATGCTTTTTTTGATAAGGACACGTTTGATGTGGGTTTTGAGTTTTCCATCGCTAAGTTCTGTAACAGACTGGCAACTTGTTATAAAAGCTGATACTGTTTATAAGAAATGACTTGCTTGTTTTAGTTAATCTAAACTTGGGTATCACAATTTCATGTTTACTATGTGTATTTATATTAAGGAAATCGCTTCTTATTTTAAAAATGTCTAAGTTTTTACATATAAATACTTTCTAAGATATAAAGAGAAGGCAGATTTAGTACATCAATTTCTTTGAATATGTTTCTAAGGGACTCACGAGGACCCATTCTATACAACGTGCCGCTACAGTGGTGACATTAATTTAACACACTGGTAGGGCTAGTGACCAGTAACCATAAAAAAAAAAATAAGTTAAAATAATTCGTAAATAGAAAAATATTCTTTTTCAAACAATTTAAGTAAAAATAAAGAACCCAAATTTGGGACCACTCTGTACGAAAATTCATTCATAGCGCTACTTACTAGCTGGCTTACGTTCGACTCGCGGAGCGGCAACGTGTCTTGTTTCGTATGCTCCAATCAAAGCGATCCGCGATGCGAGCGCAGCGCGGAGGTGCGGTGTGCACTTTATCATCATTATCTCGGACAAAACGGTTATTGTTCGAGTTTTAAAAAATGATTAATATTTGTCTTTTAAGTTCATTGATCTCATTAATTCTAACTAGATAATGAACCAAAAAATATATAGCTACATAAATTGTTAAAAAATATTAATAAATAAAGATTTTATGACTAATTATGTAACTAGTGTGTCATTTTGTACGCATCTCCCCTACTAAATAATACTGTTTCGTCACTTAACCTAGTCTCAGTTAAATTATCAATAACTGCGTGTATAATGTAAGCGAACAGAGTAGCCAGTACATGTTGACTTTTCTTGGGAAGAAACATATGCTCCCGAATTAAAACAAAATCTCTAACAAAATTGTTAGTATCAAAATACAATAAACGGTCACTATGAAGACATGTCAAAATATGCATTAGGTTGTTTTAAACTATAAATGTAATTATTTTCTTCCACATGCAAATGATCTGAATATGGTAATGCACATAATAATAATTTACCTAATTTTAATTTAAGTAGGGTGTCGACACCATTAACTATGTCCCATTTAGTTAAACTCAGACTGTTTCCAATTAAAAGAACTACAGTAGTCTGTTCATTCATATTTGTGTGTTTTATTTTATGAACAAGCTCATTAAAATGCAGGTTATGGTAACAACAGTTAACTATAGTATGTTTAGAGCGATGATTTAATAATGATCCAAAACCTGCTCCTAATCTGTCTGAATAAACCAAAACAGTACTTTGAGTGGGGTTTACTGTTTCTAAAGTATGAGCTAACATGGGCAAAACTGTAGGAACAACATACTGTGACATGAGAGGTGGCGGAGTGGGAGCACAACTACAGATGTTGATAGCGTTCGTTAGTGGATCTGCACAAGGACATTACTAACTCGTCGCAAGATACAGCGGCCGTACTACGCGATGCATCCGCATAAATAAAAACAAACAACCAATTTGTATGTAACATGTTGCGTGCCATGTGTTTGTATGTAACATGTTGCGTGCCATGTGTTTGTATGTAACATGTTGCGTGCCATGTGTTTGTGTACTTATGTTTTGGACAAATAAATGATCTATTCTATTCTACCACTGAACAACACGGCATTCTTAAAAATGTTGTCACGATCGCGGTCGAAAGCGCACTAGTTTGTTGACACGACCATTTGCCTGTGACATGAGCTTTACGATCATGTCGCGCGGACACAGACAGTCCCCCTTGCCACTTCTCCTGTTTTTTACATTTCTATGATTTACTACCTACCCATTCAGCTTGTTACCTAGCAAGTTTGTTGTGGGTACTATAGAGCAGAATCGTTGTTGAGCACAGCAGGGGTGAAGATAGCAAATGACTCGGCAATGTTAATTATTTTTAATCTGATAAAATAAAATTTTGAGAATTAAGCGAATGTATAATCAATATAATATGGTCACTATAGTAACACCTGCTGGCAATAAGCTATGAATTACTTATCTGATTTATAGGCTAACAGATTAACATGTTGTAAAATTTCGTGTCCAAGTTTTATACATATTTCTTTTGTATCTTTTCAGAGGTGTGAAATTCCCAAGAAATGAATTAATGGATTCAGCTCACACGATGGTGGAGTGTTTCAGGTATAATAAAATATTTAGTTAAGTATTACCTGTAAAACGAAGATGTTTGGTTGAGCTACACCTGTGCACTGCACATCTCGCCATTAAGTATTCAGCATGGCTCTGGCAGTGTTAAGTCGTGCATTTCTGAAGAATATGCAAAGTATTGAACAAGTAAAAATAAGTATTATGTTATGTTTTCAAAACATAATAGTTATTTTACTTACTTATTTACTTTACTCAACTAGATTCAGTTCTTGTTGTCTTTTTCATAATAACAAACTGAAATATATTTACAGAAAAGGAGTGGAAGACATGATAGAGTGGAGCAAGTCCCAGCAAGTGCCGGTGCTGGTGTTCTCAGCAGGTCTCGGGGAGTCTGTGCTGGCTGCTATGAAGGCTGCCAACTTCTTGCTGCCACATGTCAAGGTAAATAAAATATTTGTGTATAATATTATAGGTTTACAGGGTATGGCTTTTGAAAAGAACTTTGGATGTATGAAAAGCGTATGTAACTCCTACTTATTAAATCGACGGCCGCAAAGTAGTATACGGTTTTCTACAAAATCATGAAAGAAAAGAAAGAAAAAAAAAGAAAATATTTTTATTATCTTCCATTGTACATAAACACTTAGGTAAACACTAAACACTATGCAGCGTAACAACTAAAATAAAGAGTGTTTTCGATGAACTCTGGCACCCAGAGAAAGATTTAACTTGTGTTTAGGGTGCCAGCGTCCTCGCCTATAATTTGAACATATAACAGTAGTTGTATGACGAGCACAGTATATTATAATTAAGAAAAACTACTTACTACTAGAAAATGCATGTTATGATGTGTCTGTTAAAGTACCTATGTGGGGGAATGTGTTTGTGTATGTATCGAGAGAGAGATAAAATATGGTGAAAACTTGTGAGTATATAAGTCTGTGTAAATGTAATTATAAATATATGAATTAATTAACTACTTAAAGATTAAGCGATTGATACATGTAGTAAATCTTCGGTCTTATCGTATGATAATATAGGAGAATGTTTTGAACACAAAACTGTGATAATTAATAGAAGAACAAAACTATCTTCTTCCATTTTACAACATTTATTAGGGTATTATGGGGTTGGTATGGTGGGGATGGTTAATGGTTACTGTATTTTTTACAATACGGTAATAGTTATTTATGATATTAGGGCGGTAAGTTGGTCTTTACAAACGAGTAGACGAATGTAAGCCCGAGACGAAGTCGAGGGCTTACCATAGTCACGAGTTTGTAAATACCAATTTCCGCGCGTGTGTCATACAACGTTTTGCAACACATTTGCGAGAAAACAATACAATAGGTATCTAATAAAATAAGCCATCAAAACATTTTAAGAGAATGATTGAGTATTTCTTCGAGTCTTCCATGATATAAAATTATTGTAAATCATTAAATAGCACTCACGATTTTGGCGGCTCATTCAAGATATCAGGATTCCTTATTAATATCGGATTTCTCGCTTGAACAAATATTATTATTTTGTAAATATCAGTCGGAAAGTCGCAACAATCTTTGACATTTCTAATAAGAAAATGGCGCGAATTTGCAAATGGCGCCACGTGCACATGATGAAAATTAGTACTACTCTTTCGTCTCATTTTCTCTTTAATAATAAAGTGAGATAAACGTATTGAGCAAAAGCGCTTCCAAGGAGGTTCGATCATTCAGCTTATTTATTATCGTAATTTGAAACTCCTTGGTGGAATTCTTATATAATTTTTATGGTAAAAAAAAAACCGTAAAGGATACGCACGGCGCTATACAACGAAGAGGGCGGTAAAATATGTACTTAGGTGAGAGTACCTATTTTACCGCCCGTTCCGTTGTATGGTGCGTAATTTTTAACTTTCGAACAATGTATACAGGCTTCGTAAATGCATTTTTTGAGCAAATGTGTTGAAAATATCTTTTAACTACTTCGTACAAAAAAGTAAACTAAATGAGTCAACTGCCATATCCGCTTCTACGCGGGACTTCCTAATTAGGTATGTAAGTATTTTTCTGGTATGTTTTTTATATTTTTATTTTAATGATAAGAGTATTTGAAACACATAATTTCATCGTTTTGTTTTTACAAGCTGTAGTTATTTTTATATATTTTTTTAAAGTATTGTTCGTACTGAGGTCACTAGTAGCTGAATAGCTTAGGATCTTTGCCACGTTTAACACTTATTTAAAACCAAAATTCAGTAAAGTCAAACTGTCAAATTTGACAATTAATTTGTTTACATTTCATACTTTAGCGATTTCCGTACTTTAGTTTAAAGATATGGCTTAATAAAATGAATGGATTCAAAGACTACTTCTGCTAAGTGCATCATACCGTTAAGTATAAGAAACACCACAACAAATAGCCGACACAAATTGATTGTTAGTAAAAGAAACCTTAAAAAGGAAATGGTGCGAGGAAGTAAATGTTGAGTACAAGTCTGGGCGGCGTCTGTTTTATTGTGAAGATCATTTGAACGTAAGTTAAGTTTGACTGAGGGGATACATCGATGTGATTCGACTTGTACTGTCCGCCGCTGGTGAAAAACTACACTATTTACGTATAAATATATCTGAATAGAATAGTACTATGTGCTTCATGTAAATTTGACGTTGACATGACACTTGACACATAAAGAACACCTTAATTACAAGACGCACTGAAAGTTTCCAATTCAGGCTGCTTTGTGACGGCATTTAGAGGTCAAATAAAAGTCAAGTGATTTTAAGTATTTTTGTGAAAATAAATACTATCTTACAGTTTTAAGACCTATTAATAGAAAAATAAGTCTTATAAGCTTAAAATCTCGAAATGGTTTTGGAATCGGCAAAGGTTAATTTTTACTTTACATACCCAATTGCTTAAGTTTATTTAATTTTAAATATTAAAACAATTTTTAAGTACTATTATTTTACCTTGTTGATTGCTATAATAAATAAAGGTACTTATGTAATAACTTTCCTTATTTAACTATTATTTGTAACGCCGACGTGACTTATTATTGTTGTTGTACATACATAACGCAAGTTTAATAAAAAACCGACGTTAAAACGGCTATGTGATAATGTGACTGATATCTTTGTTTACAATAGGTGAACGACTGTCCAACGTATACACGGACTAATGGTATTATGTCCATGTCTACTTCTTTACTTTGTGAAAAATAGGTGTAGTTATCTTTCCATACGTGACATAATATTAGTAAGAAGTTGAGAATGACACAGAAAAATAAATCAATTATAAAACAAAGAATTCTGAGTCGAATTATGTAAAAAAGTACAGTTGACTCTTTTGTACTTTGCTGCCGTCGAAATATTCTAGTTCGAATCTGTTATTATGATCATGGATCACTGAATGAACATGAAATAAAGGAGGATGCGCAACAATTTTGTCAATTATCAAATATCTCCACTTCACTACTACTGCTATCTGTCGGCGACGTTATCATTTCAGCCGAAAGATGGCCACTGCTGGGCATAGGCCTTCAATTTCTTTCAATACATTTTTCTTTCTCAATTACAGATTTCTGCTTTAAAGAAAAAGATCGGATATGTAAAACAACCGTAGATTATTTAATTGATAAAATTGGTTTTCGACTTGACACGTTACAAGCAGAAACCTAGCACTTACACCCGATAAACAAATTGTATGCGCTTTGCATTGGATGGGTTGTAGTTCACAGTATCACGTTATTGGTGATGCACATGGGCTTAGGTTGTAGGGTATGTAAAGAAATAAGAAAGAAATAAAAATAATTTTAATTGTCACAGAAACACGTGCATACGAAAACATAAAACTCGAATAGGTAAATATTACACAAAACACATACTTAGTACATTATAATCACGATCACAAAAAAAACGAATAGTCGGCAGCTGCACGTCATAACTGTGCCACTCCGGCTTGCACTCAGCATGATGCTATGCTATGGGGGACCCACAGCACAGCGCTGATTTTCAGTGGTCACCCGAAAAATACGTACGGAACCCAAGTCAGGTTTAGTGAGTTGTACACACGGCTACACATCAAGCTATACATTTCCAGTATACGCTGACCTCTCATTGTACGGAAATCCTATACAACCTGTTTTTTTTGATATCCCATAACTCTAGGGTTATATTCTGTAGGTAAAAATAATACTAAAACTCTTAGAATAGGTGGTCCAAAAATGCATCGTTTCGGAGATATCATCAATCATAATTAAATTAGGTCAAAAATTGTCACCAGTATGACGAATCATTACTTTTGCGAGGTTGCCAAACTTCGCAGTAGTGTAGTAAAATAAATATTAAAATAAAATATGTAGGTATGTTGGTATCGGGGCTTCCCGGCCGCAGCTAGTGAAGGGAAAGCTACCTTGTCGACGTTGTCATATTTCACGTAAGGGTGTTTTACATTAATAATCGTGATATGGCCTCAATCATACCCTAGAGTTATGGGATATAAAAAAAAACACGTTGTATAATGTGAGATCAGCTTATACTGGAAATGTATAGCTTGATGTGTAGCCGTGTGGAAATAAATAAATAAATAAATAAATAAGAGGTAACAAAATAAAATGAAATAAACAGTACTTAGAATATAATGCGTATACAACCAATTTATTATAAGAATAAACATTATTAAATAACATAAAAAATAATCCGCTGGCATCACCATGCATAAACAAACTAGGTAGGTACCTACCTAAAACATTAACATTTATAACAGTAGTCGTGACTACTGAATTACTCGGAGAAGAGGTTCGCTGGCCTGATAACTGAAACCGAATACCTACACTTTCCATGAGGCATAATGATTTAGCGTTTGTAGACAGAAACGGAAACCATTCAATTAATACTATGCGGGCCAAACTTACAAATTATACTACGCATCTGCAAGATGGCCTGGCTCTGTTCACGATGCTAGAGTGATGAGGTGCTCTTCTTTAGCACAAACATGGGAAAGTGGATGAAGAACATGCCCAAACGCAATAATCTTGGGAGACAGTGGATTAAACAAGTGGGTTATGACGCCTAATATACCAATACAAATACCAATGACAGCATCACAAGATTCTTGCGTGCTTTAAAGTCAACGAAAAGAATGGTTGGAAATTCCATGTCTCAGCCGATATTTGCAAGCAATTTATATTATCTTGCATTGTTTTTCATAATATTGAAAAACGGTTCGGCTCAGATTGCTATGCAACTCTATTTATAACAAGATATTAGCAGAGATGACAATGATAAGTATAGTTGTAGATTATAACAATGTCGATGAAGTATTTGATGAGGAAGCCATTCCAGTTTTATAGTCATTAATACAAATAATACAACTATTTGAATGAATCATTTATTTGCTTATTATAATAAATACATGTTTGTTATACTTAAAGATTTTCATTCACAATACTTTATAAAATATCGCTAACTTGATCATTACGAGTATCAGCACCCAACTTTGTTGTTTGAACGATTTGTTCATTTTGTATATTACAAACATCAGTAACTCGGACGTTTTGTAAATACAAAGGTAGTTAATTCTGATGGCTGTATATTCAAATCTTTTTCAAGTTTGAGTAGCTCCAAATCTAACTTGTATTTTTCTCTTTTTGCAATTGGAAGTTTTTCTTTAGCAATTTCTACTTCCATTTGATTTTTTTGATTCTTAAAATCCAATAAATCATTGTATAAATCAACTTCTCTTATAGATTGACGTGAGGGATGTGATTTACCGGATAAAACAGGGTGAATAGAGACGCAACTTTAAAATGGATTTTAATGTTGCCAAAAAGGACTATAAGTGTCCTTGTTGGCAACAAACTATATTATTTCAAGGTTAAAATCCATTTTAAAGTTGCGTCTCTAATTACCCCTGCATGTCTTTTCACCCCGTTTTACGTACTGCGTATTGGATTTTGAGGTTGAGGGGTTTCTGCGATAAAAACAGGCACGGATACCTGTGTTTCATTTGACCCCGAAGATTCTGGTATTTGAAGGCCATCTATTGCTGGAGAATCCTTTCCTATGATTTTTTATATAATTTCATCAGAATCGTCATATTTGCATTTTTTATCCGCCTCCAGAACTATTAGTCTTCAGACGATTATCTCTCTTTTCCTGAAAGGTCCTTAACGATCAAATAAGGTGAAAAAAATCGTTTCCACATACACAATGCGAATATTTCATACATACATAAACAATATAATACATAATTATCTAATTGATAACTTCTTTATTTAAAGTTGGTTAAAGGTCTAAATAAATAAATAAAAACCCACCAAAAACATTTCATGTAAAATGTTGCCAAGACGACCACATAAGGTTTGCCCTGTGAAAAAGATATCAGATCTCATGTAGAGCCAAGCTTCTGAATCTACACGGCCAAACTCTACCGACCCTAACTTCACAAGACTTCAGTATATATTATAAATTTATTTATGATGATCATCAGTGTGTCAGTGACGAAATCGGTGTATTTTAGATATCAATAAAATCTAAAGTATTAGAGCTATTCAATTGAGACTTTGTATGTTTAATTAGTCTATTATTGACATCATATCCTGAGAATATGAACTATCTGGTACATCGGAAACCAACTCTATGAGGGTTCAAAAAAACGACGAAACACTTGAAAAACACACGAGAAAAGGTAGGTAGTGCCCTTGCGCTTCGCTTGGCTCGTCTTGGCGGGGGCAATTTGATGACGGATAAACTAGTTAAAATAAACTAAACCTTACCATGATCCTTTTGCGCCAATTTTGCCATGTAGTGTCACGAAGATATTTCCAGTCTTTATTGAAAATACCTAATGCTGTTTCCTGAAAATGCCTAATTGTTCGGCAATTTCCTTCCATTTTTTTATTTTAATATCATGGGTCAATTGGTCACTAAACTTCCCAAAGAGTATATTTCTATTTTCATAAATAAGGCCCAAAATGGTAAGTGTTTTGTGCATTACCATTTTACACGCGATCACAACAAACAATTGAAGTTGCACTAGTGATTAATTCATTCTTTTAAATAATATAAATCAATAAAATACTTTATTTCAGACCATGGTGAACATTTTGTTAGTAACAATGTTGTTATAGACTAGTGTTAGTTATACTTAAAACTACCCACAACAAAACATATAAAAGAAAGTAAAGACAACAATCACTACTGCGCCACTCCATGACAAATGGCGCAGCAATGACTGATGTAACTCCAGTCCAGCCGACTAGCGTCCTTATCGGACGGCGAGCTACCCGTCGCTCACCGTCCGCAAACCCGCGCCTACGGTGGCCGGGAATCGGCTTGCGATTCCCGACGCCCGGGGCGTCTCCTGCGGCGACTAAGGGCGGAAGGGCGGGAACCCTGCCTCACCCTCACGCGTTCCGCCTCCTCCTTCGCGAGCATTACTGTTTCGCAGAAGGAGGTGACGGCCTCCCATGCACTCTCGCTCCGAACCATGGCCTGAACCAGGGCCTGACGCGAGAGATCGCCGCCGCCGATCGCCTCCGTGAGGACACGGCGGTGCTCCGCCCAAGCCGGGCAGACCTCCACCGTATGCTCCACCGTGTCCTCCGGGCGATCCACACAGTGGTGACACCCGGGCGTTTCCTCCCGCTTTATCCTGAACAGGAACCTCCCGAAAAGTATTTCACGGCTGCGATTCGGTTAGGGACTTTAATATGGTTGCTAAGCAAATTATGCTCGTCACAATGCATATGGTGAAGTCACCATCAGTTCCAGTTCTCCTGGTTCTTACCAGCAGAACTCCTCATCAATTAACGCCCCTGCATCGAGAAAAGCAATATTTTGTAAAAGGTGACATTAGGCTATTGTAACTTAGATAAATTATAAAAATGACCCACTAAAAAGTGAAAAATAAAAAACTTTTTACAAAAAAAAAAACAACCGACTTCCAAAAAAAAACACTAGAAAGTGAAAAATAACCTTAATTTCGAAAGTCGGTGGCAAAAAACAAAAAATACAGATCTACAGCGTGTTACGGAAAGGGTATATACATATCAAAGGCACGGATTCTTTTGGTGATAACAAACTACATGGCAACATTTTTTGTATACCTATACCTACATAATTATAAAGTTAGGAACGTTTAACTAATTTAAATCAAATGTTTCCAATTGAATTCTACACATCACTAGACCAAGACAGCTGATCGGTGTCAATAAACTACACACAAAGAAACAAGTCTGTAAAAGATTTGTGTCTCCTGGTACTATTTGCAAAATGGGTTCCGCATGTTAGTTTTATTCCACAAAATATCAAACACTTGAACACAAATGAGTTAAGTACTACAAAAACCTTATTGTAACTTGGGAAATTGTTTTTGTTTTTAGTAAAAAAACGTACCGCCGAGTATGTAACTAATAGTACAGTAGGAGTATCATTAAATCATACTTTAAATATCAGATAATAGGCACTACTTAACGCTATAGCCCAAATTTTCTGTGAATTAAATGACTACACTCAACAGTTATCCAAGTTCAATAAATTTTCTATCTCAGCAATAATCACAATTTTCCTGTAAATCTCCTATATCATAATCATCGTTTTTTGTGTTTTTGACACTGTAACTAAATGGCTGACAAAACGGTTATGTTTGTCCTGGTACAAATAATGCCAGAGGGTTCAGTACTTAATTTTGTTTTAGTAATGTTCATTGATTAACTAACTTATTCAATGAAAATTTACTAGCGGTGTAAATAAAATAACATAAAAAAGAAATGTATCAGAACACGTCACTTTGTTTAGTTTGTTTACAGTTGTCCCGTTGTCCGTTCGTCGATGATTAAATTTTTCGTAATCAGCGAATGTTATATATATGCAAGAGAAGTTATTTAAAGTACTAGGACTTCATGAGTAACGGAAATTATTGCAAATTAATAATACGCAACCCTAATTTCTGTACTTTTACAATCATGTAGGATAACAAAGGTTACCACACATTGATGTTTAGGGTCAATGGGGCAATTTTCGGCACTTCGCTTATTTTTCTGATTTTTATTAAATTATTTTTTCGTTTTGATATCCGGCCTAAACAAAGTGCTTATGTTTTATGCTCAAAATTTTTGTTTATTTCCAGATTATCCCCAATATCCAAGTACCTAAGCAAAGTTTAGCAACTAAGACTTAACTTGTTCATCTCAAAATAAAATACTTAATTTTAAAATGGATTATTTTATCAATTTCCTGTAACGCATGAAAGATGTTTCTTATGACGTGTTTAGCGTCGTAAACTCGGTAAATTTACTTAATATTAAAGAAAAAAATTACGATTTTCAATTAATAGGTCTTAAAATTATAAGATCGTATTTATTTTCAAAAAATTACTTAAAATCACTTTATTTGACCTCTAATTGACGTCACAAAGCAGCCTGAAATTTCAGTGCCTCTTGTAATTAAATTGTTCTTTATGTGTCAAGTGTCATGACAACGTCAAATTTACATGAATCACTTAATATTATTCTATTCAGATAGGTACATATGTAAATAGTGTAGTTTTTCGCCAGCGGCGGACAGTACAAGTCAAATCACATCGATGTATCGCCTCAGGAAAACTTAACTTACGTTAAAATGATCTTCACAATAAAACAGTCGCCGCCCAGACTTGTACTAAACATTTACTTCCTCGCAGCATTTCCTTTTTAAGGTTTCTTTTACTAACAATCAATTTGTGTCGGCTATTTGTTGTGGTGTTTATACTTGACAGTATGAAGAACTTAGCAGAAGTAGTCTTTGAATCCATTCATTTTATTAATATGCCATAACTTTAAACTAAAGTACGGAAATCGCTAAAGTATGAAATGTAAACAAATGAATTGTCAAATTTGACTTTACTGAATTTTGGTTTTAAATAAGTGTTAAACGTGGCAAAGATCCTAAGCTATTCAGCTACTAGTGACGTCAGTACGAACAATACTTTAAAAAAATATATAAAAATTACTACAGCTTGTAAAAACAAAAAGATGAAATTATGTGTTTCAAATACTCTTATCATTAAAATAAAAATATAAAAAATATAGGTACCTGAAAAATACTTTATATACCTAATTGGGACAGTTACCCTAGTACTAAGACAGTAGGCTAGGATAACCGACTTTTTGCGTGTGTTTTTAGTCGCTCTGTGTCCGTATCGGTGCGAAGTTGTGTATCAGATGATCAGATCAGTGAATTCAGTGATCGTTGTGGAATTGTCGTGAAAATGTCGTCACGCGCCGTAATAGCGAATACTATGAGATGATGTTGTGTCATGTGTGTTGGAGGATCGGATGGTAATCTGCGAGCTGCCCGAGAGCTGTATCGTCAGCGATTCATCGACGGAAGACCAGTTGCTGGCGGGATGTTTCAGCCAGATGGTACAACGTCTGTACTCCATTTTGGGGTTCATTCCATGAGCCTGCATCGAAATGTCGGCCAAGCAGGAGGGATTTGAAAACGCTGTGCTAGAATATTTTGAACGTACTCCACGCACTAGCACAAGGCGAGCTAGATTAGTGCTCGGCGCTGTGAACCTTGTATCCTGATCAAACAGATTCTTCTTAATTTTTACGTAATTATAACGTTTTCCTTAAAATCGTAGGTAAAGGGGCCGCGCCGCGCAGCGTGTCACTTTCTTACGATTCGCAGATCAAGGGAAAGCCGCCGTTTTTACGAAAAACGTACCTATTATTTTCTTCAGTGATTGTATGATGGTGATTTAGGTGTAATTTAATTTAAGAAAATCGTCTACGTTGCTGTACCTATCACGACAAAGTTTAATTTATGTTTCATACCTACACAAAAAGCGGTCAGAATTGCGGCATGCTTGTACCAGGCGCACAGACTTTCGGAAGAGATAATAGGTACTGAGTTCGTTTGATCACGCCGCCCGCGCCGCGTGGCGTGCGGCGCAGAGCTGTGTGTGTTGCAGAGCTACGCGCATGTGTGTGTGTGCGTGTGTACTATTGACCCTCGTAGTGCGGTGACACGTTTGTTATGATTTAAATTTAAAATATCTATGGAAAAAACAAAATATTAAGCATTTTCGAAGTTATTACTTTTGAGCTGAAATTTTGTACAGAGCTTCTGAACCAGATGCACTCTTCACCCCGTTCGTATGGCTATACCCTTTCCGTAACACGCTGTACAGACACCGACTTTTGAAATTTAACTTATTTTTCACTTTGTAGTGTTTTTTTTTGTAAAAAGTTTTTTTTTGTTTATTTGTAATTAGTTTTTTTTTAATTCTTCTCTCTAAACATATACTTTTTTATTTTGGTTGTCATTGCGATGCCAGTAATAAATTGACTGTTTTTGTGAGTTGAGTTTAATTAAACGCGTTTTTAAATGACAAATAATGTCAAGATTTCACCGATTGTCGATTGTTGTCGATTTTTGACATAATTGGCACTTTTATTAAACAGCCTACGACAATTCTACAATTTTGTAATTTTTTGACATAATGTCGAATTGTCAGCTTTGTTAAACAGGGCCCAGGTACCACCTGCAACTAATAGTGATCAGCTGTTGACCTTCGAAAGATATTGCTATAGTTTTATTGTTACTATGGCAGCATATATCAGCATACATAATACTAATACTTAATATTTAATTTCTAGGTAGTATCGAACTTCCTAGCTATGGACGACGACGACTACATAGTGGGTATCAAAGGCGAGATCATTCACACATACAACAAGAATGAGACCGCAATCAAACACACAGAGTACTACGACTTGGTACAGCAGCGGTCCAACGTCATTCTGATGGGCGACAACATCGGCGACGCGGGTATGGCAGAGGGCATGGAACACTGCGACGTTGTCGTCAAAGTAGGGTTCCTAGGAAACAATGCTGAAGGCAACCTGAGAAACTATCTCAACAAATTCGACATAGTACTCGTGAACGAACCGTCTGTTGACGTCGTTAACGCCATACTGCAATTTATACTGTGATTTTTTATTGTGATTGTAGCTAAATAAACTTACATCCGGTTTCTGAAAGGTTATTCACTAAATTAGATGACAGATTGACAAACTCTTGTTTACTGCTGTGATTGGCTGACTAAAATAACAACAGCCAATCAAATCATTTGACATAAGTTTCAGCCTTTCAGAATCTGGGTGCTAATAATTTATTGTTAGTGACAGCTTTCTTGTTAGAAGATTGTGCAATAGTTTTTAGTTTTTATGTAAATCAGCCAGACCCGTCTTGCGTAGACATTAAAATAATTAATTCGTAAAAATATGTTTCCGATTATGATACACTGCCTTTATTTACCTTTTATGTGATTTCTATTTAAATTAAGTGCCTCGTTTTTTATGAAGCTGCATTTTTTAAGACATTTTTTTTTTAATAATATTAGTGTCCGATAGAATATTCGAGCCATTTTTTGTTTGATTTTATAAATATATTCAGTGGGAAAAACTTTTACAAATTTTTTGCTGGCTCATTTTGTGATGAATGGCATAGTACTAACAAAGTTGTGGGTCTGGCTAAAATGCGATATATTATTGAAACACTTTCGATAATTTGTCTCGGAAGTTTTTTCGAACAAAGCAGCTTCTTGTAAACCGTGAGGTGCGCTTTGTTTGTATCTTTTCAAAGGTCATAGACCTCTTGTACTGTGTACGTATACATAAATGTGCTTATTATCAGCCCTAGATGAGTCAACTCGTTGTGAGAAGCTTTGTTCTCTTATTATCAGCCCTAGATGAGTCAACTCGTTGTGAGAAGCTTTGTTCTCTTATTATCAGCCCTAGATGAGTCAACTCGTTGTGAGAAGCTTTGTTCTCTTATTATCAGCCCTAGATGAGTCAACTCGTTGTGAGAAGCTTTGTTCTCTTATTATCAGCCCTAGATGAGTCAACTCGTTGTGAGAAGCTTTGTTCTCTTATTATCAGCCCTAGATGAGTCAACTCGTTGTGAGAAGCTTTGTTCTCTTATTATCAGCCCTAGATGAGTCAACTCGTTGTGAGAAGCTTTGTTCTCTTATTATCAGCCCTAGATGAGTCAACTCGTTGTGAGAAGCTTTGTTCTCTTATTATCAGCCCTAGATGAGTCAACTCGTTGTGAGAAGCTTTGTTCTCTTATTATCAGCCCTAGATGAGTCAACTCGTTGTGAGAAGCTTTGTTCTCTTATTATCAGCCCTAGATGAGTCAACTCGTTGTGAGAAGCTTTGTTCTCTTATTATCAGCCCTAGATGAGTCAACTCGTTGTGAGAAGCTTTGTTCTCTTATTATCAGCCCTAGATGAGTCAACTCGTTGTGAGAAGCTTTGTTCTCTTATTATCAGCCCTAGATGAGTCAACTCGTTGTGAGAAGCTTTGTTCTCTTATTATCAGCCCTAGATGAGTCAACTCGTTGTGAGAAGCTTTGTTCTCTTATTATCAGCCCTAGATGAGTCAACTCGTTGTGAGAAGCTTTGTTCTCTTATTATCAGCCCTAGATGAGTCAACTCGTTGTGAGAAGCTTTGTTCTCTTATTATCAGCCCTAGATGAGTCAACTCGTTGTGAGAAGCTTTGTTCTCTTATTATCAGCCCTAGATGAGTCAACTCGTTGTGAGAAGCTTTGTTCTCTTATTATCAGCCCTAGATGAGTCAACTCGTTGTGAGAAGCTTTGTTCTCTTATTATCAGCCCTAGATGAGTCAACTCGTTGTGAGAAGCTTTGTTCTCTTATCCTCGACATTTTAGATTCTACTTAGTAGATTGACTAATTTTAAGTATTTGATGGTCGTGGGCAGGGCACATTGCTTGCAGAACAGATGGACGATAGGACTGAAAGGTTCTGGAGTGGCGACCGTGTACCGGAAGACGTAGCGTTGGAAGGCCTCCCACAAGGTGTACCGATGTCTTTGTGAAGGCCGCAGGAATCCGCTGGATGCGGGAAGAACAGAGCTGATGGAAGTGGCGGTGCTTGGGGGAGGCCTGCCTATGCACGTCTTTTGGCTGAAATTATGTATGATGATGATGAAGTATTTAATAGGTATCTACGCGAAGAAAGGAACCTGCGATATTGGTTTATGAACCAATGTTAAACAATATTTCCCAAGTTCCTTGAATTTTAAAGTTTTCTTTTGTTATTGTTATTTCTGTTATAAATTAAAAACTTCATATGATTTTTCACACTCAACATAATACATCCTGCATAGTTTTGGTTGAAGGTTTCTATCTTTTTAAATAATGGTAACACTACTATTTCCGTTTGTCATTGATCCAAATTTGAAATCGGAATACTAAAAAAAGAAAACAGTTTAGTTCCAATAAGAAATCTTTTCGTGTTTCTCAAGGGAACAATTTGAATCGACATTTTTAAGAAAACAATGGTTTACAGAGAGATAACGTTTATTTAGTAACTTGTGTTATCTCCAGACCATTTACGACGGCCGTCAAGCGGGTTCGACATGGAATTAATTTAATGCCGCTATGACGTGCTGTGGAATGTGCTTGCAGGATGGCAGTTTTCAGCTCCTGCAAAGTTCCTGGAGCTGGTTGGTTAACTTGAACACGCCTCTTCAGCTCATCCCATAAGTGCTCTATTGGATTCATATCAGGGCTTCTTGCTGGCCATTTCATTACTGCAATACTAACGTCATGCGTATTCTCGAACAATTCTTGCAGTCTGTACCCGGTTTCGGAGTCGCCCTCGACGTCGCACGAGGCAGCCAGTCTCTTAACGCCAGAACGACTTCATGAAGTTGTGCTTACGTTAACGCTGACTAAGCCCAGACTGACGAAGTGCCACAACATGCGCGGCTACATCAGGTGCAGTATCCATAATTTGAACTTCAGAATGGTTCAAAAAACAATAAAAACCAATTTCAATGTTCTTTTTATGCAAAACAAAACAAATAAATCAAAATATTTTATTCCACATAAACCTACATGGGCACTTATGAAACGTTAGAAGCTAGGTGCGTGGTTCAAATTGGTCGTTTCCTATGGAGAAGAGTGGACAAGAAACATAACGGTTACGCGTTTAAAAAAAAAAAATACAGTGTTAATAGGTAGATAAGGGAGGACAGTGTAGGCCAGTCAACAAGTATCAGGTACTATAGAAAATGGTCTACAAATCTAGTCTATTAAGCCTACAACGTTCTCACTTTCACAAAATATAAAATAATCTTTATAATATATATAATTATATAAAACGAAATAACTAGGTATTGACTATTGACTTATAGATGCTCTAATCAAAAGCGTGTTGCTTCTCTACAGCAACAAAACTCCGATTTTCTTCCCTTTTTCAAATTTGGAATAGTGATACCGAAATGATGGCCAATAGGTCAGCTTCAAAACAGCATAAAAACTTTTTCTTTGATTAATCATTATTTTGATGTTTTAGGCCTATATACATAAAAATGGACGGTGGCTCGATTTAGGAGTCCGGATGTGTATTATATAATATGGTTTATGTTTCCTTCCAATACATGCAGGATATTGAAGTGAATTGAAGTTTATCGCATAATGTATTATTTTGTTATTCTGTTCTCAAAGACAGCTACAAATTATATTTTATTGTTGAAAATATTGTTGTCGTTTTCTAAAGCTGCATCCCCTCTTGTAACAAACACGCCAACAACTCGCAATATCCAGACAAGACATCTTTAAATAGAAGTGATTATCCAGGAAGCTTTCCAAACTGATCTGAGTAGTTGGACCGGGACCGACCATCGTAAGCTGCGTCCTAAAATGGATAACATAAAATACTTTTTTTTTAATTTTTCGCAAATATCTCAAAAACTAGATGTCCAGATTCCATGTGCGTGTGGATTTAGAGATATTTTCGAAAAACTTCCAATCCCAACCAAATTATATGAGGATTTAGGAAATAATTGTGAAAACTTCATGGTAAGGTATAAAATTTGTGAAACCTAATAATATTCTTCAGTTGTCCAGATTGACAGATCCAGTTAATGAGTTCTAACTTTCTTTGTTTATATTTCACAAATTTTATACCTTACCATGAAGTTTTCACAATTATTTCCTAAATCCTCTTATAATTTGGTTGGGATTGGAAGTTTTTCGAAAAGATCTCTCAATCCACACGCACATCCAGATTCCATGTTCCAATGAAAGCTTAGGCTCTACTCACACCAGCGAATGTTTTCTACTCACACACTGACGCGCCATACTGCACGGACTTTACAGAAGTCCTTAGATGAAACCGACAGCCGGATCGGCTCCAGACAAATTTTGCAACAAAGTTGCAAAGTGTAGGTGGAGCCGCTAAGTCGTGAATGGCAAAATGTTGTAACTTTTTAATCTATGAGAGTTTGGTCTTCGTAATAGATAGCTGTGTGACGTCACATTTTGCTTCTCGTATTTCACATGCTGGAAGTTTTTTTGGCGAACACGTTACAAGTTGGGACTCAGCTTTAGGGTTAGATTGAGATGATGAGTATTATTGTGTTAAGTTTTCGAAATTGTTTCACAATCAACCTTGAACCTTATGCTGTAACAATAAAGTTGAAAATCT
Organism: Tiliacea aurago; assembly: GCA_948098905.1. Taxonomy (NCBI): domain Eukaryota; kingdom Metazoa; phylum Arthropoda; class Insecta; order Lepidoptera; family Noctuidae; genus Tiliacea; species Tiliacea aurago. The sequence goes on along the minus strand of OX402579.1, from coordinate 1,802,686 downwards.
TATAAAGAAATTTGACAAGATTGTAGTAGCTTGATGTGCTGGCGTCTGCACAATATACAACAGTAGTTTTTGTTTACACTAAACCCGAAAAGGGTCATTATACTCATCATTTTTAACAATTTTTTCTATGAGAACAACCATGAAATCGCGAAAATAAAAATCTGCTGTTCTCTACATCCTTGTGTTCACTGAAATCGACAAAATTCGAAACAGCTGATTTTTATTTCGCGATTTCAAGGTTGGTCCCATAGAAAAAGTTGTTTAAAATGATGAGTACAATGACCACTTTTAGAGTTTAGGTTAAACAAAAAAAGTTGTAAATTATTAATTGTGGGCGAGCGCAGTTCAAAAAGTATGCATATTTTTTTGTCTAATTTTGATTGATTTCTTACTAATTTGGGGAAAACACGCTGTGGACGGTTCGTTGTCTGCTGGCCCTTCAGCAATATACTTGATATTTGTGTATCCAAACAGTCACTCACAACAGTTTTGCAGATTTGATACATGGGAGTGAGTTAAAACATATGCATCCGTCGCTTGTATCCATTACTTGAGTAACTTTTGTAAATATGTAGAGTAGAATTTCTCTCGTAAAGTTGATGAAACATTTTTACATGTTTTCTACACTTCTTTGAAAAATTTTTGTAGCAATGCAATGCAAAAAAAAAAAAACTGCACAAACCACTATTATAATAAAATGGTGACAAATTCAAAAGACATGTATGATGAGGAGAAAAATAAAACAATTTTTGTAATGAAATTAAATAATTTGTTATTATTATAAAACAACACATCTTTATGATGTATTTTCTAGTCATTGTCGTGCTTACATGTTGATAAAGCGACTATAAAAGAGATTTTTGATTTGATAATATCACAAAAACTAAATGCACAATATTAGTATTAGTAAGAATCAACATGATTTATAATATAATGGAATAAGCAACAGATAAATGCTTAAAGTACTACGTAACTAAGCTCGAGCAACGCCAATTTTATTTTGACTTCGAAATATGAATGTAAGATGATTCTCGTATTGATTTGATGAAAAATGATGATTGGTGAGGCGCATAATTAGTTTCGTAGTACTGTACATATAGGTAAAATGCCTATAAATACATTCATGGAAGATTAAATTTTCATAATACTAAAAAGATTTTAACAAAATCTATATTTCGTTGATAAGACTAGTAAAAATTTAAACTATAATGGCTTGTTTTACCACCCCCGAGTTCCAGTTAACTTATCTGGTAGGTCATTTCGTATAGGAAGTGTCTCTGGAAAATGTAAAACAGGCCTTTGTTAATACAAAATATCTCCAATAAACAACACAATAAGTACTGATAATTTTAAACTGGCAACATAAACGCACTGCTTACTTTTAAATACGCATCACTTTAAAACTGAGAAAGTACTATGTAAACATTCAAGTACTAACATACAGGAATCGTACTCAACCTTGTAAACAACATGGCAAGAATGAAAAATAGAACGGAACTATTGAGAGTTGGTCAGCAAGATAACAAAATGACTGGAAAATACATGTGTTCATCACAATACCCTATTACATAGTTAAATTTAACGGAACAAACTAAAAGCTCTAACATAAACAACAGTCTTAGAACATACAAGTTATTTACACAAAGATTTTTTTCATATAAAAATATCCTACTGTACACGTAACAATCATCTCATTCATATAGAAATATATTTGTTTCTATGTACAAAACTAGAAACGATAGTAAAAATAGTTAAATCTTTAGGAATCACCTACACGACGTCGGTACGTCGCGGGGAGCACACTCGGGGACGGCGTTCAAGGCACTTGTTGTATTAACTAAATTGAATTGACGTTTGCGCGGGATCAATGGGGAATAGGTAGGTGTTTTAATAATATTTTAACCTTATACACCTCAATTCAATGTTGTTGCATTATTTTAGAATATAATTACATTTTAAAATATCTCTAAATGCAAGGCTTAAAGATAAATTAGCGGTAACGACACGGACTTTATCCATGTCGGAAGAGATCCAATCAGGGTCTCAGGATAATGGAGTCCAAGATTCGTGTCACGGATTGATACAGAATCTATCTCATTTTACAGAATTAAAGCTCCGGCGTTCTCGCCTAATGTTAGGACTAGTTACAATGTCATAACGGACATTTGAACGTGAACGCGACAGCTCGCCGAGTGTATTCCTCGCTACGATTAATATGTATGCCCCAATAACGGGTGCAGTCTCAGGCAAGGCAGCGTTTCTCTATAAATAAATAAATATAAATATTCTGAGAAGGAAGTCAACCGTTATCACACACTAGTAACCTACTAAAATACAAGATTTCATCAACAATCACAATCGTGTCGTACGTGGCCACAAAACACGGTACTACATACCAGGTATTTATTAGACAGACATACAAACAATAACGTCTATTTACTAAATGCCAACGTTCGTAATCGCGGTCATAAAATGAGGGAGCGAGACGACACGAGACTAGAAATCCCGTACTCAATATTCACCGTCCCACTCGCACGTTTTATGACCGCGTTTCAATCGTTGGTGTTTAGTTCAACACGGACCACCAACTAACGAGAGTCCACTTGACACTGCCCCTAAGTTAGTTAATGTGTTAACTACAACAAATACTGCGTTCCTCGAATATCGCATTATAAGGTTTGCTTTTGCGTGTGTGAGAATCGATTTTCACAGTGGGTTGAGAATCGATATGCGAAATAAGTGAATACCATTGCTTCTTACAAAATTCTGGATGAGTCCGCAATAGTAAAATGGTCCTCAGGTTTCTTTGGCGGCGATTCACACAAATGCAAACCTTATAGCACAGCTGACGACGGTACTATATCCGGTCAAAAACTTACTGCACGCCATGCAATTAAATGTGGGAATGAGACAGCGCATATTGAGCGCTCTCTCCTACTTGAGGGTATTCATAGTTAGACGTAGTAAAGAGTCGAATGATTTATAATTAACATTATTGTACAGCGCACTTAGCTAAACGGCAACGTTGGTGGCATGCGCAGTCACAAAACGTAAGAGCGAGACGACATGAGACTCGGAATACAGTTTTCAGAAATCTCGAACTAAATATTAAATTCACCGTCCTTCTCGCACGTTGTATGACCGCGACTGTCATGAATTTTGTTATTTGAGCGCGCACGAGATTTAGTCTTGAATACAACATCCAAACATCAATTTGCTAAATACCAAGATTCTGACTGAACACATATCACCGAGAATGTTAAGCAGCGAAACAAAACATATTGCTGTCTTAACAGTAACACGAAGCGGCTATAGTCGTTGCAAGTCACGAGCGCTCGACATGTCACTTTAATGTAATTGAAATAAGGTTTAAATTGCAATGATTGATGCGCTTGTGAAATGCAGCTACTATAACAATAGGTTCACATTCAAGTTAGTTACACGTCTAATGTCCCATGATGTTATCAGTCATGGATTTAAAATACGTCGGAACATGTTTAAGGCAGAGTACACAATAAAAGGTGTATCTATTCATACACGAAATCTCTTTGTGGGGTCATTGTACTCATCATTATGAACAACTTTCACTATGGGACCAAACTTGAAATCGCGAAAACAAAATCAGCTGTTCCCTACGTTTTGACAAGATAAGCAAACATAAATGTAGGGAACAGCTGATTTTTTTTTTGTTATTTAAGGTTTGGTCCATAGTAAAAGTTATTCATAATGATGAGTACAATGACCTCTTAAGAGATTTCGTGTATGAATAGATACACCTTAAATATGGAATTTACACCACGATTATTGGTATGAACAGTGAGACAAATATTAGTAATCTTCATTGTACCAAACGCGTCCTATCGGTTCTAAATCCATGGGTCAAAGTACTTACATCGACATGCAGAATACTGATTAAAATTAACGAAAAACGTGGTGCTGCTGACCGTACTATATTATACGTATACGTTCTGCGCGATTTGAAAAAAAATATATTTTTCAAGCATGTTTTTTGCAGATTATTTTAATTTCACTCGAAGGGTCGTCGACGGTGGTGTTTCTTATCTATGGAATGCGTAGTATTTGAATGTGGTGCGGTCAGCGACACCTATCGTCAATAACATTGGCAGATCTATGAGATACCGCGTGATGCGGCGCGTAAGTACTATGTACTATAAATACTACACAAATAATAATGTTATACATATAATTATGGTAACTAACAACATCGGAAGTAATTTCGATGATATGGTAGATTATACGTTATCGTTTTGAACACTTGCGATGACATATTTACAAAGAAACAAGAATAGTGTATTTAAAGGAATTCAGATGCAAGTTGTGTAGTACACTATATTTATTTTCTTGGCTCACTGAAAACTATTTTCGCACTATGTGAGAAACGACATAAATTCACTCAATTTGCAAAAATGTGAGCCAAGATAAATGCTAGCTAAGTCTCGCCGAGCGCACGAGGCTGCGGCGTGCCGGGTACGTCTTTCCGACGTACCGCATGCGTCTTTGCGACGTACCGTATGCGTCTTTCCGACGTGCCGGCCGCGTCTCTCGGACGCGTTGGTCCCGCTTTGCAATATAAAAGCACAATATAATCTACAAGTATTACAATAGGTCTATCGACAGATCACAGCCTAGTTCAGTGTAACAGTGGGAGGTAGCGCGGGCGCGTGACGTCACGCTCTGGCGATGGCGGTCACGTGACGTTACGCTCAGGTTATGGTGGCCACGTGACGTCACGCTCAGGCGATGCCGGCCACGTGACGTCACGCTCAGGTGATGGCGGCCACGTCCGGCTGCGGCTTGTGCAGCCCGTCCTCGTCGCGCGCCCTGTGGGTAACATCGGGAATTAAGACAAGTGAAGAGTGGACGGGTGTATACAGTTATAATGAAGTATGGTCTATTCCAAAAGTATCTGATAAAAGTGTAAACAAACCCTTTTCCGGTTAAATTCTCACGGAGTCATTCACTAGAGGAAGTATGCACTTTTCCAACGATTATTATTTGCGTCACATGACTAAATTGTAACAACACTCTAATATGTATATCGTTATGGCTCAGTAGTTAAATCCTCAACTCTTATTCACGAGAATGTTGTGGGTTCAAATCTGGGCAAGTATTGATGTGACTTTTTCAATTCATAATTATGTATTTTCTGACATCGGCGAAGGAAAAACATAGTGAAGAAACCGCCCGCCTGCAGTCCGATAGCGATCGCTTTACGACCGAATTCGGTCTCGCAAAGTCCTAATGGGGTCAGTTGCTCACTCCATCGTCGACTTTGTCTCTGTCACCTCTGCCCTAGACTAAGGTCAAAAGCAAACACATCCTAAATAACAAAAAAAAAACTGCGTGTGCGTGTGTGTGTGTACGTACCGGTACAGCGTGGCGTGCGGCGGGGCGGCGCGGTAGTGCGCGGCGTAGGAGCGCGTGCGGCGGTGTGTGTGTGTGTGTGTGTGTGTGTGTGTGTGTGTGTACGTACCGGTACAGCGTGGCGTGCGGCGGGGCGGCGCGGTAGTGCGCGGCGTAGGAGCGCGTGCGGCGGTGTGTGTGTGTGTGTGTGTGTGTGTGTGTACGTACCGGTACAGCGTGGCGTGCGGCGGGGCGGCGCGGTAGTGCGCGGCGTAGGAGCGCGTGCGGCGGTGTGTGTGTGTGTGTGTGTTGTGTGTGTACGTACCGGTACAGCGTGGCGTGCGGCGGGGCGGCGCGGTAGTGCGCGGCGTAGGAGCGCGTGCGGCGGTGTGTGTGTGTGTGTGTGTTGTGTGTGTACGTACCGGTACAGCGTGGCGTGCGGCGGGGCGGCGCGGTAGTGCGCGGCGTAGGAGCGCGTGCGGCGGTGTGTGTGTGTGTGTGTGTGTGTGTGTGTACGTACCGGTACAGCGTGGCGTGCGGCGGGGCGGCGCGGTAGTGCGCGGCGTAGGAGCGCGTGCGGCGGTGTGTGTGTGTGTGTGTGTGTACGTACCGGTACAGCGTGGCGTGCGGCGGGGCGGCGCGGTAGTGCGCGGCGTAGGAGCGCGTGCGGCGGTGTGTGTGTGTGTGTGTGTGTGTGTGTACGTACCGGTACAGCGTGGCGTGCGGCGGGGCGGCGCGGTAGTGCGCGGCGTAGGAGCGCGTGCGGCGGTGTGTGTGTGTGTGTGTGTGTGTGTGTACGTACCGGTACAGCGTGGCGTGCGGCGGGGCGGCGCGGTAGTGCGCGGCGTAGGAGCGCGTGCGGCGGTGTGTGTGTGTGTGTGTGTGTGTACGTACCGGTACAGCGTGGCGTGCGGCGGGGCGGCGCGGTAGTGCGCGGCGTAGGAGCGCGTGCGGCGGTGTGTGTGTGTGTGTGTGTGTGTACGTACCGGTACAGCGTGGCGTGCGGCGGGGCGGCGCGGTAGTGCGCGGCGTAGGAGCGCGTGCGACGCCGCGCCACGACCGCGCGGCCGAGCGTGTTGGGGTGCACCGAGTTGCGGATGCCGTGGTACGCCATCCTGTACACAAACACTCATCTATTAATAGGACTCATCACGGATAGTTTATCATCAGCATTAACACATAGGGTACTTTTAATCGCGATAGTACGTTCCCGTGGGCATCCACGCAGGCGAAGCCGCGGGCAAAAGCTAGTTTGCAATAACTCGAGAATATTAAACTTACACATAATAAAGAAATCTGGATGTTTTGTCAAATCGTAAAAAGTTTCGAAGCTGGGGCGGGGTCTAGTAAGCAAATAAATAAGTAGAAGATACTGACCTGGGAGCCAACGCCGCCACAGTAGTAAGGATCAGGACGAGCCAGTACACCGGCTCCCTGATAGTGTTCATCATGACGTGGTACGTGGAAGGCAGGTTCAAGAATGTCGGCCAGATGGTCTGGTACAGCAGCGTCAGGAAGAAGAACGACAGCAGAGAACCCGACAATGCCAGTAGATGGATCACCGTCTGTGAATGTTATGACTATTATATTGATTTTTTTTAAGACGAACGCGCCATGGAAACCCCCGAAAGTCAAGTTTTCTTAATTATTTTGCAGGTTGTATCTTCATCAAAATATTATTGGCGACCGTTATAAATATGTGTTTATACAGTAATAATCATAAGAAACCAAATTGGTGATGTTCTTCAGAAAGGTCAGGTGCGTAGTACTCGCAACTGGCGTGCGTGTATGAACGTAGGCGAAGCAAAAGGAGTATGTACGGAGCGTAGCAAGTGGCGTTCTATAGTTTCTGCCTACCCCCATGGGAAGAAGGCGTGAGTTTATGTATGTATGTAATAATAAGAATCATCAATACAATTCTCTAAGTAAGAATTGGTCTCAAATGTCATTTACAAATTAATTTCACTATGTAATATAAACACAATCTAAAATATCACATAAAAAATATATGATAATTTGGCATTTTCTCAATAACTTATATTGAGAAAATGCTCCAAATTATCATATATTTTTTTCAAATCATTTACACTACTCGTTTAGACGTGATCTTCAGTATAAAATCATTAAAAGTCGGTTATCGTCCCCTTAAGGTCAGTGTCAAGTTGTATGTTGATCAAAATATGATTCGCGACCCTAAGAAATATCTATTTACAGAATTATAATCATACACTTGTCTCGTATTACCCTATTGAATGAAGTCTGACTTCATTCAATAGGGTAATATGTGATATTTTAGATTGTGTTTATATTACATAGTGAAATTAATTTGTAAAGTTATGTCTAACGCGAATAAAAAACTGAGAATGGCGCAAAATTTACCAAGCGTATTTTTCTGAAACCTTCACCGATTTAAAGATAATTTAATTATTGATCTCTTAGTATACGCGTTTTATTAAAATACCATTTGTTTTGTGTATAATAAATTTATAATGCGTTAAATTGGGGAGAGCGCTCCTTGATGAGCGAGTCCTATTACTGGCTGAACGTACGACGCGTTACGTGAGCTCAGTATAGAACACGCAAGCTAACCACTCAAGGTCACTGGCATATATCTGCGTCTTAACTTAAGAAAATTTGAATTTTGCAGTCTACATAAAATTCCCCTTTTTTGGCAAACGGCTCTTTGTACACACGGCTACACATCACTGCAAGATCAGCTTATACTGGAAATGTATAGCTTGGTAAGTAGCCGTGTGTGATAGGAAATTGTTTTTAGCACACACTTTCTGTAAATACTGGTTTAAACTTTCACTCGTGTTAGTTTTCAATAAAGTTGTACAATCAACCGCTTACAGTAAGTGCACTACGAAAATTGACCTTAATGCTACGACATAAAAGTGCGGTTAGTGCTAAACTGTTACCACAGATACGTGGTTGACTGTAGTCCTAATTCACTCAAACAACTACTGTTAACTCCTCATTCCATGCATACACACACACTCTGTAATCTACACTTACGAATATGAAATTATTAAAAAGCTGCATGTAATCAATTGATGAACAAGTATATAAATAATTTTATAAGGTTATCGTACTTTTTATTTTTCCAATAGGGAATATGCAAGTAATTGAAAACTTTTTCATTATTGAAATATACGTTGTTAAGGATTCAAGAAACAAATTTCATATATATTTTTTTTAATGCTGTAGTGATTTTACAATTCATTATTTAATGTTGTTTTTTTGGTGGAATAGAACGCAAACCCGAAAGTCTTCGACAATGCCGCCGGAAGTGACATAAAAAGCCACGTGAATGAACATCACTAAGGGTAAAGTGTAAGTATATAACTAGAGATCGGATATTCGGATGCATATTCACCTAAAGTTTGAGAGTTAACTAGTATGGAGTGCGCTTCGGTACGGGAAAAAGTGTCTGTTTCCAGGACTGACGAATTTTTAAGAACTACTCTTTTGTACTGTGGATCCCCGAATAAATATATTTAATTTTGTAAAAAGCCATGTATGCAAAAAGCTGGGACAGTTTTCTTATGCACTTCACAGATTGGGGAAAATAGCTAATCAGACTACTTTACAAACAGCCTACCACGGTTACGTTAGTTCTATCCTCAGATACGGTGTAATATTCTGGGGCAATAGTACAGACAAGGAGCGTGCTTTCATTGCTCAAACACGTTGCATCAGAGCTATATTTAACTTACATGAAACTGACTCCTGTAAACCATTTTTTTAAAAGATGAACGTTTTAACACTGCCATGTGTCTATATATTTGAGGCCGCAGTATTTGTCAAAAATAATATTGACATGTATAATTACTACACGCGTGTACGGCGTAAGGATAAATTGCGCACAGTAGCTAGCAAGACTCACCTAATGCATGAAAGTATCTTTTGTACAGCTTCACGCATCGTTAATAATATTCCGGGGCCTATTAGAATAATTACGAAAATAAAAATATTTAAAAAAAAACTTCATGAGCTATTAGTAAACAAGTGCTACTACTCTATAAAAGACTTCCTATCGGACAAATCACTTCTACATTACAGTCCCCCTCAGTCATGAGGCGTTCAGTGTCCCACTGATGTGTGTGTTTTATAATTATCTTTTTTTATTTTATGTGTTTTATGAAAATCTTAATAATTTGTAATAATATTGTTTTAATTTGTGTGTAACTATTGTATGCCTTAATGGCGGGACATAGCTGATCACAATTTATTTATTTTTAAGACCTGTATTATGTACCTACCTATGATCCACAATAAAGATATTGATTGATTGATTGATGATTGAATTTTAGAATAAAAGGTTTTGATTAAATATTAATAAGTAGTGTTTTTTAAACGTGATATATTTTCCACAAAATTCTTGCCTAGTTCTAAATAGATTTAATGAAACCCCGCGATCCCGGAACAAAAATATATTTTAAGAAGCAGTTTCCATACTTTGTATCCTTTGCCGGGAAAAAACGTACTTTAGGTAAATTATGTATCCGAATATCCGATCTCTATATTAACACAAAAAATCATTTAAATTATATTATTTGGTGTGAAAAAGGGGTTCGAAACCAAAGAGTATCGTGGATAATGACGTCACAACATGGCCGCTACAATAACTGACGTTTGAACTGTAGTAGAAAATTGTTAGTATACATTTTTGGACCAACAAGGAGTTGAATTTGACTTTTTTTATTGGGTTATTACTGTAATTTTATTGATAAAAAAAATTACATGCATATTCCTTATTTTGCCATCGATTTTGATAACAAATTAAACGCTGCAAAGAAGAAAAAACAACAACTCACCCAACTCCTAGTCTCAATAGCGACATACAGCAGCATAACAACGAGACAGCAGGTCATACAGCACACGCCGAAGGACCAGATATCCACGGTCGTGTCCCAGTACGCGAAGCAGGCCGTGAAGTAGAGCACCACGCTGATGTAGACGCTCTCGGCCAGCACGGCCCAGAAGGAGTGCGCGCGGTAGGCCAGGCCGCGCCGGCTGGCGCCGTACAGGCCGGGCCGCTCCGTCAGCAGCGCGCCCGGCGCCACGCGGTCGTACGCGCCTGCGACGCATACACATCGGTTTTAATCGCACTATGCTGGTGTTGGACACTTTTTAAGGTTCCGAACTTAAAAAAAAACCAAACCCTTAGAACATTATTTTTTGCCTATACCAAAAAAATAAGTGCTTATTTGCGAAGGCCTTTTGACCTATGTAGTATTAATCTTTTTCAAATAAAAATTGTTAGTTAGCTGAATCATACAGAGTGTAAAAGGAACCATCACAAAGTCATAAAACTTTGTGTTTTTGTAAAAAGTTTTTTATTTTTCACTATAGAGTGGATTAGTTTTTAATTATTTATCTATGTTACAATAGCCTAATGTCAACTGCTCATCACCTTTTACAAAATATTGCTTTTCATTTGTACAGGAGTTGTATTTAAAGGTAAATTATAACATTTGAAACTAGTCATAAAATAACGTCGAAAAAGTAAGAACTTTGACCGTCATTATTTTTGTAACCAGAAGGTTCCCAAGTTACAGCCCACTTCAAAAAAAAATCAAAACGACTGTCGGCTTCGTTAAGCGTCTTCTTAGTTTTTACACCAGTTTTTTTACATCGCGGTATGCTGATGTTAAACACGTTTTTTTTTTTCATAGTTGTAACTTCGCAGTACAGTTGTACCAGAACGAGTTATAAACGATAACAGCTAGTTATAACTTACCGATGACGATGGGCGGCAGCGCGGTGAACATGAGGTTGTAGGTCATGAGGTGCACCTGGTCTATCATCACCATCGACGAGAAGCCGCAGTAGAATTGGTACCAGAACACCAGGAACACAAACGTCTGCGGAAACAAATGGTAACTTGTGAACTCAAACTCAACACATTTATTTCAATTAAACCTATTACAGGCACTTTTGAATTGTCAAAGAGTCGGTCAGTTAGTCATTAAGTTGAAGCTATTTGCCCATTCCAAAATGTACGGATAAGGTACATATAAATGATAGACTGATTAGAGTTCAACTTGTGTATTGATAGTTAATGATAATGATCGACCCGCGGCGAATGAGTCTTTTGCTGTTACCCAAAACAGTGCGATGCGACTACTGATTGCTAACTCAAATATGTATAATTTATTCATTCGCTGCGCGTCGATGTCAGCATAAAATTGATACAATTGATATGTACGGGTTTGCTCGTACACAAACCGTAGATCTCTATGGAGAAGAACAGGCAAGAAACTCCTGTATTACTTACAGGTTTTACGTTTAAAGATAAAGATGTGTTTATTTGATCAAACATGTGTAAAAATGAATAAAAATACATGCAGGATAACAATAAATAGAATAAAGGTTCGGACATGTTTGCCAAGTACTATGGCGTGCAAATATTATGATTGTGGTTGTGTTTCTTTCAGGATTAAGTATAGTATAAGTCGGACTAAGGATAAGAATCTTGCAGGCTAATATTTAAAGAACTTCGTTTGTTACCGCTACTCTCTCTATATATACAGGGTTATTTTTAAAACGTCAATAACCTCTTAAGGGGTCATGGTACTCATCATTATGAACAACTTTTACTATGGGACCCAAACCGAAATCAGGAAAAATCTGCTGTTCCCTACATTTTAAAGAATTATTCGAACATAAATGTAGGGAATAGCTGGTTTTTTTTTCGCGATTTCAGTTTTGGTCCCATAGTAAAAGTTGTTCATAATGATGAGTACCATGACCCCTTAAGAGGTTATTGACGTTTTAAAAATAACCTATAAGAAGTATGCATGTTTGTTAAGAAGAAAGAAGTTTAAAAAGTTTTTTTTTTAATCCTTTATTAAAAAGAACCAGGTTCTTAATAATTAATTACAATCTAGCCTATATGACTAATAAGTAATTTGAATATAACTTAATTTGCTACGTGATAATTATTTTAAAACTTAGAATAGTGCTGATTGTACTTTACACAAGTCCATTCTACTTTCTTAGAGTCTAATATAATAATATTGATAAACACTTTGTTCACGTGTTATATGTGTGTCATTGTCACTATTATGTCTACACTTTTTACACTACACTAACTCAAAAGGTTTTGTTCGTTTTAGTCTTCGCACTATATTTGTTTGGTCTAATAGCTGAATTGCCTCGATGTTCACATGTTGGTGGAGTCGGTGGTCATGGGCCTCAGCAAATTTTTGGATTATTTTGGTGACTGGTTCCATTTTTAAGTCACGATGGAGGTCGACATTTCTTATATACCAGGGCGCATTAACAATACTCCTGAGTACCTTATTCTGGAATGTTTGTATTATTTTTATATTGGTCGGTTTAGTACAGCCCCAGAGTTGGATGCCATATGCCGCCCATATTGGCATAAGAATATGCTTGTATAATAGAATTTTGTTATGTATTGATAGGCAGGAATCCCGTCCAATCAACCAATACATGTTTTTAAAACGCATGTCTAGTTCCTGTCTTTTCTTTTTAACGTGCGCTTGCCAGCGCAGTTTCGCGTCAAGCGTTATGCCAAGGTATTTGGCTGTATTTGCGTATGGCACTTGTTGTCCACTTGTGGTAATCACATTTCCTGTTGGTGAAATCAATGTGAAGTGACTTCGATTCATTCAATTTGATTCTCCATTTTTCTGCCCGGCATGAACCTGTAGCCATAATAGCGGTGTCGTCTGCAAAGGTTGCAATAGTATTATTTTCCAGCTCTGGTATATCATACGTATACAACAGGTAGAGGACTGGACCCAGCACACTACCTTGAGGTACGCCAGCTTTAATAATTTTTAACTCGGAAAAGGCATCCTCGTGCCTTACTCGAAACATTCTATCTGTAATGTATGATTGCAAGATATCGGTGAAATCATTGGGCAACATAAGTCTTAGCTTGAATATCAAACCCTTATGCCAAACTCTATCAAAAGCTTGTGCCACATCTAAAAATACTGTGGAGCAGACTTTTTTATCTTCGAGTGTTCTCTCAATGATGTTGGTAATTCTATGTACTTGATCTATTGTTGAGTGTTTCTCTCTGAAACCAAACTGATGGTCAGGGATCAGGTTTGTCTCGTTTATGATAGGTTTTAACCGTTTTAAAAACAATTTTTCAAACAGCTTTGATAGTATAGGCAACAGGGAAATGGGCCTGTATGATGATGCTTCGTGTGGTGGTTTACCGGGCTTTGCAATCATAATCACTTCAGCAACTTTCCATGGCTCAGGAACATGCTTTAACACGAATGCTGCATTGATGAGCCTAGTAAGCTTAACGATGGCTTTACGCGGTAGATATTTTAGGATCTATCCCGTAATTAGGTCAAACCCTGGGGACTTTTTAAGGCTAGTGATTTGAATTTCGTTTGCAACTTCTTTCGGGGTCACAAGCTTAATTCTTTTATCTTGCAGAATATTGGCGAATTGTAGGTTGTCTACAGACGCGTCATTTGGCTGAAAGGTTTCTTCTAAGTGATGTGTAAATCTTAGAGCTTTCTGCTCATCGCTTATGGCCCACTTTCCGTTAACATATCTGATAGGGGGAATTGATGTAATTGGCCTTTTGAGTGACTTTGTCGCTTTCCAAAGAGAGTATTGCGTTGTATGGTCGCTGGTTAACTGACGTAGGTTAGTATTGAAAGCCTCATCTTGAAAGGTCTGTATACCTTGGTAAAGTGAGTATTTAATACACTCGTGCTAATTTTGTGCCTCCGCATGCGCTCGGGCAACAATCTACTATTACAGCATGAAATAATTTACTGACGTTATTTTGTAATTTAACCTATATTATTTGCATGCTATGATATAAGCGAAACATGCTCTAAATTGTCTTTTTAAAACAACTTTATACACCATGTTTAATGCAAATAAATATTATTTCTATTTCTATTCATTACGTTCTAAGATCACTTTTGAAAGAGTCTGATGCAGTCGGTGAACACCGACATCTGTATACTGCTTAAAAATTGATCTAGTTAATTTTTTTTTTGTTATTTTTTGCAGTAGGGTTATTTTTTATTTTTCATTACTAGCGAACGCTATCACACTCCTGGGCAAAGGCCTCCCTCCACTCCTTCCATCTTTCGCGAGCCAGCGCCCTTCCATTTTTTTCAATTATTATAAAATATTTTATAAGCAGCTTAAAAATTTGCTTGTGCAATTTAATATGTATAGAAGCTAATAACACAATTTTTGCGTTTATTGAGCAAGCATCAGGATTGACCAAATACAATGAAAATACAATGTAACAGACTAAACACCCAGTTACAGTTGAGAACTTGCTAATCTCTAGCATTACTTAAGGCGACTCCTACATTCAAAATTTTCAGAAGTTCTCAACTGAAATTCTCAATTCAGGAACCGGTGTAACAGACTTACGGCATTTTTAAGAAAGAAGTAGAGTATCATTCTCGCTAGTCGGTCGTAGCACCAATGTCCGTGCACCAGCAGCAGTCTCTCTAAGTACTTGAACCGCGACAGTGCGAAGTCTGACGCCATCACCGCTTGCATGCCTTCCTGCCCTGATATACCTGGGGAACAAACATACCATGTTAAACTGGGCGAAAAGACAATTACACCACTATGTCACACTATTACAATCCACACAGTAGCGATACGAATGTGCTTGCGTAGAGCAACGGTGGGATCTCGCGGGGAGTCGGGGACCGCGGCCCCCGAACACGCTTAGTTTGCGCACTCGAACGTTGAGGGCAGACGCGAGCGTGTTTTTTTTTACGAGAATCGGTGAATAGATTCATTATAATTGTTCACACCTGTTCTGTGTACAGATGTACCTCGTCAGTCAAATACAAGAAGCATTTAAAATTTCATAAATTTTAGGCAGAATTTCGTTTTGTTTATTGGAAACACAATTTTACAGAAATTATGTAACGTACTAAGTAGAATTTAAATCACGGCCATGCTCGTTTCCCTCAAAATTTTATGATAAGATTGTTCATCCGCATGCGAATATATTACATAGTCCTATGATTAAGTAAGTAAGTAAGTCTTTTATTCTGCAAATATGGGTACAGGTACACTATTTATTAACCAATTTATCACCATGTGGTGATAAATTGGTTAATAAATAGTTCAGCCATATTTTACCAATAGGCATGCAAAATTTTAGTTTGACGCTAAAACAATAAAGGCAATTATAAAATAGGTACATTGAACAAAATTCTTAATAAAAATATTACACAATACATAAAAATACAAAAATACTATACAATATCTATACAAAATTGTTTCTCAGTAAGGAATTCATTGACATTATAGTATGCTTTATGCGTTAAAAAGCTTCGGAGCCTGTTTTTAAATAATGATAGCGGCCATTCTTTCCATTGCTTAGGTAACTTATTATAAATGATCGGAGCCATGCAGTAGACACTCTTTCACCATGTTCGGCAAGCCTATCCCTTGGGAGAAGCGAGCCAAATATCTCGGTGTGGTCTTAGACCATCACATGACGTTCGGCGAGCACATAAAACAGGTGCGCTCACGCGCCAGTTTTGCTCTCGGCCGACTACACTCCGTACTCAACCCGCGCAGCAAGTGGTCCCTTAAGTGCAAATTGCGTATTTACACCGCGTGCATTCGACCGATCATGACTTACGCCTGCGTAGTCTTCGCTCACGCAAAGTCATATCACATTCATAAGATGCAGACGCTTCAAAACCGATTTCTCCGTAGAATTACGAAGGCTCCTTGGTTCGTTCGGAACGAACAACTTCACGTAGACCTTAAGATGCCTACCATCAAACAGTTTATGAAGCGCCTTGCAAAGCGCTTTTTCGAATCCGCGGAACGTCATCGCAACCCCTTGGTTGTGCAGGCCGCTAGTTACAGGCCTTCTGCCATTAGTCAGACTCGCCGACCGAGGCACACTCTCTTAGATCCGGATGACCCCGTCACTCTCCTTCAGGAAAGCAATAGGGCCACGAGTACAGTGCACAAAATACACAAACCGACCTTCCGTCCTCGCCGCCGAGGTACCACGCGAACTTCCCGAGTAAATGGTAATAAAAGTCCTCCCCCCCGTCCCTTGAATGTCGATGCGCCAGCCGCCCGGTTAGAAGCTGAGAGCGCCGTAGCAATAAATATAATATCCCCTGATAATAATCATGATCAAAATGTTGATCCAGCCCGTCCCCAAATTGTTACTAATTTTGTGATCCCCCAACGACGCCCTGAGCCGAGGTCCGTACCCCACAGGGGGTGCCCTTAGTGCGCTGTCGTTTAGTTTTAATATATATAATTTGCGCCCTGGCTGGAGGCTTTAAGATTAAAAACCTTAGGGCAGCCACAGGAATATCCGGTTAAGTAGCAACGACCTCTCTAGGTCTGCTACGAGATGCCATACAAAAAAAAAAAAAAAACCTTGTTTATTGTCGCGTCTATTACGCGGGACTACGTCGTCCAGACGTTTCAAACGATTTGGGTTCGACTTCACAAACACAGCTACCTCCATTATATACAGACGGTAGTGTTAATATTTTGTGCTGTTTAAAGTATGGCATGCAACTATCAGTGGATTTAAGCTTAAACATCGCCCGTAAACATCTTTTCTGGGCTTTAAAAACTGTTTCTCTTTCGGTTGAGTTTCCCCAGAATATTATACCATAACGTAAGTGGGATTCCACTATGCCATAATAAGCAGTAAGAAGTGCATCCATGTATATTATTGGGGAAAGTGAATGCAGAGCGTATGCGGACTTACTAATCCTCTTACATAAAGTATCAGTATGTGCTTTCCAATTTAGGTTTTTATCCATTAAGAGTCCTAGAAATGTTGTATTATTTACTTCTTCTACATCTTCATTGTTGTAGTGTATATTAGGACTGATGGTGGGAATCCGCTGACTAAAATGTACAACTTTCGTTTTTGTCAAGTTTATTTTTAAATTATTTGCCTCTAACCAATTTACAACATTTCCCAAACAATTATTAATGTCCCTTTCATATGTCTCCACACTTTTACAAGGTATTGTCAGAGTACTATCGTCCGCAAACAGCGTTATTGGTTGTTCAATGTATTCAGGTAATTAAATTAAATCATATGAAACTTAAATCATCTAAAAATAAAGTGTCACGTAAATATCTGGCATTGCAAGTATTTGCATCACATGTAAATGTATACGTACTTTAAATAAATGATTACATACATATTAATAACATGTACATATTTTATTTTCCATTTGGCTACAACCCTTGCACATCTGCGTGAAACAGGGTAAATACCTACCTCCACAGGCGCCCGGAATCAAAGGCGTTTCGCTACTGTATAGATTGTAATACTGTGACTATGGAGTTACACCTGATCAGTAAAGCTATTCACAACCATTCGAACATCAATCAATGTTATCGAAGGAGTCCTCTAAACGCTAAAAACGAAAAAAAAATAAGTTTAAATCTTTTTGGTTTTGTCGAAAATGACACATTTGCTGCCGCCTGAACCACAGCCTGTCGAATGGTTGTGAATAGCTATGCTGGTTCTACTGTCGTCTTAGCCGCGTTATTTGACCGAAATATTGATTATAAAGTTTATTATTCAATGTCGTCTTCACTGCGCTCCTCTTTCTTCTGACACATCATGTGACAATGACACAATTTTATCTTATTAATTTTATTTTGTCGAATATCAAGCACGCACTAAAACATTATTGAGTTAAATCATTGACTTCAATTCTCTTGATGTGTTAAATAGAAGAGCGCACGTCATCGCAGATTAAAACATACACATTTTTAACGAAGTACGTAGACAACTTAATTTGATTGAAATAGATGAAGTGATTAAGGATTAATTGGTCATCATTGTGTAAAAGACATAAGAATAAATAGGACGTAAACACTGCCTTTTGAATGATTATAGTGTTCAAACTAAGTGGATTCTCCAACTACAAAATGTATTTACTACATTACAATTTAATCACAAAATTATAGGTAAACCAGTAAAGGTATGCGCTTCGGTTATCTTCGTGTTTCCGAATTAGCACGATCGTCTCGCCACAAGATTAACCGGACAGAGGCAATGCTTCCAAGTCTACCACGCTTTGTAGTTGTACGTACACCTATCATTGCACGTTTGTATGAAGTTTTCTCTCTATCGGGTTGCCTACTCCGGTCACAGATGGTCATTTGTCGCTCAAAAGTTATAAAAAAAATTGGAACAAAGTTCTTTAACGCGACTTGTGGTAGAAGTAAACTGGCAGAAATCGTCACACGAATGACACAGGAATGGCATGTCTTCTTCTAATTCACACATTTTCTTTCTCGTTAGAGAAAGTGAGAATTTGGTCAAAATAAAAATCCAAGATGACATGCGATTTTTTTTGGTTGGGTGTCGTTTACATAGTTTTCGTGGGTGCTAAATCCGATCGTGACGTGAGGTCAAAATGGAAACCCAAGATGACTGCTGCAAAAATTTTCATCACATACAAACGTTTTCATGGTTTGCGAGGGCGTTAACCGCTATTGAAGCTGATAGTGAAGTCAAAACTAAAATCCAAGATGGCGGCTGCGAAAAATGTAAAACTCCATATCGAGTTACATTCGGAGTTAAAGAAAAACCGTAAGGAACTTCGTTACTGACGGTGGTGTCCCTTAACCGCAAACATTTTTTTATACCCATGTTTGCATACCGGTTTTTCCTTATAAAGTATCACAACTGGTGATACTTTATTCACATTACAATCTAGCCTATTAGATAATAAGTAATTTAAATATACTTACTACTACTTAGCAGTTTAAGTTATATTTAAACCGGTAAATGAATTGATTTGTAAACATAGTAACATAAATAAAATAGGCAAGAATTTCCACGGTCACGCTCTATATTAGATATCGTCGTCGCGCGTTCGTATTTCCGAAAATACTAATACGATAATTCCCGAAGCGCAAACTTTTCGTTAGAAAGGTGTACATAGATGAATGATAGTGAATAACTCACCGACACCGACGTCCGCGGTCTGTATCATGGACACATCGTTGGCGCCGTCGCCGATGGCTAGCGTGGTGACGCCGAGCTCTTCTTTCACCGCCTAGGGACGAACAATACGTTTATTAGTAGTGTAGGGCGCATTATTTGTTTATTTCTTTAAAATTTGATGCCTATGCCTGAAATAAACGGTCCAGGATGTAGTCAGTGTGTAGTGTGGGGTAGTGTGGTACCTTCACGATGTACGCCTTCTGCAGCGGCGTGGCGCGGCAGCACAGCACGGCGGAGCAGCGCCGCGCCAGCGACAGGAAGGGCGCCACGAGCCCGGAGCGCCGGTCCAGGATGTACGTCAGGGTCCGCCCGTCCACCACCAGCGCGCGCCCCGTGCCCACGGAGCTTGCGCCGTTCTCCAAATAGTTCTTTATAGTGGCTTCAGCTTGCTCCTACACACACATATATATCAAAAACTATTTCGCTTGTCAAACCTATACCGGGTTTTTATTAATGCGAAATGTTGAAAATGCTCAAATGTTAATGGTTGTTTTCCCGCGGCAGATCAATTTGCCCTCAGTAGTACTATCTATTCATAGAGGTGAAACTAAAAAAAAAAAAAAAAAATTGTTTTCAAATAATTAAAAAATATGCAGCAACTCGAAAGCGTGAGAAACAGTAGTAATACACATAACGTAGGTATTACTCGAAGTCTCGAACTGAACGAACGTGCCGCCGCGCGCTGCCGACAAAGTGAAGACCGATTCTTAAATGTTCAGAGCAAAATAAGCTGCAATCTAGCCCGCACGCGGCGAGCGCCTCATTACCCAACCCCGCCCCGCGCCACTGGCTCTCTCAGCTCAGTTGTCCCGCGACTGTCGTACTCGCAATACATTCTTTGCAAAAATTAATCGACATTACAATTATTGCAATTTGGAGTTCGTCGCTATGGCGCTCCAAATATGACGCTGCCTGGCGACTTTACTCGGACCCACAACACTTGGAATCGCTCTGTCTTCGCGGAATTCTGAACCCCCAAGTCCCACAGGGCCGACAATCGTAGCGGCAACACAGCGGCTACTCGATCATGGGCAGTTCGGGACACCAGCGCATAGACAGGGCAGAGGTCGATCAGCCGCTCATTCGCCAGAGCCAGACGAGGAAATCATCGAGTACTTCGAACGGGATCCTCGTCGAAGTACGCGTATGGCTGCGGTTATGTTTGAGGTGGGCCGTACGTTTGACGTTGTTTATTGTAAGACGTGACAGAAACACTTAATTAAAACTGAAAGACCATCTATTAAATCGTGCTCGATTATGTACTGAACGCAGTGGGTTGCACTTGGAACAATTACTCCGTTGCCGGGAAACGTAAGTACCACTCGTACCTTAGTAAATAGCGAATATTTAAAAGTAGGTTAGTTAAAATCATTATAAATAAGTTGATTCCAATATTTTATTATACAAGTATAATAAAATATTGGAATCAACTTATTTACAACAAGTTATTAAACTTGTTTTTCAGTTTCGTGTTCAGTAAGTTGTAGGTAAAAAACGATTTATTTATTTAAGCCCGTAAAAGTATAAAGGGAAAATTGAAATAACTTTTAGGTAAGTATTGTATGTATTTCGTTAACTCAGGAGTAGGCTATCAGCTGTAGCGCGAGGGTGAACGACCGCGCGTCGTATGCGCCCGCCGCGCGCTGTGTTACTATTGGTTCGAGGTCGCTTTCGAGTTTTGTTTTTCACAATTATTGTAAATCAGCCATTTTTTTTTTTTATATATAAATCGATGTTCTACCAAGACAAAATCATTTCATTGTGTTGTGGATGTGTGTGTGGTTATAACATAAGTAAAAACATCGCCGTGAATATGCGCGACATTACGGGCTATTAACTCTGATCAGCATTTTATTGCTATTTGATCGACAACACCGACATCTGTGAAATTTCGCGTTTTAATAAAAAATAACCGTGTATTAATTAATAACACAGGACCTCCGGTCTCCGGAGGGGAGTGATGTAGCGGCATCAACATCGCCACATGCGAACTACGCGTCACACTGACGTTACGCAAAATCCTGCATCGCGCAAGCAGAGTTTACCGCGCAAATAGCATATATACAACATCCCAACATCAACCGTCAGGCAATTGCCCACCAGACACAACACCCGTCTGGTAGGAGGATCCTCCCTTTTCTATAGAGGATGAGTGAACTTTATATCCTGTTCCTCATACCTCTAAATATATTATACAAAGTTGTATTCTTGCGCACCTTGTCCCTCGACATAAGATGCAGCAGCCGGTCGCTCTGCGAGAACAGCGCGGCGGAGTAGGCGATGTTGATGGCAGTCTCGGGCTTGTCGCCCGTCAGCACCCACAGCACGACGCCCGCGTCCAGCAGCGCGCGCACGGTGCGCGGCACGGCGTCCTGCAGCCGGTCCTCCACGCCCGTCGCGCCCACCAGCGTCAGCGCGCTCTCGAGGCGGGCTAGTGAGTCGCGCATTCGTTTTTCTCGACCTAAGAGAATGGGGTATAGGGGTTGCTAAAAAAATGAAGTTATAGCAGTAATTGATTGTTGAGCGAAGAATGCGTACGACAAATTATGTACCGTTTTTCGTTCGTAAAAATAAAGAGCGAAACAAAAACTTTTCATTTGGAACTCGTTAAATGTTGACGACTGCGGTAGGTATCGATTCAGGATACTTATAAACTTTAGTGGTTTTTTAAATTAACAATGATAAAATCTACTTAAAAAGGGATCTTCAATCAATGAACAGCCTAAACCGACTAGAAACATACAATTTTGCAAAAGAGTTCCATAATAACAATGGTGAACCAAAGGAAGGATTTTTGAAAATTCGTACCGAATCGTAATGAAAGTTTGAATAGAAGTTTTTTCGTTTTGCCGATGGGAATGATAGCTTGCCGATATCTTCACTCGAGGACTCCTCTGTTCCAACGACTATCAGATCTTTAAAACATACCGTCTCCTAGCTCCATGGCCCGGTGATGTCCGGCCAGCCACTCCTCCCACAAGGCGGGCTGCATGACCCGTTTGGCCATGACCAGAGTTCTCAGCCCGGCGCGTGCGTACTCGGAGAGTAAGGAGCGTGTTCGCTCGTATGCGGCAGATTCCGCGGAGCCTGAGCGCATCGGCGCTAGCGCTCCCAGGACGTTGGAGTCGGCGCCTTTCACGTATAGTACTACCTGGTGATAGGACACGTGGAAATATTGTATGGAGTTTACATAAGTCAGCAGAGCTACTACAATACACAACCGTTCGATTCGCTATCGAATTCGATTGAATGGCCCATTTTCATTAGTCGATATACAGCATGCTATACAGCATGCGATATACTCCCCGCAGGCGGGGTATAGACTAATGAAAGTCATAAGTCAATAACGCGGTCGGTACGCCGTTTGCGGGTAATCCCCGTAGCGGGCGTAGCGACCAATGAAATTCATCGATCGGTAAAAAGCGTATATACGGAGACTTCGCATCCAAAACCTTTGTTTTTACAAGCTTTTATTTAACTTGCAATGTTTTAGACCAAATCTCGCAAGCTGAATTAAAACCACTTTCTCATACCCTACAGAGTTGACTTTTTACATGTGGGTTCAGTTCCAATTTTAAGATAAGCATGACCCGTTTCTACACACAGGATAGGCTCCGGATCAAGGAACTCCTCAATGGTCAACAGTACAGACACGTTATTTAATATACGCTTTAATTATGATAGTTCGTTCAAGAGTCCCCTATGACCTGGCTGCTGCACTCAGGATTGGCTTCAGACGAGGGAACTCCTCTACAGTACACAGTGCAAACATGAAACTTTATATACACATTTATTTATGATAGTCCGTTCTAGAGACCACCATGACCTGGCTGCTGCACCCAGGATTGGCCCCCGACGAGGGACTCAAAGATTTTTACAAAAAAAAATCTTCATGAAGCTAATAATTTATTCTTCACTAAGTCACAAGCAGTTAAAATTGCTCCACACAATATTAATTGTGAGTCCATCGTAAGTACGTCTGTTTACTGCAACTCTCTAAAAGCAATTGCCAAACGTGCGGTGCAGGTTCTGCATATACCGCAATGTTCCCTATCGACTAATCATTAGTCGATAGGGCAAGTACTCACTAATGAAACCGATTGCCTGCAGGCGGGCCCTATGGCTTACAGAAACCTCCAGCGGGTCCCACATACGATCCCTATCGATCGATGAAAATGAGCGTTTCAAATAAAAAAAAAAAAAAAAATCAGACATGAACACATATAGGTACATGAACAGTCCATAGATTGTTTAGTGATGAGTTAGTAACAGAAAGTACTTATAGTCTATATTAGTATCGTTAGTAGGTACACAAACACAGCTAAACTGCCTGCGCCCGCCCTCGAGGCTCAGTGTGGTAGCACCACAGGTACAGCGGGAATCACAGACGTAATGTGATGAACTAACTTATCTACGCGTACCTATAGCTACTTCCACCCAGTGCCGTTGTATAGGACAGTTTTAGGCCGGTATAGGTTCGTTACAATAGAATAGAATACTCTTTATTATGTACCACCGCGAACGTACCCGGTCGACCACTTTTCGCCCTTTTGCAATAAGGTTGAAAAGTGGTCAACCGGGAATTTTCGCGGTGGTACACCATAAAAGTTACAGATATAAATGCTGACATTTTACATAGGGGTGACACAACGGGCGGTCTTATCGCTAAAAGCGATCTTTTACAGACAACCTTTGGATGGATTAAAGGGAGAAGGAGAGATAATACTGCAGGTAGTGAGTGGTACACCACTGACTACCTGCAGTATTGTCTCTCCTTAGATTAGTAGATTTTATTTTAACATATTTTTTTAAAGAAACCAGGATGTCCACTCCGAAGCGATAATCCGAACCCGACATCCAAGTCTCATTTTTGACTTTGACTTATCTCTTTGAGTGTCGTTTTTTTTTTCGCCGTTGTCAGCCGTAATCAGGAAACGGCCGATGCTTCGGTGTAAACCCCCTGGTTTGTTTATACCGGGAGAACTTAGGTTCATCACTATTAGACGTGTTCTTTACTTTATTAGTAAACACGGACCTAGCGGCCGATTGCAATCGATCCGCGGTCGCCGAAACCTAATAGTAACAAAAATGTTACCTCCTGATGTTCCTTAAGGGGACGATAACCGACTTTTAATGATTTTATACTGAAGATTACGTCTAAACGAGTAGTGTTAATGAATTGAAAAAAAAAAGAGATAATAAAAAAAATAAGATGATAAATTAGAGCATTTTCTCAATAACTTAATATGTGAATATTTTAGATTATGTTTATTTATTTATTTATTAAAACTTTATGCACAAGTAAAAAAAACTACTGTACAAAGGCGGACTTAATGCCTGAGGCATTTTCTACCAGTCAACCTTAGGGTGATACAGAGACAAAACATGGCAGGTGCAATATGGGGATAGATAACTCGAAACTTACATAGTAAATATTTATTATATCGTTTATATTACATAGTAAAATTAATTTTTAAAGTTATGACTAACACGGATAAAAAACTGAGAATGGCGCAAAATCTACCAAGCGTATTTTTCTGAAACCTTCACCAATTTAAAGATAATTTAATTATTGATCTTTTAGTAAACGCGTTTTATTAAAAAACCTTTTGTTTTGTGTATAATAAATTAAAAATGCGTCAAATTGGGGACAGCGCTCCTTGATGGGCGAGTCCTATTACTGGCTGAACGTACGACGCGTTGCGTGAGCTCACTCCAGAACACGGAAGCTAACCACTCAAGGTCACTGGCATATATCTGCGTCATAAGTTTTCTCGTAAAACTTTCTTTTCTTATTGAAATAAAATACTTATTCCGCGACTAATACAACCATTTTTTACTGCACCGTTGTTGTTTTTTTATGTGATGTTTGTTTAATATCTAATACCCATAATTACTAAACGTGTTAATGTGGTGAAGCAGCAGTTTCATTTCATTACAATATGTAAGTTTAATATTAACGTATTATACACGCAATTAAACTTTCCGGAATAAATGATCTAAATGATGGTTAATTTAGGATAAAATTACTGTATGGAGTTTACAGAAGTCCAGTACAGTCAAGGATATTAGAAAGAAAAAAAAAATATGTTGGGTTACTCTAACATGATTCGAGACATGATAATGTGACATCTACCAACAGGCACTGGAGCCGCGTGGTGTATTACTGACTCTCTCTCTCAGAGGAGGCCTGTTTCCCAGCAGTGGGAACATTATAGGCTGATTATGAATATTCATTAATAATTTAGTTGATATCAACGTGTCATCACATTAAGTTGATATCAACTTAATTCTAATGTAAATTAAGTTGGAAAAGTCATATAAATGTTTAAAATTGTAGCGAAAACTGAACTTTATATGTGAGCATTAAAAATGTTTTTCTAAAAACAAATATTTGTTTACATGTTTAGGAGCTAAATCGCGAACGCAGTATAATTAGCTATTAGATTTTCATGTCATTCATGCAAATTACTTTAAAACCGCACAGTTTCACATTCGTACTTTATTATGTAGTTACAGCACCGAGGGCTACATTGCCAGCGCCAGTAGAATGGTCCACTTGTCCGTGACATCGAAAGTATTACATTACACAGTGATGGATGTGTCGCACTCGTGTTGTGCCAAAACATATTTATTGCCAATTTCCCCAAAGGTCGAGGCAATGCCGTCTCCAATATTTATTTTAATTTCATCGATGTATTATTTTGAAATTAAATATCACTAGCAACCCGCCCCGGTTTGGCACGGGTAGCAGAGCATAATTGATGCCTAGTTTTATTCTGTCGTAGTGTCGTATCAGCCTGTTATGTTGAGCGTGTGGGTTAAATTAAAATGTAACTGATGTTCATCCTACTTGGAATATTGTACATTGTCATATTTCCGCCAATTTACACAAAACCTTGATGATTTATGGGGACAAATCATCAAGGTTTTGTGTAAATTGGCCTTCCTCATGGATCACTCCGTCAGATCAAACCGTATGAAAATCTGTTCGGTAGTTTTTTAATTTATCGCGTTCAGAGTCAGACAGACAGAAAAACGCGGCGCGGGGCTTTGTTTTATAATAAAGCTGCATCGTTGCTAAGTCGTGCCCACGGCGTGGCAGTGGCAACACATTCTTAGCATTGTGGCTGGCAGATTTGACTGCCCAATAGGTATTTGTGGCATTGTGTACAGTACAAAAGCAAGTCGAAAATAACAGCAACTGATGAAATTATGTACAATTCATTTTTATTTTGTTGTGTGCGCTGACGCTAATAGTGAGGTAAAAATGTAAATCAAGATGGCGGCTATTATTGATGCTTTTTGTAACTACAAAATGTAAATAAAGATGGCGGCTATTGTTCATGCTTTTTGAACTACAAAATGTAAATCAAGATGGCGGCTATTACTGATGCTTTTTGTAACAAAAAAAAGTAAATCAAGATGGCGGCTATTATTGATGCTTTTTGGAACTAAAAAATGTAAATCAAGATGGCTGCTATTATTGATGCTTTTTGTAACTACAAAATGTAAATCAACATGGCGGCTATTATTGATGCTTTTTGCAACTAAAAATGTAAATCAAGATGGCGGCTATTATTGATGCTTTTTGTAACTAAAAAATGTAAATCAAGATGGCGGCTATTATTGATGCTTCTTGTAACTAAAAATGTAAATCAAGATGGCTGCTATTATTGACGCTTTTTGTAAAAAAAAAAATATAAATAAAGATGGCGGCTGTTATTGATGCTTTTTTTAACTAAAAAATGTAAATCAAGATGGCGGCTATTATTGATGCTTTTTGTAACTAAAAAATGTAAATCAAGATGGCGGCTATTATTGATGCTTTTTGTAACTACAAATGTAAGTGCTCACCTGTCCATTAGGGTTCCGCATGGCCACAGACATGCATTTCCTGGTGGCGTCGAACTGTTGCACCCTTATGACCTTCATCTTGGAGAGTTCCCCTTGGATGCCCAGTTCCACCTCATCAGGGGTCCGGCTCCGCAGCTCATAGCCGTATGCCAGAGCCGTCTCTGCTAACGCCAGCTCGTCCGGACTCTCCGCTTCGTAGCGAACCAGCTAGAAAAACAATACCGGGTGTAAATAACCCATCACATAGCCGTCAACTTCGCATTCTGTACATTAAACTAATTTTTAATTGCACAAAAAATATTGCTGGGATATTATTTTAGGTGTGAAATATCGCTGTTTATGGTAGCGCTCAATGTAACGCACGCAACACATTCTGCTTAAGGGTGCATGCAACGCGGTACAGGGGTCGTGGGGGTATTTAAAGTTATAACATTTTAAACTTATTTTCATATAAAAACGTCAAGCGTCTTTTTGCACCTGCAGAGGAAGAGGTGCATAGAACGGTTGACTTACGAAAACATTAACCATACTTTTCTAAGTATGGTTAATGTTTTCGTAAGTCAACCTCTTCTTGTCATATTACGCGATACAAATGGTGAAGTGAAAATTGTAACGTACTCGTATTACCTAAACGAGTTTCATGTGACAAAGTTAAAAAGTGATCAATGATTTCGTCACGTTCCAAGTAATGGTATGAGAAATAGATCGAAATAAGAATGTAATTGCAGAGTAAATAAAAACTTAAAACTTTTATTTTTTTAACGTTGCCCCGCACTAGTAATTACTCCTGTATCGTGGGTGTTTTACAAACATTTAAACTCACATACACAAACAGCCAGACCCGAACAACTACTTGCAGGTCATACAAATATTTGTCCCGTGCGGGAATCGAACCCGCGACACGCAACGCAGCAGTCAATCGCTTAACCACTGCACGAACCGTGCCGGATTGAGCGAAAGGTGATAGGGACTCACCAACTCCAGTACTGAAATGAAGGCATAGCGATGTGTGGAGGATACGCTGCCCGACCCCAAATAAATTGTGTTAAGGGGGATGCGTCTTATTATGACTAGAAATTGTTTTTGCTGCAAATAAGACCGCAGGTATGCTGGAAGATTTCTTTATTAATACGAGTAAGCATCACTTTTGTATGTATTTTTCTGTTCTTTCTTCTTGTCTATTTATAATATTATATGTGTGCATACATAAATGTTTAAATAAATAGGTAAGACTATTTCGTGAAAATATGACGATTCGCAGCAAATATAATATTGAAAGGTATGTTGACTTTTTAAATGATTATAATTAGTCCCCGTAGACCAAAAAGTCACTAAGCCGAAAAATGCTGCAAAATGTAAAAAACAATGTCACTATAATCAACATTTAATTCTCTAACTATTTGTCTAACAGTAATTTTTGTAGCTGCCCACGCTTTTGT
Organism: Tiliacea aurago; assembly: GCA_948098905.1. Taxonomy (NCBI): domain Eukaryota; kingdom Metazoa; phylum Arthropoda; class Insecta; order Lepidoptera; family Noctuidae; genus Tiliacea; species Tiliacea aurago. The sequence goes on along the minus strand of OX402579.1, from coordinate 1,774,018 downwards.
TTTACGAAATGTGAAAAGTAAGTAGGTCTACCCTTTGGACCCCACAGCGTAATGAGAGAAATAGCTAATTTTAGACTTAATCCGCCTTATTACAAAACAAGATTTCTATTTTGACATGGCTTAAACCATGGAGCCAGTTTTTGTAATAAGCACGTAACAGTGATTGAAATATCGTTCTTTATACAAAACTGAAAACTTAGTTCAGTATTAAGTTGACAGTTTTGTGTTTAGGAACTTTACCGTAGTCGGAATAAAGTTCGAAATTCAATAATGGCTTCATGTTTTAAACCTGGGTCAAAGTCAAACCGTCTTATTACAAAAAAATGCTTAAGTACTGTTTTATACCAAGACCACAAGGTCTCGGATTGTTACGGTATTCAAGTTAATATCAGGCTCAAAACGTGTTCTTATTACAAAACGAAGACTTTTCGAGGATCAGTTAGTACCAAAGAAGGTTCATGGTTCCACAGATAAAAACAAAAATGGCATTCTTTCATTCGTTCATTTTGCATCTATTTGAAGCAACGTTTCGTTTCTCTAAATATTGATATAATAACACTTGAAATGCATAAATAATTATTAATCAATACAAAAATATGTCATAAATCGTTCTTTTTTTAGGTTACAATATAATGAACAAGCACAACTTGTACTTTTGACGTGCTTTTTATAAACAAGTTATCATATTTTTTACCACCTCTAGCGTGAAGTGGAGTGAATTACTTATGTACGGCGCGGCACTCGTAATTTGAGACGAATGTTTATGTTGCCTCCATAAATAATAAATCTTAGTATTAGGTACTGTTGATAATATGTGGTTAATTCGTGAGTTGTGTCTGGTTAAACCGTTGAAGATAAACTTAGTAAAACCCTAAGACGACCCACTGACCAAAACATGGATTTTTAATTAATATTAGGTAAGCAATGCTTTGTATCATCTTATTTCGAATGCCTAACGCGAATGTTCATATTATTATAGGAAATATTACGTCGTACTACGTATGACGATGTCTGTAAGATCGCCGAGACGTCTCCAGCATAATTATCCAAATCTTCCAAATCCATCAAGTCGATTTGTAAATAAAAAGCCACACAATAACAATAAACGCTAACCTCAAATAAATTAGTACCGAAATTAGTCCATAGAAAAACTAGGGGTCTCGGCGGACTAACTTTAGTACCATAGCTTGTTCATGAACTAGTGATAACCTTAATTTTATAATAACGTTTTATTTAGTCATGGTGGCAAACCTAGTAATTATCCTAGTACTAAATTTAGATCGTGTTTTGGAATAAGACAGAAATTGTTTATTTCAAATAGGCAATAAAGGCACTTTTGAACGTCAATATTTACAAAAAAATAGAATTGATTCTAGTCGCCCCTTCCAAAAGGTAGTTTCGGATGGAGAAGAATGGGCAAGAAACTCCACCGGTACTCTTTTAAAATCTTGTACAATATTTTTATAGGTACATTAATTATATAATTATATGTGAAGACGATGCACCTAGAATAAAATTACTATACCACAATAGGTAATAAAAAGAGTTAAGAATGAAGCAATGACAGATAATTAATTATGTGATAGATACATGGTGCTCACATATTTACAAAAATTGTAAAAAATATATACGATTTCCTAAAAAATAACAATATCAGTGTGAGTTAAGGAAATCACAGAATTTAAAATAAATGTCATAAAAATAATAAATTATACAATTAAAATAGCAACCTGTTTGATTTTGTCTAGACTCTAGATTGTCCTATGGAGCAGGTCTGAAGATAAACCTTGTTTTGTAATAAGAGGGAATGACTTTTCGCACTACGGGGTTAGTAATTATTTTAACATAATTGCTGCGTAATGAATTTTGATGATTGAACATCAATCAATCTGCCCGCGTTTTCCCAACCATGTTGGGGTCGGCTTCCAGTTTAACCGGAGGCAGCTGACTACCAGTTCCTATTTTACATGGAGCGACTGCCTATCTGACCCCCACAACCCAGTTACTGGGTAATACGATACCCCCTGGTAAGACTGGTTGTCAGACTTTTAGAATTCTGACGACCTGTAACGACTGACAAAGATCCACGAATGACAGCCGGGACCACCGGCTTAACGTGCTTTCCGAGGCACGGAGGAGTCTCGGTATGTAAAGATGGTCACCCATCCACGGACCAACCCCGGCAAGCGTAGCTTAACCTGATGGATAGATCAGCGGCTGTTATTACTAAGCCACGAACTCCTCTTTTGATCAACATATCTATATCTATAAAAATCAATGCCACTTTTCGTTGTAATTTTATAACTCAAGAACGGGCTCACCTATCCAAACCAAATGTTTAGGCTTTGTTCGGACTATTTAGTAAATTTTAGTAGATGGTTTATGTGAAGTTTTTTTTTTTTTAGGTAGGTAGGGTGGGTAGGTAAGGTAGGTAGGTAGGGTAGGCAATGGGTAGGTATTCTTTTACGCATAGAAAGCCACGTTATTTGTGAGTGTCATAGAGTAAAAATGTTTACCGCCCAATGGAGTGGGCACGGGTCAGCTAGTAAAACCTAAACAGCGCCGCAATTTGCAAAAAAAAGGGTAATTAAACCCTAAGTCGGATAATGATGATGAACAAACATGGTAATGAAGTACTCACAGTGTGGTCCGCTGAGGTGCTGGGTTCGCTGGTGTTGTCCTTGCTACCTCGAATGAGTTTCGGCAGTCTTATCCTGAGAGGTGAGCCGGTGGATGGCGGCGGAGACGGAGTGGTAGACCGGGACTCAGTCAGACGAGCGTATCTGATAGCGAGACGAAGAAATCTACTTAATAAAGTTCTTAAATTGATGTATTCATAGTAGACAACGCATAACTAAAACCACCCAGTGGTTTAGGCTATGCGCTATTCTAGAAACAAGAAATTTGGCACAATTCCTTATAAATAAGGTGTTTCAAAATTAACGTTACAAACTGAATAACTTTTATTATGGGACCAACTTAAATCGCGAAAAAAATAAAAACTGCTGTCTTATACAGTTTAGAACAGTAGGTATTAAACGTTAGTATGGAACAGCAGATTTTTTTTTTCGCGATATCAATTTTGGTCCCATAGTAAAAGTTCTCCTTAAAATTTATCGGGTTAATTTTGAAATACCTCATACACGGTGATTTTTAATTCACCGTTAACCTTTCAGGAGATGAGAGTACTTATGAATAGAAACAGCTGATATTATTTCAGATATTTCAGAGTCAGTCTCCTAGTGAAAGTTGCTCATAATCATGAGTACTTTCACGCCCTGAATTAAATTTAAAAAAAATCAGCTTTTCCCTACATTTGTGTTCACTGAAATCGACAAAATGTATGGAACAGCTGATTTTTATTTCGCGATTTCAAGGTTGGTCCCATAGAAAAAATTGTTCCAAATGATGAGTACAATTATCCCTTTTCGGGTTTAGTATAAACAAAAACTAATGTTGTATAGAACACGAAAGTTTGTATGTCATTTTTTCCGACGGGAAATCCCATTTGACACACGGCTTGTTACTTCAGAAACACTTATGATATAACGTCACAGCTTGGATCAAGCTAAACGCAGACAAGACAGTCATGGTCTACCCAGTTTCTACTGATGTGACTAAAATCCGAACCGTTGAGGTTTAATGTAACCAATCGTTAGATCGTTTTGTGTTTGTGCATGCATTCGGGCCATCCGGCCAGACTGTCTGGCTCAGATTATTTTTCTTCAGATTGTTATTTTTTTATTATTTGTTGAATACGAGGCTTTTGGCTACTTTTTATTAGAATTTTTATTTTTATGTCTAATTTATAATGAGCGTCTTTTTCATTTCTGGTGAGACTGACAGTTTCATGTATCCAACTTTAATGATTTATAGATTCTAGTACCCACGTGTTTGAGTTAGTGTGCTTATTCATATACAGGGTGTCCCAGAAATCGAAGTCAAGCCGAAATCGGGTGATAGGTCAAGTCATAATAGTTAACAAGAAAAACTACTCCCTGTCTGTCTTTTAACTCCTGTTGCTACAACTTATAACTTTTTTTAAATTTTCTTTTTTTAATCCCGAATAATGCTTCCGAAAACTGTTGCTTAAAATGTACAGCCAACTGCTCCAGTCTAGAAAGAAATGTGATTTTTTTCCCAATCAAGTATTCAAAATTAATACTTTGCCCAGTTTTAAATAACTTTACTGAAAAAAATGTACTATACTAGTTTGGCATGTAATTTTAAAAGTTGGCGCATTTAATAAGGATTCCAAAATGGTATAACACTAGCAAGATTATTTGTTAAATTATGTAAATAAAAAATGTTTTTAAAGACACTTAGTTGTAAATGAATTTTCCTTACCTGTCTAAAATTATTTTTGTGTATTGCTTACATCCTGTATAAGTGATTAATTTTATAAGGGTCTGTTTTACACTATCTGACAGGCAAGGTGTAAGCCCTGCACTGTCATCGACTGATAATGTATAGTGTCAGAATGTTATCCTTATCACTAAGTGCTGAAGCTGAGGTCTTTACTGAGATAAATACACTTGTATATTACTATAATTTATTGACTACAGGGCCATTAAAGTATTCAGTATCACAAGCCAAGGATTATGTAAATGGAAATAAATTAACGACTAGACTCTTCTAATTATTACTTTGTTGGAAGATATCAGTTACACAAGACGGTAATTTGTCCTTTACTTTCTAATATTAATAAAAAAACCATGGCTGCGGTCATTTGTGGACAGCAAAAGTACGTCAAAACTATCTTGTTGCTAAGATATGGTATTAAAAGGATGGATGATCCTTCTTTATGTTAATATATATTGCAGTTCAAATCCTTTAACCAAAATGTTTCTTTCATATGGTAGTATAATCAGAGAGAACGTCCACTGCGGTAGTCTACACGCCTTCCGTTGTAGCATTTAAGCCTTTACTAGAAACACTACAATATACTAATGAAAAGGTTAAGATGTTTGACTTACTAGTTACTTACTTGTCGTTAGATCGTAGGGTTCCGTTCGACCGGGAGGCCTTCCCCGAAGTTATGTGTTCGCCCGAAGTAGACGCGCTCAGTTGTGACGTGTCCACGTGCGGCTGACTAACTACCACTGTGTTGCATACAGCCAGGATTAGGAGGAATTCGCGAACCTGGAATTTTATTAAGGTACTCTCAATTTGTTCCATGAAAACACTATTCATTTGAATGAATCGTCGAGTCGTTACCTTTTGCGTGTGTTGTGCATCGTTGTCATCTAGTAAATGCTGAAGTAGTCTTCTGTTAGGCGTCACGCTGGTGATGGGCGTGACGATCGGCGGCAAGTCGGGCGCGGAGATCCACCCGGGCTCGGCGGGCGCGCCCGGCGGGTGGTCGTAGTCCACGCCACTCACCACGCAGCGTCGGAACACCATCTTGTTCTCCGTCAGCGTGCCCGTCTTATCCGTGAACAAGTACGCCACCTGCCCCAACTCCTCCGTAATGTTCAACGCGCGACATTCCGTCCGCTTGTTCGTGTCGGGATCGTACATCTGAATGTCCTGGTGTATATGATACACTTGTAACAGTTTCGTCATCTCTATCGTCACGTACAACGACACAGGTATCATCACTTGCAACGCTATGATGTAAGTCCAGAATATGAGAAGCCCCTCGAAAGCTGGCCTGTTCACCATGGTTATGAATGGGGTTAGCTTGTACGAGTTGTTAACATAATATTTGTCCAGCCACGTTTTGCAACCGACTGCGCCGGCGCAACAAAGAAAAAGTAACACTAAGACACACCATATCACATCTGTGTTCATTTTTTTCTCTAAGCCTGAACACTTGTATCTTGGTCCTCCGTTGTTGAGCATCGCCTTGGTCTCGTGTCCCGCGTACACGACGATGCCCTCCACATAGTCTGTGTTCTTGATCGTGCAGTCCCTCAGCAGAAGGTTCTCCGAGGTCAGCGGCACGCGCGCTCCGTTAGGGTGTGAGATACAGCCCGTAAACCTATATATTTTTGTAGACGGTCGCTCCACTTCCACAGAACTTCTAAACTTCATTGGGTTGAACTCTGCTTGCTGAAAAATAATATTTATTTATTATACCTAAATATCTTTTAATCCAGACAAACGATTTGGTAAACTGGGTCGCGGTACTACGACGACTATTGTGATATTCTATACAAGGTATTGGAGAAAGTATTCCCACGCTCTGCTTTTTCGGTGGTTTGCATTGCCCGCATAGCAAACAAAAAATAAAAACGGCATTATGATGCTCATCCAATTATAAAACCGTCGACCCAGTGACACTATAGAAATCCGGACGAATTTAGAAGATTGAAACTACTGAGTATTTCAATCTCAGCCGGGATTAGAAACTAAATGAAAAACTTAAATTATTACTGCAAAATCTTTTCGATCTTAGTATTTCTTTAAGACATTGTATAATATTTTGCCCAGCGCGTTACTTTCCTAGAAGTGTCACAGGAGAGCCAGGGGTCGGGCTTGTTGTTTGGCTGCAGCTAGGCATTTGAATATCTAGCATGATGACCTAAATTAACCGTGATTGTTTCTCCACTCCAATCAATAAGCCGAGCCAGGCGGTCTTTATAATAAGCGATTCTTCAGATGTTCGGTAGATCTGTGTTTCTTGCGCCACGTCTTTCCAGCTAAAGCACTAGGAAGTGGTGAAGAGCGGGCATTTTGGGGGAATGTCTTATGTAACTTTGACGTTCAAAAAGTGTTGATTCTCAGCCTAATTTGAATAAATGGCATTCGATTTTGATTCAGATTTGTTTACCTTTTCCTTAAATCCAGGAGCCAATAGCCTCTGCTTCAGATTGGTCTCACCGTCTAGGTTGCACGTCTCTAAGTAGCAGAAGCCGAGGGGGTTGGAAGAGTGCAGCAACACGATGTCTGCCGGCACCGCTTCGTTGTTCGACAGGTGGACGAGATCCCCGACGCGCACATCTCGCCATTTCACTCGCACGTACCGCTCTGCTGATCTGCCGGACAGAAATAGAAACAATCAATAATGGTTTATGAACAGATCAACAGATTTTCGTGCAAACTGCGGTGCAGTAGGTAATCAGTTTATACAACACGTATTTTTCGCTAACAGGACCGACTCGAGCGTTGTTGGTCTCGTTTCGCGCCTCCGGGTTACAGATAGCGAAGAAATTCTGAATTAACATCAGCAAGAAAATTTTGTTCCCACTGGTACTTGTAGCGCACTTATAGGTTCAAACTGTTTGTAGGCTCACCTTGTTTGCTACTACGAGTATAGGTAAACCCCTCAATGACTTAGGTGGGCCATGCAGCAGTTTCAATCGTTTCCAAAGACGTAAATTACAATCTTTATTTTTTACAAACGAAAGGTAAACTGTGGTTGCAGCTACCGTGACAAAATCTCACAGGCAATTTATGTCATGAATCGTCACGCACGTCGATATTTAAGCGTTACGCAATGCAAGGGTTTGACATCAATTTTGCTCGATTAGCGCACTCAAATAAAATTGCTTTTCCATAGCTGCATGCGTAGACAATGTACTTTGCAACCTATAATGTCGCGTATTACCGTGATACCGTGAGACTAGTAGTGAAATGTGATTACGTTCAAGTACGTCATTGTACGTCAGTAGTAGTAAGTACAGTTAGTAACGTCAGCAGAAGTGCGTAAATTCCACGCGTGCTATTTGTCAAAGAGTGTTATAAAAGTATAGATCGACGCCAAATAGAGAAGTATCATGAAACGTATTGGATTTGACAGCTTGCCTTTGAAAGGATGCTGTGTGGTCCCTTTTCCCTAGTGGTACATGTTAAAGCATGCAGCGCTGCCATTACATTCACTGGGATGTTTGTCGGTCTATCTATCTATACAAACATTTTCAACAACGTCATTGTAGTCAATGTGCTTGGTGGGAACGCTCTTTCTAAATCAAAATCTTTTATTTCACATAAACCTACATGGGCACTTTTGAAACGTCAGAAGCTCGGTGCAATTGGTCGTCCTATGGAAAAGAGCCGCTTTAATTGGCTTTTACAATGTTTTCAAATTATAGTGTGAATAGGACAAGGGGGGTTAATAGGAGGGTTAGGAGGACAGTGTAGTGTAGTACCAGGTCCCTGGTACTTGTTGACAGGCCTATTTAACAAAATAGAAAATGGTCTACAAATCTACAGTCTATTAGGCGTACAATGTTCTTACGTTCACAAAATATAAAAGAATCTACAGAAACAAAAATTAACCAGTACGCAATTTTTGCTAAATTAAACTTAACCGAGTTTTATTAAACATATTTTTTTTTTTTCATATGTCTTGGTACAAACAGATAAAGTTATCGCTAACGAACGATGTTTTACTTTGAAATTTTTATCGTGACTTGCCGGCCGGCGCGGGTTCACGTTGTAGCGGGACGCGCGAAGGTACCTAAACACGTGTACGCACGCTCGATTTGCCGGCGTAGGTTTTTTATGTATTTTATTAGGATATCAAGTCGGAAAAAAAAGTATTGAACAAATAATGGTATTCCACCAAAATAAAATTGCGCACTCGTTATTTTTTTTTCCTGTATATAAAATATTGTTAAAATAATAAAAATAAAAACCTCTTTAAATCAAATGACATGATTGCCATAATAACTGTAACTAATCTGAATTCATATCCTGTCCAGCAAATTAAAATTGTAGGTAGGTATATAATTTCAAATAATGAAAAGATTATGTCAAGGACGTAACAGCAGTTAATATAGAGCAGTAGACATTTACATATTTATGCACTTATGCCGTTAATGAGGTACCAGGGAAGCCACATGTGCAGAAGGAATTATTGCCAAACTTCCTTGTCTTCAACGTAGTCTTTAATCTTATAATATGATTTATTGACACGTTTCATGTAGCTTTTGAAATTTCCATCGCTAAGTTCTGTAACCGACTTTGCCAACTTATTATAAAAGCGGATAAGTACAGTGGATAAGAAATAATTTGCTTGTTTTTGTTAATCTAACGGCTATCACAATTTCATGTTTACTACGTGTATTATTTATATTATGGAAATCGGTTCTTATTTCGAAAAGTCCTAAGTTTTTGCGAACATACAAAATACTTTCAAATATATATTTAAAGAGAAGGCAGAGTTAGTACTTCAATTTCTTTGAATTTGTTTCTAAGAGACTAACGAGGACCCATTCTATGGATTGCGCGGATTGCCCTCTTTTGTAAAATTAAAATTGAATCTACGTCAGCTGCCGATCCCCACAGCACCACAGCAGAACGCCATACGACATAATACTGTGGAAATAAGCAAAGTAGTCTAGCGAACGCTGCCTGACACTCCAAGTTGCTCCAACTACTTGTAAGTTGTTCGGCCAAATTCGTGAGTCAAGCAACAGGTCGCGATTAGAGATTGTGGCATGAATATATATCCGCTTCGGGCAATACTTTCTACGGTTTGAATGAACTTTACAGATCATTTCGCGATAAAAGTTGACTTTCCGACATTACTGTCTTGTCTTTATGTTGTTGTTTGTTGGAATAACAATGAGTTTACTGCTGACAGTCACGCGTACACTCATTCAATTATTATAGAACAGTAATAACTATAGACATCTTACTTTCTGTGTCACGCCACTCTTGAAGTGTTTATAAAAACGAATGAAGTCTGTAGTGTGCACCAAGCTCGACGCTGAAATATTTTTTTACTGACTATTGAACTTCTTTCTATAATCTGAGATTGCAGTAATCATAACTAATTTGGAACTACTTAGTTTTGAATGATCTGCAACTATTTTTAGGGTTCCGTACCAAAATGGTAAAAAGGAACCCTTATGGTGAGACTAAGTCTGTCTGTCTGTCACAGCTGGATATCTCAAGAACTACTAATGCTATCAACTTGAAATTTAGAATAGTTTTAGATAACGTTTGCTCAACTATTTTGCAAACGAGAAAGAAATAAAAAAAAAAAAAAATTTTGCAAAAGGGACTGAAAGGGGGTATTAAAAATTTGAAGTGGGGCTACTAGGGCATGTGGGGTATCATAATTATGAAAGAACGCTGTTTGCAAATTCTCAAAAAATACCGTTCCCCCCCCCTTATCTCCGAAGTTTGCATATATAAAATCTGAAATTATTCTATGTGATAGAAGTTTATGTAAAGATTACAGGAAAAATAAAACGATGTCTCTAAATAGCACAGTTTTTCAGAAATCATTAACATCATATATACGTACGGAACCCTCGGTGCGCGAGTCCGACTCGCTCTTGACCGGTTTTTTTATTGCTAAACGCGGTTAGAACAAATGGTAATAAAACTTCTAAAATGTTTGTTGTGACTAAAAAATGAAGTCATCATCTGCCTAGCATTTTCCCAACTTTGCCAGCTTTGATGGGGTCTGCTTCCAGTCTAACCGGATGCAGCAGAATACCAGTAGTTTACACACAATGAAGTTATTGGAAAGTGTGGTTGATGTTGTCGTGACCCGTTACATGAGTCATAGCCGAAACAATACTCCATAGAGCATGAGCACGTCTCAAATGCCGTAGCCAAAACAAAAGTAATACTGAGTGGTCGAACAGAACCGAAGTAAACCGGGTAAGCTCCTAACACGCTCTGGTTACCTGGTAGTACCGATATGGATACATAAATAGATATGGAAGCTTTCACAGGATAAGCACAATTCTTGCTGTTCAATTAAGCATAAGATTTTTTCCAAGTAATAATAGAATCAGTTTGCAGAACAATACAGCCAGATATACGGGTGGATAACCTACAAAGAACCAATGGTAAGACCTGGATGAGACTATGACAGACCAAGGCAGTACAAAAGGGAAGAGGCCTCTCAGCAGTGGGTGTAACATGAAGGATGATGATCTACTATAATACATTTACGATCGGGTTCCCGTCGCTGGCGCCAGCTATCCGATCCGAAGCGTGTGAAAAGAAGCTTTATGATTATGCGTGGATTACTCGGCCTTTGAACGGGAACACAGCAGCATTGCTTAGCACAGAAATAAGAACGGTGATTCCCCGGACAAATTCGTTTACAAAGACCTCCTTCTACTGCTAAAAGTAACGTAGTTCTTAGAGACGTTGGAATGAAATGAAACAATACTGTAATAAATACCATTATAAACAATAATATTTGAAGTGTAGCGGCTTACTCGACTGAATGGGGTAACGAGTGACGCCTGGGAATTTGTGTCATCGACACAATGTAACTATTAACCGAGCTTTATGTTTATTTAGCCAACAAAACAAAGCATTGTGAGTCTTATAAAACATTCATAGTGAATGCAATTGTTGCAGAACTAGAAGTGAACCAGTAGGTAGGTACATTATTGGGGACCACAGAAGCAGACGGTCTAACTGGTTTTCAACGACACCATTGGACTTTTGGTAGATATCCAGAGAATTTGCTTGTGCGTCCCTCGTGATCCCTGAAACGGAGCTGAAATGTCTCATACATGAAATATTGAATCTTTAACAGAAAGTTAAGTTGCCTAAGAAATAAACAGCACACAATCGCATCCGACTTTTAGCAATCGCGGCTGATTTCCTATATGTCAACTTTTGAGGAGACTTTTATCAAAAACAATAATAAATATGAGTCCACAGTTTCCGGACAAATATGCTTGCAGTGTGACGTTTGTTGTTTTATAATATTTAATTGTAACAAACCACAAAGTAGCACTACAAATAAAGCGGAAACGTATACACCTTTAAATAACACATGGATACAAAAATACTAATCTCTGATGGCAGCATTTACAGCTTATATCATAGAGCATTACAAGGCAGAAATTGTAAAAACTGCTTGTTTACCGAATATTGTCTTATCGATGATGTAAGGCGCGTCAAACGAATTTGTAAACTACTAAAAGGTACAGGCATGAATCATCGTACGAAAATTACAAGTATTTGGACAGCAGTTCCAAGACTTCGTGAAAAACAAAGCCAAGGTGCTTACATAGTTACGTCTTATTGTAAGCTCGCTTGCTACTATTTATTTTTTGGTTACATTTTGAGGCAAATTATTATAGCCAAAACAAAAATTGTTTGTGTGATTTGTAAGAATCCGTTTGTAAAATTGTGGATCAAGGAAATATTCGTTAAAAACTATAAGATATCTCAATTTAATCAGCCGATAAAGATATAAAACTGTAACATAATAATCCTAAAACATAGGACTTTATCAACGATTTGGATGAGTCGGCTAAGCCCTGAGGATGGGCCAGTCTGACTCAGAGATAAGTCAGCTACCGACTACTAGATAGCACTAATGTTATCATTCCTATATTACTCCATCACATTCAATTTTATGCTCGGTAGTGCTTCGGCAAGAGGTACTAATACAGGTTGACACCGAATAATTTTGCAATCTTTTTGGGGGTGAAAGTACTGTGATATAAATATAAATTTTATTGAAACGAAAAAACTCAGTTTACAGAAACTCTGTGTTCGATAACAACTGCATTAGTAATAATACTGTGTCGCAGCAACCACACATACACACACGCACACACACATGGACTAGTTTTACTATGAAATTGCGAAAAAATCACCAATCTCATGGTTATTTATTGAATGATATTTATACTGTAGATAACTTTATTATAATGAGTATTTCGTCCCAGGAAAAATGGTCAATGAATTCAAAATAAGCCAGTAGAATCAGTCGCGGATCACAATAAAGTTCTATGTACTCAACGAAAGAGATAAACGGCATATCTTCTACGCATATTGTCACATGCATCTTTACGTGTTAACAGCGTCAAATCCTAACCAACATTTGATAAAGGCTGCACAAACATTAGAATAAAGATGTAAGATAAAACCTTATTTATAGAGGAAAATTCTTTAATAAACATTATAAAAATGATTGTATAACAGCTCAATAACGTTATGATAGGATAGCGTGCGGCGACTGCCTCGTAAGATGTACAATTTATCTCACTTCTTCGTTGAACGATACATATCAGCTCACTGGCTGCAGGTCTCGACAATCAATGCTGTTATAATGCTAAGGATTCTCACATAGTTAGTTATCTTGGAAAATTGGCATTAAGAAATAGCATCGCGATTTCTATAAGATAATGACAACAAGTGAGCAATGAGAGAAATCACTAATATGAACGAGCACAAACCATTAATCAGATATTCGAATGAAAGAAGGTGCCGTATGCAATGTAGACTATAATTATATACTTCATGCAGTATTCAAATATAAAGATTTTGCTTTGTTCTCAAAGTAAATACATGTGATGTTGGAAAAACAGAGCCCCACTGTTTACATATCATCAAAATGTAAGCGTACCGATTGTAATCCTGTTAGTTTAATATCCATGCAAAAATCTTTGTCGAACAATTTTGAGTCTACAGAATAATCGGATTCATTATTCTTTGTTTACACAACCTTGTTATTTTTTATGAAACCTCTCAAACGTGATAGGTCGTTAGGTTATTTTCTAATAAAGTGTTATAGGGCAAGACGTAAACGAGTAAAATATTTAGTAAATCTTCTAGATTCCACAGTTGGTTAAATCTGCGAAAGCCGTAGTGACGACATGGCTGGTCAGTACAGGCAATGTGAAGGTCGACGACGTTCACTATTGGCCTTAACAACCTGTCGGTAATCTCGTGCAATTACAAAACGTACTCTTCGAAAATGATGTCGCATAATTTTGCAAAAAGGCGAAAATATTACGAACGCGTGCAAGCATTCAAGCTTTAATTGGTCGTTTCCGATTAAAAATAAACTTTATGATTCTTGCAAGAATAATTAACTGGCGGTGATTGTTACATACTGACAGTTATGAGAATCATTGTTAAAATTAAGATAGAAATTTAAGATCTTCTTAAGTTCTACATCAGCAAAATTTTAAATTAAGAAATGATAAAACTTATCAAACGCTAACGCCGAACTAACGTGGTTCTCTCGCATAAAGCTTATCACTTTATAGGTACAATCTGTACTAAATTAAGAGGAACTTTACTACACCTGAGTACCGGACCATATCACTACTAAAGTTTCTGAAACACTATAATTATGATATTCTCCTGCACATAGCTTCCAACGGGTCAAGAATAGTTCCTTGCGGTATCCTTTTCCTTAGCGGATGACGTATTGTTTGCATGTCCACGTCAGTCGACTTAAAAACTTTCCGATCACAGAAAATAATGTTTTATCGACCCCTATAAACGTACCAAATACTGGTAAATATTTATTTTCCGGGACTGTAACCTCGGTATTTACATGCCTACCAGTTGCGTTGATGTTGTCGTCAGTTTATCCTGCTAAAAATATAGCTGGATAAACTGAAAAGAAAGCGGCCTCGGTGTGTCTAAATTCAATGCCGACCGATGAATGCCCCTCATGGCTCCATGATGATGAGGCTTGCAAATCTGTGATAACCTAATTAACCTATACCTACAACTACATTTTCCAACAGTTTGACTCACGTTTCAAATATTGTAAATAAAATAATGATTAATTGCTATTTTATGGTTCTTTGAAAATACTTATATTTTAAATACTAATATTTTTAATATGGTATGACACTTATTTAATAAGGTAAAATCATAGGTAATGTTTTGATTGTGATCGATTCATCATGCTCCTTCCTTTTTTCCAATTTGCCAATGCCAACCTATTTAAGATCGGTGCTGTTATGTATGAAATAAGTAATTTTCTTCCATACATCATAAAGGCGATGGATGCGTAGTTCATACAAACGTAATACCAAAATAATTTGTAAATCAAACATATTCTTAAGGTGGTATGTCTTTATTCCGATTGGAATACAGAATATCTAGGTTCCGAAATATATATTTTGAATGGACACTGTTTTAAACAAGAGTTATGAGATAAATAAGTTTTCTATAGAAATTTTAAATTCCGCATATCTCGTCTTTATATCATTGTCCTTTCAAAATATATATTTGGGAACAGGTATTCTGTAATCAAATCGAAATAAATACACACTACCTTAAGAATATGTTTGACTTACAAATTATTTTGGTATTACGTTTGTATGAACTACGCATGCTACGCCGGGCCCGTTAATCAGCCGTCTTCGCAGTGTTCACTTCCTTCCTAGCTATATCATTAGCATCTGTCAGACAAACCTGCCATCTTACTCCTTTGTTCTGCCTCTTTTCTTTAAAAACCAGTCATTACTGAGATCGCTTTTTTAAATACGCACTAATACAAGCTTTGTTCGTCAGTTGTCACCAGAGAGCACGAAACACATTGCGCAAGGAATTGGACGGTTTTTGTCTTCAGCTAATTGCTAATTACAGACAGAGAACAAACATTTACATAATTTGCAAATTGCTTTACTTTTTTTAGCAGTAATTGGCCGATCGTTTATGTTTACAGCATACTTAGTTTAAACAATACAGGTGACAAGGAACTCAGCTAATGTTCACGGTAAAGAGTTAAGGCTTCTACATAACGGGGCGACTTGTCGCGCGACGCGACACGACACAAAGGCACCGCTCGTCCCGCGACACGCGGGGCCTTTGTGCCGTGTCGCGTCGCGCGACAAGTCGCGCTGGTATGTAGAAGCCTTGAGTCATCAAAACAGTTATAGAAAATTGCTACATGAATAACCGAGTAGCGATAAACTCTTGATTGACGTGGCACAAACACTGCAGCTATATATTATACATACCAATCATTACTAAGTTGCATTATTGTGAAAGCGACGATTAGTTTGGATTCGAGTTTGTTGACTAACAAAACAATACTAGAATGGGTAAATAATATTAATAAAAAAACCGGCCAAGTACGTGTCGGACCACGCACAGTGAAGGGTTCCGTAGTTAGGATGAATTCATTCAACTGCAAATTTAAGTTGGTCTACGATTACTGGTTAACTTGTAACCCCTACTTAGCTGTGATAGTTTTCCTTTTAAATTCGTTATATATCCTACTACCATGAATTTTTTCACATTTCATACAGGTATTCAGCTAAAAAGCAGGAAAAGGCTAGGCAGATGATGATAATAAAAATCAAATCAAATCATTTATTTTTGCTGAATACACTGTTACAATGGTGTTATAAGAATTACATGTTTCAAGTGATTCTACCGTAAGGCATGCAAAATTTATACAGTCATAGTTATTCATCAATTAATCAAAAAAGATATTGGAATAAATAAAATTAGATGAAATAAGCACGATATAGTTATAATAAGTTAAAGTCATAGTGGAAAATAAATTATAAAATTAAATAATAAAAATATTTAGATTATTCCAATGTCAATGTCAAAATTAGTTATTAAGAGATACATGCATAATTAATTGAATAATTGATTTTACTTGATGTCACTGTGAGGTCTTTAGTTTGGCAAAATTATCATTGAGGAAGTCATTCAAGTTATAGTAGCATTTATTAATCAGAATTTTTTTAGACTTTTCTTAAATAGGGCCGTATTCATTGCCCTTATTTCTTTAGGTAATTTATTGAAGATTACAGGAGCCATATGGAACACACTCCTGTACATTAAAGAGGTACATGTTCGGGGTACATAGAGGCGTAGTGCGTCTCGTTGTTGCCTATTATTTATTTCTGATGCTAATTTAACACTAACAGCCATGTAGCTGGCAGGGCCCCGGGACACTTGACTCTAACAAAAAATAGCACTTTAAAAGCTTAATATTACGCAAACGAATCTCAGAATTGCAAAATGCCTTTCACAAACCCACAATGTTTTTGAACGGCCTATCCAACGATACCCCACACCATGTATTAGACGAGAAAAAAAAATCTCATCCCCGTTTTACGTGCAAGGGAGGTACCCTAAAAAAAAATGTTTTTCATGGTTTTATTTTACAACTTTTTTGGCGTGATTAATATTTACACCCATGCCAAATTACAGCTTTCTAGGACTTAGCGTCTCTGAGCTAAGCCGGAGATAGACGGACGGACGGACGGACGGACGGACGGACGGACGGACAGACAGACGGACATGGCAAAACTATAAGGGTTTCTTGCTACGGAACCCTAAAAATGGTCGTTGCCGTGTAAGACGCCGACAACTGTTAAACCGCTGTCACTGTCAGATTGCATACAAAAGAAAGAGATGCGCGATGACACAACGTATGGCGTAAAACTGCAAATAAAATCGTATAAAATTAGATATTAACTAATTAATAAAAATTAATCCCTCACCGGATGCAGTTTGGCATTTGCAATTTTATGGTATACTTTTAATTATAACTGTTAACGAAGGGCTAAACTGCTTTTAAAAATAATGAATTGTCTTTGAAGATTTTTTTGATGTATTAAATTATGTTTTGAGTTCTATCACCGTATGCACAAAAGACTTGAACATATCATACTTACTGTTGTTTTTTTTGAAAAATTATTTACGGTTTAAGAGATACATTGCTTTAAAAAACCACATTTTTTACCATTATCAGAAATCTCCGCCTTAAAATGTGTGAATTTCAAAATTATCTGTGAAGCTGTCTGGAATGAATACATTTGGAGGCGCAAAGTGAATACATTTGAAGGCAGTTAGTCGCAAACTATTGCCCTAACTGCAACTAAAACTAAACGGTGGTAAATGGTTTATTTTTTTCAGGACCCACGGAAAATGCAGAACAAAATGGACTCAAATCAGTACTGCTCACTTTCTTGTTTTGTTGAAACATAAAACGTGTGCTAGAAAATGCGTGTATTCTCAAATATCCGAGATTTGGCAAGGACATGCAAGTTAAACATTCTAAAGAACAATAAATAAAGCACAACGCACCCGTTTCATTTCCATCACTACACGTGTAATACGTTCAGCCTTATTTATTTTAGCAAATTAAATTATTACTAACCTTGACGCGAACACTAAGAACTACTTGCTAATTATTCTTGAAACAATCAAATGCCAGTAGTGATTCAGGCTTTTGGCTCATAATCCGGGAGTCTACCTGATAGAAAGTAGTTACTGTCAAGTGTCACATAAAGAGTTTAAGAGATATCTATAGGCCGATTACATTGAACGGAACCAAGTTTCCCCATATAATATGTCGTCTGCACCCAAGTGCAAAATTGACACTTAAGACGGAGATATATTATGCCAGTGACCTTGAGTGGTTAGCTTGCGTGTTCTGTACTGAGCTCACGCAACGCGTCGTAAGTCAGCCAGTAATAGGACTCGCCCATCAAGGAGCGCTGTCCCCAATTTGACGCATTATTAATTTATTATACACAAACCATAAGGTATTTTAATAAAACGCGTATACTAAAATATCAATAATTAAATTATCCTTAAATTGGTGAAGGTTTCAGAAAAATATGCTTGGTAGATTGCCATTGCTTGCCATTCTCAGATTTTTATCCGCGTTAGACATAACTTTACAAATTAATTTCACTATGTAATATAAACATAATCTAAAAAAATCACACATTAAGTTATTGAGAAAATGCTTTAATTTAACAAATATTTTTTTCAAATCATTCACACTACTCGTTTAGACGTGATCTTCAGTACCTATAAAATCATTAAAAGTCGGTTATCGTCGCTTTAACTGAACAGAGCAATAAGTTTATATTTTGCACAATATTGACATTTCTTTAGAATGGCTTTATGGATGGTTAATCCAAGAGTAAAGATAAAATTGTTTTGAGATAAACGCTGTTGGTGGCTTAGACGGTTTTAATTCGTATGTTATTGACGGTAAACGTGTTTTTGCAGTTGCACCACTCATTATTTCAACAGTCATAAGGAGGATATATAATATGAGTACAGCATTCTGACCATGCATGATAGCTTGTAAAATAATACCTAATTTCTGTTGATAAACTTGGGCCTTTATTAACTCATGGTCGGAGTCAAGGTACAATTAAACACTGATAGCGTTTACGAACTTGACGAGCTTATCGGCATCATTGAAGTCATGGAACTCAACCATTTTAGAGAGAATCGAACGCTCCAACACCCGTGCCATCGCCAGTCGACACCACAAGATAGATAGAATATACTTTAGTGCACCAAAACTGTAGCACACCTCTAACCACAAGCTAGACTTTTGACGGATAATGCTTATATCAAGTCGCCTTAATTGGGGGGCGGGGGTTGGTGGGGTAGAGTCTGTTCACTCGCTCACTTGACCCCGCCATCCCATTCGAACCTTAACCTGTCCGAGTCGGGGTGCCCCAAGTCCCGAGCTCGCTCTTGCACTCAATAAAACCCAAAATGTTATCTTTTATAGTGAATATATGAAGCATATTCTAGGGCTTCCAGTTCCAACATGTCGATTTAAAAAAAAAATCCTTTCTTTATTTTATAATGTTCCGCCGCCACAAGTACCACCACTCTATCGCATCACCAAAATTCTTCGGGTTGTTAGAATTGTAATTTTTTTTTAAATGGCGGCCTAGCGATTAATTTTACGCATTTTGACATGATTTTGACATACGTAACTTAAAAACGTAAAATTTTAGTGAAATTTAAGTTCCGTTTCTAGCATTAAATAGTGATTTACTAATATTTTTAAATATTTCGACGCAGTTCCGGCAGCTAAAATTGCATGGGGGCCCTTGAGATAAACCCCCTTGACCCCCCTACAGTGACAGACTCTTCAAATTCAGGCGACTTGATATAATACCCAACCCCTTTTGACGTCTAGAGCGATTCAAACACACTCCTGCTAGTTGACAATCTATCAATTGACTAGTTTGACCATAGTTACTAGATTGTTTAGTGAAGTTTTAAGGTAGGTAAGTTGTTTGTCACCTTTTCCAAATTCGTTTTTGACGCATCTGTTCACTGTTATTTTTGCAGTTTATTTCCTTCAGTTTCTATATCAATTTGCTCATTCTAAAAATGGAACGATATTTTTTGTCTTGGGCCATATACTATGCTGATGTCATTCGACATAATTTTATATCATTCCATTTGTGGTTTGGCTGTATGGTTCACTTTTACTTTCCACCATTAGAAAGTGATGTTTTGCTGTTGAACGACCCGCGGTAATGTGTATGGGTTATCTGATGTAACCAATTTGACCGGTTTAGCACGCGATTAATCTCAGGCGAATACTTTAGTAAAAGTACAAGATTACTTGGGCAACAGTATAACAGATAAACAGACATTAAAACCTTTTCAAAGGGCAATTCCCTATTTAGTGGTTTGCCAAGAAACTAAGGCATGTAGACAAACATGGTTCCAACGAAGAAATGGCCAATAAACAATATGCAAACTACGAAATAAAACCTATTTCAAGCAAAGCAAGCAAGCAAAGCCGAAATGAACCATTTTGGCAATATCCGAAGTGAATTTGAAAACGAAAATTGTGATGTCATTCATGTCTTCTGTCACCTGTCAGTTGAACAATTTCCGGTAACTTTAAGGATCAAATTCGCAAAACGCTTAATCGTAAATATGAATCTGACAAGTGTCAATAATGCACTCTCTCGAGTCCGGACTGTAGTGTGACTATGGTCATATAATTTATCTCGCTACCATAACACCAGCACGTGAAGTTTATTAAACGAATTGAGTTTCAATAGACAATTGCGAATATTGCGATGAACAGGGGGGCTGTCGGGCACTGCGACATTGAACGCGATTATTTTGTCACAATTGTCTAGTGTTTGACTACAGGGCATTTATACTTAACAAACTATGTTCGTGTTTGATCTACATAGATGATAGACATATTTGAAACTATTTGACAACGAAAACAAAACGATTTAGATGAATTGACAATCAATCAACAGCTGGAGATCTGATTGTAACAGTGCAATAGCACTGATTGGAATATAATAGTAATATAAGGTAATAGTACCATCGACGGATCTGTGACGTACACGTTGTGCGTAATAAAATTCTAATGAAGTTTCAAACGAACGGGTTTTGGAACCGACACAGATAAAGTAGGTTCACCGTTTTGGAATTAACATAAAATACCTACAATAATATAGGTATTTTGTATCGAGGACATTAATATGTGAGTTGAGGCAAGAACTATTGGTTGACTTAATATGTGAGTTGAGGCAAGAACTATTGGTTGACTTAATATGTGAGTTGAGGCAAGAACTATTGGATAACTTAATATGTGAGTTGAGGCAAGAACTATTGGTTAACTTAATATGTGAGTTGAGGCAAGAACTATTGGTTGACTTAATATGTGAGTTGAGGCAAGAACTATTGGTTGACTTAATATGTGAGTTGAGGCAAGAACTATTGGTTGACTTAATATGTGAGTTGAGGCAAGAACTATTGGTTGACTTAATATGTGAGTTGAGGCAAGAACTATTGGTTGACTTAATATGTGAGTTGAGGCAAGAACTATTGGTTGACCATTACACCTACACTAACACAATTATGAAGGCGAGGTAGATATGCAACGGCGTTCACATGAATATAATAATTAATTACTTATAATAAAACGTACAGGTACAGTACAAACGTACGTCAAGGAATTAATTATAGGAATGAATGAATTATTTAGGCGATCAACACACTATGGCAATTTGCCATTTAAGGCGACGGTAACCAACTTTTAATAATGTTATACTGAAGATCACGTCTAAACGAGTAGTGTTAATGAAGTAAAAAAAAAATATATGTTAAATTAGAGCATTTTCTCAATAATTTAATATTTGAATATTTTAGATTATGTTTATATTACATAGTGAAATTAATTTGTAAAATTATGTCTTAACGCGGAAAAAAAACAAAATCGCAAAATCTACCAAGCGTATTTGTTGTAAGTAATTGGAATACACGGACAATTTAAGTTTACAGTGCTAAACTATCTGTTTCCCTGACTATACATAAATAGTTAAGCAACCTATTGTAAACCGCGGCATACGATCAGTGCCAAAATTCATCGTACAAATCCACTACTACGAAAGGCGCCCGCGCTGTTTGCGGGCCTCATTTGACACTTTCGCTCATATTGGGTCACATGCCACGGATGCGGTCATGCCACTCCGCACTCGTCGGCGATTTCAATTAATAGCTTTTTAGCTTTTTATTGCTCGCCAGACATTGCAATTTGTAGCTTACTGATTTATTAAACGATTTATGATATGAGTTACAGTACATACGCGCACAAAATGTATCTGTGGTCTTAGATATTGTCCAGTTGATTAAATTAACTGACTTAACTGAAATTGGATCGTATAACCTTCTGCCCACACGATGACTTCTTACTGGGCATGCACCTTGAGACTTAACTTAGATGACGTGATTTCATATGAAACCTACGCTCACGTTTGTCTATACACAGCTGTCAATTTATACGGACTTGAGGAAAATTGCTAAATTGCATCACAATAACTTATTTTTAATTTATTTGTGTATTTGGATCTCCAATAGTTGAATCATGGCATGTTAGGTAAAGTAAAACAAGGTAAAAAGGTACAGCTCCATGGGTTTAACAAAATATAAGTAATTATGCTGAGTCGCGCAGTACCGTTACCTATTCGCTTTCTTTTCTGACGAGAGCCTGCGCGCGCGCAGCCTGGAGAAATTCATGATCCAAACGCATGCGGACCGATTTCGCGGAACTACATGGTCAATGAAGGAAAACAAGTTTTGGTTAAATTACATAATCCATGTCAATGGTGGGTTTACCATTTAGAAAAATACTAAACCGCTCTTGCAGGTCTTTTATGTATAAATACTGATGTTTAAAATAATTGATTCGGAAAGAAAAATCGAATGGCCGAGATTAGTAACAAATCAACAAGAATCCACATGTAACATGTTTTGTCACTTCCATGATAATAATCATACAAAGTAAAGTAACACCGAATTTAAATGCATGCAAATGCACTAACAAACCTACGCGAGAACAGAAAATATTAAGATAAATGAAACGGAGTCAGATAAAAATGATAAGCCATTATTCAGGTTTAGGTTTTTGTCACACAAACAATAGCTTAAGTGAAGTCGAAACTTGTCGTGACATTCTTAATGGAGTGAGGAGTATTGTTAACATTGTTTACGTAAACTGTAACGTCACATCAATGAAATTTTCTTCACGAGAAAATCGCACTAAACCCAATGACTACACCAATAAATTGAGCGTTAAACAAAGCTTTACACAAATGTTTGAGAAAACGGTTAACCGGTGGTCATAGCACACTTCGACGTCGACGACCTATGAACGAAATGCAATGTTGCTCGGTCATTGCCGAGAAATCCGTTTATCTTTTAAGGTTGAGGAGAGCCACTTTAAAAGTGCTTGTAACATTTGCAAGCTACAGTCACCAGCAGGAAGTACCAGGCCGGTCGACATCTCGACTGACCTCGGCAAACTCACAAAGTCGTACCCGAGGAAAAAACAGCTCCAAGCTATGCCTCGCGAGACTTATTGTACCGCGGACTAAAACCGGATGCTGGCCAACCTTCATCCACCTCAGAGACTTGGAACTAGTTCCGACTATAACAATAGAGATTGTGTTATAAATGTAACAATAACTGTCTCAACAACACAAGCTGAAAAACTTGCTGAATTGTCCAATGCAATTTTTGAATTGCATTAGTCAATTCAGCAAGTTATCAGTTTTTATCATACTCAGTTTTATTAGAATTAATATAAAATAGTACTCCACACAATTTTGTATGCTAAGCTTGTTTGTCTACGAAAGCAAGATTTTTATACCCATTCTAATAAAAATTCCAAGGAATGATAAATCTGCATATACATTTATACATAGATTGACCAATCTTGGTTCAATATTGGAGTGGGGCCAATTGTTTTCCTTGAACACGAAGGCGCTATTATGTGCATCCCTCTGGTTTTTAATAACCGTACCGAGTTTATTGAAGGTCGTACCATCGAACGACGTTACATCAAAATCAGTGAGTGCCAATGGCGCCGCAGTCATTAACATAAGCTACTACATCATTTTATTAGTTTGCCCCGTGTCGTCCCCAGCTCGGAAGACCTTCGCCAGCGATTCAGCTCGTTAATATACTATTCATATAAAGTATGCCATTTTAAGACCTCAACAATTTGTGCACTAAATGAAACCAATTCGGCGGCGTGACAGATTCTAGCGCCAATTTTAATTCAGGCAATGTTTGGCGCATCGAATCAGATTTCTAGACAGGGGCAAATGGATAGTCTTTCAAATCGAGCTAATGTTTACAGTTATTAGCTACTTTATTAACCACGCTGATTGGAAACCGTTACAAAACTAGCAGTTCAGCGAAAGTGGAACACACAATGATGTAGAGCGAGTAAACGAAAAAGATTGCGGAATTGTCTACAGTTTAACAAGATCAAGGTTGAAATTCGTTTCTGACAATGATAATATTAGTATCGTGTCGCCTGTGGCACATTAGGTTCTTTGAGTTCCCTTTTTAAGATTGGACATGAAACGGACTCCGGACAGTAAAAAGCTTATAGGTGACCCGGATACGTCGCGTCGTCGCCAGGCTTCGTTGTACACGCAACTGTATCGATTGACATTGACCGTGCATCGTGATTCGTGGTCACCATTCTCTTTGCCGCTTGTGGCGAGTGTCATGAATATTCTAGTCTAGTACGGTACGATGAAGATCACCGTTTTACGTTTTTTGTAATGCAATCAGTGCCAAGTATCGTTATCAGAAGCTGACGTAAGGAAAATTAACGTTACATTGAAAAGAGAATATTATTACCACTATCTTTTAAATGGGTGGGATCTATATAATATATTTTTTATGACAAAAGTAACAATCATGAGCTCGTCAGCGACTTATCACTGAGACCTTATCTTAAGAGTAGGTCAGTAGGTTAAACATTGTAGTAGATGTAATTTAGTGCTGAAAAGGCACTTTTGACATTAACAGTCGCACAATGGTCATAGGCACAATTAAGTTTATAGCTCATCTAGACCGTAGAGATAAAAGCGTTTGACAGAACATGACCGTCATGCTCTGTTGCGAGGTCGTGACCTAAAGGATGAACACATGCAGGCTCGGTTGGTTTTGGGTGCTACATTGTGGTATTTTGCCTATCTCAAGCTAAAAAAGGATACTAAACATTGAATCAAGGATTCATGATTTTTTTCCGGTGCACCCTGGGCAACATATCTTGCCTCCTGGTGCAACTTTAAGCACAGCATGATCTCATATAGCCAGTTTGGATACAGGAGCAAAACAAACCCATGTAGTATCAGTCTCTAGTAAAGGGGAAAAAACAGTGAGTCATTCCATTATCAAGAGGTTAGGGCCTAGGGGTGAATGCTTTCAGGCAGACATGCTAGCTACAAATCGAGGAACAAACATTCGTCATTACTGTTTATTTATTCAGATTAAACCACAAACGAAATACATTGTTTATCGGGTTAGCGTGCACTGCTAAGATACCCAATACTGATAGAAAGTCAATCAATTCCGTTAATCAATTGTTCATAATGTACAAACACGGAAAAAAAAGCAATTAGAAGTGCTGTCTGGGTCGACTCAAGGTTCAGTTTTCTGTGACAATGCTGGTTCTAAGGTCAATAGTGTCCACTTCAATATTAATGTAATTAGTTTTAGCCATAATTTTTTGGAAGTAATTGTGATTTCTATTTCCTTTGTCCTGAATGTTGTATACTAGGAACGAAAGTGCGCGGAATTGATTATGTTGCTAAAGGGTAAAGGCTTTAAGCTCTAATTTTGATTCTACGCAGATAAATAAATTCATGATGCTGTTAATTACATGATTCTGATACCGCTGCCGTTTCTACTGACTTTCCTTTGCCGGCAATTACTGGTAGAGGCTAGTCCATGGTTAGCCAAGGTGGATTGCTTTGCAAAGTCATTATCTGTATAAAAAAAACATCAGTTTGTCAGTGGTCAAAAGAAACATTACTGTTTCAGAATCTCCACCATTTACCATGAATGCTGACTGACACAAGCCGGTCAAACCGACAAACGGCCAGATATTTTCAGTTCTGATATGGTAGACTAGCGCTAGTTGAGTCTATACGGACGACATTATAAGTATGGGACGGCATGGAACAATGGTCGGTAACATTTATATAATCTAGAACTAGATCAAGGACATTTACCTCTATTTATAGACTTTTCATATCACGGGGATGACCTACTTTGGGTGAGAGTATGTTTTCTCTTAAACAGTGGTTGGGAAATCGAAAGTAATTGTTTTGTCTATCTCATGAGTCTTTGGTTCTTCTATCATCAGGTTACTATCGGACTCCCCCGCGACTTCGTTCTGTTGGTAGATGGAAAACCTACCCTATTTATATCATGACATCTATCATCATTATTATTTACTGTATCAATCAACACCGCCTCTCAAGCCACTGTTATAAGTTATCACTGTTATCAGTCAACTATCTACTTAACAACCATTTCGGTACCAACCGGATTTCGGAAAACTATAATTAGATTTACATAGTTTTGCAGCAACCATTCAACAATGACATCGGTTTTGTATGAACCGCGTATAACGAAGAGGTCGAGTCGTAGACATAACAATCTATTACCAAAAGTCAGCGCAGACTTCGATCACGATTTATTATTGTTGATCCAAAGCGGTCACCTTTTGTTACCAATAGTCATAAATGATAATATAAATATTGTCTTCGATAACATACGTAACATCCCGTTCATTCAACCTCAAAGGTATCACCTCCTCGAGCAGTTTCCATTTTTCTCCTAAGCCTAAGGAGCTATAGTATAAACACGCCCACTTGTTAGCAACTTATCGTTAATTGCATTATGTTTATACTACACTTAAAACAACATGGGCGCGGCAATATGACGTCAATACATCATGACACGGCTTTGATGACCGGTCGAAGAAGGACTTGGAAGGCTTAGCGAAGGTAACGTTGATCTGGAGATAACAACAGACGGGTGACATCGCGACAACCCCAAACGAGGCTAAGAACCTTTGAAGACCGCAGGGATCGTTAACCAATTCCCAGACTACAGCTTCGGGTTAATAAACGCGTTTCTGCACTAAAAGTCAGAATAGAAAAGATATAATTTAATACAAATTCGATAATAATTACCTCCTGAGAAACGTAACGCTTTGCTAAATAAATTCTTGCTGCCACAAGGATTAATTCTTGGACCCTCAACATATTATACTCTGACTACCCGCCTATCTTACAGACACACATACATAATTTCATTATGTTAAAATTATTATTATGTTGTCGTGCCTTACCCGGGTTTCATGTTGGAACTTAATTATAAGTATTGTTACAACCTAAAGGTAACAATTAAATGTACACATGAATGCAATAAAGAATTTGAAATTTTTATTTGTATTCAATCAACGTCATTACGAACAGTTATTACTAGCCTTGCTTCACGATGTTGTTTTCCAAAATCCACGCGAACGGAGTCGCACGCTAAGCTATAGCCAGACAGACTCATAGCTCCGACAAAGGTCGCTGTGACCGCAATATACATACATTTACCGAGGGAGTGGTAACCGTTTATAGCTGTTTTCACATTAAAGATTTGGAAATTCTAGCTTTTGGACTAGACACGCCTTGTGAATAACACGAATATTTCACCGCTGATGCATTAATAAAAGTATTTGCTCCGATTTTTGTGTGTATGTTATAGTACGTTGCCCCAGACTAAGTACACTTGGCAAAATATTTAACTACACTCGCGAGCAATAAACTGTAATCACTTCATTGTCCGCTGCTCGAAACAAATTTTTACAACTTCTATGAAATGAACTATGGATTGTGGCATATCATTTGAAAGGCATTTTTTTTTGTTTTAACCTCTTTCAATATCATAACCAAAGATTATTCACCTTATGTCATGGAAAGTAAAATAAAAAACATCAATTTTTAAAAAAAAACACCATATTTTTTGGTAGTCCTGAAACCCTATATAAAGGGGGTGTTTATGAAAATTGATCATCAGTCCAATATTTCACGTCACTAGGAATACTGAAGCTAAAAGAAAATGAAAATGGAAACCACACCTATAGAAGCCGCTCAAGTCGTCATCCTAAAGGATTGTCTTATTCGAAGGTATACAAGAGGTTCAGGGAGACTGGAAACTTCGGAGAAATTAAATAAAAAATCCGGAGACCAAGATCTGGACGACAGCGATGCACTTCGGTGAGAGATGACCGTTTTATTGTCACCTCTTCTCTCCGAAATCGACAACTGAATGGTGTGAACGTCCAGCAGCAGCTCAAAGAAGTTTGAGGGAGGGCTGTCGGCGAGTTGACAGTGAGGCGAAGACTCAAAGAAGCTAACTTGACCCCAAAAAGGCCGGCCATGGGAACTAAACTGTCTCCAGCCCACTGAGAAGCCAGGCTTCAGTTAGCTCGCGTTCACTTAGATTGGGATATCGAGCAATGGGGGCGAGTCCTATTCTCGAACGAATCCAGGATATCCCTGCATGGTAGCGACCGTCGACAGAGAGTCTATAGGAGACCGGGGGAGCAATTCGCACAATGCTGTTTTGCGGAAACAGTGGCATACGGGGGTGGGTCCTGTATGATGGACGGAGTTGATATTCGTACCTGGTGGAGGTCGGGGAGGGCTAACCGCAGAGAGATACATCAACGACATTTTGCTAGGCCATGTAAAAAATTGTCTTGAGCAACGCGCCATGATGTGATTCCAGTTTATTGCTCGCGAGTGTATTTTTGATAGCTTCGGTTCGTACCTCCGATTTCAATCCGATTAAGAACTGGTCCGGGTCATGTCATGGATACTATACAATAACAGAAATTCTCAAGATTACGGTGCTAGTGCTCAGACAAAACTAAAGCTTTAGGTGGTTTGAACTGAAAGTACAGTCAGGGAAATGGATTTTTAGGCAAATTGACTATCAACTTAAATCGTTTGTATATTCAAATCACAATGGTCATTCTGTGAACAGTCTGGGCCGACTCCATTTATATTGCCATCGACACGCCAAGAAGAAGAAAAGACAACTGTCATTCTTTACCTGTCGTATGAAAATTACTGTAACCAAGGTTCCGTCCAGATTTATGATAGATTAAATAGAGATCGGATATTCGAATGCATATTATTCACCTAAAGTTTGAGAGTTGACTAGTGCGCTTCGGTACGGGAAAAGGTGTCGGTTTCCAGGACTGACGAATTTTTAAGAACTCCTCTTTTGTACTGTGTATCCCCGAATAAATATATTTATTTTAAGAATAAAAGGTTTGAAGAAATATTAATAGTGTTTTTTAAACGTGTTATATTTTCCACAAAATTCTTGCCTAGTTCTAAATAGATAAGAAGTATTTGTTATAGTTCGGAATATAAAATTGTATACCTGCACGCTGTTATTAATGAAACCCCGCGATCCCGGAATAAAGATATATTATAAGAAGCCGTTTCCATACTTTGTATCCTTCGCCGGGAAAAAAACGTACTTTGGGTAAATATGCATCCGAATATCCGATCTCTAGTTATATAACACATTTTTTTTTATTATATACCATGTCCACATATTTAACATTGCTAAAAACATAAAGGGAATCTCGGGTAAACAATTTAATTATTCCCATGACTGTTCATTTAATAATTCAAGATTAAATAAGTTTGAGTCAATAAGTACAGCAAACCCTGTGCTTGCTTATGAATATATAATAGTTTGCGTTAGTACCAATTTTCTAGTCATTCCAAATTGCAAATCTGAAGCTACAAATGAACGCAAATCTAGATGTTGTGTTCGACGGAAGATATTAAGAGAATGTGAAGTGATTAGCAGCAACCAGCGAGCACAAACAATTAACAAGTAGTCAATACACAATAATTAGCATCAGGTAAAAAATAAGTGGCACCTCACTGTTACTGTATGAGGAAGCGATTCAAACAAGTAAAAATATGTATGGGTAGTTTAAGGATCTATAACTAATAATAAAAAGCCACGGTTAATCCAAATCTTTCAGTAACTATGCTCAATATATTGGATTAAATAGACGGTAGTGTACATTTAAATTGGTTTTGCTATACCTACCCACATATAATTATACTATATGTACATATTTGTAATGTAAAATTTTAAATATACTAATTAATCTTAATTTACCGGGAAAATTGGTTCAGTAATTTATTTTGTTAAATTCTAAAGGCCGTGACAATAAAACCATCAATAGGTAAACATAATAATATGTAGAACACAGTTAGTAAAAAAAAAACTGTTACACGTGTTTTACATAATATACAGTTTTACATAGAGTAGGTACAACTACAGTTTTAGTACAGAATACTATCATATCGCTTCGTGATAATTGGATGATCTAATATTCTTAACTCTTAAACTTAACTCGATTAAAATTCTAATTCCCTGACTCTGAAGAGATTTCATGAAAATCTGGTAAACAAATAAAAATCTATACAAGTGCAAGTCGAACTAAGTTTGTTTCGTCATTTCATCTCAGGCTTAGTCAGGTATGAAATGTCGACTCCATCTAGCTTCTTTTTTTAATATGATGAAATTATTTCATTTCATTTTACTCGCGTTGATAAAATTACAAGTTTTCGTTGCTTATTGTTCGGGGACTACCCTTTAAAAAAATAATATAATTGAACTGATAACTGATATAGGCCAACTGGCTACCTATAGTCTGTTCCCAAACTGATGAACGTGTATACAAATGGATCAGAAAGCGTACCAGTGGATGACAATTAGTAGTGCTTCTTGAAATTTTGTGATGATTACTTGAAAACTCATATCGAGCATACCCATAATACGGTTAAAATATATGCAACCCTTTTACGGATAGACGAGCTTACTTCGAGGACAATTTAACAAACACGTTTAATCTTTCCACGTCAATAAACGACAGGCCAAATATTCAGTTCATACATTAATTTTTGTTGGTACAAATTGTTTTACATAGTAAATGCCAATGGCCTTACTTCGTAGGCCGCTAAGGTCACGCTGCTAAGGCCGCAGCGAAGCACGCAATTAGTAGTTTCATTAGTTAGGCTCCAAATTAACACCCATTGCTTATTACAATTACTTTTCTTCATAATACTAGAACAAACTGAATTACGTAGAAGCCTGAACTTGAAGGTTGTTAGCTGCTAATATACTGGAGGTTGTAAATATCGACTGTCTTAATTAAATTTTAATTGTTATGTGAAGTTTGAAATACCTTCTGGACAGTATGAAGACTGAAAAAGAGCTACCACACGGTCGAAGCTTAACTTAGCTTTCCAGGAATACCTAATAGGCATGTGTAAGCTTGACGCATATTAGAGAATGGGCAGCAGCGTTCTCTATGCATTTTAACACGATACTGCGATCGCCAACCCGCCTGCCAAGCGTGGCGATTATGGCAAACCCGCCTTTTGGGGGAGGCTTATGTCCAGCAGTGTACGTCTTTCGGCTGAAATGATGATGAAGCTTGACGTTATAATAAAAAAAAAAGTACAGAACATTTATGAAGCCTTCCTTCCTCTAACGGACAAATTAATAATAATCAGCCTGTATTGTCCCACTGCAGGGAATAGGCGTCCCTTCCCTTTTCCCACTCAACTCGATCCTTGTTTTTTTTTCCCGGGGTGGAAAGTTCTCATGAAGTCCTCGGCCGGGCGGAGGGGTCTGTCAGACTCTTACTGACTAAAAACCACCACGGTGTTCCCTTCCCACACTTCGCCTTCGACTTCCACCACCTCGGGTCCAGTATGATAGGGGGCGGCGGACGTCCCCGAGTCCACCGTCCTTGAACGCTGGGCCGGAAGAAGGCATTGTCTGACTCAACTCGATCCTGAGCCAACATGGACCAGTCCCTCCTATAAACCTCAAGTTCGTCCCGCCATGTACGCCTGGGTCTTCCGCAATGCCGTTGGACGTTTTCAGGATCCCTGCTGTGGTGGTCCCGCATTGCATCCGACATTCGGCAAACGTGTCCGGCCCAGCCCCATATAAGCTTGGCTGCTTTTTGGGTGACGTCTGCGATTAGTGTCTTAGAACGCAGTATAGTGTTCCTAAGGGTACTGCACTTCACCGCTCGCTGGCAAGCCTCGAGCTTATATATAATTAGGTAGATTTCCGAAATGTTTGTGCTTAATTTGCATGATAGAAAATGCAGCTTTAGCATAACCAGTTGTATTTGTATTAAAATTAACTTTTAAACTGGCGGAGGCAGAGGTCACTTGTGTCTGACTCAGGTCAACCATGTGGGTATAGTAGTATTAACTAATACTACTAATATAATTAATTAATATTATTAATTAATATTTGTAATTATTATTATTAATTATAATATTTAATTAATTATTTCAGAAAAACATGCGCAACCTTACAGACTCGACAGTTATTGAACAGTTAAATAATAAAAACATATTGAGTATGTGCAGTGTATTACAATCAAGGAGGAATGTGTTGGGTAATATTCAGTTGTATTATTTTTATTATTTGGCGGATGATGATGATTATTTCATTTTAATAATCAAGTAATTCAATTCTACCATATTCAGAAGATCGCCAACCGGCGCGAAACTATAAAAGTGTTAAGGCTTCTACTGACCGGTGCGAAAATTCTCGTGTCACAATGTTAGTTACCACACTCCTTCGAAACGGCTTGACCGATTTTGATGAAATTTTATATGCATATTCAGTAGGTCTGAGAATCTGCTACTATCTATTTTTTATACCCCTAAGTGTTAAGGGTGGCTTTCCCACGGGATCGAGACTTACGCGGGTGAAACCGCGGGGCGCAGCTAGTAATATAAAAGATGTTATTTTAACTCCCCGCAAATTTACGACATCCACGCATGTCATCGGCTATTACACGGCAAACTGACGTAGTGTGTCAATGATCAACCATCAAGTTCCCTGACTCTACAATAACGTGTACAATTTTGAAGTAAGCAACTTACTCATTTATAATATTGTGCTGATAAATCTACAGCAATCATCAAATTACAATAAATAGTTTATGACTTTTTAAACAGACAACTCATGATTGTTTAAAAGTCGTTAATGACCGATATGTTATCGGCGGTATGGTTAGTATTGATTGGAATTAAACGATTTAAATAATGCTATTGGTTCAGTGAGTGAATGTACGGTTTAACGATGATGACTGTTGAAAGAGCAAATACAATAAGTGGGCTTTTAACGCTGTTTCTTAAGAGTGTACAATACTTACCTCAAATTGCTTAGCATGATAATTATCCTCCGCTTTATCGAAAATACTGCTGCGGGCCGAGCACGGGCGTGCCAAGACGTTTGTGACAAGACATGATCAATTATGTCTTGTCAATTTGTACCAGAATTTTAAGACAAAACGGTTTTATCGCTCAAACTGTGATAAGATGTGTGACTCAAGTCATGTCACAGTAGGCCGTGCTCGCCCCGCTGCATTCATTTTGAAATAAATAGTACTATGTTTGACGAAAACACGATTCCAAAAGATATGAAAAAAAAAAAAAATACAAAGTTACCTCAAAACCGAACAATAAACCGCTGGTATTCCAAAAATACTTCAATCTAGTCTTCAAAAAATACTTCAAATTAGTTCATGAAACTTTGCATAATAACTGAACTAAATATAAAGCAAATAATATGTTTTTCAATACCGTAAAAATAAATTACTACTATCGGCGCCTAGAAGCCTTCTCTCGGCCGCGCTGTCTCGCGTAACCACGAGCAGTCTGTAGTGTGCGAGCGAGATGTGGCGCTGAGGTATTTGTACACTGGGCTAATCACGACTTGCCATACAAAGCCGTCCTTTAAGTGTTGTCAAACACTACAACGACCCTTATCTATAAAACGGTTAATTGCAACACTGGCACAATACCCATAGTACTCTGTTAGATAAACCAACAAATACACGAGTGACATGGGTCACCTACAGGGATTTATTCCGTTCTAATACCAATAACTAATACCACTTGGGGCCTAAAATGGACGCTTTGGCAGAATCATAATATGATCTGCGTACAGTTCATAACCCGCAATTCACCTGTTTGACAGTTTTGTATGCAGTTTCGTAATATGGTCCACGAATTATGAATTGCTTTATTGAAGTCTAATGTCAAATAGCATGGCAGCTGTCAAACAGATGAATTGCGGGTTATGAATTGTACGCAGATCATATTATGATTCTGCCAAAGCATCCATTTTAGGCCCGCTGGTATTTGTTTCAACTCATAAAACTATTTTCTATTCCGAACGGATACCATTGTTAAAACTAACCAAAACAAGTTCAAAGGTATAAGGTACAGTCAGTAAAAATGCTTTGTATGTAATTATAAGACCTTTAATTGAAAAATAAATCAGTTAAGTAAATCATCAAAATATCAGAAAACAAATTTAATTTGACTAGTTTTAACTGAGCTGACTGTACCAAATTCAAGTTGTTAGTATTCGTTCGCACATTACATTTAATTATTTAAAGAGTGGTATCCGTTCGGAACAGAAAATAAATATGAGTTGAAAAAAATACCAGTGGTACTAGTTGTTGGTATTAGAACGAAATAAATCCCTGCAGGCTATAGCCGATAGCGCAATGAGTCTTGGAGCAATAGAAAAACCTGGACATGTTTACGTATTTTGCGGAATAATAAAAGACCGAATTTTTTTAGAAGTCACCTGGATAAGTAGTGCGTTATGGGTATGTTGATGATTAACATAAAGGATTCCAGACACTGAAATCGGGTTTAAATAGCATTATTTTCCTTACAAATTTTGTAAAAAGTGCTCTCAATTACACGTCATCACAACAAAATCACTCTTTGGGCACGTGGCGGAACCGCGAACAAGTGAATCAATTAGGGAAAACTCATGATACAATACGACACTACCAAATCATCCAAACCAAGAATATGTAAATTTAATATCATACAACGTTTTAGTACTCGTAGTCAGTGTTTCTTCCACGTAAAATTCAAAGTAGTTACTACGTCCTACATACTAACAGACATAACTGACTGAAATATAATATGTACATGTATATAGTATAGTAATTAACGTTCTACAACGAGCATGCATTTGTATTGAAACGTTTTACGATAACGACACCGAACTGAAACTGTGTCGGTACTCGGTCGATTGTCACGATGTGATGACGTCCTCGACCACGGAGTGTGCACAAGTGTTGTGTGGCTAGTGGCTACACTGCCCACCTAGTGTACATACTTTTAGTAATATTTTTATGTGTGGATGACGCACCTGCCATGTATGTATTGAAGTACCTAAAAAGTATTTTATCAAGAATCAAGGAGCGCAAAGGTTAAGCAAAGAAACAGTTTCCTTTCTCACAGCGGGCGCGTCACCTACGAACAATAATTTTCATTTAATAATAATATCGATGCCTTACGGGCGAAAAAGGATAACCGCCTCTTTTCAAATTTTACAGGGGAGTGATTTAAAGTTCAAAATAAACGAAAAAAAATCATAAAAAATTAAGTATAGCTCCCGAAAGCCTGGAAATGAGTTTTTATAATATTTAGCATGCTATCTATAAGATGGCGTTTTTATTTTTACGTAATTCAGCCTGCAAGAAGCAGTTACTGTCGGTTATCCCCAAATTGTCTTTATTTTAAAATCACCCAAAATGTCGTAAATTGAATTATCAAATTATCTGATGCGAGTAAAAATGACCTAAATTCAACCCATGTTTTATTTAAATTAAGGAAAAAAAGGTCAAGTCTTGGTTTTTAGAGAAAAAAATGTGATAATATAATCTAACCAACAATGTACCTAACAATAGTTGACTGAAAGGAAAATTGTATCAAGCACATTTTTTGAAAAGATGTCAATTATTTAGTGGATGTATTTTGATTATTTTACTTT
Source organism: Tiliacea aurago (assembly GCA_948098905.1). Classification (NCBI taxonomy): domain Eukaryota; kingdom Metazoa; phylum Arthropoda; class Insecta; order Lepidoptera; family Noctuidae; genus Tiliacea; species Tiliacea aurago. Next base: position 1,738,339 of record OX402579.1, on the reverse strand, counting down.
AAAAAACTGTTATCTCTGCATTTAAAATTTCAAGTTCACCCAAGAGGTATAGGTATACAATAAAAAACCATTTAATTAGGTAATCAGCTCAGTCTTTAATTAACATAAAAATGGCACCTCGCACTTATCAAATTAAAAACATAGGTACTAAATAACAATTGTTTGTAATAAACCCTCGTATCAAAAAATCACCGTGATCAAATAGACTTAGAACTATTGCAATTAAAGCAACAGCTACTTGTATCACATTGAGATCAATGTTTAAAATCAAATTTATCAAAATAATGAAAACAAATTCTTAAAATTAGTGGCCCTTTCAACATCATAATCACTTGTCTCAATATTTTTACTTAGAACAATTCAAATAATTGCAATATAACCAAACAGAGTCTGCAAAATGCGGCCAAAACGAAATAAACGACTAATTATGTTTTAAACACGAACAGGCATAACAAACTAAATACATATTTCTGAATTTTTACTTCCAGCCAAAATAGTTTAATGTACAATCGTTAAAATATTACAAAAAGTCCAAAAGGTGTAACTTCTTTATTCTTAAATAATTCGTAGATCAAACACCAAAAAAATAATTTTACAAAAATTGAAGTCATTTACAACGAAATAAATTGACAGAAGTCTATAATTTTCCTACCGCGTAACCGACAAAAAGTTTCACGTAGGCAAACGTTGCCTAGACCAATCGACGCAGAAAAAAAAGGCGATTCTAAGTATGTATATAACTGAATTTCTCAAAAAATGTCGCTTATCCCTTTTCGGCCGTAAGGCATCGATATATATTTTATTTGAAACTATGGCAATAGGTAGTTGGAAAAAATATAAGAAAATAAACAAAGGCCTTCAGGTGCTTAACATTTAAAGTACATTTTGAAAGAGTATTCTCAGAACCGCTAGTCTTCTCCTTCCTTCTCCATTTTGTCAACTTTTTGAGGCAATGCAAACGGCATTCATGACATTCTATAAAAAAGCATGTAAAGGCCAATTCCGAACGTAGAAAAAACATTATTTTCGAGAATACCTACCTGAATACAACACACATTGAAAATATTTTTTTACCATTAATTAAATCGAATATGGAGCAGTAGCGCAAAAATATTCGTTTGCGGAGAGCCCAACGCAAATAATACGCGTGACGTTTGCAATATTATATTTCCTGTTATATTTTCCTGGTAAACTGTTACTACTTGTATGCTCATTTACTAGCAATCCAGTGCATTGACCGGTATTTCCAGAAAATCGTCTACCTACATAGAAAAAAGGTAAACGTACTTATAGGTAGGTATATCTATAATAATAATTATAAACAAATGGATGTTGGTTTATGAGATTGATAAACTGCAACACCGTGTGACCGATCACCATAACTTTGGCATATACCTACGTATTCTCTCATGGGAAGGTTTGTACAAAGTTTTTTTTGTTCCGCTCTCCACCCGGGAGGCACAATTACTTCCCGGATGGAGGAACTGTACGTGTGTTACACAATTGTAACACACTATCACTATCATGGGTTTCATTTTGACAGTTCAACAACACTCATTGTGTTATAATTACGTTGTTGAGCAGAAATTTTTCGAACATAATCGCACCTCCACTCAAATAGCGTCACAACTCAAAAAAAAATAAAATTCTTATTGTTCCAATTTAAAGTTGTTTGAAACGAATGGAACATTATAAGAGTTTTATTTTTTTTTGAGTTGTGACACTATTTGAGTGGAGGTGCGTTATGAAGCAATGGATAGGCAATAATTTATACTTTAACATCATTCACATTGTGAATTTGTGATTGATAGTTTGTTACGCAATTAGGGTGCTGGGCAAAGCCGTGGGTAAATGCTAGTTTAAACTTAAACCGGCCAAGTGTGAGTCAACAGGCAGTCTTACAATTCAAATTAAGATGACACAGACCTCAGATTATAGAAAAGAAGACAGACATTAAAATTTCGCCATGGGCTATATCGAACAGAATGGATAGTCTCGTCATAATGTACAAAACTATTAGCTTTCGTTCATCATCATCATTTCAGCCGAAAGACGTCCACTGCTGGACATAGGCCTCCCCCAAGAAAAAGGGGGGGGGGGGCGGGGATTTGCTATAATCGCCACGCTTGGCAGGCGGGTTGGCAATCGCAGTATGGTTTTAAAAATGCACAGAGAACGCTGCTGCCCATTCCCTAGTACATCCCTTAGTCGCCTTTTACGACACCGGGATGGTGCTATTCTTTACGTCCGGCACCAAACGGAACCCGGATCAAGCTTTCGTTATCGTAAAATAGTCTGCTAATAACTCAAAAAATGATAATACTGCAATTTAAATCATAGAAAAGAAAGACTGTTGTCTGAATGTCTGTGTGTTCAATAACTCCATTTATCTTCGAAGCACTCCATTATCAATTGATCGCCTAGTCTGCCCTTGAGCCTGTTGGGATCTAAATCCAACCTGGGTGGTTGGGTATGCAAAAATGTAAGTAGGTAAATGAATAATGACATGACATGTCCTCTTAAAACAGAGTTGTATTCAATAATCGTTTCCTATAGTTTCCTACACAATGCGAGATCAGCTTATACTGCAAATGTATAGCTTGATGTGTAGCCGTGTGTACCTAAACAAGTTGGCGTTTTATTTATTAATTTTATTGTTTCTTGGAAGTTGGGAAATATCCAGCTGAGGTTAAAGAAGGTATATACTGGGCTTTTTATATTAAGCTTTAAGAGGACATGTCATGTAGACCGTATCGCTTTCAAGTGAGCATGAGGCGACCTGCATGCTGCATGCCACTATTACTTACCTATTTCAAAAAAGTACAAAAGCTAGTCACGCACGTGCTACTACTGGCATCTATATTTCTATGACTGGCATGCCTATCCAGCTTTACATATGGTCGCCGTGCAGTGAAAACCTCGTAAGAAAATTTCATTGTTTTTTCTTTTTATTTATTTGTTGGGTAGAAAACCTCGTACAATCGGCACGTAACTTGGCAAGGTTTTGGGGTAGTGGGGGTAAGTACGCGCACACTTAGGCAACAAAAAAATTGACACTTTTATTGTTTGTCATTATTCTATGGTTATTGCCATCATCTATTTGAAACATGTCTGTTTAGAAGAAAGTTAAAGAAAGGAGAGGAATTCGTGAAGTTTATTAGGTGTTTTAAATAATATATATAATAACATATAATTAGTTATTGTGGCCTTTCAAAAAACAATGTTATCGAGAACTAAAGGTCAACAAGCTTCATTAGTAGCTGCCGCAAAAATACACTCGTAAAATAAACTTAATTTAAAATAGTAACAACAATTCGTATCAAAAACTTAACAAAAACTCAACAAAAACAAAGGGTATAATTTGTGTGTTACATTACAATTTACAAGTCAGTGCAGGTCGCGTCATCGCATCATTTAAAATCATTTTGAGTAAAAATGGAGCACACTTGAGCCGAGAGCTCGAATGATACATTACACACACTCGCTACAAGTCAGTCTGTGTCGCCGTACTGTAACAAGATCGGCTCGAATGGTACATTACAAATAAACGGTACAAGGCAGTCTCCAGCTTAAGATGCTTCGAATGCCTTCACTTAATGATACTGAATCTGGGGGAACGTCTACGGCGGCCATTTTTCAGACAGGTTTTATCTTCTCCTGTATCCGAATACCGTTTATTGTAATCCTGAGGTTTTCACTGCACGGCGACGATAGGTATAGTGTTTGGGTTTTTTGCACAAAACATGGTAATATGGAACTGGGAATTTCCCATTCCGTTATTTATGCCACATTAAACTTGGCAGGTGATTTAATTGCACATGTAAAGGACATAAAACAACAGACTATTTTATTGTTATGTCCAGATGTAACTACAAACGACTACGTTACGATTAGATACATTGCCAATTTCGTTAATTATCAGTTGAAATATTGCTTTCGAAACACGGTGTCCGTGACAGTCTCTAAAACGGTGAATAATTATGCTCATGAACAACGTGCTGAGCTTCTTTGTGACGACTGTTAGGCTGGTTTTCCTGTCACGCTGACCGCACGCGGATGGTCAGCGCTGATGGGTCAATATGCTATGTAGTAAGGTAGCGTTACTGAGTAATGCTGACCGCTCAGCGCTGACGCCCGTTACTACATACCCATCAGCGCTGACCATCCGCGTGCGGTCAGCGTGACAGGAAAACCAGCCTTAAACGTTTGCTTGAGATCAGAACCATAAAATAAAAAATTAAGCTATAAAATAAGATGCATCTGAGCAAACAACTTTTCAAGAGAGCGGTTTAAAGTTTGTTTTGTTGAGGACATTTGAGTTAAAATCGACTTATTTAGTTTGATAAATCTGTAATTATAAAAGCTAGATTTTTTATTTATTGTTTATCTAAGATCTTTGTATTAAGAACCTAATAATGTAAAAAAGTCAAAATGCTCAAAAATGTAGTTCCGAAATTCTTAATAGGGACCAGCGAGGTGTTTAAAGTATCGAAGAATTGCAATGAAGTAATAAACACTACATTATGAGCTCACAAAACATTCCAACAATTCACATCGCTTGGGGATTTCTTTGAAGCACGTCAAGTAAACCAAATAGCGTTATCTCACCTTGATTTTTATGTACATCATACTATCGTAATTGATAAAATACGTTTACCGTACGAAGTGAATCAACCCCTTGAGATAATCTGCGTCTATCGCCGAGCTGATACCGTTATCAGAACATACATTATGTACGTCATTATTTGAACCAAGTCTATTTCTCGTGGTTTAAGTTAAAGGAACATCTAACCTCGTCTCTCTAACTAAAGCCAGTCTACATCATTAAGACAGTAATGTATGACATATTTTGGAGACCAAACGTTTTAATTCTTGGCACGTCTGATTACTATCACCATAAAGAAAAAACCTTTAAAGCATCATAAAAACTGTAACAAGTCAATTAAACGATTAGATTCGGAAATACACAGTTCACCAAAACGTATTCACTCTTAGCCTCCCAAACCACAACACCAACTAACTGTAATAATGGCTGTCAAACACGCAAATACACATTTTATTACGAGGACTTTGGGAAAGACATTGTGTTCCACGTCCCAACAGACCTTGACCAATGACCCAGTTAGAGACGAGCTGCGTGTCCAGGGCATCCAGTACAGTCAACAAAATGAATTAGGTGTACAGGTTAAAGAAATAAAAAGAAAGACAATACGTTTATTTGCGGTAAACATGACGCAAAGAAAGAACATAACACACACACGGTTACATTTCTTTTTGTGTATGGCATATCGCAGATCAACCTAGGAGGTTGTCGGTCATATTTCGCTGTAAATACCAACCCGCTCCGGACCCGTGTGGTGGATTACGGCCCAATCCCTCACAGAGTCCTGTGTCACAGCAGTCGGAACATTATAGGCTGGTTATGTTGTAAATAGTAAATCATATTTATTTTGTAAGTTGTTTTTTAAATCTAAATGAGATCGATGGTTCCTATTCTACCACAGAGAAAACACAACAAATCAAACTCAGAGGTCGAGGTCTCTTTTAATGTCTGAGATGGTCTCTTAAGGAAAGAACCATAACAGATTTGGGTGGACTAGTCAACAATATATCTATCACTCGACTACTCAGCACATGAGTAGAACATTGATTAATAGTCGCAAATAACCTGCCTGTACAGGTACACAGCAAAAATGAGTTGATTAATCGAAAACAAATAAACACCAAGTTCTGCATTCAAACAAGACGTTTTTGTTATTATTTAAATACCAACCGTACGTTGATATTTAATACAGATATTTTGGATTGGAACCAAAGTAAAAGGTTAGTTACAGATAATTTTTTTGAGTGTACATGTATAAACCTTCACTCCATATTCATTCGAAACTTAATCACTGTCCCCTACTAATGGACATTCATGAAGGTTTCCACTTATGAAACTGCATCATAAAACAGTTATAGTTTGACGCTAATGTTACTGTGGACATTAATCTATCCATTTGAAGGGAGTAAGTAATTGGAAGATCTAATGAACCATTAATAATGTAGTTTATGAGTCGGAATTATTAGTTGAGGTCTAATAATTCCGACTCATAAACCCTAATACAGACCGATGGTTGTTCCCCGAGTCTTAGATAATAGCGCAAATATATCTTATGTTCGTGCAAAGTTCAGAAAATTATACAACGTAGTACTATGTATATCATTATATTTACATCAGTGTCTATCCCTCGGAAAAAAAATACTTTTTTTCAGGATGAAAGGTTCTACTATGTCCTTTTCTGTACCCCTGACAACAGTGTAAGCAAAATTTCATAATGGTTGGTTGAGGAGTTAGAGCGTTAAACCAGTCCCCCGCCATTAGGTACCATTGTATATTTTGTAGTGTTTGATTTATTTTTTGTTATGTATTTTTGTGGTGTACAATAAAGTATAATAATATAAATAAATAAATAAACATACAAACTCACTTTCGCATCAATAATATTAATTAGGCTAGGATATTTTTTAGGATGAACCGCGATCCGATAATTGTCAGAATCAGGGGTCTACTCCGAACATAAATCTCAAGTATCGGCCGAATGTTCGGCCGTTGCTTGACTACAGCTAACTATGGCAGACTACGGCGAAAAAAAAAAAAGGCAGTAAAAGGATAAGCCATACTCAAAAATGTGACTCAGGTCGGAAGTCGAGTAAGGATTCAAAGTCAAAAAAGGAAACTATGGAAGTTATAAAACGGCCGAACATTCGTCCGATACTGCGGATTAACGCTTCGGAGGATGTGACGGAGGCCCCCAGGATGTGACGATAACGATTGTGCATGAAATCAGGGTATTTCCTCAAATGTTAAATATCGCATAATATTTGGCTGCGTGATTTACCATGGATCCTAAATATTTTCTCATCATGGAAAAGTCTGAAGCAGCTATGCTTAGTCTTATGGGGAAAATGATGCAATACTTAGCATAGAAGTACTAGGCACTTTGCAAAAAATCTTTCCATCAGTGATGTAATGTGTGGAAGTTGCTTGGTTACAACATTCAGTTCACATTCACACTGCAGCAACTAGACTATGAATAACGATTCTAAATCTAGTGCAAAATATATCTATTTACATCTAATTGGATTGCGGTTTGAAGAGGAAAACTAGAAGCATTAAAATATTACGTTAATTAAAATGTTTACATACTGTCAACATCATCAACATCATAACACAGCCTTCAAGCTATAGTTTACCCATATTCCGATGTAATAGGGGCGAGCCTATTGCCATCAACCGGCCACAAATCCAATCCGGGCTGCTACTGAGAGATTCCAGATGGAACAACCCACTAACACTGCCCGACCCGGAAATCGAACCCAGGACCTCATGCTCAACAGATGTGCTTGCGACCACTAGACCAAGGAGGTAGTCAAAATTTTATAGAACAAAAGCGCGAATACACAATGATACGTCAATTAGACCCAAATACTTAAATTATTTTACGCAAGTCCATTATGGACAATGCGGCCTAATCAATTTGATGTAATAAACTTAAACATACCTAGGGTTGCCAGGTCGCCAAACCTAATCCGGACAGACCAGCCAATTTGGCCGGACATTCGGGTAAAAAGGCCGGACTCCCTATATTATTGAGGATTTTGTGTCTTACGACAATTTTTTTTATGTAAAATCAAGCTTTTTTTCATTATTACCATAATTCTTGTTAAATTCTAATGAAATATAAATAAAATCGAATGTCAAATAGTCATCAGTCAAAATTAAATTTTAGACATTTATCAACATTTTAAATTCTAATGAAAGGCAATTCCACAAATAAGTCTTATTTACCTGCTATTACTTCCCAAAGAAAAAAAAAAAAAAGTAATCTAAGAGGGGCGGGGCGGGACTGCGGGAGCGATCGACAGTCGACTCGCCTGCGCTCGGCCACGCTCGGCGCTCGCTCTTTTGAGTAATGTAAAAAGCCTAACAAAAGCCGGACAAGCTGGACACCCTTTATTTTGGGCGGACTCGCAATCGAAAAGCCTAACTATGTCCGGCTTTATCCGGACGCCTGGCAACCCTAAGCACACCGATGCAACGAGAAAAGAGAATAAATTAGCGTGACTTAATTAACGAGTGGCCATTAATAACAATGGAGGTTTTCTAGTCAAGACGATTAGCTTCGCCTTGCATTATTGGTAAATTTTCTTTGTGTGTCGGTGACTGATGAAGTGATGATGAATGCCAGGGTTTGAGTATTTATACAACAATTAATAAAAAAAACTTTTATTATTTTAATCATATTTTATATTGTTTTTTTGTTAATGTGAGGACGTTGTAGGCTTAATAGACTGTAGATCTGTAGACCATTTTCTATTTTGTTAAGTACCTGGTATACTTTGACGGGCCTACGCTGTCCTCTCATACCTATTAACACTGTTATTTGAAAACATTGTTAAAGCCATTTTTTTTTAAACAGTAACCGTGGGGTCCATAGGAAACGACTAATTGGAACCGTGCACCTAGCTTCTGACGTTACGTAAGTGCCCATGTAGGCTTATGTGAAATAAAAAAAAAATTGATTTTGATTTTGAATTATATATTTGCGTGTCAATAATAATTAACTCCCGGCAATCGTTATCAACACGGAGTAGGTGTGAAAGTGTTATCTTATGAGCTACCGAACGTTGTTACCAGCGTCAGTGCCTTTGCCTTAAAATCAGGGACCGTACAGCCCCGGTTAGGAGTTAAGCCTTTCGAAGTTAAAATTTTATCATGATGTAACCCATTGAAAGGGTTTTATACGAGAAACCCATTGAAAGGGTTATATGATAACCCGTTGAATGGGTTTTATACTGGAAACCCAGTGAAAGGGTTACATGATAACCCATTCAATGGGTTCCTTAGCTATGTAATTTCAATATCCGCCCAGCACACGTAGCATGACCAATTCTATCTCTAGTCTACTCAGGGACCATTTTGGTTACCATTTTAGAAAAACCCTATCGAAAACCCTTTCAATGGGTAACTAAAATGGCCCCTACATATCCATTGAGGTAGGTAGATTTATAAGTCAATGAAAATATCTAAGTAATGAACATTGGGTTTTTGTTTGTTTCCATGTCAGCATTCACATTTATAGATCGTTTGTCAAGAAATCAGGAAACGTTTACCAACAAAAATGTACGCCATAATAAATAATAAACTACAATGATTGCGAGTGGCGACCTTGATGCCGTCAGTCCAGCAATCTCAACAAAATCAATCGAAATTACTGTTAACGAGGTGTGCGCCTGAAAGCTGCTTGAAGTTCAACGATGTTTGTGGAACTGATGAAATATTTAGACGTGTCATCGATCAGACGGCACGTGCTCAGAAATGCCTGTAGTTCCGTCTGGCTTTTTATGGTGCTCGTTTTATCCATGACACGGAAGTTATACCTATCACCTCCATCATACAATGTCGCGATTTGACATTTTAACGTTGTTGACTGCAAATATAAATGGCCAGGTCCATAAAATTTCAATTTTCTACTGACATTGTTGTACGAGTTTACTGATATTCATAGATGTTTATTGCCAAACGGAAATCAGGAATGGTGATAACTAGTTCTTGCTCATATTATTACGCAGACGTATTTCGTGGAATCAAATCTAATAAGTGCTTGTTCCGCCATGATAACTCAGGTGCTTACTTGTAGAACAAATTGTTATGTTGATCAGTATGAATGTATAAATATGATGTTTATGCGCCTAATAAAATTAGCGCAGTAATTATTATGTAGAATTCTCCCCAAGGATCATTAACAAGCTTCGTTTAAATACCACGAAAATAATAATTATGAGAATTTTGCTAACAATGATTCTTTTCTTTAGTATAAAATTCACTTCAACAAAAAGTAAATTGGACAAAGTTCGGTAGATTTAAAGCGATAAACTCTCTAATATAAAAAATACCCGATTATATACCTGTTTCCATTATATGCTTGTAATATTAATGGGTAATTTATTTCCGAGTGGCCGAACCGCCCAAACACTTGGTGTGGCCAACATCATAAGAAATTCACTGTACATGTCGAATGAATTACTTATGTGTTGCGGTATAGACATGGCACCGAGAGCCTTCGCTCAACGATGATATGAAGGTCCGTATCCCCCTTAAACAATTCACAAATCAATCACAATTCACAATTCTTTATTGCATTCCATAATGTTAGTAAAAGAGGCGCAAGGCTTAAAATTAAAGACACAATTGTGGACCCTGTCGGGCACAGCATAGTAGGAGCGAGGAGGAAGAGCGCTTATTTGTGTTTATAAACATAGCTATAGCTTATGAAATATTATGTAGGGTCAAGATTCTTCCGAAAATAAATAAAATATCATGCTGCATGTTGAATGAGCTGTGGACCCGTCGAACATACGATTGGTGCCCTGAAACAGCGACCGGTAGACCAATAAGGCGATAGCGGGACGAATTTGATTTTACGAATTTGATTTTTTCTAAGAGTTGGCAAGAAATGGCGCAGAATCGTGACCAATAGAAATAATGTAGAGGCATTTGCTCAGCAGTGGGACAGACGGGCTAGCTTTGTGAATGAAAGGGAGTGTTGGAAAATAAAGGAAACGGGGAAAAGGCATTGCCCACGAATGTAAAGATGTCAAAATAGGCTCCAAAAAAATAATTTGCGAAATTACAGGTACTTGAGACATCCCAACTTTGTCTCTGAGATGGTAACGCATAGGCGATGCCTCGCGTATTGCCCCACTTAACATCCGTCGGCTTTTTGGGCCGTTATCATTAGTTCGTTTGCCATCCAATTACATAAAATCAAACAAAATGTCAACACAACAATATCAACAAAGTTCATAGCCACACTTAAATCTTGGATCTTTGAATAATGGAATTATAAACGAGCAAGTGCTTGTTTTGATATGTTCAAATAACTTATAAGTAAAACTAATGAATGATTGAAAGATCGACGGTCTTTTACGTTAACAACTTAAGGCGACGATAACCGACTTTTAATGATTTTATACTGAAGATCACGTCTAAACGAGTAGTGTTAATGATTTGAAAAAAAAATATTATGTTAAATTAGAGCATTTTCTCAATAACTTAATAAGTGAATATTTTAGATTGTGTTTATATTACATAGTGAAATTAATTTATAAAGTTATGTCTAACGCGGATAAAAAACTGAGAATGGCGCAAAATCTACCAAGCGTATTTTTCTGAAACCTTCACCAATTTAAAAGATAATTGAATTATTGATATTTTAGTATACGCGTTTTATTAAAATACCTTTTGGTTTGTGTATAATAAATTAATAATGCGTCAAATTGGGGACAGCGCTCCTTGGTGGGCGAGTCCTATTAGTGGCTGAACGTACGATGCGTTGCGTGAGCTCAGTACAGAACACGCAAGCTAACCACTCAAGGTCACTGGCAAATATCTCGGTCATAAGTAATATTTTTTAATAAAATGTTGGTTTTTAGTTTGCCATCTGAATACACAAACATACGTTTAGCGCGTCCTCTCTTATCTGCGCGTATTCAAACAAATTAAGTTGACAACATTTGCATCAGCTATTGTTTCTACTGCTCCAGTACCTATCTCATTAATTCTCAACTCATTGCTTAATTTAGTGTTGTAAACTCTTCATCGCACGTTCTACATGAGCATTAGTCCTTCATGTCCTCAAACGTATTCCCTGCTGTATCGACCGTGAGTAACGAAAGCAGCTCGTAGACCTGCACAAGCTTCAGGCAGAACCGCTCCGTTAGAAATTTAGAATTATTTAGAGGTACGCTATTTAACACACTGTATTTTTTTATTAGAACTTTATTTATTGGTTTTCTTCACTAAAACCTGCCGCTTTGGATTTGTTTAGCCGGAACCCGAAGCCACGGTCGGAGATACTAAAGGCTTCTACAGACCGGCGCGACTACACGACGCGACACAATGGCACCGTTCATCGCGCGACACGCGGGGCCTTTGTGTCGCGTCGCGTATCGCGCCGGTCTGTAGAACCCTTTATGCGGTGGTGCAATGGTAATGGTGCCTCACACGCAGAACATAATCCTTATCGGCTAGATTCCGAAAGGATTTTTTATTTTTTTAACCGACTTCCAAAAAGGAGGAGGTTATATGTTCGGCTGTTTGTTTGTTTTTTTTTTTTGTTCACCTATATCTCCGTCAATTATGGATCGAATTTGAAAATTATTTTTTTTGTTTGAAAGTATGCTCCCAAGGTGGTCCCATTGCCACCAAATTACAATCTGATGAGGGAATCCCATGGAAATCGAGAGAAACCCTCGAATTTTATAGGCAAACCTATAGCGATTTGGGTATTTTTTATAGTAACTCGTGCATTTGCTCCCGAAAATCACCATTTGGTGAAGTGGAACTGATGATGGAGACCACAGATGGCCACCGGAACAACATAATAATAAGTATTTAACGGGTTGCAATTCGATTAGGTACTTTATTATGGTCTCTAAGCAATTTATGCTCGTCACAATGCATATGGTGAGTGGCAGTTCTCCTGGTTCTTACCAGGAGTACTCCTCAACAATTAACGTCCCAGCATCGGGAAAAGCAATATTTTGTAAAAGGTGATGAGCAGTTGACTTTAGGCTATTGTAACTTAGATAAATTAAAAACTGACCCACTAAAAAGTGAAAAATAAAAAACTTTTTGTAAATAAAAAATAACCGCATAAAACTAAAATACAGATCCAAAGACACCGACTTCCGAAATTAAAGTTATTTTTCACTTTGTAGTGTTTTTTTGGAAGTCGGTTAAGTATTTTTTTTTTACAAAAAGTTTTTTACCAACTAAAGACGCCGTTCGTTAGAGATTTTTGAAGCGAATAACTTTTCGGGTTGGTTCGCGTTTCACCGATGAATCACGTTCAATAACTATTAGGCACATGCGCAGCCGACCTCCCTAGCGGCGTCAGCGTAGTCTGCTACGCTGACGACACGCTGGTCCTGGCGCAGGAGAGGTCGCATGAGGCGGCGGCCGAACTGGCGGCACGTGGGGTTGCGACAATCGTCGATAGGATCCGGCAATTGGGACTCGAGGTGGCCTTGCACAAGTCCGAGGCCATGTGTTTTTATGGTCCTCGGAACGCGCCACTGTCGGGTTCCCAGATAACGGTGGGAGGAGTTCACATCGGTGTCGAGTCGACGATGAAGTACTTGGGACTCGTCCTCGACAGCCGGTGGAACTTCGTTGAGCACTTCCGATGTTTGGCTTCTAGACTGGAGAGGGCCTCAAAGAGATGTCAGCACCAACTGACGGGGTCCGCTAGGGCCAATGCCTGCCAGGGTTGCGAGTTTGTCCGAAAGGGATATCGTGGCCCCGGCACACAGGCAACGGAAGGAACACGGGTGGGTTTTAGTCAGTAAAAGTCTGACACGCCCTCCCGCTCAGCCCAGAGCGGGAGAAGTTATTTGATAATTTCCCACCCAAAAAAAAAGGCACATGCGCAGAAATTTATTTTTTTACTAGTGAATTGAGACCATGTAATAGTTGTGTAGGTATACCGTATGCTTACAGCCTACCTTCCCACAACACATAAAAATCGACCAGTGAAAGTTGAGGCGTGTTATTGTTATTATGTTTCTAAGTTATTTAGGTACTTATTATTTTAACTGTTATTTGATTTTGTGCAATGAATTTATCTTTATATAGTTTTTTCGTCTTTGACATTTCTTGCGAACCTGGGGCTCGGGTCCCGGACCTTTGTAAGGCGTACGAGGGCCGAAGCCAACTCGCAGAGGCCCGTTACGACGTATTGAATGAAATGAGGCACCAACCAATGATTCTCCCTGTATGCACCCACGGACAACCTCCGGTTGGTGCAGGACTATTGCAAAACATGGAAACAAAACATATTGGGCTGCATACGTAATACGGGCTGGTCTCCGCAACTCGCCGTCAGAGAGCGTATTTTGCGTACGGGGTTTGGGTGCATACAGTGGATTGAGAACCCTGAACTATAGAAGGATTATGTCTCCTGTCTGAGCAATGTTATATAATATAGCAGGGGGTGACTTGCACACTCAATAATGGGCCCTTAGGGATAGTCCTCTGTGCAGGGCATGCATGGAGGCTGAAGAAATCGTTGCACATGATTGTGCTCTATGAATGCACAGGCGTCACCCAGATCAGAACAGAAACACTCGGGTCACCCAGATCCTTCACAGATATCCTAAACAGACCAGGAAACCTAATCAGCTTCTGGAGGGAGGTGAGCTGGTTGGAATAACCACTGATGGCCACCATGGCCCAAGCACAATGGTCCACATGAAGGACTAAGTGCAGAAACCAAACCCCCTAACATAGACCATAGAATGGGCCCCAAGAGACTGTCACTAGCTCATATTGTCGTAGCGACAAGGGGGCAACATGTTCTGAGGTGCTTGAGGAGTTGAGAGGTATTCCACGGCTATTAGGATAATCCCAGAGCCCGGAAGAGGGTCCAGATCCCTAACAGCATCTTACTGGAATACTTCCTTTCTCCAAGTGCGTTTGCTTAGCCTGGAAGAGGGTCAAGATCGCTACCAGCATCTTACTGGAATACTTCCTTTCTCCAAGCACGTTTGCTTTTCCTAATCTCCACTCAAGCTGGCCAATAAAGGCAAGAAAGAGGTGGGAGCACTATCCCTCGTCAGAGTTCACTCCAGCCAGCCAATAAAGGCAAGCCAAAGGTGACGATCAAGATTTCTCCTAGTCTCTATCTGGGGTCACTAATGCCCAACAGCTCACCACATGCTGCCGTGTGGGTTTATGTATCTCTCTTGGTCAGGCTCTCCATCTAGACCTGTTTCGGTAACGTAAACTATACCGTCCCATACTAGTAAATTACCCTGTTGAATGACTATTTCATGAAATCATGATATTTGAGGTCAATTCTAAGTTAGAGAGTTGTATTGATGATTCTAATTATTACAATAAAATTTTATATATAGATATTACATATTTGGTACAGTTGTGAAACATATTTTGATCAACGTACAACCTGCTACTGGCCTGCAAATTTGGAAAAAACGTGAGAAATTTTGAATTTCGCAGGCTACCCTGGCGCTGTTGCCTTAAACCTTAACCTTTCTCGGAAATAATGATGCTTCATAACTGGGCCTCGCTTCCTAATTTGAAGTTCAGAGAAAGAAGAACTTCATTATTTTATGTCCACTGAAATATTGCAGTAGGATATGCAAATCTAACAGATTTCATACTAATTTGATGAATTTTTGAAAACCCTAGTTTTCATTATTTAAACACAATGCTCCTATTACAAAAGTGAGATTGTACCTCCTCAAACAAACAGAAACATGCTGGGCTGAGATCAGAAAATATGCATACATTTAGCTTAAAATTAAGCTTTATGACAAACAATGAAATCTGGTAGTAGTCTGAATGCCACTATCATTTTCTCCTGAAAAGGTTCAAGGTGGCATACTGGTCTTAAACCACACATTGTTTAAAATAAGTAATATTTTATTTTTCATTTATTTTTGTCTCCATTAAATAGTCAGAATAAAATCTCTGATTCTAAGCAGAGGCAAAAATAGATTTTCTAACTGATTGCTATTGGATGCCAACAAAATAAGGATTACTTACTTTTTGAAGACTCTGCAAAATGAGTTGTTTATTCTTTTATCAGAATTGTGTCTTCTGCGGTCTTCAAATAAGTCTTTAATGGCAGTCACTCCAAGCACAAACAACACGGGCAGCATGGCCACCTCTTTACCAAATGCACTGATTGCAGGCACCCAGTTCAACAACACTATGAATATAAAGTACACATTTGCAATCCTATGAAATTGTTCAAATAAGTTCTTGGGTAAAAATGATAGTAAAGTATATTTTGTAGTCCTAACTTGATTGTTGCATCTTTGCCCATTCGGGTGATCTTTGAGTGGTGTTTTATCTGGCACCAGGAGGTTGGGGGTGACTATGAGATGTCTGGTGTCAACAGCAGGCTGCTGTCGCCGCAACAGCCAGAAGGCGGCTCGCCTCCAGGGGCTCACCACGGACGTGCGTCTGATGGTATAGATGGAGTCGGAGCGCGAGGCCTGCCGCGAGTGGATGCGCACGGAACCCAGGCGCGGCTGGGCGCTGGGTGCAGGCGGGTCGCGGTGCCCCGGCGGCAAGATGAAGTCCGTGCGGCTGCCGGCGCGGCTGTGGCCGGGCCCGCTGCTGGGCCGCCCGCCCTCGCCGATCTGCCCGTGTGACAGAGCGCGCTGGTGACCACGCATCGCGGACTTGAGCGAAGGCCGTGGTGCGGTGGGATTCCCCGCAAGCATAGGAGTGCCTCCATGACTTACAGACCTCGAGTGTCCTTTCGCTTTCGGAAACAGGTAAGTCTGCTCCGGTGCCCCGGGTAAACATGGCACGGTAGAAGGTGTCTCTCCACTGCCTTCTGTTGACATTTTTATTCATTTGAACGGTGTTCACCCCACTTTTACCTTTCATTTAAAACTGTTGTGTCGCCACACCGTTTAAATGTATTTGTTGAAGGAGATTTAAGGAGAATGTGCAGTACGAAATCAAACATATGGTAGGAACTCGTCCGTTCACAGATTCACACATCACTAACTTAATTATTTCCAATAATCACTAGACGAACAGATAAGTTTTGTAGTAGCCTGTGTATACATATTCTTAGAACTGTTAAAATAATTAATTGACCACCACGGAACGATTATTACACGCTTTAATACGAAACTTAAAACAAGCAAAAAAAACATGAGACAAGTAACTAACTGCAATGACTGACTGAACTGACTGACTGACATGACATTTCCTTCATTGCTTTGCTTGCTTTGCTTCAACTTGTTTGGTCGCCAGACATGACAACTATGACAAGACATATTTGGGTTTGCCAACATAAAAATAGGTTCTCCTTTTTTTGACCCAACCTATCGATATAATGCCCGACCCTATTTTTTTTTATGTGTTGTTACTAAGCTGCCTAGCTTTACCTAGCTTTGTCCACTAGGCGCACGGGCTGGGCTGCATCGCATTTGCAATACAAAATGCAGTTGATAGCATCAAATCTGAGATTGAACTAAAATAACTGCTGGCTTATTTGGCGCAGCCGTGAAGCACACAATACTGCTATAGCAATTGTCTTTTCTGTTTGTTTGTTTAGGTATGTTGTGTGCCTTAACCTGGATCAAATAAATACTTTCATTCACCAACTGCATCAGTCTGCTTGAAACTGAGCTCGTTTTGAACTTTTTAGTTGCAGTCGGGTTTTATGATGTTTTATTCCTCCTAGTATGCTATATTTTTTAAACCTTTCAGTGTGTTAATTTTTTTCCGAAATCCCATTATTTTGGTATCCCACATGGGCATGGTGATGAAAAAACATTACTTGTTGACGTCTAAAATCCGCCATTTTTATTTATAAAAACAAAACCGGCTCGTCTAGACGAGCCGATAGACCACAGAACACATATACTCCTAAGACATCCAGCTATGACGATGCTTCGAGGGTTTAATGAAATCCACATACAAAATAATACCAAATATATACATGACATACAAACATAAGTCATTGTTGTCACGCAGCCGAGAAAAAACTGACAATTTGGTAATAAGCAAAAAAATTCTCACTTTTTTGTAAGTCAGTGTTTTTTTTTGTCCCATATGACGACCCACTGACCAAAGTGTTTCTTTTTCACTTTTTAGTTGTAGTGACCCACACAAATTCATGCATTAGTACTTACTATGTGAAGATAACAACTTCATCAACATAGTAGACGAACTTTAAACATTAATGAATGAAGCAAGTTATTCGCCTATTATTTTTTGACAACTTTAGTCTGTTTTATATATCTACAGACACTTGTGATGTGATTTTATGTAAATTATAGTAACGGTGTGTGTGTGTTTTGTATTATCATAAAATATCAATGCTAGAATTAACATCTCTGAAGTTTTTAACTCAGGAAAATCATCCTCGAGTTGGTTTTCAACTCTGATCAGCGAGGTAATTGCATAACACACTATCAGTAGAATAAGTTTTAGCAATTGGTTTCATTTTCACAGTTCAACAACATTAATTGCGTTATTTACGTTGTTGAGTAGGTAGACAAATTTTTCGAACATAAATATGAAACAAGTAGTAGTAGTGTTCTGCCACCTATGACGAGCATTCAGTTTTTATCCCCATTTGTGTAAATAAATCTATGAAAAAAAAAACTCGTGCATAACGTTCTCCTTTCATGAAGTCGGTTAAAAAAAATCTGTAAATAATACGAAGTTCTTGCGTAAACTGTGCTGTGCTTGGCCAAGTTATAAGCTAACTTTCAAATAACTGTGAACTACACGTGGAGAGCTGTGTGGGTCAGCACGTATCTAGCGTTTAATGTGACGAGATTCTAGTAGTGATAGCGAGATATATATAAATATTTTTTTAAAACGTTGCCCACACTAGGAATTTCTCCTGTATTGTGGGTGCGTTTACAAACATATCCACACTCACGTACAAACAGCCAGACCCGGAATAACTACTTGTAGGTCATACAAATATTTGTTCCGTGCGGGAATCGAACCCGCAACACGCAGCGCAGCAGTCAATCGCTTAACCACTGCGCCAACCGTGCCGTCAAATTAATCAATTCGTCAAATAAGTGAAACCTCGTGTGGCCCACCCGCATGAGGTTTCACATAACTCGCTCACAGTAAAGAATACGAAGCTCATGCTACATATTAGTAATCTGTGGGTTAGGTACTCACTGGGTACGTAATTTGGTGAATTTAGTATATTAAAACTTATTTTCACAAAATTCCTCAGGCTTGTAAAATATTAATTCCTGTTGCCATTAAAAATAATAGAATTATCGACTATTTTGCTAAATATTTACCAGCGCAACACTAGCTCACACGTCGTCGTCATCGACGTCGGCCATATTCTTTCCGACATTTTGACGTTTGCCACCCGGTTTGCAATTTTATTAGTGGAATACTTCTTCTAAATCTTTCAACATGGATGAAGAGTATGACGCGATAGTTCTGGGAACGGGATTAAAGGAATGCATCCTAAGTGGAATGCTCTCCGTGTCCGGAAAAAAGGTATTGCACATTGATCGTAATAAGTACTACGGTGGTGAATCTGCGTCAATTACCCCGTTAGAAGAATTGTTCGCAAAGTTCAACGCACCGGCTCCCGACGAAACATACGGCCGAGGTCGCGATTGGAATGTAGATTTGATTCCCAAGTTGTTGATGGCAAATGGGCTACTTGTGAAACTGCTCATTCACACGGGTGTGACTCGATACCTGGAATTCAAGTCTGTGGAGGGCAGTTATGTCTACAAAGGCGGAAAGATTTCAAAAGTGCCCGTCGACCAAAAGGAGGCGCTGGCATCGGATCTGATGGGGATGTTCGAAAAGAGACGCTTCCGAAACTTCCTTATTTACGTCCAAGACTTCCAGGAGGATGACTCGAAGACCTGGAAAGATTTGGACCCGAGTACAGCCAACATGCAGTCGCTCTATGATAAGTTTGGTCTTGACAAGAACACTCAAGACTTCACTGGGCATGCTCTGGCCCTCTACCTCAATGATAACTACCTCCAACAACCAGCTATACAAACCATTCACCGTATTAAACTGTACTCTGACTCACTCGCAAGATATGGCAAATCTCCATACTTGTACCCTATGTATGGATTAGGGGAGCTGCCTCAAGGCTTTGCTCGCCTCTCTGCTATTTATGGAGGCACCTACATGCTGGATAAACCTATTGATGAGATAGTGCTAGGAGAAGGCGGCAAAGTCGTTGGTGTACGCTCTGGCAATGAAATAGCTAAGTGCAAGCAAGTGTACTGCGACCCTAGCTATGTACCTGACCGTGTCCGCAAGAAGGCTCAGGTGATTCGTTGCATTTGTTTATTGGATCATCCTATACCTAATACAAAGGATGCTTTGTCCACCCAAATTATCATTCCTCAGAAGCAAGTAGGCAGGCATTCTGACATCTATATTTCTGTTGTGTCATACACACACCAGGTTGCTGCTAAGGGCTGGTTCATTGCCATGGTGTCAACCACTGTTGAAACCAATGACCCAGAAACTGAGATTAAGCCTGGCTTGGATCTGCTTGGACTTATCCGACAGAAGTTTGTGTCTGTGACAGACTACTATGAGCCTCTTGATGACGGCACTCAGAGCCAGATCTTTGTTTCCGAATCTTATGATGCTACCACACACTTTGAGACTACTTGTTTAGATGTGATTAAAATATACAAGTATGGCACGGGTGAAGAGTTTGACTTCTCCAAAGTTAAAGTTGAGCTTGGAGAAGAGGAACAGTGAACTATGTTATAATATCATGTTTATGTACATTGCTTGTTAATTTTATATTTGTTTAAGAATTGTTCTGGCAACAATAATGATACTCTAGGGATATTGGGTTATCAATTTTTATTAAGAGCTTAGATGTATTGGCAGTAGATCAAGTATTAATGTATGTACAATTCTCCAAAACTGATTTTATCCATTTTATTGCCAAAAATAAAATATTATTTAAAGGAATTTATACTTTATTTAAAGCTGCTTTCAAAGTATACAAAGCTATAATTATGATCTGCACAAGTGGTAGGTTATTTGTACCAGATGTTATGCATTCCAATTTGGTAATTGTTTGATTCTGTAACCATATCATATTTGTAACAAGTCAAAATTTTTGAATGCTCACTATACCTGTATGTTGTGTAAGATCATGAATAAAAGTTATAATAATAACAAGGTGTTTTATTTAAAAAAAAACAAAAAATCAACACATGTATAGGTCAATAACAACAAATCTATATTTTTCCTTATGCTTAGTAAGCAATTTATACTTAAAACTTTTAATTAATTTAAATAATAATATTTCTTTTAGACTAGATGAAATCACAATTTACGAGTTCAAAATATATTTAATTGAATACAGATGGTCATCTCTGCAACCGATAAATATGTAGTCGCCATAAACAGCTGGTGATGAAAATACTTCGTTTGGTAAACTGTGTTCTTCTAATATAATTCCATTTTCTGCATCAAGAACCCCTAGTTTTCCATTATTTGATGCGGCTAATATCAGCTTGTCGTTCAAACCACAAGGAGTGGAGTAAACTGGGGAAGGAAGTGGGGTCTTCCAAAGCAGACTTGGCTGGAAATTCTTAATACTAAGACTATACACCCCTTTGTCGTGACAACCGAATACCATTTGCCATGTCAGCTTATCTACTGGCTTTACATAGATTGAAGAAAATATATTCCCTTTAGCACCTGCATATTCCCAGATCTGAAATTACATAAAATAAAATGTTTAATTTATGCAATGACTGTTCGTATGTAACTATAGTTTGACCGAAACCGCTGTACGGCGCCTTCAGCGCGACAAGACAGCGGGGAGGCAGTGCAGGCCGCTCATTCGTCAACGCTCACAGCGTCCCGCCGTAAGGCGCGGTACAACGGTTTCGGTCAAACTATAGAAAATTAATAAATAATACATCGTTTTATGAACGTTTTCGCAGCGCAATTAATTTGTACAATCAAAGCCCGGTCGTTAATATGTATGACACATCGAGTTATAGATAAGATTCGTGTTTGTAGAGCGTAGTCTCTACCTACCTATTTAATGTTAATACCTGTGACCTCAGATTATAGAAAAGAAGCAGATAGACCGCGCGGAACACCGAGAGTGCGGCCAACAAAGCAAATACAAAATCAAAAGCGAATACACTCTCGATTCAGTACAGCACGAAGCGTCGCATCGTTAGTACGTCACGGGCTCTAACAGATAATTTCAGAATGATGCCGTCTTGTATTTTTAAACATTGTAAAAACTGTTCCCAAAAACAAAAGAAATAAGATGGAGTATCTTTCATAAGTAAAATATTGATTATTTGTCTATTTGGATTTATTTTACGTGTTTATTGTTAGTGACATCTTGAAACACAAAACCTTAACAAAAATCATTCGGTGTTGCTAGTTTATATTGAAACATTTACCCCTAAGTTAGGAAATAAGTATAGGATACAGGAGTATCGATTTACAAAAATATTTATGTCGATAATAGTGTTTTATTTATCGCCTTTTCTGGTTAGTATGTTTATAAATAAATAAGTATGTATGTGTCTTCGTAAGTGTAACTAGTTAATGGATTCTATAATACTTATTACATCAGTCGATTTGCTATATCATGGGTTATGGCCATGGGCCATGACGTCACCATAAAGTAAATATAGCTACCAAAAACAATAAAATGTTGGTGTCTCAAAATAAAAATATATCGCAAATGTATCGTTTATATGGGTATTGTTAATTTGACGTATACTGTTAATAAAAATAACTGATTTAAGAAAAAAAATACTTTTTTTTTTTTCATGTAATGAAATATTATGGCTATATTTTTCATTCTCCTGGCAACCGGACACACACATAGAGGCACCTGTTCTTATAGTGCTGTCACGTGGCTGTAACGCACACATGTCTACAAACGGGCCTCACTTTATTGTTCCGCGCGGTCTATCTGCTTCTTTTCTATAATCTGAGCCTGTGACAGGCTCCTTAATTTTCTAAACTCGATGTCGTTATTAGAACGGGTACCCGTTCTAATAAGGACATTACTGTAGTTTTTAACCGACTTCCAAAAAGGAGGAGGTTATATGTTCGGCTGTATGTTTGTTTGTTTTTTTTTCTTTTATGACTGTTCACCGATTGCTTCGTCGTTTATGGACGAATATTGAAAATTATTTTTTTGTTTGAAAGGGTATGCTCCCGAGGTGGTCCCACCAAATCAGAATCTGATGAGGGGATCTCATGGAAATCGAGGGAAACCCTCGAATTTTATAGACAAACCTATAGCAATTTGGGTATTTTTTATAGTATCTCGTGCATTTGCTCCCGAAAATCACCACTTGGTGAAGTGAAACTGATGATGGAGACCACAGATGGCCACCGGAACAACATAATAATATGTGTTTAACAGGTTGCGATTCGATTAGGTACTTTAATATGGTAGATAAGCAATTTATGCTCGTCACAATGCATATGGTGAGTGGCAGTTCTCCCACGTCCCAGCATCGCCAAAGCAATATTTTGTAAAAGGTGCTGAGCAGTTGACTTTAGGCTATTGTAACTTAGATAAATTAAAAACTGAACCACTAAAAAGTAAAAAATAAAAATCTTTTTGTAAAAAAAAAAATAACCGACTTCCAAAAAAAACACTACAAAGTGAAAAATAACTTGACTAAATTTCGGAAGTCGGTGGCAAAAAACTAAAATACAGATCCAAAGACACCGACTTCCGAAATTTAGTCAAGTTATTTTTCACTTTGTAGTGTTTTTTTGGATATCGGTTATTTTTTTTTTTACAAAATGTTTTTTTGACTAAGGTGTCGTGATTACCTTGATACCCTTCTCTACGGTTCTGCAATGTATATCGCCGGCAACTTCAGCGAATATTACGTATTTATCGTCGTCATACAGTACTGGGCTTGCGAACACCGGGCTGGCAAGCGTGCCGCGCCATACTATCATGTTAGTGACGGTGTGGATACATGCACACACGCCCGATAACGTGCCCAGCAGTACAAACTCCCTCTTAGCAAGAACAAGGTCAGCAGATATAGATTCTTTGCAGATTTGTATCGTAAGTTTCGGGACACCCGTCTGAAAAATAGCCGAGATGGGTTAGCAGAGTTTTACAAGAGCGCTGCAAAATAGACACAGAGCTTAGCGTAGGTAAGTAAAACAGTGCATTTTACGCAACTATGTATTCTGGTGCCTAGGAGGATAAAGGTTTTTCTAAGTAGCTAGGTAAGTACTTTGTTATTACCCAACATAAAATACAATCACTAATTATTGGCAACTTGTTATGTCTTGTGTGTTTGTCAGGTTTAAATTAAATTTTAAACAACATGATTACTGTCAACATAGATAATAATTGTTTCTATGTTAATAAAATGTAATTGGTGTTGTACCGTTTTAATTACCTAACTATAAATAAATATAATTTCAGCCTAAAGATGTCCACAGCTGGACATAGGCCTCCCCCAAGCACGCCACTACGACCGGTTCTGTGCAACTTGTCATATTTATCTATAAACACTTTGTTAAACCGATATTAATCATTACTTAATTATTATAATATTATTAGTCACATGTCTATCTACAGTATTAGGTAACTGATGACCAGTTATTTTTATTGTGAGATAACCGTCCGCGTCACAGCGCAGTGCTTATGCTAATCGGAAAAAATATTTTTCTGTAGGTACTATTGCTAACAGTTGTTCAAAAGAACGTACGTTTACGTACAAAAGAGAGAGTTTTACGTACAAAAGAGAAACGTACATAACGAGTCTGATAGGATTAAGCAAGAGGAAGTACAGGAACAATGCCGTAGGGTGACGGGGTGCGCCTGAACATTAGGCGCTGGGGAAGCGAGTGGAAATGCAGGTGTGCTCCAGTCCCCCGGCCAGAGGAACTGCGATGAATACCATGTGCTTTTAGTTGATTCTAACAGACACTTCAAACCGTCCTAGGGCGGAGGACATCCATGAGGATTTCCACACAAAATCAAAATATGTCTCTGGCAACTGTTTAATTATGTTATCAAATGAAAGCCCCAAGCCTGCTTAAGAGACAAAGATGCCCATGTCTTTCTATTGCCTCCGTACCTAGTACCGTGGACCATGGCCACGCCCTAGGCACCCTGCCATGCTAGAGAGAACTTTCCGTGTCGCCTTAATAATATATCGGTAATAAATTCCTTAGACTTCCAGAAAACGAATTAATAGAATAGGTACGTACCACGACATAAATACACCTCACATTTCCGTCGTAAGCGGCGACATACAACTGTCCATTACAGCAGACAGCTTTGCTTTTGATCATGTGTCCGATATTAATCCTCCAGTGTTCTTCGTAGGTCTCTAGCGAGAAGCAGACGATGGTGCCGTCGTACCCGCCCACCACGCCGGATGGCCGCATTATGTTCACGTCATGGTAACACAGCACGGGAGCTTCTATCCGCGTGTTCAAGTTCATCGTGCACTCAAGCGTGCCATTGATTGCATCGACAACGATGAGCTTGCCGGAATGACTGCCTACTGTCACGTACAGGTTGCTGAAAAATATTAAATAGCATTTTCAGTACATATAGAATATACATAAGTGACTACCGAGATGACGACTAATATAGGATATGAGAGAGAGAGAGTATGTTAGAAAAAGACACCGAGACGGCCCCCATATAAATTGGGATAACAGCAAGAGAATTATATAATTTCAGTTTAAAAATCATCATAGTATTACGTTGCTTGTGT
Organism: Tiliacea aurago; assembly: GCA_948098905.1. NCBI lineage: Eukaryota > Metazoa > Arthropoda > Insecta > Lepidoptera > Noctuidae > Tiliacea > Tiliacea aurago. Next base: position 1,713,019 of record OX402579.1, on the reverse strand, counting down.
AGACTGCGGGTCTGAGAATGTTCAAGTCAGTAAATGTATCGATAGTTAATTATTGAGATTTTTTCTGAATATTTCGTCCTATGCTATATCTATATGAATTTACTTGATGGGTAATTCCACGAAGCCATCATCGAACGTCTGAATTGCCGAAAATCCATACCATCGATGTACCACAATTTCGAATAGCCATTAGATAGAGCGTCCGTTTCGCTGAAAAGTCATTGCAACGTTAGACCTATCTATCGAATGTCTATTGGCTCGACATGCCAGAGCTATTCTACTAAAATATTCAAGAAGAGCAAAAGAAGGAATGTAAAATGGGATAAAAACAAACAGCAGGGTTTATTAATCAACATTTATATAAAATAATTGGATAAACACACCAGTGATCAACATTACTAATCATGTTCATAATAATAATGTCAGAAATAGGTAGGTACCCAATGATATTAAATTAAACAGATGTCGTGAGCGCGCAATCGTGAAGACTCGAAAACGTCCTAATTGGGACGTATTTGTTAGTGTGTGATGCCAACATTCGATGATTGGTGGCCAGAATAATGGATGTTTAGATTCACGCGCAATTGGCAACACTAGCTGTCTCTTTTTTAGGGTTCCGTACCTTAAAAGGAAAAAAGGAACCCTTAAAGGACCACTCGTGTGTCTGTCTGTCTGTCTGTCCGTCTGTGATAGCTGATTTGCTCCGAATCTACTGGACCGATTAAGTTGAAATTTGGTACACATATGAACTTCTGTGACCCAAATACGGACGTGATACGTAAATAAATAAATTTTGAATATGGAGGTCACTTTTGAGGGGCAAATGAGAAAAAAAAAAGTTTTGCTGACTGTTCCGTGTGACATATCAAATGAAAGGGCTTGTTTTATGGATTTTAAACATATTTTTTTAATAATTTTAAAATACATACTTTTGAAATTATTTAAGAAAATAGATGAAAAATTACCATTCCCCCCCCTTTATCTCCGAAACTACTGAGCCTACATTTTGATAAAAATACAGAAAATAGTCCTTCCTGCCATCTCTTTTCTATCGTTTTTACTTGTAGTGAAATGTAAAATGAATGAAAAGTGGGTAGGTGTGCTGCCGCTGCTGCGCGGAACTCTTTTTTCGGTTGTTTTGTGAGTGTATAATATAATATCATTGTAGGTACAACCGACAGACCAGACCATAGCCCAGGTAGGGACCTTTTTGGCATCGCAAAAGTTTTGGTTGTTTTTATTGTTTAAGTTAGTTTTAAATGCTATATTTGTATTTCTTGTGCGTGTCCCGAATAAAATATTTTTCTTTCTTTCTTTCTGTCACCGCGAAAGTTCCCGGTCGACCACTTTTCAACCTTATTACTATGGGCATAAGGGCGAAAAGTGGTCGACCGGGAACGTTCGCGATGGTACCTAACTAAAAATGTTTTACGACTTCGAATGGTAGGTAGGTATATTATAATCTTAGACCTGCCTTATGTACCAGATAATTATGATGGGTGGTTAAGCCGAAATACCCGATATTGAATAATGTTAAATTTTCATTGGATAAGTTACGTTTATGAATGTGCCAAGAATTGATTATACATGTTTTTTTTACTTGTAGTTTTAAAATCTGAGCCATGTGGTCGGATAATGCAAAATCGATTACTTCACTTACACATTTTTGTCTAGAATTATGAGCAAAGTTATCTAGACAAGTGCCGCTCTTGGGTCTGGTCGGTTGCTTGAATTCTAATTTAACATGTTTGCAATAAAATGATTTGATTTGAAAAGTTATGTGGAATTCGGTTGTCATGGTGTGCGGAATATGTCGTGAGGAATTTTTTGAGTAAGGATGTGGATAGCTATAAGAGTAACTATAGGGGAAGATTAAAGAAACGATGGATGGACTGTGTGAAAGGTGATATGTCTAGGAAGGGAGTGACGACTCATAGAGAAGTATGGGAGAACAAGAAATGTTGCCCCGATCCAAAATAAATTGGGATAACGGCAGGAGAATGATAATACTTCTAAATCTCCCCCCCCTCTCTCTCTCCTTCTTAAGACGGAGATATATGCCAGTGACCTTGAGTAGTTAGCTTGCGTGTTCTGTACCGAGCTCACGCAACGCGTCGTACGTTCAGCCAGTAATAGGACTCGCCCATCAATCAGCGCTGTCCTCAATTTGACGCATTATTAATTTATTACACTCAAAACAAAAGGTATTTTAATAAAACGGGTATACTAAAAGATCAATAATTAAATTATCTTTAAATTGGTGAAGGTTTCAGATAAATACGCTTGGTAGATTTTGCGCCAATCTGAGTTTTTTATCCGCGTAAGACATATATTCACATATTAAATTATTGAGAAAATGCTCTAATTTAACATACTTACTTATATTTTTGTCAAATTATTAACACTACTCGTTTAGACGTGATCTTCAGTATAAAATGATTAAAAGTCGGTTATAGCCGGATAGTGCCAGATTTCAAAGTCTATAATTTGAGAACTGAGACTGATCAATATGTTCGAGGGATCGCATTCATGTGGGTGTAATACCGCCTTTAGCTCCTAAAATGACAAATTCATTTCGTGATTGCAGACCATTACTTACAATTTTGTCTGATACAATGTTGGCGAGGCATCCACGCACTTCCCAGTATCTATGCTCCACACCACATTGAACTCGACAGGGCTGCTGCAAGACAAGGTACTTGATCTTTTGCTACACGCGAGCTCTGCAATCTGTGTGTCTGTTCCACTACTCGACCTCGCCCTTTTGATGCACTTCTTAGCTTTTACAATATCCACACATATTTTTTTCTGGGCTATTTGTATAATCTCATCTATGGTGTTTGTACGTGACATCAGGTAAGGCAGGATCAACTTTCCAAATTGTGGGCATGTCAAAGATATTTTGTTACATATAGATATAGCAAGGAAGGAGGTTCCTCCCAAAGAAAAAAAGTTTTTATCTTTAATTTCATCATAAGTAAACATTTCAGTCATAGCGGCTTTGAGCTCCTCCAGGAAGATCATTTTTAGAGAATCTATTGTTTGTGGCACACGCATTCTTTCAAACATCTTGGCTATTATTTGTTTTGATATTTTCCCATGAGGGTTTGTGGGCAAATTATCTACCCTAACAATTTTGTCAGGCCAATGCTTATCATCAAGTTTGCATTTTAGAAAGTCTGATAATTCTTGGCTGGTGAGGGTTTCTGATGCAAAATACACAACAAGGAGCATTGGTTTTGGTAGCCATAGACATGAACAAGTTCGCACTCTTGGACATTGCATTATAGTAGCCTCTACTGTTAGCAGATTAATCTTATGCCCAAACCTCTTGATGACATCATCTTTGCGCCCTCTGTAGTAAACAGTACCACTTTTAATTTCTCCAATATCACCAGTGTCCAGAAATTTTAATGAATTTTTCTCCTCAGGCCCATTCGACTTGTTTAGAATAACACACTTTCTAGATTTGCTTACTGAAATACAATTACAAAGAGTGAGTGTCTCATAACAGACTTGTTGACTACATCATCTTTAAGCAAGTTTCTTACTTACCTAACATTATCTTTCCAGTGTTTTCTTTAGAATTTTGTGCATGTTCAATTACAAGTTCTGTTTCGGAGAGACAGTTCCCTAGGGGTACTTCTCTGTCAGTCTGCATCCTGTTCAGGTCAAGTTCTGCCACACAGGCCCAGCATGACATCTCAGTGACTCCGTACAATGTAAATATCCTAGTCTTATTTTCCCAGTGCTTCAGTTCCCTTAGCCTTTTAATACTATTGAAAGGTTCACCACCCAGAGCTAATATCTTAAGGGTTGAGCTTTTACATAAAATTTTGTTTTGAATATCAGTGTTAGAATACTGTAAAAACTTTGATGGTGTTGTTTGCCAAACTGTGACAGAATTAGCTCTGTTCCCTGGGAATAATACATCTGCTCTATCTGGTGCAATGAGAAGAGAGGCTCCATTGATGCATGCCAGTAATACTTCTATCATAGAAGGATCAAAAGTCAGGGGTGTTGAAAAGAATATGACATCTTTTGATGTAATATTAAACATTTTGGTTAAATCATCAATGTTAGGCTGTATGCATTGAATTGGCACCTGTACATGTTTAGGTTCCCCCATGCTACCTGAAGTCATAGCTATAAATGAGTGTTGAGGTACATGCTTAAAGTGTGGTTCATTTGTACCATCAAAGTCATAAAAACTTATTGTCAAGTCAAACACTGTAACAGTGTGGTCGGGCTTTTTACCACATAACTCTGAATTAGAATCATTTTCTTTGTTCTTGATGGTCATTATGATTGTAAAATTAATATCCTTAGCTATTGCCTCTACATCCTGCGCCGGGTCCACAAACATAAATGTTGTGCAACTTTTGTGAGCTCTGAAAAAAATAAGAAAGAAAGAAAGAAAAATAATTTTAATTGAAAAACAAAACATGACTTTAGACAACTGAATGAGTTACACTACAATAATTGCAGGAGGATGTCTGGTGGTACTCACGCAGCTATGACACATGGTATGATGATGTTTCTCTCAGAAACGAATCCAATTACGCCTTTGTTGCATTGACGAAACTGAAGCTGTTGTGTGATGTATTCGCACACTCCGTATAGCTCCGAGTACGTGTAGTTCTTGTAAACATCATCCACGTAGTGTCTCACGGCGATGCTGGATGGGTATTTGGCACATGTATTTACGAAAACATCGTAATAACCACGCTTTACTTTCATTTGCTTGTTTTATTTTCTGCTAACGTCTGGTAAAACTAACTGTTAGGAATATCTATACTGATAGCAAATCAAAATTTTGCCTAACGAATTCTTTTAAACTTAAGATTTGCAATGTTCAAAAACTAATTGGTTTAAACTCAAACATGATTTTAACATAGGTAAATTGTTTACCAGTTTTGATTTTGTTTTGGGTAAACTAAAACACAATCTGATTGACATTGACATTATTTAAACAATTTGGGTAATGTCAAAGTTTGACAATTCGTTAGGGCTGTTGAAAAACATCGATAATTTTTCCTAAATAATGTAAATATTAGTGATCGGCTTTTCCTTTCCGTTGTCTTACGTGTGAAATGAACGAGTCTACCAAATACTCCTGCTAATTGCTGCACTAAATGGTAATACATTATTATAATTATGTTCTTGCTCAAAGGCAAGAGGCCCAAAGCAGGAAAATATTCCGGGTAAACATTCGGGACTCCTATAACCCGTTCGAGCTGCAGACTCGGAGTTCCAACAAATTTTCCGCCTGACAAAGCCTATGGTGGTTTATTTCTGTGAAGAACTGCGCGTGGACTTGCAGTCTCCAAATGAGGTGGATGGTTGGCCCGTTCACATCAAAATAGGTACATTTTATTACCTACATATTATGTAGGTATTCAAATGTACCTACATATTATGTAGGAATTTATTAAGTTATTACAAAATGAGGCTTGAGTATGTACTCTACATGTCTAACTTTCGTATTTTACTTTCACACATCGCGGGTGATGGGAGCTACCAAAGACTAAATTAATTCACAAAATCCACAAACCAAACAAATAAATAGAAAAACTCTGTGTCAAAACTGAATTAGTTAATAATTAAAATTAATTAATTTGTTTGTTTTGTTAATAATTTCGGACAATGTTATCAACATTTTATCTAGGTTGCTGAGACAAATTGTAAAACATGACATAATGTATTATGTCTTGTCACAAACGTCTTGGGTACGCCCATGCTCGGCCCGCTGTTTCTCATTTGCATTGCCAATCTAACGCTTGTAGTTTATATTAAATCTATGATATCTACGGTATTTTTTAAATATATCGATAATTTGCGTCAGTTGGAATCTCTAAGTACAGTTTTGTCATGGTTGTCAGTTTCGGGGTTGCTAGCAATCTATAAATAACTCAATTTTATTGCCATAGAATAATTCACATAATGTTATGAAATACCTACCGAAAGCCATTTCGGTAGGTAAAAACAATGAGACCAGCCATGGTAAAAACGGTCTAGCTACTTAATAACGCAGTATTGTTACCACGAATGTGTTGTTACATTCGTGGTAACAATACTGCGATACTGGTTAGTGGTCGCAAGTGCTAATGCTGAGCATGAGGTCCTGGGTTCAATTCCCAGGGCGGACCAAGTGTTATTGGGTTTTTCAAATGGAATTTCTCAGTAGCAGCCCGGAGCCTGGATTTGTGCACGGTTGATGGCAATAGGCTCGTTCTCTATTACAGGGACTTAAACATAACTGGCGAAACGTACATCCTAACTGTGCTAAGGTACACCTCTGCCTAAACCTTCGGGGAATTACAGGCGTGATGTTATATGAAATAAATTATGTTAACATGAAATTATTTACACTGACCAGTCTGACCACAGATGCAACCATGACTTTATTGGGGTTCCGTACCTCAAAAGGAAACACGGAACCCTGTTATGATCACTCGTGTGTCTGCCTGCCAGTCCGTCGGTCACAGCCGATTTGCTCCGAATCTACTGGACCGATTAAGTTGAAATTTGGTACACATGAATTTCTATGACCCAAACACGGACGTTTAACCGGTGTAACGTCATCAACATCGTCATTTCAGGCGAAAGACGTCCACTGCTGGGCATAGGCCGGGAGCCTCCCCCCCTCCTTTGGGGGTTGCCATAATCGCCACGCCTGGCAGGCGGGTTGGCGATAGCAGTATGGTATTAAAATGCACAGAGAGCCCTGCTGCCCATTCTCTAGTACCTATGTCCCTTAGTCGCCTTTTACGACACCCACGGGAAGAAATAGGATGGTGCTATTCTTTACGTCCGGCACCACACGGAACTCCGGGGCAGAGTTAGTACACCATTTTCTTTGAATTTGTTTCTAAGGGACTCACTAGGACCCATTCCATATATCGCGCGGAATGCCCTCTTTTCTAAAATGAAAATTGAATTTAGGTACATCAGCAGCCGATCCCCAGACAGCAGAATGCCATAAGACATAATACTCGCCTATCTTTTTTAGCGATAAGACCGCCCATTGTGTCACCCTATGTAAAATTTAAACATTTGTAGGTATCTGTAACTTTGATGGTGTACATAATAAAGAGTACCTATTCTATTCTATTCTATAATATACGTATAATACTGTGGAAATAAGCAAAGTGTAGGTACTAACCTGGCTGTGGCTATATCAGTTAACTGCCTTATTTTCTTACTGCATAGCATATGCAACTAAACTTTGATTTGATTTGATTTCAGTAAAGATGTGGCACTTTACTGAGACCTCACGCGGACTTCTTGAGAGAACTTGAAGCGAAGTTCGTTTTGTTTCATTTGCCTACACTAATGCACGTTCACAAACACTTAATGGTTAATAATCCACCATTATTACACATTAATATTCGGCTAAACACATATTTTGGAAAATTAAACAAACTGCTGAACATGACGCTTCACTTTCCCGCCAAGAAGTCCCCACCTCCCATTGTACTCGTAATTTCGAATCTAGAGTAATTCCTAGAAATACTGTTTCCGTAATAGCATCTAGTTTCTTGCCATCAAGTTTTAAATTTAGACCCACCATTTGGTAATGAGAACTTTAAGACATTTTGTTTTGTTCGCATTAAGTAAGAGATTATTAAAATAGCCATCTTATACCTACCTATTATTCCAGAATATGTACGAGTACTTCTTGTTTGTTTTTTGTATAATTTACCATTATTTCGCGGACATTGGTGTGGGTTACACGTTTACCTAGTTTTTAATTTATTCTGTCACACTTATATTGTAATGTGTAACTGTTTTATGTCCCAATAAAGTAAAATAAAAAAAAATAAAAAAAATAACTGCGAACCATTTTAAAATAACAGCCAGACTATCGTGGACATGTAAGACATCCGTATATTTTCTATCTATTTTAAAAGTAAGGGAAGTGTCATGCATCAGCGAATAGAATTATATCCGATAGGTTAGTCATCATGTAAGGAAGATCATTAATCATCATCATTATCATTTCAGCCGAAAGTCGTCCACTGCTGGACATAGGCCTCCCCTAAAAGAAGGGGGGCTTGCCATAATCGCCACGCTTGGCAGGCGGGTTGGCAATCACAGTATGGTGTTAATAGGCTTAGAGAACGCTGCTGCCCATTCTCTAGCAAGTCCCTTAGTCGCCTTTTACGACACCCACGGGAAGATGGGGGATTGTGCTGTTCCTTACGTCCGGCACCACACGGAATTGGCCCTTTCCTATTTCTAGTTTATATATCATAAATATAAACTAGAAATAGGAAGGGGCCAAGAATTGAACCTCATGGGTGAGGCACGCTCATCTTTAGACACCCCGAGGACGTCGCCCCGTTAAGGGGGATGCCCAAAGGTACCCCGGGAAATTATAATTTTTTACGTTTTTTGCAATTTGCTTGTCAGTAACAGGTTGTATGTTGATCTAAATATGATTCGCGGACGTAACAAATATGGCTTTATTGAACTATTATCATTATGACTATTTCATGAAATAGGATTCTACGAAGTGAAAATTATTAAAAAAATATGTTTATCATCCATCTCACTTTATTTCCCGCATTAACTCTCCTTTCCACCTCTTCATAAATTTTTCCATCCCTTGTAACCTGACACCCAAATATACAAACTAGCTTGCTCCACACTTGTTGTCATTTATTTTCACATCACACACCAATATTTCTTCTCTTTCAAACACCATGACCTTCCTCTATTCACATATAAATTCATCCTTTTTCATCTTATAAGTTAAATAAAATCATACTTTACGTTTATCGTATGTTCATTAACATTAACAGTTTTTATTCTTGGGTGACACCACAATTATTTATTTATTTATTTATAACAATCTTACCTACACTATAATTACAGATCTATGATCCAATGCGACAGAGTGGCCTTACTAACTAAATCCTAAATGTACACCTTATACCTAGTTAAAAAATATCTTAATCTAAATAATATCTTTTATATTTATATTAAGATATCATATCTTTATTATGCGCACTGGGTGCCACCCACACTAGCTACGCCACTGGTAGTTAGGCAACCTAGGACGTATAAAATACGCATAAATTTAACATAATATTTAATATCACAGAAAGAATGTAATACAAAAAATATCAAAGAATATCGATTCTTAAAATAAGTGAGCAGCACGAGCAGCATAATCAGACTATAATGTTGCCACTGCGAGGACACAAGCCTCCTCTCCGTGAGAGGGAGTGGGCCGTAATCCACCACGCGGGCCCAGTGCGGGTTGGTGGATGTCACATGTCTTCCAATTTTTGGTTCTAGGACATACTGGTTTGGCGCCGGGAGTACATCTCTGAGCTGCAGCAGCGCACCAAATGGCGCACTGGACAACATGGACTCACCAGCGGTGACGTGGTTGTACTGAAGGAAGACAACTTACCGCCATTACAATGGTGGCTAGGGCGCGTGTGTCGCCTCTATCCAGGGGCCGACGGCGTCAGCAGAGTAGCTGACGTTACTACTTCAAAGGGAATTATACGTTGGGCTGTTAATAAGCTATGTCTTTTGGCAACTACAGAATTACAAGATGACAACGGAGCAGAGAGGGCCCCTTCCAGGCGGGAACCTCATCTACATCTTGAAAGCCAAGCTATCAACGTGCCGGAGGCGGTCACACAGCTGATCGAGCCTCGGCCGCGCCCCCACGTCTCGCCTACAGATTCGGTCATCGGCGGACGTACCGCTATCGTGATAGATTGTAACCAAGAGTAAACTATTTATTCCAAACGAGTCATTTAATTTCATATAGTTAACAATTGGCCATCACCACTGCTCTCAAAAGGGTAAAGGAAAACATCGTGAGTTTTCCTTTACCCTTTTGAGAGCAGTGGTGATGAAATTATTTGCACAAAGTAAAGCACCTGCTTGGGGTCGAACCCACGACCTGGGCCACCACTGCTCTAATGGGCCACGACTGCTCTATAAGCGATTGATATTGTTATATTTATTTGTAAACTTACAACTCAAAACTTGTAACGTTACTTAAACTGCACGAATTGTAGACTTGTATTTCTACAAATCTACAATTCGTACAATTATGTAGGGCGTTGTGATACAGCCCTCACGCTTTTAAAAATGTGAAATAATTGTAGATTGTAAATTTTAACTCATACATATTTGTAATTTCCGTGTTACGATTTTTTTCTGCAATTTAACAATATTGTAGAACTGTAAACTTGTAAAGTTTTGTGGGCCCTGGCAATGTATAGTCCCCGCGTTAACTAACTTCAAAAAAGGAGTAGGTTATGCATTCCATGAGTTTTTTTTACATGTAAGTATCTCCGTGATTATTCGGTGTGCCGCAGAGTCATTGCGACAATACTTTACAGTTATAGATGACAGAGTTGCTCGTTCCGCGACGATAGCACGACACAAGGCGCGCGAAAGTTAATTATCAGTGTTGTATTTTATTTATATTAAAATTATTTAAAAAAAAATACACCTAAAGATGCCATTGGTCCAGCTTGTTTGTTCGTCGAACGTATTCGTATCATAGGTGCGGCGTAGCTCGTAGGCACGCATGCGCTGCGTAGGCGTGGCGTAGGCCCGTAGGTTCGGCGTAGGCGCGTCGTAGGCGCCTACGCCACGTAGAGACTGCGCTAGTATCGCGCAATACTTTGCGCGCGTTACTGACCTAAAATAAAATAAAAACAGTCAAGATGTGTCGTTCTAATAGGCACATAAAAGGCACTTTTTAACCGACTTCCAAACAGAGGTCATAAATTCATAACCCCTTATTACAAAACAAGGTTCATCTTCAGACCCAGGTTTAAAACATGGAGCCATTATTGAATTTCGAACTTTATTCCGGCTATACCATAGCCGGAATAAAGTTCGAAATTCAATAATGGTAAAGTAAAGTTCCTAAACACAAAACTGACAACCTAGTACCGAACTAAGTTTTCAGTTTTGTATAAAGAACGGTATTTCAATCACAGTTACGTTCTTATTACAAAAACTGGCTCCATGGTTTAAGCCTTGTCAAAATATAAGGCGGTTAATGTTCATCTGTATGTTTGTTTTTCATTTTATTTTTTTATGTATGTTCACCTATTTCTCCGTCAATGTGGACCGATTTAAAAAATCCTTTTTTGTTTGAAAGTGCATGCTCTCGAGTTGGTCTCATTGTCACCAAGTCAGAATCTAATGAGGGAAACCCATGGAAATCGAGGGAAATCCTCAAATTTTATTTATACACCTACTATAGCGATTTGGGTATTTTTTATAGTAACTCGTATATTTGCCCTCAGAAAGCACCATTTGATGAAAAGAAAAAAAAAAAAACAGCCGAACATATAACCTCATCCTTTTTCGAAGTCGGTTAAAAATAGCAACCAGTTTGATTTTGTCTAGACTCTAGGTTGTCCTATGGAGCTGGCCCAGCATGTTTCCAAGCATTCTTATCTTGGTATACTCCTCTAATTTGTAAAATGCTTGTTATGTTTTTACACGACTGTGGCGAAGGCAAAAAAGGAGGGCTATGGATGAAAATTTTTCATCGGTTATAAAAAAAAAATTCGCAGTAGGTATTGCACTTCTGTAGGTAACAGCTGTTTTTTTGTTTAATAACCAACGAGAAATTTTAAGGTAGGGGGGGGGTCAAGAATGATGTACTGAATCCATGGTAAGCGGACTCGCGTCGATGTCCCTTCCACCCTGTATTAAAAATAAAAAATCAAAATGGCGGATTTTTGGCATCAAAGTGTACCTTTAAAAAAAAAAAACCGGTCAAGAGCGAGTCGGACTCGCACACCGAGGGTTCCGTACGTATACATGATGTTGATGATTTCCGAAAAAGTGTGCTATTTAGAGACATCGTTTTATTTTTCCTGTAATCTTTACATACACTTCTATCACATAGAATAATTTCAGATTTTTATCTATGCAAACTTCGGAGATAAAGGGGGGGAACGGTATTTTTTTTTACATTTTTCGTCAAACGTCGGAAACTATGCTGCCAAAATAAAAAGAAAAAAATGTTTAAGAATGTGCAAACAGCGTTCTTCATATGATACCCCACATGCCCTAGTAGGACTGAAAGGGGGTCTTAAAAAATTGAAGTAGGGCACTTAAATTTTTTAAGACCCCCTTTCAGTCCTTTTTGCAAAAAAGATATATTTTTTTAATTTCTTTCTTGTATGCAAAATAGTTGGGGAAACGTCATCTATCAGCATTAGCAGTTCTTGACATATTCAGGTGTGACAGACAGACAGACTTAATCTCACCATAAGGGTTCCTTTTTAACATTTTGGTACGGAACCCTAAAAATATCTCCCAAACCTATCGAGTGGGGTATCAAAATGAAGGGTTTTAAAAGGTTTGTGAGTTTATGTATTGTTGCGCGCACAACTAAAAAGCCTACTACTAGCGCCATCTAGTATCGAGTGGCGGAATTAGTAGAGTCAAGATGATTCTAGAAAGTTCGATTCTAGAACTATCGACACCCGGTCAGTCGGGGCCGGTATGTACTCGAATGTTCTAGATGTTTCGGGAACTATTCGAGGTCCTATATAAGGCCGGTATGGGCCGCGACGGAGTTTAGTTTACTTTTGAAAACGAGACAAGCGAGAACAACTGAACGATATTTGAGAGTGACATTAAGTGATTGTGTTTTTAATTGTGATTAAAGTAGTAATATGTTTAAATTGGTGTTCTTAATTAAAGAGTCTATTTGTTTAGTTATTAAATCGGCAGTTTTTATTGTCACGAACCCCAAGCTCGTAACAATTGGTGTCAGAAGCTAGGATTAAAATCATGCCGATTTTACCTAAAGACGACACGGAGGGTATCCGTACCCGGAGTCAACGCCAACAGGAGACGGACCAGAGACGTTTTGGTGGAGCTACGCCACAGAGGTCGGAGGGCCAGCTACCGACCACGAAGCCCGACCCGTCCGCAGCAGCCCCAGCATCAGCAGCACCAGACTTTGCTGCCCTGGTGATGATGCTGCAGGAACAGTCCCGCCGTCAGGAGGAACAGTCCCGCCGTCAGGAGGAACAGGCTCGTCGGCTGGAAGAACAGCTCCAGCGCGATAAGCAGCAGGGAAACGAGTAACAGCCAGGACCGCGGGGCGGGTGCTGGCTGATGTTCGAAGAGCCCCAAGGATTTCGATCACACAAACCCATGACGGGAATAGCTTAGTCATCAAGGGCGAGGTCAACGGAACGCCTTGTAAGCTGACCATAGATACTGGAGCTTCTCGTACGGTCGTCAGTTCCCAACTTATAAGTCGGTTCCTTGGGGACTCCGCATACAACCGAGACCGCATTAATTTGTTAACAGCCACCGGTCAGCGCATACCCGTCCATGGAGAAAAGAAGATGGAGTTGAAGCTAGGTAACAGATTCTACCTGCATAATGTCATCGTGGCTGATATAATGGACGATTGCATCTTGGGCCTTGACTTTATGAGGAAGAATTGTTGTGAGATTGACGTCAAGCAAGGTGTTCTGAAATGTGGACAAAAGGAACTTTTCATGGAAGGGGCGTTACCAGGGAATGTGTACAGCCTTAAGAAGATTGTTCTTCCGCCGAGATCGGAAACGATTGTGCCGATAAGTCTTCCTCGGAATCCTGGGCAAACCCATCGTTGTGTACTCGTGGAAAGGGTGGACAATGTACTTCCATGGAAAGTGGCACGAACTTTGGTCAGAACGACAGACATCTCAGGGGTACGCGTGCTGAACCTTTGTGATCAGGAACAGATTATAGAAAAAGGCACACTAGTTGGTACTTGCGAGGAAGTGGATTGGTTGCGTCGATACCAATATCTATCGACTGGGACCTTTAGCAAGGATGCACAAACGAAAGTGTCCACACTTTTAGAAGACTGCCGCAGCACTCTGTCCCAAGATGAAATGTTCAAGGCAAAGAAGATGTTACTCAAGTACGCTGATGTTTTCTCATCAAATGATGGTGACATCGGGAAGACTGGCTTAGTTCAACACAAAATAAACACAGGAGAAGGATTGCCTATACGTCAGCGGCCAAGGAGATTGCCGGTAGCACGTGAAAAGGAAGTGGAAACCATGATTGAAGGAATGGTGAAGGATGGTGTTATTGAACCTTCATCTAGTCCATGGTGTTCACCTGTTGTGCTCGTAAGGAAGAAGGACGGCAGCATGCGGTTTTGTGTTTTGAATGATGTCACGAAGAAGGACAGCTATCCTTTGCCAAGAATATATGACACGCTGGACATGCTTGCTGGAGTTAAGTGGTTTAGCACGCTGGACCTTAAAAGTGGCTACTGGCAAGTTGAGATTGACCCTAAGGACAAGGAGAAAACAGCATTCTCGACAGGAAAGGGTCTGTGGCAATTTAAAGTTATGCCGTTTGGATTGTGCAACGCTCCGGCAACGTTTGAAAGACTGATGGAACTTTTACTAACCGGGTTAATTGGCGATGCCTGCCTGGTCTACTTGGATGACATCATCATCGTAGGCCGAACGTTTGAAGAACATCTTCAAAACCTGGAACGCGTGCTTATGAAGATCCAGAGTGCCAACCTGAAGTTGAGTCCAAGGAAGTGTTCACTGTTCAAACGGCAAGTTAGCTTTTTGGGGTATGTAGTGTCGGAAGAAGGTATCCGCACGGATCCAGAGAAAATCGCCTCAGTCAAGGATTGGCCAGTTCCAATGGACAAGACGCAGGTCAGAGCATTTTTGGGATTGTGCTCTTATTATCGGCGATTCGTTAAGAACTTTGCGGATATTGCCAAACCCCTGCACAAGCTAACCGAGGAGAAGCGACATTTCTGCTGGGATGAAAGTTGCGACATCGCATTCCAGGAGTTAAAGGATCGACTGTGCAAAACACCTATTTTGGGGTATCCTGATGCAGGCAAGGAATTTATAGTTGACACAGACGCAAGTGACATAGGACTTGGTGGTGTGCTGTCTCAACGGAATGGTGATCAAGAAGTTGTGATAGCGTACTTCAGCAAGTCGTTGTCAAAGCCGGAAAGGAACTATTGTGTCACGAGACGGGAATTGCTTGCTATGGTAAAGTCATTGCAGCATTTTAGCAAATATTTTCTGGGGCGGAAATTCCACTTACGAACTGACCATGCTGCGCTGAAATGGCTATTGCAGTTCAAAAATCCAGAAGGACAAGTTGCGAGATGGATTGAGCTACTGCAGGAATACGACTTTGTGGTCGAACATCGCAGCGGGAAATCTCATGGCAACGCGGATGCATTGTCAAGAAGACCTTGTCCTGAAGACTGCAAGCATTGTACTAGGCAAGAGGGTAAGGAAGTGGTACCTGTGAGAATGCTCCGAACAGACCTCAGCAACGAGTGGAAGGAAAGCCTACAACGTACACAGCAGGAAGATTCGGACATCAAGCCGATTCTGGAGTGGATAAAGGCCAGAGCTCCCAAACCCAGGTGGAGCGACGTCTCAGCGATGAGTTCGATCACAAAAAGCTATTGGGCCCAATGGGACAGCTTGGCGATTCAGGATGGAGTCCTGTGCCGTAAATGGGAAAATGCTCGGGGAGACAGCTGTCATTTGCAAATGGTTGTCCCTAAAGCTCAAGTACCGGACGTTCTACAGCTGTACCATAATGGTTGTTCAGGAGGTCATCTGGGAGTAAAACGGACTCTACTGAAGATACGAGAGCGGTTTTACTGGGTCCACTGTCGGGACGATATCGAGGACTGGTGTCGCAAATGTACAAGTTGTGCAGCTGTAAAGGGACCTCAGATTCGCACTAGAGGTGCATTGAAATTGTACAATGTTGGTGCACCATGGGAAAGGATAGCCCTTGACGTTGCGGGGCCATTTCCGGAGAGTGAAAGTGGTAACAAGTATTTCATGGTTGTGATGGATTACTTCACTAAGTGGCCGGAAGTCTTCGCCATTCCAAACCAAGAAGCTTCAACAGTGGCAGATAAACTGGTTCATGAAGTCTTCTGCCGTTTTGGAGTACCCTTGGAAATTCACAGCGATCAGGGAAGGAATTTTGAGTCCCAAATATTTCAGGAAACTTGCCGAGTAATGGGTACTCATAAAACGAGAACAACTTCTTACCACCCACAATCGGATGGAATGGTGGAGCGATTTAATCAGACATTGGAGCGATACCTGACAAAAGTTGTGGAAAATCGGCAACGAGATTGGGACAAACACATACAACCGTTTTTGTTGTCATATCGAAGTGCTGTTCACGAAAGTACATCGGTGACACCAGCTTTCGCAAATTTTGGAAGGGAATTACGGCTGCCTGCAGACCTGATCACCGGAATACCACCTGATGCCCCACGCAGTATTACCGATTATGCGAATGACTTGCGGAACAATATGAATGACATCTATGAGCACGTCAGACAATCAGGCCAGCAAATGTCTGAAAAGATGAAAACCCGTTATGACCGCAAAATTAACAATAAAGGGTTCGACGAAGGTTCACTAGTGTGGTTGCACAACTCAGTCCGCAGCAAAGGGAAATCTCCTGAGCTTCAAGCTAAATGGGACGGACCGTACCGGATTGTGACAAAGATCAATGACGTAACCTACCGGATACAGAAAGGGGCAAGAGGTAGTCCTAAGATCGTCCATGTGGATCGACTGGCGCGTTATCATGAGGACGATAATGCTCGGGACGAGCATGTCTTAGGAGGGGGCAGTGTTGCGCGCACAACTAAAAAGCCTACTACTAGCGCCATCTAGTATCGAGTGGCGGAATTAGTAGAGTCAAGATGATTCTAGAAAGTTCGATTCTAGAACTATCGACACCCGGTCAGTCGGGGCCGGTATGTACTCGAATGTTCTAGATGTTTCGGGAACTATCCGAGGCCCTATATAAGGCCGGTATGGGCCGCGACGGAGTTTATCCCTCCGGTCGAAGACCCTGATTGTCCTCTGGCTCCCGTCACCCCAGACGAAGTGCACGACATTATCAAGGGTCTGAAAACCCGTAAATCTCCCGGATCAGACGGAATCACCAACAGGGTGCTCCAGCTGTTCCCCGCTCACCTGATCATGCTAATGACCACCATCTTCAATGGCGCTCTTAGCAACAACATTTTTCCTCAAGCTTGGAAAAGTGCCACGGTCATCGGTATCCCGAAGCCCGGCAAACCTAAGACCGAACCTTCCAGTTACCGACCCATCAGTCTGCTCAACGTCTTCGGCAAAGTCTATGAGAGGCTTATTTATAAGCGTCTCAGAGACTATGCCGAGACGAAGGGCCTCATCCCAAACGAACAGTTCGGGTTCAGATCCCAACATTCGTGCGTACAACAAGTCCACCGTATCGTCGAGCATATAAGCGCTGGCTTCCAGCGTGGGCTCATGACGGGTGCTGTGTTCTTCGACATTGCGAAAGCGTTCGACAAAGTCTGGCACAACGGCTTAATATATAAGCTCTACAAACTCGGTGTGCCCGATCGTCTCGTGCTCATCTTACGAGACTTTTTGTCGGACCGCACCTTCCGCTATCGCATCGAGGGTGCGCTATCCTCCCCCCATCCGCTCCGCGCAGGCGTCCCTCAGGGCGCTGTGCTGGCACCGCTGATATTCACTATATTCACTAGTGATATCCCCAAATGTAGAAAGGCGCAGTTAGCTCTGTTCGCAGACGACACGGCCATCTACTACTCCGGCCTCAGGCAAGACAATATCGCCCGCATCCTTTAGGCCGAAGTCAACAGACTCGCGGCCTGGTTCAGGAAGTGGAGGATTGAAGTCAACCCTGATAAGAGCCAGGGGGTCCTATTCTGTAGGCCCCGGCGATCACCCGCCCTGCCCCAACCGATCACCATGTTCGGCAAGCCTATCCCTTGGGAGAAGCGAGCCAAATATCTCGGTGTGGTCTTAGACCATCACATGACGTTCGGCGAGCACATAAAACAGGTGCGCTCACGCGCCAGTTTTGCTCTCGGCCGACTACACTCCGTACTCAACCCGCGCAGCAAGTTGTCCCTTAAGTGCAAATTGCGTATTTACACCGCGTGCATTCGACCGATCATGACTTACGCCTGCGTAGTCTTCGCTCACGCAAAGTCATATCACATTCATAAGATGCAGACGCTTCAAAACCGATTTCTCCGTAGAATTACGAAGGCTCCTTGGTTCGTTCGGAACGAACAACTTCACGTAGACCTTAAGATGCCTACCATCAAACAGTTTATGAAGCGCCTTGCAAAGCGCTTTTTCGAATCCGCGGAACGTCATCGCAACCCCTTGGTTGTGCAGGCCGCTAGTTACAGGCCTTCTGCCATTAGTCAGACTCGCCGACCGAGGCACACTCTCTTAGATCCGGATGACCCCGTCACTC
This sequence comes from Tiliacea aurago, assembly GCA_948098905.1. Taxonomy (NCBI): domain Eukaryota; kingdom Metazoa; phylum Arthropoda; class Insecta; order Lepidoptera; family Noctuidae; genus Tiliacea; species Tiliacea aurago. The sequence goes on along the minus strand of OX402579.1, from coordinate 1,694,695 downwards.
TCCTTCAGGAAAGCAATAGGGCCACGAGTACAGTGCACAAAATACACAAACCGACCTTCCGTCCTCGCCGCCGAGGTACCACGCGAACTTCCCGAGTAAATGGTAATAAAAGTCCTCCCCCCCGTCCCTTGAATGTCGATGCGCCAGCCGCCCGGTTAGAGGCTGAGAGCGCCGTAGCAATAAATATAATATCCCCTGATAATAATCATGATCAAAATGTTGATCCAGCCCGTCCCCAAATTGTTACTAATTTTGTGATCCCCCAACGACGCCCTGAGCCGAGGTCCGTACCCCACAGGGGGTGCCCTTAGTGCGCTGTCGTTTAGTTTTAATATATATAATTTGCGCCCTGGCTTTAGATTAGAGGCTTTAAGATTAAAAACCTTAGGGCAGCCACAGGAATATCCGGTTAAGTAGCAACGACCTCTCTAGGTCTGCTACGAGATGCCATACATAAAAAAAAAAAAAAAGCGACGGAGTTTAGTTTACTTTTGAAAACGAGACAAGCGAGAACAACTGAACGATATTTGAGAGTGACATTAAGTGATTGTGTTTTTAATTGTGTTTAAAGTAGTAATGTGTTTAAATTGGTGTTCTTAATTAAAGTGTCTATTTGTTTAGTTATTAAATCGGCAGTTTTTATTGTCACGAACCCCAAGCTCGTAACAGTATGTTGTAATAAATACAACATACATACATACGTAAACTCATGCCTTCTTCCCATGGGGGTAGGCAGAAACTATTTGGTTATTATAAAAATATAAAAATTATATGTATAAATAAATGTAATTTGGAATGAGAAATGATTGTGGATGAGATGAATGTTATCACCCGATTATAAGTGGGTAAATAACCTAATTTACCATCTTATAATTCTAACTAAAAAGTGTAAAATTAAAAAAAAATATATAAAATTCCAAAAACTCGACTGCGTAAAAAGTGAATTTTAAAAAGCAAGCAACGGAACGGAGAAGATGCCTCCGACTTCATGAGATTGTTTATATGTATTAAAATCTTGTTTCCATCTTTTTTAAAGTTCACTTTTGCAGTCGGGGTTTCAGATTTTAATATATTTTTTTTACAAAGTGTACTTTTAATATATTTTATGTTTTAATCTTTTTCTCGTTGGTGTAGTAGTCGCAAGCGCTGCTGCTGAGCTTGAGGTCCTGAGTTCGCGTCCCAGGTCAAACAAAGTATTATTGGGTTTTTCCATCACGAATTTCTCAGTTGCAGCCTGGAGTGTGGCTCGCTCCCTATTACATGGGACTTAAAACATAACTGTATGTGTACTACAGGTACACACCTCTGCCCAACCCTTCCGGGGCGTGATGTTATGTTTTTTTACATAACATTTTACATGTCTACGAACTGTTTTTTTTGTTTAAACTTAAACGTCAGCAGCTGGTTACTGACGATGTAAATAGCGCGTAATGTTAATAATTTACTTCTAAATGAAAAAAAAAACCAAATGCATTAAGTTTACGCTACCTCACGTTAGGCAGGTGAAAACTAATGTGTTAATAAAGGGCGAAGAATTGAATCCTGAAGATAGCACAGTATTCTTGGGCTTGACTTTGGATGCTAAGCTTCAGTGGGGCCCACATGTAGATAAACTGTAAAAAGCTAAGCTCCGCAGCATATGCTGTTAGAAAAATTCGTAATTTAACTGACATAGAGACAGCCCGTTTAGTGTACTTTAGCTATTTTCATAGTGTAATGTCGTACGGTATTCTGTTATGGGGAAATGCTGCCGACATTCAGACTATCTTTGTTTTGCAGAAAAGAGCTGTTCGATCATTTTATAAATTAAGTCCAAGACACTCTCTCAGAGAGAAATTTAAGGAGATTAATGTAATAACTGTGCCTTCTCAGTATATTTTTGATAATCTATTATATGCCCATAAAAATATAAAATTATTTAAAAAATACAGTGATATCCATAATATAAATACTAGGAACAAACACAAATTTGTTGTACCTACAACAAGGCTCAAGAAAATAGGTGGCTCGTTTCGATGTCAATGTATACGCTTTTATAATAAACATCCAAGCCACGTTCAAGATCTACGCCTTAATAAATTCAAATCGTTCATTAAACGTAAGTTGTGCCAGAAAGCCTTTTATACCGTTAAAGATTATATTGAGGACAAAAAGGCTTGGGATTGAGCTGCTCCAATTTTTTACATATTGAGATGGTTTATTTTTATTGTTTGATGTTTTTTTTTTTTGCTAACTTTTTTATTTTATATACAGTGACATTTAATTATTATTTTATACACAATGACATGAATATTTACTTGTAAAGTATTATATTATTTTAATTATTGTGAATGTGAAGACTATGTGGGTTATTGCATTTTTTTTTCTTTTTCTTTTATTCTCAGTTAACTGTTAATCATGGTCTGGCAGTTTGAGTCATATAAGTGGCCTACCCAAATGTCCTTTCTTTGGTATTGATCGTCGCATCGTTGAGCTCCTTAAATTCTGAGTAGAGCTGCACGATTACTGACAAATGCGTGCACTGACTGGTCAGGTCCACTCAACCTGTGTGGTTCTTTCCTCAAAAGACCCTTTCAGACACCAATCTACATGGTCTTCACATGATCTGACCAAGATTATGTCTGGACTTTAAAAGAGACTGTGACCTCTGAGTTTGTTTCGGCCTTTCTTCTCGGAGTAGTCAGATAGGAAACGCCGACCTCATCTAGTTTTTAAAATATGATTGACGTGTAAAAGTGTTTGTACAAACCTACTTACAGAAATAAAATCATTTATCATTTATCATTTGTTTGCAGTTGGTTGAGTAAAATATATGAAAAAATCATGCTAGACCAGATGTTGTCGCATTTTAATTCAAATGGGATTTTATATAGTAATCAGTTTGGTTTCACGATAGGTAGGTCGACGACTGACGCAGGAGTAAAACTCATCAGTCACATTTTGGAATCCTGGGAAAAATCCCAGGATGCCATTGGCATTTTCTGTAACCTCTCAAAAGCGTTTGACTGCGTTGACCACAATACACTGATCTGTAAATTACACCACTACGGAATTCGTGGACAAGCTGCTGATCTTGTTCTTTCTTATCTATCAAACAGGCAGCAAAATGTAAACGTTAACGGGGTGACGTCCTCTGGATCTCTAGTAAGGATGGGCGTGCCTCAAGGTTCAATTCTTGGCCCTTTCTTATTTCTAGTTTATATAAATGATCTTCCTTACATGATGGCTAATTTATCAGATATAACTCTATTCGCTGATGACACTTCTCTTATTTTTAAAATAGATAGAAAAGATACGGATGTCTTACACGTCAACTTTAGCCTGGCTGTTCTTTCGAAATGGTTCGCAGCTCTTACATTTATCTAACTTAATGCGAACAAAACAAAATGTCTTAACTTCTCATTACCAAATGTACGCCAAGTAGGTCTAAATTTAAAACTTGATGGTATGAAGCTATATGCTATTACGGAAACTGTATTTCTAGGAATTACTCTAGATTCCAAATTGCAGTGGGGTGCCCACATTAGAGCTCTTTCAGGTAGATTAAGTTCAGCTGCATATGCAGTAAGAAAAATAAGGCAGTTGACAGATATAGCCACAGCTAGGTTAGTGTACTTTGCTTACTTCCACAGTATTATGTCTTATGGCGTACTGCTGTAGGGATCGGCAGCCGACGTAGATTCAATTTTCATTTTACAAAAGAGGACAATCTGCGCGATCTATGGAATGGGTCCTCGTGAGTCCCTTAGAAACAAATTCAAAGAAATTGATGTACACACGGCTACACATCAAGCTATACATTTCCAGTATAAGCTGATCGCGCATTGTATAGGATTTCCGTACAATGAGAGGTCAGCATAAACTGGAAATGTATAGCTTGATGTGTAGCCGTGTGTACTAACTCTGCCTTCTCTTTATATCTTAGAAAGTATTTTATATGTTCACAAAAACTTAGGACTTTTCAAAATAAGAAGTGATTTCCATAATATAAATACACGTAGTAAACATGAAATTGTGTTACCCAAATTTAGATTAACTAAAACAAGTAAGTCATTTCTTGTAAACAGTATCCACTTTTATAACAAGTTGCCACAATCGGTTACAGAACTTAGTGATGGAAAATTCAAAACGCACATTAAACGTGCCCTTATCATAAAAGCATATTATAAGATTAAAGACTACGTTGAAGACAAGGAAGTTTGGCATAAATTCCTTCTGTACATGTGGCTTCCCTGGTACCTCATTAACGGCAAAACTATGTAAATGTCTATTAACTGCTCCCAAATTACGAAGCTATTTTTTAATTTAGTTTATCTTTTTTTACAAACTTCACTGACATATGTTTTTCTTATTTGATATTATTATACCTACAATTTAAATTTCAACAAGGTTCTATCTTTATTATTTTAATCATATTTTATATTGTTTTTTTTTGTCAATGTGAGGACGTTGTAGACTTAATAGACTGTAGATCTGTAGACCATTCTCTATTTTGTTAAGTACCTGGTACTTTTGACGGGCCTACGCTGTCCTCTCATACCTATTAACACGGTAATTTGAAAACATTGTAAAAGCCAATATTATTTCTTTAAAAGAGTGACCGTGGAGTTTCTTGCCGGCTCTTCTCCATAGGAAACGACCAATTGGAACCGTGCACCTAGCTTCTGACGTTTCATAAGTGCCCATGTAGGCTTATGTGAAATAAAAATATTTTTGGGGTAAGTAATATTTGATATAATTACAAAATCTGTAATATTTACAAGATATAACAACTGAATCTATAATTTTATTTGATATAATCATCAGTTAATATAATAAACGATTGATATAATTTTAAAGCAACTAATTTCTATAAGCATATCATACATTGAATATAAAATCGTTTGATATACCACTCAAAAGACATCTAATATGATAAAACGTGCAAGCAAGCATGCAGCATGCAAGCAAGCATGCAGCAAGCATGCAACATGCAGCAGGCATGTTTTCTGTCACGGCTCCGGCGCTGCAGGGCTCCAGCGGTCCCATGCGAGCTTATCGTCACAGATATGATTCACGCTCACCACCGAGACTTCGGCTTGCCGGCCAGCCTCAGCCGCGGCGGCAAGCGTTGAAACCAGCTCGCGGGCCGCCTCGCCTCTACGCGCCTACGCGATTTTAAATAACACTCTAGGGGTAGGGCATACAAGACTACGTGGAGTCGGTTTTGCTGCGATTCGTTTCTTTCACGCCGCTCCCGTTGGTTATATTGTAGAATGTTAATTGGTAAGGTAGGTAAAATAAAAAATGTAGGGAAAATGGGTATCAATTTCATTTCGGGGTTTTAAGATAAGATTAGAAAATGATCAAATTGTACAATAGTTGGCAACTACGAAATTATAAAATCATAATGACATTGTGTTGGAAGTTGGTCTCAACATTGTTTAAAATGTTTATTTCCAAAAGTTCTACCATTATTCTCAGCAGGTACCAATGTAAGAAAACTGTATTCTATTCAAGTTTTGTGTTAAAAACTTTCCTCCAGAAGTGGTTTCATAACGCGTTCTAACTGCCTCTACATTCAGTGATTCCACCATACTCTGCCACAACTCTCCACCGAGACACAGTTAAGATCAAGCTCCTAAGAACGGGGCGCAAGGCTCTGCGGCTGAACTGACCTAAAACGTGTTCGGCAAGTGAACGGGCTCAATCAATTAGGGGCGGTCAGCGATCCGCCAGAAAAGAGGGCAGCGCGCGCGCTCTCCGAGGAAACTCGGGAAATGGTGGCGGGGGTGAGGACGGACAGAGGAGGGCGGGGGAGGGGGGGCCTGGGGGCGGGGCGGGGCTGCTGCCGGAGGGTGCGTGTCCGAGAGGCGCGAGCGTGCATCGATCGACCCGTGCTCAGTCCGCCGGGGCGGCCGGCGAGAGCGCGCGTGTCATGCGCTGCCGCTAATATGGCCGGCGCTCGGGCGCTCGTCACCGCCTGCTGCTGCTGGTGGTGGCTGATGACCGCAGCCGGTGAGTACCCCCCATCATACTCTACCCACGCTCCTCACTCGACCTTGCACCCGATCAGCTGTTTCCCACGTCGTGACCTCCGGAACGGCTGATTTCGTCGACACATGACTTTTCACGATTTCCCCCCGGTGTTGCGTACGTTACGTGCTTTTCGTAGCAGTTTTATGAATATGGTTGTGTTCTGTGTGTGATTTATTAACGAGCAACCCCTATAGTTATACTTAAATACGATCGCGTGGAGGTTCGAAGCGTTATTTCGATTAAATTAATTTAATTGGTCTCAGGTGTCTGTTTTTTAGTTTCTTAAGGTTATGTTAAAAATCGTTACGAACTGAAGTTAGTGAGGGGTGGATGTTGACTCGTTAAAAATGGTATTTGACTACGTAGAAGGTTATTGTATAATGTGCTAGTGTGGTGTCGCATGCAGTGGCGGGGTTATCGCCAGCCGGCACTGCTGAGCAGGCTCGTCCTTGCTGCGACCACTGCTAAACAAACTTTGATATTATTACGTAATGCGGCGAACAGTGACACATTTGCGTCAATATTGATCATAATCATGCCACTGTGACTGACGAAGTCAGGATTAAAGTGCAGGCGAGATGAACTGACACCTGCCGAGAACCCGACAGTCACCCACTGTCAAGTAATCTCTGATATTGTTAATATTTTGGGTACACCTTTGAAGATACTATCAGTCGGTACAGCACGTACGATGAAGGTTCGACATCTTTTTCGATACACTATTATAACAAACGTATAGTTTTCAAATACTGCAAATGTGTTTATTGTATGTTTAAAATTTAATCTCTTTTAAAAGACTTCAACGCGCTAAGTTAAAATTTAAAATATTAAGATCACATTGGGATTTGCGCTATTTAAGTAAGCCAAGTTTATAGTCAATTTTATTTAAACATTTTAGAAGATGAAAAATAGAATATGTTAAAAAACGGAGATGAACATATATTTTCATAAAATGGAAATTTTAAAGTTATAATTTGATCAACTTTGTAGATATCAAAATTCTTTACTAATGCTGACTGGCTACATCGTTGATGTTGTTGCATGTTGCACCTGTGTACAACAACAACAATACATTTGTATGACAATTTACCGATAAAATATGAATTTTAAAATACTAGTAAAGTACCCTAGCATCCTATTGTTAGATAATGTTGCAGCCGTAAGGTAACATGTATCGGGTCTGTTCACATAAATTACATGTTATCTGTAAACCTACATTATATCTGTAAACCTACATTTTAAGCAAATAAATGATTTCTATGTCTGTACAACCAGGGCTGACAATGTGCGCTTGGCGAAGTTCAAAAACACGTTTCTCATAGAGTTTCGGTTTAAAAGTTGAAATATTAATGTAATAATAATAGAACAGTTAATGTCCCGAACCTACTACGATTTGAAATGGGCAACTAGCTTCAGCTTTCTGACTGAGCGACTCCTTGACAAATCAATAGTAAATGGTTTAATTAAAAATATAATGAGTTTGCACTAAAAGAAAGGTAGAAAAAACAAAGAGGGAAAGGTAGGTAGATACGTTATTTCTAAAACGAACTGCTCAATTCCCTAATTGCAACTGAATGACACGTAGCTTATGGTTATCTCTAAAGCCCAGGCAATATGAGTCCTAGCTTATTTATTATCAAATCGTAGTTTCAGAGATTACTCCAAAAAACTCACCAACTTCTTGCGGTCAAGTTTGTGGATGAATCTAATTAAACGAAAATACTGTAACCTTCATCAGTACGGTACCTGCCTTAGCTCGCTCTTTGTCGAAATCAGTCTTCGAGCGATAAAAGTTTTTAACCGTCTTGTCATAAGAAAATAAAAGAAGTTACACTCAGCTACGATCGATCATTCTTTGAAGTACTATCTGGAAGAAGGCAATGGGTTCTGCCCACACACAATAAACTCAACGAACCTAAACTAAGCATAGTTTTGTCTCCCGGATGCGATCTCCTACGCATGTGTTCAGATAAGGCTTTGACACTATCATGTACAGTTAGGGATTTTAATTAGGTTATAAGAAAATTAACACCCTATGTCAATTTCCGTACGTGTCCATAACCAATTAATACAACTTTCAAAGAATGACAGTTGTGATTTGAATATACGGAAAATTTAAGTTGGTAGTCAATTTACATAACAATTAATTTTCCTAACTTTATAAGGAATCGATGCGGTTTTCAACTCTATTGGACGATGTCAGTCTGGATGTAAAAGACTCTCGGAATTAAAAGTTAAATCCGAATAAAGCCAGTTCTGGTGGCTAGTAGTAATATCACGGAATAAGAACTCTGGTATAAATAAATACACAATAATCATTTATTTCAATGACAATCGTGTCCCCAGAGAATATAAATTTAAAATGTTGTTGCATTTTCAGTGACATTTTTATGCAAGTAAAAATGCAAACTTTAGTTTGACATGAAATACTACCGTTGTCTTTGAATAATTTATTATTTATCAAGCATTGATTTTTTAAGAAAAATATAGTTTCTTTTATGAAAATTTTTCTATTTTCTATATTTAAACTACGCGTTGCATGATCTCTAGTCTCTACTCTACGCAGACAAAGTGATATTTATATAATGCGACTGTTCTATAAAATACGGCAATTATTATTATTATTATTTTTTTCTCCTCTGTTATTTGTCTGTATTTTGTCTTTAATTTCTACCGTTTCTACGGTGATCATGCTACTCGTGCTGGACAGGTGTTGGTACACCCTGATTTAAAATCAGGCGACCCGAGTTGCAGGTAAAAGTAAAGTTTCTTTACTTATATAAAGTTAAGATGTGCGACTTTGAAATTAACGTACTAGTTTCCCAAGAAAGTTTTCGAAGTTAGAAAACCGATACGTCAACTCGTAGTTAAACTCATCGTTTATCTTCGTTCTCCAACCACGTTCGACCAACTGCGTCTACCAACCTGCTCACTGGGTCAGTTAATATTAAGACCACAAGTTTTTAGGGGATGAATTTAATATACCGCTTAAACTAGTCTAATGAGAATTAATTAGTTTCCTACGACATATACTTACTATAGAACGTAAAAAATCGCCTGCGCTTTTCACTTCTGCGAAATTGACTCCTGAGGAAGTACCTATATCTAAAAGAACCATTTTGAGCCACGGCCCGGACAAGTTATATGTCAACCACCCAACACGAAAATCAGATGCTGGTGACTTCCGTAACCGAACCATCCACCCTTGCTTTTGGGTTGCATATTCTATGGCCCGTTTCGGCCTTCCGGAACTAATTCAGTTCCGGATAACTTGTCATTTCATTAAAAAATCTGTTCTATTTTATTATTAATTTCTATTCTCTAAGAAATTTCTTAAGAAAAGAAATTCCTCCATCCAAAATCCTAAAAAAAATCTCTAAGAAAAGTTCTATTATTAACTTATCTTGGAAAGTGCCTGCCTGGGGGCTGGAAAGAAGCCCTTAATTTTACACCTTTAATACAATGTACAGCATACTTGAGCATATAATCCTGTAAGTTGAATAAAATTTCCTTATTAAATTTTAATAAGATTACCTCGACGTTGTTCCCTCACCTCTGTTCCTCTCTTCCCCAGTCTACAGTTACGTAAGCCGCTCATTGAAGTTTCACTATCTCGCTGCGGGCCCCGTCAGCCCCGCCTCAACCCATCTCATTCAAATTTTATTGCTTTTAGTATTGTAGGAAAACTTCGAGCTAACATGTCTAATCAAGAATTTAGGGCTTACCTACTCCTTGTTAGAGGGGCGAAGTATTAATCTCGTACTGAAGCTTACTCAAGGTACTTGATCTTCCTTCGAACTATTTGAAGACATATTTCAATTATTTTTCTTCCCATCCCCAGTCAGTGGGAGATAATTGATAAGAGTCTTGAAGGTGAGCATGATCTTACTGAAACTTACTCAAGATCTCTCAAGTAAGTTTCCTTGATATTTAAAGAAGCCAATGGTTATTTATTTGCTTTACATGTATTCCAAGTGCAGACACCAGTCTCTCACACGCTAGTGTTCTTCTAAATAATACGTCAATATGATGTCAAGAGAAAATAAATTACATATTAGAATGAGAAATTTAAAAAATAAATGAAATATGTTTTTTATGCTGCATGTTGAAATCATTTATTATTGTAAGCCTACTAGGCAGGACATAATTGATCTGTAATTTACATAACATTTGTCTGTAAAACCTCAATAAAAATAATTGTTTTGATTCTAATTTGATTTGTATGATTCAACCGCAGTTTGACCAGAACGGTGTTAATAAACGCGTTTCTCGTTCATTTCTTATTAAATCCTGATTTCAGCCGAACGGTTACAACGTGACAGTTTCAAATTAGTTCTTTGGATTGTAATAGCCATAGCTATAATACATTTTGGTTTAAATTATCTTATTACATAACAAAACATCACGCCTGTACTACCCGAAGTGTTAGGGAGAAGTGTACCTTAGTACACCCACATTTCGCTATTTATAAAAATCGGTTAAACTACAGATAATTTGATTAGCGAGGACATTTGATATAGATGAATTTATACAGGGTTATTTTTAAAACGTCAATAACCTCTTAAGGGGTCATTGTACTCATCGTTATGAACAACTTTTACTATGGGACCAAAACTGAAATCGCGAAGAAAACCCAGCTGTTCCCTACATTTATGTTCGAATAATTCGTTAAAATGTAGGGAACCGCTGATTTTTTTTTCGTGATTTCAGGTTTGATCCCGTAGTAAAAGTTGTTCATAATGATGAGTACAATGACCCCTTAAGAGGTTATTGACGTTTTAAAGTAACCCTGTATAGATGAATTATCATCTACGTCAAAAGTCGCGATGTTACGAAAACTATGTAGGTTACAAGTTGGCAATAAGCACTTTAAAACGTAACTATGAGTTATTTTATTTATGCCTTTGCCAACTTTTGGCAATGAATGCACGTCGCGCAGCAAGCGTGGTGCGAATGTTTCATCATTTTATTTTGAAACACCCTTTTAAAAGTTTTCTTCACTTTGATTTGGCTTGCTTTTTGATTATTCACTTTGGAGAATTCTCGGGAATATTAAATTTATTGGAAAACTTAGGTTGGAAGAATCAATAACCACCTGCTTATTTATTTTTAACACTTTCGACTCCACCCACTTTTCGTAGAGCTCATAAGCCATGCCGCCATACATACAGCAAGTTATAATGAAAACTAATAAATAATTATGAATAAAAATATAAATAAAAATTCTGATAATAAATAAATGATGCTGTTTATTATCAGCATTTTTATTTATATTAAAAAAATCTTGTATTTGAAAACCAACGATTATATAGTATACTCGTTGTTTTTCTAATACAAGCATTTTTATTTACATCATCAGCATCATTTATTTATTATCAGCATTTTTATTTATATTTTTATTCATAATTATTTATTAGTTTTCATTATAACTCTTGTAATTATTAATAGTTAACATTATAAATCTTGCTAAAATATGCAACAGATTTTATTTTCACAGTTTATAATGCTGTAGCTGTGTTCGCTAAGAAAAACGGATATTTAAAATGAGCCTTCTGCGAGGGCTCCGGCATCCCATATGCGACTTGAGTGAACCCTCCAGGAGGCCTCCCGGCACTGAACGTGTAGATAGTCAAAATGCCGAGTACTCAAATGAAATTCTATTTGAAGTCGCCTTAGGGTTTGTGTTATTGCTATCCGCGACGGAAAGACTTTTAATAAAAACATCAAAGTTTGGATCCTTTTGAGGGTTCGCAGTATGGTCAACTGTAACTATACCTAGCTACCTCCAGGTTCTCCAGATAAACGCTGCTGCCCATCCTTTGGTGATCAGAAATTATATCAATAATGTTAACGCAGCAATAATAAAGTGTGCTGCTATGTACCTACTTATCTTATCATCTAAATCTATTTGGAGAGAATAATCCATTGTTATCAGTATTGTATTCCGCCGCAAAACGGGAGCTGTTTAAGGTTGAATACATAAGTATCACATTAAATTAATACCTAGTTGCTGTTACGAGGAAAATAAATATTTCAGCAACTTATGATAAGGCACCACTGACGTAAGTTGAACGTGGATAATACTGGTGTGATGTCTGATAATGAGAAAGCAACCATAACATTTTCAAATTTGTGTTGCGACTTGAGTGCAGGCGCCGCGCCGGTGTGGTTACAGGCACTCGAGTGCAGGCGCCGCGCCGGTGTGGTTACAGGCACTTGAGTGCAGGCACCACGCCGGTGTGGTTACAGGCACTCGAGTGCAGGCACCGCGCCGGTGTGGTTACAGGCACTCGAGTGCAGGCGCCGCGCCGGTGTGGTTACAGGCACTCGAGTGCAGGCGCCGCGCCGGTGTGGTTACAGGCACTCGAGTGCAGGCACTGCGCCGGTGTGGTTACAGGCACTCGAGTGCAGGCACCGTGCCGGTGTGGTTACAGGCACTCGAGTGCAGGCGCCGCGCCGGTGTGGTTACAGGCACTCGAGTGCAGGCGCCGCGCCGGTGTGGTTACAGGCACTCGAGTGCAGGCACCGCGCCGGTGTGGTTACAGGCACTCGAGTGCAGGCGCCGCGCCGTTGTGGTTACAGGCACTCGAGTGCAGGCACCGCGCCGGTGTGGTTACAGGTAAGTGCCTGTAAGACATTTCAGCATTATTCATTTCTGGGATGGCACCCACCAGCGATGTCTCTGATATTGCAGAAGCAGCTGTGACCAATTACCATAATGTGGGTCATCTGCTTGATTACCTACTAATCTACCAGGAATCGCATGTTTCATACAGAAATATTGTATAGGTCAATAGGTAGCTATCAACAAGCGGATTAGGAAAGGAATAACCCGAATAATTCGAAATCGCTTATCTACTTGCAGTTTTTTTTCCTGTAGGTATGAAACTTTTGCCCTATATTCAGAGGATAATGCTTTTCCTGTTTTCAAAACACGTCATAAAATTATGGAAGGTTATTACGGTTAATTAAACTCTGATTAGTAGCTACTCTCATTGTTTCCATGATAAGCAAAAACCATATCTCCGGAATGACTGACTGATTGTGGTTTTGGGAAATCCATATAGCCATACTATATACTAATATATCTAATTATATTTTAAATGCGCAAGTAACTGTCTGTATGTTACCTTTTCACACCTAAACCTCTGAACCGATTGTTATGAAAGTTGTCAGAGAGGTAGCCTTGGACCTGAAATTGAACATAGGCTACTTTCCATCCTGGATATTTGTTAATAAAATGATTCATTTGCGAAATATTGCACCTTTTCCTTCGTATCATGTTTGTGACCAAAAGTCTTCTGTTGTTACAATTTCTTATAGAGTCTACAACTGACAAGCTCTGCAACATTGTAATAATCTCAATCAGAAGAAAGGTTTCAAAATACACATGTTCTCGGAACGCTTTCGGCGTGGGAACGTTTGACGAAAACAAATACACGTGCCGGTGTTGACCGCTGTCCTCCTCCTCATGTTGACACATGATAGGTCACCCCTCCCGCTAGGGCCATTAAACTGGAGCGAAATGTTACAAAAACTTGTGGATAGACTAGCTTTAATAAAATCTATACAAAATAAATAACATAACACCACGCCTGTTAACCCAGAAGGGGTAGGCAGAGGTGCACCTAAAGTACACCCATTATTCGCCAGTTCCGCCTCCGGGGTGCTACTGAGAAATTCCTTTGCCTGACCCGTGAATCGAACCCACGACCTCATGCTCAGCTGTAGCGCTTGCGACCACTAGACCAACGAGGTAGGCAAAACAATAAAATACGTCACACAAACTAAATGCGTCTACATACGGTATTTAAACGGTATATGGTGACCTTACTTACCAGGAACTATTAAAATTTAATTTACGATTTCTTTCAGTCAGGCGTACCATTTTATACCCTGAATAATTACAAAATAAATGAGACAGATTTCTATCGCACTTGTAACGCTATTGTTGCTTTGGTAACTTAATGTCTACGCTCCACGAATTCCTACGGATTGCAAGAATTCACTTGAGGGGCTCGTGGCTAAGTGATAACAGCTGCACGGTTCGGCGAACGTTAAGCTACGCTTACCGTGGTCGGTTCGTGGATGGGTGGCCATCCATAACATATCGAAGAAGTGCTTTCCGTGCCTCGGAAAACTCAAAAATTACAACATGAAAAAAAAAATTTCTTTAAGCGTCGAAGTAAGTACGCGTCCGCATCGCTGTCATCAGTAAAAGTGAGAAAAAAAGTGCCTCTTAGGTGCATATTTGAAATAAATAATTTGACTTTGACTTATTTTAATTTTGTTTATGTTAATGTATAATTTTCAATTTAATGTATTTCTTTAATTTTATTAATAATTTTTAATGTTGGTTAATTGTATAATGATCCAAAAAAGAAACATAATTGATGGAACATCGTTCGGCACCAAAATGAGAGATCGTCATCATCTAAATCTATTTGGAGAGAATAATCCATTGTTATCAGTATTGTATTCCGCCGCAAAACGGGAGCTGTTTAAGGTTGAATACATAAGTATCACATTAAATTAATACCTAGTTGCTGTTACGAGGAAAATAAATATTTCAGCAACTTATGATAAGGCACCACTGACGTAAGTTGAACGTGGATAATACTGGTGTGATGTCTGATAATGAGAAAGCAACCATAACATTTTCAAATTTGTGTTGCGACTTGAGTGCAGGCGCCGCGCCGGTGTGGTTACAGGCACTCGAGTGCAGGCGCCGCGCCGGTGTGGTTACAGGCACTTGAGTGCAGGCACCACGCCGGTGTGGTTACAGGCACTCGAGTGCAGGCACCGCGCCGGTGTGGTTACAGGCACTCGAGTGCAGGCGCCGCACCGGTGTGGTTACAGGCACTCGAGTGCAGGCGCCGCGCCGGTGTGGTTACAGGCACTCGAGTGCAGGCACTGCGCCGGTGTGGTTACAGGCACTCGAGTGCAGGCACCGCGCCGGTGTGGTTACAGGCACTCGAGTGCAGGCGCCGCGCCGGTGTGGTTACAGGCACTCGAGTGCAGGCGCCGCGCCGGTGTGGTTACAGGCACTCGAGTGCAGGCACCGCGCCGGTGTGGTTACAGGCACTCGAGTGCAGGCGCCGCGCCGGTGTGATTACAGGCACTCGAGTGCAGGCACCGCGCCGGTGTGGTTACAGGCACTCGAGTGCAGGCACCGTGCCGGTGTGGTTACAGGCACTCGAGTGCAGGCGCCGCGCCGGTGTGGTTACAGGCACTCGAGTGCAGGCGCCGCGCCGGTGTGGTTACAGGCACTCGAGTGCAGGCACCGCGCCGGTGTGGTTACAGGCACTCGAGTGCAGGCGCCGCGCCGTTGTGGTTACAGGCACTCGAGTGCAGGCACCGCGCCGGTGTGGTTACAGGTAAGTGCCTGTAAGACATTTCAGCATTATTCATTTCTGGGATGGCACCCACCAGCGATGTCTCTGATATTGCAGAAGCAGCTGTGACCAATTACCATAATGTGGGTCATCTGCTTGATTACCTACTAATCTACCAGGAATCGCATGTTTCATACAGAAATATTGTATAGGTCAATAGGTAGCTATCAACAAGCGGATTAGGAAAGGAATAACCCGAATAATTCGAAATCGCTTATCTACTTGCAGTTTTTTTTCCTGTAGGTATGAAACTTTTGCCCTATATTCAGAGGATAATGCTTTTCCTGTTTTCAAAACACGTCATAAAATTATGGAAGGTTATTACGGTTAATTAAACTCTGATTAGTAGCTACTCTCATTGTTTCCATGATAAGCAAAAACCATATCTCCGGAATGACTGACTGATTGTGGTTTTGGGAAATCCATATAGCCATACTATATACTAATATATCTAATTATATTTTAAATGCGCAAGTAACTGTCTGTATGTTACCTTTTCACACCTAAACCTCTGAACCGATTGTTATGAAAGTTGTCAGAGAGGTAGCCTTGGACCTGAAATTGAACATAGGCTACTTTCCATCCTGGATATTTGTTAATAAAATGATTCATTTGCGAAATATTGCACCTTTTCCTTCGTATCATGTTTGTGACCAAAAGTCTTCTGTTGTTACAATTTCTTATAGAGTCTACAACTGACAAGCTCTGCAACATTGTAATAATCTCAATCAGAAGAAAGGTTTCAAAATACACATGTTCTCGGAACGCTTTCGGCGTGGGAACGTTTGACGAAAACAAATACACGTGCCGGTGTTGACCGCTGTCCTCCTCCTCATGTTGACACATGATAGGTCACCCCTCCCGCTAGGGCCATTAAACTGGAGCGAAATGTTACAAAAACTTGTGGATAGACTAGCTTTAATAAAATCTATACAAAATAAATAACATAACACCACGCCTGTTAACCCAGAAGGGGTAGGCAGAGGTGCACCTAAAGTACACCCATTATTCGCCAGTTCCGCCTCCTCAAAAATTACAACATGAAAAAAAAAATTTCTTTAAGCGTCGAAGTAAGTACGCGTCCGCATCGCTGTCATCAGTAAAAGTGAGAAAAAAAGTGCCTCTTAGGTGCATATTTGAAATAAATAATTTGACTTTGACTTATTTTAATTTTGTTTATGTTAATGTATAATTTTCAATTTAATGTATTTCTTTAATTTATTAATAATTTTTAATGTTGGTTAATTGTATAATGATCCAAAAAAGAAACATAATTGATGGAACATCGTTCGGCACCAAAATGAGAGATCGTCATAGTTTATTGCGTCAATAAAAAGAAGTACCTATTTACTGTATCTAAGCATTGGGTACTTATACTAGGAAGAAGCAAGATAGATATTTGCATTATGGTGTGATACAGGCAAGAATATAGGGGATTAAAAGTGCCATGAGTCTTATAGAACTGAACCGAAGAGTTTTTCTTTTACTACTTCCGCATTTTACTATTTCCCTTTATTGTCTCTATCCAAAGTAAATTGCGTCAGATATTCATAATTTATTATAGAGACAAGGGAACGATTCTACGGATTTTTCCGTATCTACGGCATGCCTATATTTGGAACCCTCCGTAATGTCTTCAATATCAATAAAATGCTAAATTGGAGCCATCACAGACCTGTAGCGGTAGCGAGACCACACCACTTCTCAAATCAATAAAATGTTTCAGTTTTATCTACGAACGTTGAACTCGTTCTTTTGAACTTTCTTAGTTTGGTCTTTTATTTAAATTTTATGAATGAACGAAAATAATGTGAAGGACAGTTTTCGTGTTTAACTTGATACAGAACTTTATTTAAATTTTATATGTAACGGGACTGTCTCGAACGTCATAGTTTCTAAACTAAAAGTAAAATCTAAAAAGTTCATCGTTCGTCATGGTTGAATAATAAAATGAAAAGAGAAGATCGCGTGCCGCCCGCCCCGTGGCCGCGCATTGTCTGCGGTCTAAGCCACCATACAGTTACAAACAGAATACCCAGTTTACACGAAAACCACTTAGAACAAAGCGAAACTACAAAGCATATGTTAAGAGGCCGGCTGGATGGATGCGTAGTTCATACAAACGTAATAACAAAATAATTTGTAAATGAAACATATTCTTAAGGTAGTTAGTGTGTCTTTATTCCGATTGGAATACAGAATATCTAGGTTCCCAAATATATATTTTGAATGGACACTGATTTAAACAAGAGTATGAGAAAAATAAGTTTTCTATAGATTTTTTAAATTCCTCATATCTTGTCTTTGATAAATGCCTAAATAAAAACTAAACTAAAAATATTGCGGAAGTCTAACTCGTATAAAAATGGACCCGGCACTGAAATGCAAGGTAATAAATCGGGAAACAGCGCTTAGAGGCCGAAAACCTCCAACGCACCGTTTCTATGAGAGATCCTTTTGTAGCTTTTACGTGTACCGTGGCGACTTTCTGATATTTTAATGAAATAAAATTACTTACCAAATAGTAAAAAATAAACTAAAAAAATAATGTGTAAAATGTTCACTTCAAACAAAACAAACAACCACATAAAACTATAAAACATAGATAGTTAAGATTTCTAAAATAATAACCCGTGTTTGCTACGCTAGCGTAGCGCCCGGCGCCCGGCGCGGCGTAGCGCGTAGCCGGCTTAAAATGCCTAAACTTTGATTCAGTAGTTAGTCGATCCTAAACAAATTATTTAACTACAGGTGATTATTTATTTAAATGCTGTTTCTCTGCTTAGTCCAATTTGAGAAAAGCCTCTACATAAGTTACTGGTTCTTAATGTCACTATAGCACAAACTGAATCAACTGACGACGTCTGTAAATCTTTTACGAGAATTTTACTGAATAAAAATTGGCGTATATTGTGTTTCGTACACACCTTAAAAATGTGTTTAAAGCTAACTCAATAATTCCGGAAGGCATAAGCAACGCGAACTTTGCTCTTTATTATCAAAGGTGAAACATTCCATAACACGAGTAATTCCTCAAGTTGTGTACCGCGGAAAATTGTACTGTTGTGTGCTACACGGAACATTTATTTATTACGTAGAAACCAGTAAAATATTCAGAGGGTAGGTCGTGCCCGGGCCAAGTGTACCGAGTCTACAGACATTTACAAAGTTACCAACGAACTATAATTTTCTTGTTACGCAAGTTTGGCAATTTGACTTTATTATTACCGGTTGTAGTCCAATATTCGGTTATTTTTACGCTGACAACAATGTTATCCGGACGTATTTTATGATTGATATGTTTCCTACTCAAATGTAGGTCACCTAACTAAAGGTACCTAGTTAAATAAAATATCGTATCAATCAATCAAACGGAAATTTGAACAGTTATTTGGGTAGCTATTGTGATGAATTTCTTTTTATAGAAATTGTTTTCGTTTCCTTGAGTTGTGTTTACTAAAACTACGTTAATGTATTGAATTACTTTATTTATGTCTACCTTGAACGTCATGCTAGTAGATGACAATATTTTGTAAAATAATATTATTATTTAACCTACACATATTATTTCACAAATAACACTTTATCACATTTTATTGAATAATATCTTAAACTAGTTAGTAGATGTAAACATGGTGTACATACATTGCATGCAAGATATTAAATACAGAAAGAAATGTTCGATCATGTTCAGCCACGTATCGTGACGTACCAATTGGTAAGAAGAGATGGTGCACAAACCGCGACTATATTTATCAAAATAACATTATAAAATTATATGAAAACTAAATGACTAGACTACCAAAAAAACAAAAATATTTTTCATATAATTTTCTGCATATAATCTTGCATGCAATGTATGTACACCATGTTTACACAAATAAATAAACTTACTTACTTACAAGATACTCAATATCTTTTTCTTTTTTTCTATCTTTTTCTTTTTTCTTTCTTTCTTTTTAGAGATCTAAAGAAAGAAAAAAAGGTAAATAAAAAAATATAAAGAAAGAAAAAAGAAGAAAGCTTTCTTTCTTCTTTTTTCTGTCTCCTTTTAGGGTTCCGAACCAAAATGGTAAAAAGGAACCCTTATGGTGAGACTAAGTCTGTCTGTCTATCACACCTGGATATCTCAAGAAGTACTAATGCTATCAACTTGAAATTTAGAATAGTTTTAGATGACGTTTGCCCAACTATTTTGCGAGCAAGAAAGAAATTTAAAAAATATATCTTTTTTGCAAAAGGGACTGAAAGGGGGTCTTAAAAATTTGAAGTGGGGCTACTAGGACATGTGGGGTATCATATGAAAGAACGCTGTTTGCACATTCTCAAATAAATAAAAATACCGTTCCCCCCCTTTATCTCCGAAGTTTGCAAAGATAAAAATCTGAAATTATTTTATATGATAGAAGCTTATGTAAAGATTACAGGAAAAATAAAACGATGTCCCTAAATTGCACAGTTTTTCAGAAATCATCAAAATCATATTTTCGTACCGAACCCTCGGTGCGCGAGTCCGACTCGCTCTTGACCGGTTTTTTTTTCTCTAAGGACAGAGATTCCTCAGGAGTTAAAAAGTTCTTCTAAAGTCCATTTCACGAAAGAAGTCCCGCAGACGAGGCGCGACGTGGCGCTGCAGGCATTGCTAACTTGTATAATAATAATTAGTTCCACTTAACTCCGCGGGACTTCTTTCGTGAAATGGACTTTACTTGTGTGCCTTTATTCTCCATCTTTTCCGTCTTATGACACAAGAAGTATCTTCTTATAGTAGCGTATCGTTCTTTGAAATCTTTATTTCAAAATAACAAAATATGTCGCGCTCCGAATACAGCATACATTCACATTGAAGCTCGTGCAGACTGGTGCGATATCGTGGGCGCGACCCACGTCACGCTGCCTGTCGCGCCAATCTGCACGAGTCTTAAACTGAATGATGTTTTACTTTTCCTTTTTATTTTTAGCGACTTATCTTGCCCATTTGTGATCAAAAGGGTAGCAGTGGATGGTTGTTGCCACTATAATAAATTGCATGGTAACATGTGTAACCCTTCAGGGATTATTTAACCCACAACATAATCCCAAAAGTGGTTTGTACCCCGTAGTTTGGCACTAAACGTAGCTACTGGGCCCTCGGGGGATATTATAATCTGCTAATATATGAATGCATGTATGTTTATTTTATTCAATCCTTGACATTGACACATTTGAGTGTAGCGAACTTGCATTTTAATATTTCATGATATACACCGGCGACGTACCTTCGATTTCCATGAAAAATCACCCTGAATACAATTTTCTTGGAAAATCTGACCGGTGACGTAATGGCGGTATATTTCCAGGCTAGTAGAGACAGGTGTCAGTGCGGAACCTTGACTGGCTACCAGTACTCGACGACAGCAATTTACATGCATATTGAATGCTCCTTCAACTCCCGTAATCATTGTGTCTGTTAACCTTCGCAGACCTTCGCTGTTTTATGGAATTACATTTTTCTATTCATTTGTTTTTATTTGTCATAATATTGAATCTAGGTTTATGACTGCGACTGGAATCAGGTTTATTTAAAAAAAATGCAGTAGGCAGAGGTAAGCTTGTCAATTTATGCAATCCCAAGGTTGTTGATTCTTTTCTAGTGTTATTATTATAAACTAGTAAATAATAAATGGGTTCTTGGGAGTAAGATAACGCAGTAAGAGGTTGCAGGCGGCGCAGTGAGCGCAATGCGGCGCTTCTACTAAATCTAGTATGACCTCAGTTCATGGCCGTCTTGGACACGGTTTCAACTTATAACTCATAGCCGTTTCGCTTTTAACTTAACCAGATTAAACATTCTTCTAGATAGAATTGCCTATTTCTTTAGCTTTCGTTTTAAAATGTAAATAGTATGATAATACATGCACATTTACACACACACACCACACTTACACACACATTCCACATAAAGCATACCACACCAGCATGTCGATTCTGTAAAAATCTCACCGTGAATTCTTGTGTGGAGTGAGCTGTCAGTGTCATTCCACTGATGCTAGGGATTGACCAAGGATTACATTTACAATCATAATCGAGATTTTAATAATATTTTTATGCTAATTCTATTGATCATTTTATATTATTTCAAAGCTAGTATGTGTCTTAACATTACTATTTTAAATTAAATAGAAAAACAGAATTATAGTCAAACTCAATTTAATGTAAAAAAACGAAATTGAGTTTCTCTTCAAAATCTCGATTATGATTGTTAATGTAATCCTTGGTCCATCCCTAGCATCAGGTGGGATGACAGTGAAAGTTCACTCCACGCTCACTTCATTTAAGTTTTCACGGTGAGATGGTTACAGAATAGCACTGCTGATATCTCCTCTCTAGTCTCCACTCTGAAATTCGTTAACCGAGCAACAACTAGCTGTCTAGTTTGGGGCTCACCTGCAAATTATACTTTGTTAGTAGCCATAATCAACCTGTCGGTACATAAAGTTTTAAGCTACTCATGTCAGCTCAACTCGTGTTAACCTATGGGCCATGTTTTAAAGTAACTAAATATATTATATTCTATTTTATAACCTGCTTACACCTGGACAATCCTAACTAACATAATAAATGAGCAAAAGTGAGTTTGTTTGTTACGTCTTCACGTTTAAACGGCTGAACGGATTTGGATGAATATAATGACATATATAGGCTACTGGGGAATATCGGTTTATCCCGATATTTCTACGGGATCGATAACCGACTTTTATGATTTTATACTGAAGATCACGTCTAAACGAGTAGTGTTAATGATTTGAAAAAAATAAATGTTAAATTAGAGCATTTTCTCAATAATTTATTATGTGAATATTTTAGATTATGTTTATATTACATAGTGAAATTAATTTGTAAAGTTATGTCTAACACGGATAAAAAACTGAGAATGGTGCAAAATCTACCCAGCATATTTTTCTGAAACCTTCACCAATTTAAAGATAATTTAATTATTGATATTTTAGTATACGCATTTTATTATAATACTTTTTGTTTTGTGTACAATAAATTAATAATGCGTCAATTTGGGGACAGCGCTCCTTGATGGGCGAGTCCTATTACTGGCTGAACGTACGACACGTTGCGTGAGCTCAGTAAAGAACACGCAAGCTAACTACTCAAGGTCACTGGCATATATGTCCGCCTTAAGCGGGTGACCGCGGGGCGCAGCTAGTAATCTATATTCCAATTCATTGGGATGACCCGGGTTAATTGAGGTTTTTGGGGCCGCAAAAAAATCAATTATAACTTCTATGGAACTACTAAAAGAATAATAATGTATTTTATAAACTCTATAGCCAAACTGCAGTTACGAAGTTTAATGTTAGACTCTTAAAAATCTTATGTATTTACGATTCTTTTCTTGATAATCAACTCTTTTGAATCAATGAATATTTATTGTATTTATTTAATCCCGAAATCAACTTTAACCAATCTTTATTACTATTTTGTTAAGTCCAAACGTTTGGTAACGATTAATACTCGTAGGAAAGAATCGAGGTTATTGATCTGAAATTAAAAAAGTTACGTTTATTTACCATCCCGTTACCGGGCGACGGATTCCACCCAAAAGTACAATATCGACCACACGCGATTAACTGTATTCTAAACATATTAGGCGTATTGGTTTCGCATGGTCGGCAAAATAAGCAACATAATTCGAATTAACATAAGACTGATCGAACTGACTAGTGTAATAGTGATTATTTTGTACTTTACTAATTCAGCAATTTATTAAAGACAACATTATACAGGGTCAAATATATACAGGGTCAAATTATATAGGGTCAAATTATACAGGATCAAACTATACAGGGCCAAATTATACAGGGTCAAATTATACAGGGTCAAATTACACAGGGTCAAATTATATAGGGTCAAATTATAGAGGGTCAAATTATACAGGATCATACTATGCAGGGTCAAATTAAATTAGCTAACGAAACTCCACAGACGTTCGATATCTTCACACGAAAAATTAAAAAGATTTTATGATTTCTTCGTTTGGGGTCAACGACCGCTAGAAGTGAAGTTACTTGAAAGTATGAGTTCATGAAATCAGTTTGATTTTTGTTTTGTCGTGTTACCCACCACATCTGTGAAGTTTACACGAATAAAAAAGTACTTAATGTTTAAAGTTTAAACTGATATTTCAAGTAACTTCAACCAGCTGTGGCGGCACAGCTGGTTGAAGTTACTTCAAATATCAGTTGAAAAAATAAAAATAAATTTCGTTTTTGTTTTATCATGTTAAGATATCGACATTCGTCACGTCGAGCCTTATATGGAAGAAGGCAGTAAGTGACATAACGCAGGTATATCATTTTAAAAAAAACTGTAAAATACCTCTGCTGTAAATTTTAATTTATGTCGCTTACGATGTTCTTCCTTATCAGGCTCGATGTCTGCCAAGTCTCGCTAGCTAATTCAATGTGCCCCTGTACAAATGAACCTTCATCCGCTTCTTTCATTACATTTATCGAACATTCGGTCGACGAGTGAAAGCTGCCGAGTGCCGAAATCCAATGTCGGATCGGTTCACAAATTAATTGATTTTTCACTTTTCATTCATTTTGTGTTCAGAGGTAAAAACCGGCCAAGTGCATGTCGGACCACGCACAAAGAAGGTTTCCGTAGTTGGGATGAATTTAACCCAAAAACAAACTTAACATGGTAGTTGAAAAACATGTTCTCCCATAAATCGATATACGCCACGGTCAATTTTCCAACTATACGAGGTAAGTTTTCAAACGCAAAAAAAAAAAAAAGTTGATAAAGCTATAAATTAACGATTTTCGTACTTTTTCCTTTACTTGTGCTGTGAGACCTTTCTAGGCCAACGGGAAGTACCACGTTGTTTTTTATAGCGTTGACTTAGAAGCTTGAATTTTTTAGAGCTCTAAGAAACAGTAGACCTACGTATTTGATGTTAATTTCGACTTGATACCTCCACGCGTTTTTTTGATAGACTGCAGACGGACAGACGGACAACGAAATGATCCTATAAGGGTTCCGGTTTTTTCCGTTTGAGGTACGGAACCCTAAAAAAGAACAAAAAGTGAAGGGGTCTGATATCGGCTTTACTGCGGCCTGAAACCTGATATATTACTATAGCTCAATTGTTCGGTGGTAACATTTCAGCCATACCTCAGGTGAGTTGTTGTAAAACGGCACGACTGTAATATACCAAGCAGCGGTTATATTATGGACGGGTACAGCCCACAATTAGGTCGTCCTTACTTGACTCGCTGTTTACTTTACATTATTTACTGTACCTATAAATTACTTTGAATAAATGAAATTTAAGCCCTTCTTTCTGCCGCTCTATGTAATCTAACGCGTATTTGTTTTTTAACATTCTATCTTTATTATAGTTCATCGGGGACGGGGGTGTTAGTAAAAATGTATTTTATTGTTTTTTGGTCTTTACCTAACCGCAAAACGCATTTACCTAGTTATACGTAGATTTTTTTCCCCTTTGGTACAAAAAATACACCCTTTTTTCAGCCAAACGCTATGTAGAAGGCTGAAAATGTTGTTGCAATAGAGGCCAAAAATTAATACAAACTATCAGTGCAAAGATAGTAATTTAAAATAACTATAGGTAAATTTGCAATATCTTATAAAAAAAACCGGCCAAGTGCGTGTCAGACGGTGCGCCACGCACAATGAACGGTTCCGTAATTGGGGTGAATTTATCCCAAAAACAAACTTAACATTGTAGTTAAAAAACATGTTCTCCCATACATCGATATACGCCATGGTTAAATCTCCAACTGCAAATATAAGTTTGTAATCGCAAAAAAAGTGATTAAACTACAAATTAACGATTTTCCGACTTTTCCCTTCATCTTTTTTTTATGAGACCTTGATTCTTGCCAAATTTTTTGATTCTAGGTCAACGATTTATTTGCGAGTATATGTAAATATGTCGCATAAATGACCGTATCTATATATATAAAAGAGAAGTCCACTCACTGACAACTCATCACGAAATCTCGGAAACTACTGGGCCGTAAGGTCTAAAATTTGGCACAAGCACTCTCTATGGGGTGCAGGCGCGCACTAAGAAAGGATTTTTATAAATTCGCACCTTAAGCGGTTGAAAAGGGGTGTCAAAGTTTGTATGAAACTCCTATGTTTTTAAAGTTAGAGACATGAATGTTGGCCTGATTGTTCCTTTCGACTTCTAGGTGCTCACTAAGAAAGGATTTTACGAAATTCGGCGCTTAAGGGTGAAAATAAGGGTTTTTAATGTTTGTATGAAAAATGTACCAAATGCAGTTAAGATCAAAATTGAATCTTACGGCAACGAGTTATTGCATACTTTACATTGAAATTAAAATTCGGAGGCCGATAAAGATCTAAATTGAATTTTGCGACAACGCGTTGATGCATATTTTACATTGAAATAAGAATTTTTGGAAGTTTCTTGAGGTTTATATTTAGTTTTTTTTCTAGGTGGCCAGTATGTTTCAGTGCAGGCGTGATATCGTTCTAAAGTTTTTATGCGAGTTCTAGGTGGCCAGTATTTTTCAGTACCTATGCAGGCATCTGCTAAAAGATAATGAAATGAGGTTCTAATTGGTATTCAGGTAATTTGAACGTTGCATTTATAGCATTAAAGTCGAGAATGCCAAGGGGAAAACTTCACAATGTTTAACCTTAATCGCGGCTTGCAAGCCGATCGTATCAAAAAACGAAGTCATGTATCAATCACAGAATACAAACCTAAGCGATACACGTGCAAGCTATAGTTACCGAATTTCTGTTCTGCGATATTCTGTTATTACTACTACTACTAATTTGCTTTGTAATGTTTTTCATCGTCGTTGTTTGGTTTTCGTTTTGGTTTGTTTCGCTTCCAAATTGGAGGATAATAAATGTGTTTTTACCTATTGCCGGGTTGGAATTTTGTTATTTCTATTTCTTTGCGAATTACTTATTGTGTAGATATTTCACACTGTGGTATTACTATAATAGTTTTTAGTATTAGTCGTTCTTACTAGAAAAAGTGTCCTTGAACACCTACGTTCGTATTTTAATTTTATTGCTTAGTATCTTTGGTTTAGGTGTTGGTGTTGTAAGGGTTGGAAAAAGGCGGGAGAACTATTCCCATTTTAACTGGATAGCACAAACAGCACCAACTGACGGGGTCCGAAAGGGCCAATGCCTGCCAGGGTTATGAACCTGTCCGAAAGGGATATCGTGGCCCTGGCACACACAGGCATTTGAAGGAACACGGGTGGGTTTTAGTCAGTAAAAGTCTGACACGCATCAAAATGACCTTCATTGAAATTTCCTGAGAATCAGATTATTTTTACTCCTGTTGTGCGTCCCCAAAACCAGCAATAAAAATACCATCTTGAAACAATTGGAACTCAAATGGGAATAGTTCTCCCGCTGCCATGAGTTCACAGGTGGTTCCGTAGGTGCCATTACAAGACATTTCAGCGACGTATTCACGCTTTGAACCATAAACAGCTCCTCCTGACCGATCCTGGGTGAAAGGTTGGAATATTTCCCAGTTTTTAGACACGTGGCGCACAATGCTGTCTCGAATTTGAGAAGACAATGACATGGTCACGGTACTGTTCACCAAATAGAAGAGAGATGAAAATAAGCATGCGCCATCGCCAGGGATATTTACTATTTGGCAAAGAATTTGCATGCCACAATTGTGGCGATAAGTCCCCTCTATGAGGAGTGGCTAGAGAGGCGCCACGGCTTCCGCACCTTCCGCCTGACGCACGTCCTCACCGGACACGGTTGTTTCGGGAGGTTCCTATTCAGAATAAAGGGGGAGGAAACGCCCGGGTGTCACCACTGTGTGGATCGCCCGGAGGACACGGTGGAGCATACGGTTGAGGTCTGCCCTGCTTGGGCGGAGC
Source organism: Tiliacea aurago (assembly GCA_948098905.1). NCBI lineage: Eukaryota > Metazoa > Arthropoda > Insecta > Lepidoptera > Noctuidae > Tiliacea > Tiliacea aurago. Next base: position 1,667,367 of record OX402579.1, on the reverse strand, counting down.
ACCGCCATGTCCTCACGGAGGCGATCGGCGGCGGCGATCTCTCGCATCTGGCCCTGGTTCAGGCCATGGTTCGGAGCGAGAGTGCACGGGAGGCCGTCACCTCCTTCTGCAAAGCAGTAATGCATGCGAAGGAGGAGGCGGAACGCGTGAGGGTGAGGCAGGGTTCGCGCCTTCACGCCCTTAGTCACCGCAGGAGACACCCCGGGCGTCGGGAATCGCAGGCCGATTCCCGGCCACCGTGGGCGCGCACTTGCGGACGGTGAGCGATGGGTAGCTCGCCGTCCGATAAGGGCCAGGCCCGGGTCGACGGCGCGTTGTGTTCCACGCGCGCCTCAAAGAGATGTCAGCACCAATTGACGGGGTCCGAAAGGGCTAATGCCTGCCAGGGTTACGAGCCTGTCCGAAAGGGATATCGTGGCCCTGGCACACAGGCATTTGAAGGAACACGGGTGGGTTTGTTTTAGTCAGTAACAGTCTGACACGCCCTCCCCGCTCCGGCCAGAGCGGGAGAAGTTATTTGATAATTTACCACCCAAAAAAAAAAATGGCAGCCGCAGAACTATTCTCATTTGAGTTCCAGGTGTTTCAGGATGGTATTTTTATTGCTGGTTTTGGGGAAGCACGGCAGGGAGTCAAAATAATCCGTTTCTCAGGAAACTTTATTGAAGGTCATTTTGATGTTTTAATTCCGTTGGCTAATTTAAATAATAAAAAACCGGCCAAGTGCGAGTCGGACTCGCGCACGAAGGGTTCCGTACCATTATCTATAAAAATGGCAAAAAAATCACGTATGTTGTATGGGAGCCCCCCTTAAATATTTGGTTTATTTTAATTTAATTATTTATTTTTAAAGTGAATATATAACTTAATATTCTGTGAATATTTCAAGCATCTACCTGTTGCCGTTATCAATATCTAGCAAAAACGAGCAAAAATATCACGTTTGTTGTATGGGAGCCCCCTTAAATATTTTTTTTATTCTGTTTTTTAGTATTAGTTGTTATACCGGCAACAGAAATACATTATCTGTGAAAATTTCAAATGTCTAACTATCACGGTTCATGAGATACAGCCTGGTGACAGACGGACAAACGGCGGAGCCTTAGTAATAGGGTTCCCGTTTTACCCTTTGGGTACGGAACTCTAAAAATATCTTTTGACCCCTCACGCCGGCAAAATTGAAGAATCACCGACCGTCACCGACTCAGCGGTAAATGTGCAGTTGAATTCACATTCCCAGTCCCAATTCACTGCTATTGATTTTGTCGAGAAGTCGCTTGCCTATAGTGAGCAAACGGAATGCGAGTCATTTTTTTTAAGGATATTGCTAAACCGTTGCTTCATCTACTTATATTAATATTTTATAGTTTGTGAGGTTGTAGGGGTAATCTCTGGATCTACTGAACCGATTTTGAAAAATCTTTTACCCATTGAAAGCCACGTTATTATTTTGTGAGTGTCTTAGGATAAGGCCATAATTTAATCCGAAAAATGAAAAGACGGTAAAATGTTTACCGCCCAACGAAGTGGGCACGGATCAGCTAGTGTTTTTATAAATGACTTTTTTAGAGCTCCAAATGACTGTAGACCTACGTATATTTGATATAAATTTCACCAATTTTTTTACTACTTTCAATTTCGCCTCCACGCGTTCCTGAGAAAAAGGGTTTTGACAGAATGACATACAGACGGACAACAAAGGGACCCTCCCTTTAATTAATAAGGGTTCGGTTTTTTATCCTTTTGAGGTACGGAACCCTGAAACAGCCCAAAATGCTTCCTACTCCGGGAAGCATTTTGGGCCGTTTGTCTTATCAGCTTACGTCACACATAAGGTGATCGATATGATTATGTCCAAAGTGGCCACAAAATTGAATCGCTCAGCCGTCGCGTCCGCTAAATGGAACGAGTGTTGCTCCCCGGAGGGTTCAAGGCCGCCCCGTCTATTCCCCAATGTCTGTCCTGTCCTGCTGACAATTATGGCTAATATTATGTGTACATGGTAATAGTTTTATCGGTGTATCGTCACCGCTATATCCGTCTGTTTCGTTATGGGCACCGTGGCTAAATGTTAATGTTGTTTTCAACCCTATTGTCTGCGAGGTTTATAGAAATAACCTGGCCGTAAATATAACCAGACTTTTATGTTTAAGCACAAATTAAGTTTACTTACCTTACCGTTGATCGAGTCGATAATTAGTCGTTTTCTGAAGCTTGGTGTTGAATATTTAAGGTCGGATATTGTAATCTAAATCATATTATATGTCTTCATGTTGTGTTAGAAATGTTTTAATTTAGTTGCGTTTAGGAATTCTGTGTGTAATTGTAGGTAATTAAAACTCTGAAGGGAAAATGCCGGACATTCTTCGTTTTGGAAGTAGTACAGAACTGATTGTAATTTAAAAAAACAAAAAAAACACCTGTTTAAAACATAAATAAACTGTTTTTTTCCAACCCTGGCATCCACCAGTTTTACGGTGCCAATGCATATTGTTCTGGTTTTTGTTATAATAAACCTGCCGGTGCCGTTTTAGAAGGTTTTATAAATAATGCATGCTGTAATATTTTGACAGCAAACACCACTTTCTCTGGTATCCAAATAACATCCAATTTATTACCGTAACTTGAGATAGCTGTGTATATGTATGGACGTGCGTCGGAAGGAAAAGGGATCCAAAAGAACATGTCAGAAAGAGGAAGATTGCCTCCCATGGGGGATATGTAGGTTATGTAAACTTAATAATATATATTTGGTATAAATGTTACTCATATATTCCCCTTCATCTTAGTGGTTTCTTTAATGACAGTAGCCATGTTTCAAGGGACATTGAATTGGATACGTAGAGCTTATTTCAAATTGTAGATCAGAATCATTTTGAAGGTGAACTTATAAGCAAAGGTGCTAAAAAAAAACCGGACAAGTGCGAGTCGGACTCGCGCACGAAGGGTTCCGTACCATTACCTATAAAAACGGCAAAAAAAAACACGTTTGTTGTATGGGAACCCCATTAAATATTTATTTTATTCTTTTTTTTTGTATTTGTTGTTACAGCGGCAACAGAAATACATCATCTGTGAATTTCAACTGTCTAACTATCACGGTTCATGAGATACAGCCTGGTGACAGACGGACAGACAAACAGACAAACAGACAGATAGACGGCGGAGCCTTAGTAATAGGGTTCTCGTTTTACCCTTTGGGTGGAACCCTAAAAACAAAGTCAAATGCAGTAACTACAAAGTTACCGTATGCAAGTACCTACCTAATTAGCTGCCAACCGCTTACCTACTTAATCTATTTGATTGCGTACATGTGCATTGGACATACGCCTTTCTAACGGCTTCTACATACTGGCGCGACTTGTCGCGCGACGGAACACCGGTAGAACAATTTCTATGAAAAATTCAAGGAAATTCTTCTACCGGTGTCGCGTCGAAGTCGCGCCGGTATGTGTGCCTTAACTCGTTGAAGATGTAGAATTATAGATAAACAGCTGACGTCTGCTAATAACGTCTTTTGTTTTTATTAGAAACGGTTTTATAAGAGTTGTTGTTTAAACATAACGTGAACGTATACAGGTCATTTAAGTTAGTTGGCGGACCTCCGCAGACGTGATGTGTATCGATATCTAAACACGAAAAGAAAACGAGTGTGCTTTAGACTACACGACTGAAGTATAACAGAAATCACCGTTCGCGCAACGCTAGCAAAAGAGGTTTTACTTCAAATCTCCCTCTCAACTTCCGTTCGCCTCGCCCGATCACACTTTTCCTAACGCTTCACTAGCTTATTCCCCAAGTCAGGCGTGCGTAAAGAAGTTTTACTTAAAAAATTTGATGGCATTTTTTTGGGGTCAACGACCGCTGGTAATGTTTTACTGAAACTATGAGTTGGCAAATTCTGTTGTTTTTTTTAATCGTGTTTAATATCGATATCCATCACGTCTGTCAAGTTTACACCAAAAAAAAGAGTGATTTTTAAAACTGATATTTCAAGAGAATAAAGGGGGTCGATGACGACCCAAAAAAACACTCATCAATTTTTTTTTTTAATTTGACCTTGTATTACAGTTTAGCGTGACAGGCGATATGATTCCATATCATCGACCACGTTGTTTGAACTTAAACTGAAATGTTCGGACTTGAATTTCATTCCCAGAAGACAAATTAATTCGACTCTCCCTTACGACAGTGCTTAACTTAGTACTCTTCGAGAAACGAATCTACGGCTTACGTTCTGTGCTTTACTGTTAATCGATATTTCCTTGAAGTTATAAAACTAAATGAGTTTGCAAATATGAAGGGGAAGTCTGCGTAATGACTGTAATTGTATCCAAGTGATTTATTATACTTGTAAAATGTACTTTTACGAACGCAGCAATGAGTTTGGCCAATTGGCTCGGCGGTGAGGGTCGGAATGTATTCACAGAGGGTTGCCGTGCCGAAACCGACAGGTTGTCGCCACCCCTCGGTATCACCGCGGTACTTACCTCACAGACCGTGCGTATCAAATGTTTGCTCAATACGCACACTGCTACATTTTTATTCCACTGCCAATAAAACCACGCAATAATGATCATGGTTTAATATCTCCCTAGGGTCCACAAATGTATTCAAATGTAATCTATCAGACGAGAAACGGTTATGTATTACAGTCTGAAACTCTGAAGCGATGATCTCGAAATAAATTGTATCGCTCACAGTAACATTGAACTCGGTATCGATTTGTGAAAGTTACTTTATTTGCTGTTACAGTTCTGTGTTATAGCTGGCGACCACGCAAGGTTTCAGATAGTTTACTTTAGCCTTTTTAATTTGAATTGAAAAGAACATTAGTTGACGTAATTGCGTGCTTGGTAACACTTGGTAACTCTTGGTTATGTTAATATTATCCAGACAGTATTTGTATTACGTAGTGAAATCATCAGACATTACATACCTATGTTACCATTACATGTCCTTTACGATTTCTTTAACAAGGGTCTACAAGATAGGGTGTAGCGTGAATGAAGCATCCAATATCCCTGTGTGTGGATGTCAAGGTGCAGGAAGCGGCCAGTGTGTACATGTGTCGTATAATAGCGGCTTGTACACGTGCGGTGTGCTTATCTCTCGTGCTGTGTGCTCAGGATTAGACGAACGCCGAGCCGCGCCCGCGCCATCCACTGTCAAGTTCAAAATGTCAAAGACACTCCGAATTTATCGAAGGTTACCACGCCGAAATAGATTAGGTTCTCGGCTGCGTGCTGCAGAGTTTGTTGCGCCACTTCTTATTCCAAGCATATAAACACTATCATATTGGTATCGGTTCGGGGGTTTTATTTTGTAACTTTTGACATTAAAAAAGTGCTGTCTTATTTGAATATCTGACTATCGAATTTCGATGGCCAATACGTCAGTTCTTCCTATACAGGGTCAAATTAAATCAGCTAGCGAAACTCCGCAGACGTGATGGGTATCGATATCTAAATACGAAAAAACGTAAAAAAAAAACATTGTATTTTTTTTGGGGTCAACGACTAGTTATTGAAATATGAGTTTCAAAATCAGTTTTTTTTCTGTGTAAACTTCATAGATGTGATGGGTATTGATAACTAAACACGATAAAACAAAAACTTAACTACTTAAAGTAACTTCACTGCAATTGGTCATTGACACCAGAAAAAAAATCAAATCTTTATTTTTTTCATTTTAACGTATTTCAATATCGATACCCAAAACGTCCACGGAGTTTCGGTAGCTAATTAAATTTGACCCTGTATATAAGTGTATAATCTATGGTCAGTTCTGTCAAAGTACGTTTGAAAGTTGAGTTTACGAAGAAATGCAGCAATTTCCATGATTGAAATAGAGATGTTTATGCTAAGTTCTAATAATATTGCTAATCATAACACAGGATAAGGTGCTGCAACAGTATTAGATGATGAAATGAGTTCATGAGTTACATGCACGGTTGCACGGTCCACAAAAAGTGAGGTAGGTACTTATAGGTACAGAGGCAGATTGAGGCAGCTAACTTTAACAGTTGTAACCAATGATATTAATAAATTAAACAGGGCCTCAAGTCTGCTGTTACAATAGTGTCAGAATGCGGCCACTGACACTACATTGAAAGAAATTGCATTCAGGGGCGCAGCCTCCTTACAACCCGATTCCTATCGGCTTCCCTTCGGAACAACCAGTCTTCTTAGACTTGTGTCACAATACAAATATTTAATATCAGTTTAAAACATTACAAAAATGCCTAAATTGTTTTACTAACCAAAGAATTCCGACCATAACTGGCGTTAAATTTAGAAAAGTAAAGGAATTAATAAAATGTTTGAGTAAATTAATTTTGATTTATAGAGTTTATGAGAACTGAACAACTTTTTCTTCGGCTTACCTCTAATAAAAATGATAGCCTCGCTGCTGATTGCATTTATTGGTAATCTCGTACATAATGACAAATGAATGACATTTCTACTAATGGGTTTTATAATAATGGCAATACGACAATGCCATTATAATAACACAATTCTATTACGAGAACATTGACCGACCAATGATCGACCATTATGAATTTAGCAGATTACGAATTTTTAGCTTAATGACAATGGGATCGTGTTGGAATGACTGAATTTATAAAAATAGCAGAATTGGATGGAATTATTAAGTACTATATAGATTGTAAGTAGAGGGGTCGAATTTCAACCAGTGGGTGACCACTAGTAATGAATAATTATTCGAATAAATATTTCAGTATTTAGGTTTTTTCAATTATGAGGTTAATTTTTGTCGCTAGTCAGTTGCTTATTACCAAGGTGAGCTGTCAGATGTTCAAAATCAAAATCAAAAATATTTTTATTTCACATAACCTTACATGGGCACTTATGAAACGTCAGAAGCTAGGTGCACGGTTCCAATTGGTCGTTTCCTATGGGGAAGAGCCGGCAAGAAACGCCACGGTTACACTTAAAAAAAAAATGGCTTTTACAATGTTTTCAAATTACAGTGTTAATAGGTATGAGAGGACAGCGTAGGCCCGTCAAAATAACAGGTACATAAAAAAACAGAAAATGGTCTACAGATCTATATGTTATAACTATATGGGAGTATTGTTTGATAAAAAAATTACTTTTGTCCCCCATATCGAGACTATTATCAAGAAAGCATCGAAAATGTTAGGGTTTCTGCTAAGAAACACAAGGGGCTTTAAACAGGTTGGTACTAAAATAATGTTGTACAATAGCCTTGTACGAAGCGTCGTGGAGTATTGCAGTGTTGTATGGAGACCACACTACGCCACGCATAAGTTACTTTTGGAAAGAGTTCAAAAACGGTTTCTGTGGCACCTCGCATTTTCTAGAGGGAAAAGTAAACAGCTTCTCTCCTATAATAATAGACTCAAATATTTCAAAATGCCCTCGTTATCAACTCGTAGAGAAGTTATTGATGCCTTGTTCCTCTATAAGTTGCTTAGAAATAAAATTGACTGCCCAAACCTACTGAGTCTCCTGAAGTTTCGTGCCCCAGCCCGATATCCGCGAAATCCTATCACACCACTTTACCCACCTTTGCGCAGAACGGTTCTGGGTGCTAACTCACCGATTTCTCGCCTGTGTAAAAATTTGAACAGTTGCTCACTGATATACATCATGACAGCATAGGACATTTTTATAAAATAATTATTAACTACCATTCCAATAATAACCAATGATCTCCTTAGCGAATGTTAATTTTTAATTTAAATTTTTATTATTTTAGATTTTTATAATTTTTTTTTTTGTTAAATTAGTGTTAATGTTTTAATCTTATTGTTATATTATTTTGAATTAAATTTTTGATATTTTTATTTTTACTCGCGAATCACCAAAATTATTGAATAACATTAATTGTATATTATATCCTTTTTGGCTTTGTAATAATATGTAAAACCATAAAATGGTGCATGTTGTGTTAGCCTGTAAGTGATTGTTGCACTTATAAATGTATTTATTATGTAAAATATTGTTAATGTATTGTGTAAACAATTGTTGGCTAACCTAAATAAATAAATAAATAACATATACATCATACGCGACTACTGAAAGGCTCACTCGTTTTTTGCCAGTATATCAGATTTTTTTGTTAACCCTACAATGACTATAGCTGCAGTATTATTATAGTACAGGTTAATTCATAATGTCGTTATCGTGTGTATACTTGAGTATGTTTAGACTGCGAGGAGGCTTTACTCTCGATAATCCTCATACTTATGAACATGGCTTGCGAATTATCTGTGTTAAGTCACTGGCCAATTAGCAACACATACAATTATGAATGTTGGCTGGTGTTAAATTAGAATCCGGTAGAGTCCAGTGCCATTGACGTTTTGTTTTTAGAGGCATGAGGAACAGGGTGTAAAGTTCACTCATCCTCTATAGAAAAGGGAGGTTCCTCCGACCAGACAGGTGTTGTGTCTGGTGGGCAACTGCCCGACGGTTGATGTCGGGATCTTGTATTGTATGTGCTAGTCGCGCGGTAAACTCTGCTTGCACGATGCAGGATTTTGCGTGACGTCAGTGCGACGCGTAGTTCACATGTGGCGATGTTGATGCCGCTACATCACACACATTGGTACATCTCTGCCTAACCCTTCAGTGAACACAGGCGTGAAGAGTAAGTTAAAAAAAATTGTAAAATGTCGCAATATGTACTTGTGTAGGTATAGTTTAAGCCAGATTAAGCAGTTTATACATGGAATTGATCCGATTATGCATTATGTTTCTATGTGATCGTGTTTTTATAACTTGAGGTTGCTAGGTAGGTAATTGATGTTTCAAATTCACAAATTCTTGGAAATGTTACTATAATTCTTAGAGCACTGCAGTGACATACAGTTAACTTTTTTAATAAGTTTTGTAAAAAAAAGGTGCTAATTTTTGTTCTGTATATATAAACTGGTTAAGAGATATATCACTGTCCGTAGATGCATGTTTACAAGGATATCTATAGCTTAGATTAGACTTAGGTATCAAATCCATATTCTAACACTGAGCATGACATATTGGCACTGTAACCCACCGGATGTTGTTTGTCACTTGAGTACATAGCTGCAAAGGGTATGTGAAGGACACTCCGTATCAGAATTACAAATAGGGCGTTAGAATTGTGGGCAAGAAACATTGTAGTGAATTATGAATGGACTTGAACAGAGTAGATTATTATACGGTGCGGCGCGGCGCCGCAATTTGATTATATTTTAGAGCCAAGGAATACCTACCTCTTCACTATACAGACTGGTTCGTTCATAAACAGGTAGATTTATTTGAATTTAATTCACGACAATACTGTAAAATGCTTACACAGTTCTTAAAGAGGATTTTCTGAGAAAAAACAGGATCAATGAACTTGGTTGATATTCGGATATTATATATCAAGCAGCAAGCGACACAGCAAGCAAGTTAAGTACAGCAAGTGGCGTCATGTTTCATCATAAGCTTGCACCATAAGTTATACATAATCCTTGCGATACAAAATCTTAGTAAACTGAATCTTTGTGTAGGTGAATCCTCGTACACTAAGGGTTTATTAGAAAAATGGGTAAAAGGTCCATGTCTTCGCACATATTGTAACAGTGTCGTGAGAATTTTTGAGTCAAATCAAATCAAATAATTTATTTGCATAATACATGTTAAATAAGGTGTGACAGGTGTATAGGGTACATTGTATTATAACCTAATGAGGTGTGCAAATTAATTTAATAGGTATTAATCGCAACATTGAATTTAAAGAATACATTTTAAATTGAGTTACTTAAAAAAATTGAATGTTAAAAAATAAAAAATATACATCATGGAAAACAGTTTATCGTTTTTTTATGGTCAGTTAAATGCAAAACTTTGGATCACAATAACACTCTACAATAATAGATTCTATTTTTTTAAATGCTTTAGCGTCTACCTCATTAGGTAGGCGCGGTTAGCTAGTCATTACTAGCTTTCAATCTATACGCACTCTCTTTGAAAATTTCCTACCTACTTAAGTAAAATCAAACTTACTACCTACTTAAGTATCTGTCAGAACATTCTAAAGACAGTCCATAGTTGCACCTACAAAGTGTTGTGGCGGGTAGGGCACGACTGGCGCGCGGGCGCAGCGGGCGCGGGCAGCGGCGCGTGTCGGCCACCTGTCCGCGCACCGGTTCGATTCCCGGCCACCCCTCGACCACGGCTGCCTTATTAACTGAATTTATATTCCAAAATCCATATCAATGTTTTTGTACTAAATTAGCTCAAGATTTGTTTGGGTTTTAAATGGATTTACTTCACATGGATCGTTACAAATATTGACTTATAATTAGCATGCACTAATCCAGGCAGCTACTGTGTCCCAATGCTGTCAACTCGGCGATGGCCTCTCGTGCCACCGGTGTCGATTCTCCGCTACTTCTTGCTAATTCTTAAGACGCAGATATATGCCAGTGACCTTGAGTAGTTCGCTTGCGTGTTCTGTGCTGAGCTCACGCAACGCGTCGTACGTTCAGCCAGTAATAGGACTCGCCCATCAAGGAGCGCTGTCCCTAATTTGACGCATTATTAATTTATTATACACAAAACAAATTAAACGTATTTTAATAAAATGCGTATACTAAAATATCAATAATTAAATTATCTTTAAATTGGTGAAGGTTTCAGAAAAATACGCTTTGTAGATTTTGCGCCATTCTCAGTTTTTTATCAGCGTTAGACATACTTTTACAAATTAATTTCACTATGTAATATAGACATAATCTAAAATATTCACATATTAATTTTTTTCAAATCATTAACACTACTCGTTTAGATGTGATCTTCAGTATAAAATCATTAAAAGTCGGTTATCGTCCCCTTAAAAGGGAGAAGCCCAATTGTTTCGTGGTGTACACTTGTACAGCCGTCGCTAGTCGCTGTAAACATTTTACATTATAATTTACAAAATTATTGAATCTCATTTTGGTATGCTAGTAAAGATAGCAAGTAAACAGAACGCTCTATCGTATGATTTCTTAGAATTTTGGTTAGACATCGGCAAACCAAGTCAGCAGTAGTAAATTCGTGTCCGTTAGGTAATATTTAAAACAAGTACTGCGCAGGTGTCGAATATAATTTTGCTAACGTGACAAATATCATCGTATGATGTGTGACTGTGTGACCACACATCATACGATGTTTTCTGCTGATGCAGATATCGCGAGATCGATTGTCTGTTTCGTAATGAGTTACAGGTATTTTTACGTATGACACAATATCTGCAATTGTTTTTAGGGTTCCGTACCCAAAGGGTAAAACGGGAACCCTATTACTAAGACTCCGCTGTCTGTCTGTCTGTCCGTCTGTCACCAGGCTGTATCTCATGAACCGTGATAGTTAGACAAATGAAATTTTCACAGATGATGTATTTCTGTTGCCGCTATAACAACAAATACTAAAAAAACAGAATAAAATAAATATTTAAGGGGCTCCCATACAAAAATCGAGATTTTTTTGCCGTTTTTATAGATAATGGTACGGAACTCGCACTTGGCCGGTTATTTATCTCATAAATAATAACGTTACGCGGTTGGTAATCTCTTTAGTTATCCTGTACTTTATTGAACATATTTAAATCCTTTTATTAGCTAATAGAATACGGGATCATTTATTGGACGTGTATACTTCAAAGACACAAAGTAATACTTACAGAACCAGGAACTTGCTCTAAAATTCAATTTATATTCTCGACCCAGTTCTTCAACTTACTATGGAATCGTTTTATCGGGACTATTTTGATTCTGTCAATGTGTTGATAGATCGACTAGAGTACCACGACCACTTACATTATTATATCATAAGTAATTCACTATAATAATTACAACTATTTCATATTCAGTAGGTTTCGTTTTAGGATATTTTATTGTTTTATTAATGTGTATAGTTTATAGGTAAATTCATTTAATTGATAATATAATCTATATAAAATAAGTTAATCTTAACTTCGACCAATCATGAAATAAATTAAAGATATTCTAGTTGGTAATCTGTTTATTTATTTATTTGCTAACATTTAAAACACTGGTTAGTAGACATGCATTAAAATTTCATGACACAGTATTGAGACATGCACCCTGTAAGGGCATTGCAAATTGTATAATATATCGAATTATTATTATTAAATTTAATTGTTAATTACATACTATTGACTCTAATTATTGCAATTTATTACATTATACTAAACATTAACCAATAATTTATTACTAACAATTCGTTCATTCATTTAAGTCATATAAGTCGTCACACATTTACGTCAAGCTTAATAAGGTCGATCGATTCACAATTTGTCAGTTTTAAATTCCTCAACGGTATAGTAGCCTTTCTTTATTAATAGAGATTTCAACTATTTCGAAAAAATTTAGTCATTTGGTAGGGATTTCAAACTTTCCGGTAGCTTATTAAATATGTTAGCTAATCGTGAATATGGACTTTTCCCATGGGTAGTATTAATCTATGCTTGTTCCGTCGGTTATAGTTTTCATTTAGCTCGATATTAGATTTGAAGAGGTGCCTATTTTCCCTCACGAATATACAACTTTGCAGTATGTATATTGCTGGTAGTGTGAGAATATGAATTATGTTGAACCAATCCACTACATTACAGAATAGATCGTGTAGACCTAGTTAGATCAATAAATACCAAAGTAAATGTCAAGGCTGTTTCAGGCTTATAAAAAAGAGTTATGTAGGTACCTACTTTTATTTAGTTTTAGCGTGGCCCGTGGCCCGTATATCAGCTAGCTTAGCTACACACAATATTAACTAAAGCCGGGGTTACATGAGAAAATGGGCAAGGCTCGAGTTCATTTTTACGAATCGAATCAGAATTCTAAAAGTTACAGATTTTTTGTTACTCGTCGATCAACTAACATATCAAATTCAAATTATTTAAATCTTCGTGATATTATAGAAGACTTAAGTATCACTTTTGAATACTTATGACGAATTGAATCAGAATTCTAAAAGTTGCAGATTTTTTTTTACTCGTCGATCAAGTATCATATCAAATTCAAATTATTTAAATCTTCGTGATATTATAGAAAACTGAAGTATCACTTTTGAATACTTATGAGACATCTTAAATGAGAGCTTGGTGGGACGGGGTCTTAGTTTACCCTATTTTGTAACAAGTCAACTTTTCTGATGGACATCCTAACCAAATTATGAACTGTTGGCCAAATAATGAATTGTTGGTACTTATTGCGTGGTAAGTACTTATTATAAACTAGCAAATGAACGAAATTATAATAATTATACTAAGGTAACGGGCGCTGTCAGTTGGGACTGGTCATCTCTTAGCTGCCACGGCTTATTTTTATATTTTAGTTTGAATTGTTTTTTTTTAATCTTTTTGTCACGGACGCTTTTGACGTTTTGCATCGTTCTCAGATGTATAATTGCAATATGAATGATGTAACCAATACTTTGTAAGTATCAATATTTTAATTTAAAAGAGTGTCCGTGGAGTTTCTTGCCCGTTCTTCTCCATAGGAACCTACTTCTCTTTGGAATGGGCAACTAGCTTCATATTTGTAACTGACCGACTTCTTGACAGTTCAAAAGTGCCTGTAAATGGTTTAATTGAAATAAATGATTTTGAGTTTGAGGTAATTCCTTACATTTTGGCGGCGACGTTCGGAATTTCGGTCAAAGAGTGCTTATCAGCTGCATATTACATACGTTAGTAGTTTAAAAATGTATTCAGGAAGTGCTACTTTGGTCATGTAAGCCGAGCTTTACAAGGCAAGGGGCGCACGCGCCGCGCGCCGCGTCGTTTGACATATGTCGCAGCCCAGCCCTTGTACAATACAGTCCACTGAGCCTTAGCTTTTGTAGCGGTTACCGTAATTTGGCTTTATTTGGGTTTTATGGTGCATGCGTCAGCTAAACTTACGTTAATTAAAATTTTTTTCATTCATTTTTTGTGGGAGTCTTATGGGCTTGTACACAAAACTGCGTTGCGACGTCGCATCGCAAAAATCTGCGACGGTACCCTAAGATATTTCTTCTGCGCTTACCTTCTGCGTTGCGAATTCGCACGAATTCGCAGTTTTGTGTACAAACCCTATTTCTGTCGACTTTCTTATCTTGTCTCTAAGATAAAAGGGAAATTTGTTGTACAAATTAATTTACGCTTATTTGTCTCATATTTTCTTTTAATTGCTGCAATAAAGAAAGTATTCATACGAACCCAACGTATTGTTAAATTCTTACAATAAAAGCGAACCAAATGTTAAGGTGTGGCCTTAACTCTTAAGGAGTTCTCTTCAGGTTTCAGGGAGTGGCAACCAAAATGAATTATTTATTTCCTTTGGACTACAGAAATTTATTGTTAATTTGAAATTACAATGAGTTTGAGACTATGTCTAAATATGGTGGAGGCAGAAGACGAAAAAGGGCCGAGCTTGCGGCGTCCGGTGCTTTTATACAATTTCATCAGCGCCTCCTCTCGGTGGGTTGATGAACCATTCAGCTTGACGAGTGACGTAGGCGCATGTCAGTTGTGTAGAACTGTTAAAGATTATAATTTTATTCTTCATTGCGCATCCCGTCGGTGCCGGTAGATGGCGCTGTCCTCAACATCCTCCGCCGTTTTGAGAGCTTCAACATAGCTCTCAACAATTACCATGTTGTGATGACGGGAGTGCCGCTGGCATGACTGAAGCGTCGGCGTCGTTCCTGAATAGTGGAAGAGGGCAGATCTTGGAGAAGGCCCTCTCGATGACGCCTGCAGCAGTGCGAATGGAAGCCACCCTGGGAATGCCGTCTTTGTCTGGGAACATAGTTATTATTCGACCCCATCACCACTTTAGAGGCGATAAATTGTCCTCCTTCACCAGGACTAATGTGTTATGCAATTAAGGTGCAGTTAAACTGCCAAGTTTCACCCGGTGGAGTCGCGCGCTCGGGCCGGCGCTAATAATAATTTAAAAGACGCGTGCCCCGCTACAAGTGTTCCAAGAAATGTCTTCAAGCGTGTACCGTGTATGTCACCCCTTCGTGTTTTGAGGTTTTACATAATTACTAACATTATCCTGTCAGTATTGCCGGCCATATGGTCGTTTGGCCAACAAGTCGGCAGGTTGGCAGCGCGTGCCGTCTCCAGTTACAAGGGAGTTAATTAATTAACCACCTTCCGATCGAGTGGTTATTAGTTGATAAATGTTATACGCGGGATTGGGTTTCAGTAATGTAAGGTTGTGTCTATAATTCAGTGCAGTTGGAATCGCTACAAGTCCACGACATAGTATGGTTGAGTTGCTAAAGAGCATTTGTGTGTTAGACACAGAAATCCAATTTAGCGTACCTACGGCCGAAGTC
Organism: Tiliacea aurago; assembly: GCA_948098905.1. Taxonomy (NCBI): domain Eukaryota; kingdom Metazoa; phylum Arthropoda; class Insecta; order Lepidoptera; family Noctuidae; genus Tiliacea; species Tiliacea aurago. The sequence continues at coordinate 1,652,014 of OX402579.1, read as the reverse complement.
AATCATTTATCACTGTTTGATATATACCTAAAGTCAGTTCTGCTGCTAGTCTTATTCACAAATACAGGAATTACCAAAAGTTTCGTGCAAGAACGGATGAATAGTAAACGCATTACCTTCTTTTCATCATCATCATCATCATTTCAGCAAAAACGTCCACTGCTGGACATAGGCCTCCCCAAAAAGGGGGATTTGCCATAATCGGCACGATTGGCAAGCGGGTTGGCGATCGCAGTATGGTTTTAAAACTGCATAGAGAACGCTGCTGCCCATTCTCTAGTAAATCCCTTAGTCGCCTTTTACGACACCCACGGGAAGAAATGGGATGGTGCTATTCTTTACGTCCGGCACCAAACGGAACCTTCTTTTACGTCACGCAATTACCTTTCAATTCCGTAGAAATCCTGACTTTAATCCTACGTGACTTCCGTCCATTCAATTAGGGCACCATTTTTACTACCTAATCTTATCCACACAATCGAGTTAATGGCCGAAAATATAGCTTTTTTAATTAATTAGGAGTTGCACTGCGGTCTTAAACGATAGTTCGTGGTCTGACACAATAACATCGCTGTCGATTCATAAAAATAATTGATATTGCCTGCATACCGGACGGTCTCCACATCTCCACGTAAGAGCTTTTCATAACAGCTTCGTTGATTAATATGCTTGGCTTCGTTAAAGGGTCCCGCAGACAGGCGTGACCCGACAGCGCGATACGACACTAGTAGCGCAATTTCTATGAAAACTTCATGGTAACTGTCGCGCTGTGTGAAATCGCGCCAGTCTGCACGAGCCTTATATATGTGATGCGTTTTTAATTTAACGTTGAAAATCTTAATGTGTTGCTAATTATTATTATTTTTTTTTTCTAGCCTACCCTGTCCCACTGCTGGGCAAATGCCTCCCTCCACTCCATCCATCCTTCGCGAGCCCGCGCGTCCTCCTTCCAGTTTTGCCGGAACTTATCCAGTTCGTCCCGCCACCTCCTACGTGGTCTGCCGCGACCCCGCCGCACTGTTTCAGGGCACCAATTCTGTGCCATTTGGGCCCACAGTTGGTCCGGCATGCAGCAGATATGTCCTGCCCAGTCCCATTTAAGTTGGGCAGCCTTTTGAGCTACGTCTGCTATCTTTATTTTGGAGCGCAGTATTGTATTTCGAACACGATCAGTTAACTTAACGCCTAGTATACTGCGCTTCATTGCTCGTTGGCAGATCTTGAGTTTGGACTTCTGGATGTTAGTCAAAGACCAAGTCTGTGCACCATAAGTTAAGACGGGGAGAATATACATGTCCATGAGCCTGCGTTTCAGTGCCATAGGTAACTCACCCTTGAATAGTTCCTTCATGGACCAGTAGCTCTTCCAGGCGTTTTCCGTTCGTCTCGTTATTTTTTTATCTTGCCTCGCCTGGAAAGAGACTACTTGGCCCAAGTAAAGGTATTCCTGGACATGTTGTATTGTCTCCCCGTCTACTTTTATGCTTCCAGTTCTTTCGTTGCACATAACTTTGGTCTTCGACATATTCATCTTCAGTCCAATCTCAAGGCTTGCATTACTAAGCTCTTGGAGCATCCGTTCAAGTTCAGTGGCTGAGGATGAAAAGAGAACAATATCGTCGGCGAAACGTAGATTTGTCAATCTCGCTTCGCCAAGGACAATGCCTCTTTCCCTCCATTCGGCTGCCAACTTCCTAAAGATTTCTTCGAGGGTACTGGTGAACAGTTTAGGAGATAGCGGGTCGCCCTGTTTGACTCCTTTCTCTATTTTAAATTTTGGACCCGTGGATTCAAGTTTTATTGCGGCTGTACTATTTTTGTAAACGTTGCGTAATAGATTTATATAAGTGGGATCAATGTTTTGGTTCCGTAAGGCGTCAAAAATGGATGTGTGTGAAATGCTGTCGAAAGCTTTGGAATAATCAACAAAAGCGAGGTATAGCGGGATTTTATATTCTTGATGTTTTTCTATGAGTTGGTTTACTGCATGTAAATGATCTGCCGTAGAAAGGCCAGGCCCGTAGCCAGGTTGCTCAGGAGGTTGATGTTTATCTAGTTCGCCAGATATGCGATTTTCTATTATTTTGATGAATGTTTTGTAGATATGTGATATTAAACTAATGGGCCTGTAATTGTTAATATCGGATTTATCACCCTTTTTTCTATTTAATTACATTTCGTGGGTGAATAGTGAGTGAATTTATAAGCGCTGAAACGCCCATCATTAGTTAACACTTTAGCTACTAAAATGTTTTCACGTAGGATGATTTTTAAATTTTGTTAATAGTTTTGTGATTATTTTACATCATATTTGTTATGATCCCTAATTAATGTTAGATTCATTGTTATTTAATATGAAAATATTATATACCATATTCGACCTATGATTCCGTTTTTAGGTTTTCGTACCCAAAGGGTAAAACGGGAACCCTATTACTAAGACTCCGCCGTCTGTCTGTCTGGTCTGTCCGTCTGTATGTCTGTCCGTCTGTCACCAGGCTGTATCTCATGAACTGTGAAAGTTAGACAGTTGAAATTTTCACAGATGATGTATTTCTGTTGCCGCTATAACAACAAATACTAAAAAACAGAATAAAATAAATGTTTAATGGGGCTCCCATACAACAAACGTGATTTTTTTGCTCGTTTTCGCCCGATATTGATAACGGCAACAGGTAGAAGCTTGAAATATTCACATAATATTTAGTTATATATTCACTTTAAAAATAAATAATTAAATTAAAATAAAACAAATATTTAAGGGGGGCTCCCATACAACAAACTTGACTTTTTTGCCATTTTTATAGATAACGGTACGGAACCCTTCGTGCGCGAGTCCGACTCGCACTTGGCCGGTTTTTCAAACATGCTCTATGTTTTCCATCGCAAGTCTGTCTGGTAAACATAGATAATCGCCGGAGACAAACTATGATAATCGGCCGCGCCGTTAATCATAGTTTGTCTCGTTTCGTTCTCTAAATATTTGGCCTACGTTCCTACGTACAAGATACAACTTACATAATAACATGGTCATCAGCTGCCTATCATTTTCGCAAGTTCTATGTTGGGGTCGGCTTCCAGGGCAACCGGTTGTGGCTACAAAATAAGATTATTACATTAGATAGGTACCTAAACTTCCTACTCGTAAGCAAAAAAACTGCTCATAATTAAAGTGTTATAAAACGTTATCGCCCGGTCTTACAACTGCTAATGCCAATCGCAAATTCTGACTCATAAAATGCATTTGATGCAGCACGAAACTGCATTTCTCGTAAACCGATTTAACATGCTACCAAACTCACTCCTTACGTCTTTGGACATAAGGGCGATAGTTCTGTAGCAGTGTGGAATGTAATGTAGCATTATCTGGTCGTTACGGTATCTAGTAGCGACGTCTACTATAAACTAGTGTGGGAGTAGAAGTGTTTACGATCGCCTGGAAAATACGTTTTACGGCTTTCAGCAAGCAGTTGGAGACGACAGTGGTTCGGAGTTCGGAGTATAGCCGTATATGTTAGGAACTGTCATACGGTATTGATTGACTACTTTGTATTGTTCTTAGAGTGTGTTCTTTAATTGTACAGAATAGCTTCTAGATCAAGTCGTGTCGAATGTCCGTGACAAAATGAATCAACAAAAAAAAAAAAAACTTAGTCAAACTAGAAACATGGTCAATTTAGTAATGAAATAGGACCTGTTATGAACGATAGGTACCAGTCCGAGTTAATTAAACATTAGTTTTACGAAAATCTTTCCGTACTAATCCACGGGCTAGGCTCAATAGATGTATCTACTGATGTGATGTCTCAAGGGTCACAAACACAGTCTAACGAGACCTGTTCTAGAAATCTAGATCCAACAGAGCTCACCGCTACAATCAGAAACGAAGTCTATTATATGCTTTGATAAAAGATAAAAGCTTCGTTTATTCCGATGGCTAAACAACAGTTATGGATCGCTGCAAACACGGAGAGTCCACAGCGACAGTTTACGAGGCAATCTGGAGCAGCCATAGCAGCTCTTTTTATGTGGACTGTATCTGTGCCGGAGGGGCAGACGGGCCGGCGACACGGCGGCGCGCCGGCGCCCGCTCCCGGCTCAGTGATGCGGCTGCCGGCGCGGTTTGACGGACTTGCGTTGTTACATGTAGATGTGGATAAGTCTGTGTCATTGTATTGTAACAGTTCTAGGAATTTGTGTAGCCGTCTGTACGGTAAGATGTAGCGAGCTAAAATTCTAGATAGAAGATCATAGAATTATGTCTACGATAGGAGCTGATTATTAAATTAGTAGGTCATAAATAAACAATATGCGTCATAAGCCAGAATTATTTCAGTTTTGGAGAATACTCTTAATTAATCCTCTTTCGGGATGCACAAGTCTGATTTGATTATACAGATCTGCAACAACTTATTAGACACTCCGACGATATTTATTACGGACCACGCACAATGAAGGGTTCCGTAGTTGGGATAAATTTATCCCAAAAACAATTTTTTTTATTTTTTTTTTATGTGATTAAACTACAAATTTACGGTTTTCGGGCTTTTTCCTTTACTTGTGCTGTGAGATCTTGCTTCTTGCCAAATTTCATGATTCTGGGTCAACGGGAAGTACCCTGTAGGTTTTGATTTATTTGCGAGTATCGAAATCGAAAGCGTCCAAACCGTAGACTTACATATTTGATATTAATGTCAACTTGATACCTCCACGCGTTCCTGAGACTGACGTCTGTCAAGACCCTTTTTCTCAGGAACGCCGACAGACAGACAGACAGACAAACGGACAACGAAGTGATCCTATAAGGGTTCCGTTGTTTCCTTTTGAGGTACGGACAAAAAAGTAAAGTAGATATAATCTGTAATTGAAAAGTCTAGTCATTCTCAGACTAATATTTCCTGGTTGACAGGCGGCGTTTCCTCCAATTTATGATTGTTGACGGTAATGCCTTTAGTTTATCTTCTTTAGAGATCTAATGGACGGGGAGTGTCACAAATGATTTCTTTTCTATTATATTCGTTTATATTTCGACCCTTAGACCCGTACCCTTTTTTAACCAACTGCGGCGTAGCCCAAAAAAAGTGTAATATTTTTATGTTTGTAAGTTTTGTGACTGCCTCGGTCGGTCTAGTTGTTTCAAACGTGACTGCCGATTTTGGGGTTTTGGGTTTGATCCCCAGATTGTTCAAAATTATATCCGTTTTTTCCATTGGGAATTTCTCAATAGCTGTCCAAGGAACCCGAAATGTGGATCTGTGCCCGGTTCAGGGCAACAGGCTTGGATTGGACTTAAACATAACTAGTGAAACGAGACTATTGTTATTTATTACACACCTCTGCCTACCTTCCCGGGATGTACAGGCGTGATTTTATGTTATTTTAACTGTAAAATACGCTGAGAGACACAGGCGTCGCAAATTGGAGCTTCTGCTGTGAGAGGGATCTTGACACAATCTGAGGCACTTGTTAGTTCAAGAACAAATTAAGAGAGAGCCGTGCTCATGTAGTACCTTCGATCAACAATACCTGTAGTACAATGTAAAACAACATTTTTTTATGACAGTAGTCTGTAGTAGGTTTGAGAAATATATTCGTAAAATTAGTATTTTAAGGGCGTGCAAATTACTAAACATTATTAAACATGTCGTATAGTTTTTCCAATTGTTATTCTCCAGACAGTTCGATGTATCGTTAACTAATTTCATTTTTTCCTTTTTAGCGATACATAAAGTACTATGTGACTAACTCCTAATTTATTGTTAAAGCTACGATATTATATGTAGATAAGGCTGCTCATTGTAATGTGGATATGGCTTTCGTTTCGTAAGTTGGAAATTAGTGAGAATAATGACTGCAATAAAGTTGAAAATCCAATTACTACTTCGTAGAAGCATTCAATGTTGTCGTTATGGGTGAGTTAACATGTCAGCCATCTATTTTCAAAGTCGAACTAGAATAATTTATTTTAATAAACGATGAATGTCAATGCAAGAAAATATAATTGGTTCTAGTCTTCGTATGGAGAAGAATGGGCAAGAAACTTTATAGTTACTTTTTACTTGCGTAACTCTGCCAACAAGAAAACTCTCAACATGGTTTATGTGACATTATGTGAGTCAATTCTGTGTTACTGTATAACAATATGGGGTGGAGTTGGAATCACCACCATGATCCAATGCGAACGAGCCTAACGATCGGTTTTGAAAGTCATGCTCAAAAAACCTTTTAGATGGGTCGACAGTTCTTTTGTACCAAGAAGCCGCATTACTCAATGTCCGACAGATGTATATCTTAAGAATTGTACTGAAACACCATTAAATTGTAACACACACCCCGGAATACTCGCAACTTCACAAACGTCGCTTTAGGTGTGCTTCGATAAGGACGCGTACAGCCTTCGCAAAACACATCCAAGAATTCATGCTCAGTCACGTAGACCACAAAGTAGTAAAGATGTGTGACATCAGTAACTCTAGAACTAGCCTAGTCAAAAATATTGTTCGCAACTGGTTGCTAGCCAATCCTACAGTGAAACCGAAGCTCTCTTAAAGGTAATTTCGTAACACACCAAGAAATATACACACACACACACGCACCCCCCCACAAACACACCCCTACACACTTTTTCTCACACATATACTGATACACATAGTTCACATTGCTCTCAAAACAATATTTTTTCCTTTTGTTTGTTTTCCTTTGCGTCTTATCTTAATTTAGGTAGCTTATAAGGAAACGTAAAGCACTGTTTTTGGAAAATAAACAAACATCAAACTTCTTTTATATTGTTTAACAATATTTTGTATTCATTCATTATATTATTTTCACTACCAAACCATCACATGTCGCCCCAATTTTCCATAACAGGGTATAAGCACTCACCTAAGCGGTGGCCACTTCCTGAGTGTCGGAGCCACTTGAAGCTACGCGTGGCACTAAGCTCTTTTGACACGACACGTGCTTGCCAATGCAGAAATATGATGTTAACACTTGTTTATTGAGGGGCCGGCGTCGCCTGCGTAGTTCATACAAACGTAATACCAAAATAATTTGTAAATCAAACATACTCTTAAGGTAGTGTGTATTTATTTCATGTATAATATATATTTTGAAAGGACAATGATATAAAGACGAGATTAGAGGAATTTAAAAATTTCTATAAAAACTTATTTTTCTCATAACTCTTGTTTAAATCAGTGTCCATTCAAAATTTATATTTGGGAACCTAGATATTCTGTATTCCAATTTGAAATAAAGACACACTACCTTAAGAATATGTTTGATTTACAAATTATTTTGGTATTACGTTTACGTATGAACTACGCATCCATCATCGGCCTCTTAACAGTTAAATTATTAGGGAATTTATAATAGTCCTAACTTAACTGTTCTAGGTTTATAAGTGAATAGTAGGAGAATAAAATGTTATAACTTTTCAGAAAAGCATTTCTAATATTTCTATGCCGGGTAGTCTCTTGAGTACTATTTTGGTTGTTGATGTATCACGCTTGGATAAAATATACTGACTCATTCATCGCAATCACGTGATTGCAAAACGCAGACTTCGAACATATTCAACGGATTCAACTTACTACTAAGTATACATACGCTACCTACCCCTGTGTGATTCTTTCATCAAAAGTACATTTCAGGCACCAATCTACATGGTCTTCACATGATCTGACCAAGATTATGTCTGGACTTTAAAAGAGACTGTGACCTCTGAGTTTGTTTCAGCCTTTCTTCTCAGAGTAGTCAGATACGAAACGCCGACCTCATCTAGTTTTTTTTTGTTTTAATATGATTGACGTGTAATTGTGTTTGTACAAACCTACTTACAGAAAATAAATCATTTATCATTTATCCTATTCAAGGTTTCCAGCGTAATTTAAAGCGTTAATATGATAAAGAGTCTAAAGTTTAATAAATAGCAATTAGGGTAAGTTTATCATAACTTTGTAATGAATACCCAAACGACCAACTTTGCTTTTTCATAAAAGTTCACTCACCCGGAGAACCGTTTAAATTCACACAAAATTAATTAAATATTTAGGAGGTAAGACATTACCTAATTAATTTAAAAATGAAGTTTTGCTCTCGGATCCGCGCGCGTGGAGTTTGGAAATTAGTTCACGGGAACGTACTACCGGGATACAAAGTATCGTATGTCCTAACCCGGGTCATGGTCTATCCGTGTGCCAAACATCCAAAACCCGTTTAGCCGTTTAGGTGTGAAAAGGACATACGAACAGACTTACTTTCGCATCTACAGGGTCAAATTAAATTAGCAAGCGAAACTTCGCAGACGTGATGGGTAGGGCGGGCGGGGGGGCGTGATGGGGGATATCTAAACTAACCAAAACGAAAAAAAAATAATATTCGATGAGTCTCTTTGGGATTACCGACCACTGGTTGTGAGTGACTTGAAGCATGAGTTGAGATTTTTTTTGTTTTTGTTTTATCGTGTTGAGATTACGGTACTCACCAAATCTGTGAAGTTTTCACAAAAAAAAAACTGATATTTCAATGTAGGTAAAACCACATACAATAGTAGATCCCAAAAAAAAATGAACACCAATTTTTTTGTTGTTGTTGTATCATGCTTAGATATCGATACCCATCACGTCTGCGGAGTTTCGCTAGCTAATTTAATTTGACCCTGTATATATGTTAGCTTATTTCTTGCCCATTATTCTCCATACAAAACTAAATTTTGGAAGGGGCAACTAGAATCAGTTTACATTCAAAATTGGCTTATGTCCCTATTTGAAATAAATGTTTCGACTTTGACTTTATATTTTAAATCCGAAAGATTTTATAATGTAACTTTGTGGTAAAACCGAAATCTCGTAGTTTCGTAGCCGTAGCGGCGCGGCGCGCGGCGTAGCGCTACGTGACCGGGTTACTAGTGATAGATGGCTCTCTGCTACGGCTAGAAAATACCTGCGCCACCGAATTATACGTAGGAATTTGCTTAAATACTAGCTTAGTATGTATAAAGGAGATTTATAGGCACATGCTCAGGTATTATGCAAATACATGATACCTTTTAAAAACCTTTGGATATGTTTTGAAATGCACACGTTTTGGTGTACGTTTCAAAGTGTTGATATCACATACCCTGTTACACCACCTCCGGATAAGTTGCAGTTAACTTGTCTGATAGATAATTTTCTTCTATTCTTTATTTATGTGGTGGATAATATCTATTCTGAGGCAGGCCCTTAATGTGAACATTATTCAACCCATCACCTAACTATTAGCGAAATTACATTATAATAATAATACAACCCTCCTTTCTGTGAGCTTCAACCAATTACCGACGCGGGGTGATAACTTGATAAGCAGCTGATTGCTTTAACTGATGGTTTCCATCACGCTTTTGTCACCATCAGCGTGAAAATTATACCATGCTTATAACTATTACAAATAATTGTAGGTACTTTATTTATTTTGTAATTAACCTACATGTCACTGTCAACCCATCATTTTCTTTGTAATGTTTCGCAAGCAAGCCTACGTAAACTTCATTATTGAAGTGAAAACTTCTTTAGGCGCGTTGAAGACTTTTTGTGTGAACAAAAATCATGGAACTCGCGTCATCGTCACCGAACGCTTTCCATGAGCTATACAGGGTTATTTTTAAAACGTCAGGGGACGTAAGGGGTCATTGTACTCATCATTATGAACAACTTTTACTATGGGACCAAACCTGAAATCGCAAAAAAAAAATCAGCTGTTCCCTACATTTTAACGAATTATTCGAACATAAATGTACGGAACAGCTGGTTTTTTTTTCGCAATTTCAGTTTTGGTCCCCCCCTTTGGTCCCTTAAGAGGTTATTAACGTTTTAAAAATAACCCTGTATGTATACTGTTTTCACTTCTATCGGCAGTCCCCAAAGACTGCCCCGCATGTTTATTTATTTATTAAACATTTTGTAGACTTAACAGGTCAACCCACGGCGTCTACAAACAAGTTACATTTTCGTAATATATACGTACATTTACAATTTGATTTTAACATATTTTTATTATTGATTAACTACTAACTTATACTGAAAACAGCTTAGTCTAGTTACATCGATATCATGACTTAACTTGTATGACAGTGTGTGGGGTGAACATTTGCCGCAGACAGCTGTGCTGCTGGGGAGTTTGTTGCGCCACTTCTTCCCAGCTAAAGCACTAGGAAGTGGTGAAGGGTGGGCGTTTTTGGGGGACTGTCTCATGTTATTTTTGACATTCGTAAAGTGCTGATTCTCAGCCTAGTTTGAATAAATGACTTTTGATTTTGATTTTGAGATATAATTTTGTTCAGTCTTTCAGTGAACAGCACCCTAATTGCGTAACACAGTTTGAATCGGAATTGGAATGATTTTGAAGTATATTGGAAATCCATTGCTTCGTATGGTAGAAAAAAATGTCTGCTCAACAACGTAAATAACGCAATGAAAGTTGTTGAACTGTCAAATTGAAACCGATTCCTACTGATAGTGTGTTACGCAATTAGCCCTCGGGTCCACATCTTGAGTTAGTGTGGTCGAGTTGAGGAGCGTAAGAGTACGTCGAGACGTTGCATTTCTTGTGGCACGGGTGCGGGAACCAGCCACAGGCAGCCCATTTATGACATAATAAAACCCACGTGTGTACTCAGATTGATACGCCCGAGGCTCCTCAATATTTTGGATTCCTCCATTCTTATTGATTATACGAATGTAGGCCAGTGCGACTTTATTAGGTCGTAAATATTCATTACATATAGAAAACAATAACGTATACGATCTATCATTTTCCGTTATAGAGACTTTATGGTCACTGTCATGAATTTCTGGACATTTTACAACCGAACAAGGGAGATTTATGTGACGTTTAAATACACAATGTTGCACGGACGATACAATAGAATGTTGGTGTTGGTAAGCGTTTAGTAGTAGTGTTTTCGTTTGGTAACGGAAAAAGTAAAGAATAGCTCCATCCCATTTCTTCCCGTGGGTGGTAAAAGGCGACTAAGGGACTTACTAGAGAATGGGCAGCAGCGTTCTCTATGCATTTTTAAAACCATACTGCGATCGCCAACCCGTCTGCCAAGCGTGGCCATTATGGCAAATCCCCCCCTCTTTGGAGGAGGCCTATGTCCAGCAGTGGACGACTTTCGGCTGAAATGAATGAATGAGGATGTTGGTAAGCGGCCATATATAAATGATAAATTATTTTTATTTCTGTAAGTAGAAAACATTTTTTTTTCCAGAATCTCCTGCCTGCCTCCACTCCTTCCATTTTTCGCGAGCCCAACTCTTTCCCGATCGATCGAATCGTGCGGCTGGTATTACGTCACAAGCCCCCCCTCTTTTACACGTCAATCATATTTTAAAAGGTAGATGAGGTCGGACTGCTCTGAGAAGAAAGAAATACCGAAACAAACTCAGAGATCACAGTTTGTTTTAAAGTCAACACATAATTGTTCAGACCATGTAGATACACTACGGTATTCTAGGCACTAGGATAACGCAACGGCCGCAGTGGCGGCTGTCATGAAATCGATGGCAGCGGGGTTTGACTATGGTGTCAAAAAACGCTCTCTAGGAAAACACACCAACTTACTTTCATAAATAACGTTCCGGTGCAGTGACGTCGGTAAATTGCAGACGCCATGTGGGCGGCCAGCGCTCTTCTTGGAAGCCGCAGCCGTAAATAATTAAATATGTCACATTCCCCCTTATTACAAAACAAGGTTTATCTTCAGACCCAGGTTTAAAACATGGAGCCATTATTGAATTTCGAACTTTATTCCGACTATGGTAAAGTTCCTAAACACGAAACTGACAACTTAGTACCGAACTAAGTTTTCAGTTTTGTATAGAACGGTATTAAAATCACTGTTACGTTCTTATTACAAAAACTGGCTCCATGGTTTATGACTTGTCAAAATATAAATCTTGTTTTGTAATAAGGCGGATTGAGTTTAGAAAAAAAGGGGCTTTGTATAGCGTCGTCTCTGCCACTCTCTTTCTGAAGCTCGACGTGTCATATTAATGCCTGGGTAATGTAGAAAGGAGCGTGTTGCTTGAATATTATGTATCCTGCTCCATATGGGGCCTCATGTATCTACGTGTCGTGGGTAATTGAAAACGTGTCTTGCTCCTGAAGATAAATAGGGTACGAAGCAATATTTTACGAGTGTGACATAAATGTTGTAGCCAATAAGCTGTTTAGAGGCCGTCGGTAACGTATGAGACTGAGTTGGAATAATTCATTGGACTTTTTCTATAGATCGTGTGGTTTGTTTATTGATCGTGTGGTTTGTTTATTGATCGTGTGGTTTGTTTATTGGTTTTAGGTTTGCCATATTTTAAATAGGTTTTAGTCATGAAAGCTGATAGCATTTTCAACTAATGTTTAGAATGCATCTATGGTTTTGAGAATCCTACTAACATTTATTAAACCTAATTTTTGACAGTTTAGTCATACTAAATATATAAAGACATGGGGACCATCTATATTTGCACGAAAATTAGCGGCTTCGTGTGCATCAACTAAAAGTGAAAAGTGGGTGACTTTTTCTTGCCGTCACCAGTAGGTATGAAAGTTACCCATTACCCATTGTCAATGGCATGGTTTGTTAGGTCACCTACAGGGCTGGATTCAACCTTAGCGCCGCCCCTGGGCACTGTAAAAAATGCCGCCCTATTACCGAAAATTGGTTCGAAATGTCTTATTTAAAAACAGATAACTGGAAATCTCTGTTTCTATGGAAAATTTAAAATCGGTCTAATTTGGCTGTAACTCAATTTTTCGAAAATGTTCTTAACTAACTTTTTAGAGCTTTGTAACCTGCTTATGCGTATGAAGTTTCATTAAAATCGGTTCAGTCATTTCGAAAAACAAGGGCTTGAAAGTTTGTATGAAATGCCGTAAGGTGAACATAAGTATTCTTAATAATGAAAAAATTAAATTCTATTTACTCGAAAATGATTTCAACATGATTACACTTTTTAAAGCATATTCGACAACGCGAAGAATTTCTTTTTTCTCACCCTCCGCCTTTAAAATTTGCTGCCCTGGGCACTAGCCCCGAGTGCCCCGAGTGTAAATCCAGCGCATCTATCTGTCATTTATATCGCCATGTTATGTGGTCCATGTTAATGACCATGTCGTGTGTGTTGCAGCCACCGAGCTAGACCTGCTGGGCGCTTTGTCGCTGCACAACACGTCTCGCGCAGGCGTAACCGCCGCGCCTGGAATGCAGCCTCAGCGCACAGCGTATACGTTACAAGGTAACACTTTCACTGATAGTACTAACATTACATGAACATCACTATGAGCAGCAGACGCTTGCCTTGATGTAACCTAGAACTAAACCTAGCAAAAGTGCATACAAGTTTCGTTACTACTTCTACTGCTGCAACATGTATGTTATGGTAGGGAAATTTCTAATTAGCAAAAGTAAAAGTGAGAAGTGTCAAAGAGATAGGTGTCAAAGTGACAGGTGTCAAACTATAAAATGTCAATTAAGAGTAAAATACGGGTAAAAAAAAAACTTCCCGTGATACTACTGGATCGCTTGGTAGTTCTACGGGATTTTTTTTTACCCGTGGTACTACTAGTAGTAATACTGGTAGTACCACGGCCAACAAACGTAGATTTGCAGTACCTAAAAGAAGTCACTTGACATCTGCAAATGTAATAAACTTTTGAATTTGAAGAAACCTGCACTAATTTCACTTCACTCTTGCTCAAGTTTCACTCAAGATTTTTACATAAAGTTTTCATTGGAATTGCAAACTTGTATCGTATAAAGAAATATCACTTTGTCGCAGCAAAGAGGTGATATAAGTACATTCTTCCGCGTTAAGAATCTAAAGTTATTTTATAAGAAAAAAACCGTTGGGAGGGTTTAGCAGTTATCAATGAGTAAAATTAAAACTAATAACACGTTTAAGTAACATAATTTAATAAAATCAAAAGTCTCTGTTTAGGTATACGAGTATATTCATTAAAGTTTATAATGTCAGTGTCCCCGTTCTACGCGTGGTCGCCGCGGAACTAAACAAATATAGGTCCGTCAGACGGGCGGGGCGGGGTGAGAACTAGCGCTCGCTGTTATTACGAACACAGAATATTCTATCATGTTGTGTGCCTTTGGGGATGTTTTCACATACCTAGAATTCTCCTCAATATTTGATTAATAAACTTCCACCCTTCGTATTAGCTCCGAGTTGAGTTATGAAAAATCCTGTCTTTTTATTCGTGGCGCAAATTTATGGGTCGATTTATTAAATATTTAAAACTTTCAGTTTATTAAGTCAGGAAATACACTATTGCAAAATCCAAAACTAAAAAAAAAACTCGTTTTTAATCCACGTGGTTAAAAGAAATGTCGGGATCGATAAAATATTATTTATAGTGACTATATACTTACATTTTACTACAACTTCAGTGATCCGTCATGTGAATGGAAGTAAGGAACCGTCGGGAAAGGACTTCCATTGACCTTATTGGTGACGTCCTTCAAAAGGGCCAAGTGCTTTGTACCCGCGGCTATACTAGCAGCCAGCGGTCAAGGAACGTGCAAATTGGAGTTTAGCACGTGACGGTTTGTAACTCAATAAGGCCAAGAAAAAACCAGGAAACGTCGTGAATAGCACTTATGTTTTGAGAACTCAGAAAAGTCGAAATTTCTACAAACTGTTGTAGTTATAGTAGCGCATCCCCTTGCACACTCTGCTCCGTCTCAATGAATAAATAATATTCTAGACAAGTACAGTCAACAAAATAAATAATTACCTAATTACTCTAGAAATTGGCACATTAGCACCACGTAGACCAAAATTCATATTTTCTACTTGCTTTTGATACAAATGATACTCAGACAATATCAAAGATTTAAATAATGTGCAAAGGCTCATGCTTAACATACTTTGAAAAGGGGTCGTAGCAAGCTATCTCTTTTGCTGACCGTACATAAGACCCACGTAACATACGCCTCGGTAATAGCGTAAACACTGTCGGGTATGAATGCAATACATTTCAGTTGCAATTCCATTTCCCTCCTCTAGCGGCCATCCATTAAGGGTACTAGAGGTGCGCCTCCTTAATGTACCCAACGTACGGTAAGACTTACGAGCGGCATCGGTATCAATTTGATTACCGATGGATTGAACGTTATCATGGGTGGTAGTTTATTTTGATAAGAACTGCATGGTGTCTGTAATGGATTGAATAGCTTGGTTTTGGTTCAAATGGAATTGTTGGAAGTAGACTATCTTGTGCCTTTTGCTGTGAAGGGTAGAGTAGAAGATAATCAGAAAGAGGTTTGTATTAAAAAACTTCAAGGTCATTTCAACTGTCCGAAATTTTTTCAGTTATTCCGAAGGTCAACTAATACTACTAGCCTCAAAATCCATTAATTTTAATAATCCAAAATTAGTATAAACTAAGCTTGTTTTTTTTTTTTGAAACCGTTGCCCCACACTAGGGAATTACTCCTGTATTATGGGTGCGTTTACAAACATTTAAACTCACATACACAAACAGTCAGACCCGGAACAACTACTTGCAGGTCATACAAATATTTGTTCCGTGCGGGAATCGAACCCGCACCCGGACACGCAGCGCAGCAGTCAAACGCTTAACCACTGCGCCAACCGTGCCGTCAAACAATAAATTAATGGATTTTAACTTTCGTCAGCTCTAGCAACTAGTATCAACTCAACTTGTTTTGTAAATTAAATAATTTGACTTGCTCGATTTTGGGGGTTGAAAAAAAGACCGGGTGCTTTCCAAAAATTTGGGCAAGCTATCAGCTGAGTGCTAACTCTGGGAGAGGAAAAATCCTACAGTTTATTGAAAACTGTCACAAATCAAAAGTAGGTAGATTCAAAATAAGTTTAAATCCCACAATATAATGCACTAAAGAAAAGTAAGGGATGTTGTATTGTGTGAAGTTTTTCCGTAGTAAAATCGATTAGTTCACCTTCTCAAATATTAATAAACTCGTATATTTGGTGGGAGTGTACAGTTGATGTTATTTCCGTGACTGTTATTGTTAGGGGAGCAGGCTTGTGCGTCCCCTGTTCCTTTTGAAATGTAGAGATTGATCGATTGATTTGTAATGTTAACATCACATAAAATCAAACTATTATAGGTACCTATAATAGTTTGATTTTTTAGGGTTGCGTACCCAAAAGGTAAAACGGGAACCCTATTACTAAGGCTCCGCCGTCTGTCTGTCTGTCTGCCTGCAGGCTGTATCTCATGAACCATGCCAGTTAGACAGTTGAAAATTTCACAGATGATGTATTTCTGTTGCCGATATAACAACAAATACAAAAAAACAGAATAAAATAAATATTTAACGGGGCTCCCATACAACAAACGTGATTTTCTGCTCGTTTTAGGTCGAAATTGATAACAGCAACAGGTTGACGCTTGAAATATTCACAGAATATTTAGTTATAGGTATATTCACTTTAAAAATAAATAATTAAATTAAAATAAAACAAATATTTCAGGGGGCTCCCATACAACAAACGTGATTTTTTTGGCATTTTTATAGATAATGGTACGGAACCCTTTGTGCGCGAGTCTGACTCGCACTTGGCCGGTTTTTTATAATATCAATAGTCAAACTATTGATATTATAAAAAAAATCACTTTAAAATTCAGCGCAGTTCTTGGCGAATGCTCTAAAAGGATTATGTGCATAACTAAATTCACGCTTAGAGAAGAGAAAAGGGCAGGCAAAACTAAACGTGGTGCGCTACGATCTTTACGAGATCCTTATATACTCTACTTACTAGACGAACCAAATCGTCCACGTTCAAATAAGATTTATTAATGGCGTAGCTCCATCAAAATTGATCGCTCCATTATGATTTAATTTTGCACAACGTAAGGGTATTTAGCAGAACATTCATTAGTCCCAAAATAGATCAGCCAGTTCAAAGTTGATGATGTTAATTGATTGTAATCCGCGCCGTAACGCGTGTCCCAGCCGGTCCGGGAGCGGACGGCCGGCTATTACCGGCGACTCGGGGTCTCTAACCGACGGCGGCCGGCGGCCGGCACGGCTCCCCTGCCGCGACCGGTGATTAACTGACCTCTAAATCGCCCTGAATTTTGACATAAATCTGTAGGGTTGTTAAAAGGTGTAGCGATAATATTTGTGATTTCAAAACCGCCGATGAAAAGTTCAAAATTACGTGTAACTTGTCTTTGCACAAGTTAAATGTGATCGTTTATTATTCCTCAATAAAACTAAAAACTATTATCATAAAAATTATCATACTTGATACTCACACGCGCCCTAATAACACTAACCCTTCCAGTTTTTGTTACCAATCCGTTGTTAAAAAAACACAATTTTATAATTAAAAAATATGTCACAATAGATAGTTGTCTCATGTTCAGGGCAACCCTACTAGTTCGTCCCGTTTTCGCATTTCACTTACGCGTAACCTAATCCCTGCCATTAAGCGACTCGCGCGCAACGAGTAATTGTCGGAGGGTGTTCACCCTAATTGTGAGTATTTGTGAGCCCTGCGGGGATCTACGCCATATTGTCTCGTCGACTCGGTGCTGGCTCAAGTGTCAAACACCAAAAGCGTCGGATTAGGGACGCAACGACATTGTCGTAAATACGGTCCATTCATTAAAACACTTTGCCTCATTGACTGAGAGTGGTGACAAAAAAGATAATCTGTTAGGAACCGGCAAAGTGTGTGTTGCACCATGTGTAGCGTAGGGTTCCGCAGTCGTGTACATACGATGTGCGTAACAATTTATTTTGGTCAAAAATATTATTTATGCGTTCCTTGCAAACCATGTGGTGTGACTATAAATGATAGGCTGAAAATAAGATGTGATAAGGTAACGGTGTGGTTTAAAAGAAGATGTAGTGACAAAAATTGAAAAGAGTAGGTATGCTAAGATGGTTTGGTCATGTTGAGAGGATGTATGAGAGGCGGCTAATAAATAACAAGGCAGACGTGAGTAGAAACGCCGCCGGGAGGGGACGCCCTACGAGGACAAAAGAGTGACCTAATTGGTGATGTTCTTCAGAAAGGTCAGGTGCGTTGTACTCGCAACGCCCGTGCGTGTATGACCAGATGTACGAACGAAAACGAAGAAAAAGGAGTACTTATGTAAGGAGCATAGCAGGTAGCGTTCTATAGTTTCTGCCTACCCCCATGGGAAGCAGGCGTGAGCTTATGTATGTGTATGTATGTTATGTTTGCAGTTCGTTAAAGTCATTATGTATAAAGTTTTTACGGACTTAACAACACCTACCTATTAGTTATTCGACAATTCTGTAAACTAGTCGCCTATTTAGCCGTTATAATTTCCCTTTTAACTTCGAAATAAGTGGCACTTACCTTCACTTTGCATATGGTGGAGGTACCTCAATTTCATTATTTTACTAAGTAAGCGTTAGAAATATTTACGCCGAATTTCAGTTGTATAGAACCGCCACTTTGCTTGCTGTATCGTATACATTCGTATACTCGTACGATGCAGCAAGCAAAGTGGCGGTGACATACAGGTGGACATGAGAAACTTAGCAAACTCGATGAATTTATTTCATTTAGGCCATTTGCAGAAAGTTCCTAATCAAGGAGATTTTATTTGTTGGTCAATTTATCCCAAAATTGAAGCCGTTTCAAATCGTAGAATAGAAAAGCAATATTTTGTAGAAGGTCATGAGCAGTTGACATTAGGCTATTGTAACTTAGATAAATTAAAACCTGACCCACTAAAGAGTGAAAAATAAAAAACTTTTTATAAAAAAAAAATAACCGATTTCCAAAAAAACACTACAAAGTGAAAAATAACTTTAACTTCGGAAGTCGGTGGCAAAAAACTAAAATACAGATCCAAAGACACCGACTTCCGAAATTAAAGTTATTTTTCACTTTGTAGTGTTTTTTTGGAACCCGTTTATTTTTTTTTTATAAAAAGTTTTTTATTTTTCATTTTTTAGTGGGTCAGGTTTTAATTTATCTAAGTTACAATAGCCTACGCCACCTTTTACAAAATATTGCTTTTCCCGATGCAGGTACGTTAATTGTTGAGGAGTTCTCCTGGTACTTCACCATCAGCTCCACTTCACCATATACATGCATTGTGACGAGCATAAACTGCTAAGCAACTATATTAAAGTAATCGAATCGCGACCCGTCAAATACTAGTATTGAGTAGTTTTGGTGGCCATCATCAGTTCATCATCAGTTCCACTTCACCAAATTGTGCTTTTTGAGAGAAAATGCACGTGTTACTATAAAAAAATACCCGAATCGCTATAAGTGTGCCTATAATATTTGAAGAGTTCCCTCGATTTCTCCAGGATCCCATCATCAGATCCTGACGTGATGACAATGGGACCAACTGTAAAGTATACTCTTTCAAACAAAAAAAGAATTTTCCAAATCGGACCAGCCGTCTTCGAGTAATCGGGGAACATGCATAAAAAAAAAGGTTCCGACAAATTGAGAACCTCCTCCTTTTTTTTGAAGTCAGTTAAAAAAAGAATGGTTTCAACGAATTGAGAACCTCTTCCTTTTTTGAAGTCGGTTAAAAAGGGTTCCTTGATTGACTACGGAACCCTAAAATTTTTAAGATTTTTGTGCTAATGGTCGTCAGTTTTGTGACATAAAGCTTTCACTGGCAGACAGAGGCGTGTGTCAGACAGGCTACTACGCTTATGAATGATATGCATGCATGACATAATGGCCGGATAGGTCGGCACGTCAAGGACAGAGCCAACAAATAAATAATAACTGGGATTGTTTGCTGTGCGCTTTGTGGATGCAGCAGGATCAAAATGTGTATTATATTTATATTTTACATTTCATATAATTTCGACTAAAGTATAAATTCGACGGAGATATGCAACAGTATGTAAAAAATCCTTGGGAAGGAAATTATGCAGGTGTCTAATCTTTACGTGAGTATTTTTAAGTGTCTTTGAGTGTCTTTTAAAAAAAATATGGTCACTTTTAAGTCTATTCTTAAAAAGACGGGAGCTATATTCGTATAGTTAAGTTGGAAATCTCACATTATAGGGGCCAGCCTATGATCATTTATAAACTGGGGACAAAACGACTGAGAATTTTCAAATGGAAAAACCCAGTATTACAAAAAAAGTAAATGAAAAAAATTTAAAAACGTAAAAATGAACATAAAAAAAAGATGGAAACAAGATTTATACATACGTACTCAAACATAAACTCACGCCTTCTTTCCACGGGGGCAGGCAGAAACTATAGAACGCCACCTGCTACGCTCCTTACATACTCCTTTTGCTTCGCCTACGTTCATCCATCTAGTCATACACGCTCGCCGGTTGAGAGTACTACGCACCTGACCTTTCTGAAGAAAATCACCAATTTGGTCACTATATGCCCTTCTAGGGCGTTCCACTCACCTCTGCTTTATAAATACCTTTTGTTAGTCGCCTTCCTCTCAACATGACCAAACCATCTAAATTTTTTACTAAATCTTTTAAACTGTACCATTATCTGATCACCTCATTTTTCAGCCTATCATTCATAGTCACGCCAGCCATGCTTCGCAAGGAACGCATTTCCACAGGATTTATTCTACTTTCATGCTTCTTTTGCCACAGTTTATTTATATCTTGTTTCCATCTTTTTTATGTTCACTTTTACTAAGTCGGGTTTTTAGATTTTTTTAATTTACTTTTTTATTTAACACTTTTTACTCACTTATAATCAGGTGATAACAGCCTCTTACTCACTTACTCCAAAAGTTCTGGATAGTTTTGTATCATTTCTCATTTAAAATAGGTACATTTAAACATGTAATTTGTGTGTATTTATGTAATCACCTTTTAAAACCCTTCATTTTGATACCCCACTCGATAGGCTTGGGAGATATTGGTTTTTCGAAAACACACCTTTTGGCGCCAAAAATCCGACATTTTGTTTTTTAATAATTTTAATGTACTGTGTAATGTAATGTATATAATTTATATGTATAAAGACGAATCTAACGACATATCATTCATCAAAATCGGTTTAGCCGTTTGGTATCACAAGGGAACATAGGGACGGGATACATACATATCTACATACAGGTCAAACACATAACCCTCATTTTTTGACTTCACCGCAGTTGGGTAAATACTGTGTCCAACCTAGGGAAGAAAACCTGGGACACTCGGCCACCGCGCTTGCTACAATTAGTGCAATAACACACCGTCTTAGAATCCCATGCAGTCGGAAATTTCGGAATGCTACGTGCTACGAACTACTTAATAAAAATCTTAAATTCATTAATTCTCTCATTGACACAATGCACAGCCTAAACCACTGTCTGGAAGTATAAAAATTTTGCACAAGAGTTCCTCCGATACGTATGGAAAGATGTTTGAGAATTCTTCTCCTCAAACTCAAAATCAAAGGTCCAAAAGTTTATGAAAACCACTGAAGGGGTTAAATAGTGGATGAATGTTTGTATGGAAGTCCGTCATTTTTACCGAAATATTTTGTTTATTAGGCTTATTATAATGTTAACACGCGCCATTGGTGTGCACTGATCTTTATTTGTTCAGTGAACCGAACGACAGTGTTCAAAGCTCAATCACGTGAAAATGCGTGCTTGATTTATGAAAACATTCACTTTTAATCTCAACTAGGCCTAGTTATTTCAAGTTAGTCAGCAGTGGCGTCTTTTCTTTGAACTATTTCCTAATAAAAGTATTCTGTAATAATTCATACGACTCGCAACTTAAACTATTAACTATATACAAAGGGTTAACTGGAATGTATTCCTGGTTGACCACAAAATATTATAGATTCAATTGGCCTTGATTTATCCAGCATTTAAACTGTTCCGTAAATAAGCATAACCATAAGTTCAGGAGATTTTAACGTTCATATAAAATACCGACTGTAGATAAAGGTGTCAAGTAAATCACACGATTCGCGTGTACCTACGTTCCACGATATAATGGCGGCGTTGCACGCTGTAACAAGTCCCGCGTGGAACTAAATGCCACCACCTCACTAAGAATTTTCACGATTTCTCACTACCCTAGCTAATTAGGCAGGTGTGGAGCAGTGACCAAAAGAAAATACTTAAGGCGACGATAACCGACTTTTAATGATTTTATACTGAAGATCACGTCTAAACGAGTAGTTTTAATGATTTGAAAAAAATATATATTAAATTAGAGCATTCTTTCAATAATCTAATATGTGAATATTTTAGATTATGTTTATATTACATAGTGAAATTAATTTGTAAAGTTATGTCTAACGCGGCAAAAAAACCGAGAATGGCGCAAAATCTAACAAGCGTATTTTTCTGAAACCTTCACCAATTTAAAGAAAATTTAATTATTGATCTTTTAGTATACGCGTTTTATTAAAATACCTTTTCTTTTGTGTATAATCAATAAATAATGCGTCAAATTGGGGACAGCGCTCCTTGATGGGCGAGTCCTATTACTGGCTGAACGTACGACGTGTTGCGTGAGCTCAGTACAGAGCACGCAAGCTAACCACTCAAGGTCACTGGCATATATCTCCGTCTTAAGAGCCCTTTTACATTTTTATTACAAAAATGCGCGTAAATGCACGATTTCCTCGTTGAAATTGAATACTATTCGTTGGTTCGTATAAATAATAATGACTTGTTAAAAATAGTTAGTTTTCTCTTCTAGAATAATAATAAAGCGATTTTTTAATTATTTAAGTGAAACTTCTTTGGGCACGCTTGAATTGGGGAGTAAGCTGGTGAATGCGTTACGGAAGTGACGAGAGCGTTACAGAAGTATAATTAGTATTACTATTTGTAAGTTTTACTTCAGTCGTGTAGTCTAAAGCACACTCGTATTTTTTTTTATTTACTTATAACGATTATTGCTGAATCGTTCTCCAGATGCAAAAACTCATGGAGAGCTGATTTGTGAGCTCTAATTTGCAGTATAATCCATCCAAATATTTTTTCTCATATTAAAAACATCCTATCATTTTATAATAATAGAAAACATTTTTGTTTTATGCCTTTTATATAAATAAAAAAACGAATGGACCTAATTCAATATTCTACTGAAAAGGGTTGGAACCAAGTCTGAATATCTCCGAAGTTCTACATCATTTTGAAGTAGTTTTTTTAACCAAAATAACCTCTAACAGTTTCTTAAACAATGGCATTTTTTTCCATTGCTTCTTTATTTTTTTATATATTTCACCGAGCCGGCGATCTGCGCTCAAGATCGCACGTGCTTGTCGAGGACGGACCTATGTCAATTGATTTCACGCTCTTTGTCGTGTTGATACTACTGTTGTGTAAATATAATATAAATATACCTGATTTTATTTTTTATATATTTACCATGAGTGTAAATATAAAAAATTAAATACTTAAGTTAGCGTAGCGCCGAAATGTAAGAGGGCTTTGACACAGATGTTATTTACTTCTACGATTACAAACCATTTTTCTTCCATCAAATAAGGATTTTATATAAGGTTCTTATGAAAGGTGTGATAAAACTGTGAGAAAACTTGACATTTTAATTATTATGCATGATTTTATATACCTATTGACATTGCAGAATATTGTATACAATTTTACATGAATGTTTACTTTGAAAAGTATTATATTTACTGCTTTAATTTATTGTGAATGTGAGCACTATGTGGGTCATTTTTTTTTTTCTTTAAATGTTTTCCTTTCTTTTCTCAGTTAAGTTTTAATGATGGTCTGACATTTTGAGCGCTTTATGCGGCCTACCCAAATGTCCTTTTTTTGGTACTGTTCGTCGAGTCGTTGAGCTCCTTAAGTTTTGAGTTGAGCTGCACGATTACTGACAAATGCTTACACTGATTGGACAGGTCCGCTCAAATTTGCGTGGTTCTTTCCTCAAAAGACCATTTCAGACACGGATCTACATGGTCCTCACATGATCTGACCAAGATTATGTCTGGACTTTAAAAGAGACTTTGACCCCTGAGTTTGTTTCGCCATTTTTTCTCAGGGGTAGTCAGATAGGAAATGTCGGCTACATCTAGATTTTTTTTTTTTTTATATGACGTGTAAAAGTGATTTTAATATCCTATTTACAGAATAAACGATTTCATTTCATTTCATTTCTAAATTGTAATATACCTAACGCTACAAAAATACGTAATTGACATCGTGTTAGAAAGAGCCACAGACTCGGCCTCGTCTGCCACGACTCGGCCTCGTCTGCCACTCTTGCTTCCAGGAAGGCAGCATAAAAGTATAAGATTTTCGCATCGGCAGCTGTTCCCACGGCCTCACTCATATGGGCTGTAACTTATACATCCATTACATTAGTAACACTAGCTAGTAGCTTGCTTGGCCCGCATCTAATCTAACACGTTTGGGGGGGTAGTATTACTTTTTCCGATTCGGGAAACGTGAGAAAGTGACTTCATTCGCATACAAACTTCAAGTGCAACTCTAGAGCTTCTAAAGAATAAATAGGATTAATTTAATGCTCCTATTTCAAGTATCTAACATACTTAATTAGCCTGTAATGATCCCACTGCTGGGACTCAAGTCTCGTCTCCGTGAGATGGAGCGGCCTATATTTAGTTGATGATTTTGCACGACTCATAAGCGAAGCGTTGAGGTTGTGCTCTACTCTCGACATTTAAAAAAAAGCAGTTTTCTCGAAACTGAAATCGATTTTTTTTTATTTATATCGCACTTACAGGTTCATATAAGTGTACTAATATCAAGTCAAATAATTTGTCAGACACATAAAATATAATTCAATAACAATTATTTTGTTTAACATAGTAAATAATAACATTAAAAATGATCTTTCCTAGACGTTAATTGTTTTTTATTTTGTTTCATTTGATTAATTATTATCTTATTGTTAGCAGTAATAAGAAAAAAACGACGTGAACGTTATGAGGCGTGCACTTTTGGATTTTCAAAAATTTATTTAAATTGTGCATTGTGCAAGTCAGTCATACCTACTCAGTCTTCAAAGTTTAAAGAAAATAAGTATGAAGTCAACGAAGCCTAAAAATGAGAAACTTTTGCAAGCGAATATAATTAAAACTGCAATCTATTTATCCACAGACAGACAAACCTCGGCACGTGTAGGAAGTGACAAACGACTTCCAATAAAATATTATATCCATTGCCACACAATGAGTGTTTACACAAAGCTGACTCGATGTTTGAACACCACCGACACGAGGGTCGATTACAATTAAATCCGAATGTATTTGGGGCATCCGTAATACCTTTATGTAGCTTTGAGCTCTGTTTAAACCCTAAAGTACCAAACGTACAATTTATTGTGTAGTCCACTGAAAGGTACTTAGTAGGTATATATTTTATTTTTGAGAATTGTAATGTCCTAAGGAGAACCTAGAGTTACCCAAAAACTAGTGCAAACGTTAGAAAGTAATGAGTGGAAGAAGTTAGAGGTGTACGTACGGTCGTTGTCGACGAAAAAAAAGGTGTTAAAAAAAAAAAAACAACCGACTTCCAAAAAAACACTACAAAGAGAAAAATAACTTTAATTTCGGAAGTCGGTGTCGTTCGATCTGTATTTTAGTTTTTTGCCACCGTCTTCCGAAATTAAAGTTATTTTTCACTTTGTAGTGTTTTTTAGAAGTCGGTTGTGTTTTTTTTTTGAAAAAGTTTTTTTTTTTTCTTTTTTTAGTGAGTCAGTTTTTAATTTTAATCTATGTTACAATAGCTTAATGTCAACTGCTTGCCTTTTAAAAAATATTGCTTTTCCTGATGCAGGGGCGTTAATTGTTGAGGAGTTCTCTTGGTAAGACCCATGAGAACTGGCACTGATGTTGACTTCATTATATGCATTGTGACGAGCATAAATTGCTTACCAACCATACTTAAAACTTATTATAAAGTAGTTCCAGTGGCCATCTGTGGTCTTCATCATCAGTTCCACTTCACCGAATGGTGCTTACCGAGTGGAAATGCATGAGTTACTATAAAAAATACCCAAATGGCAATAGGTGGGCCTATATGAGAATTTCCCTCGATTTCCACGGGATCCCTTCATCAGATTTTGGTTTGGTAGTAATAAGACCACCTCGGAAACATACCGTTTCAAACCAAACATTTTTTTTTGAATCGGTACACAATTGACGGAAAAATCGGTGAACATATAATACATAAAAAAAACATACCTGCCGAACATATAACCTCCTTCTTTTTGGAAGTCGGTTTAAAAGCAGCAGAAAATTATTTACAAGCCTTAAACGTCGAATTTATGAAATATTTACAACCTCAAACTCAAACTCAAAGCATTTATTTCAATTAAACCAATTACAGGCACTTTTGAATTGTCAAAGAGTCGGTCAGTTAGTCAGAAAGTTGAAGCTATTTGCCCATTCCAAAACGTAGATCTCTGTGGAGAAGAATAGGCAAGAAACTCCAAGGACACTCTTTTAAATCAAGATATTACAAAATCCTGGGTACATTATTCTTGTCGCTTCTGTATGTGAGAACAATGTAAAAATATAAATTATTTAAAAAACAATATAAAATATTACAAATAAGCCCTGGCAGATAGGAGAAGACCAGTCACAACTGACGGCGCCCGTTCACGAGCATGACGCGTGGATCAGCACCATCCAGCTCAACCATTTTGTAGGGAACCGAATGATCCAACACACGCGCCACCATCAGCGAGACATTTAAGTGAGCATGACATACTCTTAACTGCCAAACTTTTTTAAGTCAACATACATCATAACATAATAAACGGCTCCATGGTACTCACATTTACAAAAATTGAAAAAATGCTTTTAAATTATACAAAACTATAGCTTGCAATGCATTTCAAATAAATAAAAATTTCACTAGCAAAAAGATAAACATAATTACCTAATGAAGTATTCAACAACTAAAACTTGATTAAGTACATTTTATATAATAAATATGATTGTAATGTCAGAACATAAAAAAGGGGGGAAGCATCTCTTCCAAATATTATAATTTTAACAAGTGAGCCCAAGTGGTTGTGGAGCAGGACCAGCATTAAGCCAAGCATTTTTATCTACGATATAATCATCCAACCTATAATATGCTTGTCTACATAGTGTGCGTTTAATGCATGTTTTAAATTTTTTCTCATTTAGTTGAAGAATATCGAGTGGTATTTTATTATAACATTTTACACAATACCCCATAAAAGAAGTGTGTACTTTTGACAATCTGAAACGTGGTTGATCTAATTTGTTCCTATTTCTAGTATTAAAATTATGCCTGTCACTTATCTTACTGAAAAGATGTAGGTTTTTTCTAACATACATAATATTTTCATAAATATATTGGCAAGGTACCGTCATGATGTTAATTTCTTTAAACAGTTCCCTTAGAGAGTCGCGTCTGCGGAGGTTGTAGATGGCTCTGATAGCCCTCTTTTGCAGAACAAAGATAGAAACAATATCTGCAGCCCGTCCCCACAGCAAAATACCGTAAGACATGATGCTATGAAAGTAACTAAAATAGACCAGTCTCGCTGTATCCACGTCTGTTAATTGGCGAATTTTCCAAACAGCGTAGGCGGCTGAACTTAGCCGCCCTGCAAGTGATGTTAAGTGAGGACTCCACTGCAGCTTAGAGTCAAGCGTGATTCCCAGGAAAACAGTTTTTTCGACGAATTCTAGTATCTCTTTGTTCAATACAACGTGACATTCACTACTTCTAACATTCGGTAACGCGAATCTTATGCATTTAGTTTTCTTTTCATTTAATACCAAATTATTTACAGTAAACCAATTATGGACCATAATCATAGCGTTATTTACGTCGTCAAGCTCCTGTGCATGTCTGCTTACTTTAAAAATCAGTGATGTGTCATCAGCAAATAACACCATTTGTGGTCGGTTTTTCAGTAAATGAGGTAAATCATTTATATATACTAAAAAGAGGAACGGACCCAATATTGAGCCCTGTGGTACCCCCATTTTGACTATTAAACCCAATAAATTCACACCATTTATTTGAACTTGCTGCAATCTAACATTCAAATATGATTTTACTAAGTTAAGCGCAAGTTTACCCAGTCCGTAATGCTCAAGTTTCAAGCGCAGTGTTTCGTGATTCACGCAATCAAATGCCTTGGAAAGGTCACAAAAGATGCCTATTGCGTCTTGTGCCTCTTCCCATGCGTTAAAAATGTGTTTCAATAATGTGACACCGGCGTCAGTTGTACAACGTCCTTTGGTGAAACCATACTGTTGATCGTGTAAGATGTCATTACGATTGATGTGATTGAGCATTTGATTTAACATTACTTTTTCAAACACCTTGCTGAAAACAGGCAAAACCGATACAGGTCTATAATTATTAGTGTCTTTGCTGTCACCGGATTTAAAAAGTGGAATAACTTTACTATACTTCATTAAATCTGGGAATATCCCTTGATCTACACACAAATTAAATATTAAAGCTAGATATGGTGCAATTGTCTCAATAATGGATTGACAAACTTTAGTAGACATGCCCCACAGATCTTCGGTAATTTTAATCTTAAGTTGCTTAAAAGTCTTTACAACGACCACAGGGTTTATATGTTTAAATTTAAATTCCACAGGGCAAGCTGAAACATTCGCTTTTAATAGATCAGTAGCAAGTGAGGGAGAGGAATTTAAAGTTTCTGTAGTTTTAATTGGAATATTTGTAAAGAAAGTTGCAAATTCCTCAGCAACATTAATGTTATCGCTAACGAGACCGCGGGAAGTTTCCAGTGTGTAATCAGTATTATGTCTTTTCTTCACCTTACAAGCGATGCAGCCACACACACAGTTACACAGCCAATTAAATAGAACAAATATTAGTGTACGTGCCGCTGAGGGTCTACGAGTCTACGGCATATCATGTTAGTATAGCTTGCATATCTATCCGACCTATAAAATAATATCAGTACATCATAAACATTAAATTTCCATAATATCTGAAGTATTTTCCAAATATTTTAATAAACCAACATGAATAATAAAACCTTTGTATTACAAAGAATCTTCCCCTTATGTTATTTCAGCAACAAATAAATGAAATATGAAGCAGTGCATAAGATTCGCTAACCCCTCGTAAGCCGGACTAGGGTTGCCTCCGCCAAATTATAGGGACCTTGATGGTGTCCCAAGGCCTTTTTAATATAAAGGGATCTAAGGTTCTCGTGTAACTGGTGATTCTTAAACTATCTATTGACTGCAGCGGTTGCTAATTGATATCAAATAATAATTGAGGCAGGGGGAGTCGCCACGCTAAGGGGCCTGGAAATGCATTATTCATATTTTCGTGAAAATCAAGCCTCAGAAAACAGATGTTTTTCTGTTTTGTTTCTTGATGACTCATTTATGTTCCGGTTGTATTTTCAGTGTGTTATTTCGGTGTAAGTCAAAGTCAAAGTCAAAGACAAATTGTTTATTTCAAATAGGCACATATAAGGCACTTTTGAACGTCAATATTTACAAGAAAATAGAATTGATTCTAGTCGCCCCTTCCAAAAGGTAGTTTCGTATGGAGAAGAATGGGCAAGAAACTCCACCGGTACTCTTTTAAAATCTTGTACAATATTTTTATTGGTACATTAATTATATAATTATATGTGAAGATGATGCACCTAGAATAAAATTACTATACCACAATAGGTAATAAAAAGAGTTAAGAATGAAGCAATGACAGATAGATTAATTATGTGATAGATACATGCTCACATATTTACAAAAATTGTAAAAAAATATATACAATTTCCTAAAAAATAACAATATCAGTGTGAGTTAAGGTAATCACAATGTAATTTTGATGATGAAATAACAATATTTTGTCCTTGCAGTCTTTTCCCCAGATTAGTCCCCTTTTGAAACCGAATAACGTGTTCATATTTCTGTTCACCAAACGCTATCGTGTCAAGTTCGTACAACCCTTAAAACTTGGTGACGTCAGCGACTGGTTCACTGAAAGTTTTTCTTCAGAAATGATTTCTTGGAGTACATACGTAAACATTGGTTGTTTCAGGGTCGTGTTTACTGACAGCGTAAATAGGGCTGCAGTTACTGGATAACTACCACTTAAACGTTTTTTTTTTGTATATTGTTAGTTTTAAATGCTACTTTTTGTATTTCTTGTGCGTGTCTCAAATAAAACATTTTTCTTTTTTTTTATTCTTAAAAGTGTCCATAGCATGGTGGGACTTTTTCAGAGCAATGCCCTTTTCATTACCTAATTAAAAATTATAGAATATGTTCGCTTAATTAAATTGTCTTATTCTGCAAGTTTGAACCAGGGCTGGTTCAAACTTGCAAAATAAGACAATTTAATTAAGCGAACAAATTCATTTATTTTTAAACCGTTTTAAAAGTTTAAAGTTGACGTTATACAGAATAATGTCTTAAATACATGTAGCACTCATATTATTTAGGTAAAGTTGTCATGTAGGCGGGCAAAATACCAATTACTTACTATATTTTATGTAAAGGGTGGGCAATGTGGGCTTTAAGCAAACAAGCCACGTGGCGCCTAATGGAGAGTGGTTACCGCCACCTGTACACGAAGGTTACCATGTCGCCTTTCAGCAAACTTAAAACTTTTATATTTTTCTAGACAACGTTTGAGAAAAACGTTCTAGCGATTTTGTTCACAAAAAATAACATTAACATTATGTATATTCTTCGTTCCGTGTGGTGCCGGATGTAAAGAATAGCATGTCACTATTTCTTCCCGTGGGTGTCGTAAAAGGCGACTAAGGGACTTATTAGAGAACGGGCAGCAGCGTTCTCCTTCTCTATGCATTTTAACACCATACTGCGATCGCCAACCCGCCCGCCAAGCGTGGCGATTATGGCAACACCCCTCCCCCCTTGGGGATGGCCTATGTCTAGCAGTGGACGTCTTTCGGCTGAAATCATGAATGATGATGATGATATTCTACTAGCAACAGCTAGTAGACAGCAACAGCTAGTAGACAGCTAGTCCGCGAAATTCGAACACATGTGACATTTATTAACCCTCACCCTCACCCGCGTGGTGAATTACTCACAGAGAGGAGGCCTGAGTCCCAGCAGTGGGAACATTATATGCTGATTATGCTTGCCCGCGACTTCGTCTGCGATCCAGGATGAAGAGTAACAAAGTCAAAGTCTAAACATTTATTTCAAATAGACACATAAAAGGCTGTCTCGTCCAGGTCCCAGGCTACCTATCTGTCAAATATCGTAACCATCGGTTCAGTGGATTAGGCGTGAAAAGGTAACAAACAAACAGAGAGAATTACTTTCGTTTTTATAATATTGGTAAATAAGTACGTATCATCATCATCATTACATCCGAAAGACGTCCACTGCTGGACATATGCCTTCCCCAAGGGGGGGTGTTGCCATAATCGCCACGCTTGGCAGGCGGGTTGGCGATCGCAGTATGGTGTTAAAATGCATAGAAAACGCTGCTGCCCATTCTCTAGTAAGTCCCTTAGTCGCCTTTTACGACACCCACGGGGAGAAATGGGATGGTGCTATTCTTTACGTCCGACACCAAACGGATGGTCAATAAGTACGTATAGAAGTATAGATTGTATTTTCTGAGTAAGTCAAATCCATGTAATCTTATATATTCATTGTACAATATATCATTGTATTATTCAATCCACTTACATTAGCGGATTCGTCAGCTTCTCGAAAGGGTTTCGTAATCGTCGCTTGTTCAGTATTCCGGCAACTGTCTCCCTTCAGTTGTTTTTGTTCAATCTTCTTAAACAATAACATGAGAGTGCTATGGAGCAAATGTGGCAATATGGAATGCTATGAAAAGACTGGAGACTAATTAAATGACGTAAAAATAAATAAAAAAATAAAAAAGTTTTTTTTTTTAAAGTTGCGACACCATGAATTTCTCCTGTATTGTGGGTGCGTTTACAAACATTTAAACTCACATACACAAACAGCCAGACCCGGAACAACTACTTGTAGGTCATACTCACTCACACACACACTCACATACACTCTCACTCACACTTACACTCACTTATACTCTCACTCACACCCACACTAACTTACACTCTCACATACAGACACACTACGCAGTATTCACACCAGAATCATACCCTCACTTACATACCTTCTTTAATTTAATTTAATTTATGCTGTACGGTGGAAAAGCGGAGTCTCCTAACACAGGCATTGTTTGCTTAAAGGAGGCTCCAAACACTATTCAATATGATGTCAACTGTAGCATAAAATAAAAAGCTGCTTTTTTTTTAATATTTGTTCCGTGCGGGAATCGAACCCGCGACACGCAGCGCTGCAGTCAATCGCTTAATCACTGCGCCAACCGTGCCGTCAAAATTAAAAGGTTGGTACTAGACTAGACTTAAAAAAGATGATAGTTAGGTGCTATACACCATTTGTAGTACCAATCATGAACAAAAACCGGAAATGTGTAGGAACACTCTCCCCTTAATAGAAAAGCGGAGTGTGCAGTCATTAAGGAAACTTTTCCAATGTTTGCATATTTCAAGGAAAATGTCGCCTCTATCTCGGGCAAAATCAACAGTTGTCGGTCAGTGGAAATGCGGCTTTATCAATAATATCGTAGGTGTGTCTGGGTGGAGTCATCGAACTCCCGAGGTTGTACCTACCTACTCAAGATACTAACATGGAGCTTTCTATAGCTGCCGAGTTTACCCGATTGAATATTCTATTGTATTCCAAATTCAAATACCTTTTCAATGGAGAGAAGGGGAGCAGATTCTCGAGGTTTAGGAAAGGGATCGACTGTCTTTTGGAAATGACTGAGTTTCAATATCGCACATCGGTCCTGTGTTAAGGGTGTTGATTAACTGTGACGCTGTTACTCACGTTTTAGGTTCTAATCATGAAATGCTTGCTTGTTAAAAACTCCCTCGTGGTCGTGCCACCCCCGGGGCTGACATCTTCGTGATAGTCGGTCACGTGACCGGCAACGTCGTCGTCACCCCGCGTACACACGCGTACGGCTACGGCCCCATTTGTAACGCACAGGAAAAATTAGAACGAGGTATTATTGAACGAATTCATCTTAAAGTCGACGCGACGGCTTACAGTAACAACCGAAATAAATCATCGAAATAAACACGCATCATTTGTTCTTGAATCAATTACAGTACAGATACATTGAATGACAGATTTAATCGTTTGAATTCTCATTTGAGACCGTAAAATATATTGTCGGTCGGCGGCGGGTCGCGTGCCACCCTTCCGAACGAATGCCCTCGCCGCAGGGGGCTATCACGTCATTCATTCGCGATATTATTTCGTCATCTCGCTCCACCCTCTGTGATTTAAATCTCTGTGTTGCGCACTTTATTTTCCGCTCGTGAGTTCTGTGTGATTTCGCTGACACATTCCGTCGAATAGATCTGAGGGTTTATTTGTAAGCGTTTTCAATTGAATACTTAATTAATTCAGAGCTAGGTGCGGCTGTGCTCATTCTGCGAGATTAAATCTGGCTATTGTTATAAATGTACAAGTTTGGTGTTTACACAGATAGACATAAACAAAGAATACTTCTACATCTCATCATCATCATCATTACAGTCGAAAGACGTCCACTGCTGGACATAGGCCTCCCCCAAAGGGGAGGGTTGCCATAATCGCCACGCTTGGCAGGCGGGTTGGCGATCGCAGTATGGTATTCAAACGCATAGAGAACGCTGCTGCCCATTCTGTAGTAAGTCAATTAGTCACCTTTTACGACACCCACGGGAAGAAATGGGGCGGTGTTATTCTTTACGTCCGGTACCACGCAGACAACTTCTACATCTGGGAAAATGAATTGTTTTCCTAGGATACGACGAGTGAAATCCAGCAGCTAGTTTTGTATTATTGAGACAGATATTCATATTCAGTAGGTTGCGTCGTCAGTGTGGGTTATGAGTGGGTTTCGTCAATTTATTTTCCTTTTGCTGTATATTTAATTTAATAAAAAACAAAACGTCTGCTAAAAGTATGTAAGCAAATTCGCCATGCGATGCGATCATCGGCCGCCCATTGCTAAATGCAAACGTCTCTTAAAAATGTTATTGGTATCTAAAGGGAAAGTAATCTGTTTCCGTTCGTTAAGGTGTCTGTATTTTTAACATTAAAAAACCTAAAAACTACTTTGAAAATCGCATCTGCAATAAGTCTGCATCATACTAAACTAGTTTATAGTTTCTCTCGGGGTTTTCTGCTGCATTGCAGCATTGCATTGCGAATCAGTCGCCCAACTGCGGTAATCTCGGGTTTGGCAAACATTTGTACACAAGTAGGTAACTAAACTAGGTATTTCTGCCGAATACCGTTAACTCGACTTGATAGCGTTTCTACAATAGACTCTGGAATGTCATAATCAAGGTCAAGGTCGAGATCGATCAAAGTTTTAATGACTACCGTATATTATAGTTTCACGGAAACACTGTTTTTTAGCAATAGGTACTGAGGGTATTTTATATTAAAATACCCTCAGTACCTATTGCTGTTGAGGGTATTTTATATTAAAATACCGATGAGTTGATAATATTAGATAACATCTAAGTATCTTCCTACAATTAGGGCTTAACTTTCCGAATCTCGCTAACGCTATGTCTGATAATAAAGTCGAATAAAGCTCTATCTAGACATCCAAAATAAACGACTTTTGAAACTTGCAATCAAAGTGTCAAAGTTTAAACAAATCGACACGTTCCACACCCGTCCTACATGAAAAATGTTTTCTGGAACTGCCATCCAAATGGTAGTAAACACAATGGTGAAGTGACATGGTGGTAGAATAACTTGTCAGGTTTAAAAACAGCACTCGCGTGGGTGTGACAGCTAGCTCAATCGGCACGAAAACTGGGCAAACGAGCATGTGTTCGTTAAACAGCTTGCACGTCATAATAATACATACCTACAGCTGATGCGTTCGACTTTCCATTCAATATCTATGATTATCAACTTGTAGTGTAAATAAGGACTTTTATTTATGTAGGCGTAATAGATAGTAACATCATAGTAACACATTTTTCAGTAGGATAATTTTATTTACTGTTTCCAAAGCGTATTCTTGCAACTTCATGCTATCTACTTTTAATAATAACTTTCAAAGGGCGATTGTAAATTATATAAAGAAAAGTAGATGTAAAATAAGCGGCTTTAATTTGAAAAAATCTGAATATGACATAACTATATAATTCAGACTGTATTCCAATTAATTTACAACAGTATTATGTTCTGTATAATACAGTTTATAGTCCAACACAAAGCCCGCTAAACTTCAACCAATTGAAATTCAAACTTTCGCTATCGGCGAGCTTATTCAAAGCCAGATTATTCCAGAAATTCAGTGGCTATAGAGACAATTAATTCTAGAATTATCTAAAAAGCAATCAAGCAAGGAAATCTTACGGAGAAATCACTGAATCAAGATAATAGATCTGGCGGAGCGCCAGCGCGCTGCGATCGTTACCAGTCAAGGACTCCAAGATCACGATAGCACACACACGAATTGGTAACCATACACACATGTGGGCGGTACACGGTAACGTATAGGCTACGAACAGCTGACTGCTTTAATTTACTGCAGTAGGTTTTATTAAGCTATGAACCGTTGGAAAATTGTTATACATACACGTAAAAGGCTTTATGTTTGTGAGCTATTATAATGCATTTTTACAAGAATATTCCTTTTCCACTTCGATCTTCAGTGGATTTCGATCAATACTATGATATTTAACACTACATTCGTATTAGCGATACTTACATCGAAATGATATAAAAAGTTTAGGTCATAAAGTCTGAGTCAAATCATTTATTTCAAGTAGGTCATTAAAATTGTTACGGGCAATCCAAGAAAGTTCATAACTTGACGTAAGATTACCTAAAATGTTTATGAAAATCACGATGTTCATAATAAATTATGTTTTATGTGTATTATATAACCGTGTATGTATATCTCAGGAGAATCTCGTTCACTACAAGTGGAAGGCGCCGTATTCGAGCGCGCGGCAGAACTCCTGCGCCGATCGCCCGAGTTCACAGTACTCGCATCACTTCGACAAGAGCCCGCCAACTCGGGCACCATCCTGTCCTTCTCACATGGATACAACAGGTAACTGCCCGCTGTGTACTCGATGTTGTTGTATTTACTTAAATTTTCGTTTAATTTTAAGTTAGTAGCACGTTTCTTGCTTAACTGTATTAATATTATTGTAATTTAGTCTGAAATATTTGGATATTAATAGGACAAGACAATGTGGTGGCTCGATCATTTTAATCGGTTGCAAATAAAGTAACTCTAAACATATATTTAACGATTTTAGTTAGAAAAGAAGCGATAACACTGTGCGTAGCACCTTTCGTAGCAAGTGCTACGCGGCGTAGCACAGTTTGTAGCGACCACAGACTTGAGAGCTACCAACGTGTTTTGATGTTTCGATAATTAAATTGTTGAAGTCCCGATTTCACGAGTTAATTATGTATTCATCTGGCATCGAGTAGTGGAAGTGGACGGCGCCCGCGCTGCCCCGGCGAGGCGGCGGGCGGCGAGCGGGCCCCGCGCCGCAGCCGACGCGCCACGCACGGTGAGTTCTAGATCTCAACATCGCTGCGCGCACGCATGCCTCCCCGGCGCCATGCGTGCGCGCGTCTAGGGGAGAATCATGTATCTTGGAATGTCCTGTGCCTCGGAATGTCCTCCTCGATCCATCCGTTGACCTGATTGCGCTCACTGTCACATCTGCATGGATGTTGTGTGCGCGGACGGGCCGGCTTGCATGCGCCCCGCGCCCCCCGCGCCCCCGCCGCCGTCCGTCTTGTGTTCTGTGTCTTGACGTTTTGTGTTCTGTATATGTCCGCCCCCAAGTTCCTCGTTCGATGTTCTGTACCTGGATGTTGTTGTTAGAGCGCGCCGCGCGGCCGCCATCGCGCGACCCGAGGGGACTGCCGAGCTGTTCCGCACTTGCATTCCAAGCGACATGGGAATCCTTTTTGTCTCGTATGTGTCTAAAGCCTCGCGCGGCGCCCTGGCCGTCTCTGCACCTTTGCTAACTCGTAATTAACTGTTCGGTCAAAAATTCTCTCTTAAACTACGTAAGCGGACACCGCGAGCCGGGCTGAGCCCGCGCACCCGGAGCGACTAACAGACACCTTGCGTCTCTGTCGAGACCGAACGCAATTCGTTCCGAGGTACATGGTCCCCCTTCTGGCCGAGCGATATTGAGATGTAGAGCGAGCCGAGCTCCGCTCGCGGTCGGTCCGTCCCGTCGTGCGATATGTGTGTTGTTTGCTTTGTTTATGTGTACCTCGGAACAGTATGCTCGGCGGCGCGGAGTCGCTCCGTGCGGCGGTGGTGTGACGTGTCAGAGTGTGCGCAGGTACCTGGAGGTGCAGTCGAGCGGGCGCCGCGACGAGGTGCGGCTGCACTACGTGGCGGCCGGCGGCGCGGCGCCGCGCGTGGAGACGTTCCCGTTCCGGCTGGCGGACGGCGCGTGGCACCGCGTGGCGCTGGCCGTGTCGGGCGCGCAGGCCACGCTGCTGGTGGACTGCCACCCGCTGTACCGCCGGCTCATCCCGCCGCCCGACCGCAACTTTACGCAGCCGCAGCTAGCGCTCTGGCTTGGCCAGAGGAATAGCAAACATTCCTTATTTAAGGTAAGTTCCTACTATCATTATATTACTTGTAAATAATCATTTCTTCAATGCAATGGCTGTCTGGAATAACAATAAGACCGCCGTTTGTATAATTCTAATGGTTGTGTCCTATTGTTCGTCTTTTCAGTGTCCAATAAAAAATATCTATGAATATACAGAGATGGGGCATTTTTGGATACTCATGGGCACGAGGAATCAATTATTTTTTAATGATGTTTCTATTTGGACAACCCTGTATGTAGCGATCGACTTTTGCTATTATTAAACGCTGACAATTAATAATTTCCGCCTCTGATTCCAGGGCACATTACAAGAAGTAAGACTGGTGAGTGGGCCGCACGGCTACCTGGCGCAGTGCCCGGGGCTGGACTCCGAGTGCCCCACGTGCGGCCAGTTCGCGCTGCTGCAGGCCACCGTGCAGGAGCTCACTACACATATCCATGACCTATCGCTCAAGGTGCCTTCACGTTTCTTTGTAACTAATCAGCAGTTGCTTAAAACCTTATTTGTTTTACGTAATACCATACAAAACGCAAACCGAAGACTCAATCCAGTAAAGGCCACCGAATACCAGAGGCTAACTGTATCGTAGATGCGTTGCCTTTCCAGAGAAAAAGCGAGGACATGAAGCTCCTTCACAAATAGCTATACCTTAGACTAAGAAATCTATAGAGGTTCGGGTAGCGTGGCCAGATGAGACAACATATTTTATACATATCCATAAATGTATATGATGATGATATCATAGACCTAACCCTTTACCCTGGGTTTTAAAACAAAAAAAAATCAGCAAATTGATGATTCTAAGATGTAGAAAAGTGCCAATATAAACTTCACAATTTCACAAAAACGCCATTAAAGTCGAAGCTTGATGAGCTACATATGTTGCTGACCTTGAAAAAACTGACACGCACTGAGAGACGGAAATAGTATACCTTTGTCTTTTTCCATTACGTATAATAACTTAATACTATATCCCTTTCTTGTGAGAATGAAATGTCTATACATTTCTGTGTCTAAGAGCTATTATACCTATTACTGAAAAAGAAAACAAATGAACTAGTTTTCGCGTGCCCAAAAATATTATATATTGCAACATCTAGTGCGTAATAAAGGAAGACTGAAGAGATTAATAGCACCTATCAGTAATGTTTCCTTATGTTACAGTTGGTTGGCACGGAGGCAAGGTTAGCAAGCCTGGAACAATGTGATTGTCAGAAATCGTGCTTTTCCAACGGTACGGTGCACGCCGACGGCGCCACGTGGCAACGAGACTGTAATCGCTGCTCCTGTGTGGTAGTACAATCACTGTTTACTAATTGATATTTTACTTTACCTTGAGTAGTACGAATACCTTGAGTTTGCCATGAGATCGCGTTGACCTTGACTAGGTCTATCAGTATTTACCGATGGTGTAGGTAATTTGGCTGCTCATGCTTTAATGTATTACACACTTTTAATCACAATTTGAAGGATTTTGAAAGAAATTGCTAATTAATTGCTTGAAAAATTCGTCTGCTTGACAGCGTAAATGACGCTAATAATTTTGTTGAGGTTCTGTAATTATAACTATGTGACATAATTACCCCGCAGGTTTCTGTTATTGTAAGTATGTAACACAATTACCCCGTAGCTTTCTGTTATTGTAAGTATGTGACACAATTACCCCGTAGGTTTCTGTTATTTTAAGTATGTGACACAATTACCCCGTAGGTTTCTGTTATTGTAAGTATGTGACACAATTACCCCGTAGGTTTCTGTTATTTTAAGTATGCGACACAATTACCCCGTAGGTTTCTGTTATTGTAAGTATGTGACACAATTACCCCGTAGGTTTCTGTTATTGTAAGTATGTGACACAATTACCCCGCAGGTTTTTGTTATTCAAGGGCATTGTAATGATCTCCTATCTCAGCAAGGTCTAGCTCGAGGAAGAGCCATAACTTCAACCACTAAATTCTTCATTCTTATCTGTTTATAAAGGTTGTTCATTTGTTTTCCAGCACGGTGAGATAACGTGCAGGCCAGTTGAGTGCGATAGAGCAGACTGCAAGAACCCGGTGCTGAATCCGGGGGAGTGTTGTCCAACATGTTTGAGTAAGTATAGCTATTATCACTCTCGACGAGAAACTACAATGGGGACCTCATATAACCTCCCTTGCGGGGCGGCTAAGCTCGGCCGCTTATGCTGTTAGAAAGATAAGACAGCTAACAGATATAGAAACCGCGCGTTTGGTTTATTTTAGCTAATTCCACAGCATTATGTCATATTGGAATTTTACTGTGGGATCGGGCTGCTGATATTGAGTCCATCTTTATTTTGCAAAAGAGAGCTGTCTGAGCAATTTAATTAAATTTAATCTACGTCAAAATAAATAAGTATAGATCGAAACATCGTGTTGCAAGAACGTTTTTTATGTTTTATTTTAAACGTTGTCCTAAGAAGCAAATCATCCTGCTTCGTTGAACCGTTCAAAAACACAATGTGAGCAGTGTACAAAGTAGAAATACAACATCTGTTATTAATTTACGATACGTAACCAATCACTAACACGCCATCTGTGTGTCAATTTAACTTTGCGGAGGGTTTCTTCAACAATTTCTACAGCTGATTATGTTTTCTCAGGGCAGTGCCTTCTCAAGGGAATATTATACGAGCACGGGGCCCGATTCGCTCCGAAGGAGTGCGCGGAATGCGTGTGTCACGACGGCAACATGCAGTGCACACGAGTCGATCCCGAGGTGGCGTGCCCGCCGCTGCCGTGCGATATCGCCGACCAGTTCACCGTGCCCGGCGAGTGCTGCAAATTCTGTCCAGGTGAGATTTACAATATACACGTAATTCAAAACTTAGCCATTATTTAAATATACATTGTGTAGGAGTCAAAAAACATTTACTGTACCAAGACTTTCTTAAAGAGTATCAAAAAGTATAAGAAGTTCAAGAAGTTGGATTCTCGTTCGAGGATAATTTATGATTTTATGTTGTCAGGCGTGGACTACTGTAGCATGGGGCACTCGTGCGACGAGAACGCGACGTGCATGAACCTGAACACCAAGTACACGTGCAAGTGCAACCAGGGCTTCCAGGGCGACGGAATTTCTTGTGAAGGTATACTCTTTTCTTTGAAGGCATTTCATCGTCATCATCAGTCTATAGCAGTCCACAGCGGAGGTCTCTCCAATAAAAAAACCAAATAATTTATGTCTTTACATACATGGGTAATTGGTGTTTTTTTTTATAATAACATCCTCATTGGAAGTATTAGACACTTGTAAAATATGGATTGTCTATCATATTCCAGATGTGGACGAATGCCAGCGCGCGGGTGGGCTGGACGGCCACCACTGCCACTCCAACACGCGCTGCGTCAACGTGCTGGGCGGCTACGTGTGCCAGTGCCTGCCGGGCTACACGCGGAGAGACAAGTTCAATTGTGTAGAAGTGAGTTCTTTTTTTATCACTCTTATTTTTTATCACTCTTAAGTTGATCTTCGAAGACAGACTTACTGGTCAAACGAATTTATCCAACCTTGAAACAATCCAGACCGTCCCACTTCTAGAAGGACACTGTTTTCAGTTTTTTTGATCTTTAGTCTGCTCCGCCCAATGTACTCTGTGGCCCTACCTGTCAACTATATATTAAAATTGACATAGCCACGTTTTTTTTTTTTCGTTTCGTTCTGGTTTTTCTCAAAATTTCCTCCAAAACTTTTTTGGTTACAATTTCAATAGATACTTGTCTTTTCAGTTTTCGGTAGCATGTAATTCGAGATCAGCCTCAGTCTAGCAAACCCATACCCAGATTGCTCTTGGAGATGGTGGTTGGTAATACAGTTACCACTGATTGTATTTCTTTTCTAGGTCGACGAATGCGCAGGCGAGACACACGGCTGCCACGCACACGCCGTGTGCAGTAACACGCCCGGCTCGTACACGTGCCGCTGCCGGGAGGGTTACACTGGAGACGGATACGAGTGCACGCGTATGTACCACATCTTTATATCAGACAGAACATTTGATTGTTTGGTTCGGTCTTCTGGCATCAAATGACTTTTTCTGGTGTCTGTGAGCAGGTTATGATGGGGTATAGTAGGGTTATTCAGATAACCCACACTCACTTCAGAGTCCAAAGAAAGGCGGAGGACTCGCTATTCCTTAAATCTAGGAGCTTGCTCTATTTCCGGGAGGGCGACCAGCAGTCCCAAGGTGGTGTCGGGTTTATCGTCCGTAAGTCCCTTGTGAGCAACGTGGTGGAGATCGAGAGTGTGCCGACCAGGGTGGCGTACGACAGTAGTTAGGTCCAACTTCGTGGAAGAGGTCAATCGTCGAATGCAATTCGGCTGCAGAGCAGCGTTCGGGAAGCTACGTAATATGTGTGCATTAGAAGGCTGAACGTCATTTAAAGGGCAATGGAGAGGGCTTGGGGGCCTGGAGTATCCCTACGTCATCGAATCAGAAATGAAGAGATTCGTAGGAGAACTAAGGTAACCGAAATAGGCCGAAGAATTGCCAAACTTAAGTGGCAGTCTCACAAGTTAGACCGATGACCTGATGTATACCGCAGGAATCTGATGGAAGCGGGAAGTACAGAACTGGTCGAAGTGGCGGAGCTTGGGGAATCCTATATCAATGAACGTCTTTTTGCTGAAATGATGATAAATGATGTGGCGGAGCGGTCAATGGCTTAAGCAAATCAATAGATTCACTGCTTTCAATTTCCATATAGTTCTTTAATTTGTTCCTCAGCGATCTGCACGGGAGGATGCCTGAACGGCGGCGTGTGCGTGTCCCGCGAGCTGTGCGCGTGCGCGCGCGGCTTCGGCGGCTCGCGCTGCGAGCGCGACGTGGACGAGTGCCGCGCGCCCGCCGCGCCGCGCGCCTGCCCGCCGCACGCGCTGTGCGTCAACACGCCCGGCAGCTACTACTGCGTGTGCGCGCCCGGCTACACGAGGGATGCCGTGCTGGATACATGCCAAGGTACAAAACAAAACAGATGTGTACTTATGAACACGAAACATAATAGTCGGCAGCTGCACGCCGTGACTGGTACCAGAAGGCTACCACCATAATGCTGTGCAATGGCAGACCCACAGCACAGCACTGATTTCGAGTGGTCACCCGAATGTGTTCATTGTTTCCGGTATTGTGCCAAATAAACGTTTTTCGCTCTAAACCGTGATCCATCACATCTACTAAAAGAGCCTGTTTAATATTGCAGATGTGGATGAGTGCGCGGAGGGGTTCCACACGTGCCACCCCAGCGCGCGCTGCGTCAACATCGAGGGCGGCTTCAGATGTGAATGTGACTCTGAAGAACACTGTGAATTAAGTGAGTTTTTTAATCGTATAGTTCGGCCTGCGATTGGACCCGAACACACGAACCTCCGCCGGCTCGATAAGTGGGTCTCGTTGGACCCCAGAATGACGACACCCTAAATTGAATATGTACTTATTATTTATCATGCTACCCGAAAATCTTATGAGTATGCGTTAATTAAAAGAGTCGGATAAAAAGCTCATAAGTAATGTCATTAAATCTTTCGTAATTTAGTTCTCAAGTTTATTAAGCGCAGGCCACACCGCCAGCTAGCGGGCGGGCGGGCTAAACTAACTAACATCGTTTCATCTCTTTACATGGTTAGTCGGTAGCTCGCGGTGTGAACCGAAGTATGTAAAGAGGTGAAACGATGTTAGTTAGTTTAGCCCGCCCGCCCGCTAGCTCGCGGTGTGGCCTGCGCTTTAATCTGCTAGAATATGCCCGCGACTTCGTTAAAAAAAAAACAATCGAGTTAAAAAACACCGTACAAAGTGAAAAATAACTTTAATTTCGGAAGTCGGTGGCAAAAAATGAAAATACGAAACTAAAGACACCTACTTCCGACATTGAAAAAAGTTTTTTAAATGCCGAGAACAGTGCTCTACTCACAAAATTCGAAAGATTTGAACTTCATTTTGTTCTGTGACTTTCACTTCATTACGAAAAAAGCGAGAGATAGAAACAAGTCGATTCAAAGTTCGATTTTCAAATTCCATACATAATAAGCCCAAAAAAGAAACAAACACTATCACGTTCGGATATAACCGTAAAATTGCAAATCATCTGCTACGCATCCATCGGTTTTAAATGCAATTATTATATTTTAAGTTACTTTTTAGGGTTCCGTACCTCAAAAGGAAAAAATTAACCCATATAGGATCACTCGTGTGTCTGTCTGTCTGTCCGTCTGTCACAGTTGATTCGCTCCGAATCTACTGGACCGATTAAGTTGAAATTTTGGTATACATATGAACTTCTGTGACCCGAAGACGGACGTGTTTCGTAAATAAATTAATTTTGAATATGGGGGTCACTTTTGGGGAGCAAATTAACAAACATTCAAAAAAAAAGTTTTACTGAATGTACCGTGTAAAAATGAGAGGGCTTGTTTTTATATATTTTTTTATAATAAAAAAAACTTACTTTTGAAATTATTTAAGAAAATAGATAAAAAAATTACCATTCCCCCCCCCTTATCTTCGAAACTAGTGACCATAAAATTTTGATAAAAATACAGAAAATAGTTCTTTACTTATAGATTACAGGAAAACCTATAAGAAGTCTGTTATCTTCAAATAACATGGTAAAACACTCAATATTGTGCGTAAAACTTACATGTGCAGTTGGAATGTATGGGGGATCATGTTTT
The DNA here is from genome assembly GCA_948098905.1 of Tiliacea aurago. NCBI lineage: Eukaryota > Metazoa > Arthropoda > Insecta > Lepidoptera > Noctuidae > Tiliacea > Tiliacea aurago. The sequence goes on along the minus strand of OX402579.1, from coordinate 1,607,687 downwards.
TCAACTACAATGTTAAGTTTATTCTTGGGACAAGTTCATCCCAACTACGGAACCCTTCATTGTGCGTGGTCCGACACGCACTTGCCGGTTTTTTTATATTATTTGTTTTACAAATATACCTACATGTTGTTTAATTTTCACCATGTTGTATATTTTTACCTTCTGACACGAGACCAAAGTTATTTGCATGTCGTGTCTTTGAACCCCTCGCTGCGCTCAGGATTCCAACCTAGAATCACTCGCTACGTTCGTGATTCAATTATAGAATCCTTCGCTTGCTCGGGATTCAAAATCAACGTTCGGAGTAAAAACCAACTTTGCTCTCTATTGTTGCACAAATAACAATTGTTTTGAGAACAGAATTTAAATAGTAGGTATGTTGCTTAAATTGTGATTTCCGACATTCTGAGAAAAAAATTAGGGCCTCAATTAATTTTGAACGTTTCTACTTGTATGGATATAATATATTATGACTTGTATTCGACTTGAACATTTGTTCCTTCCCTGACTAACATCTATACAGTATGTAACAAAAACCCTGTTGTTCCTTTTAGGGACGTATACATTAACCTACAAGCACAAGATTGGTGGAATTATAATTTAAAAAAATTAAGTATTGGCTAGTCGAGAAGTCAAATCAAAGAATGAAAGAGGTTAGAAATCAATTACGTTTTATCTTTTTGAGGCACGGATCCCTAAAAAATAAGTTGGAGTCTCATTTCCTACGAAATGTATGGGATTTTTTTTTGTGTTTTCTGACTCTTTTAGTAATCAAACCTGATAGCTGACTACGATAATGGGGTCAAAATAAAAATTCAAAATGGCGCCACCGGAACTCGAAAACTATGAAAACGACACTTATGTCGAAAAATTTGCAAATTTTCGTTGGCGCCATCTTGAGTTTTAATATTGACACCAGTTTTGATAACAGAGACCTCGAAAACCACGAAAACGACACCCATATCGAAAATAAATAAACGGTATAAAAATAAATGTACAAGAAAAACCTACGACTATTTACTTACAGTCTGTCTGTAACTTGAATATAACTTATCTGACAAATTGTGGGTGTACTATTCACAGTATACGCCCAACCCTGTGAAAGAATACAGGCGTGATGTTATGAAAGAAAAAAAAATATTTCCATCACTTTTTCGCGCAGCTGTCCTTTCACGCAAGTGGATTCGCGCAAATGTCCATTCGCGCAAAAGTCCAATCGCGGAAATGTCTTTTCGCGCAAGTGTACCTAATAATAGAGTTGTTTGATCCTCATAAGAAACATGATCTATTGGTATCAACATTTTTTTTGGTGAAAATTACCCATTTTCTTACTGACTGTAATTTTTTTTAAATCTGTGTTTGCAGATGAAAATGTTTAAAAAAGTTAAAGACAGTTTCCTAAGACCGATTTCGTTTAGCTACACGAAATCGGTGTGTTTTAATAAAACTCCGAGGTTCTTTGTGGGGATTTTACAGCTAAGCAATTGTATGTTTCCAGGTTGTTCATGGCAAGGCCGCATGATGTCGGACGGCGCGGCGTGGGCGGAGGCGGGCGGCTGCCGCGCGTGCGCGTGCGCGGCCGGCGTGGCCGCCTGTCGCCTCGCCGCCTGCGCCTGCGACCTGCTCGGCAACCACACCACCGCGGTAACTATCGCTCGAACTAGACTGATTGTAAGTAAAATGCTCCAGAATAAATTATGCTTAAAACGGAAATTATAGAACATGCTTGAATCTGGATAATAAGGAGCAAATGGTGTTCAACTTGCGCCCCGATTCGCAGTACGGTATCGATCCTTGCCGCATGATGGCAGGCTCACATGGGCATGTGATGGCCCGAAACCACGTCTGCGTAGTCTGTCTACGGGTAGTAGGCAGATCAGAAAAACGAAAACTGGTGCACATTTGCACAACACAACTTTCCTCCAAAGATTCCAGACTGCCCCGTTAGTCTTTTGGTCGAATGCGCGGCTGGCTTCGATCATTATTGATCGAAGGCGGCTGGGTTCGATCCCCTTCCGATTTTTCTATTCGTTTAAAAATCAATCCAAAGTCTGGATTTCTTGCCGATTAATGGTAACAAATTCTGTCCATTTTACACGATGTGGGTCCCTTCGGGTTTCTAGCGTGATGTAGGTAATTTTATGCCCATGATTATTGCCACCTCTTTGGTATTCACCTCCACATTCTCATAGTTCCATAACTTATCAGTTACAGAGCACGTCGCTGCCGTCGCTGGCGCCAGCGTCGTGCTGCCCGCACTGCGAGGCGCGCTTCCACTGCCGTCACCAGGAGATGCACCACGTCACCTTCCGCAGCGGGGAGCGCTGGCTCTACCAGTGCCAGATATGCGAGTGTCTCGTGAGTAAAGTCTTTCATTTATTTTTTCTGCCAGTGTCATAAAAATATCCAGCTTTGTCTCTGGTATGGCAACGCACCTGTGCCTCTGGTGTTCATCGTGTGGGTCGTTAATTTATTTGCATACGATGCTACGCTCCTTACATACTCCTTTTACTTCGTCTACGTTCATACATCTGGTCATACACACACGCCGGTTGCGAGTACGAGTACTACGCACCTGACCTTTCTGAAGAACATCACCAATAAGGTCAAAGAATATATAATCATACTACTCTTCTAATGTGAACTTCACTGTTTGTGTTGACTTGTGATTGTTTGCTTGCAGCTTGGTGAGGTAGACTGCTGGGAGCCGGAGTGCGGGGAGTCGGGCGCGGGCTGCTGCGCGGGTGGTGCGGGGGGCGGGGGCGGGGCGGCGGGAGGGGGAGCGGGGCCCCCCCGCCGCCTGGAGCTGGGGGGGTGCGCGCCACCGCACTGCGCCGCCTGCACGGTGCGTCACACACCAGCTGATACACCGCGACACATTGACTTGATTTGAGGTTGGCAGGACAGAACGCGCATTATTTTCCTCTCGAATATTTTTCAACATTGACAGGAACAGGTCGCTACCATTTCAGAGTAATCTTTACCTACAATAACTAGTTTTTTCTATTGTTTTCAAAACATAACTTTAATTCAGAGAGTCTTGCAATTTGACACCAATTTTTATTTAGAAAAGAAAGCAATTTTTCTCTTGTAGCACCATTTTGTCTAAGACCGTTCACTCCTGCCATCCTCATCGAGCCCGTGTGTCTTCGTGCTCAGTGCTTGAACTAATCGCTTCGTACACTCCGATGCTAGCGCCTCGACATCACTAATAATAGTCGGTGGTGTCATGGAGAATAGCACAGAGCACGGAATCACGCGCTGCCGGCAGCGTTTAGAGACGGCATTACTCGTAGCGCCGAAAGTGCGTTGAGCGCTTTCACAGACCGCCATTTTAAGACGCAGATATATACCTTGAGTGGTTAGCTTGCGTGTTCTGTACTGAGCTCACGCAACGCGTTGTGCGTTCAGCCAGTACTCGCCCACCAAGGAGCGCTGTCCCCAATTTGACGCATTATTAATTTATTATACACAAAACAAAAGGTATTTTAATAAAACGCGTATACTAAACGATCAATAATTCAATTATCTTAAATTGGTGAAAGTTTTTGCGCCATTCTCAGTTTTTATCCGCGTTAGACATAACTTTACAAATTAATTTCACTATGTAATATACACATAATCTAAAATATTCACATATTAAGTTATTGAGAAAATGCTCTTATTTCTCATATATTTTTTTCAAATCATTAACACTACTCGTTTAGATCGATCTTCAGTATTAAATCATTAAAAGTCGGTTATCGTCCCCTTAAGCCGTCAGTTTCTATACGTCAATTGTGTCGGATTGCGAGAAAACTGTGACACGCTTGGTTTGAATGGAAAATGCGAAAATGTTGACAATGCCGGCTCTAGCAGTGTCCGTCGAGGCGTCTCCGTGCTCTGTGGAGAATATTAACTCTCCTTGACACTACTGGTGGGATCTTTTGCTGGTGTCAAAGGCCGGTGCGTGTCGGTATGTGATCGCATTAATGCTTGTTGCAGGGCAGCCAGTGTGCTACTTTGGTGAGCAATCTCGCGTGTTGTGTGCATCGGTAACCATCCCCACTCTTCTTATTCATTCATACATCTGCTCTATTAACACGTGTTTTTAGCTTGAGTCCTTGATTTAATTACATCGGTTTTAATAATTATGGTTTTGGTTTTAATGCAGGCAGCTAAGGGGTTGAGACATTGAATAGTTCCTCTGTAAGTTTTGTATGATGAAGTATCGTAGCGTATAAACAAATAGGAATGCCAAATTGATCTTTATTTTACGTACGCTACTGAACAATGTTTCTTCATTGGACAGAGGAATTATTGTCACTGTCTCTAGACAAAGAAACAGCTTATTGCTTGTACTACCACTGTTTACCACTGCTGCCAGAACGGAATAATTTACATACTTTTGAACAGGGCTGTTCAAGGGCACTTTACCAATTTATTTATTTTTTTAATCAATTAAATTAGAACCAATGTATCAGAGCCATTAGCTGTCACACTGTAGTTTGTAAATTTGTACCCTGTACGGTATTCGCTTCGACATATCAACTCTAGCCAACAAAGGACAGGGTTGCCATGTCCACGAATACAAAATGTATTAAATTGAGGACATTCATTCTAGAATCATTTTATGTTGCATGTTTTATCATTTACTCATTAACTACATCTCGTTATCTCTTGCTTTGATATTATTTGAGCATCTTGAATGCGTCACGCTGAGAATTTACTTCCTTTTAAGTTTTGCATCTACAATTTATAAAATCGATGTTCTGTTATTTTTCACCTTCCCCCACTAGTTTAGAAATTAGATAGAATTAAAATTTTAAATTCCAATTAAGTAGTTCACAACATTCTCAAAAATCAGAATCAAAAAAAGTTACGTATCATCGTTCCGATTTTAAGACCTCAAAAGTGTAAAAAATAATTTTACTATAAAATCAATAAAAACCGTCTACTGCTTTTTACTTTGCTTTTGTCAGAACTTATAATTCTTTTAAGGAAAAGTAGTTATATAGAAAAAAGTTAAGCAAGCTGAAGTGGCAATGGGCTGGCCATATTAGCCACATTATGTGCCCTGACGGGATATTAGCCGTAGAACCGATGACCGTTGGGGTAAACGTGTTCTTGAGAGAAGACCGCGAATCGGCAAACTTAAGGTAGGACGCCCTCAGGCTCGCAGGGTAGCTGGTAGCAGCTGGATGAGAGTAGCCGAGAATGAAGGTAGCAGTAGACTGCTATGGGCTAACGATGATGATGATGAGAGGTTTTGGTTGCGCTTTTTGTATCACATCAGAGCCTTTCAATTAAAATGCCTATTAAATATATGTTATGGAAAATAAATATACATTCCTCAGAATACACTAGAATCTAATCATGATGACAGTCGAATCACAAGTAAGAATAAAAAAAAGTTAGGAATACAAATCGAAGGGCCATTAATTTTATATCAGCCGAAAGACGTCCACTGCTTGAGATAGGCCTCATATCGACCGGTCTTGTGCTTCTCGCATATAGCCTCGCTATATGCAGGATAGCGACCGCGTACCAAAAGGTGGACCGAGGACCTTCTCGGTTCACCTTTTGGTACGCGGTCGCCATTCCAGAGCCATTCAGCCCCATCGGACATCTGTTTCGCGAGCAATGTAATCTGCCCACTGCCAATGAAATTTGGCAATTCTTCTGTCGGTTACGTAGGTTCTCCACCTTTTTAAGGTCGGTCCATCTAGCTGGCGAGAGTCCCACATTACGCTAACCGATTCGCGATCTCCACTCCAGAACTTGTCTGCTGCACCGGCCATCGGTCCTTCGACAAATATGGCCAGCTCACTGCCACTTCACCTTGCTTACTCTGCAAGCTATGTTGGTAACTCCGGTTCCGGCACCGTTGAAACTGCAATACAGCCCAACTCTCGATTGAATCGAAGGCGTTCTTGTACTCCACAAACGCTAAGCAAAGATGCAGGTTATTCTCTTCGGTATTCTGCATAACGTCTACGGCGCTAAAGCCTAATTTTCGGAATCCGGCTTGTTTGTGAGGCTGCAAGTCTTCAACGCTGTATCGACGCATAATTTATGTTAAGCACCAACTTTTAGTTATTTTACAAAAGTGTCACATATGAGGTCTTAAAGTCGCATCGACGATATTATGATGTACAGAGTACCTAGTGCTAGTCATAGAGATAGTTGGAGAAATTAAAGTGTCTGATGAGCTGACTGAGCAGCGCGCCGCCACAAAATAGATACTAGGTCCAGAAGGTCGAATCTATATTACGAGTGGAAACACGCTTTAAAAAAACGCGTGTTATCGCAGCGAGTTCAAGCTCACTCGTCTGACATTCGTTTGAGATCGAACAAACGCGTGCGCGCGCCAGTCTTCGCTCGTTGTATGGAGCTGGCCTTCTGGAGCACGCGCGCGCGCCGCTCAGCCGAGGAGGATGGGGGGGTAAGTGACCATGGAGCGTGTCCGCAGCGCGCGACGGCTGGTGCTGCTGCTGACGCTGCTGGCGCTGTGGTGGGGGCGGGCCCGCGCGGCGCTGTGGTGGGGGCGGGGCCGCGCGACGCACCGCAAGCACCGCGGCGCGCGGCGCTAGAGCCGCCCTGAGCGCGCCACACGGAGGCTGCCTCTATTTATTCTAGATAGATCTAATGTTACCGCGCCGAGCGCCCGCGAGCCCGCGCCGCCCCTTCCGATTCTAAATTTAAACGTAAGTCGATCGCTTCACATTATTATCTTAGACTCGTCGAGTACTTAGCTGTTGCGGGGCGGGGGAGGGGCGGGGGGGCGCGGGCGCGGCGCCGTCTGTATATTGTTGGCGCGAGCGGCGGCGCGGCCCGCCGAGCCGGCCTAAGTTAGTGAGAGCGACTGAGTGGAATCATTAGTGCGTACGTTTGTATAGTGTAGTATGTTACGTGAGTGGCCTCTGCAAGTCTGCAGCCCCCGGGCCTCTGCGGCCGCTCGCTCGGCCGTCTGCGCCCGCGCCCTGTTGTACCAAATTTTTCATAATATATTATAGTTTTTGTTTGACTTTATATAGAGATCGTTTTTCTTGTATAATTTGAAAATAACCAAAAATAGGTACCAAATATAGAAAAAGATATGATTGTTTTTGATTTTCATAAAGCATTTTAATGCTTGCATATTGTATTGTGTTCAAAAAATTACGATTAAAAAGATATCCTCGACTTATTTTATTAATTGATTCCCTAAGCCCGTGCATCGAAAAGCAAACAAATATTGTCAACAAAGACATATTTATTTTACACATTAAGTATATACGATTTTAAACAATTTAATACGACATTTTTAAATTATAGTTCCAGATCTTCCCTAAAGGACCTTCTAATAGAAAACATACGATAACATAATCTGCAAAGTATGGTCAATAATGAACTGGCAACATACACGGCCACGTACATCGATTACCAAGGTTTTAGAAGGAATTTGTTTATATATGTTAATATCGACACCGCGACATCCTACTGCAGCTCACCACCGCAACAGCAGCATTCAGAATGTGAATATGCAGAAAAATAAAAAATGTATGAATTTTATGGCAACTAGTTCAGAAAACAGTCAATTATCGTATCATTCTTAGGCTGGACTAACGCATCCGGAATGCCTCTCTAAATTTTTAGGACACAGCGATTGACTACTTGGATAGAACGCGTAAGGCACGGGTACCGGCACGAGTCGTCAGCACAAACTGACACCTGCGCAGTAGTTAATTTTTCGGTCTCTTTGGCGGAATGAAGAAGCCAGGGAGCGCCGAGCTGCACGCGATTGGTTCATTAGTCGATGCTCGTCGTCTATTGGACTCTCGCGTGTCATTCGGCTACTGTACACTTTCGTGCTATTTTAGTGACTTGCGTTTTAGGTTTATTTTTGTTATTTCGTATTTGTTTTAATATAGTTTATTTTTATTATCTCGTTTTAGACAATTGTTGTGTTTAAGAAGAAAAAATTCTTTACGCATGCTTGTTTTGGGGAGTAAGCTGGTGAATGCGTGACGAGAGCGTTACGGAAGCGAGCGAACGAAAGTTGAGAGGGAGATATAAGTTAGTGAAGATAGAAAGAGAGAGAGAGTTACGTTTCGTATATTACTGTAGGGACAAGCGAGAGAGGTGCGAGCACATATTTTTATTCTCCCTTTCTCTCATAGCCAGTTGCGTTTCGTATATCTAAGACACAGTGCAGGCCTATTGTTGTAAGTAAGTATAATTAGTTACTATTTGTAAGTCTTGCTTCAGTCTCGTGGTCTAGCACACTCGTTTTATTTTTTATTTTTGGTTCGAACTCTTCAAAATGCCAAGAGAAAAAATTCAGTTTTAAATAGACAGGCAAGGCAAATGGTGTATTCAGTGTACTGTTTCATAAAGAACAACGTTGTTAACGAGTTAGGTATTGACAAAAGTATGCTGGAAATTCATAAAGACACAGCGGAGGCGACTAACACCTCAGTAGCAACTGTACGGCGGATCGTTAAATAAGCCAATGGTCAGAATTTTTGATTTGAATTTGTGTACCTATCAATAATTTTAGTAAAAAACGGTACTGAATAAATTTGGCCGAAAGTGTACATGCGCGTGCTTGCCCTCACTACTGTCAAACTGTGTTCACGACTCGTGCCGGGCATTATAACTGCTCCGGATGTCAAGGTTCTGCATGCCGGTCATTTCGGTGGTGTACAGGGTGGTAGTAGGGCGCGTTTACATGGAGCTGTCGTGCGGCAGCGCGGCGGGCGCGGTGAGCGCCACGAGCGGCGGCGGGTGCGGCGGGTGCGCCAGGCACGGCGGGTGCGCCAGGCGCGGCGGGTGCGCCAGGCACGCCACACGCAGCGGTGCCAGCGCCTTGCACGCGCGCGGCGAGTTTCGCTCCACCACGCCCGACACCAGGATGTAGGCTGCTGCGAACAGCGTCACAGCCTGCGAAACAAAATTGCCTGGAAAATGCACTCCCAAGGCCCACTTTCATCACAAAATACCTACCTACGTTTCACACTCCACTGCCGCTCGTGGCCACTTCCGCTTGGGTGGGCTGTCAGCTTGTTTGCCAGCCAATAACATAATAAAAAACCGGTCAAGAGCGAGTAGGACTCGCGCACTGAGGGTTCCGGTACGTATATATGATATTGATGATTTCTGAAAAACTGTGCTATTTAGAGACATTGTTTTATTTTTCCTGTAATCTTTACATACACTTCTATCACATAGAATAATTTCAGATTTTTATCTATGCAAACTTCGGAGATAAGGGGAGGGGGGGGGAACGGTATTTTTTTTTACATTATTCATCAAAAATCGGAAACTATGCTGCTTAAAATTAAAATAAAAAATGTTTGGGAATGTGCAAACAGCGTTCTTTCATATGATACCCCACATGCCCTAGTAGCCCCACTTAAAATTTTTAAGACCCCCTTTCAGTCGTTTTGCAAAAAAAGGTATATTTTTTTTTATTTCATTCTTGTTTGCAAAATAGTTGGGCAAACGTCATCTAAAACTATTCTAAATTTCAAGTTGATAGCATTAGTAGTTCTTGAGATATCGAGATGTGACAGACAGACAGACAGACTTAGTCTCACCATAAGGGTTCCATTTTACCATTTTGGTACGTAACCCTAAAAAGAGGTAGTTACACAACACATGCTTACCATGACGATGACTATGCCGGAGGACAGAGCCGACAGCGAGTTGGCGAAGTAGCGCAGCTCGGCGAGCGCGGGCCGCAGACAGCCCATGCTGTACAGCGGCACCTCGCACGTGTCACCTCGCTGGAATTGTACCACACCACAATGATTAATAAATCAATTCAGCCTCTTCCAAGTTGTAATAACAAAATAAATATATATTGTTTTTTTTATGTGCATGTTTTAAAGTAAACACCAAGTTTATGTTTAAAATATCAATATTTTAAACATAAGCGCTCTTCCCTTGCTACTGACTACGTGCGCCAAATCGTTCTTCCGTATCCGGTCTATTCCAGCTGCCTTTTTAGAGTCGTCAGTCTATCTAGCTGAAGGGCGCTTTTTCAACAGTACTTTTCATTCTAAAACCATTTGCAGTCATAAAGTCGATATTTCTTTAAGTAGAAATAACATCAATTGGAAACAAGGATTTTATAAACTTTCTAAGTGAAACGAGGAGGTAACTATCAAAACAAAAAAAAGCTTCATAAAGTACACAATTACACATACACCCATGATTACCTTTCCGTTAAACACTCGGCCGCAGCAGGCGGGCGGCAGGGTGCGGCGGTGCAGGTACCAGTCCGAGTACGACTGCACGCCGCAGCATCTCAACTGGAATACAGACAGCCATTCACGCCCAACATCGTCATCATTTGTGAAATTATGTGAAAGTTGAAGATTTTTCACACCCTGTGACTAACCCACATTTCACCAGAAGTTTTTAGTCGTACGTAATAAGGGCCTATTCTCTTTTACCGGGCACAAATTCAGGCCCCGGGCTGGTATTTAGATTTTCCTCATAGAAAACTCGGGCCTCTGATCGAACTCAGCTGTAGCGCTTGCGACTAAGTGCTAGATCAACGAGGCAGACCGTCAGTCAAAGCGATGTCGTTACCGACACGTCCTGACTAGCTTTTTTTGTGGCACTTGATATTCTCGTACCTGGTCCGAGTGACGAGTGAAGAAGGCAATACGATACTCGCTTATAGCAGGCAGACCAAGAGTGAAATGCCATGCGAAGTCTCATAACATTTTGTAGCATGTGGGATTCAACGGTCACCATGAACTGCCCTGAAAATTATTATGGTAGATACAAAATAGCCTGCCTACCTCAATCTGCATAGCCGCGAAGGAGCTCCTAACAGCGGGGTCAAAGGCGTCGATAGCCATGGCCCGCAGCATGCTAGTATTGAGCGTGGCTGGCTCGCGCACCGCTCGCGACAGCCCTGAGACGGACGCCATGCCCACGGACAGCGTCACCATCGCCACGCTCACCAACGCCATCAGCTGCAATGAACACCATGACTGAGGGCGATCTATTAAAATTTCTTAGCACAACCTTTGACTTAGACATGTTCCAGTGTCATCTAGTACGTGTACATAGTTTGCCAGTTGTGCGACAGTGACATAAATAACGCTTAGCCAAAGCATGAGTGCTAAGTAACGCTTATGGCCTGAAACTATGTACTCTACTCAACACATAAAACGTTCTGTGGGTCACAGAAGGTTTCCATGGGCAGAATCCAGCTACGTAATAGAACACAAGGGATATTTTCACTTTTGGAATTGCAAACTGAAAATGACTAGGTATACTGAATATAACTATTCCTTACACTGGTTTTTTTATGATACAAAGACACTGTAGGGCTTGCAGATCGTGCCATCCACGTAGACGCGCCCCAGTCTTTTTCCTAATGGTTTATTTACACTTTTACAGTGCATGGTGCATTGTTTCGCTAGTGTTGTAGTGCTGTCGATACGTACGAATGCCTATAAGTGAGCGCACACACTACGATGAATAAATCACCTCCAATCAAACACCCCACACCCCGCGGCCCCCTTGACCAAAAAATAGGGCGCGTCTTCGTGGATGGCATTATCTTTATCAAGGTGTCAGATAACGATCTGTATTAGGACAACAGTTATTGTGTGATCGTTCACCGGTTTCTTAGGAAAGCAAAGCCTTACTGTAGCAGTCAACGACAAAGACTTGGCGTGGTAGGGGACCACGGTCAAGAGCCAGCAGGTGGGCAGGCACAGCAGCGCGCCCGCCATGAACAGCACGCTGGAGCTCAGCTCCACGCCCAGGTCGGACGTCCAGAAGTAGTAGGACATTCGCAGCAGACTCCATGACACCGACCCGCCGAGGATCGCACCACCGCTCTACGCATACAAAACACAACACTAATACATAATTACAGTTCGCGAAAAGCTTTTAGAACAATCCCTGGGAGATTATTTGAAACTCCACCACCTCCGGTCAAAAAAACGGCCCGTCCTTGTACAGAGAAGTCATGAGCGTGGCCAGGATTGTTCAAGATGGATTGGCGATTTCAGACTTCATTTAATATACTTACCGTAATAAGTTCAGGTTTCGTCACAATGTTTTCGTTCACTGTACTGTCAGTGATGTCGAAGATAGCTAAACTTATAAAGTAAAAACCAGTCAAGAGCGAGTCGGACTCGCGCACCGAGGGTTCCGGTACGTATATATGATGTTGATGATTTCTGAAAAACTGTGCTATTTAGAGACATCATTTTATTTTCCTGTAAACTTTACATACACTTCTATCACATAGAATAATTTCAGATTTTCAGTCCCTTTTGCAAAAAAGATATCTTTTTTTTATTTCTTTCTTGTATGCAAAATAGTTGGGCAAACGTCATCTAAAACCATTCTAAATTTCAAGATGATAGCAATGGTAGTTCTTGAGATATCGAGCTGTGACAGACAGACAGACAGATTTAGTCTCACCATAAGGGTTCCTTTTTACCATTTTGGTACGGAACCCTAAAAATGAAATATTCATATTGGTACTCCGGGAAGGTTGGTACATAAGTACCTGATGGTGTCGAACTCGCAACCCCGTAAGACAGGTAATAATTATACGAGTTGGTTCTTAAAAATCGGGTTCCAATTATTGTTGTTTAGATTCCAATCATTTTAAGAGCGTTTACGACGTACGGCATTTCAGACAAACTCAAGCCTTTCTTTTTCTAAATGACAGAACCGATTTTTTTAATCAACGCTCGCAAGAGCAACTGAGAACATTGGGCTCCGTGGCAATATAGCACGGAGCACCAAGGGATCAAGTGGTATAGTATTGTTACGAGCTTGGGGTTCGTGACAATAAAAACTGCCGATTTAATAACTAAAAAAACTAGATACTTTAATTAAGAACACCAATTTAAACACACTACTACTTTAAACACAATTAAAAACACAATCACTTAATGTCACTCTCAAATATCGTTCAGTTGTTCTCGCTTGTCTCGTTTTCAAAAGTAAACTAAACTCCGTCGCGGCCCATACCGGCCTTATATAGGGCCTCGGATAGTTCCCGAAACATCTAGAATATTCGAGTACATACCGGCCCCGACTGACCTGAATTCTAGAATCGAACTTTCTCGAAGCATCTTGACTCTATTAGTTTCGCTACTTGATACTAGATGGCGCTAGTAGTAGGCTTTTTAGTTGTGCGCGCAACACTGCCCCCCTCCTAAGACATGCTCGTCCCGAGCATTATCGGCCTCATGATAACGCGCCAGTCGATCCACATGGACGATCTTAGGAGTACCTCTTGCCCCTTTCTGTATCCGGTAGGTTACGTCATTGATCTTTGTCACAATCCGGTACGGTCCGTCCCATTTAGCTTGAAGCTTAGGAGATTTCCCTTTGCTGCGGACCGGGTTGTGCAACCACACTAGTGAACCTTCGTCGAACCCTTTATTGTTCATTTTGCGGTCATAACGGGTTTTCATCTTTTCAGACATTTGCTGGCCTGATTGTCTGACGTGCTCATAGATGTCATTCATTTTGTTCCGTAAGTCATTCGCATAATCGGTAATACTGCGTGGGGCATCAGGTGGTATTCCGGTGATCAGGTCTGCAGGCAGCCGTAATTCCCTTCCAAAATTCGCGAAAGCTGGTGTCACCGATGTACTTTAGTGAACAGCACTTCGATATGACAACAAAAACGGTTGTATGTGTTTGTCCCAATCTCGTTGCCGATTTTCCACAACTTTTGCCAGGTATCGCTCCAATGTCTGATTAAATCGCTCCACCATTCTATACGATTGTGGGTGGTAAGAAGTTGTTCTTGTTTTATGAGTACCCATTACTCGGCAAGTTTCCTGAAATATTTGGGACTCAAAATTCCTTCCCTGATCGCTGTGAATTTCCAAGGGTACTCCAAAACGGCAGAAGACTTTGTTGGGGTATTAAGGACAGCGTGAAATTAAACTTGTGATATTGCAGAATAATTGTTCATATTTATTGATAAAAAGATCCTTTCTTATAGTTTTGGACATACAGTTAGTACATGGGCTCACCTATGTAAAAATATTATATTGACCAATGGGAGAACATTGATTTCCAAAACTTATGTGTCAATGATCAACGATGAACGGGCACCCATCTCACTCTGGCGCGTGCACGACGTATAGCGTCGTCTGTACGCACACTATAAATATTTCCGACACCGGCGCATCTCATTAGTACACCGTGCGCCGCTGCGCGGGCACGTTGTGTGTAACTGTTATGACTCCCATAACTTCATGAACCAGTTTATCTGCAACTGTTGAAGCTTCTTGGTTTGGAATGGCGAAGACTTCCGTCCACTTAGTAAAGTAATCCATCACAACCATGAAATACTTGTTACCACTTTCACTCTCCGGAAATGGCCCCGCGACGTCAAGGGCTATCCTTTCCCATGGTGCACCAACATTGTACAATTTCAATGCACCTCTACTACGAATCTGAGGTCCCTTTACAGCTGCACAACTTGTACATTTGCGACACCAGTCCTCGACATCGTCCCGACAGTGGACCCAGTAAAACCGCTCCCGTATCTTCAGTAGAGTCCGTTTTACTCCCAGATGACCTCCTGAACAACCATTATGGTACAGCTGTAGAACGTCAGGTACTTGAGCTTTAGGGACAACCATTTGCAAATGACAGCTGTCTCCCCGAGCATTTTCCCATTTACGGCACAGGACTCCATCCTGAATCGCCAAGCTGTCCCATTGGGCCCAATAGCTTTTTGTGATCGAACTCATCGCTGAGACGTCGCTCCAGCTGGGCTTGGGAGCTCTGGCCTTTATCCATTCCAGAATCGGCTTGATGTCGGAATCTTCCTGCTGTGTACGTTGTAGGCTTTCCTTCCACTCGTTGCTGAGTTCTGTCCTGAGCATTCTCACAGGTACCACTTCCTTACCCTCTTGCCTAGTACAATGCTTGCAGTCTTCAGGACAAGGTCTTCTTGACAATGCATCCGCGTTGCCATGAGATTTCCCGCTGCGATGTTCGACCACAAAGTCGTATTCCTGCAGTAGCTCAATCCATCTCGCAACTTGTCCTTCTGGATTTTTGAACTGCAATAGCCATTTCAGTGCAGCATGGTCAGTTCGTAAGTGGAATTTCCGCCCCAGAAGATATTTGCTAAAATGCTGCAATGACTTTACCACAGCAAGCAATTCCCGTCTCGTGACACAATAGTTCCTTTCCGGCTTTGACAACGACTTGCTGAAGTACGCTATCACAACTTCTTGATCACCATTCCGTTGAGACAGCACACCACCAAGTTCTATGTCACTTGCGTCTGTGTCAACTATAAATTCCTTGCCTGCATCAGGATACCCCAAAATAGGTGTTTTGCACAGTCGGTCCTTTAACTCCTGGAATGCGAGGTCGCAACTTTCATCCCAGCAGAAATGTCGCTTCTCCTCGGTTAGCTTGTGCAGGGGTTTGGCTATATCCGCAAAGTTCTTAACGAATCGCCGATAATAAGAGCACAATCCCAAAAATGCTCTGACCTGCGTCTTGTTCTTTGGAACTGGCCAATCCTTGACTGCGGCGATTTTCTCTGGATCCGTGCGGATACCTTCTTCCGACACTACATACCCCAAAAAGCTAACTTGCCGTTTGAATAGTGAACACTTCCTTGGACTCAACTTCAGGTTAGCACTCTGGATCTTCATAAGCACGCGTTCCAGGTTTTGAAGATGTTCTTCAAACGTACGGCCTACGATGATGATGTCATCCAAATGGACCAGGCAGGCATCGCCAATTAACCCGGTTAGTAAAAGTTCCATCAGTCTTTCAAACGTTGCCGGAGCGTTGCACAATCCAAACGGCATAACTTTAAATTGACACAGACCCTTTCCTGTCGAGAATGCTGTTTTCTCCTTGTCCTTAGGATCAATCTCAACTTGCCAGTAGCTACTTTTAAGGTCCAGCGTGCTAAACCACTTAACTCCAGCAAGCATGTCCAGCGTGTCATCTATTCTTGGCAAAGGATAGCTGTCCTTCTTTGTGACATCATTCAGACGACGATAGTCAACACAAAACTGCATGCTGCCGTCCTTCATTACGAGCACTACAGGTGAACACCATGGACTAGATGAAGGTTCAATAACACCATCCTTCACCATTCCTTCAATCATGGTTTCCACTTCCTTTTCACGTGCTACCGGCAATCTCCTTGGCCGCTGACGTATAGGCAATCCTTCTCCTGTGTTTATTTTGTGTTGAACTAAGCCAGTCTTCCCGATGTCACCATCATTTGACGAGAAAACATCAGCGTACTTGAGTAACATCTTCTTTGCCTTGAACATTTCATCTTGGGACAGAGTGCTGCGGCAGTCTTCTAAAAGTGTGGACACTTTCGTTTGTGCATCCTTGCTGAGGGTCCCAGTCGATAGATATTGGCATCGACGCAACCAATCCACTTCCTCGCAAGTACCAACTAGTGTGCCTTTTTCTATAATCTGTTCCTGATCACAAAGGTTCAGCACGCGTACCCCCGAGATGTCTGTGGCTCTGACCAAAGTTCGTGCCACTTTCCATGGAAGGACATTGTCCACCCTTTCCACGAGTACACAACGATGGGTTTGCCCAGGATTCCGAGGAAGACTTATCGGCACAATCGTTTCCGATCTCGGCGGAAGAACAATCTTCTTAAGGCTGTACACATTCCCTGGTAACGCCCCTTCCATGAAAAGTTCCTCTTGTCCACATTTCAAAACACCTTGCTTGACGTCAATCTCACAACAATTCTTCCTCATAAAGTCAAGGCCGAAGATGCAATCGTTCATTATATCAGCCACGATAACATTATGCAGGTAGATTCTGTTACCTAGCTTCAACTCCATCTTCTTTTCTCCATGGACGGGTATGCGCTGACCGGTGGCTGTTAACAAATTAATGCGGTCTCGGTTGTATGCGGAGTCCCCAAGGAACCGGCTTATAAGTTGGGAACTGACGACCGTACGAGAGGCTCCAGTATCTATGGTCAGCTTACAGGGCGTTCCGT
This sequence comes from Tiliacea aurago, assembly GCA_948098905.1. Classification (NCBI taxonomy): domain Eukaryota; kingdom Metazoa; phylum Arthropoda; class Insecta; order Lepidoptera; family Noctuidae; genus Tiliacea; species Tiliacea aurago. Next base: position 1,590,709 of record OX402579.1, on the reverse strand, counting down.
TGACCTCGCCCTTGATGACTAAGGTGTTCCCGTCATGGGTTTGTGTGATCGAAATCCTTGGGGCTCTTTGAACATCAGCCAGCACCCGCCCCGCAGTCCTGGCTATTACTCGTTTCCCTGCTGCCGCACTACCCTCTGGAGACCGGCCATCTTCCTTTTCTGTAGTTCGCTTAGGGCAACTAGATCGAAGGTGGCCCCTTTCCCCACAGCCATAGCACCTAGGGATGTATCCTTTACGATCGCGAACTGTAGACACTGCAACCTCCCTGACGCGATGGGAACGATGATCTTGCCGCACAGCTTCCACCTCCAGTGCATGGGCCAAGGCGTCCTTAAGCGTCCCGTGGTGACCGAGCCTCACAGCAGCTCTAACTTCAAGGTCGCGGATGCCGTCAATGAATGCCTGCACCAGGTTCCCATCAATAAGCGCAGGTACGGACTGGTAAGCTTTACGAACCAGCTTCTCCACTTCAAGAGCCCACTGCTGCAGGTTTTCGTTACTGCGTTGCACACGATCCTTGAGCTGCGCACGAAACACGTGTTCCAGGTGAGCATCGCCATACCGAGCCTCTAATGCCTCAAGGAGCTGCTCGTAAGTCACTTCCTTACCAAGAGCTTCCAGGACAGTTAAGGCCTGGTCGCGCAGGCCTAGGGTGAGGGCAGTCATGGCCTGACTGTTATTCCACCCGTTCGCCTTCATGACAGCCTCAAACTGGATTTTGTAGGCTGACCAGGAAGAAGTTCCGTCGAACGGTGGCACTTTGAATCCACGTAGCGAAGGTGTTGTAGCTACGGGAGCTGCGATTCCATCCCCAAGTTTAAGGTTACCCAACTCTCGCTTCACATCAGCAATGACGTTGTTAAACTTGCTGATCTGAGTTTCAGCTTCTGACAGGCGGTTGTCATGCTGGGCAACCTTCTCCTTCACCTCCTGCACGTCTTTCCTGAAGGTTGCGTGAAGGTCCTTTATGAGGAGCATCTGCTCTTCCTGGCGGCAAGCCTGTTCCTCCTGACGGCGGGACTGCTCCTCCTTATCGCGCTGGAGCTGTTCTTCCAGCCGACGAGCCTGTTCCTCCTGACGGCGGGACTACTCCTCCTTATCGCGCTGGAGCTGTTCTTCCAGCCGACGAGCTTGTTCCTCCTGACGGCGGGACTGTTCCTCCTGACGGCGGGACTGTTCCTGCAGCATCATCACCAGGGCAGCAAAGTCTGGTGCTGCTGATGCTGGGGCTGCTGCGGACGGGTCGGGCTTCGTGGTCGGTAGCTGGCCCTCCGACCTCTGTGGCGTAGCTCCACCAAAACGTCTCTGGTCCGTCTCCTGTTGGCGTTGACTCCGGGTACGGATACCCTCCGTGTCGTCTTTAGGTAAAATCGGCATGATTTTAATCCTAGCTTGTTGCTACCAATTGTTACGAGCTTGGGGTTCGTGACAATAAAAACTGCCGATTTAATAACTAAAAAACTAGACACTTTAATTAAGAACACCAATTTAAACACACTACTACTTTAAACACAATTAAAAACACAATCACTTAATGTCACTCTCAAATATCGTTCAGTTGTTCTCGCTTGTCTCGTTTTCAAAAGTAAACTAAACTCCGTCGCGGCCCATACCGGCCTTATATAGGGCCTCGGATAGTTCCCGAAACATCTAGAATATTCGAGTACATACCGGCCCCGACTGACCTGGGTGTCGATAGTTCTAGAATCGAACTTTCTCGAAGCATCTTGACTCTATTAGTTTCGCTACTTGATACTAGATGGCGCTAGTAGTAGGCTTTTTAGTTGTGCGCGCAACAGTATCAAGGACCTACTGTAAGTCAATCTGATTTAATAACTATTCTCTAATGTAATACTAACTTATAAACTGTGGCCGTTATTTTGTTATAAATGTTAGATTCTATTGAGTAACTACTGCTAGTTGTGGAATTTATGTAGCAAGTATGTATAATGTTTTATATTCCAAGAATACTTAGTATTATTGTAAAATAAGTAAAGAGGTTATGATAAATCTTGATATGTTATTAAATGCGTAATTTGAAGGTTACCTTACAATACGTTTTATTTACTATGTTCCTTCAGACCTCAGATTATAGAATATAATCTGAGCTTCAGACTTAAACAGATAAACACATTAAAATATATCTAGTTGAAACCTAACTTCTGATTTGTTTAATAGTAAGTAGTGGTTGGAATACTCACGAGCAGCAGACCAGCACACGCAAATAACACCAAGCCGCTGCTTCTCATTCCGGTTCTATTTTTAATGCTTTTTTGTAATTAATAGTAAATTAATAAACGGTAATACAATTTCAATATTATTTCTGACAAGAAAAGTCACCCGAACAATTTGAAAGTATTTTGAAAATCGATTAACTGATGACTATGAGGATTTAATGTTTTCATATTGTTACTACCTCGTTTGAACAAAAATGAGATAACACGGCCTTTTAGAAATTATCAATTAACTCATTATCTTTCAGTCTACTGTCGGACATGCCTCGTGTTATATTCTCTAAGCTCGGGTCCTACCTACATTAACAAAAACACTCGAGAGGTCAAACTCAAACCCCCTTATTACAAAACAAGGTTTATCTTCAGACCCGGGTTTAAAACATGGAGCCATTATTGAATTCAGTATAAAGTTCCTAAACACAAAACTGACAACTTAGTACCGAACTAAGTGTTCAGTTTTATAAAAAGAACGGTATTTCAATCACTGATAAGTTCTTATTACAAAAACTGGCTCCATGGTTTAAGCCATGTCAAATATAAATCTTGTTTTGTAATAAGGCGGTAAGCATTTATTTCAATTAAACCATTGACAGACACTTTTGAATGGTCAAGAAGTCGGTCAGTTACAAATATAAAGCTAGTTGCCCATTCCAAATAGTAGGTTCCTATGGAGAAGAACGGGCAAGAAACTCCACGGACACTATTTTAAATTAAAATATTGATACAAAATATTGGTTACATCATGGCATCATTCATATTGAAGATAAACATGTTAGAACCGATGCAAAACGTCAGAAGCGTCCGTGATAAAAAAATAAAAAACAAAAAAAAAACAATTCAAAACTAAAATAATTAAAAATAAGCCGTGGCAGCTAAGAGATGACCAGTCCCAACTGACAGCGCCCGCGTTCACGAACATGACGCATGGATCAGCACCATTCAGCTTAACCATTTTGAAGGGAGCTAAATGATTAAACAGACACGCCACCATCAGCGAGACATCTGAGTGAGCATGACATACTCTCAGCCGCCCGGGGCACATTCAAGTCAATGAATGACATTTATTACCCGGTAAATGGTAGCTCTATTGTACATAGTACCTGTGATATGCAATTATATAATACAAAGGAGATTGAGTTTATACAATGAAAAGATTTCTCTCAGAAGTCTTACAATCTTCAGCAGCTCCAACAGTATTTCTAAATGTTAATCAATTAGTTGTGGTTGAGGAGCTGGACCAGCATCGAGCGAAGCATTTCTATCATCGATGTAATCCCCCAACCTATAATATGCCTGCTTGCATAATGTGCGTTTTATACAAGATTTGAGTTTCGTCTCTTTCAGTTGAAGTATGTGGGGAGGGATTTTATTATACTGGTTAGACATCCTGTTTATGGTAGTAAGTAGGCTAGATTGTGCGTATGTGAGTCACTGCTGCAAGGTATCGGCGGGGCCTATCACCTTGCAGCAGTGATGTCACGAATTGTTTCTGTGTTAATTATTTACTAACATAGTTTGTAAGTATTTTGTTACTAACACTAACCCCCTTATTACAAAACAAGGTTTATCTTCAGACCCAGATTTAAAACATGGAGCCATCATTGAATTTCGAACTTTATTCCGACTATGGTAAAGTTCATAAACACAAAACTGACAACTTAGTAGGTACCGAACTAAGTTTTCAGTTTTGTATAAAGAACGGTATTTCAATCACTGTTACGTTCTTATTACAAAAACTGGCTCCAAGGTTTAAGCCATGTCAAAATATAAATCTTGTTTTGTAATAAGGCGGTATGAGTCTTGTTACTTGAATTAAATGATTAAATAAAATTATAACATTTTAAACAGTACCCCATGAAAGATGAGTCTACTTTTGCCAGTCTGAAACCTGGTTGAGCTAATAGATCCCTACTTCTAGTACTATAATTATGTCTTTCGGCTCTTTTACTAAAAATATGTAATTTTTTTCTTACGTACATGATGTTTTCATAGATATATTGACAAGGCACCGTCATGATGTTAATATCCTTAAACAGTTCCCTAAGAGAATCGCGCCTGCGGAGATTATAAATATGGCTCTGATGGCTCTTTTCTGCAGAATAAAAATAGACTCGATGTCTGCAGCCCGTCCCCAAAGTAAAATACCGTAAGACATGATACTATGAAACTAACTAAAATAGACTAGCCTCGCGGTATCTACATCAGTAAAGTGACGGATGTTTCTGACAGCATATGCTGCTGAACTTAGCCGTCCTGCAAGAGATGTTAAATGAGGACCCCATTGAAGCCTAGAGTCGAGCGTGATCCCAAGGAAAACAGTTTTATCGACGAATTCTAGTTTCTCTTGATTCAATACTAGGTATCTCATAATCACTACTTTTTACATTTTATACTAAATTATTGGCAGTAAACCAATTTTGGACCTGCAGTAGGGCGTTACTTACGTCGTCAAAATTTGAAGCACGTCTATCTACCTTAAAAATCAAGGAAGTATTGTCAGCAAATAACACCATTTGTGGTTGATTATTATCCAGTATCAAGCCCATGCCAGAAAACGCACCGAATAGGGCTGATAATCATGACGGTCTCGTGACAGTGCAAAGAAGGAAGCGCCGATTGCGAACTAACAAGAACCGCTGCGGCAAAGCTCCTACGGAGCCCGAAGTGAGCCTGCGTGCCGCAAAACCGAACACACCGGTGTACATCTCTCGCTTGCACTACACCACGAAGGCGGAGGACATCGTGGAGTACGTGCGCCAAAAGACGAGGTACACGCCAAGGGTGCAGTTACTGGAGTCGCGCCGGTACGTCAACTTTAAAGCGTTCGTCGTGCGTGTTCCGAACTGTTATCTGCCCCTCGTCATGGAAGAAGACTTTTGGCCGCAGGACGTGGTGTTCCGTCGCTTCCGCGGACAAGTTCCACAGGACAGCACAATCTAGTGCAAAGTGAAGTGCTACTAACATAGTCTTAAGCCTTTTTATTAACACAAGTTTTTGTTTAAATACAGTATGTATGTTTAGGTTAAGGTATTTTTCTTTGGGCCTATGTCGCCTGAAATAAATGGTATTATTATTATTATTTAATAAATGGAGTAGATCATTAATACACTAAAAAGAGGAAAGGACCCAATATCGAGCCTTGAGGAACACCAATTTTTACTTTTAAACCGAGTGTATTGATACCATTTATTTGAACTAGCTGTTGTCTATCGTTTAAATAAGATTTTACTAAATTAAGCGCAAGTTTTCCAAGTCCGTAATGCTCAAGTTTCAATAGCAAGGTTTCGTGATCGACGCAATCTTGGAAAGGTCACAAAAGATTCCTATGGCATCTTGGACCTCTTTCCATGCGTTAAAAATGTGTCTTAATAAGGATACACCGGCGTCGGTCGTACAACGTCCTTTGGTGAAACCATACTGTTGATCGTGAAGGATTTTATTCGAATTGAAATGATTGAGAAACACCTTGCTGAAAACCGGCAACACGGATACGGGTCTATAATTATTTGTGTCTTTACTGTCCCCGGATTTGAAAAATGGTATTACCTTACTGTATTTCATTAAATCCGGGAAGACTCCTTGATCCATTGAATTTGCACCCATATTCACTAAGAAAGGACCAGCATGCTCATTTAAAACCTCTTCTATGTATCTGACAGCAGTCAGAGAACCGTTTTCTATGATCACTAACTCCGTGCGATCCTCTGAAGATATCCCAGCCCAAACCATTATTGATCCTCCGCCAAATGGCACCTTTTGTTTAAAACACGCTTGATGATACCGTTCTCCTGGTCGTCTTAATACTCTTCGTCTCCCGTCGTGCGTAAATAAACAAAATCTGGACTCATCGGAAAACATAACCTTGGACCAATCTTCATCTGTCCATCAGATGTGTTCTCGAGCAAACCGTAAGCAACTGAATGAATGTTCTCTGAGCAGTTTGGGGCCGTTTGCTGGTCTAAAGACTTTATATCAGCTTCACGAAGACGTCGCAGAATCGTATCAGAGCTCACATTGTTGTGGTGCTTTTCTTGAAGACTGTTTCGGACCTGAACAGCCGTGAGATGTCGATTTCTTAACATAGTGCTCACGATGAATCGGTCTTCTCGTGTAGTAATGCACCTTGGCCTGCTATTTCCAGTCTCCTGATGTCATGCCGGTCTCTTGAAATCGCTGGAGTACTCTTTGGACCATCGATAAAGATACTCCTACTGTTCTAGCATTGCTACACTAACTTCGATAATCCGTGTACATTCTTCAGGTGTTAACGACATGATATTGCACTGAATACTCTGATCAATCCAAGGAACCATTTATAATGACAGCTCGGTTTGAAACAAAAGCAGAAAATATATTCTATTCCTAATTTAATTAATTGTTTTTTAAATGCATAATATATTTTTTTAAATCTGTAACTTGTACAAATGAAACCTCTTTAGAGATTTAGAACAAGCATTAGTAACCTGCTTACTACATATTAAGTATTTGTATATAGTTTAAGGAGATATCACGGTTTTTATTAGCGACCCGGAATTTTTGCGATCCAGTGTAGTTGCTAAGCAATTTATGCTCGTCACAATGCTTATGGTGAGTGGCAGTTCTCCTGGTTCGTACCAGGAGAACTCCTCAACAATTAACGTCCCTTCATCGGGAAAAGCAATATATAAAACTAAAATACAGATCCATAGACCAACTTCCGAAATTAAAGTTCCATTTATAATGACAGCTCGGTTTGAAACAAAAGCAGAAAATATATTCTATTCCTAATTTAATTAATTGTTTTTTATATACATAATATATTTTTTTAAATCTGTAACTTGTACAAATGAAACCTCTTTAGAGATTTAGAACAAGCATTAGTAACCTGCTTACTACATATTAAGTATTTGTATATAGTTTAAGGAGATATCACGGTTTTTATTAGCGACCCGGAATTTTTGCGATCCAGTGTAGTTGCTAAGCAATTTATGCTCGTCACAATGCTTATGGTGAGTGGCAGTTCTCCTGGTTCGTACCAGGAGAACTCCTCAACAATTAACGTCCCTTCATCGGGAAAAGCAATATATAAAACTAAAATACAGATCCATAGACCAACTTCCGAAATTAAAGTTATTTTTCACTTTTTAGGTAGTGTTTTTTTGGAAGTCAGTTGATATTTTTGTGCACTCAGATTTCAAATGATAAATATAATCTTTCCGAGGTTGTGAGGTGAAATTAAATTTCCAATGCAATCGATAATCATGGCCTTTTCAGGCAGGCTTTTTTGGCAGGTTCCAATGTCCCATTATTGCACTCATACAATCATGGCAAAATGTAAAAGCAATAAAAAAAATGTATTTGAGTAAATTGTAATATTGAATTACATGCAAACATGGAAAGCAATTGCGTTTAGGTAGTAATTTTGCACACTTTATATTATAGCGGGGATTAATTTGCATGCTAAGATCCCGGCGTTAATACACTTTTTGTACAGGGAATACGAGACCTCAGATATCAAGCCTTCCTTTCCTTCCTTAACTCCTTCAAAACCATTGGACCGAAAGCACTAGTTTCATTTTCCATCAATAGCAGATTTTCGCTGACATTTAGTTTGGTTTTTCGTACCAATAATTATGTAAGTATAACTTAACTACTCTCTTGTCCCTGCAGACTGCTGATGGCGTATTATTGGAATTGCTTAGAAATTGTGGCAATAGGCTCCGGATTAGGTACCTACATGTGACTCAAACATACCCGGCGAAATATGGCACTAGCTTCTGTCCGCGGCTTCGCCCGCGTGGATGTCGGAAATTATCCCAAAGGAACGTGCTACCGGGATGGAAATATATCTATGTACCCAGCGCGCGTATAGCATGGCCACCGTAGAAACGGGTTTTGTCGACGGAAGAATAGACAAGATTATAGAAAAATATTTCTACCGTCGGCGCTACGAATTTACCAGCTGGGTGCCAGAGTTTCTCTTAGAGATTTTTTTAAAGATATTGGTATTCTCACAGTGGCATCACAATTCATCTTCGCCAACATCTTATATGTTAGGCAAAATTTACACTTATACATTAAAAACAGTGATCTCCACAATATTAATACCAGAAATAAGGACAAATTACGTGCTCCATTTCACCGGCTTCATAAGGTTCATAACTCATTTGTTGGACTTGGTATAACTTTTTATAACAAGCTACCCTCTTCCATGCTAGATTTGCCTTTTAATGCGTTTAAAGTTAAAGTTAAATCCAATCTTTGTTCAAAGGCATACTATTCTATCAACGACTACTTAAACGATAAGAACAGTTGGTCGCTGTGATTAACTCAAGACAATGTTCATGTTCTTTCTCCAGATAGATTCCCTACTGACAGATTTTATGAGTTCCTATATTTGTTTATTTTATTTGACTGTCTAAGTCAATTTATTTTAATTTATTAGTGACAAAATCTACTCATTACAATGTTCTTCTATGAGTTGTATTGCAATAAGTGGTTAGCTAGCGACCTTAATAAATTGATCACTTTATTCTTGCCTGAGCAACCGGCAGCAAGTTCGTCATGCTCCCTTAGATGTCACTGCTTGCGGTAGCGTCGGGGGTCGGGTTGCCTCCTTCCCTCAAATATGGCGAGGGGGGTGATGGCTGATCTTTGCGTTATGCTCGTGAACGGGTGCTGCTTGTGGTGACTGGTCGTCTGCTGACCATGGGTTTGTTATTGTTATTAATAATTAACTGTTTTTATTTTACTTTGATGGTGCTAGTTTATCATTTGTGACTTCGAGTTATAGCTGTAGCTTTATTTAAGCGGGCACGCCCATTATGCCTGGAGGCTTTTATTTAGATACCTTTTGTTTACGTTATTTCTGCTTGAGTATAGTTTTCGACGATTATTATATATACAAATATATATATATATTTGTATAATGGTGTGTGCTAGCTAACATAAGGCAAATAATTTAATTTAACGTTTTGTGTTGCGTAATGCAAATTATTTTATATTGTATTGTATAGCTTCAAGTTTTTTATGCGAACAGACAGCTGTGCTGCTGGGGAGTTTGTTGCACCACTTCTTCTTCCCAGCTAAAGCACTAGGAAGTGGTGAAGGGTGGGCGTTTTTGGGGGACTGTCTCATGTAATTTTTGACGTTCGAAAAGTACTGATTCTCAGCCTAGTTTGAATAAATGACTTTTGATTTTGATTTTTGATTTTGATGTTAAAAATAAAGAGACGAAATGTTTCTATTCTTCGGTCGACAAAAGTCTACAATGTCAAGCATGACGACCAATTTTTCTCTACTTTTGACACTTAGGGGTAGAAACATTTATTCTCAACAATTGTTACATAGTCTACATCACATTGAACCTAGACAAGAATCTAAATATATTGATTTTGATAACTCAATTCAATATTTTCACCGTCCAAAATTCTCATAATTGATTAATGGTCAGTGGGTCGTCTTAGGGGCGGAGTTGTAGGAGTTGAAATTGTTGTTCTCTATAGTGTATTATCTATGGTTGTTCTAGTCGAAAACCATCCATGAGATGATGTAAAAAAACCAGCGAAAAATTAAAATAAAAGCAGTATTTTGTTAAAAAAAATTCATTGGGATTCAGTTGGGATGCTGCTTGCACATGGGGTGTCACAGTGGGTTCAGTGGCCAATGTTTGCGACTGACGTTATGTTAGGGGTTGCGTAGCTTTAATTCTAGTAAACGAAATAGTAACAGCAAAGACGTCCAGAGGGACGTCTTTGCTGTTACTATTTCGTTTACTATATGAAGAGTCATATAAACTTTTCAGGTTCTAAGAATGCACTGCTCACATTAACATACCTACAAGAGCAATTTTTAACAAGATGAAGCGTGAAACTACTTAATTGAACAAATCAATATACTATCGCATTCAATAAGCGTTTAACAATTTGACACACATTTACAAGTAAATATTGAAATAAACGTACATATGTATCGCTAAAGGAATTACAGAGTTGGATTAAATGAAATTGTAAAGGTTTGGCGCGTCGAATCGTCATCACTGATGCTTCTAGTAGACTGTGAGCAATATGGCACCACGGACACTGTTTGTATTGTGTGTCCTTCTGTCGGTGACTCAGGGCGTCCTGGGGGAAGAATGGGAGTTTGGTGTCAATGCTCCCGGCAGCATTATAGTTGATCATAGATATGATGACTTTTCACTCTTCCAGAAGACTAAGGAGATAAAGCTGAGGGTAAGTAGTAACGTCATCATCATCAGACAGCTGTGCTGCTGGGGAGTTTGTTGCGCCACTTCTCCTTCCCAGCTAAAGCACTAGGAAGTGGTAAAGGGTGGGCGTTTTTGGGGGACTGTCTCATGTAATTTTTGACGTTCGAAAAGTGCTGATTCTCAGCCTAGATTGAATAAATGGCTTTTGATTTTGATCATTTCAGTCGAAAGACGTCCACTGCTGGACATAGGCCTTCCCCAAAGGTGGCGGTTTTCCATAATCGCCATGCTTGGCAGGCGGGTTGGCGATCGCAGTATGGTGATAAAATGCATAGCGCTGCTGCCAATTCTCTAGTAAGTCCCTTAGTCGCCTTTTACGACACCCACGGGAAGTACCTGTGGTGCTATTCTTTACGTAAAGTATGTTACGAAACGTAATATTATCGTAGAATTTTTAGCTTATCTACATCACTTGCTAGCCTTTCGCTAGCCTAGATAAGGAAAGATTAATATGTCTTTGTCGTCATAGAAACGCCAGTGCCCCGTGCTCGGACAGAAGGGATGTCGAGTTGGATAGAAAGAAGTCTATTTTTGTTAGAATAGAGATGTTGGTCACGCTACGCGTGCAGCTACATGTGGCTTATATATGTATCTGTGTTACGGTGTAATGATCTGAGCATCTATAATTGAGGAGCTTGTTTTCAAAACTTGTCTATTCCACTTTCGATAAAACTGATATTTTGTTTTTTTTTTTGTTTGGTAGCATTCTAATTTAGGTACACTCCGCGAAAAAAAAACTTGATATTTACACCAGAAAAAAAAGATTAAAAAGCACGATTTCGTCAAAATAGATTATCCCACGTCAAAATGACATTACCAAAAAACTATTTCCTCAGATTGAGAAAAAACACAAAAAGTGGAATAGGCAAGTTTTGAAAAGAGGTTCTTTTCAAAACTTGACTATTCCTCTTTTTCTATACTATTTTTTTCTATTACTCAATTATTATAATTTGCATTAGGTAAGCACCTATTGCAAATTATTAGTAACTATGGATGGTCAGATTATTACACTTTACCAACGTGTTATAGCCACATGTATAGCAGCCACAGTTAACTGAATTTACTCTTCGGATACATCTTTGTCAACAGACATGTCTTGTTTGCGCTCCACCCAAACAAGCCCGGGACTGTTTGGATGGAGGGTAAGCACAGACTACTCCATTGACTCATGTTTTCGGTTCGAGGCCTTCCAGAATAGAGGGCTCGGACGGTCTAAAGAACGAACCTGCCTGATAAGTGTAGATAAACTCTTCTACTCAAATGAAACAGATTTCACACTGACGTTCCACTTCCAGACCCCACAATGCTACGTAATGGAGTACGTGCGAGTACAAGTCCAGAACTTGATATCGAACCCGAACGTGAGTTTCAACAAACTGTCGAACGTCGTCACGATCTCGTACAAGCCGCTGCAATACAGCGTTAGCAGCTTCAACATCATCGCTAAAGCTGCTCGGAAGCCGGGCTGCTTCAACCAGGCTATGGCGCTGCAGATGAGGCACAAGTTCGGCAAGTGAAGAATTTATGTGTTGATGTGTTCGTAACTACCTGTTTAGAATAAATCTGCATGTTTGTATGCGTTGAGTTGTTTTATTGTGGTACCTGTGACATGTTCCTGCCGTTAACTTGAGCGTATGACAACCGCCTTGCTGTTTTTATCTAAATTAATGTCATCACAGACAAACTTAGGTTTGTACGTCTATTCTGTGAAATAAAAGTTGTCCTGTGTTGTCTTTTGACTCTGGGACCTTTCGAATTGAGCTTTACGTTATTGAGATAGGGTTCAAATTGATTTTCAACTAGTTTACAATATGAATAGTGTCCTTCGCTGGATTTAGGGCCAAATACACTGGATTTACAGGCAATATTTTTAACCATTTGCTATTTTAACTTGTGTGGCTTGGTCAGCAAAAAAAATAATTCAGATTTCCAGATTAAACAACGTAATCAACATCTATATTAAAACTATAGGGTGAAGAAAGAAAACTTATGAAATAATCAACAAAATATATTTATTAACAATAACAAAGGCTTGTTTACAATAAATAGCTTATTTATGAATGATTTGGCTAGCGCTATTATACAGATCCATAATATACACAATATGAAACAACATTAGGTGCATGTAGCAGTGGTTAACGAGTCTAATATGAAGAAAACAATACATGTGTAGTCTATTCAAATTCTTGTTTACAATTGATGTTCAAATTAAACGAATATCAACTTTGAAATCATATAAATTAAGTTCATATTCATTTCAGAATGACTAGTACTATTGAAAAAGTCTTAAAAATGTTTGAAGTTAAGTCGCAAACTGAAGTTTTTATGGTATTAAAGTTGTTTTTTCAAAATCACACCATTATACAGAAATAACATTGATGTTGAATAAAAACAAAACAATCCTATGTGATGTAAAATGTATTTAGAAACATAGATTGTGTTAACTTGTTTAACATAAGTACGTTAGTCAATCTTTATTAACCTAGCAAAATTAGAGAATCGTTTTGAAGCCGATAAAATATTAGTATATATCATAAAGTGCAAATCATGAAATATTGTGTTTCGAACTACTAAAACACCACGAGTGAATCGACTACTTCTACGCAAGCGTGCACAATCGTCGACCGGATTATTGCTAAACATCAGGTGAGATATTTGTCAAGTAATTGTGTCACTAAAAGTTAGTGTTTACGGGTTTGACCGACTTATTTCAAACTCGAACGGAGCTCTTTCGTCGCGAGCCGAACTCATTGTGCATTAAATTGGTGCCTCTAATTAAATACATCAACATATTTATCTGACAGACGTCACCACTGCTAAAAACCACATCTACTTTGCATATAAATAAAATACAAATAACTCTAGTCGCAACAAAAACGACTAAATTTCGGGTCACAAGCTTTTTGCCCTCCTATCTTTAAGTAAGCTGGAGATGAAGAACTCTCCAGCCCTATACGATGACCGGACCAATGGTCCACTGGCTGTATACAGAAATCCCAGTTCGGTGCCGCGTTCTTCCCATTCCTTGAACTTGGCTGGTGTGACGTATTCAAAGACTTTGAGGTGTCGTTTGGTTGGCTGCATGTATTGGCCTAGGGTTACGCAGTCCACGCCGGCCTCGCGTAGATCTGGTGAGTAATTCGATGTATTTTATAAAACGATATACATAGACTCGAATACAATTAATGTTCAATCATTTCAGATGGTTTTTAATACTTTTCGCGGGATGGGTGCTAATGTATGTTAGAGCTAAAAGCTGCAATTGGGCTTGATCTAGGTTCATTAAAAGAAAAAGAAAATTCCGCGTTTATCTCGCAAAAAAATGCATTATTACACAATTCAAAATCCTTTATTGCATTCCATAATGTTAGTATAACAGGTGGTAGGCTTAAAATTAAAGACACAATTGTGGACCCTGTCGGGCACAGCATAGAGAGAGGAGGAAGAGCGCGTATTTGTGTTTATATTATTAAGGTACTTATTCAAGTAATGGATTTTTATTTTATGACCACTTTTTCCTTCTTCTAATATTGAATTTGTTCACACACCTATTTAGTAAATATTTTGGTTTAAGTTGTAAGTAGTACCCGCTTGAGTAAGTAGGTCTTTTTTATGTTATACCTTTCAAGTTTTAGTTAGTTATTCCTGTTGCTGTCAGTATTTGTCTAAACTATGATATTTGGTTATTAAACCTAAATTATTACACGATTATTTATTAATTATTACCCAAGTTTCATTGCTCATGATACATTCTACCGGTCAGGATAGTGGGGATCAATTCAAAATGTTTCAACGTTCCAAACGCGTTTGAAATCGTGCCGTATTTGACTACAGTTTTAGGGCATTTAATACGCCTAGTTTCGCTTTTTTTAAATCTATAATTCAGTCTGAAACTTGGTGTATTGATGTAGAACTAAACATGATAACTGACCTTTCATAGTCTGTTCCACTTGCTCGTCAGTCTCGCCGAGCCCCAGCATGATTGAAGACTTAGTGATCAGGTCGGGGTTGACTTCCTTGGCCGTCTGCAGGACCTTCAGAGTTTGACGGTAACTGAGGATAGAGAATATTCATAGTTTTTATTTATTAGGAGAAACAGACACAGGCATGACCAATGAAATAACAATCAGTATATACAATATGGCGACTTGTGCAATTACTTACTTTAGGAATATTGAGTGACAGATGAATGACGAATGAAAGGTGTATGTTTTGTTTTATAGCATAATGTGAAAGTTTGTAAAGATACTTGGTACGCAATCACACAAAAAGAGCAGAATGGATGTGCATGAAATTAGAGAAACAAGTAGAACATGTATTTGGTTAACAGTGTTAATCCGGGTAAAAAAGTACCCTACGTGTGTTAACTTAACACAGAGGCAGAGGTTCGATTGTCAGTACCGGAACCACCACTAACCATTGCTATGATATAGCAATAATTACTAAATTATGGTTCACGAACCGAGCCGACCTCAACAGAGTTGGGAAAAGGCGAGGCAAATTGATAGATTGATTATGGTTTACGAACTCAGCCTTTGAAGTTTGTAATAATTGGTAATGTGAAGTCTGATATGTTTTTTTTAATTATAAAATTTATTTGTATCTATTATGATCCTATGTTGGTCAAAATAAACGATTTTCATTATTATATAGGATACTTTTTATCCGGGTATATGAATGAATTCCCCTAGGAAGTAAATGAAACTACAGGTAACAGCTAGTAAGTTCAAAAGTATTACCCAGCTCTGGGATCCCTCACAAACGGCGTCAATCTTTCAACTGTCTCAATGTTGTGAGCGAACACATCGAGCTCGCAGTTCGCGATGGTCGCCACGCACTCGCGGTTCGCCCTGAAGTCTGGTACTAAGCATTCTACTAGGATGTCCTTGTTCCTGAACAAAAAAAAACACATACATTGGGTAACACACTCAAATGCAACAAGACCAGCAGGTAGTTGTGTAACACACAATGGAACAAGACCAGCAGGTAGTTGTGTAACACACTTTAATGGAACAAGACCAGCAGGTAGTTGTGTAACACATTTCAATGGAACAAGACCAGCAGGTAGTTGTGTAACACACTTCAATGGAACAAGACCAGCAGGTAGTTGTGTAACCCACTTCAATGGAACAAGACCAGCAGGTAGTTGTGTAACACACAATGGAACAAGACCAGCAGGTAGTTGTGTAACATACTTACTATGGCATGCCATCCATTTTGACAGTTCAACAATATTTGTTATGTTATTTAAATAAAGAAAGATTCATTCGATAATTGAAATTGCGAGGTGATTATTATAAAACAATGCACTTACTGTTTTTTGATTTCTCTTACAGTTTCAGCAAGATGATTTGACCCACCATCAGGTAAATCTGGAAAATGTATACTTAAAATGTTCACAAATTCATATTGATAGTTTAGTTATGCAGTTTTTAATTATTATAAAGACTGTTAATAAGAAAAATTGAGCCGTCACGGGATGACTGGCAGATGTGAAACATCGTACTACACACGCATTTTGTAGTAGTGTGTAGTGGCCGATCGCCACTAAACAGTCTATATGTAGTTGCTGGCGGCCGCCAGCAATCGGTTTTACGTGCGCCTATAGATGTTTCACATCAAAAAACTCGATGAAGGAACCAGACTGGACAACAATCTGGTCCACTAAAAGCTGCATGGGCCTGACCCTGTTAAGTAAAATTGTTATTAACCCTATGAACTTTGTCTAAAAATAAAAGTATACTATTCTAGTATTGTACGCGTCAAACTGTATGGTAGCTTTGAATTATTTTATTATTATTTTATAGTTATATTACCGCAATTAAATCGAAATAATATTTTCTACCGTATCGTTAAGAATAACCCTAGCATCATTGCAATAACTTCGATAAAAACTACAAAATTTTATTGGATTTGAAAACCACGCCGTCCGGTTCAAATACAGGGCCATGCGGCTCACTTCCATACGCGTTTTGTTTGATAGCTGCAATCTCTGGCTTGTAGGAAGCGTTTACGTTGGACCTCTCACGCGGCTCACGGGTGACCCCCATGGCTCGAATGGTTCAGCAAGATATAAAGAAAGAAAGAAAAAAAAAAGAAAATTTGATTATTCTGCACAAACAAAACGCACATTGCTCACCAGTGAGCCCCGTGGCCTGAATAGAAATACTCAAGTTTTCATATGGCGTTCAACGTGTTAAAGAAGACTGGGCAAAAGTGGTAGAAAAAACTCGAAAAATAATAAAGGAAGATGACAGAGACGTCAGTATTGATAATAAAATTGAAAATGAAATAATTATATTTACATGTGACGATAGCTCAACGATTTTGGCTCATCATCCAAAGAAAAGGATTGAATGAAGATTCGATCACTTTCGCTTTTTCTTGATTTATTTGTGATGAATGTTATTGTAATTAAAAGTATTAAATTAAAGACAAATAAACCTATCGTACCATTGTATCATTTCAAAATACCCACAATATTAAAGTTTAAGTTAAATTTTCTAATCAGAACTTTAATCCAATGCACTTTACAATACATAATCAAATCGATCAAATACTCATACAAAACTTGAATCGATTTATCGTGAGTATCGAGTACCGAGTCGCGAGTCGTATGGTTACTTCACTAGAAACGTCGCGATGACAATTAATGTCAAAAGGGGGCTTTTATTTTTTGACAACTTTAGTTCGTAAGGCCCATTTCACGTGGCAATATTTTATGTTTCTTCTTAGGATCTTTTTGGGTTCATACTGCATTTTTTTTACCGTAGATAAGTTTTTACCGTAAAATATCGTCAATCAGATTTTTAATTTGCTTGACCAAAATGGCAGCTGCAATCGATTTTTTTTAATAACTCGATCATCATCATCATCATTTCAGCCGAAAGACGTCCACTGCTGGACTTAGGCTTAATAACACGATAAATAATTAACATTACAGAGACAACACGACAACAATAAAGATTCTCTTGCAGAGAATGATTCTGTGGCCCTACTGAGAGTCACTTGGTAACTAGATTATTTACTAGCTTATTTTTATGTCGAAGCCAAATGTCATTTAAGTTTAGCAAATATTTAAAATCAGAGTATAGGTAGGTCACCATCGCCGGTGGATATGGCCTATGGCATTAAATCCGCCTCTGGCTTTTTGGTGGGGAAGTGAAGTGTCATGTTTAGCAGTTTAGTTTTATTTTCTAAAATTTGTGTTTAGCTAAATATTAATGTGTAATAATGGTGGATTATTAACCATGAACTGTTCGTGAACGTGCATTAGTGTAGGCAAATGAAACAAAACAGTGCAACATCACTAATCAAGCTCTCGAGAAGTCCGCGTGAGGCAGGGGGGGCACACTTAGCACTGTCATCAATTTCCATGGGCGACAGCGACATCTGGAGTTTGGTGGGTTAACAAAACTTGGCAGCCATCTTGTCTTGTTTGTCAAATTGTCAGACAAATGTCATTGTCGCCATTCGGCCATTGTCAGCTCCGGTTTTACCAAGGTTTTACCGGCGTTGATGCGCTTCCCGAGTTAAACTCACTAACTCAGCTATTTCTAATAATTGTTACTTGTTAGTCTTGTTACTGTTATTTGTTTTGTTTTTATTTCATATTATTGTTATCACTTTGTTTTTTGTTGGTCATTTTTGTTGTTTTGTTAATATGAGTGAACTCCGAAGAAGATATTGTATTTTTGGCTGTGATGCTTTAGGTGAGTGTTTATTACCATACGGTACCGTATTTACTAGAAGCAAGAAAACAGTTTTATGTTATTCCATAATTTCATTTTATTTAGTCATACTCTGATATTCATAAATTTCGTTCCATTTTCAGTTGCATACGGTGTACCCCTTCACCGGTTTCCAAACCCTGAAAACCGACCTGATTTGTTCGCTGCTTGGATAGCGGCTGTTGGCAGCAAGGTTACAGAAAGGGACCGTACGAAGATATACAAGAACAAAAGAATATGTGATCACCATTTTGATCCTACATTCAAGACAACTGGAGGTCATCTTATTTGTTCAGCCATACCATCAGTTAATTTGAATCAATAATGAAGTAGAATTAAATTAGCTCAATATTTGTGAGAAAATAACATTTATAACAATACCAAATTGATTCAGATTATCAATTTTATTGATTTGTTGTACTCGTCAGAGTAACATAAAAGTACTCTGAAAATAAAATTGTGGAATAAACAGGGATTTGGGATCTATTATTTTTGCATTTGAACCAAATCCCTGTAAGACTAGTGAGCTGCTGCTGTACAAGAGATTTGTCAACTTAACCTGTCAGGTGTCATGGCAAAACTTTGATTGTGTTTTTTTTGTTTAATAATAAAAAAGTTAATCTGAAGGTTATTATAATGAATGTAAGGGATCCCTGTTTTGCTCTATTAATACAGAAACCAATTAAATTATTATTTTATTTACTCAATGGTGGGTTTTCATTGGGATCAAAATAAAGGCACTTTTTGTTCCTTTACTTAAATTCTCTAATAAAAAAGAATTAAAAGACTTATTTCTCAAAGTATCAAAGGTACAAAAAGGCAACATAGATATAGTTTTAATATTTATGTTACTGAATTATAAACAACTATTTTATGTAGTAAAAATGGAACATCTTAGTTACTTCACACAGACTGAAGTTGCATCAAAACACAGAAATATCAGAAAAAAAGTAATTCAACTGATTATAATATTGCAATGTTATGTTACAGGTGTTCAGCAAACAATCAGTACCTTTGTGGAGACAGACCATAGCTACTGTCAACCTAGAAGACAATCTGGTCATGGCGGACCTATGATTGATATCACCAACGTGGCTGGGTCATCGGTTCAAACTAAACACCTACCTGGTCCATCCAGATCTGGACCTTCATCCGCTGTTGGTTCTACAGAATTCTCAGGGCCATCTGGATCTACCTGTTTAATGTCAAGTGAAAAGTGCCATGCTCCCATACCATTGACAAAATTTGATGCAGGTACTTTGTTTTTTTTATAATTATTATTATAAATGTGAACTGGTCTGTCTGCTTGTTTGTTATATATTCACATAGCACTACCTAACTGGTTTAATTTATCATTTGCATACATAATTTCTTTTCCAAACGGTGGGATGTTTTAGGCTGTTTATCCATTTAACATGATGTGTGTATTGTTAAGTTTATCCAAACTCAATTAATCTGCCCAGCCTTTTCCGAATTATGTTAGGGTTGACTACCAGTCTAACCATATGCATATATTACATAGAACAACTGCCTATCTGACCTCTGCAATGTTACTGGCTCAACACTATACCCCTTAGGTAAGAGTGGTTGTCAGACTTTTGGGCTTCTGATTATCCATAATAGATGTCAAAAATCTACAAATGATAGCCGAGACAGAAGGCTTAACGTGCTTTCCGAGGCACATAGGGGTCTCGGTATGAAATGGATGGTCACCCATCTACGGACCGACCACGGCAAGCGTAGCTTAACCTTTGATTGATTGACCTGTGCGGCTGTTTCCTAACCACGAGTCCCTCGAGCTCGAGTTTATCTAAACTTTTGGTAGATAAGGATAGTGCAACACTGACCTTGAGGTTTATTATAAGTCTCACATTTTAAATATGTATAATAATAAATATGGTGGTGGGCAGGCAAGAGCAGCAGTGGGAAACTGCACAAGATAGTGAAGTTTGAAAGGCAAAAAGGGAGGCCTTTGCTCAGCACTGGGACATACCATAGGCTACAAAAAACGAACAACTTTTTATTTCCATCCATTATACATAATTCATAGAATTTAGCAAATCTTTAGTCTCTTACGTAAACAATTTTATCTAATATACCTGAACATCTTAAATATGTATGTTTTAAAATTTTAAATTTAATCTTTCAGGTAAAACTGTCGAGTTTCTGCAGAAAAAGGCTGAAACGCAGTGTGCTAGAAAAGTAAGACAAACGCAAAATGAAGTCAGGAGATTGCGCCAAAAACTTAAAACTTTCAAGTTGCGCATTAAACAAATCCAAAAGAATAGTGCGAACAGAGATTTTGAGAAATTAACTCGTAACATGTCCGAGTCGGCTAAATTGTTTACTCGAATGCAATGCATAGAAGGACGGAAGAAAAAGAAGGGGCATAGATTTACCGAGGAAGAAAAGATTTTATCGCTTTCAATTTTTAAGAAAAGTCCTAAAGCCTACAAGTTAATGTGTAAACATTTTACATTACCATCTAAGAAAGTCCTGAAGTCATTGCTTGCTCAAGTAAAATTGACTCCAGGCATAAATGAAATCGTTTTTAAAGAGTTAAAGTCCACAGTGTCGAAAATGTTGCAACAAGATCGTCTGTGTACGTTAGTATTTGATGAAATGTCCATATCTCCCCATATCCATTACAATGTATACACAGACGATCTTGTTGGTTTTGAGAACGATGGGAAATGTAAGATGCCAAATTTTGCCAATCATGTTTTGGTGTTCATGGTCAAAGGGGTGAGGAAAAATTACAAACAACCAGTAGCTTACTACTTTACCCAAACATTAAAGACATCAAAACTTAAAGAAATGTTAGTAGACGTTATAGCCAACGTACAAGCTACTGGTCTAAAGATAATCGCAACTGTATGCGACCAAAGCTCGGCAAATGTAAGCACTATAAATAGCTTAATCTCCGAAGCCAAAACTGCATATTTCCAAGCAGGAAAAGAATGGCGAAAGGACGTAATACGTGTTAACAAATATGATATAATCCCGCTGTTTGATGTTCCCCACTTATTAAAAGGAATTAGAAATAATTTATTAAATAAAGAAATGCATTATATGCACGAAAATGTATTAAAAATAGTAAAGTGGGAATACTTTCAGCGAGTTTTTGAAGCCGACAGGTCGCATGGAGAGTTGCGTATGCTACCCAATTTGACCAATGAACACATAGATCCTGTCAAAATAAAAAAAATGAGGGTGAAAAATGCGGCTCAAGTATTAAGTTATAGTATGGCAGTTGCTACTGATAATGTAATTGCAAGAGGAGATTGTCCCTCAGAATATCGGGATCTAATACCGTTTATACTGCTAATAGACAAATTGTTTGACACATTTAACGCGTCATCTTTTACGCCGCCAAATGGAAAAATATACAGAGCTGCTGTAAAGCGAAATTCTCCTCATCATATGTTATGGCAAGATGCGTTGATAATGTTAAAAACTGCCAAATTTATGGTGAAAAAAGGTGATGAGAAAATTGAAAAGTCTGTCCCAACTTTAAATAATTTTATTAGAACAATAGAAGGTTTTAAATCGATTTGGCAATTATTATCAAAAAAATATTCCTTTGACGCGATGCTGACACGCAATTTTAACCAAGACCCACTCGAAAATTTCTTTGGATGTGTTCGAAGTTTGGGTGCGCGAAATGTTACACCCAACTGTGTGGGATTTGAGGGAGCATTTAAAACATTATTATTAAATAATTTCAGCACGAATCATTCAGTAGGCTCCAATTGCGAAGAGGATTCTAATGACTGTCTACAATCTCTCTCCTTTTTCCTTAAAAATAAGGAAAAAGGTAATGCTCCCTTGCAATCCCAAAGTATTGTAATTGATCAGCCCCTAAATGTTATGCAAAATACAAGAAATATTTCTGATTCAGGGGCTGATCAAAGAACTTATGTCTGTGGGTGGGCCTTGACGAAGTGTCTACAAAAAGTCGTCAAAGGTTGTAAAGATTGTAAAAGCAAACTACTGGGCAATTCGAACAATGAAATGTACAAATATATACGTGCCAAAGAATATTGCCAAAATAAGAAATGGCTTTGCTATCCCTCCGACTGCCTAGTAGCTTGTTTTCAAGAAATACAAGAAACAACTGTTGCATTTTTGAATAACGATTGCCACGAAAAGAACATCAAAGAAAGAATAAAAAGTTTCATTGAATTATTCACCGATTTTAGTTTTATAGACTGTGAAATACATCATGAAAAAGTAAAACAATGTTTTGTTGACACTTCCATACATATAATTATTTATAGTTGGTGCAGGTCTATAAATAGAATATTAGAAGGAAAAATCACCTACGAAGGTGGAGATGTGACAAAAAACGCAGCTCAGCTGTATTACAACAAATACAAAACGAAAAAATATTAAGTCGTTTGATGTTAATAAAATGACACTAATCTGAACATCTTATGTGTTTTTTTTAATTAGCGAGTCTGTTTAGGGTCAGCTGGGGGTGGGCCCCAGCTGACCCTAAACAGACTCGCTCTACAGATTGTCCTAATTTCTCAGTTTCTGGTACTTTTGACTTCGTTCACTATTGAAGACAAAAGTAATTTGTAAATAAGAGAAAAATACTAGGACAACAAGTTGAGTAAGATGTCTGTAAATTGAATAAGAATAATAAATTCTCATTTGTATACACCTACCTATAGGTATACATACTTATTAGTATACATACCTATATGTATATTAGAGCCTTAGTTCACCCACCAAACTCAAGGTGGCACCACTTTCCGTACATGCAAATTTTACCACAGAGTTGTTACTCTTTCCGTATATAGTTACTCTACTCTTTGGCGTGAGGTGTCAGTTAAGTGTCACGTCTTTACTGAAACGGCGGGCAGGGATATCATATATGATGCATTGAATATAACTCATTTCATAATTATTTAAACAAACTTTGCATTACCTAATTTAAATTGACACTGGCTAAATGTGCAAAACGCACGAAGCCAAAACAAAAACAAAAATCCGCCTCTGTAAAAATATTGTGCAATAAATAAGTCTGCATTATACGTATAATACCATCTCTATCAACTGACGTAAGCACGATGTACCCGAGCCCCCACTGGGCGATGGCGCGCGCGGTGTTGCGCGGCTCGGCGGGGTCCAGCGGCGGCGGCCGGCGCGACGTCTTCACGGAGCAGAACATGCAGCCGCGGGTGCACGTGTCGCCCATCAACTGTGACAGGATACAAGCAACATGTTACCGCTGTGTCGTGACCGAAAGCGACTGTCGCGGGAATACGCGATTAAGAGATCGAGAGATTAAAGGATGTTTCTCTAATAGCGCGCGAGTTTTTTTTTCTACATCTGTATTTAAACCAGTTTTGCTGCTTCTTTTTAGGGTTCCGTATCAATCAATCAACTCAGCCTTTCGCAGTCCACTGCTGGACATAGGCCTCTCCCAGGCTGCGCCACAACACCCTTTCCTCCGCCTTCCGCATCCAGTCTGACCCAGCCATCTTCTTAAGGTCGTTGGTCCATCTAGCTGGGTTCCGTATACTGAACCCATATAGGATCACTCGTGTCTGTCCGTCTGTCAAGGCAATTTGCTCCAAATGCAATGGATCGATTAAGTTGAATTTGGTACACACATCAATTTCTGTGACCCAAACACGGACGTTTTACGTAAATAAATTAATTTTAAACTTTTGGGAAACAAATAAGAAAATGTAATAAAAAGTTTTGCTCACTGTAGGTACCGTGTAACATATCAAATGAAACCGACTTACTGTGAGGGTCTCAAGTATATTTTTCTAATAATATTGTTATTTTTAAGAAAATAGATGAAAATTTACCATTATCCCTCCCCTTACATCCAAAACTATTGAGCCTAAATATTTGAAAAAAATACATAAAATAGTTCTATCCATATAGATTACAGGAAAACCTATACTTAAGTAAGAAGAATATCAAGGTAAATCTTCCAAAATTGTGGGTACAAACTTACATTTGCAGTTGGAATGTATGGCAGAACATGTTTTTCAACTACAATGTTAAATTTGTTCTCAGTGTAAATTCATCCCAACTATGGATCCTTTCATTGTGCGTGGTCCGACACGCACTTGGCCGTTGCATACAATTAGTTCCCCTCATGACTTACTGTCTGCACCTTACTACTTATGACATGAATATGTTTGACCAAACACGTGATCAAGTCATGAAAAGAAGCTTGTCAGGGATGTATGCCTTGCTTGTGGTCCTTTTATACAATTACAGTTAATCTACTCCATGAAATGATAGAGTACAACTTACAAGACACACAAAATTGGATAATTATTGTGGTAACTCCATCTAAGGTATTTTCAAATCCTTGTTTCCAATTTGACGTTACTTCTACTTAAACAAATATCAACTTTAGGTAGATGTAAATTAGATTGATTTTAAAATAGCTTTGTGCTATAATTTAAAAAAAAACATGACTTTATAAATATTGCGTAAAAAGTCATAATGTTTTTTTTTAATTATAGCATGAACTGAACGGCAAAGTAATTTTTCCAAAAGCTCATATTTATTAACATTTTTGGAAACTAAAGTGCAAACACCGATTAGAAGAGAAGTTGATGGAATTATTTGTAATTTAATCTAGTTTTACTTAATATAAACTTACCATAATAGTAGCAGTAGAAGTGCCATTTTTGCCTCCACTCCAGCACTCACCAATGTTAGGACAGCGAGCCTCTTCACATACTGTGCTGAGTTTCAATTCACGGAGCTGTTTCTTTATCTCAGTGAATTTTGACCCTGAACAATACAACTACCAATTGAATCCACATGACCAGGGTTTGATTCACGGGTAAATGAAACTAACTAACTAACTATCCACTAACTTATTGTTCTCATACTGTCTTTTTTGTAAAAAATCTACCTGGACTTACCTACAAATCACTTCAATCGATAACAGATTGTCAAAACAAATCATTGTCACCCTATGTAAAATTTAAACATTTTTATCTGTAACTTTTATGGTGCACATAATAAAGAGTATTCTATTCTATTCTTGTTTTGAAAATAATCCATTTGTATTCTTGGACTAAACGTTCATTGCATATGCAGACCATAGATTATACACTGGTGCAGACAGCTGTGCTGCTGAGAAAATCGTCTATTTTTGGGGGACTGTTGCATGTAATTTTGACATTCGAAAACTGGTGATTCTCAGCTTGGTTTGAATAAATAAATTTTGTTTTTGCAAATTATGTGAGCAAGCAGAAGATTGTATTGTTGATAAATTAAAAATGTTTATCACAATGCAGTCCCTTAACAGGCTTTTGAACATAATTATTATTGTATAATAACTGTCAGGGAAATAATGACTATAACTTAATGCAAGAGACTCAACTAGTGATCACAAAATTAAATAACACATGTTATTATATTGAATCTAGCACTGATAATGAATTATGATAAGGCCACTGAGAATTTGTTTAGGAATCTTCAATTGCACAATATTTTATTTTATTATTAACTACTCTATAATGGTAATATCGCTCATTTTTCAAAAAGGTGTCATCCACAGGAATATGAAAATGACCACATATCAAATATCAGTTTTGGAAAACTTAAGGCTTTGGTTTGGCGCATTTAGCTAATAAAATATGTCGTATCTTACCAGTCGGTATGGTTGTCTTCAACCAGGGGGGCAGCCTCAGTCGCTCTGCTTCACCCTTCTCTCTCTTTAGTTTTCCCTCATACTCCTCCCAGTCCTTCGGACGGTCTTCAGAAACGAAATCAGCTAGACTGGGGCCTTCGCGAAGTTTCTCTCGAATAGCATCGAGTTTATTTGTATGCTTGCACCTCTGAAACTAAATATAAATAGTTGCAATATACATAAAAAGACACCCAGCTAATAACTGCGAAACACATAAACCCGCATCATTTTGACCTTCACGCATCTAGCATAGTCCTTCTATCTTGTAGCTTAAACTTTCTAATATCCATATTGAGCATTACACTTGAATATGGAGGCCCAAGGCATAAAAATTGAGTTTTTTTGATGTGATTGATGTCAGAGGTTATTTTGATACTTACGTCATGACTTCTACAAATAAGAGAAGACCTTAATTGGTTGCGAAACATTTTAACAGGAACATAAAGCTTATATCTTTTTATTAAACTTTAAACACAATGCAGCAATTTAAACTCAAATAATAATTTTCATTTTCATTCAATTTTCACGGCCATCAATTGACAACAAATGTTTTTGCTGTCAGTGAGTATTAGTATTTTTTTTATATAATATTTTAATGGCCTGGTTGCTGGAATCTTTTAGCCAAGTCTTTATTTGGTTACAGATGAAATGAATTATATTCAATGCATGATGATGATATCCCCGCCCCCTCTCCTTGATTTTTAGTAAAGATGTGGCACTTTACTGAGACCTCACGCGGACTTCTTGAGAGAACTTGAAGCGAAGTTACACTGTTTTGTTTCATTTGCTTACACTAATGCACGTTCACAAACACTTAATGGTTAATAATCCACCATTACTACACATTAATATTCGTCTAAACACAAATTTTGGAAAATTAAACAAACTGCTGAACATGACATATTTTATAATTTAAAATTATAAAATATGTCATGTTCAGCAGTTTTTTGTTGTGTGTTAGAAACATCATTTCTGAAGTGTAGTATCACTATTTTATCATTGATAAAAATGAGTTTATTTTATTACGGCTTGGTTTTAGTCAGTGGGGCAACGGTGTTGCTATTGGAAATATATCGTACTGATATATTTTCGATACTTGATATTTTATATCGATATATTATATCGATGTTTCGAAATAATAGATATACGAGGGTGGCACTGAAAATTTCGGGAATCAAGGAAGTGACACAACATTACTATTTAAAAATGTAAAGTCCATTTCACGAAAGAAGTCCCGCAGACGAGGCGCGACGTGGCGCTGCAGGCATTGCTAACTTGTATAATAATAATTAGTTCCACTTAATTCCGCGGGACTTCTTTCGTGAAATGGACTTTATTTATTGCTTTTCGAAGTATTCTCCGCGAAATTTGACACATTTTTCCATACGATGGAACCAATCATTGAAGCAACCATTCCATTCGGAAGTTGGGGTCTCCAAAATGGCCGTTTTGTAGGCGTCCACAGTTTCTTCAGGTGATGAAAATCTCTGTCCACGCAATTTATTCTTTATTTTAGGGAAAGTATAGAAATCATTAGGGCTTAGGTCGGGGCTGTACGGCGGATGGTCTAATAATTCTATGTTTTCTTGCTCTAAAAACTCTTTTGTTTTGTGCGCGGTGTGATAACTCGCATTGTCGTGATGGAGGATGATGCGGCGGTTGCAGTTCTCTTTACGGAGTTCAGAAACGACCTGTGGCAAACAAATGCTAGCATACCATTCTGCATTAACCGTTCTTTGTCCCTCAAGAGGAATAGTCGTAACATGGCCGGTTTTGGAGACAAACGTGGCCACCATTTTTTTTGTAACACTCCGTGAACGAACAATTTTTGTTGGCTTTAACTCATTTTCGAACACCCAAACTCGTGACTGGTTTTTTGTTTCGGGTTCGTACGTGTATATCCAGGATTCGTCACCTGATACAATGTTGTATACAGCATTTGAGGATCCTGCGTGGAATCTTTCGAGAGTTTTGACGCACCAAGTAACGCGAGCCGTTTTTTGCTCTTCTCCGGTATCCATCGGGAAAACAACTTTTTTACACCTAATTGTTCATGGAAGATTATTTGTATTTGACTCATGCCGATGTCTAAAGTTGCCTGAATTTCGCGGTATGTCACATGTCGATCTTCCTCAATCAGCTTACGCACAGCATCAACGTTTTCTTGGGTGACTGCGTTTTTGGACGACCTTGACGGGGATCATCACTGAGCTTGACACGTCCACGTTGAAATTCAGCAAACCAGCGATAAATTGTGGTTTTGGATGGGGCTTCATCACCAAATGCAGAAATCATCCGGTCAACACACTGTTTTTGTGTTAAACCACTTCGAAAGTCATAATAAATCATCGCTCTTAAATTTTCTCGAGTCAATTCCATTTTCTCAACGACTAAACAAGTTTGACAAAACCTTGTGACAAGACCGAGAATCTTTTTTTAAATATTTAAATGGTATTCGATTTTTAAAACCAAGGAGTTTTCAATTAAAAAGATTTTAATATGACAGGGACAGTGGAAATATTTCATTCCCGATACTTTTTTTTTTTTTTTTATGAATGGCATCTCGTAGCAGACCTAGAGAGGTCGTTGCTACTTAACCGGATATTCCTGTGGCTGCCCTAAGGTTTTTAATCTTAAAGCCTCCAGCCAGGGCGTAAATTATATATATTAAAACTAAACGACAGCGCACTAAGGGCACCCCCTGTGGGGTACGGACCTCGGCTTAGGACGGCGTTGGGGATCACAAAATTAGTAACAATTTGGGGACGGGCTGGATCAACATTTTGATCATGATTATTATCAGGGGATAATATATTTATTGCTACGGCGCTCTCAGCCTCTAACCGGGCGGCTGGCGCATCGACATTCAAGGGACGGGGGGGAGGACTTTTATTAACATTTACTCGGGAAGTTCGCGTGGTACCTCGGCGGCGAGGACGGAAGGTCGGTTTGTGTATTTTGTGCACTGTACTCGTGGCCCTATTGCTTTCCTGAAGGAGAGTGATGGGGTCATCCAGATCTATGAGAGTATGCCTCGGTCGGCGAGTCTGACTAATGGCAGAAGGCCTGTAACTAGCGGCCTGCACAACCAAGGGGTTGCGATGACGTTCCGCGGATTCAAAGAAGCGCTTTGCAAGGCCTTCATATACTGCTTGATGGTAGGCATCTTAAGGTCTACGTGAAGTTGTTCGTTCCGAACAAACCAAGGAGCCTTCGTAATCTACGGAGAAATCGGTTTTGAAGCGTCTGCATCTTATGAATGTGATACTGCTTTGTGTGAGCGAAGACTACGCAGGCGTAAGTCATGATCGGTCGAATGCACGCGGTGTAAATACGCAATTTGCACTTAAGGGACAACTTGCTGCGCGGGTTGAGTACGGAGTGTAGTCTGCCGAGAGCAAAACTGGCGCGCGAGCGCACCAGTTTTATGTGCTCGCCGAACGTCATGTGATGGTCTAAGACCACACCGAGATATTTGGCTCGCTTCTCCCAAGGGATAGGCTTGCCGAACATAGTGATCGGTTGGGGCCGATACTTTTTTTTTTTTTTATTTTTTTTTTTATGAATGTCATCTCGTAGCAGACCTAGAGAGGTCGTTGCTACTTAACCGGATATTCCTGTGGCTGCCCTAAGGTTTTTAATCTTAAAGCCTCCAGCCAGGGCGCAAATTATATATATTAAAACTAAACGACAGCGCACTAAGGGCACCCCCTGTGGGGTACGGACCTCGGCTTAGGGCGTCGTTGGGGGATCACAAAATTAGTAACAATTTGGGTACGGGCTGGATCAACATTTTGATCATGATTATTATCAGGGGATATTATATTTATTGCTACGGCGCTCTCAGCCTCTAACCGGGCGGCTGGCGCATCGACATTCAAGGGACGGGGGGAGGACTTTTATTACCATTTACTCGGGAAGTTCGCGTGGTACCTCGGCGGCGAGGACGGAAGGTCGGTTTGTGTATTTTGTGCACTGTACTCGTGGCCCTATTGCTTTCCTGAAGGAGAGTGACGGGGTCATCCGGATCTAAGAGAGTGTGCCTCGGTCGGCGAGTCTGACTAATGGCAGAAGGCCTGTAACTAGCGGCCTGCACAACCAAGGGGTTGCGATGACGTTCCGCGGATTCGAAAAAGCGCTTTGCAAGGCGCTTCATAAACTGCTTGATGGTAGGGATCTTTAGGTCTACGTGAAGTTGTTCGTTCCGAACGAACCAAGGAGCCTTCGTAATTCTGCGGAGAAATCGGTTTTGAAGCGCCTGCATCTTATGGATGTGATACGACTTTGCGTGAGCGAAGACTACGCAGGCGTAAGTCATGATCGGTCGAATGCACGCGGTGTAAATACGCAATTTGCACTTAAGGGACAACTTGCTGCGCGGGTTGAGTACGGAGTGTAGTCGGCCGAGAGCAAAACTGGCGCGCGAGCGCACCTGTTTTATGTGCTCGCCGAACGTCATGTGATGGTCTAAGACCACACCGAGATATTTGGCTCGCTTCTCCCAAGGGATAGGCTTGCCGAACATGGTGATCGGTTGGGGGAGGGCGGGTGATCGCCGGGGCCTACAGAATAGGACCCCCTGGCTCTTATCAGGGTTGACTTCGATCCTCCACTTCCTGAACCAGGCCGCGAGTCTGTTGACTTCGGCCTGAAGGATGCGGGCGATATTGTCTTGCCTGAGGCCAGAGTAGTAGATGGCCGTGTCGTCTGCGAACAGAGCTAACTGCGCCTTTCTACATTTGGGGATATCACTAGTGAATATAGTGAATATCAGCGGTGCCAGCACAGCGCCCTGAGGGACGCCTGCGCGGAGCGGATGGGGGGAGGATAGCGCACCCTCGATGCGATAGCGGAAGGTGCGGTCCGACAAAAAGTCTCGTAAGATGAGCACGAGACGATCGGGCACACCGAGTTTGTAGAGCTTATATATTAAGCCGTTGTGCCAGACTTTGTCGAACGCTTTCGCAATGTCGAAGAACACAGCACCCGTCATGAGCCCGCGCTGGAAGCCAGCGCTTATATGCTCGACGATACGGTGGACCTGTTGTACGCACGAATGTTGGGATCTGAACCCGAACTGTTCGTTTGGGATGAGGCCCTTCGTCTCGGCATAGTCTCTGAGACGCTTATAAATAAGCCTCTCATAGACTTTGCCGAAGACGTTGAGCAGACTGATGGGTCGGTAACTGGAAGGATCGGTCTTAGGTTTGCCGGGCTTCGGGATACCGATGACCGTGGCATTTTTCCAAGCTTGAGGAAAAATGTTGTTGCTAAGAGCGCCATTGAAGATGGTGGTCATTAGCATGATCAGGTGAGCGGGGAACAGCTGGAGCACCCTGTTGGTGATTCCGTCTGATCCGGGAGATTTACGGGTTTTCAGACCCTTGATAATGTCGTGCACTTCGTCTGGGGTGACGGGATCCAGAGGACCGATACTTTTAGTGCAGCCCTCGTATATATATATATCGCCGAAAAATATCGATATATCGAACAAAAAATATCGATATTTTGTCTACAAGCCTAGCTCGGGACAACACAAGCTAGGGTAGGGCTTTGTTTGTAAAGTGAAATGAACCAATTTATTTGTTAATTTAATGCGTCCATGATTTGATGCAATAAAATTAAAGATAGTTTTATAATGTTTTGAGTTTTCGTACGAAAAATAATATGATATTTAGATTAAACGTAATACTACTACAAATAAGTAAATAATTTGTGACCTTGAGCGTAAGCAATACAGCTGTCAAATAACCTAACCACAATTTTTGTAAACGAATGATGAAAAAAGTTTCTCTTGTGAACTTTTATTGTATGTAGCGGAGGCTGCGTAAGTACAAATCCTTTGTTAAAATGGATGAAAGAAACCGTCACGCACTATATAACTTCCCACCCAGCTGATCAGGTATGTTGATATAAAATTTTATACATTAGCCACTAAACCACTAACAAATTAGCTTCAATCTTGTCTAATTGTTTGCTGTTAATTCAGTGAATCAGCCTTCAATTGTAGGTCTTTTTTTACTGACGTATGTATATAATTATTTAAGTACAACCCATTTCTGACAAAGAAAATACCTTCGGAATTTAACCACTTGATATTAAAATTATAGGTACCTACCTAACTAAATTAATTTTATTCCTGTGTTCCAATTAACATACCATGTTTAACGCCCCTGATGGCGTAGGGAAAAGGTTAATTATCTACCTGGTGTTGTATATTCGCCCACAGACTGTCAATGTGGATGGCAATGCTCTGGCCCTCAATGTGCAGGATGATGGGGGCAGCAGGGTGGCCATCATGCATTCACAGACCTACTCCACATCACTCTGCAGGTATTATGCACAAACCAGCTATAAACACATTAGATTGAAGAAAATTGTGTTGAAGAAAAACAATCAATATCTCTTAACAATTTAATAAAGCAGTGGGTACATTAGACACTTAAAAAAATAATGCTGCTGACATTCAAATTGTCTGATGCCATCATATGTGTAATTGGAGTTTTACATTATATTGTTTTAGTTGTCTAGAAAAGTATATTTCTACATAAAATGATGTAGTATCTGTTTAGCTAGTATTTTTAAACAAGATCTTCAATAAGTTTCTTTTAGTATTTTTATAGAATTTCATCTTTTAAATTATGTATCTTGGCAAGTAGCGAACCAAATTCTATACATTTTTGTAACAGACAAGTGTCAGTGGGTGACCAAGTGGTTGACGGACAATGGAGTGATGAGATCATGGATCCTGAAGGCAGGCTGGCAGCACTCATGGCACACATCACAGCCCAGCAGTCCAGAGGCCAACCTCAATTGCAGCATAAGGTATATTATTTCAATGAAACCATTCACAGTTAAGAATCTTTATTACCCTATTAGAATTATAACAGGTATTCACAAAAATGTAATTATAATAAGTAAACTTATAATGGCTCGTCTTGGTGTGCCCCCAGATGTGTGTAAGTACAGAAAAACCAAGTATTATTTAGCATTTTTGAATTGCTACCACATAAAATGAAGATTCTTGTAATGTATCAATACACACTCAAAATAGCCAAACTGTAATTAGAGCTATGGGGTGCCAAATTAAATCCCAGATAAAGTTTGTCAATCTTCACCTCTACCTTCAGCTTTTTATCAATGCATGTTGTTTTCCGACATTTTTGCGGAGAGTGGCGCGGGCGCAGCTTACGTAAACTATATTTTACAGGTGCATACAGTGAGGGGTGATGTGGACACATCTATCATCCTTGACAGTTCCATGAGACTGTTCCATGGCCAGCCAATGGTAAGCTAATACTTTTACTGAAGGGTGGGCGTTTTGCGGGACTGTCATCATTTGCCTAGCCTTTCCTTGGATGCAGTGCAATACCAGTAATTTACATAGAGCGACTGCCTATCTGACCTCCAAACCCAGTTAAGTTGCGTTTTGGACTTGGACTGTCTCATGTAATTTAGATATTCGAAAAATTTAATTTGAATAAATGACTTTTGGTTTTGATTGAAAATATGAAAGACAAACTTAAAAAAAAAAAACACCTGTGCGATTCTTTGAAAGATGATATGGCTAGAAAGGGGGCAAATAATACTTACAGAGATGAATAAAAGAAAGGGGCTTGCTGTAAAACCCCAAATAAATTGGGATAAGGGCAGGAGGTTGATGGTGATACATATCTTTCCCAGGATCAGTCACCAGAAACCATAGTGGTGGAGGTCCCCCCCCTGCCGCCACTCCCTCCCCTACAGGAGATGAAGCGGTGTCAGGAAACCAACTGGTTCAATAACAAGAATAAACCATCACTCAAAGTAAGATCAGCACTAATAAATATTAGAAAATTTTGAATCTGAGAAAATTATCAAGTTTTGTGTAATAGCTTAGTGAAATGCCGGTTGGAGTTTAACTGGTATATATTTGACATTTATGACAAAAACAGCTTATTATTATAATCCCCGGTACGAGTCGTGAGCACAGTTTGACAGTAGTGGGGCCAAGCACGCGCATGTACACTTTCGGCCAAATTTCATTACCGTTTTTTTTTTAACTATATGGTAGGTACTTACACAAATTCAAACAGTTATTTTTATAATTCAAACAATATTCGTTTAGAGCGTTGTTCTTTATGAAACAGTACACTGAATACGTACACCATTTGCCTTGCCTGTCTATTTAAAACTATTTTTTCGCCTCGGCATTTTGAAGAGTTCGTGACTTACAAATATAAAACCAAAAATTTAAAAAAAAACGAGTGTGCTTTAGACCACACGACTCAAGTAAAACTTACAAATAGTAATACTAATTACTTACTTACAACAATAGGCCTGCACTGTATCTTAGATAAACGAAACGCAACTGGCTATGAAAGAAAGGCAGAAAGAAAATGTGTGCTCGCACCTCTCTCTCTTGCCCCTACAGTAACATACGAAACATAACTTTCTCTCTTTCTATCTTCACTAACTTATACTTCCCTCTCAACTTCCGTTCGCTCTCGTCACGCATTTACCAGCTTACACCCCAAGTCAAGCGTGCGTAAAGAAGTTTTACTTCAAAAACGCAACAATTGTCTAAAACGAGATAATAAAAATAAACTATATTAAAACAAATACGAAATAACAAAAATAAACTTTATTAAAATCTAAAACGTAAGTCACTAAAATAGCACGAAAGTGCACAGTAGCCGAATGACACGCGAGAGTCCAATAGACGACAAGCATCGACTGATGAGCCAATCGCGTGCAGCTCGGCGCCCCCCTGGCTTCTTCATTTCGCCAAAGAGACCGAAAAATTAACTACTGCGAAGGTGTCAGTTTGTGCTGACGACTCGTGCCGGTTACTGTACCAGCAAGCAATAACTTAAAAAAAATTGTACATAAATACTCCATTTTGGAACAACCAACACAAAATCATACATGACAAAGTTATATTAATTCTAATGCAACCAAGTTTTTCTTAGGATCTTTTTATTATAAACTATAATATGGGCACCGAATACATAATGCTAAAGTAGATAGTGGCTAAAAATATATACACTGGACAAACTTCTTATGCTAAACTAACTAACAAACTATTAAAGTAAAATGATTAAATTATTGCTCCTTGTTGTTCACCTCATCGCTGTCACAGCGTCGGCAACAGCAATATTTTCGAGCCGTTTGGCCCGTTTGGGGTTGAACGCCGCGGGCCGTGGGGTCCGGGTGCGCAGTTCAACGAAATCTCCAAACGGCTTGTTGATACTTCCCGTGACTTAAAGGCTGACTTTAACCTTGGCCAGGGGCTAAGCATTGCCGTATAACGTGGCAAGGCGGCCAGTCTCTTGGATACATTACCAGTCCACAGCGATGCGGCGTAATTTTTCGACGCCATTTTTTTTTTTTAGTTTGTTAATAGTTTTAGTTACGTTAGGTTATAATATTGATAGTTGAGTAAGAATGTTAATTATATGAGACTATGATTTGAAATATGTATAGTGGCTTTGATTGGTATCATACTTAGGTAAATCTTGCTATCCGACATGCCTTGCTATCTCTGAATGTACTAAAAACTGGCATCCCAGCCAGCACTATTGTTGTGGCCATGCTTGAAGGCTCAGCAGTGTATGTTTTTCGGCTGCTATGATGACTATTGATGATTGATGGATATTAATGATGACTATTGATGATTGATGGATATTTATGATGACTATTGATGATTGATGGATATTTGTGCTTCTATACCAAACAGGGTCAAATTGAATTAGCTAGCGATACTCCGCAGACGTGATGGGTATCGTTAACTAAACGCGATAAAATAAAAATGAAAAAGGATTATTTTTTTTGGAGTCACTGCTGTTAGTGTTGTTACTGGAGTCAACTACCGCTGTTAGTGTTGTTTTATTAATAATTATGTAATGTTCAACACCATGTTAATTGTTAATGAATAAATAAATGAAATGAATGAAATGTTACCGGAAGTGTGAGTTGAGAAAATCTGTTTTATTTTTATTTTATTGTGTTTAGTTATCGAGCGATACCCATCACGTCCGTGAAATTTACAAAAAAAAAATATCTGATATTTCAAGTGGCTACCCCAAAAACGAGGTGTCGATGACCCCAAAAAAATCTCTATTTTTTTGTTTTGTTTTTCATTTAAGATATCGATACCTATCTATGTCTCTACATTGCATGTAGCTGAGATGAGAATGCTAAGAGGGATGTGTGCTATGAGACACAAATGGATAGAATAAGAAATGAGTACATAAGAGGAAGTCTGGAAGTGGCACCGGTGACTGAAAAGGTGTGCGTAAATCGGTTGTCATGGTGTGGGCATGTGATGCGGAGGAATGAGGGAAGTGTCGTGAGGAAAGTTTTGGGTATGAATGTC
This sequence comes from Tiliacea aurago, assembly GCA_948098905.1. Lineage (NCBI taxonomy): Eukaryota > Metazoa > Arthropoda > Insecta > Lepidoptera > Noctuidae > Tiliacea > Tiliacea aurago. The sequence continues at coordinate 1,554,461 of OX402579.1, read as the reverse complement.
GATAGCTGTAAGAGTAGGGGAAGACCGAAGAAACGATGGATGGTCTGTGTGGAAGATGATATGGGTAGAAAGGGAGTGACTGCCGAGATGACGGCTAATAGGGAAGTGTGGAAGAAAGGGACATGGGGTCGGCGCACCCCAAATATATTGGGATAAGGGGGGAGAGTGATGATATCGATACCTACCACGTCTGCGGAGTTTTGCTAGCTAATTCATTATGACCCTGAATTAGCTATTTCATATTCAGTTCACTCAAATAAAGAATATAAAAACTTTTTGTAAAAAAAATAACCGACTTCCAAAAAAGCACTAAATAGTGAAAAATAACTTTCATTTCGGAAGTCGGTGTCTTTGGATCTGTATTTTAGTTTTTTGCCACCGACTTCCGAAATTAAAGTTATTTTTCACTTTTTAGTGGGTTAGTTTTTAATTTATCTAAGTTACAATAGCCTAATGTTAACTGCTCATCGGCTTTTACAAAATATTGCTTTTCCCGATGCTGGGACGTTAATTGTTGAGGAGTGCTCCTAGCAAGGAGAACTGCCACTCACCATATGCATTGTGACGAGCATAAATTGCTTAGCAACCATATTAAAGTACATAATCGAATCGCAACCCGTTAAATACTTATTATTAATATGTTGTTCCGGTGGTTCCACTTCAACAAATGGAGCAAATGCACGAGTTACTATAAAAAATACTTAAATCGCTATAGGTTTGCCTATAAAATTTAAGGGTTTCCCTCGATTTCCATGGGATTCCCTCATCAGAATCTGATTTAGTGGCAATGGGACCACCTCGGGAGCATACCCTTTCAGACAAAAAAATAATTTTCAAAATCGGTTCATAAACGACAAAGTTAGGCGCGAACAAACATAAAAAAGCGGTCCCTTCCTCGTGGTCTAACTTAGTAGTCAAACTGATTTGACCACGAGCAATTTTAACATTCTTCGTGGTCAAACTGTAACTATATAACCTCTTTGAACATACTGTATACGATGTAGTCTTATTGTACAGGGAAAAATTAAATGACAATTGTATTTCTGTGTCACTTGTATTATTTTCCTGTCTTGTTTGCATTTGCATTTTCATGTTCAAATAATTTGGGACTTTTCTGCACTTACTGATATTATTAAATATGGACATAAAATACATAAAGCGTAAAAGAAGAACGGTATTGTTATTCAGTGGACAGCAGTACTATAAATTGCGGACGTACAAAAATGGATCCACTTTCTGGACTTGCAGTCGTCTTAAAAAAGAAAAGTGTCGGGGGTCTATTACTCTGAAGGTAAAAAAATTACACAATCTTTAAGTGTTGTTTCACGAGTTGCGTTTGCCTTATGCGAAGTGTAGCTGGAAGCTGATGACGAATTAGGGGAGAAGTTTTCTTTTACTTGTAATTATAATTAACTGATTTTACCTACAAAAAAAGTAGTAACTAAACTACCCCAATGCTCCCCTGAATTTATTTAACACTATTTTTTTCTCTTTTTAGGATGGCAATATAGAGAAATGTACTAATCACTTTTGTGCCGCTGATAACTATAAGAATGAGATTGATATTGCCGTTGATGAATTAAGGCATAGTAAAAGACACTGAGATCACAATTTCAGAGTTGTATGCTGAAAAGAAAATGTCCCTAATAAACCGGGACGCAAATTTTGAAAGCAAAGTTCCATCTTTTGGTAGCGTTAAAACTGCTTTGTATACGAACAGGAAACAAACTTGCTTTACAGATTTTACTAAAGTTACTGTTCCACATAAATTTCAGTCATTTCTTTTGGCTGATTATAATACAGAGAAATGTCGGATTATGGTTTTCTGTTCCGAAAACAACATGGAAAAAATTCAAAAATAAGAAGAATTTTTTGGCGAAGGCACATTTTTTAGTTGCCCGAGTCCATTCACCCAATTGTACTGCATTCATGCCGATTTTTCAAAATCGATAACTACAACATACACGGCTTCTTTGGCTTATGCATTAATGACTGAAAAAAAAAAGAAGACTATATATTATTTTCGATCATAAAATCACGATTTAATAATTGGTCACCAAAAATTTTTCACGTGGACTTCGAAACAGCTTCAAGCAATGCACTATTACAAATTTTTCCTAAAGTCCAAATTATAAACTGTTTTTATCTTTTCTCAAACAGCCAATGGCGAAGAGCAAAGAAATTGAACTTGAAAAGTAAAAATGAAAAGAGAGTTGTTGGCTTATGTGCTGTACTCGCCTTATTACCTGAAGACAAAATAGAGGAAGGATGGGAGTATATTAAATCTGATAGTCCCAACACCGCGAAATGTGAAAAATATTTAAAATATTTCGAGACTACATGGATGAAGAATAAAACATTTAAAAAACAATGGTCCGTATATGGTCAGCGACATCGTATAAATAATATAGTTGAATCATGGAATGGACAACTGAACAAATCGATGAAACGATATCATCCAATCACGGTTGCTCGTTTACTGGCAACTTTATTGAAAAAAGAAAATACTGATCCAAAACCATATCCTCGACGCCAAGAACAAATATTCCGAGACGAATTCATAATAAAGTGTCAATGGAATTTATACATGGCTAGGTTACTTTTTAAATAAATTACGTTAAACAAAACTTTTGGCTATAACTGTACAATTTTATTTCAAGACTATCACACAGGGTGTAATTTTTTAATAAATTTGATAGTTTGACCACGAAGAATGTTAAAATTCCTCGTGGTCAAATCAGTTTGACTAAGAAGTTAGGGTTTATTCCAAAAATCCCCACCCACAAATCCCCACTGGTGGGGATTGTTACTTTTTTTTCCAAAAATCCCCACTGGTTAAATAAAGTCAGCCTAGTGGGGATTTTTGGAAAAATTAGTAACTATCCCCACCAGGTGTTGTTGTTTCTAAATAATTAAAACAAAAAATGCGTTAATCAATACCTACGATAAGTAACTAATTATGTCAATATTATAATAACCAACTTCCATTATAAATTGTTTGCATTGAAACGAAACTCAATTGACTAGATTCAAACAAAAATTATTTAAACATTATAGGATCACGTAAATCGTGGTTGAGAATTTATCTCATTCTTTCCAAAAAAAATGGCACTGTAATGCTGCCACGCATTAACTCTAATTGAGCATCTAAGATGAACTGGTCTTTTTCTTTGCTTCTTTGTGATCGCGGGTTCCGACGGTGACTTTCGTTAGCACTTCTTTCATAAAACAAAGCGTCTTCATGCAAAAAATTTAGGAGTTTCAGTAAACTTGGTCTTTTTTTTGATATAGCTGCATTAAGCTTATTATGCCACCCTTCCAAAAAGTTTGTGGTTCTGTGCCTCTCTCCGTAAACACATAATACTTTTATAAAATCTTCTTTTATCCATTGGCTTAACATATACTGGCGAAAACTGTCACTGTTTTGATTGTCTGGGCTTTGGCTGGAAACATAGAACCAGCCTTCCATAATTCGATGTTCCGGTAAAAGTGGTAGTACTGCAGCAAGTTCAATTTGCCTCTTCAAAATTTTGGATTTCGTCAGATTCAATTCTCGCCCTTTTTTCCAAATGGCTTTTGTATAATGAAAAAAGCAACCTCTAACAGTAACTTCCGAGAACACCTCTTGAATAGCATTAATCGTGGCCTTTTCAAAATCGCATCTGAACGTTTGTGGGTTCCACCTGGGTATAATTGATTTTATCATGGAAAAAACTATGTTATAAGATTTTTGTGTTTTGTCACTCATCAAAACGTACAACAATGGTACGATATGTGTATTCTCATTGGTGCTACCATGATCACCATGTACTGTATAAAGTTGATAAAATGGTAAACAACAGCTTTTGAATGTCCCATCTCCAAAAAAATTTTTTATCGTTTTCATGCGACTACGAGCGTTTTCGGTAGCAAATATTAATATGCGAGTATTATTATCGTTAAAATCTGCTATGAGAAATGATTTAAATTTTAGAGGAACTGTAACTTCTGCGAGGTTCCTGAATTCAATTTTTTTAACTTGTGCCGTTGTATTTCGGTGGTTATACAAAGTACTCTTTATGTTTTTAAAAAGAGGAAATTGTGACCCACTCAACTGAAAACCTGAATCGTTGTACGATGCTGCTGCCGAATTATATGCTGTGGGAACATTCGGTAAGTCTGGAGTGGATATAGTGTTCTTCAGTTTTTGTATTTTTAAAGCAATATCATTTTTTTCGAAATCTGGTGTGCATTTATGTGGCTTTTCTTTGACAATATTAGTATTCTGTAACACATAAAAAATAAACAATTAAAAATATACATACCTATAATTATGTGCGTACGGATATGTATACCTGACGCGGACGTAAGCAAGACAGCTCTTTCAGTTGAATGCCATTATGAAAGCCACATTGGTATCAATGCAATGCAATGAAGTCACTTTCGGAAATACATAGTAAAATATTTTTAATAATATGATTAAGTCTCAATTTAATCTTGAATATTGTGTTTATAATAATGAACTTACTTGAATAGTAATAGATCCATTACACTTTTCTTTTTTTCTTTTTACACATTCCCATATATTTGCACAATTTTTATATTTCTTTTTAAGACAATATTGATGTCCCGCACGCACAAGTATTTTACTGTTTTGTTTATGTATGTAATCAAACGTAGAACTAGAAGAACTTTCTCCCATTATGGTTAATTTACTTATTAATATTTATATTGCTAAGTCACCTATATAAAATACTAATATTCCTCTGTCAAACAGACAGTAAACCATAAAATTAAAACTAAATGAATAAATTCTCTTTACATAATTAGTTACTTATCGTAGGTATTGATTAACGCATTTTTTGTTTTAATTATTTAGAAACAACAACACCTGGTGGGGATAGTTACTAATTTTTCCAAAAATCCCCACTAGGCTGACTTTATTTAACCAGTGGGGATTTTTGGAAAAAAAAGTAACAATCCCCACCAGTGGGGATTTGTTGGTGGGGATTTTTGGAATAAACCGAAGTTAGACCACGAGGAAGGAACGAAAAAAGCATATATACGGTCGAATGTAACCTCCTTTTTTAGAAGTCGGTTAAAAATACGATAGTTTCCAAATGACAATGAAATAAGTATGTTTCCTCTTAAAACAGGATGATTCGTCAATGATTGATTCTGACGGGCCGGTGTTAGACCTCGGCGCGGGAGCGTCACCGGGGCAGCACAAACTGCAAAGTAAGAAGAGCCTTCCACACAAGAAGAGGATATCCAGGAAGCTAAAGAAGAATAATGGGAACTGTACTCCTCAGCAGGTTAGTTTTATATCGTACTAGCTTTTGGCCGCGGCTTTGTCCGCGTGGATGCCGGTTATTTTCCCACGGGAAAGTACTACCGGGATACCTTTCATGCAAATCCGTGGAGCAGTCACGGAGTGAACAGGTAACAGACATACAGATAGATAAAAAACCGGCCAAGTGCGTGTCGGAGCACGCACAATGAAGGGTTCCACAGTTGGGATGAATTTATCCCAAAAACAAACTTGTAGTTGAAAAAAATGTTCCCCATACATTGCAACTGCAAATGTAAGTTTGTACGCACAATAGAGTTATTTACCATTTTATTTTAAGACCATAGAATTCTAATAGGTTTTTTTGTAATATATAAGTATAGGACTATTCTCTTTTTATTTTATTTTAAGCTCGGCAGTTTCGGATATAAGGGGGGAATGGTCAATTTTCATCTATTTTCTTTAATAACATTAAAAATAAATACCTACCTATTATAAAATTATTTAAAAAAATCCTCCTAAAAAGTCATTTTTTTTAATTTTCAAATTTTTCCTCCAAAAGTAAACCCCGTATTCAAACTTAATTAATTTACGTTACACGTTCGTGAATTTTGTGACCCCAATCACAAAAATTTAAATCATATGTACCAAAGAACATCGTCGTAAATCGTCCCATCTGACAATAATACGAGGGCGGCACTGAAAATTTCGGGAATCAAGGAAGTGACACAACATTACTATTTAAAAATGTATTTGTTGCTTTTCGAAGTATTCTCCGCGAAATTTGACACATTTTTCCATACGATGGAACCAATCATTGAAGCAACCATTCCATTCGGAAGTTGGGGTCTCCAAAATGGCCGTTTTGTAGGCGTCCACAGCTTCTTCAGGTGATGAAAATCTCTGTCCACGCAATTTATTCTTTATTTTAGGGAAAGTATAGAAGTCATTAGGGCTTAGGTCGGGGCTGTACGGCGGATGGTCTAATAATTCTGTTTTCTTGCTCTAAAAACTCTTTTGTTCTGTGCGCGGTGTGAGAACTCGCATTGTCGTGATGCGGCGGTTGCAGTTCTCTTTACGGAGTTCAGAAACGACCTGTGGCAAACAAATGCTAGCATACCATTCTGCATTAACCGTTCTTTGTCCCTCAAGAGGAATAGTCGTAACATGGCCGGTTTTGGAGACAAACGTGGCCACCATTTTTTTTGCAACACTCCGTGAACGAACAATTTTTGTTGGCTTTAACTCATTTTCGAACACCCGAACTCGTGACTGGTTTTTTGTTTCGGGTTCGTACGCGTATATCCAGGATTCGTCACCTGATACAATGTTGTATACAGCATTTGAGGATCCTGCGTGGAATCTTTCGAGAGTTCTGACGCACCAAGTAACGCGGGCCGCTTTTTGCTCTTCACAGAGCGAATGCGGTATCCATCGGGAAAACAACTTTTTTACACCTAATTGTTCATGCAAGATTATTTGTATTTGACTCATGCCAATGTCTAAAGTTGCCTGAATTTCGCGGTATGTCACATTTCGATCTTCCTCAATCAGCTTACGCACAGCATCAACGTTTTCTTGGGTGACTGCAGTTTTTGGACGACCTTGACGGGGATCATCACTGAGCTTGACACGTCCACGTTGAAATTCAGCAAACCAGCGATAAATTGTGGTTTAGGATGGGGCTTCATCACCAAATGCAGAAATCATCCGGTCAACACACTGTTTTTGTGTTAAACCACTTCGAAAGTCATAATAAATCATCGCTCTTGAATTTTCTCGAGTCAATTCCATTTTCTCAACGACTAAACAAGTTTGTGACAAGACCGAGAATCTTTTTTTAAATAAATAAATGGTATTCTATTTTTAAAACCAAGGAGTTTTCAATTAAAAAGATTTTAATATGACAGGAACAGTGGAAATATTCCATTCCCGATACTTTTAGTGCAGCTCTCGTAATTATAAATATATTTAATTATATATAGTAATTGCCAATATTTGTATCAAACGGACATTCTGCTTTCCATAATGAATAAGTAGCGTTGGCCACCTGCCGATCTATTCTCTACAAATATCACCGTGAAAACTAAAGTGAAGTGAGTTTTCACGGCGTGAATTTTACAGAATAGACCGACTGCTCTATGTATGTTACGAATATATTTCTAAGTAGGTTTTGAAAGGATTCTTTGTTATTAAATATAACCTCAAATCCTTTGTTTTCTTTTAAAATAAATGCTTTCTGCAAGTTGTCCGTCATTAAGCTTTGTCTTCATGGGCATATACTTGTTATTTAGAACACGCACGTAATTTTCCTCCGCTGTTGGTTCTGGGGCGAAATATATAGATGCAGAACAATCTCCTTTCAATTTAATCCGTCAAGTAAATTCGGAGCAAATTTGCTGTTATAGACGGACAGACAGACACACACACGAGTGATCCTATAATGGTACCGTTTTTCCTTTTGAGGTACAGAACCCTAAAAACTTTAATAACTGTTGACCCAGTGGACCGATTGTTAAATAAAGACTAAATGTTATCGCAAGATACAAACTGTGCCTATGTTTCCAATCCCTTAAATCTCTTAAAAAGAGGTACAGTCGCGGTCTAAACATGTTTATCAGTTTTCAAACTAGATTCTTTATCGCACTACACTGTGCATTAAAGTCTAAAATGCTATATTTAGGTATGTACTTATTACTTTTTAATAGTTGTGAAGCATCTATTCTAACAAAAAGAGTATTAATGACTTTTTGATGATGAAACTTATTTCTTAAGGCGACGATAACCGACTTTTAATGATTTTATACTGAAGATCACGTCTAAACGAGTTGTGTTAATGATTTGAAAAAAAAAATATGTTAAATTAGAGCATTTTCTCAATAACTTAATATGTGAATATTTTAGATTAAGTTTATATTACATAGTGTAATTAATTTATGGCGCAAAATCTACCAAGCATATTTTTTGAAACCTTCACCAATTTAAAGTTAATTTAATTATCGATCTTTTAGTATACGCGTTTTATTAAAATACCTTTTGTTTTGTGTATAATAAATTAATAATGCGTCAAATTGGGGACAGCGCTCCTTGATGGGCGAGTCCTAATACTGGCTAAACGTACGACGCGTTGCGTGAGCTCAGTACAGAACACGCAAGCTAACCACTCAAGGTCACTGGCATATATCTGCATCTTAATTTAAAAGTTGACACATTGTCATAGTTACATTTGTTACATTAACAACATGAAAAATCAAAAATATGAAATATAATAAAACCGGGCAAGTGCGTGTCGGACCACGCACAAAGAAGGGTTCTGTAGTTGGGATTAATTTATCCAAGAACAAACTTAAAATTGTAGTTGAAAGAAAGTTAAGTATATAATATAGAACTATTTTCTGTTTTTTTTTTGTTGAGTTAATGGTAAATTTGCAACAATTTTCTTAAATAACTTTAAAAGTATTTAGTTTAAAATAATAAAAAATATATATCTGAAATTCTTACTGCAAGCCCTTTCATTTGATATGTCACACGGTACAGTTCATAAAACTTTTTTTTTAAATTTTTTTTTGCTCCCCCTAAGTGACCCCCATATTCAAAATTTATTTATTTACGTCCGTGTTTGGGTCACAGAAATTCATATGTGTACCAAATTTTAACTTAATCGATCCAGTAGATTCGGAGCAAATCGGCTGTGACAAACGGACGGACAGAAAAACAGACAGACAGACAGAAATCCAGGCACACAGACACACGAGTGATCTTATAAGGGTTCCGTTTTTTCTTTTTGAGGTACGGAACCCTAACAAGTCAACATAATATTATGACCACCATATGTTTTGGGCTTGCAGGACATAGTGGTGATCAGTTGCACGGACGTGGAGGGTCGCATCAGCTGCGCGGACCACGGACAAGAGCAGGAGATCCTGCCAGATAACTTTGTGCAGCAGGAGCATATGCCGGACGAGACGCATCATATTACACATGAGGTATGATCACTTTGGACGTGGATGACGATGATGTTCATTTTGATGAGGTGCATCCAGGGGACAGCCCATTAAATATCGATTTCAGCGATACGATTCACTGTTATTGTTGCACCTTATGGAACTTGGCAAGTTGCATACTTTCCAAGTTCAATAGGGTGTTTTATAGATTTTCATTTGTATAAGTACTGTCGGGAAAAAAGAGAGAATCTATTAAAACATTGGTTGGGTTACTTACTGTGCCATCTTTAGCCATTGGCCACATATAAATATTGGACAATTACAAATTACTGTTATTATTTATCGATCATCACCAGCTATGAAATTAAATTAAAAAAAAAAAAAATTTATTTCAATAACTTACAATTTGTTACATTAAAACTTTTAGGAATGTCCTTTTAAGCTAAATAAATGCTTTTGTTAGGACATTCCGCCCTTCCAATGGTTACAATTTTATTGTATAAATTTAGGTTACTGAATAATAGAACTTAATAAAACTTAATTAATTAAAAAGGAAGAAAAATCCTCAATTTCAAAGAAGGGGTCCTAAGTTAAACAAACAAAAGCAAAATGAAAAGAGGGTAAATTAAGTGAGCGCGTGCACTCGTGTGTGTGTGTGTGTGTGCGTGTCTGTGTGAGTGAAATAGTTTGTAGATTATCTGAGTGAGTACGTACAAATTTAGTAGTTATCCAAATCTTTGTCTTTGCAAACGTTTAGCCTCAGTATGGTATCCTAGAGCGAAATATTTGTAGGTGTTTTACATTATTATATCCCTTTAAACAAAATGCTCCGTGTGGTGCCGGACGTAAAGAATAGCATCATCCCATTTCTTCGCGTGGGTGTTGTAAAAAGCGACTAACGGAATTACTAGAGAATGGGCAGTAGCGTTCTCTATGCATTTAACACCATACTGCGATCGCGAACCCGCCTGCCCAGCGTGGCGATTATGGCAACCCCCCCTTTGGGGGAGGCCTGTGTCCAGCAGTGGACGTCTTTCGGCTGGAATGATGATAATGATGATGATATACAAAATATTAATATTATTATTAAAACAATCAACTACAATAGACAGTAATACCTTTTATCTTTCTATGGCCAGGTCCGTCCGATCTTCATCTGCCAGCTGTGCGGCGAGTTCTACGGCGAGGAGCAGCTGAAGTTCTATCAGCATTTGAAACAGCACTACGAGCCGCACATCATCATCGAGAACCCCGTGCAAGACCTGGGAATTGATAAGGTAATCATGCGGAAAGATCTTTGTACAAGTACACAAATAACTTTTGAATGTCTCTTTGTTATGACGTAATTCACAAGGTATGTTTTCTAAAATACCGGCCAAGTGCGTGGCGGACCACGCATAATGAAGGATTCCGTAGTTGGGATGAATTTATACCAAAAACAAACTTAACATTGTAGTGGAAAAACATGTTCCCCCATACATTACAACTGCAAATGTACGTTTGTACGCACAACTTTGAGTGATTTCCCATGTTATTTTAAGACCATAGACTTCTTATTTATTTATTCAAACGCCTTAAATAAAAAAAAAATAAATAAAAAAAACGTTTATTTCGACCAACAAGGATCATAATATGCACAACATGTTTTATCAAATTAAAAATTATAAATATAATAAAAAACACACAATTAAACATACCACATAAAACACATTACCGACCTTGATAGCTCAGTATGTGAACCATACAGCAATGGTTCAGGTACTGGCAATCGAACCTCTGCGCGAATGCCCTCAGGATGCCGCGGGAGCTAGCCCGAACCCTGCGCACCAGGGATGTACACCGCTCTCGCATAGTAGAATAGAAACAGTCTCCATGCGACTCGGCGAACATCCCCGATGCGCTGCAGAATCGGGGCAGCCCCATCAGCACCCTGAACGCATTCTTATATTGGACACGCAAGGCTGTACTGTCTGCGCGTGTATGAGACCCACAGGGAAAACTATCATTACAGGTCTTAACTTAATGCGGTAGCCAAGTCACTCACACAAAATTTAAATTAAAGCCCAAAATACATCTCACGATTATAAATATCATTGTTTGTAACAAAGTGTAAGTAAACAAGAGTACTTTTGCGAATTCAACCCATGTTGTGTGACAGTGACATGTAAATATGATCAATTTGGACCTGAATATAATTGATGGTGCGAATTGCTCGAGTCAGAGGGGTTTTTGCCAGCAAGTTGGTCCTGGCTGTACCATACCCAGTATGAATAGAGCGTGGTACAAAAGGGTAAAATGGGTTCTATAAATCTGTAGGTTTTCCTGTAATCCATATGTATAGAATCTCTGTATTTTTTTCATATTACATAAAATTTTAGGCTCAGCAGTTTCGGAGATAAGCGTAATGGTCAGTTTTCATATAATTCTTCTTTAATAACTTTAAAACGAATTACTTCTTTTAAAATTATAAAAGAAACAAATCCTCGTAAGTCATTTCATTTCACATGTCAGACAGCTTATAAAACTTTGTTTTTTCTATTTTTTCCCAATGAACCTCACATTTAAAATTCATTTATATTCGTTACACGTTCATGTTTGGGTCACAGAAATCCATATGTGTACTAAATTTCAACTTAATCTCCAGTCCGGTGCAGTACATTCGGAGCAAATCAGCTGTGACACACGGACAGAGAGACATGAGTGATTCTATAAGGGTTCCATTTTTAGGGTGCCGTACCCAAAGGGTAAAACAGAAACCCTATTACTAAGGCTCCGCCGTCTGTCTGTCTGTATGTCTGTCCGTCTGTCTGTCCGTCTGTCACCAGGCTGTATCTCATGAACCGTGATAGCTAGACAGTTGAAATTTTCACAGATGATGTATTTCTATTGCCGCTATAACAACAAATATTAAAAAATTGAATAAAATAAATATTTAAGGGGGCTCCCATACAACAAACGTGATTTTTTTGCTCGTTTTTGCTCTATATTGATAACGGCAACAGGTAGACGCTTGAAATATTCACAGAATATGTAGATATATATTGACTTTAAAAATAAATAATTAAATTAAAATAAACCAAATATTTAAGGGGGGCTCCCATACAACAAACGTGTTTTTTTTGCCATTTTTATAGATAATGGTACGGAACCCTTCGTGCGCGAGTCCGACTCGCACTTGGCCGGTTTTTTTTCCTTTTGAGGTACGGAACTGTAAAAGTATCAAGCCACTGTGTGTTATCTAATCCACAAAGAATTATGACAAAACGATGACAGTGTAGTTGATCACGGCATTAGAATTATTTTCATAATGCAATAAAGTGTCAAAAGTCACTGCATATAATGTCGACGATGATTTCGAGAGATTTGCAAGATATAATTTTTTTTACGCCGATGTAATGATAATTGTAATGGCGTATTAATAGTCCCACTACTACTACGCCATTATAATTATCATTACATCGCCGTAAAAAATAAATATCTGGTCAGTCTATGACAAAATGATGACAGTGTAGTTGATCTCGGCACTCGAATGATTTTCATATTGCATTAAAATGTCAAAAGATGCTCGACGATGATTTCGAGAGATTGACCAGATATTTTTTTTTTAAGACTATGTATTGATAAGTGTAATGGCGTAGTAATAGCCACAGTGTACGAGACAATAACGCTCGTACAGCAAAAGTACGTTTACGCGTACCTAATTAATTTAACTAAAACCAGTCGTAACTTAAACTCCGTCACGCGCTAATGTGCGGGTCGATCTATAACAACAATAAATTAAGTGTGGCTCAGATTACTAAACAAACAATTATAAACTGTTTCCATAAAATAAACTATTAAACTTAACAGTGGTTTGGTGTAACTTAACTATCTACCTACAATAACTACCGGGGTATCCGTCAACGACGAGAAAACCCCAACACACAGCGTTGCGTACTTTTGCAAGACCGAAACTTCAAGTCTATTAAAATTTTTGCTTCAATTAATAGTTACATTTCTTTGCAGATAACCAACTCGTGCATCGTAGATAACGTAGCAACAATTCCGGACTCAATAGTTGAACTGTCTCTAGAAAATTCCATACCAAAAACTATATACCAGCCTATGGACAAACACGTGTTATACTCGACAAGCGACAAAACGTTTACGTATGCTAACAATAAGCTTCAGTATTCTATGGCAAGTATGGACAAGGAGCCGCCGACGGTAGTTCAAGAGGCCGAGAAAGCGGATTTGTACGATACTCTCGATAAACTGGATTTGTATAGCTGTGGGAAGTGTAACAAGTCCTTTAGAAAGCAGAAACAATGTGAGGCACATATCAAGGAGGCCCATTCTAATATGAAGGTAGTTTTTTATTTATTAGTTTAATTACTTTATGATCATGCTGACTAGAAATCAAAACGTCTATGCCATGTATTGCCTAAACCTTATATTGACTAGGAAGCACAATGCAAGAAAGAAAGAACCTTGCAAGTCTACAGTATTTAAACTAAACCTTATTCTGACTATGTACCAAAATGCCTACCTTGCAATATCTCTATACAGTATTTGAACTAAACCTTATACTAACTATGAAGGTTAATTATTATTTATTTATTTTTTTTCCTTCTGGCTTCGCACGGTTTGTGCATTTAGCCAATGTCAAGTTAGTTCTTGTATAATATTGATGAAATGAATTATAAATGCATGATGATGATATCCCCGCCTACTCCCCTTGAGTTTCAGTAAAGATGTGGCACTTTACTGAGTCCTCACGCGGACTTCTTGAGAGAACTTGAAGCGAAGTTGCACTGTTTTGTTTCATTTGCCTACACTAATGCACGTTCACAAACACTTAATGGTTAATAATCCACCATTATTACACATTAATATTCGGCTAAACACTAATTTTGGAAAATTAAACAAACTGCGGAACATGACGCTTCACTTTCCCGCCAAGAAGTCCAGGTTAATTATTTAAAAAAAAATGGTTAGGTTAGGTTAAGTTAATACTGTGACCACCTACGCACGAGCCGAGCGAGCGGTGCAGCGGGAGCGGCTGGTGAGTGCCAGAAACGACTAGATTATATAGAAAAAAAATATGGAAAAATAATAGTTTGTATATTCTGTATTGCTTTTTAGGAACATTGCTTGGTAGGCGTTTTGATCTCCAGGCGATTTACTACTTAGAAATTACTGCATTTTAGGCATTTTGCTTGTTAAACATTTTGATCTCGTGGCGATTTACAGCTTAGGTAATTTGCTGTGTAGACATTAATTTTAGGCATTTTGCAATGTAGACGAATTGAAAGTTAGATACACTGATCATAAACCCCCTTATTACAAAACGGGGTTTATCTTCAGACCCAGGTTCAGAAACATGGAGCCATTATTGAATTTCGAACTTTATTCCGATAATGATAAAGTTCCTAAACACAAAACTGACAACTTAGTAACGAACTAAGTTTTCAGTTTTGTCACGGTTACGTTCTTATTACAAAAACTAGCTCCATGGTGTAAGCCATGTCAAAATATAAATCTTGTTTTGTAATAAGGCGGAAAGGGTTTGTCAAAGCATGTATGAAATGTAAACACTTTTCATCATCTTCACAAATAGTTATCAGTATTCTTTAATTTTGGCCTTATGGTTGCCGCATGTAGAACCGAACTCAACGTGTTACGAAAAGGCTAGGCAGATGCAGTTTGGCCGTGTTTTTGTTTGAATTTGAGAAGTGCGAATTAGTAAAAAAGTGAGATTGCATTCTGGGTACGAGTTAGTCGTGTGTATACGCGCATATAGTTCGAACTTATGATATTGAACGTTGTTGCGCGGAACAAATCTGACAAGGACACCAGTCTGCCATCTTGTCGCTTATGAATACGCTCTCAATGGGGGCTATCGTTTTTGTGGTCACCAGTTGTCGCCACTGGCGAGTATGGTCCAGTATATACTTTTATTTGATATGTTTAAGCACCCATAACTTCATATTATAATGTTTATTTTATTACATTTAAAAACAACAGACTATAAAATGTTCCAAAAATTGGCAAGCATGAATCAGACAAATTTATTCTTCCTCCAAATGCTACTAAATTTGATCCTAAATGTTACTTAATGAATCAGGAATGGCACAATCTTTACAACAATAATATAATAATTAGTAAAAATCCCGCAAACAGTGAACATTCAATGACATTTTGACATTTCTAGACTTATTCTACACTAGCGCCTCTAGCGGCGAATGCAATGTTCAATGACATGCGACTATATGAGTACACACTATAGTTACCCTTGCAGTTGGAAGATATGGGCGAATTCAGTGAACCTGAGGACTTGATGGAGGGCATCCACGTGGCTGTGGACGAGCCGCCTGAGCACTACGAGCACACCTTGCTGCCGCACCTCACTGTGGAGAACGGACACGCTCACCAGGACAACGCCAGGCACTGGTGAGTATCCACCACTATACTTGTCTTATAATTGAGTGACCATTTGTAATAAAAAAAGAAAGTTAAAAATTACACCCCAACTACGACAGAAAAGCCAACTAAAAAGGTATTAACAAGACATGGCTGTCGATTTTAAAATTAAAAAACCCCCATTACTAAAAAGAAAAGACGATATAAAAAAAAAAACACTACAAAGTGAAAAATAACTTCGCTTAAGTGTTTGCTTTGCCACCGACTTCCGAAATTAAGGTTATTTTTCACTTTGTTTTTTTTTTTTGGAAGTTGGTTGTTTTGTTTTTCGTAAAAAGTTTTTTAATTTTCACTTTTTAGTGGGTCAGTTTGCAATTTATCTAAGTTACAATAGCCTAATGTCAACTGCTCATCACTTTTAACAAAATATTGCTTTTCCCGATGCAGGGGCGTTAATAGTTGAGGAGTTCTCCTGGTAAGAACCAGGAGAACTGGAACTAATGGTGACTTCACCATATACATTGTGACGAGCATAAATTGCTTAGCAACCATATTAAAGTGTCTAATCGAATCGCAACAGTGAGAAACTTATTATTAAATAGTTCCGGTGGCCATCTGTGGTCTTCATCATCAGTTCCACTTCACCAAATGGTGCTTTCCGAGTGGAAATGCATGAGTTACTATAAAAAATACTGAAATCGATATTGGTGTGCCTATAAAATTTGAGGATTGCTCTCGATTTTCATGGGATCATCAGATTCTGACTTGGTGAAAATGGGACTACCTCGGGAACATACCCTTTCAAACAAAAAAAAAAAGAATTTTCAAAATCGGTCCACAATTGACGGAGCAATCGGTCCAAACCATACCATAAAAAAAAAACAAACATACAGCCGAACATATAACCTCATTTTTGGAAGTCGGTTAAAAATAACGTCGGTTTTCGTATAGTCACACGTCATTGCCCCGTATGTCATGCAATGAAATAATAAGTCTTGAAGATGTAATGTAAATATTTACAAAAGTATTCTCTAAGAACTTTCAATAGATAGTATTCTCTAAGAACTTTACATTCGCTATAAGCCGCCATGTCGGATTTTATGTGACGTCGTTAGCCTGTGTAAGCTGCGGAACAACATGACGCTTCCAACGATACTTGTTTATTGAAATACGACGAGAAGTTTAAAAGTTATGGTAGGTACAGATAGACATACAATACATAGCCTTTTAAAACCAAAGGCTTTGGCTTCGCTTTAGTTAGGTGAAAAAGCTCTTAAATAATTTTGGTTAAAAGTGAAATTAGAACTTTGTCATGTATGACTTTCGAGTTTGATGTTCCAAAACTTGATTATTATCTCAGATTCTTAATTCAACTATAGCAGGACTTGGGTCCGTACTATATGCAGGGCAGTTAAGCACAGGTCAAAGGGATAGTAGTAGTTGCGCGGCTTAAGGTTCATAATCGCTCGACACTTCATATCAGTTCATCACAGTCAGTTTTTATAAAAGTGTAGGTAACGTAACGCCCCTGAATGAGAGCGTCAATGAGAGAGCCAAAAGGCAAAAAAAAAGATGCTGAACGAAGCCGAGAATCACGTTTATTCCTCGTCATTGCGATCATTTGATCATTCGTTGTACTGGACCATACCTGTGAACCATGTCGGAGATATTGAAAGTCATAGTTCGGACTTGTATCTTTACGAAAACAAGTTTTGAATGTTATAACTTATCATTATATACCCCAGGTCCCCTGTAATAATGTACCGGTCTTGCTACAGCGTGTAATGTTCCACGGCCACAGGTACGGGCGCGCGGCGGGCGCGTCGTGCTGCGCGGCGTGCGCGGCCGCTCCGCACGACTCGCATCACCTCAAGCTGCTCAAAGGTAACTATTATAAAAAAACTGGCCAAGTACGTGTCGGACCACGCACAATAAAGGGTTCCGTAGTTGGGATGAATTTATCCTAAAAAAACTTAACATTGTAGTTGGAAAACACGTTCTCCCAAACATCACGCCACGCCATTATGTCACGGTCAATTTGCCATCAGGACATCTAAGTTCCCATATTTTAAGTATATGGGAGGTCCATTTTATACCTCTATAGTTTTCGCACTGCGCCAAATCACCCTTGTTAGGGTTCCGTAGCTCAAAAGGAAAAAATGAAACATTATAGGATGTCTCGTTTGTCTGTCTGTCTGTATCCTTCGGATGACTCCTATTAATTTTCGTTATCAAACTCATAACCGTTCAAAAGATATTAACTAAAATCGATGAATTTTGTTAGATTTTTTTCGTAAAATTTATCGTCAACATGTGAGGCGTGACTTTCAAATATTAAAAAAAAAACCTTTTTCTTTTAATTTTGAGCCCTTCCACTTCGTTTCTTGTAGGCAGCAGATGTTAATTTTTGGCTCCTTCCATGTTGCTAGTCTTATTCTATTGATATGAAAATGCGAATATTTATCCTTGTCTAAGTGTTCGTCACTTCGGGCGAACGGCCTAGTGGTATTGACATCGTAGATCAACCTATTAGCATTTGCGTCGCTTACGGGGTACGCCCTAATTGACCTTTTTCATTGTTTTGTGCGTCCATGTGAGGAGTAAATGTGTTGGCTAATTGTTTTATGTTGGCATCTAACGCCAAAAACCGACAATGAATCTCTACAAAA
Source organism: Tiliacea aurago (assembly GCA_948098905.1). Classification (NCBI taxonomy): domain Eukaryota; kingdom Metazoa; phylum Arthropoda; class Insecta; order Lepidoptera; family Noctuidae; genus Tiliacea; species Tiliacea aurago. Next base: position 1,536,177 of record OX402579.1, on the reverse strand, counting down.
TGTGTGAAGTGCATGAGAGCAAAGTAATATACCTTAATTCACAATTCTCAATTGTTTATTGCATTCCATATGTATTATTAGATGGTATAAAAAAGTAAAAGATCAATATGGACCCTGTCGGGCACAGCAAAATATATCAATATTTATAATATATCTTATAATAATTATATATAAAACTATACCTTTTTCTCGTTTTAAATTTGAAATATTTCCCTTTCATTCACCAGACGAAGTCCTCCGACGAATCTTAGAGACAGACGTAGCGACCGATAACCAGAATTTCACAGACAGCACGATGACCGACACCGCGGACACGGCCGACACTGCCGACACGACCGACCTACGGGCCGACGAGTCGCCGACCGATGAGAAGTCGGATGACAAGAAGAAACAGAAGCGATTTGAGTGCCAGCAGTGCCAGCGAGTGTTCCAGCACAGGTAATGTTTAGGCTAAGTTATTTAGTTATTTTGAAATGCCGACCTTATCTAGGCAAAACAAATTTTGGACGTGAAGTGATACTTATAACTTACAAAATATGATCTATTACAGGAACAGTCTGCTGTACCACATGCTGTCGCACAGCGGCAAGCAGCAGATGTGTCGCGAGTGCGGGAAGGGCTTCTACACCGTCGCCGCGCTCAAGGTAATGTACAGACTGGTCATACTGAAAATACTATCAAAGTAAAACTGCCATTTAAACTTTTCAATTTCTTTATTTCAATAGTTATACTTCTAGTAAATTATTTAAAAAAAAAACATAATATCTTCCAGAGCGCATTCTGGCTTTTTGTAACCACTAATTTTGTTTTGTGGGTTTAACTCGTGGCTGTTTTCACAAGCGAAACACAATCTTTGCATACCGGACAACTGAAGAGACCACAATGCATTGTGGCTTATTACAAAACCAGTCAATATGTCCGCAGCAATATTCGTATGTTGTCCGGTTGCCCACAGATACACAAGCGCGTGCACAACGGCGACCGGCCCTACAAGTGCGACGCGTGCGGCCGGGACTTCCGCCAGTGGAGCGACCTCAAGTACCACAAGGTGTCCATACATTCCGACCAGGTACTGTTTACTAACAAATAAAACTTGCTGTGTGCCTCTGTATTTCCCTAAACTAGAGTTTATTAATTGCAACAGAAATACTAATTTAATTTATTTTGAAAAAAATCAATCTACGAAATATTTTATCACAGGATAGAATTATTTTGATAGAATTAGACTGCTGCGCTGCGTGTCGCGGGTTTGATTTCCGCACGGAACAAATAACAACAAAAACCTACAAGTAGTTGTTCCGGGTCTGGCTGTTTGTGTATGTGAGTTTAAATGTTTGTAAACGCACCCACAATACAGGAGAAATTCCTAGTGTGGGGCAACGATTTGAAAACAAAAAATATATAAAATAAATTATCGAGTTCCTAAAAGTATTGGTCTAATAGGATTTAAAAAGAAAACTAATCATGCAATTTTTGATTATCTCCCAATTCGGGTTCATGTTTTCTTTGACCGCTTTGTTCAGTATTTGCCCTAAAGACACATCTCAAACAAAATATAAAATTGTAGGTCTGTATCGCCAATTTTCCAAATGAACATTTGTTTCAGAAAATGTTCAAATGCGAGTTCTGCGGCAAGGAGTTCGCGCGCAAGTACTCGTTGAACGTGCACCGTCGCATCCACACGGGCGAGAGGAACTACAAGTGCGAGTACTGCAACAAGACCTTCCGCGCCTCGTCCTACCGGCTCAGCCACATGAGGACGCACACCGGTAACTATTGCTGCTACTGTAGTCCCCGACATGAGCCATTCACGTACTTACATCCCATGATATGAGTGTAAGGGAAGAGAAAGTGCGTCTGCACACACTTGTGCGCTATAATAATATCTCCTGCGCCGATGGCTAGTAGCCGCTGAGATTTGGCCCCATGACCGAAATTCAGTCAGATCTATACTTACATCATCATCATTTGAGCCGAAACACGTCCACTGCTGGACATAGGCCTCCCCCAAAAGGGGGGCTTGTCATAATCGCCACGCTTGGCAGGCGGGTTGGCGATCGCAGTATGGTGTTAAAATGCATAGAGAACGCTGCTGTCCATTCTCTAGTAAGTCCCTTAGTCGCCTTTTACGACACCCACGAGAAGAAATAGAGGAGTGCTACTCTATACGTCCGGCACCATACAGACATATACTTCCCACAGATCTATACTTACATACAAGTAAGTATTATTATAATTTCATACTCCAAAAATCTATTTTATATCTTTCACGCATCTGGTTCATCAGTATTATTTCAAGTGCCTCGTACCTCCCTTTTCTGCTATATTTCTTTCATCGCACTTTGTTTTATTTTATCTGGTGTATATTTGTGTGCCTTTTAGTCTGTGCTAAATAAATGTATTTTCTTTGTTGTTCCTCCCGCAGGCGACCGGCCGCACAAGTGCCCGCAGTGCGACAAGTGCTTCCGCGTGGCCGGCGACCTGCGCAGGCACCTGCTCATACACGACAAGGTGCGCAACAGGCTCAGCGACCACAACACCAAGCTCAAGGAAGACAAGAAACCACTCGTCAAACTCGAAGACAAACACCATCCCAACATCAAAGTCGAAGACGTAGAAGTATCTAAAATTAAAAAGATCGCCCTCGCCTCCACAACCAAATCACCCAACATTCTCAGAACTGCTCTCACGTCTGAGAAGAAAAAACCTATTAAAAAGAACCAGAGCGTAAAGAAAGGAGCGCCCAACGTTACCTTGGACCAGCTAGACAACAGGTACACCAACAATGTACAAGTATTCGACACGCGGCAGGATTCCTTCGGAAAACTGAACATAGTGTCTGTCAAAGAGCTGTACAGCGATCCCAACTACAAGCAGGAAATAGATAACTCTTTCACTAAACAAATTATAGGACAATACAAAGATGAAGAAACACAAGAGAGGGAATTCGCGACACTTAGACCGATGTTCAGGAACAACGTGTTATGTGACACTGTGGGGAGAGAGAACACAGTCCTGAGCACAGACCAGACTGTGTTCAGGACTGAGAACACTGACGGTAAGATGCAAGTGTTCACACACATAGAGAAGAACAACACTATAGTTCCTAATTCTCAAGTTTCACTGAACGATATGCGTCACTTGGAGCGTGAGGTGAGGAGTGACATCCACGGAGAAACCACGGAGAATGGTTTCATAGAAAGACTTACAGCGTTATACAATATACCCGCTGTATGAGTGTCTGTGATAACTATTACAACTAGTTTCAATTTGAACTTTAGTATTAAAGTTGCTGCTTAGTTCAGGCGCTACTTTGCTAGTTCTTTTTATTCGATGAAGGCAAAATCGGATGCGACTTCGTATCATAAGACTTAAAATATTTAAAGACTGCTAATATGAAATACGATTTTCCATGTCCCGTTTCTGCTAAGTATTTATTAGTGAAACATATTTAATTTGATTATATAAAGCTTAAAACTATAAAAATAAGCAAAGACAAGGTATAATAATCTTCCTAAAGCTTTGTAGCGCCTACAAGCGATAGTAGTGGCATCCAAACTTATAACTTAGGACCAAAATATGTCAAATAATAAGGTAAAATTTATAAAAAATTAGAATAGGTTTGTACTGCTTTGTTTGTATTTTATATCGGCACTGATCTTACGCAAAATACATAAAATAATATGATATTTTAGTTAAAATAATTACTAGAGTGTACCTGTCAGTAGTAATTATTGAAAAGAAAACGCGAGTTTATTACAATATAACATTTTTATTTTGACTGTTGAAATACCATAAACCGAAATGAATTAATTCTCTTTTTATAGAAGAATATTTGTGTGATAATAGTTCGTATCTTAATGGCAATATGAGCCTTAAATGGCAACGAACCGGAGGATACACCTCGGGGCTTATTCTAGTACATTCTGGTATACTTAATGCCTCTAGAGAAAACACAGCAATAAATGTTCATTATAATTATCTGGTTATACAAGTGATAGCTTTTAAAATACATGGGGGGGGGGCTAGGATGGGTATCCGTACTTTCTTAATAGTAAATATTCCGCGCTAAATTTATTATGAAAATAAAGTTACTGTTGCCCAGGGTGCATTCTGAGACCGGCAACATGCAATTCATATAAGCTTAATATTATTAAGAGAAAGAATTGGTTTTTCGTATGTTTGTTACGCTTTCACGCTAAAACGGCTGTACGGATTTGGATGAAATTTGGCACAGACAGGTATAGACGATCCTGGCCTGGCCAGGAGCCTGGGTTAGGACACCGGGTAATTTTTATCCCGATGTTCCCACGAGATCGAGATCTACGCGGGTGAAACCGTGGGGTGCAGCTGGTAATAAATATTTTGCACTAAAGAGCGACATTTTATAATCTCATTTAGTGATATTGATATATGGATCAAAACAGTGAAATATTTGAGTTATTTCCGATGTTAGCAGCTTTCAGAATGCATCCTCTTTAGCGCAATCGATGCACGAACTTAACTAGGTACAGTACATACAGATAGGAGCGCGCGAGTTGTGACATGTAATTGCAATACGGTATAAATTAGAATGATTAACACGAGTTCGTGAAATGTAACAACTCACTACCCAACATAACAACTTTCGATTTTAAATCACTTGTACTAATCAATGAATGAGGCCTTTTAAATAAACAGATAATGATGATAAAGAAGTATAGTCAAATTAAATAGTTGTATGTATTTTAAGTTAATGATCAAATACCGAAATGGATAATATTTAATTTAATATGAACTAAAGATAACCACTAAAATATGTACTGTAAATAACCTGAAATAATATGTCTAGTAATGTGCTGAAATAAAGACTGAATTCTTATTTTTTGCTAAAATAAATAATATGTATGTTATGTATAACTTAAGCGTAATATTAGTTAATGCATAATTTTACGATTAAATGATAAATTGTTTATAGTGAATTATAGCAACATTGTTATATCAAAGTTCACAGAGTGCCAGTGACTGACACTATACAGAGTGATGTTTTAAACAGGGACCTTCTTGTAGTTTGGCTCATCGTTAGTAAAAGAAATGTTACTCATACTTTCTTTCTTAATTATCTTGTTTATAAAAAAAACAGGAGTTGCCATGGAACCAGTAGGTTTAACAAGTTTGAGAATCTTTAGATATCCTTCTGCTGCGGTTGTTGATAATTCTTTCAACCAATCACAGCAAATACGCGCGCTTGACAATGTGTGTCATTAATTTTGCGATAATTTTCGTATGAGGAAACTCGCCCTAAGAACAACACTAATTAATTCATATCTTGGTTAGTATAGTTGCTATAGAGATCCTTGTTTATAAACTAACCCTGTAGAGTAATTTAGTCATAGTGATGGTTGGCGGCATCAACAAATATATCGATTCTATATCAGTTTTCACTTGAAAATCTTCCAAAAATACACTTATTTATTACTGTACTACGAGGCATAGCAGTGCGATGAGCGGAATCAATAAATAAATGTGACGACTACAATTCATACTATTCACACTATTGCTATTTAATTGCGCAATTAATAGTTATCGCCACTGCTAATTATTTAATCTTGCATGATCAGCAAGCCGCCCCCGGCTTCTTAAAGGCTGATCTCGTATAGTTCTTAATAACAGTTTTATTCTAACTATTAAAGTATGGGGATATATAAAATATTGATGAAGTTTATAAAGTTTAGTAACTTTTTAAAACAATGCCAATTTTAATATGCCATGAACTGCACTGTTTGTTTTAGCTGTTGCATTGAAGGGTTAGTCAGTCATACGGCACATTTGCCCGCTATGTTTTAGTCACATTGCTATTGGGTACGAGCCTGTTGTCGGGCACAGATCCAGTCTCTGGGCTGCTGTTGAGAATATCCTAATGGTAAAATCCAATAAGACTGCCCGATCCAGGATCACCAGCACCAGCAGTCGCGCTTGCCAGCCCCAGACCAACGTGGCACGCTTTTAAAACAGGTGTCAGTGCTGCCATCGTGGCGTGTCCTAGGTATACATAATGTCTGTTCGAAAAGTATCTGATGGAAACAAATGGATCAGAAAATGTACCTGTGGGTGCCAGTTTGTAGTGCCACTAGTTAGTTCTTCGTTCACTAGTTAGTACCGTGCAGTTTCTTGCCGGCTCTTCTCCATAGGAAACGACCAATTGGAACCGTGCCCCTAGCTTCTCACGTTTCATATGTAGGTTTATGTAAGCTAAAATATTTTGATGTGTAAAGTGTTTACTTTATGCTCACGTAAAACCGATTGCTGGCGGGGCGACGCATACCGCGTGGCGATTCTCCGCTCGCTCCGCGCGCGTTCACCCCGCTACGTGTCTTTTTTTTTTCGATGTTTGTTTGTTTGATTTCGACGTTTCTCATCAGTCAGGCGTCCCGTGACGGCTCACAATTTTTTTTAATGTGATTATTTGAATACCCACACACAACCTAAAATATGTTTTTCATTTGACAACAGATGTTAATTTTGTAACCTCAATTTTCATGGGTGATTTTCAATTACAATTTAATAATATTATTCAGTAATTGTTGGAAAAAGTGAAGAGATATAAAGTTGGAATCTTCTACGTACAGATAAATGTGTTACTGATTCTCATTAGTGAGTGATTGAGTAGAGCTCATGGCTAAATTATAACAGCCGGTTCAGGTCAAATTCAAAGCATTTTTTTGAATTGTCAAAGAGTCGGTCAGTTAGTCAGAAAGTTGAAGCAATTTGCCCATTCCAAAACGTAGATCTCTATGGAGAAGAATAGGCAAGAAACTCCAAGGACACTCTTTTAAATCAAGATATTAAAAAATCCTGGGTACATTATTCTTGTCGCTTCTTTACGTGAGAACAATGTAAAAAATAAATTAAAAACAATATAAAAGATTACAAATAAGCCCTGGCAGATAGGAGATGACCAGTCACAACTGACGGCGCCCGTTCACGAACATGACGCGGGGGGTCGGTTCGTGGAGGGACCCATCCACTACATATCGCGACCCGCTCCGTGCTTCTGAAAGCACATAAAACTATTGTACCCGGCTATCATTCTCTTCATCTTTGACAGTCGTTACGGGTGGTCCGAAGCCCAGAAGTCATACAACCAGTCTTGCCCAGGGGGTTTTGGAGGTCAGATAGGCAGTCGCTCCATGTAAAGCACTGGTATTTAACTGCATCCGATTTGACTGGAAGCCGATCCCTAACGTAGTTGGGAAAAGGCAGGCAGATTGATTGAGTGATTGCGTAAGAATGGAACCAGAACTGGGTCTGTGTACATCTTCATCAGCCTCACCTAATCTCGGGCTCGTCCGGAGCAAAACCTTACTAGCGCTCTCTGAGCCTGCGCATACGCACCGGTTATTTTTATTTTTCACTTTTCGTTAAAGTATTTTTGTTATTTGGATGAATATGATTGGCTTAACTTATTCACATGATACTGGATCTTATAACATAACGGACATTAGATTCGTGGGAACATATTACAAAGGCGTAGGTAGGTACATGCCACTACCAAACTTTTTAAAAATAGGTCGGAAAAATTATTCCAATAAGTCCTTTGTTTACTTTATATTTAATTCCTTTCCTTTCTTTTTGCTAACTAGGTCGCTTACAAAATATTTATACTAGCCGACCAAGTTAATTAGACAACTGTTAACAGTCGGGATGAACTGAAACAGTAGGCACACTTGTCTAATTGTCTTGGTCGACTATCTCGTAATTTTTTATCTTTTTCGCATTTTACGTACTATACTGAAACTTAAATGTTTATCTGTGATTCGTTTCAGTGATCCATTACAGATGTTGATGCTTCCGAAAGACATAGTTACTGTTCGTACATGAACGAGTGTATATGTTTGTACGCTGTAAATACTTGTAACTTATCATAGTTAACTTTCAAGAGAATAAATGAGTTTCTTGTTATTATTATTGTTTTGTTTACCCACCCTTTCAACTGCTTATGAAAAGATTGAGTGTTCTGGCGGCACTGCTTATTATTAGAGAAAACTTCATGCCTTGATAATATTAGCCGTTAGTAAGGTTGGTAGCGGGGTTGTTTGCCCAGGATGTGCCTTTCGGTGTTTTTATATCATCATAATTTCAGCAGAAAGTCGCCCTCTACTGGTCATAGGCCTCCCTCGTGTCGCCACAACGACCGTTTCTGTGCTTCTCACATCCAGCGGATATACATAATCGACTTGGTAATCCTTTGCCGCAGCTGTATCCTTTAAATAAGTGTATAATCTATGGTATCTGGCAGTGGACGTCTTTCGGACAAAAGTAGGTATGATAAAAACACGGAGGTGATGAACAGGCTTTATGTGTCGTCACTCGTGAAAGGTCTTCAATAATACAACCCGATAACTATACATACACATACCCGCGGCACAATTAGCGGAACATAAAAAAGGCAATTAAAAAAAAAACCGTTTAATTGTAAAATCTAGTATTTAGTGTTCTTTTCTTATTTAAAATTACACTTTTAAATATTTAAATGAGATCACATTTAAAATAAATTTTTCGAGAAAAATATTATTTTGTGAAAAATGTACTTTCTTGATTTTTAAGGTAACCAAGAAAAGTTGAAAAGCTAATAAAAAAACAATTTTTTAAATAAAAATTTAATAAATTATTACCGCGTGTTTCCTCCACGTGCTGCTATTAAAGTTTCCGCCCGCCTAGACATGCTGAGAATGATTGTTATCTATTGTTTCTTGTGACAGTCTATGCCATTCCTCAACTACGGCGATTCGCAGTTCACCCACATTGATAGGAGCTGGGTTTCTGGATTTTACTCCCGCAATTCATCTGTTTGACAGCTGGTATTTGACATTAGACTTCAGTTAAAGCAATTCATAATTTGTGGACCATTTTACGAAACTCCATACAAAACTGTCAAACAAATGAATTGCGGGATATGAATTGTACGCAGATCATATTATGATTCTGCCAAAGCGTCCATTTTAGGCCCCTACGTCCCAGACGTGTTCTATCGGATTCATATCCGGTGATCTCGCCGGCCACCCCATAACTGTGATATTCACATTATTAAGTTACCAATGCTTGAGTTGAACGAGCAGTATGCGGCCGAGCATTATCCTGCATTAAAACGAAGTCATCACCGATGAAGGGGTCAAACGGTACCACATTTTCTTCTAAAAAATTTCTTATAAGACGAGCTGCAGTCAGGCTTCCTCAATCGATCACCACCAGGTCCGTACGAGCTCCCAAACAAACCCCCCCCCCAAACATTTATTGATCCACTGTAGTTTTAAAATTTGACTGATTATATCGTTCTCCTTTGCTTGTATATAAGTATTCTTAACCTTCCTCAATCAAAATCAACTAGGTACATTTAAAAGAATTCTGCAACAATATTTTTCCCTATTGGTTCGTTGTCCAGAGTCGATGTTTCCGAGCAAAAGTTAGTCTGTTTCTACGATGATGTATCTCAAGTTTTAGAGCCTTGGCAGTTTTGGGCACATACGAACCAAAACCAGCTTCTTCCTCACCTCACACTTCCACACCACGAACTTCCTCAAGCTCACTTCTGGCTTGGACGGCCGTTAGACGTGGGTTCCTACATACGCGAAGCTGAATGAAACGGTCATTACTGCTCGAAGTACGTCTTTTTCTGCCTTGTCCCGGTCTTCTCACAAAAGCATTAGTCTCCCTGTATCGTTGGATACTGCGATATAAATTGTTGAAACAGGTCGGCGAGGAATTCTTGAGATCACTCTGTAGTTTGGTAATTTCTCGTCATCTCAACTGCCCTGGCAATCTCAGTTGCGCTCAAGTCGGGTTAAGTCCTTGACTTGTAAAAAGATTGAAAACTAAAAAAAAAAAAAAAATATTTTTTATGAAGATTTTACGAAATTTTAAACCATAAAATGATAAATAAGGCAAAATCGCTCGAAGTAAGTACGAATAAAATTAAAACAATCGCATTTTGGGTGACGTACCTACAACTGTTTTCATCCCATCTAGGTATTCGAAAAGAGTCGAAGGGTTCTTCGATACTTGCGAGCAAAATGGGTCAATCTGGCGCACTTAATAATAGTGACTAAATGACTTTTGAATTTGGAACACTATTTAATTAAAAAGTTTGAACGCAATTCGCTTCGATAAAGTCCTGACTAAAAAAAGCGCGCCTGCCGACGCGGCATTGGTTAACCAAATTAAAAAAAAATACGCCGGAACTTCATAAAGAGTCTGAAGTTATACCCAAGTGATATAAAAGTCGACGGCATTTTCTGTTCCCAACAAAACAGTTACAATATACTTCCGAAATTGCGAAAACGTAGGCTAATACTTATTAATATTTGTAATTTGGATAAGTGAATATTAATATTCGTCACCACTAAAAGCATCTCTTATTTATTTTTCTCATAGAGGGGGATGAAAAGCAGAGTGTGCCACACGTTACCAAAATTATTTAACCTCTAGCGACGTACTTTGAATCCCTCGTTACGCTTAGGATTCTACTCTAGAATCCCACGCAACGCTCGGGATTCTACTCTTGAATCCTTCGCTTCGTTCTGGATTCAAACAATCGCTCTCGCCCCTATTACATTATCTACTATTTCTCAATTTGAAATAATTATTTCTAAAATAAAATTAATTAACAACCAGCCAGCAATGTTACACAAACTAAATAGTTTTTCGAAAAAAAAGTTATGTTCCACTAATTTTGCCGGTGTTTGTATTTTACAGTCGCTATTCGTGTCGTCAGTGTGACCGCGTTGTTCTTCGACCAATTCTATTTTTTAACCGACTTCCAAAAAGGAGGAGGTTATATTATTATAAAGGTTTGGCTGTTTTTTTTATGTTTGTTCACCGATATCTCCGTCAATGATGGACCGATTTTGAATTTTTTTTTTTTTTTGTAATTGTTGATGTTCAAAAGTGCCATACAAACGCCTATTAGAAATAAATTTATACTGGATTGTAGGTATATTTATAATACCTTGATAAACTGACATAATATAAATATAATTATATAATTTTATGATATATAATTTCGGTGTTTTGTCAAGTCATAAAATCCGAGCGAAGCAAGCGCGGGTCGCTAGTAGGTAGTTTTATAAAAATAAAATTTTATTTTAAAACTGATGCCAAAAACATGATTTCAGGGAAAAATACATCCATATCTTTTCCCTAAAAATGTTTGCCTTGCCCGTGCGCAATGAGAAAGTCATCCGGAGCGAATGCCATGCGTCCCGTTGAACCCGACCCCGGTGATGTGTTCGGCAAAATCTCCCGCAATCCGGCCCGTTTCCGGTTGAAAGTCTGCCAACTATTCCAATTATTCCCCCTTGTTTAGAAACTTAGTCACATTAAAATATATACAGTTAAGTGAAACTGTATTAGGTAGGTACTTAGTAGGTACTTACTGTCCAACTTCCAGCTCAGCCTCAGCAGCTTTTACTTTTGACCAGTGATTGCAATTTTGATTCGCGTTCCCCTAGGCTTTGCGAGAAGAGAGGTCTCGCACGATGTTTTGTGAATTATCACGTATTAGTGTAACGTTGTAATTAAATGTACAATATAGTTTTTTTTTTTTTTAATACTGCCCCACACTAGGAATTGCTCCTGTATTGTGGGTGCGTTTACAAACATTTAAACTCACATACACAAACAGCCAGACCCGGAACAACTACTTGTAGGTCATACAAATATTTGTTCCATGTGGGAATCGAACCCGCGACACGCAGCGCAGCAGCCAATCGCTTAACCGCTGCGCCAACCGGGTAGTCGTGTCGACCAAGTCGGGTGCTAAACTTGACAGAGGCAAGCGGGGCGGAAGTCCATGCGCGGTCCTCGGAGTCGCGATCATCTAAACAGGCGACAATCACCATGATTTAGGTACTTTATTGTACTGGACCCTGACTCCCTGAAAATCTTGGGCTGAGGCTGGTTGACTACCCGATCTTGGGCTGAGTCAAGTGCAGATTCCCATCAACAATCTTTTGCAAATTCATCGCTGTCTTGCGACTCTTCGGTTCTTTCTGGAGTATTATAAGTATAACACTACTTACCGGCTGTGTTCGAAGAGGGGCAGTCACGGATTTCCGATAAATTCAAAGAAAAATCCTAATAAAAACATACAAAACCAATCAATCAAAACGAAACTAACCACTAAGTAGTGCCAATCGATTATCTGCAATGAGTGCCTGCCTACATAAGTTACCTATTAATTTAAATTGAATGGCGAAGCAAATCCACGTCGTTTAGGAGATAAAGGCAAATGAGTGTGATAATTGTTCGTTAGCAGATCCGTGGCGGTAAATGGTACCTAATGTGCTGAAGAGCTTTTATGCATAGGGCTTTCTGTTCATAGCAATATCAACCTCGACCTCGCAGTAGGTACTGGACGAAGTCTCGTCCAATACCTACTGCGAGTGCGACTACAAGTCATAAACGTGTAGGATAGTCATCCTACACGTCTATGACTACACATCTTGTCGAGGCAGAGAACAAGTACTTTTATCTCCTACTTGCTGCCTGCCTTCTAGGCATAGCTCGCTTTACGAAGGCCGAGTCTACTATCCTGGACAATAATACCTAGGTACCCCAAAGGGTCGACTCATCTAAGACATTCATGAATATTTAAGGAATAAGATCAGTACCTACCTAAAGACAGGTACCTTATACCTACCAATCAAAGACCTACTACACTCGCGAGCAATAAACTGGAATCACTTCATCTTCCGCTGCTCGAAACAATTTTTTACAACTTCTATGTAATGAACTATGGATTGTGGCATATCATTTGAAAGGCAATTTTGTTAGCTTTCAACCACTTTCAATATCATAACCAAAGATTTTTCACCTTATGTCATGGAACGTAAAACAAAAAACATACATTTTTAAAACAAAACACCATTTTGTTTGGTAGTCCTCCTGAAACCCTATAAGAAGGGAGTGTTTATGAAAATTCATCATCAATCCAATATTTTACGTCACTCGGAATACTGAAGCTAAAAGAAAATGGAAACCACACCTATAGAAGCAACTCAAGTCGTCATCCTAATCCAGCAAGGATTGTCTCAGCGTACACAGCTCGACAGCTTCATTTGAGCCAGTCTTGTGTCTTGAAGGTATACAAGAGGTTCAGGGAGACTGGAAACTTAGTCTGGAGACCAGGATCTGGACGACAGCGATGCACTTCGGTGAGAGATGACCGATTTATATTGTCACCTCTTCTCTCTGGAATCGGCAACTGACCGGCGTGGACGTCCAGCACCAGCTCAGAGAAGTTCGAGGGAGGGCTGTCAGCGAGTGGACAGTGACGTGAAGAGTCAAAGAAGTGAACTTGACCCCGAAAAGCCCAGCCACGGGACCTAAATGGTCCAGCCCACCGACAAGCCAGGGTTCAGTTTGCTCGCGATCGCTTATATTGGGATATCGAGTAATGGAGGCGAGTCCTGTTCTCGGACGAATCCAGGATGTGCTTGCATGGTAGCGACCGTCGACAGAGAGTCTATAGGAGACCGGGGGAGCGATTTGCACAATGCTGTTTTGCGGAAACAGTAGCATACGGGGGTGGGTCCTGTATGATGTGAGCGGGGATATCTATTGAAGCAAAAACTGAGTTGATATTCGTACCTGGTGGAGGTCAGGGAGGGGGGCTAATCGCAGAAAGATACATCAACGACATTCTGCTAGGCCATGTGCTCCCCGTACGCCGGGTTTATTTGCGAATATTTCCTGCTAATGCACGATAATGCCCGCTGCCACACCGCTGTAGTGACTAGACAGTACCTTGTAGAAGTTGGGATTCCCACACTAGACTGGCCAGCCCTCAGCCCTGACTTAAATTGGATTGAACATTTATGGAACGAGCAAAAAGGCGGGTACGAGGAAGATGTCCAGCTCCGGCGTCAATAGAAGACCTGAAAACTGCTTTAGTTGGGTAAATAACATAAATTTTAAATAAAAGCTTAGCTATCTTTTCATATTACTTCCTATTCATTTAGACGTCCACTTCGTCCTATTGCAATAATTGTCTAAATTTAGGTAGAAAATTTAATTAGTTTTATATCTTTTGAAAGCTAACAAAATTACCTTTCAGCAGATATACAACAACCACAGCTCATTGCACAAAAATTGTAAAAAAAATGTCTTGAGCAACGCGCGATGAATTGATTCCAGTTTATTGTTCGCGAGTGTAGATCGACTGACGTCCGCGGCCTGCTGAAGAACAATTATAAACCGCATGTTTTTTCCCAGTTTCCTTACCCTGCACAATTTACGATATCGTTACCCTATTTCCTCACATGACTGTTTAAAAATACCGGTTTATTTTTACTTTCTTTACTAACAAAGAAATAACTTGTTTTGATCGACCCCGCGGCCCAAGAGTAGTTATGCATGTGGGCGATATGTTAAAATTAATTTTGTGTAACGTGTATTTGCGTGTTACCTGTTGGAATTCGTTTCTGGTTTACTGAGTAATAACAAAGGTATTTTTCGTGGGCTCAAATTCGCACCATTCGTGTGCAATTGTGAGCAAGCCGGGAATTTTCCATTGACACCCGGGAATTGTGGAAAGCTGGCGTAAGAATATGAATAAGGCGTGTACCATGAATTGATCAGGCTGCCTATGTAAGAATATGAATAAGGCGTGTACCATGAATTGATCAGGCTGCCTATGTAAGAATATGAAAAAAGCGTGTACGATGAATTGATCAAGCTGCATAAATGTAAGATAAGAATATGAATAAGGCGTGTACGATAAATTGATCAGGCTGCATATTAAGTAAGAATATATGAATAAGGCGTGTGCAATGAATTGATCAAGCTGCATAAATGTAGTTATATGAATAAGGCGTGTACGATAAATTGATCAGGCTGCATATCAAGTAAGAACATGAATAAGGCGCGTACGATGAATTGATCAGGCTGCATAAATGTAAAAATTTGAATAAGGCGTGTACGATGAATTGAGTCACCGTCTTTCTAGCCATTTATTCTTTCACACAGTCCAGTCATCGTTTCTTTTGGTCTTCCCCTACTCTTATAGTCATCCTCATTAGTTTTCGTTAAAGTTATCTAAAGGAAATTTAAAACATGCTGCGCCGAAACGCATTAATAAGGTGGAAATGATAGCATAATGAAGGAGATCTTTGCAATTCCTACTCAGAGGTCGCGAGGGGCATGACTAACTAACAGCCGCAAGGGTCGATCGAAGTTACTAACCAAATATCAACCGACCCAGAAGTTAGTGCTATTCCACGCAAGCACTAAATTCTGCGTGGTCCTAGCCTTAGGGGGCTCGGCTCGCGAAGTACGAAAGGGTATCGTGTTGCTGGGTTGTGGAGGTAAGATATGCAGTCGCTCTCTATAAACTACTGGTACTCTGCTGCATCCATGATGATGACTTGGAGGTAGTAAAACGCTCTAACGCTACTACACCTTCAACATCAATAGGCTCCTGTATGTCTGCTGGATTCTCCTATTTATTTTGAGAAACATTCTTACTTCATAGATTTACTGATGTAACAGATCTTCCACCATGACGCTATCCGCTCCATCTAGTTCAAAACTTTCCGCCGTGTCAGTCGTTAGTTAACCCTGAAAAAATAAACTAATCGTTACTTATTTCCATACCTAATTACTTATTTGCCTATCGTTTATAGTTGAAAACCGATTACCCTCATTTCTACAAATTCCACCTGCTATTTTGGTGCACGAATAAAAATATCGGAGAGTTATATTAAGCCCCGAATACCTTTATATAAAGTAATGTGTTGAGCACAAACTAATAACCTCAAGTGTCCGATATAACATGGCGTCTATCAGCGGTCTTAGTGAATTTTCACTAAATCGAATGGTGCAAAGCAAACACGTCTGATTTCCCGCGCAATACTAAACAAACGGCGTTCGGCGCCCATCAATCTGCCACGCTTGCCCACGCGCATGTGTAACGTTCAACTGTTCCTAATTAAAGCCTAGTGTTTACACTCCTTGGAGCTATAACGGTGGATTGAACTAAATTTGAAGCTGCAGTATAAAAATAAC
This sequence comes from Tiliacea aurago, assembly GCA_948098905.1. Classification (NCBI taxonomy): domain Eukaryota; kingdom Metazoa; phylum Arthropoda; class Insecta; order Lepidoptera; family Noctuidae; genus Tiliacea; species Tiliacea aurago. The sequence continues at coordinate 1,520,136 of OX402579.1, read as the reverse complement.
ATCACGTACGCCGCGTTTAACGCAATGACCCGCAACCCGCGTCGACCCGCCTCGACCCGCACTCCGCCCGCGTGCTTTACCTACGCTTAGCCTTTCATGGGCATTACTCGCCCTCGCACAATCTTGTAAATTGTTAATAAATCTGTTTCCAATGTGTAAGCTCGTGCTAAGAGCTTTCATTATCTATTCTCGATTTCTCGCTGTATTTGGAACTTCGGCTGTTTCTGGTCGCAATCATTAGATTTCCGGCCTTTGCACATGTATTAACTTCCCGCGGCGTAAATACCAAACACGAACTATGTACTAAAGACGAAATTAGTGCTGACTAGAACGGAAATATTATTGTTGTTCTGGTGAATGCTGATAGGTAAAGTAATGATTTATTGTCTGTAAGTAGGTTTGTACAAACACTTTTACACGTCAATCATATTAAAATAAAAAATAAACTAGATGTGGTCTGCATTTCGTATCTGACTACTCTGAGAAGAGAGGCCAAAACAAACTCAGAGGTCACAGTCTCTTAAAGTCCAGACATAATCTTGGTCAGATCATGTGAAGACCATGTAGATTGGTGCCTGAAATGATCTTTTGATGAAAGAATCACACAGATTGAGGGGACCTGTCCAGGTCCAGTCAGTGCACGCATTTGCCAGTAGTCGTGCAGCTCAAATCAGACCTTGAGGAGCTCAACGATTCAACGAACAATACCAAAGAAAGGACATTTGGGTAGGCCGCATAAATTATTCAAACTGCCAGACAATGATGAAAACTGAGTAAAATAAAATCAAAAACAAAAATAAACAATAACCCATCTGCATCACTTAAAGTTTTTGATGTGAAACATCTACGCGACGTAAAATCGATTGCTCGTGGGGCGACGCATGCCGTGGCGATTCGCCGCTCACTCCGCGCGCGCGGTAGCCCCGCTACGCGACCCTGACTTTTTTTTGTTCACATCCCCACTTTACGTGTAAGGGATTACCTACACGTAAAGTGGGGATGATAATTTTTTTTGTTTCTCGTCTGTCCGATAGTGTCGGGGTATCGTTCGATAGGCCGTTGGAAAACATTGCGGGTCTGTGAAAACCATTTTTCGATTCGGGAATCTGTTTGCGTATTATGAAGCTTTCAAGTGCTAATTTTTGTTAGAGTCAAGTGTCCCGGGGCCCTGCCAGCTACATGGCTGTTAGTATTATCATCATCTGCCTAGCCTTTTCCTGCTTTTTAGCTGAATACCTGTATTTTACATGGAGCGACTGTCTATCTGAGCTCCACAACACAGTTACTGGGTAACACGATACCCCTTGGTAAGACTGGTTGTCAGACTTTTGGGGCTTCTGACAGTGACAACCGTTAACCACTGTCAATGATCTACAAATGACAACCAGGACTAATGGCTTAACGTGGTTTCCCAGTCAAGGAGGGGTCTTAGTATGTAAAGATGGTCACCCATCCACGGACAAACCGTGGCTAGCGCAGCTTAACTCGCTCGATCGACCACTGCAGCTGTTATTACTTCGAACGTTTAATGAAGTTTTATTTTATTTATTATGGGACAATAAATTAATTAAATAAAGTTAAAAGGAAAACTATCACAGCTAAGCAGGCTTTACAAGTTAACGACTAATAGTCGACCAACTTGCATTTGCAGTTGGAGAATTGACCGTGAACTTTAACGATGTATGGGAGAACATGTTTTTCAACTACAATGTTAAGTTTGTTTTGGCATAAATTCATCCCAACTATGGAACTCGTCCCCATTTCATCTCGTGGGTGTCGTAAAAGGCGACTAAGGGACTTACTAGAGAATGGGCAGCAGCGTTCTCCATGCATTTTTAAAACCATACTGCGATCACCAACCCATCTGCCAAGCGTGGCGATTATGGAAAATCCCCCCCTTTTTGGGGGAGGCCTATGTCCAGCAGTGGACGTCTTTCGGTTGAAATGATGATGATGATAGAACTGGTCGTCGTGCGAGGTCCGACACGCACTTGAGCGGTTTTTTTAACCATTCAGAAATAGGAGGCGGCCCTCTCTCGTCTATGCCTTATTATTGCTTGGAAACAAATTTAGATCCGCCAAGTGATCTTCTCCACTCTTAAACCTTACTCCCTTTATCCCACAACTCCCGAAAAAACTGGCCATTTTTTTCTCAGCACTTATGGTTTTTCACATTTTGGGGTTTTCAAAAATTGGTACTAACATTATTTTTTCTTTTTAAAAAACGTTACCCCACTGGGGATTTCTCCTGGATCGTGGTTGCGTTTACAAACATTTAAACTCACATCGTGTTGTGCCGAACGTGAAGAATAGCACCGCCCTATTTCTTCCCGTGGGTGTGTCGTAAAAGGCGACTAAAGGACTTACTAGAGAATGGGCAGCAGCGTTCTCTATGTATTTTAACACCACTCTGCGATCACTAACCCGCCTGCCAAGCGTGGCGATTATGGCAACCCCCCCCCCCCCTGGAGGAGGCCTAATATGAGGACGTCATTCGGCTGAAATGATGACATACACAAACATCCAGACCCGGAACAACTAAGTACTTGTAGGTCGTTCAAATATTTGTTCCGTGCGGGAATCGAACCCGTGACACGCAGCGCTTCAGTCAATCGCTTAACCACTGCGCCAACCGTGCCGTCAAACAAAAAGTGTGTACCCAAAAAAATGTATGCTAAAGTACAAGGGTTCGGCCTGTTTTATAACGCCATGAAAATCAATCGTGATTAGCCCTGTTAGCTCCAACACAGGTCGAGACCGTGTTACTTATCGAGCCTGCACTAAAGCAGGTACGTTATCTCCGAGAAAGCTCTTTTCTGATAATGGCGTCAAGCCACTGACACTAAACCCTTGTATAAACCCCTTGTTTGTGTTTGCCCAAGATTGAAAACCTCCCAAACTCTCTAGCATTGTAGCCTTATCATCAGCTGCCCATTCGTCATTTTCCAAAGGGCCATCCGCGGCCTGTAACTACAACCCTGGATGCCCCTACCTACTCTCTCAACTTAGCTTGTGACACATCTTGTATTGTAATTTTTATCGCACACCGCGCACCGTAGTGAACACACATAATTAACCTCAAAAATGTTCATTGTTATGACGTTATTCCTACGTCACAAAGCCCACAGACAATAGTTAATGCAGCAACAGTAACGCTTCAGGAATGTGTACCGACATTCTGCGTTGAAATACTATAATAAATCGGTATTACGAACAAGGGTAACATAAACATTGACTCATTAGCAATACAGTACACATCACGAGGGTTCTGACGTGCGAAAATGTTTGGGGAACGCGTGGAGCGTGCGTTACCCTGTATGGGCAGGCGCAGGCCATCTCAGGCAATGTCCTTATCATAGGTTAAATTAACAAAACATAGTTTCTTGCTTTTTTTTCTTTCATCATCTTTTTCAAAAACAAAATAGAGGAAGTTTGAATAATGTGTACAAGTAGATTTGTGTATTGTTTTAGTTTGCTGCAATGAAACAGTCACTAACAAAATATCTGTCAGGTCACTTTCAAAGACTCTTAAACTAGGTAATAATACTCATGTACTCATGTAAAGTGATTCACACTGGAAAACACCGCACGAGTTTTCACTCTCCACGTCAGTCAAATAACAAGCGTTTGTCTAAGATTAGGTTATCATAGCTAGGGTTGCCAGGTCTTAACACCGAAACGCCGGACAGTTTTTTTTCGAAATTGTTCTACCGGTGTCGCGTCGCTCTACAAGTTGCGCCAGTATGTAGAAACCTTAAAGCGGAAACCAAAACATTACAAATAAAAAAAAAAAGCAAATTTAAAAAGCCTAACAAAAGCCGGACACCGTTTATTTTGGCCGCACACGCAACCAAAAGCCTGACTTAGCCGGACACGTCTGTGAAGTTTACACATTATAAAACAGTTTTTTTTTTTTACTTATTATATATTTCAAGTGACTACACTAACTGCGGTCGATGACCCCGCAAAAACATCATTCAGTTTATATTTTGTTTTATCATGTTTATATATCTAAGATATCGAAACCATGACGTCTGAGGAGTTTCGCTGTGAATTGCCTCATAACCTCATAATGTATGGGGTTGACTTAGGCTATCGAAATGTCACATGTTGGGCCTATGCCAACGAATATAAATTAGCTATTAATTATGATCATTCGATTTCATGAAACGAATCGACAGCGTCGAACGATAACTTTCTTAGAGATGCGTGCTAAGTGACACTTTTTTACAAGCGTTATCGCTATTTTTCGATTCTGAAGGTGTTCGAATCGAAAATTAACGACAACGCTTGTCAAAAAGTGAAATAACGATAGCGATTGTAGAAAGAGAATCGCTCCGAAGCGAATGCCATTTGTCTAGGCCCTCTGGCTCTCTATTAACTGATCTAGAAATTTTGGATAGTTTCATCATTTCAGCTCAAAGACGTCCACTGCTGGACATAGGCCTCTCCCAAAAAGGGGGGGGGGGATTTGCCATGGTCGCCACTCTTGGCAGGCGGGTTGGCGATCGCAGTATGGTTTTAAAAAATGCATAGAGAACGCTGCTGCCCATTCTCTGGGTTATTCATTGAGTACCCCGATCCCCGTGGATCCCGTCCCGGAGGACCCCGAATGCGATACATATGATTACATTTTTTTTTTCTATTGTTTTCAACTTGTACGGTCGACTTAAAAAGTGCTTAAATGAAAGGAGTACTAATTTAATAGAGGCATGGAATAACAGATTTGACATTCTGATTTTGTATGTTTTGAAAATCCTGATTGAACATGTTAATATTTTGATTTTTAAACTTTTATTACTAAAGTTGATTATTTATGTAATAAAAGACATATTCAGTGTGGTCATATTTTGAGACTATTTTTAAAGTTAATTATTATATGTATAATATTTGTAACGACGTTTCAAATATTAATGTTGTTTTTGTATCTTTTTTGAAAAGACATGATTGAAAATGTAAATATTTCTTTTTTTTTAAGTTTTATTACTAATGTTGATTATTTTGAAGTTTGCATGTTTTGAGACTTTAAAGTTACCGAATAATCAATTCTAAAAACATTTTTGATTTACTGTGTTGTACTATGAAACTCATTTTACATGTTAAAAGATTATTTTAGACTTAACTATTTACTATGTTACATCATAATAAACAATTTTCAGGAATTATTTATTGATACTGTTTTTGCGTATTTTTTTAAATTATGTTAATATTCCACGTAGAGTAAGTATTTCGTTTTTCTGTATTGAAAAAGGAACTATTGTGATAATAATTAGAACCTGTGATTGCTCTAGGAGACTCTATATTGTATTCTCTAATTATAATATTTACCTGGAACTTTATAATTTTTTCCTGATCCTTAAAGTTAAGTATTATAATTTTAGTAAGTAATAAAATTATTTAACATATCATCTGCTGACGGTACTTTTAAGCTAAACTGACTTTTAATTGAGTTTTTCAAGATAAAAATAAATCGGGGTCGTCCGGGACGGGAGCCTCGGGGATCGGGGTACTCAGGGAATAACCCCATTCTCTAGTAAATCCCTTAGTCGCCGTTTGCGACACCCACGGGAAGAAATGGGATGGTGCTATTCTTTACGTCCGGCACCAAACCGAACCTTGTATAGTTTACTTATTGTGAAAAAGTGTTTTAAAATGTCATCATTATGTGTCCACATGATAAGTATTGTTTTAAAATGTCATCATACTCATGCAGCTCATGTCACCATATAAACTCACCACGCACACAAATGCCATCATACTCAGCTCTGTGTGAGTTCAAAACAATACCTAAACAATATCTCAAAAGTTCGTAAAAATATGAAAGACGTCACACATAGACGTGACAATTTTAAGTAACAGTACACATTTGCGCCTGCGCATTTGCTGTGAAAACAGAATATTAAGCCATGTGAACAACAAGTAGGTACAAAGTGTTTTTTTTTTTTTTTTGTATTTTAGTTGAACCCATTTCAAGGAAATCCACTAAAATTACGGAATTCAAATTTATCATCATCCTTATCTCAATTCCCCTGGTGACCTGTAATACAGGTTTTTATATAAACCTACCACAGGCTCCAGTCTCTCACAAAGTTAGTTCCTTGTTCGTGCACTACTGTCAAAGTCTAGAATTAAGTTTATAACTTGTGTTGAGGAAATAAACGTTACGATATTATTTATTTAATTTATTTGGGATCTGCAATATGTCCTTCTCTTCCATACTTCCCTTAGGGCCGTATTTATAGAACGTTACTCAGTACCTACTCTGCGTGGTGCCGGACGTAAAGAATAGCACCGCCCCATTTCTTCCCGTAGGTGTCGTAAAAGGCGACTATAAAGGGACTTACTAGAGCATGGGCAGCAGCGTTCTCTATGCATTTTAACACCATAAAGCGATCGCCAACCCGCCTGCTAAGCGTTGCGATTATGGCAAACCCCCCCTTGGGGGAGGCCTATCCCAGCAGTGGACGTCTTTCGACTGTAATAATGATGGCTCAGTACTCAAGCATTACTTAAGACTAAGTTCAACTAATCCAATGGCTTGAATCTAGTCTTAAGTAATGCTTGAGTACTGAGTAACGTTCTATAAATACGGGCCTTAACATGATCTCGGCAGTCACCCTTCAGCCTTATCATCTTTGACACAGTCCATCCATCGTATCTTAGTTCGTCTTCTTCTACTTTTATAGCATCCTCTCCCTCCTCCTAAGATACAGGCCATCCCTAGTTTAGGAGACAGGATTAAAATTTTTGTTTTTATAGACAATTATTTTATTTTATAAACTTATTATTTATTTATTTTATTTATTTATTATCTACATTCATACTCAAAACTTTCCTCACGATATTTTCCTTAAATACGGAATTCCAATTACATAACGTAAATAAAAAAAGCTTAGTTAGGTCTGTTGTGACTTGTCTAAGCTTTTTTATTTATAAAAGGAATTTTCCTTAACTGTTTAAGACAAATGACATAACCAACATCACGCCTGTAATCCCCGAAGGCATAGGCAGAGGTGTACCTACATCCACATTTCGCCGTAAGGGGTCAGTTAAACGTTAAAAGGTCTCCTAAATTTAGGTAGTCGAAATGTGGGCTCATAAACCGACACAAGTGATCTTTTAAGCAACGAAGACGGATAGTGATTTATTTGAATTTCTTGAAGATTTAGAAACTGTTTCTACTCTATTCGACGAACAGCCGTACACCAAAAATATATCGGAAACGACCAAACTACTGCGAAAGTTTTGATGAAACTGACGTTTTTCGGAGATATAAGTAGGTGATGCAAATGTTAAGTGCTATATTTATTGGACAAGATTGAACAAACCTTAGAATTTCCTGATAATAAGTGAGTACTTAACATATTAAAGTTTTTCTTAGTAGCCTGCGTACATAAAAAAATAACCCCATGAACGTGGTATTTTTTCATCCGTCGACGCGACGATACTTATATACGTCGATACTGTATATCTAACAATGTAAACCTTAATTACACTTGTGAGGTACGAACCTCTGTCCTTATTGTATTCGCATAATTACAATTCATCATTCAATCTTAATTCCATGTAAATACCATTTTTTATTTTATTTCAGAAATAATTCTATTTCTCCGATAAATCAGTTAAAATATCACAAAAAGTTGGTAAAATAACATACTACGTACAAGTCACAACAAACAATGAAACACACAATCAAATCTCACGTCAGTACTTCACAAAGGAAGACAAGGACAAGGTAATGGAGTATTATTTATCATTAAACCATTCCAAATACAATGTGATGGACCCTTTTTTATTTTTTTTTTTGGTGGGAAATTATCAAATAACTTCTCCCGCTCTGGGCTGAGCGGGAGGGCGTGTCAGACTTTTACTGACTAAAACCCACCCGTGTTCCTTCCGCTGCCTGTGTGCCGGGCCACGATATCCCTTTCGGACAAACTCGCAACCCCGGCAGGCATTGGCCCTAACGGGGGTCCGTTAGGGCCAATGCCTGCCGGGGTGGCGAGTCAGTTGGTGCTGACATCTCTTTGAGGCGCGCGTGAAACACAACGCGCCGTCGACCCGGGCCTGGTCCTTATCGGACGGCGAGCTACCCATCGCTCACCGTCCGCAGGCCCGCGCCTACGGTGGCCGGAAATCAGCTTGTGACTCCCGACGCCCGACGCGTCTCCTGCGGCGGCTAAGGGCGTGAGGGCGCGAACCCTGCCTTACCCTCACGCGTTCCGCCTCCTCCTTCGCGAGCATTACTGCTTCGCAGTGTGATGGACCCTGTGAAACCCTTCATAGGATACGTCGCACCTTTTTTTCTGCAAGTCATGCACGACCATTAAAAAAAAATCCTCTTCTGCGTCGCTACATTATTCGTAAACGTAGAAGAAGAATGCAATGTTACAAAAAGTAGAAGAAAGATGTTATGTTCAATGTTAATCTGAGCATGCTTAGCCTTGAATCTTTTAAGCACAATGCTACTGGTCTCGGCTCTAGATAGTTACACACCCCTTGTGTATGGATAATCTGTAACTTTTCCCCAAATAACGGATGTAACTTCCCCAAATAACGGATGTAACTTTTCCCCAAATAACGGATGTAACTTTTCCCCAAATAACGGATGTAACTTTTGCCCAAATAACGGATGTAACTTTTTCAAAAATAACGGATGTATAACTATCCCCCAAATAACGGATGTTACTTTTCCCCAAATAACGGATGTAACTTTTCCCCAAATAACGGAGTGGTAAAAACCACTCTCCGGTCAGAATACTCAACTTGGTGGCACACAAAATCCAATCTTAATCATTATTTGGCCTAAATTCCTGATAATTACCGTTGTAATCGAAGTTATTTGCAATACACATTAACGTTTAGTGAATACCGGAATGCCAATAAAAGTAGTAAGTGATTCTTTTTTTCATGTTTTTGAATATTCATCAGAATACTACCTAATAGATTTATTTTCTACTTATGATAATACAGACAAGTACCTACTCTACATAATGATTAAATAATAAATACAATATTACTGCTCATTTTTGTGTAATAGCGTGTTAAACTTGGCAACTTTCTTTAAACTGCTCTCCTGAAAAATTACGAAAACTGCACATAAAACATCTTTCTTCTAGCTAGACCATCGATATATAATATACAACATTCGTTTTTGTTTATACTAAACCCGAAAAAGGGTCATTGTACTTATCATTTTGAAAAAAAAAATCTATGGGACCAACCGTAAAATCGCGAAAAAAAATCAACTTTGTGTTCACTTAAATCGACAAAATGTATGGAACAGTGATTTTTATTTCGCGATTTCAACGTTTTGGTCCCATAGAAAAATAAATTCAAAATGATGAGAACAATGACCCCTTTTCAGGTTTAGTATAAACAAAAACTAATGTTGTATAAATTGTTTTTCGAAATCGGTGTAAAACTAGAAAAACTTTAGGACTGATATACCTACAGAACAAAAAAAAGCTGTGGAGACAAAGCTTCAAAATCTCTTTCTCAATATTTTTTATCCGATAACACGCCTCTCACAAAATGTAGAATAGGTCGGCAAGAACTAACATTTAGCTCCGCTGCTTCACCCGTTAGCCATCTTTCATTTGTTTCGTTCAGCCAGCTAGAAGTGCTTCCACCATGACCAGCACAAGTAGGTAGGTACTAGATACACGTGCTGCTAACAAAAAGTGATCAAGGCATCAAGGCCAAACAACGGGTTTACCAAATGCACTTCCGCCGGGTATTTCAAGTTCTCACAAAAACTTAGCTGACTTAAGTATCATATAATAGTTATTTCGAGGTTATTAGAAAATGATACCCGAACTAATTCGTTTAGTTTTTTATGGGAATATCTTCGAACTTTGCATCCTCTACAATTTGGAGTTAATTAAGTGGATAAACATAAAAAATAAATAAATAACAAGCGTGTGTCGGACCACTCACAATGAAGGGTTCCGTACATAACACACATAATCAGCCTATAACGTTGCTGGGATACAGTCCTCCTCTCGGTGAGAGGGAGTGGGCCGTAATCCACCACGCGGGCCCAGTGCGGGTTGGTAGATGTCACAGTCTTCGAATTTTTGGTTCTAGTTTAGAGAAAAGACTATAGAAAAAAGGGAGGATCCTCCGACCAGACCGGTGTTGTGTCTGGTGGGCAACTGCCCAACGATTGAAGTCGGGATGTTGTATATATGCTAGTCGTGCTGTAAACTCTGCTTGCGCGATGCAGGATTTTGCGTGACGTCAGTGTGACGCGTAGTTCGCATGTGGCGATGTTAATGCCGCTACACTAGGACATGCCGGTTTCCTCACGATGTTTTCTTTCACCGTTTTGAGAGCAGTGGTGATGAATAATTTACACAAGATAAAGCACCTGTCAGTGTAATTGAAAAACATATCCCATATATTCCAACTGCAAATGTAAGTTGGTCGACTATTCGGACTATTACTCGTTAACTTGTAAAGCCTACTCAGGTGTGATAGTTTTTCTTTTAACTTCGTAATAAATATGCTATTGCCGTGAATTATTTCACATAACCAAAAACATGTCCCTTATATTCCAACTGCAAATGGAAGTTGGTCGACTATTACTCGTTATCTTGTAAAGCCTACTCAGGTGTGATAGTTTTCCTTTTAACTTCGTAATAAATATGCTATTGCCGTGAATTATTTCACATAACCAAAAACATGTCCCTTATATTCCAACTGCAAATGTAAGTTGGTCGACTATTAATCGTTATCTTGTAAAGCCTACTCAGCTGTGATAGTTTTCCTTTTAACTTCGTAATAAATATGCTATTGCCATGAATTATTTCACATAACCAAAAATAACCATTTAGCTGGCAGGGTCGAGGGACACTTGACTCTAACAAAAATTGTCACTTTAAAGCTTAATATTTCGTGAATGGATCCCTGAATCGAAAACTGAGTCTCTGAGCTAAGCCACGGACAGGCTGACAGACGGACATGGCGAAACTATAAGGGTTCCGTACCAAAATGGTAAAAAGGAACCCTTATGGTGAGACTAAGTGAGTCTGTCTGTCACACCTGGATATCTAAAGAACTACGAATGCTATCAACTTGAAATTTAGAATAGTTTTAGATGACGTTTGCCCAACTATTTTGCAAACAAGAAAGAAATTAAAAAAATATACCTTTTTTGCAAAAGGGACTGAAAGGGGGTCTTAACAATTTGAGGTGGAGCTACTAGGGCATGTAGGGTATCATATGAAAGAGCGCTGTTAGCACATTCTCAAAAAAATTTTTTTTAGGCAGCATGGTTTACGACTTTTGATGGAAAATGTAAAAAAAATACCGTACCCCCCCTTATCTCCGAAGATACATAAAAATCTGAAATTATTCTGTGATAGAAGTTTATGTAAAGATTACAGGAAAAATAAAACGATATCTCTAAATAGCACAGTTTTTCAGAAATCATCAACATTATATATACGTACGGAACCCTCGGTGCGCGAGTCCGACTCGCTCTTGACCGGTTTTTTATTTTAGATGTGACAACAACTTAGTGAGTCTTCAGTAATCAGTTACACAGACAACTAAATTGACATGAGATGCTGCACCGTGCTTATAGCTGTGGGCACCTAATGTTGATTCGTTTTAGTCGGTTACGGAATCCTAACAGTAAATTGTGATTCACCTGTTGCGATAAAAAGTGGGGTTTCCTATAATTTTTTCAACAACATTATCATCTGCCTTCGTATTATGATACTCAAAATATGGTACTTAATAAATAACATACCTACTTGCTGGTTTAATATTAGTACACATATTGAAAATAAACTGGTAAGTACATATTGAGGGTAATTGTCAAATTGTGAAATATACACAACTTCCAGGAAAAACTGGAAAATCAAAATATTATACATGGATGAGGAAAACCCAACGGGAAAAGATTAGTGCACCATAAGAATATCTACCTATGACTACAGCCAGTCTTTCTGTAACCTATTTTATTTTTTGGGGGGGAAATTATCAAATAACTTCTCCCGCTCTGGGCGGAGCGGGAGGGCGTGTCATACTTTTACTGACTAAAACCCACCCATATTCCTTCATTTGTTTGTGTGCCAGGGACACGATATCCCTTTCGGACAAACTCGCAACTCTGGCAGGCATTGGCCCTAACGGACCCCGTCAGTTGGTGCTGACAACTCTTTGAGGCGCGCGTGGAATATAACGCGCCGTCGACCCGGGCCTGGTCCTTATCGGACGGCGAGCTACCCATTGCTTACCGTCCGCCGGCCCGCGCCTACGGTGGCTGGAAATCGGCTTGCGATTCCCGCCGCCCGGGGCGTCTTCTGCGGCGATTAGGGGCGCGAGGGCGCGAACCTTGCCTCCCCTTCACGCGTTCCGCCTCCTCCTTCGCAAGCATTACTGCTTCGCAGAAGGAGGTGACGGCCTCCCATGCACTCTCGCTCCGAACCATGGCCTGAACCAGGGCCGGACGCGAGAGATCGCCACCGGCAGTTTTCCTGTAACCTATAACCTAACAATATTGTATAAACGTCTTTCTTAATAAACGGTTTATTTTTATTTTGTTATCTGCATGCAAGCTGGTCAATTACCTACATAACGTTAGCGCCATTACGTGGGCCGGGGATTTACTAAGACCTTGTTACAATTAAACACATACTTATTGGTTGTTAGCGCTAACTTTTGTGTTCTTAAGGCAACGATATTATAATAAACAGATATGTTGTGAGCGCGCAACCGTGAAGACTCGAAAACGTCCTAATTGGGACGTATTTTAATTAATTAAAAGTTGCCGATGCTGCGCGGAACACTTTTTTAAGATTTTTGAGTGAATAACATATCTGTTTAATATAATATATAATTGTCTTAAGGCATTTCATGTTGCAGGCATTTAGAAATAGTAGTCAATTAACTAAAAGACGAGCCGTGTTGAAAATTGCGGAAGAAATATAAAGGACATAAGATGAAGTTTTGTTTAGAAAAAGTCGAGAGGTGTCGTGCGGCAGCCGGTGGAACGAGTTCCTTCCGCTGTTGCACACTTGGCGAATGAGAGCTGGACCGAACAAAGTGTAAAGGCTTCTACAGACCGGCGCGACACGCGACGCGATACAAAGGCACCGCTCGTCGCGCGACAAGCGGGGCCTTTGTGTCTCATCGCGTTTCGCGCCGGTCTGTAGAAGCCTTAAAATTTTTCCCGCCACGACGCTCTAGCTCTAATTCATCAAGTGTGCAGACCAGGTATATCGTGCAGTTGCAAGGAACTTCGTTCCAAAAAGTTCCTTTAGGTATTGAAAAGGTATACCTACTTATCATTGGATAAAAAAGTAAATCCTCTCCATTTATCCGTCCAAACCTGCGGTCAGGGGCTCGGGAGTGTACCGGTCATATTTTTGAGCCAAACATCTTTTGACAGCCACTTAAGTGATGATAGAGCCTCTTGGCTGTCAGGCAATTGACGACTGATATACTGTTGATTCAACTGCACTTGGAGACGAATGGGGCGTTTGATTAGTTTAGATAGTTTAGAATTAGATGTACAAAGTTTAATAAAGTAAACGAAGACGACAAACGCCCCATTCGTTTGTTGTCTTTGCGATCCCGTTATTTTTAAACGATTTTTTCGTTTTAAGAGGACTTCATTGATCTTGATGTGATTGTCCCGTCATCATACACACAAACGTCTTCCCCAAGTGTCTCGTTTACTTTATTCAATTTTGTACACCTAAACTATCTAAACTAATATTATAAAGAGAAAAGATTTGATTTTTGGTACGCTTTCACGCTAAAACGGCTGAACGGATTTGAATGAAATTTAGTACCTGGGTAGATCATGACTTAGTTTAGGACATACAATACTTTTTATCCCGATATTCCCGCGGGATCACGACCTATGCGGGTGAAACCACAGGGCGCTGCTAGTATTTTATAGATTCGAAAGTAACTTAATCTATCTGTTACCTTTTCACGCCGTAACGAATCGCACAAACGGATTTGGATGAAGTTTGGCGCATAGGTATACGGTGACCTGGGTTTAGGACGTGCGATACTTTGTATCCTATGGTAGTTCGTTCCCGTGGAATAGTTTCCGACTTACATGCGGGTGAAGTCGCAGGAAAAAGCTTATTCTAAATATTCCTACAAGAAAAACAATAAAAATATAATTTATTTTATGTAATGGCATTTTATTTAATTATTATAATTACAGATGCTTTTGTTGTGGTTTGCAGTGGCAACAATGTTACAATGTAAGATGGATAGTTAACGTTATGTTATTAAGTAAAATATCGCAACATTTATCGAATTAGTTTTCCCGTACTGAGCGATTAGCAATGTTGATGTTCCCTGTAAAAACCATAATACCTTTTAACGTATTTTTTTATTGTGGCTTAATTTGTTTCTAGGCTACGAAAAATCAAATTTAAAATAAACCAGTAAAATACCCAAATCTTATTGCACTTAAACTCCATTTACACTGGTGTTGTTCCCTCAAGTTTTACTAAATAAATCTGTTTATTTTTAAGTATTGCCTTATTTTTTGGCGGTTTAATATTCGACCCGAAAAAGAAGAAGAATATTTCAGTGCTACTTATAATCAGGTGTTAGTGTTTTTTTTCTAAATTAATTCAAATAACTTTACGTGTAGAAGTTATTTTTATATTTCTAATGTTGATAAGAAGTCTAACAGATTTTTTTACTGTATTTATGTACCCATCAATATAATATTTAACCATAAAACGACATGCAACATAAACGAATAACTATCACAAATTCACAATAAAGTCAAAATACTGAAAGCTCTGCGTAGCTGCACCGCTACGGGCCCGTTCTATAATGAGAAGCTACACGCTACGCCGTAGCGCCGGCGTAGCTCGTCGTAGCCACCTGTGGACTCACTACAATTACACGAACTTTAAACTCACGCCTTCTTCCCATGGGGGTAGGCAGAAACTGCAGAACGCCACCTGACAAACCAAATAAAAAATATATAAGTATTATTTTATTGGGTTCATTGATTCAAGTTGTGCATTTTTGCATCGAGACGTCCTAGGATTTGTACCCAAATAAAGATTAATATGACACCTGCATTGCCCGAAGGGTGAGTGACACCCGAATTTCGCTAGTTTTTATTTATCGAAAGTAATCCCCGATTGCTAACGTAAATTACCTAATAATACGAAAACCCAGTAACATTTTGCGCGCCCCGGGATCGATTAACAGACCAACAAGGTACTTAGTACTTTTTGTGTTCGATTCGTCTGTTTATATTCGTTTCAATTCTTTTTGCTTACAATTAACTTATATAGCCGAAGGTAATTGTAATCTTCATTGGCAAAATAGTGCCAAAGTATTGTAGTTCATCAGTCTATGAAGAAAAAACATGTATCATCTTATATATAAAATTCTCGTGTCACAATGTTAGTTACCATACTCCTCCGAAACGGCTTGACCGATTTTGATGAAATTTTAATGTATATTCAGTGGGTCTGAGAATCGGCTACTATTTATTTTTAAGGGTGGCTTTCCCACGGGATCGAGACTTACGCGGGTGAAACCGCGGGGCGCAGCTAGTTTTGTATAATCATAGTCTAAACAATCACATTTTTCAAATAACTGTTTAGGTTAGTACCTAACTACAGAAATTAAATATTGATATGTTTTTTTAGGGTTCCGTACCTCAAAAGGAAAAGAGGAACCCTTATAGGATCACTCGTGTGTCTGTCTGTCCGTCCGTCTGTCACAGCTGATTTGCTCCGAAACTACTGGACCGATTAAGTTGAAATTTGGTACACATATGAACTTCTGTGGCCCAAACACGGTCGTGTTACGTAAATAAATTAATTTTGAATATGGAGGTCACTTTTGGGGGGCAAATTAGAAAATTTAAAAAAAAAAACGGTTTGCTAACTGTACTGTGTGACATGTCAAATGAAAGGGCTTGTTTTAAAGATTTCATATATATTTAAATTATTTAATAAAATAGATGAAAAATTACAATTCCCCTCCCCTTATCTCCGAAACTACTCAGACTAAAATGTTGAGAAAAATATAGAAAATAGTTCTTTACTTATAGATTACAGGAAAACCTTTAAGAAGTCTGTGATCTTAAAATAACATGGTAAATCACTCAATATTGTGCGTACAAACTTACATTTGCAGTTTTCAACTACAATGTTAAGTTTGTTCTTAGGATAAATTCATCCCAACTACGGAACCCTTCATTGTGCGTGGTCCGACACGCACTTGGCCGGTTTTTTGTACAATAATTTACACATCGTCAATATGAATTATTTATGGTAAAAAAGAAAGATTATCAAACAAAATACAGATGTAAATATAATAAAAATAAAAAATTCTCTAGTGGCGGCTACAAACTGTGTTTCTTTTTATTTTTTTTATAGTATTTTCAAGCTGACCACTATCTCACTGATGGTAGGCGGTGCTGCGGTCGGCGACGTTGCTCCCTTACCTAGTAGTAGCCCACTTTGTTTCTACATTTCTTAATATTCATATAATTTTTTATGTGAACCCACCACAGAGCACAGGCCGCGGCATCGCCTAGAGACGCCTTTACGAATAATATTCGTATCCGAATTAGGCGGAACTGAGCGCAAGCCACGGAGCACCACTAGAATTGTCACGGGCGATTGCAGTTTCTACGAGTAAACGGTGACGCATACACACACTCTCTCACGTACACACACACTTACACATGTGCACATTGCGCTCAAAACATTCTTTTGACCTAGTTGATTATTTTAATATCACTGGTTCAGTCTACAAAATATTTCTATTACTTATTATAAAATAATACACTTAGGCTCGACCTAGTGTGGAGTTCATAAGCGAAATGCTTCATTTGAGTCTTATTTTTTTAAATGTAGGTAAACCTAGCTATTACTGAAGACTATAAGGAACACTGGCACACGGCACCGGCACGGCGGTTGTGGGCACTGTTTTTGGCAAATAAACATTAAAGACTAAAAGAATATCCACTAATAAATAGTTGTTCTGTATGAACAAAATGTGAGCATAAAAGAACTTGCGAGTTTTCGAAAAATAATAGCAATAATAAATATTATTAAATGATTATTAAAATATGGCGTTCTATAGTCTCTGCCTACCCCCATGGGAAAGCAGTCAAACTCATCTTTGTTATTGTTACCTACTTTGTGAAGAGGGATATACCCGTAACCGAAGCTCATTTTGTTTCCATATTTCTTAGGCACTTGACATTTAGGTAGGTACCTACTTAATCATCATAGAACCAAATAAATCATTAAACCACAATGCTTATCATCTATATATATAAAATTCAAAGTCCTGACTGACTGACTGACTGACTGAAATGAAATGAAATGAAATGAAATGAAATGAAATGAAATCGTTTATTCTGTAAATAGGATATTAAAATCACTTTTACACGTCATATAAAAAATAAAAAATAAATCTAGATGTAGCCGACATTTCCTATCTGACTACCCCTGAGAAGAAATGGCGAAACAAACTCAGGGGTCAAAGTCTCTTTTAAAGTCCAGACATAATCTTGGTCAGATCATGTGAGGACCATGTAGATCCGTGTCTGAAATGGTCTTTTGAGGAAAGAACCACGCAAATTTGAGCGGACCTGACCAATCAGTGTAAGCATTTGTCAGTAATCGTGCAGCTCAACTCAAAACTTAAGGAGCTCAACGACTCGACGAACAGTACCAAAAAAAGGACATTTGGGTAGGCCGCATAAAGCGCTCAAAATGTCAGACCATCATTAAAACTTAACTGAGAAAAGAAAGGAAAACATTTAAAGAAAAAAAAAAATGACCCACATAGTGCTCACATTCACAATAAATTAAAGTAGTAAATATAATACTTTTCAAAGTAAACATTCATGTAAAATTGTATACAATATTCTGCAATGTCAATATGTATATAAAATCATGCATAATAATTAAAATGTCAAGTTTTATCACAAGGCTAGCAGAGCGAGCAGCTCAATCCCAAGCTTTTTTGTCCTCTAAATAATCAGAAATCTTATAGTACCCTTTTTTACAAAGTTTAGTTTTAATACAGATTTTAAATCGTTTAATGGGTAAGTTCCGAATGTCAGTAGGAAGTTGGTTGTAAAAGCGTATACATTGACCCATGAAAGAGTTGCCTACTCTGTGGAGGCGAGTGCGATGTACAGCAAGATTGTGTTTATTCCTGGTATTTAAACTATGAATATCGGACATTTTCTTAAAATTTGATTTATTTTTGTGTACATATAATAGATTTTCAAGTATATATTGAGAGGCTACAGTCAGAATATCTATTTCTTTGAATATTTCACGAAGTGAATCTCTTGGACCTAGATTGTAAATGGCTCGAACAGCCCTTTTCTGTAAAATAAAGATATTATTAATGTCCGCACATGTTCCCCAGAGAAGGATCCCATACGACATAAGACTATGAAAATAACTAAAATAAACAATTCTGGCAGTATCTACATCAGTAATCTGTCTAATTTTTTTAACAGCATAGGCGGCCGAACTAAGCCTTCCTGACAATTTTTCTACGTGTGGGCCCCATTGTAATTTACCGTCAATAGTTATTCCAAGAAAAACTGTCGACTCAACAGGGTCCAACTCTATTCCATTAAGTTGAACATTAGTAGTTAGCTGCCTGACATTTGGCATTGAAAATTTTATGAGTTTAGTCTTTTTCTCGTTCAGGAGAAGATTATTTACATTAAACCAATGGACAACTTTAGAGAGTGCATCGTTAACATGTTCAAAATTGACTAGCTGACGTTTGATTTTAAAAATGAGTGAAGTGTCATCTGCGAATAATACAATCTTGTGATTATCCCTTATGTGAAAAGGTAAGTCATTTATATAAATTAGAAACAAGAATGGACCTAGAATTGAACCCTGCGGAACGCCCATAGTGACCGCAGATCCTGCAGATCTCTTGCCATTAACATCAACCCTCTGAATTCTGTTGTTCAGATAAGAAGTCAGAAGGTCGAGAGCACTGTCCCTCAAACCATAATGGTGCAGTTTTCTGATGAGTGTATCATGATGAACGCAATCGGAGGCCTTAGACAAGTCGCAGAAAATGCCAAGAGCATCCCGCGACTCCTCCCAGGCCTCGAATATGCTCTTCAGTAATTCCACACCCGCGTCTGTAGTTGAACGACCCTTAGTAAAACCAAACTGTTTCAGATGTAGTAGATTATGTTTATTAAAATGTCCTAACATTTGTTTCAAAATTAATTTTTCAAAGATTTTGCTCAATGTAGGTAATATCGAAATAGGCCGAAAATTCGTAGGATCAGTTGTGCTGCCAGATTTGAACAGAGGAATCACTTTGCTAAGTTTCATCAGATCAGGAAATACACCAGATGCAATACAAGAATTAAAAACAATTGCTAAAAAGGGTGAAATAACATTAATTATTGAAGACATGGTATGTACTGATAACCCCCAAAGGTCCGCAGTTTTTTTTATATCAAGGTCTTTAAAAGATTCTATAATGTCTTTAGCGGTAACGACCGTGAATTTAAGGTGTTTATCACATTCTGGTACACATTCTTTTAATATTGAGTAAGCAGAAGTGGAGGACGACGATGACAGAGTTTTGGTTGTTAAAATAGGAATATTAGTGAAAAAAAATTCAAACTCAGTTGCCACCTCCATGTCTGCCTTAATATCTACATCATTGATTTTTAGATGGAAGTCACGATTCCGTACTGTCGTTCTTCCCATTTCTGAATTAATAATATTCCAAGTTGTTTTAATTTTATTTCCAGAAGATTTTATTTTATTTTTAATGTGTATGGCTTTTGCCGAGGAACAGGCTCTTTTAAAAGTTTTAGAATATTTTTTAACAAATTCTTTAAAAGTTTCATCATGGTTATATGTTTTTTCATCATACAATTCATATAACCTCTGCCTACTTTTGTAAATACCTGGTGTTGCCCAATCACTAAATATTACGTGGTCACAAACAGGCAATGTTTTTGAGGTGAACACCTTCCTGACTGACTTATATATCAACGCACAGCCTAAACCGCTGGTCCTAGAGACATGAAATTTGGAGGGTATGTTCTTTGTGAAGAGTAGGTATCCACTAAGAAAGGGTTTTTCGAAATTCCACCCCTAAGAGGGTGAAATAGGGGATGGAAGTTTATATGAAAGTCCGTCAGTTTTGATGTTAGGATCTTCAAATTTGGTGTATAGGCTGACGATTAAAAATTAATTTACACGTGTGTCAGCGTTTTTGATAATTTTACCCCCGAAGGGTTAAAAATGGGAATGAAGTTGTGTATCATAGTCCTTAATTTTCACAGTAAAAATCACTAATTTTATTATCTAGGCTTATGGTTGGAAGTTAATGCAACGGTGTTGATAGAATTTCAACCCTTAAGGGGTAAAAACGGGATAAAATGTTATTTTTAATGAAAGTTCTTTTTAAGTTAAAATCACTAATATTTCGGCTTATGGTTGGAAACTAAAGCATCCGCTAAGAAGGGATTTTTCGAAATTCGACCTTTAAGGGGTGAAAAAGGGGGATAAATCTTATTCCTTGAGTTATGAAACCTGAAACTTGGCACGAATACTAACCTAAGTAAATTATAAAGTTTGACATTTTTTTGTTTTTTTAAACTGCCCCCTAAATTGGATTGGGGGATATCAAAGTTTGTATGGAAGATTTTTTACGCATGGTCCGATTAACTTGAAACTCAGTATCTATACTTAAAACAAAAAAATAAAGAATAAATTGTATCAGGTTTTTTGAAAATCTGCCCCTAATGGGGTGAAAAGGGATAGTCAATTTACAAGGAAGGATTTTACTGCTTGGCTAGATTAACTTGAAAATTGGTATAAAATAACCTAACCTAAGTTCAATAATAGAAAAGTCAAAAACGATGTTTCAACAATTTACCTCTTTGAGTGCGTAAAAAGAGGCGATATAGTTTGTATAAACAGAATCTTATTGCTTTTGATATATAAACTTGAAATTTGGCCCGAGTACTTATTTACATAAAATCACGCCTGCAATCCCCGAAGGGATAGGTAGAGGTGTACCTTTAGTACACCCACTTTCGCCAGTTCTGTTTAAGTCCCATGTAATAGAGGGCGAGCCTATTGCCATCAACCGGGCATAAATCCAGACTCCGGGCTGCTACTGAGAAATACGTAATGGAAAATCCAATAACACTTTGCCCGACGGGAATCAAACCCACCCCTCATGCTCAGCAGTCGTGCTTGTGACCATTAGACTAACGAGGCAGTCGTTACTTGATAGAAATAGAGAATACTATTTAATAATAAAAGTCGTAATAATTAATCCTACACCATTTAAAGGAGGTGGAGGTGTTGCTGAAATAATTTTAAGGGGAAAGTACGAAATCCAAGCGAACGAAGTCGTGGGCGAAGTCCTGACTGACTGACATCAGACATTTTTAATTATTATAATAATAATTTTATTTGAGAATATAATAGGTTGGGGAAAAAGTTTCTTCGTATTTTTTAAGAAAATTCAAAACATTTTTTAATATAGTTTATTTACATTTAACTAAAGTATGTAGGTACCATTTTGTTCGATAACTTTTTGCCATCTTGTAGGTCCCATTGCTATAGAAATTTTGGCACTTCTGATCAAAATACCGCGACAAGTGGTTTTGGCAGTCCTCTCGTGATGTTAACTGGACACTGCCTAAAGAATTCTGAAGAGACCGAAACAGGTGAAAATCTGAAGGTGCAAGGTCAGGACTATACGGCGGACGCATTAACACCTCCCAGCCAAACTCTCTTAATTTTTGCTGAGTGGCTAAAGATGTGTGAGGTCTAGCGTTATAATGATGAAAAACCACACCCCTTCTGTTGATTAATTCCCGCCTTCTCTCAACTTCTTGCTTTAATCTCATCAGTTGTTCGCAGTAGAGTTCAGAATCGATGGTCCTGCCTGGTGGTAACAGCTCATAATGAATAATACCCTTCCAATCCCACCACACACACAGCATCACCTTGTTGCGAGTTAACCCGGGTTTCGCCACAGTCTGTGAAGCCTGACCGGCCTTTGACCACGACCTTTTTCGCACGTTCTTGTCGTACGTGATCCATTTTTCATCACCAGTTATCAGCTTCTTCAAAAATGGTTCGGTTTCATTACGTCGTAATAAAGAATCACAAATGAGTACACGGTTCATTAGGTTTATTTCAGTGAGCTCGTGAGGTACCCAAATATCGAGCTTTTTTGTGTACCCAGTTTTTTCAAATGTGCTAAAACTGTTTTGTGGTCAATTCCTAGTTCTTCAGCTAAGTCGTAACTACTGATATCCATCTAGATATAACTAGAGCCGATCTTGCTCCACTTTTTCAAAAATGGCATCCATTTTATCCGTAATAGGGCGACCAGAGCGACGTGCATCTTTGACATCAAAATTTCCGGATTGAAAACGCTTAAACCAAATTTGTGCTACTCTCACAGACACGTGCACTAGGTCAATAAACATCGCAAATTTTTTTCGCGGCTTGCGTTGCATTTTTACCTTTTTTGTAGTAAAATTTTAAAATGTTTCGAATTTCTTCATTAGATTCACTCATCTTGACAGTACGAAAAACAAATGAAAATCACACATTTTCCTAATTTGAATTTGGTATTATGTTATTTAAAATTTAAACTTTCAATGATACCAAAACCAGCCAGATACAAATAGTATATATAGCCAAAGAGATTTTATTACAAGTTCATACATACTATAATGTGAAAAGACTTTTTCCCCAACCTAAATTTACATTCCATACATTGTAGGTGAACTCTAAGATTCGGTTTTCGAAAATTGGATCAATATTATCAGGGTGAAAAGGGATTTACATTGTATGAACAATCATATTTTTTGAGTTAATAAACGTGAATCATAGCAAGAATACGTTCTTAAATAACTAAGTTTGTCATGACGGTTGCGTTTTTCAAAACTACCCTTCAAAAGGATTTTAGGGAGTGTTACAGTTTGTTTTTAAGAATCTTTACGCTTAATGCTCATACTTTAGACAAAAAGGAGTTTACGAGTTTAAGTTTTCGGGACAATTTTACTGAGTACCTTGAATAACTCAAAAGTTGGTAAGTATATAAACATTATTATTTAAGAACAAAAACGTAGAAAAAATAAACAATACAAAATTTCTTACAAATAGACTTAGACATGAAATGGAGGACACGTATATTGAACAAGTATGTACAAAATGAAGTTGATATTTATATGCTATCTATATCCTCCGTAAAGTTGTAAATCAAACTGCACTCCTATCTGCTTACCACTTACGTTGGTTCCAACTAAGATATGGTATAATGTTTTGGGGGAATGCTGCTGATAGAGAAGCTATTTTTTTTTCGACATCCACGCGGGCGAAGCCGCGGGCGAAAGCTAGTATACCTATATGCAAATAAATCATTAAACCGCAATGCTTATCATATATATGCGAATCAGACGATAAACTCTAAAGTTGTGGTTTTAATTAAATTTATCTTCAAATATACATTTTCCTTGAACATCTGCAGTAGCCGATAAATGGCATGGGGGATCCCGCATCATCTCATCATACATGACTATACTTAATTAAAAAACCAGTTTAATGCGAATAGTTTATCGATATTTATAAAAATATCGATAAACCATTCGCATTATCATAAGATAAGTATATTATAACGTTGATTTATACGCAGGATGTAGTAACATATTTATGTTGATCGGTAAATCCTAGGAAGCAATCTCTTATCAGTAACAATGCAATTTTCCTGGTAATTTATGCAATTGTTCTAGAGTTGTGCAGTTTTTTTGCAATATCAATAGTGAATACCGGACATTAGGTTATTTTAGTTTACCATCCAAAAGGTTATACAGATAGATTATTTGCGTCAAAGGTTTTTTTTTATTAAAAAGACGTTTCTCCCAAGATTATTGCTTCTTTCTTCAAGGGTACCTAAAAAGTGTACAAACACCCAGATTCGCAATCTAAACTCGATCCAAATCTTAACTCAAATCTAGGTTAACGACCCACCTCTATACATAAGGCTTAACGGCAAAAGTTCTCGGCACATATTTATTCAATATTCTTGAAATAATTTTGCTAACAACTATACAAAAGAATAGGTAATGTATGCTGTTGTTTAACTCATGACTGACATGTCTAGTGGTCGCAAGCGCTACTGGTCGATGAGCAAGATTGGCACGGTGTTTCATCAGGAATTTCTCATTTCCCGGAGCCTGGATTTGTGTTTGATGGCAATGGGCTCGCCCCTTATTACATATGGGACTAAAACATAACTGGCGAAATGTGGGTGCACTATAGCTAGACCTCTACCTAACACTTCGGGGTTGACACAAAAAAAAAAATTGTTTAATGTGATCACGCATCTTGACTCCGTACGAGCCTAACAAGATCTTGACTTCTGAAGCTAGGAGAACTTAATTAAATTATTATAGTTCCGTCAACTAATTGAGGAGCATCTGTTCAAAAGGTCGTATTTCTATGATAAACAAACTTTACAAAAACAGAAAAAACCATCTAATTCCTATTATAAAAATTCTAAAATTAAATTAAATTTAGATCATTGTGAAGATTAAGACTACAATATTACATGCATTTTTAAAAATAAAATAAAATACACCATAACTTTTTTTTTATTTAATTTTAGTTCAGAAATAAGACTTATTGATCGGAAAAATCAGAAACACGACCTATTGATTTGTCACTTCTAGAAATATACTTTATAATAACTTCCAAAGTTCAAAATTTTATAGGGTTGCTATTGATAATGATATTCAACGTACAGCCGTCATCTTTTGACTCGATACCGTTATTTACTCGAACGAAAAGATTTTTATTAAAGTTGTTATGTATGGAAAAAAATATGACCTTTTGAACAGAAAAATAAATAAAAGATGCTATTTGTAGAAGAAATATGCCTGTTTTGTTTAAAACAATCCAAGGGAACATTTTAATGCAGAAATACATCCGTTTTGATTGGAATCCAAGTTTTTTGGATTTTATTATATGGGAAATACGCTCCTTTTGAACAAGTTTTTACGCTCATTCGATGGAGTTTTCTGCTATGAGTTTAAAAAAAATAAAAGTTGAAAAGTGAAATACGACCTTTTGAACAGACGCTCCTCAATTAGTTTAATTACGGGTAGTTATTTAATTAAACTCAAATGTTGGCCAGTTTAAATTCAAATTCAAATTAATTTATTTGCTAGAATGTAGGTACAAATCAAGAACTTAGAATATCGTGACCCAATTACATTCTACCATTACATATGGTGTGCAAATAATTATGTCATAATAACATTTCATTTATTAATAAAAGGTAATTTAACAATGCGATTTAAATTATTAAGATTCAGGAACATACATTAATTAACGACAAAATAGAAAAAAGAAAAAAAAATGCAATATATATATATATCTATTAAGAATGATAATAATGTTAACAAGTTGCTTGTTACCATCAACTTAAGTTATTATTTGATATACAAAAGTGAAGAAGTAAAATCAAACAAAGCATGTATGATGTTACAAAGACCGGGGATTATTCTGTACATGTCACATTCTCGATATACATAAAATGAATTTGTTCTGGCAAATATGCTATCTTGTTTATAGTAAATAAATAAATAATGATTCCAAACATTTTATTACCAACTAAGAGAAAATGTATCTTAGTTAGCTCGCATTTTTTTCAGTGCAGGAGTGATGTTAATGGTATGTTACATAGATATTCACAACATGCATATTTTAGAAACAAGTTTAGACAAAAAATCCTGATGAAGTCTGGAGCCGTCTTAAGAAAGCTATGCACCGCCGCTGAGCGCAAGTGTTACACACAGGCTAATCGTGATAACACCAGCGATAGGATGAATGTGTTACTGTTATCTAATCGGCTTATTCAATGACTTCTAACGTCATCATTGTAGCATTACCCTAAAAGGCCAACTCATGATGCATATTATGTGAGGAATGGCTGCACTTTGTGATGGGACCCGCTAGTTGTGATGGGACCCGCTAGGCATGGCGATAGCGGGCTGTGGGGTGCGTGCGAATACACGAGTATCTCCCGCTCATTTATAGTAACGAGTATATTATTTTATAAGTAATTTTTATTTTTATTTTGATTTTGTTTATTATTGTAATTGAATCGAATCGAAACCTGTCTACGGCTTGGGGTTCCGGTCTGCGCTCCTCATAAATGGCCCTGTGGCAGTGATGTTGACAAGCTAGGACATCACGGACTGTCATGCCAAAAAAGTGCAGGCCGCTTCTCGAGACATGCCGCACTTAACGATATCATACGCCAGTCTCTTGCCACCGTCAACGTGCCAAGTCTACTTGAGCCGACTGGTATTGCAAGACACGATGGCAAAAGACCGGATGGTATGAGTTTGATTCCATGGAAGTAGGGCCGGGTGCTGGTATGGGATGCAACCTGTTCACACACGCTGGCCCCTTCCCATCTGAATGGAACCAGCAACAAAAAGGTTAGTCGACATCACAGGAGACCGAAGAGCTGGCAGCTACCTCGGACAAAGAATGAGTCTAGCTATTCAAAGGGGGAACGCTGCCAGTATCTTCGGAACCTTGCTTAAAGGGACCCCTGTTAATAATATATTTTAGTTATTAAAAAAAAAAATTTTTTTTTAGTTATAGATAATGTAAATAATTATTTTATTGTAATTTAAATGTTGTTTTTGGAATTTGATATTGATATTGATATTAATTTAATTGTTGGATGTGATTGGAATAATAATTTGTTTTTTATTTTTATGCTACTAACATGTTTTTCTAAGTTTTAATACTAACACAATATGGATGTATTTTTTTTCCGAAATAAATATATGGAATTGAATTGAATAGTATAAATAGTAGTAAAAGTAGAATTTTATGCATTTTTGTCAAAACGTTATAATTCTTGTCTCTGTTTATAATTATGTGAACCTTTGTGAAGAGAGAAATAAAATTATACTTATTATTATAATAGTGGTGGTTGGAACCGTGGGGTATAATAGGTCCGACATACCCTCCGTTCTCGCCGACGGACGGCATACAAGAGGATTTACTCACAGCAAAATAAAAGGCGAAATTGAAAAGTCACGTGAACGAAAGTGATCATGGAGCTTCTACCAGGATTTTTTTTTTTACAATTTCTGGCTGGCAAAGAATGTTTATCTCTTACCAGAGCACGAGACCGTTCGGTAGATTAGCTTATGTCAATCCTTTATAAAGTAATTTTCTACCACCTTTGTCTAGGCCTATATACGTATGAAAACCGGAACTAGCCTAAGTTGGCCTATCATGCGCTGATAATTATGTGCCAAACAGGAGGCCTAAAATGGACGCTTTGGCAGAATCATAATATATTATGATCTGCGTACAATTCATACATCCCGCAATTCATCTGTTTGGCAGCTGCTATTTGACATTAGACTTCACTATA
The DNA here is from genome assembly GCA_948098905.1 of Tiliacea aurago. NCBI lineage: Eukaryota > Metazoa > Arthropoda > Insecta > Lepidoptera > Noctuidae > Tiliacea > Tiliacea aurago. Next base: position 1,492,674 of record OX402579.1, on the reverse strand, counting down.
GCAATTTATTCATAGTTTGTGGACTTTTGAATTTTACGAAACTCCATACAAAACTGTCCAACAGATGAATTGCGGGATATGAATTGTACGTATGATTCTGCCAAAGCGTCCATTTTAAGCCCTCTGGTTTCGATGAAAAAAACTATCTCTCAAACACAGACTGACTACAAGCGCAGATTCAAACATGGATCAATAAAGTTCTCGTTTTCATCACTATAATGATTTCATTAATAAGCAGATAAGAGAATTTGCATTGTAGGTATTACAATAATGGTTAATTATTCGATCCTACGAGTAGAACCTATCATTGTGTTACCGCGTGTCAATGGCAGTTTACATTTCTAGCTGAGGTAACGCCACAATTGCATAATGTTGTTATAAGTAAGTAATATTGTGTCATACGATTGTTATTTATAGCTTTATAATGATCTCGTGATAGTCGCGTGATTACGGGAACAGATACATACTTTGTAACTTTATGTTCATGGGATTTACTGTATATGTAATGGCGCATCCACACATGCCACCGGCTTTTGCCGCCGGGTTTGCCACCGGCTTTCGGGCTGCCTTGCCAGCTGCCTTGCCAGGCCGCTGGGTTGGCCGCCGGCTGTACCTCTCGGCATGTGTGGATGCGTCATTACAGTGTAAGAAACCCTGGACGGAGTCCATTATAACCTCAGCGCTACCTCTCTTTTCGCTCGCACACTACTGTTCGCGGTTACCGAAGCAAGCGAGGCAGGGCGGCAGGGGGAAGGCTCCAAGGCACCGAAAGTTTAGGTAATTTCTTTTTACGGTGACAATAATTGACACACTAATTGTGTGTCAATTATTGTCACCGGAGCAAATCTTTCCCTCTAAGACACAATGACAAGAGGAATTCCCTTTTTCCTTCAAATTTGATTATGTCATCGACCCATCTAGCTGTCTTCTATTCTAGCCTATCCCCACAGGGACTGGGTGAATCTACCCCACTTGCCATAACCATGCCATAACCTCACCTGGCCATGTGATTTCGTGGCGTCACGGGAAGTGAACTGTTTTATACATCGTCATTTGATTTAAGCTAAGTACTTACCTACACAGATATGGATTTCCTTAATTTTGTTTTTTGTATGGGATGGCTGTATTTCAAACCCATACATACGTCCTTCGCACGCTGGGCTGCCTGCTACCACTTTCAAACCGTAGGTATAGACCGGGAAAAAAAATCACGAGGAATCTTCTCGTCTCCTCTTATACATTTGTATGTATAAATACATACAAATGTATAAGAGGATAACCATCAAATGGTCTACACTTGATCTAAGATTATTAGGGTTAATGAGTGTGTTTCATAAAAAAATATGGGTAAGTACTGTTTTTTAAAAACTGTTTATTTTATAACTTATTCACAAAAAATACAAAAGCTTAATTCTAATCATGTCCATCGCTTAGCTTTTAAAGCTCGAGTACCTCCGTTCAGTAATAATAAATTAATTAAATAATAAAACGAATAAATAAGACAAACTATGAGATTCTTATGCCTTTGGCACGATAGAAGACTACGTCCTAATATAATTAAGTACAGGAGGTGCCTGAAATTCAGTAATTAAGTTAATTCTAACATAATATAAATACAAAGAGAGCTGTTACAAATAAAATACAATTTTAAAGAAACTTAATTCGTGACTAGACAGCAAATACTTTAGAATCTAGTTTATCTTAAATCTAATATTAACCTATCAGAAATGGAATACCTATTATCACAATTTAGGAATCGCGCAAAATCAGTTTCACGCTCGTCATTAAATACTAAAATTACTAAAATACTGAACAGTGATGTCGCTCGGAGAATTGCGAAAAATGCACATTAGCATAAAATAAATAATTAACATTAGTAATGAACATTAGCGTTGTAAGTGTTGGGACTACGACCGCTAACGTGCGAGGTTTGATTCCAGGGTGGGGCAAAAATTAACTACTTTCAAAGCTCGTTTAGGAGTGAGCCTGACAGCAGCAGTTGGCACCCCACCAACACACCTTTGCCCTCCCATTGAAGAGTTTCCTCTTAGGAACATTACAACTAGTTACAATAAATAATAAATTAACTACAAATAATACGCATCGAGTATATACAATATTAAGTACATTAGACAGCAAACCAAAAAGTCATGGAATAAATTAGCTATATGTACTCACAGCACCTTTTGGCCCCATTTGATCTTAAAGCTAAACAAATAAATAACTTACGACACTATAATACTGTTAAATTCTGAACAATTAAGACACTTCACTCAGTCGTTCAATACGTATACTGGTTGCACGAGATTTAAGTTTGTCACCTCGTGACCGGTGACTCTCGCATCCAAATATTGCGTTTGAGTCACGACTTGGCTACACACGTCAATATGTAGCTTCTACCGAAGAAAGTTTGAAAGAAAGTTTTGTAGAAACTCACTATTCAATGTTCTCATGCTCTGTTCACTTTAGTGTCTCTAAGTTTCACAACACTAGTCTGCCTCAGGACTCAGGTATCACTGCCCACCAGTTGGCGAGACACGTTTTGTCTTATATATATGTGCAAGCGCACTAGACTTTCCTCCGCTGCTCGCACGCGCATTTAGACCGATTCCACCTCATATTCTGGTTCCGCTGTAACAAAGTAAAAGGAATATTGCTAACCTTGTCGGGGAAAAAATCATTGTCACTATGATTTTAAAATTGAATCGAAATTTTTGGATAACTAATGATTATATTGGGTTTCTGTAATCAAGTTCTGAGAAGAGACTTTTACTTGATAATTTTCAACTGATTAAATAAAAACAAAACAAAAATAGTGACAAAAAACATGCAAGGTAAAAGAGTGCACACAAAAGCAAAAGATTGAAAGACAATGGATGTCAGTACAAAACTCGTCGACATAGAGCAGGCGTCAGACATTAACCAAATATTATTCTGTTTTTCTTCTAATTGAACATAGGCCAGTGTTGACTTGACCTCATTCTGCGCGCACACACGGCTAGACACGCGGATCACACAGGTAAAATGGTGAAGGATAAACAACATCGAGAGAAAAATATAAGAAGCGTGTTAAAAGAGCGGGAAAGGAAAGTGCTGACGCTGACGGAGCGAGGCATGCGCTCGACGATACGTTAGTGTTGACAGACATCCATTATCTTACGAACCTTTTTGAGACAATTGCGGCGTTCCTCCATGTTGGGACATTGACAGGAGCACTTACGAGGATTGTACACCCTCGGCGCCGCGCACTCCTCGGGCGAGAGCGAGCAGCAGCCGCACGACACGTGCTCCACGATCGGGTACGTCGCGCACGTCTCCTTGTTAGTCTTCGCGTTGTATATTCGTATCTGTAAGAACAAGATCATTAACATCTCCATCAACCACCGGAACTTCTGATCATATAGAAATATCGATACAAAAATGTGCTGGCTCATGGAAGCACCTTTTCACGGTTATGTCACTATTATCATTAAGGACAATCACAGTTACGCAACTCTGCATACTCTTGTACAAATATAGTAAGCGGGTCAAGGATGCATGAGAATTAGCTGAGTGTAGATAAGAAGATAGTGTGTACTTACGGGAATGTGTCGGACGACGGTCTCGGTGGGCACGCAGGTGCCTTCGTTGTCGTACTCGCACAGGCCGACGCATCTCTTCACCCAAACTGCGCGCGGACTGATCTGGGGAAACACAAACTCGTCAGCTTTCGTACAATACAAGTCGCAACGCTAATCACGCCGTGTTTAATAACCGCGAAACGGTCGCGGATGTTCATTACAATAATATCTAATATTTGCAGATGAGTAATGTGATTGATAATCTTGCAAATGTTGATCCATTAAGCATTGCTGATTTATTTAATGACGAAATTTGAGACGTTAGCACAGCGCAGCAAGTGATAGCTAATCTGATTGCAAATATTTGACCAAAAATCGTTGGAGGATGGGATTTACGTTGTCTAATAACTATAATTATCTTGGGAGTCATTGGCATGTAATGATGGAATTGCGCGATATTCAAGAGTTATGTGCTAATAAGGTCATAAGATAATGAATGAATTGTAATAACATGTTAAATTAAAATAGGCGGCTAAGAAAACTTAATTGTGTCATAATTGCCTACTTAAAAATCCATTGTGTGACAAAACATTCATCATCATCATTAATTAATTGGAGATAATTAGTAAATTAAGTGTAATGCGTGATATTTACCTGCTCATGCGCAGCCTTCACCTTCAAGTATTCGAAGACCTCTTTAGGGTCTCCGCACTTGGACTGTTCAATAATGTTTCCACGTTCACGTTCATTGTCACCAGAACATGCCACTGAGGACAAAAAAAATATATTAGGAGCAAACTTTTTTAAACTTTTAAAAGTCTTTAAAAAAAATGGGATTGTTTGGCACAACCAAACCATTTTTTGCAGCAATCAATCAACGACATGTTTTAAATTATTATTTTAAACCAGAAAGAAAGTGGTAACTGAAATTGAACATTCACCTTTCCTCGGCATCGGTATGATATAATCCTCAGTACTCTTGGGGAACTTAGGGTGGTGCTTATGTCCAGCGACCACCACAACCAACACCACACACAATATTACAATTTTAGCCATCGTTATTATTTCACCTTTCACTTTAATTACCACTTTTTAATTCACGATTTATTAGCACTGTTATTATCTCGAGGTGTTCACGTGTTCACTGTCACTGCGTGTTACTCGCTCGCCGGTCTGTTGGCTTGTGCTGGAAGGCGGACCGGTATGCTGTTATAAAGCAGCCTGACTCAACACGTGGGACAGCGCGGAGGGCACGGCACCTTGCGTCATCGTCGACGTGCTCTGTTAGCACAGCTGACGCTACGTCACCACGCTGACAACCCAAAACTTCATGAACTACTTGCTACTGTTCCCCAATTTTAGGAACTTTGAACGGAACTCAACACAAGGTCCAAATACATTCTAGAATATATTTGCCTTATGAAAGCTGACGGCTACTACGTCATAATCTAATGGAATTTCATCATAAATATTTATCAATTTAATCCTTTCTATAGTAGGTAACTATCTATTATAATTAATTGTAAAATCGAGTCCCACGATAATTTTGCCGAGCTTGCGGCAAAGTGCGCGTATGGAAACTCCTAAGGTAACAACTTGTCGACAGCGGTAATTTCATGACGTCACGAGCAGTTTCCGCAGGTACTGAGGTCGGAGACCGGTCGCAGGGTTCACCCACTGACCAGTGTGACCAGCGTCCGTCAGCAACTGACGAGAATAACCTTGATAGTCCAAGAATTAATTGAGAAAGTAAAGAAAGTGGGTTCGATTATATTGTATATTGATAAAATATTGTGCAATTCTTACTGACTAGCATTTTCTGCACATGGGGTAAACAGATTAGGAGGCGCGGTACATGACAGTGATACCTTGTTTACCGTTACGTAGAAAATAATGTAACAAGTGCAAATGTTGCGTGTGATATGTTTGAGCTGTGCGCACACGTTGCTGCTAGCGCCTACACTCGGCACTAACCTACATTCTATCTATTGATTCAACTTTACAAATACTTTTTCGGAAGTCAATCAGAGATAATATAAGTATACTGATTTTTCATTAGATATATTAACAATAACGACATAATATTGAAATGTCACATTTACTATAATCAAACCATTTCCTAATTACCAAAGCAGCTTAGCATACCAAAGAATAATTTGATCGGATCAAATTACAAATGTCGTGGAGAATTCCTAGTCAGCTATCATGAAATAATATAATATTGCATATTTGTATTCGATCACTTTACTTGATTGTTATTTAAGATACGATCTATGATCTAAGTAATTTGTAATCTTTACGTGCGCACGCGCGTTCTACGTAAAGCGGCGCCATCTGATAACTTATCTCTCGGTTTTTGGGTTCCTTACACCTGTTTCTGATCTACAGAATACAAAACGGCACCGAGACTCTTTTACTTTCCCTTTCTTGTCTGCCCAAACCTTACTGATTCTTAAATGCTACGAAACGTACTGTTTTAAGATTAGATCTTCTTCAGGGAAACAGGATTTTTCCTCCTGACATCCCCTGACACCATTATCCCCAATGTGACTTTATGCTGTCACTCGGTGCTTCCCCTGAGAGCTGATGACGCAGAACATAAAAGGACGCTTGATTTACTACCTACATCTATTAAAAAGAATATAACAAGGATACGGAAGGAAATCTTGAGAGCCCGACAATATATTATTATTATTATGTCACTTCCGTGGCGTAAATGTAGCATTAAGTTATAGAGAACCTACTTGTTTTAATTTATTTGCGTTATAACACTAACATATGAATTCATGAATATTTTCATAATTGTAACCGTTAACTAGCTCATGGAACGCAAACCTTTTCCTAGATTAAGACAAAGTTGAGTTGCATGAGTACTAGGTTCTAGCTAGTAATTATTTATTCCTATGAATAAATTATAAAGGTTAATGTAAAGCTGTGTTGTATGAAAATGTTTCTAGGAAAGCTTGCATGTGGGGTACGCGTCATAGTTTGACTGTGGTATGACGTCACATGTCATGGTGACTGGTTGGAATGTGAACCACCCCCGGCCGCTCGCGGTATGAGCTTGATTTTCAGAAGTGGTGGTACAATCCATGAGCGTTTGAATGACCGACTTTTTTTATTAGATTAAGGTGAGGTACCCCACCCCGCCTGATGATAAGTGGTAGTCTCTGCGTCTTAGAACTACAATAACTTATTGTATGTCACGTCCACAGGACGTGCCCCACGTGTTTCATTCATTGAACTTTCTGCCCGTGTCCCAGATCTTCTCATACTGAACGTTTCTTGTCAACCAGAGGACCGGTTTTGAGTGCTCGCGAAAAATAAACTCGATTATGTTAATAAGATAAAACAGCTTCATGATTGTATCTATGTTCTTATCGGTATTTCATAAGACTTTTAAAAAGTGCCAAAGATTATGAAATTTCTTAAAATCAGTCTTAGTTAATGATCAATTGAAAAACAAAACTGACCCAATAGTAATTTTTGGCGTGAAACTAGCCGAATGATCAATTCTTTTGCCAATGGTCCGTCGGACTTTGAACTCTATATTTTACGTGAGTTTCCATTACAACATTGCCCTATTTTTAGGGTTCCGTAGTCAACATGAAACCCTTATAGTTTGGCCATGTCCGTCTGTCTGTCTGTTTGTCTGGCCCCGGGTTAGCTCAGAGACTCTTAGTACTAGAAATATGTAATTTGGCATAGTAATCATAGGTATACAGTAAAATAAAATCCGGAAAAATGGTGTGGGGTATCGTTGGATAGGCCGTTTAAACATATTATAGGTCTGAGAAAACCATTTTCGATGCAGGGATCTGTTTGTGTAATATTAAGCTTAAAGTGCAATTTTTTGTTAGAGTCAAGTGTAACCCCCCCGCCCCTACCAGCTATTAAATGGTTGTCTTTGGATATGTGAAAAAATCATGGCAGTAGTAACTCGTATATAACTAAATTAAACGGACAGCTAAGTAGGCTTTTCAAGTGAACGAGTAATAGTCGACCAACATACATTTGGGGCAACGTTTAAAAAAAAAAAAAAATACTTTTAAACTTTTATTTACAGTTGGAGAATTGACCGTGACGTATATCGTTATAGGGAGAACATGTTTTTCAACTAGAATGTTAAGTTTGTTTTTGGGATAACCTCATCCCAACTTCATTGTGCGTGGTCCGACACGCACTTGGCCGGTTTTTTTTCTGTTAATTATCTCATTAACAAAGCGTGCCGTCAGTTTGAACGGCTGCCAGCTGACTATCGGCTGTCAGTGTATAGTCTTCGTTCTAAGCACAGATTCCAAGAATGGTCAGTATTGTAACAATGCCATTTTACATCGTTCTGGCACTCGTTGCCTTGAATTTCATGAATGGCTAAAAAGGGCATTTTTTACGCCTAAACTGTAGCGGGTATCGAAGAAAATACGAAAATTTCTCTTATTTTAACTGGTCTCCTCCATGTTGTAGCTAATGCTTAGGGTACGTTGAGTTGAGCACCAGTAATTATTTTCCTTATTTACAAACGTTTCTGCCTAACCATAAATTTGTTGTTTTTTGTATTTTTTTTTATTTTTGTAATTTTACTATGGGTTTAATACCTGAATTAAACGATTTTTTTTTATAAGTAAAGGCGTTTACCTACTCGTATCTTTCAAAATGAGCTTTAATTAGCACCACAAAATAGATAATATGAAAATCAATTCGATTAGTAACTTTCTAGAATAAATAAGTACGAGTACCTACAGGATTAAAAGTTATTGCATGAGAGTTGTTGATAAGGCAACTGAATCGTCTGTGACACTATCGTCTTCATTAGGTACATTCATCATTTTATCTCACGACAGATATGTTAGACTCTCATAATCATAGCTATGATTCACATTTGAGCACATATTATCTCAGTTTATGACAATTTCTTCGCTGTGTATGCAGTAATGATGATGTGCATTCTTTTATGACAGCATTATTTTCATTAAGTAAGATAGTGAACCCACAGTACAAGTAACTTTCAAACTTTCAATTTATTTTTCAATTTGTTTATTTATTTAATTAAATAATGCATATTTACAATATTAAGCCTTATAGTAAAATGGTAGGGGGGGGGGGGGTAAGTGGGGGTCTAAAGTTATTATTATGTAAATATGATATTTTTCGGAGATTTTTTTTTGTTTCACAGTAGGTTAGTACTTATAATTTTTTTGTTTCAGAGCAGGTTGGTACTTATCAATTTTTTGTTTCAGAGTAGGTTGGTACTTATAAATGTTTTGTTTCAGAGTAGGTTGGTACTTATATTTTTTTTGTTTCAGACTAGATTGGTACTTATCAATTTTTTTTGTTTCAGAGTAGATTGGTACTTATCAATGTTTCAGAGTAGATTGGTACTTATCATTTTTTTTGTTTCAGAGTAGGTTCGTACTTATATTTTTTTCTTATAATTATAATACCTACACTAATTATAACTTTCTGATTGTTTAAGTAAAAGCTGCCTTGAGCATTTATAGATCTAGTTCTAGCCAATATACCCACAGAAATATGAAGAACGTAACAGAACTTTCTAGTAATAGCGACTATTATTATATATTATTGCCTGAAAACGCTTACGCTGTAGGCTTAGCCAGGGTGTAACCTTGAGACACGAAAATTGCCCACTCATGAAATTATGACGTAGCTCGGCACCCGCACCACCGCGCGGCCGCACCGCGCTAGAACCACAGCGGTATTCACTGAAACACCATGAATGAATTCCAACAGTCACGGTTATTCGGAAAGACGCCATTTTTCATGGTGAGAAAAGTTGAAATGTAGGCTAATAGATGTTTTTCACACCTACGAGAAGTTTGCAACCATATATTTTGTTTTAAAGGGTATATTTACTTCTATAATGTTATTATTGCTAATTGTAGCGTTCTACCAGGTGGGCTAGTTTCTGTGGTAGCTGAAATGGCTTTGGCCCCGATCTTTAAGCTTGCATTCGATTCCCAAGAAGGATAATAAAACAGTAATTGCCATAAAGTATAATGGCTTTAAGCCTGCCTTTACCGTTAGAGATAGTAGAGTAGATAAATAAATTAATGTAACGAAATACTTTTGTGTTATTTGCTGATGACACATCACTGATTTTTAAAGTAAACAGACATGCACAGGAACTTGACGACGTAAAGAACGCTATGAAGGTTTAATTGGTTTACTGTAAATAATTTGATATTAAATGAGAAGAAAACTAAATGCATAAGATTCGCGTTACCGAATGTTAGAAGTAGTGAATGTCGCGTTGTATTGAATAAGGAGATACGAGAATTCGTCGCAAACACTACTTTCCTGGTCATAATGCTTGACTCAAAGCTGCAGTGGAGTCCTCATATAACATCACTTGCAGGGCGGCTAAGTTCAGCCGCCTACGCTCTTTGGAAAGTCCGCCAATTAAAAGACGTGGATACCGTGAGGCTGGTATATTTTAGCTACTTACATAGCATCATGTCTTGCGGTATTTTGCTGGGGGTACGGGCTGCAGATATTGCTTCTATTTTTATTCAGCAAAAGAGGGCTATCAGAGCCATCTACAACCTCCGCAGACGCGAATCTCTAAGGGAACTCTTAAAAAAAAATAACATAATGACGGTACCTTGCCAATATATCTATGAAAACATTAGATATGTATATGTTAGAAAAAACATACATCTTTGTAGTAAGATAAGTGACAAGCATAATTTTAACACTAGAAAGAGGAACAAATTATATCAACCACGTTTCAGGTTGTCTAAACATAAAGTACACACTTCTTTTAGGAAAAATGAGTAAAATGTTATAATAAAATACCACTCGATATTCTTTAACCAAATAGCAGACATTTAAAACATGTAAGTATTCAACGCACACTATGTAGACAAGGATATTATAAGTTGGATGATTCCACACTTTTGCTCACTTGTTTAAATGTTAATATTTGGAAGAGTTCCGTTTGGTGCCGGACGTAAAGAATAGCACCATCCCATTTCTTCCCGTGGGTGTCGTAAAAGGCGACTAAGGGACTTACTTGAGAATGGGCAACAGCATTCTCTATGCATTTTTAAAACCATTCTCTACGATCGCCAACCCGCCTGCCATGCGTGGCGATTATGGCAAATCCCCTATGTCCAGCAGTGGACGTTTTTCCGCTGAAATGATGATGACGATGATTTGGAAGAGATGCTTCACTTGTTGTTTGTTCTGAAATTACGATCATATCGTTTATTTTTTTATTTAATTATGTTTTAGTTGTTGAATGCTTCAATAGGTAATATGATTTTCTTTCCTTTTGCTAGTAAAATTTTATGAATTGTTCAAATACATTGCAAAATATAGTTTTGTATAATTTAGAAGCATTTTTTCCATTTTGTAAATGTGAGTAATATGGAGCCGTTCGTTTACTATGTTATGATGTATGGTGACTTAGAAAAGCTCGGCTGTTGAGAGTATGTCATGCTCACTTAAATGTCTCGCTGAAGGTGGCGCGTGTGTTGGAGCATTCGGTTCCCTACTAAACGGTTAAGCTATGGTCAGGTCATGTTCGTGAACGGGCGCTGTCAGTTGAGACTGGTGATCTCTTAACTGCCAGGGCTTATTTTTAATCTTTTAATGTTATATTTTGAATTGGTTTATTTTTACATTGTTCTCACATACTTAAAGAAAAAATCAACATGTATAATGTACCACAACACAACAAGTATAATGTCTATTGTAATATCTGGATTTATAAGAGTGTCCTTGGAGTTTCTTGCCCGTTATTCTCCACAGAGTTCTACGTTTTGGGATGGGCAAATAGCTCAACTTTCTGATTAACTGACCGCTTTCTTTGACAATTCAAAAGTGCCTGTATTGGATTTAATTGAAATACATAAAGGCTTTGAGTTTGAGTTGGAGTTTGAATTCGTTGCGTTTTAGGAGTTTTGCGCTTTTCTGTGATTTGATTTCTTTGATTTTTGTAATATATTAATTAGTCTGCTGTGCAGTTTTCACAGATAATGTTACTGATTTATGATTCACGAACGCGTTACCATACCATATTACGTAGTACGTAGTACGTACTATTTCTACTTAGCTATGAAGAAACTTAATTCTACCTACATTTCAAATTAATTATCCCAAATATTCATAAAAAATCGGTGCACGTAGCCCCACGTAGGTAGGTATATATCGCGTTATCAACCTTCAGGATAACATTTTAAAGTCACACCATTCACCGGGCGACCAGGTGATCACATCCATATTTCTGTCAAAGATATCAACTAATCAATATAATCTGATGATCTTTAAAGGTAAATATACAGGTGTCGGTGGTTATCGAGCTGGTTGATACGGTTTTAATGTTTTTAGGCAGCATGCTTAATTAGGTACTTTTTAGGAATGCAGATTCTTACAATTAAGAGGCACCCGAACAGCATGTGCTACCTAAACTATTTTCGGAGATGGCTTATTGTGCTATACATTCTTTGCCTCCACTTCCTTCGTTTTAAAATTACAACCCAAAAAGGAGCTTGTAGAACACTGCATGTCGTTATGTTAATAAGCTAGTCCCATACAAATTATGCTAATCAAAAGCCTCCTTTTGTCGTTTTAATTATGTGCTGCATAGTACAATATTATATTATGACGGCATGCTTGCTTATTAAGTATCGTGGACTAGATAATTGTACAGTAGCTAGAAGTTAACATAATATTTTGAAAGACGGTCCTAGATATCTAATATTTTCTTTTACCTTTTCCCAAGTATGTTGGGGCAAAGAGTGTCCTTGGAGTTTCTTGCCTGTTCTTCTCCATAGAGATCTACGTTTTGGAATGGGCAAATAGCTTCAACTTTCTGACTAACTGACCGACTCTTTGACAATTCAAAAGTGCCTGTAATAGGTTTAATTGAAATAAATGTTTTGAGTTTGAGTTTGAGTTCATCATCATCATTCTCCTTATCCTAACTTATTTGAACTGGTAAGATGTCCAATATACCAACATTTACCACAAAAACTTCCAATCCTCATGTTATCCGACCATAGCAACCCAGATTTAATCAGTTGCATCTGTTGTTGTTGTTGTTGTTGTTGGTCTCTAGCAAAGACAGCGGTATTGACGTATCATCAGGCGTATCATCAGGTGCACCGTCGGTTCCGTGTTAGTTACCAGAAATTAATTGAGTGGGTAATCGAATCAAACAGACGGCTTTCATGCGATCATTCGAAAAAAATCGCATCGTTAGTAACAGAACACGGGCCAGTAGATACAGCATTCTGAAAACAGTGACAAAGGGTTTCTATTCTCCCATTTTGAGGCATTTTGTGGAGAGGATGGCCAAATGAGAAACATGTACCTTACTTGGTCATCTTCTGTACAAAGTGCTTCAAACTCAAATAATAATACCTAATATAACTTTGCTTACTAACACTAGCTATATGGTATTACTAACATTATGGATCTTTGCATGAAGTCTTTTTAAATAAATTTCGAGTTGATTTAATTTGATTTAATCAATGTTAAGCATCAAGTTACCACAACGACAAAATATTCATTATTGTTAATTACATGAAATATCTATAAATTAGTTTAATTTCGTCGAATAAAAAGTTTTGAGAACTATTCCGAAGCTTTTGTGGAATGTTCTATATTAGATGAAGATAACAGTACCTTTTTTTTTTTTTTGGGTGGGAAATTATCAAATAACTTCTCCCGCTCTGGGCTGAGCGGGAGGGCGTGTCAGACTTTTACTGACTAAAACCCACCCGTGTTCCTTCCGTTGTCTGTGTGCCGGGGCCACGATATCCCTTTCGGACAAACTCGCAACCCTGGCAGGCATTGGCCCTAACGGACCCCGTCAGTTGGTGCTGACATCTCTTTGAGGCGCGCGTGAAACACAACGCGCCGTCGACCCGGGCCTGGTCCTTGTCGGACGGCGAGCTACCCATCGCTCACCGTCCGCAGGCCCGCGTCTACGGTGGCCGGAAATCAGCTTGCGACTGCCGACGCCCGGGGCGTCTCCTGCGGCGGCTAAGGCCTGCCTCACCCTCACGCGTTCCGCCTCCTCCTTCGCGAGCATTACTGCTTCACAGAAGGAGGTGACGGCCTCCCATGCACTCTCGCTCCTAACCATGGCCTGAAACAGGGCCGGACGCGAGAGGTCGCCGCCGCCGATCGCCTCCGTTAGGAGACGGCGGTGCTAAGATAACAGTACCTACAATTGGCTTTATTTTATATTATGAGTAAGTACCAAGAATTTAGATTCCGTGAAAAAGCCTGCCTTGAAATCATACATGAAAACTCCAATATATAATTTCGGTATCAAACCAAATAGAATAGAACTAAAATATGGATAAAACGTCTTTTGCAAAATACCTGGAAAAGTACCCAACAGTACAGGGTGGTTACCTGTGCCTGAGGTTTCGTGTTCCCAGTTCCCACACGTACAGCATTATCAACCGCACGTCCGAGGTATCTGTACTTTAATTCAGTTAGCCGATTGCTGTATCTATATTGACACAAGTATAATACCTAAACTTATTACTAAATATGGCACAATGAATCACGTACCTAAGTACCTGATAACAGAGGTCAACGCTGCGAGTTACCCTATGATGATGCTGATTTTGAGTGAGAAAAATCTCGAGCTCTTTAGCATGTCAATACCCTCAGTCAGCAGGCGGTCAGGCAATAATAATAAAATTATTTATTGTCATAGCCTTGGGATGAATTTATCCCAAAAAGAAACTTAACATTGTAGTTGAAAAACATGTTCTCCCATACATCGCAATACGGCACGGTCCGTCCAACTGGAAATGTAAGTTTGTAATAGCAAAAAAAAAAGTTAAGTGATATAACTACAAATTGTAGCTTTTCGGACTGTTCCCTTTACTTGTGCTGTGTGACCTTGCTTCTTGCCAAATTTCATGATTCTAGGTTAACGGGAAGTACCCTATAGGTTTTGATTTGATTGCGAGTATCAAAATATGTCGCATAAATTGCCATATCTTTTTATTGCGTTGACTTGGAAGCTTGATTTTTTTAGAGCTTCAAGAGACCATAGACCTACATATTTGATATTAATTTCAACTTGATACCTCGAGGCGTTCCTGAGAAAAAGGGTCGTGACAGACTGACAGACACAGACAGAGGGACAACGAAGTAATGCTATAATAGGGGTTCCGTTTTTTTTCTTTTTAGGTACGGTACCCTAAAAACGGGCTGCAACAGAACCTCTCTCCATTTTGCACTGAACCTTCAGAGATACCGATGGCACAAGGCCTAGTGCAGTCCTGCAATCAGCCCTGGTTTTATCTTGTTCGGGTCGGCATGATTCGGCAAAGCTGGGCGGGGACATCATGTCGATTTGTGTTGGGAAAAAGCGCTGATCGGCTTAGCCGACCCGAACATGATTCAGCAAGGATGATAGCCGAATATAAAGGTGGTGAACGCTTCGTGCTGTTTGTTTGTTGGACTTTGTTGTTCAACAAGACACCCCCTTCCACTTCCCTGCCACTTCTTTTAACTAAGTAATTGAATAATAGGTACATTGCCTGGGAATCGGTTGAGAAACAGACTTTTGCAGCCAAGCTATGCAACGTTGCAGTATTTTAGCAGCCAGACAGTTATACTGACGTAACATATCGTGGATTAGTTTTCTTGTAAGAAATATTAATAAATGCGCTCAGGTGGCAGACGGCCGGTTCATCTGATGGAAAGTCGTTTCCTGCAATACCAATGGATTTGTCTATGCAGATGTAACTCCCCAAATTGGACAAAAAAATATTATTAAAGACCATTCCTTTACCAAGAGCACTTCTGCTACAGTCAGGTTAGGCACACCATACGGCGTGATTATCATCCTACTATCACGTCATCAACATAGGGCCGACACAATCATCTTATCACCCTGTGAACAATTGTCTTCCGCAAGCCTTTCAATGACCTCTAACTAAAAGATTATTGGTCAATTATAACACAAAAACTAAAAAGCTCATTATAAAATAACTTGTTAATGTCAGCATTGTAATCACCCAACATAAAAACCGATTGAATATTGTGTTCATCAATCGGTCGGAATTATCACCAGGTTGTCTGACCATTTCAGTGTTCGTAACGTCACTGGCATAAGGTCATTCGCAAATCTGGTTTTTTTCTGATATTGACAAGCTGGTGGTCTACCTGATGGTAACCTATCACCGTCACCTATGGATATTTGCAATACCTGGTGCGTTATCCACCCTAGAGACAAAGTTGAAATGCCGCGTGCCTGTACTTACCCCGGTAGCTCCCCACATGCTATTACAATAAAAAAAACTGGCCAAGTGCGTGTTGGACCACGCACAATGAAGGGTTCCGTGGTTGGAACGAATTTATCCCAAAAACAACCTTAATATTGTAGTTGAAAAACATGTACTCCCATACCAAACACGGGGTAGTTTTAGTCAGTAGAAGGTTGTACTGAACTTCTACTGACTAAAACGACGGACGGAGGACGGAGGTCCGCCCCAGGGCGGAGGACATCCATGACCAATTTGTTTTGTTGGTATCTGTTTGGGAATACCCCAAAAAGAAACCAAAAAAAAAATTGGTCTCTGCTTGAGGTCGTCTTGTTGGCCATGGTTTTGTTATTTTTATCAGAAATTAACAGTTTATTTATTTACCTACGAACGGTTCTAGTTTATAATTTGTGACTTCGAGTTACCTCCCTACGGATATTATACAAGATTGCACAGGTAAGCGTGTACGCCCTTTGGGTATCACTAACCACTTCCTATCAGGTGAATTATGCCTGATTGCTTACCTATAGGGTCAAATTTAATTAGCTAGCGAAACTCCGTGGACGTGTTGGGTATCGATATCTAAATACGATAAAACGAAAAAAAACAATGATTTGATGTTTTGTTTTTCTGGTGTCAATGACCGCTGGCAGTGAAGTTACTTGAAGTAGTTAAGTTTTTGTTTTGTCGTGTTTAGTTATCGATAGCATCACATCTGTGAAGTTTACACAGAAAAAAACTGATTTTGAAACTCATATTTTAAGTAACTAGTCGTTAACCCCAAAAAAAATACAATGTTTTTTTATTATTAAATATTATTATTAATCTGGTTATTATTTTATTAATCTATATACGTTACGGGCTACATTTGACTCCATAGATATAAGAACACTTGACTCTAACAAAAATTTGCACTCTAAAGCTTAATATTACGCGAACGGATCCCTGAATCGAATAATGGTATTCACTGACCCTCAATATTTTTACGGTACCCCACATCATGGGATAGACAAAAACATTCAAAAAATATATATTAAATGTTATTTTACCACGTTGTCGGCGTGATTCGCCGACAACGTGGCATGAGCCAAATTACAGCTTTCTAGTACTAAGAGTCTCTGAGCTAAGGCGGGGACAGACAGACGGGCATGGCGAAACTATATAAGAGTTCCTTGACGAACTTAACTTTTTACGCGAACCCTAAAAATACGGATTAAGGATAACTACTGGATATGTGCAAACATATCCAGTAGTTATCTATCCTTAATTCCTATTTCAGAATATCATGTATAGTTCTTCAGTACTTTCCGCCCTAGACTGAATGAGTAAGGTATTTCCCCGCTATGCGTACTACGGAATACACTTCGCGAAAACATCGCAGTTTTCCTGTAACGCGTCTTCGTCGGTTCGCCAGTATGTCACGATGTCACCTACATGCAGCAACTGCAGGTTTTCCCGCTAACTAGAGCGCCATATCGGTTATTTCTCGGGTTACTCCTAAATACACTGTGTTTTTATTTGGCATGTATTAAATGCGGCAACTAAGTAAAATGAAATAGGTTTTAAAAAAAAATAGAGTGGGTACCATATATAATGGGTTGGCAGCTAATAAGGAGTATCGTAATAAGTAATAGGTAGCATATTAATATATCAGTAATAAGCTCCGTTTTAATTTAAACTAGCATCAAGTTTTTCTTTTGAGAACAGAATTAATATCTAAGCGGAAACTTAATGGCGAAAATAAAATAGAAAATGGGCATTCATATTATTATTGTATTATTAGGGCAGGTTTAGATTTTCTATATAATCTAGTCGTTTCTGCCGCAGGAAGTCACAGTTTTAACCTAACCTAACCATTAAAAAAAATAATAACCTACTCTAACTAGACTGGTAATATATTATCTTTGCCACCCTAATAACATTATTAGTCGCCAAGTCATTATTTATAGCTCCTCGCCTAATATTTTATTTGACTGGTATAGTTTATTTGCTACCTAAACGCAGCTGCTAGTTTTTAGTTTTTATAACACCTTTAATTTTGAACCTTACATAATATAATAGTCGCGAAAATATTTAATCGCTGGCAAGTTATATTGTTTGTTGCAAACATTTAGTCGACTTTTAAGTTATTAGTCACTCGGAAAATAATAAGCTTTTTTATTTTAGGCAGGTAGAATTACAAAGGATCCGTTTTCCTATAATAATGCTTGTACGAAACCAGAACAATAATAAATTGCCATGATAAATTACAGACATTGACAACTTGCACATCTTTAAACGGAAGCTACAGGAATTTCCAATAATATTTATCAGATATTCATTCAATATTAGAAATGGCATGGTGTGACTCACAATTATTATGGACTTTTATTTATGCATTCAATATTTACTAAGACATTTATTTAATTATAGACTACTATTATATACTATACATACTTTTTGACATTGAAAAATAAAATGGTTAAAATGATTTTCCAGTTTAATAATTTTGTAAGTAATATTTATTGTTATTTATTTATTAAAACTTTATGCACAAGTAAAACAATACTGTGCAAAGGCGGACTTAATGCCTGAGGCATTTTCTACCAGTCAACCTTACTACCTTGTTATTCAGCATGGTATTTTGATAGTAGATTGTAATATATGTGTAAATATTGCATGCCCAAGTGACGGAAGAGCATGGAGAACATTATCAAAACATGTATAGTACCTAGATTGTTATACAAGGGTCGAAATGAATCAATTCCCATACGAGGTAATTAGATGCCTGAGCCTAGCGAGGGCGGCTATAGTCCGTGTAGGATTGGTGACTTTCACCTTTTCATTTCGAATATATGGAAAGTAATTTTTTTTTTCTAAAATATTTTATTTTCTTGTTTGCTCGCCACTTCATAAAATCATTGTATGTAAGTATTTAAATATCTTGCCTTTGAAATTTCTGGTATAAGATTTTCGATTACTGTAGGTATTTGCCTCGTCTTTAACCGAATCTGGGGTCAACATTTTAGAATCGCTTGAACTAATTTTTATTAATTAATCAAATATTAGTCTATACAACCGAGATTCTGAATTTCAGTGCAGCTTACATACTTAGTATCCCGCCAAATACACAACAACACACTGCGTCGTTGCTGCGGGCCGTCCCGCTTAATAGCCTGTTTATACCTATTCAAGACCGCAGCATTTTTTATTTTATTTTAGTCGATGTTTTTTTTTAATTATGTAAAATTTTTCGTAGCCGACTACCTAACCTTTAGTTATATTTTTAAATTTGTTCCCGCCCTAGTGCGGGAAGCAATTACTATTAGTCTTTCCCATCCAAGAGTGGCGTCTTCCACCCGCTACTCGGATCAAACAAACACTACTTTCTGAGTATGAGAAATGAAAAATCTATACCCCTACCCATGTTGGCAAAAAAGAAATGAATGATTTGATTTGAACAAGTCGGGTTGTTGAGTCGCTTCGTTTTCTCATATGACTTCGACGTAGAAGTTTGTAATACAGCATTAAAGTACATAGGTATATGTACTACGGAGATAAGATCTACATACTCGTAGCAGACAAGAAAGTATCGTAAAACTTTTCAGATAGGTGTAATAATTATATGAATCTACTTAGCTGTAACTCTTGATCCACTAAGAATTTAAAACTACGTCATCTGTGGCTCAACCTTTACAAAATTATTCTTGGTTATTCAACACTTTTAGATCTGAATGCAGGCGGACAGACTGATGCGTAGATTGATGTTAATATAATTAGAACAAAACAAATTCCGTGAAGTTTTATTATAGAGGCGATGTCGCCGTATACCACTAGTGGGCGGCCATCATAAATTATTAATATGCGACTTGAAAAATTTTAGATGAGAATTTTTAGGGCGGTCAATTAACTTCATATTAGACCGCTATTTAGCTAAAAATAAGAATTATAACTGTCTTTTCACAACAAGCAGGAAGGTACTTATACATATAATCTTTCATGATGATTCGTGATTTTATGTTGGACGGATTTGTTTTGAGCTATTCGTCATTTTGTTTTTAATAACTGACAAAAAAAATTAACGCATGGGGGTCAAGAATGATGTACTGAATCCATGGTAAACGGATTCGCGTCGATGTCCCTTCCACCCTGTATACATTACAGGAAAACCTATATGAAGTCTATGGTCTTAAAATAATGGTAAATCACTCAATATTGTGCGTACAAACTTACATTTGCAGTTGGAATGTATCGGAGAACATGTTTGGCCCGACACGCACATGGCCGATTTTTTTCAATGGTTTTTCTCATGTCAACCTAGGAGGTGGTCGGCTGCTGAACCGGGCTATCCTGTGGATGCCTTAATAAATTAAGACCTCCAGTCAGGGCATACAAGTTTAAAACTATAAGCGACTACACGCTAAGAGCTTCCCATTTGGGGTACGGACGTCGGCTCAGTGCGTGGCTGGGGGAGGGCAGCAAAGTATTATATTATTTTAATTATTGCGAATGTGAAGACTATGTGGGTTATTGTTTTTTTTTTCTTTTCTTTCATTCTCATTAAGTGTTAATCATGGTCTGGCATTTTGAGTCATATAAGTGGCCTACCCAAGAATCTTTCTTTGGTATTGATCGTCGCATCCTTGAGTTCCTTAAGTTCTGAGTAGAGCTGCACGATTACTGACAAATGCGTGTACTGACTGGTCAGGTCCACTCAATCTGTGTGGAGAAAAGAATCTCAAAAGATCATTTCAGGCACATGGCCTTCACATGAGCTGACCAAGATTATGTCTGGACTTTAAAAGGGACTGTGACCTCTATATTTTTGTTTTTGTTTTTTATATATCATTTTACATTAACAATGACATGAATATTTACTTCGTAAAGTATTATATTATTTTAATTATTATGAATGTAAGGACTATGAGTGTGTTTTGGCCTTTCTTCTCAGAGTAGTCAGATAGGAAACGCCGACCTCATCTAGTTTTTAAAATAAATTATTGACGTGTAAAAGTGTTTGTACAAACCTACTTACAGAAATAAAAATCATTTATAGGACAGGCTGGATCGGATCATGTTGAACCACCTAAAAAGCCCTGAAATATAAATCTTGAGCAGGCGCTTATGCATTCATAAATTTTATCAATAATGAATTTCATAACAGCAGTATCTTCTTCTGCAATACGACGCATCACCGTGCCCCGTGAACCGCCGACTACTGATAACTGTGAAGCTGCTGATAACTATTACTTCCTGGGTCTAATTGACTAAGTAGTTCTGTGACCGAGATTACGATTAAAACGTAGTAGTAGGTATCATATTAAATACATTATCAATGAGTCAATTGTAGCTCGTGCTAATGTGCTGTATTATTTAACGCATCAAAGGAAACTGGAGATGATTGCGTCTCAGTTTCATGCATTTTCTTCTGTATGGGAAAAGCTCACCCAGTGGTCAGAGGAGCTAGCGGGACTTACTGAGTGGATGATGTGGAGGCTGTTTTATTTTATGCACCCCACATTCGTCTTTATTTTTAACCGACTTCCAAAAAGGAGGAGGTTATAGCTTCGGCTGTGTTTTTTTTTTTTTATGTTTGTTCACCGATGTCTCCGTCAATGATGTAGGTACCGATTTTTTAAATTATTTTTTTGTTTGAAAGGGTATGCTCCCGAGGTAGTCCCATTGCCACCAAATCAGAATCTGAAGAGGGGATCTCATGGAAATCGAGGGGAACCCTCGAATTTTCTAGGCAAACCTATAGCGATTTTCTTAAGTTTTTCTCCCAAGATACAGGATTGTCCTAGTTTTCCTAGTTTGGGAGACAGGGTACCTGTACCTTTTGGACTTTCTACTTCATTGCAGTCTTTAACCTTTTGTACCCATTCATTGGGTAATTTTACTCAAGTCTGTTAACCCTTCTGTGTTATTGTCAAAGTTTATATTTTTTGTGAATATTTTATTTTATTTATTATTATATTACTTAAAATTAGTTTCAACCAATCAAATGGCTTGAATCTAGTTTTAAGTAATGCTTGAGTATTGAGTGACGTCCTGTAATACGGGCCTTAATGTAGGTAAGTAATTAAAGCATTTAAACAAATAAAATTTTAATTCTGAATTCTTGAATTGATTCTGAATTTTTATTTTATTTTTCCTGGGTTCCTTTATTGATACTGAAACTATCTAAGCTATGGCAGTTTCTTTAACACCCGGTATTATAATTGTTTATGTTGCTTCTTTTGTGTTCCTACTGTGTAAATATTTCGACAAAAATGTATTTTTGTTATGAAATAAATAACTTTCTTTTTTTTTTTTCTTTTTTTTTTAAAGTTGGCCCCACACTAGGAATTTCTCCTGTATCGTGGGTGCGTTTACAAACATTTAAACTCACATACACAAACAGCCAGACCCGGAACAACTACTTGTAGGTCATACAAATATTTGTTCCGTGCGGGACTCGAACCCGCGACACGCAGCGCAACAGTCAATCGCTTAACCACTGCGCCAACCGTGCCGATTAACCGTGCCGAACTAACTTGATTTGGGTATTTTTTATAGTAACTCGTGCATTTGCTCCCGAAAATCACCATTTGGTGAAGTGGAACTGATGGTGGAGATCACAGATGGCCACCGGAACAACATAATAATAAGTATTTAACGGGTTGCGATTCGATTAGGTACTTTAATATGGTTGCTAAGCAATTTATGCTCGTCACAATGCATATGGTGAGTAGCAGTTCTCCTGGTGCTTACCAGGAGAACTCCTGCGAAAAGCAATATTTTGTAAAAGGTGATGAACAGTTGACTTTAGGCTATTGTAACTTAGATAAATTAAAAACTGTCCAACTAAAAAGTGAAAAATAAAAAACTTTTTGTAAAAAAAAAATTACCGACTTCCAAAAAAACACTACAAAGTGAAAAATAACTTTAATTTAGGAAGCCGGTCCAAAGACACCGACTTCCAAAATTAAAGTTATTTTTCACTTTGTAGTGTTTTTTTAGAAGTCAGTAATTATTTTTTTTTTAAAGTTTTATCGTAGACCGCACTCGTAGCAGTCTACTAAAAAGACCTTTAGTCGGTAAGTATCTTGAGTGAATTTGTGTGTTATTAGTTCATTACATACCTATTACAGAAAATATGACGCTGTTAATAAAATTGCGTCAAATAATAATAAATTAAAACCGGCCAAGTGCGTGTCAGACCACGCACAATGAAGGGTTCCGTAGTTGGGATGAATTTATCCCAAGAACAAACTTAACATAGTAGTTGAAAAACATGATCCCTCATACATTCCAACTGCAAATGTAAGTTTGTACGCACAATATTGAGTGATTTACCATGTAATTTTAGGATAACAGACTTCTTATAGGTTTTCCTGTAATCTACAAGTAAAGAACTATTTTCTGTATTTTAATAAAAAAATTATGCTCACTAGTTTCGGAGATAAGGGGGGGAATGGTATTTTTTCATCTATTTTCTTAAATAACTTCAAAGGTTTGTATTTTAAAATTATAGAAAAATATATATGAAGTCCTTAAAACAAGCCCTTTCATTTGATATGTCACACGGTACAGTCAACTTTTTTTTTAAATTTTCTAATTTGCTCCCCAAAAGTGACCTCCATATTCAAAATTAATTTATTTACGAAACACGTCCGTGTTTGGGTTAGAGACACAGAAGTTCATATGTGCACCAAGTCTCAACTTAATCGTCCAGTAGATTCGGAGCAAATCAGCTGTGACAGAAGGATAGACAGACAGACACGAGTGATCCTCCAACCCTAAAAATACAATCAAAACTAAGTATCTCTGCCATCCCATTATTAGGCAGCGCAAGCGCCGAACACACATTTTTGATGTAGAAATATGAACGGTAATTGCTATATTATTTCGATATTTTTATTTTTTGACATGCTGTCATTAGTGCGACCAGTCTGGCACGTATACACCAGTCTCTTTGATGCAATGATAAGTGTTACGATCGACGAGCATGTGAGTAATGCGAATTATTCGAATATTTCAGCGATTACCGCCCAGTTAATATACATTGCGTAAACACCGGCTTTCCATAGAATTTCCCACGCTGATCGGCCGTAAACAGTTTATGGGGAAATGTTTTCAATAAGTCCATTGGAATGCTGAGTGATTTTCTAATTAACAACTCTAATTTAAATCCAGACTAGCTAGGAATAGAACATCTTTTTAAAACTTAGACAAATTGAGTGGGAGTTCCGTCGTAAAGAGATGAAAATATCCCTTGTGTGCCAATTGAGCGTTGCGGATTCTATTACAGAAGTCTAATAAACTCTTTTATTAACTATGTATTTCGCTCAATTTACAGAAACACACCCACTCATCTAACTATTTTAATAAGTTAATGTAAATAAGTTATTTAAAAATAGATCAGCGTGTCTGCTATTTTTTTCAATTCCGTTGGATTCTGAAGTGTTCGTTAAAAAGAAGAAGAGTTCAAAAGTCCCTAATCCAATCTACAACTGAATCATTTTAAGGAAAATCCTAATACATTCATACTTTTATCTTTTATCAAATTATAAAGATCTAAAAGTCATTCATTTCGCACCTGCCTTATGACGGTGTTGCTTCGATCAAATAGTGTGGCGGTGCGCCGGCGACCAACGATGACTAAAACCAAACAAGATGTTTAACATGAACGAAGTTCTTTCATACTTCTGAAAAATACCGGGGCCCATATGAGGCGGCAGGCGGTTATTTTATTGCGTTTACTGACGAAATTGTCGGTGACGATGACACGGTGGGTATTTCACATTGGTAATAAGTGCAGTCTTCATGTTTTGGCAGGAATTTTGCCATATCTTTATGATATTTGTTCGCGCGCTGCGGGTCGGCGACATTCCGCGCGGTATCAATGGTAGGGGTCAGATCATTGTAGACAAATTGCATTGAACAGTAACATGACGACATTTTAGATTAAGGAGTGGCAATTATTAATTGTCAACATTATAATTTAGATCTTCTCCCTCTTTGATGTAACTACACAAAGTGCTCTGATGATGCTGTTTCAATTACTTTACAGCAAGATACAGAGAGGGGCTTTCCCTCTCACGGAAAGAGGGGGGCCTGTGTCCCAGCAATGGGAACATTATAGGCTGATTATTTATATTATGTAAGATACAGCACTTAAGTTGACACAAGCCATAGAATAGAATAGAATATAATAGAATACTCTTTATTAGTACGTAGTACGTGGTTGTCTATCCTGGCGAAATTCGATGTTCCTTCAACAACGGTTTTTAGGTTAGCCGTTTGAGTATTAACTCACACATCAGGTTGGTTTTGGGGCCAAATGTAGAGTTGGGCTTCGTCACCCTCTTTGCCTGTACTTTCGCCTGATCCGTCCAAAAGAAATTACTATTATATCCTATTATTACCATCAAATATTTATGTCACCGATTAAATTAAGTAGATAACAGTCACTTGAGAATTCTCAAGTTTTCCGCAAATCATTATCAAACCTTCGTATTACCGGTGTGAGGTGTCTCTAGATAGCGGTAACATTCCATGGAGTAACAAGTAACATACAATAAAAATGACGACACTCGCTACCATCACTTAACAAGCATATTCGCGATAAATGTAATAAATTATCGGCACCTATAAATCTGATACAATCTAAAATCTAAAATCACATCTGTCAATGACATACTACGTCGCAGCGGCACGAGCGGGCGGCGGTAACGGCTTATTACGTCGCGGCTATGTCATTGATAGTTCGTCGTGTGTATACCTTGTTATCACTTATCAGTCATTCATGTGTCGTTAGTACAAAGTAGAATAGCCGCTCTCGTGAGCAGACATTAGGATTTCGTCTGCCTACGTCATGTTTGGTGATGCAATGCTATCAAATCTGCCGAGCCTTTACCCAACTAGACTCCGTTTGGAATAAGATTAGACATTTAAATAAACCTTATTTACAGTCCGTTCAACCGATTTTGACTTCTATTGCGTTGGTGGCATGACATATGGCAGCTGTAATAAACAGTTGGTATTATAACTACGTTTTTGCTTTTAATGCCATCCTTATGCCTAAGGAATAGAACTCAAAATTGGTTGAACGGACTGTAAACAAGTTTATTTAAATGTCTAATCTTATTTCAAATGGAGTATAGGTATGTTGGGGTCGGCTTCCAGTCCAACCGGATGCTGCTTAATACCAGTATTTTATACGGGGCGAATAGCTATCTGACCTCCACAACCCAGTTACTGGATAACACGATAACCCTTGTTAAGACTGAGATATATGCCAGTGACCTTGCGTGTTCTGTACTGAGCTCACGCAACGCGTCGTACGTTCAGCCAGTAATAGGACTCGCCTATCAAGGAGCACTGTCCCCAATTTGACACATTATTAATTTATTATACACAAAACAAAAGGTATTTTAATGAAATGAGTATACTAAAAGATCAATAATTAAATTATCTTTAAGTAGGACGGTTTCAGAAAAATACGCCTGGTAGATTTTGCGCCATTCTCAGTTTTATATCCGCGTTAGACATAACTTTACAAATTAATCTCACTATGTAATATGAACGTAATCTAAAATATTCACATATTACGTTATTGAAAAAATGCTCTAATTTAACATATATTTTTTTCAAATCATTAATACTACTCGTTTAGACGTGATCTTCAGTATAAAATCATTAAAAGTCGGTCAAAACCGCGGCGGCAAGGCTCCTACGGAGCCAAACGAAAAACTGCGTGCTGTGAAGCCGAATATTCCGGTGTATGTATCCCGTCTCCACTACACCACCGACGCGGAAGACATCGTGAAGTAGGTAGGTGCGCCAAAGGCTGAAATACGCGCCGAGAGTGCAGCTGCTGGAGTCGCATCGCAACGTCAACTTTAAGGCATTTGTGGTCTTCAGGTGATGGAAGAAAGCTTTTATATGATACTAACATAGCTTTAAGTTTTATTTACTAACGCAATTGTTAATATATTATGTATACTTAGGTAAAGGTGGGTCTTTGTAACCTGATAATATATATTTTTTTTTTAAAACATTTAATCATGATTGGTCACAAAATTGTCTTAACTAGACTAAGAACCACCAAAATTTTGTTAGATATTGTCAAAATATCGTTTAACATAACAAAATTAAAATTAATTGTCACATGAATGAACTAAAATTAACAAAGCAATGTCTCTTCTAGTTCTTGAAAATTTGGAAGCTCTCAACTAACTGAACGAAAAACCGGATTTTCTTTTCTCGAGATCACATTTTTTAGCTTTATTATGCTGAAATAAATAGAAAAATATGCGTGCTACCTGAATCAATTTTACCAATGCTGTAGTTTGTCGATTTTAATAAAAATTAAAGGTTTTTTCTTATTGAAAACCAAAAAAAAACTTCGCTGAAGTTCTAAATCCCCTAAAACCCTAGCGGAATCACATTGGTCACAGATAATAAAAAACTAAAAGGTTTTTGAATTTTAATTTATTTGCAGGCAGCAAAAAGTAATCGTTAACGGGGTGACGTCCTCGGGATCTCTAGTAAGGATGGGCGTGCCTCAAGGTTCAATTCTTGGCCCTTTATTATTTCTAGTTTATATAAATGATCTTCCTTACATGATGGCTAACTTATCCGATAAAATTCTATTCGCTGATGACACTTCTCTTATTTTTAAAATAGATAGAAAAAATACGGATGTCTTACACGTCAACGATAGTCTGGCTGTTCTTTCGAAATGGTTCGCAGCTAATAATCTCTTACTTAATGCGAACAAAACAAAATGTCTTAAGGACTACGTTGAAGACAAGGAAGTTTGGCATTAATTCCTTCTGTACATATGTGGCTTCCCTGGTACCTCATTAACAGCAAAACTATGTAAATGTCTATTAACTGCTCCCAAATTACGAAGTTATTTTTTTATTTAATTTAATTTTATCTTTTTTTACAAACTTCACTGACATAATGTTTTTCTTATTTGACATTATTATACCTACAATTTAAATTTCAACAAGGTTCTAACTTTTATTATTTTAATCATATTTTATATTGTTTTTTTTTCAATGTGAGGACGTTGTAGGCTTAATAGACTGTAGATCTGTAGACCATTTTCTATTTTGTTAAGTACCTGGTACTTTTGATGGGCCTACGCTGTCCTCTCATACCTATTAACACTGTAATTTGAAAACATTGTAAAAGCCAATTTTATTTTTTTAAAGAGTGACCGTGGAGTTTCTTGCCGGCTCTTCTCCATAGGAAACGACTAATTGGAACCGTGCACCTAGCTTCTGGCGTTTCATAAGTGCCCATGTAGGCTTATGTGAAATAAAAATATTTTTGATTTTAATGTTGATTAAAATAAACAAGAATATGGTTTTACGCAGTCATATAGGTACTACCTGCACTTCATTTAAATAATTATTGGTAAACAATTAAAGATAATTACTTTTTTTGCACTTCAAATCATTTCGTTCGTTAATTCATTCACTCTTTATTTAAAAATAATAAATTAGCAAAACAATCAATATCTCTCATTTAAAAACTCATTTAAATCATATTATAATAAGCTTTATCTGCTAGAAAATTCTTGACTTTCTTTTTGAACGCTACGTCATTTAACTGGGTAGGTTAGGTTTAATTATGGTTAGCCACATGGTCTTCATAAAGCTGTGACTCAACTCAAAAAGAGTTCCTTGGGAATCTCTTCATTGTCTTAGTCTAAGAATGTTTAGAAATTCGAGACGTTGAATCGTTGAGCTCCTCAAGTTCTGAGTTGAGCTGCACGTCGGACAGGTCCCTCAATCTGTGTGATTCTTTCATCAAAAGATCATTTTCAGGCTAAAAGAGAATTTTACGTTCAAACATCTGGTCATACACGCACACTGCCGCTGCTTGCGAGCACTACGCACCTGACCTTTCTGATGATAATCACCAGTATGGTCCGTATAGTATGTCCTTCTAGGGCGCCCCTTCTCGACGTAAGAAAATAACCTCTTTGATTTTACAAATTGATTAACGGTTTCAGCTTTACACGCATGCTTAGAGGTAACTATGCCCGAAAAACTAGGTAGGTAAGGTACTTATAGTATCAGGCCTGTGGACATTTAAATATATACGAACCCCGAGGTAAGTAAATAATTATAAACCGTGAAATCTGACTTCGTGACTTAAAATATTGAGAATTGGCGTAGCCGATAGGTAAATAGTAAGTATGCATCATTTCAAAGTTTGTTCAGTCTCGAAACCCAATTGTTAAAGAAAGCCTGTTTTTTTTAAATTCGGTATGATTGAGTGAAACCGCGGTAGTGTTATTTCTATTTAAAATTTTTTGTCATAAGTAATCATTTCATTCAAGATATTGGCCTTCACCATTCTTTTCAAAAGTCTCAAGGTTCTATAGGTACGAGTATTACCAAGAACTGTTCATATATCCTGTTAATCATTGTGTTAGACTGGAAATTCCTTTCACGTAGAGATCGCGACTGATACCAATACCGGCACGGTTTGGTATCGACCGTGTACCTAGGTACCGACGTGTTGGTCACAGATCAACGATTATTCAATTAAAGACGCGGAGTATGCTTTTAATAGCATGATGGCATTAACTTACGGGTACTGATAACTTTATAAATAACTGATAATTTCATAATTAATCAATTAGTACGTAGTATGTTCATTTGACATTCTGTCGCAATCATAATATTGTAAACATGTGGTGCCAAATCTTTTCCTCAGTGATTCATAGCAATTTGAAGCTATATGTTCCGTACTTATCAGTTTTGTAATTTCAATGACTTAAGTCTGGCTTCCTAATGAATACCTCCAAGCTAGTTTATTTCAGCTAGATCCAGATTGAAAGAAATGTGTTTTGCTTCTGAAGTTACCTTATAAACTTTATATTATTTTAAAGAATCTTTGGATAATGGTCAACGCACGAATAATGCTCGAATTTGTAACATGTAACATCCATTACTACTTATTTATTACTTTTGCTGCATATTTGATGTACCTACATACGTACTTACATGCTAGGAATTAGTCCTAAATACAGAGCAAAATAACTGCCGCCTCTCTTTTCGCCTTACTCTATGGTGAGTATTGGTGAGTGAATCAGTTTCCGCGAAAGCTGAACGAACTCGCTGCAAGATATAATACATCACCACCTCAGCCTAGCCCACAGCTTGACTCACAGCCCAAAAAACGATTTCGTTTGAACAGCCGCCTAATGGTGAGAGGTCACGGAGACACGCATGTGTCTGGGAACTATTTACCGTTGTGTAGTTTCCAATTACGAATACCTGATTAAAAAATGTTTGATTAGGTGACAAACAAACTAGGTGGTCCACTTGATGGTAACTGGTTACGCATGGCCGCACCAGCCTACAGCAGTCCACTGCTGGACGTAGGCTTCTCGAATCGCACACCGTTCAACTCGATTCTCGGCAACTCTACCACCGCACCGCCGCCGCCGCAGCAGCAGAGGTATGGCAGGTGCGTTGTCATGCAAAAGTCGAACATCGTAACTTATAAAAATGCCTGAAATTAGGCCAAGTCAAAGTCAAATTGTTTATTTCAAATAGGCACATATAATGGCACTTTTGAACGTCAATATTTACAAAAAAAATTGAATTGATTCTAGTCGCCCCTTCCAAAAGGTAGTTTCGTATGGAGAAGAATGGGCAAGAAACTCCACCGGTACTCTTTTAAAATCTTGTATTATATTTTTTATAGGTACATTAATTATATAAATATATGTGAAGACGATGCACCTAGAATAAAATTACTATACAACACTAGGTACTAAAAAGAGTAAAGAATGAAGCAATGACAGAGGTAGGTATACTTACCTATACTAGCTAGTATAGGTAAGTTCAAATATAATGTTCTCAATAATGGTTCTACTACTATTCTCGAAAATATTTGAAAAATACATATATGAACAAATTCACAAATATTTAGTTAAACATAACACCTTCACTGAAGAACAAAAAGGCTTTAGAAAAGATAAATCTATTAACATGGCCATTTATGACTTCTTAAATAAAGTAATTGAAAATGTTGACCAGAGAATACCTGTTTGTTCAATATATTGTGATATGACTCAAGCTTTTGATTACGTAGATCACAATATCTTGCTTAATAAATTAGAAGCTTACGGAATAAGAGGAAATGTCCTGCAGCTAATCGAATCGTACCTAAAAAACCGAAAGCAATATGTAGAAATTTCACGGGTAGATCCAAAAACTAAATACGAAAGGGTTTATAGGTCACGTGATAGAGCAATATCATATGGTGTACCACAGGGGAGCATGCTTGGCCCCCCTCTATTTATATTATATATAAATGACTTGCCCAAAGTGACAAAACATCACATGACTCTTTTTGCTGATGACAGTACAGTTACTATTGACTGCACAAATAAACAAAATTATAGTAATGAAATATGTAATACTATTATTTCAATAATAAAATGGCTCAACAATAACAATCTCAAATTAAATATTGACAAAACCAAACTAATGGCCTTCAGTCAACGCAAAAATATAACAATGGATATTCATTATAACGATGAAAAAATAAATCAAGTAAGCACTTCCAAATTCTTAGGCTTAACCATAGACCAACGATTGGATTGGAAAGCACACACAATAGAATTGGCAAAGCGACTCAGCAAAGCGACGTTTGCTTTGTATAAGCTTGCGCCAGTCGTAGGAACAGGCGCTATTGTTACAGCGTACCATGGAATGGCGGGTTCAATACTGAGATACGGCGTTATGTTTTGGGGGAACTCAGCCAATAGGGAATTAATATTAAAATCCCAAAAAAAGTGTATTAGAGTAATGTTCGGTTTGAAATGCACAGACACATGTAAACCATATTTTATTCAATATAAAATACTAACACTGCCCTCTCTGTACATATTTGAGGTTGCGGTATTTGTGAAAACCAACCCAAAATTGTTTCCCAAGCTAGCTGACTCAAATAACCGGAGTCGACGACACGTCAATATGTTATGTGCAAGACAATCTAAGACAGCTCTGATGCACAACAGTGTTTTCTGCATGGCACCAATTATATATGATCACATACCAGATTCAATACAAAATTTAAATGTTAATTTGTTTAAAAGGCATTTAAAAAACTTTCTCATAGGTAAATCGTACTATAATGTCTCAGAGTTCCTATCGGAAAAAATCTGTGGGACCTAAGTGTCGAATGTCGAGGTGCATTGCAATTTTAACTGGTACTCATTTTGTTTTAGGTTTTAATATTCCTGACATGCTCTTTTTCCATAATATTTATAATTAAAATATAATTGGGTAATTGACTTTTTTGATAAAATAAATTATTTCTTTTTCTTATTTTTACGTATTTAAAGTGACATGCTTGTAATGTATCCATTGACATACCTATTATTGTAGCCAGTGACATTTGATGTAATATTATGAATTCTTCATCATCTTCTTGAAATTAATGTGTTAATAATTGTTCTGAATATTTATTATAAAAATTGATTGTATAAAAAAAAAAATGTTTGTTAAATAATTGTATGTCATTTCGATTTTAAATTCTTGTATTGTTTAAATAGTGTATGCCCAATGGGTAGTTTTTTGAGTTACGATAATCTAACATTAACCTAACACCTACTGTATCACCAAAAATCACACAATAAATACTTTGACTTTGACTTTGACTACTTTTTAATACAGTTACATATTATGACAGTTAAGCCGTCAGAAGTAACTCACGATTATGTATTAAGGCGTTGACAACTGATAAAAGTGGCCTGTCTTAAACAAAAAAATTGCCGAATCTATATAGTTTGTGGTTGCGGAAAATTCTTGAACATATTTCTCAGAACTTGGTTGTTACCAAAACACGTTTAGAAAAAATTCTATAGAAATTAACGGTAAACTAACCCTTTACTTTGAGTTGTAATCCAAAATATCTGTATTAAACATCAACGTACGGTTGGTATTTAATTAATAACAAGAACTTTTTATTTTTATGCAGAACTTGGTTGTTTTTAGGGTTCCGTACCCAAAGGGCAAAACGGGAACCCTATTACTAAGGCTCCGCCGTCTGTCTGTCTGTCCGTCTGTCCGTCTGTCACCAGGCTGTATCTCGTGAACCGTGATAGTTAGACAGTTGAAATTTTCAACAACAAATACAAAAAAATATATTAAAATAAATATTTAAGGGGGCTCCCATACAACAAACGTGTTTTTTTGCCATTTTTATAGATAATGGTACGGAACCCTTCGTGCGCGAGTCCGACTCGCACTTGGCCAGTTTTTTTTTAATTTTCGATTACTCTAATTGCTTCATATTTTGCAATAGATTACAAGCGTTGTGTCATCGCACTTTTCTTTCTTTTGTATGCAGTCTGACATTGACAGCGGTCTACCTGTTGTCAGCGTCTTAACACGACGTGGATAAGTTTATTGGCATACAACAGGAAAAAATGGCGAAAAACGAGGCACGTCGGCTCTTTCATTACGACCGATGAAGTATACCTAGTGGACGCGTTTAATTGAGTCCCAAATTGCACTCCCACTCGCAGGGACTGACGGATTAAATTGATCCGAAAGGGCAGCCTTATTTGATTGGCACTTTATTCAAAATACCAAATTCAATGATAATCTTTATTACAGTCGATTGACACTGGAAACATTCGAGAAAGTACCTGAACCATACAGGAACATTCTCGAATATTTTCAGTACCTAACAGTTTTTAGCTACGACCTCACCAAGTAAAGTGTCTACTGCCGTGTTTCCCTATTACACAACCACTTCAAAACGTGAAATTCTTCTCGACATATTAGCACGTGTCACGGACATTCACGCCGACGACATCATCTAGTTCTCATTCTTATTTTCGTCATGTCGTAGGTAATGAGACTCTGAAAACTATGATTCACACATTTTTTGCACGTCACTGTAAAAGTGTACATCATACATGTGCTGGTTATCCGTTTTACGGTTTGTTATTATATATTTATCTTACGGCGGTCGGCGGCGGCGGCTTGTGTCATGTTAATATGTTATCATCTGTTGCGTCTTCTTACCAAAAATGGAAGTTACTGTATTTCGTGGTTTTCCAAGAATTTTTGTATTGGTTTGTCTGCATCTGAAGTTTTTGACGCATTTTTATGAGTTAACAGGGATGTTGATATATTCATTGATTTAGAAACAATTTTTATTTCAGTCTTAATTTTAAGTCCATTTTAAAGTGTTAATCATAATAATTATCTCTTATGAACATTGTACTCTTATTATTCAAGAAGTGGTATTGCTATTGGCTCACCCATATCTTACTGTCTAGTATTTGCATTTGCATTTACATTGCTTTGAATTCTAACAAAAAATGAGGCACGAAAATTCAAATTCAATCAATATTCTTAAATTCCTGTAAATTAGTTCAGAAAAACACTACAAATAACACTATCCGACTAAAGTCCGGTCGAGAAGCAGAAAGAATTTCGTACAATGACCCCTCATTACTTATCTCTATCGCTCGCGCACAATTGTATTGCCGTCACGCTCGCGCATTTTAAGGTCCTTCTAATGTGCGAGTGCGACGGCAATACAATTGTGCACGAGGGATAGATAGTCCGGCAAGGAGGCTCGCCGCCTCGCCGGAGACCGTGCAGCACCCCCGTACCAGCCTGATGGCCATGACCCTTTGGGACGCGTTTAACCGCCGGGTTGGTCGCAGCCTCAGAGACCGCGCCCACACCGGTGCCCCATAGAGGGCCATGGACCATACGACCCCCGCGTAGAGCCTCCGGCAGGAGGCGTTTACACCCCCTAGATCGGGCAGGAGCCGCTGCAAGGCAGCCTCGGCCCGCTCCAGTCTGGGAGCCAAACGTCGGAAATGCTCCACGAAGTTCCACCGACTGTCGAGGACGAGTCCCAGCTCCCAGGTCGACTCGTCGACTCGACGTCGATGTGAACCCCTCCCGCCGTTAATGCAGATTTGTGTCTGTGATGGTTTTTTGAGGAAAGAACCACACAGATTTAGGTGTACCTGTCCAGTCATGTTCTGAAGAGGTCAAGCCCTGGTGGCTCTCAATAAGAGACGGTTTATATTATCTTGGCAGAACCACCAAGGCTTGACTTAATTAACCCTATCTCTCTTTTTGCGTCATGTTTACCGCAAATAAACGTATTTTCTTTCTTCTTTCTATCCCAAAAAACTTCAACACGAAACTATTTACGAAAGTCCGAATCGTTGTAAAACTTTTGACACTGTATCGTGTTAGATTCAAACTTTGCAAGGCAAGCTTACGGCGAAAGCCCTTTTGATGAAAACAAGAGCACCTTTGTATATTCTCAAGATAATACGCATTTATATGCAATGCACGACCGTAAACTGGGCCTAGATATTGTCTGCCAGCTCCAGTTGTTTCCTGTTCCATGTACATTCCACTCTTAAAGTTCACTCTCAGTATGACGTAGCTAACTTAACGTAGCTAACGTTATTATTCTCAGCATGTGCGACAGTTTGTGTGACAGTTTTCCGAAACGCCTAGTTTGTTTTAACTTACGAAATCGGATTTTCACCACTGACGACAGCGGCATTTTAAAGGAAAATTATGGTTACAGTTATCGACCTGATTTCCCTAATTGACTATCTGTCGTATGACGCTTAGAGGATGTTTGTAGATCAATGGACGTATTCTGTAACCTGTGGATTCCTAATTAGAAGGTTTGTGTAGAATTTCAGAGCGACGCGCGAGGAGAGGAGCACATCTCCTTCTTCTCATATTCGATAGGTCGGTTAGGTTAGGTTAAGTGTAGGTTTCAGTGTTCTAAAAGGTGTACTTGTGAAGATCGCGGGAATCTACTGGAATCGAAGACCACAGGACCGGTCGATGCTTAGGGGAGGCTCATGTCTAGCATTACATGTCTTTCGGCTGAATTGATTATAATGATAACCGACTGTGCCTCCGTAATAGGTGTTTTATAGGCTAAAATCGGGACCTACGGAAATCACGGACTGGTATCATGATGTTTAAAGAAGGTACATTCTGGTATTGTCTGGTATATTATAAGAAGCTTTACCTCATGGATCGATGGAATACGTCACATAGATAAATGCTAAAAACCCCATCAACACAACATCAGCACTTTCTCCCGTGCAAACACTTGAAACCACATGTTGTGTGTAATGGGCGTAATGTCTAACGCGTAACTTAATAACTTTGATATTGTAACAATGGGCCTTGACTTCAAATGCCGGCTGATGTAAACCAGAGGATTGATTGCAGCGGCCATTTTTTACGGTTTCGAAAGGGGGTTCCTAATTTGTCTGTGTATGTTTTTAAAGGAACTGTCTCAGCAGTATTACTTGTAGAAGATTATGTTTACATTGTGTAATGCGTGACGAAACGAACGTGACGAACGTGAAAGGTTTTTAGATACTATTTTTAACACTGAGCGTAACGCTCTACATTTGGAAAAATTACACCGTTGCCGTTGGTGCGAAATGTAAACAATTTTACTAATCCGTTGATAAACTGTTTATTTTATAAATTAATTAATAAACTATCTAGCAAGTAATTTTTCTATGACAAAATAATAGGTACTTAAGTAATTACCCAAGTGCGCCAAGCTTTATCTTTTTAAAAACCCAATTTTAAAATGAAATTAAGTGAGTTGACCAAGTATTAGGTACTTAATGTATTGAGATAAGTAATAAGATTACACAAAGTCATATTCAAACCAGTAAGTATCCCAACTAAACCGCTAACTAACTGGCGATAATTAAACTCTCGTCAAGCTTATCTAACGTTTAATTAGTTTATCTTTGAACGCAAACTACGCACATAGTACTACGGCGACCTCGTTTGCACTTTCATGAATGAAATACCACGGTTCGCTTCCTTCAAACAAGTGCCAACACTAAACATTGTAACTATGTACAATTCCAAGGAAAATGAACTCTATCTTCATACAATTAAAGTCAACGTTTCACCTGTAGGAGATCATGAGAGCTTTCTT
Source organism: Tiliacea aurago (assembly GCA_948098905.1). Classification (NCBI taxonomy): domain Eukaryota; kingdom Metazoa; phylum Arthropoda; class Insecta; order Lepidoptera; family Noctuidae; genus Tiliacea; species Tiliacea aurago. Next base: position 1,455,881 of record OX402579.1, on the reverse strand, counting down.
TCCAATACCATTACATTTGCAACCATATTTGTTAGTAGACAATGTTGATTTTTGCCTGCAGTGATGTATACGTTATGCCGTTGCGGTCGAGGTTATAGACACGACCTCGACGCGCACGTGGCAAAAGCGTGCCGTTCACACTTCCATAGCACAGTCTGCGCAGGTGCGACACTGTCCATTCAAGCTGAGATGCCGGAGAAAAGCCGGAATTCCGATTTTGGCAGATGTAGGACAAGAGCATGTGCAAAGAATAGTAGATTGTTACACAAGGGTCGAAAGGAATTAGTGACTCTCACCCGTGTATGCCCGTGTTAAACACTACTTTTCATTTCGAGTAAAGTATTTTTTTTTGTTTTTTTTTTATATTTTTTATTCTTGTTCACTTCATAAAATCATTGTAGATAAATGTATTTCAATATATTTCTTTTGTTTCTGGCAAAAGATTTTCGATTACTATATTTGGCTAGTCTTTAACCGAACGGGGGGTCAACATTTCAGAATCGCTTGGACTCATTTTTATGAATTAATCAAAATAAAATAGGTATATTACCCAGTTTAAAAAACCGAGGTTTTGAATTTCGGTGCAGCAAATTTTAAACACCGAACATACCGCGTCACCGCCGCGGGTCATCCCACATATAAGGTATTTTTTTTAATTTACACTGGCTGTACACACGGCTACACATCAAGCTATACATTTCCAGTTTATGCTGACTTCTCATTGTAAGGAAATCCTATACAATGCGAGTTCAGCTTATACTGGAAATGTATAGCTTGATCTGTAGCCGTGCGTACACAAGACCGCAGCATTTTTTTTAATTTAGTCGATTTTTTTATATTTAAGTAAATTTTTCGTAGCCAACTACCACCAACCAAACCAAACCCGTACCGTTTTTCGTACCAAACCAAATTTAGTTCTATTTTTAAAATTCATTCACGCCCTAGAGAGGGAAGCCATTACTATGAGTATTTCCTGCCCAAGGGTGGGGAGCAGTGTCTTCCACCCGCTACTTGGATCAAACAAACACTACTTTCCGAGTATATGAAATGAAAAAGATTACCTACTGCAATAATAATCTTTTTGGATCAAGAAATATTTTTGTAAATGTTATTTAATGGCAAATCTATGGATGGATACTAATGGATGGTACCTACCAGAGACATCGCAGGTATGTTACCATTTCAGAGACAAAGCCGAAATACACCAGTAGGTATCTTTAAAACTGAATGCAGCCACGAAAAATTTTCTCTCAGTTTTTTTTTATTTCCAGTGAAATAGGAAGTAGGTTCCAACTTCCAGTCCTACAAAAATAATAATGTATTTATGGTGAACTAGAACCTTATACTTTCTAGAACTCTGGAAGATAAAAAAAAAAATGAAAATGTTTCAATCAGCGGAGGAGAGACTAGGACTAGGAGTTCCTTTTTCTGAAAAAGAAACATCTTAAGCTTAGGCTGCGTCCTATCAAAATGAGCCATATCCGGTGATTACCGATTTCTGCATCATATCATCAAAATTACCATTTTTCTGAAGTGCCTTACCTGGAAAGAATGACCACAAAAATATTTCGTAAGCGTTACCATCCAAAGGTCGCTAACAAGGCCGGTAACATCGATTCACACGAGTTCGGCGAAGTACCGTAGGATTCGTAACTCTGTCATTGTCTATGAATGCCGGACACTTGATGTGGCATTAGACAGAGTTGCATCAGATCAGTGAAAGCTATTCTCCGAAATGTTCTAGCGCTTACCGTCTACGACTGGTAAGACGGCTCGCTAGCGGTTAACCTCGCGCGATAAGGAAAAATGTCGCAGTTATTATTAGCTGGTTCTTTTAATTATAATTAGTTCGTTTATGGTCTAGACTAGGCGAAGTTAAGGAAGCTTTATTTATATTCTTACCGGTAATTACGGTTATTTCGCATACAAAAGGTTGAAATTATAGAAGAACGGTTTTCTCCGTGGATGCCACAAAATCGTAAAATAACCAATAGGTATTAGTTTTATTTCTATTCTAATAAACACAATCTCTTACACAAGTGATCGTTTAATAAACAAACCGGTCAAGAGCGATTCGGACTCGCACACCGAGGGCTCCGTACGTATATATATGATGTTGATGATTTCTGAAAAACTGTACTATTTACAGACTTACTTTTATTTTCCTTGTAATCTTTACATAAACTTCTATCACATAGAATAACTTTAGATTGTTATCTATGCAAACTTCGGAGATAAGGGGGAGAACGATTTTTTTTTTAATTTTTCATCAAAAGTCGGATATGCTGCCTAAAAAAGAAAAAAAAATGTTTGAGAATGTGCAAACAGCGCTCTTTTATATGATACCCTACATGTCCTAGTAGCCCCACTTCCAATTTTTAAGACCCCCTTTCAGCCCCTTTTGCAAAAAATATATATTTTTTTTTATTTCTATCTTGTATGCAAAATAGTTGAACAAACGTCATCTAAAACTATTCTAAATTTCAAGTTGATAGCATTAGCAGTTCTTGAGATATCCAGGTGTGACAAACAGACAGACAGACAGACAGACAGACTTAGTCTCACCATAAGGGTTCCTTTTTACCATTTTGGTACGGAACCCTAAAAACCTCATAAATTAATAATCTGTAGCCAATGTAGCCAAAAACATATTTCTTTCATTTCCTACTTTACGGCCGGCGGCGCTGAGAGCTGCCGAGTTACAGTAATGAGTAATTGGAAAGGATCTTAATACTGAGAAATAGGTAAGCATAGGGAGGTACTTATTAGTAGCAGCCCGGAGTCTGGATTCGTGCCCGGTCGATGGCAATATGCAAATATGGCGCCCCCTATTAAATGGGACTTAAAAACATATCTGGCGAAATGTGGGTGTACTACAGGTACACCTCTGCCTAAACCTTCGGCTATTAAAGGCGCAACTCGCAACGCGACACAAAGGCCCCGCGCGCCGCGCGACGAGCTGTGCCTTTGTGTCGCGTCGCGAGTCGCGCTGGTCTGTACAAGCCTTTACAAGCGTGGTTATATAAATTATGTTGTTATATAAGCATTTTAATGTAAAAAAAAAACTAATGTAACGTAACTAATATCAGGCTCGTAAAAATGTGCAACTAATTAATAATTTTTGTGCTCAGAATTGTCTCGTGAAGTTCTCTTCATAATTATGGTGGAGCAACAATTTTTATAGAGGGAGTTTCCTTGTCTCTGATTCATAATCATGTGATGTAATAAACAACAGATATTAGTAACCCTCTCTAGAATGTCATCGCCCACACCCACATCTCTGCCCTTGCACCCCCGCAAACATCACCGAATTAATTAAGAGATGACGCCAATTACAAGATAAAACTTATCTAAAAATAATTACGGTTATAGCTATATTTAGCAAAGCCTTGGACATTTTTATCAGTCGCTGCTTCTGAGAATTCTTACTCAATTTTCCAATGACGCAACGACACTGGCGTACAATTTTTTAAGTACTTACTTAGATTGAACTCTTGTGTCTATTGATACAAAGCCTACAGTGTTTGCAGTAGGTTCTGTTTCATAGAATAGTGACACGTTTGCAAATCGCCGGACGTAGACGGTATTGTCAGAACTTTTGTAATTAACCCTAAAATACTTAACCGTTTCCCACGACATCGTTAGCAAAGGTAGGTACAAACTTCAACATCCCGTTGAGAGGTCTCAAGTTCTCAACTCAAGTCCGAGGCATTCAAAGGCACAGAATCTTTCTAAACTCTCATTTCCAACGTCATGACTTGCTACTGTGCCTATTACTAAAGAAAAATTAAATTACCGATACGTTTTATTTTTAGGGTTCCATACCAAAATGGTAAAAAGGAACCCTTATAAGTAACTACGTTTAAGACTAAGTCTGTCTGTCTGTCTGTCTGTCACACCTGGATATCTCAAGAACTACTAATGCTATCAACTTGAAATTTAGAATAGTTTTAGATGACGTTTGAAGAAAGAAATTAAAAAAAAAATCTTATTTGCAAAAGGGACTGAACGGGGGTCTTAAATAATTTGAAGTAGAGCTACTAGGGCATGAACAAGCACATTCTCAAACATTTTTTTTTAGGCAGCATAGTTTCCGACTTTTGATGAAAAATGTAAAAAAAAATACCGTCCCCCCCCTATCTCCGAAGTTTGCATAGATAAAAATCTGAAATTATTCTATGTGATAGAAGTTTATGTAAAGATTACAGGAAAAATAAAACGATGTCTCTAAATAGCACAGTTTTTTTTAAATCATCAACATCATAAATACGTACGGAACCCTCGGTGCGCGAGTCCGACTCGCTCTTAACCGGTATTTTTATTTTAGAAGCACACGTCTGGCCTCGTCCTAAACTCTCGAATCCGTCTTTCTGCGGTTACAAATTGACGTAGGTCCGTATGGAAATTAGGTACCATTGACCATTGTAGAAGTAACAAGTCACGATAATTTCGAGGGTTAAGGCCCCCGCAAACAGGCGCGACGCGACTCTAGTAGAACAATTTCGATGAAAACTTCATGGCAATTGTTCTACCAGATTCGCGTCGCACCGTCGCGTCACGCATGTCTGCTGGAGCCTTTAAAGATCTCTACAGCTACAAGCTTCAACATGACGCTACGGCAGCGACCTAAATCTACATAATTACATATCTGTGTATTTCTATTTTCAGTCTGTGGATTACATTTGTAAGCTAAATGAAAACTTATAATTATGACTTGTGTTTATTGAGGTAGACACGCGTTCGGTTATTTCACCACAAACTAGAATTATGAAGTTAGTAATAGAAAGAAGGTGATTTGGGGGAAAAAAGAAGCAGACGGTAAGGGAAGCCTTTTCCCAGCAGTGGGTCAATGACGGCTCAATAAAAAAAAAGAATATTGAAAAACTCAATAGTTTTCCTACTTATATTACGAAGATTTTTCGTTGTTATAGCACGAAACTGAAAAATTGTGAATGCAGTGTCTTTGTAATATACCTAAATAAATAATTAAAAAAAAAACTTTATTTCTTAAAAATTCCAAAAAATTACTAAGGATCAATCAATCATTTATTTTGTTAAACATATGTATGGTGACAGATAGTATATTGTCTAAAATATGTGCACTATGTTTTCCCAACATAATTATGGCGTATAAAATGAACTTAAACAAACCATTACAATTAAGGTGGCATGCCAATAGATTACATTAAAAAATAATTCAATTTAAAATATATCAGTTTGATAAACAGGTCATTACAATTTCAGATAAATAAACACATTCACACAGAAGTGTTTAATTAGCAAGTCGGAATCGACATACCTCTGTTTATCAGTAGTGAACTCAGTAATGGAGTAGTAACATCTATCTAAAAGGAATTTAAACAACCTCCTACCTCTTAAAGGATCCCAGACACTCGTTATTTCTAATAGCTGCTGGTATACTTGTATATTTTTGGGCCATACCTAACACAGTTTTGTCGAAAAATGCAGTTTTATGAGAAGTAACATGAATGGTATTCTGATAACGGCGAGAGCGCAGTTTTTCAAATAAATGCAGGTTACAGCAAACAAACACTCCCATTTTATGTACTTATGGTAGGGGTAGAGTGAGCAAACTAAGTTCAATGGTTAACAACTATCCATCGATTGTAATTTGGTAACCGATCGCAAGCATTTCTTCTGAGCTTTAAAAGCAATGTCTCTGTCAGTGGAGTTGCCCCAGAAAATTCCGTACCTAATGCCTGAAGCCACCAATAAAAGTAACTTTTATTGTAATGCGGTTGCAACCGTTTTTATACAGAGCATACGCAAATTGACTAAGCTTCTTTGAAATGAAAATAGTGCCGTCCTCAGCAAATAAGATCATCTGGTGCTTTAGCCAGATATGCCACACACATATAAACAAACACACACACATACACACACACACAAACACACCCATACATACAAACACACACACAAATGACACTTACACAAACACACCACACTACACTCACACACACACAACCACTACACACCCACCCACCCACTCTTCACTGACATAAATGATAATTAATGTAAATGTTAAATAATGGAGGGCCAAGAATGCTACCTTGGGGAACACCATTAGTAGTTTTCCTAGGACGTGACATGTATTTTCTTTCAACTTTCGAGACAAATTGTCAAATTTCCTGTAAAGGTAAAAAATACAGCATGGTAAAAGTTAAACCACATGTATTGTACGAGTATATTTGTAAAACAAACAATAATATCACAAAATATATTTAGAACTTTTGCAATTTTACGGTTTTATGTGTATACGAACGTTTTATTGTTTGTTTCTTTTTTGGGCCGACTAGGTATGTAATTTTAAAATCGAACTTAGAATCGACTTTTTTCTATCTTTCGCTTTTTTCGTATTGAAGTGAAAGTGACAGAACAAAGTGAAGTTAAAATCTTACGAATTTTGTGAGTAGACCTAGCACTGTTCTAGGCATTAAAAAAAAAGTTACTTTGTCTCATGCTCGCAGCAAAATCGAATTTAGCTCAACGTCTTTAAACAGCAATACCTGTTTGTTTGAGGTACTGAGGTGAAAACATAATTATTATTTTGCACAATGTAGGTATCATTATTAATAGGCTAGGGACCAGCACTCTAATTGCGTAACACAGTTTGAATCGGAATCGGAATGATTTTGAAGTATATTGCCGTTGCTTCACATGTTAAACAAATTTGTCTGCTCAACAACGTAAATAACGCAATGAATGTTGTTGAACTGTCAAATTGAAACCGATTGCAACTGATAGTGTGTTACGCAATTAGCCCGCAGGTATTGCATGAATCTTTTGGAATTTGTTTGTTTAAAAATTTAGTTTTTTTTCCTTTTTGTTTGTTACATCTTTTATGAAATATTGTTTAACCTTTTTTTATTTTTTTCTCTTTTAACTTCTTTTTTATTAAGTTAGCCCCGCTACAGTTAACGCTTGCTAACGGCTTGTTTTTATTATATTACATAATGTGGTAATCTGTGGAAAATATTGTGGGTAATACATTAGTTAAGTTTAATTTTAAGACAACACTGTTTATGCTTAATATACTTACTACTGTTTGTTTTCCCAAATGTAATAAATAAATAAATTATTCCATTAAAAAATCACATAGCAACATCACTCGTGAGTAGTCGTGAGTCGTGAATTCGTGATTATAAATATATATATCTTAACAAGTCGGCACATGTTTCTTAGAAAAAATTTTTTTGGAAGGTCGAACCTAGTGACGTTACCCCTCATATCACCCGTGTGGGCACTATCAGTTGAGTAAGTATTACAGTAGTACTAGGTATTTTAAAGACTGATCTCTTGCATAATTTTGCGGGTTGAGGACCGGAACTTTCTTAAGGCTCGTACAGACTGGCGCGATATCGCGGGCGCGACAGGCAGCGCGACCCTTGGTACGAGCCTTTACGGTCTTTGACTCAAGACCCGAAACTCAGGAAGTCAAGGTCAGGGTCTCCTAATCCTGCATGAAGATTGACGCTGGGCCCTGGCCCCTGGCCTGATCCTTATTTGCGTGGATATAACTAAGCCCTAGTTTTAGCCCCCATAGCATAATCAGCCTATACCTAATGTTCCCACTGCTGGGACACCGGCCTCCGCTCAGTGAGAGGGAAGCCCCCCTAGCCCCAAATTCAAGACCATGGTTAAATTGGTTGCAATGGCCAATTGTGATTACCAAGGCATGAATTTTGAAAGGCTGACAGGGTCTGATAAGGTCGCTATCTCGTTTCTAAGACATCGTCCTACACTTTGAGGAATACTTTATTCAGTATTTTCAGAACAACGCTTCTTCACGAAGTACAACGCTTCTTCTTTTAATGAATGTGCTACAAAAATTGGGAACAACCTACATTGAGCCACGCTCAACTTAGCTTTCATGTCCGTACCTGCCCGACGCCAGTTAGTACATATTATTATAGCCTCGAAAAAACTCCGTACACGAAATGGTCACATGACAGTGAATGAACGGTCGCATGCGCAGCGTCTAGCACGTAGCTCTTATCAGTCGTCACATCTAAGTTCATGCGTCTTAGTCCGGGGAATTTACGTTGAAATTTAGGCTAACTTTGCATTCATTTATAACAGCGTTTTTTTTTCATTTAACGTGTAGGGTATGGATATGGACCAGAGAGTATGTTCATATATATACCGCAGAAATTTCACCCTGTACGTGATTTAAAGACATGTTATTTATTTTTACTTGGTAGAAAAAAATATTAACAGATATGTTTGTATGGAGTGTTTGAGGAAGCGATGAGGTATTACCAACCCTATGGACTTTGTCTGAAATAAAAGTATTCTATTACAAGTGGGTTACAAAATGTAACATTTCCGTCCAAGGATATTTCGTTAAAAATAAAATTACGGAATGTTTGAATTGTACTGCAAGCAAAAATATTAACAGTGTTTTTTTTTGGATTAATTTACCTAGTTCTATATTGTAATATACGCTATCCAACAAAATTAATCATATTTTACTAGCGCAAGATATTAATCAAAGTGTTTCTGGAATAGTGGTTCAGGCAAAATTAATGTAACAGAGACCTTTATTAAAGGCTCAATCTGACTTAATTTCTAGAAAGCTAAAGACATTTAAGAAAACCTTTTTTTTAACTATACGTAATAATTTTAATTTTCTTATAATTATGTCAGATAGAGCCTTTATACAAAGTCCGTTACATTTTTGCGTGAACCGCTACTGCAAAACAAACAACACAATAATAAGTTTGTTGAATAGTGTAGTTATTCAATTATTTAATTAGGATTTATATAAAAAAACTGCTGTTAATTTTTTTGCTTGAAGTACAATTCAAAAATGTCATAATTTTTTTTTTTATCGAAATTTCCGTGGGCGAAAATGCTTAATTCTGAAAACATATATATTGGTTTTACCAATTTTTTACATATTGTAACCAAAACTTCCTGCTACTAACTATTTTGCCTCAATTGTTATTCACAAAAACGCGATTTCGGTTAATGTGGTCCTGGAAAATGTTAATTTTTTTATTATTATTTGAGAGCTAAGTTCAAAAACACGATACAAGAAAACTATCACTGTTAAGATTTAGTGCAGGGTTCTAACCTAATTTTCCCGGCCTATCTACCTACGTGAGAGTGGAGACATGCCTCTCCATGCCTCTACAAGTCTACATGCCTCTACTTGTCCGGTTTAGAAAGCCCCGTGCGTACGCTACGAGGAAGATAACACGTGGTTTCAGTTTCCAAGGTAATAGGAAAAACTTGTAGGAAACGGAAATAATTTTGTGTAATAAGACGGTGTTTTAAGATGGGGGTCCCCTAGAAATGTCGTCAGTGTGCTGTGGGGTGATTTGTAATATCAGGGTTGACCTATACTATTACTATCATGTAGGTAGGTACCTATTCCTTAATTTACAGAAAATAGGATCTCATCTTGCCCACATTAATGTTTGATTGTTGTCTTCACAACCACGTTCACATGAAACAGGCAGATATAAGTAGTAGGTAATGATTGTTGTAATATTTTTTTCACTTCTGTTGCCCAAAAACTCCGTCATTGTAGCGAACCAAAGCGGTATAAAATTGCACCAATTGCTCAAAAAAGTGACATTCTATGCCATAAAAAGCGAACATAACAATAGTCATTTTTAATCTGTTAAAAACGGAAAGAAAATTGTACTGAATTTCATTCATCCTCTAGGGGGAGAATGTGATTTAAATTTGGAATACTTACCAAAATTTATATTGAACTACATCTGTGTTTACACCATTGAGTTTGTATATAAAGCATTATACATCTTTTTGAAAAAGGAATACGCATTTATTATGCAGTTATGATTATTAAATAAAATTACGAAAACCGACGAGGCCATATGAGCTTGATGCCTTTGCTTTTCCGACAAAAAAATATTAGTCTAGGAATTTGCCGCGTTTTGGTTTTCTTCAAATACATAAACGTTAAGTTTATTTTAATTTATTTTTATAAATAAGTTGATGTTCTAAAATGCTTATCTCATATTATTATATTGTGTAAATTTTTTCGTAAATGGTAGCTAAAGCTAAAGCTAAAAAGTAGAGTATTTTCCTCGGTGATAAAGCTGTCTTAGTCTTGGGTGAACTTAAATCCCTCGCTACACTCAGGACTCGTCTTAAATCCCTCGCTTCGCTCGTGATTTAAGTTTTTAACACCCTCGCTACGCTCGGGAGTAAACCTCGAGTCCTTCGTTACGGTCGCGATTTAAATCGTCATCCGCGACAGAAGACACTGCTTTATCCCCTTGGTTAATAATCTACTATTCTTCTAAGCTCTATTCTGTTACCAACGAGCCCCCAAAAACGAAAAAATATTTATTCATAAGTAGATTATTCATGAATAAAGACTCGACTTATTACTATTTCATAAAAAAAGAACATTTTATTATTGAAAATGGAACTGAAAGCGGCGATCTCTTCAGCTCCTATATACAAATGTACTCTGTGCTCTTCGGTAGAATGCGTGCATTGCGTAGCGGCTACAGAAGAATTAAAAAAAAGGGATTGGCGCGAAATCATTAGAATTTTTCATAATTACACATTGAATTGGTGACCGTAATTTATATTACAACAGTGAAAATGTCATCATCTAGTGAGAATTAGACCCTAATTATCAGATGGAAGAGAAAGGAAAAGAAATAATTTTCAATCTGTTGCCGTCAAGGTGTAATGGATTATTTTATTTTCTCGAGTGCACACGGCGCTAAAAACCCACTATAACTCGGTTTCTATTTACTGTTACTCCCTCGCTATAAAACGACTTCGTATATAATGAGTAATTTTAGCCCCTTGTGTAAGATTCTACTATTATAAGTATGGCACTACTCCGTAGCTGCTAGGTACGGTGTCCGTCCTTCGCTCTGGACACCGGATTCTGTAAATTGGACAAATTTTGCCATAACATTTTTCCAGTAATTATTTTCTGTGAACATCATTTTCATACACACCTACCAACTTTAAATCGTCATTAAATAAATATATAAATAGTAGGTATTTCAGTATTTAGCCAAATCAATCGACTTTGCCCTAAAAAGATAAACTTCTAAGATAAATATAAGCCTGCACCCTGTACAAAGTCGAATTATTTAATTACATGGACATTTCAAACTTTAATAATTATGTAGAAAAGATTACAGAAGATAGGTGTTGAGTCACCATACATAATCTGGTTTGTCATCGAAGTGGAATAACTGGCTATGTCGTCTCGAAGTAGGTATAGATTTGAGTACATACCTATCACTGTATTGCACAATAATGTATAACAATGTATAATGAACATGTACATTTGGCAATCGTATTTCGATTTGCAGTGATATTGTTACTGTGCGGAATATATCAGTGACACATTACGAGTAGGAATTTATGGGCTTTATCATTATTGAGAGATAATTAAGTACGTTCGCGTAAAGTATTTTTTTGCCGCATTTCTGAAACGTGTCTTTGTGTCTACTTACTTAATCATACTTCATAAATAAACCAATTAAACCATTACCTAATGCGGTTATCAGTTGGAATATATAAATAGCTTTTGCCCGCGGCTTCTCCCGCGTGGAGGTCGGAAGTTATCTCACGGACACGAGATAACGGGATAAAAACATCCTGTGCCCTAACGCAGGTCATGGTCTACCCATTTACCAAATTACACGCAAATCCGTTCAGCTGTTTTAGCGTGAAAGCGTGACAAACAAACTCACTTTCGCATTTTTAATATTTAGTAGGAAGTTAAGATATGCAATAGCCTAACATTGTCGAAACAAAATCAATTTCGCAATCAATTAACAACAAAACACTAAATTCAATAGAACTGAACTTAATTCAGTGATCCCCTAGACCAGGGGTCTGCAACCTTTTGAGACGGAGGAGCCAAAAGTTACAATTTACAAAATTTCCCAGTTTTTAAAGAGCCACAAAAAAATATGTTTTTGATTTAAAATAAACGACTTTAAACACGAAATAATATTTATTTACATAAAAACATACAAATGTTCTTAGCACAAAATATTAAATTAAAGCATTTTAGCTTGCTGCTAGAATAATAAAAAAAATATTACTTAAAGAAGATTGGAGTATTAACGCCGTTTGACGTTTTCCGCACCTGCAGCAGCCGCCCCAGCACAGCTCGCCGTGCTAGGAAGATGGGATAGCGCAAGAGTGTAGGACACGCGTTGCACCCCACACCAAAAGCCTACCTACGTTCCATGGCATTCTCATCCATCTGGACTTTTCCCATTGTCGCGTGCCAAGCTGTTTTAGACCCCAATAGTTCTAAAACAGCTGGCACCCTCTGGTGACAAGAGCACGGCGGATGATGTCATTGATGCTGGCGTGCCGTGCTATCCAGCCTGCACTCTTACTGCAGGATAGGCCATGGTGTCCATTGCTGTCGACACCTTCACCGTATTGGCAGCGATGGCGATGTGGAACCACGCAAGGAGCAGACAACGTACACGCAGAGAAGTAGCGATCTGGAAGGTAGTTTCACCCAGCCATGTTGGGAGACGGTAGCGCCTGAAGCTAGAGGCCCGACTCCCACTCACCCACAGCCAGCAGGCGGGCATGCTCAGCAGTATTGGTGGTCGTATTAATAAGATTATTCCGTACCAACCTTTAGAGCTGCTCATCCCACTACCTCTGGGAAGATGGGTTCGCAGCCCTATCTGTATCCGTGCAAGCCACTGTCCAGATGTTCACCGCAACGGTCAAGCACGGTACTTCAGAGACAATCTGGGAGGGGGCAAAATTTTCCCGGTCAACTTCAACAGGACAGTTGGACTTCAATATTGGTAATTTTACGCAAGCGAGGCTTCCAAAACCGATGAGTAGTGTGGCTTGCAGTAAAATGGATGTTAGTGTGCTGCGAATAATTTGGTCTATTGTGTCCTAGAGCTGGCTGCTTACATAAAGGGGAAGAGCGTAAAAAATACATAAAATTTGGGCTAAAACAACAGTATGTAATCAGGGTGAATGAATACCGAATGTAAAATAATTTTGGAGAGTCTGTCCGAAATGTCGTTGAAAATTTTGATTTTATGGTGGATGAAGGGAGGTGCTTACTTTTTCTAAAAATTTTATTTCACCCACAGATCGAAGTTATTGAAAACATTTCACTATTGCGTTCTCTAGGGCCTAGGGTCAATTGTCTGTCGGTAATGTCAGAAAGGTCACATTTTGATGGATCCTGGACAAATTACATTCGAATCATTTTGGATAAGACTAACATCAATATTGTACCCTGAATGCAAGATCATTTTAGCAACTTACTTTAGGCAGGTACTTCTTTTAAATCATTTAGCTCTACCTAAGATGATCGTCTTTAAAATCAGTGTAACAACGATGACATCACGAAGCAATGACTTGATCTCGCCGACCTATCCGTTTGCGCATCCGTGTGTCGTGCCGTGACGTCACCGTCTGTGTCAAGAAACACGTTACAGATTGAGATTAGATAGCCGTTATAACATCACAGACGCTTTTTATAATACCTAACTATTAATGGAGTGGAATCTTGTTAATTTTTTGCTGCTGCTGTTACTGCTGCCAAACTTACCTGCATAACTGGATTAATCACATCTACTAGAAGCCGGATGAGCTTGAGGTGAAAACAAAGACACAGTGGATCAATCGCTCATAGTCATCAGGATTGTATCAGGTAGTAGTATCAGTGGTGGCAGCCGCAGCATCCATGACGCATAGCACCACACAAAGGTAGGCTGCTTATAGAGAATTGACTCAGAGATGATGAATCATCATCATCATCATCATAATCAGCCTATAATGTTCCCACTGCTGGGACACAGGCCTCCTCTCCGTGAGAGGGAGTGGGCCGTAATCCACCACGCGGGCCCAGTGCGGGTTGGTGGATGTCACATGTCTTCGAATTGTTGGTTCTAGGACATGCCGGTTTCCTCACGATGTTTTCCTTCACCGTTTTGAGAGCAGTAGTGATGAATGGGGTTCTTACTCGTAAATACCTACTAAAGGTTAAATGGACGTGGCTTGGTTTTAACCGGTTAGTACGCGGGGCGATCCCTTATACCCGGTATTCGGATATAGGAAAAGACCTCATTATATTATGTATATCCTCCTTATGTGCAATAAAGATTACTCTATCTCTCTAAATCAATTGCCATCGTAAACTTTTCCACATAATTCCCGTTATTGCCGGCTAATTTTACGTCATCCGCAGTGACCTAACCTCTGTAATGACATTACTATAACGAGTTCCAGTAATTGTTATCTATTTTGAAGCAGCTGCATCGGTTAATGATAAGGAATTGTGAAATTCAGTGATAAAAGACTATCTTAAACTTTATAAGGAAGGCTTAGTTATAATCAATTTTAGCATAACTGGTAGCTAATTAGCTATAACGGATCTTAATGGTATACCTACGTTTTTACCAAAATGAAGTTATCATCCAGTATCCTGTGTGTTGTCTTCGTGGTGCCGGACGTAAAGAATATCACTGCCCCATTTATTCCCGTGGGCGACATAAAAGGCGACTAAGGGACTTACTAGAGAATGGGCAGCAGCGTTCTCTATGTATTTTAACACCATACTGCGATCGCCAACCCGCCTGCCAAGCGTGGCGATTATGGCAAAACCCCCTTTTGGGAGAGGCCTATGTCCAGCAGTGGACGTCTTTCGGCTGCAATAATGATGATGATGATCCTGTGTGTCATCATACCATCCAGGCATCCACCTTTGCAAGTCATGGTGTTCTGTTTACAAAAACTGGATGCGATTTTGGAGATCACACCATTCATTATGTAGAACACATGGCGAATAACGCGGATGACTCTACAACGTTGGGTAACAACTGACTAGAAAATACTGGTCCCTCCATGGTCTGGCCTCCATGGCTCACTGGTCCAATACATGTCCGACGGCAAAGCATCGACTTCTTATCACAGAAATCTAAATAAGTCAACTACCAAATTAGCATTAATCAATTTTTTTTATCACCCACGTACTAATGAGGATTCTATTTATAGCAAACACCCACGCTTTCAGTAAGTAATAGGAAATCATCAACATTTTTTAAATACCAATGACCGATATGCTATCTTTTTATTGATGTATAACTATTATAAGAAGTCTTTCAGGCCTTCTGTTATTTATTGTTGAAATATGCGAAATATGTCGTTATCAATAAACTTAATGATGAAACATGATTAAACACGTAAGTTTTATCATAGTCGAGTAAGTATTTGGTATCTGGATAAACAACAAAATGTGTTTTGAAATCAAATGTCAAACGTGCAATCACCTAATCTTGTTAAAACAAAAGCTCTTCACGCAGGCACCAGGGTTCCGAAGGGTTCAATATTCGGTCCTTTCCTCTTTTGGTTATACTTTTACTGATTTACCCCATTTACTTCAAAATTAAGCGGAGATGTTGTAATTATAGGTGACTCGCAAGAATGATCTACCTTGCTTACCTTTACAGAACTGTAAGTAATTGGTTATGGGGATGGCTAACTACATGTAGAAGTCCCTCAATTCTATTTATAATTCTTGACTTACAAAAATAGTTTGATTATAATAAATGACTTTGACTTTGACAAACACATTCCAAAACGATGTTTTCAATAATAAACTAGAACTAATGTGCCTGTAATGTTCAGGTCACCTCAAAATAAAAGTAGGAAGAAAACAACACCCTAAAATAATGATGTGGGCCGGTAATTATTAAGAACGCAAACAGAAGAGGAAGAGGCACATTTAGTTAGTTTATACAGCATTTCTTTATTCATCAAAACTTTACTAAATCACACGAGGAATGTTCATAAATTCATGCATATTTGTTAAACGGCAATATTTACCAAATATTTGTGGATACGCGTCACGCTTGGAATAGATCTTTCTTAAGCATGTGGGTCACTGAATCACGCGGCCGTGACCTACATGCGGAAATCTTTTAGATAATGTATTTCCCTAGTTCCAATGATGTAGGACACCTATATACCCATACAAGCGTAATGGTATTATGTCTGTAGATAGAATATAATGCAGTTAAAACAAGGTACAGACGCCAGCACATCAAGCTACTACAATCTGTCAAATTTCTTTAATAGATTTTCAACTTTATGCCTACAGCATAGGTTCAAGGTTGATTGGGAAAATTTTACAGTTTCCGGTAGCTTGACCTGCTGGCGTCTGTACATAGACTTGCCTAACTAGCAGCTTATAACTAGGGATGCCTCAATACGCCTTTTTGACGATACAATACCGATACCGATACTCTTATATACATATCGGCGATACCGATACCGATACGATTATTTGATTCAAAAATAATAATAATACTAATAATCTCACACAAACAGATTATAAACATCGACATGACCAAGTTGCCGCAATCATACACCAACACTTAGCACACAAATATAAACTTATAGGTGAGATGGCTCCATATTATAAGTACAAACCTGAAACCATTTTAGAAAACAACAATCAAAAAATCTATTGGGATCGAACAATAATTACAGACAAAACTATACATTACAATAGACCTGATACCACTGTTCACGACAAAATAAATAAAACAGTTTACTTGATAGATATAGCTATACCTAACTCGCACAACATTCAAACTACAATATCCGAAAAACTTAGTAAGTACCAAGACCTCGCCATAGAAATAAAAACCCAATGGAAAGCACAGACCGTACATATCGTCCCTGTAGTACTCTCATCTACCGGTGTAGTGCCGAAGGTTCTCACACAAAGTCTTAACACTCTACACATGCCTGCTCACACACTTGACATGCTCCAAAAAGCCACCATTCTCAACACCTGTCGCATCACCCGAAAGTTCCTGCCTTCTTCTACAATATCATCCACGTTTTCAATTTAAATTTCCCCTTACACACTTGGCTTTGGCCCGTGGGTAAGGTTGTAAAACTCTCTGAAATGAGAAGATAAATAAAGAACTCAATATAATAATGTTTATTAAAAAAATTACAAGGCAAACTTACAAAATGTTGTACTGTTTGCTTAAAATGTAAATTATATTCCTAACACTGTGTCAGTGCCTGAACTAGGTAATCCTGTGTTTCCGGCGAAAAGTACTAAAATAGTCTTATAAAATAAATAAATAATCTAATAAGTTGAGAATGGACAAATAAATTATAATTATGTTCAGTAGCATATATATCTTATTTTCTAAATTTGATAAATACTTATCGTAGGTTAGTCTACATATTACTTTAAAACAGTTAATAAATTCTCTGTATCTTCGTAAGACATACTTTGGAGAGGCTCCTTGAGAAATCTCTTACAATTTGTGTAGTTCATGGAGTCAGGGAGTAAATTTTTTGCTTTCGAGTTTAGTCTATTACAGAGGAGAGGACCGAGGTACAGAGGAGAGGACCGAGGTACAGAGGAGAGGACCGAGGTACAGAGGAGAGGACCGAGGTACAGAGGAGAGGACCGAGGTACAGAGGAGAGGACCGAGGTACAGGTAACACTTGGATATAAAAGCATGTTTTGTTGTATTTTGTGGGCAGACTATATTATCTATATATATAAAAGAGAAGTCCACTCCCTGACCACTCATCGCGAAATCTCGGAAACTACTGGGCCGTGAGGTCTAAAATTTGGCACAAGCACTCTCTATGGGGTGCAGGCGCGCACTAAGAAAGGATTTTTATAAATTCGCACCTTAAGCGGTTGAAAAGGGGTGTCAAAGTTTGTATGAAACTCCTATGTTTTTAAAGTTAGAGACATGAATGTTGGCCTGATTGTTCTTTTCGACTTCTAGGTGCTCACTAAGAAAGGATTTTACGAAATTCGGCGCTTAAGGGTGAAAATAAGAGTTTTTAATGTTTGTATGAAAAATGTACCAAATCCAGCTAAGATCTAAATTGAATTTTACGGCAACGAGTTATTGCATACTTTACATTGAAATTAGAATTCGGAGGCCGATAAAGATCTAAATTGAATTTTACGACAACGCGTTAATGCATATTTTACATTGAAATAAGAATTTTTGGAAGTTTCTTGAGGTTTATATTTAGTTTTTTTTCTAGGTGGCCAGTGTGTTTCAGTGCAGGCGTGATAACGTTCTAAAGTTTTTATGCCAGTTCTAGGTGGCCAGTATTTTTCAGTATGCAGGCATCTGCTAAAAGATAATGAAATGAGGTTCTAATTGGTATTCAGGTAATTTGAACGTTGCTTATATAGCATTAAAGTCGAGAATGCCAAGGGGAAAACTTCACAATGTTTAACCTTAATCGCGGCTTGCAAGCCGATCGTATCAAAAAACGAAATCATGTATCAATCACAGAATACAAACCTAAGCGATACACGTTCAAGCTATAGTTACCGAAATTTCTGTTCTGCGATATTTTGTTATTACTTATTACTTACTACTAATTTGCTTTGAAATATTTTTCATCATCGTTGTTTGGTTTTCGTTTTGGTTTTATAATTTTAAATTGGAGGATAATAAATGTGTTTTTACCTATTGCCGGGTTGGAATTTTGTTATTTCTATTTCTTTGCGAATTACTTATTGTGTAGGTATTTCACACTGTGGTATTACTATAATAGTTTTTAGTATTAGTCGTTCTTACTAGAAAAAGTGTCCTTGAATACCTACGTTCGTATTTTAATTTTATTGCTTAGTATCTTTGGTTTAGGCTGGTGTTGTAAGGGTTGGAAAAAGGCGGGAGAACTATTCCCATTTCAAATGGATGTCAGCACCAACTGACGGGGTCCGAAAGGGCCAATGCCTGCCAGGGTTATGAGCCTGTCCGAAAGGGATATCGTGGCCCTGGCACACACAGGCATTTGAAGGAACACGGTGGGTTTTAGTCGTATTGAAATTTCCTGAGAATCAGATTATTTTTACTCCCTGTTGTGCGTCCCCAAAACCAGCAATAAAAATACCATCTTGAAACACCTGGAACTCAAATGGGAATAGATCTCCCGCTGCCATGAGTTCACAGGTCGTTCCGTAGGTGCCATTACAAGACATTTCAGCGACGTATTCACGCTTTGAACCATAAACAGCTCCTCCTGACCGATCATGGTTGAAAGGTTGGAATACACGTGGCGCACAATGCTGTCTCGAATTTGAGAAGACAATGACATGGCCACGTTACTGTTCACCAAATAGGAGAGAGATGAAAATAAGCATGCGCCATCGCTAGGGATATTTACTATTTGGCAAAGAATTTGCATGCCACAATTGTGGCGATAAGCCCCCTCTATGAGGAGTGGCTAGAGAGGCGCCACGGCTTCCTCACCTTCCGCCTGACTCACGTCCTCACCGGACACGGTTGTTTCGGGAGGTTCCTATTCAGAATAAAGCGGGAGGAAACGCCCGGGTGTCACCACTGTGTGGATCGCCCGGAGGACACGGTGGAGCATACGGTTGAGGTCGGCGTGAGGTCGGCGATCTCTCGCATCTGGCCCTGGTTCAGGCCATGGTTCGGAGGGAGAGTGCACGGGAGGCCGTCACCTCCTTCTGCAAAGCAGTAATGCATGCGAAGGAGGAGGCGGAACGCGTGAGGGTGAGGCAGGGTTCGCGCCCTCACGCCCTTAGTCACCGCAGGAGACGCCCCGGGCGCCGGGAATCGCAGGCCGATTCCCGGCCACCGTGGGCGCGGGCTTGCGGACGGTGAGCGATGGGTAGCTCGCCGAGCAAAAAAATCACGTTTGTTGTATGGGAGCCCCCTTAAATATTTTTTTTATTCTGTTTTTTAGTATTAGTTGTTATACCGGCAACAGAAATACATCATCTGTGAAAATTTCAACTGTCTAACTATCACGGTTCATGAGATACAGCCTGGTGACAGACGGACAAACGGCGGAGCCTTAGTAATAGGGTTCCCGTTTTACCCTTTGGGTACGGAACTCTAAAAATATCTTTTGACCCCTCACGCCGGCAAAATAGAAGAATCACCGACCGTCACCGACATCTACTTATATTAATATTTTATAGTTTGTGAGGTTGTAGGGGTAATCTCTGGATCTACTGAACCGATTTTGAAAAATCTTTTACCCATTGAAAGCCACGTTATTATTTTGTGAGTGTCATAACATAAGGCCATAATATAATCCGAAAAATGAAAAGACGGTAAAATGTTTACCGTCTTTTCATTTTTGAGCTGTGTGTTGGTTTAATACAATGCCCATTATAAATAGTTGCCGAACTGTTAATACTTCACAAGAAAAAGAAGGTAAAATAAATAAAACGTACACGTACGTAAAACGTACGAAGTCAGGTTATTTTTTTTAATTAATAGGTATAAAATATATATTAGACAGGTTGAGATTAGTTAATAGTTTTAGTTAAAAAAAAAGTATTGTTAAGTTTTGCGGAGAAAGGCAATTTTGCAAATCTGTTTGAATAAGACCTGGGGTGGAAAATAGTCTCTCAGATGACAGAACTCGTTTTAGGCATCTCTCGACTAGACGAGACAACACGCGCGTTTACATTACATTTTTAAAGCGCGATATTTGTAAAGTATCGTTGAATCGGCCATAAAAATATCGCCGATGCCGATATATCGCCAAACCAGAAGTATCGCCGATATATCGGTGTCGGTATCGGATGCATCCCTACTTATAACCTAGGCTGCTTTAGTTTTACCTGAGTTTCAGTAGAAAAGAAAAACTTCATGTTCCTTCTTTTGGGTTTTCGTTTATTTGTTATATGTATGTCTAATCAAAGCCATGAAGTCGTCGAAAAAAGTTTGTCCAACGGTTGGTCGCAAAATGCACGCATACTAGAATAACACAGTGACAGCACAATGCCGTGACGCGAGTCTAAGACGTAGCACACCAGCGTATCAAAGTTAGCCTGCTGCAGTGTGTTTGGCTAAACTACGCATTCGGGATCATTCCCTTTGCGAGTGTGCTGTTGAAAAGAGTACTCTTGAGCACATGTTTTTCTCTTGCCGTAATCTTTTCGTGCCTCTATATGATAGGCTCCCCCCTAATTTTCCCAGGCCAAGGCGAAGATAACCGACTTTTAATGATTTTATACTGAAGATCACGTCTAAACGAGTAGCGATGATGATTTGAAAAAAAAAAATATGTTAAATTAGAACAATTTTTCATCAATTTAATATGTGAATATTTTAGATTATGTTTATATTACATAGGTTTAAAGATATTTATTTCTCATAAGAACTTATGAATAACAAACAGTTCACTTATAATGAGATACAAAGTTTCTTCATATACTATACAATATTTGCCTCTGGGGCGATGGTGACGTTATAGGGTACATACGTGTTTACATAGTGAAATTAATTTGTAAAGTTATGTCTAACGCGGATAAAAAACTGAGAATGGCGCAAAATCTACCAAGCGTATTTTTCTGAAACCTTCACCAATTTACAAATAATTTAATTATTAATCTTTTAGTATACGCGCTTTTTTTAAATACTTTTTGTTTTGTGTATAATAAATTAAAAATGCGTCAAATTGGGGACAGCGCTCCTTGATGGGCGAGTCATATTACTGGCTGAACGTACGACGCGTTGCGGGAGAGCTCAGTACAGAACACGCAAACTTACCACTCAAGGTCACTGGTATATATCTGGGTCTTAATATACCATTCCTTTTGACACTCGTTGATTCCCCATTAGTCAAAACACACCAAAATTTTATTTTATTGAATAATATCAAGCTTGAACATACCAACTCATCATGGTGGCACATAGTGTCATAATAAAGTTAATTTGTGTTTTCTGCTTACTAACAATTATGTTGTATTGTCCTCACAGGCTACTCAAACGGATACAGTTTAAATTGAGTAAATCAGAGAACCAACCGGTCAACTTCAGCGAATACACTTCGTTTCCTTCAACCTTGACATTGGCAGAATCATCGGTAAAACGATGGAGCCATTACTACAAAATTGGAATTGGAAAGTTGGCCTGTTTGTTTTAGTTATGTTGTAGGCTTGTAGCGCGACACTATCTATACCTAAAAAATCAAACATTTCGTGCATTCTACAAGGTGGCAGCTAGCTGTTTAACAAAGGTGTTGGATTAGTGTGGACCCTGTCCGGCACTGTAAACCGGAAAGGGTAAGAGGGCTTGCCTTACTATTTTACCTATTTATTTTGTTGATTTCATTTTTGGGCATGCAGTTATTCGACATAATAATGTATTTGATCTAGTTTCACTATTCTTGTAAGACCACATGTGAACATAATTCGCTGGTTCATCGCCTGAATGAGTACTTATGGTTACTCTTTACACTAGCTTGCTCCATGTGGTTTCCGACCACGTGTTGATAGACATGGTCATTGAAAGTCAAACTGTGGTCAGAGTCCAAGCTCAAGGATAAAGTCACAGAGATATAGAAAGGAAACTTAATAATAAAACACGTGTGTAATTTACTGCACTGATAACCTTCAGTTATGACGGAATTTTTAGCATTTCATTGACTGAATACGTAACGAACGACATGCTGCGAGTGTGCGAAACAAGATAAGTGGGCCTAGCAACAGTAACTAATATCATTAGGTATACTACTGTATCTGGGGAATATTTTTTATGTTTGTGGTTCATTCATAAATCTTTAGTGGAAAAATATTGACACATATCTTTCTTGTGTGTTATATTTGTGTAATTTAGTCGTAGAACTGATGACCGTTGGGGTAGACGTGTTCTTGAGTGGAGACCGCGAAATCGGCAAACGTAAGTTAGGACGCCCTCAGGCTAGGTGGAGCGACGATCTTCGCAGGGTGGCTGGTGGCAGCTGGATGTGAGTTGCCGAGAATTGAATTAAATGGCATGCAATTGGAGAGGCCTGTGTCCAGCAGTTGACTGATGATGATGAATTGTGTAATTCAAATAAAATTGCGGTTAGTAATAACTAGCTGCGCCCCGCAGTTTCACCCGCATCCGTCTCAATCCCGTGGAAGTATCGGGATAAAGAGCGTCCTATGTCCTAACCCAGGTCATGGTCTAACCTTGTGCCAAATTTCATCCAAATCCGTTCAGCCGTATTAGCGTGAGAGTGTAACAAACAAACTCACTACATAATATTAGTTAGGATGCTTGTTTATGCCAACTTCTAAGCGACATTCAAAAACTGAACAAATCATAGACTCTGTAATTATATTATAATACTATAATAAAAACAGGCTGACAAATAACATTATAAAAATTATAAATTTAAAAAGAACATGCGTTTGAAGTAAACAGTGGACATTTTCCACTTCCTAATTCCGCGGGCGGAGCCGTGTGCAAACCTAGTTGGTCACTATATTTTATGTTGAAGAGCATTTTTCTCCCACGATAGTGGCCGGTATCGAAGGAATGTTAATTAATTGATTTACGTAGGTACATTATAAATTTATAATATATCTATTTCAAAGTAAAACATCATGCGTGACTCACTTATCTCAAATGGCGCATTGAATGAACTATGTAATAGATTTTTTCTCAAAATAAAGCATAATTAAATAATTATTATATGAAGTTACCTATCTGTTGGTTAAATTGGTTAATAATAGCTTAGGTTCAGTGTACTGTATGGTATTAATGATGTAACAAAAGTTTTTTTATGTTAATTGCGGGTTAGTAATCATTATTGTTTAAAATGACTTCACGCGAGTTCACGCGACCCTCAACTTTATTAAAACTTGTTAGGTAATTAAGATAAAACTAATAAAAGGTAGGTATATTCCTTTATGGCTCGTGGCTACGTTATAACAGCTGCACGGGTCAAAGTCGATCCGTGGATGGACCACACATCCACCGAAACCCCTCCGTGCCTCGGAAAGCACGTTAAGCCGTTGGTCCCGGCTGTCATTCGTAAATCTTTAACGGTTGTTACGGGTAGTCAGCAGCCCGAAAGTCATGACCCAGTAACTGGGTTGTGGAGGCCAGATACGTAGTCGCTCCATGTATAATACTGGAACAGACTACAACACATGATGAACACCATGATCACGATCATGTAATGACATGATGATGTACAGACTGGAAGCTGACCCCAAAATGGCTGGGAAAAGGCTAGGCAGTTGATGGCTGATGATGACTCCTTTGGATACCTACTTAAGAAACATTTCTACATTCCGAATGTATCGAGCTTGTTTTGGGCATTCCCCGCAGGATATTATGTAGGATAATGGCTTACCTACTTAAAAATATTAATCTGCAAATTACTATATCTTATCTTTTCTAAATTCATTTTGTTTAATTATAAATCGGCATCCGGATTAAGATATTTATAACATCTTCTCATTTTATTAGTTTGACTTATTGCAGGAATTTGCCAAATTGTTTGTCTGTAGTAGGTAAAAAAAAACGTTCATTACCGAATCAGACTCGTACACCTTTGGTGCCATACAATATTTAATATTTCAAATTAAGAATAGACTCGGCCCCTAGCTCGCCCCTATTACATGGGACTTAAAATAATAAAAAACTAGCTAAATGTGGGTGTAGGTAGGTACTCTGCCTAACCCTTTGAGGATTACAGGCGTGGTGTTATGAACTATGTTGTTATGTTAAAATGAATAATAAAGAATTATTTATTTTATTTTATTCTATTCGGGAAACTAGAAAATATATGATATAGAATAATATAAACCATGTCCCAGAATTAACGCACAACCTCTTAAGGGGTCGTTGTACTCATCATTATGAACAACTTTACTTATTAACTTTAATTATGAACTACTCTACTAACATTACGAAATTACCCCTTAAGACGGAGATATATGCCAGTGACCTTGAGTAGTTAGCTTGCGTGTTCTGTACTGAGCTCACGCAACGTGTCGTACGTTCAGCCAGTAATAGGACTCGCCCATCAAGGAGCGCTGTCCCCAATTTGACGCATTATTAATTTATACACAAAACAAAAAGTATTTTAATAAAACGCGTATACTAAAAGATCAATGATTAAATTATCTTTAAATTGGTGAAGGTTTAAAAAAAATACGCTTTGTAGATTTTGCGCCATCCTCAGTTTTTTATCCGCGTTGGACATAACTTTACAAATTAATTTCACTATGTAGTATAAACATAATCTAAAATATTCACATACTTATTAATTTAATAAGAAAATGCTCTAATTTAACATTTTTTTTTTTCAACACTACTCGTTGAGACGTGATCTTCAGTATAAAATCATTAAAAGTCGGTTATCGTCGCCTTAAGAGGTTGCGCGTAAATTCTGGGACTTGTTGTTTATAATATATACAATATAGCTACTTATACTACCTAGTTAGACCTATGAGAAAGTAGGAAAAACTGGTCTATGGTTGTTGGTATATTTTTGAGTAATGACCGAGAGACCAATAAAATTTATATTTATAAATTTATTGTCTAAATTATTTTATTAATGACTGGAATTATAAATGTAACGCAATTCCACGTTATCAGGTCAAAAACCTAATTATCATCTTTGGAGGAAACCCCAGCTGAGAAGGCCGATTACTTATCACATATTTGTCATTATAGTTGATCTTACCAATCTAGGGAGAGTTTCATCACATTTTTTCATAGACTGTGATCATCCACAGTTACCTTGGTCACTGAATACGAGTATTAAAAAGTTTTACAGGTGAATGCTCCGGACGGATTCATATGAAATGAGTCAGCCTCAGAGTTTAAATTGTATTGTAATTATTTCGGCCAGAAAACATGAATCAAAAATCTGCCAAGTGCGTGTCGGACCAAGCACAATGAAGGGTTTCGTAGTTGGGATGAATTTATCCCAAAAACGAACCAAATATTGTAGTTGAAAAACATATTCTCCCTTCATGTACATCGATAAACTCAACGGTCAATTCATCAACTGCAAATGTTAGTTGGTCGACTATTACTCGTTAACTTGTAAAGCCTACTTAGCTGTGATAGTTTTCCTTTTAATTTCGTTATTACAATATGTACTATTACCATGATTTTTTTCAGATATCCAGAAACAACCACTTGACTCTAACAAAAAACAGCACTTTAAAGCTTATTATTACGCAAATGGATTCCTGAGTCGAAAAATAGTTTTGACAGACCCGCAATATTTGTGAACGGCCTATCCAACGATACCCAACACCATGAAATAGACGAGAAAAAAAAGATCATCCCCACTTTACGTGCAAGGGAGGTACTCTAAAAAAATCGTTTATTAAAGATTTTATTTGACCACTTTGTCGGCGTGATTAATATATGTTCACCCATAAATTACAGCTTTCTAGTACTAAGAGTCTCTGAGCTAAGCTGGGGACAGACAGACAGACGGACGGACATGGAACTATAAGGGTTCCTTGTTTACGGCACCCTAATATTGTTGAAAAATGCGAAAAATATTAACAAGTACTTACTAGGTAAGTACCTAAGTAGTTAAATACAATTTCATTGCTCTACTATAATTATTTTAACTCACTGTTATCATGCAAACAAAACGATATTTTAAATATATTTATAAAAAAAATCATGTTTACGGAACCAATAATCGAATAACCAACTTTCGTTACAAGTTTTGCTATGAGTACCTGGCTCTAGAATAAGTAGGTACCTATAATTTATCATGGTCATTTAAATCGTCATAAAATGACCATGAATAGTGTAGGTAAAGCAGATTGTAATCAATACAGACAAAATAATCGTAATCTCAGGGTTTTTTGAATGACTGGAATACCTCGATACTGACTGCTGAAACCAGTAGATACCGGTAAGCGACTTTTATTTTGATCGAATCTCTCTTCAGTCTACAGCTACTTAAATCACCTAAATAGGTACAGTCGACTACAAAGAGATGTATCCCCTAAAGTTACAAATCCATGTATATAATATATTGAAAGAAGTGTTCATACTTCGTTACAAATAATTATACACATGGTGTTAACGATTATTATGTGTTCACTCAATGTGCCAAATTTATGTTGTATACAGCAAGAAGGACACTGTAATGTGTACGCTTTGAAACAAATTACCGTTTCAGAGCGTACACATTACAGTGTCCTTCTTGCTGTATACATAAATTTGGCATATTTAATTGAAACATAAATCTGTCATAATATATCATGACATGTATTTGTAACTAACAATGACAACATCATCAAAGGATATATATTTTTGTAACTTTCAAATGTAGTACATCTCTTTTTGTGACTGACAAACAGCGTACAACCTAAACCAGCCTATTTTTTCATCAATATGTAGGATTGTCTTGCTCACACCTCACACTTCAGGTCCTGTTGAAAACCAGCGTCAGGCACTAGATGTCTGGCATTTATTCTGAACTGGGCCTTTTTGACGCAGCCGTGAGGCACATTTTCCTGCAATTTTTTTTTTACACTTTTTATTTGTTTCCTTTGTACTTGTAGTTATACAGGGTGTTAAAGTAACTGCTTGCCATAGCTTGTGTGTTGTGTGCCTTTTAGTCTGTGCTAAACAAAATATATTTTCTTTCTTTCTTTGCTTTTCTCAAAGCACATTGGCAGCCTTGTTCCACCGTCTACCATCTGCTGAGTAGTAATAGGCTTGCTGCCTATTGTGCCTGCTTCCCTGGTCCGTGTGAGTCCCATCCAATCACTTACAGCCGTATTCTAGAACCTCACTAACGACTCAACGCCGCGCGGCTGTCGCTGAAAACCAGCGCTGGGACTCTGTCTCGCAAAGGGTCGCTGCATTATGCTGAACGAAGGCCGTTTTGCGTGGATTTGACGTATATTTTCCCTCAACTTGTTCTTTTTAGGGTTCAAAAAGAAAAAACTGGAGTGTCTGTCTGTCTCTCAGTCCGTCTGTCTCACCCAATTTTGCTCCGAATCCTGTGGCGGGGTGTAACGTAAATAAATGACTTTTGAATATGGGGGTCACGTATGGGGGGCAAAATAACCAAAAACAAAGTTTTGCAAACAGTATCTTGTGACAATATGTCAAACGAAAGGGCTTGTTGTCAGGATTTCAGATTTATATTTTTATAGTTGTAAAACAAATACTTCTAAAATTATTTAATAAAATAGATGAAAATTGACCATTCTCCCCCTTATCTCCGAAACTACTGAGCCTAAAATTTTGAAAAAAAATACAAAAAACAGTTCTTTAGATTACAGAAAAACTTATAAGAAGTGTATGGTGCATGGTGTCATCATTTCAGCCGAAAGACGTCCACTGCTGGACATAGGCCTCCCCCAAAGGGGGGTTTGCCATAATCGCCACGCCTGGCAGGCGGGTTGGCGATCGCAGTAAGGTGTTAAAATGCATAGAAAACGCTGCTGCCCATTCTCTAGTAAGTCCCTTAGTCGCCTTTTACGACACCCACAGGAAGAAATGGGATGGTGCTATTCTTTACGTCCGGACGTAACTTCGAATATTCCTAATTCCATAAAAGACAAACCAGTAATGACCTTCAAAAATAAACTAACCGTAAGTACTTCTAAATAAATGTTACTACGATTTTCTAGCTGATAAATTTTAGTTGTGTATCAATGTTTGCATGCCAAAATAGTAGAAAGTACCTACAAGGATTCTTTAATATTATTTTATGCACCACTCACCTACATTCTGAGCAAATATATGAATATTTCATTCTCAATAGGTATTATGCGTACAAACTTACATTTGCAGTTGGAATTTATGAAGGAACATAATGGTTTTTCAACTACAATGTTAAGTTTGTTCTTGGGATAAATTAATTCCAACTAGGGAATCCTTTATTGTGCGTGATCCGACCCGCACTCGGCCGGTTTTTTTTTGTGTTTTTGTTCCTTCTTTGCTTCATGTCTACCGCAAATAAAGGTATTTTGTAAACGTATTGCTACAGTTTGCGTGAGGTACAGAACCTCACGCAAACTGTAGCAATACGCCATAGCAATAATGTTTCTAAAAAATAATGTTGATGTTGATGTTTAATAATGTTTATAAAAAAATAAATATCTATCCCTGAGCGGGTGTTTACTAATTACTGGGCCCAAGTACTCACAACATGTATCATCGATCAAATGAAACAAGGAGAAGGTTTGTGCTTCTGTCAACAAAGTCGCCGTCAAAAGCTGAGGGATTAAAAATAAGCAAATGAAAAAAAAAGAAAAAAAAAGCTCATCATAAATTTGAACTTACACCATAATCGGTCTCAGTCACAATCAGAAAAGGTCAAGCTTCAAGTTAACAGTTTGAAGAAAATAAAAAAAAACAAACAATGGATAAGTTTCAGAGAAGTCGTTATTCTAAAATAGAGCAATGAAGCCGGAACTATAATAGAGTTTCAGAAGCTAATTAAATTTAAAATATAGTCTTAAATGGAATAATCGCTAAGACGAAGAAGTTATTAAAAAATAGATCAATGAAGCCAGAACTATAAAATATTATATTATTTTCTTCTCAGAAAATAATATAATATTTTCAGCGTAATTTTATAATAAACAAAGCAAATAATAAACACACACTTACGCACGACAACAGACTTTATACAATATAATTAATTCGCTGTAGTAATAATTATGTACCGAGCAGTTAATGAGCTGCGAAATGATTAGCTAGACATGCTCCGGCGACTTCACCCGGATATTCTGGGAAATCCCCGGTCTCCTTCACAACGTACAGTCACGAGCATCGATATAAGTATACACTTGACAAAATTCAAGCGATTTTCTCCTGAAATAAGCTTTTCTAACTTTGAGATAAGACCTATTTATGTAACAGCATAATAGGGTTTCAAGCATTACTTAAACTATTTTCAACCAACTAAATGGTTTATGTATGTAGTGCTTGAGTTTTGAGTGATGGTCTGTAATATTTATTTATTTATTTATCAGGAACAATTTATGTTGTGTTTGATATATTACATACATTTAAATAATTAATCATATAAATTCTAAAAGTATAAATGCAGTAATAATAATAATCAAAAATAAAAACATAAAAACCATGCTTACAAAAAAACAATAATAATATACAGCATTTTTTTTGTTTTGGCTTGGAATTTTAATAACTTTTGGCTGGTAAATTATCAAAGTGTCAGACTTTTACTGACTAAAACCCACCCGTGTTCCTTCAGTTGCCTGTGTGCCGGGGCCACGATATCCCTTTCGGATAAACTCGCAACCCGTGCAGCAAAAATCTAGACTCCGGGCTGGTACTGGAGCCCCCCAGTACCAGCCCGGAGTCTAGATTTTTGCCCGGTTAAGGGAAATAAATAGGCTCGCCCTCTATTAAATGGGACTTACATTTAACTGGTAAATGGGGGTGTGCTATAGGTGTACTCCTCTGCCTAACCCTTTCGGGAATTTGGGCGTGGTGTTACGTTAGTTCAAAGGTACCTACATCAATTTCAGGAGAAATACTTTTCATAGGTGGATAGAATACTTGATTCTATCCTGTCTTGGGCCTATTTATTTTATTTTTACAATTTTAAAGAAAGCTTACAGATTAATAATACACGTAAATGGTAACATAATAGTAACAACTGACAATTGCTAATTACAAGCTTGCACATTTATATTGCACTGTTACAAAAAAAGAAAGAAGAACAAAGAAAATTAATAAAAAAATAAAGGTGTGGAAAATAGGTAGGTAAGTGCCATAATGAACCGCGAAACATTCACCCATTAAAATATTATAGATACCTAATCTTTGAAAATGTTGAAACCTTTCCGCCAAAAGACTTCCGACTATCTTCTGATGTTACGTAAGTATCATATTTCAAACAGCACAAAATTTTACAGTCAGCCTTTCTGAAATGATGTCATTTTCCTTTCTCTACGCATGGGCAGAAGCTAAAGTACCTACCTGTAAACACAATTACACCCCGTATTTAAAATTATGGATGCCCGTCACTAACTGTGTCGTCATAGCCCGGCCTTGCCGAAGCCTCTAATAGCAAGTAGAAAACTCACATGACTAACGAACTTTACCTACCTGTACGAAACTATAATATTAACGTCTCCAAGTCTGTAACACAATGGTTACAAGTGGTACAACAACTTACAACGCACGCACCTGATTAATGTTACAAGTGGTACAACAACTTACAGCGCACGCACCTGAGTAATGTTACTAGTGGTACAACAACTTAGAACGCACGCACCTGACTAATATTACAAGTGGTACAACAACTTACAGCGCACGCACCTGACTAATGTTACAAGTGGTACAACAACTTACAACGCACGCACCTGACTAATGTTACAAGTGGTACAACAACTTACAGCGCACGCACCTGAGTAATGTTACTAGTGGTACAACAACTTACAACGCACGCACCTGACTAATGTTTCAAGTGGTACAACAACTTACAACGCACGCACCTGACTAATATTACAAGTGGTACAACAACTTAGAGCGCACGCACCTGAGTAATGTTACTAGTGGTACAACAACTTACAACGCACGCACCTGACTAATGTTACAAGTGGTACAACAACTTACAGTGCACACACCTGAGTAATGTTACTAGTGGTACAACAACTTCCAACGCACGCACCTGTCTAATGTTACAAGTGGTACAACAACTTACAGCGCACGCACCTGAGTAATGTTACTAGTGATACAACAACTTATAATACACGCACCTGAGTAATGTTACAAGTGGTAGGTACAACAACTTACAACGCACGCACCTGACTAATGTTTACAGAAACAAGTGGAATTTCTGTATTGAACTTTACTGTTAAGCTATTTTTATAACAAAATAGTGAGCGAAGATGACAGACACATTTTCTTAATCGAATGTCAACTTAATTATAAGGCACAGATGAAAATTGAGGCAAGCTTATGTTTGCCATTCAATGAGGCAGTAGATACAAAATTATAGGTATAACTAAGCACCTACCTATCCACCTATGTTCTTAAAAACACCCACAAATTCTTCCTTCATAAGGCAGCCCACACAAGTCGAAACTCATGCTAAGAAAATCCTTATTTTCTAGAATTACACATACACGGGAATTGATTAGCATAGATAACAGTAATATTTAGCTAACTACGTCAATAGAAACACAATGTCCGCGGAAAGCCCCAAACGACTTGCAGACACGGAGTAGCTGCAACATGGAGTGTTCATACGCATTGATCACTCCTGTCTTACGTGGATATTTTTCTTACCGAATCTTCGTGGCGCACAAGTCGGGCAAAAAAGCTTATCTATCCTTTTCTACACGTTGGCCAACAGCAGCGTTTTCCTGTGTACTACTATTCATCGTCATCAGTATCACCATCGTCATCTCAGCCGTAAGAAGTCTACTGCTGGACATGGGTCTCCACAATTTTTATTTTATTTATTAAAAATTGTGCATAAAACAAGTAAAAAAAGAATGTACTGTACAAAGGTGGACTTAATTCCCGACCCGAAGCATTTTCTACCCGTCAACCTTATGGTGATGCAGAAACAAAACATGGCGGATGCAACATATAGGATAGATAACTCGAAAATTATAAAAAAATACTAATACATAGATAGATATGTACCTACACTACATACAAACAAAATACACATTTTCAGGAGAAATAACGATCAGTAGAGGAGAAAAATAATCCAGCAAATCAGCGCTGACATAGTTCTGCCAACTTCTTAAGAATATGTTAACGTGCATTTTAAAAGATAACCAACTGGAAGCCATCCTGGTTTTCAGAGGGAGCGCATTCCAAAGAAAGACCGCCTTGACAATGAAAGTAGAGAGGTAGTGGATTTATTGGCGTTATTAAAAATTTGGAGAGCTACCTTCCCCTACCGTCAGATATAGATAGACATAGATTGGATCAGAAAACCGAAAACCGATTGCAATGGCATACTCAGTATGTAAAGACCGTTCATTCTCATTTTAAAAATCATTCAAAAACATTTATTTTGCATAAAATGTGGTAGCTAAAAGAAATGTTACCAAAATATAAATTTCAGTAGGTACAGACACATTCCGACATTTAGTGATGTATGTAAATATTTAGCAGATAAAGTTTGCATGGTGTCTCCATTTGCTCATGCTCTATGGTGGCAGATCTGTCGGAGATAACAGCAAAGCGTCGATTCGTCGTGCCCTCGCTCTGCTTGTGATAATTAGCTGTGGTTCGCATCTGCATCCGTCTTGTTGGAATAAAAACTGGTGACTCTACGGACGAGAGGTTTTTACGTTGGTTATGAATGAATAATGAAAGTTTAGGAGGCTAAACATCCAGGGGTTACCTGGTACTGATGACGAAAAGGCCTACAATTCTAGACATACTTAAATGAAAAGAATTTCGTAAAGTCAGCCTATAATGTTCCCACTGCAAGGCAAACGTAAAGTCAGCCTATAATGTTTCCACTACAAGGCAAACGTAAAGTCAGCCTATAATGTTCCCACTGCAAGGCAAACGTAAAGTCAGCCTATAATGTTCCCACTGCAAGGCAAGCGCCTCTTGACGGTACGAAAATTGATCACCTACCTCTCACTGTTCACCTCCCATCACTCAACACGAAATGTTCAAGCCGTTTAGGAGTTCACCACGGTTTCCTTGATTAAAAAGTATGTCGAAAGACGTCCACAGCTGAACATAGGCCCCCAAGAATCGCCAAGAGTCGATGGAATCTGAACCGGGCTGCTATTGAGAAATTCCTGATGAAAAAAAAACACAATAACACTCTTAGCCCAACCGGAATGGAATTCAGGTCTCTATGCTCAGCTGATGCGACAATTACATATTACAACGAAGCAGAATTTGGATAAAAATGGTCTATATATAAGTAATTAATATAAACAACAACGCATGGCCAGAAACTCCTCTCTCACGTGAGATCTTTTCAAAACAATAGATACCTACGCCGTGATCTTAATGAACGTGATTCACTCGTATTATAAATATCATGGCATGATGGACGAGCTGAATCTATACTAGGAACATAAGATTATTCTAATGGCATTATGTCTGAATATAAAATGATTTTCAAACGAAACTGACGACGAACCGTTTTTGTCCAAGAAGTATGTCTGTCTGTCTGTGAGCATCACGCTAGAGACAGCTTTACAGCTATTTAATTGTTTGCAAAAGTAGCTAATTTTCCGGACCACAGAAAAGTCAGTCAAACAACGTCACGAATCTACTAATTTGTCAAACCATAAAGGCGTCTACAGACCGGCGCAACTCGCGACGCGACACAAAGGCACCACTAGTCGCGCGACACGCGGGGCCTTTGTGTCACGTCGCGTGTCGTGTCGGTCTGTAGAAGCCTTAATACAATTAGAAGACATAAGCCACGACTTTATTAAATTTCCAAGCAGACAGACTCGCGGGCACAGCTATGTAAGTTCAATATTTAGACCGGTCATCATTATCGGTTTACGTTAAAAAGAATCGAAAATGTTCGCGTTATAAATACCGACTCTACGGAATTAACGCTATGAATCACGCTCATTGTAAAAAACAATGTAAGATGTTTATGTTTGCGACTGTACCAGATGTTGGCCAATTAAATGGATTTGCAGCTAATAAATAGTTGGAAAATGTGTCTCCGTCTGTGCTAAGAATAATACTCATCATCATCATTTCAGCCGAAAGACGTCCACTGCAGGACATAGGCCTCCCCCAACATTTGGGGGGTTGCCATAATCGCCTCGCTTGGCAGGCGGGTTGGCGATCGTAGTATGGTGTTAAAATGCATAGAGAATGCTGCTGCCCATTCTATAGTAAGTCCCTAAGTCGCCTTTTACGACACCCACGGGAAGAAATGGGATGGTGCTATTCTTTACGTCCGGCACCACACGGAACAAATAATCAATCAACTCAGCCTATAGCAGTCCACTGCTGGACATAGGCCTATCCCAGGCTGCGCCACAACACCCTGTCCTCCGCCTTCCGCATCCGGTCTGTCCGAGCCACTTTTTTAGGGCCTATGCACACCAAGTTTTTTAAACACGCCGTCGACGCGCGTTTGTAGCGATACAGACGCGATATGCACGCAAGTCAGTCTATTCTGGGATAAAAGCGCGCCATCGACGCACGTTTCTAAAACGCGCGTCAACGGCGCGTTTAAAAAACGTGGTGTGCACAGGCCCTTAAGGTCGTCGGTCCATCTAGCTGGAACAAATAATACTTACTGAAAATATAAAGAATAATACTGTAACTATAATGATTAATAACACCAGCCTATTATTGTGCCACCGCAGGGCATGGGCCCTTCTCACACACAGAAGGCGCGAGCGTTGACCACCACGCGAGCTCAAGATAGGTTGGCGATCTCAGACTAATACTATAGCTATATGTGGCAAAAGGTTGACCGATGATTTGGTGAAGGTCGCAGGAATCCGCTGGATGCGGAAAGCATAGAACCGGTCAAAGTGGCGGTGCTTGGGCCTATGACCAGCAGTGGATGTCTTTGATGAGAATGATGATGTGGCAAAACAATGAAATACCAGCCATTACAATGTTTGCGGGAATGTGATCCATATTATTTTTTTCGTTTTCCCGGAATATTCTATCGGAAGCTGGTATCATCATAAAACACCCATAAATGTCAGCGGCGAGACATGCCTTTAAAGTCAGATTTACAAGGTTTGTTGAACTAGAACGTGGTATTTGCGTTGGATTTTTTAAATTGCGCAACGCCTTGTTTATCATTGAAAACATTTTCTTCTTTGGTCTTGTTCTGATGAATCTGGAAAAAGTTAGAGATAGGCTGAGCCAGCTAGATTGTTAGTTAACTACCGCTTAGGTCAGAACGATGTTGGTCCGAGAACTTCTTCAACGACTTATGTACCTACTGTCACGAGCATATAAATAGGTATATTCCTACTTATACGACCACGGACACGGGCACGGGTACGGGTACGGTCACGAGCATCTTAGTTCATTAGACCGCGCGGTTCTACTAACCACGCGGTGCAAGATCTTGAGCACGGGCGATGAAGAATTTATTGTAGACTTTAAACACTATTTAGTTTGTTCTTGTACCGCTTACTTAGCTAAATAGGTACCTTACCTACTCTAGCCTTGATCACACGGACCGAATTTAGGGGCGAGACAGCAAAATGATACTAGGCCGAGAGAGTTGGGTGGACGAGTTGACGTTTAGGTAAACGTATTTTGTTACTTGGCACCGAGTCAGACAGTCCGTTCACAAAAGTCGCGGGAAACGGTAGCGCTGCCGTCCGAGTGACTGTCTCGCCCTTTAACTGGGCACTCGGTGAGGTGTTTACACGTACCGAGCACTCGGTGAAGTGTATACACGTACCGAGCACTCGGTGAGGTGTTTACACGTACCGAGCAGTCGGCTAAGAGCAATTTCTCGCCCATCTACTCGGTACGTGTGATCAAGGCATTACGCAAAGTTCAAAACCGATTTTCTCGTGAAATAGCAATTACAAGTTTGAGAAAATACCTTTTTAGGGTTCTTTAGTCAAAAAGGAACCCTTATTTTTAGGGTACCTCCCTTACAAGTAACAGTTGGAGAATTGACCGTGACGTATATCGATTGAGAAAACTTGTTTTTCAACTACAATGTTAAGTTTGTTTTTGGGATAAATTAACCCCAACTACGGAACTATACATTGTGCGTGGTCCGACATGCACTTGGCCGGTTTTTCAATATAATTAACTAAAATATATATTATATAACGCCACACGTGAGTAGCTACATTTTCTACTAAGAAAAAAATATTTTGACTGTATTTTAACTTTCTGCAGAGCCGTGTTCATCCACGCCACGAATGTTTGGGAAATTCACCAATACTTTAGGAAATAACAGATTTTGAATCTTGTATAAGTGTAATTTATTAATGCTCGTGACTTTACCTCTAGCACGCTTAGCATGACGCGTTCTATTTCTACTCTACTGTAGAATAGAAATCGCTGGTCCAGTTACATTTATCGGTAGAAAACTGTCAACTGTCTACACGGAAACGTAATTTTTGTCTACTCTTCCGTCGACAAAACGGTTCTCGTACTAATCCTGCTGGAAAGAGAAAAGCGATATAACGGAGAAACAGAGAAAAACCGGCCAAGTGCGAGTCGGGCTCGCGCACGTAGGGTTCCGTACCATTATCTATAAAAACGGCAAAAAATCACGTTTGTTGCATGGGCCCTTAAATATTTATTTTATTCGATTTTTTTTTTGTATTTATTGTTATAGCGGCAACAGAAATACATCATCTGTGAAAATTTCAACTGTTTAACTATCACGGATCTTGAGATACAGCCTGATGACAGACGGACAGACAGACGGATGGACAGCGGAGTAATAGGGTCCCGTTTTACCCTTTAGGTATGGAACCCTAAAAAAGAGAGTAGGTACTGAGAAGAGGAGCGGCCTCACCAACTGTGGGGTGGCCGCGGGATATAGTTTATTCTTAGTAACAGTTATAAACGTGGGATGTTATAAAAATGTTGACTTGTCCACGTGCCGTCAATTTTGTGATCTCCTGACGTAGATTACATGATTCGTGCAAACAAACCCCGGTTAGGAGTATGATCAAATACTTTAGGATTATTATTATAATTATTAGGTACTCTGTCTTTTATGATCTGTGGTACTTGCCTACTTACTTTTGGGAGGACTTTGGCCGGCCGTGGGATGATGCAGGCTGTCAGAAACCCGTTACTTACTAGGTAGTGCTAATTTTATCGTTGCAGTTAATTTTTGGTTTGATTCAATTCAATTCAAATTCAATTCAATTTATTTATTCAATAACAATACAAATTGTGTCTGAATGTGTTACATAAAAAAAGTTTAAATTAGTAATAAAATTAGGTAATAAACAAAACAAAAAAAACACAACTCGACTAATAATAAATACAAAAATATACCATCACCAAATTAAATAAAAACAACAAAAATCACAATAATAAACGAGCAGTCAGACATTGCAGGCTAATGTTACAAGTAGGCTTCGATATTTAAGTAGCTAGTAGTTTTTGACGAGATGTAAGTATGAAGACGGTACGGACGTGACGGAGTACCTCGTGCTATGAGTAGCACGTGCTATGAGTACCTCGTGCTATGAGTAGCTCGTAGCTTGCTGCAGTTTCTGCCAATCCCCGTGGGGAAATAGGTACTTACCTATCTTTCATGTATATTTAAGGCCCTGACTTTTGAGTTAGCTGGCGTCAGCATAGACAACTTCCTCCAAAAATGTCTACAGTCTCCAGTGTTAGCCTGATATGAAATTCCCAGAATGCAATGTGTATTTTCCTCAAACTTTCCTCAAAAACCTTATCTGAAACGGCCATAATTTGAAAATTCATTAGAACATTTTCACTATACATTAAACATTCAAGCATTGTTCTTAGATCTTGTCATAATTATTCTGTGCTTGATCAATCAATAGTCATAGTCGGTGTGTCTAGCTAGCGCGATGGATCACCGTTCCCAGCAATGTGTCGTGCGCGTGCGCAGCTCTCCTTAGTAGAGGCGGGGTCGCGGTGGCGTGACGTCACGCTACGTCAGTCGGTGTTACGTCAGCTTATCTCATAGTTAGTAGATAGCGCGGTGACGACCGTACTTGTGATTTAACTGGCATCAATTACTCCCTTATTTAGCTTTCAGTTTCTTAAAGTCTATTCACTGGAGTTGATGTTAAGTCGACCGTCGATATTTCGGTCTCATGACGTAAACCACACGAAACCATAACCCAATCTAAGTCGTTTCCAGCAAATAATAAAGGAAGGTGATAACATCTACGGTAGAAAGTATAGTAGGTAAGGTAAGGAGCACGGCGAAGTTTCCTGGTTCGATTACCGAGTCACGCAAATTCAGCAGCAGCAACCCGATGTTTTGAACTGCCCGGAAACCTACATGGAAAAACCTTTTTTACAAAAAAAAAACAATCAACTTCCAAAAAAAACACTACAAAGTGAAAAGTTACTTGAATTTAGTTTTAAAAACTAAATACTGATCCAAAGACACCGACTGCCAAAATTAAAGTTTTCATGTACCACTTAAGTACCTACTTATTTTTCACTTTTTAGCTACTTACCCCACACCAATTCGTATACATATGTACTATGTAGAAAACAGTGATAGGAAGTATTTTATTATAACATAATCAAGATACACAAAGTGGATTAAGTACGTATAATTATTGAAAATAACTCAAAAACTGTCCAAGCAAAATTAATGTTTTTAAGGGGCCATCACGCAAGCTTCCTTTACCTCATGAAAAAATAATGGTCAAAAACAGTCTACAATTGACGAAAATATCGATGATCATAAATTAAATAAAAAATGTAAAGGGGTGGATCCTGGTGTCCTGAAACACAGGCCACGAGCCTAGCTTGCACAATATATGCTTACCTGAATTGTGTATCATTGTCGAATCTGACCAATGTAAAATAACTGTGTAGGTATATAATGTGGTGAGAAAAATAAAAGTTGATTGATTGATTAAAAAAAATACATAGAGACGAACGTATATGAGCCTTTCAGTCGGACAAACATAGAGTGTAGTCTTCAGTCTCGCAATTGGCGTTTAGTTACGTTTTGTATGTCCGTTTGCCAGGCGGCAAATGCCTCCTCCAACCTTCTCCATTCCTGCCTCTCTCTGGCCACTCTGCCCCATGTCATTCCAGCGAACTGTCTGATGTCATCGTCCCACCTTTTCTGTGGTCTACCTTTAGAGACGAACGTATAGCCTCCTCCTTTTACATGGCCTATGTACCTAGTTATTGGTTAATTATAATTGTTAACTCACTGGTAATGCCATCCACTTCGAGGGTAAATGACTGGTGCTATTGGTCTTAGGGATGCCCTAAGCTGTCTTAGAACATCTTATTTTTGTACAAATTGACGATAACAGGGACGCCTCGTTAACTCATTACCTAGCGGAAACATTTTTATAGGTACCTACTCGTAGTTCTACATACCTAGTTAAAATAGTAATAGGTACACCTACCACGTAGTAACTAGTACCTAACTAAACGTCTTGGAAAACCCCCATGTAAATACTATCAATGAGTCAGATATTATACCTAATATCAGCGTTAAATTATGCAACTTTTTCTACAAATATATCATAAAATGTCTGACGCTTAATTTTATTCGCTTTTTTGTGTAAGACAACGTCCTGGTTGTTTGAATATTTAATTATATTTACGTACCTACCTAATAAATACTTATCTAAGCTTACACACTAAAGACTGGAAAGTCCACAATACCTAGATACCTACCTACATGATTTTTATTATAAACTTCGTGGATTGAAAACGGCAGAAAATATAAAATATGAGCGATTTCGAGTTAGAAATCTAATATGGATAGTAAAAATAAGTATTGGAATCAACAGTAGCTAACACGATATGAGGAAACTGCACCCTAATTGCGTAACACAGTTTGAATAACAATCGGAATGATTTTGAAGTAGATAGACTTATTGCTAATCCAATTATTAAAAAAAATTGCTTCATTGTTAGAAAAAAATGTCTGCTCAACAACGTAAATAACGCAATGAATGTTGTTGAACTGTCAAATTGAAACCGATTTCTTCTGTACGTGTGTTACGATAATAGCCCGCTGGAGATGCTTTGAAGTTCGTAGTGATTAGGGGCCTTGGGAGTTGGGACAACTCCGTTACACTATTAAATTCCGAACTTATGTAAGCCAGAATTTACTGTGGCGACCATATGAAAAGCGCTGAGGCAGCTTGACGATTCAACATAACAATAATTCTGGAAGTCGCGTTGAAGGAGTCTTCTCCACTCCATTCTTTTGATTCCAACCGAGCTTACGCCTTCGTTCTCACTCATTACCATAAAAACTGCCGCTGCCGTGCAGCATTTTGCTCAGGTGTTTAAACAAGGCAAAGGCAAGAGTGAAAGGAGACACTTTTTTTACCAATTGCTATGATAGCAATCTTTTGATGTGAAACATTTAATAGGCGCACAAACATCTTTAGGTGCATCAACCGATTGCTGGCGGGGCGACGAATGCCGCGTGGCGATCGGCCACTATACAGTCTAACGGCCGAACCCAATAACTTATTTTCAGTTAAAGACAGATCGCTATTGATGATAGACAGTATAATTATATCTATGCTCGGATGGCGTCTCACAATCATTGATAAAGGCTATCTATCTAACGAAAACAATAAGTAGGTTTCTCTACTTCGCCCGCCCGTGCGTTCCATTACAACCAACATCACTTTAAAAAACAACATGTGTAATTAGGGTTATATTAAAACTTCTTTGTTTCTTAGTTCTAAATAAGTTACTGGATTAAGATATAATTCTGTAGAGCCATATTTTTAATGGCCGCAAATCAAAATACAACCTGTTACTGACCTGCAAATTGCAAAAAACGTAATAAAATTTGAATTTCGCGGGCTACCTTAGCGCAAAATGTTTTTTTTTTTTTTAACTTAAATTCATGTTGGAATGGTGCTTGCACGGAGGTTATTAGTAAGGGGTGGATTAAATTTCTGTTATTTTTTGCCTAAGGCGCACCGTTTTCGAGATATTTGAATTTCATTTTTTTTTTATTAGGTACAGTCGAGTTCTTTAATATATGAGCATGTTCATTAATCAAAAATATATAACCAATGGTAAGTTTCATAAAACACTAAACAGCTTTGCCTTACAATAAATTGTAAACAACCCGTGACATCATAAATATGTGACTACATTATATCAATAATATTGCTACAGACAAAGACTAAAAATTGTGCGCAATCCCTTGTTCATATTATTTAGCGCAAAATTAGGATCACAAATATCTATGCAATTTTTTGATGAAAAATATCTTGACAATTTGACATGACTCGAATTGCTGTCTTAAATTCTTTGAACAATCTCTTTTCAGAAGTATATCCTATTGTAATTGGCCACATTTAATCGCCGCTAGCGGGGGGCGCAGGACAATACCCTCCAGTACGGAAAACCGGCTGTTAAAAGCAGTCAGCTCCTGCCGCACAAGGGTCAAAACCCGGTCCTCCGCGGCAAGGGCAGGCCATGCCCATGCTGCGCTCCCCCCTGGGGCCAGCTCCTCGAAACCGGGCCAGGTCCGCTCGGAATTCCTCATTCTCCTTTCGGAAAAGCTCCATGGCGGCTGTCAAGCGACCGTCCTCCGCCCGCATCTCGGATATTGCGTCCGACGGAGGCCCGACCTGAAGGGCCCTCGCTGCCGCCATAATGGAGGCCGTGGCAGCGGGCATGACTTTGTCTTTAGAGGACTGAATTCTCTTCAAGGCCACACCCCTGATTGCGGCTACCACGACCTCCTCGAAGCTGCTGGCCACTCATTTCGCCTTGGACCTGCCAGCGACGTCCGGCTCACCACCCGATGACTCAGAGGGAGCCGCCCTGCGGCTAGTCTCTCCGAGATGGAGCCCCTCCGTGACAAGCCTCTCGGCTCGCTGGGCCGGTTCGGCTGGGCTCACTGGCCTCCTGAGTGGTGACCTCTACCCACATCCCGTCCTTGAACCCCCCCCCACAATTTTTCTCCGGGCCGAGCTCAAACCGGCCATCAGAGGACGACCCCTGGCCGTCCCCTGGCGTGGGGCGCTTCGTCAACTTTTTGGAGCTCTTCCCAGCCCCCACTTCTACGGACTCCGGACTCTTAAATAAGACCTTCGCACCAGATATGGCGTCGGACTCCGACCCAGCATCAGTCCCCTCCTCTTCGCTTTGTTGTATGTTATTAGGTTTGTCCATATTTAATCCGAAAAGTGTGGGGGATATAAAAAGTAGGTAATCAATTATTACAGTTAAGTACTACGCAACGTTGTCAGAATGATACAGTCCTATTACGAACGGCAACATTGCATTATTACTCGTACTTCTGCTCCGGCAAGCTAAAATAAATTTAATAGTAAAGAGCATTTAGTTGAATATTCAAAGCTGTATGGATATTTACGAATCCTAGGTTGCACCAAATATATTGAAATCTCTAAGTATTTAGATATTTATGTTCCGAAGCGTAGTCAGATATTTTTGAATGCACTAACGTAACATACTTAAGAACAGTTTATATGATAACATTTTATTGATGTCTAACTTTGTATAGAACTATAAGATAATTTTAACGCTTACAATATTTTGAAACATTGTCACTGCCAATATATTAATGAACTCGACTGTACTATAAATTAAAAAATATATCTATGATCATTATTGCAAGTACTAAAGAGTTCATTTTAGCTTGGCTAGTTTACGTTTATCCCTGCAATTCGGGGAATAGCCAAATCTGCCATCTGTAGTACTGTCCTGTCAAACATAATCGTTTATAATGGGAAGCATACTTTGGCATTTTCATACAAAGAGATATCTGTTGTATGCGATACCCCCTTCCATCAGTAGATAGTGTGGGCCGGTATGATTCATAGATTATTGGGACGTTAAAACCATCAATAGATATATTTTTATATCTCCAGAAGGCCGAAACTGGTGATATATAGGTTATTGGGTTCGGCCGTAAGTAGCGTATATATGTGTGTAGTGCGATCAATCTGCCAGTCGTCCCGTGACAGCAATTTTTTTTATTGTAAATAATATTTTTTATTAGTGTGAGTGTGAATTGTTTTTATTATTTATTATTGTAAGGCTGTATGAATGAAGGTTGCTTTTGCAAAAAAAAAAGTATTTGGCATAAAGTGTTACAACGTAATTAATGTGGACCAAACAATGTGAGCAATTTGAATGTACATACTAATAAAAAAATGAAGGTAAATTAAATAGTAAGTCAATTAT
Source organism: Tiliacea aurago (assembly GCA_948098905.1). Lineage (NCBI taxonomy): Eukaryota > Metazoa > Arthropoda > Insecta > Lepidoptera > Noctuidae > Tiliacea > Tiliacea aurago. The sequence continues at coordinate 1,412,295 of OX402579.1, read as the reverse complement.
GTTACCGTTTCTTCAACATATTCTATTTTATTGTTGTTTAATCTATATTTTTTTTGTAAATTAAATGTCATCCATCGACTTAAATATTTTAATGTGCTGGCAACTGACGTTGAGTGCTTGCTTACACGTCAAATGATTTGCTAGGTTTTGCGATAAAAATATAAAATGTTCTGTATTTATCGCTAAAAGTGATTGAATAAATAATTTGAAAGTGTAGATAATAAAAATAAAAACATTGGGAGCCTTTGATGCGCACACATAATACAAAATCATTCCTTAGACGTAACAACTAATGCATTAAAATAGGCTAAGCTTATCAGAAAATGGGTAAGTGATTTTAATTGTCATAAAAATGTATTTTAATCATGTTTAGCACTTCGATAATATAGTAACTGTGTCGGTATATTGCAGGTGGTCTATTCAGTTACTTCAGAGGGTTGCTAGGGGCGCGAGAAATGAGGATTTTAATTCTCGGCTTGGACGGTGCCGGGAAGACGACGATATTGTACAAACTGCAAGTTGGGGAGGTGGTGACGACCATTCCTACCATCGGTTTTAACGTAGAACAAGTCACATATAAGAACTTAAAGTTTCAAGTGTGGGATCTTGGTGGACAGACCAGTATTAGGTGAGCTAGTGTTGTGCAATGTATAGGTTAGGTCCTGTTTAGACACGGTTCTTGTTCTCGTGTCACTGACAACCTTCTGTCTGTACACAATACCTGCAGTACATTCATACTTGGGTAAGTAATGTCACGTTGATATTGTTGTTGTTGTTTCCAGGCCCTACTGGCGATGTTACTACGGGAACACGGATGCAATAATATATGTAGTTGATTCAGCAGATAGAGATCGAATAGGAATATCTAAAGATGAATTGGTACACATGTTGAGGGTAAGTTTTATAGCATCAGTCATTTTCAGTGGTTAGTTTTCCTTATATTGTGTGCATTTAAACTAGTTGAACTTTATTTAAAGTACACTTTATATTGTACTACAATATACAGTAAGTACATTCTGTTACAGTAATTTTAAATGAAACTACTATTCTACCACTTCTTGCTAAACTAGCACTCAAACTCTATCATTGTTGAGAAAATATACAAAAACTGGGGTGACCATGGAACAAGCTGATAAGAGGACATAAAACCTTAATCAATTGGAACCACTAGAAAACACTTGATGTGTCTATTTCCTTTAAATACTACAATGAGCTGTAATTTCATTACAACCATCAATCAATCCATTGTATTAATTAGTTTTAACCAGTTTAAGTTTTAGTAACTTTTAAGAACTCAAGTGACATTTGTACTAAGTTTAATTTTGCTATCTATACTCCTGCTTAATAGATTACGATATTGATCAATGTATGTGAGTATTTCACAGAAATTAAACTGTAATACACCATGAATATTATCACACTATTGTCTACATTTCTTTTTAATTTCTACTTTTTCAGGTCTGCTGGAAGAAATTTCTTAAGAAATAAGCAGTTTACCTTTGTACTTATATTATAATATGTCATATCTCTCTGTATTTTACTGTGTGTACATAAATAATTTAATAAATAAATAAATATTTATGTTGACATATGAATGGAAGTGGCAACCCCTAAAGTATAGTTAATTGGTTCATGTGTAGTTGTTCTAACGGTTGGGGTATCTTTTACTGATTAGATGTATATTATGATACATTTTCTTCTTACACACCTTTACGCATTACAATTTGTCAATTTTAATTAACATGTCATGTAGATTGTATGATTACTTGTTTTAACAGGTTTTCAAAAGATAAAAACAAGGATTATAATAATGGTCTAAAAGTAATTTCTAGTACCTACTAAATATTATCAAAAGTATGTCATTTCCTGACTCAATTTCTACATTACTCAGGGAGTTATTTCTTGTATTAAGTATGTAGTTTTTTCCTCAAAACCTTTGTATTCAAAGATTCTATTATTTCTTGCCCATGATTTTATTCACACAAGTAAGAAATTCCTATGTGATTCTAGTAAGAACTATCTTGACATCTTGTTGACTTTACTAACTTAGTGTTCGCGACTAGACTGCTTGTTCACCCTAGAATAAAATCCATTGGTCCTAGAGTCCAAGTTAAGACGCAGATATATGCCAGTGACCTTGAGTGGTTAGCTTGCGTGTTCTGTACTGAGCTCACGCAACGCGTCGTACGTCCAGCCAGTTATAAGCCCATCAAGGAGCGCTGTCTCCAATTTGACGCATTATTAATTTATTATACACAAAACTAAAGGTATTTTAATAAAACGCGTATACTAAAAGATCAATAATTAAATTATCTTTAAATTGGTGACGGTTTCAGTACTTTTGCTTGGTAGATTTTGCCCCATTCTCGGTTTTTTTTATCAGCGTTAGACATAACTTTACAAATTAATTTCACTATGTAATATAAACATAATCTGAAATATTCAAATATTAAGTTATTGAGGAAATGCTCTAATTAAAAATATATTTTTTTCAAATCATTAAGAATACTCGTTTAGACGTGATCTTCAGTATAAAATCATTAAAAGTCGGTTATCATCACCTTAAAGCAAAAGTCAAACAAATAAGTTTTATTAAAGTCACAACAAAGGGACTATTTCCACATTTGTTTTTCAGTCATATGTAGTCTAAGGCAATGTCACAATAAACAGTAAAATTAATAACATAAGTTTTACCATTAGCAAAATAATGTATTACACACATTCTTATCAGTGTGATTTAGCTAGTTCCTAATAGGAAGTATTTTATCAAAACTAGTAATTTATTTTTAAGTTTCCTCCTTAAATTTAATTTTAGCAAGGCAGTTTCTATAAAAAAAAACATTCAATAATTCATCAAGATTTTCTTCAATCAACTCAGCCTATAGCAGTCCACTGCTGGACATAGGCCTCTCCCAGGCGGCGCCACAACACATTGTCCTCTGCCTTCCGCATCCAGTCTGTGCCAGCCACCTTTTTAAGGTCGTCGGTCCATCTAGCGGGGGCGGCCGTCCCACACTACGCTTGCCGATACGCGGTCTCCACTCCAGGACTCATCTGCTCCAACGGCCATCGGTCCTTCGACAAACATGGCCAGCCCACTGCCACTTCAGCTTGCTTACTCTACAGGCTATGTCGGTAACTCCGGCTCTCTTCCGGATAACTTCATTTCTGATCTTATCCTTCAGAGAAACTCCGAGCATAGCTCGCTCCATAGCACGCTGAGTGACCTTGAATTTGTGGACCAGCCCGACTGTCAGTGTCCACGTTTCGGCACCGTATGTCATAACGGGCAGGACGCACTGGTTGAAGACCTTAGTCTTCAAACACTGCGGGATTGGCGACGAGAAGACTTGACGAAGTTTTCCAAACGCTGCCCAACCTATCCGGATCCTTCTGTCGGCTTCTTTCTCAAAGTTGTGCCTACCAAGCTGGAAAACTTGCCCTAGGTAGACGTACTCCTTCACAACTTCGAGAAGCGACCCTTCGATGTGGATTGGACTCGGCAAGACGTGCGAATTGTACATGACTTTCGTTTTGTCCAAGTTCATGCCGAGGACAACCCGCCGAGAGGCTCCATTTAGGCTGTGCAGCATCTGGTCTAATTGTTCCAGCGTCTCTGCCATTATGACGATGTCATTGGCAAAACGAAGGTGTGACGATGACGCGTAGTGCCTTAACCACCTCATCGGCTTTCTCGTTGACAGTGCTTGTGGTTTCCAGTACGGTGAATCGATTCATCATTCATCAAGATTTTCTTAATACAAGACAAATAATAGTATTCCTATTACAAAACTTGATTCTTGACTCTTTCATTCATCTCATCATCATTTCAGCTGAAAGACGTCCACTGCTGGACATAAGCCTGCCCCAATGGGGGGGGTTGACATAATCGCCACGCTTGGCAGGCGGGTTGGTGATCGCAATATGGTGTTAAAATGCATAACCAGCTTACTTTCCCGCAACTAATTAAAACTTCTTTCACATTCCAGGAGGAAGAGCTAGCCAATGCAATACTGGTAGTCCTGGCCAACAAGCAGGACATGGCAGGTTGCCTAACGGTGGCTGAGGTACACCAAGCGTTAGGTCTGGACGCGTTACGCGACCGCACCTTTCAGATCTTCAAGACTTCAGCCGTGCGTGGAGAGGGACTCGACCAGGCGATGGATTGGCTCTCCAATGCGCTGCAGGCTAGGAAATAACACCTGTAAATGGTGAGTGGAACATTATCTATCTAGAAGGCTACGATGATCATTTGGCGCAAGAACGCCTCTTTAATCTAGGGGGTCCCTACTGCAATGATAATTTTATTTATCTGTTTAGTCAGCAAGTAAATGAGTGAGTGTCCTTTCTCTTTGTATTTAAGGGGACGATCCCCTTAGAGTGATAACCTCGGGAATGCAATTTTGGCCATTTTTATTTTATTACATTTTTGGAAAGAAAACCTCGCAACGCACGCCCTAGTTTCACACAAAAAAAAGTTAAGTAACCTGTAACGCCTTCTGTGACGAGTTTGAAAAGCTCGCAAACGAACATACGAGGTTTCAATTTACCAGCACTTAGTGCCAATTTCACCAATCACACTGAACGCGATCAGCAAATCTAAACCGAGTTCAAGAGCTGTCAGTGTCAATATTACAAAGAAAATTATGACACTGACAGCTCTTAAACGTAGTTTATGTGCTGATCGCGTTCAGTTTTCATTGGTGAAATTCGCCCTTAGGCCCGTATTACAGAACGTCACTCAATACCTACTCAAGCAGTACTTAAAACTAGTTTCAACCAATCAAATGGCTTGAATCTAGTTTTAAGTCTTAGTATTTTTTAAATAATAATTATGTTTAGGACTTTTTTGATGATTATTTGCCATACACTTCAACTGTTACTTATTATTATAAGTTATAGTTAAGTCAGGCAACGAAATAAAACGGATTAAAAGAAGTATATAAATTTTTATTCTATAGTGTATCATTGATAAACTTGTAACTGCTACTAGCAAACTATGTGTTTTTTTAAGAAAAGCTCTCAAGTAGCATTTTACGCTTTTACGATGATATTTAGTCGTGTTTTTAATTATTTATTTTATTATAAATACGTAGTGATTATTACCGGTTCAGGGCATTCTGGACTCTGTTCGTGTACGCCTGAACATATTCTGAGTCTGCATACACACTATGTACACATTAGGGCTGACTAGTGTCAATGGCCTTCTGGCCATGAACCCTAATCAGCCCTAATGTGTGTTCCTCTTGTCCCTTTCTTTAATTCTAATTTAATGAATAATTATCCTTTGCAGCCTACAGCTGATGTGGCCACGTGATACAAGAAGGCTTGATGTGTGCGTGCGCGATGGACAGATAAGTTAGTCACATGTAACGCCATTAGTTTTAGCATTCTACGTCGTCGCCGAAACACCATCACACTTTTGGCTGGTAATAGAAGACAGAATTACATGAAGCTTTGTCGCGAAATATAGCAAGTTCCCATCGAGTGCAATGATGATGTTTTACACTCAATTTGTATCGTTTTATTTGTGTTTGAAAAAACAGCTGTTAGCCTTATACGAAGTACTTGTATCTACTAGCATCTACCTGCAATATTGGAATAAATTGAGACTTTTTGCTGTTAAACGTTCGAAACATTTCAGGCGAACTCGAAATAACCCGTATGTGATGAGCTAACCCGGCAAAAGTAAACTGTATCAAATGTTGATATCGATAATTGAATGTTGGTGAACACGGGACTTAGTACATTTTAAATAAACACTGTACTTAGTATGTCTCACAGTTATACTATGAAGCTCTCCTAAGATATATTATTTTCATAATGCTTTTTATAATGGCGTGTAAGTGTGGCTTGTAATTTTATAATGCGTATATAGTAAATGTCAAATGCGTACTTGTACTGCCTATGCTAATAAATAGGATTGATGGATACACAAATTTTGAAACGTTTTGTAAACCAAGTGTCTGCTAAAACTATGAGAAGTAATTTGTCCAAACAATCTGTTTTAAAATGTGGTAAACACCAGTTAGGCTTAACTCACACCTACCAAATTCTAACAACTTTGGAACCACAACACGGTCGATGTCTGTAGACGTAGTAGCATGCGATGCTATATCGAGCAGCATGCAATGCTATATCGAGTAGCATGCAATGCTATATCGAGTAGCATGCTATAACGAGTAGCATGCAATGCTATAACGCGATTACATACTACAGTCCTTTAACAGTAATTTTACCTCTGACTATAGCAACCCATTAGGGAATAGAGAAAGAAAGATCACTGTGATTTTGACAGCGATGCTAAAAATGTGCCTCTAGCTTTAGCAAGAGACTCACCCAGCGGGGTAATGGCGTGACACATAGTTCAGCTACGTTCATTGCGTTATTTGCGTTGTTGAGCAGACGGATTTTTCAAACCTATGAAGCAATCAACTCAGCCTATCGCAGTCCACTGCTGGACATAGGCCTCTCCCAGGCTGCGCCACAACACCCTGTCCTCCGTCTTCCGCATCCAGTCTGACCCAGACATCTTCTTAAGGTCGTCAGTCCATCTAGCTGGGCGGCGTCCCACTATGCTTGCCGATACGCGGTCTCCACTCCAGGACTTGTCTGCTCCATCGGCCATCGGTCCTTCGATAAACATGGCCAGCCCACTGCCACTTCAGTTTGCATACTCTGCAAGCTATGTCCGGTAACTCCGGTTCTTTTCCGGATAATTTCATTCCTGATTTTATCCTTCAAAGAGACTCCAAGCATAGCCCGCTCCATAGCGCGCTGGGCGACCTCGAATTTGTGGACCAGCCCGACTGTCAGTGTCCACGACGGGCAGGACGCACTGGTTAAGACCTTAGTCTTAGCGGGATAGGCGACGAGAAGACTTGACGCAGTTATCCAAATGCCGACCAACCCAACTGGGACTGGGATAAAGCAATGGATTAGCAGTATTCTTCAAAACTCTCGGATTGTGATTGAAATTGTCTTATGCCATTTAGGGACTGTAACTAACGAGAGACGAAGCTCTTCAAAGCCAACGTTTTCTAGAACTCGATGTGGCATACTTACAGCCGAGACTACGACTTACTGCCGTCGGGTTTGCCGACACTAGCAATGAGTGCTAGATATCATCCACAAAACTGTCGCAGTCGCGTATTGAACGCACGTCACACCTGTGACATACCGACATCAAGCCTACGACTGATTATATGTAGAGCGCCCTTCTTCCTTTTTGAAATCATTGGTGAACTGACTGTGGTTGGTTTGTGGTTCATCAACTCACATTGCGACTGCAATCCGACAAAACTGTGTAAAGTCTTATGCAGTGACAGCGCGGCCGTAATGTGTTAGTGTTAGCTACGGCCAACCGCTGTCAGTAGTAACACTTGAACTACGAAGTTCGTAGTCAACGAACCAAAGGCACTGTCAACGTCCAACTGGCTAACGTGCTGACCAACGTGCAAACGTGCAGCTCTACTGCTACAAGGATCTTTTGGCGCTCGAATGACATTGGTAGGGTGGCGCTGTTATTAAAAAAAATGCAATTGTTTTGTAAAATGTATTGAAAAAACAAGATGGCGGCATTAGTTCCGATTTTAGCCACGCGCCAAAAGGTCCTTACGTGCAGCCTACACGTGTGAATTAGCCTCAAAATAAAATTCTGCCTTCGAGTGTTTCGGTCTTCAAGTCAAGTATCAATGCAAGTAACACTTAAGGCGACGACATTTTTGTAAAAACAAATTGTTTTGTAGCGGGATCGTGCGAGCGGCGACGGGTGTACCTATACATAAGTTATTATTAATTAATTAATTACTATTAATTATTATATATTTTGTATCAGTGACGTTCACCAAGCTATAATTTATATTATTATGCAGTAAGAGAGAAAAATTGTTCCAAATACAATATCATGTATTATTATTTGATGTCGTTTTATTTTGAGTAGGTACGCTATAAGTGGCGGCCACCACAGTTTTAGGAAACCTTAGCTTTAAAGGCGTCACTCACTAGTACGAGAAGTCGTTACGCACACATGCATACGTAATACGTTCGGAAATAAGAATATGCGATTTACAAAAAATCTATTGATATGACAAAAAAAAATTAAACAGCAAGCAGCAAAGAGTATTTTGCTTGTAGAATAATCTGACGAAAAATCAGAATGATTGCATGTATATTAATATGATCCCACCAAAAACATTTCATGTAAAATGTTGCCAAGACGACCACACATAAGGTTTGCCCTGTGAAAAAGATATCAGATCTCATGTAGAGCCAAGCTTCTGAATCTACACGGCCTAACTCTACCGACCCTAACTTCACAAATTCTACATATCAGTAAAAATGTATGGCTTCGCCGTTTCGCTACCATCGTGGAGGTGATGCAAACATTTAGTTTCTGAAGTAAGTAACCTTATGTGGTCGTCTTGGCAACATTTTACATGAAATGTTTTTGGTGGGATTTCAGTTATTTTTGTAAGTTGCTAGGCAGTCTTTTTAGCGTTTATTTTTTTCTTCCTTTTTTGGGGTGAATTTCTTGCACATCAGCAGTGCCGGTTTTCATAGCCCATTCTCTGTCTTTGCCTTTTTTCTTTGATGGTTTACTGATAAGCGATAAATCAGGGCGATATTACGCTCTTAAACGATTATATTCAACTATAGCTGACTGTTGTGCTTTAATACTAGCAGTCTATATATTTATAAGGTGAACACCTTGTAAATTGGTCATAACATTATTTTAATTATATACCTAACTTTGGTATTATATCTTATCGTACTAATTAAGTACTTACAGTCGATTTGCTCACCTCGTCGTCAAAGGGGGTAAATAACTGAGACCTGAGAGATGAGACTTGATTAAGGCGGAGGTTCTTGTAAGTACTTATTAATAGGTTTTTAGTTAGTGTCTACAGTCCCGTGTAAACTTTCATGTCCTAATTCATAAAATTGGTGAAAGTCTCATTCAAACTTCCACCCCCCCCCCCCCTCAATTTTAGGGGATGGGGGCGAAAGTTATAAGTTTATCTGGGGGCACGGTAGTGTTTTTTTGTATACTGAACTTTGTTTACTTACTAAATTTCGGCTTTCTAGCACTCAGGAAGTGCCCTAACATCTTGGAAGTCTCCCCATTTTAGGGGATGGGGGGCGAAAGTTTTAAGTTTATGAATAATTTTATTGGTTGTATACTAAACTTAGATTACATACAAAATTTCAGCTTTCTAGCACTTCAGGAAGTAGCCAAACATTTTGATGATCATCAGTGTGTCAGTGTATCAGTGAGTGTGTCAGTGACGAAATCGGTGTATTTTAGATATCAATAAAATCTAAAGTATTAGAGCTATTCAATTGAGACTGTATGTTTAATTAGTCTATTATTGACATCATATCCTGAGAATATGAAAAAACGACGAAACACTTCAAGAAAAGATAGGTAGTGTCCTTGCGCTTCGCTTGGCTCGTCTTGGCGCAGATTTTTAAGCGTTATAATAATTTTTTAGAGGTATCTTCGTGATTTTTTTATATCGTATCAAATTAGTTATATTATTTTTGCAACACAGTATCAAAATAGCAGATATCCTATAGGAAGTACTATGGTCTTAAAATAAAATGGTAAATCTCTCAATATTGTGCGTAGGATAAACTTACATTTGCTGTTGGAAATTTGGAATGTATGAGGGAACGTGTTTTTCAATTGCAATGTTGTTTGTTCTTAGGATAAATTAATCCCCAGAAACCCTTCATTGTGCGTGGTCCGACACGCACATGTCCTGTTTTTTGTTTGAAAAAACATGGCTAGTGGCGCACGGTAGCCACATCTAGTGACCTTATTGTAAAACTTTTTAGCTCTGTCAAATAACGTAAGTATCGGACGTATAAAGGTCGTAGCACACGTATCAACTCGGAAAGGGATCGTCACCGTATCAACTCGAGCCGTTCAGTAATATTTGTATGAAACTCCCTACTGCCAACGCTCACTAATCGGAATCGTAACGTAATCGCCTCGCCTCGGGACAAGCTCACGAACCGCGGTGCGGTGCGTGGTCGACTTGCAGTTCCCGCGCTTACGGTTCTCCGTACCCTAGCTTACGGCTCTCCGTACCCTAGCTTACGGCTCTCCATACCCTAGCTTACGGCTCTCCGTACCCTAGCTTTCGTCTCTTCGTCCACGCCCCTGCGGTCTGCGTTGCCGAACGTGCTTTCATTGGCTGTCATTTACAAGGCAGCTTCCAGTTGTGTTGCGCGCGTGTTTGATGGAATTGTTAGGTTCGATTTTAACTAAAAATAACGATGAATAGGGAGAAACTCATAGAAGAAGTAAGGAAATATCCATATATATGATTTAAGTGACTCTAAATATAGCGATAACTTGAAAAAGGACAAGGCCTGGAGACAAATTACACTTAACGTTCGGATTCAAAATGATTGAACTAGTGCTGCCTAGCCGACAACCAGCGGTCGGCGAGCCGTAAGCGTGGCGTCGGCGAGCCGTAAGCGTGGCGTCGCCTAGGCGTAGCCGAGTCGACGTATCGGAGCTTCTGATCCGCTTTGGTTATGTGCTTACGGTAGGTTGACGACTGTTTGACGGCGACGCGAAAGGCGATACGGTTACGATCCCTTTCCGAGTTGATACGTGTGCTACGACCTTAAGGCGTATAAGGTCTCGTGAAACCGGACATAAATAAAGGACATATTCAGCCATAATCTTTCATTTATTGTTTATGCTATCTTTCAATAGTGATTAAATCTTTTCGTTCTGTTTTCCAACTGTTCCTCCAGTGCGAGCCAACACCTTCGCCTAGGTTCAAATTTTATGCTTTCTTCGCTAAGTTCTGCTTCAGCGATGGTGATGGCTTTAAGTTCTGCGGTCTGGGCAGATGTGACGGTGGGAGAATGACAGGCGTATTCTTGCGGGAATGTTTGCGTATGTACCTAATAGAGAAAGACAAGGATATGTATGTAAGGACGCCGGCCGACGACAGGTAGCCATGTGTCTGGTTTACCTGCAAGTGGCCTGGAGAGACAGAGTGCCTTATCGACCCGTTGCCACGCGGGTCAAGGTATTTATTTGATATCGCGATCAGTCCCAGGGATATTTGCTTTTCTTTTCTTTGTGCAGTTCGTCCCTAATTTCTTTTACTTTTTGCAGATGTTCAGAAAGTTCTTTATGCAGCTTACTCCTAACTTGTTTTTCTTTTTGCCGCCGATCCTTAATTATTTCTTCTTCTCGGTCTGTTAGCCACTTTTTCTTTTCGATGGAAATCTTAGGACCGAGCTTTATTGGTTTCGCTTCGACGGCTGGCTCGTAAGTTTCACGTGACGACTGGCAAGCCTCAACGACGGGCTGGCAAGCCTCGACGGCTGGGTCGCACTTCGCGGCGGCTGGCCTGCAAGCCTCAACACAGACACAGGGGTGATTGCGGTCATCGTCAGCCCCGTGTACAATTTCTCCCAAAAGCCCAGGGTTTTGGGAGAAAACGTAGAGCGAGAAAGCGAGTATACTGGAGCCTAATACCCCGGTGATGAGGGGCAGGACGTTGTCGTTGTTGCCTCCAGACCCGCCGGGCCGACGTGGCCCGCTGGGACCGCTCGGCCTGTTGTATCCTCCGCTCTGCCTGGATGGCCCGCTCCCTGGCGTACCCGGCCGTCCTGGCCTGCCTGAAATTGTCACTATCATCAGCATCATAGAATTAATCGAAGGTATGTACTACATCCGGTCTACCGATTGGCGACTGTGTAAGTATGAGGCTAGTTACTGGGTATAGGTACCTACGATACGTTGTAAGCAGAAGTTGTTTGGTTTTTTCAAAGTACGGTCAGTGCTCTGCATTACCTGACCCCTCTTACAAAGAAGAAGATGGGAGAGTTCGGGTTATGCAGGCCACTGACTGTGCTTTGAAAAAACCAAACTTAGTACCTACTGATATATTTACTTTTAAAGTGAGACCAGCACCCGCGTAATACAGTTTGAATCACAATCTGAATGATTTAAGGCGACGATAACCGACTTAATGATTTTAAGGCTTCTACATACCGGGGCGACTTGTCGCGCGACGCGACACGACACAAAGGCACCGTTCGTCCCGCGACACGCGGGGCCTTTGTGTCGTGTCGCGCTGGTATGTAGAAGCCTTTATACTGAAGATCACGTCTAAACGAGTAGTGTTAATGATTTGAAAAAATATACTTATGTTAAATTAGAGCAGTTTCTCAATAATTTAATATGTGAATATTTTAGATTATGTTTATATTACATAGTGAAATTAATTTGTAAAGTTATGTCTAATGCGGATAAAAAACGGAGAATGGCGCAAAATCTCCCAAGCTTATTTTTCTGAAACCTTCACCAATTTAAACATAATTTAATGATTGATCTTTTGTGGATAATAAATTAACAATGCGTCAAATTGGGGACAGCGCTCCTTGATGGGCGAGTCCTATTACTGGCTGAACGTAGGTACGACGCGTTGTGTGAGCTCAGTACAGAACACGCAAGCTAACCACTCAAGGTCACTGGCATATATCTGAGTCTTAAGTAGGTATATTACAAATCCATTGCTTCCTGAGTTCGAAAAATTTGTCTGCTCAACAACGTAACCCAATGAATGTTGTTGAACTGTCAAATTGAAACCCATTGCTAGGTACTGATAGTATTTTACGCAATTACCCCGCAAATCTTTGGGATTTGTGAACTATAACTATTCATAACGACAATAAAGACTTTGGGACACTCGCTGCCAAGTGCCCACGGCCAAAAGTCTTCTCATACAGGGAAAGCATAAGCATTTATCTCCACGCTTGCTCAAGGCGGATTGAGATTTCAAACTTATTTATATTACTTCCTAACTATAAGTTCAGGTTTCTTCACTGTGTTTTACTTCTACCTAACAATTGGCAATTACTTTCCATTTTGGAGAGACTGTCCAACTGTGGCAGACTTCCTAAGACGACCCACTGACCCTTAGTTCTTTCAATGGCTAAGCAGACGCCTAGGCTGGTGTCTAGACTTGCTGCATCCTTATAAATGTTGGGATATGATGCTTGTGAGGAAAGTGTAGAACGGAGTGTTACGTAACTTGTTAGAGGACAGTCGGGAAGCTTGCTTGGGTTGGTTGTAGGCATGTTGTAGATATGTAGTTAGGTACTTTATTTTAAACTAATGTACTCTTATATTGTCCACAGCACTTACCATTCATATTCGTGTTTAGTATTGAAGAGAGTTATTAATTATTCATGGTGTTGACTCCGACTAAATAAGGGTGTAGACAGCATATTTTTTTTTTATTCAATCGATTCGATCCATGACGATGTCAGGACGTCAAAATGTCAAAATTAAATTTAGTTTTTCCGGCTTTTCCACAGAGTTTTCAGTTTTATCGTTTTTCGTATGTGATAGAACGATGTAAGTCACGCCAGACAGTATCAAAGGAGAGATTATATGGTGGTGTCTTGAGTCTTGAGAGTCCATGATTCAGTGTACCTAATAAAACCAAAATATACCTATTGACGACAAGCTAGTTCCGTGTAGTGCCGGACGTAAAGAATAGCACCATCCTATTTCTTCCCGTGGGTGTTGTAAAAGGCGACTGAGGGACTTACTAGAGAATGGGCAGCAGCGTTCTCTATGCATTTTAACACCATACTGCGTCACCAACCCGTCTGCCAAGCGAGGCGATTATGGCAACCACCTTTTTTGGGGGAGGCATATGTCCAGCAGTGGAAGTCTTTCGGCTGAAATGATGATACCTATTGACTGTAGGTACCAGCTTTCTGCCTCATATTTTGAGGTGAATTTCCAAACATTCCTAAGCATTTAATACAGTACGACGTGTGTCCTTCGTTCCAGCGAACTTATTGGTACCTATTAGGTAAGTAGGTACTTTAATGTTATTGATAGTTCGAGGATCACGTGTTTTATCAAAATACGGCGGTTATAACCAACGCAGGCAATGTTGTAGTAAGTGCACTGATTGTGACGGTCCTGCAAGCAGGTGCATTCACAACCGGAGCGGACAAATGCGGCCTTATGCCGCGCCAATACGGTGCACCAGCCACCAAGTTTGGACAAAAATGTAGGGAACCCTGTACCGGCATGTCTTGTAAGAAATAGCAGAGGTATTTGGGTCCGACACCAAACGATTTTAAACACCAATAGTGTTTAGTCCAAATGGGACTTTGTCTGTCAGAGTTATAGTATGTTTTCGTATGTGCTGTTGAAAGTTTGGGACAGAGGTGTGCGGGCGGGGGAGGAGTATGCGGTCTGACTGGTTGTTCGAACGACGACCGGAGGCTGCGCGCGCGCCGGCCGCAGGTACAATCCTGTGCTTAATTTTATAATTAAAGCCCACGTGGTCGCTCAAGATTATATCTTGACACGAAAATATGCAGTTTAAAATCTGTGTTATCTCTCACCTTGGGTGTTTTCTCGCCTTTTTCTTGAATAAAAAGATTTTGCTCAGTTTTGGTGTAGGTAAACATTTTCTACTTTATGCACCAAAATTGTTATTGTCTTCTTCTTGCGCTCTGCGCCAAATGAAATAGCACGGTTCATATTGTTATCAATAGTTACGAAGTAAGTACCTACCTACGTCTTTGTTGTTATAAAGTCATGATTATGATAACCCGATACTTATCTACCTACGGTTATTATTTGAGTTAGGTATTACGAAAAAGCTTTTTACTGATGTCCTTGTAATAAATCTTTGATAGTCCTAAATCAATTTCACGTAGGTTCCTATAGAAACCTTCCGAACTTACTCTTCGTCAGGGGTTTTTCAAGCTTTCAGCAAAGCTTGAAAAAGTAAGGGCGGGCGTGCACGCGGTTGTCGTGCCGCCGTGCCCGACTGTACAGGGCCAAGCTCTGGCACGAGTCTTGTAAAGAATTTATAGGAGAGCCGGGCGCGGGTCGCGGCAGTGTCGTGCGCGCCTCGCTTGCGCCTGCGCCGCCCGCCGACAGCGCGCCTGTGGACGCCAGCGTACGCCGGGAAAAGTAAAAGTTTTCAGTGCAGTGCAGTGCAGTGGTAGTGAAACAGACGAGAGCACTGGAATGGATGGCTAGGTATGCATCGTCTTATTTAGAGGAAAAAAAAATCCCACGCTTGTGGGAAATTGGCCTATTGTGGAGCTCGCAGCGAAAGTTCCCTAGATGTTTATAGATTGGTAGGGCCTTGGAACTATGTAGATAATTATGTAGTGCTGTGTGCATAGTTTTAGTTGTAACAACATAATGCAACGTGCTGGTCCAGTCACCAGTGGGACTTGTGAGCCAGTTGCGAATCTGACTTCTACTCACCGACCGGTTACTGATACTGTTCGGGATGTCATTGAATGGAATATCTAAAATAATTAAACAAGTATAAATTACGTATGTAAGTAAGTATTTAAAATAGGCCTACATTGGATCCGTTGGTAAAATTAAACATAACTGCTAAATGTGTACCTACTGACCACCATGCCTGCCTACGAGTATCCCTTCCGCCCTTCGGGAAATGCAGGCATGATTATAATGTTAAGTAATAAATAAATAGGTAGTTATGCTAAGAAATAATAAAATGTTGTTTACTGAATAAAAAACACCCGGCCGTTTCTAAATGAAACTGGCCGCTGCTTTTTGTTGCAAAAGTAAGAAAAAAAACGAAGAAATAACGATACTTACCACGACAAACGTTACTACTACAATAATCATAGGGAAAACAATGCAACAACAAAAGTAAGTAGGTATAGTCAAACTAGGAAAATAGGAACATGGACTAATGTTCGGGTTCCTATTTTCTAGTGTTTAGTTTGACTGTACTTTTGTGTTCTAGTGTTTAGTTTGACAGTAGGTACTCATTTTATTTTCTCTCTCCAGTCTATAAAACACGAAAAATAAAATAAAATGATTAGGTACTTAATTGAGTAAGTATGTAGGTACAGTCGATGAGTCGATCAATTCATAAACACTTTTTAGAAATAAATTTACCGACTTCCAAAACAAACAGTAGGTACAAAGTGAAAAATAACTTCAATTTCGGAAGTCAGTGTCTTTGGATCGGAATTTTAGTTTGTTGCCACGCACTTCCAAAATTAAAGTAATTTTTCACTTTGCAGTGTTTTTTTTTAGAGGTCCATGGTTTTTTTTATAAAATGTTTTTTGTTTAAACTTTTTAGTGGCTCAGTTTGTAATTTATTTATCTAAGTTCCAATTAATAGCCTAATCTCAACTGCTCATCACCTTTTTTTACAAAATATTGCTTTTCCCGATGCAGGGACGTTAAATGAGCAGCTCTCCTGGTAAGAACCAGCAGAACTTCACCATAAATGCATAGTGATGAGCATAAATTGCTTAGCAACCATATTAAAGTACCTAATCGAATCGCAACCCGTGAAATACTTGTTTTTAAGTAGTTCCGGTGGCCATCTGTGGTCATCATCAGTTCCACTGCACCAAATTGTGCTTTCCGATAGAAAATGCACGAGTTACTACGAGTATAACAAAAATCCCAAATCGCTATAGGTGTGCCTATACAATTTGAGGATTTTTCCTCGATTTCCATGCCATAATTATCCTGCTCAGGGGGAGTAGCCGATTGTCGTAGCGTGGGACATGTGTGTTGCGACTTGCGAAGGAAGGAGGCGCATGTGAACAGAAAAATAAGAACAGTGTTATCTATGAATGTGGATAGCAGGTTAGTTCTAATGAAAGAAGCATCAAAGAAAAGATTAATCTTGTGATATGGGTAGGAAAGATGTGAACCCTTTTTTTTGTGGGAAATTATCAAATAACTTGGAGTTGGTGTTACGACTTTTGCTGACTAAAACCCACCCGTGGTCCTTTAGATGCAGGCGTGTGCCAGGGCCACGATATCCCTTTCGGCTAAATTCACAACCCTGGCAAGCATTGGGCCTACCGGACCCCGTCAGTTGGTGCTGACATCTCTTTGAAGCGCGGGTGAAACGCAACGCGCCGTCGACCCGGGCCTGGTCCTTATCGGACGGCGAGCTACCCGTCGCTAACCGTTCGCAAGCCCACGCCTATGGTGGCCGAGAATCGGCCTGCGACTCCCGACGCCCGGCGTGTCTCCTGTGGCGACTAGGAGCGTGAGGGCGCGAATTTTGCCTCTCCCTCACGCGTTCCGCCTTCTCCTTCGAGAGCGTTACTGCTTCGCAGAAGGAGGTGACGGCCTCCCATGCACTCTCGCTCCGAACCATGGCCTGAACCAGGGCCGGACGCGAGAAATCGCCGCCGCCGATCGCCTCCGTGAGGACACGGCGGTGCCCCGCCCAAGCCGGGCAAACCTCCACCGTATGCTCCACCGTGTCCTCCGGGCGATCCACACAGTGGTAACACCCGTGCGTTTCCTCCCGCTTTATACTGAACAGGAACCTCCCGAAACCACAGTGTCCGTCGGGCGGTAGATGAGGGCACCATGGCGCCTCTCTAGCCACTCCTCAAAGAGGGGACTTATCGTCGCAATTGTGGCGTGCCCAAAGCAGTAAACCCTGAGATTATTTATGAAAGAAAAGACGTGCAGCTGCGTTAAACTCAGATAAATTAGTTTAGGAAAGGGCGGGAGGATGATGATGATGCATTAGCACTTCATCTACTTCGAAAACTAGTATTTCTTCCTACAAAATGCAATGTGTGACTGTCTATATTCCCTAATAAATAAAATAAACTAGATCAATCAAATGGTTATGTACACAACGACAAACTTAGTCAACTGTAGCCGAAAAGGATAGGTAATATGGCCAAGAAACAATAAGTTAACTTTCAAGTTCACGAAAGCTTTTGGTGTCGTCATAACGCTGTATTGACGGTTTATGTATTAGGACGTAATCATCTCTTCAAAAAGTTTGTAGCCCTTTGTTTTTATTTTTAATATAAATTTTACAATGCTTCTCTTTTTTAACCGACTTCCAAAAAGGAAGAGGATTTTGAAAATTATTTTTTTGTTTGAAAGGGTGTATTCCTGAGGTGGTTCCATTGTCACCAAGTCAGAATCTGATGAGGGGATCCCATGGAAATCGAGGGCAATCCTCAAATTTTAAAGTGGAACTGATGATGAAGACCACAGATGGCCACCGGAACTACTTAATAATAAGTATTTCACCGTTGCGATTCGATAATACACTTTAATATGGTTGCTAAGCAATTTATGCTCGCCACAATGCATATGGTGAAGTCACCATCAGTGCCAGTTCTTCTGGTTCTGACCTGGAGAACTCCCCAACTATTAACGCCCCAGCATCGGGAAAAGCAGTATGTTGTTAAAGGTGATGAGCAGTTGACATTATGCTATTGTAACTTAGATAAATGGCAAACTGACCCACAAAAAAGTGAAAAATAAAAATCCATTACAAAAGAAAACAACAGACTTCCAAAAAAAACACTACAAAGTGTAAAATAACCTTAATTTCGGAAGTCGGTGGCAAAAAACTAAAATAGATCCAAAGACACCGACTTCCGAAATTGAGGTTATTTTTCACTTTGTAGTGTTTTTTTTGGAAGTCTGTTGTTTTTTTTTCTATATTATTATGCTATCGCTAAGATTCATACGAGACTTGTGTTCAGTCAAGGAAGCGCCTTTGGACCAAAATCTTTTTTTTATAAGTATTGATGATTTTTATTATTTAAATATATCTTTGCCCGGGACTGTACGTACCTATTTAAGACGTCGCTCCAACGCCATCCAATAAGTGAGGGTATTCTCTAAAATTATAGTAATGTTGACGAGTCGGACGACAGAACGTGGTAATCACAGCTCGTAATTTTATTAGTACCTCTACCTACCAGTATCATTATGTAGCTTGTTCTGTTTATTAACACTGCTTTACTATCTTTCCTAAAACTGCGGGTAAATTAAAGTTAATTCTTGACGCCATTTATAATTGTGATGGCCATGTTGATGTCATCGCCTCGGAGATATTGGCTACACCGGTTTTCGATTCTGATTGATTGTCGTCCACAATTAGCGGTTCATAATGATTCCCGCTTTTATTAAGAAACATTTTAAGTCACATAATACCTACTTATGCGTGAAAAAGTGTAGTATCTACATCTACTACGTTTAATCTTCATCTAAGTACTAAAGTTGGAACATGCAGCACCGACCGTCACTGCTGACTTTTCTTCTCGGACACCTTTTAATGAGGTAACATGAGTCAGCGTTGGTTGTACTCCTGCTGCTACTTAGTAGAGGTAGATTAGAGATTTTGCTGAGGGGGTGATATTTTTAAGAAGCCTTTTCGGTCTCCATAGACTGAGCTTTAGGCGCGGCGCCCACTATCGGTGGGCATCGGTGCAGGTCGGTATAGCTCGGGCGCCTTACGGCGGCTGCAGGCGGCTTCGGGCGCCTGAGAGTTGCTTCGGGCGGCTTCGGGCTGCCTCGGCAGTCGTAAGCATACCTAAGGACGCCGAGGTTGTCTTCGGGTAGCTCGGAAGGCACGTCCCTGAACAGTCATAACGTTCACCACGCGCTCCTCCATTAAGCAACATAACATTAGCTGCATTAGTAGCATTAAGCACCATTATTTAGCTTGGCAACACCCAGAGGAAAATAAAAGGCAACAGCCTCATTTATTACACGTATAGGTTCGTTTTATTTGACGATGACAGAAGAAAAGCAAAGCTTATTCACCCAAAATCTTCTTTTTTGCCTTAAGGCTCCAAGTTTCTCTTCTTCTTCAGCAAGATGAACAATGAGAACTAAGTCCCAATCCACCATTAGAAATACACACGCACAACTGTTTTCACGTATCGTTACGACAGCTCTGCGACGTGGCTGCGACCCGAACTATTCTTAGTTTTGCCGAAGCTACCCAAAACCAGCCTCGGCGTCCTTAGGTATGCTTACGACTGCCGAGGCAGCTCTCAGGCGCCCGAAGCCGCCCGAAGCAGCCCTCAGGTGCCCGAAGCCGCCGTAAGACGCCCGAGCTGTACCGAGCCGCACCAATGCCCACCGATAGTGGGCGCCGCGCCTTACAAGCCAAATAGCTTGTTATTTTAGGTGCAGACGGACCTAACCTAACGATATAGCTACAGGTACCTATAGCTTCTATAAAAGCGTTCGTTTTATAATTTTATACGTTATATATACGTTTTATAAATAACGAAGGATTGGAACATAACTCATATGCCAGTTGATTCTTTGATATGGCCTCAATCATACCCTAGATTTATGGGATATCAAAAAAAAACACGTTGTATAAAATACACATATAAAATGGCAGGAGGTGACTTGCACCCTCAATAATGGGCTCCCGAAAACAGCCGCATAGAGCATAATATAGTGTCGTAGCAAGGGCATCATGTCCAGAGGTGCTTATGAGGAGTGGAGAGGTGTTCCACGGCTATCAGGACAATTCCGGAAGCACGGTCAAGATCCCTACCAGTATCTTACTGGAATATTTAGTTTCCTTCCTCCGAGCACGTTTGCTCTTGTGAATCTCCACTCAAGCTGGCTAATAAAGGCAAAAAAGAGGTGGGAGCTCTTTCCTCGTCATTATTCACTGCATCCGGCCAATAAAAGCAAGCCAGAGGTGAGGAACAAGACTTCTCCCGGGAGTTAGGGTCCGTGGGGTCGCTACTGCCCAACAGCTCGCCACATGTTGCCCTGCTCGTTTCTGTATCTCTCTTGGTCTGGCCCCTTACTCTAGACCTATTTCGGCAAAGTAAACTCTAGCGGTACAGACCTAGAGTTCAGGAGTGCGCAAGCCCGATCACGACATCAACGTAAAGATACGGTGGTGGGGTTATTATTATGGTCCCTTACTCATTCTCAAAAAAATAATATTGTAACTAAAGAATTGGGTGACAAGCCATAAGAGTTGCAGACTCACTCCTACTGAACTTTTCATACGTTAATATCACCAATAGGTATTTGGGCTACACACAGGGCTGCCACCTAGGTTTATGATCTAACATGTGCTATTATGTTTTCAAATTAGCACCTACACAGACTGCTACTCGATCATAACATGCGTCTACTTAGGTCTTACTCATCAGACCGGTTTCATATTGAGTAGAATCGAACATCCGTAAAATAAGGATATACTATAATATATTCTTAATCTTCTATCATCTAAAGAGTAACTGGAGTAAGTAGCTATTTAAGTTCACATCAGTTTCTAGACTGGCTGTTGAAATAATACTAGGTAGGTACCTACATACCAAGCAAACATGTGTTCTACGTGTTTTATAAAGCAAGTAAACTAACTGTGGAAAAACATAACGGTTCTGTAAACAGAACTTACTTAACGTACTTTGCAGTTTGAAATCTCTCCTCCTGGGTCGTTCATGCATAATTTTAGCCCAGACGGGTCACAATCAAAAACATTATTTTGGTTCAAGAAGCCTGCCTGGATAACGTCATGTCAAAGTTAAAAGCAATTAAATACGCATCAGAGTGCACTCGACGTGTGCCTTCGTACATTTTTATAAACCACTCGGGACGAACACTTATGCTAATTTTAATCGACCTCATACGTGCAGCGTGGTGCATGCAGCAATAAAAATACAGCTACACAGATTTGAGACAGAGAGAACAGTTAAATGAAGGGAGTGGTCTGATGTGTCATTTGAGACAGAGAGAACAGTTAAATGAAGGTAGTGGTCTGATGTGTCATTTAAAGTTGCTTTAATCTGGTTTTCAGAACAATATTCATAGTGACATTGGACTCGGATATTTTTGGTCCTTCGGTAC
This sequence comes from Tiliacea aurago, assembly GCA_948098905.1. Lineage (NCBI taxonomy): Eukaryota > Metazoa > Arthropoda > Insecta > Lepidoptera > Noctuidae > Tiliacea > Tiliacea aurago. The sequence goes on along the minus strand of OX402579.1, from coordinate 1,390,618 downwards.
AGGATTACAGGACCGCAAATAAGTTACCCAAACTCAGCTTCTTTTGACTTATGAATGGAGAAAACTAGCGATAGGAAAAAAATGAAACTTAAGAAGTTATCGATGCCAATGCCTGTTTACATGAATATTTAAAGCTTGTTGGACTCGCAATGTTCTCCGTAGGATGCAAACACAACTTTTAACAGTCAATCAGCTGCAAGCGAGTCTTTTGTCATTGCATTTCATTATTCTCTCATAGCTAAAATAGATAAAGAAGAGGCATGCTCTCCTCAAGTCACGATGCTTGGTTTTTTAGAAAATATAACCAATTATCATTTTTATATGAGAATCCCATGTCGAATGCAAAAAGCATGGGAAAGACTTCTCGTAACTGCTAACTAGTGAAAGTTAAGCAATGTTAGTGTACATTTACGATGATTTGTCGTTGTATATCTCATTTGTCACATTAAGTTGTTTTGTTGCTAAGCTAATTGATTTTATATAGTCATAGGTAGGTATGCTAATATCTTGTATCTAAGCTTTAAGATTGCCAAGAACAACGTCCTGTAGTGCTACTATGAGAAGTTGTGAGTGATACAATTCAAAGTTTTTGTACTTAGATGATTGAATTTCACTAGGTATAGTTTTTTGTCGTAGGTATATCTAATCCTAAGGTATCATCGGGCGACGATAACCGACTTTTAATGATTTTATACTGAAGATCACGTCTAAACGAGTAGTGTTAATGATTTGAAAAAAATATATATGTTAAATTAGAGCATTTTTTCAATAATTTAATATGTGAATATTTTAGACTATGTTTATATTACATAGTGAAATTAATTTGTAAAGTTATGTCTAACGCGGATAAAAAACTGAGAATGGCGCAAAATCTACCAAGCGTATTTTTCTGAAACCTTCACCAATTTAAAGATAATTTAAATATTGATCTTTTAGTTTATGCGTTTTATTAAAATACCTTTTGTTTTGTGTATAATAAATTAATAATGCATCAAATTGGGGACAGCGCTCCTTGATGGGGCGAGTGCTATTACTGGCTGAACGTACGACGCGTTGCGTGAGCTGAGTACAGAACACGCAAGCTAACTACTCAAGGTCACTGGCATATATCTCCGTCGTTACTTAAGACGGAGATATATGCCAGTGACCTTGAGAGACCTCCCACTCTGGAGTTTTTAAGGTTCTTGACCCCTGCATGTCAAATACAGTAAATTATTTCCATAGAACGCATGCTCGTGCACTTACATTGAAACAAATCATCCAACAAATCTAACCGAGAGCACGCATCGCCCCGCTCTCGATTAAAAACTTAATTCATTCAGGTCAATGGCCAACTATTCGGTAGCTTGAAAACTTGACATTTACAAAAGGATTTGATGTCATCAAAATATACAGTATGCGGAATATCGCTGTAGGGTATAAAACGAAGGAACGCGTGGCATCCGAGAGGGCTACATAAATCCTCCTTCGGCCAGTTTTTGTCCGTTTTTGGATTCCATTGTGTCAGGTATACAGTAGGTTTGCCAACCGTCGGGGACACACGGGACAGCACGGGACACGTAAAATGTTGTCTGATTTCAAAATAATTTGGAAGTAAGATAAAACTCCCGCTGCGTGTAAATTGTGCAGTATAAAAAATGTTTGCGTTCTACCTTTTTATGAATTTTATGTTACGAAAGAGGTATTAAGAATGCTATGAAGTTAAGATAAAAAAATATTGACATTGTTAATAAGATTATTTATGTTAAAATTTTATTGGGTGAAAACCGACCGGCCAAGTGCGTGTCGGACTACGCACAATGAAGGGTTCCTTATTTGGGATGAATTTATCCCAAAAACAAACATAACATTGTAGTTGAAAAACATGTTCTCCCATACATCGATACGAGGTCATGGTCAATCCTCCAACTGCAAATGTAAATTGGTCGACTATTACTCGTTAACTTGTGAAGCATACTTAGCTGTGGTAGTTTTCCTTTTAATTTCGTTATATTATGTACTACCGCCATTTTTTTGACATATTTAAAAATAAATATTTAGCTGGAGGGGACACACACACACTTGTCTTTAGCAAAAAAGCAACTTTGAAGCTTATTATTACGCAAACGGATACCTGAATCGAAAAATTATTTTGACAGACCCTCAATGTTTTTGAACGGCCTATCCAACAACTCCCTACATCATGAGATAGACAAGAAAAAAAAATATCATGCCCACCTTATGTGCAAGGGAGGAATACTAAAATGTTTTTTTCCCAAGATTTTATTGTACCACATTGTCTTCGTGAATAATATGTATACCCATGCTAAATTACAGCTTTCTAGTACTAAGAGTCTCTGAGCTAAGCTGGGGACAGACAGACAGACAGACGGACATGGCGAAACTATAAGGGTTCCTGGTTGACTACGGAACCCTGAAAAAGTCGGTAAATTATTTCTTCATCGACATTTTCATATTAGGAAATATTGCAGTGTTGGTGAATAATATTGCAGTGTTGGTGAATAATCCGGGGGCATAGCTGATGAAAGAGGCACCCTCGTCAGGTTACATCTGCTGCGCTATCGGGTTATAGTTAATTGATTCCCGATCAAAGAGAATTAAACCACAAGAGGATATATAGTCATTGTTCCCGATGTTACTGATCGTATTTAGATTGTCTACTCATAGGATTTAATGAGCGATTAAAGGAGCTTTAGGAGTCTTATTTGATAAAAAAAACGATGTTTTATACATATCTTTATGAGACCCGGCCCCGACCAACATACCTAACTTTTTTTTTTGGGTGGGAAATTATCAAATAACTTCTCCCGCTCTGGACTGAGCGGGAGGGCGTGTCAGACTTTTACTGACTAAAACCCACCCGTGTTCCTTCCGTTGCCTGTGTGCCAGGGCCACGATATCCCTTTCGGAGAAACTCGCAACCCTGGCAGCCTACATACCTTCCTACGACCCGTTTTCTGTAATCTTAGATTCAGTATGTAGTTTTTTTTTCTTATTCAAATTATGATGAAAGATTGTGAATAGATTAAAAGGAATGCTAATTCTGCCGACTCGATAACGACAGCATTAAACTGCCTTTCGACTAGTAAGAAGATGAAATGTCCGCGGCAATATATTTTTTGCTACTTTCTCCTGAAAACAGCATTTTCTGGTCTTTAGTGGTCTTTTATAAACGGAATAAAAGAGTAAACCTTCAAGTTACAACATACGTAAGTACATACTTAATTGAATGCGTTTTAAATTTAACGGGAAGTATATAACACGGGAAGTATATAGCACGGGAAAATAAAACAAAATGTCAGTTTATGAGTTATTTGATAGCTAAGCGCTGTTCACTGTATTGAGGAGCAGTTGTGTGATGCAACTGTAACTCTACTTTATTATCCTAGGTGCTAAAATTTCGTATTGTTGTAAGAAATTAATTCAGCGAAGTGATTACAATTCGAGTGTATAGTTTTCTACGATTATTATATTTTTATTGTTTGTGTACATTAGCGTGTGATAGATATGGCAAATAATTTAATTTAATGTTTTGTGTTGCGTAATGCAAATTATTTTACATTTTATTGTATAGAATCAAGTTTTCTAACTGAACAGACAGCTGTGCTGCTGGGCAGTTTGTTGCGCCACTTCTTCTTCCCAGCTAAACCACTAGGAAGTGGTGAAGGGCGGGCGTTTTTGGGGGGCTGTCTTAGGTATGTAATTTTGACGTTCGAAAAGTGCTGATTCTCAGCCTAGGTTGAATAAATGACTTTTGATTTAGATTTTGGGTCAAAATCTAATTAAAAAAGGTTAATCGAGATTAGCTAAAAAAAATTAAATTAACTGAGTACATAGGACAACTACAATTACACTACTTATACCACAATATTAAAAGGAAAATGAAAATAAGTAACATTGTTATAATATATCATTGATATAATATGACCTTTTCGTTTTAATAAAATATCTAAAGTAATTGTTGGACGCCTCGCCGTATCTGCTTGAGATATCTCATAAGAGATGACATGGCGAGGTGGGACACAAATATTTGTTGTTATTCACGTTTAAACAATGCGGGTGTCTCGCCAGGACAAATTACTGGGCAATAAAGAAACGCAGGCTGGCAGAATGTACCGAACGACCAGTCTTAACCAAGCACGACTGGAGGAGAGACATGGTTTAACACTTTCACTGTGCGCGAAGCAAACACCACAGAATAGATTATTAGTTAAACAATCGCTGTGCACCTAAAAGATAACTTATTCTATGAACTTACAAATCTAGGTAAGGGATGTTAAAAATGGAAAGAAAAATATTTTCATCTTGAGATGTAGAATAACTTAGAACTTATTTTTGCCACCTCGCATCTTTGTACGGTTTTTTTTTAAGATGGTCTCATGCATCTTTGAGGTTTTTGCCAAGTTGGCGCAGGATCTTGCTAAGTTCCTACGATGATACGATGTGTTAGGTATTAGAATCCGTAATAGTGACTGAGTCTCTATTTAATAACTGCAATATGTTATTGCAGAAAAAAAATTACAGGCGTATGCGATGTTTTACCTTTATTAATTCGTCCGTGTTTCCCTAGTTATTGATCTTTTGGAGTGAATCTTCGTAACCTTAATTTGTGGCTGGGAAATACAGAGAAACGCACAGGCGTGTTGGCCCCGCGCTGCGCACGCGCATCCAACGTGCAAGTGATTAATAACAGAATGTTAGCTACCGGACGAAGGGCACAAGTCAGGTTTGTTTGGGGCTTTTGTTGATTTACAACGTTTTCGTGGTTTGAAGTTCATGAAATATCTCCAATTAGGCCACTTTACTTGCTATTGGCTCTCTTTACATCTTCAAAATGCCAATTATTGTTATGGCAGTCACAATTATCTTTGTGAACTTAAATGTAAGTACACTAAGTTAGTGATAAAACTATATTTATTACTAACTTGTCCCTAACTGATAACAGTCTATCAAAGTTGTACGTACGGACGGAGGTACCTACTTAACAAGAAATAGTCTTATAGCTACCGTAGTAGGTACTTACTAATAAATAATTCTTGTTAATCGTTCAGGAGAAGGGACCACGGGACGTGCTAGAATAATATAGTTTTTCTTAACCCTGATTTGTGGAATTAGACGAGCTCGACTGCATATACCTACCTAAGTACCTACACTGTTAACTGAAGATAAACTATCATAACTTGAAAGATGATACATTAAAGAGTTTTAAAGAGAACTTATCTTCGCACTTCAAAATGTTTTGGTCCTTCGATCCTGATCCGTATAACAATTAAGTGCAAGGATCAGGGTCGAAGGACCAAAAAAATTCAAAATAGATTGAGGGACAATCTGAGAAGCAAATGTGTAAAATGTGTAAACCCTTTCTGGCATCGACATCAATGTCGTTGCTATCACCGCTTCTACACTAATATCCATCAAATTATATTAAAATAGCTCTGTTGCAAATGTCGTTAAGGTTCAAATAATGTGCCGCTTCCATATCAATCATGTGGACGTCTGATTAAATGAGTTACCAATAGCAACACGTTGAGTTTACTTTGAATAATGTGAATTCTAATTATATCCTCATAAATGTATATACCATACAGCTTTAACGTGTCACAAGTTATTTCACAAAATATTCTAATAACAGTACCCCAAGTGTACGTTTGCAAGAGAGTAAACGTAGCTATTTCGTTTGCGTTAAAATTTGACCGATGGATCATAATGCTAAGAGTATAAGAGTGAGAATAAAAATCTTAACGCTAACGCACTAGTTACGTTTACCTACTCACTTGCAAACTTACCCTTGGGGTACTGATTCCTAAGCCGAAGATTGCATTGTTTTGCGTGAGGTTGCTATTGAATTAAAGCGAAAATGGGCGATTCTGAACTGACGCATAAAATAGTCAATGTCACCACTCATCACAAATAACAACCCTCAAAATAGACTAAAACATCTATGTTCTGGGGAAAAAACTGACGAGCTGAACCTACTTCTAATAAACTCATGCCAAAAGTTTTCTTATTTAACACTGAATGCTCTAGAGACGTATCTACTACTTAGGTACTATGTTCTATGTTATAGGGTTTGGTTTCCGCACTTAGTCCTTCATGTGGGCCATTGTGCGTGGGCCATGGCGGCCTTCAGTTGTTTATTCCAACTACTTAGGTACTTTAATGGTCCAATTTCTTCAGCAGTCGCACGAACAGCAATAAATGAATCTTTTGTCGATCACTTAAAATCAAGCGCAGTAGCCGCGAGCAGTCACTCCTCAGTAACTCAAACATCCTGCACTTTGGCAGCTGTCAGCAATGATTGATGCTCCGCAGACGTTACATTATAACCGGCACACAAATTATTAACACACAACGTGACCACGCTGCCGGCTGCTCCTCGAAACGAATGAGATTTGGCATTATTTTAAAAATATAACTGGTGATGTGGAATATATGAATGCGAGACTCTCAAAACTATTAAGTATACGATATTGGATTTACCACTTTTCTCAAGTTGAACACCATACTGTCCGTTTTACCACGTTGGCCACAACTTTGTCTTCAGTCATTTTTATAGACAACATTCCCCTTAAACACGTGGCCAGTTGGACATGCACCTGATTGTTAAAATAAAAAGATGCGCAGGAATGTATAATTTCTGGAATAAAGGCAACGGCATTGTCCTCTTGTATGATTATAGGGTAATTTTGAACCAAATGAGTTCCTTTGGTAAGTACCCACACCCAGTGTACATAAAGGAATTTTGGGAATCAAATGATGCGCCTGCGTCTCTCCTCGAACATGAACAGATTTTTTCAACCATCGCTGCTTATGTTTGGAAAGAAAATATTTTCGAATAGGATTATTCCTTTTGTCACAAAAGTGAGGACGGTAGATAGTTATGCTTTCATTAAAATCTTTTTAATTGTAATTTTGCTTTGTGTCAGCCAGTGGCGTAGCTAGCATGGGTGACACCCGGAGCGCATAATTGTGGTGTCACCCAAGAATAAAAACCGGTCAAGTGCGTGTTGAACCACGCACAATGAAGGGTTCCGTAGTTGGGATGTATTTATCCCACTTAACATTGTAGTTGAAAAAAATAAAAAACTTTTTTACAAAAGAAAACAACCGACTTCCAACAAAAAAGTGAAAAATAACTTTAATTTCGGAAGCACATAACATAACATCACGCCTTGTTTCCTCGAAGGGTTGGGCAGAGGTGTACCTGTAGTACACCCACATTTTATATTATATTTAATTTAATTTCGGAAGTCGGTGTCTTTCGTTTTGTATTTTCGTTTATGGCCACCGACTTCCGAAATTAAATTAAATATAATATAAAACTAATTCACTTTTTAGTGTTTTTGTTGGAAGTCGGTTGTTTTTATTGTAAAAAAGGTTTTTATTTTTCACTTTTTAGTGGTACCTACCCCACATCAATTCGTATACCACTACTTGCTATGAAAACAACAGTGACAGGAAGTTTTATAACATCATAAACATACACCGAGTGGATTAAATACGTTTTTATTGAAGAGTTAGCTGTAGATCTGTAATGTTTATAAGACCGCGCAAGCTTCCTCTACCAAATAAAAGAATTATAACAATCTGTTCATAAACAAATAAGTTATGCCTGAACATAATATAATACTAGCTTTTGCCCGCGGCTTCACCCGCGTGTATGTCAGGAAAAATCTCACGGGAACCGGGATTAAAAGTACCTACCCTACATAAAAGGAACCCTAGTGCAAAATTTCACGTCACTCCAGTAGTTTGGGTTGTGCGTTGATACGTAAGTCAATCAGTCGGTCAGTTTCTCCATTTATTTATATAGATAGATTTTTTATTTAGATCAATACCAAAATAATAATAAATTAAGACTTATTAGTTTTTTTTTTGTTGTTCTAGTGTAATCAATTTCAAAATTGTTGACTTTTACGTAATCAACGTCCTGAAAACCCTTGAAAATGACACCATATTGTATTGTAGACTATTTACCTCTTTACAACCCCAGAAGGAGCTGTTTTAAAAAAAAACATGAAACACGTTTTATTTATTTAGGGGTTGAACTTTCAAAAATCTGTTTTTAGCGGTTACCTACGTCATAATAACTATCTGTGTGCCAAATTTTAGCCCAATCCATTCAGTGATTTGAGTGTTGTGTTGATAGATCAGTCAGTAAGTCAGTCACTGTTTCCTTTTGTATGTATTATATCCATAGTGTAATTCGACATGTTACGACGACTCCAAATAAATTGGGATTAGGGCAGAAAGACTGATGATGAGGTATTCAGGAGAAGTTTTAAGTTAATAGATCAACGAAAGAAGATTTTGTTCATAGAAACTATATCTATCCCCCCTTTACACCCCCAAAGAGGATAATTTTTAAAGTGGTTTGCGACTTTTCCATTATTTGACTTAAAGGTTATACCAATTTTCAAGTTAATCAAGCTACGTAGTAAAATCCTCTCTTGTAAAATTGACTACCCCTTTTTATCCCGTTATGGTTAGATTTTCTAAAAACCCTGATACAAGTTATTCTTCATTTTTGGTTTTAAGTATAAATGCTGAGTTTCGAGTTGATCGGACCACGCGTTAAAATTCTTCTATACAAGCTTTGACATCCCATCCATTGAAGTTAAGATAACAAAAAAATACAAACTTTATAATTTACTTACGTAAGTATTCGTCCAAGTTTCAAGTTTATTAACTCTTAACTCTAGGAATAAGATTTGTCATGCAAAAAAAACCCCCCGTTTTCCCCCCTTAAAGGTCAAATTTCCAAAAACCCCTTTTTAGCGGATGCCCACGTGCCAAATTTCAGCCCAATCTGTTCAGTGGTTTAAGCTGTGTTGATAGACCAATCAGTCACGGTTTCCTTTTATATGTATATAAGACCTCTAGAAGACTCCTCCTTTTTTGAAGTCGGTTAAAAATCATTTATAGCCAGAGTGCATCTCATGACAATTCCAATAAGACCAAATACGGGTAGGATACATTGTTTTATTACGGAGTTCCAGTGCCTACCTTCCGGCTTCATCATCAGATCAGTTTGATGGTACCATTTATATAAATTTGCTTCGCTGAACTATCTATCCAGATATCTCATCGCCACCCGTGAATTACGTATCATTGAAAAGTTCCGGTGGCCATCTGTGGCCTTCTTCATCAGTTCCACTTCACCAAATTATACTTTGTGAATGCAAATGATTGACTTGTTGATGAAAATATAAAAATCGCTATATGTATGCCTATAATATTTGAAGAGTTCCCTCAATTACTCATGGATCCCAACATCAAAACTGGATTTTGATAAAAATGGGACCAATCTGAAAGTATATCCTTTCAAATAAAAAAATAATTTTCCAAATCGGTTCATAAACGACGGAGTTCTGAGGTAACAAACATTAAACAAAAAAACATACAGACGACTTGAGAACCTCCTCCTTTTTGTGAAGTCGGTTAAAAACAGGTTCTCCCATAAATTCCAACTGCAAATGTAAGTTGGTCGACTATTACTCGTTAACTTGTAAATAAAGCCTAGGGGTCTACTCCGGCCGAATGTTCGGTCGTTTTATAACTTCCATGGTTTACTTTTTCGACTTTGAATCCTTACCCGACTTAGTCACATTTTTTTTCGCCGTAGTCAGCCACAGTTAGCCGTAGTAAAGCAACGGCCGAACATTCGGCCGATACTTCCGATTTATGTTCGGACTTTCGGAGTAGACCTCCCGGTTTTCCTTTTAATACTGTTTTTTATACTAATGCCGTGACTTTTTCCTTCCCTTTTTTGCTATATTTAAATTATTTAGTATGGATAACTTGGTTCAAATGACTTCTAGCCTAAATGGTTTATCGTTGAAAAACGTGATAGTTTGTGTAATTATTTTTTTTACGGTCTGGTGTCACCCCCAATCAGATGGCACCCAGTGCGGACTGCCCCCCACGCCCCCCCCCCCTAGCTACGTTACTGGTGTCAGCCATCCATTGAATTCCTATCTAAAATCAACCTTTCCTTTATTAAATGTAACTACTACTCAGGGTAATCTCAAAACGATTTGAGACGCAGATATATGCCAGTGACCTTGAGTGGTTAGCTTGCGTTCTGTTCTGTTCTTGTTCTTTTTTAAAATCGTTGCCCCTCCACACTAGGAATTTCTCCTGTATTGTGGGTGCGTTTACAAACATTTAATTTCACATACACAAACAGCCAGACCCGGAACAACTACTTGTAGGTCATACAAATATTTGTTCCGTGCGGGAATCGAACCCGCGACACGCAGCGCGGCAGCTAACTGCGCCAACCGTGCCGTACTGCGCGCGTACTGTGCGTGTGTGCGTGTTCTGTACTGAGCTCAAGCAACGCATCGTACGTTCAGCCAGTAATAGGACTCGCCCATCAAGGAGCGCTGTCCCCAATTTGACGCATTATTAATTTATTATACACAAAACAAAAGGTATTTTAATAAAACGCGTATACTAAAAGATCAATAATTAAATTATCTTCAAATTGGTGAAGGTTTCAGAAAAATACGCTTGGTAGATTTTGCGCCATTGTTAGTTTTTTATCCGCGTTAGACATAACTTTACAAATTAATTTCACTATGTAATATAAACATAATCAAAAATATTCACATATTAAGTTATTGAGAAAATGCTCTAATTTAAAATATTTTTTTTTTCAATCATCTCTACTCGTTTAGACGTGATCTTCAGTATAAAATCATTAAAAGTCGGTTATCGTCGCCTTAACCCAACCATGTTTTTCACAAATAATAAAGAAATAAGTCTTGTAGCAGACAATGACTCACAAGTCACAACACAGGCTTGTGTTGTGACTTGTGAGTCATTGTCTCTTTACTTTCGAACATTCAATGATGGAAGCTCAGGGAAGGTTCCGAGGGGAGAGCAAGGAAGCCGCACCCACTTGTGCGATGGGCTGTGGTACAAACAATAGTTGGCGCAGTAACCGTTGCGTGCCGTGTCATTGGACACGGTAATGGTGAAAATAATGACAAAGTTTATGAGAAAAGCTGCACGTAGGTATCTACTCAGTAGGTAGTTGTTGGAGGAACTGTAGGAACGTAGGATCGGATGGATTTCAAGTTTCCTTGAACATAGGTCGTAAAAATCATCATTAGTTACAACGATACTACCTATTGTCTAAATGAAATTGAATATTATTCGTATACATAAACCAGCAGTCGTCAAACGTAAGGGATGCATTAGACGATTCAGATGGCCCTTAGGAAACACGACTTTCCGTCAACAATGCTGTAATCATAGACCAACTACATCATTAGGTACATGTCTACTGCAATCAGTTCCACGAATATAAAAGGAATGGCAGTAAATAAGTGCTAAAACTGACAACAGCCTATTGTGTTCTCTACGTACACGTTTTGCTCATGAATGTATCGCCTTGTTGAAACCCTAAACGAATCTTTCTCTTCGAAAGGATCAACAAAGCAAAAATATCAAAGCTTGTTATCACCTACAAACAGTATCACGTATCTAGTTCAAATAGCAACGAACCGGTACCGCAATCCCTCGAGTACGCACGTTCCTGCGCATGCACATGCCTGCCGCACGCGGCACAGGAGGCGCATTGTGCCACCAACAACGGGCGCCTTGTCTGCTACGACACGCGTGATGGGACCGCAGTTCCCCGACGTTTGAGGGTGCATGATTGCACGAATGTGTCATAGGAGTGGGAGCAGCGAATATGGGAGTGGGCTGACGTGGGTCAACTTGTTAGGTTAATACAAAAAGCTTTGGATTAAGAACCTTGTACAGTCAGCAACTCAACTCAACTCAAAGTATTTATTTCCATTAAACCATTTACAGGTACTTTTGAATTGTCAGTGAAATAATTATGAACACGGGTCATATTTCACTGACCGAGATTGAAATAGGAAAAAGGGTCAACATATAGTCCATTAAAGGCTTCTACATACCAGCGCGACTTGTCGCGCGACGCGACACGGCACAAAGGCCCCGCATGTCGCGGGACGAGCGGTGCCTTTGTGTCGCGTCGCGTCGCGCGACAAGTCGTCCCGATATGTAGAAGCCTTTACACTGTTACTTTTACATAACATCAAAATTGGCACAAAAATTATTCGATAGGTAAACTGTTTTTTAGCGTTTCATAATAAATAGCGAAGAGTTTATATATTCTTTGAATTTTACTTCTGTTCCGTTATACAATATTAGTTTTAATACATGTGAAACCCGAAACACGTGTCTAGTATTTTTATGTACAGAATCTATGTACAATATTTCAAAACTGTATCATGAAAAATCACAAAGATAAAAGGTTGAACTGTTGCCGGGTCGTCCGTACAAAAACATGCTAACGGCGGCGCCCCCGCGCCTCCAGGGTAGTCTTGCTATAAAATCATTTGGCAGTAGGTACCTAACCGTACGGCGTTTTTAACCGACTTCCAAAAAGGAGCAGGTTCTCAATTCGGCTGTATGTTTGTTACGCGATTACTCCGTCAATTATGAACCGATTTTGAAAATTCTTTTTTTGTTTGAAAGGGTATACTCCCGAAGTGGTCCCATTGCCACCAAATCAGAATCTGATGAGGGGATCCCATGGAAATCGAGGGAAACCCTCCAATTTGATATGCAAACCTATAGCGATTTGGGTATTTTTTTTATAGTAACTCGTGCATTTGCTTTCCGAAAGCACCATTTGGTGAAGTGGAACTGATGATGGAGACCACAGATGGCCACCGGAACAATATAATAATGAGTACCTATTTAACGGGTTGCGATCAAGCAATTTATGCTCGTCACTATGCATATGGTGAGTGGCAATTCTCCTGGTTCTTAGCAGGAGAACTCCTCAACAATCAACGTCTCAGCATCGGGAAAAGCAATATTTTGTAAAAGGTGATGAGCAGTTACCATTAGGCTATTGTAACTTAGATAAATTCAAAACTGACCCACTAAAAAGTGAAAAATAAGAAACTTTTTACAAAAAAATAATAACCGACTACCAAAAATAACACAACAAATTGAAAAATAACTTGAATTTCGGAATTCGGTGGCAAAAAACTCAAATACGATCCAAAAACACCGACTTCCGAAATTAAAGTTATTTTTCAATTTGTAGTGTTATTTTTGGTAGTCGGTTATTATTTTTTTGTAAAAAGTTTTTTATTTTTCACTTTTTTTATTGTAAGTAATTAAATAGATTCCGATCTCTGAAAATAATTAAGTATGTAAAAACTTAAAATATCCCTTGAATGTGAAACTCACAAGCTTACAGTTTAAATTGTAACTTTGTGTAGATAATAAGTATAAATATAATTTCCGAACTCACTAGACATGTATAGGCCATCAAAGGCTTCTGTGATTTCTGAATCTGCGATATATATTTTTTTGAACATAAATAATAAAAAAAATGGTGATAACATTTTCCATCACACTTAAATATTTTTATGACAAAATATAACATGTTGTAAAAATTATTGAAATCGATTCAGTTCCTTATTCTGAACAAACTATATTCAGGATTCGCAAATACTAAAAATAATGTTGTATAGTAATATAGTATGGATATACAGCGTGTTACGGAAAGGGTATATACATATCAAAGGCACGGATTCTTTTGGTGATAACAAACTACATGGCAACATTTTTTTTAATAATACCTACTTTAAATTTTAATTATAAAGTTAAGAAACATTTAAATAATAAAAATCAAAGGTTTCTAATTCAATTCTACACATCACTAGACCAAGTCAGCTGATCGGTACACGTTTTAATCCATTCATTTGATCCCGCCGCCAATTGTGCCGACGGCGCCGCCGCGTATCGGTGCGGCGCCGTGTCGCAGAGCTGTGGCAGGCGTGTGTGTATACTAGGCGCACAGACACAGATACTGGATAATGACCTTCGTAGTGCGGTGACACGTTTGTTATGATTTAAATTTAATAAACTATAGAAATAAAAAATAAAAAAATATTTTCAAAGTTTTTCTTTTTGAGCTGAAATTTGGTACAGAGATTCTGAACCAGATGCACTCTTCACCCTGTTTGTATGGATATACCCTTTCCGTAACACGCTGTATATGTCCATACTAATATTATACATTTGGCAAAGAGATAGATGGTAGGTATCCTGGGGAAGGTAGGAATCCAGGGTACTTTTTGTCTAAAAATAATCTAGGGGATGAAAGTTTGTATGGGAAACTTAGCACTTCTTAAATTGGGGATATGAAAATATGCATTTGGTAAGAAATAAAAAGATACGCGTTTCATCGTTTTTAGGGTTCCGTACCAAAATGAAAAATGTTAAAAAGGAAGACTAAGTCTGTCTGTCTGTCTGTCTGTCACACCTGAATATCTCAAGAACTACTAATGCTATCAACTTGAAATTTAGAATAGTTTTAGATCACGTTTGCCCAACTATTTTGCAAACAAGAAAGAAATTTACCATTTTTACAAAAGGGACTGAAAGGGGAAATGTCTTAAAAATTTTAAGTAGGGCTACTAGGGCATGTGGGGTATAGGCCATATGAAAGATCGCCGTTTGTATTGTACTCATCATTATGAACAACTTTTACTATGGGATCAACCTTGAATCGCGAAAAAAAAACATACATTTAAGTTCACTGAACTCGTCAAAATGTAGGGAAAAGCTGATATTTTTTTCGCGATTTCAACTTTGGTCCCATAGTAAAAGTTTTTCATAATGATGAATACAATGACCCCTTAAGAGGTTTAGTATAAACAAAAACTAATGTTGCATACGTACGGAACCCTCGGTGCGCGAGTCCGACTCGCTCTTGACCGGTGTTTTTGTTAAATAAAAAGGGGTAAAATATGGAATGATTTTAAAATTCATACGATTATTGAAATTTTTATTTACCTACCTCTTTTCTAGGTTTAAGGAATTGGAATATAGTTGGAGTCCGTATCCTGAGGTATCTAATATTTTATTTTAGAGTTTGCTCATTAAAATCGGGCTACCCGCTTAATTAAAAGCTATTACGTATTAAAACAAAATATTGTTTGCGTTAAGTCGCGGGCAGTTAATATTTATAAAACTGAAGCGTTAATCGACATTTGTTGCTGACTGAACATGGGAATTTCGTTGTCGCTTTTCAGTTTCACACGGATTATCAATTTATCAACGAGCAAACTGGATAACTGGATCAGATTTCAAATCTTTGATATCTTGGTGCATACCGAAGCTAAATCTGCAAATTCCAAAAAATATGCACTGCGACACCTCAAGCGTTTTCCAGCTTTCCTGGCGAAAGCTTAAACAACAGCTGTCAACCATGATTGCGTCTCAAACAATAATTAACAATCGTTTGTGAGATTTGAATCTAAGAGCTTAAAGCTGCAGTCCAAAGCTAAGCTTGTTACCACGAAGCCTACAAGGCTATCTTATTTAATAAACTATAGTTAACAGTAAAGTGAACAGTTACTTTCAGCTAATAGTATTAGTTTACGCCAATATTTATAATCCTCATAAAGGATACAATGTATTTTAAGACCTAACGTTGAGGCTTTTTGGGATACGATAACGGAGTGTTGTACAGCAAAGGGCATTGGTTTACTATTTGTTCTAAATCGCTATATGTTAGACTAAGGTTCCGCTTTCAATTTAGATTTTTTAGCTAGATTTTCTTTTTTTAAACGTTGCCGCACACTAGGAATTTCTACTGTATTGTGGGTGCGTTTACAAAAATTTAAACTCACATACACAAACAGCCAGACCCGGAACAACTACTTGTAGGTCATACAAATATTTGTTCCGTGCGGGGATTGAACCCGCGACACGCAGCGCAGCAGTCAATCGCTTAACCACTGCGCCAACCGTGCGTCGAAATTAGGAACAGCAGATTATACTTGAACCTAATCGATTGCAGGACCGTAAGAGTGTATCCTGCCAGGGTTGCGAGTTTGTCCGAAAGGGATATCGTGGCCCCGGCACACAGGCAACGGAAGGAATACGAGTACGGGTGGGTTTTAGTCAGTAAAAGTCTGACACGCCCTCCCGCTCCGCGGGAGGAGTTATTTCATAATTTCCCACCCAAAAAAAAACGGTGTTTGCCTTCATGTTACTTACTCATGTTTAAGGTGTTGATAACGGATCTTAGATGATTTATAACATAAAATATATGAATGACATATTGACTAGTAACGAAAAAACCGGCCAAGTGCGAGTCGGACTCGCGCACGAAGGGTTTCGTACCATTATCTATAAAAACCGGCCAAGTGCGTGTCGGACCACGCACAATGAAGGGTTCCGTAGTTGAGATGAATTTATCCAAACAAACTTAACATTGTAGTTGAAAAACACGATCCCCATACATTTCAACTGCAAATGTAAGTTTGTACGCACATTATTGAGTGATTTACCATGTTATTTTACGATCACAGACTTCTTATAGGTTTTCCTGTAATCTTTATGTAAAGAACTATTTTCTGTATTTTTATCAAAATTTTAGGCTTACTAGTTTCGGAGATACGGGGGAGGGGGGAATGGTAATTTTCATCTTTTTTCTTAAATAATTTCAAAAGTATGTATTTTAAAATTATAAAAAATATATATATAAAATTCTTAAAACAAGCCCTTTCATTTAATATGTCACACGGTACAGTTAGCAAAACTATTTTTTAAATTTTCTAATTTCCCCCCCAAAAGTGACCTCCATATTCAAAATTAATTTATTTACGTAACACGTCCATGTTTGGGTCCCATAAGTTCATAATCGGTCCAGTAGATTCGGAGCAAATAAGCTGTGACAGACGGACAGACAGACACACGAGTGATCCTATAAGGGTTCCTTGTTTCCTTTTGAGGTACGGAACCCTAATTATATGAAATAAAAATTTCCGTAGCAATGGCTTAGCGCGTAGTTGCTGCTACGAAAATAAATATTAACAATGAGTTTGTTTTTTCCAGTGAGGATGCGTGCACGCCGCGAGCGGAGGAGGCGCCGCTGAGCGGTAGCGGCGCCAGCGCCGGCGCGGGGGAGCCGCGCACCGAGCGAGCCTGCGCCTGCGCCGCCTGGACGCCGCGCAGGCAGCCTGCGCCGCACGAGATCCTGCGACCCAAACCTAGAAGGTACTTAATTGTCGAACCCTACCTAGCTTAGTCTTTAGCCTATATATAGAGTATCTAATAGATTCACAGAATCGAACGTGCGATTCGCTGTCCCTGAGTCCAGTTAAGGCTAGCAAAATAAAGTCTTGCTGAGCTAACCAAAACATTTCGCTTTTCGAAAAAGCGGTAGATGATGTTGTTGAAAGGGTTTCTGAGACCTCTAGAGTATTACCTCGAGGAATAACTGCGACTATTGCTTAACGTCGTATCCGTAACCTGTTTTTCATACAACGTAATTAGCCTGATTGTACTTGCCTATTAGTTCCTTTACTCCTTCCATTCTGGACTTTATATCTATCTGTCTTATATTAGATCAGATAGATTTGATGAGCCAGCGATGTTTTATTGTTGCGTACAACGGCCCGTCCTCCGTCCCCACTCGGGCGCTCCTTGTGACCATTTCGGTAGTAAGGCGTAAAGATTGTCAAGACGATGTTGTCTCGGTCTACTGCTTAAGTATGGACGAGACCATAATTTTTACAGCAAAATATTTAAACTATAAGTAGCAAAGCAAAGTTTCCTTTGTCGTAATACTGTAAGTACAGTTTTTATATTGCCTTTAGTTTCTGTCGTTAATCGCTTCCACATGGATCAGCGCATTTTGCTCGCCTACAAATTTCCCACAGCTAACCAAAGCGTTTCCCCGACGGAAATAGCTTTCTACTTACTTTTACAATAAATCGTCATAATCATAACTTGTCCAATGAGACCTCGTAAACGCATATTAAAGACCGCAAACATTTAATATGATATGAATGCATCGTTTTGTGCTCGTAAATGGGACAGATGTGGCAGTATCATAAGTTAGGCGTGCCGTGCCGTTAGCCGGACCGGCCGTGCGTCATCCGGCGATGGCCGGACCTCTCAGACGCGTATTTAGAATTCCTGAATTCCTTTAACACGGTGAGATAGGATAATAGTAGGTCTTAATTTTCTTTGCATTGAATGCATTTGCAAGTAAGTCGATAAATACTTAGTTATATCTGTAAAAGGCCGCTGCGTCGACTTCTGCACACTTTTATAATATGAGCATAATATATAGTGTGGCCATGCAGGTAATCTTGGACTTGTTTCGCAGATGGGCCAAGTGCTATTGAACTTGTCTTTTATGCTTAACAGCAGTTCACAGCGAGCTCCTCTTGTTGTCAATAGACAGCCCATCGTCCGCGTGAGTGATCATATATCTATTTCAGGGAACATAGTCGTGACTCTAAAACTAAAATCCTAACTCGTATAGTGTCTGCTCCGTCTGATTATGGTGCTCTGCAATAGCATTTCAACAAAGGCAAGCCTGCCGTCGCGTCGCCGCGCCGGCCGTCGCTTCGTGCGCGCTCCACCACAATTTACACGGAATCATTTCAGCCATCTGATCTATTGGACTGTTAGGCTATTTGCTATCAGATATGCATAACGGGGTCCAACATTTGTTGATATGTATAAATCACTGTTCGAAACGGTTTCAATGGTTTTGCTAAATACTAAAAATGTTTCCTGTGACGTTTTTGACCATTTGCCTTTGCGGGACGGTTGATTCCATTTTGCAGTTATAATTGGTTGGTTGGTTTGGTTTGTAATTTGAATACTGTGAAGGCAGGTTCCTATGGTAATTCTAACTTAAAATCTTAAACCTTTATAAATCAGCTAATAAAAAATGGCCGACATTTATTTTGTATTCCAGAGAATGCCAAAATTATGATCATACGATTATTTTATTTTATGGGTACAGCTAACAAAATACAAAAATAATAGCAAAGTAAATTACAATCAGCCAGTTATTTACAAGCCTCCACAGTTAGCATTAAGAGATTAAATTATCTATAGACTTCATTTTTTTTTTGGAAACTGAATTAGAGAATGATGAACTCCCTATTTGCATAGAGTGTTGGTATGTCCGGTTGAGATAATTAGCGGACATTTGTCCCCCGGCGCGATACTGTCCGGTCCCGATAGCCGGACACTGATGGCATTCCACATCTCTGATAATTCCTATTTCTCAATTCTGACGCCAGTGCTGAGCGATGGCCGCACGGTAGCCGCGGAGTGCCGCGGGGCAGGGCTGTGTAGCTTCAATTGAATTGGACGTAATATATTCATTTTATTTCTGCGGGCTTCAGAAATGGGCAGGTGTACGGAGATTTATTTTGTTTAAGGTTTTGTATTGATTATTTTGATGGAATATCATAAACACATAAAGTTACCCAGTCTGATATTTTCAGTTCAAGAAATCTATTTACCAAATTATTAGATTATTTATCGCCTTGCCATCACATCCATTATCACATCACACTAATATTATAAAGGCAAAAGTTTGTGAGTGTGTTTGTTACTTCTTCACGCTCAAACGGCTGGACCAATTTTGATAAAATTTTGTATGGAGGTAGCTGACACCCTGGATTAACAGATTTATTCCAGAAATCCCCACCTACAAATCCCCACTGGTGGGGATTGTTACTTTTTTTCCAAAAATCCCCACTGGTTAAATAAACTCAGCCTAGTGGGGATTTTTGGAAAAATGAGTAACTATCCCCACCAGGTGTTGTTGTTTGTAAATAATTAAAACAAAAAATGCGTTAATCAATACCTACGATAAGTAACTAATTATGTCAATATTATAATAACCAACTTCCATTATAAATTGTTTGCATTGAAACGAAACTCAATTGACTAGATTCAAACAAAAAATATTTAAACATTATAGGATCACGTAAATCGTGGTTGAGAATTTATCTCATTCTTTCCAAAAAAAATGGCACTGTAATGCTGCCACGCATTAACTCTAGTTGAGCATCTAAGATGAACTGGTCTTTTTCTTTGCTTCTTTGTGATCGCGGGTTCCGACGGTGACTTTCGTTAGCACTTCTTTCATAAAACAAAGCGTCTTCATGCAAAAAATGTAGGAGTTTCAGTAAACTGCTACCGAGATTACCATGTACTGTATAAAGTTGATAAAATGGATTTGAATGTCGATTTTAATTCAATTCCTTTTGAATGTCCTATTTCCAAAAAAAACGTTTATCGTTTTCATGCGACTACGAGCGTTTTTGGTAGCTAATAATAATATGCGAGTTTTATAATCATTAAAATCTGCTATGAGCAATGATTTAAATTTTAGAGGAACTCTCAACTTCTGCGAGGTTCCTGACTTAATTTTTTTTTAACTGGTGCCGTTTTATTTCGGTGGATAAACAAAAAAAGAGGAATTTGTGACTCACTCAACTGAAAACCTGAATCATTGTACGATGCTGCTGCCGAATTATATGCTGTCGAATTGAAGGCTGGTTCTATGTTGCCAGCCAAAGCCCAGACAATCAAAACAGTGACAGTTTTCGCCAGTATATGTTAAGCCAATGGATAAAAGAAGATTTCATAAAAGTATTATGTGTTTACGGAGAGAGGCACAGAACGACAAACATTTTGGAAGGGTGGCATAATAAACGTAATGCAGCTATATCGAAAAAAAGACCAAGTTTACTGAAACTCCTACATTTTTTGCATGAAGACGCTTTGTTTTATGAAAGAAGTGCTAACGAAAGTCACCGTCGGAAACCGCGATCACAAAGAAGCAAAGAAAAAGACCAGTTCATCTTAGATGCTCAACTAGAGTTAATGCGTGGCAGCATTACAGTGCCATTTTTTTTAGAAAGAATGAGATAAATTCTCAACCACGATTTACGTGATCCTATAATGTTTAAATAATTTTTGTTTGAATCTAGTCAATTGAGTTTCGTTTCAATGCAAACAATTTATAATGGAAGTTGGTTATTATAATATTGACATACCTAATTAGTTACTTATCGTAGGTATTGATTAACGCATTTTTTGTTTTAATTATTTAGAAACAACAACACCTGGTGGGGATAGTTACTTATTTTTCCAAAAATCCCCACTAGGCTGAGTTTATTTAACCAGTGGGGATTTTTGGAAAAAAAAGTAACAATCCCCACCAGTGGGGATTTGTGGGTGGGGATTTTTGGAATAAACCGATTAACATATAGGCTACTTTTAGTCCCGATATTCCAACGGAATCGAGACTTACGCGGATGAAACCGTGGGGCGCAGCTAGTAGTGTATAAAAACGTCAATTGAGGAAACAAAGTTGCGTTCCCAAAATAAAGGGCACTTAAAACTCGTCAACCGTTCGCAAACGCAGCACAAATGACGAAATAATCAGCGAATGTCCACGAATCACGAGACAGATCCTAAATGTATTCATATCTCTTTTTATAATCCCATTACAAATGTATGGGAAATCTTCATAAATTTTATGAAAGATTACAAAAGTTCAACACTCGTACGGTTGATGGTTCAATGGTAGAAAGAGTGCTCAACTGAGCGGTGATAATAAATATTCTGTTTACAAACAAGTCCAGATTTTTGTTGCAGTATTCATGGAACAGTTTATTTTTCTTTGTTAGATATTACAACATTCGTTTTTGTTTACCCTAAACCCAAAAAGGGGTCATTGTACTCATCATTTTAACAACTTTTTCTAAGGGACCAACCTTGAAATCGCGAAATAAAAATTAGCTGTTCCATACATTTTGTCGATTTAAGTGAACACAAATGTTGGAAACAGATGATTTTTTATTGCGATTTCAAGGTTGGTCCCATGTTGTATACATAGTGTGATCATTGGATGGATTGTTAATGAAGCTTTTCCGAAAGAAGGGAAAAGAGAAACGGTATATTCTGTATAAATTTGCTTGGTATAAATTTTGGTCTTATGTAACATCAAGCTTTTTGCATTGCTCAGCCAGAACCCTTAAGGCTTGTAATCACACCAATGTCCTTTAACATTTGGGCGGCGCTAACGATCCATCTCCGCGCCACTCCGCTACCCGCACCGGACGCATTTTTAATTTATTATAATAAAAATAACCAAATTATTTTCCTTTGTATTGTAAAGATAGAAGAAAGAAGAAGTATATATTTTTTTTATAATCTTTTGATAAAAAATGAAGGAGTAAAATGGTTTCACCTCAATGATTTGGAAGTGATTTGGCGTTTTTTTTTTCTTATTATATGATACCGATAAAAAAATTATGGCTAAACCAAATTATTTATCATAGCATCATGTAGATTACTAACTATTTTTTCAGATGTAATTTCTTCGTAATGTCGATGAAAAGTTGCTTCATCTGCATGCTTTTTTCAAGCTTTTCGAGAGACCTCTCTTTGCAAACTTAAAATTAATTAGCTGCGAACTTCGCTTCACAATCAAATAGGTATGAATAAAAATGATACTGCCTGGCAGATGTTGAGAGACACAACAGTTCATTCATCCAACGTAACAATAACAGGGGTCGCCATCAAAAAACCTCAGGAGCGGCCTATTCATTACACAAAATAATAACTAGACGACACCTACAATTAACTGCGAGTTCACGCGAACACGGGTTTTTATCTAAAATATCTATGGATACTTTCATTCTTACGAGTAACAGTAATCTGTAATTGAAGGTAATTTGCTTCTTCGTGTAACTTCTACTTTTTACTGTTAGATGAATACTTACAGTTAGTTTGTCTTGAATTAAGAATATTTATTTAAATATCATATTTATATAATATATACCCGACTTCCAAAAATAACACTACAAAGTGAAAAATAACTTTAATTTCAGAAGTCGGTGTCTTTGGATCGCTATTTGAACTTTTTGCAACCGACTTCCGAAATTAAAGTTATTTTTCACTTTGTAGTGTTATTTTTGGAAGTCGGTTATTATTTTTTTGTAAAAAGTTTTTTATTTTTCACTTATTAGTGGGTCAGTTTTGAATTTATCTAAGTTACAATAATACCCAAATCGCTATAGGTTTGCCTATAAAATTTGAGGGTTTCCCTCGATTTCTATGAGATCCCCTCATCATTTGGTGGCAATGGGACCACCTCTGGGGGGTATACCCTTTCAAAAATATTAATCTATACCAAAATAACCGAGTGCTTCCGCAATGTTTGCGGATGCATCCATTGATGATGTCATAGCCGTAATAAAAGAAAAGTTTAATGAAAATAATTGTAAACAAAATTCGATCAGTGTTTTTCCATTTCTTGCGGTTTTTCACTAGGCGGTTACGCGCGTAGAACAATGGCGGACCATGCGCACGCGCACCATGAAAAGTTAATCGAGGAAAAATAGAAACTTTTCCTTTTAGGAGCATTACTTTATGTACCTACAAAAATTCGATTAAATGCTTTAAAAAATAATTTATCGTGTCATATGTTAGTTAGTTATTTAATTTAATACCTAGTAGGTATAGGTACATACTAGTTGTATAATTATTTACGTATAGCATTACTTACCTGTTTGTTAATAAATTGAAACTTTTTCATATTGGAACCGGTTTGTTTTAGATAGATAAGTAACAAAATAGCACGCGCTATAATATCTAAGTAGTATTTTCTTACGTAAATTTTATAAGACTAGTACTTTTATAAAAATTGTTGGTGGTTTTAAACTTTAATTTTGATTGACTCTTACTGAGGTGTCAACGAATCCATAAAACTTCTTATAACGACATTGTCTCATAGATAACAAACAGAGTTTTCCATGTGAAAATTAAGTAAAACAATGGCTAAATAAAGTTTATATAAAGCGAAGGACTTTCTCTGGCTGGGATGGGAAATATGTGTTGAATCTCACTATGATTATGAAGTGAACAATACTATACGTATTTATGCAATGAAAGTAACTGTTACTTGGTCGTTTTATTATTATTTTCACTCTGCTTTTTCGTAACTTTATTATAATTTTGTAATTCAAAAGAGTTCAAAAGTTACCTAAGTTATTTTTGGCACAATTTTGTTTGATAATTGGTGTTACAGAGTCTGTCGTTTTAGCTGAAAATAAACCTTTCGAACATGGCTTCATGTCGCCCGTGCCAGTCCGCGCAGCACCGGGTGGCGGCCGCTAAGTTATTTCATATTATTCATCATCTCCCTGCCCGCCCCACGTTACTTGGGGTGGCTGCGACACTTTACTTGGGGTGGCTGCGACACTTTACTTGGCGTGGCTGCGACACGTTACTTGGGGTGGCTGCGACACGTTACTTGGGGTGGCTGCGACACGTTACTTGGGGTGGCTGCGACACGTTACTTGGGGTGGCTGCGACACGTTACTTGGGGTGGCTGCGACACGTTACTTGGGGTGGCTGCGACACGTTACTTGGGGTGGCTGCGACACGTTACTTAGGGTGGGTGCGACACGTTACTTGGGGTGGCTGCGACACGTTACTTGGAGTGGCTGCGACACGTTACTGGGGGGTGACTGCGACACGTTTCTTGGGGTGGCTGCGACACGTTACTTGGGGTGGCTGCGACACGTTACTTGGGGTGGCTGCGACACGTTACTTGGGGTGGCTGCGACACGTTACTTGGGGTGGCTGCGACACGTAAATTTTCCGCTTTAACTTGGGAGGCATCCGTGGGTCGAAAGTTGTTCCTGTGACCTGTCGCCATTTCATTTATCCTGAGTTGATTCAGTGCGTTACGTCTCGGTCTACTTGCCCCTTGGACAAGCGACCCGAGGTACCGAAATCGGACCAGATCGGTAAGGGCGTTCCGGGGAGATTTATGGGCACAGGCAGGGCCGGATTTAGGGGAGAGTAACCGGGGCGAAAGCCCCAGGGCCTCCACAAACGGGGGCCCCCACAATAGAGACTTCGGAAAAAAAATCTTTCAAATTCCAACTAGTAAACATCTTTTCCTTTGATATTAAGAATATTTTAATTTTAAATTCCTTTGATAGAAAGAATTTTTTTTAAGTTTATTTGGGGCGAGGAGGCCTCCGCTCCTTTGTTGCCCCGATACCTCTGGACCTCTAAATCCGGTCCTAGGCACAGGACTGGAGAGACAGCCAGAATCACACAACAAATACTCTGTTTTAGTCCGACTTAATCGCAGGCCAACGGTCTTCAGTCTTCCCCATCACACCTCCGATCTGCTCAGCAGGCTTAGCATGAGAACCGTAGAGAAGCGTTTTGTCGACGGAAGAGTAGACAAAAATTACATTTTTGTGTCGACATATATTAGAACATTTTCGGTAGACAAGCGATCTCTAGTCTACAGTATAGTAGAAATAGTAAGCATCATGCTAAGCTGCTGGTCGTCTAAGCCGCTCTCGGCAACCAGCACAATGTCATCGGCGAACAGCATATACTTACACCAGGAAGTCTCTTCTTGGATATCCGCCGTAAGAGCGTCCTTTATCACCACGAAGAGATAAGGGCTGAGTGCCGACCCTTGGTGCTAGCCGACAGCCACATTGAGGCTGCCAGTAGTGCCCACTATGGACCGGATTTGGGTACTGCATCGACTGTACATCACATGCTTCCCTGGCACACGTTTCTCCTTAAAGTTATTTCAGTTATTAAGGAAAGTTAATTTAAGGGATATTTTTACCAAGTGCCTATTTTTCGTAGGTATACGGTGATGGTTTCTTGGGTAAAGGTCCCTGGTTTCGACACCACCGGAGGGGAGTGATGTAGCGGCATCAACATCGCCACATGCGAACTACGCGTCACACTGACGTCACGCAAAATCCTGCATCGCGGAAGCAGAGTTTACCGCGCGACTAGCATATACAACCTGTTTTTTTTTATATCCCATAACTCTAGGGTTATATTCTGTAGGTAAAAATAATACTAAAACTCCTAGAACAGGTGGTCCAAAAATGCATCGTTACGGAGATATCATCAATCATAATTAAATTAGGTCAAAAATTGTCACGAGTATGACGAATCTTTACTTTTGCGAGGTTGCCAAACTTCGCAGTAGTGTAGTAAAATAAAATATGTAGGTATGTTGGTATCGGGGCTTCCCGGCGGCAGCTAGTGAAGGGAAAGCTACCTTGTCAACGTTGTCATATTTCACGTAAGGGTGTTTTACATTAATAATCGTGACTTTGCCGAATTATTTTGTATGAAAAATGAAAAAAAAAAATAACGAAGGATTGGAACATGCCTCATATGCCAGTTGATTCTTTGATATGGCTTCAATCATACCCTAGAGTTATGGGAAATCAAAAAAAACACGTTGTATACAACATCCCGACATCAATCGTTGGGCAGTTGCCCACCAGACACAACGCCCGTCTGGTCGGAGGATCCTCCCTTTTCTATAGAGGATGAGTGAACTTTACAACCTGTTCCTCATGCCTCTATATACTATGTGAACATAATTCAATACTCGGTGCCAGTAAGTACTTAGTTACAGTAGACCAAAAACTGCATAAAACATTTACTACATAATTATTTAATTACATTCAAAAGATAACAAAATAAAATGCTGTTTTTATCAGCAACCGTAGCGTAGCGTAGCACGTAGCAGTGCGCGTAGCAGATCACGGAAATAGGAAACGCCATTAGAAAAAGTGGAAAATGTACATCTTAAATATGTATGTAGTAGGCACTTCCTGAAGCTTCACTCTCTGGAACTTGCATTTACTTTGTGAGCCGTCAGGAACACGTGGGACTCTGTGATGCTATAAATAACTTAACTAGAAGCGATACTAAGTTCTACTTAGTTTTAAAATATTACGTACTTACCTACTAAACTATAGGAGCCAATAGCAGTGTCTCGAACAGTAGTCCAAGCCCAGGTACCGGTCGTCTAGGGTTCGGGAGAGGGAAACCTCATGACAATACTTGCCGTTTTCAGGAGTACTGCTTTCCGAAATATTCCGAATTAATCATAAGGTACTTATTTGTACTTAATTAATCTTTACAATTCAAAAGTTCGTCAAAACACTTTCAAAGCTAGTGTTGGCTGTAGGACGTTCATATTGCTGGTATTCAGCCTAGAATAGAGAGTATAGATTTATTTTTCCGGATCGGACGACCTATTTATAATGATCTAGCTGCGCCCCGCGGTTTCACCCGCATACATTTCGATTACGCGGGATTATCGGGATAACAAGTATGCTATGTCCTAATCCAGGGCATGGTCTATCTATGTGTCAAATTTCATCCCAATCCGTTCAGCCGTTTTAGCGTGAAAGAAAGAAAGAAAGAAAATACGAGTATTGAAAGCGTAACAAACAAACTCTATTTCGTATTTATAATCTTCTTCTTATATATAAAATTCTCGTGTCACAATGTTAGTTACCATACTCCTCCGAAACGGCTTGACCGATTTTGATGAAATTTTATATCTATATTCAGTAGGTCTGAGAATCGGCTACTATCTATTTTTATACCCCTAAGTGATCGAGACTTGCGCGGGTGAAACCGCGGGGCGCAGCTAGTATTTATATATAAGGTGTATCTATCCGAAATCTCTTAAAGGGTCATTGTACTCATCATTATGAAGAACTTTTTTTTTTTTTTTGTCACACAACTTTTAATATGGCCCTTATTAAAAGTTCTTCATAATGATGAGTATAATGTACGATGTAACTCTTAAGGGATCACCCTTAAGAGATTTCGTGTATGAATAGATACACCTTATATAGGATAGGATAGGAAAGATATCTTCCTATTATCAACCAAAAGAAATATGCGTACGTTGTCATCTGTTCTTAACTCAAACATTTATAAAATGAAAGCAAATAAGTCTGTCTGTACGTCCGATATATATATTTATAATTGCTCTAATTGTGTTGATACCGGAACGGAAACGCATAATATTATGCGTTATGTTATAGTATATTAGTGGGTGCCCATCATAACATAGCCGGCGGCCGTTATTCGCAACACACTCGTTATAGAGGAGTACGCTTTTTAAGTAGGTAAGAGAAATAGATTGCCACTTGTGTGAAATGAATTAGTTTCGTGTTTCTGGTTTTGGTAACTACAGTTACAGAATTACGTTTTTCTCGTTGAGTCTAACCTTTGTCCATTCAAAAGAGTTTTATTTTGCTGATTCACTACAATTTATTTATTTGCTGAAAACTGATCGCATATTTTGTTCAGTCTTTCTTCGGCGTAAAGATTGTAGATGACCCTGTCAGAGCGCGAATTTGCGCGAATATTGCAACGGTAATAAGTACCAACATAATATCATAACAGCAATATTTGCACTTGCAGCTTGCAATAAATGTTTTGACGTCAGTTTCACCTTCTTACGAATACAACTCAAATTTATTTCATTTAAAAGTTCCGGAGGCCGGGCTGGTTCTAGGTAAGCACTTCTATCAGGCTTAGCATGAAAATAACCCAACGCCAAGCACAACGTCCTCACAATCTTGCAAATTTGTACGAAAGCACTTTAATTAGGTATTTCTAATTAGTGCTAAAGTTAATGTTTTGGTTTTAGTTCCGGTTGTAAATAAATTTGATAGGGTTTTCACTTTCCTAATTACAATTTCATTTAAACAATCTTATCGGCAAGACATTTCTTTTTCAATTTATGTAATATAATTTTTACACATTTCTTATGTAAATTCGTGCAACTAACGAATTGCAAAACTTTCATCGAGTGTATTTCCTGGTTTATTTTGTATGCTGACGTCATAAATAAGTATCTCTGGAAACAAACTGCAGCGCCGGCGATTCATGCAGGCTTGGTATATCATTACGCTGCGAGAGATTCAGTAATAACCTCTGTTTGAAGTGTGCTCTATATTTAGCTTACACAACTTATGGTTTCGTTCACCTCGCATTGAATATAGACGAGTTTCATATGCAAGTATTACCGACCAGACTCCGAGCACCGCTACACATCTCGCCAACCACTCCAGCGCTGCCCGACCATGTGCACGACCATTTAAACTATCTATAAATATTAAATTACCTATTTTATTAACTAATCTTTTACAAGTAATCAACGAGACAGCAATTAAAAATTCTCAAGATCGAGCGCATAGAGCTTTCATCAAAACGGTAACATTAATCCATGGATAACACGTGTGTCGGCAATTACCGCGAGGCTTTGTAGCGGGGCGACGGCGACGGCAACAATGCTGCTTGGAGGGTTAACGGCGAGCGGCGCCGGCGCAGCGCGCGCTCAGTGCGACCGGCACGCCCGCGCAGACATGCTGTGCCCCGCGCGTTGCTCGTGCTTCCTCTGCCGCGAGCTGCAGTCCTGCCGCGCCGCGGACTCCAGGAAACCCAACAACAAAAATAACATGTGCGACAATTTCATACTGAAGAAGGCGGAGGCGTGGGAGCCCATGAAGTTCATCCGTGGAGCTGCGCGCCTCTCCGTCAGGCACTGGCAGAGCAGAGACCCCCTCACCTCCAATAAGACGAGGATCACGACGCACAAGTCCACCAGTTGCGAACAGCTGTACCCGCAACCCTCCGAGGAGGAGTCCGGCCCGTTCGGCATGCGCCGCGCGCCCAGCACTGACCGGGTGAAGCCGCAGTCCGAACACAAGGCTCTATTCAAACTCCTCGGGAATTCCCGGAACAAGAAAACAAACATTAGTGATGCTTCAGAGTCAAAAGTGCGTCTTAGTGTTCTGAATTTCAGAAAGACTGAAGCTCCTACTTCTAAGAATGTTCATGAAAAGTACATTCCTTTGCCGCAGGTGTCGTCGCCCACGGAACACATCTATAGTGAACCCCGACCCTCCATAAGGAGCCCACAGTCCCAGTTCGATGAGTGTTGTCGGCCGCCGGTATACCAGAGTGTGGAAAAGAGGAAGGAAGAGCTCAGCAAGTGCTCTGCGGACAAAAAGGTATACAGCAACCGGCTTCCGTGTTACGAGGAATTAGCGCAGAGACTTTCCCAGGAAAAGAACAAAAAAGCAAACTTACCTCCTACGGAAGGTGGATTAGCGAATAAGATCACACAGAATAACAATAAAGTTGTAATTTATTTTGGAGACTCCATAATTCGCAAACATAATGAGCAAAAGAAGGAAGAATATCGACTAAAAGAGGAGCCTGCTAAAGAAGAAGTTATTTATGCCAATAGACTTTTAGAGGAAACGGGTAACTTGGGACTGAGTAGAGAAGCAGATAGGGGTGGGGGCAATACACAGATGGTATCTGAAGTTCAGGTTCCAGAAGCTATATATTCTGAGATCAAGGCTGATGACGGTAAAGATACACTAGACGTCGTGACAATTAACGATGCGACGTACAAGAAGGACGTGTTTGGAACGATGAGTTCTGACGGGTTCCTAGTGGTGGAGTTTGAAGGTAATTTCGAAAGAGCTCGGCAGCTGGTGGAGCTGGTGCATGGAGGCGGGTTGGACCACCATGAGGCTACGGTGCTCGATGAAGATGAACACTGTGACTGGAGCTTCATCCAAGACTGGAGGAAGAGGTAAGAACAAAGATGCTGTAATGGGTGCTCCAGATGAGCTGACCTCGATCCCATCTGTTTTGTGTTATAATCGCAATATTCATATTTTTTACAGCTACGGTGTGACCTGAGAGCTCAAGTATTGTTGATTGTGTAGGAAGCAGGCCAGTCGAAATAGTGTAAATATTGTTACAGTTTTATAACCTCTTCAATCAAACTATGTCACTTGGTTTGTTAGGTCACAGTTTTTAGGAAAGTTTACAGATACCGAAACATCCATCATAACTGACTGCAACTGTTCTATATTTCATTAAATGTACCTTGGTTAGCAGGCAGTAGAAATCTGTCACCACTTGTGCCTCGTTAAGAAATCGTTAGTCCACGTAATTTCAACTGGTTTCAATTAACTTAGAGCCGCTGTCACTTAAGAGTTATGTTTTCACATAGAGAGAGCGTAGCTAGCGTTCACTTCAACCGTGTGTTTACAGAGTTTTCTTCTAACTATATATTCAATGATTCTTATATTTCCTTACATAACGGACACACACACCATATTTTTTCCGACGTGCGAGCGTTCGGGAAGACATTCGCGTTAATTGCGTAGCGATTCCGCCGATAACAATCGTGTGTTGTTGGTCGACGAACTCGTGCGAGCTTCTGCTTCTTTGTAGCGATACCGATCGGGCCAAGACCACCCCAAGACACGCACTCGCATTCTCGACCTTATCGTCTTATATCACATCTGAATTTTAAATAACACTCCTCTTTCAATCAATATCGAAGGTTCCGCTTAACCGTTCAGATCACCTTTTGTTCTGTCTCTTATATTTTCTTGTTTAATCGAATTGTCAGAATTTTTTCTAGCACCTTTACTTACTTCCCTGAGAATCCAACACAATCGACATTAAAACTGTTTACAATTCAATTAAAAATGGTGATGCTCTTAAAAATGAATGCCGGTTTCGTAATAATCCGGTGCGATCTTTTATCTTGGAGTTAATTATCATTACGTTCTTATTCAAGTTGAATTTGTTATACTTTTTCGACGAATTCATGCTCATACAAAACTGAATTGGAGAAAGTTTGACACAGTCTTTAAGAATACGTTGGTTATCGAAATAATCAACGTATTCGAATACCATCGGAGAAATAAAGTTTGCGGTGCATTACTGGAAATTAATTTATTAACATTGGTTCGCACGAAACGTCAGTCTGAGTCATTTAAAGCCTGAAGTTTCGTTCGCCGATAATTGAATTAAACAACTTAATTACTTATTAATTAAGTATCTAAAGATACTTAAGTATAACATCTAAGTTTGCTACTTTGTTAAACGGACTATCTTTTCAGTTGGTCAGATCCGTAAGACAATTATGTTAAAGATACGTTATTTTTGTTCCATCTATCCGGCAGTTTTCAAAGTTTACGTTTGTAACTTACCCTGTTTGTCCTTAAGACTCAACCTAGGATGCAGTGCTCAGTCGTTCACATAAACATACCAAACTGCAAGGCTGTCAAAGCCAGGAGATACGCGTTAGCCAATCCGGCGCCCATACCCAGGCTGCATTAGCCAATACGTCGTGCTTACCCCGTGTCACGGCACTCACGGCACGCCTGATTGGATCCCGAAGCCCAGTTGTCTACTGTGTTGGCACCTTAATCTATCGGACACGAGCATTGTCGCCTGCTTGCCTCAATCGATTCGACTATTTTGTGCCAAATCATTGTTGCATGCTGATGGACTTTACGTTCCACTTTTGCATGACCGCAGCTTTTTGCTTCCCCAAACAGACTTGGGTCAGTTGGGTGAGTTGGGTCCTTCATTTAAATTGTTTTGCTAGTCAGTACCAGTAGTCAATAACAACAGGAAATGCCTACGTTTACGCACATGAACAAAACATGATGATGACATTCAAAATTATCAAAACAGTTAAATGTCCGTGAAGGGTGACCAAGGACAGAATGTCACAATATCCCGTGATACAATTTTTTTACTCATCAAGAACAATTTTCAGGGCAACATAGTCGTGATTCGGTTGGAGCGCGTATTCCTATGAGCAGGCGTTTGTTATGGGCGCATCGCATTGTGTTCATGCTTGGGCGATAATTATTACGCGCTAGCTCATTTATTTATGTGACGTAAGAGCTTCACTTTTGAAACAAACAGATTTGTACTCCTCTGAAATATATATCACATCTTGATCTACCGAGGCAAATGTACTGACTGTGGAAGCTCTTTAATTCTGTTTGTGTATTTTTTTTGTGTTGTGGATTTCAGTTGTAGTTTTCAGAATGACTCTTATTTTAGTTCAATGTGCCTCGTAGTAAAGGCCATCTTTAATATTGTCTTCCCCTGTTCCTTTTGCCATCTTTGGGGTACCATTCTTTCACAACTGTATTTCACTTCTCTTGAGTGACAGTTAACATTGTGGCACCTCCTTAGCAAAAGTTAAAGACCTTTAATAAAACTTGTTTGAAAATAATAATCAAGACGAATCAATTATCACAACCATCCATATTCTTTATTTAAAATCTAAGAGAATATAACATTAAAAACCGGCCAAGTGCATGTCGGACCACGCACAATGAAGGGTTCCGTGGTTGGGATGAATTTATCCCAAAAACAAACTTAACATTGTAGTTGAAAAACATGCTCTACCATACGTTACGGTCAATTCTCCAACTGCAAATTTAAGTTGGTCGACTATTACTCGTTAACTTGTGAAGCCTACTTAGCTGTGATAGTTTTCCTTTTAATTTCGTTATATATACTATTGCCATTAATTTTTTCACATATCCAAAACCAACCATTTAGCTGGCAGGGGGGGGGGACACTTGACTCTGAACAAAAACTAGCACTTTAAAGCTTAATATTACCCAAACGGATCCATTAATTGAAAAACGGTTTTCCCAAACCCACCATATTTTTGAACGGCCTATCCAACGATACCCCACACCATGGAATAGACGAGAAAAAAAAATATCATCCCCATTTCACGTGTAAGGGAGGTACCCTAAAAAAAAATGTTTTTCATAATTTTATTTTACCATTTTTTTGGCATGATTAATATGTATACCCATGCCAAATTACAGCTTTCTAGGACTAAGCGTCTCTGAGCTAAGCTGGCGACAGACGGACGGACGGACAGACAGACAGACAGACAGACAGACAGACAGACAGACGGACATGGCGAAACTATAAGGGTTCCTTGTTTACTACGGAACCCTAAAAACCATTAAATTCGTACTGAAACGAGTTGACCATGGACAATAACAAAAAACAAAAGGGGACATTCATTTCTTAGACAGTTTTTATGTAATTTTTACCAACCAGGCGATACAGACATGTTCTTTAAAATTTGTCTTATCCAACTCATAAATTACGTACACACTATGCATGCAGGACATTGCTTATGTAGAGTTTCTCATTTTACTGTGCATTTTATGTTCTTTATCTTTATAGGATCTCATTTCTCAGATTAGGTAGCGATAAAAGAATAGATGGTTGGATTATGATACAAAATATTATGGCTAGGAAGAAAGTGAACACGGAGATGACAGCTGATTTGTTATGTAGAGAAGTAACAGCCGTACATTTATTGCGCTCACCACAAATAAAATGAATTAAGGGCAGGGGATGAGACCTAAATAGTGACATAAAATTATGTTTATGAAGGACTAAGAGGCATATGGCACATACATGCCCGTGATTCACAATCAGTTTTTAATTTTCAAGTAGACTGCCAACCCATATAACGTGCATAAGTAGTTACTTAATTAGGTATCTTCTGAATTTGTTTTCTATGCGACGTTTTTTTAATGGTCTTTGATTATTCATTATGGAAATCTCTATAGAGGACCATTGTTAGAGACTCGGGAGGTTTTAAGCTTAGCGGCCAGACTTCCTGTCACGTGACTGCAATGAACAAAACAATTGCTCTACTTCGGGGATATTGCGAAACTTAGTAACCGGCTGCGTTTTACAACTGAGTTAGAATATTATCAGTATAACTGCTCCATCAAAATGTTCCTTTACTTGTTAGGCTTAAAGATGAAGGCAATAAAAGATTTCTTTCAAAAAACAAGTTTGCAGCTATTTCGGATGTAAACATTGGTTATTAAATTGCATCGTCATTCTTATGTTCTTGAACGTGACCAAGGAAAGCTTTTATCGTTCTGTTGTTAGGAACTTCATGTATTTCATTCATGCCTTTAATTTTCAACATTAATTTAAAAGATTTTGATACACATTTAATTTGAACTTCAGTGTTACTGTCAATGAATTCCTAGGTTAACGGGAATTGCAAATTGATCATTTATTTTTGTATGAAAGTTTTAGGAATTAATAAATTTTGCTTTATTTTCATCAGTGTAGCTATTAGGAAGATCACAATTTCCTCCACGTCATATTTTCAAACTATTGTTGAATCCGTTATCTCATTAGAGTTATATGCTTTTGCGTTCATAATGGCCACAACTTATTAGTAATAGTACATTTTTCCACTCATGAGCAACATTTCATTGGTAAACATTGCTTCTTGGTTTCCATTGTCATTCCTATTTCTAACTTCATTGGCATTAGTTCCCAGTTTAACCGGAAGCTTTTCAACATCAATAATTCTACTTCCTTCCACAAAACACAATCCTAGGAAATCAGTTCACATGGCTGTTTGATACAAAAACGGTTAGTTCTACCGGTAACATCATCATACGATTGGCCATGCTCGTCTGCGCCGCGGTCACGCCACAGTCATGCCTCTCCACCTCGTCTGTGTAGTCCTCTATTTGTGAATCTATTACGACTATTGTACTGTCTTTATGCCGAAGACGTGGCCGTCTTTTGTTAAATTTTGATACTCATTTTCCTTCCGACATAAAAAAGGTAAATACTGAATTGCGTGATAGGTTTTCTAAAGTGAAATTGGAGCATAGCTTTTCGTGTTGTTATTATTAACGGTGATTGTATATTTTGGTCCTTCGAGCCAGAAGATTTGAAAAATTATCGGACGGTAGAATTTCGCGAAATCTCGCTGATTAGGTATAAATGTTTGTTTAAGTTATATTATAGTGGAACACACCATACGTTTTGTTTTCTCAAAGATACAAAACAGAGTGTGGCTGTCACTAGCACACACATTTAAATTAGTGGGGACTTAGGGACTCTACCTACCTAGAATCTTGGTATGCCCGTAACTCACTTTACAGTAAAGTTGGGAGATAACAATGAGCCACAAGTAATAAAGAGAGGGTAAAATTGAGAGTTTGCGAAAAATGTTACCCTGTGGCTGTTACCAGAATTCAACAAGTCATCTTCAAACCTAATCAAGAAACAGTCGCCAAACCAACAGTTACACAGATGGTAACCAACAGTTACACAGATGGTAACCTACTCCAGAATAGCTCCTTTACGTTAGTCTACAACTCGGTCAATAAGCCCAGCATGCTTAGCTCTCCGCATTCCAATCTCCGAATGCAGTTGTGGACAACTCGTGCGCACTTCTTGCGACGATTAAGCCTTTTCATGTAAAGTAGTATAGGTATTAGGTGCTGGAAACGGTATAACGTGCTCCAAGTAGTGTACAAGAACTTACCGCATCCAGCGTGTTAATGTAGATGAGGCATAATACTGACCGCAAAGCATTATATTCTCATTATCAGAACGTCGTGCATAAAAGTATTACGCTGACGGCCAGTTGGTAGGTGTGGAGTGAGATGTTACAAGTACCAGCACATTATGGCATTAGGGCGATTGGTCGCAGCTGTACCGGCTGCGTGGCTAAGTGGCCACTGGGCCTTAGTCACGCACTGCGCCGGATCAGGCATCCCGTTGACGCGGCAGCCCGCCATCGGCAGCCCGTTAGCATGCTAGCCACGCCTCGGGGGCACAGGTTATTGGGAAATTGAGTGCAGCTAATGTTTTTGTGCAGTTGACAGTTAGAAGCGGTATGATGAACTCTGTAGATTTAGGCGACAGCTTTTGAGTAGGAACTTTAATAGTCTTCAACGGGTACGGCTGGATGATTCTAGCCACACATTATTATTATAGAAACAAACGGTTACTCATCACTTAATGTTATGCAACTATACCTACACCATTTGACCTGAAATCATGTCCAGCTGTTATCAAACATCCTTTCCGGCCTATCATAACTTTATAAACATCCTTCTCTATTATTGCGAACTCACACACTGAACCTATGTTAAATCTTCTGTTCATATTGGTACTAAGCTATTTTTTTTTCTGAAATTTGTTAAGTTTCATTCTGATGGATCTCTGGATAGATTAGCAACTTTGCACCGCGTAAAACTAGGGATAAATTAATTTGGGTTAGCGTCAATTCGAATGAGAGTTTTTCCGGCATACGCTATTTAGGCAAACCTACAACGATTTGAGCTTTTTTGGGTGTGGAGTTGGAGTCTGTTAAGAATAAAAATGTTCGTACTTAGAGCCTGCGATTGAAATGTTAATGATTATTTGTTTATGTTGTCCAGACCATCAAGCGGGTGTCGTCCATCAGAAGAGGGGCCGTGGTGCGGCGGCGTGTCGGGCGCGCGGGCGCTGCGCGTGCGCGTGAGCGGGGCGGGCGCCGCGCCTGCGCCCGCGCACGCGCGCCGCTTGTCGCCGCCGCCGCACGCGCACCGCGCCACCACACCACCGAGGCCGACCTCACCTACCAATAAACGTATGTCATGTTGGACTTTATGAAAATACTACTTACATGAAAGAAAAAATATATCTAATAAAAACATGCAAAACTAGAAGAGTAGGTTTATTATGGAGTTCTAAATATTAAATTAAAATCGGAACAAACATAAAATTAAAAGAATATTATCTCTTAGCTATTGAACTACAATGTATTGAATAATTGTGTGTCAATTTAAATGATGTAGAATTAGCAGTGTTATTCGACTTTGTCGCTGACCGTAATATTGGTAACGATAGGTATACTTAGTGCTATGATTTTTCGGTATAAGGTATGAGGTAAGGTATAAGGTTTCAAAGTCAAATCATTTATTTCAAAACAAAGGACAGGACAAAGAATACGGGTCAGTATAAAAAACTAAAATTACTCTTCAAATAATAAGCGGCATGAATGAAACTGTGTGTTGTAGATAATTTACCAATTGTAGATAAATTTACCAATTGTATTTAAACACCCAATGTTGAAAACTTTATCCCCCTGATTACAAAACAAGGTTTATCTTCAGACCCAGGTTTAAAACATGGAGCCATTATTGAATTTCGAACTTTACTCCGACTATGGTAAAGTTCCTAAACACAAAATTGGCAACTTAGTACCGAACTAAGTTTTCAGTTTTGTATAAAGAACGCTATTTCAATCACTGTTACGTTCTTATTACAAAAACTGGCTCCATCGTTTAAGCCATGTCAAAATATAAATCTTGTTTTGTAATAAGACGGTATTAGTTTAATCGTCGTCGTCAAAATTACATAAAAAAACAAAATCTTAGCAATAATTTTTATGGTTGGTACGTCACATCACTTAACACAAAAACGAACTTTAAAACAAAATTAATACTTTGTATTGCCTCCAAGGGCTCTTCTCACAGCTGCCAGGCGATTGCATGCTTTTTTTTTTTTTTTGGTGGGAAATATCAAATAACTTCTCCCGCTCTGGGCTGAGCGGGAGGGCGTGTCAGACTTTTACTGACTAAAACCCACCCGTATTCCTTCATTTGCCTGTGTGCCAGGGCCACGATATCCCTTTCGGACAAACTCGCAACCCTGGCAGGCATTGGCCCTATCGGACTCCGTCACCCCGTCAGTTGGTGCTGACAACTCTTTGAGGCGCCGTCGACCCGGGCCTGGTCCTTATCGGACGGTGAGCTACCCATCGCTCACCGTCCGCAGGCCCGCGCCTACGGTGGCCGGAAATCGGCTTGCTACTCCCGACGCCCGGGGCGTCTTCTACGGTGACTAGGGGCGCGAGGGCGCGAACCTTGCCTCTCCCTCACGCGTTCCGCCTCCTCCTTCGCAAGCATTACTGCTTCGCAGAAGGAGGTGACGGCCTCCCATGCACTCTCGCTCCGAACCATGGCCTGAACCAGGGCCGGACGCGAGAGATCGCCGCCGCTGATCACCTCCGTGAGGACACGGCGGTGCTCCGCCCAAGCTGGGCAGACCTCCACCGTATGCTCCACCGTGTCCTCCGGGCGATCCACACAGTGGTGACACCCGGGCGTTTCCTCCCGCTTTATCCTGAACAGGAACCTCCCGAAACAACCGTGTCCGGTGAGGACCTGCGTCAGGCGGAAGGTGAGGACGCCGTGGCGCCTCTCTAGCCACTCCTCAAAGAGGGGACTTATCGCCACAATTGTGGCGTGCCCAGCGCTGGGTTGCGACAATCGCACTCTCCATGCCGCCATAAGATCCCGCCGGAGCTCTGTCCGCTGTGCCGTGATTTCTCGCGGCAGCGGAGTTTCACCCCGGCGTTTCGCCTCCTCGCGCCACTCCCAGACGTGCGCGAGGACTTTTGCCTCCAGATCCCATGGCGGTAGTCCGGCAAGGAGGCTCGCCGCCTCACGGGAGACCGTGCGGTATCCTCGGACCAGCCTGATGGCCATGACCCTTTGGGACGCGTTCAACCGCTGGGCTGGTCGCAGCCTTATAGAACGCGCCCACACCGGTGCCCCGTAAAGGGCCATGGACCGCACGACCCCCGCGTAGAGCCTCCGGCAGGAGGCGTTTGGACCCCCTAGATTGGGCAGGAGCCGCTTTAAGGCAGCCCCGGCCCGCTCCAGTCTGGGAGCCAAACGTCGAAAATGCTCCACGAAGTTCCACCGGCTGTCGAGGACGAGTCCCAGGTACTTCATCGTCGACTCGACGCCGATCTGAACCCCTCCTGCCGTTATTTGGGAACCCGACAGTGGCGCGTTCCGAGGACCATAAAAACACATGGCCTCGGACTTGTGCAAGGCCACCTCGAGTCCCAATTGCCGGATCCTATTGACGATTGTCGCAACCCCGCGTGCCGCCAGTTCAGCCGCCGCCTGATGCGACCTCCCCTGCGCCAGGACCAGCGTGTCGTCAGCGTAGCAGACTACGCTGACGCCGCTAGGGAGGTCGGCGCGCAGCACCCAGTCGTAACTGATGTCCCACAGATGCGGCCCCAGGACCGATCCCTGTGGGACACCGCACGACATCTCTCGCCGGTTCCACTCTCCGTGGTGACCGGGGTAGATGACGGCCCTGTCCGTCAAATAGGCCTCGACCACTCGACAGAGGTAGGTCGGCATCCGGTGATACCGAAGTGCCTCCCTAATGCAACTCCAGGGCAGGGTATTGAAGGCATTGGCGATGTCAAGAGACACCGCCAAGACGACCCCACCCCGGGCAACAGCATCCCCCGTCGTGAGGGCTCGAACGCGCATGATGGCGTCCACCGTAGAGCGCCCCTTGCGGAAACCAAACTGGCTCTCCGCCAAATCCGGCCCCACCCGCACCAGCCGCCCGACAAGGCGGTCTGCAATTACTCTTTCAAAGAGCTTGCCCACCTCGTCGAGCAGCACAATGGGCCGGTAAGCGGACGGAGAGTCCGCCGGGCGCCCTGGCTTCTTAATGAGGACTAGTTTCCCCGTCTTCCAACGAAGTGAGAACTGGCCCCTCTCCAAGCATGCGCTTAAGAGCCCCCTTAGTCGAGGCCCGAGAGCCTCTAAGGCCAGAACCCAGGCTTTTCCAGGTAAGCCGTCGGGTCCTTGGGCGGTATTTTTGGCATTGAGCCTACGTACCGCCACTCTCAAATCTACCTCGGTCACCTCCGGAGTATCGTCGTCATCGTCATTGGTGTGGTCCGCATCGGGCACCGCAGGAGGCGGAGCCAT
Organism: Tiliacea aurago; assembly: GCA_948098905.1. Classification (NCBI taxonomy): domain Eukaryota; kingdom Metazoa; phylum Arthropoda; class Insecta; order Lepidoptera; family Noctuidae; genus Tiliacea; species Tiliacea aurago. The sequence continues at coordinate 1,350,482 of OX402579.1, read as the reverse complement.
GGGCGGGGGAGTATGTTCCCCTCGCGAAGGGAATAGAGCGCTCACCACGTCTTCTACGAGCTGGGGCCGGAGACTCTGCGTCAGTGGGGGAGCCCATGGGCGGAGCTTATCTCGCACCCATTTGTAGGGGCGTCCCCATGGGTCTCTGTTCAGAGTCTCCAGCGACTCCTCGCGGGCCAGTCCTCTGACCCGCTCGATCTCCGCTCGGAGGGCGGTCTTCGCCGCTCTGTACCCGTCATACAGCTCCGCCTGAATGGCTTCCGTATCCGGAGGGCGTATACGGAGCCTGAGGCGATTGCATGCTGATTATTAATTAAGTATCTTATGCAATGTTGCGGGATATTGGTCCATTCTTCCACTAACGTATGTTTCAGGTCTCGAACTGTAGCTGGGGCGGGGTTTCGATTTCTTACACACCTTCCAAGCTCGTCCTAAGCGTGTTCAATTGGATTCAGGTCCGGTCTTCTCAGGGGCCAGTCAATGCTATTGATGCCACGTCCTGAAAGTACTCATTTACAATTTGAGCTGTATGTGGCCTGGCGTTGTCAAGATGAATATTGAATTTTCACCCATAATTAATTAAATATGGGCCGACATGCTGATTAAGAATATCTTCCACACATGCACTAGTTAGCGTACCATTTTCTATTAGCACTAACTCCGTGTGACTCTGAAGGGATACCAGCCCAAACCATAATTGATCCACCGCCGAACGGCACTTTTTCCTCAAAACAAGCTGGAATAAAACGTTCCCCTGGCCGTCGGTAGACTCTTTGCCGCCCATCATGTGCAAACAGAATAAATCTGGATTCGTCAAAAAACGCCCATTCTTCGTCTCCGAAGAACGTTCGTGTTCGCGGGCGTAACGCAATCTTGCTTCCCGATGTTCCCTTTCAAGTTTTGGAACATTTGCGAGTCTATATGGGGTCAAATTAATAAGGAGCCGTAGCCTTAAGGCTCGTACAGACTGGCGCTATATCGCGGGTGCGACAGGCAGCGCGACCCTTGTCGCGCCCGCGATATCGCACCAATATGTACGAGCCTTTAAAGTCCGCTCGTTTACGTCGTTTCTACGGGTCTCCCGAAGTTCATTTGTTAAACTGCCGTGAGGTGCCGACTGCCGACTTTGGAGCATGGTCGTGACAATAAATCGATCCTCTCGTACATCTCGGTCTGCCGGTTCCTGATCTTCTTATGTTCTGTTCAGTTACTCAGAAACGTTGGACGACTCGCTGTACTGTAGAACGTGACACGCCTAATTGATCTTGCATCATCATCTTCGCTGACTTCTGCCTTCTTCTAACATAGTGACGATACGTACATTCTTCTGGTGTTAGCGACATGATAGTAATTCAATAATGATGGTGAAAGACTACAATGACCTTGATTTGACAGATTGAAAACAAAAGTGAGAAAACAAGCAAAAGTAAAACAACCGCGAATTTAATTTATTTCCTAATTCGACGTTTATAAAATTTTGAATGTAGCTGAATACCAGTATTTTACATGGAGCGACTGCCTATCTGACCTCCACAACACAGTTACTGGGTAACACGATACCCCTTGGTAAGACTGGTTGTCAGACTTTCGGGCTTCTGAAGACCCGTAACAACTGTCAAAGATGTAGGTACAAATGACAGCCGGGACCAACGGCTCAACGTGCTTTCCGAGGCCGATGATTATGAACAAGATATTGAGTAAAATCGATACTGAAACTAAACTTGATGCTGACACTCTCTTCTCAGCCATCCACGAGGAACCCCCACCGCCATCAACGGAAGGTCCTAGCTCTGCGCAGCTGAAGGCAGTGGGCGCGGTTTCCCAGCTGACCGTGGCCAGCGCGCCTGTCCGCAGCGCACCCGCACAGAACAGTTACGCGCTCGAGCGACGGCCGCTGAAGCACGATCATCATCATAGACCGGTTGAATCTGCGCCCCCTGTTCAGGTTAGTTCATGATAAGTAGGTACTAAAGTCAACGCCATGAGACGAGATAAATTTCATACTTTGGGATTTAAAACTTTAACTGAAATTGCGTATGGTTCAGTTTCCATTGCAACTAAAATTATTTTATGACGTTTAGCGATAATTTCTTCATTCATAAATCAACTTAGAAATCTTGAGTTTAAAGTTGATAGTTGTATAATTTGCAATTTTATGTATTTATAGCTTCTCATGACGGTTACTATAGACTACTATCACATAATATGTTTCAAAAAAAGCTAACAGCAACGTCAAAGTAGGTACCTTTACTTCATTTAGATCTTAAAGACTTTGAATCATCAAGAAAACCCATGCCAGGCGGCTTACCATATTAAGACGCAGATATATGCCAGTGACCTTGAGTGGTTAGCTTGCGTGTTCTGTACTGAGCTCACGCAACGCGTCGTACGTTCAGCCAGTAATAGGACTCGGCCATCAAGGAACGCTGTAGCCAATTTGACGCATTATTAATTTATTTTACACAAAACAAACGGTGTTTTAATAAAACGCGTATACTAAAAGATCAATAATTAAATTATCTTTAAATTGGTGAAGGTTTCAGAAAAATACGCCTGATAGATTTTGCGCCATTCTCAGTTTTTTATCCGCGTTAGACATAACTTTACAAATTAATTTCAGTATGTAATATAAACTTAATCTAAAATATTCACATATTAAATTATTGAGATTATGCTCTAATTTAACATATATTTTTTTTAAATCATTAACATTACTCGTTTAGACGTGATCTTCAGTATAAAATCATTAAATTAGTTGGTTATCGTCGCCTTAATAAACGTGGAGTAAAGTTGGCTGTAGGTATTAGCTGCAGACTTACAAAGTTACAATACAGTTTTCGAGGTTTTTATGTAAGGGATAACTCCGTTTTTATTTATGAGGGGGTTATAGCAACCGGTTATATTAGAGAGCAGGTAGTAGGTACTCTTTATTAAGAACCTACACCACAAATTACAGATTTATATTCAGAAATTTTGCATGGAAATTATAATTGTATTATTAATCCAATTTAAATTACTCTAACGTCAGTATTATGCATGAGTTGTACAGTACACCTAAGTGTATAATCTATGGACAGATGTAAAATGAATAAATAAATAGTTGGTGTTCCTAATAAATAATAAATGTCAAGCGATGTCGTACCACTGCGCAGTCGCACCAACATGCAACAGTCACCTTGACCTCCTATAAATAAGTGTATAATCTATGACCTTGACCTGCCCTGCACTTCACCTGCCCTGCAAATAATTATGGTAGTGCCTAGATTCAGGAAAATAAACATCTAAATGTATCGTAAAAGAAGAAAAGTTCTAATAACGCTGAAAGTAAGGTAAAGTTTATCAGTTTGACGGTGTACCGTCAAACTGATAAACTTTACCTTACTTTTAGGATCATCACCTTAACAAAATAATGCAGATGACAAAATCAACTGCTGCATGATACCAACCGCAACTCTGCGGTTTTTATCTACCTAGTTTGATCACTTTGATGCCGTCTCCTAAACCGCGGTTTGTAAACACCATGATCTATTTGTGGTTAAGATACACCACAACAATTTACAGTTCACTTGTTATAATTAAACTACATACAGTTACTTGTAACTTTGGAACAGATCAAAGAACTCGTTATGGGAGTGATTTCGGAGAAGTTTCAGATTAATGTTGAACGTTGAATTGTGGCACGAATGTGTGGCATGAATGCACGATAGAAGTTTGTTCACCTTAAAATATTATTAATTTACTTTTAAACTAAGTCGGAATGACAAGAAGGTATCTTGTCATAGAGCCTACCTATAACATTTTGGGTAATAAATAATTTAGTTACTCTTCTCTGGTATTCTGAGTACAAAGCTTTACATATTTTATTTTTACACTTCTACCATAACAGGATATCCCAAATAAAAAATTTCTTGCGAATTCTTTCAATGAACAGGAAAGAATTACAATCCTTTCGGCGACTTCATTGAGTGTACTGTGTACGTAAGGCGCGAGTAACTGGCGCTTTTAGAAGCAAGTTAGTCCTGAAGCGCGGCACCGCCAGCAGCTGCGGCCGTCTGCGCCTCAGCACGTAGTTGTCGGGTACCCTCTGCTTTTTGATTTTACGATTGATTAATTTAAAAATATAAATGGCGATAGACATATCCCTTCTTAAAGCTCAACACACACAGAACGCGGGTGCGGTTCGGGCGCGGGACGGGCGCGGTTAAGGGCGGCAGTACGTATGAATAATATGTACGGTTGAATTCTCTGTATTTATATGAACGACACCACACAGAACGCGTGCTATATCTATAGAATTAACGTTAGGTATAACCTACCTTCTTAAAATTAACACTAAATAACCTACCTTCCTAAAATAAACACTAGGTATAACCAACCTTCTTAAAATGAACACTAGGTACAAACCTACCTTCTTAAAATGAACACTAGGTATACCTACCTTCTTAAAATCGTCTAACTGTTTTATTATAATTTTAACCAGCGTATTATTATACAGGGTCGAATTAATTTAGCTACCGAAACTTCGCAGACCTGATGGGTATCGATATCTAAACATGATTGAGATATCGATACCCATCACATCTTTATAGTGATGACCAAGACCACGATTGGCCAGCCAACCATAATAGGAGCAATATTCGGTGTCAAAAGAGTCAAAACAACATTATTGTCTCTAAAACTACCTCCCAAGTACCATTGCAAGCTATATACGAGCTGTATTTAAGTTCATTTTTATACTAGAAGCTGTTACATATTCAAGCTGTTTAAGCGCTTATACAGTCCATATAAGTAAAAAAAGGCCCTATATTATACAGCTTTTTCCGTTATTATAGGTGTAAAAGCAATAGAGAAGCAGTCGTCTCTTTCTTTGCCAAACGATATAGAAAGAAAAGAAAAGAAAAAAAATACATTTATTTAGCACAGACTAAAAGGCACACAAATATACACGAGATAAATATACAGAAAAATAATAAAACAAGTAAAAAATGTAAAGTGCGATAAAATAAATATCATGATGATACAACTATTGTGGGCTATTTTCATCTCGCTCTATGCAACGACTATGATATTTTGTTTAGTTGATAGAACATAGTATAAAGTACATCACGGCCGCAATATCTTGGCAAGTCCTAACATAGGCACTACGAACTTTCGCACATGTTATCTCACTCACACACTCTTCATGTCACCATTCATAATCATCATTTCAGCCGAAAGACGTCCACTGCTGGATATAGGCCTCCCCCAAAGGGGGGGGTTTGCCATAATCGCCACGCTTGGCAGGCGGGTTGGCGATCGCAGTATGGTGTTAAAATGCATAGAGAACGCTGCTGCCCATTCTCTAGTAAGTCCCTTTGTCGCCTTTTACGACACCCACGGCAAGAAATAGGGGAGTGCTATTCTTTACGTCCAGCACCACACATACGTCACCATTTTGTTCCTAAAAAATATTACAGTGCAGCCTTCTGCGCGAAATTTGGACTCGTCAAGATATTCCGGCCGTACTGATCGGTAACTCATGGCAAGCGCGAACGCATTTCATTTTTAGGGTTCCGTACCCAAAGGGTAAAACGGGAACCCTATTACTAAGGCTCCGCCATCTGTCTGTCTGTCTATCAGTCACCAGGCTGTATCTCATGAATCGTGATAGTTAGACAGCTGAAATTTTCACAGATGATGTATGTACTAAAAAACAGAATAAAATAAATATTTAAGTGGCTTCCATACAACAAACGTGATTTTTTTGCCGTTTTTATAGATAATGGTACGGAACCCGGTACAGATAGAAATTTGTGTGTATAATTATTTTTTCGTAAGTGAGTGTTGTAATTATGTGTTGACTTTGTTTTGTAATTTATGAAATTGAAATTGTATAATTTTAATGATGAATTTTGCATGCCTGAATTGGTACAACACAGTGGACTGCGCATTCACTTGACATCTGGGAGTGTCTGTCTGTCTGTTGAACAATACATTTTTGAATTTGAATTTGACCTCTTCATGCGCGAGTATGACTCGCACTTGGCCGGTTTTTTTTATCATTCGCTCGTGTCGTCGTCGTCGTCGTACTCGTCCGTTACGTACGTATGGTATAACTAAAAGAGTTAGCTGTTTTATTTTGTACCTAAGTAAACTTATTGTAAAGTAGTGTATTGTGTATATTATACCCGTTCTACTTTATTTTCAGAAAAAAAGCTGTTTAAAATTATAGAAACCATAGAGAAAGGGAAATACACACTTTGCATTGTACCTAGTTTGTGGGAATCTAAAGGCTCACATCCGTCACCTCACACTTCAGGTCCAGTTGAAAACCAGCGTCAGGCACTAGTTGTCTGGCATTTATGCTGAACTGGGCCATTTTGGCGCAGCCGTGAGGCACACTTACCCGATAATTTCTTACATCGCACTTTACACTATTTACTTGTTTTTTTTATTTTTTTTTATTTTTACATGCTGTACTTATGTTATATTGTGTGCCTTAGTCTGTGCTAAATAAATGTATTTTCTTTCTTTCTTTCTTTCTTTCTAGTTAAGATGGCCAAAATCGATTAGAGGTCAACTACGGAACCGTACATTATTTTACCATACTGTGCCGTGCATACCGGGCCGTGCATACTGCATACACAGCATTTGTACCTATACTTGCAAATGATATGTAAAAATATGTTTCAATAAATCAGTGTTTAACGAACAATCAAAGCGATCGGTTTTATTTCATCACTAGCTTTTGCCCGCGACTTCGCTCGTGTTATTTTGGAATTTGACAATCATTTCGGGTTGTACGCTGCTTTTTGAAATTTAAAGTGCTATTAAATACATCCCATAACATAACTCAATCATGATTCGAAAGACACATGGCGCCATCTATTATCATAAGAACGTTATTGTTTTTCTCGGGAACAGTTTTTTTTTTCGGGATGAAGGGTACCCTATGTCCGTTTCTGTACACCTGACAACGTATATGCAAAAGTTCAGGATGATCGGTTCAGTGGTTTAGGCGTGAAAGGGTAACAAACAAACAAACAAACTTACTTTCATATTTATAATATTAAGTTAGGAAGTTAGGATCCCAATAGAATCGCCTCGTTATCATTATGTGTAGGAATCCCCTACATGATGAAACATCTCAGCCTTTAGATAATTGGTCCACCTCAAAATGCTGCGTATAAAGGCTATCATCATCGTCTGTTGCGATTTCTCGTGAGATCTAGATGTCATGGTTTAAAATATAACTTTTTGATATTTTTGCTATGGAACCCGCTTCGTTGGACGTCGACGGAATTGACGCTTGACTGTAGGTTGTCCGATTTATTAATGATGGTTCACTATCATTACTGTTATTGGGTTGGTAATTTGTTATATTCAAATATTCCCTTTCAATACCCTACTTTCAAGTAATTGACTGCACCAGATCTTTCTCTTTTTTCCACTTATTGCATTTGTTCACAATGAAAACATTAATTCATGCAATCGAGTGACTGTGTCAGTAATACAAACTAAAGCTGAATTTATTTTTGTTGCTGTCATTTATTTTTTTAGTTTTAAAACACCGTCATAGACAGAAGTTATAAAACCACTATATTTACATGAGTGTATAATTACACCATAAAAACAAGTTTGAGAACGGAATTTGCATATACCATTGTACAGAAACAAGTATCAGATAATAATAATAATAATAATAAAATTTATTTATTTCCAAAACAGGTTACAGACTTAAATAACTTGGTTAACAAAAGGGTATTATTAACAGCTAGTGGTAGGAAGTAAGTACAGAGCAAATAATAAACCATGCTGCAGAAATCTGTAGACAATATAATTCGTGAGCCCTGCCTCTTAAACTAGGGTTACCTGTATCTTAAGAGACAGAGATGATACTATAATAACACTTAGAGCTGTATTAAGTAAGTAATCACATGCAAAATACAGCCAGTATACAGCTTTAACGATACAACCAGATTGAAGTGTCACAAAATACTTAAAGTTATATAGTAGAGTTACGCGTATCCCATAAGGCGCAACTAGTCGATACTTTTTCCATACAAATTTCGGGGGGGTTTTACTCCACTGTTACACATTGTACATCTAAAGTAAAACATGATATCGTTTTGTCTTATTATTAATTTTGTCTGTACAGAAGCAGAATAGTAAAAAACAAAGGCATTAAAAAGTTACGAGCCAACAAAGATTCGTTTTTCCTGCTAATTTTAACGCAACTTTGGGCGTAAATAAGTAATAAAAGAAGTATAAAATCTCAAAAACAATGCTCGTTCCGACAAAGCTCAATTGTCGAAGATTATAATAAACTTTATTCGTAATTGATTTATGCAGTAGTTTTTTCATAAAACCCCACCTTCCAAAGGAGTTTTCGTATATTTTTACGCGCACGGTTTAGCATGAATCGTCGTGCACTGTGTTTGTGTGCGTGCGACTAGACGTTATGCGTGTAGACTAGCTTCTAGCTGCTCATCACTGGTGCTATCACTGTCGGACACGATGCTAGGTGAGACAGCGTGCTTTTTGGCCGCGCCCGCCAGTGAGTTCGAGCCCGCGACTAGTTGGCTCTTAATAAAGATTTTATACAGTTTGAGCTGTACATTAACTCATAAATCACTCTTACAAAGACAAAATATTTTTTTGACACTCTTGTACGGCTCTAAAGGAACTTTAAGTTCTAAATAAGCTGGTACATTGATGTTGAAAACGCTTACGTGCTGCTTGGGATATATAGGTACTTAGGTACTTATTCTTTATCGCAAATTATAACTTTTTGATGTTAACAAGTTCAATGAAACTTGTAATTTAACATCTAAAAGTTAAAAAGTATATAGTTTTGTGTAAGTGGTGAGAAAAGCATTTTAAGACAATGCTTTGCTTACAAATACTATATAGCGATACCTACTGCGACTATAGTTATATAGCAAAACCTATTCAGTGCAATTTTCAGACAGCTTGCACACTTTGCTTCTCCCATAAAAACTCACAATTGACGATGCAATGTTAACCCCGGAAACCCAAGACAAGTAGTCAATAGGGTTGCCCAACAATACTTGTAAAATGAGTTCTTCAATTAACTTTGGTATTACAACGTTTAAATAACAAAACAATTGCCAAATTCAATTACTGAAACAATGCTCGTAACGGTTTTGACACCGATATTAACACGCACGTATTGTACTAGTGATGTCATTCGTAGTTACTTTAACTATAGATAGGCTTTTTATGTCAAAAGTTAAGAAAATCAGCAGATAGACGTAGACATTTGGTTCATCGCTAAATAGTTTATGAAGTAGGTATAACAAAATTGTTAGACCAGTAATAAATTGATGTCATCGGGTCAACAGGGTTAGAGATCGAATAATGATTTATTAAGTGCACATGAGCACGCGAAAGCGACATTATAGTTACGGGATCCAGATATTGGACGAATTAAAAATATGTTACGTGCGTGAAAATTGATTCACAACATCATGTGCACCTGGTAAAAATGAGTGCTAATTCTTTAACTGCAAATTCTTTGGGAGGTAATATATCGAGTCAGTTTCTCTATAACCTTTTTAACCTTCATGGGACTCAGTGCGTCTATACCTCGTTATCAAATTAATTAATTCCACTAATCTATCGGTGAAATACTAAGAAATTATCTACTCTCTAGTAGCTCATTGATTGCACTACTACATTCATAATGATTCGTGAGCTTATTAGTAATTAGTCGCGATCACATCGTCGGTAAACATTACAACAATTATCCAAGCGAGCGTTACGCGGCGAAAGTGTTGCCGCCAGAAAAAATAAATTACCATTGTTCTTAACAAACTCCCACGATCTCTTGATAGGGAAAATCGTAATCGGTGGGAAGCTTTAAATATTGTTGAAAGCGAAAGCATCTGCGACAATGGTAGCCATGTTTGGTGCATGCAGATGCGGCAGCCGCGTGTTTCATAAGACGGTTCTCTTTATCATAATGGAGGCGGATGATTTAATTTGTTGACATTGTTAAGATTCGTGGTGTCGTAAAAATACTTTGGACTTTTTCCTGTGAACGTGTGATATCAAATTTTGACTTCCTGGATAAACAAGGTGACGATTCAATAACTGAATTGACACGGCCTGATTAACACCCTCAGTGGCTCAGTGCTAGTGCCCACTTAGTAACTACAGAAGTGAATCGAAATACCTTATTTAGATTTGACTGAATATCGGTATACCTTCCTATCAGAATCTGGTTGCTCTTCTCTAAAATATCATTTAACCAGAAATTTTCTCCTCAATGCAGAATGGCGTCCGCGAATGTAACAGCAGCTCAGACGAGAACAGGTCATCCGGTCACGCGTCCATGTCGGACAGCGGGGGTGGCGGAGAAGCGGGCAGGGAGGAGCCACGCCGGACACGCCAGCCGCCACACGCCCGGACCAAACATCGACCACATAATAAGGTAATGCCAAGCTGTGGTAGTCCCATCTCACTGCTTCTCCTCATATTAAAATGAGCACAGACGATTTTTTCTCTCGAGGATTTGTACTGTAGTTTTCAAAATCAATCCATCTTAACTTAACCATAGAAGTAATTTTCGAGAAACAAGCCTTAACTCTCAATGCATGGCGTGACAAACGTTTTACCTATGCAACAATTTTATTCTTAGCGTTTATGAAATCTTATTAGACGAAAATGTAAGCAAAGAAGAGTTGAAGTTATGTAAATGACAGTTGCAATGTTTTAAGTGCACTTTGAACACTTTTTGGCTTTTTTTATAACCCTTGTAATCCTACAGTTACAGTCACCATGGCCTGGAGGTGGAGGACTGGAGGACATCAGGTCAGCCATTAAACAGCTGACACTTCACTCCAGAGACAGCAGCAGCACCGCCACGAGTGCATCAAGCGCCGGCGGTGGCAGCAATAACGGAGCTCAGGGTATGTTAATATTTTGCAAACGAGACATAATTGAAAATCAAAATCCGTTTATTCAAATTAGACTGAGAATTTAGTTTTAGAACGTCAAAATTACTTAAGACTGTTCCCCAAAACATCCGCCCTTCACTACTTCCTACCTAGTATTTTAGCTGGGAAGAAGAAGTGGCGCAACAAACTGCCCAACAACAGCAGCATGCAAAGTAATTAAATGAAGCAACTGAACTGAATGCCGATATTCTAAGGTTCAATAGGTTAGTAAAGTGCAATATGTTTTGACCATTCTATGGTAGAATAGAATGGTCAAAACATATTGAACTCGATGTGTTTTAAACAAACACTCAGCTACGGTCTGCCTTTGCCAATTAATTGTAGAAAAAGTGTTCCAATCGTGTGCCAAATTATTGAATCGTAAATAGTTTGGTTCCCGTAACAGTGCTTTGACTTTTGTTTGTAGAGAGTGGTAGTGCGGCAGAGGCTCGAAGGAGGCGAGCGCCGCTGGTGCGGCAGCCCTCGCTAGACACTGTCTGCACCAACGTTACCAGTGCCGATGAGTTCGTATGGGTTGACTCGCATAATAGGTATGTCTTCTATCCCTGATAATCCATTATTTAATTCTGCCTGCCATTCCTAATTTCTTTGCTGAAGTTGATTCTCTCTGAGCCACTAGAATATACGGATTAAGTATTCCCCATTCCGACTCTAGCCTTTCTATGCCTTAATAAATGCAATTTTTGTTTTTATAATTATTATCTCTATGAGTTGATATAATTTCTGTCTCTGTAAGTATAAGTATCTTGATACAAGGAGCAATCATGTCTGTAGTCTACCTGGTACTTGTTGCAGGCTGGTGGAGCTTCGCTGTATACCCTGGACAGCCAGCGAGGTCAGTCGCGCATTGCAAGCTGGAAGGTGCAGAGACATAGCGCCCAGGATGGCACCAGACACACCGTCGAGACTCGCCTACTTATTACAAAGGTATGACCTTTCTTTTTCTTTACAACGTTTCATACCGTTACGTGAAGTAAACTCCAGTCCACCTTCTTACTTTATAGCTACAAAGTAAAGTTTGTCACAACAAATTCTCCGTCTTGTGTCGTTTATGCTAACTTAGCCTATTTTCTGTCTTTGTTGATGTACCTATTCAATGTTTGCCATTCCAGGGCACTGGTCAGGATATCCCGTGAAGCGCAGCGCCTCTCCCAAAATTTCGGCTTCTGTTCTAAGCACGAAGTAGCTGGTGCGTTCAGGATAGTTCTGAGCACGCCGCTCGCTGATGCGTGTATCAAGGTGAGAAAAATAGTTTCTAATGGATGCTATTACTAGAGCGAGAATGCTTACTTCTCTAAAGTCAAAAGTGTCTATCGGAGCAGATCTGTTATTAATTCTTCAGATCCATAATAAGATTCCTTTATTCATCAGGGTTGCCAACGAGCAGCAACAATGTATGCGACATCGGGTAGCGCAGCAAGACGCCTGGGTTCAGCAGCTCGAGCCCGCACCAGCCTGGCACCAGGAAGGTTTCAAAGGTGGATGCTGGATGTCCGTGTCGCATCATTCGTACATGAGTAAGTGGCTATTATAATCGAAGAAATCCTGCTCTTACTATGATAAACGAATAAATAAATAAAGCGCCCTACAACCGGTTTCTATTACAAATAAATAAAGCTGTAACTAATTGTCGTGGTTTCCTCAACGTCAGAACTGCACGGCAGCTTAGCGCAGTAGCTAGCCAATGCTTCCCAATTTATTTACTTACTTGTACTTTGTTTCACTGTTCAAGTTAAACCATCTTAATATTAAAAATATAGACACTAAGAGAATAATAATAATTTATTTCATATAAGCCTAATACATAAGGAGAGAAAAAGGGTTAACAATGTATTTCTTTAATTTTATGTAACTTAGATCCTTATAGTAATTGGACTATGTAACATGCTCGATTTTGTGAAACTCTTGACACCCAAACTAGGACGTATCCTGTATCTCAGGTGTCAGTGTTCCTTCCTACCAGGCATATTTTGAAGCCAAACTTATTGTTTCAGAGCTTAAAAATAAAAGTATTAAATTTATAGTATTATTTAAATAATTGAAGGTTGGGTTATTTTTTTTTTTTTTTTTTTATGCTAACAATTGAGAATTTATATCTACTTTATGTTACCCATTCTATATCTGCTTTAATATGTGTGTGTGAAGAAGTGAATGTAGTGTACGGAGAGTGTAGTGTAAGGGTGAGTGTAGTGTGAGTGTGTATGTGTGTGAGTTGATTGGTTGCAGATGTGTGCTTTAAGGTGCCTGCGATATTATGTAGATCAGCCAGTGAAGCCAGTCAGCAAATCCTCAGTTTCCCGATAGTTTAGAGAAGTCAGCCAATCCCTCACCTTCATTTTACAGTTAATTCTATTTAAGTGAAAGATATCTAATTGTTTATTTGTCTTGTTATACAATCTTACGCTGAGGTTAAAGTAGTGTTTACCTGCAAAAGATGTTCTTGTCCGATCAGGCTTAAAGATTGTATGTTTAATTCTACCTCGAGGCTCCTGCAGAGGTCGAGACTTGTGTTTACGGGCTATGGTCTGGTGGACATACAGTTGCCTTACCGTGAGAACTTTACATTCAGCGTAAAGTTGAGCCGTAGGGTACCTGTAGGGTCTTTTTGTCATAACCTTAAGAACAGCCCGCTGGGCAATCTCAAGCTGCAGCATTGTTGATTTCGGTGCCCCACCCCATACAGTCAAACAATAGGACAATAGGGACTGACATAGAGCCAAGTACACCATTTGCAGGGTTTTTGTGTCAGCTGACTGACGAAGTCTTTTAAATATAAATATGAGTCTTCTAGCTCGAGTAGTGACAGTTTCAATTTGCTTATGCCAACGGAAACTCTGATCTATATGCACACCCAAATATTTAACGTAGGGAGATCTGGTTATGTATAAGCAACTGCAGTTAGGGGCAGGCACCAAACACGAGTGTGCTTTAACTTGGAAAATCGGTGGGGGCAGATGGTCAGCTCGCATTGCAAAGGGGATAAACAGGGTTTTGTCCACATTCAGTGTCAGGAGATTATTAGACAGCCATCCCATTATAATGTTAAGAGCGTTTTCTGCATTTTGCTGTGTTTGGCACCAGTCTCCTCCATTAACAATAAGGGCTGTGTCGTCAGCGTAAGTAAATACTTTACAATTTAGTAGGGGCATATCGCATAAATCATTAATAAATATGATAAAGAGTGTGGGGCCCAAGATGCTTCCTTGTGGAACGCCACAGTTGATAGCCTCTTCGTCACTAAAATGTTCCCCTATTTTCACCACTTGTACACGATCCCGTAGATAGTCGGCAAAGATTTCCAAGGAGACACCTCTTACTCCTACGCGTTCCAGATTATTTAAAAGGATAGGGACAGAGACAGTGTCAAAAGCTTTCGCCAGGTCTAGAAACAATCCTAAGCATTTTTGCTTCTTATCTAGGTTCCGAATAGCATGTTCAGTTAGAGCCAATACTGCATCCTCCGTGGATAATACCACTTCGGAAACCATATTGGTTCCCAGATATTATTTTATTTTATTCAAGGTACCGTGTTAGACGCTTATTTATTATACGCTCCAACACCTTGGAAAGAGCTGTAAGGACTGATATTGGCCTATAGTTATTGACACTGCCTCTGTCACCTGCCTTATAAACTGGGTGCACAACTGCCTTCTTAAAAACCGCTGGAAAAATACCCGTCTTGATGGACAGGTTACAGACATGGGTAATAACTGGAACCAGAGTTTGGCTAGATGATTTCAAAATACAGGCTGAGATACCATCCCAGCCCACTGCGCAATCTGATTTCAAATTAATTATTATTCTCTCAACCTCGTCTGTGTCAGTTTCAAGAATCACCATGGAGTTTAAGTTACTTCGATTATTTTTAGGAATAAGACTATTGGGACCGGAATGATTACTCGATAATTTACTGGCCATTTCCCTACCAATGCCAGCAAAAAAGTTGTTAACTTTATTAATTGAGGCTTTAGGGTCATTAATATTTATAAGTTCGGTGGGTGGGGCAGGTTTAGGCTTTAGATTCGCTACCTTATTGATTACATCCCAAGTTGACTTTGGGCTGTTCTTCGCTTTCATAAATTCTTCTCTCTCAGAATTCTGTTTTAACCGCCGTAGTAGGTTATTGCAATAATTGCGGTACCTCTTGTATGTAATCAGTAATATGCTGTTTTCTGGGGAACCATTGACTTGATCATGGAGATTATCACGATGAGATATACATCTAAGGAGCCCTGGAGTAATCCAGGGCTTTATATTTCTATTTTTCCGCGGGATTGTGGAGACCAGAGTGTGCTTTGTGATAATTGTTGATAAGGTGTTAACCAATGTAACAGCCGACACGTTAGCCTCAGCAGCGTTAAGGACTATCGTCCAGTCCGTGTCACCTATTTCAGTTTGTACAGCCGCATAGTCCACTCTTTTAACTGTCTTAGGAGGCTTTAATTTCGGTTTTTTTGTTATCAATAAAGAGAATGAGGGGTTCGTGATCCGTAATGTATGTCTCTAAAACTATTGTCACGGCAGAAGCATTTGTGCGAAGTAAAACATGGTCGATACAATTATTTAAACGCGTTGGAAATAAATGAGCGGGGAGCAGACCATGAATGGCAGCTAATGTAAGGTATTCACTACAGTTTGCGTCAGTAGTCCCAGTCTTAATGTCAATATTTGTGTCGCCCACGACAGCAACTGTCGGGAAACTTGTTAAGGATGCAAGAACACTTTGAAGACTATCATTAAAGTTAGTAATATTTGTAAATGAAGGTGAACGATAGAGTGCCACTATACAACACTTTAATCCTATTTTACACACAAGGCAATTTCCTCCGATGAATTGCGGTTCCGTTACCTCACATATAATGTCACTTTTAATATAAATAGCTACGCCATCGTTTTGGTTTTTTATGTTTTTTGTGCAGTATGAAACATAATCCTCCATAACGGGCAGAACAGGCGCTTTGCTGAGCCAACACTCAGACAACACTAGGATATCGCACTGGAAATCTAGACGGCACAATAATGTTAAGATTTGATCAAAATTTTTGTTAATGCTTCGTACGTTCATGTGAAATATTTTTAACCCGTTTTTGTTACCTAGTTTACCTGAACACAATTCAGGAGAGCATTTTAATGATTTGGATACTGTGAGGTGGTCGAGTTCATGGTTAATTTATTTTATACTATCCATTTCTATAAAATAAAACATAAGTATTTATGGCGAAGTAACATTGCTCACGGGGAAATAAAACCTCTTTTATTGGGTACAGGGTGAACGATGTACAGGGCCAATGATATTATTGAGCCTGTTCTTAGGTGAGTAAGCGGGTGATGCATGTTTGTGGAGTACAACGGGAGTGAGTAATTTTGTGTGACAACGCAATTGGTGTATCAATGGTGACGGATGTCCCCAGTTGTACCAGATTCTCGTATACATTGGTGCGCGAGAACTGGTCTGTCACAAGAATGCGTTATCAGGCGAAGTATGAATGTGTGTGTGTGATAATAATAGCAGAGTGTGAGATAGACTTTTGAGTATGGAATTTGTGAGCACCTTATAAATGCATAAAATATGGCTTATCTTTAAGATTAAGGTTAGTATTTTGCGCAGAATAACAGATACCAACAATAAAAGAAAATACAAAACAAAAAGGTACAGATATACCTTCATCAAAAATAGGCTAATAGACGTTGTAGCGATGTTAGTTAGTCACTGCTGGGCCTTTAACTTATTGAGGGACAGTTCCGACTCAATACGAACTTGCTTCGCACCTTTGGCTTTTCGCAGAAAGACATTTCCATTTGAACACCAGCAGAATGTGTAGTTATTAACCTTCGCAAACTCACGGGCGTACTAAAATAATTTTCTTGTTGACGGGGGCATATATTCCACTATGTAAACTGGCTGTCGCTTACCAGGTAGACCGAAGGTTTCCGTGTTAAGCTTCTCTTCCAGTTCACGACTCCTATTGAAAGAACGTGTGGAGAAAAGTAGGTCATTTTTCAAGTTGACAGAATTAAACTCAACAAAGATAGACCTCGTGGAGAAGTAGCGAGGCAGCTTCAATACAAGTATATTTTATGACTTACTGGGGTTACCTCTAACTTTGTTAAGCAGTTTAATTTAAGGGATTATATTAAGCACTTTGTAGTTTTTTTCAGCCACTTTGCTAATTTATTTGTTATTGTGTGCAGATACGCAGCGATCTACCTCTGCGCTGGCATGGAGACGCTACTGGAGGAGATCGCGTTGATAGCCGGCAGCAGTGCAGCCACCTCGCCCATCACACCTGCTGTGGTTGATCACACGGTCGCTAACTGTGCTGATCTCTGGGGGCTGTTGCAACCGTACAGCCACCTGAACGCTGGGAGAGTTGCTTCAGGTAAGCAACTGAATGTATGATCGGGTTGATTTTCTCGGATTCTTAAAACTAAATCAAAATAAAAGTCTCGGATTCTAGACAGCGTCTGTAATATAATCCAACATTTGTATTTTTCGATCATATTACATGTGTGTGGAATGTGTGAATCCTAGTTTTCCATGCATCCTTTAAGATAATCTAGTACCTAGTTTAAAGGTTGTATTTCAAATTACAGGAGCACTATCACTGTCTCGTTGGGAATCCATGAGCTCACTGGGTTCCGGGTCTTCATCAGGAGTGTCTCGTCCTGAACATAGGGCGTTGGGACTTAGTCACGATTCTGGTATCACTACCAACGGTTCCGGTACGTTTCAAAAGCCTTATTAATCCGTACTGAAGGATCAAAATTCTAGACTAATTTTACGAGAGTTTTTATGATGTGCAGGTGGTTCAGGGACCTCAGCTGGGTCTAACAACAGTTCTGGGGGATCGACTGCGTCAGTTCTGTTGACCACGTGTGCAGGGTCCGCATCAGAATTGCGAGCTGTGTTGCGGAGAGTACATCCGCGGCTCGCACCTCTCTCCCCAGCTGCTGAACGAGCTTTATATTATTTTATGAGATGCTCACAGGTGTGTTTTTGTCATATTCATTCACTTACTCCCTCTCCTTCCTTCACTTTCTTCCTTCTCTTCTTCCTTCCTATACTTTACATATTGCTGTAGTTATCATCCAAAACCAGTATTCTGATAGCGTATCACCCTTAGAATGATAATTACTTTATTATAACAATATCCAATGCGTTGTATTAGTGTCGAGCAGACAAAAATTTCAAACACAGAAAGCAACACCGAAAAAAAAAAGCAAAACAGAAAAAAAAAATAAAGACAGTGTGTGAGATTGCGCTCTGTTTTTTTTTTAGGAAAACGTATTCTTTTAGAACGTTTATAAATATGTGAGCACCATGTATCTATCACATTATTAATTTATTTGTCATTGCTTCATTTTTAATTATTTTTACCTATTGTGGTATAGTAATTTTATTCTAGGTATTTACCTAGAATGCAATGCGAAAAGCACGTCTTCACATAATATATAATTATATCATTAATATTGTAAAACATTTTAAAAGAGTAACGGTGGAGTTTCTTGCCCATTCTTCTCCATACGAAACTACCTTTTGGAAGGAGCGACTAGAATCAATTCTAATTTTTTGTGAATTTTACGTTCAAAAGTGATTTTTATGTGCCTATTTGAAATAAATAAATTGATATTGACTTTGATTTTGAAATGGATTTTGTTGCATTTACAAAATGAGGCCGCAATTTCAACAAGGCAACAAAACGCAACGGGGTTAATCGTTCTTGATTTATGTAATGAATGAGTGTCCTTCCGTCTCGTCAGTTGGAGCACTCAAGCGCTTCAGGCGCTAGCTGCGGCGGCGCGGGGCTGTGGGGCGAGCGCGGCGCGGGCGCGCTGCCGCCGCTGGGCGAGTGGGTGCGCGTGCTGCGCGCGCACGCCGCGCTGCGCCCGCCGCCCGCCGTGCCCGACGCCGACGACGTCATGCAGGCCGCGAGGCTGCTGCTGCCGCATGCCGACTGCCCGCCCAGACCTATCACGTAACAAATCTCATTCATACTCCATACTTATATATATTTTTTTTAAAACGTTGCCCCACACTAGGAATTTCTCCTGTATTCTGGGTGCGTTTACAAACATTTAAATTCACATACACAAACAGCCAGACCCGGAACAACTACTTGTAGGTCATACAAATATTTGTTCCGTCCGGGAATCGAACCCGCGACACGCAGCGCAGCAGTCAATCGCTTAACCACTGCGCCAACCGTGCCGTCAACTCTTACACATACGACATCTACTTATTAAAAATCTTAAATTCATTCATCCATCCACTGACAACCCTGAGCGACAAAGCCTGTGTAGCTTAACCGCTGGGTCATGCTGATAGAGCATGAAATTGTGCACAAAAGTTCCTTACACGACGAATATGAGCACTAAGGAAGAACTTTTCAAAATTTATCTTCATCACGGGGTTAAATATGGCCTGAAAGTTTGTATGGAATTTCGTCATTTTTGAGGATGGGGAACCTCGTCGGCTACACCCCAAGCAGCACGCAAGCGTTTTTAAGATTAATATACCAGCCTATTTAGAGCTTAGAGTTCTATTAGAGACGTACAATAGTTAGATTTATGAGTTATTATACAGATCAAACTGTATAAAATCTTTATTAAGGGATCCGCGTAAGCTTAGGGTGCTTAAACAGAATATTGAAACTCTACTATACAACTTGTAAATATTTTGTGATACTTAAATCTGGTTTTATCGTTAAAGTTGTATACAGGCCGTATTTTACATGTGATCACTTACTTAATACAGCTCTAAGTGTTATTATAGTATCATTTGATAGTTGTTTGTGTACAATGGTATACACATTCTCCGTCTCAAACTTATTATATGGCGTAATTGTACACACATTTAAATACTGTGGTTTTATGACTTCTGTCTATGAGGGTGTTCAAAAACTAAAAAAAATAAATGACAGATAAAGTAGGTACAGATTTAGTCTTCTAATTAATGTTTTCATTGTGAACTAATGCAATACGTGAAAATATAAAAAGATCTGGTGCAGTCAAGAGGAGGATTGAAATCCCGAATGTTTGAATATTACAAATTACCAACCAAATAAGAGTAATGATAGTGAACCATCATTTATTGAGGTAGATAGAGAATCATTAATAAATCGGACAACTTACAGTCAAGCGTCAATTCCGTCGCAAAAATAATATATTAAAAAGTGATATTTTGAACCATGAGATCTAGATCTCACGAGAAATCACAACAGACGATGATGATAGCCTTTTTACACAGCATTTTAAGGTGGACCAATTATCTAAAGGCTGAGGTTTCATCCTGTAGAAGATTCCTACACTTAGTGCTATGATAACGGGGCAATTCTATTGGGATAATGAAATAAAACCGACCGCTTTGAATGTTCGTTAAACACAGATTTATTGAAATATATATTTTTTACGTATTATTTGCAATAATAGGTAAAAAATAATGCTGTGTCTGCAGAATGCACTGCGCGTAAGACGGTGAAATGTTCAGTACACATCCTTTACTAATTGGTGGACATCTAATCGGTTTCTTTGCCATCTTAACCCGCCTTTTGATTCCCACAAACTGGGTACAATGCAAAGCCTGTTTTGCCATTTTTCTATGGTTTCTATTATATATAATTTTAAACGTCATATTTTTCTGAAAATAAAGTAAAACAAGTATAATATATACACAATACACTAATAATACTCTACAATAAGTTTACTAAGGTATAAAATAAAACAGATAAGTCTTTTGGTTTTACCATAGGTACGTAATGTACGAGTACGACAAGGACAGCGACGCGTGCGAATGATAAAAAAAAAATGCGTGCGCGTTTGCCAGGAATTACCGGTCAACTATTTATACTAAACTACAGCACGTATGGCTGAAATATTTTGGCGAGTCTGAACTCCGCGCAGAAGGCGGTGCAGTGATATTTTTTAGGGACCAAATGGTGACATGAAGTGAGTGAGAGTGAGATAACATACGCGTTAGTTCGTAGTGCCTATGTTCAGACTCGCTAGATATATTTCGGCCGTCCTGTAATATCTGCTATCAACTAAACAAAACATCATGGTCTAGCTAGAAAATTATTTAACGACAGGACTATTCTTCGACCTGTCACAAGCCTTCGACTTTGTGGCACATGATATCTTGTTGAGAAAACTGGAAAAATGTGGAATAAGAGGTTTATCACTGCAGTGGCTCGCATCTTATTTAAGTAACCGAAGACAATACGTTGTTATTAATAAAAAAAAATACTAACCTCGTATTCATCTGACTATAGAGTTAATAATGGCGGCTTCCCCCAAGGGAGTGTATTAGGACCCTTATTGTTTCTAATATACATAAACGACATACCGTTACTGACTAATCATAAATGTGTAAGTAAATAATTGCAGATGACATTTTAATTATTTTGACATCTGACAAAAAGTATAAAACCAAATCAGATCATGAGATGGATATTGATGGATACTATTGACGACATTATAAAATGGTTACATAAATAAATAAAAAAATTAATTTGGATAAATCTAATTATATACAGTTTAATTAATCAAAACATACTCAATACAATTTCAACCTTAATATTGACAGGTTGAAAGAAGTTCCACAAACGAAATTCTTAGGTGTACTCATAGATCAAGATCTGAATTCGAAAGTGCATCTGGATAATTTGTGCGGTAGGATTAATAAGTTTGTTTATGCTCTCAGACAAATAAATAATATAACCAACAAAAAAACAGCAATTACAACATATCACGCCCATATATACGTAGAATCCATCTTACGATATGGAGTTATTTTTTGGGGCAAAAAATAACTATCTGGCACGGATAGACAGAGCAAAATAAATGCATCAGAGCCATTTGTGGTATCCGTCCTGACGATTCATGTAAACAGTTCTTTAAAAAGCTAGGTATATTACTACTTCCGTCACTCTACATTTACGAAATCTGTAATGATGTTTATATGGGATTATTATGTTTAATTATTTATAAGGGATTGTTCAAAAAAACCTATCAAATTAACTCTCGAAATAGAGATCCATACAGACTTGTATTGCAGGATACTCCTAAATCAGCCAAGTATGCGAAAAGTTCCCTAATGTGTATACGCATTTATAAAAAAAACCAAAATAAATAAAAATGTTATATAATATTTACTCATATAAAAACAGATTATTAAAATGGCTGAAAAAACATAATTATATTTTATGACAATTGGGATTTTTTTTAAAATTAATAAACTATAAATCAACAACTATAGACCAATTTCCATTCTGCCAGCCTTGTCTAAGGTATTGGAAAGGATCATGAAGAAGCGCATGGTTGACTACCAGGAGGACAACTCACTGCTATCATCTTCTCAGTACTGGTTTGTCAACCAGCGACGCCATTCACAGTTTAACTAAGTTTGTTTCTGAAAAACTCGACTAAAACAAAAAGGTTATAGTAATCTTTATGGACCTTGCCAAGGCGTTTGACACGGTCTCCGTCCCACTGTTGGTGAGGAAGTTGAAGAGCATTGGAGTAAGGGATGCGCAACTAAAGCTTTTTTCCGACTACCTCACCAACCGATTCCAGAGAGTTAGAGTAGACGGGTGGACTAGTAGTGATCTTCCCGTAGTACACGGCGTCCCTCAGGGCAGTG
This sequence comes from Tiliacea aurago, assembly GCA_948098905.1. NCBI lineage: Eukaryota > Metazoa > Arthropoda > Insecta > Lepidoptera > Noctuidae > Tiliacea > Tiliacea aurago. The sequence goes on along the minus strand of OX402579.1, from coordinate 1,327,883 downwards.
TCCTTGGTCCCCCTTTATTTCTGACTTTCATTAACGACCTCTGTGAGCTCAAGATTCCCAGCGGAAGGATCATAACTTTCGCTGACGACACAGCACTTTTATTTGACGCCGACACCTGGCCCGAAGTTTACAGTTGTGCACAGGTGGGTTTGAACTTGGTGTTGTCATGGCTGGCTAACAATAAACTCGCTCTAAATGTTGATAAGACAAAGTATATTTCTTTCTACATAAAAAAACCCACCTGTTAACTCGATAATTTCAAAATTTCTGCACATTCATCTTCTTGCATTTTGACACATGGTGTTTATTGCTTATGTCCCCACCTTCATAAAACGGATTCAATAAAGTACTTGGGCGTCATGCTAGATAACACACTAAGTTTTCATCCGCACATAGATGCTCTTTCCACTAGAATCCGTAAACTAATATTTGTGTTGACAATCGTCGTCATATTGCGGACACTGGCTTGTTGAGATCAGTCTATTTTGCGTTATGCCAATCTCTAATCTCGTACTGCAACTATATGGGGTGGTACGACAAAAACATCAATGCTCCGGATCGAACGTGCACAAAGGGCCGTTCTAAAGGTCAGTAATTTCCTGCCTTTCTTGTTTTGCACCAGAGAACTTTATGAACGAACGGGAGTGTTAACTGTACGTCAACTTTTCATTTTAAATACGATCTTGCGCAAACACTCTCTTCTTGCCTATGATCCTACTCTATTTGAAGGTAAACGACGTAAACACGCAGTTTGTCCCACCACTCAATTCCATACTGCTTTCTCCCGTCGACATTTTAGTTTTCTTGGGAACTACTTGTACTATAATAAAATTAACGGGATTTTGTCAATTTATGCCCTACCCAAACAGCGTTGTAAAAAGACAATCTCAACCTGGTTATAAAAATTGGGCAATGATGACACGGTGCAGCTACTCATTGTTCCCTTGTTGTAATTATGTAATTTCAGGTTCATGACTGTAACAAACACCCCACTCACTCACACTCACACCATCATTCTACCTCTCCTCACACTTCACCTGCACACTACACACGCATTACACTACACCTACTTTTATATATTTTTTTTTTTTGTTTATTATTTTAAACATTTTTCGTTCTCTTCATCAATAAATAATTTGTCCAGAGTTTAAAATTGACCATTGTAATGTAAATTAGATTAAGTTCGGGGTGAGAGCCTGGTGATCCGTCACACAGGGTATCCTAGTATGGACGCCAGTCGCTCACAAAGAATCATATTTTATGCATTTTTGTCAAACGTTATAATTCTTGTCTCTGTCTATAATTATGTGAAACTTTGTGAAGAGAGAAATAAATAAATAAATTAAAAAAATATTTTGCATGCAATTGATACATATTATTCTGTATAGCTAAACATGTGGACTTTAGGCAAGGAGTGCATAGAGAAAGAATAAAGTTTATTTTGACACAGTTCGTGAAACACAAAAACAAACAACACTAAAAAAAAACAGTGAAAATATTTTTTTAACAGTATTGTGTGCCCCATGGTTGCGCCAAAAAGGTTAATTTCAGCATTAATGCCAGACAGATGCTATATGACGCTGGTTTTCTAATGAACCTTTTATTTATTTATTTATTTATTTAACACTTTAAGCACACAAAATGTACAGAGGCGGACTTAATGCCATAGGCATTTTCTACCAGTCAACCTTTGGGTGATGCAGAGACAAGCAGTGGTAGGTGCAATAACGAAAATTGTGGAATAAATATTTATTTAAATTTATGGATATACATACATATACCTATTAAAAACTTTAAATACAATATATATACCTAATTATAAATAAATATAAGACCTTATAAATACACATAAATACACGAATATAGGTACCAACAAACCAAACAATCAATGGGAAAACATCCTTGTAACCGGAAGTATAAACCGTTTCAACATACCTAATACATATTTTTATACTTATAAGTAGATAAATAAACTAGTAATTAAACAAATATAATTACAAAACCAAAAATATAATAATAATGATAAAAACTATGATAAAAAAAAAATATATATATATTGACATAAATAGTTTATTAATTACCTATTTCGGAGAAAGTGAAGTAATAAGAGGCTGGATGCGTATTTCATACAAACGTAATACCAAAATAATTTGTAAATCTAACATATTCTTAAGTAGTGGTTTTTTATTCCGATAGGTATAAAGAATATCTAGGGTCCCAAATATATATTTTGGATGGACACTGATTTAAACAAGAGTTATGAGAAAACTAAGTTTTCTATAGAAATTTTAAATTTCTCATATCTCGTCTTTATATGATTGTCTTTCAAAATATATATTTGTGATCGCGACGATAGGTCGTAATGAGAGCAAACGAAAGGAGTGGACTGTATAAACATGTATATTGTAAATTAAAAGGAAAATAGAAGCTGTGTCGGTTAATAAGTTAACAAGAATAACAACGGACGACAGTAAAATGCGTGAGCGCAGCCGTGCTTGAAGGCGCGCAACAGCTGACTAGTGTGTCGCGGAGGTCAGCGCCCGGCCGTGCGGCCGTCTTGCTCGTCGCTGCCCCCGCACCCCTCGTTCACTGCCGCCAGCGCACGGCGATGTTGAGGGAGGCTGGTCTCAACAATTTGGGAACATAGATATTCTGTTATCCAATCGAAATAAATACACACTACTTTAAGAATATGTTTGATTTACAAATTATTTTGGTATTATGCTTGTATGAACTACGCATGCTAAACAAGCAGCAACGTCATCGAGTCGGGGACAATTTAGGCAGCAAAGTACGGAAAATCACTGAGCGTGCGCAACCACCCGCATACCCAGAATATACGTTCGTGACACAACAGGAATTATGGTTTATGCTAAGTACTGTAGGCATTTCATATAAGTGCAACATTTAGGGCGACCATAATTATCAAGTTTCTGTTGGGAATCTATCAGATACTGCCGTAAACTTGTTCTGAACGAGTGAATAGTGCCCAGTAGGTACCCCTAATGGTAGTGGGATATTATTCTACACCTTAGATGCAGCGTATCGGAAAGTGCCTCTGAAAGCTGATATCCTATGAGAATGTGTTGAAAGTTATTGCATACATTAAAGTTAAGTATATAATGTGTTTTATGAACGAGTTATAAACTCTGCTTTTCACTTCAATTGCGAGTAAGTCGAACAGTGATATTGCAAGTTAACATCTTAAGTTTTAATTAGATTAACTTGGATCAATTTTTGTACTTGTTTTACATATGTCTACAATTACATGAACATTGGCTTGTGCACGAGACCTACTGTCTAATCACAAGTGCATTTTTAATAATATTTATTAATTATTATTGATAAAGTGAGAAAGGGATTAAAGTCATCTTGGGCTTTTTTATCTCTTTTAGTATAATTTATGTATAGAGAACAAGTACAACAACAACACTACTTTAAGAACAAACATATTCTTAAAGTAGTGTGTATTTATACAGCATAAGTAATAAAAATATTCTATATTAAAGCTGATTCAAAGCCAATAGCTGTACAATAGTGTCCTTAACTTACTTAGTACAGCTACTCAGACTAAAACACTCTCTAAATATCGTTTAGGCTGTTTAGCAAATTGTCGCCATTTTTGAATAGTTATAAAAAAAAATAGAATATTTTACAACAGGTAAAGCCGTATCATGATTATCAGCTTGATTAATGATCACTGTATCCTCATATCTATTATTTTTTTTTTTTTTATTCTGACTAGTATTTTTCTATATGTCAGCTCCATTATTTTGCTGGCACGTGAATATTTTGACGGAAAATATACACAGGTTCACAATAAAGAATCTGCACTTTCAATTCACCAATTCACACCACCAGATATCCAAGTCCAAGATTATCTTTTATACTAATAAAATAATAATGCCGCCATTCAGTACGTTTCTATAACACGCCCCATCGAAAATAGTTCGTTTAATTTATTTTGTAATTCTCTTCAAAAATCTATTTAAAACGCTTTTCATTACAAGATACTTATAAAATGACTAGCTGCGCCCCGCGGTTTCACCCGCGTAAGTCTCGATCCCGTGGGAAAGCCACCCTTAACACTTAGGGGTATAAAAAATAGATAGTAGCTGATTCTCAGACCTACTGAATATACATATAAAATTTCATCAAAATCGGTTAAGCCGTTTCGGAGGAGTATGGTAACTAACATTGTGACACGAGAATTTTATATATATATCTGTAGTGTAGCGTTTCTTTGTACACCGAATAACAGCTCTAATACAGCTGTTATGCAACTTCTCTATTTCTTCTACAGTTAGTACTATACAGCTCTACTAACGCAAAAAGCTGTAGAATATGGGCACTTTTTTACTTTCTTAAAACCCACAGACAAGAAGAAGCCATAGAGCCAGTATGGTCCCGCTGCGCCCGCACGGCTGACGAGCTCAGCAGGGCCGCCGTCGGAGTCGCTCAACGAGCCTTGCTCAGCGGGAGACCAGAGTTGGTCGGCAGTGTGCGATCGTTGCTACCACCAGCTGGCATCGACGAACCAGATGCTTCGGGACTGACGGCGCTCATGAAAGCGGCGTTTGCTGGCGATGAACAGATTGTTGCTGTAAGTTGATTTTCTGTTGAAAATCTAAAAATACATACATACGTAACATCACGCCTGCAATCCCCAAAGGGTTAGGCGGAGGTGCACCTATAGTACACCCACATTTCGCCAGTTCAAAAACCTACAATATTAAATATGAATTAGGTCAATAGACCACGTTCGAATCATTAAAAATTTAAGTCCACTTTATCCATTATTCACTAAACAGTTTTTAATAAATAATAACATTTATTTCGGGCGACACAAGCAACATACCTACTTAATTCAAACATTAGCTAATAAGAACGACAACACATGGGACAACTTACAGTAGGGCTGTACAACTTTACTCTTTGGGGCTGTATGAGAAAATACGATATGCATTGAAAGAGACTTAACAGCCGATATTTTTAACCGATTTCTTAAAAAAGGAAGAGGTTCTGAATTCGTCTGTATACAGACGAATACCTACTTCCTCACAAAAACCGGACAAGTGCGACTTGAACTCGCCTGGTGAGGGTTCCGTTCAATATTTTATTGACCATTTTTTTTATCCCAAGAACAAACTTAACGTTGTAATTGAAACATAATGTTCTCCCATACATTCCAACTGCAAATTGAAGTTGGTACGCACAATATTGAGAGATTTACCATGTGTAACACACACCATGGACTTCTCTTATATGTTTTCCTATAATATATAACCAAAGAACTATAATCAGTATTTTTTTCAAAATTTTGGACCAGTTTCGGTGGGGAATGGTAAATTTTCATCTAGGTATTTTCTTAAATAAGTACTTATCTTTAAAATAATTTATTTTAAAATTATAAAAAAACATTTACAAAAAAATAGTAACCGACTACCAAAAATAACACTACAAAGTGAAAAATAACTTTAATTTCGGAAGTCGGTGTCTTTGGATCTGTATTCGAGTTTTTTGCCACCGACTTCCGAAATTAAAGTTATTTTTCACTTTGTAGTGTTATTTTTGGTAGTCGGTTACTGTTTTTTTGTAAAAAGTTTTTTATTGTTCACTTTTTAGTGGGTCAGTTTTGAATTTATCTAAGTTACAATAGCCTAATGTTAACTGCTCATCACCTTTTATAAAATATTCCTTTTTCCGATGCTGGGACGTTGATTGTTGAGGAGTTCTCCTGGTATGAACCAGTAGAACTGCCACTCACCATTATGCATAGTGACGAACATAAATTGCTTAATCGCAACCCGATAAATAGGTACTCATTATTATATTGTTCCGGTGGCCATCTGTGGTCTCCATCATCAGTTCCACTTCACCAAAAGGTGCTTTCGGAGAGTAAATGCACGAGTTTCTATAAAAAATACCCAAATCGCTATAAGTTTGCATATAAAATTTGAGGGATTCCCTCGATTTCCATGGAATTCCCTCATCAGATTCTAATTTGGACCACCTCGGGAGTATACCATTTCAAACAACAAAAGAATTTTTGAAATCGGTTCATAATTGACGGAGTAATCGCGTAACAAACATACAAAAAAAAAACATACAGCCGAATTGAGAACCTCCTCCTTTTTGGAAGTCGGTTAAAAATAGTAGATTGGGTCTTATTTATACAGAGTTTTCCAATAAGAGGTGTTATTTTGAATAGTCCGCTATTTCAGTAGATGTCACTTTTGAAGCTGTAATTTTTTGACTGTTGACAAGTAGAAACTACGCCATTGATAAAAAAACCGGCCAAGTGCATGTCGGACCACGCACAATGAAGGGTTCCGTAGTTGGGATGAATTTATCCCAAAAACAAACTTAACATTGTAGTTGAAAAACATGCTCTCCCATACATCGATATACGTTACGGTCAATTCTCCAACTGCAAATTTAAGTTGGTCGACTATTACTCGTTAACTTGTGAAGCCTACTTAGCTGTGATAGTTTTCCTTTTAATTTCGTTATATATACTATTGCCATGAATTTTTTCACATATCCAAAACCAACCATTTAGCTGGCAGGGGGGGGGGACACTTGACTCTAACAAAAACTAGCACTTTAAAGCTTAATATTACGCAAACGGATCCCTTAATTGAAAAATGGTTTTGACAAACCCACAATATTTTTGAACGGCCTATTCAACGATACCCCACACCATGGAATAGACGAGAAAAAAAAATATCATCCCCATTTCACGTGTAAGGTACCTCCCTTACACGTGAAATGGGGATGATATTTTTTTTGAAAAAAAATGTTTTTCATAATTTTATTTTACCATTTTTTCGGCATGATTAATATGTATACCCATGCCAAATTACAGCTTTCTAGGACTAAGCGTCTCTGAGCTAAGCTGGGGACAGACGGACGGACGGACAGACAGACAGACAGACAGACAGACAGACGGACATGGCGAAACTATAAGGGTTCCTTGTTTACTACGGAACCCTAAAAATGGAACGATACACGCTTCAACAACGCATTATATGATTAAAATTCACTATAAAAATGAGGCTGGAGCAACAGTTACGGTGAATGGATTGCGCTATCGAGAGATGATTAATGATTTTTTATGGCCGGAATTGGGTGTAAAGTAAAAATTAACCTATGCCGATTCCAAAACCATTTCGAGATTTGAAGCTTCTAAGACTTATTTTTCTATTAATAGGTCTTAAAATTATAAGATCGTATTTATTTTCAAAAAAATACTTAAAATCACTTGACTTTTATTTGACCTCTAAATGACGCCACAAAGCAGCCTGAATTGGAAACTTTCAGTGCCTCTTGTAATTAAGTTGTTCTTTACGTGTCAAGTGTCATGCCAACGTCAAATTTACATGAAGCACTTATTATTATTCTATTCAGATAAGTAAATAGTGTAGTTTTTCACCAGCGGCGGACAGTACAAGTCGAATCACATCGATGTATCGCCTCAGGAAAACTTAACTTACGTTAAACATTTACTTCCCCACCACCATACCATTTCCTTTTTAAGGTTTCTTTTACTAACAATCAATTTGTGTCGGCTATTTGTGGTGGTGTTTATACTTGACGGTATGAAGAACTTAGCAGAAGTAGTCTTTGAATCCATTAATTTTATTAATATGCCATATCTTTAAACTAAAGTACGGAAATCGCTAAAGTATGAAATGTAAACAAATTAATTGTCAAATTTGACAGTTTGACTTTACTGAATTTTGGTTTTAATTATGTGTTAAACGTGGCAAAGATCCTAAGCTATTCAGCTACTAGTGACGTCAGTACGAACAATACTTTAAAAAAATATATAAAAATAACTACAGCTTGTAAAAACAAAAAGATGAAATTATGTGTTTCAAATACTCTTACCATTAAAATAAAAATATAAAAAACGTACCTGAAAAATACTTTACATACCTAATTGGATGGTATTGATCTGGACAACGTTTACTTTCAACAAGACGGTGCTACGTGCCACACAAGCAACGAAACCATTGATCTTTTACGGGAAAAGTTTCCGGACCGTGTTATCTCTCGAAGAGGTGAGAATCAGCAATATAAAAAAAGCGATTACAAACTTACATTTGCAGTTGCAAAATTTACCGTTACGTTTATCGATATATGGGAGAACGTGGTTTTCAACTACAATGTTAAGTTTGTTTTTGGGATAAATTCATCCCAACTACGGAACCCTTCATTGTGCGTGGTCCGACACGTACTTGGCCGGTTTTTATTTTCTTGTAAAAAATATTTTTTTGGGATTCGGGTGTATTCAAAATCATAAAGGGTTGCCCCATAAAGTAAATGGTTTGCCGGCTCTCATAGCAAGTAATGGTTTTATTTTTGATTGTATGATTTTATTTCAGATGTTACTGGAAGCGGGCGCGGACTCCAACATCGAGACAGGCGGCGCGTGCGCAGCTCATTGCGCGCTGCCGCTTTCGCCGCGTTCGCCATCCACTCAACAGACTACCCCCACGTACACGCCGCCCACAGCAGGTTACTTATCCTCCTAAGCCCTTAGATATACGTTCACTTGAATTTCATGGTGAGCAGTAGCAGACACTGAGCAGCAAAATGCTCGAGCATGTTCTTTGCAATCAAGTTTTGACTATAAATAATTTAAATTATTTTGTTCACCCTATTTTCAACCTTATTTTCGTTGATATTTTATTATTAAATCAATGAAACATTATTCAAGCATTTTGCTGCTTAGAATATAATAGAATAGATTACTCTTTTTCTCTTAGTGTGCGGTGAACCTTATGATTAAAGGTGTTGTCAGATCCATAAACTACGGTTACCCTCAGGTTGGACAGCGCTGGTGTACGCGTGTAGTGGCGCCGGTGGGGGCGCCGTGGAGTGCTCGCGTCGCCTACTGGCCGCGGGAGCCAGGGTGGACGGGGCGCCCGCAAGGGGAGACGATGTTTGCACTCTTACGCCTTTACAGGTATGTGTTAAGGCGACGATAACCGCCTTTTAATGATTTTATACTGAAGATCACGTCTAAACGAGTACTGTTAATGATTTTTTTTTAAATATATGTTAAATTAGACCATTTTCGCAATATGTTAATACACAAATATTTCAGATTATGTTTATATTACATAGTGAAATTAATTTGTAAAGTTATGTCTAACGCGGATAAAAAACTGAAAATGGCGCAACATTTACCAAGTGTATTTTTCTGAAACCTTCACCAATTTAAAGATAATTTAATTATAGATACGCGCACGCGTGGTATTGGGATTTTCCATGAGGAATTTCTCAGTAGCAGCCCGGAATCTGAATTTGTGCCCGGTTGACGGCAATAGGATCGCCCGTTCGGGCGACTAGAATCAATTCTATTTTATTTGTAAACTTTCGACGTTCAAAAGTGCCATTTATGTGCCTATTTGAAATAAATAATTTGACTTTGACTTTGACCTTATTACATGGGACTTAAACATAACTGGCGAAATGTGGGTGTACCTACTACAGGTACACCTCTGCCTGACCCTTCGGGGGTTGCAGGCGTGATGTTGTGTATGTTATGTAGTATACGCGTTTTATTAAAATACCTTTTAGTTTTGTGTATAATAAATTAATAATGCGTCAAATTGGGGACAGCGCTCCTTGATGGGCGAGTCCTATTACTGGCTGAACGTACGCCGCGTTGCTTGACGCAACCTAACCACTCAAGATCATTGGCATTATCTGCGTCTTAACAGTAACTTTTAAGAAGCTTACGGATGACAAACCGGTTTATATTTTAATTGTTTCATTTCTACCTACCTAATAGCATCTTGTATTTTCAGGTGGCCTGCGGCGTCGGTAACTTAGAACTCGTACAGTTGTTACTGTCACATGGCGCTGACCCGTTCCTCTCCACGCAACTAAATGATGCCTTGTGCTACTCGGCTGCTGCACAGTATGGGTGCTACAGGTGAGGAATTTGCTGAATTTTATATCCAAAAGTAAATTTACTGTTGTAGGTACAGTTGAGTTCAAAGTGTAACGGATGAAAATCTAAATCCTAATTCTAACTCTACCTATTTTATAACTGTAAATTGAGTGGGTATTAACTGGTAGTGATAAACGTATACAGTGCGGTGGCGGTGTGCTGTGCGCACGGGCGCCGCGCCTGCCTGCGCGCGGCCGTGCGCGGCGGCGCGCGCGCGGCGCAGGCGGTGCTGTCGCTGGAGGAGGCGCTGGCGGAGGGCGCCGCCGCGCCGCCCGCGCGCCACCCCGCCTTCACGAAGCAGCAGCAGCGAGCGCTGCATGACGCCATGTACTGCGCCGCCGAGACTGACCATTTGGGTGAGATTTTGAGTTGTATCTGGACTGTTACGGTTCTAGATTTTTTTAAATTACGACCTACTGTTGTGACTCTTATTGGAAGTTGCTTTGGTTCCACTAGGACTGTGAGTGAAATCATAGATCATGCGCTGATGAGCAGAGGGGCAATTCCCGTATTTATAAATACGTTCGCATTCCAATCTCAGTCTGTCAAAAATCCCTACCTACATTTACCTACATACCTACATTTTTCACATGTTTTATTTATTTTTCTCTAACAGGGGGATGTTGTTGATAAACTTTTGTGAAATAATTGTGTCACAGAAATACATAAAAAGATGGCGACCGACATTGGCCTCGCGGCCGAATGACCTTGTAGGTAGCGTAGTTTAAGAAATTGCGACTAGATTTTGTCAGATTTTAAATACGGGAATGTACTTCAGATGGTCTTCGTTATCAAAAATAGAAAACAGTTACAGGTCAAACAGACGTATAGCAATCATGTCATGTTAATGTTCCCGCATCGAAATATGAACTCCCTTAAATCCTTTATTTTTCAGACATTACGCTAGAACTACACGCGCTAGGCGTGCCGTGGTCACTACACGCATGGACCCTCTCACTGGCCGCCGCCGCAGACGCAGCACTTGATAGCGTTATCGACCAACTGTTACAAGACTTTCTTCAGGTAACACTCGTTCCATTTTTTTTTTGTTTGAGAAAAAATATGTCATGAAAATGTTTTGACTTGTGTTTTTACCATTATTTTCAGGTGTGTCCATCGGACGACAGCCACTACAGTAAACAGTTTATTTACGAGTGCCTCCCCCTGCTGTTCAATATTCTGCGGTACAGCAAGGTAATGTGACTAATATTATTATTGATATTTTGATCGTTCATTCCCCACGACACCACTGAAAACGACACCACCGGTGTCGACAGAAATCACTATTCCCCGCGACACCACCGAAGTGATGTCCGCTCAACTGCTTTTGATGTATAACATAATTTGACGAATACGAAGTTGTAATGTAGTTAAGTTCGTTAATTTATAGGTATTGAACCGGATTTTTTTTATTGCTGATTGTTCCTGCTCTTATTATTGTTTATCAACTGTTCAGGGGTTCACAATTACAATCTTAAAAAATCTTTGTTAGAAGAGGCCGTCAGAATTAATAAAAGCCCCTTATGTTTAGAAGGAAGGCACTGTCTTACTGCTGGCTGACATCCTGTGCGCATGCTACGGGCGAGAGGCCGTGCCGGGCGTGGCGCAGCCGCCGCCTCCCGTGGCGCCTGCACCGGCCAGGGTCGACCCATCATACGTCAACAACCCATCGCTAGCTGACGTCACCTTTAGGTAACTAATTCTGAATAACTTCTCCGCTATTGTCTGAACTTGCGTGGTCTGGAAACCCATACCGCCTTATTACAAAACAAGATTTATATTTTGACATGGCTAAACCATGGAGCCAGTTTTTGTAATAAGAACGTAACAGTGATTGAAATACGGTTCTTTATACAAAACTGAAAACTTAGTTCGGTACTAAGTTGTCAGTTTTGTGTTTAGGAACTTTACTATAGTCGGTATAAAGTTCGAAATTCAATAATGGCTCCATGTTTTAAACCTGGCTCTGAAGATAAACCTTGTTTTGTAATAAGGGGGATGAAGTCTAGACTTATGCCTGATGCAATACATTGTCAAAACCGTTTCATTCCTTTTCAATCCAGGGTTGAAGGGCGACTCTTTTATGGACACAAAATAGTGCTTGTCTCGGAGTCACCACGCTTACGAGCCATGCTAGCACCTGCAAGATCATCGAATGAAGCCTTACCGGTCGCCAATGCTGCCCCTCCTCTCGTACAAATCAACGATATCCGGTATCATATATTTGAGGTACGTTTTATTACTTGAATCATCATTTCAGCCGAAAGACGTCCACTGCTGGACATAGGCCTTCCCTAATATGGGGGGGGGGTGCCATAATCGCCACGGGGTTGGCGATCGCAGTATGGTGTTAAAATGCACAGAGAACGCTGCTGCCCATTTTCTAGTTAGTCCCTTAGTCACCTTTTACGACACCCACGGGAAAAAATAGGGCGGTGCTATTCTTTACGTCCGGCACCAAACGGAACTTTACGTTACTTGAATAATTACCTAATTTCTATTAAGTTTTTGCTTGGGAGTTTGTTGCGCCACTTCTTCTCAGTTCACTAGGAAGTGGTGACGAGCTGACGTTTTTGGGGCTGTTTTGTATGTTGTGATCGTGCATCGAAGGGGATTAAAAGTTTTTTATTTTTGTTTATTGTGTCAGCAAGTGATGAAGTACCTCTACTCGGGCGGATGCTCGGGGCTGGACATCCCTGAGACAGACGTGTTGGAGGTACTGGCCGCAGCCTCCTTCTTCCAGCTTCTGCCGCTACAGAGGCACTGCGAGGCGAGGGCGGCTAAGTCTGTAGATCTGCACAACCTCGTCTCAGTCTATATTCATGCTAAGGTGAGAGCCATTGCATTCGTACCTACTCCATTGATCAAAACCGAAGTTTATGGTTTTGATCAATGGAGTAGGTACGAATGCCCCTCCATTGATCAAAACCATATACTTCTATTCAAATTATTTCTTCTAAAATAGTCTCCCCAACCCCAGTCTTAAAACTAAATTAAAATACAGACTTACGAGATTATAACGTTAAATTCTGGCGCCCACGTTGTGTAGTTTGATATGTGGCTGGTTTCGTTGCAGGTTTACGGTGCTACTCAACTGTTGGAATACTGCCAAGGATTTCTACTTCAAAATATGGTCGCTCTTCTCACGTACGATGATTCCGTTAAGCGTTTGCTCTTCGGAAAACGACTACCCGGACATAATGTTCTTGGTGCTTTATTGGTAACGTTACAAAAAAGAATTGAAGCCAGAAAAAACCAAGCGAAAAATAGATAACTTTACAGATGTCAAATGTTCGATGGGTTTAATTATTTTTCTAAATAAAAATATAATTTTATAAGAGTTGTTATTGACTTATTGAGTAATCAAGTTACTCTGTTTATACTTATTACATTTGATAAATAGAAAATAAAATATTTTCCCAAATATTTATTTAAGGCTTTAATTTTGTCATGCTGAAATACCTGTAACTAAGTTTGATAATATTTTATAATATAATAATGTAAGTAAGTACTAAATTAACTTTTACGTAGCTAAGTAAATATATTAAAAAGTAAAAAATGTTTTTACATACTTATAACAAAATATATTTTTGTCTTCATTTTGTAATTTTATTGGTACCTAAATCTCATTTATGAAGCAGATTATGACTGGAAAGTATTATATCTTTGTAATTGTAATGTAATTATTGTTGAAATAAAGCTTTGTGTGTTGTACAATGCCTCATTAATTTTCAGCTGTTTACAATGTTTATCCTTCTCGATCTGTAGATAAATTCACCTGCACGTGCACCTAGTTATATTCTGCTTTTCACTAGTACCTACTTATTGGTATTCGAGAGATCGTGCTGGGTACACCACCCGCAACAATATACCTACATAGTATTTCGCTTCATAGCATTCTGTGAGTCGTCACATTTACCTTCAAGTTTGGACCACTGATCGGAACATAAATATAGGGCAAACTCCACCCGTGTCCAACGGTTAATGATTTGTGGATTTATGAAGAGGGGGATGCGCTAAGGTAGCCCGCGAAATTCATATTTTATTATTTTTTTTTGCAATTTGCAGGTCAGTAATAGGTTGTATAATGATCTAAATATGATTCGCGGCCATAACAAATATGCCTTTACAGAATTATAATCATTAAAATCGGCAATACAACTAACTCTCTTCAAAAAATCCTACTGAATGATTATTTCAGAAATAATCATTCAGTAGGATTTTTTGAACTTATACCGCCATATTACAAAACAAGATTTATATTTTGACAAGGCTTAAACCATGCAGCCAGTTTTTGTAATAAGAACGTAACAGTGATTGAAATACCGTTCTTTATACAAAACTAAAAACTTAGTCCGGTACTAAGTTGTCAGTTTTGTGTTTAGAAACTTTACCATAGTCGGAATAAAGTTCGAAATTCAATAATAATTATTATTATTAAGTATCATTTATTTCAGACGTAGTCCATAAACTGTTAGTAACACAAAAATAAACCTTATACCTATAGCTATTGTTAGTATAGGTATACAAAAAAAATAAACCATAATATAAAATAATAAAACACCCACAGGATTAAATATAAATAAAAAATCACAAATTGGCACCGCACAGGATAGCTAGTTTATGCAAAGCCCTGGACGCGTCCACCCGCAGTTTGTAGTCGCATCCAGTGCTGCCACATGGGCGAGTCCCAGCAGCCCACGAACACGCTCAGAAGGCTGTTCGAGCTGGCCCGCATGCGCTTCATAAGAAACGCACAACGCTTCCGCATGATGGCATGAAAGCCATCCACGCTTTTCACCGCAAACATCGCTGAAGCGCTGCAGGCTGTATAATACTGCACAGTCCTATAATGGCTCCATGTTTGAAACCTGGGTCTGAAGATAAACCTTGTTTTGTAATAAGATAGTTTTAATGCTGATTCTAATGATTATAATTCTGTAAAGCCATATTCGTTACGACCGCGAATGTTATTTAGATCAACATACAACCTGTTACTGACCTGTAAATTGCAAAAAACTTAATAAAATTTGAATTTTGCGGGCTACCTTATACAAAAAAAGTCAAGGCACATTATTAGTATTGTGTTTACTAATGAACTTACTCACTTTATTATCTAGGTAATCATTTCATTGAAGTATTTTTATTCTTGAAAAAGCAAAAGCTCCTAGAATTGTAACATAATTTATTTATTGGCAACATTCTTTGTAACTGTCAATAATATTGTCTACGGCGTACGCGTGGCTGGATGACAGAACACCGCTGCGTAAAAAAATCTGTCAAATTCAAATTGTTTATGGTGTCATGTCAGAGAAGAGTAGTATCTTTGGTGTGAACTGTGATGTGAATGTGTTTTTGCATTGCGATTTTGCGATTTTTGTCTTGTGATTACAGGGTGGAATTTAGTTGTGCATTGTAATGTCGTGACAGTGAATTAAAATGCAGTTCTATAAAGAGAGAATACTCAATGCTGCCCAGTTAAAAAGACTAAGTGAACACAAATATTCTTGTACGAGTGCCAGTATATTGGATGCATGGCTCCAGCCGTGGTGGTGCTGGCTAGTATCTAAAACGCCGCTATGGCTCGCGCCGAATCTCATCACAATATTAGGTTTAATAGTAAATATAGTCACCACACTTATACTAGTTTGGTAAGTACCTTGAAGGTTATATCAATACATTATAGGAACTGTGTCACAGATATCGCCCGACCGTAACGACTTTCATTTTCTGCTGGCACTAAGACTTTCTAACGGTCTGTATTTCTATAGTAGTCCTACATAGATGCACTGTAATGATTCTATATCCATTGCATTTTCCATTCAATAAAATTATAGTTTCACGCATGTTTACATGTTGTAATGCTTATTAAAACTGGCGTGCGATTGGTCGACGCGACGTCACGCCACCGTCTGTTTCGATAAGATAGCCGGAATTGAACTATAGCTGTGTCTGCAGGCTTATCATTTATCAATGAGGACCTTCAACTATCTTGAATTTGGTACAGACTTTGATTTCTGCCTGGAATCTGTGTAGATCTTAGGTACTTGACTCATAACCTTTTTACTTGTACTTACCTGTGTGGTTAGATATCAACTTACAACTAATCAGCCAACAGCCAAGTACAAAATTAATCATTATGATAAATTTATTGACTGTGACAAGGGAGAATATTAGCATAGCAATACAATTCTAATAATAATATAACCAGAATTAAGAATCATAGTTTTTTTGTTTGTTTTGAGTTAATGTCAAACTGAGTGTTATATGATTAGATAAAGTAACTCAATTTTAAATCCAGGTATAAATTGTACTACCCTTGACTGTATGTTGCATCAGCATAGTATGACTTGGGCGTGATGTATAAAATTACATTATTAATAAGAAAATGGAATAGAAAGTATATCTGGACTGTTTCGTAATAATCTTATTAACAAGAGTTATGGTATCCACTTATCCACCATACCCATTTCCTAAAATAAAAGTTCCCATTGAACATTTAGATTTAGGGTTTTACTTTATTCAAAGTGCCCATCGTATCTTGGCTGAAAAAGGTTTATACGAACTTCTCAGCTTAATATTTAGATTAATTAAGTTACTTCAATACTCAAACTATGGTCTGAACATTTGTTTCTTTTTGTAAAAATAATTAATAAAATTTAAATGCTCATTTAAATTGCAAAAAACTTGTTTTGGTATCTAAGTACTTGTTGTAACTCTACTTTAAATGGATAAAATTTTACCATTTGTGCAATAATGGCATTTTACTAATATGTTAAGAAATTGAAATATTTGAATCTTGGTTATTCTTTTGATTGGAAATGAGGCCAAATATTCAAACAATCTTTATGGAAGTTTGGTAGGTATGTATGTTATTTAACATCATTTGATATTGAGAAGATGCTTACTGGTCTGTAGATTCAGTAGAGCCAGTGAACACAAAATACCACTCAAACACATTATCAGAAGATAAAAACTAATGAGTACCTACACCACATGTTATTTTGAGAGTCTTCTATCATGACCTCAAGGGAATGATGTTCACACATTATTTATTTAAAGATATTATTATTAGTGTTCCAGTTAAGTACTTAATGAGATGTCAATATTATAATGTTAAAATTGAAAGAATTAAAAGATTGTTCTCAAGTTCACAGACCCGTACTCATCATGACTCTGCACTTGTATTATTGTTTACTTTTATGCTTATTATTATTAATTTATTATGAGGTAATACAGTAAGGTAATTAACACATTGTTATTGTACAATTATAATAATATTGTTTTGATAGTACACAGCTACACATCAAGCTTTAAATTTCCAGTATAAGCTGATCTTGCATTGTATAATATTTCCGTACAGTGCAAATTAGCTTAAACTGGAAATGTATAGCTTGATTTGTAGTCATGTTTACTACACATGAATTAAGGAGCTCATAAAAAGATAATAATATTTCGCATTTCTGATTTTTGGTTGACTGATAAGACGCAATCATTCAATATTCACGGTGCTATCATTCTATTCAAAATCTGTCCTTCTACATAAAAACATAGTACTTAGTATTATTAAATAAAAAGTAAGATCTCATTAAACAATAATATTTAATATAAATATGGGTAACAATGTAATTAGAACTAATATCAATAATCTTTTATACTTAAAATTAACTTTAATTATAGAAATAAGATTGTATTAAATTAAATTGAAATAAATAACAAACTAAAAACATAATAAAAAACACAAAATAAAAGAAAAGAAACATTTTTGAGCAAAAATTACATATTATTGAGCACACTTAGCGATGCTGCCTGAAAATATGTTGAAGTCAAAATCGTGAAGAATGCACTTTCTGAGAATATGGGAAAGGGGGGGGGGGGGGCATTACTCCCGTACTTAGTTTTGCGGCCACCAGGAGCAAAGGCTTATAATTATGAAGTCTAGCTGACGACCGGGGCCTATTAATATTATTAATTAATGATAGAAGCTGTGAGCAATCCACGCCTTGATTTAATAACTTGAATAAGAAAATTAGACGTGCAAAATCTCGACGCCAGTGAAAAGATTTAATTTTAAAGTAATTCAGTCTATCTTTATAGTTTTTTACTGTATTCCTTTATTTATAATACAATATTCAAATCAAAAATGATCAATAAGCAATAGGTACCTACAAGCAACAGCATTATTTCAAGGCACGATTTGAAAGAAATACTTGTGTCCTGGTCCAGTGCCCAAGCATTAGACCTTCCGCCCTATCGGCCACGGTGACCAAGAGCTGTTGGCGCTGCCCCGCACTCATAAAGTATGTACCTAAGAACCTAAAATTTATGGGTTCGTAAAGAAGCGACCGATTCGTCATACCATCACATTCCTTGTTCTACAGGTTGAAAACCTCAGGAACTTTATGGATGCAACACCGTAGGTACTTACGCATGCGTCACACATCATTAGATCAGTCACGCTTGCTTGCCTTGCCTTTACATCGCAATACGGCAATAATGGTGTTTCCAAAACTACCAGCCAACTGACGTACGGCACTGCTCACATTGAATCAAACGTATAGTCATCGTCATACTACTTAAGGTCTAAAATCCGATACTGCAATGACCTATCAGCTTCCGTGCATCGTGACCTGTAAGGCGTTTAACACCTACGCTCCGAACTCATTGGTCTGAGTGATCCTGTTCAGATTTAATAAATCAAACAAAATTGTAAACCAGATGATAATAAATAAAATTAAAAAACTCCTTTATTTCATGCAAACTTTCTTCTATGTTCTATGCTAGCGGGTTTGGCTTCCGCACTTAGTCCTTCATGTGGACCATTGTGCGTGGGCCATGGCGGCCGTCGTTGGTTATTCCAACCACCCCACTTCCCTCCAGAGGCTGATTAGGTCTCCTGGTCTGCTTAAGATATCTGTGAAGGACCTGGGTGACCGTAACTTTCCTGGCTTCTATGGCGTAAGCCGCTTGTATATGCTCACACATTCCGCCTGGTAGACGGTGTTCAACAATCCCAGCGTGCTGGATATATTTATGTTGAAATCGTGTGAGAAAACTCCAACTCCGCTTCCGGAGTCGGTCTTTGATCCGTCGGTGTATACTCTCATCTCTTTCGGGCCTGAGTAGTCACACCGTTCCTCTGTGAGTATAATGCTGTATAACCCATCATTTGACGCTGCAGGTTCAGTCCAGACGCAAGGCAGGACCCTCCGCGATGGGCGTGCGCTCTATGCGCGCTAGGAGTCTTCATCTACCAAAGCCTGGACGCCATCGATGGCAAGCAGGCGCGGCGGACTGGCAGCCAGTCGCCGCTGGGCGAACTCTTCGACCATGGCTGTGATAGCATATCAACAGTGTTCATAGCACTAGGTGCATGTATAGCTGTCAAGTTGGGAGAGTACCCCACTTGGATGTTCTTCCAGGTAAGTTTCGTTTTAAAGCTATTTTTTTATTAAGTTAAGTGTGACGTTAAATAAATGCACACCACCATGTAATAGGCTATATTCTAGCACATAAAGAGATCATTCATTCATTAATAAGAAGTAAAAGACCGGAGTTTCATTCTTGATTACTGGGCAGCCAGACACGCGGCTAATCATTTCACCTTTGGCAGACACGTCAAGTATGAGGGGACCTCCTCCAGGCTGAAATGGCCCGTTTATTGCTCGATTGTCAACATCTTAATAAAATAGGCAGTCACAAGTACTCAGTATGAATCACATTCTACGCTCAATTAAATGATTATAGCGGCCCTTCTTAGACGAATGAAATAAGTACTATTATTTTGCAAGGCCAAAACTGGCCTCAGCCAAGCCCAGGTGCATTAATTCCTTGATATACCTTAGTATTACTAGGAACCCTCGTCCTTATGTTACCAGGTCGTTAATGATTAAAAGACTTTAGTATTTATTATGTCGCGTCATTATTGGGATCTTTATATTAATTCATAACATTTATACGAGTATCATGATACCCTTGTCAGCTAAACTGACTCGGGACTACTGTTTTTCTCCTATTCTAAATACAAAGTAGTGCTTGTCTCATAATTATGCCATCAACTTATCAAATATTCATAAAGGTTGCATGGAAGCACCAAATAGGCTAATAATCTCTACAGTACCATAGCCATAATCTCGGTATGAGTCGATAAACAGTCCCACCCATCGCGACGATGACTAAAGAAAATAATGTAGAACCATAACAGACTACTGCGACTATCACGTATCGGTAATCTTCATAATTGCGATATGTCGCGAATGCTTGTGACTAATTATTATATTAAAACGTAATTTAGATAAATACTTTAGACGTAAGTACTTCGTAATTAACTTGCACATTTCCTTTGTGAGTCTATGGAAAATTAACGGTGAAGTCCCCATAGAATTCCGTGTATGCGTATTTCGTTACTGCTTGCTAATACAATTAGTATTATTTTATTCTTTACGGAAACGTGTCTAGAAAGATAGGTCGAAAACGGTGACAATTACTATAGGTCGTTGATTCAATTATCAGAGGAATGCCAATGAGTTTGTTGTTATTGTTTATTTGGAGACATTACATAACTACATAGCTTGTAAATGTCGGCTCGAGTGTTTACTGTAGGCTAATTACGTAATACACGTACAGTAGGAATCGGTTTCAATTTGACAGTTCAACAGCATTCATTGCGTTAGTTACGTTGTTGAGCAGACAAAGTTTTCTAATATATGAAGCAATGGATTAGCAATACCTATACTTCAAAATTATTCCGATTCCGATTCAAACTGTGTTACGCAATTAGGGTGCTGATGTGAATGGCGATTAGCTCAGAGTATAGAAAAGAAGCAGATAGACCGCGCGGAACAATAAAGTGAGGCCCGTTTGTAGACATGTGTGCGTTACAGCCACGTGACAGCACTATAAGAACAGGTGCCTCTGTGTGTGTCCGGTTGCCAGGAGAATGAAAAAATTAGCCATAATATTTCATTACATGAAAAAGAAAAAGTTTTTTTTTTCTTAAATCAGTTGTTTTTATTAACAGTATACGTCAAATTAACAATACCCATATAAACGATACATTTGCGATATATTTTTATTTTGAGACACCAACATTTTATTGTGTTTGGTAGCTATATTAACTTTATGGTGACGTCTTATAACCCATGATAAAGCAAATCGACTGATGTAATAAGTATTATAAAATCCATTAACTAGTTACACTTACGAAGACACATATATACTTATTTACTTATAAACATACTAACCAGAAAAGGCGATAAATAAAACACTACTATCGACATAAATATTTTTGTAAATCGATACTCCGTAATAGGATACCCTATACTTATTTCCTAACTTAGGGGTAAATGTTTCAATATAAACTAGCAACACCGAATGATTTTTGTTAAGGTTTTGTGTTTCAAGGTGTCATTAACTATAAACACGTAAAATAAATCCAAATAAACAAATAATCAATATTTTACTTATGAAAGATACTCCATCTTATTTCTTTTGTTTTTGGGAACAGTTTTTACAATGTTTAAAAATACGAGACGGCATCATTCTGAAATTATCTGTTAGAGCCCGTGACGTACTAACGATGCGACGCTTCGTGCTGTACTGAATCGAGAGTGTATTCGCTTTTGAATTTGTATTTGCTTTGTTGGCCGCACTCTCGGTGTTCCGCGCGGTCTATCTGCTTCTTTTCTATAATCTGAGGCGATTAGGTTCTTGATAGATTAGCTACTCGTTTTTCTCGAACCTATTACTTAACAAGAATAATTATGACAATTTTATGAAAAATATTATTTAGAGAGTAGAATAAATAAAATACTTACCTAAGTATTTACTTATGCAATATGTAGGTCGGCATCTGCACGTCGTATGATGAGCTCTATGAACAGTGGGTGGAGTCGAAAGTGTTAAAAACTATCGATACAGAACCTGCAACAGCAATATTATTATGTAGGATGTTATATCTCACAAAAACGACTCACAGATTAGAAATTAGAATGAAACTAGGCATAGTGAAAGTTTATAATTATACGCACTTTGCCATATTGCGCGCGAAACTGAAGTTATGTGAGTAGAAATGGAGGTCGTCGCAATAAAACAAATGGAGGAAAAAACTTAGAAAATTTAAAAAAAAGTTTGAAAAATGAAGAAAAATCCGGACGAGAATCCGAAAACTAGCCATCTATGGTCCAGTTAGCAGCAGCCTTCAAGTAATATCAACCTTTTAACCCTGACCAGTGCATTAAGGTCGTGCCTTTAGAGAATGAGTCGTGGATGAACTCGGTCCCTACGTAGATAGCTATCAATGATGTAACGCCAACGACTAAGTACTTTTCCACATTCGCGACATGGCCCTCATTATCTCAATATTCTTATTTGGGAGTGCTGCCAAGCACACGCTCCCGGATACCGCCAAACTCTGGAAACTGGCCAATCTGTGTGATTCACTATTTTAAGGTTTACCTAAATATGACCGAGATTATGCAAATCAATTGTTTTTTGCTTTTTTGCATTGATAATTTGCAATATTAAACTAAAGGCCGTCAAATCTCTGTTGTGACAGTTGTAACCTACTAACCGATTTGCACAATTTATTTTTCTTACGAGTTTTTTTACGTGAAATTTCTCGAAATCAAGTCCACGTGATTTATTCGGAAATCGCAAGTTTTTATAATACCTCAATAATTGTAGCGTGAAATCGTGGATATGCTTATGATGCCAATTCGAGGTCTACTGCATAATTATGTGCTTAGGTAATCAGCAAATCACGCTGCGAGAAAATCTTGAATTCCACTCATTTATAAATTGTACGGAAGACTGATAAAAAAAGAAATAGGCCGACCACACTATTATAAGAATCTTTAGTAATTTGTAACGTAATGCTAAAGATCAGTGGCGAAAGCACCGTATAACACGATTCCTACCGGCTTCCCTTCGGAAATTCGGAACACTACCACTCTATCGTTATTTAAAAATGGCACACAGTCAGTAGTGTTTAATAATGCCAAATAATATAATAATCACACTGTAGGTATTTAATACACCATCCTATTAAAACATTAAAAATCGTCTACATTACATTTTTTGACTTTATATCCCAACAACAAAACATTTTGCTCTAAAATAACTCAGTGAGTTCAATTTCTATACAAAATCGACGTCATGACGAGTTCATTTTGTATGGAAAAGATTTTTTTGTTCCGCTTTAACTCTCTTATAAAATCACTCTTCGTCGCTGCTAAAGATTCAGCCCGTAATGTAAAGACAATGTTTTTATTTAGAAAACTACATAGCTTATGCATTACAGCATGATCAGCCTATAATGTTCAGACGGCACAGGGCTCCTCTCGGTGAGAGGTAGGGAAAACTACATGTAATGCAAATCAAGCAATTGTACTTTAAACAAAGATAAAAGACTAACCTATTCTTATAAATGCTCTGTAACTTTCAGTGTTTCTGCGCCATGACGCTATTCTACTGCGCGCACTGGCAGGCCTACGTCACAGGGACCCTCAAGATGGGCAAGATAGACGTGACGGAGGCTCAGTACTCCATAATCGCCATCCACCTGGTGTCCGCCACGCTGGGATCCAGCTTTTGGGCCACTCAGGTAACGTCATCCAACTGTTCTGCACTAAGTAATATAGGCTAGCGATGCAAAATGACTTTCAGATTACTGACGTCAAACAAAATTGTTCGTAAAGGCACCATGTTTATCAAAGACTGCTGTAAATGTAAACGTCATGACGTATCAGACATGTTGCCTTCATCGACTGCAGTTTATGTTGAAACAAATTACGTTTGTACTTCTCGATAAACGATCCCAACGAAAACAGAGTGCAAGTCATGTTGTACGCAAGCAAGCCTCGTATAACACAAATTATATTGTAATGTTAGCTCAGTGTTGTGCGACGTTAAGTTATCTAACATATGAATAACACACCACTTGCACAGAACAAGTTGTTTGAGAGTATATTGATGTTGTCTCACAAATGTTGAATGAACACAAAAAATAATTACGGGAATCCTTTAAACTTTATAAACATTTATCAGAAGATTCCTCACGAAAAATAAATTTGAAAGCAAACCTAATTCGAGATAAATGATCCTCACCCGTGATTGTTTTGTGTGGCCCCAAATAATTTGTTATACAAATGACCAAATACTAAATGAACCGCCAGCTATAAACTGTTAAGGTGATGTTTAAAAATACCCACATGACGCTATAGTTGTGATCTGTCCGTGTTCCACGTCATCAGGTACAACTTGACTCGACCTGAACTGAATACCACCACAACGCCTTTGTCCAGTCGATCATTGCACAATCTGATCACAGTTCTGCCAACTAGAAGTGTACTATAAAAAGCTCGTCATGTATAGTTAAAATATTTCGAGTCATAAAAAAGATTACTTTATTGTTTTCATGTTACAAGCCATTTGCTAAGCAGTACTCAAAGGAGTTTCGTAAAATAGTTACTTCTGTTTACCCAGAATTTTGGTTAAGTCGGTCACAAGAGCGTGGCTTCTATTTGGTGGAACTTGTTTGTGGCTAGGCGCTGCACACAGGTCGTGCTGGGCACGGCACATTTGTAACGCACCTGTGCACTAGGTGGGCGGAGGCCTCGAAGTCCGCTACTCGCTGGCGTTGGTGGCCGTGGGGGGCGCAGTCCTCACGGTGGGCGCACTCCTCGCCGCCATCGTCTCCGGCGGAGTGGGCAAGAACGGCTCCACCGTCGCTGTGAGACATCTCTTTAGTCCCACAAACAATCACCCCGCGTGGGAGACCAAATTTATAAAAATATTATTTCTACGAATTTACTAGCATTTTTTCATTTTTTTTAACTTATTGTCAAGATGGCAGAATAAAGATTATTGTTATTTAGTTATTTCACACTTCCCCTAACCACAAGCTGTACCACAACCAACGCAAACGCGAGTAGAATTAGACAAAGGAGTATAGGGACGTACCCCATCTTGGCAAATGTTTTCACTTGTTTGTTTTACAAATATCTATTCTGTGACAGGATTCTTAATCGAAGCTGTCAGAATGTTTTGATAAGTTTGGTTAAGTCTAGAGCGTTTTTACTTTCAAAACTGGAACTCTGAGTAAGGAGTCCGTTTCACTTTGTGGTTTTAGAAAAAAAGTGTTTATTAATGTACTTCTTTTTTGTAAGTTGTATTCGTTTTTTTCTTTGTGTTTTCATCTTGACATAGAACGTGTTTGTTTGAATTGAGTCTCCCACACGGCACTGATTGCGTCACAGATTGGGTATCTAAATTGTATCGTACTGTACAGCATCGTCGATTGACATGCATAACCTAGCGCGGTCAGTAGCTTCAGATTGGCAGCAGTTAGTGATACGGCACTTTCACGTGATTATAACACGATACACATTTGTAACATAATTTTGCTTATAATGTTTCGTACAGTACTTACCTGTAATTACCAAAAGGTTTTGTTTTGATTTCCTATTAGATGGAATCTAGTTTAAAATTGTTTTTTGTTGTTTAAACGATAATAATAAAATTTATGAATGTCGTTCCATAATATTATCAATTTATAATTAGAGGTCTGAAGATGTAGTCGTTGTAGGATCCTGTAATAACTATCTAGAGTACTGTAACATGTTCGTAGTGAAGAATTGCTGTACATCTTTATAGAATAAACATGTAATATTGTAAGCAAATAGTCAAATAATGATTAAAAAGTGATATATAGTTCGTGTGAGTGCCACACACAGTAAACTTAGCTTTGGTCTGTTTATCGAAGACACTTTTGGTTCCATCGCTTTATATCATGTGGGTTTTTTTAATAGCATGAAATCGATTAATAAATGTACTCACCTAGACTATGCTCCTTGTTGCGACCACGGAGTACCGACATGTAGTTTGATTCATTTAACTAAACTTGAAGTATTTTGTAGAATCGATGTATTAAGTATTTTATTTGCAGGTTTTTTTATACGAAATCACATGATATTACTGTCTCTTCATGGAGCATGATCTATGATAAATATTATTTTAAGAATGTCTTTGTTTCCGTGTAGGATTTGTTCGTCATGTTTTAATGTGAAGGCTTTCCCGTATACGTGCGATATAGACCGGTTAGTGCCACACAGGTGTACATAATGCTGTTCCTGTGACGTTTTTAGCGTCATGGGGAGAGTTTGTGTCAAGACCGCAACGATGGTCGAACAGTACCTGGCCAACAATATGGCACTTCAAGTTCTTTACCTGCATCTACTATGACGTATATAGATATTCTATCGCTCGTGTTTGGAAAAGTCTTCATAGTTAATTTTACTATCAATTGTGGCTGGTGTGTCTCCCTTTTATTTTGTCTTAAATGTGGGTCTTCACTCATTTTGAAGAATTCATGCAGTGTACATACACGCGCTATGTATTGACGACCAGCTGTCGAGTGGACTCATATAATTATATAAATTTATGGTCAAAAGTTTGACAAAACAGTTGAGCACGACATGATTGTTGACTATGACGTTTTTGTTGTACATTGCGGCCTATGTAAGGAGTAGGACAGGGATGGCGAACCTATGCTATGCGAGTATGCGACAGACAGACCACAGCATCGATTGTGCAGTGGCTTATGCCAATGAAATTGAAATTACTTACTACAATGCATTGGTTTTTTGAAAATTGTATTAAGGGGTTACTAGTCTTAGAAAGATTTTGAGGTGTCTTTTTGTTTATTTTAACTTTTCTCAGGTATCGGTGGCCGGCTCGTCTAGCTCACTAGCCCGTTTTCGTGATTAAGAATTCGAATTTGAGAACTTGTTAAACATTTAAGGTGATTCCTTCAATGTAGCCCGCGAACTTCATAATTTATTGGCAGCAAACGTAAGTTTGAACCTTAAGTAATGCTAAAATAGAGTTTGAAAAGTTTTCAACTTCAAATTCTCAAATCGGAGACCGGGTGTTAGTCTAGTATTTTTACATTCGTATGCAAAAAGGTTCGCCATCCCTGGGGTAGGGTGTGTTGTGTGTGATCCCTGGTGTAACGGCCCACTCGTGCGCAGATCCCCCCGCTGGCCGTGCCGCTGAGCCTGCAAGTCACGTCCACATGCTTCGCCCTACAGTTTTACTTTGCCACCAACTTTTTTTCCACATTCCGTGTTAGAGGATGTGGCAAGAACGGATCGACCGTCGCTGTAAGATTGCATATTGTTTACTTGGACATTCGTTCGTGGGACGTCGGTTGAATGCGACGATTCAGTCTTGGAAATGAGCCGCCATCTTTGTTCCAGTTACGATTTGAATATTGAAAGAATGGGCACAAAAAGACAAAAAGTCTGCCATTTTTCTTCCGCCTCGTAGCAAAAAACCTACTTATTATAGTACTTACAAAGTTAAAAACACTTTCTTCAAGTAATCGTGAACGATAAAACAAGTTAACGACTGAATCGTCACATTTCGTGATTTAACCAAGCTGCATGGAACATATCGTGTAAATAACTCTGAAGCCACAACAGCTGAAGATCTACATTACTGTCTAAATGTCTATATATTTACTTTACTCATTACGGGTGCGCAAACTGTCGGTACTTTCCTATAATATCTAGGTAGGGGTATAATTGAACCTTACATAAACAAATATTAAAGACCATCGTGAGTGATGGTCCCGTTAAACACATTTGCGGATATGGCAAGTATTATTATTGCTCGGTGTTTTCTTTAAATAATTATCAGATCGTGACTTTAATATGGGCACAAAAATAAGTTCAAAGCTGAAATCTTAAAATTGATAATAATAATGTTATGCAGTTATTCCATATCAGTTAACAATATTATGTTTATCTATGAATAGCCATGATTTAGTTTTACTACTAAATAAAAACGAAATACTCGTAAATTTATTTAAATACTAACTTCTAAGTATCAACAACGTACAACGTAGATACTTACATCGTGCAAGTGCCCATGTGAGTAGAACATTCTTGAGTATAATGAAGCTCCCCGACACACATCGCCTACCTATAGGTACGTATATTTTATTCGTTTTATTACAGCCTGTTATGTACTAATAACGCGGATTATAGTATAGCGATATTGAAGAAGATATAAGTGGGGGGCGTCCAAGCAAAAAGGGTCCAGTAGTGAGATATTGAGTTAAGACTAGATTCGGTATCTAGAATAGTCAAATGATAATAAGGATGAAAACATATTCAAAATCTGGCACATTTTTTTTATCAGACATATTTTGAAGTTGAAACTCTGATAAAGGTTGATTTGAGAAAAAGCATTTTTAAATTTGACATGATCACTGGTACCTTTTTACAAAAATTTATCTTAAAATTTCCAGAAATTTTAAGATAAATTTTTGTAAAAAGGTACCAGTGATCATGCCAAATTTAAAAATGCCTTTATATGATGTTTCTAAGTAAGTACCAGTACTTACTTAGAAACATCATATAAAGTCATTTACTATATGAACTTAAAGATAATTGAGCATAATGTAATAACCAATTAAAATCGCGAAATTCAAATTTTTCACGCAACTTTTCAAAACTGCGTAAGTATATCTCGGAAACTAAATGCCGAGAACTGGACCCTTTTTGCCTGGACGCCCACATATTGTGGTGTTTACTTGTGATGTAACCATGGGTCCTCTGTTCTAAATCTCTATCTATTCAATTTAGTCTGAGGTGGTTTTGCACATACAGGGTTATTTTTAAAACGTCAATAACCTCTTAAAGGGTCATTGTACTCATCATTATGAACAACTTTTACTATGGGACTAACCTGAAATTGCGAAAAAAAAATCAGCTGTTCCCTACATTTTAACAAATTATTCGAACATAAATGTAGGGAACAGCTGGTTTTTATTTCGCGATTTCAGTTTTGGTCCCATAGTAAAAGTTATTCATACAAAATAAATACGATCTTATAATTTTAAGACCTGTTAATAGAAAAATAAGTCTTAGATGCTTAAAATCTCGAAATGGTTTTGGAATCGGCATAGGTTAATTTTTACTTTACATACCCAATTATTGCTATCTCGTTCCCGCTATAGCCCGCGTAATAATGTCTCTCTATTTCGGTTGTCGAGCACATGACGCACGACATCGACAAATGTAGTTGTGTGGGTGTTTAAATGTAAGTGTTTCTTGTCCATTTAATATTTACGTGATGTTAGAGAGTGGCCCATCTTCCCTTATTTTACATCAGTGGTGTAGGCCGTATAAAGTTTTTCAACTTTATATATTTAATTTTAAATGCCATTATCTATGCAATTAATATAAAATAATAATGATGGTCAGAGAGGTTCACTGATGGTAACACACACATACCTATGATTAGGTGCAACACGCAATCTCCTTTCAATCCTTCATTGATACTTGCCGAAACGTCAAAATTACTTTATATCTACATACTATCTGTTAGTCAGTAATCACCAATTGCTTCCACATAGTTCACAATTATTCAGTACAAACAACACACGACCATGAATGAGTGAAGACAGCACATACAAACAAGAGTCAATGTAATGATGTACGCTTCCAGTCCGTTCCGATACGTAGTTGATGTAATTGATATTAATGGCATGTATGTGTTTCTCTTTCTGTTATGGCCGCCGTCCCGCGTCCGCGACGCCGCCCGCCGCCGGTCTAACCGCATGACGTCATCATGTGACCATCTCATCATCGCATATCACGGTCTAACACTACAGTTACCGATAAACATCAGCTTGAATCTGATATCCAACTACGCAGTCGTGTTGCTCACCCTGTACCTAGTCGTCGGTTACGTTACCGTCATAATGAAGGGTGGAGTGGGGAAAAACGGCTCCACCGTCGCAGTAAGACTTTTTGATTAGCATTGTGCTGTAAGAATAACACTTAACAATACAAATGCTGCACAGACTGTACTAACGCGCCGACCACCGCGCTATGCTCACGTGACGATGCTCGATGACTGACTCGATCACTAGTGTTGTACCGTCCGTCCTGTAGTGTTGTGCTGTGTCTCATAGTGCACGGGTGTCGCATTCATTGCATGTACGGTATGGCTTGTTACTAACCGCATGTTTGTGTTTTTGTTGCTTGTTTGACGTTGCATGATAGTTGGTAACTTTATAATTAAGTAGTGCTTAGCATGTAGTGCTTTGTTATACTGAAATTTCCCTTTTTAATAATCATTAAAATGATACGAGAATTTTGGAATTGACTAAAAAGGATTGGAACTTGCTGATTAATAAACCTAAACTCCTTGCCAAGACACAGCCTGCAATATGTTGGCCCGTTCGTCCTACAAAGGCCGTGGTACACCCAGTAATTTCTGTAGGGCACAAGTATCCTGTCGCCGGTTATCCCGTTCTCGCTGGTCGTGGTGCCGGCCTTCATCATCTTCCAGAAGAGCGAGTCCAACGTGTACCAGCATCACCCATCCCTGTACATAATGGCGTTCGGCATGGTCGCCGCTAAGGTCACCAATAGACTTGTGGTAAGTGATACATTTCTTTTTTACTATTTTTGAGTGCTGTTTGAAATTTTTGATGCTCTGTTTTGGTCTTTTTAGTGGATTTTATTGGCTTGAAGTTTGCTTTGTTAGCTACGTAACTTAGGCTGGTTAGTATGATATGTGGCGTCCAACAAAATGAAAAAAAATATGTTACCATTCCATTTATGTTCTGGCCTCCAAAATTTGCAGTTTTTACTTTTACCGGAATAAAATACGAATGAGTAATTTTTGCAAAATATCCAAAAAATTAAACTTATTTCCAATCATAACTTTTATTCTGTAATAACACGTTAAGAGTATTGCAAACGTTGGATGCAACCTAGCAAATCACTTCTCATCCATCATTGCTGGAATCGGTCCTCTTCATACCTTGGTCATGCTTCATTCGGACCACTGAGATCCTGCCACTCGTTTAAGGATTAACATGCGTCGTATCGATATCCATCGAATTTTGCTATGTGCTCGCGTTCTACCCCCGCTATTTACCCACATCTCCAATCTCGCCATATCTACAGGGATATTTTCGCATGCGTTTAAATCCGCCACTATAAAACCCATACATAAAGGTGGCGACAGGGACAGAGTCAACAACTTTAGACCCATCTTTATTCTTCCAACGCGCTTGAAAGTTCTGGAGCGCCTAATGAATGACTGGCTGATTAGGTTCCTCGAGGTTAACAGCCTTCTTTCATCTTCCGAGTTTGTGTTCCGGCAAGGTAAATCCACCAATGACGCTGTACATGAATTGGTTAGCTCTGTCATAACGACCTTGGATAAGAAAAGAAAGGTGTTTCTGGACTAAGCAAAAGCCTTCGACACAGTTTCTGTCCCACACTCTTTGCACAAAGTGGACAATATGGGAGTCCAAGGCTTTTCCTAAAATTATTCCATGACTACCTATCTAACCGAAAGCAGCAAGTTAGAATTGATACTTTGGAGTGCCTCATGGCAGTAAACTCGGACCGATTCTCTTCTTTATCTATATTTAACGACCTGTGTCAGCTTCACCTTACTAATGGCCAAAGTTTTACATTTGTCGAAGACACTGCCCTGTTCTTTAGTGGTCATAGCTGGGATTAGGTCTTTGGTGTGGCTCAAGAGGGGATCAAGGGGGTTGTTGCTTGGTTACGGAATAATGTGCTGACGCTCAATGTCACAAAAACCAAATACGTGGCTTTTGCAGTTCGATCGAACGTGCTACCCACGTTCACTTTCAATAAAAGCCCACACGGTAAACCTACCAGCATGGCATACTTATGTCCATCTCTTCAAAGGACACATGGCATTAAATGTCTTGGAGTTTATATTGGACCAATTCCTCAGCTTTAAACCACATAAGACGTCCTTGTAACGAGATTGCGCAAATTCATTTACATATTCAAGAGTCTAAAACACGTAGCCAACCTTCGTACCATCAAGATGGTCTACTATGCTTTGTACATACACACTCACCACCATTTACCTGCACATTCACCACACTCCCTTTGACTGCTTTTGTTGTGTGATTTAAATTTTTCTTTTCTTTCATTTATTGATTTTTTGTTTTAATTGTTTAGTAGAAAATTAGAAATACATGTTACCTGCCTGTTAATTCGTATGATGCCACTAAGTGGGTCCTGGTGACCATACAGGTTTTTTCTAAAACCTACTTCAGGCTCTCACAATGTGAATTTTTAGTTATATATATAGTTCAAAACTGTTAAGTGCTACAAAACCATTGTGAGAAAAAAATAAAGAAATTTATTATTATTCCGTCAACAAACTTCAACAAGATGAGGCCGTGATACGGATGACGATTAGAAAAATTCAGTAGTAAACGCCACTATTAGTAGACTTAAAATAACTACTGTGTGTGTGTACTTAAATGTACACATGAATGCAATAAAGAATTTGAATTTGAACTACTTATTAATATAAAAATACACAAATTGACAACAATCAATCAATCATAGTTCCTACATTTGAATAAGCATAATTATGGTGTTTCCAGGTGGCCCATATGACCAAGAGTGAGATGGACTACTACGACTGGTCGCTACTGGGCCCCGCCATGCTGTTCCTCAACCAGTACTTCAACCACGCGCTGCCCGAGTACTACGTGCTTTGGCTGTGCACGGTACGTATACATACCATAGTCAACTGAACATTAGAAGGCTGATTTAGGGCCTAACCCTATTAAAAGCCTGTATAAATATAAGCTTACTAGCCTAGCCTTCACTGTGCGTGGTCTGATTTACACTTGGGCGGGTTTTAGAGTTCCGTAGTCAAAAATAAAGCCTTATAGTTTCGCCATGTCTGTCTGTCTGTCCCCCGGCTTAGCTCAGAGACTCTTAGTACTAGAAAGCTGTGATTAGGTCTGGGTGTACATATTAATCACGCCGACGAAGTGGTAAAATTAAAAGTTGGAAAAAAGAATCTAGTGTTGCACGTAAAGTGGGGATGATTTTTTTTTTCTCGTCTGTCCCGTGGTGTGGGATCTATATTTGGATAGACCGTTCAAAAATATTGCGGGTCGGTGAAAACCATTCTTTGATTCAGGGATCCGTTTGCGTAATATTAAGCTTTAAAGTGCTATTTTTTGTTAGTCAAGTGTGTGCCAGCTAAATGGTTGTTTTTGGATAAGTGAAAAAATGAATGGCAGTTAAAAAATTTTTGCAAAATTAAAAGGAAAACTGTTACAGCTAAGTAGGCTTTACAGGTTAAGGCGTAATATTCGACCAAACTACATTTGCAGTTGGAGAATTGACCGTGACGTGTATCGATGTATGGGAGAACATGTTTTTCAACTACAATGTAAAGTTTGTTTTTGGGATAAATTTATCCCAACTACGGAACCCTTCATTCTGCGTGGTCCGACACGCACTTTGCCTGTTTTTTAATTTCGTTAGGAAACTACCACAAAAAAAGAACAATTTCTATTACTCAAGTAAACTTATAGAAACAAAACCTAATAGAACTAACAAAAACAATTGACATGTAAAGTGTTTGCAGAATACCCAATTTTTTAAATTAATTTATCGTTCTCAAACATAATTTTGCTTAGCTTGTCTAAAAAATGTATTTAATACTTACTGGGCATTCTGTAACAACCTATTAGAGACTAACAAGAATAAAACCCACATTATTTAAATGTCCAATAAATTATAATAATTTTGAACAGCGAGCGCATTCCAAATTCAAATATAGAAACAGTTTGGCACGATAAACAAAAAATGAGGTTACCTATATTGGTCATAGGTCGGACATTATATTGAAATCGAGTCAACAGACAGCTGTTGACTCGATTTCAATATAATGTCCGAAAAACGATCAAAACTCTATTACAAAAGTATAAATCATTATTGTATTGCGTAAAACTATTTATTACAATTTCCAAGTTTAGTATGGATTTCGGACATTCGTTTTAACAGCAAACTTGAGTCATCGTAATTTAAAAAAAATATTGTCATAATCGCTTTCGCACATCATTACAATAAAATAAAACTCAAACTCAAAGCATTTATTTCAAATAAACCAATTACAGGCACTTTTGAATTGTCAAGGGGTCGGTCAGTCATAAAGATGAAGCTAGTTGCCCATTCCAAAGCTTAGTAGGTACCTATGGAGAAGAACGGGCAAGAAACTCCACGGACACTCTTTTAAATTAACATTTATGGTTACAAGATATTGGTTACATCATTCGTTTTTAAACGTGTGAGAACGATGCAAAACGTCAAAAGCATCCGTAACAAAAAGATTTAAAAAAAAACAATTCAAAAATTAAATTAAAATAAACCAAGGCCGCTAAGAGATGACCAGTCCCTACTGATGGCGCCCGTTCACGAACATGACAACACAACAATATTGTTCGGCGATTTTGTACATAAATTGAGTAGTGGTGGACTTGTGTTTGTGTTACGTTAACATTTGGGCATTTTCTTTTTGTTTAGGTATATTAGTTTGTCACATTTTAATTAAATCGTATCTACGTGTGTGTGTGATATTTGTGAAATGTAAAAATGTAAACACGCACGATTTGCGCGAAACTTCGACTTTGGATATCAAGAATTTCATTATCTACCACTATTTATTTAATTTGAACAATGGATGAATTCGTCAAATAATTAAATCGATTATTATTAACTGCCCTGTGGATGTGTGTGTGTTTTGATGTTCGAAATCCCCAATGTTTATGTTTTTTAGGGTCTACCATCACTGTTATCAAAATGGCGATTATCGCATTAACAGATTTACATTTTATAAAGGTAGATTAATGCTCGCTAAATATGAAAGATTTAATGGCGTTACCTTATGAGTGTTTATTCAACTCTCATAGTTAGCGCACATTCATATGATTTGATGAGAATAGAATACTCTTCTTCTTTTTTTTCTCTTCTTTCTTCTTCTTTAGTACTTATCATAATAAATAAATATTTATATAATCAAATTTAGGGTGTCTTATGTCGTAGTTCTGGGGCCCAATGGGACCCACTACCGAGCCGGCGGCGGAGGTTCGCCTGTTCGGGTCCAATCGGAGGCGCTTCCGAACTATACGGTTAAACATTAACAAATGATATTTGTTTGTTTCTCTTGCAGATATGGGTTTGCGTGGACCTGGTGCGCTACTGCGGACAGATCTGCCTGGAGATCTGCACGCACCTGCGCATCCAGCTGTTCCGCATCGCGCCGGCGCCCGCGCCCGCCGCCAACGGTACGCGCCGCGCCAAGCGCCAGCACTCGCAGCACGCGCACTCCTAGTGCCGAGGGGTCGCGGCCGCAGCGAGGGCCGCACTCGCAGCACGCGCACTCCTAGTGCCGAGGGGTCGCGGCCGCAGCGAGGGCCGCACTCGCAGCACGCGCACTCCTAGTGCCGAGGGGTCGCGGCCGCAGCGAGGGCCGCACTCGCAGCACGCGCACTCCTAGTGCCGAGGGGTCGCGGCCGCAGCGAGGGCCGCACTCGCAGCACGCGCACTCCTAGTGCCGAGGGGTCGCGGCCGCAGCGAGGGCCGCACTCGCAGCACGCGCACTCCTAGTGCCGAGGGGTCGCGGCCGCAGCGAGGGCCGCACTCGCAGCACGCGCACTCCTAGTGCCGAGGGGTCGCGGCCGCAGCGAGGGCCGCACTCGCAGCACGCGCACTCCTAGTGCCGAGGGGTCGCGGCCGCAGCGAGGGCCGCACTCGCAGCACGCGCACTCCTAGTGCCGAGGGGTCGCGGCCGCAGCGAGGGCCGCACTCGCGTTTTAGTTGCTTGTTTATGGGCCTGCAGGCACGGTACTTTTAGCAATGTGGTTAGCGATGTTGTCGCTTTTCTAAAGCCAAATAAACGCTAGACACTTACATGGATGGCAGCCGCAGTAATTTAGTGAGGGTTTTGTCATCTGCAAAATACGACTCGATGCTCAATTTTTCTACCGTGGTCGAAAGCAAAGAGTCTCCAAAAAGCAATGCAGCGTTGTAGAGTTTCAAAATCGCTGCTCGCCAATGCTAAAAGTATCGTGTATGCTATAGCCCTGTAACTTAGTTTTGTACGCTGCTACGACAATTTTTAATGAAGTTGAAATAAGTTATTTCATGTGTAGATAAATCTTAAAATTAACGTGAATTTCCAAACGTCTCCCTGTCTTGTAGGTAGTATAGTAATCAGTGTTGTATAAAATACAATGTTTCAGTTAAGGGTACAAAGAAGTTTCGTTTTAAAAATTTCGTTGTACTTTCCAAAATGTCGGCAGCGTTCAAAACGACTTCGTTTAACTAATTTGTTGATTAGTCAAGGCTCGGTATGTATAATGTTATGGGATAAGGCTGCGGCGCTCGCACACCGTTCTACTTTCACTTCTATAACTAACAATACACTAATAAGCGAACACTTAGGACGTCCAAACACAAGGAATATACGTGTTAAACAAAGTAAAAGTAACTGTTAATATAGCGACATAAGGTCGCATTTCGTACCGTGTAAAAACACTAACATTGACGTTAATATGTTGACAATCGGTATCAAAGCACCCGGCCGTTGATAATGCACATCGATTTGTAGAATTAGACCGGCTTGGTCTCACGGAGTGTGTTATCAACGCCCGGGTAGTGTGACTTAGTGCCAGGATAGTTAGCGAGTACCAACAGAAATGTATATCAATGTGTAACTTATTATATGTAAGTACTCCACGATGGCGGCGGGGTGCGTGTCGCGACCGCCAGCTCTCGAATATAATGATAATAACCACTTCGGATAACTTCAGTAGTATTGTTAGGTGTATTTTGTTCTTTATCACACAGCTCTAAGTAGTATAAATGACTCTACCTGTAGATTATCAATTGTTGCTAAAATAAAGAAAAGATGACGGAATATCCTTAGGATTTAAGAAAAATTGATATTTGATCATAAAGACACAATATAAAGTAGTTTACGAGAACAATTTGCTATAGACGATAGCAGGGCAAAGATACTTGCAATTTAATTAATCATAACAAGTCTTTTTTAGACGTATACAAGGATCAGAAATGAAAAAATCTACTTCGAAAAAATCGGTTGCCCTCATTTGCAATTATTAATGAAGAAAAGCAATGAAACTTTCTAAATAGCTTCTGTACTGGCTGCAAACATAAATGTTTAACCATTGCGGGATAGGCAGGAGTGGGTGCCTATCTTCTAACGCTTCGTACTAACGGTGCTGGGTCCTTCCAATACTAACAAGTCACATAGTGATGAGTCGAGAGTGTTCCTAATTGGAATGTTCTCGACAAAGCCCATCACTATTCACATACGGGGTTATTTTTAAAACGTCAAAAACCTCTTAAGGGGTCATTGTACTCATCATTATGAACAACTTTTACTATGGGACCAAAACTGAAATCGCGAAAAAAAAACCAGCTGTTCCCTACATTTATGTTCGAATAATTCGTTAAAATGTAGGGAAAAGCAGATTTTTTTTTCGCGATTTCAGGTTTGGTACCATAGTAAAAGTTGTTCACAATGATGAGTACAATGACCCCTTAAGAGGTTATTGACGTTTTGAAAATAATCCTGTATTGTGCATCATTGTTATAGATGAGGCGCGACTGTTGGATAAAAGTTATCACATATACATAGGAAGCTGTGACCAGTAAGTCGGGGACGTGGAGGCTTGCCATTAAACCGTAGAACAGAAGTTTATAGGCATGTGTGACATACGCGATGTTGATGTCTCATCATGGTTTACTAAATATCGGACAAATTCAAAATTAAGGAATTAACTTGCACTTTTGGACGTCCTTTAAATAAAAAAATCATATCCTCTTCCTAATTGAATACTGGAATTGTCAACATCGCGATTGTCTGTGAATGGACTGTTTAACTAAGCATTTCACTACGAATCCAACTGATTCATAACAACATAACACTATGACAATTTCATCGCACTTCGTACATGCCACTTAAGGACTGTACACACGACGTTTTTTAAACGCGCCGTTGACGCGCGTTTTAGAAACATGCGTTGGCGGCGCGCTTTTATCCTACAGCACAGACTGACTCGCGTGCGTATCGCGTCTGTATCGCTACAAACGCGCGTCAACGGCGCGTTTAAAAACCGTGTTGTGCACAGGCCCTTATTTCGACTCATTTCGAGGTCACATTCTGTTAACTAGCAAACTTAGCTTGCTCAGCGGGTCTGATGTCAATAATACGTTTATTTATTTTTAATTTTCATATCAGTCTGCTGATTGCCTTTTGATGACGTTTTCATGCGTCACTTTATAGTAATTTATGCAGATTTTTTTTGTATAAAGTTACTATTTAAAAGAATGTGGATAAATGATTATTAGTTATGTTTAAACTGCTAGTAAGTAGATCAGGTAGACGTCAGCTAGAACGAATACATTGGAGATGATGACTATGTATGTAAATAGCTAAAAGTGCAAAGTATTCATCAAGTCTTTAAACACAAACCGTCTTATTACAAAACAAGATTTATATTTTGACATGGCTAAAACCATGCAGCCAGTTTTTGTAAAAAGAACGTAACTCTGATTGAAATACCGCTCTTTAAACAAAACTGAAAAATTTGTTCAGTACTAAGTTGTCAGTTTTGTGTTTAGGAACTTTACCATGGTCGGAATATAGTTCTAAATTCAACGATGGCTCCATGTTTTAAACCTGGGTCTGAAGATAAACCTTGTTTTGTAATAAGGCGGATTTAGTTTAAACAAATGTGTATTTTTATTACGATTCTGTTCATTTAAGCACCGTTATATTGAAGGAAATGTGGTATAGTTTAATAATAGTAAGTGGTTGGGAACGTGTCTGTAACAGTAAGAGATGGTAAAATATTAGCCAGTTATTTTAATAATTATAATGTGTAGGCAGGAGTGAGGCCGACTGGCGAGGATTGTAACAAAGTAGATAGATTTATGAATAACCTACATTACATACAATTATTTAATGCAACTTGTTATAAACTGTTTGAACCCTATGGCAATAAAAACAAAAGTAATTTATTCAAACTAGGCTGAGAATCAGCACTTTACGAACGTCAAATACTTACAGTTTGTGAGTTGTAGATGTTCGGTATTTCAATCTATATAGATCTTTAACTAGTACTGTTATTGAAATATTTCTAAAAGTGTAGATATAGATAGCCCATGAATAAAATCTAAATGATGTCCTACTAATAAGTTTTGAATGTATCTTCAATCTGCATTACGATTCATCATCTTTCTGCTATCACCTAACCGCTACAGCCGATACATATCGGTGTTGGCTGCCACTAATCTAATCTACGCTCTCGTAGCTCTTAAAATACTATTTCTTCGTAATGTATGTGCTATAGTATAATTATATTATATTTATGAAGTGCTAGGAACGCTTGCAACTGCTAGTGAAACAACATATTTACCTACTGTACTTTGTCATCTAGTCGGTTAAATTGAATTTAATATAATGGTTAGTGCACATAATTGGAAACATAAATGGAGCTCAAAAATGTGAATGGTTAAAAATTAGCAACAGCCGCTGTAGTGCTATGTGTGTAAATATGTGTTAATTATTGATGTTACACAAAATGCAATCCCGCTGTATCATAAACTGTTAAATGTATTTTTTATGTGAAATATAACAAATGTACATTTTGATTATACTTGTTTTATTAGAGTTCCTGTTATTGTGCGAAAATATTGCAGTTATTTGTCATAAGAATGTATTACAAAGTCAATGTTTTGCTATTTATTAGTTACACCAAATCCAGTGTGTCACTTTCCTAAGTTTGTGTTGGTGTCTGTTACATTCACCAGATCCACATAGTAGGTATCCTACACGCTACACGTACGGACGCAAAGGTCAGTGAAGCTTGTGTTTGTTGTTCAAATATAAACCTTGTCTCAAAACGATAGAGCTAGAGCTTATGATTAAAGCTGGTGTTGCAGATTTTATTTGCTTGATTTTTATTTTATATGTGGCTTTTTATTTGTGGAAAGCTTGTTTCATTATCATGATTGTAATACTAACCCAATTGCGTTAAACATCTGCTAACAACATAGGAATTAAATCCTTTTGTTTTCTTTTCATATAGGGTCGTTTCAACCCCTTGAACTGCTGATTTTATACTATCATAATCTATAATTAATAATAAAAAGACGTAAAATTTGTTTGTATGTTAATCTCTGGAACTACAGTCGGATTTGAAAAAATATTTTTGCATTTGACAGCCTAATCTTGCGGAAGGTTTTATACTTATATTTAACATCACGCTACGACCATTAGGAGCTGAGCAAACAGGAAAAGAAAAACGCTAAGCGAAACGAAGTCACAGCCCGGGCGGGCGGTGCAATGCACCGTAGTGAGTCGGGGGAACAACAAATTATACGGGAACGAAGTCGCAGGCAGAAGCTAGTTTTTCATAATATTTATCAATGTGTGATATTATTCTGCTAATGTACTGGGCCCCAAGTCTGCTATTTTTATAAATTCAGTCATTTCAACACGATTCCCATTGTCATTTTGCTAAAAGTTCGTAATCTGCTAATTTCATATTTTCTTTCTTAATGGTCGATCATTGGTCGTTCAATGTTCTCGTTATAGAACTGTGTTACTTATAATGGCATTGTCGTATTACCATTATTATAAAACCCATTAGTAGGAATGTCATTAATTTGTCATTATGTACGAGATTACCAATAAATGCAATTTCTTTCAATGTAGTGTCAGTGGCCGACCATTGGAAAGTCATAATGACGCCATTATAATAATAGATTACCAAACTTGTCAAAATCAACAATTATGAAATCAATGATCGACCATTCTGACACTATTGTAATAGCAGACTTGAGACCCCTCTTTTTCGTCGGGGGTTAAAAATAAATAAGCGTACAAGCAAGTTACCTACAATTACTTTCAGACAATGTTGTACTTACAATGCTGAATATGATAAAATTATTATTTTTGTCTATACACCTAAATCTTTTGTTGACTACAATTTAGCACAACAGTAGGTAAATAAATGAACAATGATATTCTTTCTTTTACAGAGACGAGTGAAAGTGAAAAGTCGGACGCGGAAGATATAATACCACTAATTAACAACAATTCTATTAGTT
This sequence comes from Tiliacea aurago, assembly GCA_948098905.1. Lineage (NCBI taxonomy): Eukaryota > Metazoa > Arthropoda > Insecta > Lepidoptera > Noctuidae > Tiliacea > Tiliacea aurago. Next base: position 1,286,897 of record OX402579.1, on the reverse strand, counting down.
AATTTAACACAATAGTTTACTAGCACTCATAGTAGATGTACGTCAGTTTAGTTATAGGTATGTGACGGGAGACAATTGAGTGATATTCATTTTTACTCTTAGATTATGGGTGCTCGCCCACGAGCGATAGTTGTGTGAATGTATTTCTTTCTAACAAAAATCGCTCGTGGACGGGCACCCCAATGCATGTTATGTTTTATTATGTAAAAATCTAATTTTCAAGAATAAATAAGTTTCCCTCATCAGTTCACTGAAGATTCCGTTTCCTCACACGTCATATTTCTACATTATATTAGCAGAATAAATTACCATGACATTGCATATTGTTAAAAGTTCACTTCAGCACTAGGTCCGCTCTTACACAGTATTATCGAAAGTATTCCTAAACAGTTAAGTTTGTAAAGTATTAAACCTTAAGTAATAGTTAGAAGCATTTGTTGATTCACAAATTGATAATGATAATAAAGTTATTTTACAACACTAGCTGTTTTAATTCGCGCTGAGTGAAAAGGAAAACGTACGAACATAGAGATAGTGATGACATTACGCAGGTTCGCCGCACCGTCAGTGTTATCAGTGTATTAATTGTTTACCAACTGAGTGTTATGATATTTCCTGCAGTGTGTACCTATTGTGATCGAAGTATTAATGACTATGGCTGGTAGAACACGACGGAGACAGGACTACGAAGGGCTCGGTGAAGGTAGGTGGATATAAAGCGTGGTATTTTAAATAGATTCGTTATCTTACGAGCGGTTTCCTGCAGATATGTCCATAGGTATTTGAGAACAGTAAATTACTGTGTGTTTAGGTAATGTTATATCTTATAAGTTACTGTTCTGTTTAATCTTTAGAACGTTTCGAGGATTTTTTTATTAAATAGGGCTTTCTAGAAGTTACTGATCGACCTTCACGCATGGCTAGAGTTCAGGGGGCCTAAAATTGACTCTTTGGAAGAATCATAATAATATGATCTGCGTACAATTAGTGTATTCGCAATTCATCTGTTTGACAGCTGCTATTTGACATTAGACTTCAATAGACCATTTTACGAAACTCCTTAGATAACTGTCAAACGGATGAATTGTGGGATACGAATTGTACGCAGATCATAATAATGATTCTGCGAAAGCGTCCATTTTAGGCCCCCAGTACTAAGTATTGGGGGGATGCGCTAAGTAGCCCGCGAAATTCAAATTTTATTACGTTTTTTGCAATTTACAGGTCAGTAACAGGTTGTATGTTGATCTAAATATGATTCGCGGCCGTAACAAATATGGCTTTACAGAATTAGAATCAGCATTAAAACTATCTCCCCCTTATTACAAAACAAGGTTTATCTTCAGACCCAGGTTAAAACATGGAGCCATTATTGAATTTCGAACTTTATTCCGACTATGGTAAAGTTCCTAAACACAAAACTGACAACTTAGTACCGAACTAAGTTTTCAGTTTTGTATAAAGAACGGTATTTCAATCACGGTTACGTTCTTATTACAAAAACTGGCTTCATGGTTTAATTAAGCCATGGCAAAATATAAATCTTGTTTTGTAATAAGGCGGTTTAAGTTCAAAGAATCCTACTGAATGATTATTTCAGATATAATCATTCAGTAAGATTTTTTGAAGAGAGTTAGTTGTATTGCCGATTCTAATGATTATAATTCTGTAAAGCCATATTTGTTATGGCCGCGAATCTTAATTAGATCAATATACAACCTATTACTGACCTGTAAATTGCAAAAAACGTAATAAAATTTGAATTTCGCGGGCTACCTTAGCGCATCCGGATTGTTTATCCTATTCCTGAACGGAATGCGGTGGTTCTTCGTCGAGAATCACACTGTATGAGTAGGTAATGCTCCTCATTGTTCTAATGTACGGGCGTGAAATTAAAGTCCACCCATAAAGTAAGATTTAGGTAAGTAGGTATTTATTACTCTTTCAATCGCAATCAATGAATAAGATGAAAGGCTAGGTATAAACAGAATTGCGTGTACTGAAACAGAATAGCTAGGTTAACTTATCCGCTATCATCTGCTTATAGCCTTTACCCAGCTATGTTCGGATCGGCTTCCAGTCTAAATACCAGTAATTTACATAAGGGTCTGACATCCACAATCCAGTTAGTGGGCAGGGGGCCTAAAATGGCCGGTTTAGGAGAATCATATTATGATCTGCGTACTTCTTTCTATAATCTGAGTGCGTACAATTCATATCCCGCAATTCACATTTTGACAGATTTGTTTAGGGAGTTTCGTAAAATGGTCCACAAAAAGAATTGCTTTAATGAAGTCTAATGTCAAATATCAGCTGTCAAACAGGTGAATTGCGGGATGTATGAATTGTACGCAGATCCTATTATGATTCTGCCAAAGCGTCCATTTTAGGCCCCCTGGTCATAAGATAGGTACCTACACCTAAGTACTTACCTACCTACTTCGTCATACTATAATTTGCCGTATCATGTAGGTATCACAGAGACTCGAAATGGCGTAGGTATGTCACATAAGTAAATCACGATGAGAAAGCAGTCATTATCACTTTATCAGTTACCGATTAACTGCAGGTCACCCACAACACATCATCATTAATATTAGCGCGTGTAGGTACTGATTGCTGCAACGTTACTGCCTATCATATCATTACTATCAACTGACTACTACCTACAGGGCTACGCCACCTGTCGCTTTTCACGCCACTTAGGTGCCCACTATTGGCGTGCCATTAGGTAATTAGCACGTAATGTGTCAAGTACATACGTATTGGTCAAAGCGATGAGTTGGTAGTCATAATTTCAGCCGATTGACGTCCACTGCTGGACATAGGCCTCTCCCAAAGGGGGGGGACTTGCCATAATCGCCTCGCTTGGCAGGCGGGTTGGCGATCGCAGTATGGTGTTAAAATGCATAGAGAACGCTGCTGCCCATTCTATTCATTCGTTTTATATTTAATTAATTTTGTTTTCTTTTTATTTATTGTAGATGTTGTTTTATTTATTTTTATTACCCTAGTGGCATTTATGCGTAACCGTAGGTAAGTCCGTGGCATCACAGCGGGCCCTATCAGAATACCAGCGCTGCGGTATTTATTTTTAAAATATCGCGGCATTATGCTGAGATAGGGACCTTTTTGGCATCGCACAAGTTTTGGTTGTTTTTATTGTAAGTTAGTTTTAAATGCTATATTTGTATTTCTTGTGCGTGTCCCGAATAAAATATTTTTCTTTCTTTCTCTCATTCTCTAGTAAGTCCCTTAGTCGCCTTTTACGACACCCACGGGAAGAAATAGGGGAGTGATATTCTTTACGTCCGGCACCACACAGAAGAGTTGGTAGTAGATACTTTAATTAGCTGTGATAGGTTACGAACTTATCAGGTGCATCCACGGAACGACTGAGCTATTTATTGCGGCACTTATAACGTAATAGCTTCTACAGACCGGCGCGACTCGCGATGCGACATAATGCCGTCGCGCGACACGCGGGGCCTTTGTGTCGCGCCAGTAGGTATGTAGAAGCCTTAACAGTAAAGTAAGTACCTGCCTGTTGCGGGTAGGCGTCATCAAATGCGTTTATTGGCCGTGGTTTGACCGCGTAGTTCTACTAGTAGGACCAAAAGTATTTTTCTTTTCGGTGGTTCTATAATATCAATCGGACCCTGGGCAAATCAAGTTTATCAATAGTACTAAGGGCATATAGATGGGCCATTATCAAAAACGGACTTAAAAATCAAAAAAATAAATTTGTTTTTAAATGATTCAAAGTAGTCTCAAATGAACGGTATCATATCTTACATTATGAAGCAAAGCCTAGCCATTTTCACTGTAGATATCACAAAAAAATGAAAAATGAAAACACCTCTCCACGGAAGTGAGACAGCTCCCACAACTTAGATACCGTTTTTTCATTATCTCAAATTCTTATTACAAAAAACGACGAAATACCAAGATAACAGCTACAATGGCCCATCATTTCGTCATCATCATCATCGATATCCGATAGACCTTCATTAAATAATTACTTTTTGATAAGTAATCCACAAAAGTGACGGGAATAGCATGCTATTATAGAAAAAAATTATCGTAAACAGGTCTTTACTCCAAAAATGATTATCCCAGCAATGACAGACTGTCAAAAATGTTCAAGATGACGTTGTGTTGGTTGTCTGTATTCATCCAGAAGCGGTGTGTACTGATTTATTGAATTATGGCAGCGTTCGATAAGTTTATCCTTGGAGGTGATACTTCTTCCATGCACAAAAGTTATGAATTTTTTATCATCTATTATTTTATTTGTGTTTTATGTATTTGGTGTTTTTTGAAAGCTTATTTTATGTTTTGTCGTAAAATAATTTGAATGAATGAATTTGTTATTGATAACCTTATTTTATTTTAGTCTGTAATATTATAAATTGATATTGCACACGACATGGAGGTGACTTTTTCGTCACTTTCCTAACGATGATTAAAAATACTAAATAAATTGTTCAATTTTTAATTAATAATCTATTAATATAACCTACTACAGTTAGTTGTAGATAGGAATTCTAGAAATAATACAAGTATTTCATTTTTTTAAACAAATGCACAAAAATATGTTGCAAAAATGAGAATGATCCAGATACGTAGGTATCGTTCGTGGGGAATTGGGGATGAGTAGGTAAACTTAACTCATCCCAAAATTAAGTCTTACTTAATTTTGTTAGAATAGGATAGGAACCTAATGTTATAGTATAGACGCAGAATGAAGAGCAGTGATGGCCCAGTGGTATAGTCGCCGGCACATAACTTGGCAAGAATCGTTAGATGTTTTTATCCTTTCCAAGGCCAAGTCTCTCAAATTTAAATTCAAATCTTTATTGCATATCTCATGTGTGTACAAGATCTTAAAAATAATTATGAAGTTCACATGGACCCTGTCGGGCACAACAATTTTACACAATAGGAAAAGGGCCTATTGAATCGAAGGCTTTCCTCAGTCCACAAACTCTAAGCAAAGAGGCAGGTTATAGTCTTCGGTTTTCTGCTTATCCTGTTGCAGTTTATGTATGTGTCCGGCTTGTTTAAGAGGCTGGAAGTCTTCAAAGCTGTGCATTGATATTATAAGTACCAACTTTTGATTCACAAACATATTCGTCATCATAAAATTGGAAAATAACCACGTTATTTTGACAAAAGTGTCATAATTATATAAGAGGTCCTAAAATTGCAACAACGATAAGTAATACTTATTAGTGGCAAATGAAAACTGCCTGCAAAGCGGTATCTAGAGGGGGTAATCTGTGGTTCCGGTCCAATCGGGAGCGCTTCCGAAATACACTGGTAAACGAAACTATGGTTGTTCTAGGTGACTCGCTGAGCCAAGGTACCTTCCGAATATAAATTTAATAAAGACTGAACTTCTTCTTAACCGATAACAAGTTGACTGACACCTCAATATTCCAGGTTCCAGGACTGCGGAATGGCTGGAAACAGGCCGCAGTGTCGTGCGATCGTTGCGCCGAACTGCAAACAGAGTTTATCGCTACATCCAGCATTCAACGCAGCCTTGGAGAACATTGTGTAAGTTTTTACCATTTGTACTTACATTCCTAATACCATAACATGATGACTATCAGCCTATGTCACCCACTACGGGGGAAACACTCAGCCTCCTCTTACTCTTCGTACCGTAAGGGAGTGACCACATCGCCACGCTCATCGATGCGGCTAAGTCGGCTTGAGCCGGTCAGAAACAGCTTTCCATGCAATAAAAGCGAAAAGATGTCATTCTCCTCGTTGCAGTTCGGACGACGCGACACCGACAAAAGTGTCGTCACTCACTCCCTAAGTCACCACTTGTCAGTCTAGTCTCGACTTTATAGTCTGTGGCGTCACATAATTTGGAAGAATATAGTAAAAACAAACACATCCATATGCGGGTGTGCCATCTGTAACAATCTTCATTAAGTTCATAGCAATTTATTGGTTTTACAACATAGGGTCCATGCTCATATAACTATATACGAGTGTTTGGGTCGGGTGGGACTCATCATCTTCGGACGATGCAATAACTTCGTATAATTACCGTCGAACTTCACTTACAGGTAAGTTCGTTTGACTATTCAATTATACTCGTTATTGCCTCGTCCTCGATGATGATGGAAAACTAGTGTAGATGTTCAAAGACCAGTTGTAAAATCAATAATTATTTATTTTTATACATAAATAACACGAGTTATTTTTAATATTTCTTACAGACAATCATAAATGTACTTAGATAATTAGTCCTCTTTTATTAATTCAAAAGAAAATTACAATTCAAGTTGTATTATTTTCGTTACTACAAAAAATTGTTTCAGAGAAGCTTCTATTGTTAATTATAGGTCTATTATAAAATCTAGCGAAAATTGTTGACTCCCCAGTCCAACCAGCCGCTCTTCTTATATCATCGATATTAACCCCCTTACTGTAGGCTGCTGATGTTGGTGCATGGCGAGTGCTGTGCGTTGAGAATGTGCTAATGTCAATTCCACTCTCTCCATGCATGATTCCTTTGGTTCCCAGGACGTATCGGTGATGCTCACTGTGCAAGTCTGCACCAAACTCTTTATGATAATTTACCTTTTTATAACTTTTGTCTATGTTTTCGCAACGTTTTGGTTTTTATTCTGATTAGCAAAAATATACTTTTGTTTTACTACCAAGAACCAGCGCCTTTTAATTTCGGTAGTTAATACTCACTAAGTTTTCCTTCACCATTTTTGAAGTAAAACTTCTTTACACACGCTTGAGTTGGGGAGTAAGCTGGTGAATGCGTGACGAGAGAGTTACGGAAGCGGAACGGAAGTTGAGAGGGAGATATAAGTTAGTGAAGATAGAAAGAGAGAGAGTTACGTTTCGTATATTACTGTAGGGGCAAGAGAGAGAGGTGCGAGCACACATGTTCTTTCTCACTTTCTCTCATAGCCAGTTGCGTTTCGTAAGTATACTAAGACACAGTGCAGGCCTATTGTTGTAATTAAGTAAGTAAGCAAGTATAATTGGGAATCAAACGAGCTTACCTCTTAAGCGAAGTCTTGATTCTAATTTTATGAACGGCGATCTGAAATATAATTAATTAAACAGAGTAGTGTTCCTTACACACACGTATTAACATCGCATTTTTAGAGATAAAATATATATATTTTTTTAAGTTGGATTATTATCTCAGCGTTGGCAAGTGGCAACACAGATACTTATGTCACTTATTTTAGAGATCCCTATGTAAGGAACAAGCTCTGTTTTCTGTACAGAGTAGTTCCGCATACTTACATTCACTAGGGTTTCCTGAAAGGATAATTGAATTAGGTAGACTGATTATTGCAGCATTGGGGTTGTTAGCTAGTGGCGGGTGGGTGATTATATTTCAGATCGCCGTTCATAAAATTAGAATCAAGACTTCGCTTAAGAGGTAAGCTCGTTTGATTCCCAATTTTATTTCACGGCGATCTGAAATATAATTAATTAAACAGAGTAGATGTTTAGAGTTGTCTGCAATATCTGGTTATAAATATTCTGGTTTGTTAAGTAGGTACTTTTTATTTTGTTCATTACCGTTACTTTGTTAGGAATTAGAATTCCTATTATATATAATTATTATTCCTATTCCTGGCTATTGTTAGTCAGCAATGAGGCATAATCAACATCGAGAAAACCCACATTGTGTTTGTCTCAATTGATGTCAACTTTAAGTTGAGCTGTTGTATTTGTTGTACTGTGAGAGGTAAAGGATTAATATTACTTTAGCTTACTATTTCGCTTATCGTAACTTACGGTTATAATGAAGTATTTGTTTTATTAGTCCACAGAGTCAACATTAGAGCCAAAACGGCAGCCAACTTGTTTAGTAAAGTTTGTTCTGTATGTGAGATTGAATACTTTTGAATATTTTCGTGACTGGGAATAGCAGCCTTATATGTCTCCATAAGCTTTAACGTTCACTTATTTGGGATTCAGTGTGGAACTTACTGCGTGAGATTGCACTAAGCTCATGAACTCTATTATTACGTTTAATTGTACGTTACGTATAATATGTGTTTTAGTCACTGAGGTGGCAGATTTTGTTGTCCAGATCGTTGTAAAAGCTGTTTTTTTTTTTTTTTTGCGTTGCATTGGCGCTGGATGAGCTTGCCTGCCAAGCGTGGCAATTATGGGAACCCCCCCCCCCCCCCCTGGGGGAGGACCATGTCCAACAGTGGATGTTTTTCAGCTGAATAGATGAAGCTTTTGACTTGATCACTTTTAAGTTTTGTAAGCACCATTTACTTAATAGAATTTAAAAAAGAAGAAAATATATTTCTTAATTTATAGTGAAACCGTTTACTTCAAGTACTTATGATCAAAGGGATCCTAACTTCCACATGATTTTCATACGTTCTGCTAGCAAATAGTCAAAATAATTATTACTTGACAAGTTGAGAGCTAATCGAAAAGATTAGTTTAATCTATGGGGCATTAAATTGAGTTATATGCCTTAGGTGAGGAAGTTGTATAATTAGTTATGTTCACTGTACAATGTGCTTAAGAACGAAGAAATTTTTAGGTACTTTTGTTCATGGTGCCTGCATTGATTGTATGGTATGCCTGGCCTTGTTCATGTTCTAATCACGATCCATCAATACTTTATCCTCACAATGCGCTGCCCCCCCCTTTGTTTCCTTGACAATTTTACTTTAGTGTTGTGATTATCATTGTTATCTAGGTACTGCTAAATGTGTAGTCTAGTACTTGGTTGGAATGATTAAATGTTTAATTAGACATTTTGATTTTATAGCCTTTGAATAAGATCACCCATCTCTGTCCGGCCCTTCTGGGAATGCGGGCGTAATGTTATGTAAATAAACTCTTACTTTTGTTTTAATATAGTTATTTCAAGGCACTTGTTTCAAGGTGTTAGATCTCCATGGTTAATTTTCGGGGGATTTTTGATTTGTACACGTAAATTGGTGTCTGTCTATAAAGGTGCTTATTATGTCGGTCTTGATATTTTGACGAATAAATAATCAGGGTGGGTTGGTAGGAAATCTTGTTTCGGTACATAAGTGTCACTCACTACTGGTAATTTAGTCAAGACCACTGATTACATTTATTATAGGTCAATACAGCAGAGCTATAAGATACAGTTGAAGTATGAGAATTCTATTAAAGAAGTTATTAGACAATGTATTTATAATGAGCCCTTATTTTTAACCTATCTGGTCATAGGAAGAATGCTGCAGGTACCTATAGAATAAAATCATATAAGTAGATACCTATCTATTTTGATAGGTTGAAAAATAATTTTAATAGTGTACAAGTTAGCAGTATAAAGTAATAGGGTCATATCTGGGAGCTTTGTAATTTTCTGTCAATTCAGTACCAATAATGGAATTCTCACTGCCCTAGGAGGGGTTAAGTACCAGTTTTAGGTTCAGAATGAAGCTAAATTTTCTATTTTGTTTGGGTCTAAAATGTACAAATTCATTGTAAATCTGTACTTAATGCATTTTTAATTCATCTCGGTTTTTACTAGCTGAAATGGTATTCAGAAGTTGAGGTATTGAATTTTGATAGGTATCAAATAGTTTATTGTATCTTAGTACCCACGGCCGATAACAGGGTCAGTGGTCTGCAGCTGTTTTTTCGGCATAGCATATGGTTGTTGCATTCCAGTATCAATCTTGATAAATTGTCATTCAGGAGTGTAGATATAAGCCGGATTGTTATTAAGGTCCACCAACAACATTCATCTTTGTTTTCCATATTGATTGATTTCTGTACCCAGTTGTAGGATGTTTTATTTCTTATTTACTATAACAAGTCAACTCCTGTTGTGCTATTTAGGTACATTTTTTCAAAAGGACTGGTAAGTTTCTCTATTATCATAATAATAATATCAAAGAAATCATTCTAAATAGATAATATAAAAAAAACCAGATTGATAGCGTTAGATAGCAAGAGTGAATGTCTTGTGGGTTTAATATGTATTAATTAATTATTATTGTTTGTGGCTATAAAATTATATACCTAAGTTTGTTATTGTATCTGTTTGTTTTTCAAATAGAGTAAGTTAGCAATCATGTCAATTTTTGAAGCAATATTAGTTTTATTCTGGTTTTAATTTGGTAGTATTATATTATTATTTATTTAAATTTTAATTATTTTTTATGTTGGCAGGTGTTTTTTGTTGCATCAGCCGAGTCAATCCGCAGTTTGTGTTTGTATTATGTTCTTCATGAGCATAAGGTCACTCATTGCTGTCCCTATGATAGAGGTAACCGGTCCCCCTGTTTATATCAATCCCTTGTTCCCTCAGTTTAGAGGAATCTAAAAGTACACCTATTACCTTATAGATAATTAAGGGAGCATTGAATAATACTTTGTATGGTTTTGGTTCATTTCAGTTACATTTAGGGAAATTTCCATAGATATCTGAAGCATTTGTTGTCTGCCGTTGTATCACATAATCAGTTTTGCAAAGTATCTTGTACCGTCAGCCATTGCATCACAGAATCATTTTAACATATCCTGTACTTATAGTATTTGAATTTATGAGTGTAAAAGTTACACAATTTTGCTTTATATACTTTACAAAATAGGTATCATTTGTAGCTCAGGATAGTTAAGCCACCTAGGTGGCTGATAAAAAGTAACCTGTTGAGGCGAGGTGTGCTTCCATAGTATTGTCCTTGATGCGAGAGCTAGGTCACATAGTGGTGGGATAACATGCTATGAGCATATTAAGAGTATTTTATATTCAATAATAACAAATGCTTTGCGAGTGTATAAACGCACAGGATGGACCGACGACCTTAAGAAGATGGCTGGGTCAGACTGGATGCGGAAGGCGGAGGACAGGGTGTTGTGGCGCAGCCTGGAAGAGGCCTATGTCCAGCAGTGGACTGCGATAGGCTGAGTTGATTGATTGAGACGCACAGGCAGTGTGCAGGGTTGACTAAGCTGTCACGCAGCTTTCATACTGTAAGTAAAAGCATATCAAACCCCCTTTATGACAAGAGTCAGTGTCGTGAAGAGTATTTTATACTCAATGATAACAATCCAGGTACGGAGGTACGGTCCAGCACTCACAAGGGCGTATAATGCTTTTGCAAGTTTATAACACACAGACAGTGTGCAGGGTTGGGTAGGGCTGTCTCGCGGCCTTCATGCTCGTAAGTTAAAAGCATATCAAACCCCCTTTATGACAAGAGTCAGTGTTGTTAAGAGTATTTTATACTCAATGATAACAATCCAGGTACGGAGGTAGGGTCCAGCACTCACAAGGGCGTATAATGCTTTTGCACGTGTATAACACACAGACAGTGTGCAGGGTTGGGTAAGGCTGACTCGCAGCGTTCATGCTCTTAAGTTAAAAGCCTATCAAACCACCTTTTTAAATTTTCTTAACCTTGATCATAGAAATGAGACTTACCTGTTATTACAAGTACATACCCGAGTTAACTATACACACTGTTAACTTTTCATCCAGCTAGTAACGGGAAGGTCACACGTTACTGGCGTGTCTCGCACGCACTGAATGTTGATAAACGCATACCAGTTAGCTATGCACAGTAACATCGCTAAGGGCTTCACGAGCCTCTCTGGCAGCTCCTCATCCAGCTAGTATCGTTGAGATAACAATACTGGTGACATCTCGTGTCTCTGGAGGGATAATGCTTTATAAAATTTGCAGCAACTGGCAATAGGTAGGCAGTGTTAATGTCCACCATAGTGCTTATTTAAAGCGCTATCAGTATCGCGTACAAGGTGGTCAGTTAAAGCCAGGCACTCTCGCACATTAAGGTTGTGGGATGCCTCCGGATCTTGGGTCAGGTTTAGCAGTCTGCCTCTGATGTATTTATCTGCTTTCTGTTGATGTCGTTCATGAACGTCGTGGACTCGTGGCCGTCTCAGGTCTCCACTAACAATGCACTCATTACACTTTCTATCACTTGGCATAATTGACACTTTGTCAAAGATCATAATTTCAGTAAAGAGCACTGTAAACATAATAGAAATTAACGATTTGATGAGAGCGAATTTTTTCTTGCGATGTCATGTCAGCGCGCGAAAGAAAAGTGACATAAGTATCTGTGTTGCCACTTGCCAACGCTGAGATAATAATCCAACTTAAAAAAAAATATATATTTTATCTCTAAAAATGCGATGTTAATATGTGTGTGTAAGGAACACTACTCTGTTTAATTAATTATATTTCAGATCGCCGTGAAATAAAATTAGTATTACTATTTGTAAGTTTTACTTCAGTCGTGTGGTCTAAAGCACACTCGTTTTTTTGAGCAATGGTGACGAAACTAATTACTTTAGTGATACTAAAGTGCAACGTTTTATTAAATAAATACGTTCATCGTCAGCCTATTGACTGCAAACCAACGCCATCGTTAAAACAAAAACACAAAAAAAAATTACGCAGTCCTGGGACCTATCTGCGGCATTCAGAGCGCAGTGATCAATTGAATATTGTGTTATTTTCTATTTTTGTATACGCCTATTCTGAAAAGAGTAAAAGGGAAGGTAACAGGGTCACCGGACGACTATTAATCACAGGGCACTCCTTTGACCAGTCGCCCACAGTTCATCAAGTTTCGCCAACTAGTGCGTGCTGTGCAAAGACATACCAAGCTCGTCTATCATGTTAAATGAAAAAAAGAAATTAGCGGGAATGTTCCAGATTCTTTGTGTTGTTGACCTTTTTAATAATAAAACTAAGCCTCTATTCCCCAAAGTTATACCTAGATAGCTATATTCGCCAGTTATGTTTGAGCTGCATGAGTCATGACTACTCGGGGCCTAAAATGGACGCTTTGGCAGAATTATAATATGATCTGCGTACAATTCTTAACCCGCAATTCATCGGTTTGACCTCAGATTAAAGAAAAGAAGCAGATAGACCGCGCGGAACCATAAAGTGAGGCCCGTTTGTAGACGTGTGTGCGTTACAGCCACGTGACAGCACTATAAGAACAGGTGCCTCTATGTGTGTGTACGGTTGCCAGGAGAATGAAAAAATTAGCCATAATATTTCATTAAGTACCTACATGAAAAAAAAAGTTTTTTTTTTCTTAAATCAGTTGTTTTTATTAACAGTATAAATTAACAATACCCATATAAACGATACATTTGCGATATATTTTTATTTTGAGACACCAACATTTTATTGTTTTTGGTAGCTATATTAACTTTATGGTGACGTCATATAACCCATGATATAGCAAATCGACTGATGTAATAAGTATTATAAAATCCATTAACTAGTTACACTTACGAAGACACCTACATACTTATTTATTTATAAACATACTAACCAGAAAAGGCGATAAATAAAACACTATTATCGACATAAATATTTTTGTAAATCGATACTCCTGTATCCTATACTTATTCATAACTTAGGGGTAAATGTTTCAATATAAACTAGCAACACCGAATGATTTTTGTTAAGGTTTTGTGTTTCAAGATGTCACTAACAATAAACACGTAAAATAAATCCAAATAGACAAATAATCAATATTTTACTTATGAAAGATACTCCATCTTATTTCTTTTGCTTTTGGGAACAGTTTTTACAATGTTTAAAAATACAAGACGGCATCATTCTGAAATTATCTGTTAGAGCCCGTGACGTACTAACGATGCGACGCTTCGTGCTGTACTGAATCGAGAGTGTATTCGCTTTTGAATTTGTATTTGCTTTGTTGGCCGCACTCTCGGTGTTCCGCGCGGTCTATCTGCTTCTTTTCTATAATCTGAGGGTTTGACAGTTTTGCATGGAGTTTCGTAAAATGGTCCACAAATTATGTGCTGTAGTGAAGTCTAATGTCAAATAGCAGCTGTCAATCAGATGAATTGCGGGATGTATGAATTGTACGTATGATTCTGCCAAAGCGTCCGTTTTAGGCCCCCTCATGACTGTTAGTTTTTACAGTTCCGTAGTCAATAAGGAACCCTTATAGATTCGCCATGTCCGTCTGTGTGTCCACGGCTTAGCTCAGAAACTCTTAGTACTAGAAAGCTATAATTTGGCATGGGCATAATCACATACCTATACGTAAAGGCTTCTACAGACCGGCGCGACACGCGACGCGACACAACGGCTCCGCGTGTCGCGCGACGAGCGGTGCCTTTGTGTCGCGTCGCGAGTCGCGCCGGCCTTAAAGTGAAGATGATATTTATTTCTCGTCTACCTCTGTATGGGATGTCGTTGGAAAGGTCGTTCAAAATTATTGCGTGAGTGTTAAAACCATTTTTCGATTCAGGGATCCGTTAGCGAAATACAATTTATTGATATAGTCAAATGTCCCTTCCGGATTTTTTTACCGAAATATTCACGGCAATAGCATATAATATCGAAGTTAAAACAAAAACTATCACAGCTGCGTAGGCTATACAAGTTAACGAGTAATAGTCGACCAACTTACATTTGCAGTTGAAATGTATGTTTGATGATGTTTTTCAACTACAATATTAAGTTTGTTCTTGGGATAAATTCATCCCAACTAAGGAACCCATCATTGTGCATGGTCCGACACGCACTTGGCAGGTTTTATTAATAAGCCTATCGAGGTACTCATTTGATTAGCCCACGGCCTACGGCTTACACGCCTACAGTAGAAGGAATCTACTTACTTATATACAAATCTCTAGCAGTAGATACATTACTCAAACCAATGGTAATCAAGCCCTTGTAAAAACTGAATGCAGTTTTCTTTTATTGCCACATTTTTATTCCGTTGCCATACACTATTTCCAACAGAACGAACAATCGAAACGGAAACGAAAGAGAAAGAGATTGTAAAAATGAAGAAGGATGAAAAGGAAGAAAAGTATAACAGGAAGTTCTCCGATAACTTCAGGGCCAGTGTTAAGCTGTTCTGGAAACAAGTAAGATTGGCTCGCGGAGTGACAGGAACATCGAGTATGAACGTTATAAGAGCAGAAGATGGATGTTTACTAAGCGAAGAATGTAAGGTCTTGGAACACCGGAAGGGATACTTTGAAAGTTTATTTAGTTGTCAGGATAGTTTACAAGGAGTGGGTAAATGGGCAGAAGCCAGTTTTGAAGACCCAAGCTCAGATGCAGATGAGGGGAATGAAATAGAAATAGATGAGATTTTAAGAGCGTTGAAAGGGATGAAAATTAGGAAAGCTGCAGGGAATGACAGAGTGCCTGCTGAAATGCTGAAGGGTGGTGACGGGGTGCCAGATGCGCCTGCGCCTGCGCGAAGCCTGTTGTGCCGGATCTTTAATATGTGTTGGAGATATGGCCGTGTGCCAGATGACTGGTGCAAGGCTGTTATCGTACCACTATTTATGGGAAAAGGCTCTCAGCAGGAATGTAAAAACTACCGCGATATTATATAGTCTTTTGAGTGTTGTCGGCAAACTGTATGCGAAAGTTTTAATAAATATAGTGAGGTAGATGGGCTGTGCAGGCAGGAATTAGAGAGGGAATGGGATGTATGGATCAGATCTTCTCCTTAGGGTGCATAGCCAAAAACATCTGGCAAAGCCAAGAAAGTCTACTGTGCTTTCGTTGACTTGGAGAAGGCTTACGACAGTGTGTGGAGGTGTCGACCACAGTTCTTACTGTGGTCGACACTATCAGTGTCCGGTGGGTGGACTGGCACTTGGTACGGGCACTAAAATCCTTTAAAAATGATTCCAGTGCTTGTGTTAAGTTAAATGGGGCATACTGATTGGTTCTGCATCTCAAGGGGTGTTAGACAGGGTTACGTAGCGTCACCGTAGCTGTTCAACTTGTACATGGATAGTTGTCTGATAGATTTAAAAGAGAGTGAGTGAGGATTGAGAATTATGAGTTGCCTGTCTAATGCCTTCTCTACGCAGATGATCAAGTTCTACTTGCTTCATCTGCAGAACAGTTGCAAGACATGGTGACTGTGATGGATGAAGCATATAAGAGGAAAGGGATGAATATAAAGTTGAATAAGATGAAAGGTCATGGTGTTTGAAAGAGAAGAGGATGTATCAGTGTGTGATGTGAAATTAAATGATAAGAGTGTGGAGAAAGTAAGTGAGTTTATATATTTGGGGGTCAGTTTACAAGGGATGGAAAGATTGATGAAGATGTGGAAAGGACATTAAATGCGGGAAATAAAGCGAATGGTGCTATTGACCAATCAGTCGATGCCCAAAAAGGCTCGGCTGGCTGTTTACAATGGTGTGCTGCTTACGCTTATGTATGGAAGTGTATGTTGCTTTATATTTGTGTGAGTGACTACCTACCAAAAGTAGAGTATAAGGCTGGGAATACACGTCAGATTTTGTTTGCGATTGTCTGATCAGACTATCAGAATCGTATAATTTACTCGATACTCATCCGATTCTTGCGTCAGGTTTTTTCCGAACTCGGTCGATCCCCATCTTCCTAGACGTTTATACCCCATCTTCCTAGACGGAGGGTTATTATATCTATTTATTTCGGTTAGGTACCCCACGTAAAAAAGATTTGATCTTTTTGATACAATGATGGTACCCCCTTACTGAAAAAATTGTTTATACTTCGTTATCAGCAATAACGAAGTGGCATATGCGTAGATTAATTTTATATTATTGACCATTTCCAGAAATTTTCATTTTGTTCATGTCGAATGGCCAGGAAATATCCAACCTCGTTATTATTGTAATTTTAATCCGACTTATCCCCAGGCAAGGATCAGGGTGTCAGATACCACAGACAATACGACACGAGCGCGGTCGTTGGGGACACTCGGGAACACTCGCCATAAGTCGGGAGCACTCGGGAATTTTCGGGACAAGTCGGGTGTCGTCACTGACCTGCCATTGTTGACACTACTGGCCCAACAGGAAGCTTTTAGTACTGCGCCGTGTCAGGGCTGCCCCAACAGTATTCTGAAATGTCAATGTCAAAGTTTGAGTAGCTTACAATTTCACAACTTGTGTGTTTAACTTACTGACCTACATGGCCAGCGTTGTCCTTCAATTGAAATGGAAACTAATGTTTGGTTATGCTTATTCTCATTAACAATTAATGTAATCACCGTAGGTAGGCTGGGTAGGCTCTATATTTCTATGAAAATTATGTGGAACCCGACGCGCCGTGAAAGACAGTTGTTATAATAATACCGGCCTATTACTGTGTCCCACTGCACACAGTCATTACTGTGTCCCACTGCACACAGTTATTACTGTGTCCCACTGCACACAGTTATTACTGTGTCCCACTGCACACAGTTATTTTTTAAATATAACATTGTTTCATCATCTGCCCGCCTTTTCCCAACTATGTTAGGGTCGGCTTCCAGTCTAACCGGATCCAGCGGAATACCATAGTATTTACACATTATTATTATATACAGGGTGTTAAAGTAACTGCGTGCCATAGCTTAAGGGTAGGTTCAGGATCGAAGAACGAACCCAGGAAAAAAAAAAGTTTAAAACAAAAAAAATATATTGCAAGATCAATCTAATTTAGTACCTACTAAATAGATTGCTATTTAGTAGGTACTAAATTAGATTGATCTTGCAATATATTTATTTAATTTTATTCTAAACGATTGCGTTTAGAATTAAAATTATTTTATTTGACGGTCCTAAGCCCGTTAAAGTACGTAGAGATTTTTTTATTTTTTATTTTTTGTCGATTTGCTTTTTTATTTTTCCTGGATTAATTTATCGATACTGAACCTACCTCTAAGCTATGGCACGCAGTTACTTTAACACCCTGTATATATTTTTTTTATTTATTAAATTATTGTCTGTATTAACATAAATGTTCTTAGGTACTTGTGACCCCTTACTTATTTATTTGTAATTTTTCCATTAATGTAGGCACCCCTATTCTTGCTAGTTTTTATCGTTTATTTTCATTTGTGTGGTATATAAGCAGCCCTCACTGTCCTATTGTTTGAATACGATAAAATCTTTTTATTTACAAAATACTCTATCTAGGTACTCAGCCAGCAGCTCTTCATATCCTTAATTCCATACTACATGCTTCGGTAATATTAGAATTTATTTGCACATTTGGCTTTGAATTACAAAGGCCAAAGAGTAAGTAAAGATTTATTTAATGTCCCGAAAGACAAGAAAAAGAAAGCGGTTTAAAGTGAAGTAGCCAAACGGGCCAGAGGTGAAACCATAGGGTTAAACCATAGGGTGAAACCATAGGGTGAAACCAAACCAAAATAAATGAAAAAGAAGGCAGACGATAAAGAGAAAACAACTAACAAGAGAAAATTAAGAGAACACAATATTATAAAAACAAAGACAAATTATGTTCCTAATCACAGAAAATTGTGATTTTAAGAAAACTGTCGTAGGTGAAATTTAATTTCAGTAAGTAAGTACCGTAGTTTAATTGCGCCGAAACGATTATGTCTGAATTCTGATCTTTTTTATTATTTTAATAAACAGACCAGTAATAAATATGTGTTTTGTTTATATAATAACAAAAATAAAATCGCTGAACAGATTCTGTTCTTCATATTCATTTATTAAAAAAAGAAAGTAGCAGACTGGCTCCAAAAGATGGATTATCAGGAGACTGAAAGTTTACTCACATTCATATCATGATCCAAATTTAATACGTACTGTGATCCATACCTAAGTTTCCCCTTCTTACACACATTCACAGGTGCAAACATAACCAGACACTCACACACCCGCACACACATACACGTTGTTCAGACATACTCATAACTCTGTTGTTTTACCGTGTTTTTTATATTTTAGTTTTTCCGTTAATAAGTCTTACTTATGTTTTAACCGTCTACTGATACTGATTTTAACTACCTTATTATGTTTTATATCATGACACTTGACTGACACCTATGTAGCGACACTTCTCCACGATGTTTTAAGAGCAATAATAGAGCCCATGGCTGAAAGCTGGCCCTCAAAATACAGGTCCAGGCCTAATTTGGGGGTTAGGATCAGATTCTTGGCAATACATTTGTGTGCTATATTATTTCGACCTACTTGTTTGAATAAATGTTTTTATTTTTAATTTTTATTATAATAGAAAAATTTACATGTAAATCGTGTAATTCGATAGACCTAGTACTAGTAGTTAGTTAGTTACCTACTTATGAATCGTCAGCGTATTCTATGGAAAGTATAAACCATGTGCACGCAACATTCGTGCACAAAGCTTGAGTCGAAAAAAGTTTTCTATAACTTGACAGGTACCTACCGAGGTATTTAACAAAAATATCCCATGGATTTCCAATCAAAACTCCACGTCGACAATTTTTGTGGAGCGAACAGTTTCCGCAACGAAACAAAATAATAATACAAGTATTTGTAGTGTACCTACTCTTAGCTGTCCATTGAATTTCAATAAAGAAGCACTCGTGTGAACAGTAAAAATGGGAGTGTAAAAATAAGAATCGGCCAAGTGCGAGTCGGACTCGCACACGAAGTCCGTACCACCGTACACTATTTAACACTACATATTTGTTCATTATTAAGATCGAGCAAAAAAATGCTGAGAACACGTTTCTGGTATTTATTTTCATTTTCAATTTTGTTTTATTTTTATTATTTGTTGTTATAGCCGCCACAGTAGTACACAGTTTCTAACTATTACGGTTTAAAAGATACAGCCCTGTGACAGACGGACGGACGGACAGCGAAGCCTCATTATTAGGGTCCCGTTTGCACCCTATGGGTACGGAACCCTAAAAACCCTAGTGTAAAGTAAGAACTGATCTATGACGATTAGGTATATACGGGTGTCCCGTAAATAATGGATCAAACGTAACGGGTAGGTAGCTTACCTCATTTCCAACAACTAATTTGAACAGTTAAAAAAAAACCGATAAGGTAACCAAGATATTTTATTTTTTTCGATTTTACTATTTTCTGTACCAGCATTCAGTGTTTTTAATGCTGTTGCTGCAAATGGTATCATATTTAGGTGTGATTTTTGTCAAACATTTCTGAATAGTTTACTAATGTTATAAGATACCATTTTTTTAAATAACATTTTATTTGCCTTAGAAAAAAAATCTTGAATTGAAAAGTTTTGTTTTTACGATGAAAAGACCAGAATTGGAAAAATTCTCCTGTAAAAAAAATGTATGACACCAAAGTGTACCACTATTTTAAAAACTTGTAAAATTACTAAGGTTTGCAAATTGGTATAAAACTTACGTCTAGTCCTTGCGGTTACAAAGATATTGCTATGAATGTGATGAAGAAGACAGAACAGAAATTAAAATGGTACAATCTAACTTTTCTTTCTCGTAATGGCTTATGCTTGTAATCTAAGCATGTGGTTAAGCGTGTAGCGTAATTCCGAGCCGATGACGTCATCTGTTCGGAATTTGGGACCGCTACCTGCGGAGTTGCACCTCACTCAGTGTGAAAGGGATAGATAGCGCCGCTTTTGTATTTTTGGTAAATCGGTGTCTTTGTGCAGGTATTTTTTTTCCTTCACCCTTCACTCATATAGGGCTTCATTGTTGCATGATTTTATTTGTTTAGTTGACACGAATCTCTCTTCGAGTTGATACGTACGTCAGACTACTTTCGCTCCCGCTGTGCCTAACTGTTGTGTTCCTTAAAATTAAACTTGTGCTGTGTATTTGGACTTTGCTTTGCCTAACGATTTGGAACTGTTTGTGTTTTGGACGAATGACTTGGCAATCCTACGGACTTCGAAAACAATCGTTTGTGTGAGGTTGCGTGTGTGCAGTAATACGATGCCTCGTTACGAGTACACGCCACGGGAGTATGCCGAAATGCATTTTATCTACGGAGAAGCAAGAGGTAATGCCAGGGCGGCCGCAAGATTGTATCGTGAAAGATACCCGAACCGGGATCGACATCCCGACTATCGCGTATTCATTAGAGTGCATAACGCGCTTCTTGAGGGAAGAATTCTTGGCACCGGAGTTGGGGGTGCCAGTGAAGGGCGACCGTCACAAGTCAATGACGAAATTATTATTCGAGAAATCGAGGAAGATTCGTCGGTCTCAATTCGCGTCATAGCGCAACGCACAGGTATTCCAAGATCGACGGTACATCGAGTTCTAAAAAGGCACCGGTTGCACCCATATCACGTGCAACGTGTTTAAACGCTGACGTCACGTGATTACCCGCAAAGAGTAGCATTTTGCCAAAGGATGCTTAGAATGATACGGGCGGACCCACAGTTTTTTAATAAAATTTTATGGAGTGACGAGTCTTCATGCCGGCGAGATGGATATCTCAATTTGCATAATTTGCACAGTTGGCAGCTGGTAAACCCACATTTGATGCGAGAGGACAGGAGCCAACATCAATTTAAAATAAATAAATGGGCAAATAATAGGGCCCTTTGAACTACCAGCAACTCTAAACGCCGAATACTATCTGCATTTTTTAAGGAATGAGTTGCCAACGTTATTAGAAAATATTCCAGAAGACGTGCGGCAAGCAATGTGGTTACAAAATGATGGTTGCCCCGCTCACTATGCGACGGCAGTAAGGGCGCAACTCAATGAAACTTACCCTGACAGATGGATCGGCCGATTAGGACCAATTTTGTGGCCTCCGCGATCTCCGGATTTAAATCCCTTAGATTTTTTTTATTGGGGATGTTTAAAAGATAAAGTTTACAAACAACGAATAACGTTGGAAGAAGAATCACGTCAGCGCATCCAATCTGCTGTATCAGAAATAAACAACAGCCATTTTGTCCGTCGGATAAGAGCTTCCTTTATTAAGAGGTGCAGACTTTGCATTCTCGTAGGGGGACGTCAGTTTGAACATTTACTGTAAAAACAAAATAAACGATTTATTTGTATTTTTTTTTTAATTTAACCTCCAAATTTTTTTCATACGCTGAGATACCTAAACATTTTTAAGAAAATAGTTGAATTGTGCACACTTTTTCAAATTTTATTTTATTTCGTAATTTGGCACCTCTGTCAGATTCATAGCAATATCTTTGTAACGACAAAGACTAGGCGTAAGTTTTATACCAATTTGCAAACCTTAGTAATTTTACAAGTTTTTAAAATAATGGTACACTTTGGTGTCATACATTTTTTTTACAGGAGAATTTTTCCAATTCTGGTCTTTTCATCGTAAAAACAAAACTTTTCAATTCAAGATTTTTTTTCTAAGGCTACCTACCCGTTACGTTTGATCCATTATTTACGGGACACCCTGTATATATATGTATTTAAATGTAGAATTCAATTGACTAACGACTCTTTAAAACTAATAACTAATACATTAAAGAATTGTTAGTCAAATGTAATTAATGTATCAAATTAATGGAAGCTCTTTCAGACTCTAGGTAACGCAGCTTTTAAACACTCGAGCCACAAGTTGTTGGTATTATTGTGTGTGGGAGGAGGTGCGGTCGTGCGGCCGGCGCCCTCAGTGCCGGGGCCCGCTAGTTATGGCGGGCTGGCACTAGAGATTAGTGATGGATTAATTAGCATTCGCATTCATTGTAAGCGTGTGAATGATCATTTAGCATTTAGCAAATTAAATGTAGTCGCGAAATTCTGTGAAATGCGAAGCGATGTACTTTTCTAAACTATCACAATTTACTGCCAATTCTAAGCCCGGATAAAGTATGAAGGAAATTTCATAAAATATTAAACAATGAAAAGTTTTAAAATTGTTAAATATATTTAACTATCGGCGTGTTGGCTAGTAAACTAAACGCGAACGCGATTTTTAATTCGTTTATTAACAAAAATTGACATACTTCATTATTATTAATTATCGTCATTAGCAAATAACATAGCAATAGCAATTAACACGCTAAAGCTCAAGAGTTCACACGCTAATGAAATTAATTCGAAATCGCATTAATTGCCATTACTACTAGAGATGGGTAGCACACTCTTTTAAAATGAGGATCGTGCGAGGCACTCTTTTTACAAAGTGTGCTAGCACACTGTGCTACCACGAATGAGGCGAGGCCGCGGGGAAAGAGAAATAAGAATGGTTACAAATGTTCTGGGTAGCTAATCTGCGCTGTGTGGTGTGTGCTAGCACATCAAAATAAAAAGAGTGAGTGACTCTTTTTTCCAAGTGAGTAGCTACAACTGTGCTATCTCATGTGCTGAGTTACCCAACACTAGCTGACATCAGTTGGGGAGTGTACGACTAAACGCCGACAGACACTACGCCGACAGACTGAACACCGACAAGACTTTACTTCGACGGGACTCTTCGCCGACAGGACACTTCGCCGACAGGACTCTTCGCCGCCAGGGCTCATCAGCGACGCAATTTATTAAAGCCCCATCGCCATTTATTTATTTTTATTTAAGCCCGATAGGATAAACCAGTTTAGCCTAGGTCGAATTTCACTTAGTTTGTATCTTAGCAGCAGGCATGTTTTCTGTCACGGCTCCGGTGCTGCAGGGCTCCAGCGGTCCCATGCGAGCTTATCGTCACAGATGTGTTTCACGCTCACCACCGAGGCTTCGGCTTGCTGGCCGCCTCTGCCGGCCAGCCTCAGCCGCGGCGGCTAGCGTTGAAACCACCTACTCCTCAGCTCGCGGGCCGCCTCGCCCCTACGCGCCTACGCGAATTTAAATAACACTCTAGGGGTAGGGCAGACAAGACTACGTGGAGTCGGTTTTGCTGCGATTCGTTTCTGTCACGCCGCTCCCGCAGTACGCTCAATCAGATTTCAGATTAGGACGTACCATTTTATCCTAAAGCATGTAAATTCTAACTAGGATAAACCGATTCGACCTAGGCTAAACTGGTTTATCCTATCGGGCTTAGGACAAACTAGTTTAGCCTAGGCTATACTAGTTAATCCTATCGCGTGTAGGGAGAACTGGTTTGGCCTAGGCTAAGCTAGTTTGTCCTGAAATTGGGTTTGGCCGGTAACATATATATGTATAAGAAGAGATGTACCTACACTAATAACCAATGCAAAATATTTTTTTTTTTTGAATTGATACTTACAAGAAAAGCATAAGTAATCGATTTCCAAAGTAAGTATCTGATTATCGGAGATAAATTGCGTCGCTGATGAGCCCTGTCGGCGAAGAGTCCTGTCGGCGAAGTGTCCTGTCGGCGAAGAGTCCCGTCGAAGTAAAGTCTTGTCGGTGTTCAGTCTGTCGGCGTAGTGTCTGTCGGCGTTTAGTCGTACACTGTCAGTTGGGGGTGCAGCGAATGTACGAGTAGGTAGGTATGTCCCGGCCCCCGACTCATGGTGCTAGAAGGAACAGTAGGGTTTTATTCGGTAGGAGTCCAACATAACCCTCTGTTCTTCCCAGACGGACCGAGGGTATCCAGGTGAATTTCCCCAAGAAAAAAAAAAAGTTTTATTGTGTAAGGTGATATAATAGTTTCTGGAGCACTTAGCACATTGTCATTGCTGAAAAGTATAAGGTTAAATAATATCTAATACACTCTTTTTTCATGCCGTGATCCGCAAGAAAAATGTATCTAAAATGGACGCTTTGGCAGAACCATAATATGATCTGCGTACAATTCATAACCCGCAATTCATCTGTTTGACAGTTTAGTATGGAGTTTCGTAAAATGGTCCACAAATTATGAATTGCTTTAGTGAAGTCTAATGTCAAATAGCAGCTGTCAAACTGATGAATTGCGGGATGTATGAATTGTACGCAGATCATAATATGATTCAGCCAAAGCGTCCATTTCAGGCCCCCAGATCTGCAGAATGCGTGGCAGCTGCTACGGAATTCTGAAGACTAGTAGATAGGATCTCTTCTCCGCTATAGAGATCTTTTACTATGCGAGTAATTTGAATGTATTTAATTTAAATTGGACTATAAGGATCAATAAGTTATCTGAAATAAATGGATTTAATTTATTTATTTATTCCATCAAATCTACGGAAAAGTCGGCCAACCTCAAGGAGTATCATCAAGGTGCGCTAACGTGCCTTATCATCTGAACGGGTTCTTCTAGACAAGTAGGTCTAGGAAGCCCACACTCGCCACCTCAGCGTACCTACTTCAGGTACACACAGGTACAGTCACAAGGCCCGCCCGTTTCAGCATGTTGCATTAATTAACCCCCAAGCACTGTTGGGTATTCACTTCTCCCTTCTAGCGGTAACGCCTCCCTTCTAGCGGTAATCAACTATTAACGTACTCAATTAGTATTAGATTAGAACTTAGGACAAGCCACAATTGCGGGGGCACGCCACAATTGCGGCGGTAAGACCCCTCTTTGAGGAGTGGCTAGAGAGGTGCCACGGCGTCCTCACCTTCCTCCTGACGCAGGTCCTCACCGGACACGGTTGTTTCGGGAGGTTCCTGTTCAGGATAAAGCGGGAGGAAACGCCCGGGTGTCACCACTGTGTGGATCGCCCGGAGGACACGGTGGAGCATACGGTTGAGGTCTGCCCTGCTTGGGCGGAGCACCGCCGTGTCCTCACGGAGACGATCGGCGGCGACGATCTCTCGCTTCCGGCCCTGGTTCAGGCCATGGTTCGGAGCGAGAGTGCATGGGAGGCCGTCACCTCCTTCTGCGAAACAGTAATGCTCGCGATGGAGGAGGCGGAACGCATGAGGGTGAGGCAGGGTGCCCGCCCTTCCGCCCTTAGTCGCCGCAGGAGACGCCCCGGGCGTCGGGAATCGCAGGCCGATTCCCGGCCACCGTAGGCGCGGGCTTGCGGACGGTGAGCGATGGGTAGCTCGCCGTTCGATAAGGACCAGGCCCAGGTCGACGGCGCGTTGTGTTCCACGCGCACCTCAAAGAGACGTCAGCACCAATTGACGGGGTCCGAAAGGGCCAATGCCTGCCAGGGTTACGAGCCTGTCCGAAAGGGATATCGTGGCTCTGGCACACAGGCATTTGAAGGAACACGGTGGGTTTTAGTCAGTAAAAGTCTGACACTCCCTCTCGCTCCGCCCAGAGCGGGAGAAGTTATTTGATGATTTCCCACCCAAAAAAAAAAAAAAGGACAAGAACATCAGCTGATTTTATTTTTATTATTATTTATTTATTTAAAGAAATTAAAACAATACAGAGGGATTATCTTAATTCTAAACTCGTCAAACTTTTACGTTTGATGGCGAGAGGCGCTCTTTTACGTTTGATGGCGAGAGGCGCTCTTTTACGTTTGATGGCGAGAGGCGCTCTTTTACGTTTGATGGCGAGAGGCGCTCTTTTACGTTTGATGGCGAGAGGCGCTCTTTTACATACTTAACAATGAACCCTGACCACTACTTCAATATTATACCTAGGTATTTAATTCTGTTTGCTATCCTGCAAAAACTTTTTTAATTTAGGTTTAAGTGATCCTTTACACATTTTTACTTTTCACACTATCCCCCTTATTCCAAAACAAAGTTTATCTTCAGACCCAGGTTTAAAACATGGAGCCATTATTGAATTTCGAACTTTATTCCGACTGTGGTAAAGTTCCTAAACAAAAAACTGACAACTTAGTACCGAACTAAGTTTTCGGTTTTGTATAAAGAACGGTATTTCAATCACTGTTACGTTCTTATTACAAAAACTGGCTCCATGGTTTAAGCTATGTCAAAAAATAAATCTTGTTTTGTAATAAGGCGGTTTATGTACCAAATACTTCGATGATCTCTTACCATAATAATTTGTTATCTTTGGTTGCACCAGTCTGTTCTCTATAACCCTACGTGTGTTGTACTTGTTTTTAACATTAACTTTTGTTAATGCATAAATTCATTGTTGGGATTGATTTATATAAGAGCTTTCCCTCATAGCCCCGAAAAATTAGGTACTTTATTAGATTTTGGTAACTCAATAACTCCCGTCACCAGTAGGGATGCTTGGTAAATTAATTTGCTGGAGAAATAATGTCATTCTACGCACCGAAGAGTTACGGTCACGTTTCTCCGGGCGTGGCTGGAGGTATCTGTGCTGAGATGTTCCACACTTTATGGTAAGTAGTTGATGATGACATTTAACTTACTAATCTACTTCAATCATACTTAATAATTCATACTTATATTATAAATGCAAAAGTAACTCTGCTCTGACTGTCTGTCTTTTCGGATTGGTACATAGGTAGACCATGACCTTAGTTACGGCATCGAATACTTTTTATCCTGGTAGCACCTTCCCCTGGGTAGATTTACGCCCTCTACGCGGGCGAAGCAGCGGGCAAAAGTAGAGTAGTATTTCATAAGTAATTAATTTAAATTTCAATCAGTTTGGATTCGTTCAGCTTTCATATCCTCATGCGTGTTGTGAATGAGTTATAAAACCACTGTGTAATTATGGGTTGACGTGGTCAGCGCGGCGCTCCCTGGAACCTAGCCTAAATATGGAAATAGTTGAAAAAGATTACTACATTACTACCCTCATTCTGTCCTTATATCTATGGAATGAGTTATTTAATATACGCCGTTATTTGATGATGATTGTTATAACTAGGGTCGCCAACCCTTTTATATAATATAGTATCCTGCTATAATTGAGCCCTAAATACTATTAAAAAAAAATATACGCGCGCGAAATTCCTTCCTTCCTTTTTGCACGCGAAATATCTTTATGTATTTTCATTTGAATACAAAACGGCGAGATGAACGATAGAGCCAGTATTAATCTCATAGAAGCTGAATGGTATTTTGTTATCCTTATTTAGCGTGTAATAGTTGTTAGTTATGAGACATTTACAAAAATAAAAACCCGTTAGTAAAGTGTCAAAAAAGCAAAAAGTATTTATGCATTTTTTTCTTCTATATTTTTACAGCAATGATATTAAACAGATATGCTATACACTCACTAAACAACCGAAAAAGTTGTTCCGCGCAGCAGCGGCAGCACACATACCCACTTTCCATTCATTTTACATTTCACTACAAGTAAAAATTATGGCTTGAAAAAAACAATAAGAAAAAAAGAGACAGCTAGTGTTGTCAATTGCGCGTGAATGTGAACAAACATTATTCTAGCCACCAATCACCGAATGTTGGTATCACTGACTAACAAATACGTCCCAATTAGGACGTTTTCGAATTTCACGATTGCGCGCTCACAACATATCTGTTTAATATAATATCATTATTTTACAGGCAATGGCTTCGAAAATACTATATTTGATTAAAAAAAAAAAACAAAAAACCAAAATCAAAAGTCATTTATTCAACCTAGGCTGAGAATCAGCACTTTTCGAACGTCAAAATTTACATAAGACAGTCCCTCAAAAACGCCCGCCCTCCACCACTTCCTAGTGCTTTAGCTGGGAAGAAGTGGCGCAACAAAATCCCCAGCAGCACAGCTGTCTGTTCAGTTAGAAAACATGAATCTATACAATAAAATGTAAAATTATTTTCACTACACAACACAAGACATTAAATTAAATTATTTGCCTTATGTTAGCTAGCACACGCCATTATACCAATAAAAAAAAATATATATACAATAGGTAACAAAAACCCTGTTGTTCCTTCTACCTACATTTTAAGAATCGGTATACATACGTAATAAAGCAAGTCATTTATGAAAACTGTTCAACAAAAATAATTAAAATAAATATTTAATTATTAATATTTGTAATGTTTAACTGATTTCTAACCTCTTTCATTCTTTGATTTTGACTTCTCGACTAGCCAATACTTAATTTTTAAATTATAATTCCACCAATGTTGTGCTTGTACGTAAATGTATACGTCCCTTAAAGGAACAACGGGGTTTTTGTTACATACTGTATAAAAATCTTCGAAAACTATACTCAAGCAGAAATAACTTAAACAGAACGTACCTAAATAAAA
This sequence comes from Tiliacea aurago, assembly GCA_948098905.1. Classification (NCBI taxonomy): domain Eukaryota; kingdom Metazoa; phylum Arthropoda; class Insecta; order Lepidoptera; family Noctuidae; genus Tiliacea; species Tiliacea aurago. The sequence continues at coordinate 1,258,191 of OX402579.1, read as the reverse complement.
GCCCCCAGGCATAACGGGCGTGCCCGCTTACAAAAAGCTGTAGCTGTAACTCGAAGTCACAAATGATAAACTAGCACCATCGAAGTAAAATAAAAAACAGTTAATAATTAATAACAATAACAAAACCATGGTCAGCAAGACGACCATTCACCACAAGCAGCACCCGTTCACGAGCTTAACGCAAAGATCAGCCATCAACTTATCACCATATTTGAGGGAAGGAGGCAACCCGACCTCTGACGCTACCGCAAGCAGTGACATGTAAGGGAGCACGACGAACTTGCTGCCGGTTGCTCAGGCAAGAATAATAAAATCAATTGTTGAGGTCGCTACCTAACCACTTATTGCAATACTAAAAAATAAAAAAAAAAAACCCTAATGAGTAGATTATGTCACTAATAAATTAAAATTAAAATAAATTGACATATACAGTCAAATAAAATAAACAATTATATGAACTCATATAACCTGTCAGTAGGTAAGCTAATTCTGGAGAAAGAACATGAACATTGTCATGAGTTAATCACAGCGACCAACTATTGTAGTCGTTGATAGAATAGTATGCCTTTGAACAAAGATTGGATTTAACTTTAAACGCATTAAAAGGCAAATCTAGCAAGGAAGAGGGTAGCTTCTTATAAAAAGTTATACCAAATCCAACAAATGACTTATGAACCTTATGAAGCTGGTGAAATGGGGCACGTAATTTGTCCTTATTTCTGGTGTTGTTGGCAATTCGGCAACCCTAGTTATGAGTATGACACATAGTATATTACATAAACAAACCACCTACGCTGTTTTTTACAAAACGTACAGCAATATTCAGAATCATTTGAAGAAACAATAATCGAATAACCAACGTTCTCTCCACAATAACTAACGTTCTCTCCACAATAACCAACGCTCTCTCCACAATAAGCAACGTTCTGTCCACAATAACCAACGTTCTATCCACAATAACCAACGTTCTATCCACAATAACCAACGTTCTACCCACAATAACCAACGTTCTATCCACAATAATCAACGTTTATCGTCGGGGTACTCTAACTAAGAAAGCTCCAACTATTGTAGGGTGTAAACTGTTTATTATTAATAGACAACGAAAGGTTTAGAGTGTGGTTGGTGCGAGTAACATAAAACTTTTAGATAATAGTACATTAAAATGGACGGCTCGCGAGACGGTAATTTCCAGTCGCCGAGCGCGTGCGCGTATAATGCACAGATTAAGTAGTACTCAGATGGTAATCTCCCGTACAAGAAAAATCGCTTTAGAATCTGCTTGCTTTGATTGTGACGTTTGGTATTTTTTTAATTTTATCGCACAAAAATGTTGTCGGTCGTAGTGGTTCGAAACCCGAGTCTTTTTGCCGAGGTTTATCGAGCCTAGAATAGTTTGAATACTAGCCTTTTAAGCGACTTAACCGACTGGGAAAAAAGGGGGTTCTGTATTTAAACCTACGAGTATTATAATTGGAAATTGTAATGAATAAAATGCATTTGATATCATAAATTTTTACTTTTATTTAATTTTGAAACAAGTACATAGTTGACAACCGAGTACCTAATACATACATTTTTGAGTATTCTTCAAGCTTGATCTGTATTTAACTTGCTTCAACGATTTTACAAATTCATGACACAGTTTAGAACTTGGCATAATTAGCCTACAGATTTTTGATTAAAACAACATGCCTTGTTCAGACTACTCCTCCTTCTTCAGACTTCTGTTATTGAAACTTGTAACTTCAGGAACAACTGCATCTGTAACAAGTAAAGAAAATATTAGGAACACAAGTCTTAGCAGATTGAAAAACCAGAAATATTTGCATGGACACATGGACTTGCTCACTAAGGATTCCATACCAGCACAATTATTACAGTTCTCACTATCATCAATATTCATTTGTTTTTTAAACAAAAGCTAATGCACTATAATCAGATTGAGATATACTCTGTATAATTATACCCTCCATGTATTTCTTGTATGTGTGGTACCTATGGCTACTAATCAGACGGCTAGCTACAATGTGTGTGTTTTAGTTTGTTGTCAACTTAAGTAGTGTAAACAAATATCTGTTTATAGTGGAAAGAAATATCCATATTTGCTGCAACACTACTAGTCAATGATAATTATAATATTCAATTATTTTTTATTTACCTTTCATGATTTGGTTTTCTGAGGCTTCATTTCCACTGCCCGAAGTGGTGGTGTTGTCGTATGACCACAAGGTTTGAGTTTTCAAAACAAACAGATGTAGCAATAATTCCTGGAAATAAAAATTTGTTCAATAATTCAATTATTATTATGAGTAATTACTTACGGGTAGTCAGAAGCACAAAAGTCTGACAACCAGTCTCTACCAAGAAGTATTGTGTTACCCAGTAATTGGGTTGTGGAGGTCAGATAGGCAGTCGCTCCATGTAAAATACTGCTATTCAGCTGCAACCGGTTAGACTGGAAGTCAACCCCAACTTAGTTGGGAAAAGGCTGGGCAGGATGATGATATTAAGAATAATTACTGAGTGTGTTTAGTGAATAATGTGTTGTGGCTGTGCTTTTCTTATAAATAATAAAATTTTCATTTACCTATTTAATTTTCTTATGGGATCATATTGTTTTTGTATTTAATTAAGTATTTTTAAAGTAGCTAAGCTACGGTACCTATGAATTACATGATTGGGTCAGAGGGTCATCTTAGGGGTTGTTGAATGATGCACTTTAGTCAATGATAAAAGTATTATCGTGATATTTACGTTCTTACCTGTGCAAGTGGTCAGAATGCATAGTTTGATAAATGCAACTGCTAATTTTGTCGTCTTAGAAGAACGTGGGTTAGGCGCCAACACAAAGAAAAACTTGTTTAAAATGTTTAAGACTGCTTGCAATTTTTCACTTTAACTCGGTCTTGGGAAACAGTAAATATTGACGTCCTTTCGTCAACTGCCAATTCACAACATAGCTCTTGTGGAACATACTTCAAGTTTTTATTACAATTATTCTATTTCAGGAGACAGTGAGGATACAATAGGAAATAAATGTAAATCAAATAGTAAACAATGACACTGCAATGGCGGTTGCAGAACCACAGACTACGATAGCCTATCGATAGACTTACAACAAACAAGTATGGCGTCGATTGCAAAGGCGACACTGGGGAAACGGACGAGGGGCGGTTGTCATTTCGGAAGAAATCACTCATAGACAAATACGTCTATTAATTCCCATATTTTTTGTTCTAAGATTACCAGCCGTGGTATAATGCCTGTTGGTGACTCACTGGCTAGGCGCGCGGCGCGCTGCACGGTGCGGGCGACAGAAATAGTGATGCGCCTGCGCTGAACCGTAACTAGTCGCGTAACCTGGCCGGTACGCGACGAGCTCTATAGGCACGAGGAGTTGACTGTAATAGGGGTCGCCCTATACGTTCTATCCACAATAACCAACGTTCTATCCACAATAACCAACGTTCTATCCACAATAACCAACGTTCTCTCCACAATTATGTATCATCACCCGCCCGTCCTTCCCGGCTTCCCGGCTTCCAGTCTAACCTGATGCAGCTGTATACCAGTATGTTACATGGAGCGACTGCCTATCTGACCTCCACAACCCAGTTACTGGGTAACACGATACCCCTTGGTAAGACCGGTTGTCAGATTTTCGGGCTTTTGACGACCCGTAACAACTGTCAGAGATCTACAAATAGCAGCCGGGACCAAGAGGCACGGAGGGGTCTTAGGGAATCTGAATGTTTAAACCATTCAGATTCCCTACAGACCTGGTCTACCATGAGTTTCAAGTACGACAAATATTCGTACTCCAAGCAACGCTTAAATATCACGCAACAATAAAAAAATGGCCAGACTATAGCGATATAATAAACAAGCGTACCCATACCAAATGCCAAATCCGAACTAGCTAGACGATGTATCTATTTTTCCCATCCCAACACTTACAATAAAGTAAGCAAACTCTGCGACCTAAAGGACTGCTCAATTACGACCTGTTAGAAAACCCTAACTTCAGCTCTTTTAAAACTATCTTAAAACGACACGGAAGCCTTGATATAGCACCTACACACACACACGCACACACATACACACACGCACGCATGCATGCGCTCACATACACCACAGCACAAGCCCAACCTTGATCATTGCTCTTTTATTTTGTGTTCAGAATCGCAGAATTATTATTTAATTTTATTTTTACTCTAACCTATGTGTTTTTTTATTAAAAAAAATACTGACATCCTCAAATTGTAATGTAATCTTAAATAACTTTGTGAAATTCGCACTCCAGAGCCACAAGATACAAGCAATGCTTAGTTTGTGGCTCACCGAATATGTCACATTGTATTGTTACTTTTTTGATGAATAAACTTTTTACTTTTACTTTTATTATATAAAGATGGTCACCCATTCAAGGACCAACCGCGGCAAGCGTAGCTTAACCTGGTTGATCGACCCATGCGGCTATTATTACTTAGCCACAAGCCCACATTTGTTTTAATATGTAAAGTTAGTTATTTAATTTAGTTCTTAGTGGAAATAATTAGTTGTATAATAATTGACTACTTACTGAACAGTTTTGGTTCTGGTTTTCCGCCAATACATAACTTTAATACTTCATGTTGGCCAAGTCAACTTTGATGGCGCCGCCTATTACGCCTCCGCTTCAAGATCTCATTCACTTGAAGACTTTCTTTTTATAACTGAGAGCTTTCTCAAAGCTTTTAGCTAAGGGTAGGTATATAATGGTACATAATTATAATAATTATATTATTTTTTATTTGTCTAGTAGTATTTTAAAACTGTTTGGACATTATATTAGAAACTGTTAGGCACTATATATTAATAATGGGTGCGTCTCATAACGTATAAACTCATTTGGTCTAATTTCATTTTATTATCGTTCATAAGATATAATCAACGTGAGATATACCAACTGTTGATAAAATTTCTTTGGATATAACATTTATTTATTCTTAAACTTATTTCGTATAACGCTATTGGATATAACGTTTATTTAATAGAAAATCATTAGGCCTATCGTTTAAAATATATAATATTGCGATTAATTTGATTGCGCGTGCTGCGGGAGCGGCGTGACAGAAACGAATCGCAGCAAAACCGACTCCACGTAGTCTTGTCTGCCCTACCCCTAGAGTGTTACTTAAAATCGCGTAGGCGCGTAGGGGCGAGGAGGCCCGCGAGCTGAGGAACAGGTGGTTTCAACGCTTGCCGCCGCGGCTGAGGCTGGCCGGCAGGCAGAGCCGGCCAGGGGCCCTACCATAAACATTCAAAATACTTGCCAAGTACAGGACAGTTCAACTTTGCAGGTTAACCTGACAGGTTTTCTATTTGTACCATGAGAATTTCCGTCTGACCTGCAATGTATCAACTTCAGACCTGCTTTATTATCGCTGACCGGTACGCCGCCGCGCGCCGCCATATTATAAACAAACGTTCGGAATTAATACTCTTTCCCAATATTATCGGTTTTACGGTTTTAAAGAACTAGATAAATTAATGTAATAACAGTTTAAAATTATCATAGAATTCTAAAAAAACTATGTTTCGTAGCAAAAAATCTTACTTACCCATTAATAGTTCATGGTTCATTATAATTTTTATGTAAATTGCATGTACCTATATTCAACACGATGTAAATTGTTCACGAATAAATGAAATGAAAAATGAAATGGTACTTAAGGACCACATTTTCATGACGATGAATGTAACGCTATCGTCGAGAATATTAATCCTGCAGTTGATCTCCAACATTCAAATGTTCTTCAATGCATTTTGCAATTACCTTGATTATCCCAGTTTGCCAGTTTTATATAAGCACAGATTTATAGTTAAACACCATGTTATAGGGGTCGAGCTTATATCATGGGCTTAAATGTAGAATCTTACTTGCGATCACTAGACATCCGAAACATTCCTAGCTCTCGTACGAATATCATTATATACATACAATAATATTAAATACAATTTTCACTTGAAGTAGTATAAAGAAACAATATCAGTTTTATTGACAAAGAGTTTGGTGAGTGGCCTTTAGTAGCATAATAAAAATGTCGGCCCAGCTCCCCAAGCCCCACGTGAATCGCCCTTGATATTCACTGACATTATGAAAAATACGAAGTTACCATTTTACTACACACAATAACTTCTCTATTGACACAATTCTCTAAGCCTCGCTAAGTTTACGATACGTCCTCGGGAATATGCCCTCGGATTTACTCTTATATAATGTCGTGTATGTATTAAAAGGGGTTTAAATTAGTACGATGGGGACGTAGGCTCCACTCCCAGGTCCAATACATTTTTTTATGTATAATGGAAACTGCATACGGCTGCAACTGCATATGGCTGCAACTGCATACGGCTGCAACTGCATACGGCTGCAACTGCATACGGCTGCATGTTATCCTCAGTTATAGGTAGTCCCACTGATTCAACTGCCGTGTTGGTTTATTGTCTATTCGCTAGCTTGACGGCTGAACATTGGCTCCAGGGAGCCTAAAATGGACGCTTTGGCAGAATCATGCGTGCAATTCATACAGCCCGCAATTCATCTGTTTGACAGCTGCTATTTAACATTAGACTTCACTATATTAATTCTTAATTTGTGGACCATTTTACGAAACTCCATACACAACTGTCAAACAGATGAATTGCGGGATATGAATTGTACGCAGATCATAATATGATTCTGCGAAAGCGTCCATTTTAGGCCCCCAGGGTTTGATCGTTGATTTGAGAAGTGTTATAAAATAATACAGCCTGTTATTGTTCCGCTGCAGGGCCTCTTCTGATACAGAGAAGCCACGGGTTGACTTCAGACTTATATTAACTATCGGTCCAGGTTTCCTCACGATGTTTCTCCTTCCCCCTTCAAGTTTTAGGTATAGGATTTTTTAATAAATAAAAGCTTGTAAAAAGCGGCTCGGGAGCTGAACCTATTACATGGGACTTAAAAATAACTGGCGAAGAATTGCCTCTTCCTGGAATACATGCGTGATGTTAAGTTTATGTTACAGTTCACCTGCAGGTTCAACCGTAGAGAAGCGTTTTGTCGACGGAAGAGTAGGTAAACAAAAATGACGTTTCCATGTAGACAGTAGAACATTTTCGGTAGCTAAGCCCGCAGAACGTACCAGTTTAAATTTGCCAAAAATGACATATTTAATGGAGGTCGAGGCTCAAGTGACGCAGCGCTCGTCACGCGACGATGTTCCGTGAACGCGAAACATTCCAAATATTTATGAAGTGTCCGCACTCCGAGCCGACCACCATACATGTTGTGTTCTATGACATGCCCTGAAAAACGCCCCAAATATTTTTGTTACGTTGCCGAAACAGTTTAACAACTCACGTTTCAATCAAAATAACTTGATTAGAATGATTCGGGACAATGTTAAATTGAGTTTGTCCTATGCCTGCCTTGTAATCTAAATACCTACCTACCTACTTGAAAATTATCTGACGTTCATTTGTCTCTCACTTTCATCAAGATTATAGTTCATCTTGCTCTCTTAACATATACTTAACTATCTTTCTCCTAAATCTAATCTAATAAGATTAGAATAAGAAGAGTGATAGTAGGTAATGAAGTCCGGAAGTAATGAAGAGATGGCCTTTGCCCAAACTTAACTTTTGTCCTGACTTAACTTTTGCCTTTTACGGTGAACAATAAAGTTTATTGGACAAACAAACGTTCCCTATAGTCTTTAGTAGATACTGAAAGGTCAAATCTGGCATGAGGGAGCGCCCGCCGGTCGCTGGTCGCGAGTATTATTGTCGCAGACGGGTCGTCAGCACGATCAGCACTAATATCGGGAATGCTGATTTATTTGAGGTCGCGTGTTTCCAGGTTCTTCAATGATGTAAACAGTTTATGATCTTTATTCTTTTATTATTCACCAACATTTCTTAATCTTAAACCTTTTACTTAGCCATGTCGCCATCTTGTCTTATTCACTGACTCACCACTCTAGTGCTGTGACACATACACAAATTAGAGATGTGCATTGATATCCCAACACTCTCCCTCAATGCACATCTTGATACCATACTCATACATACTTTGCTTAAACTGAACTTTTGTCAAGGGCTTAGTTAGGGCATCAGCCAACTGAAACTTAGTATTTATGTACTTTACATGAATTAAACCTTCTTCAACCTTTTGCTTTACAAAATTATACTTTATATCCATATGTTTAAGTCTTTTTTTATCAGGGTTCTTTACAGTTTTTATGGTACTTTGATTATCTTCAAACATAACTACATTTTCATATTTAATATTCAAATCTGACAATAATTTTACAAGCCAACATGCTTCTACCACTGATTCACACAATGCAATTAACTCAGCCTCTGTTGTACTAAGCGCTACAGTTGTCTGTTTCTTAGATCTCCACATTATAGTATTATTATACAGTTGGAATACATATCCACTGGTGGACTTTCTATCACTGTCTCGAGCCCAATCGGCATCTGCATATCCAATTAAAGGTGTTAAAGTTTGACAATTATTTTTCCAATAAACTAATGCATAATTTACGGTTTGCTTTTCATATCTTAGTATTCTTTTCAATGCTTTCCACAATGCTTCATTTGGTTTAGATTGAAACCTACTCAAATAACATACAGCAGTTGTCAAGTCTGGTCTAGACCCTACAGCAGCGTACATTAAAGATCCTATAAGAGATCTACATTGATGTTCATATGACATATCTATGTTATTTTCATCAAGTTTAAAATTGACATCCATTGGTGTGTCACTGCCTTTACATTCATACATTTCATATTTCTTAAGAACACTCTCTAAGTACTTTGTTTGGTTAATTACAATTTTGTTTGTCTCTCTGCTGATTGAAATTCTTAAATAAACTAATTTGTCATGTCCCATGTCTTTCATTCTAAATTGTGTTGATAAAAAAAGTTTAAGTTTGTTTATAAGTTTTGTGTTGCCGCCCATTATCAGTACATCATCTACATACAACAATAGGTATATATCTCCCATACTATATAAGCAAAAGTCATTATCAGATCTTTTAAAGCCATATCCAGTTATAGTGTCATTAAATCGTTCATACCAATACTTTGGTGATTTCTTCAATCCATACAAAGATTTAGTCAACTTTAATACATGTCCTTCTGGTAGAGCTCATCCTTCTGGTGCCCTTAGATACACATTTTCCTTGATGTCACCATATAAAAATGCTCCCTTCACATCCATTTGGTGTATTTCATAGTCTCTGCACGCTGTGACTGACAGCAATACTCTTAGGGTCTGTAACTTCAGAACAGGTGAGTAAATGTCTTCTAATTGTTCTTTTTGTTGGTATCCACGTACTACAAGTCTTGCTTTACATACTTCTTTTCCTCCCACATTTTTCTTCGTAAATACCCATTTACTGTCTAGTATTTTCTCTTTCTCTGGTTTAGGTACAATTTTCCATGTTTTACTTTCTTCTAATACTTGAAATTCTTCATCTATTGCCCTTTTCCATTCATGTCTATCTTCTCTTTCTTCTATCTCTTGAAAGCATGATGGTACATCTTCCTGGTTCGTCATTAGTGCATATAAGGCTTCATCACTATCTTCATTCAAATCTATAACATAATCTCCTTGCCATTTTGGTTTTTGTTTTCATCTTTTACATCTCCCTTCTTCCTGTTCTTTCTTGTTTGGTACATTTTCCTTTTTATTCAACACTCTGTCTTTGATCTACTTTTTGTTCTACTGAATTTCTATATGACTCTACATCCATTCTTCCCTCTATTCTTGGTTCATCTCTGTTCTGTTTCTCGTCTTCATTATTTTCTTCTACATGTTCATCTCTGTCGCTTCCTTTGTTGTATGTCTCTCTTATTTCTGTATCTTCAATCGTTGTTGGTAAGTATATGTCAGGTTTATCTTCTTTCAGTCTTTCATCAAATTTCACATTTCTTGCACTAACTACCTTTTGATTTTCAGGATCAAAGAGCCTATATCCCGATGTACTGTATCCTATCATGATCATATTTCTTCCTGTATCGTCCAATTTTTGTCGTAGTTCTTTAGGTACATGGTTATAGGCTGTCCAACCAAATACTCGCATATTTGACACGTCTGGTTTCCTTCCCATCCATAGTTCACTTGCTGTTACCTCTCTTCCAACTGATGGACTTCTGTTTGTGACATAAGCAACATATAGCACAGCGTCTCCCCAAAACTCTTTCCCTAATTTTGACTCTAACAGTACCGTTCTGGCTTTTTCAGTGAGAGTACGATTCATTCGTTCAGCTACACCGTTCATCTCGGGGTTATATGGGACTGTGTATTGAAGAGTTATACCTTCACGAGCACAAAATTGTTGAAATTCGTTTGATTCATATTCTCTACCATTGTCTGAACGTAGCTTTAGCAAGTTTGTGTTGAAATATTTTGTTACATAATAATAATAATCCCTAAACTTCTCAAATACTTCTGATTTTTGTGTAATTAAATATACCATCACAAAGTGAGTATAGTCATCGATGAATGTTAGGAAATATTTATAGCCTTCTCTACTGGTTGGGGTCACTGGTCCACAAACATCGGTGTGTACAAGTTCTAGCGGTTGTTTAGCTCTATATCCTGTCTTACTAAAGGGCTGTCTTGTCATTTTACCTAACAGACATGGTTCACATAACATAGTATTTACATTACTATTTTTCAAATCATTTAAGCCGTGTACCATATTTGATTTGGACAATATATTTATATTATTCATACCTAGATGAGCAAACCTCCTATGCCACAATTTCGCTTTTTCATTGTATTCATTGTTCACATAGTCAATTTTCTTTTGAATTTCCGTTCAATAATATTAATATATATAAGTTTCCCTCTATATTTCCTATCATTAGAATCTCATTGTAGTTGTATACTCTAACCTAACCTCGATTAAATGTCACTGACAATCCACTTGTTTCCATTTTAGATACAGACATTAGGTTTTTCCTCAACTTGGGTACATATTAAACATTCTTAATATTAAGGTAGTTTGGTTTTCTGCCAACATAACACACAGCTTTAATATTTCCAATACCTACCGCCTGTAACATTACACCATTTTTTGCTGCTGCAATGCTTTTAGGTTGCTTAAGTTCTAAATAGTCTGTAAAATAGTCCTTAGTATTGACTAAATGATCCGAACACCCTGAGTCGACACACCACACTAGATTATCTTTATTTGTGTCACAAATGTTCACTTCACTGTCCTGTTCACATAGAAAACTTACACCATTTTCATTCTATTCGGCATTATATGCTCTCCCTTGATGGTAACCTCCTCGTACCGGTCCCTGGTAAGTGCCACGACCTTGACCTTGGTAAGCAGCATGACCTCGTCCTCGTCCTTGACGACTTGGCCCTTGATCAACTCCACGTCCTCGTCCTTGATGATTCTGGCCATACATTTGTTTTTCTTTACATTGATATTGTTTATGGCCTGCTTTTCCACATGTATAACATATAAATGCACTCATGTTTGGCATTTTAGGTGTTTCGTTATGTCTTTTCCTTTTTTCTTCCTCACCCAATAATCTTGATTTTACAAAGTCATATTTGAGGACTTCCACTGTCTCCAACGCTGTTACAATTCCTTCATAAGACTCCGGCATGGACAATAATAAGTAGTTGATCTTTTCTTCTTCCGATAATTCACACTCGGCTTCTTTCAGTTCGATGAATATTGTTTCCATTTTAGTGAAATGCTCAATCAAAGGTCGCTGACCTGTGTACTTTATATTATCTATTTGTCTTCTTAGAAATAATTTTGATCTCACACCCTTTTTTCTGAAATTTTGACATAGGCTCATGAACATGGCGTTGGCTGTTTCCTTTTTTATGTATTCAAGATGGCTGTCGGCCACACCCGCAATTTTGATCGCCTGGGCCTTCGCCTCGTTCGTCTTATTTCCCTCACCGTTTCCGTAGTTTTCATTTTCTATTGCCGATATCACACCGCTTTCTCTTAAAATACTCTTGATTCTAAAAGCCCACGTATTAAAATTTGTTCCGTCGAACTGCGCAATTGGAAATCTTTCTCTGGAATTCATGTTCACAACTTGAAGGCACGATATGCACTGGAAACACTGCAACCACGCTCTGCTACTACTGTTGATTTATTTGAGGTCGCGTGTTTCCAGGTTCTTCAATGATGTAAACAGTTTATGATCTTTATTCTTTTATTATTCACCAACATTTCTTAATCGTCGCGGTCACGCGTGCAAGCGAGACGGCTAACCTTTTACTTAGCCATGTCGCCATCTTGTCTTATTCACTGACTCACCACTCTAGTGCTCACACATACACAAATTAGAGATGTGCATTGATATCCCAACAGGGAACACAATAAATGATATCTGTGGTTAAGTTAAGTAGCCATAACACTTTATTTGCTGTTGAGTATAACTCTTAAAATAATTGGCGTAGAGGCAATATTAGGTATCGTTTTGTTGTACTCGTAAGTACTATTGATATAGACATAAAAAATATGCAACATTCAGAGGTTATTTTGAGTACAAAACAACAAAAAATAAGTAATTTTTGGCTTTTTGCTTATGCTTATTATTCAGGAAAAAAAAATTGTTATTCGATAGCCTCGACATTTACCTTTGTAATATAGTTATTTATGAGTAGAAGAATGTAACTTACCATAGTCACGAGTTTGTAAATACCAATTTCCGCACGAGAGTCATACTTACAACGTTTTTCAACACATTTGCGAGAAAACAGTACAATAGCTAATGAAACAAGCCATCAAAACATTTTCAGAGAATGATTGAGTATTTCTTCGAGTCTTTCATGATATAAAATTATTGTAAATCACTTAGCTTTACTTTGTGTACATTATTTCATCAACACTGCTCTCAAAACGGTGAAGGAAAACATCGTGAGGAAACCGGCATGTCCTAGAACTAAAAATTCGAAGACTGTGACATTCACCAACTCGCACTGGGCCCACGTGGTGGATTACGGCCCACTCCCTCTCACCGACAGGAGGCCTGTGTCCCCGCAGTGGGAACTTTATAGGCTGATTATGTTATTAAATAGCGCTATCGTGATTTTTTGCGGCAACAGAGCAATTTGCGCCTCATTCAAAATATCCAGTGGAGTAGATTCCATATTGAGATTCCTCGCTTGAACTCATTTGTTTATAAATAACATTCGGAAAGTCGCAACAATCTTTGACTTTTCTAATATGAAAATGGCGCGAATTTACAAACGACACCACGTGAAAATGAATACTGCATCTTTCGTCTCATTTTCTCTTTAATAATAAACTGATAAAAACTTATTGAGCAAAAGCGTTTCCAACAATGACTAGATATATCCTTTGGTTTCCAAGGAGGTTCAATCATTCAGCGTATTTATTCTCGTAATGTGAAACTCCTTGGTGGAATTCTTATATATTTTTGTTACAAAAATTAAAAAAAAAACCGTAAACGATACGCCCGGCACTATAATAAAACGGAGGATGCGGTAAAACATGTAGGTACTTGGTGAGAGTACCTATTTTACCGCACATTCCATTGTATGATGCGCAATTTTTAACTTTTGAACAATGTATACAGGCTTCGTAAATGCATTTTTTGAGCAAATGTGTTGTAAAAGTAATTTTTACTTCTGTAGGTCTCTTAGTTTCAAAGATATTAGCAATAAAATTGACTATTTGTACCCTATTTTAGCCGATAAAAAAAATAAGATGGATGCCATTCGCGAGGTGTTGGATTAGCAGTATTTATAAAAGTGCATTTGTCGATAAAAAATAGACCCCTTAAAGTATCGGTAACCGTTCTCCAAACATACTGTATAGGTATATAAAAATCAATTGCCGGGCGTTAGTCTGGCAAAAACTCGGAAATGGCTCTACCGATTGATATGAAACTTTGGTAAGTTGTTGTTTGCGCGCCGGAGAAGATTCCTAACAATAAAGTTGTAACTTTGGTGCTAGGTCGTTTTCCTACCTCAACACGTGAAAGCTCATATTAAGGCTTTCAGGCGTGTCAATACTAGTTATAAAATAATTAAATAACATGTTTTGCAAATGACAGTGGTTGGTTTACCAATCAAATAAAGTTAAACATGTCACTGATATGTTACTGATATCATCATCATCATCATCATTTCAGCCACTACTGGACATAGCTCCTCCCCGAAGTACCGTCACTTTGACGGGTTCTGTGCTTCCCGCGGATCTTAGTGCTTGTACTGTTGTGCGTTACTGATATAATAAATGTAAATAAAGCAATAATCGAGCGCCCGCCAATGCTAGCTTTGATGGCCGCCAAGCGACAGCTGCTACATTTCAACACAGTGACTGTAACTAAAACACCTTTCCTCCACAGAATGGCTACCCACTCATACGGCCTTCCTGTCAGTAATCCGACAGTTGTGTCAACGGCTGACTTACCCGTATATTCAAATTCATCCGATATGGTACTTATAATGGGAATATCGTGGGGTAGAAGCCATATTTCTTGAAGGCATACAATATAGCACATAGGACATAACCTTCTAACACTTTCCATCGTTTAACAGACTTACAGTTAAAAGTAATGATTTTACAATGTTTGTTATTATTTTGGTTCATTAAGAAAGGTTTTATCAAACTACATCTGGTTCCTGTTTAGAAACGTATGATTAGTCTCTTGCTGCCAAAATCGCGAGAGCGCTATGTAATGATTTACAATAATTTTATGTCATGGAAGACTCGAAGAAATACTCAATCATTCTCTGAAAATGTTTGATGGGTTGTTTCATTACTTATTGGACTGTTTTCTCGCAAATGTGTTGAAAAACGTTGTATGACACTCGTGCGGAAATTGGTATTTACAAACTCGTGACTATGGTAAGCCCTCGACTAAACCGACTTACCGCACTAGTATCATAAATACCTATTGTAAAGATGGTCTGATGCTGCAGCCTGAATCATAATCCGTACATGTCATTCCGTTGTCACCTTATAAAAATGATGATGATCACTATTCGTTTCGACTTTGCCACATCAACGTTTTTAGGTGCTTGTCAAGTTGACATGTCGTGTTTTCGGCTCCATTTGAATTGTCTAGAGAAATTTCTAGGTATGATCAACACTTTCAAAGGCCGACTGTACGTAACCTTTCCACTCACTAGGTAAGTGTTTGTAAAACATTGTGTCCACAGTTCACCATTAGCCGTGGTTCGTTTACCATGTAACAGCCATGGTTGGCGTGGTGTCGGCGGCCGGATGTGCCGGCCACCGTGCCCGCGCCCACTTCCGGCGGCCCAGCCCTCTGCTATGTCATCATTACTTTCCCTACTATAAATAATACAAAGGGTTTCATTTAGTAAAGCCATTTTATGGTTCCGTACCTCAAAAGGAAAAAACGGAACCCTTATAGTCTAGTCACTCGTGTGTCTGTCTGTCCGTCTGTCACAGCCGATTTGCTCCGAATCCACTCGACCGGTTAGGTTATTTACACATATGAATTTTTGTGACCCTACACGGACTAGTAATAAATGAATTTTGACTATGAGTCACTTTTATTCAGGGCAAATTATAAAATTTAAAAAACTGTTTTGCAAACTGTATCGTGGGAGGCTTGTTGTTAGGGCCTCAAACATTTTTTTTTATAATTACAAAATAAATAGTTTCAAAGTTATTTAGGAGAATATATTTATGAAAATGACCAACTCTCCCCCTTATCTCCGAAACTACTGCGTCTAAAATTTTGAAAAAAATCCGAATCGTTAATTACTTAAAGATTACAGGAAAACTTATAAGAAGTCTATGGTCTTTAAATAACATATTGTGCGTACAAACTTACATATTTTTTCAGTTGGTATTTATGTTTATGTAACATGGTTTTCAACTACAATGTTAAGTTTGTTCTTGAAATAAAGTCATCCCAACTACGACGGAACCCTTCATTGTGCGTGGTCCGACACACATTTGGCCGATTTTTTAAATTATTTTTTACAGCTTCCGTGGCATTGATAGATAGTTTTTTTATGAGGCGCTAACTATAACAGCTGCACGGAGCAGTCGATCAGTGAAGCATTGATCTACGGGCTAATAGCGTAACACACATACAGTAAGAATTGGTTTCAATTTTATTTGACAGTTCGACAACATTCATTGCGTTATTTACGTTGTTGAGCAGACAATTTCTTCTATATGAAGCAATGGATTAGCTACGAGTATATACTTCACAATCATTTATTGTGTCATTATGTGCTGTACAGCTTGCAAACGGTTACCCGACCCTGCTTGTCTCGGAAGCTACATATGCGTAACAGCAAAAATGATACTGAAAGTTAGGTACCTTTTTGTAGCGAATTTGAACAAACTTTTAACTGGTACTTGTTAAATAATAATAACTTTCGCCTAATCCTGCGAATACATTTTGGCATCTGGCTGATTTTGTATGGAAAATCCGGAAAACTATATTTGGAGGTTAAAAGGCAAATTCTCCATTAAAATGTTCCTCCATCTACATTATTCTACATTCATTTTTTTTCCAGGTCGAAATGAAACGCGCATATAATACTTATAATTAATTAATTTTATTTTACCTTTATTGGGACATAAAACAGTTACACATTACAATATAAGCGTGACAGAATAAATTAAAAACTGGGTAAACGTCCCACAACCAATGTCCGCGAAATAATGGTCTTTTTTTTAATGTTTCCCCACACTAGTAATTTCTCCTGTATTGTGGGTGCGTTACAAACATTTAAACTCACATGTCACAAACAGCCAGACCCGGAACAACTACTTGTAGGTCATACAAATATTTGTTCCGTGCGGGAATCGAACCTGCGACACGCAGCGCAGCAGTCAATCGCTTAACCACTGCGCCAACCAGGCCGTCAACTTAGGTATTTATTACGTGCGTTGAATATAAAGCAAAATAAGAAGTACTCGTACGTATTTTTGGAATACTAGGTACCTATAAGATGGCTATTTTAAAGAATCACTCCTTACTTTTGAATTTAAAGTGTGTAAGCAGAAAAATATTCAATTCGATAAAATGGGTGCTATACGTATCATCTACAATGCGACGGAGGGGCGCCCGTGCACCAGCGTGAGTTCTGGCACCTTGAGGTGTGGAACAGCCGGGGCACACGCGCTTATCATTTAATAATGAATAATTCTTCATAAAATTAAGTCAACAATATTTGACATCAAGACATCATCTGTCAGCTCGCTCAATGGACCCCTAATTCTTACCTAACTTTCTAAACACGCATTTGTGTTTGCCTCACGTGATGCCATCAACTTATATAAACTATTCATGTAGGCTGCGTGGTACAACCAAAAGGCTCTTGCAGTACCCACAAACCGAATAATTAATGTCCTAACTCCGGAAATAGAAACACTTCACAACATCCACCTTGACAGTATTTACACGATACTTTTGGTAGCCAAACAAGCAAGCTATTTATAGAAAATAATTAGGTAGATACAGAATGTCCAAAACTATTAAAAATTTCCAACCACAGCAATTAAAAACAAAACGCTCAGCAAATCGTTCGCAGATCAATCGTTATCGGTCGCGAGTTACGTCAAGGTCGTTTATTTCAGTATCATTTCATTAATACGTTCCGCTGATAATATCGATTGTTTAAACTCGAGGACACACCGACTGCCGCCGCAGGAAAATCGATGTGTTTATATCGGCTTCTGATTTCCACTGACTTTCGCCAATTGTGACCGAGAACGGTCAAGAATGACATAAAGCTTTCATAAAAAAACAACAATAATTTAATTATAAAAAAAGAATTATAAATTAATTTACGTGTATGTTATGTATGAAAATAACTATATTCGGAATTATAATTAACTGCAGTAAACGGACACTTCTTACTGTCATTTCATTAAAAAATGTTCTAAGTTATTGACGAAATTATATAAAGAAGTGTAATTTCACTGCAGCTAATTAAAAGCCCTACTTTAGCAGCTGCCCGCGACTTCGCCTGCGTGTATTTCATCATTTTGTAATACAAATATCCAGAAGAAAAGTAGCCTTGTCCCATGCCATGCTACCTAACTGCTAATTTCATAACGATCGGTTCAGTGGTTTAAGCATGAAAAGGTTACTTTCACATTTAATATACAGATATGAAAAACTTATTGTGTATCACACAATAAATAGATATATCATAGATAAAAAGCTATGATTAGTATGTATGTGAGTATATCATAGATAGCACAATATACTTACAAATAGAAAGGCTTTCGTATCAGAAGAAGACCTCCTGAAATAGGCTCCGACAAAAGCTCTAAGAATAAATCCCCCGAGCTCTGACATCTCTGATTGAGTTAGGATCAATATACCTCATACATTACCTCATGTTATATAAAGGACAATCTAAAGAATACGATAATTTTATGTGAGCAAATATATGTCGACTAGCTTTCGCCCGCGGCTTCGCCCGCGTGGATGTCGAAAAAAAAACAGCTTCTCTATCAGCAGTATTTCCCCAAAACATTATACCATATCTTAGTTGGAACCAACGTAAGCGTGGTAAGCAGATAGGAGTGCAGTTTGATTTACAACTTTACGGAGGATAATAATATAGATAGCATATAAATACCAACTTCGTTTTGTACATTCTTGTTCAATATACGTATCCTCCATTTCATTTGTTTATTTTTTCTACTGTTTTTGTTCTTAAATAATAATTGATGTATACCAACTTTTGAGTTATTCAAGGTACGCAGTAAAATTGTCCCGAAAACTTATTTACCTGATTATTTCCTATTTATTATTTTATAAGTTATAACCAAATTATTCACCGTAAACCAATCTTGGACCTGAAGAATAGAATTATTCACGTCGTCAAGGTTTTGTTACCGTTGGTCTATTTTGAAGATCAATGACGTGTCATCTGCAAACATCTCCGGTTGATTTTGAAGTAATTGGGGTAAATCGTTAATGTAAACTAAAAAGAGGAATGGATCCAATATCGAACCTTGAGGAACGACCATTGCTTTTTCAGACCCCAAAGAGTTCACGCCGTTTACGTGAACTCTAACCTTTCTATCTTTCAGGTATGATCTAAGTAAATCAAGAGCTGGATTCCTATTCCCATAGTGTTCTAGTTTCAGCAGAAGTGTCTCATGGTTAACGCAATCGAAAGCCTTTGAGAGGTCACAAAAAATTCCAATGGCATCTTAGGCTTTCTCCCAGGCGTTAGAAATGTTCTTTATTAGGGTGACACCGGCGTCAGTGGTACAACGACCTTTAGTGAAACCGTACTGTTGTTCATGAAAGATGGATTTTTTATTGAAGTGACGTAACATTTGATTGAGCATCAATTTTTCAAACACCTTACTGAGAACTGGCAGAATTGACACGGGCCTATAATATTGTTGGGTTCTTTACTATCTCCGGATTTGAACAAAGGAACTACTTTAGTGTTTCATGAGAACCGGAAAGACTCCTTGGTCCACACTGGTGTTAAATATGAAAGCTAAATAGGGCGCAATGGTTTCGATGACAGATCTACAGACTTTTACAGAAATGCCCCATAGATCTTCTGTTGATTTAATTTTAAGATTTTTAAAAGTTTTTATAACAGCCTGGGGGTTTGTATGCTGAAACCTTAACTCCAAGGGGCATATCTTTACATTCTTTCTAAGTAAGGCAGCAGAAAGCGCGGGTTAGGAACTTAAAGTTTCGGTAGTTTTAAGGGGAATATTAGCAAAAAAGTTTTCAAATTCCTGAGCTATTTGTACCTCTGAAGTGATGGGCCCATGTGCAGTCTCTAAATTAAATTCAGTATTACGCTGTTTTTTCCTACCTAATTCATTATTTGCCAGGTAGTTTATATTTTATCATCAGCTGATTTTATTTTATTGCTAATATAAAGAGGTTTAGCTATTTTGCACACACTTTTAAAAGTTTTTAGAATATTTTGCAACATATTGATGAAAGCTTGTATTATTCCTAAGTTGCTTTAGGCCATAAAGTTCAAAAAGATTTTCCCTGCTTTTACGAATACCTGGAGTCGTCCAATCACTAAATACGAACTTTTTTTAAATACTTTTAGTCTTCAGTGGTAAAGTGTCATTAAATTACGTGTTTAATAGTGAAAAGAACTTTGCGTAGAACTCATGGATCACAAATATTCTTAAATTAACTTAGAATTTATTAGATTAACTAATTAATAAAAATTAATCCATCACCGGATGCAGTTGGGCATTTGCAATTTTATGGAATACTTATACTTATAAATAACTGTTAACGAAGGTATAAGCTGGAATAAAAAAGGCTTTCAAAATAATTAAGAGTTGTCTTTGAAGATTTTTTTGGAGTATTCAATTATGTTAAATTATGTTTTGAGTTCCATCCCCATAAGCACAAAAGACTTGAAAATATCATACTGTTTTTGTTTTGGAAATAATATTTACGGTTTAAGAGATACACTGCTTTAAAAACCACATTTTTGACCATTTTTAGAAATCTCCACCTTATAGAGTAGTTAACAAAAAAAACCAGTCAGGAGCGAGTCGGACTCGTGCACCGAGGGTTCCGTACATATATATATGATGTTGATGATTTCTGAAAAACTGTGCTATTTAGAGACATCGTTTTATTTTTCCTGTAATCTTTACAAAAACTTCTATCACATAGAATAATTTCAGATTTTTATCTATGCAAACTTCGGAGATAAAGGGAGGGGGGGCGGGGGTATTTTTTGTTACATTTTTCATAAAAAGTCGGAAACTATGCTGCCTAAAAAAGAAAAAAAAATTGAGAACGTGCAAATAGTGTCCTTTCATACGATACCCCGCATGCCCTAGTAGCCCCACTTCAAATATTTCAGTTCCTTTTGCAAAAAAGAGATATTTTTTTTTTTTTTTTTCTTGTTTGCAAAATAGTTGGGCAAACGTCATCTAAAACTATTCTAAATTTCAAGTTGATAGCATTAGTAGTCCTTGAGATATCCAGGTGTGACAGACAGACAGACTTAGTCTCACCATATGGGTTCCTTTTTACCATTTTGATACGGAACCCTAAAAACAAAAAATGTCACACTTTATAATTTACTTAGGTTAGTATTTGTGCCAAGTTTCAGGTTTATTAACTCAAGGAATAAGATTTATTCCCCTTTTTCACCTCTTAAAGGTCGAATTTCGAAAAATCCTTTGATGCCTGCCTATAGTTTCCAACCATAAGCCGAAATATTAGTAATTTTACCTTAAAAAGAACTTTCATTAAAAATAAAATTTTATCCCTTTTTTCACCCCGGGTTGAAATTCTAACAACACCGCTGCATTAGCTTCCAACCATAACCCTAGATAATATCTTTAGTGTTTTTTACTTCGAAAATTAAGGACTGATACACAACTTCATCCCCCTTTTTAACCCTTCGGGGGTGGAATTATCAAAAACGCTGAGACACGTGTAAATTAATTTTCAATCGTCAGCCTATACACGAAATTTGAAGATCCTAACTTCAAAACTGACGGACTTTCATATAAACTTCCATCCCCTATTTCACCGTCTTAGGGGTGGAGTTTCGAAAAACCCTTTCTTAGTGGATACCTACTCTTCACAAAAAATACACCCTCCAAATTTCATGTTTCTAGGATCAGTGGTTTAGGCTGTGCGTTGATATATCAGTCAGTCAGTCAGTCAGTCAGTCAGTCAGGACTTTGAATTATATATATATAGATATTTCATTCCAAAAGACGAATGAATAAACACATAGCACACAATAGTATAAGTAATAAACACAATTTTTAATTATGTAACAAATAAATTACCTTATCAAGTTTTCCATAAAATTTTCCGAAGTTGAGCTTTTCTCTTGTTAATAAGTAATGAGTTAGTCGAGTACGAATTGAATATCGAGGAAACATTAAAGTTTTATTGGAGCTAAACAAACACGTAAACTCGTGAACTTTTGTTCTTTTTGAATTAAGTTTTTCGTCAGTCGTTTACAAATGGTAGGTACCTATACTTCCGTAGACTCTTTAGTCTTTAATTAAACTTCCGTGAAGAACATACAAAGTTTAATAAAAAGCTATTTCTATTTTATTTCCAATTATATGCCGTGGTCTGATTCACCTTGCGTAGGTAGGTACATACTAATTGATTTTAGGAAATTGTAGATTCTCATGAGAAGCTTTTACTTTGTACTTTTCTAGGAGTGATAATATCTATCATAATAATAAGTAAGTTTCTATTTCTACTTCCACCCACGGTTCGCAGGTATTATTGCGTTTGAGAAAAAATACCTGCGAAAGCACTAATAACATTTATTCTCATCAGCAATAAATAAATAAAATAAAAGCAATCAGCAATGTTGTAGATCCCTATTATTAAAATCTAATTTTGGTACATCTCTGCCTACCCCTTCGGGAATCACGGGCGTAGATGTTATTTTCAAAACAAATCGTCCGTTAGTGCGTTCTAAAATTCGAAACCCACTATTTTTTTTTAACCATAACGTGGTAGCATTGGCTTTCAACTCATCTGATGGTAAGTGATGATCAGGCCGAAGGTGGAAGCGAGCTTCACCTGGAATCCTCAACCACAGAGGAACTGCCTATCGTACCTCTAACTGCCGAAACACAATGCTGGAACATTGTTGTTATGGCCACAGACTTACATAAGAGGGTGGTAGCTAGCCAGGCGGGCTTAGAACAAGCCACCAACCAAACTGAGCAGTAAATTTTGGCCCCGCTGGGAAACGAACCCGGGACCGTCTGAGACGGGTGAACCACTACACCACAGTGATAGCTAAAATCATCCGATTCACGTGGTTTCTGTCTAGGTTTTGGTATCGAACTATTCCACGTGAGTGGAGCCATGTGCACAGCTAGAAGGTACCATACACAAGCACCTACAATACTCAATATATGTAATAAGTCAGAAGTAACTGAAGACAAAAGACACGTGAAGAAACTGCAATGTTCCGTTCGTGTGCGCGCGGTTTAACATCTTTAATTAATTCGTTTCGTTTTAATTCAATGTTTACGTGCTACCTGCGCTAACGGTCGGTTCAAAGAATTTAATCTCCGATTCCGTGTAAGTGCTTCCGATTTTAAATATTACCTGTTTCTGGTTAAATTAAAGTGCTCTAAAACAAGACGTGAAAACGAATCAGTGTCAAATGTTGTTTTGTCTATTACAAAATGTGCTAGAGCTGGGGGAAGTGATAGCTTACCTAAGCTGCTATGATCTGAGCGTTCTGCTTAAAATAGGCTAGCCTATTTACTTGCATTATGTAGCTAAGTCTTACATTACGTACGAGGAAAGTATAACCATAGGCCAGCATCTTTGTTCCTGTCTCAGGATCCATTGGTAACTTACAGATTTATTGCACAAAGTTACATGTTATGTATTCCAAGTCTGTGACGTAAAATGGCTTCTCAAGGGTTGAATATTTTATTTAAAAGCGTATAAATGTAAATATATAGGGGAGCGAAAAGAATTGACAAGTCTTATTTCCTCTGAACTATGAGGCATAGAGACGAGTAATCTTTTGCTGTTTTGTACTTCGCTTTATTTAAAGAAGTAACCATGTCGTACCCTATTGTATCAACTTAATAGTCTGTCTGTAATATAAGAGAAAGTATGTAAACACTTGGTTTCACCGGGTTTTACCTGTTTCTAAGAACCGCATACTAACGTCGATTATTATTGTATTTTCAATGCACTTCCTCGAAAACTGGTTCATATCGCACTACGATTAGGTTCACAATGCAACGTATTTCACACGCGTGCGATTTTTTATTTTGTGTGCACACGTGTGCGGGAATAAAAATTGTCACAGATAACTTATACATATAGTTAGTCCTAATTGGTTCAATGCCTCTATTCACACCGTCTCGCGCCAGAGATGGTCCTCTTTATTTAGAGGTGATTTTTTTTTAATCTCGTCAATGGGACGGAAGGATGCGTCTTTACGGTGTTAATTTATAAGGAATATTTAAATAATGTTTATTTATATATTATAACACCTTGATTATTACAATAAAAAAAAAATTATTAACAAATTAACATTTATTTGTGTTCTAAACTCAAAAATATATGAATTTTCTATTTTTCATATTAGGCTGTTTATCAGCTAATACCTTTGCTTCTCCTTCAACCTGGCGAAAGCGCGAAAAACGCAGGGAATTAGTAGATAACACATTCATCTGTATTTAGAATGTTTGAACTTTATATATCACCATTTTTTGGACTTCTTGGCGGGAAAGTGAAGCGTCATGTTCAGCAGTTTGTTTAATTTTCCAAAATTTGTGTTTAGCCGAATATTAATGTGTAATAATGATGGATTATTAACCATTAAGTGTTTGTGAACGTGCATTAGTGTAGGCAAATGAAACAAAACAGTGCAACTTCGCTTCAAGTTCTCTCAAGAAGTCCGCGTGAGGTCTCAGTAAAGTGCCACATCTTTACTGAAACTCAAGGGGAGTGGGCGGGGATATCATCATCATGCATTTATAATTCATTTCATCAATACTATACAAGAACTAAAACGTGACATTGGCTAAATGCACAAACCGTGCGAAGCCAGAAGGAAAAAAAAAAAAAAAAAAAACACCATTTTTTTCCAACAATTATTATTTGAATAACATTATTAGGAATTGTAATTGAGAAATCACCGACGAAAGGTTATAAAGTTAACCACATATTTTGTCAAGTGAAACATATGTTTGCGGTGCGGCGCCGCAACGCATCGTGTGAACAGGCTCTTAGACTCTTAGATGACTAAAAATTAGAATTTTGGGTTTAAGTAGGCATTCAAACAAGATACGCGCGAAAAACATAACCCTTCCTTGGTAGTCGGGTAATAATCAAACCAAAGCACTCGACTTGCAAGTGGCGCTACAAATTGGTTGTTGATTTATTTAATTTACTTACTTATTTACTTACAAAAATCAATCTTTAATCGATTCTGTAATAATCGATACATCGTATGTTCTTTTTTAAAAAGAAAATCGGAAGCCTGCCACCATCTATGTCACTTTACTTTCTTGTTTTGTAAGACGGACGTATAACCTTCCTAGTGATTTTAATTGGCTAATAATAATCTATTCAATATAAAAGCATATAACTCGTTTTATTGAAGTGTAGAACCTAGATATTGGTGTCCACAGATACGTTTTCTGATCCAATAGTTGGCATTTTCATCAGAAACTTTTGGAACAGAATTATGTAGGACTCTGAAATCGTCTGACACAACAACATCTGACCAGTGGCCACCGTGACAATTGTGTCTGAGAGTGGCGTCGCGCGTCGTTAACACTCCCGTTTCCCAGAACCTAGAACAAAAGCGAGTTGGCACATTATTTAACAGTCACGTTACATTGTAAATATTCCATAAAATTGCATCCCGGTGAACCTTGAGGCAGCTTGAACTATAACTATCTTATGGACAGAATTGCTTATCGTTCAATCAATTGATCTCGACTCGATCTAACCACGCAGTGAGGCGATAAGTTAATCTCCTGAAGGTTGCTTGGTTGGTTCTCCATGCAAAACTAAGGCCACGGGCACGAAACCAGCGGCCACCTCGCCGCTGGTTTTGTGCCCGCGGCCTTAGTTTATATAGATAGATAATTTTTCTTTCGTAGTCGATAGAAAAATTGTCGAGGAACGGTCGTGAAGTTGAGGATTCTTTGTTTGTGAAATTTAAATGAATGACAAATTGTGACTGAAACACTACTTGTGGTAGTGGAAACTGTAAACACACGGTGTGTGTGTAATGAAATAAACTTTACATACCTACATACAATTTTGACTATAGTTAATTAAAGCTTGCATGATCTAACGCAATTACTTGTCATGCCAACAGCGGTCTGCAAAAATATTGCGATAACTAAAAAAACGCATGAAAGATTATCTTCAATCGTAGCCGTAAACGCTAACGTGCGAACAGCTTTATAACTATAAATTAGATTCGGTGCCATACATTTTTGGGAGGGACGCTAAGTTGACATCCGGCCCGTATAAAATACCGTGACAATCCGGCTGTATCCACGGACTCCCGCTCCGGTAATTCCGGTTCGTGTTAAAGCATTAATTCGGGATTAGCGTTGAGTAAATAATTTTAACGATTTCAGTCAAAAAGGCTTTACAAATAAAATTTTTCTAATAAAATATGAGCGGTTTGAATGCATCGAATGTGATTCTAATTGGCTGAAATTCGTTTAGCCCATTCAGTTTTAAATCATCATTAAAAACTAAGAAATGTTATGAGTAGCCAAAGGCGAAAAATCGAGTCTAAATATGGTAACCATACTCGAATAGCATCAGTTCTTTTGTGTTCAAGTTATCACGCCGCGCCAACCCGAATCTTTTTCAAAGCGTAACTGCGCTCGTATCATCAGGCTAGGACGAATTTCCCGCGACAGCCGAGGCGCGATAACACGACAAACATCCTTTTTACGTATAACCTTCCGTTCCTGTGCATACAACGGTATCAAAGAGAATCTTACTTTGGACATCTAAACTTCAGCATCGCTTACACGTGTTTGTTATTTAATAATATCAATCAGGTCAGTTTTAAAAGCTTACCTGAATTCACGGTCGCACGGTGTCATGAAACAAATGCTACACAACTAAAATACTTTTGAATTTTTCTTTTGTCTATCATAGCATTATATAATAGCCCATAGGATACGTTGTGTCTATGGTCAGGGGCAGGGCTGCGAAGCGAATCTTTTGCTCGTGTAAGTGCATACAAGAGGCTTTTAAAATGATTCAGATGAGAATTAGGTATGTGGTGTTCTTTAAGCACATTCATACTAACATACATACATAAACTCACGCCTTTTTCCCATGTGGGTAGGCAGAGACTACTTACTGAACGTCACCTACTATGACCCTCACATATTCCACATTCAGTATCGTATAAAAAACAAATCTAGAAAACAAATCCAGGATGTTGTCTGGTAAATCTCTGCAAAGCAAAATGCGGTTAACTCAGAGAGTTATCAGAGCGAACAGTTAAGAAGTTCATTACTGGTGGTGGGCGGCTGCGTACAGCGCGGCAGTGTCCGCGAGGGTCGCGAGCCGGCCGCTCGTCCGCCCAGCCGCCCGCCCATATCACCGACATATCCAAAACAGCCCAAAACAAACTTTGTTTACAACGAAACCACGTTTTAGGGAAGGGTGAAACCAATCTAGTTTCAATATACAACATTAATTGTTATGTTTGTAGTGATTTAGGTATTATAATCAATTCGGTAAGTTTACGTTTTTGACGCGTTAATTTATTTTAAAATCTGGGTTCTAATAACGTAGCTTACACATTTTCTTATTACAACGTTTATAAATATCTGTTAGTGAAATCATTCAATAGTTTGTAGACCATTAATAAAGTTTTCCCGCCATTCGCCGCGAAGCCTTCGATCTGAAAGCTTCAGGTGCATTGAATTGAATGTTTTGAAGCGTTCGTCGAGTTTTGTCATTGATTTATTATTCTATAATAGGATTATACTATGATACTATGAATCACTCCATTCCGTCTGCATTTTATATTGTGTAGGTACCAATTTTTTGTAATATTGCCATCTGTCGAGTTCATAAATTAACAAAAACTAACCTAAAAATGTGG
Source organism: Tiliacea aurago (assembly GCA_948098905.1). Taxonomy (NCBI): domain Eukaryota; kingdom Metazoa; phylum Arthropoda; class Insecta; order Lepidoptera; family Noctuidae; genus Tiliacea; species Tiliacea aurago. The sequence goes on along the minus strand of OX402579.1, from coordinate 1,230,572 downwards.
TACGAGTAGTCAGTTTGTTTCTACAAGCGGAAGTCCAAATCCAATCAGTGTCGATAATTTTCTTCTCCGCTAAAACAAACAGTAGAATTGAATTTTCTGCTGAAGAATAAAGAATCTCGATAGAATAAACAGATGATTAGAATCCCTAGTACACAAACATTCTATTACAATAAGAGACGACTGCGCTCGAAATAACTTCAGCTCACAAAGTATAATAGTGCGAGTCGTGGTTTAATAATGCCTCTATTAATAGTGAATGCCGTTTGAACTTTTCATTTTCTGTTGTTAACTGGTCAACCGAAACAAACCTATTAGAGATGTGATTGGATCATTACGTGTCAACCCTTGATCCTTGTCAACCCTTTTAATACGAGTAGTAGTCTGACCTTTGAATTAGGGCTGTCCGTAGTGTTATGATAAGGTTTAAATTATAGATATTATTGCTACGTATTTTTCTTCGAAATACGATTTTTTTGCCCACCCCTCGAAAAATTTCGTGCGAGATGTTAGTAAGATTGTTATGCTCTCATTTTAAAGGACATTCTGTTTTTGCAGACGATTTACACAAGTCAATATTTGTTTTCTTTTAACAAGGTAGGGCCGGAATAAATCTCTGTGAGGAAACGCTAAAGTTTTGCATTAAATTCTGTGCAAACAAACAAACAGATGTAAATTCACAAAATGGTCGCCAAACATGTTTTACAAATATTTATTTTCGATTATCCGATACAAAAACTGTAGCCCTCGGGACATTGTTTTATGTTTCTCTGATAACAAGATTTATTTAAATTATTGAGTACACCGCACGACTGTTTACATATCCAATCATTATTCATCCGATCAAAATTGCTATGACAGTAAGTATTCAGTTAATAACATCAGCTTACAAAGTTGCCCTGCTCAATATAGGCTTTTTAAAAAGCCCTAGAATCAATTAGAGAAGAAATTGCGAGTAAACAACACTTGGCAGACTGAGAGATAAACATTGTACAGTTTGTTATTATACTTCGAAGATGTAACCCATTGTCAACTGTTGCAGCCACCATACTGAACAAATACCTACACGTTTCTAATGATTTGTTTTTAAAAGCAACCCCCTTTGTTTGTACATAAGCCGTGAAGAGCTTTGAACAGTTTGTGTCTATGTCACGAGCATAAATATATTACTATGGACAGCTCGGCAATAATACCTGATTTCATGATTCATCCAATAACATCTGTCGTCAACATGACGGCAGATATATGTGATCACTTGTGCAATGCAATGGCAGCATAAATATGTGATATCTAAGGAACACCAAAACTATCTGTAGAGACAAGTCACGCCAAAATATAGAATGCTGCATCGGCTTGAAGAGATGTTGTGTCACCTCTTAGAATGCAATAATATCGGACATGTCTTGCGTTATGAATATCTGCCTACTAAGAACTACTAATTCTACTCTTTATTCAGATGAATATGTTACCTCATTGTGATCAAAAATATCTGACATTACTTTGGCAGCATAAAAATCTGACATGCTCTAGTCCCTGATCTGTAACATAAATAAAAGAGTTAAACATTGAACGGTTAAATAATGTTAGTGCAAATAACACTGCCTATAACGCACTTACATTTTATTGCTAGTACCTATGTTGAATGCCTCAGTAAGTGAAATACTTCTAAAACTGGTAAAGTTGCTCTCGCGACCACCGAAAGACGGTAGTTTGGAACTTTTAAATCGATTCGATTCAGCACTTATCTCAAGTACGTACGGTTAAAAATAAATATCATTTGAACGCGCCGCTCTCACGCCTTAACTAGTGCGCAAACACTTTTCAACTGATAATGAGTATCAGTTCGTAGTAATTCCATGTTGACATTTATCTACAAGATAATAACATCTGTTATTAACGGCATAGTATAGGCCACAGTCGCCACGGATAACATTTTTCATTTTGTTACAAATTCCACAGAAAAATAACACATTAAAATTTAACTCGATAATAGGTCAACTAACGATGTTACTCAGATTATACAGGAACACATAGGAACATATAAATACTACGGCTTTTATAACAAAGGAAGATGGAATAACAGTGCAAACTCGATGTCATTAAAACTTGAATGTGCATCAAACATAACATAGCTAACGTAACTGTAACTAGTCTCGTCTAATATTCATGGATGGTGTTGAGTAATTTCCTGCAAGTAATATCGAAACCAATCATTGGATTCTGAGAGGCGTCGCGGTCGTGCAGATGAACCTTCGGCATTTGACTGAGATGAGATGCATTCAAAGAGATTCTCTCACATGCTCATTATGTGTGCGATCTGGGTGGAATATATCAGGAGCACACTTGCTATAAATATGTGTTTATTTAAACTGAAGAGCGTTTCGTTCAGTAATTTCTTCATTCAGTTATTCTCAGTGTTAGCTGCCAATTCTTGGACTAGATTTTATATTTCCCAAAGGGATCGATTTGGAGAGAACACAGCTGTATTTCTAAATCATATTTTTGAATCAGCTGGATTATTTTACTATAAAAGTACTCTTATCTCAGTTTCTGCACGACTTAACCTTGACCGCGGCACTCAAAGTTGGTTCGCTTGTCCGTGAGTTGCCTGTGTCAGTACCGCATCTGTAGCGCTCCGCGCAGCATCCCAGCCCCGACCTTGACACACTTACCGAACAATTGTATCTCTCCCCACATCCTAAGAACGCAGTACCAAAGTTTCCCATAAAATCAAGTAACAATGGAACTTTTCTGATATTTTTTAATGAATGAATGAATGAATGATATTTACTTGCAAGAATATAAGTATACATAAGTTCTTAATAGCTGTGCGTGGGTTTTGAGATGATTCCATCGAACCAAACGTTATAAAGATAGGCAAACGCGGTGAGGAACTCGATTTTTATTCTCTTTTAATAAAGAGTAATGTTTTGTCTTGAGTTATTTACTATCGTTCACATAAATAATTGCCAAAGAAAACATTATTTTTCGCCATGTAACGTTACTGATAAATAAAGGACTACATAGTAGAACTGCTCTATGTAGGGACTTTAAAGAGAATTCGCCAAGAAACTCAATTGAAATATAATTAACTTAGCACTGATACAATTCTGCTTTACCTTACCAAGAGTATTATAAAATGTAATGTTTAAATGTGTGGAAATGCGAAACTATTTTATTGTATTAGACTAGTCTGCCCCTACCCTCTCCTTACTGCGGATCTAATGTCTGAAACCAATTATATTTTTTTGCCTTTATCCTCGCTCTTAAGCCAGATTTCCTACCCTTGATTAACGCATGCCTCACGTTAACCATTTATGAATAGTTCCCAGCTAATAACGAGTTCCAGGTATGTCAGTCTATACCTATCCCTGGAAGTCGTTACTGGTTACGGTTAGCCTGCATTATCGCACAGCTGGGCAAAGGCCTCTCCTGAAAATGGAATGATTTTTCTCCAGAAAACTAGGTACCTATCCACAGATATATTTTCTCCGCTCTCCCAATGCAATGATCGGAAATTCCTGTAAAACGTCCTCCGCGTGCAGCGGGTTTTATGACACGAAGCTTTTAAACTATGAAAATAATAAAATGCTCGGATACGATTCAAAAGCAGCAGCCGCATACATATACATGTATACATAGTATGTACATGTATACATACCTAGTATGTACGTGTGGTCGGATGACATGTATACATACCTAGTATGTACGTGTGGTCGGATGACATGTATACATACCTAGTATGTACGTGTGGTCGGATGACATGTATACATACCTAGTATGTACGTGTGGTCGGATGACATGTATACATACCTAGTATGTACGTGTGGTCGGATGACATGTATACATACCTAGTATGTACGTGTGGTCGGATGACATGTATACATACCTAGTATGTACGTGTGGTCGGATGACATGTATACATACCTAGTATGTACGTGTGGTCGGATGACATGTATACATACCTAGTATGTACGTGTGGTCGGATGACATGTATACATACCTAGTATGTACGTGTGGTCGGATGACATGTATACATACCTAGTATGTACGTGTGGTCGGATGACATGTATACATACCTAGTATGTACGTGTGGTCGGATGACATGTATACATACCTAGTATGTACGTGTGGTCGGATGACATGTATACATACCTAGTATGTACGTGTGGTCGGATGACATGTATACATACCTAGTATGTACGTGTGGTCGGATGACATGTATACATACCTAGTATGTACGTGTGGTCGGATGACATGTATACATACCTAGTATGTACGTGTGGTCGGATGACATGTATACATACCTAGTATGTACGTGTGGTCGGATGGCAGGTGCACAAATATGAAACTTATTTTATTCAAACATTTCGGTATTTAATTTTAAACGAGGATATTCTTCTATTCTGAAATATATTAGGTTTCAGACGGTTGGGATAACGAACATCTGAAACGTGTTTTTATAATGAACATAATTACTTCTGATGGTTATATTCTGTGGGCTTTTGTTTTCCATCAGGAAAATAGTACATTTATTTCTTATATCCTTATTATCTAAATAAATAATTATTTATATTTTTTCATGTAAATATTGTAGAACTTAAAAGTTAAACGTACGATACAGTGAAAAAACCGGCCAAGTGCGAGTTGACTTCGCACATTTTGGGTTCCGTACCCAAAATGATGAAAATTCCGAAAAATGAGAGAATTTCAACGAAAAAAACAGATTTATCAATAAATTAGTATTTTTTAGTAAAATATACGTAATAATAAACATTATCACCAAATTTCAAATTCATAGGTCAATGGGAAATTAAAAAATTCTTCGGAACAAAATTTTGTAAAAATAGCTGACTTTGTCTTGTCATACCTTTTTTCTATATTATTTTTTTAAACAAAAAATACAATATGTATACTAAACGAGCTCTAAACAACAATATCCCACTCGATGGGATACCTAAGTATTTTTTATTCGCACCCCGCCTTACCTGTATGTGAGCTCCCCTTAAAAACGTTTAAAAATATAATTTAACAATTTTTATGGCTTTGGGTCAACATGATGCACTGCGAACATTTGAAGACTGTGTAGCTCCAACCGTTTGGCTGTAAAACCTGTGTGGCAGATGGACACGTGAGTGACAGCAATAAGGCTCCGTTTGAACCCTTCGGGTACGGACCCCTAAAAACAAGGACTATTTTCGACTTATTCTCAATTTTTTTCAAAATTTTTTCATTCTTTCCATGCGAACTTTTTTGGTTAAAGTGCAATTAGCCCCGTAACCTATTTTATTTTCCGATGTATTCTCGGTGACTCGGTAATCAAAGATGTGATGTTTTATTTTTAGCCACTACACATAAAATATCTGACGCATGACACAACAAGCTGAACAAGTTAGCTGTTTTATTTCAATCTCAAACTTTCATCGCAGTGCATTATAAAGAATGACAATCGTAAACATCCCATCCGGTGTGCCTAACAACAAATGGAACACTTTGTTGTTGTGTAAGCACAAATTAATTTTATATGCTCAGAACATTATTATGTGCTGTCATAATAGAAAACAGCGTACCGTAGTTCCTGCAATAACAGACAGTAGTTGGAAGTAGTAGAGTTCATTTTCCGGAGGCATATTTCGCAATCCATTCTAAACTCGCCCTCACGTTATGACGTTACGATTTGATTCGCTTTGTGCAGCCATAGGCAGACACATCCAATCAACACGGCTTGCTCTATCCGCCAAGTTCTATAGCGGTGTTCGAGTTTGAAAAGTAACCGCTGGACTTATTCACACTTGGAATATTTGAACTATGCCTATAAGGTTGGCAATGCATCGGCAAGTTCTAATGTAACAGGTGTTTCTAGATGTCGGTGAACATTCTCCATCGTGTGAGCCGCGCCAGACCGTTAACCAGCCATGACATAAAAAAGAAACAGCCAATAAGGTTTACGTCCTATTAGCTTAGTTAAGTTTATAGGTGTCTAGCTGTAATGTAAAAGTCACAGCACTTACCCATTTCAATTATACTATTAACAGGCAACATCCAGATTATAAGAGAAATGAGACCGAGCGAATTTCCAAGCTTATAGCTTGGAAACAAATGAAGGTATCAATGCAACGTACGTCATATGACATACCTCACGGTACTCCTCGACGAGTTACGCTGTAGCACACCTCCGCCGCGAAACCATAGCAGCGAAACCGCAGTAGTTCAATTGTACTGGTTCGCGTCATGTTCCGCTACTCGAATCGGATGCGAGTAGCGGAACAAGACGCGAACCAGTACAATTGAACTACTGCGGTTTCGCTGCTATGGTTTCGCGGCGGAGGTGTTCTATCAGCGTTAAGGCACGCCTGTATAACCTACGTACAACTTACTCCCTCACTTCGCCAGATATGTAAAGTCCCACGTACTATACACACATGTACCTATGCCCCACTTAATGATAGTAGTAAAGTACTGTCGTGTGTAGGCACTTCCGTCCCAGCCAGCATTGCTCTGCGCACCTGCCAGACTGCCTGGCGCCCCTCCAGCGGCCGCCGGCTAGCGCGACACTCTGACTACGTCGCATATCTCGGACAATAGCCTAATAAACTACACATATTACTAGACTATATGCTGCCAATAACTATTGTTTTTGTTGATTACATTTCTGCTCTAAGGCTTCTACACACCGGCGCGACTCGCGACGTGACACAAAGGCACCGCACGTCGCGCGACACGCGGGGCTTTGTGTCACGTCGCGTGTCGCGCCGCGCCGGTGTGTAATGGCCTTATCTTGTAATTGGAAGAAAGCTTTTCTTTCTCGCACACGTTATTACTCCGAACTTTACTTACAATACTCAATAGTTTAGTAAATTTCACAATTTGAACCTACTTAGGTGGTTACTTAAAATTATAAGTGATAATTGTGGACCCTGTCGGGGACAGAAAAATAGTAAGTAGGGGAGGAAGCTTTGAAAACTTGGCTTAGTGTTCTGCACGAAATCTAATATTATTATCAATGAGTTTTTTTTAATACCTATAAGTATGTATAGTTCACTGTAATAATACTTAAGTATTAGATATGTGAGCACTTAAATGTTGTCATTTAAATATTCGTTAATTCGTAAGATTTTCATATTAAAACTTGTTGTAGGCAATTTATTCTTCGCATTTCTTACCCTCGTCATCCGTTCGCACGACGGGTGATAACTAAGTATGTTGCTCTCTATCAGAATAAAGCAATTCGTTGTCTGTCCTGAAAGCTACAGTTACTGCATTTGAGACTAACAGTTAAGACGGAGATATATGCCAGTGACCTTGAGTAGTTAGCTTGCGTGTTCTGTACTGAGCTCACGCAACGCGTCGTACGTTCAGCCAGTAATAGGACTCGCCCATCAAGGAGCACTGTCCCCAATTTGACGCATTATTAATTTATTGTACACAAAACAAAAGGTATTTTAATAAAACGCGTATACTAAAAGATCAATATCAATATTACCTTTAAATTGGTGAAGGTTTCAGAAAAATACGCTTGGTAGATGTTGCGCCATTCTCAGTTTTTTATCCGCGTTAGACATAACTTTACAAATTAATTTCACTATGTAATATAAACATAATGCTCTAATTTAACATATATTTTTTTTCAAATCATTAAACCACTCGTTTAGACGTAATCATTAAAAAGTTGGTTATCATCGCCTTAACTAACTAAACTGGGTTGATTAGTTTGATACATACACGAACTAACTAAGCTTTCCATACTCACGTTAAATTATCGCGCACAATAAGATAAATTCTAAACCTACCGCGAGTAAAATAAGTAAAAGTTTCAGAAAATCTAGCGCACGATGTGCGAGCAAACACTAGCACAGAACAAACAGCCTGCTCAAACAAAACCAGCAGTGAAGATGAGTTATTACAACCACATTCCAACTAATTACATTTTCTTTCTTTACCGAAAACGGGGGATAATCCGAACATATTTTTACAGTTGTAGTGTGTACAGTCACGAGCACCAATATGTATACACTCAGCAACTTTTTAAAGTGATTTCCTCCATAGGATATTGATTGAAATTTTATTTTACTACGAATTTTGTATTTTGGAACTCAAACTATTATGAAACAGATCTTTTCTCTAAGTTGCAATCGTTATTCCACGAGAAAATCGGTTTTGAATTCTGCTAAGCGCTTACATATTCGTGCTCATGACTGTACACTACATTGCGTTTTCAACACTCAGCTGTAGACAAAATAAAAAGAATGTTTAATTTTCTTTGCCCCGCGACTGTGAAGGTACTTTTATTTGATCTGTGGTGTAACCATGAGAACTGTCGCCTGCTAGATCTCATTATGGAGACCATGTACCTGTGCTGGCTTAGTTAATTTAATCACTGAAGAAACGACGTCTCGTAAAAAGGGGAGAGGCCAACTTATGTCAGTGTTAAAGTTCACCCACTTTGTATTGTGACCATGGGTTCAAGGAAAATTAGGAAACTGATAAAAAAGTAGTTTAAAAAGAAAATTTCATAAGCAATGCATTTGCGAAAGAAAGTGTAAAGTAGGTATAGTGTAGGCATCTACTGTGTAGACCCGATCCAAATAAAGAGATTACCTATCTAAATATTGAAAGAGTTGGTTTTGTCCTTTACTCCAGAAAATCACGTTGCACCTACTTAAATCATTATGTTCTGAAAGTAACCAATATACCGTAGGTAACTTCTGATAACCGTAATCATTATGTACTTAAAAATCTGAGTTAGGTGAAGGTTGTTCTAAGTAAATTATTTGTCAAGATTTCAAGAACCTTTTAATCCCTTTCAGTGTTGTTTTACTTCTCCGAACAAATGCTTAATGACCGTCTGTTTCAGCAATGCAACGAAAATAAAGTACCTAGCTGTTTTAAATGAAGCATCCTGTACTGACTGAAACTGAATGCAGCGGTCAAGTGAGCGGAAATTAAATTATATGAACGGCTGGTTTCAGCTCTCCTTTGATTCTAGTGCATTGTTGTAAGCAATTCAGTATTGTACTGTGTAGAAGATCCACAATAAACAGTACTTTTAACACAACATGAAATGAAACAGAAACATTTTAATAATAAACACAAAGAGCTTTCTGGTTTTCTTTTTATTGTTTGAAGATATCTAATGGACACCGGTTTTAAAACAATGTGTCCTTATTACTTATTACGATGTGCCTTTATTACTCTAGATCTGTGGTAAGTTTACAAGCTCTATTTTCTTCAATACTTTAGTTGACACAGGTAGGTAAACCTTTTGAGAGCGTTCCGAGGTTTACCTAATACTTTTTGTTCATAAAGACTGAATTCCACATAGTTTTCTGTGCTATATTAAGGCTTCTACATACCAGCGCGACATGCCGCGCGACGCGACACGGCACAAAGGCCCCGCGTGTCGCGGGACGAGCGGTGCCTTTGTGTCGCGTCGCGTCGCGCGACTAGTCGCCCCGGTATGTAGAAGCCTTTAAACAAAGAAAGGTCAGCTCTTGGCACACTGTTGTTATAACCTAAAAGGCCATAAAAAAGACTATCATTAATACTAATATAAGTACGGATACCGCGCCCACTGTCCGCGGCTCGCATGATCGCGTGGTCGCATGGTCGCTATAAAGCCCGGATTTAATTCTCTTTATAGGCTCACATGACGTCACCAGGCCCAGATTGCCCGGGCGCACCCCTGCCCGCGCCTCTGAGCCTCATGATGACCAGTCTTCGATGGAACTGACGCTGATTACAACCATCCTTTCAGTTTTATTACGTCGATAGTGGAATTGGTTACCGTTTATCTCTGAAAGCTCAGTGTACGCTTACATTAGCGTTAATGTAGTCGTAGTTAAATATTCATACCATTTAAGTTTACGTACAGGAGCTATGTAAATGTATGAAGCTTTGATAGGTTTTCTTTACATAAGTTTATTAACACACGATAAAGGTCTCGTGAGTCTATATGGACAACAGAAAGTTGTGTACCTATTTACTTTGCGGTGAGACTTGTAGGTAGGGAAGTTTTAGATGTTCAGTTTTCAAGGAATATCGTTTTGAAACCCTTCAAGGATAAAGTAAATAATATACGAACCTGCGGTTTTCTTACCATGATGAACAATTCATAATTCACAGTATACAATGTAGGCAGTGGCGTAGCTAGGGGTCATCGAGGGCGGTCCGCACTGGGACCGTGAAAAAAATAATTACACACACTATCACGTTTTTCAACGATAAATCACTAAGGCCCGTATTTATAGTGTTACTCAGTACTCAAGCATTACTTAAGACTAGTTTCAACCAATCCAATGTCTTGAATCTAGTCTTCAGTAATGCTTGAGTACTGAGTAACGCTCTATAAATACGGGCCTTAGGCTTGAAGCGATTTTGGCTTCAAGCCTAAGGCCCGTATTTAAGTTATCCAAACTAAATAGTTTAATTTATCAATTTGCTGTGTGCAATTTATTATTGTGCATTTATAATTATGACAATCGATACATGAAATGATTTAGTGAATACAAGAATTTCTTCTACCAATTCACAATTTTATTTCTTGTTAACATTTCACATAAGCCTACATGGGCACTTGTGAAACGTCAGAAGCTAGGTGCACGGTTCCAATTGGTCGTTTCCTATGCAGAAGAGCCGGCAAGAAACTCCACGGTCACTCTTTAAAAAATAATTGGCTTTTACGATGTATTCAAATTAGGTATGAGAGGACAGCGTAGGCGCATCAAAAGCACCAGGTACTTAACAAAATAGAAAATGGTCTACATTTATCTACAGTCTACCACAGTCTACAGTCTAAAAGGAATGGAAGTTACAAGTTAACGAGTAATAGTCGACCAACTTACATTTGCAATGGGAGAACATGTTTTCAACTACAATGTTAAGTTTGTTCTTGGGATAAATTCGTTCCAACTACGGAACCCTTTTATTGTGCGTTGTTCGACACATTCCACATTCTTGGGTGACACCACAATTATGTGCACTGGGTGCCACCTGCCACCCATGCTGCGCCACTGAATGTATGCTTGACTGATTCACAACGAACAAACTTAGAAATTCAACGTCTTTGTAGGTAGCGGACAAAATAATGGTCAGACAAAAATTTAAATTTCTTTGAAGGCCTAGGACAATCCGGGACGGCGTTATGGAGGCTCCACTGCAGTTGATTTCATTAAGAGCTTCCCAGTTAACCACTTATTTTCCTAGATTAGCTTGCGAGCCAGCAGATAGATAGGCAAGTATATAATTAACTAAATTTAAAGGATTATCATGGTAATAAGCTTGCTTTGTGCATCAGTTATTCAAAGCTGTGAATGGCGTTGCGGAGATTAGCTTTAAGCGCTCGTCCAATGGGCATTCCAACACTCGCTGCCGCATTTTACGATAATAGTGTATGCACAATTGCACACGTCCTGCTTGCCACTTGTTTATGTAGCCAAGTATAGTACTGATCACGCCTACATTAGCTCAACGGGTAAGCAGACACGTAGGTACTGGTAATATTACACTAATCAGTGTTTCCTAACCTAACCAGTTCTTTTCTACCGTCGCCGCGTCGCTTCGACCCCAAGGAATCGACTTTGAAACCAGTGTTTGGGAATCTGCCAGCAAAATAAATAAAAAGTACTTTAAATTCGTTACACATTTATACCTTTATGAATCTTTGAGTTTTGTAAACCATTGATCCCTTTTCTTAAAGTAGTTGGTTGTTTTTGCGACAGGGACTTTTATATTTTATTACTGAGTGGTTAAACTTTACAATTTTGACCACTTACGGAGGTAATTTAAGTTACCCATTTTACATTCATTCTTTTTTAGGGTTCCGTACCAAAATGGTAAAAAGGAACCCTTATGGTGAGACTAAGTCTGTCTGTCTGTCTGTCACACCTGGATATCTCAAGAACTACTAATGCGATCAACTTGAAATTTAGAACCGTTTTAGATGACGTTTGCCCAACTATTTTGCAAACAAGAAAGAAATTTAAAAAATATACCTTTTCTTAAGTAGGTCTACTAGGGCATGTGGGGTATCATATGAAAGAACGCTATTTGCACATTCTCAAACATTTTTTTTTAGGCAGCACAGTTTCCGACTTTTGATGAAAATTTAAAAAAAAATACCTCCTCCCCCTTATCTCCGAAGTTTGCATAGATAAAAATCTGAAATTATTCTATGTGATAGAAGTTTATGTAAAGATTACAGGAAAAATAAAACGATGTCTCTTAATAGCACAGTTTTTCAGAAATTATCAACATCATATATACGTACGGAACCCTTGGTGCGCGAGTCCGACTCGCTCTTGACCGGTTTTTTTTTTCTACATTCTTGTCCGTAGTTCACATGGTGTAAATAATAAAGAAACTTAAGGCTCTTACAGACTCACGCGATATCGCGGGCGCGACAGGCACCGACGAAGAAATTGTGCTACTAGTCGCGTCGCGCCCGCGATGTCGCACCAGTATGTACGAGCCTTGATCTCACTATAATGTCGTTTGCAAATACCACAGGATACCAAAGTTTGCTGAAAAAAGATTCTTAATAAATGAAATATGTACCTAGTTGTTGGATAACGTTTCAGTATGGTCTGTTCCAGAAGTATCTGATGCAAATGTAAACAAATGGAACAGAAAACGTACCTGTGTGCTTTGATTGAATTATTTGAATAGTTAAACCTGTAATCTTATTTTTAAATCACGTTAAAAAAAAGATACAATTGAGGTTAATTTTTTATGGAACCTCAATTTTCGTCGATCATTTTTCAATAACAATTTATAAATATTAAGTATTCAACAATAATTGTGAGGAGCTCGTGGCTAAGTAGGTAGTAGCAGCCGCACGGGTCTATCGACCAGGTTATAATAAGCTACGCTTGCCGCGGTTGGTCTGTGGATTGGTGACCATATTTTCATACCAAGATTCCTCCGTGCCTCGGGAAGCACGTTAAGCCACTGGTCCCAGCTGTCATGTGTAGATCGTTGACAGTTGTTACGGGTCATCAGAAGCCCAAAAGTCTTACAAAGGGATATCGTGTTACCCAGTAACTGGGTTGTGGAGGTCAGATAGGCAGTTGCTCCATGTAAAATACTGGTATTCCACTGCATCCGGTTAGACTGGAAGCTGACCCCGACATAGCTGGGAAAAGGTGGGCAGATGATGATGATTCAACAATAATTGTAGGAAAAAGTGGTGAGGTTACAGTTGAAACCCTCTGCAGAAGAATGTGTGATTGCGAGGGTGTGTTTATACTTTTGTAGAGGTATCAGTAGCGAAGCTATAATTTTTGTTCGAGGTAAGCCGAAGAAAAAGTTGTTCAGTTCTCATAAACTCAAGATAACGTCAAAATTTAACTCAAAAATTTTAGTACTGCCTTTATTTTTCAAAAATTTTCGCCAGCTATGGTATTAGTGGTTCAGTGAAAAATCATTAGCAGTTTTTGGAATATTTTTAATTTTCTATGATGTTTTAAACCTGCCAGGGTTGCCACTGTTGCGAGTTTGCCCGAAAGGGATATCGTGGCCCTGGCACACAGGCATCTGAAGGAACACGGGTGGGTTTTAGTCAGAAGAAGTCTGACACGCCCTCCTGCTCCACCCAGAACGGGAGAAGTTATTTGATAATTTCACACACAAAAAAAAAAGGTTGTAAGAAGACTGGTTGTTCCGAAGGGAAGCCGATTGGAATCGGGTCGTATGGAGGCTGCGCCTCTGAGAGGTATGAGGAACAGTGTTCACTCATCCTCCATATAAAAGAGATAAGTAATATCTCCGACCGGACGGGTGTCGTATCTGGTGGGCAACTGCCCGACGATTGATGTCGAGACGTTGTATATATGCCAGTCGCGCGGTAAACTCTGCTTGCGCGATGCAGGATTTTGTGTGACGTCAGTGTGATGCGTAGTTCACATTCGGCGATGTAAATGCCGCCACACTTTTATCAGATACTTTTGGAACAGACTATATTTACGAAATCATTACTCAATAAAAACCAGCCAAGTACGAGTCGGACTCGCGCACGAAGGGTTCCGTACCATTATCTATAAAAATGGCAAAAAAATCACGTTTGTTGTATGGGAGCCCCCTTAAATATTTGTTTTATTTTAATTAAATTATTTATTTTTAAATTGAATATATAACTAAATGTTCTGTGAATATTTCAAGCGTTTACCTGTTGCCGTTATCAATCTATAGCAAAAACGAGCAAAAAAATCACGTTTGTTGTATGGGAGCCCCCTTAAATATTTATTTTATTCAGTTTTTTAGTATTTGTTGTTATAGCGGCAACAGAAATACATCATCTGTGAAAATTCCAACTGTCTAACTATCACGGTTCATGAGATACAGCCTGGTGACAGACGGACAGACAGACAGACGGAGGAGCCTTAGTAATAGGGTTCCCGTTTTACCCTTTGGGTACGGAACCCTTAAAATGACACGAACATAATGATGATAGTTTTTAACTCATATTTAATTTAATTATCAATCAGAATCCAATCACGCGCAGGTAATTAAGAAAAGCATCTGTTGGACTGCCACTTGGCCCAGTTGCAGTTGGTAGGCTATCGGTGACCGATGCCATCTCGCGTTGTCATTGGTCAGATAACAGTCTTTGTCGGTATCTTATCATAGCTATCTGTATGATGCTTGCTTTTGATACATAGATACTTCAGTCAGTTGTCTGCCGGCTCTGATATTTATTGCCATTTGTCCGTGTGTAGCTACTGTGTAACGATATTGGATGTATAAATAAAATACACGCGACGAATTGAGTACCTCCTCCTTTTTTGGAAGTGGTTAAATTGCCGAATGTTTCTGTTCAGTGTTAAATGGTGATTTGTACCTTTTAGACGTGAAGTGTGTTGTGAGAGTTTAATTGGTACTAGACATTTGTGTTGGGCTATCCAGGTCGTCGAGGAGGCCTGCATCATTTAATACAGGCGGAACTTTGGAATCGCGGGCGATCAGAGTGGCCACACTGATTGCCCACCGAGCGATTTCAGGGAATACGGTGGCACTGTGATCACGTGCTGCCGTGCATAGCGAGGATCAGGAGGAGACCTCTTTATAGTCTCCCTAGAGACGTACCCTAACAGGCGTTGCAGTAAGGGGGTTCGGGATTGGTCTATTAAGAGGTAACGGGATCCCCTTCATGTGCTGATGGTGATCACCGGGGTGGTTTTAGTGAGGTAAGAATCCCACACTCCCTGGTCTTTTCCCCAAATTCCAGGTGCCTTCTGAAGGTTTGCCCCCGATAAAAAAAAAAAAAAAAAGGTAGCGATGTTAATCACTCATATAAATTCCGAACTATCCGCTGTAAACATGTGTTCTATTTATTTGTATTACTACATACGGCACGTGTTATTTCAGTCTAGTTATTTTGAAGCAGCTGCGACCAATACATTCTGTATTAGTTAGCATTTCTATTGGCTAATGTATTTTTCCAGGTTCAAATCGTAAGAAAAGAATAACGTAACATTAAAATCACGCGTGAATTCCCCGAAGGATACGCACACTCGTTTCGCCAACAAAGAATAGTGTAATAAATTTTAAAAAACCGGTTAAGATTCCGATTTTAAAAAGTCGGACTCGCGCACCGAGGGTTCCGTACGAATATAATGATGTTGATGATTTCTGAAAAACTGTGCTATTTAAAGACATCGTTTTATTTTTCCTGTAATCTTTACATAAGCTTCTGTCATATAGAATAATTTAAGATTTTTATATCTGCAAACTTCTGAGATAAGGGGGGGAACGGTATTTTTTTTTACATCAAACAGCGTTCTTTCATATGATACCCCACATGCCCTAGTAGCCCCACTTCAAATATTTAAGACCCACTTTCAGTCCCTTTTGCAAAAAATATTTATTTTTTTATTTTTTTCTTGTTTGCAAAATAGTTGGGCAAACGTCACCTAAAACTATTATAAATTTCAAATTGATAGCATTAATAGTTCTTGAGATATCTAGGTGTGACAGACAGACAGACTTAGTTTCACCATAAGGGTTCCTTTTTACCATTTTGGTTCGGAACCCTAAAAAGGGTAGTTTTTTTGACACAGACCTGGTATCGAGTGTAGCCGAGAGGATAATGTAGTCCTGGATACAATAAGTGGCTGGCTACCCAAATAACTCTTATTTGCTGATGGGACAAAAAATATACATTTCGCAACAAATCTTTTAAGATTATTTGTTGGCAATGTTACAGAATATTGATTTATTTAATACTTCAAGCACAGAAGCGGACAGAGGCGAACTGAACCCCATAGACATTTTTATGTAATTAATTTTTTAATATTGTTCAATCTCTTATTTTATCAACTAGGTTGATAACGGGATGGCCCTGGCTGCACCTTCCTTGGACTTGAGTAATCGCCACTCGTAGAGAATCTGCAATTCATGCACTAGGTACTTATTCGATTATCATTTACTAATATTTATTATTGGTGTTAAGATTAAGATAAGCCTGTAAATATCTTAATCAGTCTAATGAAGTCCATACCTCAGTCCTCAGAGGCCCAGACTCAATTCACTGTTAGTATCATATTCGTAATAGTTTTTGTAAATTGTCCGCCATTAGAGTGCAGTTTCAGTTTTCCAATCGGGCAAACGTACTTGGTTTCTCCTATTAGGGAATTTCCCAGTACCTAGGTAGGTACCTCTTAGTTTAGATGACTAAATATTTATTACGTTAGTATAATAATCGCTAAAAAATAAAGCTCGGAATTTTCCGATCTCGTTTAAAACACCCCTCACCCTCGAATGCGTGGGATTTAATTGATACAGCTTCAGCGATTAGGAGGGCAAATAGATCATTCGGTTCCCTTCAAAATGGTTGAGCTACATGGTGCTGACCTCCGCTAGGAGTAATAGTGTTCTGTGGTGCTGACCCATGCGCCATGTTTGTGAACGGGCGCCGTCATTACTTGGGATTGGGGCTAGTCATCTCTTAGCTGCCATGACTTATTTTTAGGGTTCCGTACCCTGCCATAGGGTAAAACGGGAACCCTATTACTAAGGCTCCGCCGTCTGTCTGTCTGTCTGTCTGTCTGTCCGTCTGTCACCAGGCTGTATCTCATAAACCGTGACAGTTAGACAGTTGAAATTTTCACAGATGATGTTTTTTGCTCTATATTAATAACGGCAACAGGTAGACGATTAAAATATTCACAGAATATTTAGTTATATATTCACTTTATAAATAAATAATTAAATTAAAATAAAACAAATATTTAAGGGGCTCCCATACGACAAACGTGATTTTTTTGCCATTTTTTATAGATAATGGTACGGAACCCTTCGTGCGTGAGTCCGACTCTCACTTGGCCGGTTTTTTTTTATTGTTTTCTATAAACGCTTTTAACGTACCCGTCATTCTACATCGTTCTCACATGTATAATTTTAACTTGAATGATGTAACATTTATTTTGATTTAAATAGTGTTCATAGAGTTTCTTGCCCGTCATTCTCCATAGGTACTTATACTCCGTTTGAAATAAGATTAGACATTTAAATAAACCTTTTTTACAGTTCGTTCAATTGATTTCGACTTCTATTACGTTACCTACTACGCTTCGGAATGGGCTAGTAGCTTCATCTCTCTGACTGACCGACTCCTTGACAATTCAAAAGGGCCTGTAATTGGTTCAATTAAAATAAATGCTAAAGTTTGATACATAACATGTGTTACCGTTTCGGAATGAAAGAAGTCCAAGAATACTAGGTGTGAGAAATGCGTTTACGTTTAAATAGTCATTTAGCTCTTTAACCCACTGCAAGGCATGCATACACCTACTCCCTTTGACGATAGCTTCACAAAGCGTAGCTTGTTCTACAAAACTTGTGTAAAGAACACTGACATTTTTAAACCACAGTTACAGTACGGGTATGAAAGTTTTTTAATGTCTTACAAAATAATGGTGGATGGTGGTGGTTAAGATAGATAAGAGCAGAGCGGGAGCGGGATGTGTGGCGTGGTACGGCTCTACTTACAGCTTACTTGAGCAAGCTACGAGGCTGGTTAGCGTATACTTCACATCAACTTGCAAATAAGTTTACAAAGTCACCGCGAACAAGCACATTACTTGTGTTTGGCGCGTATGAAGGCGTCTGTTGGTACAGAAAGAGATATTATGTATTTATGTAGTTATACAACATTATTTTTAGTATATTATTATGCGAAACCTGCATGTTTGTTCAGAATAAGGAACTGAATCGATTTCAATAATTTTTACACCATGTTATATTTTGTCCCAAAAATATTAAAGTGTGGTGGAAAATGTTATCACTACCTACTGCCAAATTATTATCAATGAGCGCAAGACGACCCTGGAGGCGCGGGGGCGCCGCCCGTTAGCATGTTTTTGTACGGACAACCCGGTAACATAACAATCTTATAACTTTGTGATGTTTCATGATACAGTTTTGAAATTTTGTACATAGATTTTTTACATAAAAATACTAGACACGTGTTTCGGGTTTCGCATATACTAAAACTAATATTGTATACAACATTCGTTTTTGTTTATCCTAAACCCGAAAAGGGGTCATTGTACTTATCATTTTGAACATTTTTTTCTATAGGACCAACCTTGAAATCGCGAAATAAAAATCAGCTGTTCCATACATTTTGTCGATTTAAGTGAACATAAATGTATGGAGTACAATGGCCCCTTTTCGGGTTTAGTATAAACAACAAGTAATGTTGTATATCTGCTAACTACATGCAACTACACTTTTTGACCGATGCACACAACGTACTGGGCTACTTAATTCTTTGATTTTATTCGTCTGCTTATTCAGCCTATATATATGTAATATTCCCACTGCCTGGACACAGGATTCCTCTCTGTGAGAGGCCACGGCGTGTTGTTTCTTGTTTTCCGAAACCAATCTCTTTAGTTGCCTGTACCCACTTGGCAATGTTGCATTTGTTTACAGTTGTAATTCTTGGGTAGATATGAAACATTTAACAAGTTGCACGTGTTTTGTTTTGGTATTTGTCTTATCGTCGCTAACTTAAGACGTTAGCACCTTAAGGTGTCTATAGAACGAATGGACTCATTAAAATGCTTTTGAGTATGACGTAAAATGTTTGTTGGTAAGACTATAGATACATATACCATTATACCTAAATTATTAACATCATATTCGTTATCAGCTAAGAGTACCTTCAAAGAGACACTTTTTCGAAACTCGAACGCATTGGCTACTAATGGAGTCTTTAAGTTGGTATCCAAACGTAACCCGGTGCAACAGCTAGTTGGTATCCAAACGTAATCCGGTGCAACAGCTAGTTGCGAGTCATATGATATAGCAACAGTGGCGAAAGCAGCGTATTCCACGATTCCTACCGGCTTCCCTTCGGAAATTCTGAACACAACCACTCTATCGTCATTGTAAAATGGCACAGTCAGTAGTGTTTAATAATGCCAAATTATTTAATTACACCATTAGGTATTAAATACACCATCACATTTAAAAATTACAAAACGCCTACATTACATCCATTTTTGCCTTTATATCCCAACGAAACATTCTTTTTATTTAATTTATTACTGTCTATCGTAACCCGTTGGTCACCGGCTGCTCAAAACCCAGCGTGTCATGTGACTTGAAGTGACGTCATGACGAGTTTATTTTGAATAGAAACGATTTTTTTTTGCTCGGGCTTACCTCTATCATAAAATCATCCTTCGCCACTGTATAGCAACCTTACTAAATTCATAATAATGATACTAATGGCAGTGGCCATTAAGTCCGCTTTGGCACCTTTTAATTTGTATTAGGTTTATTACAAAATAAAATGCTATGAAAAATTCTGCTACAGTAAAGATCAGCTTAACTTAGACATTGTCACAGGATATAACCGACTAACATACAAGCATCACCACGTCGAGGGTGGTGCCTCCATCACAGAACATAGTTATCTCTTCAGCACTTAGTGTGTGCAAGTCCATTGTGATGACACTTCAGTGCGATGTTATCGTACTGCATTCAGAGCAAGAGCACCCTTGTAATAGACTGAGATTGGAAAATAGCTGTGATATAAGGATATTTTATCGTCTTCAAGCACCATTTTTCTGCGTAGTTCATTGGAGATAGGCAACATCTGTGTTCTAGTGCACATATGGGAATATTGAAATGTTCGGTTCTCCACAGTTTATACTCGGTTACGGAGATATCAAAGGTCAAAGTTCCAACTTTGTTTGATGTTTTTTTAACGAAAACAATGTTTACTTAACTTTAAATACTTCCACGATTCCTGTACCGTTACATTTAAAGCACCATGTGCTGCGTGCATTACGTTACGTGGCACACTACCGTAAACAGCGAATTTTCAAACCAAAAATGAAAGCCGTATCTCATTTTAAACAAAGTTACTTAGTTTGATTGACATAATGCGTAGATGATAGCTTCGTGAAGAGTCTTGTTACACCCTGTATCTTCTTATGGGTCACTTACACATCACCAAATATATGGCAATAACTTTTCACGTTGCAGCAGGTACAGGTTTAGCAGTCTTATTGTTACTACACGACTCTTACAGGGTTTTTTTTTTTGGGTGGGAAATTATCAAATTCTCCCCTCTGGGCGGAGCGGGAGGTTCAGACTTTTACTGACTAAAACCCACCCGTGTTCCTTCCGTTGCCTGTGTGCCAGGGACACGATATCCCTTTCGGACAAAATCGCAACCTTGGCAGGCATTGGCCCTAATGGACCCCGTCAATTCGTGCTGACATCTCTTTGAGGCGCGCGTGGAACACAACGCGCCGTCGACCCGGGCCTGGTCCTTATCGGACGGTGAGCCACCCATCGCTCACCGTCCGCAGGCCCGCACCTACGTTGGCTGGAAATTGGTTTGCGACTCCTGCGGCGACTAGGGGCGTGAAGGCGTGAACCCTGCCTCTCCCTCACGCGTTCCGCCTCCTCCATCGCGAGTATTACTGCTTTGCACAAGGAGGTGACGGCCTCCCATGCACTCTCGCTCCGAACCATGGCCTGAACCAGGACCACCAGGACAACCAGACACGGCGGTGCTCCGCCCGAGCCGGGCAGATCTGCACCGTATGCTCCACCGTGTCCTCCGGGCGATCCACACAGGTCCGACAGACTCTTACAGGCTGACTTTCACGTTGGTGATTCTCATTTAAAGGGTCACGTTTAATTACCACGGTTCTAATTGTTCAGTAATTTAATGGAATGTTAAAAAGTGTTAATATTCAAAGAGCTAAATTCCCAGTAAAAGATAGTTATTTGATAGAAACAATCAAATTATAACAAACTATAAGCAGATTTTATTAATTTTATGAATTTGAATCAGAATCAATTTCCTAGAACTCGAACTAATTGTTTCAGACGAAGGTTTCACGGCCTCAGGCAGCTGGTTTTAGTTAACGCAATAATAACAAATCTAGCAATTATACCTTAAATTGTTAGTTTGCAATTTAGCATTTTATAATATCCTCCTGACCGAATTTCTGTCACGGCGGCCAATCCCAACGGAGAAACACGACCGGAGAGAGCGCTGACACAGGCGCAGAAACACGACCGGAGAGAGCGCCGACACAGGCGCAGTAACACGACCGAAGAGAGCGCCGACACAGGCGCAGAAACACGACCGGAGAGAGCGCCGATATCAGGCGCAGAAACACGACCGGAGAGAGCGCCGACACAGGCGCAGAAACACGACCGGAGAGAGCGCCGATATCAGGCGCAGTAACACGACCGGAGAGAGCGCCGATATCAGGCGCAGAAACATGACCGGAGAGAGCGCCGATATCAGGCGCAGAAACACGACCGGAGAGAGCGCCGACACAGGCGCAGAAACACGACCGGAGAGAGCGCCGATATCAGGCACAGAAACACGACCGGAGAGAGCGCCGATATCAGGCGCAGAAACACGACCGGAGAGAGCGCCGACACAGGCGCAGAAACACGACCGGAGAGAGCGCCGATATCAGGCGCAGTAACACGACCGGAGAGAGCGGCGACACAGGCGCAGAAACACGACCGGAGAGAGCGCCGATATCAGGCGCAGAAACACGACCGGAGAGAGCGCCGATATCAGGCGCAGAAACACGACCGGAGAGAGCGCCGATATCAGGCGCAGAAACATGACCGGAGAAAGCGCCGATATCAGGCGCAGAAACACGACCGGAGAGAGCGCCGATATCAGGCGCAGAAACACGACCGGAGAGAGCGCCGATATCAGGCGCAGAAACACGACCGGAGAGAGCGCCGATATCAGGCGAAGAAACACGACCGGAGAGAGCGCCGATATTAGGCGCAGAAACACGACCGGAGAGAGCGCCGATATCAGGCGCAGAAACACGACCGGAGAGAGCGCCGATATCAGGCGCAGAAACACGACCGGAGAGAGCGCCGATGTCAGGCGAAGAAACACGACCGGAGAGAGCGCCGATATTAGGCGCAGAAACACGACCGGAGAGAGCGCCGACACAGGCGCAGAAACAACGGCTTTATGTGGTTTCCGAGTCACGTTGGTATGATGTCAAACTACAAACTTCCAAACCCCGGGCTGCTACTAAGAAATTCCTAATGGAAAACCCCAATACCACTGCCCGACCTGGGAATCGAACCCAGAACCATGCTCAGCAGCCGCGCTTGCGACGGGAGACCAATGAGGCAGCATATTTTAATAAGTTACCGTCAGTTTATTCTCTCGTTTACATATGTGAGCGATAATGTCAAGGCGGGTCTGGGAACAACGTCGTCGTAATTTCAATATACACATTGTGTATCTTCGGCAGTTGTAGAAGCACTAACAAGTTTTTTACTCTTGTTAGTCCCTATCTTGCTCATGAACTGAGGTAGGTACTATTAATTAATCCTCTTTAGAAACTTTCGTGCGGTTTTAATAGGTATAAATTGACGCAAAACTAGTGAATTGCAGACTTGAATCTTAAGTAATTTAGAATACAGTTACAGTTTTACTTGTTCCAACATTGTTTCTACCAACTAACTTAAAATTAAGTTCAAACAGTAGCCTGTTAGCGAAGTTTGAACTATAACTAATTCTTTTTCGTCAAGCCCCAAACTTATTTAAACTTGTGACATGGTACCCAAGTTTGTAACTTTGACTTTAGATGAAAAATAATGATTTACGAACTAGGTTTAATCTTGAAACGATTAATAAAACATGACTAATATTTTACCAACTGTGCTGTAATTTATATCGCATTTAGATGCCTACTCTAGTCTGCTGAAGGTCTGTTATTTTAGTGCTTACGAAAATGCTGTTCGTAGTTTCGTAGTAGTCATAATAATCGTTTCATATAATAACTCTCGTGCTACGCAAACGTGTGGTAATATGCTAATTGTTTCTATGAATTTCTGAAACTATGTAAACATAGCAGCTCAGGTCTTCTCTAGAGCATTAGGGAGCATGATTCAGTGTACCGTTACATTTTCGTGGAACCTTCAATCACTTTTGTTGACTTGCTCAGATTCAGAAATTAATATTTGCGCTTTTTAACGAACGTCTTGGATATGTAACTTAGGGACCTACGGTCGGTACCCTTGAGCATTCGTTTCTCTGTAAAAACGATTCCGAAAAGTGCTGATGTACCTAAACTAGGCTTTGTGACGTGGTTAAATTATCTTCATAGACATTGGCTATGAAAGCGTAGCTAGTTGCTATGAAATACCCCTTTGACAAGCTCATCCACTGATGCAGTTTAATGTCAAATACTGCGCATCGGGCAGTCGACTGATTCAGTCGACGAATTCAGGGTCAACAAAGCGCGCCTTTTTTACTGTCTAATAAACTATACCATTTAGACAAGGAAAGGCGTATAACATCACATGTTGAACATTTCGAGAAAGATTTTGCTCCGGTATGATTTATTTTCTAGTCTATGAGGACGCTTGCATTACGTTGCGTTGTTAGCTTGTGGTATGAAAAAATTGTATGGGATGGTGGGGTATTTTAATTGATTAGTGTAAAATAATGTGTCTTTATGTTATTAACATAAAGACCGACACATAAATTTTGTTTATTTTTTGTTTAGTTTTTTGCGGAAATTCTGTGAAAATTCGCATTCTCTGATTTCGCTGATTTTTGATCTTAAATTGCAGAGCGGTTTAGCCTAAAAACGATTAAATCGTTGAGTGTTTGCATCGAATGAGATGCTTCTTAATAACATACAAGCGCGATTATACGTAGAATATGAAAGTGTTGAGCTCTGTTCTGTAGAGCTGCCATCCAATACTACCCTAAAACTTCAAAACTATTTGGGGCCAGTTCTGTAGACACCCTGTGCTACCATTTACGAGATTTCTTAAATAACTAATGGGTAATATCCATGTAGCTTAGAACTTTCTTCGAAATATATGCACTCGGTAATTCCTAAGTGCTGATAAAAGCTTGACAACTTTACAGACTTTAGAGAGAGATTAGCCGCGAGTTACGGAGAGAGCCACTCGCGAAGTTTCTTCTGTAACATAACATGACGTAATATCCAAAACTTCGGCAAACTACATGTTTCTTAGTCACGTGTACTCGTATATCCAGATTTATGTAGTGCTAGCTGTCACGACGGTTACCAATTAGCCCGTTAACCCACTCCGGGGTGTAATTTCGATAAAATCTCCCAAAAGCTTCAAAATATCAAGTTTTTATATCTGTATATTATATTATCTTTTTATTATCTCTGGTTTCAACATCCACAGATGGCTCAATCTCGATCAAAAGAAAAAATAAACTCGCTCGAAGAATCGATTCTTTATTTTTAGGGTTCCGTAGTAAACAAGGAACCCTTATAGTTTCGCCATGTCCGTCTGTCTGTCTGTCTGTCTGTCTGTCCGTCCGTCCGTCCGTCCCCAGCTTAGCTCAGAGACGCTTAGTCCTAGAAAGCTGTAATTTGGCATGGGTATACATATTAATCATGCCGAAAAAATGGTAAAATAAAATTATGAAAAACATTTTTTTTTAGGGTGGGAGGTACTCTAAAACAAAATGTTTTTCATAATTTTACACGTTACACGTGAAATGGGGATGATATTTTTTTTCTCGTCTATTCCATGGTGTGGGGTATCGTTGGATAGGCCGTTCAAAAATATTGTGGGTTTGCCAAAACCATTTTTCAATTAAGGGATCCGTTTGCGTAATATTAAGCTTTAAAGTGCTAGTTTTTGTTAGAGTCAAGTGTCCCCCCCCCTGCCAGCTAAATGGTTGGTTTTGGATATGTGAAAAAATTCATGGCAATAGTATATATAACGAAATTAAAAGGAAAACTATCACAGCTAAGTAGGCTTCACAAGTTAACGAGTAATAGTCGACCAACTTAAATTTGCAGTTGGATAATTGACCGTAACGTATATCGATGTATGGGAGAGCATGTTTTTCAACTACAATGTTAAGTTTGTTTTTGGGATAAATTCATCATCCCAACTACGGAACCCTTTATTGTGCGTGGTCCGACATGCACTTGACGGTTTTTTTAAAGCTAACTGTAACTACAGACTAAGTATCTTTTTACTGTTACGAGCTAATTTCCGAGTATTCTAAGTACTTAAGAATGTACTTGAGAAATCCTTATTGGTAATTAAACTGGCGCGCAATCCTTCTGCAATTTCCTTTTACGCTTTAAAGATACCTTAAAAATGTCAGAGTACATTTTCATAGTGGAGCAACTTCATAGCAAAATTCTATACCTTTATGAATATTTGGTTATTTTATGGGTTGTATCCAATCTACGATAACTACTAAGTGCAGTACCCGCCCGTCGAAAAGGGCACATCGAGTGATCGAGTCTTAGAGCAACTACGGATTTGTATGGCGTCGTCTGTCACCCATACCATCTCTGAGTATAAGTGTTCTGTGCCCATACCATCTCTGAGTATAAGTGTTCTGTGCCCATACCCTCTCTGAGTATAAGTGTTCTGTGCCCATACCATCTCTGCATGAGTGGCTGAGGTGACGCCCACAGACTCGGTCTAAAGCTCGATGTGTTATATTAACATCCGGGTACTGTACCTAATTACTTTATACAGTTTTAACCGACATCCAAAAAGGAGGAGGTTCTCAATTCGGCGGCATGTTTTTTTTTTTTTGTATGTTTGTTACGCGATTACTCAGTTACGTAGTTAGTATGGACCGATTTTGAAAATTTTTTTTTTGTTTGAAAGGGTATACTCCCGAGGTAGTCCCATTGCCGAGGGAAACCCTCAAATTTTATAGGCAAACCTGTAGCGATTTGGGCACCATTTGGTGAAGTGGAACTGATGATGGATACCACAGATGGCCACCGGAACATTATAATAATGAGTACCTATTTAACGGGTTGCGTTAAGCAATTTATGCTTGTCACTATGCATATGGTGAGTGGCAGTTCTCCTGGTTCTTACCAGGAGAACTCCTCAACAATCAACGTCCCAGCATCGGGAAAAGCAATATTTTGTAAAAGGTGATGAGCAGTTAATATTAGACTATTGTAACTTAGATAAATTCAAAACTGACCCACTAAAAAGTGAATAATAACCGACTACCAAAAATAACACTACAAATTGAAAAATAACTTGAATTTCGGAATTCGGTGGCAAAAAAACTCAAATACAGATCCAAGGACACTGACTTCCGAAATTAAAGTTATTTTTCAATTTGTAGTGTTATTTTTGGTAGTCGGTTAAGTATTATTTTTTTGTAAAAAGTTTTACCCAATCAACAGTACAACTTCTATACACATCAAAGACAGCAACATTTTTATAATCTAATATCAAATCAGGACAAACCAGAGTAACGTGAAGACTGGACATTGGTGCAACGACTTTATTGTGTTCAAGTGATACGTTGAGTGTTGTGTCCGCGCGGCTGATGGCGCTGTGGGGCCGGTGATGTGTGCGGCATGGCGTGGCCCGGAGGCTCGGCTGCGGTGGAACTGCCGCTGCACCATGTCAACAACAATGAGGGAGACAGGCTTGCTGTGCCCAATGCGACTGTCGTTAATGGACAACAGAGGACGAGTGAGTATTATAAGATAAAGAATCTTTAAATGATGTTTATTTCTGCAAGTAGGTTTATACCACTATTGCACGTCCACAATATTTTAAAAACTAGATGAACTGAACTAGAGGAACTCTTTTTATCACACTGGAGTTGAGTCACTTTTCGGTTCTTAAAAGCTCACGGACGTTAATCTCGGTTGTAATTTGACCGAATTACTTCTCCACTGTTTTTATTCGTTTAAACTTTTTTTATGGGAATACTGAGGTAAATAATTAATTAGCTAATTAGTTTAAGTACGTTGGTACGTATACTATGATATTCTCAATATCATAGTATACGTACTTACATTGAATCACGGAAGTTCCAAAATAATTCTGAAAACCCAGAACAATCTAGAAAACGAATAGTCGACATTTGTCAGTTATACCTAAACTAACAAATTAATGTCCACTAATACACTAAATTCTTATTGCTGTCCATTTGTCAGAGTTTCAAATAAGTCTCCTACATACCATTTCCAACCCTCTAGAGCCCGATGTGCCAGAAATAATTCGGCAGTCAATTGTTTAAACGATTTAATTGACAAATGATTGACTCGAATTCAATCAACTGTCAGCTTACCGTTGGAAATGGGAAAATAACATCATCCAGTGGTAATGACCCCGGCCTCCATTCTGTTTACCCCGGGCTTCCCCAAACAAGGTTAATTTGCGTTTACAAAGTCTTCCATACTTTACGTGCAACGGACGGAATATTAAATTGCTTGTTCCTGGCCAAATTATACTTACATGGTGATCCAATCAGAGTAGCTATTTATACGTACGGTCGCAGAAACAAAACATTTTCATTCAATGGCGTTATTAAGCTGTCATCAGTGGCAGTGGTAGTTGAAAAGCTTTTATTCTTTACAATGGATTTCCAGCTGGGATGAGCAGGCTGCAGTGCATTGTAAACCTACAGTTCATTTATTTTTCCAGTACCTATAGTTAAGAAAAAGAGTGTTAAGTCTATAGTAAACAATATAGTAATCCGATTATTATATTTTACGAGTACGAGTATTAAGAGCCAAATGAGAAGTAGTTACAAAATCTGCCAAGTGATTGAAAGTGTGATTTATTTAAACATTGGCTTTTGTCCGCGTTTTCGCCCGCGTGGGGTCGGAAATTATCCTACGGGAACGTACTACCAGGATGAAAAGTATCCTATGTCCAAGGTCAATGGTCTACCCACGTGCTGAATTTCATCCAAATTCATGCAGTCGTTTTAGTGTAAAAGCGTAACAAACAAACTCACTTTCGCATCTATAATATTATAGTTAGGAGGATGAAAAACCGGTCTATCGACACTCTAGACCCACAAAATGTATTAGGTAGGTACTTAAATTAAAAAAAAAACTTGATCAATCCTGTGGCCGTAGTGAAAAGGAGTCTAAGTTCAAAAATGCAACTTTACAGGTGACGCAAAAAACACTCCGCGCGCTTCAAATTGCGTGTTTGACCTCGTGTGACATTTAAACCGCAACCAAATGAAAATGCTACCAAATAAAATACATCACATGTGTGTGTATTTTATAGGTTAAGGATTTTATGCTGTTTATTATTATTGAGTTTTTTGCATTTAAAGTTAATAGTATTTACGATAGTGACTTATATTAACCACAAAATTACTGCCTTGAGGGTATAAAATAAGTTATACCTCTTCTCCCATAAGTTAAATGTTAATTCACACAAGTAAAAAGGGAATTTCATTTGGAATAATTTTTATGATAACCAAGTAATTCAAAGAAATGTTTAATAGTTTACTAGATGTAATTTTTTTTTTTACTGTGTGCTTTTCTTCAACGTTAAAAGAAAGAGATAATTCTCAATTAATGATATCTTGACGCCTTTTTCACAAAGATGTTATACGTGACGTATGGTACATTAAGACTTCTACGAACTATTTTGTGCAACTTAAATAAAAATATTTAAATAAAAATAAAACAAAAAATATTTACAATATTTTTTTATATTTTTTTTTTTTAAGTTATACAACATTAGTTTTTGTTTATACTAAACCTCTTAAGGGGTCATTGTACTCATCATTATGAACAACTTTTACTATGGGACCAACCTTGAAATCGCGAAAAAAAAATCAGCTGTTCCCTACATTTAAGTTCGCTGAACTCATCAAAATGTAGGGAACAGCTGATATTTTTTTCGCGATTTCAACTTTTGTCCCATAGTAAAAGTTGTTCATAATGATGAATACAATGACCCCTTAAGAGGTTTAGTATAAAGAAAAACTAATGTTGTATAGTTCTTACATAATTTGAAAATACAACAGCAATTTTAAGAGAAACTCACATCTTAATCTGCAGAAAAATCACAAATTGTCTACTCAATTTGTGATTTTACAAATACAAAAATATTTTCCTGGAAATATCTAAGTATCTGATTGTTTAATAAAAAAATAAAAGTGGGTCTTTCACACAATTTAAAATTACGAAAACAATTTTCACAAAAAAAACATATAACATTCTAACAAACCAAAATATTAGAAAATCTTATTCTAAGTCATCTTCGCTGTCATTTAGAAGAGGATGTTGATCTTTAATAAATTGGTACAAAAGGATCTGAGTCACAATCACTGGGGTTTAGTAGTGGAAGAAGCTAAAGCAGCGCTTTTTCTCATTAGAAGTTGCAATCGGCCCATCGTATGACTTTTACATACATTCCGTTTCAAAAACACTTGGGAGCGGTGACCTTCCTCGTTTTCTTTGACTCAGTGACTTTTGATTAAACTCAAACTCATTGCATTTATTTCAATTAAACCATTTACAGGCACTTTTGAATTGTCAAGAAGTCGGTCAGTTACAAATATGAAGCTAGTTGCCCATTCCTAATAGTAGGTTCCTATGGAGAAGAACGGGCAAGAAACTCCACGGACACTCTTTTAAATTAAAATATTGATAAGTTCATTAAAGTATTGGTTACATCATTCATATTGAAATTATACATGTGAGAACGATGCAAAACGTCAGAAGCGTCCGTGATAAAAAGATTAAAAACAAAAATAAACAATTTAAAACTAAAATAATTAAAAATAACCCGTGGCAGCTAAGAGATGACCAGTCCCAACTGACAGCGCCCGTTCACGAACATGACGCATGGATCAGCACCATTCAGCTCAACCATTTTGAAGGGAGCTAAATGATCCAACACACACGTCACCATCAGCGAAACATCTGAGTGAGCTTGACATACCTACTCTCAGCCGCCAGCGCACATTCCAGTCAATGAAAGACATATGACGACAGACAGACGATGTCTGTAAGATCGCCGAGACGTCTCCAGCATATCCAAATCTTCCAAATCCATCAAATCAATCATATTAATATACATTTTTATTAAACTGCACAAATAAAAAAACTTTATTAAACTGCACAAATAAAACAAAGATAACTATCTAGAGGACTTCTTGGCGGGAAAGTGAAGCGTCATGTTCAGCAGTTTGTTTAATTTTCCAAAATTTGTGTTTAGCCGAATATTAATGTGTAATAATGGTGGATTATTAACCATTAAGTGTTTGTGAACGTGCATTAGTGTAGGCAAATGAAACAAAACAGTGCAACTTCGCTTCAAGTTCTCTCAAGAAGTCCGCGTGAGGTCTCAGTAAAGTGCCACATCTTTACTGAAACTCAAGGGGAGTGGGTGGGGATATCATCATCATGCATTTATAATTCATTTCATCAATACTATACAAGAACTAAAACGTGACATTGGCTAAATGCACAAACCGTGCGAAGCCAGAAGAAAAAAAAAAAAAAAAAAAAAAACTATCTAGAGTAATAATATGATAAAACAAATATTTTATTAAATCTACGCAACGACTATCAAACCGCAATATTTGCAATATCTAAACGCAGAACCTGGGACGGTAGCTATGGAGTTACCATACTCACCAGAATATGGTATTTCTATTTCTTTAATTAAATAATTAATTTATATAAAATTGGCAAAAAGTAATCAGCAAGAGTTGAAACAACGCTTTGTTCCTTCTCTGTTTCAATTACTGACGGACATTATAATCGGTAGGTATTAATTAGTAGATCGTACTGAAACGCTGAATCATTCAGTAGTTGGTCGAAAGTCGTAAACTATTTGGGAGTTACGGTGAACCGCAATGCCAACTACACGATGGTCGCCAATTACAACTGTGAGTTATGGCCGTTCCTAATTAATGACCTCTTTATTTTTACTGATCCTTTAGCACATTACAATGAACTTTTACAAAAAGTCAAGTCCTCTATTGCTGACTTACTGTAAGAAAACTTCCGTGTAACAGACAATGACCAAAACTAAGTACTACGAGTATAAAACTAGTGCTTTGTAGGGTTCCGTAGTTAACGAGAAACTCTTACCGTCTTATTACAAAAAAATGCTTAAGTACAGTTTTAAACCAAGACCACAAGGTCTAGGATTGTTACGGTATTGAAGTTAATATCAGGCTCAAAACGTCTTCTTATTACAAAACGAAGACTTTTCGAGGATCAGTTAGTACCAAAGAAGGTTAATGGTTCCACAAATAAGAAACAAAAATGGCATTCTTGAATTTGTTCATACTGGATCTATTTGAAGCAACGTTCCGTTTCTCTAAATATTGATATTATATAATTGAAATGCTTAAATAATTCTTAATCAATACAAAAATATGTCGTATATCGTTCTTTGTTTAGGTTACAATATACACAAGCACAACTTGTACTTTTGACATGCTTTTTATAATCAAGTTGTCATATTTTTAACACCTCTAGCGTGAAGTGGAGTCAATTACATAGGTACGGGTGCGGCACTCGTAATTTGAGACGAATGTTTATGTTGCATCCTATATTAATAAATCTTAGTATTACTGTTGATATTATGTGGTTTGTTCGTGAGTTGTAGTGTCTGGTTAAACCGTTGAAGAAAAATTTAGTAAAACATGGATTTTTAATTAATATTAGGTAAGCAATGGTTTGTATCATCTTATTTCGATGATGTGGGGTATCGTTGAATAGGCCGTTTAAAAATACTGAGGATCTGTAAATACCATTTTTCGATTCAGGGATAAGTTTGCGTAATATTAATTCAGCTTTCAAATGCAAATGTTTGTTAGAGTCAAGTGTCCCCCCCCCCTTCTAGCTAAATGATTGCTTTTAGATGTGTGAAAAAAATCATGGCAGTAGTATATAACGAAACTAAAAGGAAAACTATAACAGCTAAGTAGGCTTAACAAGGTAACGAGTATTAGTCGACCAACTTACATTAGCAGTTGGAGAATTGTATGGGAGAACGTGTTTTAACGACAATGTTAATTTTGTTTTAGTGATAAATTCATCCCAACTACGGAACTCTTCATCGTGTTCCGACACGCACTTGGCCGGTATTTGTTTTAGCAGCTACTAAATAAAGTTTTTGCATTTAGTAGAAACTAACATAACTGCCTCGTTGGTCTCATAGTCGCAAGTGAACCCGGGGCCTCGTGTGCAGCAGTAGGAGCATGAGGTAGTGGGTTCGTTTCCCGGGTCAGGCAAAGTGTTATAGGGTTTTTCCATCTGGAATTTCTCAGTAGCAGCTAGTCTGGATTGGTGCTCTATTATATTACGGAACGGATATAAATATAACTGGCAAAATATCCTTCGTATACAAAACATAGTATACAATTTAAATTACCAAAATAAAGTTAACTATTTGTCTTAAAACATTTACACACCCTATGACCAAAACAACATCTGTCAAATCTACATAAGTCTCACAAATATGTATAAAGTAATCATTCAGTAACTAGGTAAACAAAATGTGTCCACACAGTTCGTGAAACGCAAAATACAAATAACAAAATAAAAACTGAAAATAATGTTCTAACAATAATTTATAGTGTGTGCCTCACGGCTGCGCCAAAAAGGTTCATTTCAGCATTAAGGCGACGATAACCGACTTTTAATGATTTTATACTGAAGATCACGTCTAAACGAGTAGTGTTAATGATTTGATTTTTTTTTTTTTAAATTAGAGCATTTGCTCAATAACTTAATATGTGAATATTTTAGATTATGTTTATATTACATAGTGAAATGAATTTGTAAAGTTATGTCTAACGCGGATAAAAACCTGAGAATGGCGCAAAATCTACCAAGCGTATTTTTCTGAAACCTTCACCAATTTAAAGATAATTTAATTATTGATCTTTTAGTATACGCGTTTTATTAAAATACCTTTTATTTTGTGTATAATACATTAATAACGCGTCAAATTGGGGACAGCGCTCCTTGATGAGCGAGTCCTATTACTGGCTGAACGTACAACGCGTTGCTTGAGCTCAGTACAGAACACGCAAGCTAACCTCAAGGTCACTGGCATATATCTCCGTCTTAATGCCAGACAGTGCTGCCTGACGCTGGTTTTCTAATGAACCTTTAGGGACAAGTGACCGGGAGTACAAACAGTTTCAATATTATACATAATTTTTATACTTATATATAAATAAATTAACTAGTAATCGCAACTAGTAGCAAATATTTATAATTGTACTATCCCTATTTGAATTTGATTAGATTATTATTTTCCTTTATTATTTTTATTATTAATCAAATATAATAACAAAATAAAGTATTTTGATGATAAAGGATGTCCCGTGGCAGATTTAGGTTTTGAATTTCAAATTTCTCGATAACGGTTAAGCGGAGGAGTGGGGCGGGGGCCGCGTTAGCTTCGTCATTCGTGCGGATTATTTAGTCACGATGTCGCAGTGGACGGGAGTTCGCAATAGAAGCGTTTTTCAAAGCGAACGATTCGTGTGCAATTTGCGCGTCGACAGTTTTGTACGCGTTACAATATTCGACGTTTACGTGAAGCGCCAAGTGTAGATTTGATTCTATCTTGGGTCCGGAGTTTCCGGGGAACAAGTTTAACAACAAACGACCCACGGCCGGGATCCAGTCGGACGTCGAGAACAAACGAAAACATTGAACTCGTCGCGAACAGTTTGAACGATAATCCACGTCAGTCCGTGCGGAAGAGAGCGGCTACCCTAGAGGCTTCCAAAAACGATAGTGCACGAAATATTGAAGAAGGATCTTAGATTTCACCCTTTTAAGATTCAAATTGTGCAAGCGCTTAAATTTACGTAAAAAAATATGTGAGACAACGTTAGAGCGATTCCGAACGGTAAACACTATCTTTTGGAGTGATGACCCCATTTTCATTTAAATGGAAGTGTAAATAAGCAGAATTGCCGTTATTGGTCACATTAAAGACAGAACCCACGTTTAAAATATCAGCAACCACTTCACAGTCCCAAGGTAACGGTTTTGTACACACTGTCAAGCAGTGGGATAATCGGACCCTATTTTTTTGAAAATCGTCGTGGTCAAGCCCTTACTGTAGACGGTGTTTCTTATCGGCGCATGCTAAACGATTATTTTCTGCCAAAAATGAGACAACATCCTTCCTTCAGTTCACACACATGGTTCCAGCAAGATGGCGCCACGCCACATACTGCTAGAGACTCGATGGCGCTTCTTCGTGATTTCTTCCCTAACAAACTGATAAGTCATTTCGGTGACATCTCCTGGCCACCCAGGTCGCCGGATCTCACTCCCATGGACTTTTTTCTGTGGGGGTACCTCAAAAGCAAAGTCTATGAAACAAATCCCGCGACCATCTCAGCACTAAAAGAAAATATCGTTCGCGAAGTTAATGGCATCCCGACTTCCCTTCTCCAACGAGTGGCACGGAATACTGGGGCCAGATTCAATGAGTGTGTCCGACGTGACGGACAACATTTAGACGAAACAATTTTTGAGAAATGTAATCCGCACTTTTCTTCTTATTAATAGTTATTGAAATAAATGTATATCCTTTGTAGTTTTGTATTTATTTCAATTCTATATCCTAAATCTGCCACGGGACACCCTGTATTATAAAACTTCCTGTCACTGTTGTTTACAGTAAGTTAAGTAAAGTGGTATATGAATTGGTGTGGTAGGTACCATAACTAAAAAGTAAAAATTTTAAATCGACTTTCAATAAAAAACACTACATAAAGTGAAAAATAACTTTAATTTCGGAATTAAAGATCCAAAGACACCGACTTCCGAAATTAAACTTTGTAGTGTTTTTTTTTGGATGCCGGTAATACCGCCCAAAAAAAGTTCATTAATAGCCGCCAAGAAAAAAAAGCACCATTGCTCCTTATATTTTATTCACAACCTTTCGCTTTAAAAACAACTGACTAAATTCTCTTTTTCATACGAATGAAAGGAGAATGCTTTGTACTAAACCCAAAATAAAATTTTCCAAAGGTATGAAATGGGTGCGGAATTTAGTAACGGTACAAAGGCTCAATTAATTCTTACTCCGAAAAAACGTGTACCTAATAAAATATGTATACTATAAAATATGTATACTATAAAATATGTATACTATAAAAGTTGCCAGCACTCTAATAAACTCTACTAGCCAAACGAATGTCCATCTGTTTACATGTTAATAAATCTGCGCCAGTACGTGTGCTTAGCCGGCGCGACTTGCGGTACAAACCTGTGGCGGAGTGGTAACGTGCTTGTGTTACCTGTGTTGTTCCTCCACCGCGCACCGACCGGCTGCATTACGTTCCTGACTCACTCTCGGACATCGTTCACTGCGACCGAAGCTCCGGATCATCGGTTACGGCTCGTAGGCTCGTAGCTACATGCTACGGCGTAGCAGTGTAGCTTTGATGTGTAATTGCTTGTATACGTAGCAAGCCTTTAGTAGCTAAGAGAGTTAAATTAACTATGTCAAGTGCTAACAATAATAAAGGGGCTTGTGTGCGAAGCAATTTAACACCGAATGGCTGTCCGATATTAAACTATGTATTGGATTGTTCAATCAAACAGCTTTTTATTGTTACATACATTTAAATTTATTACATGAATTTCATCTCAATTTAAATCTAAAAAATCAAGCGTACGGCAGCCAAAATATGCTTGTATATTTTAATTAGGGTTTTTAAATGTCAATTTTTTAGAATTAACACAGTTAAGCTACTTACAAAATTATATTGAGATTGAACACTATTATCCGAAATAGCCATATTCTATTTCCGATAATATGTCTCCAGACATTATGTCTAAAGACGGATTAGCGACAACTTGCCTGACCAGCTCATTTGTTAGCCTTAGGACCAACACATACATGATGGAAGATGTTAGACTGATAATATATACCTAGCATAGCAACTTGACAAGCATTAGGTATCTATGTTATCAAGGTTGATAACATAGATACCTAATGCTTGTCAATCATGACATCACAGACTAATATCCCTTATTTCCAAAATTTTCTTTTAATATTGACGTGCCTATTTGTGAATTCCACGTATTCAAAATATCTAACCCAATTTGTAGTTCCCAGTATTTGCTAACAAATATGAAACATACGAAAAACATTTGCAAATAAAAAGAGATGCGTCAGTTTCACAAATTAATCAATTCCACTGTTTGTGCCTGCAGTCGTGTTCATGTGGAGTCGTCCCGAGCTCGCCCGGAATGTATACCAGCATAGCGACATGATTGTACGACAACATTCACTTAGGAAGTAACGCAAGGGTCGGGTTCGAGCTCGGTGACCGAGTTTTCTTTCGTATTAATCACTATTGATTTTACTGTTTTGGTAACATATTGCCATATAAGAAGCCGCTTGTTGGTACTGCCACACAACAGCGGCTCGTAAGTTCCCGCTTCCCGATCAATGACATTCACACAGAGATGATTAGTCATAACAACACAGCACATTTCCCGAACACGGGAGCCGTAGATTGCCATATAAGATTCACACACGACTTTATCGCCTGTGAACACCCGGCGAGGTATCACTTTACGTAACGGATCATTGTGTAATTGGCATTTGTTCAGCATTCACCTTGCAGTAGGGCTTCGCTGGTCAGCCGGCACTCGGGCCAGTCGGAGCGCGGCCGCGGGCGTAGCACCATGCTCATACAGATACTGGTGTTCATGTACATCGCCACGTGCGTGTTGTTCTACGTGGCGCACGTCATCGACTATTACTTCTCTGTTCTGTGAAGCTCTCGTAATGTTCTGTGATGTGACGCCGCCTCTGAAGTTCAGCTAGACCATGTGGAGGACGGTGAGAGCGTTCCTCCGCTTCAAAAGGCTCGGTGAGTGCTCCCGATCGCCACAAAGCGGATTGTCGTCACATCATCAACTTTCGTACCGCGAGCACTTTACCGCGTGAAACTTTTAACAACGTTCTTTGCTCGCGATGTACCTATGCCTCTACATGCTATGTATTTACCTTCAGTTTTATTATAAACATCGTGAATGCAAGTATTCACATCATATAACTATGTGACTTTCCTCAAACGTCGCGATCGTTTATTTCAATTCAAAGCATTATCGGCATGTTTTTACAACAAGGGACCCTTATAGTTTCGCCATGTCCGCCTGTTTGTCGGTCTGTCTGTCTGTCTGTCTGTCTGTCCCCGGCCTAGCTCAGAGACTCTTAAAACTAGAAAGCTGTAATTTGGCATGTATACCTACCACATGCGAATCACGCGGACAAAGCTGTGGTAAAATAAAAATTAAAAAAAAAACATTTTTTTCGGGTACCTCAACATAAAATGGGGATGATATTTTTTTCTCGTCTATCCCATAGCGTGGGGTATCGTTAGTTAGGCCCTTCAATAATATTGTGGGTTTGTGAAAACTATTTTTCGATTCAGGGATCCGTTTGCAAAATATTAAGCATTAAAGTGCAAATTTTTGTTGGAGTCAAGTGTACCCCTCCCTGCCAGCTAATTGGTTGTTTTTATATAATAATATGTGAAAAAAAAAACGGCAATAGTATACATAACCTCGAACGA
The DNA here is from genome assembly GCA_948098905.1 of Tiliacea aurago. Classification (NCBI taxonomy): domain Eukaryota; kingdom Metazoa; phylum Arthropoda; class Insecta; order Lepidoptera; family Noctuidae; genus Tiliacea; species Tiliacea aurago. The sequence continues at coordinate 1,192,732 of OX402579.1, read as the reverse complement.
AATTAAAAGGAAAATTATCACAGCTAAGTAGGCTTTACAAGTTAACGAGTAATAGTCGACCAACTTACATTTGCAGTTGGAGTTTTGACCGTGACATATATCTGTGTATGAGAGAACATGTTTTTCAACTACAATAAGACCTATCTCTCTCTCTTTCTGTTTTTGAGATAAATTCATCCTAACTATGGAATCCTCTATTGTGCGTGGTCCGACATGCACTTGGCCGGTTTTCAATATGATATTTATTTATTTTTATTTATTTCTGTAACAATTTTAACATTGTATTGAAATTTTACACAAAATTATAAAAATTAAAAATGAAAAGAATTACAATATAAATCATTATTTAAAACAGTATACAAATTAGAAATTAAAAATTAAAACATTTGCAATTCCCTGATATTACGTTAAATGTACTTCTTACACAACTTACAATCTTACTTCTTACAATGATACTTCTTGAAGCATTACATTTCCGAAGCGAATCAGAACTAGGAAGTACATCAATGCACAGTTTAATTCCATTATGTTCGACTTCGCTTCTGACGAAGCAAATCATAATAATGGGGTTAGGGGAGTGTACGGGAGTGTATATGTCATGTTTAGCTCCTGTGACGTAGGCTCACACGCGATGCTTGTAAAAATATTATCTTTGCTCCTCACCTATTTACATTATGACTTTACATTTTCCATATTCTTCATTCTAATCAAATAATTCAGCAACAATGTAAACATTCAACGGAATATAAAGCAAAAACAGACGATTTCAACTGTAACATAATCTCAAAGCATTTATTCAGACTTGTCTTGTATAAGAATTTCAAATCTCTCTGATTGTCAAAGGCAAAGCTGTAGCCCGAGGGAAACACTAGAGAGACTGTAGTTTGTTATTTTAAATAAGCATTACACTTAAAAAAACATTGAATCCTGATCTTATCTTGTCCTAGCAGTATCTTTTGCGACAAGAACTAATTGAGTACTGTCCAATCTAATTTTATTATTTACATTTATGTTTGATTGAGTCCTCACCTGCGTCAATATTCGATATCATCGTTCACCATAATTCGGAATATCCTTGGCCTAGGTATCTAAAGAAAAATGATCAAAATAAAGAAAATACAACTTTGTAAATACAACGAACCTCCTGTTTTGAAGTCAGTTAAAATTAAAAGAAGAGCACAAATGAGTATCAGATAGGAAAAGCGGATTAATGTTGTGTTCGCAGCGCTCCCTAACCTTGCTTATTTGGTCTGTGTTTTATCTTTCCAGATAACATTCAGAGATAGGTACCTATTATCTTTATAACTTTCTCATTATCTCAGAGATTGTTATGTGAGTTTCAATTATAGAAAGTTATAAAGAATTTAGTGATAAAGCTAGAAAAGTAGACCACTTACGGATAACAAACACAACACCTGCAATCCCCGAAGGGTTAGGCAGAGGTGTAACTACTTATAGAACACACACACACATTTCTCCAGTTATGTTTGAATGTCCCAATGTAATAGGGGGGGCAAGCCTATTGACATCAACCGGGCAAACAAACATAGCGTAACAAAGTTACAACTAAAAAGGATGAATACATATCTAATGAGTATGAAAAGCTCGAACACTTATATAATTTATTTAGTGTAGGTACGGTAATTTCGGTACAAAACTGATTCTTAGAACGAGCTGTTTACTAACCTTGTAATGGTTCATTTATCTTGAGTAAGGGCACAACATATAAAAAATGCAAGATCAATTCATTTGGTCGCCTCATCGATCGCTGTTATTTTACAGAGTGGGCACCGACATGCAACTGACGGGAGGATATTTAATTAATTTAGTAACGAATAGGTCATCGTGTTGGCCCAAGTGCATATTTGAGTGGATAAGTAGTTGGTGGAAGGGATCACCAACAGAAATTGTAGCCATCCGCATACTGATATGTTTGTATGCATATCAGTATGCGGATGGCTACAATTTCTCCTTAGGTATGGGTAGGTGAGTACTATAACAAAATAAAAACAAATAATTAATATTCAAGACGTGCGGTTAGTTAGGACATACATAATCAATATGGAGTTAAATTGCCAACGTGTTCCAAAAAAAAAAGTATAAAATTTGTTACAACTTATGAACGGTCCACAGGAAGCACGAGGCAGATCTAAAATAATCTTGAAAACATTGAAAAGGCACTGTACATTCAATATTTCTGGGCGGGATGCATTCTTCCTGTGTTTGTGCGGCATAGTCACGATATTTTCCCAACTCTTTACAATATTCAGTAGTCTGTCGCTGGGTGTCGTGCCGATGTGTTCATGTGCCCCAAAGGTGACTTTAAATTCTTGCTTTCAGAGGGTTTGCATACAAAACTGGAGTTTTTTACAATGTTGGTTTTCCTTCGGAATATTGCATAATGTCGAGTTCCAAATTCAGGCTTTTGATAAAAACTATAAATTAATTATTCACCAGTTTTCAATTTTTTATTATCGAATTAAAACTTAAATCGTCCGTATTCAAAACTGTCATTCTTTGACAGATGTATGAAATGGCAATAGCACGGCAAATTGGCGTAGTGTGTCAATTTGTCGAACAAATAATTTAACTTCTACGGAGCGGTTAAAATATTAACCTTTTAATAAACTACTACTACTCAAGCACTGTTAACGACAACCTTTGCTATTAAAGCCGTCAAAACGACCACATGGTGCTAAATGACATCACATAGTAAACAAAATTTACTCCTCACAAAGGCCTAATGGTAGCCACAAACTAAACCAGTAGAATAAATAGTTTCTGCCTAACAACTGTCAGTTCCAGCCGTAGACTGTGGCAGGTGGCAGCGACCACCACGATAATAATATTAAATGCGTCGCCAGTTCTCATAACACGGGACTCGGGAATCGGACATTTACGCACGATTTAGTAGCCGCCTTTATTACATACCTCAAGAACATTAACAGCTGTTTCCTTACCTGTTGCGGGCTGTTCGTTACTTTATTGTAACACGTAAACAGCTAATATTCCGATAATAACTTTACACTATTTGTTGGGGTTTGTGTGTTTGTTAAAGCCCGTAAGTCTGACAACCAGTCTTACTAATAGGTATCGTAGTATCCAGTAACTGGATTGTGGAGGTCAGATAGGCAATCGCTCCATGTAAAATACTGATATTCAGCTGCACCCGGTTAAACTGGTAGCCGACCCCAATAAATTGGTAAATGGCAGGCAGTTGGTGATGCGACTGTTAAAGGCAGTATCTGCCCATATTTTAGATAATTCGTTCTCGGATGCACCTTTAGAGGTATGAGGAACAGGGTGTAAAGTTCACTCATCCTCTATAGAAAAGGGAGGATCCTCCGACCAGACGGGTATTGTGTCTGGTGGGCAACTGCCCGACGGTTGATGTCGGGACGTTGTATGAATGCTAGTTGCGCGGTAAATTCTGCTAGCGCGTTGCAGGATTTGCGTGACGTCATTGTGACGCGTAGTTCGCATGTGGCGATGTTGATGCCGCTATACACCTGTTAAAGTTTATCTAGATAAAACCGGTGAATCCAAGTTTAATGTTATCGATCTATTAAAGATCCTAATATAAATTGATCGACAGATAACACTTTCAAGCAGTGATGAACCAAGGTCAGATTTAAACGTTCTATCTATTTGATAACCCAATTCGCACGGGAATAACCAGCTTATCAGTTAGGGATTAGAATCTAAACACTAGGCTCTCTGTCTACGGCTATACGATAATAACACAGCAACACAAATCATAATTATAAAAATGTATTGTTCAATCAAAAATATTGTTTTCGCTACCACCTCAACTAAGTATAACTTGTGTACTCGTAATTGTTGCGTGGTCACAAATGCCATATCGAACTCATTCGGTATGCCGTATCGGTAAGTTTCATGCATTGTGGTCCACGATAAAGGAGCGGACTGGCTGGCTAAAGGTCGTGAATTCGAACCCTATCTGCAGCACTATCGATGTGAATTAATTCCCAGCTCAAGCTTGCTGCTAAATAATAAAAACTTGCTTGCCTAAAAGCCAGCAAGCATGCTAGGTCCAAGGTTGGGTTGGTTCCAAAACTGTGCCCTGAGGAACGCCTAATGTTCCCTGGATGTTATCATTTACACAGTTCCCTATCGTATGTTATGCATCACTGAGTATGATAAATATACTCGCTGAGTAGGTCAAGTTGAATTAAATACATCTCTCAGTCACTCCTATTCCCTCCAACTTGTTAAGTAGTAGGTACCTAGTTAGACGGTGACTGTGTCAAGTCAAATGCCTTGATGAGATCTAAATAAACCGAGTTACAGCATCTACTTCTGACATCCCGATCAAAAGCCAAACTTACCTTCATAGGAAACGAAATAAAAATATACACATTGCAAGCTGTCTGACTGACAAGAGAGAGAGATTATGAGTTTGAACTTCATCTTCTGTATGCCATTGCTAGTAAGTAAACAAAGGAACATGAAATCACTCTGTGGGCCTCGCAAGAATGCTCGGAATAAACGTAACGTACATTTGGACGATTTTTAATATTTATTACTTTATTCATAACTATCGCTGATACTTATTTTGCTAGTTGCAAAAACTTAAACTATTAAGATAAAGGAAAGATGTATTTTCAATTAAAAAATCGTTCGAATTTACGTTACGTTTTTGTAGTGCGTTTGTGTTAGGGCTCTGAGGCACTAACTGCATAGGTATTCTACAGATTTCCAATCCTTTCAACAAGCTGGTTGTACCACAGTTAATTCCATTACGATTAGCCGTCAATCGTTCCGACTGTCATTGGATCAATCGGCGCTGCTCTCTAATGAGATAATGATGGCCAGCCAGGCTTGCGTCTTAACCTTGTGAAGCCCCGCGATCGATCGCGCACTTGACTCCGAGAGTCCACGGGCTCGAGTGTGGAGCTGTTTCGGCAGATTAGGTTGGAGGCTAAAATTAACAGCTAAAGTAAGGAAGCCTAGCAGTTTTTGTCGAGTTGAATATTTTTAGTACAGCAGTGAAAATGAGTGAAGCTAGAGTTGTATAAAATATACTAGATATTGCCCGCGGCTTCGCCCGCTTAGGGGTCGGAAATGATACCACAGGAATGTACTGCCGAGATACAATGTCTTGTCAGAATTTCGGGCTTCTGAAGACCCGTAACAACTGTCAAAGATCTAAGTACAAATAACAACCGGGACCAACGGCTTAACGTGCTTTCCGAGGTACGGAGGGGTCTTGGTATGTAAAGGTCACCCATCCACGGACCAACCGCGGCAAGCGTAGCTTAACCTGACCGACCGACACGTGCGGCTGTTATTACGTAGCCATAAGCCCCACAATAGCTTTAGGTAGGTAACCGTAAAAATAATGTTGTGTGCCTATATTTCGTTTGATGTATTATTAGTAGGACGAATTAGAATCTTTTATTCAGTCGGTAACGCCTCCCCCTTGTATCGTTTACAATTATTACTCAACAAGGCATGGGCAACCGCCATTATATTGAAGGAATATTTAAACACCCGGCACTTCGACATGAGGGTATCTCATATCTAGAGATCGGATATTCGGATGCATATTCACCTAAAGTTTGAGAGTTGACTAGTATGGAGTGCGCTTCGGTACGGGAAAAAGTGTCGGTTTCCAGGACTGACAAGTTTTTAAGAACTAATCTTTTGTACTGTGTATCCCTAAACAAATATATTTCATTTTAGAATAAAAGGTTTTGAAGAAATATTAATAGTGTTTTTTAAACGTGATATATTTTCCACAAAATTCTTGCCTAGTTCTAAATAGATGAGATATTTTTTATACGTAGGAATACAAAATTGTTTACGTACACACTGTTATTAATGAAACCCCGCGATCCCTGAACAAAAATATTTTAAGAAGCAGTTTCCATACTTTGTATCCTTTACCGGGAAAAAAACGTACTTTAGGTAAATACGCATCTGAATATCCGATCTCTACTCATAACGTAGTAGAAAAGTTGAAATTAAGAATAATCCACTTAATTATAGTAATTTTTGTCTATTTCAAAACTCCTACGCGATTTTTATCGTGCCCATGATTTTATGCACGAGTATGTACTCTCGTATGTTGGATACCATAATAGGTCGCATACTTCAATATCTTACTGGAATACTTTGCATATTGCAATTTTTTAGAAACGGTATTCATTCGTCCTATTTTCACTATGGTTACTACGGTCCCCACGTGTTTGATAAGGGACAGCTCAACGGGTTTAGGACGCTGATCCCGTATTGTGTAAAATCTCGAGTCGAATTGGATCTGCACGCGTAGCGTTGCTCATATAAAACTTAAACTCCTACAAATTAAAGCTACATTATTGTACAGTCCTTAAAGGGATTAATTTTCAAGTACATGCTGCGTACACGCATCTTCGTGGCTATAAATTAATAAATAAATTATGATTTATTTCAGATTCATCCTATGATTACATCCATATTTGTTAGTACAACTGCTAGCTTACAAACTAGTGTTAGTATCTAATAATGAATAGCAATTGATAATAATATTTTTTAAATATTTTTATATATTTTTTTTATATTCTAATATTTAAAAATATATTTTTTATGTACTTAAATGAAATAAAGAGATTAATAATTTAAATGAATAATCACGGGCTATGCCTAGCCGTTAAGTGCGGCAGGCTTACCTACTTAATACAAGTGAATCAACTCGGTCTGTGTGTATACTCAGCAGGGCAAGGTCAAAATAAATGGGGCGATCTAATTCTATTTCCCTGTTGACAACGTAATTAGATCGGCAATTTGATATGGTATTTCTATAATCTAAGTTGATAATCAACTCCTTTAGCCACTTCATACAAACAGACCAATACATGAATAGGACCTTTTTGAGGGATTGTGAGTGATAGCCAAATAGTTTTCTTGGCCACACAATTGATATGTAATAGTTTTTTTTATTTGTTTTCTTTACGACCGCTAGGACAATGAGGCAGAACAACTTGAAATTGCTTCTCGTACTTATTTGAATTGTCCATTGGTTGAGCGCACGACTTGGATACGAATATGTCTACCAGTCTACCGCAAGACCTTTGCTACGCGCTACGGGCTGCGAACTGCGAGCTACGCGCTACGAGCTACGCGCTACGAGCTACGCGCTACGGGCTACGGCCAGTAATTTCACCCGCCATTAAATACGGATCGTAGTTGGTAGACTGTTTTCTTTGTTTCAACAAAGGAATAGATGAGTTTGTAAATACTAGTTGGCATCGACTGTTGGTCTTCCTGACTGGGTGTCTGTTACTGTAAATACTTTTTGTTTACCTGTAAAAGTTTCCTTTAAAACTAATAATTAACTAGTCAGACTTGAAGAAATTCTATCTTTCGATGAGATTTAATGACATATCTGTGAGCCGAGTACCTCTAATCTTAAATGCAGCTCGGTATTTTATAATGTTAATATAAAAGTAAGTAAAATACTTTAACCACAAATCAGTCCAAGGAAAAGCATTAATAGTTATTATGAAAAACAGCCGTAAACAGCAGACGAACAGTACCGTTTTAAATGTACGGAACCCTTTTTTTTGTTTAGGTGGGAAATGATCAAATAAGTTCTCCCGCTCTGGGCGGAGCGGGAGGGCGTGTCAGACTTCTACTGACTAAAACCCACCCGTGTTCCTTCCGTTGCCTGTGTGCCAGGGCCACGATATCCCTTTCGGACAAACTCGCAACCCTGGCAGGCATTGGCCCTAACGGACCCAATTATTTGGTGCTGACATCTCTTTGAGGCGCGCGTGGAACACAACGCGCCGTCGAACCGGGCCTGGTCCATATCGGACGGCGAGCTACCCATCGCCCACCGTCAGCAAGCCCCCGCCTATAGTGGCCAGGAATCGGCCTGCGACTCCCGACGCCCGGGGCGTCTCCTGCGGCGATTAGAGGCGCGGGGTCGCCAACCTTTGCCTCTCCCTCACGCGTTCCGCCTCCTCCTTTGTGAGCATTACTGCTTCGCAAAGGAGGTGACGGCCTCCCATGTTGCCTCCGTGAGGACACGGCGGTGCTCCGCCCAAGCCGGGCAGACCTCCACCGTATGCTCCACCGTGTCCTCCGGGCGATTCACACAGTGGTGACCCCCGGGCGTTTCCTCCCGCTTTATCCTGAACAGGAATCTCCCGAAACAACGACAATCGCACTCTCCATGCCGCCATGAGATCCCGCCGGAGCTCTGTCCGCTGTGCCGTGATTTCTCGCGGCAGCGGAGTTTCACCCCGGCGTTTCGCCTCCTCACGCCACTCCCAAATATGCGTGAGGACTTTTGCGTCCAGATCCCATGGCGGCAGTCCGCCAAGGAGGCTCGTGTACGGAACCCTAAAGATGCAACCTAGTTGAGCGGCAACGCCGCTGCTTTGACAAGCACTCAAATCACGTACGAGACAGTACCTAATGTAGACCTAATGGTATAATGGGATTAAGATTGAAGTACATTACATGCTAACGTAGGTACGTCCCACACGACATAGACTGTTGGCAACTGTTCATATAATTTGCGACTGATCCCTCCACCAGGTCCCACCGGACGCAGCCACGTGTAACGAAAAGCACGCAGCGCAACTTATTTTCAAGCGCGATGCGGCCTGCTTGAAAGTGATGTAGAGGGATGTGTCACTGCGGTGCGGCCCAACTGTGCGTCAGCCTTTACCGACATAAACTATTCTTGCATATGTCATACCTTTTGAGACTAGATTAAAAGATTCCATCAAAAACATCATGCAAAAACGTTTAGTGGGTACCTACAGCCTATACAGTATTGCTCTGAACTAACAGTATACTGTAACAAAAGCGTAAGGCCTAAGCCGAGGCTAAGCCACATTAGAGTTTTAATTGTTGTCACTCTGCTAACGATAGCCTACAGCTTGAACTGTGCAGTGTGCAGTGCGGCGTGCTGAGCTAGCTGCTAGCCTAGGTTTCAGGTGCCATGCTAGGCAGTTTTAAGCCCGTGTCCGCACGATGTTTTCCTTCAGCGTTTTGAGAGCAGTAGTGAGGAAATAAATTACTGAAAGTTACGTGTAAATCAAAAGCCATTTATTCAAACTAGACTGAGAATGAACGAATCACTTTTCAAACGTATCTGTTTAATCCCACGACCTCGTAAGTCCCATTACCACTGGGCCATCCAACTGCTCTCGATGCTGCAATGGAGTTGTCGATATCCTTGGGCCTTTGGAATAGATAGGTTACATCAGACTTATAACCGTCTGACTGCATTGCCTATCTACGTAATAAATAACAATCATATCATTCCGGCAGGCACTATGCCAGTCGAAGATATAGCAGTAATGGACCCCCAGGGAGCATTCATTGACGCCGCGTGCTGATGCCGTCCAAGAGACGAATGTGTTCTGAATGATAAGCAGCTTAATAAAATGATAAATACAAACACGAATCTCTGCGAAACTTTAAAGTATTTTCATTATTCTTTGAAAGTTTCTAGTGCCTGGGTACTCAATAGAGAACTTTTTTCTAGTTCTCTTTGGAGTATGTAGTAAAACTGTGTGAAGAGCTCGTTCAGGGATATCCATACAAACACCACTACCTAAGTCTACATTATGTCTGCCGCCGCGCGCCGCAGCATTACTGTGTTCCGGTTTCAAAGAGTCAAATCCAAAGTCAAATTATTTATTTCAAATAGACACTTCTATGGCACTTTTGAACGCCAAAGTTTACAAAAAAATTGTATTGAATGTTTTTACTTGACACTGGCTAAATGTGCAAACCGCACGAAGCCATAGTAAAAAAAACATGTTTTAAGTACAATATTTTGTTTAAGTACAGACGCCAGCAGGTCAAGCTACCCGAAACTGTCAAATTTTCCCAATCAACCTTATGCTGTAGGGATAAAGTTGAAAATCTATTAAATAAATTTGACAGATTGTAGTAGCTTGATGTGCTGGCGTCTGTACATATAATTATACAATTAAAATAGCAACCAGTTTGAATATGCCTCTACTAGATTGACCTGCGGAGCTGGAGCTGAATGTTTCCGAGCATTCCTTTCTTGGATATAACCCTCTAATTTGTAATAAAATATGTGTTAAAAAGTATGGGTGCCCGTTCGGTGTACGTACAGTCGTCACCACTTCCATTAAAGGCTTCTACATACTGGCGCGACTCGCGACCTGACACAAAGGCCCCGCGTGTCGCTCGACTCTCGGAGCCTTTGTGTCGCGCCGGTCTGTAGAAGCCTTTTTATTCTCCTTTGTAAGAGGGGTTAGGTAATGCTAGTCACCGATTGTAACTAATTATAAACCCATTTCAGCTTTTTCTCTTTGGTTTCATTACCGCCACCGGGGATGAATACCGGGTGAACACTTACCATAAGATGAGAAATGATTGCCGACCAATAAACAAAAAGAAACACGTAAAGCTTCAGTGCCTTCATAAAATTATTTTTGAAAACTCTATAGGTACCTACCTACTTATGCATGCATTCATAAACAAGTTCGTCAAATTTATATTTCCTGTGCTTGTTACTCGGGAGTCTTCTGAACGTTATGCGAAGCTCTAATATTTGTTTTCATTGCTCCCCGCAGTTCTGATGAGGTTCCTAACACAAACTGTACATACTGTATGACGTCATAATATCTTCTTGCTTTTATTCTAAAACAAGTTTTGATTAAAAATATAACTTTAACAATATTAGTGTAAAATATTGTTGAAGTCTCACTCTGGAATACGAACTTAGCAAAATGCATATAAAAGGTGTATTATTTATACTATTCATACTAGAAATCTCTTAAGGGGTCACTGTACTCATCATTATGAACAACTTTTACTATGGGACCTCAGTTTAAATCGCGAAAAAAAAATCAGCTGTTCCATACATTTTGACGAGTTATGCGAACACAAATTTAGGGAACAGATGATTTTTTTTTCGCGATTTCAACTTTGGTCCCATAGTAAAAGTTGTTCATAATGAGGAGTACAGTGACCCCTTAAGAGATTTCGTGTATGAATAGATACATCTTTTCTCTTTTTGTGGAGCCTTTGAAGTCTGGTCACGTTTGTACTGTAAAGAATTTCATGGATTTGTTTACGAATGAGATCGATACTCGAGAGGAAAGTATCGAGGATCAAGTCTTTTCTGGGATCCGATAACTACTCATGAATACAGAACGCCACCAGCTTAAAATGTACAAGCATAACTACTTACTCCTTTCGCCTCGTCCACATCCCTAGTTATACGTACATACCTTTGCACGTACGTGCGTTAAAATACAACACTACTGTAGATACATAATGCTTATTTTGCTCGAGAAATAAACCAAAGACAGACTGGTAAAGTGAATTAAACTAAAACCAAATATACCTGGTACTTTTGATGGGCCTACGCTGTCCTCTCATACCTTAACACTGTAATTTGAAAACATTGTAAAAGCCAATATTTTTTTTAAAGAGTAACCGTCGAGTTTCTTGCCGGCTCTTCTTCATAGGAAATGACCAATTGGAACCGTGCACCTAGCTTCTGACGTTTCATAAGTGCCCATGTGGGCATAAGTGAAATAAAAATATTTTTGATTTGATTTGAAAACCAAATAAATATAAAAGCTTACCGCCAGTTGCACGTAAGTCCATTCAATTTAATTCCCCATTAAAAGTAATGCTGTCACTTTCTGATAGGTTCAGTTAGATAAAGGCAGCATTACTTTTAATGGGGAATTAAATTTAATGGACTTACGTGCAACTAGCGGTCAGTCCCGTAGCTCGTCGCCGCGATATAAATGGACTCATTAGTTATTAACGAAAACGTTTTGAACCTGCTACCCTACACCTCGTAAGCTCTTGCTAAGGCTGTGTCTCCATTGGAGCGGAAAAGTAGGTACAGAGCTAGGGTACATACATCAAATTGATACCTATCATAACCATAACACATCGAGCCTGAAAAGGAAGAACATCGTAAGCGACATAATGTAGGTACTTCACTTTTTCAATAAATAATTAAATAAAATCAATAAAGTAATCAATAAAAAACCTCTCCTGTAAATTTTATTTTATGTCGCTTACGATGTTCTTCCTTTTCCGGCTCGACATTTCGCCTGTTATTGTTTGAGTCCCATGTAATATGGGGCGAGCCTATAGCCATCAACTGGGCAGAAATCCAGACTCGGTCGCTACTGAGCACCTAGGGATCGAACCTACGTCCACACGCTACAGTCGCGCTTGCAACTGACTGGACCAACAACTCATTCAATACCAATTTAAATGTCCACCAAGTAATTTCCCGTCATTCACGCTGCAGTGGACATCATGGGGTAGGTATAATCTAATAATTGACTACACTGCCACGCTCTATCATTACACCATTTACTCGCTTCGCTCAAATGGACAGGCAGCCTAAGCCCCGGCTAATAGATACTTTTTGGTCAATGCTTACCTCCCATTATACTACGTAGGTATAAATACGTAACAAATTAAAGGTTAAGTTAGGTAAGTACCTACTGCGTAATACAAATCGCTGAATTAATAATGTGTCTCGCACGAATGGTATCTGGTAGTGATGGATCGTTGATGGTTTTTCCGTTACCGAAACGTCAACGTTGATTAACGTTCGTCAACTAGTCGACCAACTAGTTAAATTCGTCAACGAGTTATCGTGCCACTAGGGGCATAACTTGACTTGCAACGTAAACTGTTCATTCATTGAACGGTTTTTAATCAATGCCGTGACGTTGAACGAGTCTAGATCTGCTGCATAATCACAATCAGCCTATAATGTTCCCACTGCTGGGACACAGGCCTCCTCTCTTTCGAGAGGGACTGGGCTGTAATCCACCACGCGGGCCCAGTGCGGGTTGGTAGATGTCACATGTCTTCGAATTGTTGGTTCTAGGACATGCCGGTTTCCTCACGATGTTTTCCTTCACCGTTTTAGAGCAGTGGTGATGAAATTATTTACACAAAGTAAAGCGCCTGCCTAGGTTCGAACCCACGAACCCAGGCAGGACTCGTAAGTCGGGGCCGATACCACTGGGCCACCACTGCTCACTGATATAGATCTGCTTTTTTTTTTTTTTTTTTTTTTTTTTTTTGGTGGGAAATCATCAAATAACTTCTCCCGCTCTGGGCGGAGCGAGAGGGAGTGTCAGACTTTTACTGACTAAAACCCACCGTGTTCCTTCAGATGCCTGTGTGCCAGAGTCACGATATCCCTTTCGGACAGGCTCGTAACCCTGGCAGGCATTGGCCCTTTCGGACCCCGTCAATTGGTGCTGACGTCTCTTTGAGGCGCGCGTGGAACACAACGCGCCGTCGACCCGGGCCTGGTCCTTATCGGACGGCGAGCTACCCATCGCTCACCGTCCGCAAGCCCGCGCCTACGGTGGCCGGGAATCGGCCTGCTGATATAGATCTGCTGGCCTGATATTATTTTAGAAACAATTTGATTCAATATAAGTAGGTATTGGAAAACGTTTGATTGATGGTTCTACGTAGATGACACACTGAACTTGCGCACAACTTTTCACAAACTCAATAAAAAATTAATGAAAGCGAACTTAGACATCATTATTAGGGGTCGTACCTATACGTATACAAACAAACTAGTATGAACCGGTTTCTCCCGGGCGCGCGGGTGGTACGAGCGGCGCGCGACATTCCACCAATATCGTCATAATTACTTTTCATAAAATAAATAATGTTGCTGTTTGATATTATTGTTGCTGTTTTCCATACAAAAATCTACAAAAAATCGAATTGTCGAAGAATGCAGTGGGTTTTATTGACACAGTTTGTATAAGTTTAATAAATTTTTATTCCAGAAAATTGATATACCTACTTATTATTGTAATTATGTAAAATTAAGTGAAAAATATTTACGTATCTATTTGGGACAATAAAACTCAACAGAATGTTTCGTAACTGTGTTTACAAGAGTGGTGTGTACTCGTTAGGTACAGTGGTATTGTTTTTACAAAATGGTTTTTGTAGCCGACGGGCATAGGGTTCGGGGCCTCTGAATGAAAGTACTTGCGTATTTTAATCACTGCCTTTAATCTCGACCCAAAATTACACGTTTTAGGCAACATACAATGAGAATACAAGAAAATCTACTAGAGGTCTAAGATGGCCGGCACTTTACGAGTGCGGCCTGAAACACGTCGCGTCACACAGGAATCGGAACTGCACTGTCCTGCGAGAAGCGCCTGCTCAACAGTGGCGCTAGAAGTGGGACGCGCGGGAAAAATAGTGGCGCGTGATTGGTTGTCAACAGTGGCGCCAACCTTTCTAATACTTCCGCGATCATTAGATTGGATATTACTAACAGTGCGGCCAACGTCATCGATAGTCTTATGGTCATAGGGTTGCCGCGCTACATTTTGTTATTTTTATGTATGCAGTGGTTCTCAACATGCCGTACAAATTCTTTTTAACAAAAAATCCTATGATGAAGTATCTGCGATACCTGAAGGGTGGGTAGTAGGAACATATCTATACTGGCCTCGTTCACTAAAAAAAGGGATATTAAATCACTGAGAAGCAACGAAAACAGCAGACCAGACAAAACGTGGAAAATTTTGAGAAAAAAAAGAAAGAAAAAAAGCATTGAGAAACTGCAAGCATCAAAACGTGTACGTTTTTGATTCTCCTGTTTCGTAATTAAATGCAGTTGCATAAACATTTCTTTGTGAAGATTGAAAAAGTTTCTCGAAGAAATTAAACTTTTTTTAATACATTTTCCTTTTATTTTATTTTCTTCCTGAGTCAAAATTGCATAAGCCATTTCAATTATGGTTGTTGTCTGTACTTAAAAACCATTTAATTTTGTTTTCCGTACTGTAAATTATACAATTTTCATTCAGTATTACATCATTAAATACTTTATCACACGTTTATAATTACGTAGGTATATATTATGGAACAAAGTGAATTTAAGAAAAAAAATAACTAATTGGATAAAACCACTTACGACGACACGGAGGTGATGCTGGAATAAAATATAACCCTACACCTTATCAATGCCTGCATCATTCTTACTTAACCTCACGCATACACTCAGCAGTGCTATTCTGTAACCATCTCACCGTGAAAACTTAGGTGAAGTGAGCGTGGAGTGAACTGTCAGTGTCATCCCACCCGATGCTAGGAATGGACCAAGGCTTACATTTACAATCATAATCGAGATTTTGAACAAAAACTAAATTTGGCTTTTTTACATTAAATTGAGTTTGACAAAATTTCTGTTTTCCTATTTTATTTAAAAACCCCTGAAATAGTAATGTTAAGACACATCAATACTAGCTCTGAAATAATATAAAATGATCAATAGAATTAGGTTATAAATATTATTGAAATCTCGATTATGATTGTAAATGTAATCCTTGGTCAATCCCTAGCATCAGTAGAATGACAATGACAGCTCACTCCACGCAAGAATTCACGGTGAGATTGTTACAAAATCGACATGCTGATTCATTCGTGTTCACATTCACACAGCATCACATTCACAACCCTTACTCTCGCTCACACACTCGCATGCATGCGTGCGTGCTGCATGTTTAGCTTTAATTCTCACTTTTTAGGGTTCCGTACCAAAATGGTAAAAAGGAACCCTTATGGTGAGACTAAGTCTGTCTGTCTGTCACACGTGGATATCTCAAGAGGTACTAATGCTATCAACTTGAAATTTAGAATAGTTTTAGATGACGTTTGCCCAATTATTTTGCATACAAGAAAAAAAAAAAATATATATATCTTTTTTGCAAAAGGGGTCTTAAAAATTTGAAGTGGGGCTACTAGGGCATGAGGGGTAACATATGAAAGAACGCTGTTTGCATATTCTCAAACATTTTTTACTTTTTTTTTTGGCAGCATAGTTTCCGACTTTTGACGAAAAATGGAAAAAAAAATACAGTTCCCCCCCCTTATCTCCGAAGTTTGCATAGATAAAAATCTAAAATTATTCTATGTGATAGAAGTGTATGTAAAGATTACAGGAAAAATAAAACGATGTCTCTAAATAGCACAGTTTTTCGGAAATCATCAACATCATATATACGTTCGGAACCCTCGGTGTGCGAGTCCGACTCGCTCTTGACCGGTTTTTTTTAATATCGTTTAGTACCTACATTTTCATAAAACAAATAAATGATACTTATTTAAAGTTATGGAAGAGCGGAGTCTCCTAATACAGGCTTATCTGCTTAAAAGGAGGCTTCAATCACTAGTTGTTAACGTTTACTTGTTAAAATAATATACCATTTTCAAACATTGTTATGAAAGAACAATATTTTTCATAAAAATGCACTTACTGAAAACATAATTATATTGAGCTTTTTCTGTTATGTCAAAATCCAACACTTTACTGTCGTGACCGTTACATTAAATTTGCCACGAGTACTAACCTAAGTCAAGTATACAGTTTGTATTTTTTTTTTTAAACTACCCCTAAAAGGGGAAATTGAGGGGTGTCAATGTTTTTTCGGAAGAATTTTAACGCGCGGTCCGATGAACTCGATACTCGGTATTTATATTTAAGACAAAAATTAAGAATAACGCATATCACGGTTTTTGGAAAATCTAGCTCTTACGGGGTGAAAAGGGGTAGTCAGTTTTACAGGGGAGAATTTTACTGTGTCAAAATAAAAATCAAAAGTCATTTATTCAAACTAGGCTGAGAATCAGCACTTTTCGAACGTCAAAAATTACATGAGACAGTCCCCCAAAAACGCCCACCCTTCACCACTTCCTAGTGCTTTAGCTGGGAAGAAGAAGTGGCGCAACAAACTCCCCAGCAGCACAGCTGTCTGATCATATATAAAACTTGTGTAGATTGATTAGCTCGAAAATTGCTATAAAATCCTACCAGTCAAATAATGGAAATGTCACAAACCACTTTTCAAAAATTTTACTTCTTTGGGGTGAAAAGGGAAGACAGTTTGTACGAAAAAAAACTTTTTTCGTAACGAAGTCAAAACTGAACATTGAATATTTTTGAAAAAAGTAATTAAGTTACTACGAGGTCTGATGAACGAGTCTGTCGAAAATATACTTAGTTTTTAGAATTTTCGTCCGTTTGTCTGGATGTATTTTTTGGATTGGCGCAAAAATAGCTGAACGGATTTGGAGCTTTGACACACTTATACTTAGTTTAATATAACACATGGGGTAATCTTAATATTTTAATCCCGGTAGTACATTTCCGTGAGATTTTTTCCTACATCCACGTGGGCGAAGCCGCGGGGAAAGCTAGTATTGTATAAACTCAAATATAAAACAAACAATTAAAAGTTTTGAACACACTAATTACCGGCGGAATGCTTTTTAAGTTTTTAACATTCCCAACTTCAGCGGAGAGCCAGAGAATGCATTCCGCACCGAGTAAAAGCTTCTACATACCGCCACGACTTGTCGCGCGACGCGACACGGCACAAAGGCCCCGCGTGTCGCGGGACGAGCGGTGCCTTTGTGTTGCGTCGCGTCGCGCGACATGTCGCCCCGGTATGTAGAAGCCTTTACATTGAAAGGGTGTAAAACTTAAAAGTTGGAATGAAAGGTCCGGCCGCGATAGATTGCGTTAGGTATGTACCGAGACTGCTCCGAGTCCATGTGACATGCTGCAACTCGGACAAATTCTGTAGACTCAGGAAATTAATTGGTGTAGTTGACGTCTCGTTTCGTATGCGAGATTGTTTCCCGATATTATGAGTTATGATAAGCTACAAGCGAAACCTTTAAATAATTATAATAATACTAGCTTGCCCGCAGCTTCGCCCGCGTGGCGGTCGGAAATTATCCCACATGAACGTAGTTCCGGGATAAAAAATTCTAATCGGGTCCTAAAATGGACGCTTTGGCAGAATCATAATATGATCTGCGTACAATTCATATCCCGAAATTCATCTGTTTGACAGTTGTGTATGGAGTTTCGTAAAATGGTCCACAAATTATGAATTATTATAGTGAAGTCTAATGTCAAATAGCAGATGTCAAACAGATGAATTGCGGGATGTATGAATTGTACGCAGATCTTAATATGATTCAGCCAAAGCGTCCATTTCTAGGCCCCCTAGTCACGGTCTACCTGTGTGCCAAATTTCATCCAAATCCTTTGAGTATGTATACTCAATACTCAAAGTCCAAATCTGTTCAGTTCTAACGTGAAAGCGTAACAAAAAAACAAACTCACTTTCGCATTTACCTACAATATTAGTTAGGACAAGCCTGTGTCCCACTGCAGGACAAAAACATCTTCTCATAATTTACAGAGAAGGCGCGCCGCACGAGCGTTCATGCATGGATTGGCGATTTACAGAGAAGGCGCGCCGCACGAGCGTTCATGCATGGATTGGCGATTTACAGAGAAGGCGCGCCGCACGAGCGTTCATGCATGGATTGGCGATTTCAGAGTTATACGTATTTATTACATAGGTAGGTAATATCTAGGTTCAGTCTGTGATGTCCAACATAAACATAGAATGTAGGTACATTTAAATTGAAAAAGTCACCAAGGTAGTGTTGCCTACATTTGAACCCACAAGTCGACAACCTCGTGCATGAGAAGCGAGGCCGTAACACTGGGCCAAAACAAACAAACGAACAACATTCAATAAGGTACCTAGTGGTCAATTGAGTTAGGTACGTACCTACTTCCAGCCTAGATTTACCCTATCTGGTATCTACTTACTTATCTACCAATGCGGTAGTAGAGAAACTGATCAATATTTTATTGAATGCTAGCACGTCCCACTGCAATCGTTATCGATAGCCACCGTTTTTAGTGATAATAGGTATATTATACATACAAAATAAAATACATAAGTACCTCTTTCATATGTTTTGTGAAAACCTCGCTGCAGAGGATACATAAAAGGGAAAAATTTAATTGTTTGTATGTTTATACCTATATGAAAGTGTCATTATAACAACCAAATTTTAAACTTTAGTTATAAAAAAAGGAGCTACGTCTGCCAACAAACTGCTGTGCAGTTTGGCAGAAGTAAATGTTCTGTATTTGTACTATTAATCTGAATAAACACTTTTTCATTTTTTTCATTTAATAAAATCGTAGCGAAGTCAAAATTGTACATTGAATATTTTTGAAAAAAAGTAATTGCAACGAGGTCTGGGATCGATTCCAATACCAAAAATATTTATTTTTTGTCTGTTTGTATGTATGTACGTTAGAGCGCAAATTCTACTGAATAGATTCTGTTCAAATTTTGCAGAGATATTCTCTATATGCCTGGTCAATTGATAGGCTACATATTATCACGCTATTTGCTATGGGGGATGAGCAATATTGCATTATGTTTGTGTTCCTCTATGAATGCATGTTCCAGCATCATGCAAATTCTACTGGATATATTCTGTTCAAATTTTGCATAGATATTTCCATAAGTCTGGTCAGTCGGTGGGCTATATATTTTCACGCTATTCGCTATGGGGGATGAGTAATATTGCATTATGTTTGTATTCCTCTATAGTTTACAGTACATTGTAAAAAGACGAGCCGAACGATTAGAACATTGCAGATGCAGTTATAGATTTATCATCACGCTATATCTTTATGGAGCTAAGCTTTTAATCATCATAGCATACGCAGGGTGAATTTTTGAGATGGGGCAGTAACCTTTACCGTTATACCAACATTAAATCGGTCTTAGAAAACTATCCTTAACTTTTTGAGACATTTTGATCTGCAGACAAAGATTTTGAAAAAATGTAGTCAGCATAAATGTAGTCAGCAAAAATGTAGTCAGCAAAAATGTAGTCAGCAAAAATGTAGTCAGCAAAAATGTAGTCAGCAAAAATGTAGTCAGCAAAAATGTAGTCAGCAAAAATGTAGTCAGCAAAAATGTAGTCAGCAAAAATGTAGTCAGCAAAAATGTAGTCAGCAAAAATGTAGTCAGCAAAAATGTAGTCAGCAAAAATGTAGTCAGCAAAAATGTAGTCAGCAAAAAAATGGGAAATTGGAATTAAAAAATAATCTGGTGCCAATAGATTCTGTTTTTTAATGAGGATCAAAAAACTCTATAAGCCCAACTGAGGTTTGAGTACTAGATGAGTCAGAAATCGCAAAAACTTTTTCCCATACATATAATATCGTGGGAAATGGGACTCCAACTTACTTTTTAGGGTTTTGTATCTCAAAAAGAAAAAACAGAACCCTTATTTACCTCACTTCGTTGTCCGCCCGTTCGTCCGACTGTCTGTCGTGTCCGTCAGTGAAGAGCCTTTTTCTCAGGAACGCGTGGAGGTATCATGTTTAAATTAATTTCAAATACATAGGTCAACGGTTCCCTGGAGCTCAAAATAACCAAACTTCTAAGTAAACGCATTAAAAATGCGGCCATTTATGCGACATATTTTGATACTCGCAAATTAATCAAATCCTATAGGGTACTTCCCGTTGACCTAGAATCATAAAATTGGACAAAACGCAAACTTTAACAGCACAAGTAAAGGAAAAAGTCTGAAAACCGTTAATTGGTAGTTTTATCACATCCACTGTTGGACATAGGCCTCCCCCAAGCATCGCTACTTCGAGTAGTTCCGTGCTTCCCGAATCCACCGGATTCCTGTGGCCTTCCAACGCTACGTCTTTCCGGTACCGGTCTTCGCGGTCGCCACTCCAGAAACTTTCAGCCCTATCGGCCATAATTATGTTCTGCATAATCTACTGTTATACTTTTTTAGTTAGCGTAAACGAAGCAAAAGGAGTATGTAAGTAGCGTATAGCAGGTGGAGTTCTATAGTTTCTGCCTACCAAGTAGGCAGAAACTAAGAAGTAGGCGTGAGTTTGTGTATGTATTTATATTTTAAAAAATTACATAGCATTACGTCTGTATTCTCAAAAGGGTTAGGCAGAGGTTTCCTACCTATAGTACACCCACATTCAATTTCGCCAGTTATGTTTAGTTCCCATGTAATAGGGGGCGAGCTTACTGACACTAACCGGGCACAAATTCAGACTTCGGACTTTAACTGAAAAATTCCAGACGGAAAACCCAATATCACTTTGCCTGACCCGGGAATCGAACCCAGGACCTCATTCCCAACATTAGCGCTTGCGACCAATAAACCAACGGGGCAGTTTTTTATAAAAATGTGGCTGTTATTTGTATATTGTGGTGTCTTACGACTTCCACGCGAACGAAGTTGCGGGCAGAAACTAGTTACTAAGTACGTAGTAGGTACGCGAAAAAAACTACATAATTAAGTAGGTATGTAAGTACTTAAAGTATTTCGGAATAGTTTTCAATGCGTTGTGTTGTTGATCATCCGAAACTATATATACTCTTTGACAATCAGTCGAAAAGCTGAATTGGATTAAGTACCTACAATGAAGTCAATCAAAAATGAAGAAGTAGGTACCTAACTATTTTGGGCAGTGCCAATTGTCAGTTCATTTCGTGTAGTTTAAATCTTAGACAACGGGATGACCAATTTCAACATAATTTAGTGCTTTTATTTCCAGCAGGCTTAGCACCAGAACCGTAGAGAAGCGTTTTGTCGACAAAAAATATATAAATAAATAAGTTTCCATGTAGAGTTGACAGTTTTCTACCGAGAAGGGTAAACGAGCGATTTATATTCTACAGTAGAGTAGAAATAGAAAGCGTCATGCTAAGGTTTTTTTTTTTTTTTTTCTTTTCCTTCTGGCTTCGCACGGTTTGTGCATTTAGCCAATGTCAAGTTTTAGTTCTTGTCTAATATTGATGAAATGAATTATAAATGCATGATGATGATATCCCCGCCCACTCCCCTTGAGTTTCAGTAAAGATGTGGCACTTTACTGAGTCCTCACGCGGACTTCTTGAGAACTTGAAGCGAAGTTGCACTGTTTTGTTTCATTTGCCTACACTAATGCACGTTCACAAACACTTAATGGTTAATAATCCACCATTATTACACATTAGTATTCGCCTAAACACAAATTTTGGAAAATAAAACAAACTGCTGAACATGACGCTTCACTTTCCCGCCAAGAAGCCCCATGCTAAGGTTGTAGAAATTACTGTATGTGACTGTGTGTGTACGCACGGCTACAGATCAAGCTATAATTTCCAGTATAAGCTGATCTCGCATTGTATAGGATTTCCTTACAATGAGAAGTCAGCGTAAACTGGAAACGTATAGCTTGATGTGTAGCCGTGTGTACGAGAAACAACGGAATCTTTTGCGTAGGGCAATTAGATTGTAATGTCAGCTGTCACAATAGACTCCGCAGATGGCAGCACAGTGTTCCTGTCACTCCGTTAGTGAGGCTACCGTATCGGTAAACTTGAGTATCGATAAAATGTTCATTAAATGGGCAGATTTTTGATGTGAAACATCTATAGGCGCACGTAAAAGCGATGGCGGGGAAACGCATGCCGCGTGGCTATTCACCGCTCACTCCACGCGCGCGATTTCCTCGCTACGCGACCCTGACTAATTTTTCGATGTTTGTTTGTATGATTTCGATGTTTCACATCCGCCAGGCGCCCCGTGATGGCTCACAATTTTTTTAAATTCTTTAATCGCTTAGTAATATTCTTCTTAATCACTGCACATATTTATTATATTATGAGCTATGATGATAAAATTCAATATTTTTCTACTATTTGTTTTCCATCACTCTATCTCTATCTTTAATTTACCCTGAAGTAATGTTTATTGCGTAAATAATAACAAGAAAAAGCTATAAATTGGCGTAAGTTTTTAATAATATAATAAGTTTAGTTTTTTATTTCAACACACCCAACTTATTACTTTTTGTGGAAAAAAGGGAAATTCTTCTCTAAACGATTCTTCTCTCATATTGGCATGAATTATTTAAGATCAGTTTATGCCGTGGTAAAAATATTAGCCAGTTAGCAACATAGCTAAGGGTAATTAGTAGTCAGCAATATTGTTGCGAAGGATTTGATCCAAAGGATTTTCAAAGAAATACATAATCCATTGCTTCATCTTTAAAAAAATCGTCTGCTCGACATCGACATCATCATCATGTCTCGTCATCTTTGTTGTTTGACGACACGATTGGAGCAGTGGTTAAGCGATTGACTGCTGCGCTGCGTGTCGCGGGTTCGATTCCCGCACGGAACAAATATTTGTATGACCTACAAGTAGTTGTTCCGGGTCTGGCTGTTTGTGTATGTGAGCTTAAAGTTTGTAAACGCACCCACAATACAGGAGAAATTTCTAGTGTGGGGCAACGTTTTAAAAAAAAAACAAAACAAACATTGTAAGTAACTCAATGATTTGTTGGAAATATCTTGTAAACAGAGCTAGTTTAGTAGATGGTTGACTTTTTATTTTTCACCTTTTACAGAGTGACATACATATTGTTTATAAACAACAAAGTTACCTAGCAACCAATGTTACAATAGACCAGAATGTATCCAGCATACAATCTCTTTAACACCCCCACTGTATGCCTATACATTTTTTAAAGTAGTCCTGCTTAACTCTAGTAAGTCCTTTTGTGAAGATATCGGCGGGCATCTCATCAGTCTTACAGTATTTGATACAAATTTCATTTGCCTCGGCCAATTCCCTGACGTAATGGTATCTAATATTTATGTGCTTAGACCTCCTACCGACTGTTGGCACGTACACTAATTTTATAGCGCTTTGGCTGTCGCTGAACAGATCAATCGTATTATTCTGACCTGTCAGTTCATGGTAGAGACCTTTGGCACAAACTACCTCTTTCGCTGCTTCACAGATAGCGACATACTCTGCTTCAGCCGTACTGAGTGCGACGCAACGTTGCTTGCGGGTCTGCCAGGAAACCGCAGCACCGCCAAGGGCAAGCATATACCCTGTGAACGAATGTCCATCAGCGTTGGCACCCCAGTCCGCATCGGCATATGCAATCAGAGGTTTGCCAGTCTTCTTGTAGACCAATTTGTGATCTACTGTACCCTTTAGGTATCTCAGCACTCTCTTGAGTGCAGCCATGTGAGTCGAATTCCAACAAGAATTAAACTGACTCAGGTAGCTCACTATGAATGTGATGTCAGGACGTGTGCCACAGGACAGGTACATGAGTGAACCCACAATCTCCTGGTAGCTCATATCTCCAGTTGGATCGCCTTTCTCCAATCTGAGATTAGTCTCTGTGGGAGTCGCAACAACTATGCAATCTTCCATTTTATACTTTCGGAGGACCTTCTTTGTGAAGTTTCTTTGGTTGAGCTCCACTTCTCCCTTCCTTTGCGTGAGCTCCATGCCCAGACAGTCCTTTGCCAATCCCAAGTCTTTAATTTTGAAGGCGTCTCCAATCTTCGCTTTCACGGCCTGAATCTCGTCAATGTCATGCCCAAAAATGTAGAAATCATCTACGTATAAGGCAATTGCAAGAAATTTGCTTTTTACCTTCTTCAGGTATACGCATGGGTCATATTTTGACCTCGTAAACCCGATCTTAATTATGTGAGCGTGAACCTTCACGTTCCAACATCGTGCTGCCTGCTTCAGACCATATATGGCCTTCTTCAGCTTGCAAACCTTTCCTTCTTTCCTCCTCGTGATGAAGGCCTCTGGCTGTTCCATGTACAGGTCTTCAGCAAGGTCACCATTAAGGAAAGCGGTCGTGACATCGATATGATGCACTGTCAGTCCAATTTCTGCCGATAGCGCCAGCAGTAGTCGGACCGACGACAGTTTAACCACTGGTGCAAAGGTTTCGGAGTAATCCTCCCCCCACTTCTGGGAATACCCTTTAGCCACCAGTCTTGCTTTGTGGCGCTGCACTGTCTCATCAGCGCCAATCTTCAGCTTAAATAGCCACTTGCATTTGACCACGTTCGCTCCTCTTGGGCGATCGACCAGCTCCCAGGTTCCGTTCTCGATGAGCGAGTCATACTCTTGCTTCATCGCATCCAACCACAGGTCCTTATCTCCGCGATCCATTGCATCCTGTACCGACCCAGGATCGTGCACGCTGAGAAAATTATATTCAAAATCTTCCTGTCTATTTGGAACTCTGGGCCGTTGAGGGTATCGTCGCCCCTCTACAGCTGGTTCAGCTTCTCGTTCTTCGCTTCTGTCAGAATCCGAGATGGAATCCATTGAATCATGGAATTCCTCAGATTCGACTACAATTTCGGGTGTGGTGGACCCGGTTGCTGGAGCTCGTACGCTCTGGCTTGGAACTTCCTCCTCAGTTTCGATAGCCCCGGTAGTCCCTCCTGTAGTGGGGACTACGAAAAATTCTTCAGGAACATCCACCACCGGCATCTTAGTTGGCGATTTGTTTGGAGGTCCGAGAAAATCCATATTGTCCTTAGACTGATTTGGCAACCTCTCATCAAACACGGCATCCCGAGCAACAATAATCCGCCTTTGATTATTCTTAACATCAGCAAACTTAAACCCCTTTTGATCCTCACTATAGCCAAGAAATATAAGTTCTCGTGTTTTGGGATCAAACTTTTTGAGGCTTCCATCCTTAATAAGAACCTGTGCTTTTGAACCAAACACTTTTAAGTGTGAAAAGTCCACCGCCTTTCCGGTCCACACCTGTTCAGGGACCTGTTGCGAAATAGCCATAGTGGGCGAGCGATTTTTCAGATAAATCGCCGTTAGAATTGCTTCACCCCAATATCTCTTATTGAGATTGCTTTCTGCTAGCATGCATCTCGCCTTTTCGACGATTGTCCGGATGGTTCTCTCCGCAACTCCATTTTGCTGTGGAGTGTGCGCTACAGTTGTCTGATGTTGAATTCCACGATTTTTCAAGTGATCCTGGAATTCCTTACTGGTGTACTCACCACCATTGTCGCTCCTCAACTTTTTAATCTTTTGGCCCGTTTGGTTTTCAACTAATGCCTGAAACTCACGAAACTTCCCGAAAACTTCTGATTTGCATTTCAGCAAATAGCCATAAACTTTCCTGCTATAGTCGTCAACGAATAGCAGTATGTATCTTTTGCCTCCCCATGATTCCATCTCAATGGGACCCGCAACGTCACTATGGATCAGCTCCAAAATCTGTGAAGCTCTATTGAATTTCCTTTTTGGAAACTTCTTCACGCATTGCTTGCCTTGACTGCATGGTACGCAGGGGTTCTTGCAGTTCCCAAGGCTATAACTAAGGCCCTTGACGATGTCCTTAAGTTTGCACATTTCAGATTGGGATAAGTGGCCCAATCTCTTATGCCACAACTCAAAGCCTTCCTGACTTTCTGCTAAGAGAACCGTCGCCTTGTTACTCCTCGAATCTAAAACATAGAGTCCGTTTTGCTGCTTGCGTGGTGCTGTAAAGAGTACGTTCCCATCCACAGATACATTGCCATCGAAAACTCTGCAACGATTTTTGTCAAACACTACAACCTTGCCATTATCAGTGCACTTGCCAACAGACATCAAGTTGGTGACTAGTTCTGGAATCAACAACACATTATTCATTGTCAGTCCTAATGAACGTCCCTTTTGACGTACATCAAACTTCACAGTACCTTGCGAGGTCGATACTATTTTGTCATTATTCGCGCAAGTAACAGCTTTCGAACTGCTTGCTTTAAGCGTTAAAATAGACTTATTTGATGTCATGTGTGATGTTGCGCCACTGTCTACCACCCAGCAATTATCCCCACTAGCGGCAAGTAAAGTAACAAAATCAGTAGAATCATCATCATTAATCCTGCCTACAGCCGCTAAATTGCTCTCAGTCTTACCTTGTTTGGCTTTGAAGAGCTTACATTGCCATTTAAAGTGACCCTTCTTTTTACAAAAATGGCAAACTATTTTCTTACGAGCGCTACCGCTGCCACTACCACCTGCAACATTAGCTAACACCGTATCGTCCTTATCATCATTCACTTGCTGTCGGTGACTTTCACGCAGAAGAGCCGCTATTACGTTCTCCGATGATAATTCCTTACCAGAATGTTCCATGGCCATCACCAAAGGGTCGTAAGAATCCGTCAAACCAGCCAAGAGAATAACCGCGATGAATTCATCATTCAGTGCAGCTTGGATTGCCTCCAGGGCTTGATGCGTAGCTTGCACTTCATTGACGTAGGCATCCATATTTAGGAAATTATCCAGTTTCAATGAAAATAGCTTCCGCAGCAGACCTAATCTTCTAATTAGACCACAGTCAGCATAGGCCTTTTTGAGCGCATTCCATGCTTGCCATGAGGTTTTGGCATTCTTGACAATGGTGATGCACTGTTCTGCGATTGACAGGCAAATCTTTGCTCTTGCCCTTTCGTCGCGTTTCTGGTCTTCAGGTTTGGTAGTAAAGAAATTTTCGCTCACACAGTCCCAGAGCCCCGCATCTATTAGTAGCATTTCGATGCTGAAGGCCCAACTGCCATAATTATTTCGGCCTGTGAGCTTTTTTATGGCACTCGTCGAACTTTCCATCTTTATTCCTAGTCGAATTTACTATTTAAAACTGCCCTACAAATTTAGCATTAACGAGGCACGGGCTGGGTCCATAACCTGTTGGAAATATCTTGTAAACAGAGCTAGTTTAGTAAAACTCGCAAATAGATGGTTGACTTTTTATTTTTCACCTTTAACAGAGTGACATACATATTGTTTATAAACAACAAAGTTACCTAGCAACCAATGTTACAATAGACCAGAATGTATCCAGCATACAATCTCTTTAACATGATTATTGTTGAAATGTTAAAATTAATGGAATTTAGGATTGTGAGTGTGTTACGCAAATACTCCGCCAAGCGTAAATAACAATCAAAATGAGCCGTCACAGGACGACTGGCAGATGTGAAACATCACACACATTTACACACTACTACATAATTATAGACTGTATTATAAGTGTATAGTGGCCGATCACCACGCGGCATGCGTCGCCCCGCCAGCAATTGGTTTTACGTGCGCCTATAGATGTTTCACATCAAACATAATAACATAACGCCAATCGTGGAGCTAATTTAATATACCCCCGTTAATTTATAAAGTTTCTATACACCTTTTCAAAATATCGACATTGCAACCTGTTTGTAGTGTTTGCTACGCTCGTCACTATTCATGGGCGGTGAACATGGACAGATCGATCGTAAATACACGACTCACGTAGCGGCTGTTTTTATGATGTCAACATGTATTTCAAACACTTTTAATATTTTAAATGAACCTGTGAATGAAGTGATGTTAATATTTACACGTAAAGTTTACTCCACGAATTACGGTTAAAACTTGTGCATCAAACGAAAATGTCGATTAAACATCGTTGAACGAAGTAATTTTTATTCCCGTTCTGTTTTATTTTCTTCGCGATTACGCGGTGATAATGAGTGTCAAATTTAGAGTCATATTAGTGTTTAAATAGTGTTGATCAGGTGTTTTACATAGGAAGTTGTTTGGAGATTCTCAGAAATGGATCCCAGGGATAGAATAGCGCGTTTTTTCCAAGCGCGGAACGTGATGGCGCCGTTCTCCAGGTTCTACCGAGCCATGGTGCTCAAGATGAACCAACGTAAGTCCCTAGTAATATCTCTGACCGCCCCACCCGTGACTAGCTGAAAAACTTTCTTATTTATTAACTCTATACTTTCTTATTTATCTATATTTATTAACTATTATTAGGTTTTTGTCACATCTAACTTTCAATCCAGATCACACCTTCACACATCAATTATTACTATTAGTTTCATGTAGTTTATGTAGTTTTAAGGTCAGTTAACAGGTCAGAAGGCCTGAGAGGCTATAATTTAGCAGGTTACAATAAATTACAAAAACATAGATTTGCTTTTAAGTTTTTAGTGTGTCAAGAAAATGATGTCATCTTTCTAACACTTCTATTAACAATGTTTCTTGATTACCTACTCTGAATGGTGTGCTGCCAAATTTTATGAGTGTTTATACAAACACCTGCTTGCTTATCTTATAACATAAAAAGTAACACCTTTGTCTATGTGGATGGTACCTATTTATCTAAGAAGAATAATATTGTACAGATTAATAATAGTAAATAATACTAAATGAATTCGAAATCATTGATTTATGCCCAACAACACTTATCTTTAGTTAATACTTTATATTTACGTTTTTCTCTAATAATAGTCCTTAAAGTTGTCATGTTCATTTATTGGTTAAATATTTTTGTGATAACTGACTTTGTACCTTTATTGTGCAGAAAGTTTAATAAATACTTAAATATAAATAATGTGTGCTACTGCCATAAAGTGAAACTCATATAGGTAGGTACTATAGGGATCACTACAGGAAACAGCATAAAATATTTGCTGCAGTTTCTGAACACCTGATAATTCTCTGGAGTTCTCTGGATTATGTGTACTGCTTGGTAGAAGCCTCACCTGGTAGTCAAGATATTTGACAACAGAATATTTAATTAGACACACAATAATAATTATTAAAATTGCAATGGAATAATTTAGCGGAATAATTTAGCTTACATTTTAACAGACCACATTAAGCACAATTTGTGGTTTTATTGCATGTATTCTGATGTCACTCTCTCACCAAAGGACATCATTACCTACCTTTTGTTTAGTTTGGTTAAAACAATTCAATATTTGCCTTTGATCTTCAACCAGAGGGCTAATTGCGTAACACACTATCAGTAGGAATCGGTTTCAATTTGACAGTTCAACAACATTCATTGTGTTAGTTACGTTGTTGAGCAGACATTTTTTTCTACCCTAAGAAGCAATGGATTAGCAATATACTTCAAAATCATTCCGATTCCGATTCAAACTGTGTTGCGCAATTAGGGTGCAGCAATGTTCACTAGCTGGTTGTTCTTTATTTTATTCAGGTGCAGCTTGTTCTTTATTTTTTTCAGGTGCAGCTTGTACTTAATAATTGAGACATCAATCACATCTTAAGTAGTTCATTTCATTTGCTGATATACTATGAAAAATACGATTCATGATCTATTACTGACTCTCTACTGGCTTAGCTTAGCTACGCATTCGAAAAGCAGTCAAAGTGCAATGATTTTACATTACATTACTACTATTGGTACTATGGCCAAGGCACCAAGTCATCAAATTCTCATTATCTCAATGTTAACTTTTTGTCAAACTTCAAGCAATTTGTCTCCATACCAAATATCCACCGTCTAGTTTTATTTAAAGCTTTCTTGAACAAATTGTTGTCAAAACTTGTAATGCTTGAAAACAAAAACCCCTGATGGTTGGTTGCTCTTCAAGAATTAATTATAAGAAAGAAATATTTATTTATTGTACTAAGGAACATAAAAGGCACCCAAAGGGCAATGGAGAGGGCTATGCTTGGAGTTTCCCTACGTGATCGAATCAGAAATGAAGAGATCCGCAGGCGAACCAAGGTAACCGACATAGCCCGAAGAATTGCCCAGCTTAAGTGGCAGTGGGCAGGGCACATTGCCCGCAGAACGGATGGCCGATGGGGCCGCAAGGTTCTGGAGTGGCGACCACGTACCGGAAGACGTAGCGTTGGAAGGCCTCCCATAAGGTGGACCGATGACCTTGTGAAAACTGAAGGTATCCGCTGGATGCGGGAAGCACAGAACCGGTCGAAGTGGAGGTGCTTGGGGGAGGCCTATGTCCAGCAGTGGACGTCTTTCGGCTGAACTGATGAAGGAACATAAATAATAACTGATCGACTGTCCGACCCTGTCCCTGTCCTGTCGACTGTTCGATTGACTGATTTTATCATTACCGATTGAATATTGCTTCTTGTCAAAACTTACTTCAGAAGCATTATTCTTATCAGAGATCACTTGTTCATCCCTTCAGTGGGAAACAAGATCGTCAGATAGGATGAGGCGCTATCAGTAAAATAATTATGAGGTTCATGTACGGTGGGTACTGTTTAGTATCAGTCAAGCAGTATTAAACTTCATGTACCACATAGTCATCAAAGTACCTAGTATTACATTATTTTTCCTTATCCATACCATGAAAGTTAAGAAAGTAGGTAGCATTATCAGTAAATCAAGACACAACAGAATTAAAAATGTAATCAGCCTTGATAGTGTTAGTCTGCCATGCATCCACTGCAGTATGGTGTTAAAAGGCGTTATTATACGGCTGTAGTATTCTAGTACTTTAATAGTGAGTTTGTGGCCATTTCGACCTTGAAACACCCGTCTTTGAAGCTAGTGACCTTGACCTTACCGCGTAAACGCGCTATACCAAGGTGTGATAACAATCACCTCATGAATAATAATATACTAAAGCGAGTAATAAACGAAACGAAATAACAACAAACAATTTAGGGCCCGTAAGGAGCCGCGGCGGCGCCATACAAAGTAACACAAGACCTCTTTATCATTTAAAAGTCTATTTCATTCTCACGTAACAGAATAGCCCGTCGGTTTACTAAACTAATCGTTAAGCCTTGGGAAGTACCTACAGCACTAACTTTTTAGTGCTGAGAT
The DNA here is from genome assembly GCA_948098905.1 of Tiliacea aurago. NCBI lineage: Eukaryota > Metazoa > Arthropoda > Insecta > Lepidoptera > Noctuidae > Tiliacea > Tiliacea aurago. The sequence goes on along the minus strand of OX402579.1, from coordinate 1,161,399 downwards.
ATCTAGTCTCTTAATAAATTCTTGGTGCACGCAGTGCCGGATTAAGCAAGCGCGGTGCCCGTAGCAAATCCTATCGAGGGGTCCTTTTTTTTTTTAGGGTGGGAAATTATCAAGTAACTTCTCCCGCTCTGGGCGGAGCGGGAGGGCGTGTCAGACTTTTACTGACTAACACCCACCCGTGTTCCTTCCGTTGCCTGTGTGCCAGGGCCACGATATCCCTTTCAGACAAACTAGCAACCCTGGCAGGCATTGGTCCTAACGGACCCTGTCAGTTGGTGCTGACATCTCTTTGAGGCGCGCGTGCGGGGTGTCACAAAGGGGGGGGGGGGGTTAAATTTCTGTTATTTTTGGCCTAGGACGCACCGTTTTCGAGATATTTGAATTTCCATTTTTTTTTATTACTTTAAATAAAAAAACATCTATAATCATTATTGCATGTACTAAAGAGTTAATTTTAGCTTGGCTACTTTACGTTTATCTATGCAATTCTGGGAATAGACCAATCTGTCATCTTTAGTACTGTCCTGTCAAACAAATCGTATATTGGGACGCATTTTCTTACAAATAGCTATCCGTTGTAGGCGATACACCCTCCCATCAGTAGATAGCGTAGGCTGGTAAGATTCCATAATGTCTCATAGATTATTGGGACGTTAAAACCATCGATAGATAGATTTTTTCATCTCCAGTATGCCAAAACTAGTGATAGATAGGTTATTGGGTTCGGCCGTTAGTCGGAAAAGGTGTTACATTTTACGTTTTTGTGACATCAAGTACCTACTTATCCTGCCAGGGTTGCGAGTTTGTCCGAAAGGGATATCGTGGCCCTGGCACACAGACACAAATGAAGGAACACGGATGGGGTTTAGTCAGTAAAAGTCTGATACGCCCTCCCGCTCCGCCCAGAGCGGGAGAAGTTATTTGAAAATTTCCCACCCAGAAAAAAAAAAGTACCTACTTATATTACACTCTGGCGAAGGTAGGCAGGTTTTGCATACGTGGGGCCCCCTTTTGCGCGGGGCCCGTTATAGCAATTGCTACTCTTGCTAGTGCACGTACCGACCAATAAACGAGCGTCATGGTTATTTATTTTATCGTTTCTACGAGAAAAACGGCGAACTATTGCTGATAATGGGTTAATATTATTTCAATGTAGGTACCTATTTATGTAACGATGCGTGTTTCCCGATGTGAGATGCGTCACCCGCACTCTGTGCCATGTGAGTTGTGAGCGGTGCCTACACTGCCTACTGCAATCCCTCGCTAGCTCGGAACAAGCGACATCCGCATTCTATCACTACAGTCAACCATGGACGTTTGAGTCTATTAGGAAATGTTACGATTAGATGAGATTAGTTAGAGCCTCGACTAATCGACTTTAGTCGCCGACTACTTCAAAATCTTTGTGTGGACGTGAAATGTTGAAATCGTCGCTGGCGAGTTGTCGACTAAAATCGTCGCGAGGTAACCTTTTTTTTGGGTGGGAAATTATCAAATAACTTCTCCCGCTCTGGGCGGAGCGGGAGGGTGTGTCAGACTTTTACTGACTAAAACCCACCCGTGTTCCTTCCGTTGCCTGTGTGCCAGGGCCACGATATCCCTTTCGGACAAACTTGCAACCCTGGCAGGCATTGGTCCTAACGGACCCCGTCAGTTGGTGCTGACATCTCTTGGCGCGCGTGGAACACAACGCGCCGTCGACCCCTGGTCCATATCGGACAGCGAGCTACCCATCGCTCACCGTCCGCAAGCCCGCGCCTACGGTGGCCCGAAATCGGCTTGCGATTCCCGACGCCCGGAGCGTCTCCTGCGGCGACTAGGGGCGCGAGGGCGCGAACCTTGCCTCTTCCTCACGCGTTCCGCCTCCTCCTACGCTAGCATTACTGCTTCACAGAAGGAGATGACGGCCTCCCATGCACTCTCGCTCCGAACTATGGCCTGAACCAGGGCCGGACGCAAGCGATCGCCGCCGCCGATCGCCTCCGCGAGGACGCGGCGGTGCTTCGAGCCGGGCAGACCTCCACCGTGTCCTCCGGGCGATCCACACAGTGGTGACACCCGGGCGTTTCCTCGCGCTTTATCCTGTACAGGAACCTCCCGTAAGAACCATGTCCGGTGAGGACCTGCATCAGGCGGAAGGTGAGGACGCCGTGGCGCCTCTCTAGCCACTCGTCAAAGAGGGGACTTATCGCCACAATTGGGGCGTGCCCAGAGTGTAGGTACCTTTTTTTTTTTTTTTTTGTTCACGGGGTGGTAAATCCTCATGGATGTCCTCCGCCCTGGGGCGGGCGGAGGGGTCTGTCAGACTCTTACTGACTAAAAACCACCCCAGTGTTCCCCTCCCACACTTGCACCGGGGATCTTGGGATCTGTTATTCCTTCCGCAATCCCCGGCTAGTGCCGGCCCGCCTCTGCGGGCCACCTCAAGTCTGGGGGGGAGGGTGAGGTGTTTGACCCCCCCGCGACGTCTGATAGGGGCGCGCGTGGAACAATACGCGCCGCCACCTCGGGTCCAATGTGATAGGGGGCGGCGGACGTCCCCAAGTCCGCCGTCCCTGGACCCATTTATGGGGGCTGGAAGAGGGCGTTATCGGCCCTCCGCCGACGCCCGGTGCGCCTGCTGCGGGCCGGGTGAGCGGACGAGATCTCCCGCTCCCTTTCCGCAGCCTCCTTCTGCGACACGACTGTTTCGCAGAAGGACACCACCGCGTCCCAGGACTCCTCACTGCCGGCCATCGACTCGACCACGGCCGGCAGCGATAGGTCACTGCCTACTCCTGAGATGAGGGCACGGCGTGGCTCCTCCCAAGCGGCACACTCTGCCAGCGTATGCCGCGCCGTGTCCTCCCGGCAGTCGACGCAGTGGTGACACCGGGCGTCCGGCTCCCTGTTTATGCGACACAGGTACTTCTCGAAGCAACCATGCCCCGAGAGCACCTGCGTCACCCGAAACGACAGGGAGCCGTGCCTCCTCCCGAGCCAGGGTTCGAGTACTGGCCGGACCGCCTCGATGGTGGCGAGGCGGTAGGGCGTAAAAGCCTGTCCCGCCATTCCGCCACCAGGGCTGCGCGAAGCTGTGACCGACGCAACTCCACATGTCGCTGCATCAGCCACTCGCCCCGCGCCCTCGCTTCCTCGCGCCACCGATACAGTGACGCGAGTACTTTCGCCTCGAGGTCCCATGGCGGGGATCCGGCCAGTACACAAGCCGCCTCGTAGGAGATCGTGCGATAACCCCTGATGACTCTGACGGCCATCGCTCTCTGCGGTTTCCGCAGGACTGCGATGCTCCCGGCCGTCAGGTCAGGGCCATCGATCGCACGATCCCCACGTAGAGCCGCCTACAGGCGGCGCTCGGGCCCCCCAGATTGGAAAGCAGCGTTGATAACGCCCCAGCCGCGCCCAACAGCTTGGGCGCTAGCCGCCGGAAGTGACGGCCAAAATCCCACCGGCTGTCGAGCACCAATCCTAGGTACTTCATGGTGGACTCGACAGCGATTTGAGCCCCCCCGACCACGATGTGTGATCCCGGCGGCGGCGCCCGCCGAGGGCCATGAAATATCATGGCCTCCGACTTGTAGAGTGTAGGTACCTAGCGTAACTTTCGAGGATAATGTCAAGTTCGTTCGATAAACTGCTTTCGACTAAAGGTGAATCTGATGAGGATTTCCTCTTAATTAAATTTCAATCCCATTGACCTGACATTTTGATTCAATATTCGTAACCAGCTAGTTTTACCTTGATGTAGATTTTTGTAACCACTCCGATACGAACTCCGCCATTAGGTAGGAAAGTATTTGTTTTGCATTCTGATAACAGCGAGTATCACTATGGTCACGTTTATCTCAACAAAACACCAACGTTAATTAACATTTTAATTTTAATGTCGTTCTCCGCACTCGGCACGTGCCAATGAGACAATAATGTTCGTTATTAACTGGAACAATTCATTCATTTCGTTGTTATAATGTTGGCTTTGTAACCCAAACAGAGTCTTCTGTAAATTAATTAAAAACGTACACTGTTTAACATAATCAAGCTCTTTATTTATTTTGATCACATTTCGATTGCCAAAAAATTACAAGGCAATATTTCCTAGGATGTCCAAAGGTCAAAGCAATTGTGTGGCTTATGTACAAATTATCATTCTGGCGTGAAACAACTGGCTGCACTCCGTTCCGCCTGCAGACGATGCACTGTCCACTTCACCTTGAAGTCGTGTCTGCGATATTTCTACAGCTCAACAGCTGTATAAAAACTACACAGGTTTCCATTAGAAAGTCTTTCAATGCAAAAAGCTAAACGCTTCATGTTTTTTTCTTTTTTTTACACTGACCTGATTACGATCAGCGGCATTTTTGTGATATTGACGGTTATATTATACAGAATGTGGCTTGAATAGTGGTCCAACGTGAAGTGGCCGATACACCGTATATTCAGCTATTACATAGGTACCACAATTTGATTTTTCCATAGGTCTCTGAATATTTTTTTATTTTTTATTGTATGAATTTGCTTTACTAATTTGGTAATTCCTTTTACATTATTTTTCAATTTGTTTTCATTGTTTTATTGAAAAATAATGTAATTTATAGAAATTACCGAATTAGTAAAACAAGGTTGTACCTATACATTTTTCAAAAAAATATGTTATTGTGACCTATGGAAAAAAAAAACATATTGTCGTATGTGATCGCTGAATATACGGTGTCCCTTTCACGTTGGACCACCATTAACGACACAACCTGTATACGTCCATGAGTAATGTTTTCAGGGCCCGTTCACACGTAGGTACCACAATCACACCACATCGCAGTGACAAAATGTGGGCAAGCAGTGGTTACGTGTGGATTGTGTCACTGCAACTTCTTACAGTTGTGTTGTGGTAACTACAAAATTTCGGTGTGGTTACGTTGTCGCTAGTAGTTGTGATGTGGTTACGTTGTGGCTAGTGTTTGCAGACAGACAGATCGACTCCGGCTGTGTTGTCGCGTTGACGCAACGTTGTGGCTGCGATGTCACCTTGACGTGGGCGGCATCGCCCACACGGTTGATTTTGACGGCCAAATGTGGTCCGTGTGAATAGACTATTCATTTTCATACAAATTAGCGCTCGTCCACGTGGTGCTGTGGTGCGGTTGTGGTCCGTGTGACCGGACCCATAGACATGAGATCACTCGAAGCACATTCATACAAATATCAATTGTAAGGGATTGACGTCAATGATGACTTTAATGTTTCGAGAGTGAGGTTTACCTGCACGACTAATTCTGACCGATGACAACACTAAAGGCTTCTACATACCGGGGCGACTTGTCGCGCGACGCGACACGACATAAAGGCACCACTCGTCCCGCGACACGCGGGGCCTTTGTGCCGTGTCGCGTTGCGCGACAAGTCGCGCTGGTATGTTTGACGATGAGCGAACAGTGACCACGCTGCGACATTTACCTCGTTCTACGGTCAGCCACGTCCTGGGATAGTTTCAGAAATTACTTATTGCATAGGTATACTGTTTTACGATGCCCATGATTTCATCTGAACACTCACGCATATGCTACTGGAATGCGTTTTCAGATTTATTTAAAGCTCTTAGCAAGAGAATGTGAAAAGTGGATGAATTTTTAAGAAGTGGTCATATTCGATCTGATATCAACATAGGTGATGGGACAAGTAAAAACCTGGCCCAAAAGAAACGCACAACTTTCCGAAATCTAAGTTATTAACTTCTCTATATTCTTTTGGTTGAAGTTAATATTTTTAGTAGAAATCACACAAACGTCCCACGGTCACGAACGACGACGTTCTGTGGTCCCAAGTTCCCAACTCCCGACATAACTTTGTTTTGTGGTATTATAACTTTTATTTAGAGAACTTTGTGTACTTTTGAATGCTGTGTTGCTTCAAAAGGGATGTTGTTCAAATGAGACGTGAATGGTCGCAGAGTTTTCAGTGGAAATTTAATATTATGCTGGATTGTAAGAGTTTTAACATTCGACAATAATTCGTTATCACGTCAATTCTGGTGTTTTAACATTCAGTCTGCTAAGATTTAAAAACTATAGTACACACGGCTACACATCGAGCTATACTTTTCCAGTATACGCTGACCTCTCGTAAGGAAATCCTACACAATGCGAGATCAGCTTATACTGGAAATGTATAGCTTGAGGTGTAGCCGTGTGTACCTAGCGAAAACGACTGCAGAACCCTTTCGGTGCTAAGTACATAGAATGCATACTAATTAGCACGTCATAATTATAATGTGTTATGTAAATCTATAACAACAAGTCAGTACAGTACAACAAGTCATCTATAGCTTCGTATAGCGACGACTCGTGGCGCGGGTTGTGGGCACACGAACGAATTATCTCTTGGATTCAAGAAATTCATTTTATAAGTATTTTATTCGTTTACCCTAATTGCCTTATTTTCTGTGCCAAGATTTCCCGGACATGTTGAGTTTTAAAATATGTATTTTTTTTGTTTGCAGATGAAGATGAGGCGACGACATCGGGCCTGACTGACGGAGCGCCGCTCGAACAGAACAGACTCATCTTCGTCAACAGACCGCAGCCAATCAAGTTCATAAACAACCGAATATCTACGGCTAAGTACAGGTAATACACATTTCACAAACTCCTAGCCTTTTTAAGTAAGTATGTCGGGGTTGGCTTCCAGTCTAACCCCATACCAGCGGTATACTAGTATTTTACATGGAGCGACTGCCTATCTGACCTCCCCAAGCCAGTTACTGGGTATCACGGTACCCGGTCCCATTTCTACCCGTGGGTGTCGTAAAAGGCGACTAAGGGACTTCTAGGGAATGGGCAGCAGCGTTCTCTATGCATTTTAACACCATACTGCGATCGCCAACCCGCCTGCCATGCCTATGTCCAGCAGCGACGTCTTTCGGCTGAAATGATGAATGACTGACGGTACTCTTGGTCATACTTTCGGGCTTCTAACGACCCGTAACAACTGTCAGATCCACGAATGACAGCTGGGACCAACGGCTTATAATGCTACCCGAGTCACGTAGGGGTCTCAGTATGTAAAGATTTTCACCCATCCACGGACCGACCTCAGGAAGCGTAGCTTAACCTGATCGATCGACCCGTGCGGCTGTTGCTGACACGAGACCCTCGTAAACTCTAACGTTACCAAATTATGAAATGTCAACGAAAGAATTCACGATTTCACTAAGCTAGCTGCCTGCACACATCTCCTTGTTTGACGTACGTGTAGTGTGGCACTGGCGCCGCAGGGGAGCACAGAACACGATATCGAACTCTGAAGGCATTCCTTTCCGCCATGTTCCATTATAATATGGAACGCGGTCACAATATCTGCATTCTAAATATTTGCTGGTGTAATAGGATCCATGAAACGGGAACCTAGTGTATGGTGTCAGAATTAATGAGAGTATTATAACCGGTTCAGGGTTCAAGACTTAAACTGGATACAAGGGCATTCTTAATGCCTAACTCCTCCGAATTTAAACATTATACTCGATGCGAATTTTCAATTAATGCCACTGAGTTATTACGTTAACACAAATATTTATACTTGCAAGTGGAAGTGTACATTTCCAGTGCAATTCCGTTATATCTCCAATCAATCGAGCCACGATTGATGAACAAACAAACAAACTCAGACTTTCATTTTGTGAGACCGGTAGCGAACGCACTCGCTTTATTTTCTTTTATTTTTGAAACATCCGCTTCGTTCCCATGAAAGAAAATTAAAAATTTCTGACGCAACATCTCTGTAGTGTACCTATGTATGTGCCGTATAAGCCTCGTAAAGTTTGTCAGCCGACAATGAGCGTGCCTAAACAGCGGCACGATGTATACACGGCGCATTGTTTACGCGCCGCGACGCTTGGCCGCCTGCCCATCCACCGTACACTGATGTCATACGCGTTAGTATAGCTCTACTGTCTCCATGGGAACAACTCTATATTACTATTTTGGAAACTATATTTCTTCCAACAAGTTTATAGAGAAGTTTCCAGGAGACTCATAAAAGGAGATCGTGAACCTTAGTGGTTCCCTATTGTTTCACATTTTACTTTGGTCCATTGATGTATTAAATAGGAAGATAGGCCACTCTCTAACATCACCTAAATATTAAATAGATCCGATGTCGTGCGTCATGTGCTCGACAACCGAAATAGAGAGACATATTACGCGGGCTATAGCGGGAACGAGATAGCAATAATTGTCACTGTTACGTACCCATAACAACTCCGAAACAAACTGCGATTCGGGTATTCCCCGCAAACCGAGAGGAATGTAGGTCGATTGTGTTCTTTCCCCCAATTTATGTGGTCCACATCGAGGAGCGCGTACCATATCTTCCTATTACATCAATGCTTTGGTCACACACAATTGAAAATTTTAGCAGTCTCTGGAATGGTGATGCCTCTGTTAGTGGTATACGTCCACAGGCGGGCGACGACCGCTTACCATCAGGACGGTGGCTCGGGGTGTTTTGATTGCCACCTATAAATGTCACTCATGAAAAAGAGCTACGTCTATGATTGACTTCTTCGTATCTAACACTTCGTTACAATATGCATAGTGACTTTGAAACTTCATAAAAGAAAGTGACTTAGAATGACAGCAGCGCGTGGCAATAAATGCGTAGCTGCTAATTACAATGTTCCCTTATTGGGACTACGAAAAGACTACCACGTCCTCACGGACTTTCCGCTCTGCATTATTCTAAGATTTTCTTGAAGAAAATCTTGGAGGTTTTCGCATTATGGAGGCAATCTTTGTGCGGAGTTTCATATCAGTTCTGCTAAGTTTCTTGTTCATAGAGCGCTATTGAATAAATTGTTTTCATAAGGGTTTGTAAGTACGTGTTGTCCGTGACTGTGACATATCATACAAGTTGAGCACCTGCAGGGGTGTGGCGTGACGATACTGTGAGCGTGTCGTCGGGACAGCCAACTAATACGTGCTCCGTGCACATTATCCAATCAATTTCGCGCACTTCTTCGTGTTAAGGCAACGATAACCGATTTTTAATGATTTTATACTGAACAGTGAACATCACGTCTAAACGAGTAGTGTTAATGATTGAAAAAAAAACAAATTATGTTAAATTAGAGCATTTTTTCAATAATTTATTATGTGAATATTTTAGAATATGTTTATATTACATAGTGAAATTAATATGTAAAGTTTATAAAAAACTGAGAATGGCGCAAAATCTACCAGGCGTATTTTTCTGAAACCTTCACCAATTTAAAGATAATTTAAGTATTGATCTTTTAGTATACGCGTTTTTTTTAAATACCTTTTGTTTTGTGTATAATAAATTAATAATGCGTCAAATTGGGGACTGCGCTCCTTGATGGGCGAGTCTTATTACTATCTGAACGTACGACGCGTTGCGTGAGCTCAGTACAGAAAACGCAAGGTAACCACTCAAGGTCACTGGCATATATCTGGGTCTTAAAGAATATTCATTCATTCTGCAACTCTATTTCTATCTAACAAACAAAGAAGTCTGGGTTTTATAAAATTTTCATCCATGGTGCCGAATAAACGTACGTCTTCGCACGCGTTTCTGCGGCCGGCGATGGATGCGTAGTTCATACAAACGTAATATCAAAATAATTTGTAAATCAAACATATTTTTAAGGTAGGTAGTGTGTCTTTATTCCGATTGGAATACAGAATATCTAGGTTCCCAAATATACAGGGTGTTTGGCAGAACGTTGAACATACGAAAATGGTGGGTAGGTGGGGTCATCTGCTACTTACTCAGCCCTAATTTATTTGGCCCTGGCCGACTGGGTATTTAAAAAAAAAAAAAAAAGTTTTTTTCTTGTTTCACCACTTTCCTAACTTTAAAGTGTATTTTTTTTATTAAAAATGGGCAATAAAACAGGCAATTTTTTTTTTTTAATCTTTGATGTTGGCAGATTCTTATAAAATTATTGCTTTGTTCAGATGTTAGCTAGAAAAAAAGTTATGAGTCCTCAAACTTACAGAAAGATGTAAAAAATACTTGAATGTTAATTTCAACTTGCATTTAAAAAAAAACAAAAAATGATTGAGGAGTTCCAATTCTTGCAAAACATCCCTAGTGTGTGAGCTTTCTAATGGTATGTAATTTGCTTTTATAAAAAAAAAACTTTAAGAGTTATTTCATAATTTTATCAAGTAGGAAATTTTTGACTAAACTCTACCTTTACGGAAAGTTAAATGTTTTGCGAAATTTAATACTGCAAAGTTGGTAAAAATTATGGATCGACGGCTTGCCAGTAGCAGTGGTGCAAATTGACATTCACTATTCCCTTGAGATGGTTACACAAAGCAGGTAGAAATTTTGTTTCACTCTTGCGCAGTCATAGCGTATTTTTGCTCTCTTTCGCTCTCGTGGCACCGTGACGCGTCAGAATGAATTCTTGACGAAACTCTACCTTTACGGAAAGTTAAATGTTTTGCGAAATTTAATACTGCAAAGTTGGTAAAAATTAAATGATCGATTGAAATTATGCTGTACCAGTTAGGTGCGTTAATGAAACAATTAAATAATTTTAAATAATTTATTTAAATAATAAATCATATTAGATGTTCAAATTGACGCCCTTCATTCGCAATACAGGTGCGGCATCTACGTCTGATTTCTACAGTTGTTGTGCGCAGCAGCATCTCCTGTCGCATAACTTCGAAAGCAGCATTAATTCGATTTATCAAATCTTCCCGACTTTCTACTTCTGTAGTGTAAACTAGTTCCTTTGCCCTTCCCCACACGTGAAAATCGAGCGGAGTGAGGTCGGGCGATCGCGGAGGCCAGGGAATTGGTCCTCCCCTGCCAATCCACGAATTTGGGAAACAATTATCCAAATGCTCACGTACAACTAGACTAAAGTGAGCTGGGCAACCATCGTGTTGAAAGACAATAGGCCTGTTTATGTCTACTTGGAACACTTCTTCCACTAATGGTGGTAAATCATTTATCAAAAAATCCAAGTAGTTGTTCGCGTTGATGTTGTCGGGCAAATAATGAGGCCCTATTAGCTTATCGCCAATCACTCCTGCCCAGACATTCACACTGAATCTCCTCTGGAAGCCTCTTTGTCTCTTCACGTGTGGGTTTTGATTTTTAAGTGCCCAATGGTGAAGATTGTGATAATTGACAATCCCTTCTTTGTCAAATTTGGACTCGTCATAATTTTTACCAACTTTGCAGTATTAAATTTCGCAAAACATTTAACTTTCCGTAAAGGTAGAGTTTCGTCAAAAATTTCCTGCTTGATAAAATTATGAAATAACTCTTAAAGTTTTTTTTTTATAAAAGCAAATTACATACCATTAGAAAGCTCACACACTAGGGATGTTTTGCTAGAATTGGAACTCCTCAATCATTTTTTGTTTTTTTTTAAATGCAAGTTGAAATTAACATTCAAGTATTTTTTACATCTTTCTGTAAGTTTGAGGACTCATAACTTTTTTTCTAGCTAACATCTGAACAAAGCAATAATTTTATAAGAATCTGCCAACATCAAAGATTAAAAAAAAAAAATTGCCTGTTTTATTGCCCATTTTTAATAAAAAAAATACACTTTAAAGTTAGGAAAGTGGTGAAACAAGAAAAAAACTTTTTTTTTTTTTTTTTAAATACCCAGTCGGCCAGGGCCAAATAAATTAGGGCTGAGTAAGTAGCAGATGACCCCACCTACCCACCATTTTCGTATGTTCAACGTTCTGCCAAACACCCTGTATATTTTGAATGTACACTGATTTAAACAAGAGTTATGAGAAAAATAAGTTTTCTATAGAAATTTTAAATTCCTCATACTTATCTCGTCTTTATATCATTGTCCTTTCAAAATATATATTGGGCAACATAGATATTCTGTAATCCAATCGAAATAAATACTCACTACCTTAAGAATATTTTTGATTTACGAATTATTTTGGTATTAGGTACGTTTGTATGAATTGCGCATGCTACGCCGACCCCTTAAATAGTTCGTCTTCATATAATTACGTCTTTTCTACGTTGTTCCTAAAATAAAACTAATGTTTATTTATAAGATTATCATTGATAGAAAACAAGTAGGCGGATAGATGAGCAATATGAGCGTGGTTATTCTAAAGAACATATAAATAGTTACAACGCAGGCGGAGAAGATAAAATAAACGTACCTAAGAATCACAGTATTCACATAATGACAAATTAATGACATTTCTACTAACGGGTTTTATAATAATGGCAATACGACAATGCCATTATAAGTAACACAATTCTATTACGAGAACATTGACCGACCAATGATCAACCATTATGAATTTAGCAGATTACGAACTTTTAGCAAAATGACAATGGGATCGTGTTGGAATGACTGAATTTATAAAAATAGCAGACTTGGGGCCCAGGTCGCACCTTGTAGGGAACAATTAATGTATGCATGTAATGTATTCAATGTGTTGACTGACATCATCTACTCATATTGTTACTTTAATTAACAAACATTAATTGCGTTATGATAACGTTCATATTTTTTATGCATTATTAGTTATTAACTTATTATGAATCGCTGAAACTGATACGACGGGGTTTACATGTAATGAGATAATGTCACGAACTCACATCCTAGTGTAAATATTGAAATTTAATGTAATTGTACAAACATTTCGAGCCCGGTACACAAACATACAAAAAAAATATTGCCCTACTTACTAACAAGGTAAAACAAACATTTTATTTTACCATCGATTCAAGACAAACATGATTTCTTGATAGTTAATAAATTAAGCATGCTCCCATTGATGTCCTATCTATAATTTATGATGCTTTCACTACAAATTACTTTCGATACGATCAAAGCAGCGAACCTATCATCAACTTGAAACACCATGTTAAGGCGCGGACTGACTACGATTTTAAACGCTGCAATTGCCCTCACAGAACCGCTTCAAATAAGGTTGAAAATTGAATAAACATTTGTGTTGACGATGTGACTAAGCTGCGAATGGGCATTTATTTTATGGGTTTTATTTAGATTATTCGGAATATACACATTATATTAAATAATTGTCCGGTTAAAGTTTTAAAACAAAGCTAATGCAATTAGAATCCTAAAAAAATATATGTTGTTGTCGCTGAAAATACAGAGATAATCGACGCCAAAGTTTATTTTTGTGTAGTAACTTATTTTTTTTTATTGGGAATATCAAACTATATTTTACTATTCTATTCGGTTAAAAAATTTCTATAAACCTTTTTCTGTCCACTGTATTTTTTGCGTCGGATGTTTTCATTGCGGTAAGTCATACTCGACTATCCAAGAAACCAGTTTTTGTGAATATTGAGGTAACACCGCGCCTAACTACTTATACGAGTATACAACTGTAACCATAGACACTAACAAGTATGTAATTCTCTGTTTTTTTAGGGTTCCGTAGTCAACAACCCCATATAGTTGAGCCATGTCCGTCTGTCTGTCTGTATCCGGCTTAGCTCAGAGATTTAACATATTATTCACCCCCCGGACACAACAAAGTTTTTTTAGGGTCCTCCATTGCACGTAAAGTGGGGATAGTATTTTTTTTCTCGTCTGTCCCATGGTGTGGGTTAGGATTGCTGGATAGGCCGTGTATTGCGGGTCTGTGAAAGCCATTTTTAGATTCAGGGATCCCTTTGCCTAATATTAAGCTTTAAAGTGCTATTTTTTGTTAGATTGAATTCCCCCCTCTCCCCGCCAGCTAAATGGTTGTTTTTGGATAGGTATGTGAAAAAATTCATAGCTAGTATATTTATAACGAAATTAAAAGGATAACTAGCACAGCTAAGTAAGCTTTACAAGTGAACGAGTGATAGTCGACCAACTTACATTAGCAGTAGAATTGACCGTGACGTAAGTATACCAATGTATGGTGGGAGAACACGTTTTTCAACTACAATTTTTTTTTTTTTTTTAAAACGTTGGCCCACACTAGGAATTTCTCCTGTATTGTGGGTGCGTTTACAAACATTTAAACTCACATACACAAACAGCCTTAACAATGTTAAGTTTGTTTTTGGGATATCCCAACTACGGAACCCTTCATTGCGCGTGGTCTGACACGCATTTGGCCGGTGTTTATGTAGCTCGTACTCGTAGATACCTACTACTTATGTAGCTCGTACCCGTAGATACCTACTACTTATGTAGCTCGTACCCGTAGATACCTACTACTTATGTAGCTGTGCTGTACCTAAACACTATGCGACCGTAAATTGGTGCTTAACGTTATTTGCCTAATAACCATGGTTCATTTAGTTAGGTAACCATGCTGAACTGCAGCCCCACGGGACGTACTGAACTGTGCAAACTACATTATGGAACAGTCTGTTTTGCTAATCAATTCTACTGGCATTTCCTCTTTAACATTGATTGATGTTATTAGTTTTAATAATAAGGGAGTCAGTCGAAATTATACGAATAACCTAAACATCAATTTCACTTTAATTTTCAATCACTTTCAGAAACAGCTCGTGTGGGTATTTTTAACCGGAACTCCTTAATAATAAGTATTTAACGGGTTGCGACTCTATTAGATACTTTAATATGGTTGCTAAGCTGGTTGTTATGCTCGTCACAGTGCATATGGTGAAGTGGAGCCGATGGTGTCTTCACCATCAGCTCCAGTTCTCCTGATTCGTACTAGGAGATCCCCTCAAAAATTAACGTCCCTGCACCGGGAAAAGCTATATTTGGTGAAAAGGTGATGAGCAGTTGAAATTAGGCTATTGTAACTTAGGTAGATAAATTACAAACTGACCCACAAAAAGTGAAATCTGTGGTCTTCCTCATCAGTTCCACATCACCAAATGGTGCTTTCCTAGTGCAACTGCGCGAGCTACTATAAAAAATACCCAAATCGCTATAGGTGCGCCAATAAAATTTGAGGGTTTCCTCGATTTCCATGGGATCCTCTCATCAGATTCTGATTTAGTGGTAATGGGACCACCTCGGGAGCATACCCTTTCAAAAAAAATATAATTTTCAAAATCGATCTGTAATTGACGGAGAGATCGGTGAACATACTTACGTTTAATTTGTGATCTGTGCGAGTCCCAATAAATGCTTTTTCTTTCTTTACATAAAAAAAAAACAAACATACAGCCGCACATATAACCTCCTCCTTTTTTAAAAAGAGAAGTTAGCTCGAATAGAACTTTATTTGTATTTTTATACTATTGTTTTTTTACTCTTACTGTGCGATTCCCAATAATTAAAAAAAATCTTTCTTTTTTTATATCAGATCTATGTTAACGCGACATGCCCTTCCACAGCGTAACATCATTCATCCCGCTGTTCCTGTTCGAGCAGTTCCGGCGCTACTCCAACTGCTTCTTCCTGCTAATCGCGCTGCTGCAGCAGATCCCTGACGTGTCGCCCACGGGCCGCTGGACCACGCTCACGCCGCTTATACTCATCCTCTCCGTCAGTGCCATCAAGGAGATCGTCGAGGACTTTGTGAGTATACTATACTTTGTCCTTTCGTATTTTCGCCATCATCATGACTTTAGCCGATTGACGTTCACTGCTTGACATAGGTCTTCCCCATGCACCGCCACTTCAACCGGTTCTATCCTTCCCGCATCCAGCAGATTCCTGCGGCCACTTCAGAACCTTTTGAACCCATCGGCCATCTGTTCTGCGAGTAATGTACCCTGCCCACTGCCTCTTAAATTTGGCAATTCTTCGGGCTATGTAGGTTACCTTGGTGCTCTTACGGATCTCTTCATTTCTGATTCGATCACGTAGGGAAACTCCAAGCATAGCCCATTGTGAACGACCACGTTTTAGTGCTATAGGTCATCACTGGCAACACAGTCAAGTTCTTCGTACGACGGTCAAATCATCACCTGCCTAGCTTTTTCCTAACAAGTCTGACCTCCACAAGTCAGTTACTGGGTAACATGATACCCCTCGGTAAGACGGGTTGTCAGATTTTCGGCCTATCCGTAACGACTGTTAAAAATCTACAAATGGCAGCCGGGACCAATGGCTTAACGTGCTTTATGAGACACGGAGGGGTCTCGGTATGTAATGGATGGTCTCCCATGCACGGACCGACCTCGGCGAGCGTTGCTTCACCTTTATGATTGATCCGTGCGGTTGTTACTATTTACCCACGACCCCCTATGAGGCATAAATGCCTGAACTAATGTTGTGCCCCTCCACATTAGAGCTAGGCCTAGTGGCAACGTGCGTGCTATTTGTACCCATGGAAATGGGCATGGCGCGCTAACTCTGACCATACCATCGAAAACCCTCATGCGGGAGAGTGTCTACCTACGTTCGACTACGTTAGTACTATTACTTATTCTGTGGTACGACTTTATAATTTGCAAGGCTCGAGAATTACGGGTCCGGTCTATTCCGACACTGGTCGGGCAGATCCAGTTTGGTGCACTCGGGTTCTGAAAACTAAATCTCATATTTATTTTTATTTGATTAGTTTTTGTTCTTTTGGTTGAAGCTAAACGAAAAAAAAACGGTCAAGAGCGAGTCGGACTCGCGCACCGAGGGTTCTGACTTCAGCTTTTATGCTTTTAAATTATTTTACGCGTAAGGGACTTATTTTGTCATTCCACTTTATTCTACAAGAACTTTTGGTAAAAATAATACGTATTGTCAGATAGAACTTTATGCCTCTTGAAATTAAATAATCAGATGTCGTGCCTTGAGATTTACTGTTATGCCTCAAATTTTTTATTTGTTTGGTTAAGGTCTATAAACATAATTAGTCCTTATGCCTTTAAAAAGTGCTACTTTATCGTTGTACAGAAATGCACATGTGAAAAAGAAACACTATTCCATTGACTTTTGACCGCACACCGAGGCTATAGAGTGGCATCGGACATTATCGTCGGACACCCGGCCGTTTTCGGCGCCACGGTGGCTGACCTATCAGCGCACTGCACCGAGCGCGTCCCGTAAATGTTATGAGAAAGTCCCTAATGAAACAAGAAAGCAAATATTTAATGAATTTTGGAATAAAATGTACCAGTTGGGATCAACGTCGCCAGTTTATAGTCTCTAACGTCACAAAAAAACTAAAACGTATGACGACAACAGATGGGAACTTAAACACTGACCGAAGAAAGTTTTCTTACGAATAAGACTTATTGTGAATTCAAGGAGCAAAAAATATGCCGGAATATGTTAACACGCTATCTATAAGAGAAAAGTTTGTAAAGGTGAGTTTAGAGAAACAGCTCGATGGAGGGTTGGTAGCTCCAGATTATAGGGGAAAGCATATTCCGGGTAATAAATCATCAGATGTGGTAGTCCAATCAGTGATAGATTATATTAACTTATATCCATGTTATGAGAGTCATTATTCACGACAAAAGAGCGGACAAAAATGTTTAGGACCATACTTGAATATCCTTTAAACATTAAGGAGGTGATGGAATCTAAAGAGAGCAAACATTTTATGGTCTGAAAATATAGGTGGCAGAGGAGGAAACGAAATAGCTCCTTGTCTGATTTGATGGGTTGAAGAAAATATTGAAAATCTTACTAACGTGAGGGAATTAACTCTGTGATCGGACAACTGTGCGGGCCAAAACCGAAATTTGATGGTCGTGATGGCTTACATGTGAATATTGCACAAACATCCCTAGCTGAAAATAATAAACCACAAATTTATGCTGAAGGGTCATATACACATGGAAGTCGATCAAATACACTCTCAAATCGAAAAAAGAAAAAACAATTGAAAACAATGCAGATTGCGATACCCCGAGACTGGTCTCAGTTTATTCGAACTTGTGGAGGAAGGAGAACTTTTAACGTCTATGATATGCAACTTCATAATTTTATGGACTTTAGGTCTTTATATAAGAAAAATTGTCCTTTTGTGTCCAGAAAGAAGAATAAAGATTTTAAAATATCAGGATGTTCATTCAGGCTTCAGATTAAACAAGACCAGCCCGGAATATTATTTTATAAAAATACATTTGCAGAAGATTTTACCGAAATATCTTTCATCCGAAATGCTTCTAAGCGAGTTCAGTTCTCTGAACATTTATCTAGTGTAAGTCAAACTGAAAATCCCATATCAACTGTAAAATACAGTGATTTAATGAGTCTTTTACAATGGATTCCACAGGAATTCTATACATATTATAAATTTTTTAAACATTTCGAGTCTGGCAGATTTTCCTGAAGTCGATTAAATTTAATAATAATTATTTTTAATGTTTGTTTACTTATGCTATTCTTTTTAAGTTTACAAAAAATAAGTTGAAAAGCTATATGTTTTTAGCTTTGATTATTTTTTTAATTTAATTTTAATTATTCCGACCTTATGTACTTCATAATAATTAATTTAAATGCTACGTACATAGATATATTACAAGATCGGACTTAACTTAATTTAAATTTTTGGTCAAACATCACAAAGCTAAAAATACGCATTGAATTAACTAAAAAATTGCTGGCATAAAGTTGGATCAGTAAATAGAATTAAAAGGATTGGTCTTTTAATAACTCTGTACAAGCATAAGGTTGGATGTCACCAACAAAGTAGTTTATGATTATTATAATATTATTATTATACTGTGACTAGTTTTATTAATATACTGATACAAAGGTACAAGAGTTATCTAAAACATTATATTATTTTTATTAGCCTAATCGATAATGAACAATAGTTTTGACACGATTTTGTCAAAATCTTTCTTTTGGCTCTCGTCTAAACTTGTGAAATTCCATATCAGACCTAATGCGTCTCAGGTCGAGATTTGATGATTTCTGAAAAACTGTGCTATTTAGAGACATTGTTTTATTTTTCCTGTAATCTTTACATAAACTTCTATCACATAGAATAATTTCAGATTTTTATCTATCCAAACTTCGGAGATAAGGGGGGAGGGACGGTATTTTTTTTACATTTTTCATCAAAAGTCGGAAACTATGCTGTCTAAAAAAAAATGATTAAGAATGTGCCTAGTAGCCCTACTTCAAATTTTTAAGACCCCCTTTGAGTCCCTTTTGCAAAAAATATATTTTTTTTTATTTCTTTCTTGTTTAAAAAATTGTTGGCACGTTATCTAAAACTATTCTAAATTTCAAGTTGATAGCATTAGTAGTTCTTGAGATATCCAGTGGACAGACAGACAGACTTAGTCTCACCATAAGGGTTCCTTTTTACCATTTTGGTACGGAACCCTAACAAGTCTAAGGTATCTAGACACGCGTGCATGCATGGGTAAAACCCGACAACGAATAACAAGAAGTTGAGAGAAGTGGAACTTTCCTGCTTATAGTTGTATAAGTACGTGCCAACATACGTATTTACCTACTCGGCCAATGTTGTTCTGAGTTCCTAAACGAGACGGATGCCTAAATACAGCGACAAGAATGTTCGTCGGGAATGCCTCAGTATTTGAGCACGAATGGATTTACATACCTACGTTATTTATGTGGAGGGATCTTTAATGATAGTAGCCGAGGGTTTTGTGAGGGTCTGCTAGAATGGTTCTTGAATTGTGTAGATGATTGTTGATAGTGGTTCAAGCTATCATTTGTTAGACCGTTGCTGTGGGTTCAGTTCCCTATTACATGTATTACATGGTGACATTAAATTAGCTGGCGAAACTTCAGAAATCAAGTTATGGGTATCCAATATCGATAACACTATATTTGTGTTTTAACCGGCAGCAGAATACTCTGTTATGCTATTAATAACTGCCATTAGTAATAAATTGGCGATAGTCGCAACCGTCTTGCACGTATGACTAGATGTATGAACGTAGGCGAAGCAAAAGGAGTAAGTAAGGAGCGTAGCAGGTGGCGTTCTATAGTTTCTGCCTACCCTCATGGGAAGAAGGCGTGACTTTATGTATGTGTGTGTGTGTATTAGTAATAAATTAATTATTAAATAATTCCTATAAATAAGTTATTTCATTTTGCATTTTCCTCGTCCTGACTCAAACAATGTTAAAAAAATTAAAATTGCGATAATATTAGTTAGTACATGTGCGGTAACTCAGTAGGTATATTCTTTTAGATAGTATACAGCGTTAGCGGGTATCCGAACGATGTAGTTAACATAAGGGTGTGGTACACTACATCATGTGTATAACCATTACAAGTGGCGTACATTCCCACGAAATACTCATGTGAACGGAAACGATGTACCTAAAAGACGGCAAACTGTCAACCAATCGTTCAGTTAGACTGTAGTAGATAGATAACATAGTGGCAAGTTATCTTGCACTAGGTATTGTGTTACATGACGTAGTTTGAACACGTACTTAGGGTGTATTCAATTATTCATGTAGAACGCTGGTTCGCGCTGATTTGACAAAAACCATTGTATGACCAACGTTGACAGCCATCGCTTGTCGGCGCCGAGAAGCGCTGGAATATCGGCGCTAGATACCAGCGTTCTACATGAGTATACCCCTTACGTAGCATCAGCAACTAAGAAAAAAATATAGTTGCCTTCTCAATAAAAAATCGTTAATTCCTAAAACTATCTGTTTAACACATAGGTACATACTTCCTGCATACCGATAAAGAATTCTCCTCATTGCTTTACCTCTGATATTCATACGATTAAGATTCACGCTTCCATTGGCCTGTGAGGCCTGTGAGCCTGTCTCCTCCTTCAGTTGATAATTTTTCTGGTCAATTTATGTGGTAGACAAACTGACATATTTCTATATTGTCATATTCAGAAACGCCACCGAGCGGACGATGAGACGAACCGTCGGAAAGTGGACGTGCTGCGCGAGGGCCGCTGGCTCACCGTGATGTGGGAGCAGCTGCTGGTCGGGGACATCTGCAAGGTCGTCAACAACACCTTCTTCCCGGCTGATATCGCCATGCTGTCCTCGAGGTAAGATGTTGCGATTTTGTTACCTAATATGTTAACTCAATAAACCTGACTTGAGTTCCGTACGTATTTTTCGGGTAACCACTGAAAATCAGCGCTGTATTAGGGGTCCCCCATAGCACAGCATCATGCTGAGTGCAAGCCTTTTTGTCACAGTCATGACGTGCAGTTGCCGACTATTTGTGTTTTTTGTGCTCGTGATTATATTGTGGAGTTAAGAATGAAGCAATGACAGATAAATTAATTATGTGAAAGAAACATGGTGCTCACAAATTTATAACGATTGTAAAAAAAAAAAAAACTATTTCCTAAAAAAATATAATATCAGTGTGAGCTAAGGTAATCACAGAATTTAAAATAAATGTCTCATATGCCACATAATAACACGTAGGTAGACTGGCACTACACCCACACCCTGCACACTAGAACCAGCGACGCTGTTGGTGGCAGAAACAGGCGTGGTGGTAGCAGTCCCCGTCGAGTTCGGCAGCCGTTGTGGAGGAGCTCTCCTACTGCATTCACTTGTGTGTTTTGTGTCAAATTGCTGTCACCAGGGGGCCTAAAATGGACGCTTTGGCAGAATCATAATATGATTTGCGTACAATTCGTATCCCGTTGATTATGTATTCATCTGTTTGACAGTTTTGTATGGAGTTTCGTAAAATGCTCCACAAATTATGAATTGCTATCTCTGCTCTAATGTCAAATAGCAGCTGTCAAACAGATGAATTGCGGGATTTATGCATTGTTCGCAGATCATATTTTGATTCTGCCAAAGCGTCCATTTTAGGCCCGCTGAAGAGAATATGGATCACCATAACTTCCCCAGCCAAACGTACCTTCATTAGGCTTCATACAATTTTAATGCTATTCGCGTTTAAAGAATTTTTAACAAAGTTTTTCCTGTCGTTCTGATGACGCTTTCGGTAACTGTTCTGTCGACCTACTCAAGTCACCAATGAAAAGCATATAAAAAATCATATGCACATGACGAAACAGTCAATACACTGTTATTTTAGCACTTGTTTATGTCCCTACACAAGGTTATCAACTCATTTATGCAACAATTATAAATTATTGTCCGTGCAGATTTGCGTGACCGCTCATTGACTGGACACTTAACTTCAGCGGTGCATTGTAATAAGTTCGAAATGTTTTTAAATAAAGGTTAATTCATAAATCAATCAATCAATTGTTTGCTGCACCGTACGACGTCATTACGTCAGCGCCGGCTGTCGCTGAAAACCAGCGCTGGGGCTCTGTCTTGCATAGGGTCGCAGTATAATGCTGAGTGATAGACGTTTTGCGTGGATGTGACGCATGTTTCCCCCAACCTTTTCTTATTTTTGTGTTTATGTTTTTTTTTGCGTCATGTTTACCGCAAATAAACGTTCTTTCGAACATTCTTTCTTTCAATAATCGAATGCACTACTTATATCGTATTATGGACATAATATATTATTACTATGAATGCTTTTTAATTGCACACTAAAATTTACATATAAAATAACATCACGCACGTTTTCCTCGAAGGATTAGGCAAAGGTGTACCTAGTACCTATACCAGGTACACGGACATTTCGCCAAAATGAAATCAATTAGGTAAATAATTTACATCTATCTCTTGATCACCAAAAAAAAAAGTCTACATTTCCGTGTGTCTGCTTCAGTTGCAGGGATGACATACAGACGACATAGACGTCTAATGCTCGATCATCGGGTTGCCAAAGTATTTTTGAACTTTTTTCTAAGTAAAGAAAAAAGAGAAAGAAAAAAAAAAACCGGTCAAGTACGTGTCGGACCACGCACAAGGAAGGGTTCCGTAGTTGGGATGAATTTATCCCAAGAACAAACTTACATTGTAGTTGAAATACATGTTCTTCCATACATTCCAACTGCAAATGTAAGTTTGTACGCACAATATTGAGTGATTTACCATTTTATTTTAAGACCATAGATTTTGTTACAGGAGTAGTCAATTTCCATCTATTTTCTTTAATAACTTCAAAACGAATAGTTTTTTTTTTGTTAATGTGAGCTCTCGAGATATTCTAAATTCATTTATTTACGTTACACGGTCGTGTTTGGGTCACAGAAATTCATAAATAAACTGACAGGCACACGAGTGATCCTATAAGGGTTCCGTTTTTCCTTTTGATTTCCATTTGAGGTACGGAACCCTAAAAACAAAACAAGTAGCATTGAGTCATTAAGTTCACCTCTCTAATCTAATACATGGGATGTACTATGTAAGTGGCGAAAAAGTTTATTTCTCTTTACAGCCGTCGACAAGACCGTTAACAATCCACGTTTTACTATAATCAACTTACAAAACCCAACTATACTTTGCCACAGTGAACCGCAAGGCATCTCCTTCATCGAGACCTCAAACCTGGACGGCGAGACGAACCTCAAGATCCGGCAAGCCAACCCGGAGACGGCGCGGCTCGACAACACGCTCGCCCTCACAGACTTCACGGCCACCGTGCAGTGCGAACAGCCCAACAGGCATCTGTACGAGTTCAATGGGCTGCTGAAGGAGAGTAGTAATAAGTAAGTGTACTGCAATGCTGCTCAATATAATATGCTTCTTTTTTTTTGTTAGGATGGGTTTGCTCTTGACCTTAGTCTAAGGCAGAGATGACAGAGACAAAGTCAACGATGGAGTGAGCTTACCCAGAAGAAGCCTGTTCACTCTAATTTTGAAGAGATTAGGGTTGTATGCGTTCGGAAACAGACGCAGGTAGAGAGTTCCACTCTTTTGCTGTGCGCATTATAAAAGACGTTTGGAAACGCTTAGTGCGGATTGGTGGAATAGCAACTGGGATGCTTCTTTAGATAAACCATAAAATCAAAATCAAAAGTCATTTATTCAAACTAGGCTGAGAATCAGCACTTTTCGAACGTCAAAAATTACATGAGACAGTCCCCCAAAAACGCCCACCCTTCACCACTTCCTAGTGCTTTAGCTGATAAAAGAAGAACGCTTCGGTAATCTTCGTGTTTCAGAATTTAGTTCGAACGTCGCGCCAGAGTATAACTCCCCAAAGAGGGAAAGCTTCTAAGTTTTGTACTGCCGCGCTTTGTCGTAGTGCACCTATCGTTGCGCATTTGTATGAAGCTTTCTTTCTGTTGAGTTACCTACTCTGGTGGCACCCTATATGTCACTCAAAAGTTTCGAGACGTTTTTTGTTGTTAATCTTAAATTTTGTAACTATGGTACGCAAAATAAGTACTCCATGGTTGTATTAACTTTATATTAGGTCTCATCATCGCGCGTTCGTATTTCCGAAGATAGACGATGATTCCCGAAGCGCATTTTTTCGGGAAGCTGTAATCTTATTAATGAAACCATTCTATAGCCGGTGTAAGCGTAAGATCTTCTAGCTTTAGCGTTTTGCACATCTCAGATATGCCGAGTCTTCCAAATTCCGGTACTGCAGAAGTAGAGTATACACTAAATAAAAATTGAAACGTTTTTTTCTCGCCCCTATTACATAGAATTTACTAAAAAAAACTGAAAAAATACCCCTCTGCCTACCTCGGGAATACATTCCTGATGATTTATTATAATGATGTTGTTGTTTCTCATTTAATTGTCTTCTCAATTTTTTTAGATATTTGATCCATTTCTCCTAACACAGGCATTGTTTGCCTAAAAGGAGGCTCCAAACACAAATCATTGTTTAAGAAGCATTTTGTTTAAATAAAAATATTTTCATTTTCATTTTTTTTCATTTGCGGCATAAATACATGGATTTAAAAGAAATTATTAAAACATTTGGGCTGAATTTATAGATGAGAAAAAAAAATTAAAGAATGGTTTTATAAATCCTGTTATTACTTATAATTATTACAATTTAAATGGAATACAAAAGCTTTTTTATTTATGTAAGTAACTGTCTTTTGAGCTGTGTGTGTACACGTCTAAAGAAATGGTTGCTCTTGTACTTCGTAGATCAATACCGCTGGGCCTGGACCAGATGCTGCTGCGCGGCTCCATGCTGCGAAACACCAACTACATCTACGGCGTGGTCGTGTACACCGGCCACGAGACCAAACTCATGAAGAACTCCACTAAAGGTAAGGTCTGCGTCAGGGATTGAAAAGGTTCCTAAAATACCGGTATTTTCTGGTTCCGATGTAGCTCAACGCAGGACGATAGCTCTGTGGGCAACTTTTTATTTCATTGTCAGTATGTTTTTTGGGCATGTCCTACCAAGTTCATAAGGTATTTCTGTAACATTTGATGCTTTTCTTTTAAACGTTTTTTTTTCTTTTAAAAGGTTTTTTTTTTCTTTTTGTAAAGGCTTTATTAGCTTTAGAAATTTGTACAAATTTTCAATGCGAATATAGTAAAAAAAAAAAACTTTATTTATGATTACAAAATAGTTAGTTCATATGTCCCACCACACGATGGCCATAATGTTTCATCTCACTCTCTTTTAAAAAAAAAATGTAGTGGAGTAGGATATCTCCAAAAGAAGGAATTTTTATTTTAAAACGAATTTAGTAACACACATTTAACATAATAACAACCTAATAACCGGTATATTGGAACCATTATTTGGAACCAGAACCAAACCGGAACCTGAACCGGAACCGTACCGAAAAGAAGAACCTTTTTAAGAACCGAAATGAAGAACCGGAACCCAAATTCGTACCGGTTTCAATAGCGCAGACTCTGCGTACACTATCATATGTTGAACTGATCAAGTAGACGCTTGTATAGAAGGTAATAAAAAATAATCGCATTTGGTATTCATTTATGTGCCTTAGCTACTACCACTACATTTTTAATTTTTCTTGGATTCTTACACAACAACAACGTTAAGAATTTATGGTGGAATAAAGAATCCCACATAATTATATGTATACATACATATTTATTCCATGCATGAACCCTGAAAACATAACAATCCTTTTTTTGGGCAGCCGTGTAAAAACCGGGTTTGTATAACTCGCTAAACGCTGGTTATCGTGTGATTACTAAGGGCACAATAAATGAACTGAGGAATTATGTCGTGAGTTCACCATACTAATCTTTTATTTTTCGAGAACTAAGATGAGGATTGCTTAGATGGTTTTGTCATGTTGAGAGGATGAGTGAAAGGCGAAAGGATTACAAGGCCGATGTGAGTGGTAACGCTGGGTTTCCACACTATGGCCATTAGTGATCTTATTGGTGATGTTCTTCAAAAATGTCAAGTGCGTAGTACTCGTAACCGGCGTGCGTGTATGACCAAATGTATTATATACAAACGGAAGCAAATGAATGTGTAAACGAAGCAAAATAAATATGTAAGGATTTTAACAAGTGGCGTTCGATAGTTTCTGTTGGGGTTTCTGTAAGGCGTGACTTTATGTATGTAGATTGAGAATATATTCGATAGGATTCGTAGAATTCCCAGTCCATAAGTAAATATTCCAGGGCGTTGTATATTCGGATCCAGATGTAACTAACCTACGTCCTACGTACGTATTTCACTGTTCTTTGTTCTTGTCTGTTTATATATGTGTCAAGTACATAATCTGTTACATAAATGAATAAAATGGTAAATGTTCCACAGCGCCACTGAAGCGCTCGTCGATCGACCGTCAGACGAACACGCACATCCTGATGCTGTTCCTGATCCTGCTGACGCTGTCGCTGCTGAGCGCCGGCTTCAACGAGGTGTGGATGAGGGCGCACAGCGACTGGTACTTA
The DNA here is from genome assembly GCA_948098905.1 of Tiliacea aurago. Lineage (NCBI taxonomy): Eukaryota > Metazoa > Arthropoda > Insecta > Lepidoptera > Noctuidae > Tiliacea > Tiliacea aurago. The sequence continues at coordinate 1,134,822 of OX402579.1, read as the reverse complement.
GGACTCCAGGGTGAGTGGAGACTTCTTCATCATTCTTACAGCCCAACGCTGGTCAATAGGCTAGTTGACAGTTTTAGAGAAACCGATTAGTAATTTTCCTTGTGTCTATTTTCCTCAAAATACGAAATTTCAGCGAAATACTAACATTAACAGAACTGATTTTTCAACATAGAAAGCAATTTTATTTTGATTGTCAATACTGGGCATATTGTCATGGCGGCTCGAGCCGCCACGCCATACATTGTCTGTCTGTCAAGACTGATAGTGACACTGCCTGCACAAAAACATCATTTTTGATTACTTCTGTCGGAATATTATAATAAATAAATATAATCATTTTATTTCGGAGAACTAAAAAGATCCATAAATTGTTACTAGCAGGATTGCACTTAAAATACTTTTGTTAGCAACTTAAAGTAAAGACGAATTAATGAGAAGACCACCCATCAACTAGACACAACGAGAAAAGGAAACTATGGTACTGATAAATCTTAATACAAATTGCCTTATTACGGCGGAGGAAGCATCTGCCGCAACAGCCTTCAGGATTATAAAATAATCTACTAAATTAAGTTGGTTTTGGATATTTCTGGTTCAGAACCATTTTACAAAACAAAATTCATAAGGTCAAAGTCAATTATTTCAAATCAAGATATTATTTTTTATTTAGTTAGAATTAAAATATTATGTACATAAATAACAACTTATAACTTATTAAATTATAAAAAAACACTAAATTATATACTAACTAAACTAAAACTATTTATTAAAAAATAAAAATATGGCGTCGAAAAATTCCTCCGCATCGCTGTATTATTATTTCATCCTTTATTTCAAATAGGCACAAAAGACACATTAGAACATCAAAATTTACACAAAAATAGCATTGATTCTAGTCGCAAGGTATTTTTCTTCCTGTCAACTAGCCTATTGTGTTGACTACAATATAGCTATTCTAGATGATCTACAAGATGACAGCTTGGACTGCCTGTTTTAGTACCTAGGATGGATGAGCTATGGTGACTTTTTTTCACATTGTAAGTTAATCAAAAAACTTATTTCCGTAAGTAATGCCCAACTTGATTTGAATACGAAGATCTCATGAAGGGTTTTCGATAGGGTTTTTCTAAGCGATTAAACAAAAACCCATTTCTTTTATAAAGGTAACCCATTCAATGGGTTACCTTTATAAAAGAAGGTTGTACGGTCCCTGGTTTCAAGTGATTCATGTTTCGATTGTTTGTGTTTTCAAGAGAACACGATCTCTGTCTTTATGTCCTTTATAAAATCTACAAATATACTTAATCTAGTAGTTACTTCACCTCTAATGATCTAATGATGTACTTACAATGTTTTCTCTTTTGGTTACAGAAGCGCAGAATGCACATTTCGGATTTAACTTTTTGACATTTTTAATATTGTACAACAATCTTATACCTATATCGTTACAAGTTACTGCAGAAATTGTTAGATTTTTTCAAGTGAGTATTATACGTTCAATATTTATTCATAGGGCCATTGTTACTAGTAGTTAATGAAACTGTTACATAACAGGGGTTATTAAAACACGAGTTGGAGTTTATAATTTTTTTCTAACGTGTGCTGTCGGTAGTGACAGCTGCAACAAAGTTCCTTACGCGTTATGCGATACTCGCACGTACACACACTCGTATATAATAGAAGGTATACAGGCTGACTTTGAAAACATGCGACAAAATTTAAGGGAATGTTCTACCTTTTAATATGGGACCAAATTAGAATTCGCAAAAAAAAAGGCGACCTTATATAAAATGGTCCAATCGGTTATGTACCTTTTTTTTGCGAATTCTAATTTGGTCCCATAGTAAAATTAGTTTATATTGATGGGTAGAACCAACAAAGGGTAGAACACTCCTTTAAATTTTGTCGCATGTTTTCAAAGTCAGTCAATACAATAGAGAGAGAGAGTGAGTCGCATGGAGGGGCATAACGCCTTTTCCTTACGTGACGATTTCTACCAATCAACTCCTACCGCAAGCCGCGTTACGGACTTCGTTCCAAAAAATATTTCACGTGGATGGTTTGTCTCAGTTTGCCAGCTCTCTCTCATTATGGTTAAATTTTTGATTTCAAATTGTGAACTCTATGATATGAGTGGAGAAAAAAGTGATTTATGAAATGATCTCATCACTAAATATCAAAGGATAATGTGCTTCAGTGTTTAGGTTTAGCCCCGTTGAGAGACTTAACATCACTTTTGTAAGACCTACTAATAATAGTAGCTCTTACAAAAGTCCACTTTACAACATAATATCTAAAGTGGACTGTCTGTCCTAATGTAGTGTTTATAAGCACGATTGCTGAGCTGGAGTTCAATCCTTTGCCACTATAGTGTTATTTTCATCAGGAATTTTGCTGCTGACAAATTCTTAATGAGAAAACCTAATAACTACTTACTGGCCACAGACAACCCCCGTCGGCGAATCAGTAGCCGGGCATAAGTCCTATACAACTCAGTATGGAGGGGCTTATTGCTTCTGGGAACACCTGTTGGGACTGTATGCAATGACGATGGTTTGTAACTGGTTTCAATGACTTATTGTTGAAAGAATTAAAAAAAGAAAACGCCCACAGCCTGCGTACTCGCGCACTCCCGCCCGCCCCCGGCGTCGTTCGCCATAGTTCCAAAATATTGATAGTGACGTCACGTGCCCCCCTCAGGCGAAGTTCATCGCGATGGACAGCGAGATGTACCACGAGCAGACGGACACGCCGGCCATGGCGCGCACGTCCAACCTCAACGAGGAGCTCGGCATGGTCAAGTACATCTTCAGCGACAAGACCGGCACGCTCACCTGCAACATTATGGAGTTCCGCAAATGTAGCATCGGGGAGGTCAGTGTATATTGACTAGCCGCCCCTGCTGGGCACCCGGGCCATGTACCATCGCGGACACTGCCGCCTGATTCAACCTTATTACTAGGAGCATAAGGTTGAAAAGTGATCAGGTGGCAGTGTCCGCGATAGTACCTACTGATGTGGCGACATGTCAAAACATCAAAGTCTGTGCTAAAACTATAACCGTCTTATTACAAAACAAGATTTATATTTTGACATGGCTTAAACCATGCACACAGTTTTTGCAATAAGAACGTAACTGTGATTGAAATACCGTTCTTTATACAAAACTGAAAACTTAGTTCGGTACTAAGTTGTCAGTTTTGTATTAGGAACTTTACCATAGACGGAATAAAGTTCCAAGTTCAATAATGGCTCCATGGTTTAAACCTAGGTCTGAAGATAAACCTTGTTTTGTAATAAGACGGTAAATGTGTAAATTAGCAAATTTTTTTTTGAGTCCTTTTCAAGAGCACACAACACAGGTAGACATGATTGATTTTGTTTTCAAATATTATGTTGCTTGACTTAGGTGATTGTTAAACGTAATAAGAGCAGGTGCTTGTGCAAGTTCCTAATTTAATATCTCTGTGTAACAGATAATCTACAACAGCCCCGGTCCCAATGAGAAGCTAGAAGACACGTTACTGTACCAGAACATGCAGCGCAACCACCCGACCGCTCCGGTGATCAAGGAGTTCCTCACCATGCTGGCCGTGTGCCACACCGTCATCCCCGAGCGCGTGGGCGACACGCTCAACTACCACGCCGCCTCGCCAGGTCGGTACGCGACGAGATATTGAAGATTTTATATGTGAAACAAAGCTAACGGTCATTTTTATGTCAAATTATTTTTATGGTCGCTATTTTGGATTTTAACTTTGACATCATTTGGCCATGAGACGACTTAGATGTCCATAAAATATGGAACAACTTCCAACTTTCCATCCAGGCCACGCGCGTGATTTAATTATTAATTTTCGCTCGTTGCGCACTTGCATTTGGAATCAATTTTTTTTTTTTTTTATGGGTTTGCTCTTGACCTTATTCTAGGGCAGAGGTGACAGAGACAAAGTCGACGATGAAGTGAGCTTACCCAGAAGATGCCTGTTTACTCTAACTTTGAAGAGATTAGGGTTGTATGCATCGGAAAAATGAAAAAAAAAAATCATATGTTAAATGTCATTGAAATAGATTCCAAATGCAAGAAAATGTATAAATAAACCGCGCGCGCGAGGAGCTCGTGGCTAAGTGATAACAGGCGCATGGGTGGAGCCATCAGGGTAAGCTACACTCACCGGGGTTGGTCTGTGGATGGGTGATAATAATAATATAAAACGTTCCCGCCAGACGAGCGCGCGCTGGTGCTGGGCGCCATGGCGTGGGGCTACGTGTTCGACCAGCGCACGCCGCGCGCCGTGCGCCTGCGCGCGCCGCACGCCGCGCAGGAGTTCGCCGTGCTGCACGTGCTGGACTTCACGTCCGCGCGCAAGCGCATGTCCGTCATCGTGCGCACGCCCACAGGTACCGGCCAGCCATCACTACCTCATCTCAACTCATTCAATTTATCAAAAACACAATAAATAATGTCATTACTATCGACATAGAGCCCCACACCAACATTCCACCGTGGGCTGCGCGCCATATAGGAAAAAAGAAAATGTGTTTATTCGGCACAAACAAAACGCACATAACAATGACATAACATAAATTACACACAAACAAAGTAGCCAAAAGCCTCGTATTCAAACAATAAAAGTTTGACAATCTTGTCCATTGCTAGATGTCAGGGCCAGAGACAAAAGACAATTTACATTGCGTAATTAATAGTCTGTGTGCAGCACTGGCAAATGACAACAAACAAACAATCAAAACAAAAACAAAATGCCCGATGCCGATGTAACTCCGCTCAGCTGTAGCGATGCCGCGCCGCCGCACTACAGATAATATAAAAACAACGGTTGAACAAGTCTCTTAAATTACCACTTAGTACCGAACTAAGTTTTCAGTTTTGTATAAAGAACGGTATTTCAATCACAGTTACGTTCTTATTACATATTTTATTTTATTACGTTCTTATTATATATATTAGTGTTGAAATTACCAAACGGATTTTTAATGCAAATACAAGAAGAAACTTTAGGAATTTACTATTAAATCAAGACTGGAGTGATTTCGGAATAAACTCATTTTTAAAGCAATTCGAAGAAATGTTCACACGCTGTTTTAGAAAAAGGAAACTGCTGGTACACTCAACGCGTAATACGCAGCTACGCTGGGTCACTAAGGGAGTAAAGGTTTCTAGTAAAATGAAACGATTCATATGCGCTGGCAAAGGGAATAGACAAAATGACACTGTGATTGATTATAGGCAAAAATACATGGCTCTGTACAGGAAAGTAATAAATATGGCCAAAAAGCTAACAGTACAATCTGAATTAGCAAAATCAACGAACATCTCAAAAGATGTTTGGAAAGTTATAAACAAACATAGAAATAAGAGTGTCAAAAACAATACAAAAATAATTTTAAAATCAAATAATAAGATTATGTCAGAACCATTAGATATTGTGAATACCTTTGCCCAGCAGTTCAATTTTAATTCGTCAACTATTACATGCACAGTGCCTGCTATGGATATTCTACGTAAAAGTGCAAAAAGAGTAACCAATGACGTTGTCCTAGACCCTGTCACACCCTTTGAGATATTCAAAATGGTAAACAAAATGGACGACAAAAAGTCTTGTGGCTATGATGACATAAATATATCGGTAATAAAAGACAATATAGATTTACTAGCGGAACCTTTAAGCATTTTTTATAATAAGTGTTTTGACGAAGGAATTTTTCCAGATCAACTGAAGATAGCCAAAATAATACCTGTACACAAAAAAGGATCTAAAACAGACCCAAAGATGTACAGACCAATTTCATTACTACCTATTCACTCAAAAATTCTTGAAAAGCTAATTAAAACTAGATTACTCAGACATTTTAACCTAAATGGAGTGTTAAGTAGAAGGCAATTTGGTTATCAGAAAAACGTTGGGACACAAGACGCAATATCGACTCTAATTAAGGATGTAGTTAGCAGATTGGATGACAAAAAGAAAGTAGCTGGGCTTTTCTTAGACTTAAGTTCAGCATTTGACACGGTGGATCATAAATTACTGCTAGAAAAACTTGAGCATTACGGTGTCAGAGGCAAAGTATTGGCACTACTCACGTCATATTTAAACAACAGGAATATGTTCGTGGAGATCAAAGCACAGACAAATTCTTCTGGTAAAAAATATCCAAGTGAAGAAACATATAGGTCTCCATTGTCTCCTGTGCACACTGGCGTACCACAAGGCTCCATACTGGGTCCGATATTTTTTATCGCGTTTGTTAATGACCTTATACAACACATGAGTAGAAAAGCTGCTGGATCTATCCAGCTTGTGGTGTTTGCCGACGATACAAACGCAGTTGTTTCGGCTGACAATATACGCGATCTTAATTCCATAGTTAATCAAACCTTAGATATCTCCCACAGCTGGTTTTCTGTTAACGGTCTTAAAGTAAATGCCAGTAAAACGAATGTTATGCTTTTTCGTTCTACTTCCAGAAATAAAGATAACATTAACTGCGTCATAAATGGAGAAACAGTGAACGTGGTTAAATTTCTGGGAGTTCACATTGATAGCCAGTTAAAGTGGAAACAAGAGCTAACACACCTAGAGAAAACAATCAGCTCTGCGTGCTACGTACTAAGAAGTCTAAGAAACGAGGTAACCATAAAACATTTAAAAATGGTCTATTACGCATTAGTTGAGTCGAAACTGAGATACAGCATACTTTTCTGGGGAGGAAGTTATGGTTACAACACTCAAAAAGCTTTTGTAATTCAGAAAAGAGCAGTCAGAACCATAGCTAGAATTCAACAGCTAGAATCATGCAAGCCACATTTTAATGACTTAAATATATTGACAGTCCCAAGCTTGTACATGTTGGTCCTACTTACTTACTTATCAAAATATATGTTTGAATATGAGACTGAAGATGAAAGGCAAAACAGGGAGAGTACAAGAAGAAAAGATCTCCAGATGAAGCAAGTGTCTCACCTGAACGTGGTAAAGCATAGCGCCTACCACAAGTCATTAAAAATGTTCAATAAACTGCCGACAGAGTTAAAAAGTCTAGTTTATACAAGTGGGTTTCAGACTAAGCTTAAACGGTTCTTGTTAAATAAGTGTCTATATTCTATTGATGACTTATAAATAATACAAAGGTTGAAGTAACATAATTTTATTGATTTGAAATGAATAATGAATTTTTATGAATTGACTTATGAATTATGACATTTACTTTTATATTTTTTTATTTTTGTTTTTTTTGTTGTTTTTTTTTTATTTTTATGTGATTTTGTATAATTATAATGATTTAAATATTGATTGCATGCATGTAATATGTTTAGTTATAGAAATTCAGACACGATGTGAAAATTGTTATTGAATAAATGAATTGAATTGAATTGAATACAAAAACTGGCTCCATGGTTCAAACCATGTCAAAATATAAATCTTGTTTTATAATAAAACGGAGAGAAATTATCATTTCACACGTAAGTACAACTGTAAAGTTTAACTGCCTAGATGCAGTGTTTAGGAACTGCTACAACAATTTATAGCACGACGAAAATTATTACGCGCATTTTATCACATGAATGCTCTGAATGCCTATAAATTACATTTAAAATAATAACATGAATTCCTATTTTTTCTAACCTCACATTTGTATACATACCTAGAGATTGACACAATACGTCGACACTATCGATAACATGATTTTGATATATTTTCTGCAAAGAGGAAATTATTAAAATTACCTTTATTCCAAAATTGCCAAGCAACAGCAAAGTTTATAAAAAACATAAATAGAATGTTCGACATTTACAAATCCCAAAATTTACTCAACTACGGGTTTAATTAAAAAGCATTTCAATGCAAGAAATTTTGGAAAAATTGTAGCAAATGTGACAAAGTGTGAGTATATACTTACTAAATTTAAAATACAATGAACAAGCTTTGACAGATAGTCGTAGAAGACTTGATTTTATAGGTTTTTTGTCGAATACAGTGGCTTTGAAGTGTCTGTCGATCACATAGTCAGGAAAATTTAAGTTTCTTTCTACCTTTATACTATCTCAAGATCATCCAAGTTACGATTGCGTTCAGGAATAAGACAAAATGTCCTGCGTTCTGATAAGCAAAAGTTGTATTTTTGAAGACGATTATCTATTATATCTCTGCTTTTAAAAACGATTTAATGACAACTTCAAGTTGGTGATTGGTAACAAATTTTGTTTTTTCCTAGTTCAAAATGGCCATTCTTCTTTTTTCGTAGCAGCTGCAGCTCGATGTCTGAATGGGTGCCCGATGAATGTAATAAGTGTTTTAAATACTTGCGTTATTCTTCGGGAAATACAGGCGCGATGTCATGTACTAATATCTGTGTATCCGTCAATGGTGAAATATTAGATCGTACACCTGTTCGTAATGTACCGTGTTTCGACTTTGACTTAAGTATCTAGCTAGAATGCTGTAATACAGGCTAAACATGATAATGATGAGGCATTTTGCGTGTGCAGGTGAAATCAAGCTGTTCTGCAAGGGCGCGGACTCGGTGATCTACCCGCGCCTGGCGGGCGGGCCGCGCGCGCGCTTCGCGGACGCCACGCTGGCGCACCTGGAGCTGTTCGCGTGCGACGGCCTGCGCACGCTCGTGTTCGCCGTGGCCGACATCTCCGAGCCCTTCTATGAGGTCACTACTGCTCGTGTTCTCAAGCCAGCTATTGCTGCTGCCTGGAAGGGCTCGCAAAATACGATTAGACCCAAGCCCCCTTATTACAAAACAAGTATCTTCAGACCCAGGTTTCAAACATGGAGCCATTATTGAATTTCGAACTTTATTCCGACTATGGTAAAGTTCCTAAACACAAAACTGACAACTTAGTACCGAACTAAGTTTTCAGTTTTGAGTATTTCAATCACTGTTACGTTCTCATTACAAAAACTGGCTCCATGGTTTAAGCCATGTCAAAATATATTATAAATCTTGTTTTGTAATAAGGCGGATTGTGTTTAACCTATTATGTTCCCACTTACCACAGTGGCTTAAATGTTAACCTAGGAACTGCTTTATTTCACCTGTATAATTATGTTTATACATCTCCTACACTCATTAATATAAACAAAGCGGAATTTCATCGTAAGCGTTTTTTTATGCTCGGGTCTTCTCTGAATGAGACGAGGCTTGCAGTGGGCCAGCTATAAATATGTATTATTGAATTGTATCGTTGTTGTACAGGACTGGGCGAACACATACCACAAGGCCAGTATAGCGATACAGGACCGCGAGCTGAAGATCGAGGAGGCCGCCATGCTCATAGAGAACAACCTGCGACTGCTCGGCGCCACCGCCATCGAGGACAAGCTGCAGGTCACACACACACCTTTATTTATATTGACGCACTCCAGTAGCTCGCGTATGAGTTTTTTCTATCGAATTTAGCTTTGCTTGGCTAAACAAATATTCGTAGATACACAGTACCTTATATGTATTAACTAAACACGGAACTGTGAGTGCTATTATAATATCAATAGCTTGTATTAACTTTAAAATAACTTTTAATGTTTGATGAGTGAGTGAGTTGGGAAATTAAATCAACTTAAATACCTACTCAAATTTTATTACTCAATTCAAACTAAAACCGACATTTTTAATTCTAGTTTAACTAAAAATCTTTTCCAAATAACTCATTAAAATAAATGATTTTAATTAGCAAGATAGTCATTAATAACAATTCATTAGAATAAATTATATTAATTATTTAGCAAGTTAGTCATTAACAAATAACACTTTACAAGTCAAATCTTGTGTTGCTCTAACCAAGTAGTTTTAGCTTTTTAACACGCATTTTTTTTTAATTCTGTTCGATGAAATTATAGAACATAATATATCAAAGCCCTACATATATTTTTTTTTAGATCTTTCATGTAACTCGTCGTGTGTCTCGTTTTTTCTGTGACAATTAAAATTATTTTTCTTTCTTTCTTTTCCTTTTCTTTCTTTAACTTTTAATCGTTGTTATTCTTGGTTGAAGGTCACAATTTTTTTTTATGGATTAAAAGTATTTTCGCAATCGGACCAGTGTTTCCAGAAATGATATTTTATGAAGAAACATTTTAATCTCTTTATATCAAACTACTTTATATCTAATACTCATCTAACTACTAGCTCAGGCTACTCGAGGGTGAGGGTATTCACCTGGCACATGATTGTAAACAGGACGGAGTCCCCGAGACGATAGCGGCCCTGCTGCAGGCGAACATCAACCTGTGGGTGCTGACCGGCGACAAGCAGGAGACGGCCATCAACATCGGCCACTCCGCCAGGCTGCTGCACAGCAACATGCCGCTCATCATCCTCAACGAGGACAGCTTGGATGTCAGTGCAGCTGAGGAACATAATTATATCCCAGCGCCGGCGAGTAACGAGCAGCGAGTGTACTGCCCGCCAAGCGAGCGTCGCTAGATAGATAGATCTTGTCGCCGTAACAAACAAATACTCGCCGGCGGTGGCGGTATGAACAGTCAGCGATGAACTATTTTTTTTTTCTTTTTTATCTAAAGCGCCTTTTACGATAGCGTATGTCAGTCCCATCGTATCCTAAACAATAGTATTTCACAATACGTGGGCCATGAATTTGAACAAACCCTTCGCATCGTCGCCATTTGGTTGAGATAGAATTATATGGAACATGCCTACATCAGTTTTGTTCAAATTCAGAGACCTTATAAAATGATTTCTACTGGACTCATATTGGACACATTCCATCAATAAATGTTGTAGGTCCTCGCCAACTCCACACTCCTCACAATTGGGTGAAGCAATTGTCTTCATAATGAAGGCAAGCTTTTTGCATGGAAGTGTCCAGATCCAAGTCTAAGAGCAGTAACAATCAGTTTCCTACTAACATCACTACTCATGAGCCAGGGCACGCGAAAAGGTTCACGCTGTATGGTTTTATACCATAAACCCGTTTATTAAAATATTCTCTCCAATAATAATAGCATATATTTTTAAATTTTGGTAAAAATTCTGAATAATCTAATATAATATTTATTTCTTTTCCATTCGTATGTAGCTCTTTTACTTACACGGGTCCTACAATCTTTTGTACGTTTCTTGAGTTACGGCGGTGGGACAGGCGCCCATGAATCCGCCAACACCGAGATGTAAAAGCACCGCTCCACTCAGCCCGCGGCTTAGTTACGCACGTGTACTTAGCTTCGCTTTGTATTAAAATGTAAGCGGGGCAATCCTTGGACTCACTGCACGCGGTCGAATTCGTGGCTGCCAAACGAAAAAGCCGGTCAGCTATCGTGGGTAACCGTTCTGATCACACCCTACCAGTGGCGAAGGGTAATTTTATGAGAGAGTTAAGCCGGAGCAAAAAATCTTTTCTATAAAAAATAAACTCCTCCTGACGACGTCGATTTTGTATAGAAAATGAAGTCACGGCAAGCCGGACGCGCCTATGAGTTATTTTAGAGCAAAATGTTTTGTTGTTGGGATATATCCCAAATCCGAAAGACAAAAAATATAATGTAGGTGTTTTGTAATGTTATTATTGAATGGTTTATTAAATACCTACATTATGGCAACTATGGCGATTATGGCAACCCCTTTGGGGGAAATTACGATGATGAAATACCGACAGTGTGATTATATTATTTGGCATTATTAAACACTACCGGTTGTGCAATTTTTCAATGACGATAGAGTGGTTGTGTTCCGAATTTCCGAAAGGAAACCGATAGGAATCGTGTTATACGGTGCTTTCGCCACTACACCCTACGTAGCTGTGGACGGTCGGCTCAAGTTGTCTAGACGAGCGGTGGCCGCCACATAGCGCCCGCAATTTACTGAATGACGTCAGTGAAACGTTATTCAAAGTGGATGTTTTCCTAGAGAACGTTTTCGACACCGTAAAGTCAAACCCCGCTGCCCAAAGATTTAAACTAGATTTGCCCTTGTCCTACTTAGTCCCGTGAAAAAGTTTCCATATTGAGAAGAGAGCTCACACATTATTGAATAGTGTTTCCATGACAATCAAGTCAAATCATTGCGTCATTGTGTCAGAACGAAACAGAAACGCGACTATCTTTTGACGCGATGGGGCGAGTCTGACGATTAAAATGTTTGCCGCTGCCGTCATTATGTCATCATGACAGGCGTCACAGCGTCACAGCGGCCGTTACGTGCGTATCTTTAAGGCGACGATAACCGACTTTTAATGATTTTATACTGAAGATCACGTCTAAACGAGTCGTGTTAATGATTTGAAATTAGAGCATTTTCTCAATAAGTTAATATGTGAATATTTTAGATTATGTTTATATTACATAGTGTAATTAATTTGTAAAGTTATGTCTAAGGCGGATAAAAAAGCAGAATGGCGCATTATCTACCAACCGTATTTTTCTGAAACCTGCACCAATTTAAAGATAATTTAATTATTGATCTTTTAGTATACGCGTTTTATTAAAATACCTTTTGTTTTGTGTATAATAAATTAATATTGCGTCAAATTTGGGACAGCGCTCCTTGATGGGCGAGTCCTATTACTGGGTGAACGTACGACGCGTTGCATGAGCTCAGTACAGAACACGTAACCACTGAAGGTCACTGGCATATGTCTGCGTCTTAATGAGTGTCCACTTTACACCCTACGTACGTCTAAAATGTACGCTAAGTGAGCGCTCCGACAGCTCAACAAAATATTATGACAGTTATAGATAATGCATGTCATTAATGTCAAGTTTAAAAATCGTATGAATGTGAACCAGACCTCAAAATGAGTCTCACACATCACTTCACATTTAATTGCATACAATAAACATTGTGGTTGTGTTGTGCAAACCTTAATGTTCTATAATTACGTGGCGCCGAATGGGTAAATTTACTTGGAACAAAAGTCATGAATCCATTTTGAACACCACCATAAACAATTTTTGTCCAAGCCTTATCCATTGGTCCATATTTAGAAATGGTTATGGCTCCCTCTGTATTTAGACGACTCTACCGGGTCAAATTAAATTAGCCAGCGAAACTTCGAAGATGTGATGGGTATCGATATCTTAATACAATAAAACAAAAAAAAACTGACTTTCTTAATTACCAAAAAAAATGGTTCATTGCGGTTTTTTTGGGGTCAACGACTGTAGTTACTTGAAATATCAGTTTCAAAATCAGTTTTTTTTTATGTGTAAATTTCACAGACATGACGGGTACTATGATCGATATCTAAACACGATAAAACAAAAAAAAAATGATTTTCTCAAGTATTTTCACAACCAGTGATCATTGACCCCAAAAAAAAACATATTTTTTTTCTTTTTTTTATCGTGTTTAGATATCGATACCCATCACGTCTGTAGAGTTTCGCTAGCTAATTTAATTTGACCCGGTATATTAAAGTTTCTCCACGTTCAATCTTACTAACACTAAAGTTTATCTCCCAGGGTACCCGCGAGTGCATATCCCGGCAGATGGTGGAGTTCGGTGAGAACCTGGGCAAGCAGAATGACATCGCGCTGATCATCGACGGCAAGACGCTCAAGTACGCCATGGGCTGCGACCTCAAGAAGGACTTCTTGGACCTCTGCATATCGTGCAAGGTGGTCGTGTGCTGCAGGGTGTCGCCCATACAGAAGGCTGAGGTTAGTACCACGGTTATTTTAGACTATTGTATTAATTGCGCCGTCAGTTGGGACTGGTCATTTCTTAGCAGCCACGGTTTCTTTTATTTTTGAAAAACAATAAAAAAATTTGAGAAGAAGAAGAAGAACTTGAGAAGAGTGTCCATGTAGTTTCTTTCTCGTTCTTCTCCATAGGAACCTACTTCGCTTTGGATTGGGCAAATAGCTTCATGTTTCTGACTGACCCGCGTCCTTGGCAATTCAAAAGTACTATCGCGGACACTGGCGCCTTACCACTTTTCAACCTTATGCTCCTAGTAATAAGGTCGAAAAGTGGTCAGGCGCCAGTGTCCGCGATAGTACCTGTAAATGGTTTAATTGAAATAAATGCTTTGTAGTTTAATTTCTTTTTCAAACTAAAGTGGTTTGTGATTGTGTAAAATCAATTAAACAATCAACTTAAATTTACCGTATTTCAAATTACAACTGTGATTCTTTGACATCATATGAAATGGCTATAACATGGCCTAACGTGGTGTGTCAATCTACTAAACCATTAATTTCCCTGACTGTTCATAAGAAATACATGTATTAAAAACGTGGGCAAATGGGTCCTTGGTTATCGGTGGCCAAACCAAAAGTTTGATACAACGACGGCAAACCCTTTATGACAAGTTTAAACCGATTTGAGTTTATCGCAGGTGGTAGAAATGGTATCGTCAGCGACGGGAGCAGTAACGCTAGCGATAGGCGACGGCGCCAACGACGTGGCCATGATCCAGCGCGCGTCCGTGGGCGTCGGCATCTCCGGCGTGGAGGGGCTGCAGGCCGTGTGCGCGTCCGACTACAGCATCGCGCAGGTAGAACGCCTTATGAACGTACCATTGGGTCATAAACTATCTGATGAAAGTGGAAACAAACCCTGTTCTGGTTAAATTCATACCCAATCACTCACTACACGGAACTACTTACACATTCATCCGTATTTGGAAGGTTCCAGCTGTATATCTCACCACTTTTTCCAACAATTAGTGTTTCAATAATATTATTAAACTGTAATTGAAAAACATCGACGAAAATTGAGGTTATAAAATTCACCTCAGTTGTCCAATGAAAGACGTAAGATAGTTTTCTGATCCATTTGTTTACATTTTCAACAGATATTTTTGGAACAGACCATAAACTGTGTTTGCGCCCTTACACTATAAAATTATCTACTCAGAAGTGCTTTAAAAACTCAAACTTAGCAAAATCTCAAATAGCTGTCAAATACGGTAAGTATTTATGTTTTGGTTAATTTGAAAATATCATTGTATTTAAATATGAAATAACACTCATACGAAATACAATAATTATTGTCGTAATACTGAATGTTTAGTTTTAGATATAAGAAAAGCCTGCTGTGTTATTATTGCAATTCATAATTAATATTTGAGTGTATTATCGAGCGATATTTCATATTTCCCCATACATATTAACAAAAATATTTGTCAGCTGTTCAAAGTCAAAGTCAAATTGTTTATTTAAAATAGGCACATATAAGGCACTTTTGAACGTCAATATTTACAAAAAATAGAATTGATTCTAGTCGCCCCTTCCAAAAGGTAGTTTCGTATGGAGAAGAATGATATTTGCGACGTAGCCAACTTTAAGAGTCCACACTCTTAACAAGCCAGCCTTCTGATATAAAACTTTTATTTGCAGTTCCGTTTCCTCCTGCGCCTGCTGCTGGTGCACGGCGCGTGGAACTACTCCCGCATCAGCAAGCTGATCCTGTACTCCTTCTACAAGAACATCTGCCTCTACGTCATCGAGCTCTGGTTCGCCATATACTCCGCCTGGTCAGTTAAAGCATTATAGTTTTATTATACATCTATGAGACGAGCGAAGTGCTTTAAATTACTCTTAACTAATTTACCTAATTTCAAACCGCGATATTGAAATCGCAACTGAAATCTCAACGTTTCTAGGGTTCCGTACCAAACTGGTAAAAAAGAACCCTTATGGTGAGACTAAGTCTGTCTGTCACACCTGGATATCTCAAGAACTACTAATGCTATCAACTTGAAATTTAGAATAGTTTTAGATGACGATTGCCCAACTTGCAAACAAGAAAGAAAATTAAAAAAATATATATTTTTTGCAAAAGAGACTGAAGAACTACTAGGGCATGTGAGGTATCATATGAAAGAGCGCTGTTTGCACATTGTCAATCATTTAGTTTTATTTTTTTAGGCAGCATAGTTTCCGACTTTTGATGAAAAATGTAAAAAAAATACCATTCCTCCCCGTTATCTCCGAAGTTTGCATAGATAAAAATTTGAAATTATTCTATGTGATAGAAGCTTATGTAAAGATTACTGGAAAAATAAAACGATGTCTCTAAATAGCACAGTTTTTTTGTGGAGAAAAAGTTTCTTCGCATTTTTTAAGAAAATTCAAAACATTTTTAATATAGTTTATTTACATTTAACTAAAGTATGTAGGTACCATTTTGTTCAATAACTTTTTGCCATCTTGTAGGTAGGGACATGATCCCATTGCTATAGAAATTTTGGGACTTCTGATCAAAATACCGCGACAAGTGGTTTTGGCAGTCCTCTCGTGATGTTAACCTGACACTGCCTAAAGAATTCTGAAGAGACCGCAACAGGTGGAAATCTGAAGGTGCAAGGTCAGGATTATACGGCGGATGCATTAACACCTCCTAGCCAAACTCTCTTAATTTTTGCTGAGTTGCTAAAGATGTGTGAGCTCTAGCGTTATCTATCATGATGAACTACCACACCCCTTCTGTTGATTAATTCCGGCCGCTTTCTCTCAACTTCTTGCTTTAATCTCATCAGTTGATCGCAGTAGAGTTCAGAATCGATGGTCCTGCCTGGTAACAGCTCATAATGAATAATGCCCTTCCAATCCCACCACACACACAGCACCACCTTGTTGCGAGATAACCCGGGTTTCGCCACAGTCTGTGAAGCCTGACTGGCCTTTGATCACGACCTTTTTCGCACGTTCTTGTTGTACGTGATCCACTTTTCATCACCAGTTATCAGCTTCTTCAAAAATGGTTCGGTTTCATTACGTCGTAATAAAGAATCACAAATGAGTACACGGTTCATTAGGTTTCTTTCAGTGAGCTCGTGAGGTACCCAAATATCGAGCTTTTTTGTGTACCCAGTTTTTTTCAAATGTGCCAAAACTGTTTTGTGGTCAATTCCCAGTTCTTTAGCTACGTCGTAACTACTGATATGCCGATCTTGCTCCACTTTTTCAAAAATGGCATCCATTTTATCCGTAATAATAGGGCGACCAGAGCGACGTGCATCTTTGACATCAAAATTTCCGGATTGAAAACGCTTAAACCAAATTTGTGCTACTCTCACAGACACTGCACTAGGTCCATAAACATCGCAAAATTTTTTCGCGGCTTGCGTTACATTTTTACCTTTTTTGTAGTAACATTTTAAAATGTATCGAATTTATTCATTAGATTCACTCATCTTGACAGTACGAAAAACAAATGAAATTGAACACACATTATCCTAATTTGAATTTGGAATTATGTTCTTTAAATTTAAACTTTCAATGATACCAAAACCAGCCAGATACAAATAGTATAGCCAAAGAGATTTTATTACAAGTTCATACATACTATAATGCGAAAAGACTTTTTCTCCAACCTAATACGTACGGAACCCTCTGTGCGTGAGTCCGACTCGCTCTTGACCGGTTTTTTTAAGTAAGAGAATTGGCCTTCTGGTGTCCTGAAAACTAAGAAATTACGTTTTAGCTTTCCAAAGCTAATGGTTCCTTACATACTTTGATTGATGTATCGTGAGTATCAGTGATATTGGCTAAAGTCCCACTTCCAAAATTACCGTAAGGGTTACAAAGTTGTGATATTAGGTCTTGTAAAGCAAGGTTTCTTGAGCCTCACAATCTTTATGTATTTTTCTCTATTCATTTTTTTGTGTGTTCATAAATAAATAAATATTTATAACAAATTCAAAGAATCGTTTTGATGGTTGTTGTGGTCTGCAGGTCGGGTCAAATCCTGTTCGAACGCTGGACGATAGGGTTCTACAACGTGATCTTCACCGCTCTGCCGCCCTTCGCCATCGGACTCTTCGACAAACTCTGCTCGCCTGAGATCATGCTCAGGGTAAGTTATGTTTAATTATAGCGATGGAATCATATTGCACGGTAACCATATTAAAGCATATCGACTCTTCCGCAATGGATCATTGGTTATTAATTACGAAATGTAAATAGCGCGGTGGCTAAGCAATTAACTTCTGCGTCACTGCTCGTAGTTTGACTAATATCACAGCAGGAGGAAAGGCTGAAAAAAAAAATGCTGCAGTGTGAAATGCCCCGTGATGGCGGGTGCCTATACAAGAAGGATCTTTTTGGTGATGTCCTTCAAAAATGACGGGCGTAGTACTCGCACCTGTTAAGTGTATTACCCAATGGACTCAGGTGAAGCCAAAGAAGTTTGTAAGAATCACAGTGTTTTTCTGTAGGTTCTGCCTGTGCCACAGGTAAAAGATGTAACTTACGTATGGTGGATCTATATGGGAATTATAGTACTGAGTGAGCGAGAACGAGTGTGTGCGAGATAAAGAGTTAAGACGCTGATAACAGGTAAACCGCTGTCACTGTCAGACTGCATAGAAAAGAAAATAAAACGCGATGACACAACGTTTGTAATTTATTGCAAAATATGAAGCAATTATTTATTTACTCAAAAATGAGTTGAGTAATCGAATGTAGCGGAATCAACATCGCCACATACGAACAACGCGTCACACTGACGTCACGCGCATCCTGCATCGCGCAATCAGAGTTTACCACGCAACTAGCATATATACAACGTCCCGACATCAACCGTCGGGCAGTTGCCCACCAGACACGACACCCGTCTGGTCGGAGGATCCTCCCTTTTCTATGGTGGATGAGTGAACTTTACACCTCATATAACCAAACGAAAATAAAAAACAACCAAGTTCTGCGTACAAATAAGACGTACTTGTTATTAGTTAAATACCAACCGTACGTTGATATTTAATACATATATTTAGTTATGTATCCCTGCGCACCCGCAGCACCCGGTGCTGTACGTGCCGTCGCAGCAGGGGCTGCTGTTCAACGTGCGCGTGTTCTGGGTGTGGGCCGTCAACGCGCTGCTGCACTCCGTGCTGCTGTTCTGGCTGCCCATGCTGCTGGCCGGCCACGGCCTCGTGTGGCCCAGCGGCAAGGACGGCGGCTATCTGCTCACGGGCAACTTTGTTTATACCGTGAGTACACTCGCATTATCACCATTTCTTTATATTAATAATTCTTCGCATCAGTATCGCGCATCGACTTCCTGAAGCAGAAAATTTGTGCATAGGCGAGCCGTATTCGGCGGTACAAGCAGCGGGTTGATCGGTACACGCAGATTCGCATGTTCCAGAGCGATGAGAGGTGGGTTAAGTCAGTTTTGTTTAAGGCCGGCTCATATTTTTGCCGTTAATGAGGTACCAGGGAAGCCACATGTGCAGAAGGAATTATTGCCAAACTTCCTTGTCTTCAACGTATTCTTTAATTCTTTAATAATAAAAATAATGATGAATAAAAAAATAATAATAATAATGATGAATAAAAAAATAAATAGTAATAATCATGAATAAAATTAAAAAAAAATGATGTAATATGTCTTTCAATGACTTGAATGTGCCCTGGCGGCTATGTCATGCTCTGTCAGATGTCTCGCTGATGGTGGCGGGTGTGTTGGATCATTTAACTCCTTTCAAAATGGTTCAGCTGAATGGTGCTGATCCATGCGTCATCTTCGTGAACGTTTTTTTTCCATCGTTCTCACATTTATTTATAAACTCAACATTAAGGATGTACAACAATATTTTTGTAACATTATAATTCAAAAGAGTGTCCGTGGAGTTTCTTGCCCGTTCTTCTCCATATGTACTTACTACGCTTTGGAATGGACAACTAGCTTCATGTTTCTAACTGACCGACTCCTTGACAATTCAAATGTATCTAATGGTTTAATTGAAATAAATGGTTTTACTTTGCATGCAAATATGCTTCATAAACTCATAATATGCAACGAAATTGTCAAAAAGTGTCAAAATCGGCATCAATACCTCAAACTCAAAAACTGGACATAGCCCTCTGCCAGGCTGCGCCAAATATCCTGTGCTCCGCCTTCCGCACCCAGTCTGTTCCAGCCACCTTCTTAAGGTCGTCGGTTCATCTATCTGGGGGGCCGGGCGTCCCAAATCTTGCGTCATTACTTAGATTGCTACATTTCAACATGATAATTTTTATTTTTGTTCTTGAAAACGTTAATAATCAAGTTCTGCAGTTTCAACTGGTCAGTTGTAAGATTTTGCATGTTATCACTTAAAATATTTTTCTCGTTTGTTTTTTTAGAATATGTAAAGAGAGAAGTAAAAAGTACGGTAGAAAATATGCAAAATCAGTCGATTTTAAGTAAAATGTGCATATTCTTTAATCTGTTTTTGTTTTTCTGTCTCATTTTACTGTGTTATGTTATTACTTTTGCTTATACTAATATGGATGATCCCGGTACTTACCGCGATCAGGCAACTGTATTAACATGACATGACGTGTTGTTTACAGTACGTGGTGCTGACGGTGTGCTTGAAGGCGGGCCTATCCACGCACTCGTGGACTTGGGTCACGCACGTGGCCATCTGGGGCTCAGTGCTCATGTGGTTCATCTTCATACTCGTCTACAGGTCAGTACACTTTATGCAGTCTATGCTATCTGTGTCTAGGCTATGCTATCTACCTAAGGTTTACTTTTAAGTACTAAAAGGTTGCAAAGATCTTTTGGTGCTCGATGATTATTTTATTCCTCAATTCTCACTATTGCACCTACCACTGTTTGTCTCTGCATCGCCCAAAGGTTGACTGGTTGAAAATGCCTATGGCATTAAGTCCGCCTCTGTACATTTCTGTGCTTAAAGTATTAAATAAATAAATAATGTCGTAGACTCCCTGTCGACGTCATTCGGCGCTGTTGGTTTTGTGAAATGAAATGTCAACAATTTAGCGATTTTATCAATTGTATGCCGCAATCATTGACACCATAAAAAGTCTATCATGTCTCGCGCAGATGTATGTTGGGGACAAAGGCATAATGTAATCGATGTTCCAAGAGTAAAATATATTATTATATTGAAAGATATAAAAACTAAAGAATTTAGTTCGTCTAATTTAAAGTTGATTTACTGACTAACCGCTTAGATCTTACTTCCGTGATTTGTTATAATAATATTACCAACGCGATATTTCAATAGGTCTAACCATTTGTGTTGCTGTACATTATGTGACGTGACGTTAATTTGTCCTCAGCAACGTGTACCCAATAATCATGATTGGCTCCGTGATGATGGGCATGGACCGCATGCTGTTCAGCTCGCTGATGTTCTGGCTGGGGCTGGTCCTCATCCCCATCGCCACGCTCATCCCAGACGTGCTCTTCACTGTGTGAGTACCATGCATCAGCTACTGTGTACAGCTCATCATGACCTGTCGGTACTGTGAGGGTGACCGGTCCCAAATCCTCTTCGAAATCTGCAGGTAATTTCGTAATACACTTACAATGGCAATGCCTTTCATTTTGACAGTTTAACAACATTATTTACGTTGCTGAGCAGACGAATTTTTGCAAACAAATGAAGCAATGGATTAACAATTTCCTTAAAAACCCTTCGGATTAAGACCCTTGTGATTAAGTGTGTTACGCAATTAGTGTGCTGGTCCCGGAGGCTGAATGTCATAGCGTCGTCATGCCAGACGATTTTAATAAAAGTTCAGTACCCCGAGTGTAAGTTTGCAACTGAGTAAACGTAACTAGCACGTTTGCGTTCAGATTTTTATTCTCACCCTTCTGATCTTAGCAATAAGATCTATCCGTCAAATTTTAACGCAAACGAAATAGTTACGTTTACTCTCTTGCAAAATTTACACTTGGGGTACAGATATGGCCACATCACAGTACTTTCTGTGAGTATCTTGGACATTACTGACATCGGTGAAGGAAAACAAAACATCGTGAGGCAACCTGGACTGGAGTTAATATAATCCTGTCTTCAGCAAGCGTGGTGATCAATGCTCGTGCCTTCGGTGTGTGAGGAGAGGCCTGTGCCCTGCAGAAGAGGCCTGTGCCCTGCAGAAGCTCGTGTTATTATTACATTAGATTCGGCCCAGGAGGGATGTAGGTCCAGAGTTAGAAGCAGTTTTTAAAGATAAGATAAGATCATTGATTTGCTTAAAACATGGTATACATAGGTGTTCATACAGGAAACGAGATCATACATGTTCTGCTTAAAATTAAAGCATGCAAACTAAACTAGGGGTTGATCTCTTTTCAGGGTTCCGTACCAATATTGTAAAAAGGAACCCTTTACAAAGAAAGGACACTGGGCAAAAATATCTAATGGGCTTGGTCCAAATGTCCACTACTAATGAGACTAATAGTAACTCAATAGTCTATCAAATAAAGAGAAATATTTACTAAACCACCCATAAAAAAAAACAATAATTTAACCTAAACGTGTGGATTGATTAACTATAATAATAATAAATTTATTTAAACATTGTTACAATTATTACCTTAAAACTATTTTTACATAAATTTCTGTCTGTAACTGTTTGTGACATTCATTTTGTTATAAGCGGTGGTCTCCAAACTAGGCGCTGCCTGTATCTTGGAGACCTGAGATTTGATGCATTCTGTTTTTATTGGTTTCTATGGAAATGGGTAATAAATTGCAGACAATTATAAAAATCTAAATTAAAATTTGAAATGAGATCAAAGTTAAAGAATAAAACTTAAATTATATTGAACAAAATAAAAAACTTTTCAATTAAACAAAATAGGATTGGTCAAGGATTAAAATTAAAAGTAAAGAATAATTGACAATTAAAATAATGTGTGTCTGTGTGAGTGTATGTTCGTGTGGAGTGTAGTGTGTGGGGGGATGTGGGTGTGTCTGTCGTGTTGGTGAGATTCCAAGTGTGAGTTATGTTATGAGAAGGCTTTCCGATTCGTCTAATGAAAGATCTAAGAGCCATTTTTTTACCACTTTTTTACATATAGAGAGGGAGAAATCTTTTGAGTCATAGGGCAAAATACTGATGACCTTGTTGTATACAAAAGTGTGTAGGTAGGCGGGACATCGTCTGGCTAGGAGAGAGGTGGTTCTTTGTAGCGGAATGTGGAAGACGCGTTTGGAAGTTAATGAGTGGTAGTCTGGTCTGGTTTTATTTTTTTTGTGTGTTTTTAGGCATGCATTGAGGATATACAATTGGCGGACGCGGAGAACTTGAAACTCTTTGTACAGAGAGTCAGTGGGGTAGAAAAATGGCTTTTCTTAAAGTACTTTTATAACAGCTCTCTGGGCTCTTTCGAACTCAATCATTGTCGTTTTTCCAGCTCCGCCCCAAATTGATATGCCATATTGTGTGATAGACTGACATATTGCGAAATAAACCGTTCGCAGGATGTCTTTTGGACTACGGTCTCTTATTTTTTTAACTATATGTATTAGTTTTCTTACTCGGTCAGAAATAAGTTGAATGTGCGCTTTAAAAGATAGGTTTTCATCAATGAGTAGGCCTAAATAACGAATTGAAGATGTCCGGTTAATACATTCGCATGAGCAGTCTTCACGTGAGGTTTTCAGTTGGTTCTGACAAGTGTGAAATTTTAGTGTTAGATTGCGAGGAGGGCTAGACGAATGTGTTTTGCAAAATTTGATTAGTTTTGTTTTATTTAAATTGAGAGTGAGTAGGTTGTGGTTAAGTAATTGCGCTATTGATCCTAAACCTTCTTCAGCGAGACTGTAGACCTGTTCCCAGGAGCGGGCATGAAACAAGGTTCAATATGTCGTTCATATATATTATAAATAGTGTTGGGCCTAGTAAGCTACCCTGCGGAACTCCAAAATTAATAGGAAGTTGACCACTTGAGTGTTAGTGAGATAGCTGTGAAACCACTCAAGCGGTTTTCCCTTTATCCCTACTGCATCTAGTTTTTTAAGAAGAAGATCTATTAAGATTGTATGGAAGGCTTTAGCTAAGTCTAAAAAGACCGCCAAGCATCGTTCGCCCTTTTCTATAATTGCTGATATTGAGTTAGTTAGCAGTGAAGCTGCATCTTCGGTTGATTTGCCTTTTCTTAAACCAAATTGCCTCTCGGAAATGAGATTGTGTTTTTCAAGAAAATTTACTAGTCGGGTATTTACTACTTTTTCCAGGATTTTAGATAAGATACTGAGAAGTGCTATTGGTCTGTAATTTTCAGGTTGATCTTTGGGACCACTTTTATGTATCGGGCTTACTGCTGCAACCTTCCACTGTTCGGGAAATACACGTGTTTCTAGGCTGAGGTTAATCAGGTGGGTTAAAGGTGTTATAATCAAGTTTTGTTTTTTTTTACGAGTCTTACACTTATTTTGTCAGGACCTGGGGAGCTGTCATTTTTTAACTGATTGATGAAATTTGAGATTTCTATTTCGTCAGTGGGGTGTAGAAAGAAGGAGCAGGGTGAACTTTTTGGTGGTGAATACTTGCTAGAGAGGGATGTCTCAGTTTCTGATAGTCTTGTCAGTATAGTAGCAGCCAGGTTTTTGGCTACAGATGTGAAGTAGGAGTTGCACTTGTTGAGAGACTCGACAGGATCGGTAGAGCTTGTGACTAAAATGGATGTATTGTACCTTTGGCCGCTGGGGTCGTACATTGATTTTAGAACTTTCCATAATTTCTGGGAGTTTTTGTGATTTTCCTGGATTTGTTGACTGTCGTAATCAATTCTAAGTTTCCGTAATAGATTGTTGCAGAAGTTTTTATAACGGTGGAAGATTAATTTTTTTGTCTCGTTTTCGGGGTCAGATCCTAATGATAATGTAGCCTGTCGCGGTGGATTATGCATCTCATAAGACCAGGTGTGATCCATGGCTAAATGTTACGTTTGCTACGGGGAATTTTAACTTTTGTGTGTGTGTGTTTCTATTAAGTTTGCAAGGATTCCAGTAAAAGATGCAGCGACTGAGGCCAAACAATGCTGATTAAGGGTGTCAGTCCAATCTACTTTTGCTAAGTCAGTGACTAGATCGTCCTCGTTTAATTTAAGTATCCAGCGATTTTTATTCAGTCTGGTGTAACTATGTTTGAGAGGCATGTGAGCCATTACTATGTCGTGATCTGTGATAGAGCTTTTGCATATTATGCCTTTGGGTTTGGTGTTACTTTTGACAAATATATGATCAAGACAGGATTTTAGTCTAGTGGGTTTGGTTATAACGGGTAGTAGACCATACGAAGCCACAAGGCACATGTAATCGTGGTGTTTATTATTTGTGGTGCAATATATGTCTATGTTTATGTCTCCGGTGATAATTATAGTTGGATACGTATTTTTGACGACACGGTTGGCGCGGTGGTTAAGCGATTGACTGCTGCGCTGCGTGTCGCGGGTTCGATTCCCGCACGGAACAAATATTTGTATGACCTACCAGTAGTTGTTCCGGGTCTGGCTGTTTGTGTATGTGAGCTTAAATGTTTGTAAACGCACCCACAATACAGGAGAAAATCCTAGTGTGGGGCAACGTTTAAAAAAAAAAAAAAAATATATAGTTTTAAGGAAAGTGTCTAATGCAGCTATAAAGTTTGTGGGATTGGTAAAAGATGGTAACTAATGAGGTATCATTAGATTTGTCTTGAGCTTGACCTCACGAATATACTTAAATCCTAACTAATATTATAAATGCGAAAGTGTGTTTATTTGTTTGTGTGTTACGCTGACACGCTTGCCACATGGCTAGACCATGAGCTGTCCCTTTTTATCCCGGTGTACTAAACTATCAGTCATAGAAACGAGAACAATAACTAATCCTAATCCTATTTTTTTTAATTTTCCCAAGACTGCCTCTGTTTCATTGTACGCCAGGTCTGGGGTACATTGGAGCACACTCTGGGGAGCAATGAAACATAGCGGGGTGCAATGAAACATAGCGGGGCACAATGAAATATGTATTTTTATGCATCAAAACAAATCTAAAAAAACCGGCCAAGTGCGAGTCGGACTCGCGCACGAAGGGTTCCGTACCATTATCTATAAAAATGGCAAAAAAACACGTTTGTTGTATGGGAGCCCCCCTTAAATATTTGTTTTATTTTAATTTAATTATTTATTTTTAAAGTCAATATATATCTACATATTCTGTGAATATTTCAAGCGTCTACCTGTTGCCGTTATCAATATAGAGCAAAAACGAGCAAAAAAATCACGTTTGTTGTATGGGAGCCCCCTTAAATATTTATTTTATTCTATTTTTTAGTATTTTTTGTTATGGCGGCAACAGAAATACATCATCTGTCAAACTTTCAACTGTCTAGCTATCACAGTTCATGAGATACAGCCTGGTGACAGACGGACAGACAGACAGACGGCGGAGCCTTAGTAATAGGGTTCCCGTTTTACCCTTTGGGTACGGAACCCTAAAAATAACAAAATAAACTAAAACAAATTTCAAAAATTGACAATAGGTATTTCATCAATCAATCAATCAACTCAGCCTATAGCAGTCCACTGCTGGACATAGGCCTCTCCCCGGCTGCGCTACAACACCCTGTCCTCCGCCTTCCGCATCCACTCTGTCCCAGCCACCTTTTTAAGGTCGTCGGTCCATCTAGCTAGGGGGCGTCCCACACTACGCTTGCCGATACGCGGTCTCCACTCCGGTTCTCTTCCGAAATAAATATCATTTTATTTTAATTTTATGCACATTAGGCCGTGTCGAAGTATAGGGTGGGTACCTAGGTAGTTGGGTAGTTTGTTTGTGTTACTAAAGCATCATCTCTGGTAAAAAGAAAACATAAACCGTTTTTATGGGGGTACAACGAAACAGTCCCCGTTTCATAGTGCACCGACTAGCTAAAAGAAATTCAAATACGAACTGTCAAGATTTTTACTTTGAGGTTATACATATATTGCAATATATATTAATAAAAGCCCCAAATACTCAATTTACGGATAGACAAAATATCACAAACCTGGTGTCAATAGTTCTTCGGTAAAACTAAATGTCTTTTTACTGCAAATAACTGAAATCTGCGCAGCTATACGTATTTTTCCCACAGTGAAGCTAGCTACTAATTTATCCTCATTTCTCTTTCCTACTCCTTCGTCACAAGGGTGTGATCAGGGGATCACCCTATCTATAACCTATTCACTACTAGTAATATAAAGCTTAAAAAGCAATTTCACAGATAAGGAGCAATAATCAGACAATAACTGATCCGAAAGAAATAACAGAGTGTTTCAATAATTTTTTCATTGACCAAATTACTACTATACCTAATCACCCAATGCACGAAGTTAAGAAAATAGACCATAACCCAAACTCAATATTTGTGCCACCAGTCATACCTCAAGACGTGATGAGAATAATTAAGTCACTAAAAAACAAAAAGAGCTTTGGTTATGACGGGATTTCCACTCAAGTCATAAAATTTGTTGCTAATAATATAGCTGGCCCTTTAAGTCATATTATTAACGTTAGCATATCATCAGGAACATTTCCTGACAAACTTAAAACTGTAATTGTAAAACCAATTCATAAAAAGAACAGTACAGACGATATGTCGAACTATAGGCCGATAGCTTTAATTCCCGTTTTTTCTAAAATAATAGAAAAAGTCATTTATGAAGCAATATCATCTTTCTTGACTAAATTTAATTTACTCTGCCATGAGCAATATGGGTTCAGGAAAAATAGGAATATAAACATGGCAATTTTTGACCTGTTGAATATTATTATGTCGAATGTTGATACAAAAACGCCTATATGTGCTATCTATACAGATATGTCGAGAGCTTTCGATTTTGTCAACCATGACATACTGCTTCAAAAACTAAACGCCTATGGCATTCGAGGTAATATCCTGAACCTAATTAAAACATATTTGTCCGGTCGCAAACAGATGACAGAAATTTACAAAATTTGTGTCAAGTCTAAATTAGAACGAAAATACGTGTCTTCCACTAGAGAAATTAAATTCGGTGTACCACAGGGAAGCGTCCTTGGGCCTTTGTTATTCTTAATTTACATTAACGACCTCCCACGTCAAATCCACCATCCAATGGTACTGTTTGCCGACGATAGTACAGCACTCTTAAAATGTGATAATAATGAAAATTATGCAAACGATATAAACTACACCATTAAAATTATAGTAAATTGGCTAAATAGTAACAACTTACAAATAAAGCTTTTGCCAGAGTGAGATCGTCTGCCCTGAGGAGACGATCGCGCAGCTTGCCGTCTCGGACCCCGCACACGATCCTGTCTCGCACCAGGCCCTCTTCTAAATGCTCGAACACATCGCTGAGTGAGAAGCTTTAGTGCCGTTACATAGTCGTCTATAGATTCACCTTCTTCCTGGTTTCTTGTGAAAAACTTAAATCGAGCCATCGTAGTGTTCTGTTTGGTTCCAAAATGTTCATTGTATTTTTGCACGAGCGTATCGAAGCATTCTTTATTCTCGTCTTTGGTGAATTTGAAAGTTGTATACACGTCGTAACCCCTCTAATCCGACCAGGTTCACCAATAAACTTGTTTTGATATCAGTTGTTTCTTTGTGGACACCAGACGCTTTTAGAAACACATTGAATTGTTTAAGCCATTTTTGCCACGCTTCGGCCCGACTGGTCGGCCCACCTTCCAGACACAATTCCGCCGGAGGCCGTGCGTGTTCCATTGTTTTCACTTATTTACGATAGTCACTATCACTTTTACTGTATTTTTGAACATAAACCGGGCTTAATGGGTGTTAATTTCAATTAATTACTCAGCACCGCTGCCACCATGTCGTAAATGAAAGACGGGTTGACCAAGACTAGTTTTTTATTGAATACCCACAACCTATTATTATAATGACAAAACTCTTAGTATCTACCTGTACAGTATACGACAACTACTCCGTATCGGATTTCATAGTTGATAAATTTTAGTTGTGTATCAATGTTAAAATGTTTGATGATACACTGCATCAATGTTTTCATGCCTAAATGGTAGAATGTACAAGGATTGCTTAAATTTTATTGTAACCACCTTATTGTATATACCTACGTTCTGAGCAAATAAATGAATATTCTATTCTATTCTATTCTAAGCAGGAAATAAAAGTTAAATTTAAAATATAAAAACCCCCGCCAGTCAAAAACCTCTAAAAAGTAAAACAAATACTATGTATGTATTGGCCCCTATAACTTTAATATAAGTTGAAGATAATATTTTGATCGCCTACTAGACTAGGCTTGCCCACCCCTTTTTTTTTTGTTCACGGGGTGGAATATGCGAGCGGAGAGGTCTATCAGACTCTTACTGACTAAAAACCACTCCAGTGTTCCCCTCCCACACTTGCACCGGGGATCTTGGGATCTATTATTTGAGGCATTAAAGTGCGAAGTCATACTTAGTGTAGATGTGATGTGCTGGCGTGTAGCGTGCGGCACGTGGCGGCCCCGGACGCCCTGCTGCAGCGCGCGCTCGAGCGCCGGCTCGCGCTGCAGCAGGTGCCCTACCTGTGGGTCGAGTGGCCGCGCCCACAGCTGGCGCTGCGGCCGCGCACGCGCTTCCGTGCCGTGTCGCCGGCGAGCAGGCGCGCGGGTCCGCGAGGCCAGCAAGCACGCCCGGCGCCCCTCTCACGTGTTCCGCAGCGAGATCAGCCTGAAAACCAACTTCAGCGCGGCAAACTGACCGTCTGACGTTATCTCCGTATCTAAGTAGTTAGCAGTAGTCTTGATAGTGCTCCCGTAGTGTAATCCTGCAGTTTCGTTTAGTATTCTACTGCGTTTCAGGTGTAATTGCGGATTGATTCGAAGTAGGTTTTCCATTAGATTATCTGTTTGGAGTTTTTTTGCTGTCGTAAAGAAGTTGCATTGTGTATCGATTGGGTATTGAATTTAAACCGTAATTTTTGGTCTGCATAGATTATCTTAAATATTGAAGTAAGAAAAGGTATAACAATAGTCAACTTTAAATTCACCAGTTTATTGTTATTTTAGTTGATTCATAGATCGTAAAAAAACTAAGGAATTGGTCAACAAAATATAGCTTTTAACTTATTAGAAATAGAATGGAGCTTATCTAATAAACCGATTGTTCGTTTTAGTCATGACACGGCGCTATATCTACTCAAGATATGAAAATATGAACCTTTGTAACTGTACCAAGTATGCGCTCAAGTACCAAGGGCAGGTCAGCCGTCTTTTTTTTTATACTTAGTTATTTATTTAGAAACAGTTGTTATCCCGAAAAATATTGTGTGTATATGTTATGCTTATGACAAAAACGATAGTTATGACTTCTTTAAGGCATTTTTATTAATACATGCCACAGTATGGTGTAAACTCTTTACCGTCGGAAGCTCTCACAATGTAGTCCAATTTTGGGAACTGTCGACACTTCCACTCCATATTTCTTATTCTTTGCCCGTGAATTCTCCCCTGGTTCCGCCGTGAAAAGCGCAAAGCAGTTTATTTTCTTACTACCTAGTGTCCTAAAATGCATACTTGTACATACATGAAACGGCTCCTCGGGCGTGCACTACTGTGTTTTACAGTACCTTATGTACTGATAATAAAGTTTATTATTCAATATCATCAGGGAATACCCTACTCTGTTCACCTTTCGATCCCTTGTGTAATTTTTCCTGTAATAAAATGTATCCGTCTCGTTCCAGCGTGCACAACTCAGCCTTCAAGTCGATGACGGAGGCAGTGCGCGAGAGCGAGATAAAGCAACGCGATCCCACCGCGCTCCTCACGCATCCGAGACACTCGTAAGTACTTCATGTTGTTAGCGACACGTGTTGTTATCGAGATAAACGTAATTTTATTATGTGGTACGGGGATGCTCTGTCGTGTGTTCTGGAGGGTAGTACGAAAAGGAAATGAAACGAAAATTGTTGGAAAATCGTCCCAGTAACTGGCTGTTACTAAGGCACAACCAATTTAAAAAAAGTTCAGCTTTTAAGAGCGTTCCCGCTGAGACTCGTAGTGTGACAGCCTTTTTATAAAACACAGATGTGCCATATTAACGACCGGGTACTGTAAGTTGATGTATCCAAAGGTATTAAACTTATCATTTAGCGTTAAAATCACAGTTTATGTGTTGGTGTTTATAAATTATTTTATGAGATTTGTAGGTTTAAAGTTTGAGATAGTCTTGTGTCCCGTTTTTTATCATCTATACTCCAAAATGTTTTAGTACCAATACACAAATATAATACGACAGAGCATTTTCGAGTTTCGTAATTGAACACATGCCGAGCGCGTTCCTGCTACATGATATTATACCATATTTCTATTATACTCTGGGAGCACACACAATATTATTAAACTACCACACAATTCATATGAAAATGCACGGTATGTGGTGATTGGGGTCACTTTGTGATGGGTTCACAAGCATGGGGACAACATTTCGGACAGGGCTGGCGTGAAATGTGATATTTGTTATATTTTATTGAATGTTCGTTTGAATTCAGAGCTGTGTGTGTGATCTCAGATAATAATGTTCAGAATATGTTTCACGGATTGACATTCATATAGAACAGTTAGCCCCTTTAAAGTAGGGGTTGACACAATTTGCGTTTTTAATTGCTGGTAAAAACTAAAGTGTGAATATGTTCATTACTTTTTCCTAATATTTTTTTGGAATAGAGGAAAACAACTCCATTTTCGGAGTCTAACGCACGGTTTCGGAGAGGCTAATAAATTAGCTAAAAAAATACTTGACAGAAGAATACTGCCAAACTCATGCTAACTGCTGTGATTGACTGTCCGAAGTAACAATAGCTGATTAAATCACTTGACATGCGTTGGGCAGTCTGTTAGCTTATTTTTGTATTATTTGTGCCTTTTATGGACCGGGTGATAATTAGAGTATATTACGAATATCATCACACTTGAGTCATTCCAAAGCTCTATTTATCTCATTATTCCGCAATAACTTATTCTGGGCATTCACCCAAGTGTCGCAAGCGGCACACACATTGATACGAGATGACCCGATAGTTAACAAAGCAGAATGCGTGTGTTTAGCTTCGTATGCTCCTACGTCTGCATTATTTAGGATTGCATATACTGGACTATTGACCTACTAATATTCAGATTGATTTAACAGTTTGTATATGTGTATATATTTTTCGTAAATATTGGTATGTATGAAGTATCTACCTCCCTCTTACACGCAGTTTGAGTCACGAACCAGATGGTATTCTTATTATTGAAGTGTTCTAAAAACGCTAGTACCTGTAGATACTACATAAATGCTATTGTTTTATATTGTCCTGTTGTTGTTCACAGGCCACCAGAACACTGCAGCAGTTATATTTAATAGAACCGATCTCTGCTGTGTTCTGGTGGCCGTACATTCGTACAAGTCTTATCATATCACTCGTATTTACATTATTCTATGCATTCTGTACGTCCTTGTGTTCCGTTGCCGGCTGATTTCCTATATATTGACGCTTTTATGTATTACACGTAAAGCGTAGCTCTATTTAGATTAGATGTTGTACATTTCTGTAGTTTATATGTATAGCTAAATTTAGTATTTAACTACGGAATTCTTGTTGTTTCCACACTTGTATTGTTATTTGAATATCGTATGTTATGCATAGTACGCTTGAATAAGTAGCAACTATACTATCTGTACCTGCGGAACGTTCGTCGGCGATCAGCCGGCAGCCGCTCCACAAGCGTTAGTACGCACGCAACTGTCCGTACGTACGTCATGTTACGTGTTTAGTTTGCTTTGCATCGCCCCTCCCCGCACCCAGTCGTACGCTCGCCACGACCTCCCGCTAGTCTATGCTGCGTAAAATCGGTACCACCGGGTCCACTCGAACGAGAATGCACCTCCGCGCGGGATGTTTCAGATATACCTACGTAAACCCAAAAAATCATGGGATTAGGTACAGAAAAGTATCACGCCCGGAGGAGCTCGCGCCGCGGGCTAACCTCGTACGTCAGACTCCGGAGGTCGCGGGCTCGCGTACGGCGCCAATAACTTGTGTTGTGGCGGGCGCAGCAAGCCGCGCGGCTCGCCCGTGGGCCTGCGCTGGCGCCGCGCCGGCGTGGCGCCCGCCGAGCGCCAGCACGTGGTGTGACCCGCGGGGCCCGCGCGACCCGCGCGGCCCGCGTGGGCGCCGCCGGCCCGCTAGACCCGCGCCTTACCGCCGGCTCGCCGCCCCGCCGCCGAGATTCCTCCCTCAGATCTTCCTCCGCTATTTTTGTACGCATTTATACCGACGATGTCGCCGATGTGCAGCTGTTGTTGTAGATACTAATGTAAAGTTTCCACTCCGAGGTGGGCGCACGTCAACTATATGATAAGAATACGAAGAAGGAGTGCTATTAGATGGTAAATATTATATGAATGTTAGTAGTCGTGTGACGCTCGTGAGTGCTCTACGTCCGACCACAGAGCGCCGCTAATTTGTATGCATATCTAGATCTTCCTATACGTTGAATCTTCGAAATAATATTATGAATTCGTATTAGATTTACTTACTAAAACATTAAATAATACTTCAATTATATGATAATCTAATGCCGCTGGGCAGAAACACAGTGTTGCTCATATGGTCTTTAACGAATTCGTATTCACTCAATTACTAGGTATTACTATATTATGAACTAATACTTAAACAAATTATTTATTTACTGAAGTAATTAAGTAAGTATTTCCTAAAATAACGTTCCAGTATTTGTAGTTATGATGTGGAGAGATATTAGTGTGCCACAATTACTAGTTGTGTGTGTACGTAACGTGCACTTGGACAAGAGGAATTTATATTCAAATAAGCTACTCCTTCAGAAGGCTAGTTAGTGAAACTGATAAATCTGGAGTGCCGTAGTGTTTGTGTTAGTGTGTGTGGGGCCAGAGAAGGGGCACCAGACCTAGAGGTATCGGCTACGACGCGACCGCCGAGCACGCTCTGTGCATTAGATGGACATACTGCAGGGAAAGTAGTCCAAATTAAATGATAATGCTTCAACATTTTACTATCTAAGTAAATAAATGTATTCGCTTAGCGCTCAGTAAATAAATTTTGATAATATTTTCTTTTAAATGTAACTATTATCGTAAGCCATTGCACGCGATTAAAGTTATGCACCTCGACAGTCTTCGTGTTTGCAAGTGACTACGAGTACGTAGGCAACCCATGTCCGGCAGTGGTGGTCCAGTGGAAATGACCGCGACTTATGAGTTGTAGGTCTTAGGTTCGAACCAAGGCGAAAACTTTGTGTAAATTATTTCATCACCACAACTTTCAAAATGGTGAACATAGAAGCCATGTATCAGATTCCGACTGATCACTAATGAACTTTTTGTACACTTAATTTTGTGGCATTTAATAACTTGACTACTTACTCCATTGATTGAACAAAAATAAAAACATTTAATTATATAACAGCTCTATCTATCTAGAAATCACCATCGCGCGTTCGTATCTCTGAAGATAGTCGAGGATTGCCGAGGCGCATAACTTAAATCGTAGTACTGTAATATCTTCTATATTAATATAATGAAATGCTGTTAGTTGCGTAAGCGCATCACTTGAGAATAGCTGGATTTATTTGTTTTAAAATGTTCTGTATAAGTAGGTACATACGTTATAAACGGTATAAACTTATAAGTAGATGAAATCTATCTATTTTTAATAATATATTAGACAGTTCTGGTCTAGATTTTGTAGCCGTCCATCGTAGCAATGCTTCACCAGGTCGGTCGGTTCCTAAAACTTACTTATTTACCATTAAACTATTATATCTCCAGCAAGTAATGTCCATGCTCCAGTTAGCCCAGAGCGTGTTTGGTGGAAGCGTCACAATATACGTACAACGTACTATTTAGATAGTAGTATAAATAAATATGAATATTTTTATATTTGGACACGTTTGAACGTTTTCTATAATTAGTAGGAGTACTGGCTTCATGAGCAATACAATCATTGTAAGTAAGTTATGTAATATGTACATGGTACCTGTAAATTTTCATCCTCAGTCCAAAATAATCGTTGTTTGACAATTTTCCTTTGAAAATGTTGTATGTATATTATAGTTGTATATTTGATAATGATCTCTTTGTGAAAGTAAATAATTTGAATGGATCACTCGCATGACGTGAGAGATTGAAAGAACATGGTTTTTGGTTTGGTATACAAAGTACCCGGCGCCCGCGTGAAGGTCGCGGGATGTATACAAAGTACCCGGCGCCCGCGTGAAGGTCGCGGGATGTATACAAAGTACCCGGCGCCCGCGTGAAGGTCGCGGGATGTATACAAAGTACCCGGCGCCCGCGTGAAGGTCGCGGGATGTATACAATTATACACTCGTTATGTACGTAATAACATTCCACATATCACGTACAGTTATGACATAATTTATAAGAGAGAGATTAATTCCTTCTAAAACTAATTACTTGAATAGTATAGTAAAATTGTACAAAATATTTCTTTATTTGTGAGTAATTCGGATATACTTATAATAAGCAATTAAAAAAATATTTTCGACATAATTAAATTAAGCAGTTATTTGGCCTAACGATTGATAGTATTTTTTTAAGTTATTATAATTTGTTCAGTAGAAGCAACGTCAGCGCCGTTTAATCAAATTAAGTTTTCGATAAAAATTGTTGCTTGGCCTAATTTGTTACCCAATGACTTAATGTACATTTGTATGAAATAAACTGATCCGCAGAATATTGTGTAGTTCTTGTAAATATGTGTACAGACCCTGCGCTACTTTTATTTGCTTATTTTTAGTAGTTTTGTTATTAATTCTTGTAAATGTTATAATTCCATGTCTGCGGCTGGTTGGCGTGACGTACCACGTCACGTGCGGTACCTTAATGTGCCACCTTGTTATTAAACATTGTGGACCTGTCTCATGTATTTGTGTCAGTATTGCACATACTTTTCGTCTAAATTGAACATATTTGGTAAGTGATCAAAATCTTAAAATTACAAAGAAATACAGCAGCAGTGAATAAAAAAAGAACAGTACAATAGAGTCACCGAATATTCGTATTCGCCACTACTAACAAAACACCGAAAATTGTTTCGTAGAAGTATTATTCGACGCATCACTAATCAGTGGATTTAATTAAGTTTGAGTGGCGCCAACCAGTCGGAATATTCATTTGTCTTTATAACTTCATCGAAATACTCATGTTTACATTCGTTTTTTCTTTTTAATCTGTCACTTTCAATACTGAAGTTACGCTGGCATACACCGCAGTCGTCATTCTCTAACATTATATAGCATCAGCAAAGTGTAAGGTTTTGTGGAATACAGGCGTGATTTGAAGGAGTATCGCAGCGAAACTTCAGCTTATCACATAGTTTTATGTTCACGTAAACTGACTTAAAAACTAAACTGGATTGTGCAGAACTTGTTGACTATATTTTTTGGTACTTAATCCATTTTAGGTACATTTTATTTTATTTTTCTAAGCACAAACTTACTTGCCATCATCGTTATGTGGGTGTACTAATCCTTTGGCTACTCCTGCGCACGCCACTGAACTGGAACCTTTTTTAGTGTCCGACCGAAACACGATTTTCAGCCGAACCCGAAACCTAAGAAGAAATTTATTATTTCGTAAATTTGTTACAAATAATTTGATTAAGGGCTGAATTTGCAATTATCAGATTTCTTGTATCCAATGACAAAAAAAATAATTTGCCAGTTTTTATGTGAAAAACGATTAAAAAACCGGCCAAGTGAATGTCGGAGCACCCACAATGAAAGGTTCCGTAGTTGGGATGAATTTATCCCAAAAACAAACTTAACATTGTAGTTGAAAAACATGTTTTCCTATACATCGATATACGTCACGGTCAATTCTCCAAGTGCAAATGTAAGTTGGTCGACTATTGCTCGATAACTTGTAAAGCCTACATAACTGTGATAGTTATCCTTTTAACTTTGTTTTGTTTACTACTGCCATGAATTTCTTCACATATTTAAAAAAAAAAAAAGAAAGTTTATTTCAATAATTGTTTACAATGATACACATGTATACAGGCTATACTAGTTTCCTCTTACAAATGAATTAGACATCTGTAGCCGAACTAGGCAAAAGCCTGTATTTCGGCTATCAGCGCCAAACCCCTCAAATAATTATCAATAACCAAGGTTTAATTTTTTTATTTTCAAATTATACTTAGGTATGTATATTAAATGACTAACTCCGCCTTCTATCTTCCCTGCTATCTATTCTGTCTCCCTTCTATTTCTGCCTCGTTGGTCTAGTGGTCGCAAGCGCTACTGCTGACCATGAGGTTCTGGGTTCCATTCCCGGGTCGGGCAAAGTGTTATTGGGTTTTTCTATCTGGAATTCCTCAGTCGCAGCCCGAAGTCTGGATTTGTGTCCGGTTGATGGCAATAGGCTCGCCCATGGGCGTACCCAGCTTCTGGCCTATGGGGGGCCAAGTCAGATTTTTTAGGTCGGATCGTCCGCGGCTGTTTGGTCATACATACTACACAAACACACCTACATTAGGTATATGTAGTGTAATGTGTAGGGCAAACAGCCGCAAATGATCCTGCTTTATAGGTAGAGTATTTTTTTTTGTAGAGCGTTTTTTGGCAATTGCACCGTGCATTTTGCCAGTGTCTACTGCGTGCGCGGTTTATTTAAAAGTTAGAGCATAAGGCCCCGTTTACACTTTGATTACTAATTAGGCGAGATCATACATGTTCTGCGAGATTTCCAGGGGGGAAGCTGCCCCGGGTACGCCCATGGGCTCGCCCCCTATTACATGGGACTTAGACATTACTGGCAAAATATGGGTGTACCACAGGTCCACTTCTGCCTAACCCTTCGGGGAAACAAGGCGAGATGTTATGTTTTTTAAATTACTAAATCGCTAATCATAAAAGTTAACAGTAGCATATCTGCTGGCCCTTTTTAGGGCTCCGTAATCAACAAGGAACCCTTATCGTTTCGCCATGTCCGTCCGTCTATCTATCTATCCGTCCGTCTGTCTGTCTGTCCCCAGCTTAGCTCAGAGACTCTTAGTACGAGACAGCTATAATTTGGCATGGGTATACCTACATATTAATCACGCCGTCAAAGTGGTCAAATATAAAGTCTTTAAATAAAATTTTAGGGATGTACCTCCCTTGCACGTAATTTGAGAATGATATATTTTATTGTCTCGTCTATCGCATGGTGTGGGGTATCGTTGAATAAGCCGTTCAAAAATATTATGGGTCTGTGAAAACTATTTTTCGATTCAGGGATTCGTTTGTGTAATATTAAGCTTTAAAGTGCAAATTTTTGTTAGAGTCAAGTGTCCCGCCCCCTGCTAGCTAAATGGTTTTTTTTGGAAAAGTTGACGGCAGTAGTATACATTAAATATAACGAAGTTAAAAGGAAAACTATCACAGCTAAGTAGGCTTTACAAGTTAACGAGTAATGTCGAACAACTTAAATTTGCAGTTGGAATGTATAGTTGAACACAAGGTCCGACACGTCTTGGCCGGTTTTTGATTTATTTTCGCTACAAATTTCGCAACCTGTCTAACACTAAAGTTTCTGCACGAGTCCGTCTAGTTACCATTAACATAGCGCTAATAAGACTGTTCATTTGTCTACCGTCTCGATGACGTCATCATCTCATTTGTCTACCGTCTCGATGACGTCATCATCACAGTAGCAACGTGTACAAAGTATTGTAAGTAATCGACGAAGGGACGCGCCCTGTTGTTTTACATTATTGTTTAATAAAACTGTTGAAACTACCCCGTGTTGTATCTTGTAGTCCTAAGTAATGCCAAAATAATGCTTGATATGTTTGTATGGGCCTGTTGATGCTCGGTTTGTATGGGCCTGTTGATGCTCGGTTTGTATGGGCCTGTTGATGCTCGGTATGCGATTTGTTTATGTTAGTTACTTTACTGTGCTATTACTAACCGATGTAGCTGCCGTTAGTGCTTTTTCCCACGGTCAGACTGCCTGGTGTTCAGCGCCAGGTAACCGGTGGCGAAAAGTATGGATAATTCGGGTACGTTGTACCAGTACGCGTAAAAGATTTCATACTTACTCATACTCGTTGTAACCGATTATCTGGCACCTACTACCTGGCTAGCTGAACCGCGAGGAAAGACACTTGAGATAAGACATAGAAATCAATAATTTTATTTATTAATGCGACTGTATCGCGTTCTTCCATAGTATGTCTTATGTCGTTAGTAAGTCGAATATTATTTGAACATCCTAGTCGCCACATAATCGTATATAAAGCGTCCTCGAAGGCGATGCAGACTATTGTTGATGGAACCTCTCAAAATTATTGTAATAGACACGCCACACAACAGCATCTTAAACAAAATCTTGCCTCTTTAGCAACTCCAGTGATGTTACATGTATACTAACATTGTGTCTAACCTCTGCCAGTAACTAACACATATTTAACAAACCTTACTATTTTTCTTGTTACAAGTAATATTGAAATAAGTTTCTCGTGTGTGGTATGTCCAACAGACAGATAAAAGGCTATACATATGTGTACTCGACTTGCTTTATTACTCAACCTGACGGACGAACACAACCTTCAGTGTCACAGAATAGATAAGTACAGAAGATCGGCTCCACACTAGGAGTGACCGCGCACCGCACGTACACATGGACAAGCTTCACGTGCAGCGAGTGCAGACTGGCATTCGTTTGGCTCGTCGTGTGGAGCCGGCTTTCTATGACTATCTATTTTGTGCTAGAGTTAGTACCAGGTATAGCAAGTACCATATCTGTATAGTATGTGATCTGTATATTGGCATGTGTTGGGGTGTGTGTAACTAACTGATGGTGGTTGTTCCCGAGCAGCGCGGCGGACACGCGACACGCGCTCGTGCGGCTCGCCACGTGTAAGTACCGCGGTACGTCGCTTGCATGGCTTCGCAGACGCTTGCATACGCCACCACTGATCACGCACATCGGCAGTGGCAGCGACACTCACGCTTCTTAACTCTATTGTTACATCTATCGATTGGTGATGGCTCATTATTTTATGTTCGTTTATAAAAAAATTGCCCCATGGTTGCTCCTCGACACTCGACACTGTCGTCGATGTGGGAACGAATATTTCAAAAATGTCAGCATGAAGCATCAGAAGCGATGGTATAGTAGTTGGTTCCCTATTCGACGGTGCATACGTGCGGCCCTTTGGGCGGGTGAGTAGGGCGTAGGGCGCAAAATTCAGTAGTCACCGCGAGCTCTGTGTGGCAGCCTCACGGAGACGGCGCGCCTGCTGCAGAACGTTCGCAGCGTGTTCAGCCGCCGCTCCGCCACGCGCGCCACCATGGAGCTTGAACTGTCGCGTGAGTACACCATGGAATCAACTGATGGAATGCTAATATGCTTGAAAACTACAGTAAAAATTGCGACCGGCAGTTGTTTTTACGGGCCTCGCGAGTTTGACGCATATTAGCACTCCATTAGTTCCCCACTCCGTGGCCTACACCACGCACCGCTGACGCGTTTAACACACATAGAGACACCCTTTATTTACTGCAGACCTATTCAAGGAATTATCAAGGTATTAAATAATTTTCTTTTAAATTCTCAGTTCTCACAGTTTGTGTTTATCACACGATTGTATAGTGTCATCACGCTGATTCGGATAGAATCATTAAGTGTTCATTTTTGCCGTTTCTACACCATTAGTTGATGATTTATAATATTCTATTTTATATATAAATTAATGATTGCGAGTGTGTGTGCAAACAGACGGGTTCGCGTTTTCGCAAGAAGAAGGAGGCAGCGTGTCCCAGGCGGACATGATCCGCGCGTACGACACGCGGCAGCCGAGGCCGCTCCACTCGTGAGCGCAGCGCCGCCGCCCGGGCCCCCCGGGCCGCCCGGGCCCCTCGGGCCGCTCGCCAGCCTGCTGCGAGCGCGCGGCCCCACACCTCACATCCAACACACGTACAAACTCTTCTTACACACACTCTGAAACAATATCACTGTTGTTGGTTTAGTTAGCGTCACAAACAGTATTGTTACATGTTATTATTATTTATTGATGATCCACACCATGACAAATATAATGAATGTTTAGTGTTACTGTACTTAATGTGTGCGTGCACATCGTCTATATTACAATACTATATGATATATAAATAAATAAACTTGTGTATACAAAGTATAGCATAACGACTGTAGATGGTATACATCATCTCCGGTTTTTCTATCTATTTTGAATGTTTTACGACTTTCGGTCACAGGGAATCATGATTTTAAAATCCTAGACCAAAAATTAGATTAAAATCTTTTTAAAAATCTGTATTTTAGTTGTTACTGAAACGTGTAAGTCGCACTTTCATCTGAAGTCTTGAGTTATGTATCGGTTGGTGAAGATGACGGCGAGCAACGGAATCGTTCTTAACAATTTATTAATAAAATCTAGAAAGTCTATGCCTTTGATTACCAAAAGACTTGATCATATAACTTCCGTGTCGTATGGCTGCGGCTACTAGAACCCTCTATATTATCTAAAAATTTTACTGTTTTGTTGGTAGGTAAGAGATAATAATTTATTAATTCCTTATGCAATGTTGTTTCAGCTTAAAATTGTTAAGAAAATAACATAAACTATGTAAATTTTGACTTATTTTTATATTTGTGGGGTCTTTCTACATTTTACTTTTCATCACATAATAAAAGACTTGAAACTTCAAAAAGATTAAAATAGATTTTGGTTGAAGTTACTAATTATATTATAAATGTTTTTATTCATTTATATAGTATTAAATGTCGTGCCGGGCCGAGTTCAATTAAAGTAATGTTCAAGTTATGTCATAATTACATTTGAAGTATACGCGTAGGTAGGAATGTTGGAAGTATACGCGTAGGTAGGAATGTTGGAAGACCCAGACGGTTTACAATTATTATTTAGCTTACAATTTATAAAGCTGTAAGTAATCGATATTATTTGATGTATTCCTCAATAGCTTGTCAAGTTAATACATGGCCTATTTTCCGTTGTGTCACATTATAACTATGAGTGTACTACCGAGTATGTACATATTACAACGCTTTATTAACTCGGTCTTCTTGTTCCGTGTTCAGTTTTACATAATAATATGCTTACATGAGTGTACATATTATATAAACAATTATTAATATACACATGTACATGCGTCTAAAATGTGATGTCGCTTAATAAATAGGTAGATATTTATTAATCCCACTTATTGTTTCTCGATGCATAAATGGATCGATACAAATTATATAAAAAAAATTAAATTAAAATTTATAAGTACATAAATCGAATATTGTAACTTTGAAGCACCTTTATGAATCTCTGTGCGTAACGTGCACTTGATAATGTAGTCACCTCCATGAACACAACATTCAATGATTTGGCATTCTTAACTATTCTAGTCAGTCAGTCCATTTTGATAGTTTTTAAAACAAATTATAATCATAGCAGCTTGTTAAAGTCCTTGTATTCATAGTTCAATAGACGCTTGTGTTTAACGGGAGAGAGAAAAATGTGAACAACATATTGGTTAGAATAAAGGTGTCTTTCAGTTGAAAACTGAAGGTTCGTAATCTCCGGTTTCTTGGAATGTGTAATTTTCCAGTCTGTACCTAATCAAATTAGCTATACTCTACTTATTAACGCAAATGTGTTCTACTTAGTTTCCACGCAGGAAGTTTTATGCAAAACATACCGTCATCTATTACTTGTACCTCTAGCTAGTATTTTAGTAAGACAGAAAACTTCCTTACAACGTTAAACACAAGCAGGTTGCATGAGTAGTTACAGTGATTTAAACCTAATTATAGTAAATAATTGTGATACGTACTGAATGAGGTTAACATTTTCAGACTCTTTACATGGTCGCTAAGAAATATTTTAAAACAAACTGATATTGTCGCGTATGTTCTTAACAGTTTATTATTGTTAACTGTTTAT
Organism: Tiliacea aurago; assembly: GCA_948098905.1. Classification (NCBI taxonomy): domain Eukaryota; kingdom Metazoa; phylum Arthropoda; class Insecta; order Lepidoptera; family Noctuidae; genus Tiliacea; species Tiliacea aurago. The sequence continues at coordinate 1,092,154 of OX402579.1, read as the reverse complement.
CTTGTGGTTACTTTCGACGGCGTTAGAGATGTGGTGATAGATTGATACATACTCGTACCATGTACATTTAATTTATATCGAAATATTTCACTAGTTATTCCTTAAAATGCCTTACTTTTTTTGTTCTTTAATCACTTGTTACTGAAATCCATTTATGGAATTCTGACATCTAGGTTTAGGTAACTTATGCTATTCCTATTTATTTTTGTGATTTCTTATCTCTACCGAGAAATGAAAGTAATTTGAAGGAATGTTTTCTAAGCATTTTAATAAATGAATGCGTACATATTATTCATGCTTAATTGGTCGTTACGAGTAACTTAGCTATGCGTACTCTTAAGCTCTTTTGGATTTATAAATTGACCTGACCTACCTAATGTACCTATTTTACATGAGGTACTTTTCATTCCATACACAGACATAATCAAAATTCTGGAAATAAATGATTGAAATTACCGATGGATATATATTTTGTAAAGCTATATTAAAAAAAAAATGTAAGTACCCTGTTGGTCCTCACGCCTTAGGAATAACTTGAGAACACCAATACTAGGGACCGACGTGGGTTTACAGCATTGTGATCTCTAGCACCATGGTGTGGCCAGGCCATGGTCACTGTTGTCCCTTGTCACCACATCTCCGACGCCCTCGGCTCTTAACTTGTGAATGTAACAGATATAAATTATATAATTTGTTCTCGTTCTTTAAATGGCAGTTTTATTTGACTTCACTTTCCTCCTTCATCCTATAGTACTTACCAATGTGCTACGCAGTCTAGCTACCTGTTACACGCAGTCACATACTACACATCGAATTTGTAGTATAACCAGAAAGCTTTTGACAAGGTGGATCACGGATTGTTGCTGAACCGAATAGCTTCCAATGGTATTCGTGGTAATTTATTACGATGGTTCATTTCGTACATCACTAACCGTTGCCAACGGGTTGTTATTAACGGATACTACTCTTATGTTGCTCGGGTTACATCTGGTGTCCCACAGGGCTCTATTCTCGGTCCTCTGTTATTCATTATCTTTATAAATAATATTGGTAACTGTTTTCATCATTCCAAGTTTTTGTTATATGCCTATGACCTTAAAGTATACAGACCTTATTCATAGCATTCAGGATTGCTATCTTCTTCAAGAGGACTTGGATCGACTGACGGACTATTGTTACACTAGTAAGCTCCATCTGAGCATTCCCAAGTGCAATTACCTAAGTTTTACTAAAAATAAAAACATCATGAGGTTTTCATACTCACTAGTTATGTAATGTTTTATTGAATAAAGTAAACTCGGTTCGTGATCTTGGCATATTGCTTGACTCAAAACTCTACTTGGATTTGCATATCGAACAATCTGCACTACAGGTGTCACAAAACTTATCTACAGTATAACCAGTTGCTCAGTAAATACAAGCTTTTGGAGCTTAGCTCTAGACGTACACAATTAGAAGCAATGACATTGTATAACATTGTTAATGGCAATTTAGACTGTATAGATTTAAATAATGTATTGTGCTATGCAGTCCCCAGAACTGTCCATAGACGGCAGGTGCGAGCGGGCGAACTCTGCAGTAGGTACCTGCCGATCTAACACTGGTCTACGTTCACCAGTTAGGCGAATGGCAGCAACCTACAATGAAGCATATTATAGGTATACCAGGGACCGTACAACCCCGGTTAAGAGTTAAGCCTTTCGAAGGGGTAACCCATTCAATGGGCTACTTTTATCATGATGTAACCCATTGAAAGGGTTTTATACTAGAAACCCATTGAATGGGTTTTATACTTGAAACCCAGTGACAGGGTTACATGATTTCGGGAGGTTCCTGTTCAGGATAAAGCGGGAGGAAACAGACCACGAGGAAGGGACCACGCCCGGGTGTCACCACTGTGTGGATCGCCCGGAGGACATGGTGGAGGTCTGCCCAGCTTGGGCGGAGCACCGCCGTGTCCTCACGGAGGCGATCGGCGGCGGCGATCTCTCGCGTCCGGCCTTGGTTCAGGCCATGGTTAGGAGCGAGAGTGCATGGGAGGCCGTCACCTTCTTCTGCGAAGCAGTAATGCTTGCGAAGGAGGCGGAACGCGTGAGGGAGAGGCAAGGTTCGCGCCCTCGCGCCCCTAGTCGCCGAAGGAGACGCCCCAGGCGTCGGGAGTCGCAAGCCGATTTCCGGCCACCGTAGGCGCGGGTCTGCGGACGGTGAGCGATGGGTAGCTCACCATCCGATAAGGACCAGGCCCGGGTCGACGGCGCGTCGTATTTCACGCGCGCCTCAAAGCGTTGTCAGCACCAACTGACGGGGTCCGATAGGGCCAATGCCTGCCAGGGTTGCGAGTTTGTCCGAAAGGGATATGGTGGCCCTGCAGACAGGCACATGAAGGAATACGGGTGGGTTTTAGTCAGTAAAAGTCTGACTTCTCCCGCTCCGCCCAGAGCGGGAGAAGTTATTTGATAATTTCCCTCTCAAAAAAAAAAAGGGTTACACGATAACCCATTTCAATGGGTTCTATACCTACTTGAAACCCAGTAACATGAAAAAATCATAATATTATGTTATTTCGATATCCGCCCAGCACGCGTAGCATGACCAATTCTATCTCTATTCTACCCAGGGACCATTTTGGTTACCATTTTAGAAAAACCCTATCGAAATACAAACAAATATTTGTTCCGTCCGGGAATCGAACCCGCGTCACGCAGCGCAACAGTCAATCGCTTAACCACTGCGCCAACCGTGCCATTCAATAACAACTAGTCCATGAGTTTAAGTGTTTCATAAAAATGGCTGCGAAACCTTTTCAAAGAGCATGTAAATATGTCGATGTGTTCGAATCAGGGACCATTTTGGTTACTCATTGAAAGGGGTTTCAATAGGGTTTTTCTAAGCAGTTAATCAAAAACCCATACGGTGTGGGTAATTTTGAATGGCTTAATTTAAGCCGTTCAAAAGGGTTACCCACTCCGTATGGGTTTTTATCGAAAACCCTTTCAATGGGTCAACAAAATTTAATTTAAGCCGTTCATATGGGTTACCCTTATCGTATGGGTTTTTGTTTAACCGCTTAGAAAAACCCTATCGAAAACCATTTCAATGAGTAACCAAAATGGTCCCTGATTCGAACACATCGACTTATAATTATGCTCTTTGAAAAGGTTTCGCAGCCTTTTTTATGAGACACTTAAACTCATGGACTAGTTGTTATTGAACGGCACGGTTGGCGCAGTGGTTAAGCGACTAGACTGCTTTTTTTTTTTTTTGTGTGGGAAATTATCAAATAACTTCTCCCGCTCTGGGCGGAGCGAACCTTGCCTCTCCCTCACGCGTTCCGCCTCCTCCGTCGCAAGCATTACTGCTTCGCAGAAGGAGGTGACGGCCTCCCATGCACTCTCGCTCCGAACCATGGCCTGAACCAGGGCCGAACGCGAGAGATCGCCGCCGCCGATCGCCTCCATGAGGACACGGCGGTGCTCCGCCCAAGCCGAGTAGACCTCTACCGTATGCTCCACCGTATCTTCCGGGCGATCCACACAGTGGTGACACCCGGGCGTTTCCTCCCGCTTTATCCTGAACCAACCGTGTCCGGTGAGGACCTGCGTCAGGCGGAAGGTGAGGACGCCGTGGCGCCTCTCTAGCCACTCTTCAAAGAGGGGACTTATCGCCACAATTGTGGCGAGCCCAGCGCTGGGTTGCGACAATGGCACTCTCCATGCCGCCATGAGATCCCGCCGGAGCTCTGTCCGCTGTGCTGTGATTTCTCGCGGCAGCGGAGTTTCACCCCGGCGTTTTGCCTCCTCGCGCCACTCCCAGATGTGCGCGAAGCGATTGACTGCTGCGCTGCGTGTCGCGGGTTCGATTCCCGGACGGAACAAATATTTGTATGACTTGTTCCGGGTCTGGCTGTTTGTGTATGTCTGTTTAAATGTTTGTAAACGCATCCAAAATAAAGCAGTAATTCCTAGTGTGGGGCCACGTTTGAAAAAAAATAATAATTATAATAAATATTTTTTATTTTTTTTATTTTTAGTTTTTATAATAATGTTGTAATTGTCATGCATGTACAGTTCGCCACCTAGTGATTTTAAGGTTTTTATTTATTTATGGTAATCTGTGAACAGCGCTGTGCCTGTGGGCTTCATTATTACTTAAGTTATTTATGTTTTTCTATTTTATAATATTGCTTATTGTAGCTGTTTGTTGTTCCTAAATAAAAAATTAAATAAAATAACCACGTAGTACCCGATATTTATTTAATACTTTAAGCACACAAATGTACAGAGGCGGACTTAATGCCAAAGGCATTTGCTACCAGTCAACCTTTTATGAAACCATAAACACACATAATACGCACATTATTTCCATAAAACATAAAAGGACACTTCAAAAGATTACTAATGTACCTAACGCAGTGGCTGAACGATGCTGTGTCTTCGCGGCTTCCGATTCCCGCACGGAACGAATGTTTTTCAGAAATTTCTCACTTCAAGCTGGGACTCTGGCTGCTGCAATTGGAAGAAAGACCGTGGCAAATTGCATCATTTACCTATGTACTCAAGGCCGTATGCACGGGGCCAAACCCCTATAAAATGAGAGAAGCCAAAGTATTTGAGAAAAAATCCTTTATTTTTTAAATTTTCTTCGCGTAGCATTGCGTATTGTATTTATCGATTTGTTGTAAAACAGCAACAGCTCGTCTAGCACTACATTATTTTGTCAGAGAAGCACTTCGAGACGATGACAGAACTGTGCCCCAAAGACGCTCTACGAAACACGATGTCTTTTAAATTTTTACCACAGAGCGCCTTCCGCCTCTTAGCGCCCCTATTGGATTGATGCATTATCGATCGATGAAATTTGATAAAGGCTGGAATTAATTAAGCGCCCCTCCTACTTCTGTATGAAGGGTCAAAAGAACATCTAACTTTAATCAGCAGCGGGGTAACGAAATTTCCGATTCTAGTTTGTCTTAGATGGTGCCAAGCTTTCCTGCTTATGTCAAAAGAAAAGCTACGCTATCCGAAGCGGGCTGATTACATTTTCTAGCTCTCTTAGCTTGCAGCCTAGGTTCTGAGTTTTTTAATTCTTAGTTTTTTGTAATAAGTAGACAAAGTAGGTGAGTACCTACTTTGTCGACTTATTATATTACCCTAAGTATTAGGTAGGTACTGTATTCTGAATAGCCAAAAGAGAAATCTAACCCATCTAAGGTGCAAAAAAAACGGAATTTTCTGAAATTTTTAACTTTTTAGTGTTCCGTCCGTACCTCAGAAGGAAAAAACGGAACCCTTATAGGTAATATCACTCATGTGTCTGTCCGTCTGTCACATCCGATTTGCTCCGAATCTACTGGATCGAAAGTTGAAACTTGGTAGGTACACGGCTACTTTTCAAGCGCGTTCGAGCCCTCTCACGACGGGGGATGCTATTGCCCGGGGTGGGGTCGTCTTGGCGGTGTCGCTTGACATCGCCGGAAATAAAATGATTAGTAATAATAATTAAAAATGTCTTAAGTCAATCAGTCAGCACTTCGCCCACGACTTCCTTCATTTGGATTTCGTACTTTCTCCTACAAATTTCAGCACCCCCTCTAAAGTGGAGGGGGTACTGAAATTTAAAAGGTTTGTTTTCAAAAATGAACAGCTATGAGGTGGGATATAATTAAAGTTATAACGGGACAACAATGTTGACAACAACAATGATTATGTCATGCCATAGAAGTAAACCAATATACCTACCTACGTAAGTAAGAATTGAAGACAGATCATGATTACCTACGTCACAGATGGAGGTAAACAATGGTTGTTAACTTAGGACACATTACACTCTCGGGAATGTGTTTAATTACTCTGCGAGGGAAATCTGCGCACGCGATGTAGGTAGGTCTCTACCTAGGTACATACCTGCGTTATAAGATACGTTTACTTTCCTAATCGTGTGTACCTTAATTGTCTATTAATTAAAGCAAATAATCTCTAAGGTCTGGGTATGTTGTCCCATTCTGAATAAAAAATCCAGTCTTCCTACATTTTAACTACTTACATGAAAAACATGCCGACTTAATGAAAAGTTGGGTGTTGGTACATGATTGGCATAGGTGGGCAGGTACATACCTACTTGTCTAATATCAATTACTGTGATTAGTAGGTACTGATTACATTCCTTCCAGACATGTCATTCGCGAGAACTGGGTCAAGTGAATACTAGAATGACTCCTATAAATCTCGAAGAACGAAAATGGACTAAAAAGACGACGCAATTCAATGAAAAGGTAGTCGTAACAGGTATAGGAGGTTTCTTATAATATGGTCGACGTCAATGTTCTCAAAATTTTGCATTACACGCCTTCGCATCCACTGTCACAGCATCGACTTGTCAATATCTAGCATAGCCTACACTTATAATCCCCGTCTTGTTCATAGCTCTAGCATCATAGAGCTTTTCTAAAATTTTATATTTCTCCCTCTGAACACAATCCTGGCATCGCCCATACTCCGGCTCGACGACCATGACTTCATACTGTAGTAGTGTGGTAGACCAACCTCTGGCAACCTTGGCAACTGGTGAAACAAAGCCGAATATTTGGGCTCCCCTTAAATATTCCACAACTGAAGATTAAGCTAATTGCGTTTGTGAAGGCATTCGCTCACTTCTGCTAATTTACTTCGCACCGCACACATGACTTCATACTTCCACGGAAACAAACATTCTTTGATGATTATTATGATTAACATTAAGATGCCGAAACTACAGATCTCGAATTTTGTATATTAGCGCAAAGGTTAAAGCGCGGAATCGACAGCGACAAGTCGTGATCTCATGCCTGCTCCTTGCTCCATCAATATAAACCTAGGAGAGAATATGACGTAGGGAATAGTTGATGTACTTACCTAGTTTAAATTACCTTTAGGTAAGTCTTGTACCAATGTGCCAAATTTTTATGTACCTACCTAGATAAGTAGCTCAGACTCCCGAATTGGAGCTGCCTGCTCTAGAAATCTTCAAGAGAGACAAAAACTGTCTCTTGAAAATGTTTCGTGAGCGTGCGCGCTATCAGTGATGCAAGCAGGTGTGGCCCGCGAGGCAGCAGGCGGAGCGCCACGCTGCCCGCCACCGCCGTGGCCGCGCCGCCGTGCCGGCTCGCCGCCGCACCACAACACGCTCACTCAGTGCCTCGCAGTGCCTTCCACACGACGCTCGTGCCTTATACCTTACGTATCGACTCGTTCACTTCTCTACTATCGCAACTTTTCCTTTTCATCGTCCCACAACTAGCTTGTACTTTGTGTTTCTTGAAAGTACTCGGTCTCGTCGTGAGTTGTGAGTTGTTTACAAACAGTGTGTCTGTCGGTGTGCGCCGGCTGGTGACTGTGCCAGCTGTGTGTAGTGCAGTGTAGTGCATGCGTGCCATGCGTGTTCAGGAGGCTTCATGCTAGTGGCGTGTGACGGCAGCCGCCAGAGCGCCTCCTCACCCTGGCTGTGGACAGCGAGATGGCGCGCTCGCCGCGGAGGATCGCCGCCCACCGGCGCAGCCGCAGCCGCTCGCGCGAGCTGACCCGGCTGAAGACCCAGCTCAATGGGAAAGGTACGATCTCATCATCTGACTCTGTTTGTTTTACGTATCTTTGTTTGATAGAGCGTGATAATAGTTTATTATCATAATAAAACAACCTATTTTCCGCTGGTAAACACTAACTATCTGCGATAAATGAAATGTCTCATAACTTGGTTGTAGCTAACTGAGGTAAATACTAACAATTATAGGTATATTATTGATTCATGGCTCCTACAAACTGGTGCGATATCGCGGGCGCGACAGGCGGCGCGACCCATGTCGCGCCCGCGATATTGCACCAGTCTGTAGAAGCCTTTAATCGCTATTTCACGATAATTATTTTTTATTTTCCATCATACTTATAATAAATACATTATAAGTACTTAAAACTGTTCGCAAATAATCACCGATAAAATATTCAAAAACTTAAGGAGCTCAACGACTCGACGAACAATACTAAAGAAAGGACATTTGGGTAGGCCACATAAAGCGCTCAAAATGCCAGACCATCATTAAAACTTAACTGGGAAAAAGAAAAAAAAAAGGAAAATATTTAAGAAAAATAAAAATGACCCACATGGTTCTCACATTCACAATAAATTAAAGCAGTAAATATAATACTTTTCAAAGTAAACATTCATACTCGTATATACAATCATGCATAATAATTAAAATGTCAAGTTTTCCAGTTTTATCACAAGGCTAGCAGAGCGAGCAGCTCAATCCCAAGCTTTTTTGTCCTCTAAATAATCAGAAATTTTATAGTACCCTTTTTTACAAAGTTTGGTTTTAATACAGATTTTAAATCGTTTAATGGGTAAGTTCCGAATGTCAGTAGGAAGTTTGTTGTAAAAGCGTATACATTGACCCATAAACGAGTTGCCTACTCTGTGGAGGCGAGTGCGATGTACAGCAAGATTGTGTTTATTCCTGGTTAAATACCAGGAATAAACTATGAATATATCGTCGGCTTATTGCAAGAACTCATTAACTGCAAAAAATCACTAAATACGTTTTTATCCTTATTGGACTCCTTTTGACACCTTCTACAAAATGCAAAAACTCACTCAATTTCTATCCAGTCAATTTTAGGCGTTACGGCCTTGCCATAAAATCCATAACTGCAACTTTAGAACTCAGGAATTTACAAAGAATCACTAAGCTGCACTAGTTATTTTTATTAAATACATAATTATTTAAAAAACAACATACATATTATACAGAACTCATTTTCACCATGTAATTAACTTTATCCAAACAAGTGTAGCATAAATAGCTTAGAATTAGGTTCGATAAAGTTAATTATTTGCATTCTCATAATCGATCTATCACCACTATATCAGGCTTATTGGCGATAATAGTCCTGTCAGTGATGATAGACCGATCCCAGTACAACGTGACATGGTCTTTTTCGAGAAATAGATCGGGCACATACTTGTAATACGGTACCTCAGAATCCACAAGTTTATATTTCAAAGCAAGTTGCTGGTGAATAATCCTGGCTACTTGGTTATGCCTGTGCAAGTACTACAAGTTAGCCAGACGAGAACAACCAGAGATAATTATGTCTGATGGACTCACCCGGACGGTGGCATGCCCGACACACGTCAAACGTCCCATCCTTCATAATATGTCTCCGGTAGTTATTCGTCAAGATAACTTCGTCCATAATTACACAGACAAAACCTTCGGTTTCCCCGAAAAAGTCACCAAAACGTAGCCAGGATACGGACGCTAAAAAACCTACACCTGGCTCACGAAGAGCCCGATAGAAGCGCCCGTGAAGCTCCTTGCCTTGCCATATCTCCTTGCGGTCATCGGTAGTAAGTATTACAGTAGGTTTGCGCCAGTTCTCTTTAGCCATGGAAAGTGGGGTGAGCCCCCTTGTCCACTGCGACCACAACACGGTGCATACCCAGTTCGGTTTAAAAAAATATTCCCTGAGACTGCACACCTCGCGGTTGTGGAGGGTATTCGCATTTAAAAAGCCTCGATCCCCGCACTTCTGCGGGATGTACAGTCTCATCACCGATGATTGTGGGTGATGGTTTCATCCAGTTTGCGATCAGCAGTGTACGGACCCTCTTATCCAGTGCGTCCAGTTTGGTCTGAGTCCATTTGAGTATGCCAAAAGAGTATATCAAGACCGGCATGAACCAACCGTTGCAGGCGCGCACTTTGTTTTCGTTCGAATGAAGGCTAATAAATACCTTTATCAGGCGACCAAAGAAGCGCTGCTTCAGCGATTGCTTCATGTCAGCAACGTTGATCCCTAACGCTTCTTACATACCCAAATACTTATAGCTTTTGGATGAGCAGAGGGATCTAAGGTGTATGGAATCCGAGAGTTGAGTTCCCTCGGATTCCACAATCTCCCCTCGCTTTACATGCATGTTTTAATACTAGCACTGTTTTCATTAGAATACTGGTTATCCCTTTTTTTAATAAACGTTTGATTGAGTTTCGTTGTTTTTTTTACAATTAAAGAAATAATTAATTGACATACCGAGCAGACTTAAAGTAGCCAGAACTCATTAACTTTTATTTTTTGTAAAAAAAAAATACGTAACTTTATAGGACTAGCGACTCTCACTTGTTTTTATTAATATACATATTAAGCTAATTGAAAACATTTAATTTTTCACCACCGTAATTATATTTAGGATAATATGGGCAAATCAACATAACCACTAGCTAATTCGAACTAAAATACCGTTTATCTCAGAATAGTGAATATGTCACATAATGACTTCTTGCAATAAGCCGACGATATAGACAATATGGACTCATTAAAAATGAAGAAAACAACATTCGGTCATACTCATTCATCATCATTTCAGCCGAAAGACGTCCACTGCTGGACATAGGCCTCCCCAAAAGGGGGAGTTTGCCATAATCACCACGCTTGGCAGGTGGGTTGGCGATCGCAGTATAGTTTAAAAAAAATGCATAGAGAACGCTGCTGCCCATTCTCTAGTAAGTCCCTTAGTCCCGTGGGTGTCCCTTAGACACCCACGGGAAGAAATGTGATGGTGCTATTCTTTACGTCCGGCACCACACGGAATGGAACCTAGGTCACATGGTAATTAATTAATCTTGTCTTCCTAAGAACCTGTTTCACCTCAATGTATTTTGGCCTGACTTGGAAATAACTGTTACAACTTAAGATGGTACTTTGACACCAGCCACATTAGCTAATTGGTTTCTAAAAAATAGCGCCCGCACCGTATGTTAATTTAATTTACCCTGAACTTTTACCGCTTTAAATCGCATAACGGCTACAATCATGATTAATGCTAGAAAGCAAGACAAATTGGCTCGAAGTTAACAGAAATTTAAGCTAAAGCCATAATTCCACGAAACAGCTAGAATTCCCTCAAAGGTAACCCTGGCTATTAATAGGATATTATATGATATAATAAAGTTTCACGCCGAGAATGTTGTAACATTTGACATTAGCAAAGGTAAAGGTGTCAAGGCGATGGGCCCCGCGCCATTAAACGTAATCACGCCACGTTGCTGAAACAGCCTGAAACTGACCTGAAACTATCAGTTTGTGTGCCTACATTCATAATAACGAGCACGACACCTGCAATATCGGCCAAAATATGCTGACAGTAATGAAAATAAAGGTTCAGGTAGGATACCATATTCCACCCACAGTGAGCGGCCGCTGACCGTGAAGAATGATAGGGTAGCATCAATATATTCGGTCATATAATAACAAATGCTATATACCCACGCGTTTTTCAAAGGTCTTACAAGCGACCCATCGCGATGTCGTATAATTTAGTTGGTTCGAGGTGTACTGAGTACTTTTACTGGAGTCCTATTATGTATAGCACAAAGTAAGATGCATATAACCTCGTGATAAACTAAGATTGAAACATCTGAACAAACAATGTACACTGGTTTTTAACCAGTTAATTGTTAAAATATGGCTTACCTACCAAGTGGTACTTACATAATACTATGTCTGTAACTATATAATATGTTATTGGAATTAAAAATATTTTAACAATTATTAGCAAAAAAACTATTTATTGTTGAGTAGTGTAGTATTATTCACATACTTACCTAGTTATGGTGAATCTTCTGAAACTGTTCTATGTAAGTAGTTAGGAAACATTGCCTTCACCTGAGAGTGAACAGTGCAGATGTTGACAACTGTATGTTAATATGTTAATTATACAAGATGATCCCCAGAATCAACACAACTATTTGTGCAAAATATACAATACACCTACTATGTCTGCGCCTAGGTACAAAACAACAGACAGCAATGGACACTGTGGCCAGGCTTGGCCTTCCCTCGAGCCGCATAGCCTGATGTGCCACGGTAGCCACAAATTAGGTAATTCCGCGACGAAAACACTAAAGCTGTCTGCAGACCTTGTGAGTCACTTCATCGATTACATCACACTTTCAAATTAAGTTAAAGCTTTAATTAAATAGTAGATTATTAACCAAGGGGATAAAGCAGTGTCTTCTGTCGCGGATGACGATTTAAATCGCGAGCGTAACGAATGACTCGAGGTTTACTCCCGAGCGTAGCGAGGGTTTTAAAAACTTAAATCACGAGTGAAGCGAGGGATTTAAGATGAGTCCTGAGTGTAGCGAGGGTTTTAAGTTCACCCAAGACTAAGACAGCTTTATCACCGAGGAAAATACTCTACTTTTCGTACCATTTGCGAAAAAATTAACACAATAATAATATAAGATAAGCATTTTAGAACATTAACTTATTTATAAAAATAAATTAAAATAAACTTAACGTTTATGTATTTGAAGAAAACAAAAACGCGGCAAATTCCTAGACTAATATTTTTTTGTCGGAAAAGCAAAGGCATCAAGCTCATACGGCCTCGTCGGTTTTCGTAATTTTATTTAATAATCATAACTGCGTATTAAATGCGTATTCCTTTTTCAAAAAGATGTATAATGTTTTATATACAAACTCAATGGTGTAAACACAGATGTAGTTCAATATACATTTCGTAAAGTATTCCAAATTTATAATCACATTCTCCCCCTAGAGGATGAATGAAATTCAGTACAATTTCTTTCCCTGTTTTTATCAGATTAAAAATGACTATTGTTATGTTCGCTTTTTGTGGCATAGAATGTCACTTTTTTGAGCAAGTGGTACGAAAATAGTATTTACTGGGTGTATGTACCTAATATCGTCTATTAAACAACTTTAAACAAATATTATTTAATACCTAGGGGTCTACTCCGAACATAAATCTGAAGTACCTATCGGCCGAATGATATATATATATAATAATATGGATAACTATGGCTGACTACGGCGAAAAAAAAAAGACAGTCTGTTTCTAGTTTATGTGCGTAATTGTACCGTCCAGTTGAAATAGTGCTAATAAAAGTACATAAAAATAAAAGTTGGACTCACGCGAAGACTTGAATGGATGTTATAAAAGTCGGACTCCTGAGAAAGTTGGATTCTTGCGAACAAAAGTAGGTACATAAAAAATAAAAGTTGGACTCATGCGATGACTTGTATGGATTTTATAAAAGTTGGACTCTTGCAAACATATCAGAGATAAACCAAAGTCAAAAATGTGACTAAGCCGGGTAAGGTTTCAACACCAAAAAAGGAAACTATGGAAGTAATAAAACGGCCGAACATTCGTCCGATACTTAGGGTTAACGCTTCGGAGTAGACCCCCTATTCTCAATGTAAGTTGTATGTTGTAATTAACTTATAATATAGAGTAAGCTTACAAAATATTTACTTATGTGCTGAACTGTTTCAGGAGTCGCCCTTGATTTTCAGTCATTTTTATTCCCATTGTTTTCTGAATGACAAATTTTAATTAAGTTGTAATCTGGGGAATCAGGTGTTGGCAAACTAGTAAATTAAATGAACGCATATTTTATTTATTTGTATAAAGTTCAAACGAACAGCCTTGAAGGTACATAGGTACAATTCAGTGCGTTAGGGAACGGATTCATTACCTGTGACACGCTAATTACAAACTCACACTTTCGTTCACCTGGTTGTAGACTAATTACTTTCATGATCAATGATTACATAATAATGTAATCGTTAAAATAATTACGATTTTTGACAGCTTTACATAAGTTGTATGCTTCTCGCTGTACTCCTGAAGTCCTAACCTTATTGTCAGTTTGGCCTCTTCATGAAAGGCTATTCCAATTTCCTTAAATAATTTAGTAAGTAAACATGTCATTCCTAATATTATCATAAATTAACGAAACATTGCTCGAACTTCAATCAAAATTATGAGTAATATAATAAACAACGTAGTTATTTATAATTATTGCATATTATTATGACTATTGAACCATTATGAATGAACGATGGTTTTATTTTAATCATTCATATTCATTATTAAATAAAAACTTCGACCAATCTACTCAGGCTAACAAAGGTCGCCCTAGAATTTTCTCTTTGAGAATTGTGTGAACATTACAAATAATCTTGGGAAAAAGATAAGCAGCATGCTGCTTCAAAGAATATTTATTATTGTATTGTATTTGTGAATATTTGTTGAATTATTTTACCATATTACTTAGGTACTTATAATTATGCTCTATAAATTTTGGTTTATATAAGTATAGGTACCTAAATGTTTCCACCGTACGCGATGTCGTGAGTCTCGTGAGCGACATCGTCACAGTCCGAGTATATTGTCACAACTCAGAACCTTATCTCACTCGTAATAGTATATTTTCACCTTTATTGCTAACGTTATGGTGGATTTTAAGTTTATAAATATTTTTATTAAGTAGTTGTAAACCGTCACAAGAATTTCCCAACGGTGCAGGTAGATCATTTTTATTATATTGTTTTATGTTTCTCCGGTGTCGGTATGATCTCACAGACGCAAATATTTAAGGCTTTTTCAGACCGGCGCGGGCGGGCGCGACACGCGACGCTACGCTACACAAAGGCCCCGCGTGTTGCGCGATGAGCGGTGCCTTTGTGTCGCGTCGCGAGTCGCGCTGGTCTGTAGAAGCCTTTATCCGTAGAAGTGTAGATCATACAAAATGTTTAGCTCCACGTGGAAATCGATGCTACCACCACGTCTTTATCTGTTCTGTGCTACGACCCGTAGCGCGAAGGCCTGGAAGCAACACGTTCTGCTGCTGCAGCTCACGGTCCTTCAGTTTGTCTTAGACTTATAAATAGATAAGTTATGGTGAATGATAATTATAAATGTGTTATTTAAGAGACTTCTGAGTTCTGGCATTATATTGTTATGTCAGTGTTACTGTGCGTAGTTATCTTAACTACGCACTTCGCAATTATGTGAAAGTGAAAGAATATATAACACACCGGCTGACAAAGTTCCCACAACTTGTAATAGCAATAATGGTATCGCCTGATAACCCCCACACTGTGTAAGTACATACCTACCACTACTCGTAACAGTACCTAGGTACCTACCTACTTGTACGTAACCACAATACTGTCCGGATACAAATGGGATATTGTTTCATTTTTGCTAGCTTACTTAAAGAGTACCTTAAATCGTGATTTATGGTTGAAGTCTTCTGCTATCACCTTGAAAAAACATTTTTGAAAAGGCCCGAGAGAGATGTTTTCTAACTTGATCCATCATATACAGCTCGAGTAACTCACTCTTTGGGAAACTTAAGCATGTTTTCATTTATGATTACTAAGATAATACAATATACATTAAAATGTAAACATAACACAAACACAACATCACGCCTGTAATCCTCGAAGGGTTAGGCAGAGGTGCACCTATAGTACACCCACGTGTCGTGTTTGAATTAATGTAAACTTAAGCAATTTCAACGGTACTTACACAAAACATTCATTCTCATATTATATTACCGCTAGTTACTAAAAAAAACGTGAGGTATTACATAAAGTGAGAGGCTTTCTCTGTAGTCGTGGAGCTGGCTGCCGCATGCCGGCTGTCGGCCGGACGGCCGCGCCGCACAGCTCGACCGCACCGGCTTTCTAACTGGAGACTAGTCTGCTGCACTGACATCCATGGACCATGCAGCTTCGATAGGTATTACTTGCATTTACAGCTATGCATTTATATAATCTTTAGAACAAGGAGCAAACAGTAGCTACAATTGTGGTTAAACCACGAGGTTAAACATTTTCGGAAACAGTGCCTACGTAGGTAATTAACTACATAAGTACCTCCAGAGAACTTTAAGGTCTGTATTAAATCCAAAGAAAAGAGAAGAAAAAAAAGAAAGAAATTCTTAATTAGGTAATATTTTTATAAAAAAATATAATTCCATACACTTATGACTTGAGGACGGGACCACCGGTTGACCTTAAATGATGCTCTAACCGCGCGCTCTCCGTCCTCTATCTCGAAAACGATTCATCGTATAAAAAAAAAATTAACAAAAGTTGTAGGGAATTTAATCTTTGTAGAGATATAATATTGATGATAAATACAAAGAGCACAAAACCCATAAACGAGATATTGGCAAAAAAACGACTTTTGTGACTTTTGACCTCAGATTTTAATAGACGCGTACACCCTGCCAGAGGTAGGTTTCGAGACAACTTTTAGGATGTCAAAATATCTACAACTTTATACGAGTTTATAGCTGGGTATCTCAAATTCCGATATTTTGACTAAGGGGACTGGACTAAATAATGATGGTTAATGGCGGGGGCAGCGCTAGGAGTCAATCGCTTCGTTTTCTTTTAATCTCGGTAGTACCTACGTTTCCGTGGGATATTTTCCGACATCCATGCAGGCGAAGCCGCGGGCAAAAGCTAGTCTATACCATAATAATTAAAAACAATATAATATATATGTATATTATATGATATACATTATAAATTTATAATATAATAAAGCTGAACAGTTTGTTTGTTTGAAAACGCTAATCTCTGGAGTTACCCGTCGGAGTTGAAAAATACTTTTTGTATTTGATAGCCCAAGTCTTGAGAAAGCATAATAGGGCATTTAACATTTTGTAAAAAGTTTTTTATTTTTCACTTTTTAGTGGCTCAGTTTTGATTTTATCTAAGTTACTCGTACAATAGCCTTTTTTTTTTTTTTTTGGGTGGCAAAATTATCAAATAACTTCTCCCGCTCTGGGCGGAGCGGGAGGGCGTGTCAGACTTTTACTGACTAAAACCCACCCGTATTCCTTCATTTGCCTGTGTGCCAGGGCCACGATATCCCTTTCGGACAAACTCGCAACACTGGCAGGCATTGGCCCTAGCGGACCCCGTCAGTTGGTGCTGACAACTCTTTGAGGCGCGCGTGGAATACGACGCGCCGTCGACCCGGGCCTGGTCGTTATCGGATGGTGAGCTACCCATCGCTCACCGTCCGCAGGCCCACGCCTACGGTGGCCGGAAATCGGCTTGCGACTCCCGACGCCCGGGGCGTCTCCTGCGGCGACTAGGGGCGCGAGGGCGCGAACCTTGCCTCTCCCTCACGCGTTCCGCCTCCTCCTTTGCAAGCATTACTAATTCGCAGAAGGAGGTGACGGCCTCCCATGCTCTCTCGCTCCGAACCATGGCCTGCACCAGGGCCGGACGCGAGAGATCGCCCCCGCCGATCGCCTCCGTGAGGACACGGCGGTGCTCCGCCCAAGCTGGGCAGACCTCCACCGTATGCTCCACCGTGTCCTCCGGGCGATCCACACAGTGGTGACACCCGGGCGTTTCCTCCCGCTTTATCCTGAACAGGAACCTCCCGAAACAACCATGTCCGGTGAGGACCTGCGTCAGGCGGAAGGTGAGGACGCCGTGGCGCCTCTCTAGCCACTCCTCAAAGAGGGGACTTATCGCCACAATTGTGGCGTGCCCAGCGCTGGGTTGCGACAATCGCACTCTCCATGCCGCCATAAGATCCCGCCGGAGCTCTGTCCGCTGTGCCGTGATTTCTCGCGGTAGCGGAGTTTCACCCCGGCGTTTCGCCTCCTCGCGCCACTCCCAGACGTGCGCGAGGACTTTTGCCTCCAGATCCCATGGCGGTAGTCCGGCAAGGAGGCTCGCCGCCTCACGGGAGACCGTGCGGTATCCTCGGACCAGCCTGATGGCCATGACCCTTTGGGACGCGTTCAACCGCTGGGCTGGTCGCAGCCTTATAGAAAGCGCCCACACCGGTGCCCCGTAAAGGGCCATGGACCGCACGACCCCCGCGTAGAGCCTCCGGCAGGAAGCGTTTGGACCCCCCAGATTGGGCAGGAGCCGCTTTAAGGCAGCCCCGGCCCGCTCCAGTCTGGGAGCCAAACGTCGAAAATGCTCCACGAAGTTCCACCGGCTGTCGAGGACGAGTCCCAGGTACTTCATCGTCGACTCGACGCCGATGTGAACCCCTCCTGCCATTATCTGGGAACCCGACAGTGGCGCGTTCCGAGGACCATAAAAACACATGGCCTCGGACTTGTGCAAGGCCACCTCGAGTCCCAATTGCCGGATCCCATCGACGATTGTCGCAACCCCACGTGCCGCCAGTTCGGCCGCCGCCTGATGCGACCTCCCCTGCGCCAGAACCAGCGTGTCGTCAGCGTAGCAGACTACGCTGACGCCGCTACGGAGGTCGGCGCGCAGCACCCAGTCGTAACCGATGTCCCACAGATGCGGCCCCAGGACCGATCCCTGTGGGACACCGCACGACATCTCTCGCCGGTTCCACTCTCCGTGGTGACCGGGGTAGATGACGGCCCTGTCCGTCAAATAGGCCTCGACCACTCGACAGAGGTAGGTCGGTATCCGGCGATATCGGAGTGCCTCCCTAATGCAACTCCAGGGCAGGGTATTGAAGGCATTGGCGATGTCAAGAGACACCGCCAAGACGACCCCACCCCGGGCAACAGCATCCCCCGTCGTGAGGGCTCGAACGCGCATGATGGCGTCCGCCGGGCGCCCTGGCTTCTTAATGAGGACCAGTTTCCCCGTCTTCCAACGAAGTGGGAACTGGCCCCTCTCCAAGCATGCGCTTAGGAGCCCCCTTAGTCGAGGCCCGAGTGCCTCCAAGGCCAGAACCCAGGCTTTTCCAGGTAAGCCGTCGGGTCCCGGGGCGGTATTTTTGGCATTCAGCCTACGTACCGCCACTCTCAAATCTACTTCGGTCACCTCCGGAGTATCGTCGTCGTCGTCAATGGTGTGGTCCGCATCGGGCAGCGCAGGAGGCGGAGCCATGGGCGGGGGAGTATGTTCCCCTCGCGAAGGGAACAGAGCGCTCACCACGTCCTCCACGAGCTGGGGCCGGAGACTCTGCGTCAGTGGGGGAGCCCATGGGCGGAGCTTATCTCGCACCCATTTGTAGGGGCGTCCCCACGGGTCTCTGTTCAGAGTCTCCAGCGACTCCTCGCGGGCCAGTCCTCTGGCCCATTCGATCTCCGCTCGGAGGGCGGTCTTCGCCGCTCTGTACCCGTCATACAGCTCCGCCTGAATGGCTTCCGTATCCGGAGGGCGGATACGGAGCCTGCGGTGCCTGGAGTACCGGTGGCGCGCAGCAACGCACGCCTCGCGTAAAGCGGTCAGCTCACGCGACCACCAGCACACCTGGCGCCGAGCACCTCCGTTCTGGACCCGGGGCATTGCCACGTCACATATTTCGGACATGGCCTCCCGGAACCACTCCACCTCGTCATTGATATCGGCAGGCCTGTCCGGTGATGACACCCAGGCCTGCACGATCGAGGCTTCCAGGAGGAGCTCCCGGTTCAGCTGCTTCAGCGCCCACCGCGGACCACTCGGGGCCTGTCGGACCGGCGTGCCCGAGGTCTGGGCGGAGACGTCAAACCGGATGTTCCGGTGATCGGAATAGGTCTCCACCCCCTTCATGACGCGCCAGTCAATGACACGCGGCGACAGAGCGGGGCTGGCGAACGAGATGTCCACCACTGATTCACTCCGCATCCGCACACACGTGGGGACAGAACCCCGGTTTAGGACGACCAGGCCTGTCTCGAGAGCCCAGTCCTCCACCATCCTGCCCCGTGTGTCTGTATACCGGGAACCCCAAGCCACGTTCTTGGCATTGAAGTCCCCGAGGACGATCACGGGAAGGGGATGGTACCTGACGACGACTACTCTCAACTCCCCAAGGGAGTTGTGGAACTCGGCGAGAGTTCGGTTCGGGGAGAAGTATACTCCTACCACGACAATCTCCCCGAACCGTGCTGCTACGCAACCCTGTCCCCTCTTGACGGCCTCGAAGGACGTGGTACCGGCGGCGGCCGACGACATAATGGCCACTGAGCCGCTCAGGTCCTCCACCCAGTCATCCCTGGGCGGGACAAAGTACGGCTCAGCGACCACGGCGATGTTAATCGACCACTGCGCCATGCTCTGGAGCAACAGATGCTGAGCGGCGGCGCAGTGGTTGATGTTCGCCTGGAGGAGGCGTAATGGGGCCATTTATTGGCATTCCATAGCAGCCTCCTCCCGGGCCCTCTGCGATGGCCCTGCCGCGGTGTTAGCGGCGGCAACGACGACGGTAGAGGCGGCAGCGGCGGTGGCAATCGTGGCGGCTGCGGCGGTGACGGCGGTGGTGAAGGGCTTGCCCCTGCCCCTAGGTTTGGGGGGGGGGAGCGCAGGCCTTGCCTCCAGCCCGGTGATCGGCCGGCTTCCCAGCCGCTGCACATGCAAAGCAGTGCGGCGTGGCCTCGCAAGAGCCGGCCTCGTGACCGGGCCGACCACAGCGAGCAATCCTCGCTGCGGTCCACCTCCGAGGTGCAGCATGCTCCCACGTGGTGTCCCACCCGGCAGCGGTAGCACCTCAGAGGTCTGGGTTCCAGCAGTTTGACCTGTGCGGATACCCAGCCCACTCGGAGCCTTTGGCCCTCCCCGGCTATTTTTTGGGCCGCCGACACGGGGCAGCTCACCGTAATGGTTTGCATACCTGTAGTGTCAGGACGGATGGTGCCTGCCTTCACCTGCTCGGCAGAGCACCCTCCAGTCCTAGCCACGGCGGCCACGACGTCTTCCGCCGTCACGCAATCGTCCAGGCCCAGGATGCGCATGTCAGCGCACTTGGTGGGCCTGGACACTCGGGTCTCCTCCGCATTGAGGGACGCCCTGAGCCTTTCGGCCAAGGCGTCAGCGGTCGGGCCACTGGCCGCACCGGGGATCTCCAACATACGAGCCCCTGTCGCAGTGACCTTCATGCGGAAGCCATCGGCTACGCCAATCTCCTCCAGGTTCACTGCCGCCCACGCTTTGGCGAGCACCTCGCGGTAGGTGACACCCTTTTTCTCCGCTTCCGGCTGTAGTGTGATCACTACAGCTGCGGATTTCGGGGCGCGGAGCCTAGCCGCGGCGCTTCGCTTCTTGCGCCGTTGCCGCCTCTCCTTTCTATTGGCCGCCTTTTTGGCCTTACCCGCCTTCTTTTTCTCCGCGGCTACATGCCATTCGGCGTTGGCCAGAGAAGAATTAGGAGGTGGGGATGGGGGCAGCCTTCCCGCCGCCAGAGCTGGGGCCCTCGCTTTCTGCGCAGCCACCTGCGCAGCCATCCCGCCCTTGTTGGGTTTGGGCGGCGCCGATTTCGCTGGAGGTGCGGGTTTGGCCCCAGGCTTAGCCGCGGGCCTCGCCGAAGCAGCCACGGTTGCGGCAAAAGTGGCCGGCCTGCTCGCCGCTAACGGGGGACGCAGGACAATGCCCTCCAAGACGGAAAACCGACTGTGGAAGGCAGCCAGCTCCTGCCGCACCAGGCTCAGAACCCGGTCCTCCGCAGGCACTGGCAGGCCCTGCCCATGCTGCGCCACCCCCTTGGGCACCTCCTGATGGCCAGCTCCTCGGAGCCGGGCCAGGTCCGCTCGGAGCTCCTCATTTTCTTTACGGAGAAGCTCCATAGCGGCCGTCAGGCGGCCGACCTCCACCCGCATCTCGGACACTCCGTCCGACGGAGGTCCGACCTGAAGGGCCTTCGCTGCCGCCATAATGGAAGCCGTGGCAGTGGGTATGACCTTGTCTTTAGAGGACTGAGTCCTCTTCAAGGTCACACCCTTGAGCGTGGCTACCACGACCTCCTCGAAGCTACTGGCAGCTCCCTTCGCTTTTGAGCTGCCAGCGGCGTCCGGCTCACCACCTGAGGACTCGGAGAGGGCCGCGCTGCAGTTGGACTCTCCTGGGCTAGCTCTGTTCGGCTCGCTGTCTTCCTGGGTGGTGAGCCTTCTGCCCACCCCCCGTTCCCGAACCCCGCCCCGCTTACTGATCTTTCTGCGGGCCGTGCTCAGTCCTCCGTCAGAGGACGACCCCTGGCCGTCCCCTGGTTTGGAGCGCTTCTTCATGAACTTCTTCAAGTTCTTCGAAGCCCCCACCTCAACGGGCTCCGGGCTCTTAAAAGAGCCCATTGCACTAGATGCAGCGTCGGACTCCGACCCCGCATCTCTCCTCTCCTCCACGTCTTTGGGTTTTTGGTTTTGTTTATTTATTTCCATATTGATTCCCACGAGTATGGGGGATATAAAAAGTCATTCCTAGGGTTACCCCCTGTACCTAGGTAAGTGTAGATTTGTTTCCCAACCCAAGGATTCCACTGGTCCTTGGCTGGGGGTGCGCTAACGACTGATGCGCCACCTGCAACTATAAAGTTACAGATGTCACTACTCCTCAGCCATTCATACCCTCGTCACGCACCAAAACTTGGTATTAGAGGATTTTTTATAGAGGTTATCGTCCTCGCGATCCGGGCGATAAAGCCAAGATCCTCGTCCCGTTCCGAGTCACAAAACATGACCGTGATCTCTTTCCGGATTACGATATCGACGGGTGCAGTCAGGAGAATCAGTTCTCCCGCTGCCAGCTCGTTGGCATGGTAATTACACAACGAGCGCCGCCCCTGCTTCTCCACAACGTGGAGAAGCGTCCTCCTTAGGCCCATATTGAGCCCTTCCTCCACGGACCTTCAGGTCCTAACCTGCGCCCACTCGACCTTCCCTCTGTAAGCAGAGGGAGGAGTAGGCCACCATCCACCCAGGAGGAGCATTACGCTCTCCCCCTCGCAGAAATTCGCCATAAAAATACCCTCTCCGAAAAACTCCACTACCTTTTTCGAAGAGAGTATTGTCCATGCCCAGGGTGCACCGGCCCGACGACTGCTCTTCCCCTCGAACGTATCCATAAGGGACCAGCAGGCATCAGGCATACGGGGAGGTTTTCTGCACGCACCCCTCGTACAATAGCCTAATGTTAACTGCTCATCAACCTTTTACAAAATATTGTTTTTCCCGATGCTGGGACGTTGATTGTTGAGGAGTTCTCCTGGTAAGAACCAGGAGAACTGCCACTCACCATATGCATAGAGACGAGTATAAATTGCTTAATCGCAATCCGTTAAATAGGTACTCATTATTATATTGTTCCGGTGGCCATCTGTGGGCTCCATCATCAGTTCCACTTCACCAAATGGTGCTTTCGGAGAGCAAATGCACGAGTTACTATAAAAAATACCCAAATCGCTATAGGTTTGCATATAAAATTTGAGGGTTTCCCTCGATTTCCTTGGGATCCCCTCATCAGATTTTGATTTGGTTTGGGAGTATACCCTTTCCAACAAAAAAAGAATTTTCAAAATCGGTTCATAATTGACGGAGTAATCGCGTAACAAACATACAAAAAAAAAAAACGTATTGAGAACAGCCGTATTGAGAACCTCCTCCTTTTTGGAAGTCGGTTAAAAAATAAAACAGACAGAACGCTAAACGAAAACCAAGTAAGTAAAAGCGCGGGTGGGCGATGTGATGCGAAGCGACGCGGTGTCGAGGGATATTCATAAAACTTAGGATGTTATTTTAGTATATTATTGTGTAAGAAGCTATTTAACAATATTACTGAAAACTTAACACGCAGCTACACTAGGTAGGTACCTTTTTTTTTTTTTTTTTTTTTGTTTTCGGGGGGAAACCTTCAAAAGGCACCTGGACTTTGGGGAAAAAGACCAGGGAGTGTGGGATTCTTACCTCACTAAAACCACCCCGGTGATCACCATCAGCACATGAAGGGGATCCCGTTACCTCTTAATAGACCAATCCGGAACCCCCTTAGTGCAACACCTGTTAGGGCACGTCTCTGGGGAGACTATAAAGAGTCTCCCCTGATCGTCGATATGCACGGCGGCACGTGATCACAGTGCCACCGTATTCCCTGAAATCACTCGGTGGGCAATCAGTGTCCCCACTCTGATCGCCCGCGATTCCAAAGTCCCGCCTGTATTAAATGATGCAGGTGGGGTTTCGGCGTGTTAGGCGTCGAGGCGGTTGCCTCCTCGACGCCTTCTTCTTCGAGCGGGATCGGCTCTCTCACGATCCCGCTCGGCAGTCTTCTTCTGGACCATCACGGTCTCACAAAAGAAGACAACTTCCCTCCAGTTTTCTGTCTCCGTCAGCATAGCCCTCACTACTGCTGGCAGAGACAGGTCTTGCCCGATCCTCGCGACCAAAACCTGCCGCTCAGAGGCCCACGCAGGGCACTCCTCGAGCGTGTGCTGTGCAGAGTCTAGGTCGCTTCCACAATGGTGGCAATTTGCCATGGTCTCACGCCCAATCCTGTTCAGGTACTCACCGAAGCAACCGTGCCCGGTCAGCACCTGAGTGAGCCTGTAGGAGATGCGCTCCCCTCTCTTACACTAGGTAGGTACCTACAGGTATGCGACAAAACAATAATACATAAGTACAAATGACGTGTTTGATGACACCCTGTAGGGTGCTGTAGGATGTGCTGGTTGAAGCAATGATTAACATGTTGAAGCAATGCTTTCATTGCAGTTCACGGTAGTAGATGTGTAGGTTCCACCTATGTTCGTACGCGATGAGGGACAACAGCACAAATGTTTATTAAATTTTTGTGGTAATTGGTGGTACTTAGTCATCATTATTAAATATGTTGTAATATTATGTGAAACATAAAAGTCATTAAGGCTCGAGCAGACTAGCGCGATATCGCGCTAGTCTGCTATATCGCGCCGGTCTGCACGAACCTTTAAGTTTCAGTTGTAAAGGCAATCAAGTCTTTATTTTAAAATGTAATCAGCTTCAGCAGTTAAGGAGGCTCTACGTTGATGAATCAGTCAGCAAGACATCTCTCTTAATAGATATGTAGATTATATCCTGTACACACATACATTATGAGCATATTTATCGGTATTAGATGCATTGTTGCACGCCTCATAAGCGAAGCGTTGAGGTTGTGCTCTACTCTCGACATTTCAAAAAAAGCAGTTTCGAAATTTCGAAATGAATGAATGAATTGAAATTTGGAAAATCCAAAAGTGCACGCCTCATAACGTTCACGTCGTTAATTTTTTTATTACTGCTAACAATAAGATAATTCATCATCATCATTTCAGCCGAAAGAAGTCCACTGCTGGACATAGGCCTCCCCCAAGCACCGCCACTTCGACCGGTTCTGTACTTCCCGCATCCAGCGGATACCCGCGGCCTTCTCAAGGTCATCGGTCCATCTTGTAGGAGGCCTTCCAACGCTACGTCTTCCGGTACGCGGTCGCCACTCTAGAACCTTTCGGCCCCATCAGCCATCAGTTCTGCGAGCAATGTGCCCTGCCCATTGCCACTTAAGCTTGGCAATTCTTCGGGCTATGTCGGTTAGTTTGGTTCGCCTGCGGATCACTTCATTTCTGATTCGATCACGTAGGGAAACTCGCAAGCATAGCCCTCTCCATTGCCCTTTGGGTGACTTTTAGCCTTCTGATAAGGCCCATTGTGAGCGACCACGTTTCAGTGCCATTGGTCATCACTGGCAACACGCACTGGTCAAAGACTTTCGTCTTGAGACACTGCGGTATGTGGGACGAGAAGATATTGCGAAGCTTCCCGAACGCTGCCCAGCCGAGTCGGATTCGACGATTGACCTCTTTCTCGAAGTTGGACATACCTAACTGGACAGTTTGTCCGAGGTAAACATACTCGTCCACAACTTCGAGTGTAGCGCCTCCGATCTTCATGAGAGTGGGTGTTACATGGGCATTTGACATGACCTTTGTCTTATCCATGTTCATTTTCAGACCCACTCTTTCGGAAGCTCTACTGAGGTCATCGAGCATTGCACTGAGGTCCTCCATAGTCTCAGCCATGACAACTATATCGTCGGCAAACCGAAGGTGAGTGATGTACTCGCCATTGATGTTGATGCCTAGCCCTTTCCAGTCCAAAACCTTGAAGACATCCTCCAGTGCAGCGGTGAACAGTTTCGGAGAGATAACGTCTCCCTGCCTCACACCTCGCTGCAGAAGGATAGGTTTCGAGGTCTGGTCCTGGAGTCGGACCAACATAGTGGCGTTTTTGTACAGACACTTCAGCACCTCGATGTACCGATAGTCGATCTGGCACCGTTGAAGAGACTGCAGTACAGCCCATGTCTCGATCGAATCGAAGGCTTTCTCGTAGTCCACAAACGCTAAGCAGAGAGGCAGGTTATACTCTTCGGTCTTCTGTATAACCTGCCGCAGCGTATGTATGTGGTCTACTGTGCTAAAGCCTTTACGGAATCCGGCTTGTTCGGGAGGTTGGAAGTCGTCAAACCTGCGTGCGAGACGGTTCGTAATGACTCTTGAAAACCACTTGTAGACATGGCTCAGAAGTGAGATGGGCCTATATTTTCTTAAGGAGGGTATTGTCACCCTTCTTAAAGAAAAGGATCACCACACCTCTGTTCCATGCCTGTGGCGTTTTGCCCTCGAGTATGACGGAATCAAACAGCTTCTGGACGACCTTGAGAACGGGTTTTCCGCCGGACTTCAGGAGCTCGGCCTTAATTCCATCATCACCCGGCGCCTTGTTGTTTTTAAGCTGCTTCAGAGCCATCCTAATCACGAACAAGCAGACGTCCGGGATGTCTTCAGTGTAATGTCGGGTCAATCTAGCTCTTGGGTCATTTGCCAGATTCGTACCGGGGTTATATGTTGATGTGTATAACTGCCCATAGAACCTCTCGATCTCTCCCAACAGCTCAGGTTTGGCGGATACGATCCTGCCGTCATCGGTCTTCAGCTTTGCAAGCTGGCTCTGCCCAATAGACAGATCTCTTGAAAAGACATTGGAGCCCTTATTTCGCTCTATCGCGTCCTTAATGTGGTCTGCATTAAAGCGGCGAAGGTCGCTTTTCAAGGACTTAGAGATCTGTCTATTGAGCTGGCGGTACTTAAGCGCATCGTCTGAAGACTGCAGTATGTATATGCAACTCGCGCCTCTTCTCCTAATAAGATAATTAATCAAATGAAATCAAATAAAAAACAATTATAAATAATAATAAAAAAAATACAAAAGACATAATTATTAAAAAAAAAAACAGAAAACTCTGTTATGGTTTAGTGGCGCACCAATTATAAGGTGAGGAAAAAAATACTAAAATAAATAGATAGATATACAAAAAAATACGCAGTCGTATATTAGTTTTTATGAATAATAATTAAACGACAGTGAATTGAACGCTCATATTAATTGAGAAAGTCCGTAGTTTATTACTTTAGATAATAAAAAAAAAAAAAAAATCGACCAATTTCCCTGCTACATACACCAATCTATAAACACAGACACACAGACGTCCAGGAAAGATAATTTTTAATGTTATTATTTACTATGTTAAACAAAATAATTGTTATTATTTTTATTTATATATATTTATCGGTATTAGATGCATTATTTATTTATTTATATAAACGCTTACCAACTAAATACATACTCAGCAACACAAGTTACACATTTTTCTCAATTGTAAATGAAAACTGGAAAATGCTACGTACCTAAGAATAACCTGCCCATCCTAACTTATCTATCTAGCAATCATTTACAATTTATAAAGGTTTTCCTATAGAAAGAAAGGTAAAAGCTGTAATTTCATAGGAACCAAAACTCTAGTTAAAATCATAAGCCTTCTGACGGGACGTAGCATGCGACCAACACTTCTGACGGGACGTAGCATGCGACCAACACTTCTTTATAAAACATCTGTTTCATTTTTACCCTAATATGTTCACAAAATTAATAAATAAATTGAATTGAATATAATAATAATCTAATCTACCATTTAGGTTGAATGGTTAAAGAAATCACGTTTACACATTTCATTGTTTGTTCAAAAATCTCGATTATTCCCGATGTCCACCACTTGTTTGGCCAGCACTGGGGGACAGCGAATCAACTTTTAAAAATTATTCTCGTGGTCCACCACTGGGGGACAGCGCCACAACTTTCTAAATTATTTCCATTCGCCACCACTGCTGGTGGAGGATTTTTAAATATTCGCTAAGGCCACCGCTGGGGGTCAATGGCACAACTTTTGATCTAATTCGCACTGGCTATCAATTTAAATTATTATATCTAGAGACCGCAGTAAAGAATTAAAAGTCGGGAATAATCGAAAAATCTACTGTCCTTGGTCAACACAGGTAAAACAAAGGAAAATAAATCGCGCATCTCCTTTGGTCCATCGAGCAGTCTCTAATGTTATCTTATTACACAAAACCAAGCCTACCTCGTACCGCCCGCCTGTCTGTCTGTCAGCCGCTTTCTCCGGACACGCTCGGAGATAGCACACGTATCTACGTATCACGCTCGAGGCAATATCACAAGGAGCTCAGTTATTGAGCAATCTATAAGAAAGAGCAATCTGTGGGCCTTAATCTTTCTTCGTTTCGATATCTCGGGAGATAGTCAATGTTGCTATCGCTTTTTTAAAAAGAAAAATTGAAATCTTACATCATAATCGTTATCAATGATCAATTCCTACAAACTGATATTTATTATGCACCCCGCGGTTTCAACCGCGTATTTCTCGATCTCGTGGGATCCGTACGTTCTATTCGATCGGATCGGTTCGGTTCGATTCGTTCGTTCGTTTTGTTCGTTCGTTGGTCTACTCACGTGCTAAATTTTATTCAAATCCGTTTAGGCCTTTTAGTGTGCTTGAAAGCCTAACAATTAAACAAAAAAACTCATAATTGCATCTATAATATTAGTTATGATTTTGTGCATTTAAAGACAAGGTACTACTTTCATCAAAATTATAGACGTATTTCACTTGGAGTAAGTGAGTAAGTTAAGACCGTAATCAAATCCGTTACAAAAGCAGATTTAAAGTAAAATTGTGAAAATGTTATATCAGCATTTCAAAATGAGAAAATCCACTACAGGTGAACTCATCCTTTAATCTGATATTGAAATATAAACTGGATCCTAATCCTAACTCAGGACTCTGAAGCCTACTTCAATTCAGTTTTCGGGATCACGCCGAGGCGAGTAATTCCAGTACCTAGAATAGACAACTTCCCATGTCCACCAGTCTCTAGCATAACAAAAATATCGAGTCGACAATTTATGTGACGATGGTCGGCATGACTCCAATGCGCAGCATCTTGGGAACCTATGACTGAACAGCTAGGTCAAGAGCCTGATACAGGAGGCAGAGTCTTGTATAGGTGTGCATTGTGAGGAGGTTCCTTCCGCGAGATCTATGTAGCAAACGTCAAAAATATCTAAAACATAAAGACTGGCGTACTTAAAAGTTCGCATACATGAAACAATACGAGTATGTAATCGCAGCGTGCTGTAAACCTTTCATCGTTGCGAGAATATTCAGGCGCGGTGAGTCACGCGCAAGTCTCGGCTGGTATACATGTCGGCTGCGCGGCGCCGGCGCCGGTGTTTTTGTTAACACATACAGGTAACAAGATTCCCGCTCCTACGGGAACTGGTGATTTTTACGAAGATAATGTTATTTATTATTTTTGTTATTCCTTGAAATCAAAGTGTTTGGTTGTAACTTGTGGGTAGATGTGTGTAGCACACACCTACAGCTGATTGATCTGGGGACTTCTAAGGAAGGCTGGGTCCACCTTGGATCTGTTATAACTTATAAGAGATAGTATTTTGATTTGTCATTAGTTGCATAGGCACCACATATGGTGGTAGGTAGTACACACCATGTCGTAGAAACTTCACAACATATCCTGTACTAGCTGCGCCCCGCGGTTTCACCCGCGTAAGTTTCGATCCCGTGGGAATATCGGGATAAAAAGATATGTAGATAGTAGCCTATATCTTAATCCAGGGTGTCAGCTACCTCCATACAAAATTTTATCTGAAGTGGTCTCGGCTAGACCACTTCAGATAAAATTTGCGTGAAGAAGTAACAAACATACAAACACAAACACACACACACTCACAAACTTTCGCCTTTATAATATTAGTGTGATTCACAAACTGAAAGCTCCTCCAATCCACAACAATCTGTCAGATTATAGAAACCGACGGCTTTCTAAGTACAAGCAGATAGCACGTGGTAGACGCGTCTGTGGCTACTTCAAACGGAACATCGCTTTCTGTCATAAACAAATACCTAACTGAAAGTTTAAACAACAATTGCTTCATTTTCATAGAAAATTCATGGTGCATTATAAACAAATTTAATTGTGTTTGTGTAGCGTACTGTGTTCAGCACGTGGCTACTGTGGCTAGCTAGCATTACGTTAACACGCACTGTCATTGACTTTGGACGTTTCCCACCTCTGTACGGTGGCGAGATCTTTAATCAGTCGTTGCGTGTCTTCATGAAACATCAAAAATACACTTTATGGTTCTGTAAAGAAATTTCATCCGAATCAAATTAATTTATGTACCTATAACCAGACGCAGATGTCGATAAAAAGAAACGCTAAAAAATTGCTCTTAGGCTGGCTTTATCTTATTTTATTGCTTCAAATCGAGTCAGTGTTATATATCGCGTAGATTGATGCCGGTTTAAGGTGTATGAGTATTTAATATTTAGCTCTCGTACTGAGCCAGGTGTTCACCGTACGTACCTACATGCTCGATTGGTGCGCGCGCTGAGTCCACACATAAGTAATGCTCTTTTGATGTTACGTTACAGCAGTCGGTATCCGCCTTTAGTTTTGATTCCAAAAATGTTTCGAAGAGCGATGGAAAATATTGTAGAGCCTTGAGAACGCAATAGCAATCAAATAACCGTACTTCCCACGGCAGGTGTTCCAGTAGGGCTGAGTGGGGTAACCCCATGTCCCATGTGCACGACTGCACGTGCCTAGCAGTATGTGGGTCAAGGCTGCGTGCGCGCCGCTCTCGGAACAGAGGACGAGGCGCACCTGGTGGCGCTAGCTAGTGACACACAGTTTTATCGTCTTGTTATTAACCTACCACATGTAGACATGTAAAGTGATAATAATAATTAAGACGTCGTACTTACGGACCATTATTTTGTTCTAAGTCTTGTTTGAATGAGTGAAAATGAGTTAGATAGGTGACTTGACGTAGATCGATCGTCTGGTCGCAACGACCAGACGTCGTCGTAAGAGTTAAACCCTTCGGCGGTGAATCGCATGTCTTCAGTGAAGGGGTCCTAAGGTGGCGACTCATGTTACTGTGTCGCACCACAAACACTAATACTTCAGCGACCTGCCAATTCAGGCGAAGGCCGCCATGCATCCAGATTTAATCATGCGTGGCCCAGACGGCACGATCACTGCTCCCCACACCACAAAGCAATACCATCATTAAATCAAACACCATAAAGTTCATAATACCCTGTCGTGAAAGTGTACTACAATATAGTCTGCACGCTGGAGGAATTTATGTTTTGCAAACCGACGTTTTATAAGCAATAAAACAATTGTAAGTACATGTTGTAAAGCATTTTCTGTGACTTTGTATTAATTATATTTTGTACTTACCTAGTCATCGTGGATCAGAATTTCATTACACACCGTAAAGTATAATATCTAAGTGTGTAAGCATTATATTTTCGCGTAAAGTCATGTGTTTTCGAGCCGAAGGAGGCTATCTCCATTCCCTTGGCTTGGGGCGTAGAATTTGACGAAAAACACAAAAAAGATTGCGTATCCAACTTCTAGAGCGTCCCTGGATTGCATCACCAATAACTGGAGGAGCGTGGCAGTAGAACCCTCACGAACGATATCTTTTAATTAGCACTGATCATCAACCTACAGCAGTCCACAGTATGAAAAAATAAATCAATATTTTGACTTTGATTTTGAAACATTTAGGATAAGTTCGTGGTCATACCAGAGAAAAGAACTTCTTTCTTATATCTATGGAAAAGAAGATGAACAAAGTCTCTCTTACTATACGCCCTGAACTCGATCGGTCATTCTTTTACATAATTATTACCAGATAACTTGCTAAGATCATTATTTTCATTCTGGCTGCGTCTACCTACGATAAGTAGCTAGAGTTACCTAAGTGCAGTCAACTGGCTGTATTAAGTCTATACATCAGAGAGTTTACCTCGTTTTACGGTAAACGTGGATTAAACTATCGTCATACAGTAAACAGTCACTGCGTGTGAACTTCTGACGCCAGTCCCACGTCTGCTTACCGTAGAACTGCTCGCTTTGATCCCTCGCCACTGCTGCACTGGTGCCAGAATTATTGAGGTAAACAATGAATTTCTCGATAATTATGTACGTTTCAACTAACACTGGGGTGTCTTTAATTGTAGTATTTCATAGATGTACCTACCTACCCATGACGTCCCCATTACACAAATCTTAAAACGGAAACCAATGGTTAGTTAGAAGTGGCGAAGATTATTTATCACGATTAAGATACACAGGCTGCAGGTGTTAATCATTAAGAAAGTGAGTGACAAAATCAAATTGTTTTCTCGTTGTGCCCGCGTAACAACGAAAATAATATGAACGAAACGAAACTTGTCAAGAATCAAGCTGTTCTTACTTGTAATTAATTCTAGAGACAAATTGACGTTGACGTTTTCAAATCGTTAATTAGTTATCAGTCGTAATAATTGAAATCCAATCAACGTTCCACACGTTACTTTATCAAACAGTTGAAGTTTTAAACCAGTCAAACTAGCTTACAGTCTGACATTGACACAGAACGAGGCAGATCGCGTTACCTTTGCAATGACGCTGACTCCTGTCTAGACTAGTGCTTGTCGCACTGTGTTGTCTAGATCTACACCAGTTATTAGGCACAATTATTTACGGTCCAGTTAACTAACAGAAAGGAAGCGGAGGAGTGCAGCATAAACTGGAGGTTACCACATTTTAGAGGAGTTTTTTGTACTGACAAAGACCGGAGCTGGTTTGAGTGAAATTACTTTTGGCCATGTTTGCAATACGAGTACGTATTGTTTTGGAAAAGAATATAATTTAACGGCGATTAAAAAATTAAGGGTTACATTACATTACATTTTAAATAAAGAGACAATATCGACGGTAGAATTTCGAAATCGACATTTAAATTCCTGACATTTGAAAATTCCACCGTCGATATATCAGAAGGATGGAGGGTCATCTAACTCTTCCACCAACCAACAGATCTGAAATGTAACATAGGTAATCTGGTTTCCGATCTCTGATTACAAAAAACATGAAAAAAATTGTACCAATGAGCAGTTCCAACTCCCGAGGCAAGAAGGTCACTGAAACAAAGCTAAACATATCCGCTGCAGTACTGACGTCACTCCTTCAGCTCAACTACTCAACCTTACCAGACGTAGTGATGATAACACAAGTCTTAAATATCAGCCTTGACATTTAAACGAAGATATTTATAGATCTTCAAGATATTTATTTTCAAGACAACCTTTCGTTAGCGTATAACGATGATACACAGACTTCCGTTGTTGCAGTGCTGGACAAAGACCTCCTCTTTATTTATTTATTATTAATCAAATTGTAGCAACATCAGTTTGGAGTCGCCCAAGCTAAGCGTTTCCCAATACTTGGGGGTTAGGATGTAGGCCAGAAACGCATTCAAAAATAAAAGAAACCTTTACAAAAGGTTCCGTAAATATAATCAGTAGGTACATACTTTCACGATATGATGTGAACTTGACGAACTAGTGAGAAGCCTTTCGTGACAAAATGAAGACGAAGTTACAACAGCATTGGATCGTTACGGAATACCAGGGAATGTGGAGTAATGACTTGTTGTGACAAAGATAATAATGACTTATTAATAACCTCTGCCGGAACAAACACGTTAGCGATGGATTATTAATTATTATAGGTAGCATGCGTTGTGTTGTTCATTAAGTTTTATGGGTTCGGCATTGTAAGAGATTAGAGTTGTCAGAGGAGATATTCACAAAAAAAAATATAAACTGAAGAATCGACATAGTTTATATTGTTCTCTAGCCATATAAGTATAGGTACATACATATATATATTATGTATAATTAAGTGGGTACCTATAGGTACCCACTTAATTATACATAGGACCAATCGACCGTAACTTCTTTCATATCGACTCCATGTTTGGATGCAGGGTTTATGTATTCTTTGTAGTCGCAACCCATCTTTAACCTTTATTTATTTAATACTTTAAGCACGAAACTGTATAGGGGGGAACCTTTCTGTTACAGTCATATTCTGTTCCTGGAATGATCCAAAGTCGAGCAGACACAGTCACAGAACTGATACATACCTATGTTCTGTGGACACAGCCGTACCTACACTCGAAGCAACTCGCTCTTGTTCCATTAATAAATAACTTTACTAAACTTTTCTCTGACAGTAGCTTTTAACTTTGAAAACCGTCAGTTTAAGAAGTGTACTGTCTAACTCTGCTCTGGTACACGTTTGTGTAGTATACAAGACCTTTTCTGCCGCGCGCGCCTACCTACTAGATTATGTGCAGTCGGTTGGTAACTGCTATTGTTTGTGCGTAACCATTCGAAACCTTCCCTAACATCTATCAGTTTAATATGACTACAATTCTGACAGACTAAATAATCTGACCTAATTAACTATGTCATCGACGCACAAAATGTAAATTTTTGTGTACAATTAATTTATTTTGTTTGAAACGATTGGAAAGACTGAACATAGCATAATACTGTACGAAGACTATGGTATTTTTGTAATTTTTTCTTGAAACAAAAAATAACTACGTATGTTTACAAATTAACTAACGGTTCAAAATAAAACTGTTGAAAAGGCATTAACTTAAAGAGATAAAAGACTATAATTACGTATATAAGTAGCTAAACTAAACCCCCACCCTTCAGAACATTTTCTCACACCTATTAGTTTCGATTCAAATAGACAAGGCTATAAAAATCAATAAATGATAAATGATTTATTTTCTGTAAGTAGGTTTGTACAAACACCACACGTCAAACATATTTAAAAAAAAAAAATACTAGATGAGGTCGGCGTTTCG
The DNA here is from genome assembly GCA_948098905.1 of Tiliacea aurago. Lineage (NCBI taxonomy): Eukaryota > Metazoa > Arthropoda > Insecta > Lepidoptera > Noctuidae > Tiliacea > Tiliacea aurago. The sequence goes on along the minus strand of OX402579.1, from coordinate 1,057,467 downwards.
TAACTGACTACTCTGAGAACAAAGGCCGAAACAAACTCAGAGGTCACAGTCTCTTTTAAAGCCCAGACATAATCTTGGTCAAATCATGTGAAGACCATGTAGATTGGTGCCTGAAATTATCTTTTGATGAAAGAATCACACAGATTGAGGGGACCTGTCCAGTCAGTGCACGCATTTGTCAGTAGTCGTGCAGCTCAACTCAGAACTAGAGGAGCTCAACGATTCAACGAACAATACCAAAGAAAGAACATTCGGGTAGGCCGCATAAATTACTCAAACTGCCAGACAATGATGAAAACTAACAGTAAAAACAAAAATAAACAATAACCCACATAGTCTTCACATTTACAATACTTAATTAAAACAATATAATACTTAACAAAGTAAATATTCATGTCATAGCATATATAAAATTCATCAATGTCAATGTGTATATAAAATACGGATATAATCTTGGTCAGATCATTTGAGGACCATGTAGATTGGTGTCTGAAATGGTCTTTTGAGGAAAGAACCACACAGATTTGAGTGGATCTGTCCAGTCAGTGCACGCATTTGTCAGTTATCGTGCAGCTCAACTCAAAACTTAAGGAGCTGAACGATTCGACGAACAATACCAAAGAAAGGACATTTGGGTAGGCCGCATAAAGTACTCAAACTACCAGACCATCATTAAAACTAAGAGAAAAATAAAACAAAAACAATGACCCACATAGTCCTCACATTCATAATAATGAAAATAATATAATACTTTACGAAGTAAATATTCATGTCATTGTTAATGTAAAATGATAATTATATAAAAAACAAAAAGAAAAATATAAGTATATAGTGGCAAAAAAAAAAATGAATATAAATCAAATCAAGATTCACTGTAAATTTATTGGAGCAGCTCAATCCCAAGCCTTTTTGTCCTCAATATAGTCTTTAACAGTATAAAAGGCTTTCTGGCACAGTTTCCGCTTTATAAAACATTTGAATTTATTAAGGCTTGATTCTTGAATATGGCTAGGAAGTTTATTATAGAAACGTATACACTGGCATCTAAATGAGCCACCTATTTTTTTAAGCCTGGTTGTTGGAACAACAAATTTGTGCTTGTTCCTAGTGTTTACATTATGGATATCACTGTATTTTTTAAACATATTAATATTTTTATGTGCATACAAAAGATTTTCATAAATGTACTGAGAAGCTACAGTCATTATATTGATATCTTTAAATTTGTCTCTGAGGGAGTGTCTGGGACTTAATTTATAAATTGAACGAATTGCCCTTTTTTGTAAAACAAAAATTGATTGAATATCGGCGGCATTTCCCCACAACAGAATACCGTACGACATTACACTATGAAAATAACTAAAGTATACTAAGCGGGCTGTCTCTAAATCAGTTAAATCACGAATTTTTCTATACGGAATAGTTGTTTGAAGTACTCGTAGTTACTTTCCTCGAAGCTGTTAACTTGTTACAATAATAATTTTCACATTGCGGTCTAACCACGAAAAGCCGACAGTTTGAGCTTGTTTTCCCCGACCTTGTCACTCACTCTGTCACATAGGGCACCAGCAGACAATGCTTGGTCGACTATTCGACAATATGTTACGCGACAATATTTTTGAAAGACTTTAAAATATAGAAGCCACGGGTGAAGGTTAAACATGTGTTATGATTTTGTTTTCGATCGTATCGAGCGGTATTACAAAATACGGAGAGGAATGTTTTTTTTTTCTGATTCCACAAGATGCTTAGTAAAGAAATCTTATCATAAGTACAACACAAAGTTATAATACCAGAAATCAAGGATTGCTAATATTTCAAAATCTTTAATATTATTAAGTAGTATCTTCACAAGTATGAGGCAGTCGGTACTTACTACTAGTTGTTTTGAAGCTAACAATTTTTTGTAAATAGTTTTTAGATTCAGTAAACTAACATTCGTAGCTGCTTTCAGCTGATTAATTTATTTTGACATAATAATATATATAATTCCACATAAATAACAAAAAAATACTAAATCCTAGTGATAAATCTTGCGCACCACAATCATGAATGAGTAGATCTACGCGTCTATTAATAGTTCAGTCTATTGACTGTGTGGTCTGTGTTGTTTGTATGTGCGATACTCGTGAGCCGCGCATCTTCAACGGCAGCCTGGCCAACTTGTTGTTCACTATTCTAATATATATAAACTATGTAATTTGTACATACATTCTTGCATTAAAACTGTTTACGCGCATTGCGCATAAGAACTCTTTGTCTTTATTGGGCTATTCATTTTTTAAATTGATTATTTCAAATTCAAACTTTCACACAAACAAATTTTCTCGAAAGCTTCCGAAAAATGTTATCAAAAAGATCTATTTTTCGTAGCGTGTTTCCCTCTGGTACAGCTTGGGCATCTTTTCCGAAACGAACGACTCGTCACAGGTGTGGTGCGCAACGACGGATCCAGGAACACCTTTTTACCTGACTACTCCAGAAGGAGGGTTATTTTAAATAACATTACCTCTTTTAACTATTAGTTCTAAATTCTAGGTGATTCTTTTAATAATATGTTTCGTTGTCCCAAGAAACCTTAAAACCATTTACTTGAAAATATAATCTCGTTTATTGTGTCGCGTGAAATACCAGGTGATTGCAATCATTTTCAAATGTCCATGCGGACACCTTTATTAATTTGAAAATTCATTACATATTTACGATTTCTTAAATGCCGATTTCTTTAAAAAACCCTTCAACTCAACATGTTTTTTTATATTTTACGACCCATCTTAAATATACCATTTTGTTATTTTTTTATACAGGGTGTAAGGGACAGCCCTCCGCAGACTGATGGGGTGAATTCAGTATATCGTACTAAGATGAGACCGGTACATGAAATTATTTCAGGAACGTTATGGGAATCCAATGAACCTGATTTGTCGCGGTGGGATGGACGGCCGCGCTCGCTGATTTCAGGCGTCGTTCGTTAGAGAATTTCAACATCCATTGCAGATTTTTTTATTTTAGCTGTGTTATTTACATTAATGGAATACTGCGTACAGAGAATGTGATTTTACATTGAAATAAAGGAATAGTAACTGAAATTACGATTAAAAAAAAAATCCTGAGAAAATTTCAGTGGAATATGATTCAAAATAAGGAGCTGAATGCACCCTGTTAATTTGCGGAGGGCTGTCCCTTACACCCTGTATACTACAAAATTATACGTTTTATGTGGTGAAAGTTGTTTTTATTTATCCGTTCTCGCGGGGGCCAAGTTCCCCGTTTGTGTGTTTGCGGTGTGATATTTCGCTACAAAACGGCGCCCGAACAGGGACCCAGTTTGTCTAAACATTTTGGAGCGACACGCCTGCGACCATTTGTGTACATGGTAGATCTCCAACATAGGACAATGTAGTTTAAAGAAATATTGTTGAGACCAAGAAAATAAGGCAGAAGTAAAAGTATTAAAAATGAATGGAATACATACCATTAAAAGAACACAGGAAGAATTTTGGCCGAAGGGGTCGTGTATTGGCGTTTTCGCGGATGGCTACAATGACACCTCGACTCAGCACAACATGTCGCCGAGCCACGTACTACTTAATGAATGATTACAAGTGCCGAATATTTTATATGTTTTACGTAGTTTCAAATTTTGTCAGAATAATTTGTGTAAAGATAGATACAATACTCTATTCACTCCTCTTGCTAAAAAAGTCCGTCATTTAAGCGTATAACAGAGCAGGGCTAAAATAGTAGGATCTTCCTCTAGAGGATTTTTTTTTTTATTTTTTTTTTTCTGTTACCGACTACAAAAATTATGAAACCGCAGCTGTAGCCCGCGAAAATCGTTCAAATCGAATAGCGAAATCGTTTTTTGCAATGTGCAGTTCTGTCAGGTTGTATCTTGGTCAAAATATGATTTGCGACTATAACAGATATATGTATTTACAGAAATATAATCATTAGAATCATTAATACATCTCTCTAAGTTAGATTTGTTTCATTGAATGACTTTTTCATGAAATCATGACTGGGCTGGGGTAAAAAAAAAATATAACCTACTAACTATCTCGTATTCAACTTGTCCTGGAAATAACGCACAACCTCTTAAGGGGTCATTGTAGTCATCATTATGAACCAGTTTTAATATAGGCTGTTCCCTACATTTTAACAAGTTATTCGGACACAAAATAATGTAAGGAACAGCTGATTTCTTTTTCGCGATTTCAGGTTTGATCCCATAGTAAAAGTTGTTGTTAATGATGAGCACAATGACCCCTTAAGAGGATGTGCGTTATTTCCGGGACATGTTGTATAATGGGTCATTTTAGCCCCTTGTATAACAATCTACTGTTATTTTAAACACCATACAAGTTACAGATATAAATGTAGACATTTTAAATAGGGTGACACAACGGACAGTCTTATCGCTAAAAGCGATTACTTACTTACTCTTTACTGAGAACCTGTGTATTTTATCTATGAGCCTTAGTTGCCTGACAATACATGAATTATTATAATTTATATTTATCAGAAGCATTTTGTGGTGTCGAGCATAATAGAAAAAACGATAACTCTTAGAATTAGACATTTATTATGATCATAAAGTACAGTTAAGTAAACGTAGAGTACGGCAATAAACACAATTCCCTATATATTCCTACTAACCTACGTCGGCTACTATATTCTCATTATCTTCGAAAGTAGCTCAGTGTCAGTTACCGCGCGTCCTTGACCGACAGGGAGCGCCGCCTGCCCGATGACCGGCGCGCCGCCTGCCCGCTCACCGGCCGCTGCCGACCGTCCCCACTGAACGATAGCTGGCTGGCCCGACAACGCCAGTCGCGCGGAAGGACTTGTTGCGTCACCGATGTCTTGCGATTTTGCGATCTGTCACGAAGTCATGTGAAGTCATGTCATCAACAGTTTGATGTGCGCTTTATCCACGTTGACGTCAATAAGTCGTGTACGGAACCCTTATTTTAGTTTTCTGTGATTCTAGAAATGACAATGATTTTGGATAAATTGAACAGTAATCAATTATCAAATTCAGCCCAGCGTCACATAGGACATAGGCCTCTCCCCACAACTCGTATTTCTCAGCATTCCGCACCCAGTATCCGCGATCCATCTAGCTGGGCGTTTCCACGCTGTATACGCTTGCCGATTCGCGATCTCTACTCAAAAGACTCGTCAGACTTGATAGCTATCAAGCTGTGTTGGTGTTTTTTTCGGATTTTTTGATTCCGGGTGACATTTTATTTAAATTTCTAAGACGTATAAAATAAGTTAGTGTTAATAAGGACAGTCAGGACAAGTTAAAATAAAATTGAAAGTTCACACTTCACAATACATCATCATAAACTAAGTAAATCTATTTGTTCAGTTATAAAAATGTCCGAACTGTATCATAGCCATATCCACGTCGAGGGTAAACAGACGGCACACGGAGTACCTGAAGGGCCGGTGGTCTAGTAAACAGACGGCACACGGAGTACCTGAAGGGCCGGTGGTCTAGTAAACAGACGGCACACGGAGTACCTGAAGGGCCGGTGGTCTAGTAAACAGACCGCACACGGAGTACCTGAAGGGCCGGTGGTCTAGTAAACAGACGGCATACGGAGTACCTGAAGGGCCGGTGGTCTAGTAAACAGACGGCACACGGAGTACCTGAAGGGCCGGTGGTCTAGTAAACAGACGGCACACGGAGTACCTGAAGGGCCGGTGGTCTAGGAACCACAGGCCGTCGTCCAGGACTTCGCGTACGCGATCATCTGTCAACACAAATAAATGCTTAACATACGTTGTGTTATATCTTTTACTGCAACGGTATGACCGTTGAAGTAAAATATACTCATTCATATCCATACTATATAATTATGATAGGTATTATAAATGCGAAAGTAAATCTGGCCCTTGCTTGGCCTGGTACCTTTTCACGCCTTAACCGCTGAACGGAATGCGATAAAATTTGGCACACAGGTAGACTATGAACTGGGTTAGGTTAGGATACAAAGGACAAAGGATACTTTTTCATCCCGGTGCCCCGGTGGTACGTTCCCGTAGGATAATTTTCGCTCCACTCGGGCGAAGCCGTGGGCTGAAGCTAGTAATAATCTTAACTGGAGCTGGTTACCTTCACAAGCAAGCATCTGTCTGCCGATGACGAGTCTGATGCGTGCGACCTCGCCGCGAGTCAGCGCCGCCAGCAGCGCCGGCACACACGGCAGTATGATGTCCATGCCCAGCTCTTGCAATATCAGGCAGCTCTGAGGTATATACGATAAGTGTATGTGCAATTTACGGCAAGAAAAGTATAACAAATACAAGCGTACAATAGAAATGCGATAAAGGCTGAGCAGACAGGCGCGACGCGACACTAGTAGCACAATTTCTACGAAAACTTCATGGAAAATGTCGCGCTGCCTGTCGTGCCAGCGATATCGCGCCACTCTATACGAGCCTTAAGACTTACTTACCGCCCCTTTTGCGTCAGTAATCAATTCGTACCCTGTTGTAATTATTTTTGGTACAGATGCAAAAACAGTCACAATAATCTGAAATCAAATCAAATCAAATCAATTTATTTGCCATAAGTGTTGGTAACATTTCGGTCATATACTGTGTAAACATAAATAATTATACAGATCCGTTACTTAATCATAATAATTTGAAATGCCATTTGGGTTTATACTTAGTCATATTTACAATTACAATTCAATTAAAATTAAAATTGAGTAGCAAAATTGTTATAATATTAGTTTTTTTTTAAATACTATAAGTTTCAGAAGGCAGATGATTATAAATGTTATTTATTTTTTCATCTCATACTAAATGTGTCGCTTACTGAGTAAACATTAATTTCCCATTTCCATCCATTCCCATCCATATTTATAAGACACCTTGTAAATTTATTACCTGGTAAGATTTTAATACTGTCAGGTATAGCATTAAATATGGTATTTGGACATTGCATAGCTACTATTACTAGGTATATAATGCTGTCTTAGGAATTATGGGCTAAATTATTCTATTTCTGAGCCTAGTACTTGTTGGAAACATTTCATGAGCTTTTTTGAATAACTCCTGGTGATTTTTACAAAAGCGCATTCAAAAGTATACAGAAAGAAGCAAGTGACAATCAATTAGTAGAATAGAAAGGAACATTAAGAATGATTAGAAATAAGTACTAACCATAGATTTCACTGGTATTGTCGACTTCATGATAGTATCCAATATTTTCTTGTAAATTAACACACACTGCCTTATGCTTTCTCTTGCATCTTCAGTGTCCTGGAACCTAGAGGTGGGTACTCGAGACAGAGTGTTCTCCAGATATTGTCTAAACATCCTCATTCTGTTCCACAACAACTCAAACATCATAATTCTCGTGAAATGAGTAATTCCGCATGCTGATACAAAAAAAGCAATAATAAAGGGCTTAAATTGAAGGGGTATTCCATTCTCAATCAGAAAAAAGTTGTAGGGTATTGCTATGCCCAACTGGCTTATTATAACTGCTAAGAACCAACATCGAGAGACTGGTATGTCCATTTCAGGCCTTACTCCTAATAAAATACCAATGGTTTCCATGTCACTTATATAAACTTGAAAGTACGCGGAATCGGTGAATAAAGAGACAACCACACATGAACAGTATATTATTAGAGAACACACTACTTTAATGACAACAGCTGGGGTAACCGCTACAATCAGTTCAATTACAAACGATGAAATGTACAAACATGCAGCGAGGCAGTATACAGCTACAATGACACAAACTGTTCTATTTGAACTTATTTTGTAGTAGAATCCAGCAGATAGGTGCAGACACATGATAGTGTTCACTGATATTATGGTCTTTAGACAATTGTAAATTAATTTAATTTGTTCGTATGTCATTGTACTGCAGTAAATATTAGTTGTGTGCTTGAGAGGCTACCTGATACTGATGATCAATACCTGGCGTTCTTTTACTATCTAAATATTAAAATTAATAACATTGATGACATAGTCATAGTACTTATTTTCAGTCTATCTAATTTTGAACCAATTCCAGTGAGTTCTTAATGAAAAATGTTCTTTGGAGCCAGAGTTTCCAAGTTTTAGTCTCTACTCCTATTGTTTCCAAGTTTTAGTTTATACTCCTATTATTTCCAAGATTTAGTCTTTACCCCATTATTATGTCACATCATGTCATAGCAGGCTGTTCCTGCACACACATATAACCTTTTAAACAGAGGTTTACGAGTTTAAGTAACATTACATTAATCTTAGAAGCAGATGATTGGCAGGCAGCGTTGCGTCGTATATATAGTCTTATCACAACACGAGCTGTTGACTGACCCATACGTGAATGTTTGTTGTGATTCCCGCTATCCGCAATACTTTTGTCTTACAATGCATTTCATTAATCAATCGCCTAGAATAACTGCTAACTAGGAACACATACGTAGGTATTAGTTAAGCTTGTTCGTAAGGTGATACGACTTGTTACACTTGATGTTACGCAAGTTAACACGAGTATTACGCATGGTGACACGAGTGTTACACTTGACGATACGAGTTAGTGAGTTCCATTCCTAGAGATAGAAATAATAGTTTTACTTTGTGTCATTACAATAGGTAAATTACATCAGATTCTTTATTAGATTATTAAGACTTTCCAATCCCACGATCCGAAACTATACAATACTTTGATTCGCGTATCATTGGACGTAATTGGTCGATATATTGGCTATAACTATGATGGTTCCATTACATCCACCTCACCAAGGCGTGGCGGTGCGAGACGGAGGTCAACTGGTGTCCCGTTAATAACCGTGGTTCATTATATACGTTGATAATTAGTTAAATGGTGACGGCACGCGACTCTCGCATCAACCACAAATCGTTTGGGTACTTCTTGTTATATATAATTTAATGTATGCTGTCTTTAAGGAAAACTTTTGAATTGATACATCTGCGAAGTCGAATGTTGTTTTGAGATTTTTATTTAGCATTTTATAATGATGTCGAAATACTTCAGCTATGCCAAGGTACATACCTTTATTATTTTGTTAGATGGACAAAACACCATCAGAAAGCGCCTAGCAACTGCCCTGATATTTAGTTATTGCATAATATTAAGTTACCTCCCAACAAAGTTCAGTGTCGTGCAAGCACGTCCTAAACCCGGCTGCGTCAAGACCGCGCCCTCTGGCGCACTTATATTACGGGAGAGTTACAGCTTTTTTTCACGCAACTCCATCCACTATGCCTCAACATTGAAATATTATGAGGTAACTACGACTTAATTAATGGCCCATTATGCCAATTACATCGCAATACAAATGCTCCCATAAATGATCGTAAATACGTCACATAAATTGTGTAGGTACGGCGTTAGTGTGAGTTTTCATTTTTGTTAATTGGGAATTAGTGAATTGATATCTTTTAGAGAGATTAAGGGCATTGAAACACGCGAATGTCAATCATCTATTACGACCTTCGCTAAATCAAAATACCTAAATCAGATCGTTTATAATCATACGATGATACAGTCGTGAATGTTAACTAATGAACATAGGCCAGGTTATGACTGCTATAGATACCTAATGAGGAATTGCCTTAATCTCTTAGCTTACCTGACGGATTATTGATCATCACAATCACCTTTAGTAGGTACCTATCAGCAGATAAAGATGATGTGTAAAGTCAAAGTCAAATTATTTATTTCAATTTGCCACTAACTAACATAAAAAGCACTTTTGAATTTCAAAATTTACTATTACTGAATTTATTCTAGTCGCTCCTTCCAAAAGGCAGTTTCGTATGGAGAAGAATGGGCATGAAAGTCAACCGTTACTCTTTTACAATGTGTTACAATATTTTGTATATATTAATTATACAATAATTACATCTGAAGATGATGCACCTAGAATAGCATTACTATGCCACAACAGGTAAAAAGAAAGGTTTTATGACATTGATTTTACATTCTGTAATTACTTTTTTTTCTTTGTTTTACTCACACACTGATATATTACTTTAAAATTTTAGGACATGCGTATAATTTTAAGATGTTTAACCATCTCTCTAATTCGTATTAATCTTGTTTATAAAGTGTACTTTTAATATGAGTAAAAAAATATATTTCATTTAATAGTAATAGGTATAACACAAGGTTTGTTGTAACATTTAGCACAATACCTCAAAAAAATGCACTTTAGATAATCTGAAAAATGGTTGATCTACATTTTTTATCTTTATTTATAGTACCTAAGTTATGTTAAAAAGATTTAGATTTTTTCGTACATACATGAAAGGAAAAATAATTTACGGGCGATCTGAGGTCAGGAAATGGATGGGGGTGCGTTTTTAAGGGTAAAAAACGGTTTGTCTCGATTTCCGGCAAAACTACAAGCTACAAGTCCTATAGAAAATAGTTTAATCGTAAAGTTGTAGTAAGTAATAAAAACATCTACAACTTTTGTATTTACACTTTTTTTTACATAACGTCAAAACTTATGTGAAAAGCTCAAATAACCAAGTTTTTGGTTCTTTATTTTTATCTTTTACAAAGAAAATTTTTTTTTCACGAAGTTTGATGAAAACTTACCTTTTTATGTTCCAAACACACTGTATCCTTTTTTATTTAAAATATTTATTTTTTCAACTTATTTTGACTTAATATCGAAAAAGCACCCTAATTTTCAATCGAAAATTGTCCTGTCAAAATATCAGCTTTTTTTTTAAATTCGGTGGGCCTTGTGTTCGTTGAAATCTCAACTTTCTTGCGGTATAAAAAAAAATATACATTACTATGGTAATGTTCTCAGAAAATGCAAGAAACGAAAAAAACTCGAATCTGTTTTTTTTTATCACTAAGTACAATTTTGAGCTATTTATTAAAAATTACACTTTAATTACTCGAAAAACGTAAGATTCCATGTTACATTGATAAACAAAAAAAATTAAAATCAAATTATACTATTATAATATTAAAAACCAAATAAGTTAATAAAGTTGATATTTAATAAGACATACTTTAAGGAGCGTAGTATCAATATCATACTTTTCCCTACATTGATATAATTCAACAGTACAACTACTTAAACTTTTTGAAAGGATAACACGTACCTTTCTAAAGGAAAGATAAAATTTTAAAAGATTTTGTTTTTTAATTGCTCTCTATGACCGTTTAATCATATTCTCAATTAGATTATATTTCTTTAATCTATTGTGACTTAACAATAGGACACAATGGTATGGTATCGTCACCAGTCAAATCTATTGTTAAAGCTAGCTCCCACACTGATTTGGACTACCTACCAATTCATAGAATAGGTTATTGGTGTTAGCAACGTGTTCATTGACATTGGCAGACTCTGGGCCTTATGTGTTTCACATAATTCCTGTTTGAGTTCTGAAATATGGTTCAAACCCAATTCGTGGGTGTCACTGCAGTCTTGAAATGTTGACACTTGTCAATAATGTCAATGTTGTAGTTGACTGTACTCGTGGGCTAAGTCCATGTGTTATAGTTTTCCTGCTGTAACCTCGCTGTTATTGCTTTTTATTACTTTGTTAGCTTAGTTGTTAACTTGATTGTATTTTATGGTGTGGACCAAGAGATGAGACGAGAAAAAAAATATATAATCCCCATTTTGCGTGCAAGGGAGGTACAATTTTATTTTCCAAGGTTTTGTACCACATTGTCGGCGTGATTAATATCCATGCCAAATTATAACTTTCCAGTACTAAGAGTATCTGAGCTAAGCCGCGGACAGACAGACGGACATGACGAAACTATAAGGGTTCCTTGTGGACTACGGAACCCTAAAAAATGCGCTATGTGTACACACGGCTACACATCAAGCTATACATTTCCAGTTTACGCTGATCTCGCACTGTACGGAAACTATACAATGCGAGAACAGCTTATACTGGAAATGTATAGCTTGATGTGTAGCCGTGTGTACAGAGTGTAGTCGTGTGTCTTACTAACATCAGCAGGCACTGTGGCTGATTGTGGATGCAGGTCGTGACGACAACCTGCCTTCTACGGGCGAGACGTAAGCACCAGCCTAACTGTGCCTTGATCTAATATACGTGCCTTTTAAGGGAACGGTGCGTTATCAAATTAAAGTGTGCGTGATTCTAAGCAGCTGTAGAACCACGGATTAGTAGTACTTCATGTGAAATAACTAGTGCTTGGCACTGACAGCTGTTTACCTCTCATTCTTCAAAAAAGCAAATTAAATTTCGCAGTCACTGTTACTGAGCTGACTTCGATCACCACCACATTGTGACGGTGCTGCTGGTTACCTGAAGTATTACGGGTTTCAATATGAAATTGCCGTTTTGTACTGAAAAATACAAACAATTTTGTTTTTTAAGGTAAAATATATTTATTTTCTCAAAGTATTTAACCTCATTTTCGATACATATCTGCCATCTCATGGGAAGGTCATTTATACCTTTGCGGTAATACTCTGGGGACCTGGACTCAACAAACTGTGTGAAGGCATTTTGTATGGCTACCTGGGAAGAATGGCTACCTGGGAAGAATTTTTTTTACCATGTAACAATTGTCATAGTCACGAAAAAATGGTAGTCGGTTGGGGCCAGGTCCGGTGAGTACGGTGGATGACGGATGGTTTCTAACTGTAGGTCCTGTAGTGTTAAAACGGAGCAGTGTGAGGTCTTGCGTTATCATGAAGCAATAGTGGAGAAGATCGATTGACGCGTCAGGGCTATCTCGCTGCGAGTTTCGTTATCATTGTTCCAAGTTCAGTACAGTAGACATCTGCTGTTATTGCTTGACCGGATCTGAGGAAGCTGTAGTGAATTACATCATGAAGAGACTACCAAACAGCTACCATCACTTTTCTATGGTTAATCTTCGCTTTAGAGGGCATTGTTGCGGCGTTTGTCCTGGAGTCAGCCATTGCGTTGTTCTCTTGCGATTATCGTAAAGAATCCACTGATGATCACGTCACAAGTTGCCTCAAAATCTCTTCATTTCTGTACCGGTTCAACAAGGTATGGCAAGCTTCAACGCGCGCTTCTCTCTGCAGATCAGTCAAATCATGGGGCACCCATTTTTCAAGCTTTCTTATCTTACCGATTTGATGCAAATAGATCAATATTGTGGGTATGCTAACATCAAACCATGCCGCTAATTCCTTGGAAGTTTCATACGGATCGGCTTCCACCATCGCATTCAATTCATCGTTATCATGCAGTTGGGAACTGCAGTTCCCAAAAAATATACACCGTAAAGTGCAGTTGGGAACTACAGGTCCCAAAATAAAACACCGTATAGTGCAGGTTGGGAACTCTGGTTCCCATACGTCACTTTACGGTGTGTTTTTTTTTTAATGCTGTTAAGTGCTGTTTCGGACCTAGTTTTCAAATATCTGGCGCTCGGGGACCACCCACGGTGATTACGTAATACCTTGCACTCGGACGCCATCTTGATAATTGATATAGACACTTGAGCGGCCATGTTTGTTATTTTGCTACGCATTCGAGCGGATAGTGGCTGGTTGTCCTCGGGGTTCATTCTTCAAGTTAAAGTTTCCATTACGAAACCGATTAAACCAAAAACGCACGGTGCGTTCATTAGCCGTATCCTCTCCAAACACAGCACTGATATAGCGAGCTGTTTCTGCAGCGTTAGTTCCACGTCGGAACTAGTATTCAAATTTTCAATGTTTACTTTAAAAGCTTAATGATACACAATTGAAAGCCAACAATTGAATGTTGTACATTTTTCAAATTAAGAATGTTATCGTTATCGTGTGAAAAAAGTTTCACTCTGGAATCTCACACCACGCAGGTTTCATTTTAGTTCAAAGTGGCCAGTACTTTAAAACGGCAATTTCATATTTAAACCTTGAAACCCGTATTGTTTACAATATTCAGTTTTAGATGTGGACTCTGGTTTGGACAAGTTAGTTACCTTGCGCTTACACAACACACACAAGCTAAGCCTACACTGCCGAACAAAATAAACAATACAAACAAGTACACGTTTCAGAGAAAGTTATTATGAGCTGTCTGTTTACAACGCAAAGAAGCGCCGACAGTACCAGTATTACATAGCGCTCTGTGGCCGACAGCTACCAGCGCTAACGTAAACTATAATCAAATTAATGACTTCGCTCGTTAGTGCACCCTGCGTTAGGGATCTTAGACAAGTTTGTAACTAAATTGAGTCAAAATGTCCGTGTTACCTTAGCAAGTACCTACAAGTAACATTTAAAACATTGACTCGGAGAAGTGAAGGCCACGATTTGGTTACGAACTTGTATGTGTTCAGTAGAGTGTTTTACTTGCGTAACACGACACTTACAAACTTTCTTGTTTCAAAACTTTTGTGTGGCTTACTTGAACTTGTTAGGCAAAAAACTGATAAGTATTTAGAACTTCGACATTCTGTTCGATATGCTACAGGTATAGTTCGGAACTACTTTAGTTGTACATCTTCGAAGCATAAATATAGGTGCAGGCAAATCAGAAATACGTTTTGCTACAGTTTTGAATAAGTAGGTACATTTCTAAATTATTAATAGGTACCTACAATAAATTAGTCATTTATTACGTATAAGTAATTGATCGTAGCTAAGTCAAAACTTTACATTGAACATTTTTGAAACAAAGATTACAAAAGTTCAATTGCTACGAGGTCTGGGAACGATTCTAATGACGAAAATTTAATACAGTTTTTAGAATTTTTGTCTGTTTGACTGTTATCTTCCAGCGTCACGCAAATACCACCGAATAGATTCTGCCAACATTTTGCACAGACATTCCCTATAGGTCTGGTCAATGTATATGCTATAAATTATCACGCTATTTGCTATGGGGGATGAGCAATACTGCATTAGGTTCATATTCTACTTCAGATTTCATACTTAATACATTTCAAAAAATTTATTAAGCTATAAGTAACTCATGTTATACAAGTAAAAACTAATAGTGTGCTAATAAAGGGTGAAGAGTTCAAACCCGAAGATACCACAATTTTCTTAGGCATAACTTTGGATGCCAAGCTTCAATGCGGCTAATTCCTTGGTAGTTTCATTGGATCGTTTTATCCCCATATAGATAAATTGTCAAAAAAGCTTAGCATAGAAAAAATTGTGATTCTGATTTAGAGACAGCCCTTTTCGTATACTTTAGTTATTTTAATAGTGTAATGTCGTACGGTATTGTGTTGTGGGGAATGCCGCCGATATTCAGACAATTTTTGTTTTAGGAAAAAGCGCAATTTGTTCAATTTATAAATTAAGTCCTAGACACACCCTCAGAGACTTTAAAGAGATTATGTAGTGACTGTGCCTTCTCAGTATATCTATGAAAATCTTTTGTATGCACATAAAAATATTAATCTGTTTAAAAAATACGGTGATATCCATAATGTAAATACGGTGATATCCATAATGTAAATACGGTGATATCCATAATGTAAACACTAGGAACAAAAAAAATATTAAAATGTTTATTTCAATAACTTACAATTTGTTACATTAAAACTTTTAGGAATGTCCTAAGCTAAATAGATGCTTGTGCTAGGACATTCCGCCCTTCCAATGGTTACAGTTTTATTGTATAGAGAACTTTATACTGAATAATAGAACTTTATAAAACTTAGTTAAAAAAGGAAGAAAAATCCTCAATTTCAAAGAAGGAGTCTAAGTTAAACAAACAAAAGCAAAATGAAAAGAGGGTAAATTAAGTGAGCGCGCGCACTCGTGTGTGTGTGTGTGTGCGTATGCGTGTGTCTGTGTGCGTGTGTGAGTGAGTGTGGGTGTGTTAGTGTGTGTGTGTAAGAGCTATGGTCTTAGTGGGGGGAGAGGATTGGCATAACAGGGGAGGGAGGTGTTGAGGGATTTTAGTGAGTTTGTACTTTGGGGGTGTGAGTGAGATAAGAGATTGAAGTATTATTTTGGAGTTTGGAGATTACAAACACTTTGTTGTTCTTACAACCTGCAGGCTCAAAAAAATAGGTTGCTCGTTTAGATGTCAATTACGTTTTCATAATAAATCTTAATAAATTCAAATGTTTTATAAAGCGGAAACTGTGCCAGAAAACCTTTTATACCGCTAAAGACTAGTTAGGACAAAAAGGCTTGGGATTGAGCTGCTCCAATAAAACAGTGAATGTTGTTTATTAACATGAATATTTGCTTTGTAAAGTATTATATTATTTTAATTATTGTGAATGTGAGGAGTATGTGGGTCATTGTTTTTTCCCCCTCATTTAATTTTAATGATGGTCTGCGAGTACTTTATGCGGCCTACCTAAATGTCCTTTTTGTTGTATTGTTCGCTGAATCGTTGAGCTCCTTAAGTTCTGAGTTGAGCTGCACGATAACTGGCAAAGGCATGCACTGACTGGACAGGTCCACTCAAATCTGTGTGGTTCTTTCATCAAAAGATCATTTCAGACATCGATCTACACGGTCTTTACATGATCTGACCAAGATAATCTTGGTCAGATGGACTTTAAAAGAGACCTCTGAATTTGTTTCGGCCTTTCTTCTCAGAGTAGTCAGATAGGAAACGTCGACCTCATCTAGTTTTTAAAAATATGATTGACGTGTTTAAACAAACCTACTTACAAAAATAACATCAATTTATTATCATTTACAGAAATTGTAAAAAGACGAGCCAAAAGGTAAGGATATTGCAGATAGTTACAGATTGTTTTAAAATAATAATTTAATCATCTATACTTTATTGGAGCTAACCAATCATGACATATTATACAGGTTGGAATTTGACCGTTGTAGCTTTTTGACCTGCATTCATAGATTTTGAAAAAACTTCAAGCAGCAAGAAAACAGGTCACGAAAACTTTTTTTGATGCTATTCGACTTTGTTTCTTTTAATTTTCAAAAAACTCTATAGACAAACTGAGGTTTGAGTACTAGAAAATTCAGAAATTGCAAAAATAGTAGATTGATATATCTACAAGGGTCGAAAGAAATCAATTATCAAAATATGGTCAAAAGTTTTGTGGCTTTTGTGACAATTAGTGACTTTCACCAGTGTTAAACACTACTTTTCATTTCGAATGTAAGGAAAGTAAAAAAAATAGTTTTTCTAAAATATTTTATTTTTTTAGACTGGCGAAATGTGGGTATACTTATAGGTAGGTACACCTCTACCTAACCCTTAGGGGATTTCAGGCTTTGTATGCTCAGTTATGTATGTGTGTGTGTTTTATTTTTTTTGTTTCCACGCCATTTCATCATTCATGATCATTGATTGTATTTTGAAATTTCTGGCACAATATTTTCGATAACTGTATTTGCCTCGTCTGTAACCCAATCAGGGGTCAACATTTCAAAATCGCTTGAACTCATTTTTATGAATTAATCAAATATTAGTCTATAAAACCGAGATTTTGAATTTCGGTGCAGCTTACAGAGTTAGTATCCCGCCAAATTATAGTCTTTTTTTAAATTTTAAACATGGAACACACCGCGCCAAATCGGTGGGAAATTGTTACTGCCTGCGGTGTCGACCTCAGAGCGAGCTCTCTCACGGACAGTCGGACAACTGTACGGCGTTTGCTCCCGGTGGCTGCTGAGACCAAAACTATGAAAGTAGTAAGTACACAGGGAAGTTTTATAAAAATGTCATCATCATCATCATAATTTTAGCCGAAAGATGTCCACTGCTGGACATAGGCCTCCCTCAAAAAGGGAGGGGGATTGGCCATAATCGCCACGCTTGGCAGGCGGGTTGGCGATCGCAGTATGGTTTTAAAAATGCATAGAGAACGCTGCTGCCCATTCTCCAGTAAGTCCCTTAGTCGCCTTTTACGACACCCACGGGAAGAAATGGGATGGTGCTATTCTTTACGTCCGGCACCACACGGAACACAAATGTAAGTAGCTGTTATTTTAGCATAGGTATTGTTGTGTTTTACGACTTCCACGCGAACGAAGTCGCGGGCAGAAGGTAGTCATGAATAAAATACATCATCTTGACCACTGATCATTTTTCATCGTGCCAATCCTGGGCGCAGTGCCCGCCTCGCGTGTTTCCACTCTAATTTACTTACTACGACCATACGACTGTTATATTTTATATTACACACTAGGTATATTAGGTACACACCCATTTATTACGCAACACACGTGGCTGCCCGCGTTTTGCCCGTGAATGAACTCAAGCACGCGACTACCTCTGATAACAATAACATTCAAGCAATTTAACATAAGGTATTCACATTGATTGAAGTTAAGGCTATTGATTGATGTAGCCTTCAGGTTTTGAACGTGAAAATGTCTGAAAATGGGTTGATGGAAATTATCAAATAACTTCTCCCGCTCTGGGCGGAGCGGGAGGGCGTGTCAGACTCTTACTGACTAAAACCCACCCGTGTTGCCTCAGATGCCTGTGTGCCAGGGCCACGATATCCCTTTCGGACAAACTCGCAACCCTGGCAGGCATTGGCCCTACCGGACCCCGTCAGTTGGTGCTGACATCTCTTGGCGCGCGTGAAACACAACACGCCGTCGCGTCTACCCGGGCCTGGTCCTTATCGGACGGCGAGCTACCCATCGCTCACCGTCCGCAAGCCCGTGCCTATGGTGGCCGGAAATCGGCCTGCGAGACCCGACGCCCACCGGGACGTCTCTTTCGAATTTTGCCTCTCCCTCACGCGTTCCGCCTCCTGAGGAGGTGATGGCCTCCCATGCACTCTCGCTCGAACCATGGCCTGAACCAGGGCCGGACGCAAGCGATCGCTGCCGCCGAAGCCGTGCAGACCACCATAACCTCCGTGCGATCCAGACAGTGATCTGTTTATGCATGCACCTGTATTAAGCAAATAAATAATTTGATTTGATTTCCATGTATTTCATGTTGGCAATTTGGTATGTCAGTGCGATATCTAATATCCAAAGGATAGAGGCAGGGAAAAGTTTTGACAGTTTAGCGAAATAAAAAAGAGAATTCACCACTGTAACACGTTATATAATTATAAAAAAATAACGAACAGGAAAAAAGAAAAAAAACTTAAGTTAATAAAAATACAATCCTCCCGTGATACTGGGACAGACGGGTAAAATTATCAAATCAGTTGCTGAAGCAGACATTTGGCCTAATTGAAGAGGGATTACGAGAAAACTTATGGTAGGTACATCAGATGGTAAATCTTTGTCACGCATTTGGGTTACGAACGAAGGAATCGATTGCAATCGGTTTTAGGTTCGCGTCCCCTAAATTAAGTAACCTGTCAAATGAATATTATCTTATAAAGATGTACCTAAGTTAACCCGACCGAACTGGTTTAAAAGATATCAACTAAGTATTTTGTTTTTTTAGATTAAAATGTTAACGCAGAAAGTACTAGGTAATAGGTAACTATAGAAATTAAGTATGAAGGTTTAAGTAAATAACATTCCTGACGAACTGCTACTGCAAGGCGTAGCGCGCCTCGACTGAACAGCCATACGGAGAGGCCGGTCTACGGACTCCAAGGATTCTGTACGGCTGGTAGTGACGAACCGAGTGCTTGCATGCCTGGTAGATAGCCCGGTACCCGTTAAAAAAAGGCTGGATGCGGCACTTTTTTCTGGTTCTACACCTACGAAACATATTATATAGGGTATTACACCAGGGAAAAGTATAAGATTTACGTTGGGTGAGTTAATAAGCAGAAGTACCTACATACCAAATTCGAAGAAAGACACACATATTTTGCAACCCCGTTTGCAGAACTTAACAATAAACAGTAATTAATATGGGTAACTTTTACATGGTTGACTGCAGCACGACACCGTAGGATTAAACACTATTAATTGGCACAATTTCGAATTAACTGGCCAAAATAATAAATTCGACTTGATTCAATATATTTTCAACGAATGATATATTTTTATAGTAAATGGACAGCTTAGTTTGGACTCCTATCAAATTAAATATCGAAAATTTAAGAAAAAAACCTTGAGGTGCAACCGCAAGAGCACACTACAAAGAACATACAACTTTATGTTCTGCGGTAGTAACCCATATACAACTTTATGTTCTGCGGCAGTAACCCATATACAACTTTATGTTCTGCGGTAGTAACCTATATACAACTTTATGTTCTGCGGTAGTAACCTATATACAACTTTATGTTCTGCGGTAGTAACCTATATACAACTTTATGTTCTGCGGTAGTAACCCACATACAACTTTATGTTCTGCGGTAGTAACCCACCATTAAATAACATACTTACAACTTTATGTTCTGCGGTAGTAACCCACCATCAAAGAGACGGTTTAATCTTAGAATGAACGATCAAGTGGTTGCTAGTGGTGAATAGTTGTCAGGTGCTCGGCTGATTCGCGGCTTAATCAAATTAATGTAGTTCTCCTCGAAACAGCCGGCCGCACCCGCCATTACTTAAATTATGTAATCATTCGAATTATTTCGTGCTAAAATAACTGTCACATTACATGTAGGTTTGCCCCATTTTCATGGCCTAGTTTTGTTTTATTTCGGTTACGTAGTTCAGAAGCACCATTTTACGATGATTGTGCAAAATAATTTTAAACAATAGCAGTGTGATCGTGTGACCTATTTAAGTACGGATTTATATTGTATTGTATAACTTCAAGTTTTTTATGCGAACAGACAGCTGTGCTGCTGGGGAGTTTGTTGCGCCACTTCTTCTTCCCAGCTAAAGCACTAGGAAGTGGTGAAGGGTGGGCGTTTTTGGGGGACTGTCTCATGTAATTTTTGACTTTCGAAAAGTGCTGATTCTCAGTCTAGTTTGAATAAATGACTTTTGATTTGATTTGATTTGAAGGTTCACTGATTATTATAAATTTGGGCATCAGTTATTATAATCCATCTGCTAGCGCTTTCTTCTATGAAAACTGGTCTAACTCGATACTATATGAAACAAGTTCTGACTCAACGTCAACAGATGTCCATTTCATTGTTAGATAGGTAAATGCATTTAACTGGAAAATGTTGCAATCTAAGTCTCGAATCAAAACAAGATAATACATTATCAGGCAGCTAATCTTGTTCCAAGACTCCCAAGATTGCAACTAATCTATTTGATAAAGCGTTTAGCAAAATATGACGTACAATATTGAGTTAAGTAATGCTTCTGTAAGATGGACTCGTCAGGGATGGAGTGACAGGTCGCAAACAACTTGGTGAGCGGTGTAATCTTGCTGAAGATTTAATGGATCAATGTTGAGTAGCTGATAATGGCGGAGGTTGAGCAGCTATGACACCTGCCGTGACGTGACTGCTGATGAGTGACAGACAGACAAATCACCCATGGTTGGAAATATTAAGTAAAAATACATTCATACATAAACTCACGCCTTCTTCCCACGGGGGTAGGCAGAAACATCAGAACGCCACCTGCTACCATCCTCGCTTACTCCTTTTGTTTCGTTTGGGTGCCGGTAGAGTTTACTTTGCCGAAACAGGTCTAGGATGAGGAGCCAGACTTAGAGAGATAGATAAACCCGCAGGGCAACATGTGGCAAGCTGTTGGGCAGTAGCGACCCCACGGACCCTATCTCCCGGGAGAAGTCTTGTTCCTCAACTCTGGCTTGCCTTTATTGGCCGGCTTGAGTGAAGATTCACAAGTGCAAACGTGCTCGGAGGAAGGAAGTATTCCAGTAAGATGCTGGTACGGATTTTGACCGTACTTCTGGGATTGTCCTGGCAGCCGTGAAATACCTCTCCACCCTCATAAGCACCTCAGGACATGTTGCCCCCCTGTCACTACGACACTGTACTAGCGATCGTTTTCGGGAGCCCATTATTAAGTGTGCACAGGCAAGTCACCCCCTGCCATTCTATCTGTGTATTTTATATAAAATATTGGTCAGATAACCAGTTCAGTTTAGCCACCCAAACCAAATGCCAAATATACCCAATATGTTTGTTTCTATATCGTGCAATAGTCCTACTTAATGTAGGACACTGCGCGAAGTCTACTACTCTCTTATTAAATTTTCATTCGTTTGGGATTTTCATAAGACCATTATCTTCAATAAGGTTTATCTTAGGTAAAGATATCAAAAGTCTTCTCAAGCCTCTACCTGCTATACAAATAAAACGTATTCTGTCTTGCTATCGTTCGTATTCGTAGTCCTACATTTCAATGAGTAACGGTCCCGATGCTCCATCGCTGGCACGGTAGTGTGCTGCCCGCGCGCAATGAAATATACGGGAACAGAAGGTTCAACCTGTACTGTTCTATCAGATCCTATTGCAGTCTTAGGGTGTTCATATACTGCCCAGCATGCAGGTCTGTCGTATTTTATTTTGGAAGGCTAAGGAACGTCTTCATCTGCCCAGGAAAACCACACGCTTCGTCGTATAACACAAAATGACACCTGTATTCCCCGAAGGGAGGTAGACAGAGGTGTGCATTCCATACAATGGCACCCACATTTCGCCAGTTGTGCCATGTTTGGACTCTTCGTCACATGGTGTGATTTTGGTATCTCAAGCTAAATTCTAACCGGTTTCCCGGTTGTATTCCTGCATTTTTACGAGTGGGCCTTCTCTGCGCTGTCAGTTGCCAGGCGTGGTGCGCCGGCGCCGGTGCCGGTCGCCGACACTTTCGCCGCGCGGTCACGGTCAGCCTATGTATGCGTCGCTCGGAAACACGCCGTGACGTAACGTAACGCGGACATTTGCACCCAACTATTGTGTATTTGTGTTATTAGTATACTTACAGCAATTTTTTTTGTAGCTGTAGCATAGCAGTTATGAAGTAAATGACGTTTTAAAATAAAACAGATTTACGTTTTGATTTATTTATAAGAGCTTTAGTTTAGATCTTAAAAAGGAATTAATGTACTTAAATTAAATCATGTTCATGCGGCCTCTAACTGAGAACTCGTCTAGCACTATGTCCTTCAAATATTTCCTTATTTTCCAATCCCATGTGTTGAATTCCATATTTTCCGAGAATACTTTGTAGATTTTAACACACCTGTGTTATGTCGATAAACCACAAGTTCAAACATCGTGGAAAAGTATTTTGTTCGCCTGGAATGTGCTAATTAGCACCCTCCCATTGATCATACCGATAACAATGATTGACCTCTGACGAATAAAAGCAATAGGTATAATTGAACTAATTACTGAATTATCGAGTATATACAGTGGTGTTAAAAGCATCACGCTTACATTACGACTACGGTCTATGAAACATTAGGGAACACGCTCACATTACGACTATGGTCTATGAAACATTAGGGAACACGCTCACGCATCTATTACGGTTCACGTTTGGCTGAGAATCGATTGTTTTTGACCTTATAAATAATGTGGCAACGTGCGGTCACTGAATACAAACTAAATGAATATAACATTGACATTTAAAAATATTTCAAGCGATTTTATTTCTGGTGCGCGTTGAAGTCCTTTTTAAGTGGCATAAAATGATAAAAGACCAATTCAAGGCTATCGACTAGTTTAGTTAGTAGCCATTGCTTTTAGCTTATATTTTTGAACTTAAAAACCTGGCAAACAAGTTCTCTTAAACTGTGTACCATGTAGATAGAGAGATGTGTACCATGTACATAGAGAGATTAGACATGTAGATAGAGAGATGCTTCATTGTACCTACACCAAATCTTAACAAAACTCAATTACGCAATTATTAATAGTCAGGGTACAATTGCGGTCTTATCTCTAATAGCGATATCTACCAGGCAACATTTGTAGGTAGAACCTAATTAAAACAAAACAACAGATTTTCATTAAGAATCGTTTCACAAACAAATACGAATAACGCACTAGCAATAAAACAACACAGCATTGGTAACCGGGTCACGTCGCTCACATCGGAAGATGCTCACAACTAGGAGGTCAATGGGCGTCTGGCGTGGCGGCGACACGGCGGAAAGCGCCCTTGCGTCTCGCAGCCGTGACGCGCGCTGCTCTGTGTGTGTGTAGGTACGTCGTGTGGTCGTTTTGTTAACTGGTATCCAATGGGATCGCTTCGCTCTCGGGACCGGTCAAGCAAGACGCGTTTCTAGGAATTCACAGTAGAGCTAGAAACTATTCAAAAAGGGGTACAATTTGCGAAGCTAGACTACGCAGACTGTACCCCCTTTTGAATAGTTTCTTGATGTAACTCAACAAATTTAAAGCAATCGTTAACGGCGGATTCTAGCATAGTATTACTGTGGTTCTAACTTCACAACTTGCGGCTTGCTTGCTTCAATAAGTGTGCAAGATCGGTAGAGTTTTTAACAACTTTTGAGGTTATATACCGACAGTGAACACCTATTCTTATTACAACGCAATACAAGAGCAGTTTGTATTGCAGCGGTTACTCAAGGCCGAGCTCGCAATGTTTTATTGCAGCGGTTACTCAAGGCCGAGCTCGCAATGTTTTCTAAGTATCTCGGTATACCTACCTACTAACGATAATGTTTTTTTTTTGCAATTTTATCCATTAATCAATCAACTCAGCCTATTGCAATCCACTGCTGGACACAGACCTCTGCCAGGCTGCGCCACAACAGTCTGTCCTCCGCCTTCCGACACCAGTCGACACAGTCATCTTTTTAAAATCGTCCGCCCATCTAGCCTGGGGGGGGGGGGGCGTCCCACACTATACAATGTGGAGACAACAATACGACAATAAATGGAAACACTGGCAATACTAATGCTTAAGAGTATTTTGGAACGCTCAAATAAATTCTAGCATCGAAATTAAAAAAGTGATTTTTTCAAACAAACTAAATAGCAGTGGCGCGTGGCGTGCAGACTATGAGTTTTGCCAATCTTTGACATGCTATAGCGATTAAACTATTGGATATATTTGATTGAATTTTCGTGAGCAGACTGCGAACGTCATTAGATATACCCAGTTGAATTTATTGTGATATTGTCGTCTCCACGTTGTATATACGCTTGCCGATAAGATCAATTGCGCCACCGGCCATTGGTCCTTCGACAAACATAGCCAGCCTACTGCTACTTCAACTTGCTTACTCTGCTAGCGATGTCGGTAATTCCGATTCTTTTCCAGATAATTTAATTCCTGATTTATCATTCAAAGAAACTCCGAGCATAGCCTGTGTTCCCTGTGTCTAGTGTGGCTACCGAACTGGATGACAAGTTACCCTAGGAGGTCATACTCCTTCACAACTTCCAGAAGGTCGCAAGAAGAATTCTCACGAATTGTACATGACTTTCGTCTTGTCCAAATTCAATTCAATTTGCCAACCCGCCGGGAGGCTCCATTAATGCTGTGCAGCATCTGGTCTAACTGTTCCAGTGTCTCTGCCATTATGTCGCTGTCATCGGCAAAGCGAAGGTGTGAGATGAACCTACTCGCCGTTTATGTTGATTGCCTGTCCAGTCCAGTCCATACATCTTAGACATCCTCCAACGCATTGGAGAAGTTCACCCCTCTGAGCAGTTGGATAGGGCTGGTTTCCTTGCCCTGGATCTGGACAGTCATCGTCGCAGCGTCATACATCTCAACACTGCGATATAGCACCAGTCAATTCGACACCATTGCAGATAGGTATAAGGAATAAGGTGTAAAGTTCACTCATCCACCATAGAAAAGGAAGGATCCTCCGACCAGATGGGTGTTGTGTCTGGTGGGCAACTGATGGTTGATCTCGGGACGTTCCCAGGCAGCACACAAGTCATATAACTGGCCAACAATTTAACCTTATGCAGGGTTAAGCTTTATTATATATGTATAGAAGCTGTGTGTATTACGAAGTTCTGTATGAAACATTTTGTTTGCTATAATACTGCTATTAGCTGAGTTAGTTTTGTAATTTGCCGATTTTATTTCTTAAAACTGAATAATCATCATAAAAAGACCTGTTACTCCAGAGTTTGTGTAACCTTTTGTATAACATTGGTATAAAATTCCATTATCAAACATGATACTGGATAATTTATATTCTGTTCTCTTTTAGTTGTATAAAACATCACATCGTGACAGTTATTCAGCTGCTGTATAAAATAGGCGTTGTTTCTGTTATGAAGCATATAGTAACTTAACAGAAATTAAGATAGCTGTTATAACTGCTTTTGCCGCGTTAAGTACGAAATTACCGTCATGTGCAGCTAACTGTGGTAAAAGCAATAGTAACAGATTCTTATGCAGAAGTTTGCTGGGTACTGGGACTATACCTATACTGTGGGTTTTCATTACTATATGACTGAATCCTAATTGTTTGACTTACAGTACGAATGTGTGTGATTATAGAATAGTTATCGAAAATATGTTGAGTGCAGACCACTTTTAACCAGAGAACAACTTAATAAGTGGACACATAAGGTCTGTTAAGCAGACATAAGACGATAAGCCGCTGTGCAATCAGATTTTATTCAGAATGAGCGTCGCCATTGTCGAATAACATAACCTATTATAATTATTTGGAATTTTATACTCAAATACTCAATTTTAATAACGAAATCGGTGTAATATTCTTATAAAAGTATTACAAGGTCATTTTTGAACCCTTAAATTGCATAAAACATAAAAAAATATTTCACACGTAAAACAAACCAATAGACGAAATGTTGTTTATTTCTCCAAAACCCGGCTTATCAGGTAGCGCATTAAAATTTTATACGAGATGTATATATAAATACACAGTAAAGTCGCATGCGCACCTACAATTTCCTTAATTAAGCATAAATAATTAATTACGATAAATTACACACGTACCGCGGGTGTTGGATTTGTCAATTTCAATTTAATTTGATTAACTTCTTGTTACATTATATACTTTAAATAAGCTAAACACTGTGTATGATCTGAATATCTGAGCTTTGAAGGACTTAACTATAGTTCACTCGATCATCATTCATTCATCATCTGGCTAATAGAGCTGTAATACTTGTATAAAAGAACATAATGCTTATAAGCAGAATATACTCAGCTTGTCGTACAATTATTCAAAACTTATAATATTCATCTGTTACGTTGCTATTAAACAGCTATTAGCAATTTCATTTTGTGCCCAAATTGCTTGAATAACGTCTGAGTAAGCGCCAAATCAGCTAATTACGGTAGTCTTATTCAGTTATTAGTTTCTATGACTGCTGTTAAACAAAACTTACTCAGAAGGTTTGTGCTGCCTGGGTTGTATGCATGATAGTTGCACGGTAAACTCTGCTAGCGCGATGCAGGATTTTTGCGTGACGTCAGTGTGATGCGTGGTTCGCATGTGGCGATGTAAATGCCGCCACAGACTCGAAGGCTTTTTCGTTGTCTTTACAGCGGCTGGTTGTGCTCCTCGGTCTTTTGAGTACCATTTGCCGAACAGTATGGAATTATGGATGTAATATACGGTACTGAAGCCTTTTCGAAAACTGTATTGTTCTGGTGGCTGGAACTCGTCAAGTCTCCTGGCGAGACGGTTCGTGACGACCCTCGAGAACAGCTTTTATACGTGGCCTGAGGCACGTTTACAAGCTGAGATGGTTCTATAGTCCTTGAGCAAGGTTTTGTCACCTTTTTTGAACAACAGAACCACCGCACCTCTGCTCCACGCCTCGGGCGTTGTACCCTTTTGGATGACAGAGTTGAAGAGACTTGCTAGCTTTCTCAGGACAGGCGCTCTGTCGATATACCGTCATCACCCGGTGCCATGTTGTTCTTTAGCTGCTCGAGGGCCGCCCTAATCTCGTACTGGTCGAAATCCGGGTTCGGTTCGATAGTCATCTGCACTATGTCCCGCTGGTTTTGATTTTATTTATGATGACAAATCGACACGTTTACACATACCAACGTGCAGGTTTCAGATGCGATTCAGGAATTCAGTAAGCTTGCGCGTAAATATATCTATTGTATGTACCTTTATACAGTATTGATGCTCCATTATCGACACAATATGTATAAATAAATATTAGCCAATCAACAAATAAATTCATTTCTGGGGAGAAAATAGGTCTCGTCCACATTGCCTCGCCAAAAATGCTTTGTCAAAAAACCTCTAAAGTTTTTCTTAGAAAAGCGGAAACCCTGTTCTATTGTATGCAATTATTATTTATTTATTAAAACTTTATGCACAAGTAAAAATACAATGTACAAAGGCGGACTTAATGCCTGAGGCAAACATTACTTTGATCTTTACAATCTCACATCGATAAAAATCTATTCCTCAGCACCATCGCTGCAAAAACCAAATAAAAAGATTTCAGTAAGAAATTTCTGAAATCTTTATAAGTTTTCAAAAGATTTCAGATTTCAGAAAGTACCAACAAAAATAATAATTGTTATCTTGTCAGATATCACCTATAATAAAGTGTCAGTATTGAGCTGTAAATGGCATAAGTAAATACATATCACGAGCCAGACCGGGCTTTCATATCACGAGCCAGACCGGGCTTTCCACTTCATTTATTACATAAGTAAGATATTGAGATGAATCTTGGAATTTACGTGTCACATCTACAGATATCAAATCCTAACTAATACTATAAATGCGAAAGTAAGTTTGTTTTCTTGTTTGATACATTTTCACTTGATTCAGTGGTTTAGGACCACTGAACCGATCATCCTGAAATTTTGCTTTTAAATATGTTGTCAGGTATACAGAAACGGACATAGGGTACTTTTCATCCCGAAAAAAAGTACTGTTCCCAAGGAAAACAACAATAACGTTCTTATTATAATAGATGGCGCCACGTGTCTTTCGAATCATGATTGAATATTATATTATTATAGAAACTTTAATAGTGAGTTAAGAGTTTTTTGCCGCCAAACGCCAAACAACAAGCAATGTTCAACCCGAATTGATTGTCAAATTCTAAATTATCGCGAGCGATGCCGCGGGCAAAAGCTACTAAACAATAATTTGGAATTATGTTAAGAGGAGTCTGGAATCCGTAAGCTAACCTCGCAAGCCTTGAAGCTTATTTCTTCTATTTCAGACAACATCCTTTGCTTTGCCTGCCATAAAGTCAATAGGTACTCAATACTCTCATAATGCTAAAATTATATTCATTGCTTCCACATGTGAACTTAGGTGGTAGGTTTCACCAAATATGATCATTGTGTCAAATTTGATCACCCTGTCGGGCACACCAAAGTTAGGAGAGAAAACTCTCAAAAACTTAAAAAAAAAACAACCGAATTTAAAAAAAACAGTAAAATGAAAAGTAACTTTACTTTCGGAAGTCGGTGTCTTTGGATGTGTATTTTAGTTTTTTGCCACTGACTTCCGAAATGAAACAATTTTTTACTTTATAGTGTTATTAGGGTTCCGTACCTCAAAAGGAAAAAACGGAACCCTTATAGGATCACATCGTTGTGCGTCTGTCTGTCAGTCTGTCAAGACCCTTCTTCCCAGGAACGCGTGGAGGTATCAAGTTGACATTAATACCAAATACGTAGGTCTATGGTCCCTTGAAGCTCTAAAAAAGCTCTTCATCAAGCTTCTAAGTCAACGTAATAAAAAAATACGGCGATATAAGCGACATTATTGCGAATTATTTCGATACTCGCAAATAAATCAAAACCTATAGGGTACTTCCCGTTGACTTAATATCATGAAATTTGGCAAGAAACAAGGTCTTACTGCACAAGTATAGGAAAAAGTCCTAAAATTGTAAATTTGTAGTTTTATCACATAAATTTTTTTTTTGCGAATATCTCGCACATAAATAAAACCTATATGGTACTTTCCGTTAACCTAGAATCATGAAATTTGGCATGAAGCAAGGTCTCACCACATTAGTAAAGGAAAAAGTCCGAAAATTATAAATTTGAAGTTTTATCACATAAAAAAAATTGCGAACATCTCGCACATAAAGTGCCTTTAGGGTACTTCCCGTTGACCTAGAATCATGAAATTTGGTAAGAAGCAAGGTCTCACAGTACAAATAAAGGAAAAAGACCGAAAATTGTTAATATGTAGTTTTATCACATAAAAAAAACACTTTTTACGATTACAAACTTACATTTTCAGTTGGAAAATTGATGTATAGGATCATGTTTTTCAACTACATGTTAAGTTTGTTTTAGGGATAAATTCATCCCAACTACGGAACCCTTCATTGTGCGTGTTCCGACCCGCACTTGGCCGGTTTTTTTGGAAGTCGGTTGTTTTGTAAAAAGTTTTTTTTTGTTTTAGTACTACTGATGGGTCGGGGAAATATTCTCGCACGGAGAATGTTCTCCGATCGAGAATATTCTGCAATATTCTTTAAGACGGAGAATTTACGAGAATTTAAAATTGGAAGTAAAATTGCTAAATTTTTATACAATATATTTTGATTTCAAGGTCTAAAGTCAACTTCTTTTGTTGTTATTTTATACTTTACTCGAAAAAGGTTGCTGTATGAAATTTTGGAGTGGAAATTACGAATACGTATCTCTTTAGTTAAGGGTGCTATCACTAAAATTTTGATTTTATCACACTGATAGATAGACCGCCCAGTGTGTGATTTTTAAATTTCTTGATAAGGTTTGTTAAATAATAGGAAAAAGAACACATTACCGACAGCGTTTTTTTTTTATTTTAATATTAAGTACCGATGACTGGATTGTTTTCGAATAAAAAATGCTACTATTTGAGATAAAGAGTAGTCTATCTTGGCACTTATTAGTTACATCTCGTTTAGTTTAATTTTGCCGCAAAATGTACCGAAAAACTGCTAATTTTTGTCAAATTTTGCGAATGCGTCCTTAAGAGATATTAGTTGCGGCTATCGTCGCGCGCTTTGAATATAAATGTGGCACTGGTTTGTGGAGCAGAGTTTATTTAGGAAACAGCTAAAAAAGTCAAGCCAGATGCGTGGTGGCAAACGTTATATTCAAAAACAGAATTAGGAGCAATCGCGCTGAAAATTTTGACTGCTCCAGCAACTTCTGCTTCTATGGAACGCTCTTTTCCCACATTTTCAAACATACATACTAAATAACGTAATAAATTCAAAACCGAAAGAGCAGTCAAAATTTGTCTGATTGCTCACTATTAGAAAAGTATTAACAAACCAAAACCATTAAACAAAAAGTCCGAAGAACCAAATCCAAGTTCCTCTGCCACAAGAGAAAGAGAAGAGCCTACAATCAATTTAGGCTACACCGTAAAACATACCATGGAGCCAGTTTTTGTAATAAGAACGTAACTGTGATTGAAATACCGTTCTTTATACAAAACTGAAAACTTAGTTCGGTACTAAGTTGTCAGTTTTGTGTTTAGGAACTTTACCATAGTCGGAATAAAGTTCGAAATTCAATAATGGCGCCATGTTTTAAACCTGGGTCTGAAGATAAACTTTGTTTTGGAATAAGGGGGTCAATGTTAATTTTTATTAATCGTAATAGAGCTGATTATTTGTAACTCTTAATTTGTTTTAATCAGGGACCGTACAACCCCGGTTAAGGGTTAATTAACCCTTTCGAAGGGTTACCTTTATCATGATGTAACCCATTGAAACGGTTTAATACTAGAAACCCAGTGAAAGGGTTACATGATAACCCTTTGAATGGGTTTTATACTTGAAACCCAGTGAAAGGGTTACATGATAACCCATTCAATGGGTTCTATACCTACTTGAAACCCAGTAACATGAAAAAATCATAATATTATGTTATTTCGATATCCGCCCAGCACGCGTAGCATGACCAATTCTATTTCTATTCTACCCAGGGACCATTTTACAGAAATCCTAATTTAACATTAATACCATTCGAAATTTAAGAGAATTTATGAGAAGTTTCTCGGAAATATTCTCGAGGAAAATTTACTGAGAATTTAAGTTGGTGGAGTAGTTTATTTTGACGTAGGTAATCTTCGTAAAACGTTCAAAAGCACTCAAAACTATTACTCTAAAACCAGATCGATTCAATAGAATCATCCAATTTTTAAATTCTTGTAAATTCCCTTCCAAAAGAATATTCTAGAGAACTTAACAGCAGAGTTCTCGCAAGGAGAATATTCTCGAGAATTTCCCATCACTAGTCACGACATAGAAGATTAACGACATAGCCAGTCGTTTTGCTGTTTGTCTCTCAATCTCATTTTTGCAAAACAATTTCAGTAAGATAACTCTTGTACCCTCAGAAGATCTCCTAAATGTCTCTACCATGGATTTCAATGGGGTTTTATGTTAATCTACAGAAACTTCAAATAAATAAATAATAAGAAGGGTCCATATAATCTCGCATGGTTCAAGAAGTCAATATTCAATGAGCTAACTCGAAAAGAATGCAATGTACCCAGATGCGTAACAGGCGCGCGAAATTCGTCTCAACCTTGTAATTATGAAACGTTAGGCAATCGCGGTAAAAATATAATTAGCGGTAATCTGCAATGGAAGCTGAGACAATGCAGAGCCATTAGTGTGGTTTGGTGGAACTGGTTGAACCACGTCAGCCCAGTGGCCACTGAGCGGTGTGCTCGCGGGTTGGGTTACATTGCCGCTCCATAGGCAAATGTTTGCGCACGAATGAGTGCTAAAAATTCGACGAATTACCGTCACTGAAAATATTAGAAAAGGCAAACAGATTTTTGTTTGAAACTGCTGGCTATCTGTAACCAGTTATTCTTTTTTTCCGATTCAGCTAACTTTCAGTCATTGGCAAATCATTTGCCGAAATATTATTTTCTTAATTCTTGAGATAAACGACAATCGAACCTTTCTCAGATGACTACGTAAAATATATATAAGCTGGGTACATTTTATTCCCTAAATAAACTATAATACCTAATCTTGAAATAAATAGGTACTTAAATAATATAAGTCTCGACAAAATAACCACATGGCTACAAAGGTGGCGGATAAGGACGAGCGGAAGCAAATCGGTCCACGTCACATTTACGCTGCGAAAAGGTGACTGTCCGCCTGTACACCTCGAGAATGTCACACTATCCCACCACGACAGCGTAAGATACCTTGGGCTACATCTTGACCGACGCCTAACGTGTAAGAAACACCTTAAGACCAAGCGAGACCAACTTAATATCCGTTACAAGAACTTACACTGGATAGACAAGAAACTTGTAATATATAAGGCGATCTTGAAGCCAGTGTGGCTTTATGGTATTCAACTCTGGGGCAGCGCCTGTAACTCAAGTATTAGCATCATACAGAGAATGCAAAATTCTATTTTGAGGTCAATTAGTGGCGTTCCTTGGCTTGTCACGAACGCTGAAATACACTTTCAAGGAGTTATCAATGAATACCGTCATGGACGAGATCAAAAACATCACAGCAAAATACCAGGGAAGACTGGAAAGGCACCCCAACGATTTGGCTGCCGCACTGAAAACAAGAAGTTATACGAAAAGACTTAAAAGGAAAGACATCGTGTAATCCAGCCACACATGTGTGGACCTAAGCACGATTACGGAGTAGATGGCTCGCTGGAGTCACGCTCTTCCCGCCAATGATTACACCCCACTCATCCGCTAAAAGTAAAGACTGATCGCGGATTGCCACAGAGAAAAATAATAATAATAATATAAGTACCTAATTCATCTGTATATCACCTAGGTTGAAACATTTGCCGGTTGTGGAGGAAATCCTCAAAATGTCTGCTATTTAAATTTTTATCTGCTAAAGTAGCGTTTAGAGTAATGTTGCTTACATCCGCGTTCCATTGTATTACGAAGATAATTGAGATGGTATCAGGCAGAGAACGATATTCAATGAGGAGCACGGCATCCGACCGCGAAATTTGATCGCTTGGAACTAAATTTTTATGTTCATTCGTTCGGCAAATAATTTGTGTACTGAATATAATAATTCTTATCTCTGTAACTGCTTTACATAACAATCTCTATGAGATCGTAATGACATGTAAATGTAACATTATGTACTTGTTTTGTATTTAAATATTAGATTATGCAGTAAAGTATAATGTGCCATAAACATTCGTGGCGAAACTAAATAGACTGACGTGGATTAGTTTTGTTCCTGAGGCAAAGCATAAAAATGAAACATATCTTATTATTATCTATGACCGTGTGTATGACCTACTGACTTTAAAAACAAATTGACACTCTAATCATAGGTACTACCTTCGAGCAATGATATTTAATATAATATCATTGCCTTCGAGCTAATGATTATTGCTTCGAAGAACTTGTGCCATACCCAATACTTTTCATATGGAACTGTTAATAGCTAAAGGTATACGACCTACCTATATCTTGTACAATACAAATCGCCATTTAAAGGTTATTTTATAAGTATGGGGTCACAAGTCACAGGCACTAGGCAGTCTTTACTTCCAACGAGTGTCTATGTCACACAGAATGCGTCAGACAGGCTTTTTTTTTTTTTTTTGGGTGGGAAATTATCAAATAACTTCTCCCGCTCTGGGCTGAGCGGGAGGGCGTGTCAGACTTTTACTGACTAAAACCCACCGGTGTTCCTTCCGTTGCCTGGCCTGTGTGCCGGGGCCACGATATCCCTTTCGGGACAAACTCGCAACCCCGGCAGGCATTGGCCCTAACGGACCCCGTCAGTTGGTGCTGACATCTCTTTGAGGCGCGCGTGAAACACAACGCGCCGTCGACCCGGGCCTGGTCCTTATCGGACGGCGAGCTATCCATCGCTCACCGTCCGCAGGCCCGCGCAGACAGGCTGTCTGGAACCGTAAGCCTCGCCAGACGTTGACACGGCCAAGTAGCTTTGCTTGAATTGATCATGCTGGAGTAAGAGGTAAGAGGTAATCTAATACCGTACCTACATTAAGTAAAAATGTCGATAACTATGGAAAAAATGAATTAAATTATATTATAATTTATTTTTATTGATATATTATTATTGTATTCGTACACCTTTCTAGGCAAAACACATTGAAACTTTTATTTGTTTTGTAATCACTCCAACTGATTGTGACTTACACGTGTTTTGACACAATTGGCTGCACTTGCAACCGAGTAACTATCAGACTTGCGGTCGATAACTTTCCGGTTGCTGCACATGGTGGGATGCGCGTAGCACGGCGTGGTGTAGACTAACACTACGCCATGTGCTACGCGTATCGTAGCAGGCGGCGTAGAACCTTTGCAAGGTTCTACGCTATGTTGAATGAATAATGATATGCTATGCCTTTTAGAAGGTTTAATGTGCATATCAATAAATGAGTATTTTCATCAGTCTTTAATAGTTGAACTATGTAACAGTACGGCAGGTCTTTACGGAACTAGGTACCGCCTTTTCTAATATCTTCTTCCGCTCTGGGCGGAGCGGGACTCAGACTTTTACTGACTAAAACCCACCCGTGTTCCTTCAGTTAGCAGCTGTGGGCCACGATATCCCTTTCGGACAAACTCGCAACTCTGGCAGACTCGCAACCCCTGATTCTGTGGTTCGGTTTTGTTTCTTATTCAACGACGGATAACCTACAAGAAAATGGCACCTTAACTGCAAATCAATCCGAAAACCGGTGTTTCTTAATACTTAAAAAGTATATTCTTTATTCTTAGTCTCGGAGCAATAACGTGGTGCGGCAGCAGGTCAGCCAAGCCTCATGCCTCGTGTCACGTGACGAGCTCGGCGCGGCCTCGCACAGTTCGTTACGTTACCTGTTGCCCGTAACGCCAGTGTTGCCAGCTTTATCAGACATTTCGCAAACGTTACTCAATGGCGGAAGGCAAGGCTTCCTAAGATTATGCACGACTTCGATTTAACGATTTTATGATTGTACGACACCTACATAATAATGATGAGGTTGTAGCTACAACCAAGCTGCAATCTGTGGGGAGGTGAAAAAAATTTAGTTAATTGTACATTTCTTGTACAAAACACGATTATTTTCTTTATCGTAAATACTTGTCGCAGGTAATTTTTTTTAACACATTTGCTCAAAAAATGAATTTACGAAGCCTGTATACATTGTTCGAAAGTTAAAAATTACGCACTATACAACGGAATGGGCGGTAAAATACTCTCACCTAAGTACATCTTTTACCGCATCCTCCGTTGTATAGCGCCGTGCGTATCCATTACGGTTTTTTTTTCATTCCCATAAAATAATATCCACCAAGGAGTTTCAAATTACAAGAATAAATAAGCTGAATGATCAAACTTCGTTGGAAGCGATTTTGTTTATCTCACTTTATTATTAAAGATAAAATGAGACGATAGATGTACCTAGTACTAATTTTCACCATGCGTACGTGGCGCCATTTTCATAATAGAAATGTCAAAGATTGTTGCGACTTTCCGATAACTACGGACTCGGGTTCTCAGACTTACATTCGTCTACTCGTTTGTAAAAACCAACTTACCGCACTAGTATCATAAAGAACTATTTTGTTTATGTAGGCTCTCTGCAATGAGTAGGTATGTCGGTACCTCAGTAATTATTGAGCCTATAAATAAGTGCTGTGTTAACATAAGTCATGCTACTACTAAATAACATAACACATAACATCACGCCTTGTTTTCCCAAAGGGTTGGGCAGATGTGTACCTACCTATTGTACACCCGAATTTCGCCAGTTATGTTTAAGTCCCATGTAATAGGGGGCGAGCCTATTGCATCAACCGGGCACAGACTCCGGGCTGCTACTGTGAAATTCCAGATAGAAATACCCAATAACAGTTGGCTAGTAAGTACCTACACCTGCTGTAATTATGTAGTAAATAGTAGTAATTTGTATTGTGTCAAATAAAACCGGGTACTTATTGTAGGGTACTTAAGTAGCTACTTTTAAGTATGCTGACGAGAAGACAGATTATGACGTAAAATAAATAACTCCTAAGCTGCACATTATTTACTTACGTTGTATGGACAGAGACAAAGCGACGGATAATTATTATGGCCGCCATTATTGTTGAAAAATTGCCAACTATTAGTGCTGCGCTTTGAATAACTAAACAATAAGAATAAATTGAGGAAATGATTACCTGTCATATACATTTTTAAACACATATTGTCTCTTTTTCAACAAAGAGTTTCAGAATACCTAAATAATTGCACATTGTTAGGTAAATAAAACAGTAATATTTTCGGTTTTTTATATTGCGTAGATGCTCAATTGAATACCTACACAATGTTACTTATGTACCTAAAACAGTAATTTTATCATCATGGTTGCATGGAATGTTAAATCATCGTGTGATGACCGGAAGCTGCGTATGACATGGTGTTACGATAGCTAGTACCTAATCTATGCTCTCTGGCTCCACCGACGGATATTAACGGCTATTATAATGTGCACATTCCGTGTACGAGCACGTTTATAATTGAATAAATTGTACACGTTTGTATTCACCAATCACGCGAATTCTTATAGAAATACACATCTAGGTAGATTTACTGCATGCTACAACATACACTGATGTTATTTTTATATTTAATAGCTTTCATTTCTCACGCCATTCTTTTTTCTATTTTCTACATTAATAGTGTGATTTATAAGAACAATATAAATTATGATTAATGAAATGTCAAATGTCTATAAATAAAATTAAGATTTCCGACATGAAAGTAAGTGCATAACTTATGGTATGCATTTATCATGCTAATCAATATTTTACTAATATTTTCCACATAAGCAGGACATGCCAGTGTGTGCGTAGACTGATGACCTACAGTAAAACAATTGAGGACTCCTGGCATTGACCCTGTGCCTGACTGTCTGAGTCAGCGTTATGCTGATGTCAGTCAGTGAATCAATGATGACAGAGGAAGTGACCATGCTGTTGTTAGCTAAGTACGAGTACTAACAGCTGGACTCACACGTTAATTGCCATAATTTAATCAATCGCTCTGATTGTCGGTTTAATTGTTTCGCCATAAGTAGGTACTTAGGACGAACACATCAGGATTTTTCCATTCACTCGCGTGACCTTCTTGTACTGCCAGTCGTCATCGCCGCCCGCCGTGTTGTTGAGTTCAGCAGACATTTTCCTATATTGTATAGCACATTTCACACTTTTGTAATGTTTCGTTAAATGTTTAACCCCCCAATTTCGACTTACCTACCTATATAAGTTACTCCTTGACACAACCGCAAATATTACTCGAAATTACATTTGCGAAGAACAATATTCAAGTAAGATTTATGCAATGACGTGTATCCAATCGCTAGTAGTTCCACAGTGAGCACCGAGCTTATAAGCTGCGCCGGAGTTACACCAAACACTGCTGGTTGTTGTGAGTTAGTGAGCGGTTTTATGTCGGTTAGTGCCGGCTACATTGAGACCCTGTCTGTATGTCGGTCACGCGCGTAAACTACTACATTGAGTTTCCATAACATTGACGTTTTAGGTGATGCAATAGCGCTTCGTAGAGAACGTTAGGTAGCCCGGCACTGTTGGTCACGGGTAGGGACGATTCAGAATACCCAAAACTACTGACTGGGTTCAATGTGAGAAGTTAGTAGGTTGTCAAGGTTTCCATCGAATTTAAAATAATGATTATATATATTTATTATTACCTTCTTTGAATAACGTACGGCAAAGTTTACCTTTATTTGGAGCCTGGAGGGTGCCTGCACAAACACAAATCACACCCACACTATTCACTAAAATGAAAACAAAAACCGAATGAAAACAAACAAACGACGCTACCATCAACACTATTAACTCCATTAACTTAATAATAGAACTACTTTAATAACTGTTTGACTTATAAAGGTTTATAACCTTCAAAATCCTCTGATCGATTTTTCTGCGGTTCACATCATATAATAAAAGCCAGTCTTCTTGCATGCATTTATTTATTTACTAAGGCTGGTGTGGCGTGTAAAATACAAAACGTTGACAAATGTTAAATGCTGGGAAATGCATTATATTAAGTAAGTGTAAAGGCCCACACACACTGAATAGAGTACGTTGAAAATTAAACTAAAATTGCGTTAACGGGAAAGTGGGACCAGTTTTCCCATTCGATTTAACTATTACCAGTAACATAGTGCCATGCTCTTGACAAAAACATACTTTCGCCATATTATATCAACCTGATATAATATGTCGAAAGTATGTTTTTGTTCCCAATTTTAGCCAACTGGCTGTGCCAGCAATCTTAGACAACTGGGCGTCGTGGTCAGTGTGTGCCAGCCTCTTATGATAAAGGGGTACTATCGGTTAGACTAAAGTTAACACTTCCTGTAGCAGCGCCTGCGCCGGGCCAGCGCCCGCGGACACGCCGCGCCGCCCGGAGCCGGCTGCACCTGCGGGCATCAACAACACATGTCTTGTCTTACATGATTGTATTTCGTTAAGTTAGTGGTTCTTACAAGTGAGAGTACGCAACTTTAACGCAAAAATAATTTCAAACCCATGTTGTGCATGACGTGCTGTCTTACGATGCAAGTACAAAGTGTTTAACATCACTCTTCCCTAACTGTTAAAAAGTTATTTGTACACGCAATAGCAATTAACATTTTCGCAAATTTGTGCAAAAGACGATAAATTATTATCATTTATGTTGCACAACTGCCCCCGAGCCCCTAACTGTTTCGTTGACAGCACATTCATCGATTTTCCAACTTCTATTTAAATAAGGTCCAAAAGATTACACATTGTAAGTAAGTAGGTACACTCATGATGTTTTCCGTGAAACCAAGATTTCATGACGTTATACAAACAAATACACACGCGGTAACATTTAATTTTGTACAATTTGAGTGTCTAGTGTATGTAGTACACTTGCACAGCTACACGCGGACGCGATTTATTTCTGCGAATGATACGAAATGAAGCTATTTATTAAAACGTTCGGGTGTACTTTAATATTAATTTATCACATATCTGTTTTGTTGC
The DNA here is from genome assembly GCA_948098905.1 of Tiliacea aurago. NCBI lineage: Eukaryota > Metazoa > Arthropoda > Insecta > Lepidoptera > Noctuidae > Tiliacea > Tiliacea aurago. Next base: position 1,017,780 of record OX402579.1, on the reverse strand, counting down.
AATGCTTCTCTAGTAAATAACGACGAGACTGACAGGCGGCGTGGACAGCTGTAGCAACAACAATGTCTATTCTGTTGCCGTCTATCAGCACATTGATGTTGTGTAGTACCGTGCTGAAGATAGTCCAGAGAACACTAACGTATGTTCTCTAGAGTCTAGACTACCTACTTAGTGAACTTTTAGACGTAAATAAATAAGAGTTTCCTATTTCAAACTAACAATAACTACACTGAAACTCGTTGAGCTATAATATGAAATAAAGAACATATTGAAAATCATAACAATTCGAGCATATGAAAATGTCCTCCGCTAATTCGTCCCAGTATTTCGTTCGTGGTCGAACACGCGACCCTGACCTACCGCACCATAAGGCGCGCCGCACACTCGCGCCAATTACCACACTGTGCACAGACTGCGACCCGCACTTGACATCATCTGACACCATTTAACGCTCATAAAAATGCCGCTGTCATACACACGAGCGCGAGTTATTTCAGGCGTGATTGATTGAAGCAATCAGGCCTTCCAGACCAATTCATTGAATTAGATGTTCTTTTGATTACTATCAATCCGCTTGGACTCTTGAACTTCTGCTCGTTAATGTACTGAATAAATCTTAATTCGTAAGGTCATTGCTATGGAGTTCGCGAATCATGAATCGTGATTCATTATTTTATTTGGTAGATGCGTGATCTAGAGTTATTAGCTATCCCATAAACCATCAAGCTGCACATTCAAAGTCAACAATATTTCATACTACTATGTCTATAATAAATGTCAATTGTTCGTACAAAAATCCCATAGTAAAAAAGCCGTACTTTTTCCGAATTTTGAAAGATTTTCCCGTTTTTTTTTTTTAATTTTTCTTTCCATAAAAACCTAAATTGGACATTTCGGTACATTTTAAAATAAACAAAATAACCAAATCGGTTTAGCGGTTCTCAAGTGATGCGCTTACCAACGAACTACATTTCAGTTTTAATTATATAAATTATTTTATCAAAAAGCAATCAAATCCAATAACTTGGTATAATACATTTTTTCTTTTCACAATCATTCAAATCTACGTTCTCAGGACCTTAAACTTGAAACGTTTAATTGGTAACCTAACCATATTATTATAACAGACATTTACATAATTTAAACATACACTTTATCATTGAATTTAACAATGGTATTTAACAATGGTATTTCAAAGGTTAATAAAACTTTAATAAGCATTCATTTTTAAGTAGATAATGATGACCTATTTACTTATCACATTTCTTTTTCTCAGTACATTAACAATGTATTCTCTTTGTTCGCAGGTAAGCTGTTGTTTCTCACCACGCCGTGGCTACGTTGTACGTGCTACGTGTACCTACGTGGTACCTACTATGTACGGTATGTCCTCGTCAGTAATGAAGGTGCTAACTATCAGTAAATGGCACGGTTTGACCGAACGTGACGTGCCACGTGCGAAGGGCGGCCCGCCCTAAGGCTAGGGTTGAAACTTCGTAACATTTTGTAAGGCAAGTTATAGTTACATTAAGTTTGACTAAACTTATAATAATGTAAGTTCGTTTTTTAGTCCCAGATAGTAATTTGACAGGTGCAAATGTCATGCTCCAAATTGAAAAACCGGCCAAGTGCGTTTCGGACCAAGCACAATGAAGGGTTCCGTAGTTGGAATGGATTTATCTAAAGTACAAACTTAACATTGTAGTTGAAAGACATGTTCCCCCATACATTCCAACTGCAAATGTAAGTTTGTACGCACAATATCGAGTGATGTACCATGTTATTGTAAGTATAGACTTTTATAGGTTTTCCTGTAATCTATATGTAAAGAACAAAGTTTTAGGCTCGGTAGTTTCAGAGATAAGGGGGAATGGTCAATTTTCATATATTTTCTTAAATAACTTTAAGAGCATTTATTTTTAAATTATAAAAAAAAATATCTGAAAACCTTACCACAAGGCCTTTCATTTGATATGTCACACGGTCCGGTTGCACAACTTACTTTTTTAATTTTCTAATCAGCACCCCAATAGTGACCCCCATATTCAAAATTCATTTATTTTCGTTACACGTCCGTGTTTGGGTCACAGAAATTCACATGTGTACCAAGTTTTAACTTAATCGGTCTAGTAGATTGGGAGCAAACTGGCTGTGACAGACGGATAAACTGACAGACGGATACACTGACAGACGGATACACTGACAGACGGACACACTGACAGAGACACGAGTGATCCATATGGCTCCGTTTTTTCCTTTTGAAGTACGGAACCGAATTGTTGAATTATTTTAACGTTGCTTCGTTTAGTACAACTCCAAGGTTGGATGCCATATATCCAAATTGGCATAAGAAAATGCTTGCCTTCCGAGTTACCAATATATACTTTTATAACGTATGTCGACATCCCGTCTTTTCTTTTTGACGTGAGACGTCCAACGCAGATTGGCGTCAAGACTTTTGTGCCAAGGTATTTACAGGCTGTATTAGCATAAGGCACTTGCATGCCGTTTATGTAGATTGGGTGGTAATAGCAGTGTTTTTTTAGTGAAGTCAATGTAGATTGATTTTGCCTCATTCAATTTGATCTCCTTTTGTATCCAGTCATAGGTAATCTTTGTTCACAGCTAGTTGAACTTATCTACTGCTTCTTTGTGGCTTGATTCGGTAGCCATAATAGCAGTGTCATTTGTAAAGGTCACACATGTTGTTTTCCAGCTCTGGGATATCACATGTGTATAGCAAGGACAGGATTCGGCCTAACACACTTCCTTGTGGTACCCCAGCTTTTATAGTTTTTAGCTCGGAATATGCACCCTCTTGCCTTATTCTAAACATTCTGTTACTTATACAGTGTGCCGCTACAGTGGCGACATTAATTTGACACACTGGTAGGGCTAGTGGCAGTAATCATAAAAAAAAACTTTCTTAAATATTTTATGTAAAAATAAAAAAACTTTTTTTTAAATGTATATTACTTAGGTATATTAAGATAAATAATTATAAATTGAAAAATTAAAACAAACTAAATAATAAAGCTCTCTCTTTCAATTCGCCTACTCCTTGCACTTTATTTGTTTTAATTTCATTGATTCGATGTTATGACCCCGGCTAATTACCTCTGTGCTACAGTTCTTAAGTACAGGTTCCTCCAAGATGATATTTTAGAAAATTGTAAATAAATCAATAAATAATCATGTTTAATGAAATTAAAATATTTTCATAAAACGTAAAGGCGAAACTGTATACGTGTGTTAAATTAATGTCGCCACTGTAGCGGCACGCTGTATAATAATATGATTTTAAAATGTTTGTAAATTCTGGAGGTAGCATGCGTCTGAGTTTTTATGCGGAGAATACATAACATTAAATTCTAATAGCAAAATTATGAAAAAAAAATAGATAGGTTGAAACCAACTGAAGTCCAATCAAATGAAGACCAGCTATAGTTGTCCGAATATCATGGTAGCCCTAGACAGCGATGCGGGAATATCGATTGCTATTATAGCGTTCGTCCACGCCTGCACTGATGGTGTCTTTACAAATACCATCAATGTTGTATACACTCGCCTTTACAATAACTTGCTAAAACTTACAACTTACACTGTAAACGCCATTGCTTGAACTGAGTATTTCTAAATTTGGTATAATTTGAGCGTGGTCCTTTTAAAATGTACACGTCTTTAGTATTATTTACTTACTCTTTATAATTCCACACCAAATTCGCAGACATATTCACATGCAGTTTAGTTAAATTGTCACTTCAAGAACATAATTCTGGTGCAAAAGTTTATTTTTAACTAGCTTCTTCCCTTGGCTTCGCCCGCGTGTAGGTCGGAAATTATTCAACGGATAGGAGAACATATAGGTAGGTACTATCGGGATAAAAAATATCCTTTATCCTAACACAAGTCATGTTCTACCAGTTGGGTGAGTGCCCAATCGATACTAGTAAGTATAACTTTAAAAGAGCACAACAATGTGTGATGTCAAAAAGGCGCAGGAAAAAATAAAAGCTATACGTAAATGATTAATTTTACCAACAATGCCTTGACTAAGTTACCATGTCTTATATTTATGTAAAACTGTGTTGCTGTGCAGTGTCGTAAACTCTTGACCCTGACAGCGCAGTCCCGACACTCCAAGCCAGACGTACACTAGAAACCCTTCAATTATGCCACACGACGACGTGTATTTTACGTCCCTTTGTACCTAACAATTTTTCGAATTCCCCTCAGGAAGGTTCTTCAAAATAAAAAGCAATCCTTGCTTCAGGCGTTAAGCCGTCAATCTCGCTTGCCATACGAATGTCGACTTAGTACAAGCATTACAAACAGAAGACACCAGTCAGATCACAAAGCTCTAGGAACTGCGTAGCGGGATTCAATTGCTAGTTTTTTTCCTGTAAAACACAGATGAAGATTGCAGCGTATGGTAACAGTCGAAGCAGACCTTTTTAACTCAAACCACAGTAGCTGTAAATAACGTGTAGGTACAAGTATATGCTGTATCTCACCAGCACCGCCCGCGCGCGCTCCTGGTAGCCGGGGCCGCAGCTCACGGAGCACTTGCTCCACTCGCCCCACGCACTCACCTGGCAGTCGCCAGGATGCGCCAGAGCTGGTCCTGGACATGGTTATTTACTTGTTTTTAAATATATACAAACAAATACATGAATAATACTTAACTTCATAAAGCTTCAGAGAAGGTATACTACGGGTGCGGTCTAATTGAGAGCTATAGCTATTATAGTGCCATTTCGCTCTAATCTCGTAAATAAAACCTACTAGATCTTCTTAAACCATTAAATAGCTACTAGTTAATTAATAGCTCTCAATATGACCGCGCCCTAATACAATTAATTAAATCAATGTGCAATCGTGCCAAAACGCGTGAAAAACCATAATCAAAACTCATTTTCAAATTGAGTTACAAACCATCACCCTCTAAACTAAAGTTAAAATTACAATAGACATAATTATATTGTCTCATAAAAGTCCACCTTTTCAAGACCACTTTCAAGTTTAGATGTGTCTGCGTAAAACAAGTGATGTTAAAAATAGTCCCTGAGATGACCTTGACCTACAGGTGTAGGTGGGATTAAGTATAAATAAACACGACTGTTCATGTCCTCCCTCCTCGGAGACTTCATGTACCATATCATAGGTCACAACTCACAAAGAAATCACAACCTTCCAGAAACAAATAAGTCTCCTCTGGGACCATTCGATTATCGCAGAGTACCGCGGTGGCATCGCCATAGTCGCGGTAAAGTACAAATATAATCGTGTCACACGCGGCAGCTCCTATAATTAATGTCTTCTTGTCATAAAATATCGAGGTGTTCGTGTGGCCCGAGAGTCTTCAAGTTCAGAGACATCTGCGTCTACGTGACCAAACTGCGATGAGGTTGGAACACTAAATACAATAGTACTTATTTAATGTTTCGCTAATGTCGCATTGTTCATTGTTGGCAAAAAATTACTTCGGCTACTGCAATTGTTAAGGAAAATGCAAATAAATCTTCCTGATCTTATGTCCCACACGCAAATGCATGGTGCACAAATATCTAGAACGAAAGAACATTAGAAATCGCTCTAGACTACAAAATATTATCAATTTGATGCGAACTTCCCTGGCGGGGGCTTTTGGAATGAACCATAAATGAAACCCACAATATCTTGTAGCAATGAAACTGTCAACTCACCATTAACGCTATTGGACACGGGCACGTTGTTGTTGAGGGCCGGGGCCGGCTGGCCCAGCTGCGGCGGTGCACCGGCCGGGGCTCCTCCTGATGAAAACAGTAAAGTTACATTTGGCGCAAAAGGGATGGATAACGTCCTCCTATATTGTTGGGGTTAAGGAAATAATGACTGTGGAGACTTTTTGAAATCTCAAAAACAAAAACCCTTAAAGCCTTCAATATGTTGACGATGCTCAAAGAGAAAGTCAACACATCATTTCTCGTAACCTAGCTCCCATACCCAAACGGAGCAACCTATATTGGCCATGCTAACATTTTATTGTGCGTGAATCGAACGCACGACCGTTGGAAAGCAATCGCTCAGCCGCTGCGCCACGTTATAGCGATCTATCACTACATTAGGTAACTATTGCGATTAGTCACTTAGTGTTACTAACGGTGCCTGCGATCAAATGTGCCTAGTTATTTACACATTAGTGGCCAGTGCGTCCAAAATGATAAATGTATTGTTGAGTCTTTATCGTTATGTCTGCTGTTATTATTATTTTACTAACAATAGAAAACAATACTTACTACAATTGTTAGTAAATGTGTGAGAAACGGCTACCCGTCAAAAACATGGGCAATCAGTCGCACGAATGTGTAGGGAAATGGTGTGGTCTCCGTTATCGCGACATCATCAGAACATTTGTCAGGTTCTATGAACTTGACTAATGCATGGAAATTGGACACGTACATTTTTGATGACCTACAATTAGTAGGCAAATAGCACCGGTTTTCTTTTCTGTTTGTGTGTCTGTACGTCATTTTGTGTGTCTCAGAACGGAACCCACAGTGCGCGTACAATACTCGTATTACTCGCTCTTGGATGATATGCTGATGTTTTGTTTTTTATATTTTTGGCCACTACGAAATAAATATAGCAACATGATGAATACTACGAAGGATAATATGTTATGCAAGGAAATCAACAAGTCTGTAGGTTAAATAAAACATAATAATATAATTAAATAATTACCAAGTTGTCTTCGACACGCTATCGTTTATAATAAATCATCCGCCAATACGTAGTAGCAGTGCTGCACATAGAGCAGCCGCAGTTACTTGTGTGTTATTGGTGGTATTACTTTCAGCACTAGCGTCCGGCCTCTGCTGCGCACGGCTTTTACGAGTCGACAAAACATCGGGATTTCTTTTCATTTAAGTTTAATATGAAAATCGTGCAGTTTAGAAGAACTAAGCGGTCATACAGACAGCAGGAAAGTAACTTTGTTTTATACTATAGAAATAACGACTATAGTTGACCACTTGCAACTACTGTAGTTGTCCCTGCTCCGCAAGCCTGCTGCAGGCTGCTGCTGACTCCTCGCGACGGCGATCTCTCGCGTCAGGCCCTGGTGCAGGCCATGGTACGGAGCGAGAGTGCATGGGAGGCCGTCACCCCTTTCTGCGAAGCAGTAATGCTCGCGAAGGAGGAGGCGAAACACGAGGTAGAGGCAAATTTCGCACCCTCACGCCCCAGTCGCTGCAGAAGACGCCCTGGGAATCGGAAGTCGCAGGCCGATTCCCGGCCACCGTAGGCGCGAGCTTGCGGACGGCTAGCGATGGTTAGCTCGCCGTCCGATAAGGACCAGGGGGTCTACTCAGAACACAAATCTGAAGTATCGGCCTAATGTTCGGCCGTTACTTGACTACGGCTACTACGGCAAATAAAAAAAAACGACAGTCAAAGAGATAAGTCAAAGTCAAAAGTCAAACTACAACCTACCCTCTAACCTTTAATCCGATAAATGTGACTTTAAGTCGGGTAAGGATTCAAAGTCAAAAAGGGAAACTATGGAAGTTATTAAACGACCGAACATTCGGCTGATAGTTCGGATTAACGCTTCGGAGTAGACTCCCAGGCCCGGGTCGACGGCGCGTTGTGTTCCACGCGCGCCTCAAATAGATGTCAGCACCAACTGAAGGGGTCCGTTAAGCCCAATATTCATAATAGTCCAATACCTGCCAGGGTTTCGAGTTTGTCTGAAAGGGATATCATGGCCCTGGCACACAGGCAACTGAAGGAACACGGGTGGGTTTTACTCAATAAAAGTCTGAGACGCCCGCCCTAGAAGTTATTTGATAATGATCCAACCAAAAAAAAAGGCTGCTGCTGACAGCAAAGATCGTTATGAAATTCATACCCACAACATTAATAATTTATTTAATAAGTACGTGTGACATTGAAATTAATGTTTAAATAGCGTTCGTTACAAAGTTTAGTGATTATACAACAATATGCAATATCCTTTGATCCTTGTTGTTGTCACAAGAAGCCATGACAAATTTGAACAGTCTGCCATATTTTTTTCTGCTCTACATTGACATAATGTCCAAAATTACCGTGTCTGTCACACACACACACAACAGACGACCGAACAGTCACACGAAACTAAGAATTTATCTTTTAGGATGTATTCTTTTACGAGCATCGTAAACAATACGGACTCGAAGTAGTTCCCGGCGTGTGACGTCATTCGTCAAGAGGTGACGTGATCGTGACGTCATCGTCTGGGGGTGCAACCTACACGCGTGACTCCGGTAATTCTGTAATTAGGGGTAATGACATAAGTAATGACAAACCTTCAAAACCTGGCTAGCTGATGGCTGAACGATTCCAAACGCGAACGAAATGGACTTTATAGCGAGTGGTGGGGACGCGAGCGGTCCGGAGATGATTTGTCTTAGTGATTTGTGGCTGTTTGTATTGACAAACAGCCACAAATCACTAAGACCAATCATGACGTACCTAGTGTATGCCAGTGACGTCACGGGGGACAGGCGGGGATGACGTCAGCTCCGCGAGCCCCCCGGCCCACTGCGCGTCACGTGCCGGTTTGTGGCCCAGTGGCGGCACACTGGCCCACTGCCCACTGTCCGGTGTGTAGTGTCACCCATCGGAATCCGCGAAGCAATTAATCATTGTCACCATATTATTTTTCCGTTTTATACAAATAGGGTAGTGGAGTGGGTCGCGGTAATTATATGAATTAGCCGCGTTTGGGCATGGCCGTATGAAGTCAGCGTAGGTTTGTTGTGATGCCAGTAGGTAAGTAGTTGTTGAATACTCTAAATACAGTAGAGATACCCACGTTTAGCTATAGATTAATTAATAGATTTCAGCTGGTTATCTTGTAAAGGCACACGATGTAAACCACATTCAATGAAATTAACTTATACGAGTACACACAGATGACTGTGATAATATTTTTCTATAGAACAAATTAAACACGTGTCGTATACCTACATAATAATAGGTTAGGGAAAAAGTTTCTTCGCATTTTTTAAGAAAATTCAAAACATTTTTTAATATAGTTTATTTACATAACTAAAGTATGTAGGTACCATTTTGTTCGATAACTTTTTGCCATCTTGTAGGTAGGGACATGATCCCATTGCTATAGAAATTTTGGGACTTCTGTCAAAATACCGCGACAAGTGGTTTTGGCAGTCCTCTCGTGATGTTAACCTGACACTGCCTAAAGAATTCTGAAGAGACCGAAACAGGTGGAAATCTGAAGGTGCACGGTCAGGACTATACGGCGGATGCATTAACACCTCCCAGCCAAACTCTCTTAATTTTTGCTGAGTGGCTAAAGATGTGTGAGGTCTAGCGTTATCATAATGAAAAACCACACCCCTTCTGTTGATTAATTCCGGCCGCTTTCTCTCAACTTCTTGCTTTAATCTCATCAGTTGTTCGCAGTAGAGTTCAGAATCGATGGTCCTGCCTGGTAACAGCTCATAATGAATAATGCCCTTCCAATCCCTCCACACACACAGCATCACCTTGTTGCGAGTTAACCCGGGTTTCGACACAGTCTGTGAAGCCTGACCGGCCTTTGATCACGACCTTTTTCGCACGTTCTTGTTGTACGTGATCCACTTTTCATCACCAGTTATCAGCTTCTTCAAAAATGTTTCGGTATCATTACGTCGTAATAAAGAATCATAAATGAGTACACGGTTCATTAGGTTTCTTTCAGTGAGCTCGTGAGGTACCCAAATATCGAGCTTTTTTGTGTACCCAGTTTTTTTCAAATATGCCAAAACTGTTTTGTGGTCAATTCCCAGTTCTTTAGCTACGTTGTAACTACTGATATGCCGATCTTGCTCCTCTTTTTCAAAAATGGCATCCATTTTATCCGTAATAGGGCCAGGGCGACGTGCATCTTTGACATCAAAATTTCCGGATTGAAAACGCTTAAACCAAATTTGTGCTACTGCTACTCTCACACACACTGCACTAGGTCCATAAACATCGCAAATTTTTTTCGCGGCTTGCGTTACATTTTTACCTTTTTTGTAGTAAAATTTTAAAATGTATCGAATTTCTTCGTTAGATTCACTCATCTGGACAGTACGAAAAACAAATGAAAATCACACATTTTCCTAATTTGAATTTGGAATTATCTTTTTTAATAACCTTTCAATGATACCAAAACCAGCCAGATACAAATAGTATATATAGCCAAAGAGATTTTATTACAAGTTCATACATACTATAATGCGAAAAGACATTTTATTACAAGTTCATACATACTATAATGCGAAAAGACATTTTATTACAAGTTCATACATACTATAATGCGAAAAGACATTTTATTACAAGTTCATACATACTATAATGCGAAAAGACATTTTATTACAAGTTCATACATACTATAATGCGAAAAGACATTTTATTACAAGTTCATACATACTATAATGCGAAAAGACATTTTATTACAAGTTCATACATACTATAATGCGAAAAGACATTTTATTACAAGTTCATACATACTATAATGCGAAAAGACATTTTATTACAAGTTCATACATACTATAATGCGAAAAGACATTTTATTACAAGTTCATACATACTATAATGCGAAAAGACTTTTTCCCCAACCTAATATATAAATTAAGCTAATGGATCAGAGGCACGATTTTATAATCCAATTAATGTTAATCTGCCAAGACAAAGTGCAGGATACACAATGGCGGACCGCGTTCTAATATTTGTAATAGTTCCGAATATGAAACATGTACTTACTTAATTGAATAAACTCAGATTGGTGCATACCGGTTTCGATTCCGCATTATGACCTTGATTCTTGAGTCATCAAATCCTTTAACTTAGGTCTGAATAATATACGCTTAACTCGTTGGAAGTAGAAGATAGTGTACTCACCTAGTACAACGCTACAGGTGCTGGAGCAGTCGTCCTGCGTGATGAAGTTGTTCTGGTTGCCGCGGCAGCCGCCGTACGCGAAGGGCACGCACATGCCCTTCTGCGCCGCGAAGGCCCAGCGCTGGTACAGGCCGCGGCACGGGCCCGGCTCCGCCTCCTGCATGCAGATACCTGGGGGTGGGGACGGACCGCTTACAGAAACATTCATGTCTAATACAGACGACGTCATTTGATGCAGTGTTGTTGGTGGTTTTATATAGAAAGTCACTTTGTGTTAGTTTGTGGAGCAGCTCAACAAGATGAAAGTCACTTTGTGTTAGTTTGTGGAGCAATTCAACAAGAAGGTTGACTTTACTTTAAGTCATTATTGTTTTAGTCATGTCTTAGTTAACAATGTTTCTTAGTTACTGATTATAGCTGTTTCAAGCAAGTTTAGGCTTTGTTGCAGACTTATCTAAAATTGTTGTTTAACAGATTTTTTACAAAGTCATCACTGATCTCAAAACCATTCTGTCTTTGTTCACTTGAATCGATAGATACTTATTCTCTTAATTCATGCTTCACATATGTAAAGTCCGGGGCAGCCCTTGACTGCGAATTTAATAACATAATATTCATGTACTATTTTTATGATAAGTAATAACTCATGAAGAGATAACCTTGTGCTGATTTATATTGCATTTGTATTTGCGTCTAGAATTCGCGCAGTTTTCATTAACATCTCAGTACTGGGAAATGTGTCTGTTTTCGCTAAACATAGCAATAACAACATTATGAAAACCGTTGATTGTTGCACCTCGCTTACGCTAGGGATAATCTTTTTTTCACACAGATTATTTATCAACTGATGTATGTGTATGCTTGCTACTTCCTCAGAACCACTCATTTCGTTCCGTTGTCAATCAGACATAGTATCGCCGAGTTAGATGTACCACACAATCAGACATAGGTATCGCCGAGTTAGATGTACCACACAATCAGACATAGGTATCGCCGAGTTAGATGTACCACACAATCAGACATAGGTATCGCCGAGTTAGATGTACCACACAATCAGACATAGGTATCGCCGAGTTAGATGTACCACACAATCAGACATAGGTATCGCCGAGTTAGATGTACCACGCAATCGTATGTATCGCCTCGCCGAGTTAGATGTACCACACAATCGTATGTATCGCCTCGCCGAGTTAGATGTACCACACAATCAGACAGGTATCACCAAGTTAGATGTACCACACAATCAGACATAGGTATCGCCGAATTAGATGTACCATACAATCAGACTTAGGTATCGCCGAGTTAGATGTACCACACAATCGTATGTATCGCCTCGCCGAGTTAGATGTACCACATAATCAGACATAGGTATCACGCGAGTTAGATGTACCACACATTCAGACAGGTATCGCCGAGTTAGATGTACCACACAATCAGACATAGGTATCTCCGAGTTAGATGTACCACACAATCATACATAGGTATCGCCGAGTTAGATGTACCACACAATCAGACATAGGTATCACCGAGTTAGATGTACCACACAATCAGACATAGGTATCGCCGAGTTAGATGTACCACACAATCAGACATAGGTATCTCCGAGTTAGATATACCACACAATCAGACAGGTATCGCCGAGTTAGATGTACCACACAATTAGACATAGGTATCGCCGAATTAGATGTACCACACAATCGTATGTATCGCCTCGCCGAGTTAGATGTACCACACAATCGTATGTATCGCCTCGCCGAGTTAGATGTACCACACAATCAGACATAGGTATCGCCGAGTTAGATGTACCACACAATCAGACAGGTATCGCCGAGTTAGATGTACCACACAATCAGACATAGGTATCGCCGAGTTAGATGTACCACACAATGAGACAGGTATCGCCGAGTTAGATGTACCACACAATCAGACATAGGTATCGCCGAGTTAGATGTACCACACAATGAGACATAGGTATCGCCGAGTTAGATTTACCACACAATCAGAGATAGGTATCGCCGAGTTACATGTACCACACAATCAGACATATGTATCGCCGAGTTAGATGTGCCACATAATTAGGTAAGTATACCATAATCGAAGCCAGTAGTTGACTAGCATTTTAGCGTTTCACAACGTAGCCTTGCGAGGTGCGCTCTCAATTACAAAGTAATCAGTTAAATGTGTAATTATCGTAATATGTCTCTCTGTAGTTAAACAAACGTTTGCGGCTTGCCAGTTGCACGCGGGCCATAGCTAGAATGTATCTCCGTATGCGCCGAGCATCGCTGATCGAGGCAAGGCGACACGTTCATACATAAGTATATACAAATACGTTACGAGTAGTTCATGTTTCTCATAAATGCTAATCTTTTGGTTAAGTATTTACTTTTGGTTGTTATTATATCTTTTGTTTTTTGTACTGCTGTCAACCATTAGGAAAAACCTGCATAAATAAGAACTTCATTAGGTTGCGCTGTACAATACAAGCTAGAACACTAGAAAGTGGTAGGTCAAGGGCATTTTCTAACTTTTGTTGTTCAAAAAGTGCTGTTTTTGAGCCTAATTTACAAATAAAAAAATACTGAACAACATCCTGTTCACAACAAATAGGATACAAATAATGCAAACTTATAACAATTTTTTATAACTTATTATTTAAGTTATAAAAAAATAGTTTTTCTTTCAACTACATACTAATGTTATCATTAATCACTACAAAACCGATAAAGCACGTATTTTTTGCTTAGAACCAAAACAGTGCAGAAATGTTGTTTAAAATCTCATTGTTGTAGTGTTTTTCAGGGCAACAATGAGATTGCATACAACATTTCTGCACTGTTTTAATTTAGATATAAATTTACCACAGAGGTTTAATGTCTCCCATTAAGTTTAATATAAAATGTATGCAAAAGATCAAATAGATACTGGCTGAAAATCAAAATCGGCTGAATAAAACCGACTTGGTGAAAAACTTTGTTTTCATTAACTTGACTTTTTATTTTGATTAGGTATATTTTATCACGATAAGTAGATTGGTAGTTGAAAGAAAAGTAGATTACGTACCTTGCTAAAGTGAGTAATTAATGCACTCGTGCTAATTTAGTGCCCTCGCATGCGCTCGGGCAACAACATAACACTCGTGCATTAATAACTTATTTTGCGCTCGGTGCAACAATTTACTATTAACGTATGCGTTCAACAGCAGCTATGACAGAAACTTAGTTTCGATACGTGTCATGGACTCATAGTCTCAATATTTTTGCAGATTAAAAATCATAAAAAATGATTACATTCTTTGATGTCTTTTAGAATAGTTTCTTTTACTAACATAGTGATAGGTCAATGACTAACAATATTGTTCCACCTTTAACTTCCATCATGCCGATCCGATACTTGTTCCAAGGAACGTTTATTTGTATTCAACTAGTGTTTCTCATTCAAAATTGTCTTTATAAATATCTTGGACGAAAACTCACGTTTAGCAGTCTGCATATCGATGGCGCAGCTCTCGCGCTCCTGGCACGGGCGCTGCTGCAGCAGCTCGAGCTGCGCGGCGCAGGCCTGCTGGCGCGCGGCCGGCACCAGCAGCAGGCGCACGCGGAAGCGCACGCCGCGGCCGCACGAGGCCGAGCACGGCGACCACGCCGCCCACTCCGTCGTGGGGCAGCGAGGGTCCGACACCTCCGTTTCTTGCTCGGTACATTGTGGCTCCATGCATTTGCGGTTCTCCTCTGTGAAAGAAATTAATACAAGTAGAGAACTAGAGCATGGTGTTAGGCACGTGTAACGACATCTAGGGAGAATTGTGTCAACTAATACACGGAATAAGAAAGATTTCATAGCAAGCTACGTAGTTAGTGAACTTAGTTCGGTATTGAGACGGTTAGATACACGATAGCGCTAGTGAAGAGATCTTCATGCCTGTCGTTTGTAATGGAGCGACGGCAGGCTCGCAGCCTGCTTCACATGACTGGCGTAAAAATATAAGTAATCTAAATTCATCAGCCACGCATCGCTACGACCTACCGCCTAACCGATGTGCTTTAACTGAAAAAAAAAACTCGCCGAATGCATAACCTCCTCTCTTTTTTGAAGTCAGTACAAAAAGGAACAAACCCAAGCAGAATTAAACAAGTTGGGGCAGGTAAAAAAATCCTTTTGATTCTCAGTTACACTGGTATTTGGCTTAAATAACACAACATGCTGGCCGAAAAAACAAAGTCGGAGCACGCACCAGTCTGCACGAGCGGGCACTTCTTGATGCCCATGTGGTTGATGAAGTGCCTCCTCCTGGTGCTGACTCCCGCGCCGCACGTGACGGAGCACTCGCTCCAGACCCCCCACTCCGACGTGTCGCACACGCCGTCGTTGGCCTCGATGGGCGTGGCGTTGTTGTCTGTGTCATCTGGGACCGCGCCGTCACCTCTGAGTGGAAGAGAACTTACGATTGAATATTGACAGCTAGAATTATAACAAGTAAAACAACATTTAAACACGCCACTTGAACAATAGATAAAAAAGCAGGTATTCATCGGACATCAATAAGGAATAATTCAAACTGTCAAAGGCGCGCGGCAACATCTTTCGACATTTTGCAGCTAAATTTCATCTAGTTAATACGGAGATTAACATAATACCAAAAGGTTCAAAACATGCATAAAATAAGTTTCAAACATTTGTTTTTATGATTTTAAACTACTTTACAGTATACTTTTAAAAGTAAACAGCACTAAACATATTCCCCCTTATTACAAAACAAGGTTTATCTTCAGACCCAGGTTTAAAACATGGAGCCATTATTGAATTTCGAACTTTATTCCGACTATGGTAAAGTTCCTAAACACAAAACTGACAACTGAGTACCGAACTAAGTTTTCAGTTTTGTATAAAGAATGGTATTTCAATCACTGTTACGTTCTTATTACCAAAACTGGCTCCATGGTTTAAGCCATGTCAAAATATAAATCTTGTTTTGTAATAAGGCGGATTGTGTTTTTACATTGTTTATTAAATATTATGTTTTATTTTATGTGTTATGGTATGTCTGACCTATAAAAAATACTCTTCAGCTCCAAAATTACCAGAACAAACCACACACAGAATTTTGTGACTGTAAAGTACTTGCGACGTAGCAATTTGGATACCATATCTTGCGAAGTTTTTAGAGAATAAATTAACACCTGCGTTCCTGCATATACTTCCTAATGTCACAACACTGATACACTGACTGATGCACTTACAGATTATTCCTGACGAACGGCATCACAAAACTAATATAACGGAAGATTGTAATAACACGGGATTTCTCATCAGTCGCCAAACCGTACATATTAATTTTTATTATAACCACATTGTTCGCCCTTACTACCATAACAGGCATTACCTAATGCGACAGTACGGTTTCCTATAATGTATTTTTAATATTATTTATAATTTCAAATTATTCGGAACTTTAACCTTTTTACTTATAACCTTTTTGTTATCTGGTGCAACAGTGCGCCCTTCATCATCTGGCCGCCTTTTGTTATCTGGTGCAACAGTGCGCCCTTCATCATCTGGCTGCCTTTTGTTATCTGGTGCAACAGTGCGCCCTTCATCATCTGGCTGCCTTTTGTTATCTGGTGCAACAGTGCGCCCTTCATCATCTGGCTGCCTTTTGTTATCTGGTGCAACAGTGCGCCCTTCATCATCTGGCTGCCTTTTGTTATCTGGTGCAACAGTGCGCCCTTCGTCATCTGGCTGCCTTTTGTTATCTGGTGCAACAGTGCGCCCTTCATCATCTCGCTGCCTTTTGTTATCTGGTGCAACAGTGCGCCCTTCGTCATCTGGCTGCCTTTTGTTATCTGGTGCAACAGTGCGCCCTTCATCATCTGGCTGCCTTTTGTTATCTGGTGCAACAGTGCGCCCTTCATCATCTGGCTGCCTTTTGTTATCTGGTGCAACAGTGCGCCCTTCATAATCTGGCTGCCTTTTGTTATCTGGTGTAACAGTGCGCCCTTCATCATCTGGCTGCCTTTTGTTATCTGGCGCAACAGTGCGCCCTTCATCATCTGGCTGCCTTTTCCCAACATGTCCGGATGCAACTGAATACCATTATTTGATATGGAGCGACAGCCTGTCTGACCTCCACAACTAGGCCCACTTGCGCCAAAAATCACGGCACAGCGGACAGGGCTCCGGCGGGATCTCATGGCGACATGGAGAGTGCGATTGAAAGAAATAGAAAGAAAGAAAAGTGAGTTTATTGGGATTGTCGCAACACAGCGCTGGGCTTCCCACAATTGTGGCGATAAATCCCCTCTTTGAGGAGTGGCTAGAGGCGCCACGGCGTCCGCACCTTTCGCCTGACGCAGGTCCTCACTGGACACGGTTGTTTCGGGAGGTTCCTCTTCAGAATAAAGCGGGAGGAAACGCCCGGGTGTCACCACTGTGTGGATCGCCCGGAGGACA
Source organism: Tiliacea aurago (assembly GCA_948098905.1). Taxonomy (NCBI): domain Eukaryota; kingdom Metazoa; phylum Arthropoda; class Insecta; order Lepidoptera; family Noctuidae; genus Tiliacea; species Tiliacea aurago. Next base: position 1,000,410 of record OX402579.1, on the reverse strand, counting down.
CGGTGGAGCATACGGTGGAGGTCTGCCCGGCTTGGGCGGAGCACCGCCGTGACCTCGTGGAGTCTATCGGTGGCAGCGATCTCTCGCGTCCGGCCCTGGTTCAGGCCATGGTTCGGAGCGAGAGTGCATGGGAGGCCATCACCTCCTTCTGCGAAGCAGTAATGCTCGCGAAGGAGGCGGAACGCGTAAGGGAGAGGCAAGGTTCGCGCCCCTAGTCGCCGCAGGAGACACCCCGGGCGTCGGGAGTCGCAAGCCGATTCCCGGCCACCGTAGGCGCGGGCTTGCGGACGGTGTGCGACGGGTAGCTCGCCGTCCCGATAAGGCCGCAGTATTACTTATTCTAATGATAATAATTTTGTAAAGCTATACTTGTTACGTCCGCGAATCATATTTAGATAAACATCCAACCTGTTACTAACCTGCAAATTGCAAAAAACGTAAGAAAATTTGAATTTCGCGGGCTACCTTAGCGAATTTATTTAATTCGCTCACTGACAGACAACGCACACCCTAACCCGCTGGCTCCTAGAAGCTTGAAATTTCGCTCAAGAGTTCCATAAACACGTATGCAAAATGAGCAATCAGGAAGAATTTTTGATAATGAACCCCTCCGACGGGGTTAATAAGTAAAATAAAAGTTTTGTATGGAAATTCGTCGATTGTGGTAGCTACTCACTCGCAGTCGGGCACGGCGGCCACGCACATCTCCTTGGCCACGAGCTGGCGCTCGCACGCGAACATCTGCGCCTTCTGCGCCATGCGGTACGTGCGCGTGCGCATGCGCAGGCCTTTGCCGCAGCTCACGGAGCATTGAGACCAAGGGCTCCACTCAGACACCGCACATTCCGCTGGAAAGGATAGTGGCTAATTAGTTGGTATATAGGAAAAATATAGGCTGCATATGATATTAGTCCTCCAGACCGAATTTCGGCCATGGCGACCTATCTCAGCGGAGACCAGCCTTCGTCCAGCAGATGTATAGTGCAGCGTGTGTGCGCGCACTCAGAGCACTCTCTTGCCTCACACAGTGCGGTGGGCGGCCATGCGACCCGACCGGAGGGCCGGCGCAGGGCCACTGGCAACACCTGCTTTTAGAGGCTGCGTATACATATAAGGATGTCATATTATTGGAAAAGCAAATCCAATCAATATCCTATGTTCATAATTCTCGACAAGACCGGACAACCGGGTTGAAGGTGGTTAAACAAACTTGTTGACAAGTGATACTTTGTTATTTTCCTTGACAGAAAGGGCGAAAATGACCTTGTTGACATTAAACTATAGTATAATAACCGGCACGAGTCGTGAGCACAAACTGACACCTGCGCAGTAGTAAATTTTTCGGTCTCTTTGGCGGAATGAAGAAGCCAGGGGGGCGCCTCAATTATTTTAGTAAAAAACGGTACTGAATAAATTTCTCCGAAAGTGTACATGCGCGTGCTTGCCCCTACTACTGTCAATCTGTGCTCACAACTCGTGCCGGGCATTACACTATAGTTTAATGTCAACAAGGTCATTTTCGCCCTTTCTGTCAAGGAAAATAACAAAGTATCATTCAACGTGGAAATTCTTTCCCAAAGTTAATTTTCCCGCCTGCAACCCTACCTGCGCTGAAGGTAGTCACATATGCTGTTGCGGTGTGTTGGCTAGTTGGCCAGCAAAACACATACCAGATAAGTTGGCGATTGTCTATCGAGCACGTCTTGTTACAGTCAGACCTCGTCACGCAGTACCTACCTAACTAAATAGTTAAAACAAATGTTTTATTATTTGTGTACTCACGTTTATTAACAGTCTGCGTGTTCTCCTCCTCCTCGACCACCTGCTGCAGCAGCACCTCCTCATCACAGGACCTGGAGATGAGCTTCTCCCTGGTGAGGTAGAGGCGCGCCATGGGCGGTACGTCGGAGGCGCCGGGCGCGTAGAACGGCGCCCGAGGGTCTTCGGGGTACATGGGCGTGATGCGGTACATCTTCTCGCGGGGATTGGTTTCGGAGTTTGGTGACTGGAAGTACAAGATTTACAATAAATATAAGAAATAGGTGAAGAAGCCTATCTAAACCAATGAAAACAATGTTCAAATAATCTGTTCTAAGTCACTGAGATGGTTTGAACTCGAGACTCTGGTGGTGGGATGGGTCTATTTATTTGTTATAGTAGGTACGCCAACAGCATATACTCGGCATATAAACTAATGCAAGTTAACCGGGTTGACAGCGATTAAAATCTTAAGCCAGCTCCTTGGGGTTGTTCTGCTGATCTCGCATTGTATTGGATTTCCGTACAATGAGAGGTCAGCTTATACTAGAAATGTATAGCTTGGTGTGTAGTCGTGTGTACTTCTACCGTATAGATACAGGAAGTTATCTATATATCTCTGGGAAACCCTACCATCCATCTACTAGCCATCTACCATCCATCTCACGGGATCAATATGCTAAAATGTTCTTAACTAACTTTTTAGACCTTTGTAACCTGCTTATGCATATGAAGTTTCATTAAAATCGGTTCAGTCATCTCAAAAAACAAGAGCTTGAAAGTTTGTATGAAATGCCGTATCTCGTAAACGCTCGTAACATAGATCAATATGAAAATCTTCTTATGCGACCAAGCTGTAGGTAAAGTCAGGTAAATGAATTGAGCAAGACTACCAACTTAAATTGTTGGTGAAGTCAAATTACCTACAGCTGTCATTCTATGACAGTTATATGATATGGCTATAACACGGCAAATTGACGTAGGGTGTCAGTTTGCTTAACAATTGATTTCCGTGACTGTGTCTCTTCTATTACAATATGTCGACACGACGCTATGCTCACCATGTAAGAGATGCCGTTGTCGGTGCCAGCGTCGTAGGGGAACAGGTCCAGCACTTTGTGCTCGGCCCACGTGCAGTCCTTCTGGCACAGGTTCAGGCCATTCACGCCCACCACCCAGTCCGGAGACGGACCTGCAACCACAACGAGACGAGAAACTAAGAACAACATGGGCAGGTAAACTGTGATCTGTGTAGTCCATACTATTCATATTATATTTTTATATAAGCCTATAATGTTCCCACTGCTGGGACACAGGCCTCCTCTCTGTGAGAGGGAGTGGGCCGTACTCCACCTCGTGGGCTCAGTGCGGGTTGGTAGATGTCACATGATTGTGTTCGAATTGTTGGTTCTAAGACATGCCGGTTGCCTCACGAGTTTCTCCTTCACCGTTTCTGAGCAGGATATTGTTAGAACATACCGGAGAAACAATATGCTAAGCGTTTTCTACGTACTTTCACTCTACATTTCTGGTTACTAGCCCTAGTCATAGAATTTCTTCACCACCTCTTTTTACTGAACCTTCCAGCCTATCTGATATACCAAAAACCCTGTTGTTCCTTCTACCTACGTTTTAAGAATCGGTATACGTACGTAATAACGCAAGTCATTTATAAAAACTGTTCAACAAAAATATTTAAAATAAATATTTAATTATTATGCTACTATAGTTTATGCGAATATTTAAATGATAAATTATAGGTAATTTCATAACTATTTACTTCTAACTACAAATACTCTCTCTACTAATAATAAGAAAAATAAATTTTAAATAAATATGGAGTGTCCAATAAATAACTTACCCTAGGGATAATAAATATAATTAAGTACTAAATAAAAATAATAATAAATAAATAATGAATAATTTAAAAATAAAGGGTTTTTAAAATGTTAATAAATAAATAAATGTATATAATCTATAAAACAATAATTATAATTCTTAAATTCAATTCTGTATTAATAAAACAGTTTAACTTAATATCTACATAACCAATAATAAAATGTATCACATTAAATACCCAAGGTTCTTCCTCCTCTCTCCTACTTGATCTATGCTGTGCTGTGCCCGACAGGGTCCATAATTGTGACTAAAATAATTATTTCCTTACCAACTATATACATTATGGTACGCAATAAAGAATTGAGAATTGAGAATTAATATTGTTACCTGTATGTTTACCTGATTTCTAACCTCTTTCATTCTTTGATTTTGACTTCTCGACTAGCCAATTCTTCATTTTTTTTAATTATAATTCCACCAATGTTGTGCTTGTAGGTTAATGTATACGTCCCTAAAAGGAACAACAGGGTTTTTGTTACATACTGTATGTAGCATTGTGGTGAACGTTGAAGAAGTTTCTAACTTGCTTCGCAATTTGGACACTTCTAAAGCGGCTGGCCCAGACAATATTTCATCCAAGTTGTACCTGAACATTGGAAATCGGCTTTCAAAACGCCTATTTACTAAAAGGAGTCAAAACCGAAATCCAAGCTCTGTATTGTGGCAAAAGTCTTCGAAAGGATAATCTACAACCAGATATAGTGCTCTTAGAAATTCGTTTAGTTCCTTTCAACATGGTTTTTTGAAGGGAACGTCACCGTCACCAACTTAATTCTGCTCAATGATTTTATTACTGACGCCATGGACAACGGTAAGCAGGTTGATGTCGTTTATACTGATTACAGTAAAGCTGTTGATCGGATTGACCACGAGATCTTACTATCAAAGTTATATAGCATGGGAATATGGGGTGATTTACTCAGATGGTTTTCTTCTTATATGGAGAACAGGTCCCAAGCAGTAGTATTAAGCAATTATGTGTCTGGTTGGGTACTTGTCCGCAGTGGAGTCCCCCAGGGTTCACTGCTTGGCCCATTACTTTTCATTATCTATGTAAACGACATCAACTCTTGATTTTATTCAAACTGCTGTTGCTGACGATATGAAAATCTGTGCAACAATATCATCACACTCAATACTCAATACTTTATTGCATTCCATAATGTGTACCTACATAAAACAGTTGGTATGTTAAAACATAGAATCAATTATGGACCCTGTCGGGCACAGCTAAGTTAATTTTTAATAGGAGAGAGGATGAAGGCGCTTTTTGCTAAGAAAAAAATAATAATAGTAAAAATATTAAATTAAAATTGAATCATTAAAATAGTATCATTTGTAGTAAAGTATTTTTTTAGTAAATATTGCACGATTTACATTATTAATATTATAAATTACAATAAAATAAAATAAATGTTTAGAATTTTATTTAGTCTTATAGAATGTTATTATTATTAATTAGTTGTGCACTGTTTAGCATATTCATTTTTAAATTAACAATATTGTAGTGTTTTAAAATAAATTTATATTCAATGTAAAATTCATAATGAATTATAGGTATTAGGTAAAATGTGGTTTTTATTGTTGTTGAAATTTATCGCTAAAATATTCGTGAATAGTGTAGTAGCTTTGGATTATAAGAAATTGTTTTAATTTATTCATAAAGATATTATTTTTATTTATATTTTTGATATATTCGCGGACGTGATTGCACTTCAGGATGATTTACGTCGTCTGGAGGCTTATTGTCGTGGGAGTAAGCTTGATCTTAACCTTGCTAAATGTTCGGTTCTAACATCATCAAGTACTACCTAGAACGAATTGCATCCGAGATCTAGGGTATATCACGATTCTAAGCTTACGTTTGAATTTCATGTTGATGCCATAGTCGCTAAAGCATCTAAAGCACTAGGTTTCATAATGCGGATGTCAAGGTGCTTCCCTCAAGCCAAAACTTAAAAAAATCTTTACTGTACTTTTGTTAGAAGCCAATTGGAATACGCGTCTGAAATCTGGAATCCATGTTATCACAAGTACATTGATCGTATAGAGAGCATCTAGAAAAAGTTCATTAAGTATTTTTGTTATCATCAGAAAGTGCCCTACGGGTCTGAAGATTACTTCAACCTCTGTAAAAATCATCATATATTAGCCCTAATTAATCGGCAAGCAATCTCTGACTGTATTTCATTATTTAAAATTTTCAATAATTCTATTAATAACTCCGAAATTCTATCCAAGTTTTATTTAACGTTCCCGGAAGGTCCAAGCGATGGAACGCACCGTTGCGTGTTCCATTTACCTCTACGAATTACAGGCAAAATTATTTTATAGTGCGTGCAAGTAGCAACTTTAATAGCATGTGTAAACGGCATGATTTTGATCCATTCATGACAGGTGTGTCCTCGGCCAGAAAGTGCCTGAGCCTTGACTTTTTTCATTAAGATTTTGCATGTTCAGGTTTTTATTCTTGTATTGAATACGAAATGTAAATTCAATTTAAGCTTGAATGTTATACTGTCTTCTTTTCTCTTCTTTTTTGGTATGTGTGTTGTGCTGTTCACACTCCTTCTTTCCAATCTGTTTTTAGAAGTGAAGACTTGTAATTGGCTGTCAGTCTCACATACTATTTTTTATTCTGTTTGTTTTAGCTGTAAGTCTTCCATAGTTAATAAATAAATAAATGACTAGCTGACCGACATACGTTTCCAGAGCAGGATATTGTTATAACATGACCAGCTGACCGACAGACGTTATCCTGTCCAATAACTCATACAAAAATCTCATAGAAAATAGAACATTGAGTTTTTCCCGAATTTGAACATTTAACGAAATACTTTTCAAAGTTCTAAATATCTTTATTGTGGTTTCTAACTTTTCTTTCACATATAATTATATAATTATACACATAATTCGGACTATTACAAACATTTTTAAACAAAAAATAGCCAAATCTCGTTCTCAGGTGATGCCCTTGCTAACGGACAGCATTTAACTTTTAGGCTTCCATAGTAAACAAGGAACCCTAAACATGAAATGTTTATAGTTTCGCCATGTCCGTCTGTCTGTCTGTTCGCGGTTTAGCTCAGAGACTCTTAGTACTAGAAAGTAGTTATTTGACATGGGTGTACATATTAATCACACCGATAAATGGGTAAAATAAAATCTTGATCTCAAATGAAATCGTTTTTCTAAATGACAATGACTTAAATCATAATGTAAATTTCTAATTTAAGATAGATATAATATGTTAATGCAATGTAACGACAAACTTCATATCATTTACACACAACAACACACAACTCTTATCATTTAATCAACTTATTCAATTGTACCCGTTTTTGACTACACTCATTAATGTTTGCATGCCTAATCTAAGATAGATTGTACAAGGATCACAACCGTGTTTTAAATAACTTATGTCATGTACAAATAAATAAACACACAATCTGTGCAAATAAATAAACTTTACTTTACTTTACTTGAAAAAATAATAATAGTACTATCACAGTTAAGTAGGCTTTACAAGTTAACGAATAAGAGTCGACCAACTTACATTTGCAGTTGGAGAATTGACCGTGACGTATATCGATATATGGGAGGACATGTTTTTCAACTACAATGTTGTTTATTCTTGGGATAAATTCATCTCAACTACGCAACCCTTCATTGTGCGTGGTCAAAAAATTTACACAGAATATAATAATGATGTTACCAAACATAGACGCGAGTGAGAGGAAGTGCCTCTTCCTGTCAACGGTGAAGGCGGTGGAGGTGTTCCCGTTGACGCGCGGGTGCCACAGCCCCGGCGCCTTCACGATGGAGCGCAGCCGGGAGCCGTGCTGCCGGAGCTCTGTCTCTAGGAGCCCGACTGAGCCCCACTCCGCTAAGGATCTGAGGCAAACGACACCAATTAGTATAAAGTCAATGCAAATCTATAATTACAATTTACATTATTTCACTTTAAACAAGTATATATTGTATAATGTACTATTGAATATTTCATTATAAATAACTTCCAAGTTGTAGCGGAAACTAAACTTTAGGTGCAAGCAATAGTTATTTTTCGAAATTACACATTAGCAACTAAATGTGAACGCAATTTAGATAATACGACGTAAGCTCGTGTTTCAGAATAAAAACATCAACACCCTCGCCAGACACGTGGAGGCTAGAAACGTCACCGCCCTCGCCAGACACGTGGAGGCTAGTAACGTCACCACCCTCGCCAGACACGTGGAGGCTAGTAACGTCACCACCCTCGCCAGACACGTGGAGGCTAGTAACGTCACCACCCTCGCCAGACACGTGGAGGCTAGTAACGTCACCACCCTCGCCAGACACGTGGAGGCTAGTAACGTCACCACCCTCGCCAGACACGTGGAAGCTAGTGACGTCACCACCCTCACCAGACACGTGGAGGCTAGTAACGTCTCCACCCTCGCCAGATACGTGGAAGCTAGTGACGTCACCACCCTCGCCAGACACGTGGAGGCTCGTAACGTCACCACCCTCGCCACACACGTGGAACCTAGTGACGTCACCACCCTCGCCAGACACGTGGAGGCTAGTAACGTCACCACCCTCGCCAGACACGTGGAGGCTAGTAACGTCACCACCCTCGCCAGACACGTGGAGGCTAGTAACGTCACCACCCTCGCCAGACACGTGGAAGCTAGTGACGTCACCACCCTCGCCAGACACGTGGAGGCTAGTAACGTCACCACCCTCGCCAGACACGTGGAAGCTAGTGACGTCACCACCCTCGCCAGACACGTGGAGGCTAGTAACATCACCACCCTCACCAGACACGTGGAAGTAGTGACGTCACCACCCTCGCCAGACACGTGGAGGCTAGTAACGTCACCACCCTCGCCAGACACGTGGAAGCTAGTGACGTCACCACCTTCGCCAGACACGTGGAGGCTAGTAACGTCACCACCCTCGCCAGACACGTGGAAGCTAGTGACGTCACCACCCTCGCCAGACACGGGGAGGCTAGTAATGTCACCACCCTCGCCAGACACGTGGAAGCTAGTGACGTCACCACCCTCGCCAGACACGTGGAGGCTAGTAACGTCACCACCCTCGCCAGACATGTGGAAGCTAGTGACGTCACCACCCTCGCCAGACACGTGGAGGCTAGTAACGCACCCTTAAACAACCAGCAGAATATTAACCATTTCAGGATAATCACCTGAATCCATCAGTAGCGATCTCGCCTTCGCCCCAGAACTTGAAGTTCTTAGGGTGCGTGGCTCCGATGACGTCAGAGAAGTGCGTCAGCCACATCGCCTGCACGGGGAAGTCTTTCGGGTGCGTTTGTGGAGACCAAAGTCCTTCGAACACAATCTTGAAAAAAAAAACATAAAAACTTGTAATGTACTTACCAAAATTAGAGATAAACCAAAATATTATATTTTATATGCATTTAATTATAAAGTTGATGGCCATTTTATAAGTAAATGAATTGTAGAATCACCTTATACTTGGCGTCATCGCAGGCGCAGCAGTCGCTGGTCTGCAGCGAGGTGTCCTCACACACGCGCTTGCTCAGCTGACCGTCTTCTGCGAACCACCGGCTTTCGTTTTCGTACACCATCGCCCTGAGAACCACAAATTACATTATGAGTAGGTAGGTGGGACAAGCATGTAAATAACACATTCGATGCAGACTATTTCCATTTCACTTATTTCCACCGCTCTGATGACACTAGAACTAGACCCGTCCAATCTTTCGAAAATAAATCATTTTCAACAATCAACAGCAATGTGTTAGAGAACAACTTACTTGAGTAGCACACATCCAGACCCAGCAGGAGGAGCCTTCCACATGACCTGCACCTCAGTCTTGGGCAGGTCATCGGACTCGATGACGGAGTTGGTGCACTCCTCGTCGAACTTGGTCAGTGTGTCGGCGAAAAGCTGGAACTGGCCCTGCTTGCTGGGCACGCGCGGGGCAGCCGGGTCCAGCGGGTCCAGCTTCATCTGGAACCTGGTGAACTGCTGCACCACGTCATGGGTGCGGGAGCCAACCAGAGTTACTGAAAGGAAGATTGTTTGAATCTTTGTTCAAATATTGTCTTTTCAACGTTAGGTGGCGGTTTTTCTTATCCATTACAGACAGCCAGGAGAACCGTTTTTACCCGACTGCGGCGAAGCCAAAAAAAGAGGGTTATGTGTTTTTACCTGTATGTATGTATGTCTGCCCCTATGTTCCCTCGTAACTACTAAACGGCTAAACCGATTTTGATGAATGATATGTTGTCGTTAGATTAGTCTTTATTGCGCGAGTGTCACTGGGTATAATAAAATTATAAAAAATGAAAATGGCGGATTTTTGGCGCCAAAAGGTGTGTTTTCGATTTTAAAAAAAAGTTCCAAGCCTATCGAGTGGGGTATCAAAATGAAGGGTTTTAAAAGGGGATTACAAAAATATAAACAAGTTATAAGTATGTTTAAATGTAATTTAAATGAGAAATTATAAAAAAACTATTCGAACTTTTGGAGTAAGTAAGAGGCCGTTATCACCTGATTATAAGTGAGTAAAAATAACCTTTTAAATCGTCTTATAATCCTAACAAAAAAGTGTAAAATAAAAAAGATAATTCAAAAATCAAAAACCCGACTGCGTAAAAAGTGAACTTAAAAAAAGATGGAAACAAATAATTTATATTGTCTTGTTTCCATCTTTTTTTAAGTTCACTTTTTACGCAGTCGGGTTTTTGTGTTATTAAATTAACTTTTTTTTTTATAAAGTATACACTAAGTTGATTTAATTAAAACAAATAAAGTTTGCTTTTTCAATGCTTTGAATTTGAATATGAGACTAACGATGAAAGGCAAAAAAAACTTTATACAAAAAAAAAACAACCGACTTCCAAAAAAAAAACACTACAAAGTGAAAAATAACTTTAATTTCGGAAGTCGGTGTCTTTGGATTTGTATTTTAGTTTTTTGCCACCGACTTCCAAAATTAAAGTTATTTTTCACATTTTAGTGTTTTTTTTTTTGGAAGTCGGTTTTTTATTTTTGTAAAATGTTTTTTATTTTTTACTTTTTAGTGAGTCAGTTTGTAATATACTTATCTAAGTTACAATAGCCTAATGTCAACTGCTGGTCACCTTTTACCAAATATTGCTTTTCCCGATGCAGGGGCTTTAATTGTTGAGGAGTTCTCCTGGTAAGAACCAGGAGAACTGGAACTGATGGTAACTTCATCATTATGCATTGTGAGGAGTATAAATTGCATAGAAGCCACATTAAAGTGTCTAATCAAATCGCAACCATGAGTTTTTTTTTTTTTTTGTTTTTATTAAGTATTAAGTAGTTCTGGTGGCCATTTGTGGTCTTCATCATCAGTTCCACTACACCAAATGGTGCTTTCCGAGCGCAAATGCTTGAGTTACTATAAAAAAATATCGAAATCGCTCTATGTGTGCCTATAAAATTTGAAGATTTCCATGAGATCCCCTCATCAGATCCTGACTTGGTGATAATGGGACCACCTCGGGAGCATACCCTTACAAACAATTTTTTTTTTTAAATCCGTCCACAGTTGACAGAGCAATCGGTGAACAAACATAAAAAAACTCCTCGTTTTTGGAAATCGGTTAAAAAAGGGAGAGTACAAGAAGAAAAGATCTCCAGGTGAAGCGAGTGCCTCACCTTGTAAAGCATAGCGCCTACCACAAGTCATTATAAATGTTCAATAGACTGCCGACAGAAATGAAAAGTCTAGTATAAACAAGTGGGCTTCAGAATAAGCTTAAGGACGCATTCGCAAATATGACAGCTAAAGCACTAGGAAGTGGTGAAGGGTGGGCGTTTTTGGGGGACTGTACTAACCCTAGTAACTTGTACCATAGTTAAAAGAATGGAAAACAAACATTCCTGTGGGTATGACGTAGTGCCGATTTGTCTGTTCAAGGAGCACATTGCAGTATTAGCTGAGCCTCTATCTGACTTCTTCAATAATTGTATAAAAGAGGCGGTCTTCCCAGAACAGCTAAAATTGGCGAAAGTAATACCTGTGTACAAAAAAGGAAGTAAGTCTGATCCTAAAAACTATCTACTACCATATCTCTATTACCAGTTCTCTCAATATTATTTGAAAAGATACTTAAAATTGGACTTTTGGCACACTTGAGAGTAAATAAAGTTTTAAATAAAAGACAATTTGGGTATCACAAGGGTGTTGGCACTACTGACGCCATATATACGTTATTGGATGATGTGATAGGTAAAATTAATAATAAAATGAGAGTTGCAGGGATTTTCCTAGATTTAAGCTCTGCATTTGACACAATTGACCATGAATTACTTCTGACTAAAATGCGTCATTACGGAATAAGAGGAAATGCTTTGCGACTATTCTCTTCCTATTTAAAAAACAGGCGGATGTACGTTGAAATTGACAAAACTCAGAATAGTTATAAGAAAAGGTATAAATCCAAAATTGTAAGCATATCAACGGGTGTCCCACAGGGATCTATTTTAGGACCTATTTTATTTTTATTATTTATTAATGACTTGATTAATTATCTAAATACAATTTTCCCGGACATTAAATTAGTAATTTTCGCAGACGACACAAACGCCATAGTGGCAGCTAATGACATGGTAGAGTTGACAGAAACGGTAAATGCTACGTTACAAGCATTTCATGTGTGGTTCACGGCAAATAAATTATTTATTAATAATAAAAAGACTCAAATAATGTTATTTAAAACTACAGCCCGTAACAAAGATAATTTAAATGTTGCCTTAAATGAAGTCGAAATTGAGCTTGTTGCCGAAGTAAAATTTTTAGGTTTACATATTGACCAACTGTTAAACTGGAAATCAGAATTAAAAGCAATTGATGCATCGGTATCGTCTGCATGTTACGCTCTGAGAGCCCTGAGAAATTAAATCAGTATAGAACAGCTAAAAATGGTATATTTTGCGCTAGTGGAGTCAAAAATTAGATATAGCATACTTTTTTGGGGAAATAGCTATGAATATAATAGTAGAAGAGCTTTCGTACTACAAAAACGTGCAATTCGTACCATGGTCCGCATCTCACAAAGAGAAACTTGCCGTCAACACTTTAACAATTTAGGCATACTTACAGTAACAAGTCTTTATGTACTGGTAGTTTTAAGTAATATGGCCAAATACATACAAGACTATGAAACATTAGAAGAACGGCAGATAAGGGAAGGTACCCGTAGACTGGACTTGAAGAATAAACATTTTAATAACCATAACTTAAGAATTGTTAAACATAGTCCACGATACCAGTCTGTAAAATTATTTAACAGGTTGCCTTTAGACATAAAAAGTGCTGTCTACAGTAGCGCTTTCAAAATAAAACTTAAAAAATTCCTATTGAATAAGTGTCTATATGCTGTAGAAGAACTGTAATTTTATTGAATTGTAATTTTTATTGAATTGTAATTTTATTGATAATTTTTTTATGTTCATGGGTTGTGAAATTGTATTGAATTTTGTTCATTCGGATTTATTGATCTAACTATTGTCTTATTATTAATTAATTATATCAATCATTGCCAATTTATCTTTAATTCATTATTTTTATTGTTACTATTTTAAATTTTAATGTGTTGGCCATCATATTGTTTAATTTAAATGTAAATTTATTGTGTGTATTTTTTGTTGTGTGTATAAATTCTGTAATTTGTGTAATTTTGTGTGTAAATTCAGATAAAAGTTACTTTGTTTATGAATAAATGACTATGACTATGACTATGACTGTCTCATGTAATTTTTGACGTTCGAAAAGTGCTGATTCTCAGCCTAGTTTGAATAAATGACTTTTTATTTTTGATTTTTGTTTTGACAAAAATTAGCAGTTTTTCGGTATATTTTGCGGCAAAATTAAACTAAACCAAATGTAACTAATTATTGCCACAGATAAATTTACTCCTTCATCTCCAAATAGTAGCAATCCTTTTATTTCCGTTGCCGCTTCACACAAAATTGACTATATCGTGTTGAATTTAGGAACATTTTTCTTCATTATAATAACACAAATTTAGTTTTTTTTAATATTTTAAGTAAGCAGACATGTTCAACTCAAAAAGATAGCAAAAAGAACTACATATCAAAATGTTACAAATAGTCTCAGAAAATAATGTTGAAAAAAACTATATTTATTAAATATAATATATATATATAATATAAAATAAAACTATATAATATAAAACTATATTACGAAAAACTTTTTTTTTTGTGCACCCTTAAAAGGTTCTTGTTAAATTATTTTACTGATGAAATATAAATTAATACAAAAGTAGGAAGTAAACTAATTTTGTTGATTTGTAATGAAAATTTAATTGAATTTTAAGAATTGACATACATTTTTTTTAATTATTATTTTGATTTTAATGTAATTTGGATAATTGTAATGATTTAAATATAGATTCCATGCATGATGTTTCTTATATACCTATTTAGTTATAGAAATTAGGAGACGATGTAAAAAAAAATATTGAATAAATGAATTGAATTGAAAGACAGCTGAATCTATTATTTTAATTCAAATAATTCTCTTTTTCTTAGATAACTCAGGTGATCTTGAAATCTGATAGAAGGAAAAGCTTCTTTGACAAACCTAGCTGTACGACACATATCGTGTACCTACGTACCTACGTACCTACAGTTTACTGACCTAGGTGTATAGTAGGCATACGTGATAAGATTTTCCAAGTATTTCAATATAAAAAAATGAGTCGTCCGTCCGGGATCAGTTATCAATATCATAATGTACACACGTACCTATACATACGAGTACGAGTCCATAAAGTGTCATGTGATATCTTAACATTTCATGCGCTTTGCACAATCGACGAGTAGCAGGATCACTATAATAATTATGTTGTACAAAATATCATGTTCTGCTGACATTAGGTAGCTGCGGTTTTTACATACACACATCAAAAGTGTCTAGAGATCTAGTACCTTTTAGAGTATCGCTGCAATTGAGGATTATTATTTTAACTTTTTAGATCGTTATTGATTCTATTTAAGTAGGTAGTGAATTTCGCTATTTGAATAAATAATTTTCTATAAATTTTGATTAAAAATAGAAAATCAACAGTCAATCAAGATTCCTATAAAAGTGTGGCCATTAGAATTTCTGTATCAGAACTGAAAAAAATTGGATCGATGAGCGACGACATCATTTGTCACGAGAAAAGATGATGAGAGCCGTCGGAATGTTGCAAGCTGGTTCCAGGAAACATACTGTGGCTCTTGGCACTACCCAGAGATAAGCCGCCTCTGGACACACTATCGTATCACGGGCAGCGTGGCCCACGCCAGCAGTTAGAGCCAGAGGCAGACAGCCAGGCGACGTGGAGGACCACTCGCAGACAGGACCGGCGGTACATCCAAAATACTGCTCGAAGGAATCGTACCATGACCGCCATGATGTTGGCTACAAGGCTCCACAGCTCTTCAGGCTTGCTGATAAGCAACCAAACCATCCGAAACTGTTTACGTGAAGTGGGTCTGCGTTCCCGAAAGCCGCTGAGAGTTCCACCTATAGCACCCCGCAATCTTAGGGCCTGTTTACAACGGGCTCGCGAATACAAAAATTGGGAGAAAGAAGACTGGCGTTGTGTTTGCTTTCCGATGAATCTCGTTTCGGTATGAGGCCGGATACATGACGTAGGTACTCGAGTTTGGTGGACCTCTTGACGTCAAGAACGTTTGAAAATTTGTCAGGAAGTTCATACATATGGAGGGGGAACAATAATGTTTTGGGCCGGTATTTGGATCGGTGGAAGAGCCGATCTCATTTGGATCAGGGGGAACCTCAATGCTCAGATTTATGCGGAGAGGATTTTTTCAGATGTGATCATTCCTTTGCGAAGCCGGTTGGGTGATTCGTTTCGACTAATGCACGACAATGCACGCCTACACACGGCTAGAGTCGTAACACGCACTCTTGCCGCTGCTCGCATCAACGTTTTGCCGTGGCGGCTCAATCGCCAGACCTCAACCCAATGAGCACGCATGGGATATGCTCCAAAGAAGAGCTCTGTCGAGTATGGATGCCGCGCATACCCCACAACAACTTTTTGACTTGTTAGAAAGAACGTGGGCGGCCATTCCTGAAAGTGATTTTGATCAACTGATTTTAAGCATGCCCAATCGCTGTGATTGTGATTCAATGTTGGAAACACAGATTATATTTTTTTTTATCACTGCAATAAAAATTTAAAAAATACTCATTTTTGCCATTTAACTGACGACATATTATAACTTAAGTTGATTTCCCTCAATTTACAAAAATTGCAATTTTTCTTATATTTTTACAAAATATAGGAATAACTTGTTAACTTAAACATAGGAATTAAAGTAAGAAGCCAGTCTGGAAGACTAGATTTGGTAAATATGAATTGGATAATTTTTTATAGTTAAAAATGTATTTGATCCCTAGACACTTTTGGTGTGTGTAGTTTAAACTGCGCATGCGAATTGTTCACTATGACATCTGCAGAAGTACTCACCTATTAATCCGACATGTTATTTTGTGCTCTACAACTTTATGATAATGTTTGCTCATTTTGACCTCGCTGTTTCAATAATTCGCGGAAATCACTCGCGTGAGTTAGGAGATAGATAGACGCTTGCGGAATACATTTTTTTTTATAATTTAGGCGTGATTACAGACTTTTGGCTCTAGGCACTAGGTATTATACTCATGGATTACTCTTTTCTAGTTAAGTATAGGTAGTAAACATGCATGCAGGTTTTTTAAAGTTATACTAACCGACGTATCGCTCCCCGGGCGCATACCGCTCTATTTCTCCGTTGACGATGAGCCGGTAAAAGTTGTCCCCGGGCGCCTTGGGCCCCGCGCCCCCGCCTGGGGCCAGCTCGCAGGCCTGCGCCCGCGCAGCCACCAGTAACACCACACAAAACCGCCACATCTTACGCTACTAAAGAAAACACATATTTTTCCCACTAAACCTATGTAAAGAAGCTTTTCGCTGTTGAAATGAAATACTTTTCCAATAACGCAGCTTATTGAAGTAGAGATGCGTTTACATGAGATTTTTTTGTTCTGTATTACTATTGGAACACAGACGTATCTGTGTTCCAATAGTATTAATACAGAACAAAAAATTCGTTGTATTTGTTGCTAGAATATTCCGTTAGCTAAGGACGGCGAGCTCACCAGCTAGCGCGTGCGTCGGCAGCAGAGTGCGGTGGTATCGCGCGCCGCCCGCGTCGCAGATAAAGGGTCACATCTCCGACCCCTCGCCTCAAATGTGCCATATTTATTACATATTATGTTTATTAAACGCTCTTTTCTAATTAAAATGATAAAATTGCTTTGTGTCTTGTGATTCTTACAGGAAGCCCGAAGCCGCATCATATTCTCCTTAAAGTCGCAAGTAGCAGCAATTTTGTGTGTAGGCTTAACTTAAAATAACAACTATGTACCTACCTTAAGATAGGTACCAGTAGTACCTACCATAGATATATACCCTCTCTCGTCAGCCATGATTTTTACCAATGGTTCACCAGCTCAAATTTCCAGCGTTAGGTTTATGAATAGTTGGGAGGTAGGTAATAAGTCTTATACATAAAATTATATAATATAATACTGATATAATATAAGTGTGTTCTCATGTAAGTGACGATTGTCTTAATGAGAATAAAGTTCTTTAAACCGATACATACTGACACATACCTATTGCAAATAGATACATAAGTGGAAAAGCCCTTAAAATGTTAAGTGCGTGATAATAACTGCCCGTTATTTCTGCAGACTACAGGAAAATCGGTCAGTTATTAATAGATCACGCTCTCGTTCCGCTATCAGTTTACGAGCTGGTCAACTTTGCATCGCTGACGTCACCAATCAAGAAAATACATTTTAAATTTCCAACTACAAAATGGTTTTCCACAGCCAAATTAACTGTTAGGTTAGGTAGGTCCTAATATGTATATAGCGGGAACGCCTCCGTCGTGCCTCAACATCAGTCAAAGTCCGATGTTGAGGCAGGGCGTGGGGGGGCAGTGGCTCCGGGGCCCGACGGGATCCACGGCCAAGTGCTACCCGTCGCTCAGGAGCTAGAGCCCCACTTGAGAGCACTCTACACAGCGTGCCTTGAGCAGGGCCAGTTTCCCACTTTGTGGAAATCTGGTCGACGAGGTGGGTAAGATGTTCGAGCGAATAATCGCTGCCCGCCTCGTCGGCCACTTGTGCGGAGAGGGGCCTGGTACGACTGGGTGCTGCGGGGCGGACTCCATAACACGTCAGGTCCACGCCCGGCTGCGTGGACCTGACGTGTTATGGGGAAGACACGCTGGTCACGGCCCGGGGGACCTCGTACAGGGAGGCAGCGTTGCTGGCGACAGGTTGCCCTCAACAACTCGGAGGCCATGATGCCCGGTGCAAGTGTGGGAAGGGAACACTGGGGTGGTTTTTAGTCAGTCAGAGTCTGACAGTCCAACAGGATTTTCCACCCCGGAAAGAAAAAAAAAAGGGCGCACCCGAAACTTGTGTAAATAAGAGGACGAACCTACCTACCTACCTACTAGACTCGTTATATCACATCTGGAATCTGGTAATTCTGATAATTATGCAAAACCATCTCCAAAATCTTCTTATAGTTTAATTTAAACTAAGTGATTATCATCATGCATGACCTACAAGTAACGCAAAACAAGGCAATCTAAGTTCTATTTAATTACATTTACGCTAAAACTAAATTATTTAACCTTCAAAAATTATAAGCTTATCGTTATCACACATGTATACCTACTAATAAAGACTTTTAACTAACAAAATACACTCAAAAATCTCTTTTAAACACAAAACACAACACTACTACACTAGGAGTAGAGAGCTGCCTTCACTTGGACTTTGTACGGGAGAAGAACTAGGTATTTAGTTTCAGGGAGCGCAGCTTTATAATAAGTTACCGAAAGAAATAAGAGATTCTTCATCAGTGAACATTAAAAAAAATAGATTAAAGTTGTATTCGCCTAACCAACACTAATAAATCATTACTTACTGTATGTACCTACTCGACAGATGGAACGATAAAATAGGTACCTATTTTATTAGAGTTATTACATGTGTTATATATTTTGTTAAGTTTCTCGTATTTAAGTTAACAAAGTAGGTATGTATGTTCTTTTGACCAATGTAGACAAAGGATTTTGACGAGGTTTTCCCCATCATTTAGGGAATTTATTCCGGAAAGTTTTATTATACTTATTAAATTAATATTTAACTTACATACTCGTATTATAATGAAGTAATCTCAATGTTTTTTCAAGTTGTAAAAACCGTACGAATGCAGGGGCGGGTCACTAGTATTGTTTCATTGCGGCAATGACCGGAAGAAGAAAGAACAATTCAAATTCACTTACCTTACAGTCGTATCAGAATGGAACTTACACCGGATATCGCGCCTTGTCTCACTTTCCGCCTTTCAAATGATCAGTCTCTTCCTGCGCGGTAGTCCAATACTTCTTACATCACACTTAGCACTGCTTTTGTAAGAAGGGCTTCAGACACAAACTCGAGTGAGCCGTATGTAGGTACATACAGGCGCTTCACCATCGGTGGTTCACCAGGAGTTGCACTGGTCACTGGCAAAGTGTCTGCGGTGGGCAGTGGGGAGTGCCTGCAATCACTGATTACGTATTACACCGACGCTTAACTACCCACATTCTACGCCTGGTGCACGCTCATACGTTACCCTCATTTATACGGAATTACTGTGGTTTTCAAGAGTCATAGGTCTGCTAATCTGTTGGACCCCGTTGAAACGAAGTTCAGTGAGTGTGCAGTGGGCGAGTGATGTAGGAAGTGTGGAGTGTCTCAGTCGCGCGGTGCAGTTAGCTCTGCGCGGACAGCGGCGGCATCTGCGCCACAAGTGAGTCTTCCGGCCGCCACTCATTACCCGCGCGTGCGCATACCTTCGCGCCCACTCCGCGCTTGCAGCACTCAGATTACGCACACCCTATTATTGTCTTACATAATTAATTGAACGTTTCCTCCGGTACGACGAGGTCCTTAAATTAGGAGTACTTATCCGAGGGTCGGCGGACCAAGGCTGTCGAAGTTGTAAAACGAGTGCACCGTCATCTTACGTACTTGTCTTCAAGGGAGTAGTTTGCGATCATGGAAAACGTATACAAATCTTACTTTAGTGCATCCTACAGATATAATCGAATGACTCAATCTTGGATGAAATTCCCATAGCGGACACTAAACTTGATGAGTTAAACAGTATAAGTTACCTACTGTTATAGCTACTGCACTGCAGATTTAATATGAATCCCGGTTTAGTTTAGTCTTCAAACAAATAATGTTACTCTACTTATGTAATTAGGCATCTGTACCTACCTAAATAGGTATGTAGCTATAGGGTGAGCAAAACTTATGTTAAATTGACACATATACCTACTACTGACATGACCTTAAAATAGTTTTGCGTATTTTTAGTCTTCAAGTAAGTATTTGCTCACTTGCTGGCCGATAATATTGCACCTCCGCTCAAATAGTGTCGTAAGTTAGAAAAATCAATCATAAGTATGACACTATTTGAGATAAGATTTTGAAGTTTTCTGAAACGAATGGAACATTTAAAGACTTTTCTAATTTTTTGAGTTGTGACACTATTTGAGCTGAGGTGCGAGTGTATAACGTATCGTGTCGGCTTTTTGGCGCGAAATGGGGATTTGCCACTATACGAACTGAATCAGTCGGTCTGAACCAGATCGGATGGCATAATTGACATCGGCCTTATGTAGGTCAATTGACAGATGAGAGGGTAACCTCTTCTGAACCAGCCTATTTGGCGCGAAAATGGGTGTGCGCCACGAACGAACTGAATCAGTCGGACTGAATCAGACCGATTGACGAATCCCGCATAATTGAAATCGGCCTCATCGGCCTTATTAAGGCCGCTCGACGAAAGAGAGGATATTATGTGTTTAAAAAACAAAGATTAAGCCTTTCGCTTTTGACAACAGCAGTCTTCAAAAAAATATTTTCGATTGATTTACAATAAAAATATTTATTTCTTTTGTTACAGGTAAAATTGCTTGATGTATTGAGCACATTTTCGTCAACGGCACAGGAAGCGGACACCCTCTCGAGAATGTGGTTGGTATTGAGTGCACCTCTTCACTGGCGTGCGATTTCGATCTAATCTAGTAGTATAAAATATTAGTATATACTAAATCTATGGATCTGATCATCTTGAGAGTTTTCGATCTGGCCATCTGCAAGTCATCAAATCCTAGTTGTTTAGACAGGTTGTAGTATGACTGTAAAACAATAAGACATAACAGTTGATATTAGGATATTTCGGCATATGGTTGCACCGGTTGGCGACCACTTAGTTGAGTTGCTAACTTTAGGCGACAAAATATACGCCTTAAACACGCAAAATAGTTGGCGACCAAATAAATTGGTCCTAAATATAGTCTAGCTTTGAAAAAAAGAAAAATATCACACTTCCATTTATAAATTATGGGAAATATGCAAACATTGCCTAAATAAAGTAATAAATCAACTTTTATTTATTTTTCATTTTAAATTAAACATAATTAAATATCAAATAATCATCAACACAAATAGTATTTAATCATCTGATTTACTTAACGTTTTTTAATACCTACTTAAATGAAAATCTATTTTTTTTTCCTTTTAATTAAATTAAAATCTGTAAAACATACAAAAAATCATATCCCGTATTTGGAAGGAATCACGTTATTTATTTTTTAGTTTAGTTTGCGGCAATCGTTCTTTCGTACAAAATCTTGGTGGTCGCAAACTACCATCGTAATTTTCGAACTATATCAGTTAGCGACCAATATTTGTAAGTGAATTAAACAAGTTTTATCAAGAAAACATGTGGTCGTTTACTGAAGAATTGCGTCTTTAGGCTTTTACAACACCAAACCCTAAATTGTGTAACCATTATTACAAGATTGAGAACATAATAGGCAAAACAAAATAAAACTGTGTGAGTCAGAATACGACCACTGGTCGCTTTCTAACGTATTAATAAAATATCGATTTCAGTAACCGACTACTGGGTTTTAGTTAAAGGCGACGATCAGACTTAATGATTATATACTGAAGATCACGTCTAAATACTCGTCTATTGCTATATTTGTATTTCTTGTGCGTGTCCCGAATAAAATATTTTTCTTTCTTTCTTTCTCGCTTGTGTTAGCAAATATAATATTATATAACGGCAGGCCATCGATGTAACGACACACATTTATTGTTCTCGATATAGCCGTTAATGGCGATACAATCGTTACTTAAATAAGGGGACGTTAACCGACTTTTAATGATTTTATACTGAAGATCACGTCTAAACGAGTCGTGTTAATGGTTTGAAAAAAAAAATTGCTAAATTAGAGCATTTTTTCAATAACTTATTATGTGAATACTTTAGATTGTTTATATTACATAGTGAAATAAAATTGTAAAGTTATGTCTAACGCGGATAAAAAACTGAGAATGGCGGAAAAACTACCAAGCGTATTTTTCTGAAACTTTCACCAATTTAAAGATAATTTAACTATTGATCTTTTAGTATACGCGTTTTATTAAAATGCCTTTTGTTTTGTGTATAATAAATTCATAATGCGTCAAATAGGGGGCAGAGCTCCTTGATGGAGAGTCCTATTACTGGCTGAACGTACGACGCGTTGCATGAGCTCAGGGAGCCTAAAATGGACGCTTTGGCAGAATCATGCGTGCAATTCATACAGCCCGCAATTCATCTGTTTGACAGCTGCTATTTAACATTAGACTTCACTATATTAATTCTTAATTTGTGGACCATTTTACGAAACTCCATACACAACTGTCAAACAGATGAATTGCGGGATATGAATTGAACGCAGATCATAATATGATTCTGCGAAAGCGTCCATTTTAGGCCCCCAGTACAGAACACGCAAGCTAACTACTCAAGGTCACTGGCATATATGTGCGTCTTAATATAAGGTAAAAATTACTTAAATGCTATTAATTTTAATTGTTTTATTATTCAAATAATATTTAAAGCGTCCTCTTTATTTTTATTTCCTGAAGAAAGCTTATTATCTTTAATTAAAGAAACCTAGTCAGACAAGCGGTCGCTTACCGAAGGTGGTCGCAAACCGGCGCAATGACCCTACCAAATATTCCTAACGGTCATAGGTCTCCCGTTATTTTGTGCAAAGATTAGATAGCAGTCACAATGTAGACTATGTGATGTCCATCTTTTTTAATCCTGTGATTATAATGATTTGGCGTCAGACTCAGTCAACTGCCGCGAGCGCAGATACCCTGTCTGCAAGGAGAGTAGTAGTTAGGAAACTCAAACGAAATAATAAACAGCATGGTAAAAGAACTACAAGTGCAACGTAACTAGGTATATAACTAGGTATCCGTAAACAATACAATTTTTCCACTTCTAATAATATCTGGAACAGCAATATCATCGTTTAGTTTGTAAATACAGTTCAAACATTTTAAACCTCGTGACAACATTAAGATTACAGCTTCGCCGCCGTTAACCCAAATCACAGAATTGCGCAGACGCACTCGAAGTACTCCAACACACGTGCCGCGATAGAGGGACAGAGAAACAAAGCACTGCTGTTGCAATTATTTAATTCAGTCGTATCATACAAATATTAAACTGTGCACGTTTTAAGTATATCTCGACTAGACGCGTTAGTTCCAAACATAATATATCTGTTATATATAATATTATGGTTCCACAATAATGCTCCTGTATGGAACTAGTTGCAAGACGCTTCGAGTCGCTTTAAGATTTCAACTAAATTTTTCATCATTCAAGTCTAGGAAAAAAGATTGATGTTATTATTGCACCTAGCCCCGTACATGGCCCAGTATAGTGTAGTTGGAATGATGATACTTCTCACTAATTAAGGCTTAAGACATAATGTTTGAATGAGTTATGTTATAACTTTAAATACAAAAATATGATATTTCACACTAACACAACTATGTTTATAACATGCTCTTAGGTTAAAAGTTTATCATCCGACATTTGTTGCAAATCCAGTATTATTATTTTTATTTATTGATCTTAATGTACCATATACTCATAAATAAATTATATTATTTATTTTTATTTTATGACTTACAAAGGTAGATTAACTAATCCAAGGAAACTATTCACTCGTCGGTATGTGATGCTTGATATAAAAATATATTCAACACATTCCATAAACATGGTAATATAATAATATCTTAGTTCATATAAAAATAATGTCATTTTTCCTTAACCTCCATTGTAAAATCAAACGAATGTTGTCTTTATTACAAACGGCGCTAAGAAGTCTGAACCTGGGGTGCGCCAAAGTTCACCTAAATTTTCAACTCCGATAATTGGAAATCCGAAAATGTTCTTCCTAACATTTTTTATCCTAACAATCACAATTCCTAACTACTCTGTCTCTAATGTTCATAATTCCGAAGCATTCAACTTCATAATGTCAGTAGCAATAAACATCTATTATACTTTTATTTGTTTTCCTATATTTTCTCAACATAACCATCTTTTACACTATTATTCAGTCATATTTTAATTTTATTTATAGCGGTGTGTACCTGCAAAGATATCCATAGGTTAGGTTAGAACTGTGACCAACTACGCGCGAGCCGAGCGAGCGAAGCGAGCGGTGCCGCGGCAGCGGCCGGCGAGCGCTACCTCGAAATTGGTCTAAGAAATGTTTCTAAATATTTTTTTCATAGTGCCCCAAAGACGACACTCATTCATTCATTCATTCATTTAAGTCAAAAATCAGTGAAACGACCTTTAATCATTGTAAACAGTCTGTTGGTTTTTTAGACATAATTATCTCAGGTATAGTTATAGTTTTAGGGATAAAAGCGTTATGATAAAAAACAGTAGGAGTTTAATATATTTACATGAATGATATTATTAATTACAATTTTCGGAAACATGAGTGTTATGAACATCGCCGGTAGCACTACAAATAGTATGAATGAAAACTTTAGGATGAAAAATTTTAGGAAGAGTGATCATTCGAATTACAAATCATTAGGAAGAACAATTTCGGGTAAAGAACTTTAGGTGAGCGAATACGGACCCCTGAAGCAGTGCATAAACCATGATAAAATATTGACCTAGAGCTTTTAAAAATAAATGCAGTCTTGTTAAAATGGCTTCAACATAATTAAAATTATTTTGCAATGTGGCTGATTTATTCATAAATAAATTACTTTTAAGTAATCATCATAGGTGGTGACTAGACAATAAAATGATGACTAGAGTATTTTCTTCGACCTTCTTGCTGCGCTTATCATTACAGTTAAAACACACACAGAGAAATCAAATAAATTACTTGATAATTAACTATACGTAATAATAATCACACTTACTTTTAAATTAAAATGATTTTGAGCGAAATTCATCGCAAAATCCGGCCACGGAAAAACAGTAGTATGTATGTCAGAGATCAATCTTTCTGGGGGCCTAAAATGGACGCTTTGGCAGAATCATAATATGATCTGCGTACAATTGATACACCCCTCAATTCATCTGTTTGACAGCTGCTATTTGACATTAGACTTCATTATAACAATTCATAATTTGTGGACCATTTTACGAAACTCCATACAAAACTGTCAAACAGATGAATTGCGGGTAACGAATTGTACGCAGATTATATTATGATTCTGCCAAAGCGTCCATTTTAGGCCCTCTGGTCTCTCCGTCTGTACATACAGGAAAATATTACCAGTCTCGTAAAATATGGCATATCACTGTAGTATAGTAGTAAGTAGTACCTACTATTAATAACAGTTACTTCAGTACCAATAAACGTACAGTCAGTAACGAAAGTTGGTATAGTACTTCAGACTTTTAAAACATCACAAGGATTTAATGAATAATCGAATTTAAAAAAAAAAACTGTTACAGTCACATGTCAATTTAAATGTTTGATAAAACTTACAAAAATAAAATTTCGTTGCTGACTGTACAATAATATAAATTACAAATAAAGGAATTAGGTTGAGTATGAGACAATCATTTGGTCTATCTGGAATGTTAATCATAAATCGCAACTATATCGTTAAGACTCGTTTAGAGCAAACACAACACAAAACTTACTAAATAATAGTTTGAATCACCCACCTTTTAAAACATCTCATATTAGGCCTATGCACACTGATCATAAATTACGATAAGATACGTACGTATCGTGTGTATAGGACATTAGTCTTGAACTACATACAATATTCAAAAATAAATAAAATCGATTAAAATATTCCTGTAAATGCTATTTCAATAATAGGAACAATGTTCTTAGCTAAGCGAAACGGTGTGATATGTATTGCGAACTGTGAACATGACAGTCGCTCAGATATCGTTGTATAATGCAATATAACACAATTGACAAAGAAAACTGATGTTGACGAATGAGATGATTTGTACCTGTGATCAGATAAGTTAATTGGACGTTGGCCGTTTATTTTAAAGTAAAATCTACTTAATAAAAATATTAAATTGATTGACAGACAACACACAGACTAAAACGCTGGGTCTAGTAGATGCTTGGTTCCTTATACAGGCTCCAGGGTGGTGGTTTTGCCCGGCTTGGGCGGAGCACCGCCGTGTCCTCACGGAGGCGATCGGCGGCGGCGATCTCTCGCGTCCGGCCCTGGTTCGGAGCGAGAGTGCATGGGAGGCCGTCACCTCCTTCTGCGAAGCAGTAATGCTCGCGAAGGAGGAGGCGGAACGCGTGAGGGTGAGGCAGGGTTCGCGCCCTCACGCCCTTAGCCGCCGCAGGAGACGCCCCGGGCGTCGAGAGTCGCAAGCTGATTTCCGACCACCGTAGGCGCGGGCCTGCAGCCGGTGAGCGATGGGTAGCTCGCCATCCGATAAGGACCAGTAGGCTTACTCTTGAAATCAATCCCAATCTCGATCGTATTCCAATCCGATTCAGTTTCAATTCCAATCTTCAGAAAATTGGCACTCTTGAACGAAATCGAGATTGAGATTGGAATCGACTGCATGTTCGTCTACACTGATTGACTTGGTGTGGTCATACTAATCAAAACGAAAATTACCAAATTTAAAATATTGAATAACTCGTTAAATCTATAAATAAATTTGTTCTGATATTTATTTTAACATAAATACTCATTAAAGTGTTATTTGCTTGCATTTATATGTATTTTAACATTAAATACTTAGATCGCAATGGCTCATTGTGTTTGTCATTGCCTGGGTTACATAAAAAAAAACTTCCCGCGCATTTGTCATCCACCTAAAAATCATAGGAAACGAGTAGGTTCCTTGAATAAAAACTGAATTATTAGAGTTATGATAAACAAAAGTTTCAAAGCGATGTTATCTAAAAGTTTTCAAGTGTTTAGTTGGGAATGTAATAAAGTACGTGTAGGTACATACGTTACGCACAAGTTAAGTTAGTTGTACTTTAAGTATGAACTGTGGCAAATGCCCTCAATAATATTGCTGATGCCCTGAGACAAAATAGGCAGTAAATAATGTTATATTAATTTAAGCTATTGTTACTTTAGGATTTTAAGTAGGTAGGTACTAGTTTTTATTATTGTTTAAACTTTCTAGCCCATACTAATTTTATTTGCTTATAGAATTTACCTTCATCTTTAAGAATAATAAATAAGTGTAGTGAATAAAAAAAAAGATTAATTTACAAAATTAGTATAATTGAATTAGGTTTTTAATTACAGTAAAAAATGTGTTCTTACATAACAAAATAATCTTATTTACTCGGTAATTTTTCGTCAATTCATCGTCAGTCATGGCAAACGCGTTGTCTGCATAACGCGCCTTTCGTCTCAAAAACCGCCTTTGTCTCTTACATAACTTATGAGTATCGTCCAAAATATCACAAATAAGTTCTAAATGCGCCATTATTCACAATAAAAACTTCACAAATCAGTCACAATAACAAACTCGATCCCGAAAAAGCATACTTTTTGTAATCGTTCAACTTTGATCATAAACACGAATTCAAACTCGATAAGGCAACGTCAAAATCTCGTCAAGAGTTCCAAAAAAATGCACCGTTGGAGTAAAGTCGATTTCATTTAGTAAAAAATCCACCTAATACGATTCCAATCATGAGCTAGTGTAGCGTTCAAGATTGCCAAATGACAAGATCTCGATCCCAATTTCCAATTCCGATTGGGATCGAGTGTCGAGAGTAAGCCTACAGGCCCGGGTCGACGGCGCGTTGTGTTCCACGCGCGCCTCAAAGAGATGTCAGCACATGGTTTTCGACTAGAGCAACAATTTCTTTCCAGAAAAATTTTTCATGCGAGCTACCTATTTGTACTACTATTTTGGAAATATAGATCGTTTTAAATAAAATAAAATAAAAAATGTAAGGCCCACATCTCGGAAACGGTGCGTCGTAGCAAAAATTTGGTATTGCGAGACGTACTATTAATAATCACCAGTGTATTAAGTAAGTAGGTACCTGTGTTTAAAACACAACATTTGAAAAACAAATAGAAGTAAGCAAGTAAATACTTTATAGGTAGATAATAAGTAGCTAAAAAAATCATCCGTCATCTGTGTATTCTAAATAATGTTTTATTTTTTCTAACAAAAATAACACACTGGCCTTGGATAACTTAAATCTTTTGAAGAATGAGTCCTCGTTGTCATATTTCGTGAAAAAATCCGGTATTTCGCGATAAATAAGTGGCCGTCTGAATAAACTTTGATTCGTAACTGGATCCACATTCCGATCGCTTCTAAACTGTCAATAAAATCTTCCATTTCGTCTCAACTATTCTCGTTCAACAACAAATAAAGTGTCACTTAGCGCTAAGATGCCAATTATTATTATTATTAGTTTCCATGTGACCACCGTCACATGAAAACTTAAAAAAAAGACAATGTAATAAAGGTAGGTAGTGACTAATGATGATAGTGGTGATAACTGATAAGAGAGGATGATAATGATAAGTGATTAGGCATCTCCGCGCTGCACTCGCACCGCGCGCGGTGTCGAAGTAGGTACTTGTGCCGCTTTTTCATATTTTGCCGATCGAACAAAACGCGATACGAGGTTGCCAGCGCGCAAAGCGAAGCGTTGCCTCTCCGAGTAGAAGCCAGCTAGTAAGTAGCGCCATGAATGAATCTTTTGCACATTGCCCCCAATCCCAATTTTAGTTAGGTACTTTTTTGTTGTATAATTTCTTTGATTTTTTCATTATTTTATCTTATTATAATTTTTATGTTTAACGGCCACTAGCCCTACCCTTGTGTTAAATTAATGTTGCCATTGTACCGGAACGTTGTATACCACGATCGGCATGTAAACGATGCTAAAACCAATACAGGTACTATCTACTCAAATAACACACAAGGTACCTACGTTATGTGTAGAGTGCGGCATCACTAATTAATTGTAAACGCAAATATTTTAAACGTAAACGTTACTTTGGTGGTCATTTAATCAAATATACACAAGCATACATGTGGCTGTTATACCCATGTTATTATTAACTGATCAAATCTTGACGTACGGAGTACTCAACATTTTAAAATAATGCAAAATATGGTACTTATATAGTTTGCAGTTTATTTTGAACTCGAAAATCTAAACAAATCGAATTGTTATAATTAGTAGAAAGTAATAATTATATGGTTGTAACTTAAATGATCACAGGTGAAGAGCGCAAGCTTATACGTACTACATGAGATGACCACGACACACGACACCGAAATAATGACACGCCGCGATTATAAGGCAATTGTGACACCCTCACGTTATACAGCGCGAGTCTTCATAGAGTGCACATATTGAAATGTGGGAAACTAAGCTTAATTTTATCGACGAAAAATACATAAAAACTTTTTTTATGGCATCATTAATATTCTTTTGTTCGCTGCTGTGACCCCAGTGTAAACAAATCGATATAACTTTTAAACTAAACGATTTATCACGATGAAACAATATTGTCTGTTGGCTTACCCAGCCTCCCTGCACCCACGTGCATTTACAATACTTCACAAAAAAGGGCCTCTACCTGCTAAAGTATGGTATGTAGCCGAGTGCAACACAGATTGATAGGAAACGTTGTGATTAAGTTATAAACATTGTATATTTACCTTTAGAAAGCTGATATGATGGAGAATAATTTAAAGTAATAAAAAATGGTAGGTAGTCGGGGCTTTTATTGAGAAACTTTATAATTATTGTAAAAATTGGTGAAAAAATATCAGATTGTTGTTAAAAAAACACCTTAATTCTCAATTGAGGGCAAGTTTTTTTGTTTAGTTTTTATTTATTTATTTAAACTTCTCGCACACAATAAGGTACAAAGGCGGACTTAATGCCTTATTTTATGAAGATGAATGTTATTTCCAGTCATTACTGAGTGTTTAATTGTGATGGATCGTTTAGTTTCAAAGTTATACCGATTTGTTTACACAGGGGCCGCCACACCAGCGAACATGAATTGAAAAAATGCTATAAATAATTGAATTGTTGTTTAATATTTTTTCTGTCGATAAAACTAAGTTCGTTTCCCACATTTTGATATGTGCACATTATGAACACTCACATTGTATACGCAGCATTACAGGATACACTCCACTTGGAAGTTTTCATTAAGTATTACCATTAGTTGCGGCAGTGGGCGGCAGTGGTACAGTTCATTCACAGTTGTGTTGTGGAAGCCCTTGTCAGCAACGATTGATTCAGGCTTCGGACGTCAATATCCTGAAGCCTAGCTTTTTAAATCCCTCTTTAGGGAGAAACAGTTGGCAAAATTCACCGGTGGGTGTTGACAACTCGACGACTATGTCTAAATAATAGTTAATATTGATGGCTATAGTTAGGCCTGAAACTCGGTTCACGCATATACAAAAAACGTAGAGTACCTCGCATCGGCCGATCTATACGCAAATAGATTGTTAAGTGGAAGTAATAAAAAAGTCAGGAATTTTACTTTGATAATTTAGGGCCATTTATCAAAAGTCGTACGCTGAATGCATCAGGTACCTACTGTGATTGCCCGTGGAGCGAGTTTTGACCCGAGTATAATAGTTTATGTGTAGTCAAGCTCGTAACCGCTTTACGAGCTTAAGGTTGCAAAATACTGCTATCAAGACCAATGTGACAGTTCAACCATAGTGAAGTTTCAATTTACTGGGAAATGGCAAAAGTGTTGAAGCAATTACGAGGACGACAATACATTTGGTACAATGTGACTTATAAATGAATGGAATAACATTACATTCGGCAGGGTTCGGTTGCTTGTGCGTTAGTTCGCTGCCCCGTGCGTGCGGCGACTGCAGCAGGTCGTCGGCTCAGAACGTCAGCACCGGCTCTTCGCGGTGGTCCAGGATGTCTGAAATGTTACCACATGTTGATTGGTTAACTTGAAGGAATAGAACGCTTATTAAAAGGGATCTTTGGCAATTTCAATTCAGGATGAATGCTCTGTGATAAGTTGCTGCCAAAAAAAAAATGTTTTGGATATGCGTGGTTTTGTGAGGTGGCCGTGGTCCTTACTGTGATGAAAACTTGGCGCAAGTGGCTTGTCGTTGTGGGAGTCGACAGAGGCAGATGTGGCAAGCTGACCTTTGGCGATGGTCCACCAGGGCAGCGTGACGTAGGTGAGGTAGGCGTTGAGCGGCGACGACTGCTGGCGCTTGCCCTCCTTCCACAGGTGGAAGGTCTGCGTGAAGCCGCGCATCGCCCACAGCGGGTTGTACGCGCCATCGTCCAGCTCTGTGCACCAACAAACAGACTTACATTATCAAGGACGTCATATTTGATATTGTTGTGCTAAAATGTTTAATGAAGATTTAATTGGTGATATTGTGATGTGATGTCGTTCTACTAATTTTTAAGAACGTAAGGTGCGTGAATAATTTTGAAGTAATTTTCCCAAAAAAGATAACATTTTGCGGGACGAAGGCATGTAAGTACGTAGTTACATGAGGCGAGTATGAGAGCATTCAAGATGAGGATCGCGTCTAGTCATGTGGACGGATCTGCGGGTGTTGTGGCGATGTGGTGACCTATAGTGGTGGCATCGCAAGCGAGGCGAGGCTCGCGGAGCCAGGCGAGGCTCGCGGCGCCAGGCGAGGCTCGCGGAGCCAGGCGAGGCTCGCGGCGCCAGGCGAGGCTCGCGGAGCCAGGCGAGGCTCGCGGCGCCAGGCGAGGCTCGCGGAGCCAGGCGAGGCTCGCGGAGCCAGGCGAGGCTCGCGGAGCCAGGCGAGGCTCGCGGAGCCAGGCGAGGCTCGCGGAGCTCGCCGGCACCGCGCCGTGGGACTAGCGCGCATGGCGGGCGGTGGCCGCACTTACATCAAACGACAGAACTAGTCAGAGGTCCCTAGTATACAATAGCAGAACTTAGTTTTATCCCAATTCGCACAGTCGTAGGGGGAGGGACTAGTGTGAGTGTGTAGGTGTGCGCGGGAGTACCGGAGCGGTCCTGGCGTGGCACGTCGCACCAGTAGTACACGGCGGTGCCGTCCGGCGTGGTGCGGCGCGGCGGCAGGTCGGGCGCCAGGCCGCGCGGCGCCAGGCCGGGCGACGCGGGCGCCAGGCCGGGCGACGCGGGCGCCAGGCCGGGCGATGCGGACGCCGGGTCGCGCGGCGCCGGCGCGCGGCTCGGACTCGGACACACAGTCTCCAGGCAGGCCGGGGTCGACACGTCACCGGGCGCGCGGCCGCACACGTGGCGCATGGCCGCGCTGTGGCCGGGCCCGCACGGCGAGCTCGCGTCGCACGCACTGGACGAGCTCGCGTCGCACGCACTGGGCGAGCTCGCGTCGTGCGCACTGGGCGCGGCCGCTCCGCCGCGCGGCCTGCGCCCGGCCGCCACGTGCCTGCCCCGCCCCGCCCCGCGCCCCCCGCGCCCTCTACCTACACACAACACACCCGCATCACTACTGTTGCACGCCTCACCGGATCTACGCTCAGGTTTCGCGTCGTTTATACCCACGTCACCGACCGTCGTGTTCTTTATACGAGGTTAGTCAAAACTTCGTATGAAATACAA
The DNA here is from genome assembly GCA_948098905.1 of Tiliacea aurago. Classification (NCBI taxonomy): domain Eukaryota; kingdom Metazoa; phylum Arthropoda; class Insecta; order Lepidoptera; family Noctuidae; genus Tiliacea; species Tiliacea aurago. Next base: position 967,691 of record OX402579.1, on the reverse strand, counting down.
AGCAGCCGGTGTCCGTACTTAAAAATACCAGCAAACATGTGTGAGCCGTGTGAAGCGCACAAACGCCCTACGCGTTCTACCCGCGTTACGTCCCGCAACTACGCCTCCCACAGCGCGACTACTGCGGCCGGCCCCCGAGCGACACTACGCGACACTACGCGACACTACGCGACACGCCCCGCAGCGCCACATGCCACAAGCGACTACAGCCACGCTATGACTTATGAGCACAACAACTAACTAGCGACAGCATTGCAACATACATACAATCAAGCAGGTTTGAAAACATTCACAATGAACATTCGTGTTTCGTGCATCCACTGCAGAGTACATTGAAATAACAAAATAATTTAAGTGTGAGAGTGCATGTTGCTTAGTAGTATGAGCTCAATATGGACCAGATGGACGAGTCATTGACCGAGAACGTACCACGCGACTCAGTGTCAGCTTAATTAATACAAACATTTCCATTAAAGGCCTTCATTGACATCGAAAGAATTTCAATTGAACGTGCATGTATTCAGAGTACGGGTGGTTCGCTACGGTTATGTGCGTGAGTACGAGTAATTAGCGAGTTCGGTAACACCGTCCTATCCTAACAGAGAGTTAGCAATGGACACATTGGACACAATAATAAGGGCTCGCATATACCATTGATGATTATAATACAAGGCAGAGCCCCCAACTCAAATATATATCATTTTCTCCACCGAATTCAGTTGAACTTTGGTAAACTTGCAATTGTTTCTTAAATCGTCCGCTAGATGGCGCAAGCAGTGTTACTGCATCACTTCAAAGCGTCCATTATCTGTTGCGTTCCGTAATAGCTTCATCAGCACTGTATTGTAACGGGCCCGTGTGTATTCTGTACAGTCAACCGCACTTCCATGATTTTGATCGCGCCTTTATTTCGTAGCAGGAAGGGCGATTGATTGTCCTAGTTGTATTGTGAGTGGTGCGGCACGTACCGTCGCGCAGGTCGCCGGCCTCCACCTCGGCCACGCTGCCCAGCGCGTCCAGCCCCTCGTTCTCCGAGCGGCTCTTGTCGCGCGCGTCGCGCGTGCGCCAGCCGCCGCGCACGAAGTTGTTGATGTTGGCGCTCGGGTCGCTCAGCCGGCGCTGGAACGTTACCAGGGTATGTGAGTGCGCGATGATGATGGACGGAGATATATTTTGAAATCAATTCAGCCACTGCTGAATCTTAAATCCTAGAAGAAGTAAGCGGTTTTCGTTTGTATCAAAATGATTACGCCACCATCAGGACAGTGTTCGGCAATAGCAGTTTATTAGTGTGGTTTAGTTACTAATAATGTGAAACTTTTGGCATGGTGTGATTAAGAAGGAAGTTAACGCAAAAGAAAAAGATTTTCTGCGCAGATACCAAACAAATTGGGATACCTAAGAGCAGATGATGATGAAGCTCATGGCATGAACACGTTTCTGTCTTACCTGATGCCTATACATGAACATCTCCTCGGGATCGTCATCCCAGTCGCTGTCCCACATATCAGTAGCCGACATGCCGGGCTCGGAGGTGGGTGTATCCAGGCCGGCAGCGTGGGGCCGCGAGACAGCCATCTCCGCGTGGCCCTTGCCGCTGGGCCCCTTCATGCGCACGAACTCACAGCGCGCCGCCGCCTTGCTGCCCAGCAGACCGAACGACATGCGCTGTGCCACTTTTGTTGAGAGTGATGTTTGCTGGAAAAGTTTACATCAAAATTCTTTTATTTTGGCATATAAGTAAACTCATCGTGCAACACTCTTTTTGCAATAAGACCATAAGGACCAAAATACGGGTGGCTAAAGCTCAAATGAGATGGTAAAAGGACTTCCAACACGCAACACCCGTATAGCGACAAACCAAAATTGGAAGAAAAAGAAGAAGGCCTAGACCTGAATGGTTGATACTTGCCTGTAGCGGCGTACTGTGGCACTGATGGGGGACAAGGTTCACCAAAGAGTTGACCTTGAAGCATACGTTCTTAACTTGAGCATATGTTGCCTTTCCCAATAATGACACAGTCGAATGTTCATGCTATGACTTGTTGGTGGAAACTATATTATGTTTGTTGGTGTACAACGATGTCCTCTCTTTTGTTATTGTAGCAGATGTTTTGCTCGATAAACGGTAGCTTACATCAACTCTCAGTTCTCACGTAACACAACCATTCACTTTTCATTCGGAAAAAGGGAAAAACGCACGTACAATCGTTCGAAGCACTTCAACCGGCTACTTACCGTGCTGAACAATGGGGCTTTGTCGCAGCGGGAACTAAGCAAGCCGATGCACGGTATTGTGGGAACTGCGTTATTGTTTATTTTTAGACGTAGTAAACAGAGCCGGCTGAACACGCGTGTTTTATAAACATACGGCACGTGCCGCCGGGACTGCTGCGACTGCTCATCATAACTCAGTTGATGGGCACTTGAACAACAAATGTTTGATAACATTGGACAATACGCTATTGTTTTAACGCTGATCCGTTCATGTGAAGTCAGGAAACACATCGAGTGAGTCACAAGTTATTATAAAGTTAACGGTTGATGACTTTCGTGATTTTGATATCTTTTAATTTTTGCTGCCACAGATCGTTTGGACGAAGTTAAACTATTGTCAAAAATTACTTTTAACTACAACCCTTGCTTTGAGTCTAATTAAAAACAATTGAGCTAATGATAGCCAATCGTTGAATAGGCAAAGCAAGCGCCTCTCTCACGCACGAATACATCTTTAGATACATTTTTTTTGTAAATAAGTAGGCACTCAAACAGCGGATATTTATTCAGATGAGATGAGGATAAATTCCTGAGCTAGTGGAACAAGTTGTCCACGTAAGTACTGTTGGTCATAGTGGTAGTGTCGGATGATAAACCGGTTCGACACATACTGTATCACGTCGGTGGGTGGAAGCCTGCGACCGCTACAGCTCACCACTCACCGCGGCTATTTATTACTCCGCCATTAAAAGAAACGCGACAAAGTCAAATCATTTACTTCAACTAGACCACTTAGAATTTATAAATGAAAGAGAATGCGACTCAATTGGAATAAGTATTGTGTGCCAAAGTGAGCAAAGAGTGTTAATCGTTGTCATAATGTATCGATCAGTCGTCACTTTGGGCATTAATTATGTAACAATTTGCAATCCATCGAAATCATGATCATTTAGGAGCTTTTATTGTAATTAGAACAACAACTGGTTTAACCGAAAAAAAAGCTTCCGGAAACACATGAATAATCTTTAACTTTGGCACTTCATCGAATAGTGCTACAAAACATACCTAATAACAATCCTAAAGACTAAAAAGAAAGAAAAGTTTGAGTCAGTTCTTCGTATGGGAAACCTTTCTATACAGTCCCTGCAGATTCTGGAGGCTTTCGAGTGATTCATAAGATGAGCTGTAAGGGTTGAGCTACATAATAATAAGCACATTAGAGATAGATGAATAATTACAATATTTATTACAACAACTAAGTAGTCAAATAAAAGCCCTCTTCCTCTCTCCTACTTTTTGCTGTGCCCGACAGGGTTCACAAATTCCACAATGATCATATTTGTAAAACCTACCATCTAAGTTCACATGTGGAAGCAATAAATATATTGAGTATGTATTCATAATAAAAATAACTGGGTTAGAAAAAGGTTAGTTAGAGAAATGAACTGCGAACGTTGCCCTTTATCTATCTTATTCTAAGCAGTCACTAAAGAAACAACGTAGACACAATCATAGTGCCGTACAGACGGTGACAAGCAAGCCCTTAGTCAAAGACGGCGGTTGTCGACCCCGCACCGAGCTGCCTACACTATTGTTCCGACTCCGACTTGCAACTCATGATTCATCATGTAGGTACGTAGAAACAGTATCAGAGAAAGTAACTACCGCCATTTAAATCGATCCAGACAAATATAACTGCGTGTAAAACCTTTGACATCGTTTACGTGACACTGCAGGCCAGAAAATGAGGCACAATGAATAATAAAGTAAGTAAGAAACCATTTTCCGCCCGACAACAATAAACTTCAGGGTACTCTAGACTCCACATAATGATTGTTCTATTTTTTTACACAAGCTCTATGTACTTATAATATCGGCACTTGAACCCACTTATTGGGGCGTAGGGACTACTTAAACATAAGTTTGAAACTACTCAAGTGTCAATTATAATATCAAGCGGCTTTACTATAAGTGTAGAACGTGAAGACCGGAAGCTGAAGTCAAATTGTCAACTACCGATGCTACGAAACAGATGGCTTCATTATAGTACTCACCCTGATGGGTTTTTAGGGTTCCGTACCCAAAGGGTAAAACGGGAACCGTATTACCGGCTCCGCCGTCTGTCTGTCTGTCTGTCCATCTGTCACCGTGTCTGTATCTGGAGAACCGTGATAGTTAGACCGGTGAAATTTTCACAGATGATGTATTTCTGTTGCCGCTATAACAAAAAATACAAAAGAACTGAATAAAATAAATAGGTATTTAAGGGGGCTTCCATACAACAAACGTGATTTTTTGCTCGTTTTTGCTCGATATTGATAACGGCAACAGGTGGACACTTGAAATATTCACAGAATTTTTAGTTATACAATATTCACTTTAAAAATTAATAATTAGATTAAAATTAATATTTAGCGGGCTCCCATACAACAAACGTGATTTTTTTGCCGTTTTTATAGATAATGGTACGGAACCCTTCGTGCGCGAGTCCGACTCGCACTTGGCCGGGTTTTTTTTTCTCCAGTCGACTGTTTATCGATTGATGGCGGCACGTAATCTTAGCTGTTGCGAACAATATCAGAACGAGGGAACGATCGGCCGCAGATTGAAGTAGGGCAGACGAGAGGCTTCGCAAGCTCGCGACATCGCGTCGCCAAACAATATTGTACTAATTAACAAGTTATCGCGGTAGACGCTTCTGTATAATTCTATGGGTTGAGTTAATTCCAGACTTAAGTTACAATTCGGAAGTCTTTGTACACTCATATCTCGCCAGATAAGTACTTAATAGGATGCGAGTGACGAAATGTGGGTGTACTAAAACACCTATGCCTAACCCTAAACCCTTGCTTACCGGGGAACAGGGGGATGGCATCGCGCAGTTTTTGGCAATCGGGGCAGGAACACCTTGGTTGCACCTACGCGTTATACAGACAGAGGGGGAGGCTGGGCGATGAGGTCACGCGTGTCGGCCCGACGTGTGCACTGATGTCATGGTGTTAGTGCCAGGAATCAACCCTCGCAGGCGCCCTTGAGTGGCACGTGACACCCTCCCGAATGAGGGCTGGGGGTTACAAATAAATGGCCGAAAATAGCCACATGCCACATACGAATTGTAAAATTGAACTAGGAATTCAAACAATTACTTTTCATGAGCGTTTCATGTGTGATGAAAGTTTTAATCGCAATATTATTCGGAAATTGAGTTATTAAATTCAGTAGCTACACTAGCGATACCAATTGTAGCTAATTAGGTACAGTTTACTGTTTTATACGTCTTCATTTCTGATTTAAGTAACTTCAATCGGATGTATGACCGTTTTTACCATAAGAGCGATCAAAATAAAAAAAAATCAAAACCAAAAGTCATTTATTCAAACTAGGCTGAGAATCAGCACTTTTCGAACGTCAAAAATTACATGAAACAGTCCCCCAAAAACGCCCACCCTTCACCACTTCCTAGTGCTTTAGCTGAGAAGAAGAAGTGGCGCAACAAACTCCCCAGCAGCACAGCTGTCTGTTCACATAAAAAACTTGAAGCTATACAATACAATATAAAATAATTTGCATTACGCAACACAAAACGTTAAATTAAATTATTTGCCTTATGTTAGCTAGCACACACCATTATACAAAAATATATATATAATAATCGTCGAAAACAATACTCAAGCAGAAATAACGTAAACAAAACGTATCTCAATAAAAGCCTCCGGGCATAATGGGCGTGCCCGCTTAAATAAAGCTACAGCTATAAACTGATCGTATGTCAGTCAAACAGCTTATCTACTTCCGCATGTGATGCTGCCGAGTCAGCAATATTAATGGAACTAACCTAGTATACAGCACGGGTCTACCTTACTGTATACTAGGTTCGTTAGGGCAGCCCTAACCCGGGGGTGTTGTAGTCAGCAATAACTCCCAGTTGACGGGACCGCGAGTGAGCGTGGGCGGCGCTGTTCTGACGTCACGGCACAGCCTGCCAGCCTGTTTGCTCGCCACAGACACCGATCAATTAGTCTGCCATTAATCAGGCCTTGTTAATATACCGACACACCCCGGCACACTGAGGGACAGCTCTTAATGGTTTTGTAATTTCGTTCCTGGAATTTTCAGGACGCCGACTAACACTTTGATGACGTTAGTAAAAAAAGATTCAAGTGGGATGTTAATACAAAAAATTGTACGTCACCTGATTATAATGAATGCAGATGGGTAACGTTACGTATGGCGAAGTACCTGATGTCACGCCGCCGTGACGCGACGTGTTCGTCAATGAAGCTGTTCATTGTCCCGGTGACTCGATGCCTGATGGTGCGTGGCGCGTCACACGTCCACCGACACCGACGCGAAAGGAGACCCTTCCGCTCCCTAATGGCCGTAACGGTCTACATTGCACGTAAATTGCGACAATTCCTGCGATGAGTCAAATAGCTGGTAGATATAATGTAATCCTATTTAGGACTATAAGATAACGTCACTGTTAGGGTAGTCTGAGCCAAAACCGGGTACTATTTGCCCATTCACATCACGAGTCCCGGAAAGCGTGCAGTGATAATGGAGGGTGTTATGTGAGATGTATGCCTCGGCTGTGGGCTCAAGGCCCGGCGCCCAGTGACGTGGCTGCGGCGCGCCGGCACGCCGACGGCGACGATGCGCGACGCCCCATAAACCCGCCTCATAAACTGAACCCTCAGCACGAAGGGATCCCACACAGATTTTACTGAGATACAATTCAAATATAGATGTCAGAATCTTTATGATTTTAATCGAATTCTTAAGTAAAACTAAAACATTTCAACATCGGTTTGAAGAGACGTTATATTGAAGTAGCCATGTGCGGTGATTAAGAATTTATAACCATTTTGTTACTGACTGTTAGTTTATTACAACACAACTATAGAAACCTATTGAAATAAGAAATCTATAAAAACAAGCAATCAGCATAGTACTGGACTACAGAGAGTAAAATATAGCATAATTCAAATAATACCTTTATTTATTTATTTAACAGTTTATGTACACACATATATACAGACAAGAACAAAGGAACAGAAAAATACGTACAAAGGTGATGCTTATTTCTAAAGAAATCTCTTCCAGCATACCTGCGACAAGGAAAGTAGACGAAGAGATGTAGACAACGTGTGTAAGAGTAGAAGAGAAAACATAATACATAAAATCAAAATAAAAACTTACGAATATTATTACTATACTAATCACTAATTTAAAAATAAACACACATTATGAGAATATACTTACATACATAGGTACTTCTAAAATAACTATACTTTATGTAGCGCTTCCGACTTCATTATTGCCAAATATAATAATATATTCGGAAGCATTATCTGGTGGCTAGGGAGAAACTACTAGGATAACATACATAGGTATATCTACTAGTTAACAGTCAAATATAATAATATATTCGGAAGCATTATCTGGTGGCTAGGGAGAAACTACTAGGATAACATACATAGGTATATCTACTAGTTAACAGTCAAATATAATAATATATTCGGAAGCATTATCTGGTGGCTAGGGAGAAACTACTAGGATAACATACATAGGTATATCTACTAGTTAACAGTCAAATATAATAATATATTCGGAAGCATTATCTGGTGGCTAGGGAGAAACTACTAGGATAACATACATAGGTATATCTACTAGTTAACAGTCAAATATAATAATATATTCGGAAGCATTATCTGGTGGCTAGGGAGAAACTACTAGGATAACATACATAGGTATATCTACTAGTTAACAGTCAAATATAATAATATATTCGGAAGCATTATCTGGTGGCTAGGGAGAAACTACTAGGATAACATACATAGGTATATCTACTAGTTAACAGTCAAATATAATAATATATTCGGAAGCATTATCTGGTGGCTAGGGAGAAACTACTAGGATAACATACATAGGTATATCTACTAGTTAACAGTCAAATATAATAATATATTCGGAAGCATTATCTGGTGGCTAGGGAGAAACTACTAGGATAACATACATAGGTATATCTACTAGTTAACAGTCAAATATAATAATATATTCGGAAGCATTATCTGGTGGCTAGGGAGAAACTACTAGGATAACATACATAGGTATATCTACTAGTTAACAGTCAAATATAATAATATATTCGGAAGCATTATCTGGTGGCTAGGGAGAAACTACTAGGATAACATACATAGGTATATCTACTAGTTAACAGTCAAATATAATAATATATTCGGAAGCATTATCTGGTGGCTAGGGAGAAACTACTAGGATAACATACATAGGTATATCTACTAGTTAACAGTCAAATATAATAATATATTCGGAAGCATTATCTGGTGGCTAGGGAGAAACTACTAGGATAACATACATAGGTATATCTACTAGTTAACAGTCAAATATAATAATATATTCGGAAGCATTATCTGGTGGCTAGGGAGAAACTACTAGGATAACATACATAGGTATATCTACTAGTTAACAGTCAAATATAATAATATATTCGGAAGCATTATCTGGTGGCTAGGGAGAAACTACTAGGATAACATACATAGGTATATCTACTAGTTAACAGTCAAATATAATAATATATTCGGAAGCATTATCTGGTGGCTAGGGAGAAACTACTAGGATAACATACATAGGTATATCTACTAGTTAACAGTCAAATATAATAATATATTCGGAAGCATTATCTGGTGGCTAGGGAGAAACTACTAGGATAACATACATAGGTATATCTACTAGTTAACAGTCAATACTGGAAATAATAAGTATTTGGACTATTTTGGACGTTCAAAAGTTGCTTCTGCTTTATGTACCAAGTTGTTTAAAATCACACCATTCGAAATATTTTAGACACCATGAAAAGTATGTAAGTATTGGAAGAATTATAAGCAGTTAGGTACGTCAGTATTATTAGTACATATGTGTGAAGAATTTTAGATGATGGAGGATTATTATTGGGTAGTATGTTACCAATAACTACATGTTTGTGCAACGTTAGGTTAGGTTAAAGTTATGTTGTTGTGGAACGTTGGTTTCTACGAGATGCCAACACGTGCTGTGAGCAGCGGGGCTAGTGCGTAGCACACGTACAGTAGCAATGGGTTTCATATTGACAGCTCAACAACATTCACTGCGTTTTTACGTTGTTGAGCAGACTAATTTTTTGAACATTTTATGAAGATTAGCAATATCATTAAATATCACTCAGATTGTGATTGACAGTGTGTTACGCAACTAGGGTGCTGGCCACGGCTGTTGTAAGCATTTATCGCAGATCCGCAATGTTTAGGCTTTGTCGACGTGCAAACAAACCGAATGGTCTCTGTAGCCCCAGGTAACATGAGGCTCCAGGGGCTATAATAGTGCAAATCTTTGGGTTCATTCGAGTAATCCAGTCTGGTCCAACCACGCTGGGGTCGGAGCATTTCATTCATTCATTCATTTGTAGACGTGCTAACAAACCGGTGACAAGCCGCGTTTTTTTATGGAAAGCAAATTACTCATTGATGTATTAAATAGGAAGATATGGTACGCGCTCCTCGATGTGGATCACATAAATTAGGGGAAAGGACACAATCGACCTACATTACTCTTGGTTTGCGGGGAATACCCGAATCGTAGTTTGTTTCCAAGTTGTTATGGGTACGTAACAGTGACAATTATTGCTATCTCGTTCCCGCTATAGCCCGCGTAATATGTTTCTCTATTTCGGTTGTCGAGCACATGACGCACGACATCGGGTCCATTTAATATTTACGTGATGTTAGAGAGTGGCCTATCTTCCTATTTAATACATCAATGAAATTACTGCTCTTTTTACTGTCGACTCCACAAAAAAGGTGCTCCTAATGTGCCCAGTGCACTTCTTGAGCCTACAGACTAACATGGTCACCGGGTGAAGCAATCACAAACTGTGACCTTGTAGCACATTACTCATTCCGATCGTACGCAAACTACCTAGTCTAGTAAAAATGATCCCCAAGCATTCCACGCTGGGAAACTAGGAAGGTAGTGTAAACTTGACTCAACAGGTTGTTTGAGTCAACAAACATCAAAAAAATAGGTACTTACTCAATTTACGAATGAGTACCTAATTGTATCATTTAAACTGAGATGATTGTCTGGCATTCTTAATCTTAACCAGTAACTACATTGGTGGGTAGGTAGAGGTACCTGCGATAGTTCGTCTTGCGGAAACATAAACCGCCTTATTACAAAACAAGGTCTATATTTTGACAAGGCTTAAACCATGCAGCCAGTTTATGTAATAAGAACGTAATTGTGATTGAAATACCGTTCTTTATACAAAACTGAAAACTTAGTTCGGTACTAAGTTGTCAGTTTTGTGTTTAGGAACTTTACCATAGCCGGATTAAGTTCGAAATTCAATAATGGCTCCATGTTTTAACCTGGGTCTGAAGATAAACCTTGTTTTGTAATAAGGGGGAAAGTGTTTAGGTATGTAACGTCAAACTTATGGATAATTCCAAAAGATGCATAATATTTAATATCTGCCTGGAATTAAAGAATGAGCCATTATCTTTAAAGTTGGCTTTTTAAGGCTCGTACAGACTGAGGCGATATCTCGAACCCAGAACTTTTAAAAATAAATAAAAAAAGATCTGGCAAATTTAAGTGAAACTTGTTTCCCGATTAAAAAAAAAACCCAACGCATCATTGACAAGGCAGCTTGACTTGTTTAACCCTATAATGTCATTCAATAAAAAATAAAATTAAAAAAACTCAAAAAGTACAGAGGCGCTCAGTCATCGAGTCAGCACGTTGGTCCACATCGGTCTATCGTCATCTATATTTGGAACGATTTGTTTTTGTGCAAAAAGGACCAAAACTAGACGAACATCATGTGAAAGATACCAATGATCTTAAGACACGATAATTGCACAGAATACATATTAAAAAAAAATTAAGATAACCTACACAACGTCTAAGTCGAATAACAATCCTTGTCAGATCCGCTTCAATAAACATTCAAGTTTGATATGTGGTCAAGGTCATGCTATGCTACATCTACCTAAATATATTATACGACGAGCTTACAAACAACTAACGTCATGTAATCATTAAAGCTGGCATTCATCATCATCATTCATCATTTCAGCCGAAAGACATCCACTGCTGGACATAGGCCTCTCCCAGCATTTGGGATGGGCTTGCCATAATCGCCACGCTTGGCAGGCGGGTTGGCGATCGCAGTATGGTGTTAAAATGTATAGAGAACGCTGCTGCCCATTCTCTAGTAAGTCCCTTAGTCGCCTTTTACGACACCCACGGGAAGAAATAGGGAGGTGCTATTCTTTACGTCCGGCACCACACAGAACTTGACTTGAGAAACTGGCATTCGGATATTTTCAATATTCTTAGCATGGCATGGGGGTCCGTTCGTCACGATTATTGACTGGTATTTACCGACTCAAATATACGTTAATCGGTTGGTTTGCTCTAAAAGCGGCAGAATGGTAAGTGAGTGCTCTGTGGTAGTGACACGATAAGGATGACGTCACCACCAATGAATCCGGCGATTACAGTCAGAAGATAACAGCTATCGTACGAGCGACCCCGGATCTCGGTACTAAATATTTGAGCCTCAAGTTATCATGGCAACTGTTTACTTGGTGCAAGTTCTTACAAGCAACAGTAAGTTTGGTGACCTTTAGACGAAATTTAAATAGGTAAGTAATAACATAGTATTAGGTACTATAAAAATAACATTCAAATATCGATCAAATAGAAAAAATACTGAGAGTTTTCATCAGAGCTCAGTGATGATGAGCTTATTTCGGATGGACGAGTTTCTGACTGACTACAACGTTTGCAGCCTAGTGTATATTGTGTAGCAAGCAGAGACTTGTGAAGCCCTACGTGACACTGGCTCACTACTAGTTAACACACAGTTAATAGAAACCGTTAATTTGCAGTCCGCCCTGGGTCAGTTAGATTCTCCTTATTTGTTTGGTGGTCATACATCGTACACGGGAGAAAGTATTTTATAGACAGATTTTTGTCTTGTAATGAGTAAAATGGCCGCCGAGGTGGATCACGGCGAAGGTAGTGTGACGATTTGATAATGTTTGTAGGGCCAATATGACCAAAGATCGGCACCAGGCAGAAAAGAGGGGAGGCCTTTGCACAACAGAGGGACACAATAATATAGGTTACCATTAAAAATATTTAAATGTCTTTGGTGAGACTGGCACAGGAGCGTGGGGATTGTCGCAAGAAAAGACATGCTTGTAATGGCCAGCAGTGGGAGAAGTCGGGCTGTGGACGATGACGATCATGAATAAGAAAAAAGATATCATTACTGACCTTAGAAATAAACTTACACTTTCATACCAAGGTCCCTACGAATGAAAACTGCAGTGTTAAGGAAGGTATACAGATGCGCTCATCAATTTGCCTGCGACCACCCTTCGCAGGCAATCATGGCATTCCCACTATTACTGCACAATCATGAAACACATCAATAACTACTGGCCAAATGAATGTATGGCGAATGAATTTCGCACCAAATGCCAGAATAATCTTAATCAGTAAATAAGCATATACTCGTAGTTTCGTTTTTATATTTGTCTACTACAATGAAACAAGCTAGCATCCCAGCCTTTCTTTATTATCTATCTCTCTTTATCAGAGAGCGACACAGATTCCCCTGCACCGCTCCCACGGGGTACTTATACTTACGTATATTTATTTATTCTTAACCGACTTCCAAAAAGGAGAAGGTTCTCAATTCGGCTGTATGTTTGTTACGCGATTACTCCGTCAATTATGAACCGATTTTGAAAATTCTTTTTTTGTTTGAAAGGGTATACTCCCGAGGTGGTCCCATTGCCACCAAATCAGAATCTGATGAGGGAATCCCATGGAAATCGAGGGAAACCCTCAAATTTTATATGCAAACTTATAGCGATTTGGGAACTTTTTATAGTAACTTGTGCATTTGCTCTCGGAAAGCACCATTTGGTGAAGTGGAACTGAGGAAGGAGACCACAGATGGCCACCGGAACAATATAATAATGATAACCTATTTAGCGGGTTGCGATTAAGCAATTTATGCTCGTCATTATGCATGTGGTGAGTGGCAGTTCTCCTGGATCTTACCAGGAGAACTCCTCAACAATCAACGTCCCAGCATCGGGAAAAGCAATATTTTATAAAAGGTGATGAGCAGTTAACATTAGGCTATTGTAACTTAGATAAATTCAAAACTGACCCACTAAAAAGTGAAAAATAAAAAACTTTTTACAAAAAAGTAGTAACCGACTACCAATAATATAACACTACAAAGTGAAAAATATTTAAAACGGTAACACCAATTACATTAATTAACATAGATATTGAAACAGGTATAGTACACAAAATATTTCAAATACTGAAATATAATGGAGGACATCCTAGGATACTTTTTCTCACAAAACATCAGACATACACGCATAATTCTACTCCATTCATCAGCAAACAGATCACATTCAGGATTGGTTGTCAGGAGGGCGTTGAGCATCCTTAACGTACGACACACAGGGGACTCAGCTCTGTCGACAGTTTTAGATGACGGCGGCGCGAACACATTACGTGGACAGCTTTGGCGATGTCCGATGTATTTGTCAGTAACAGATAGCCGACAGAAAAGATCGGGAGTTCGGGACTGTCGACGCGTCCTCCAAGTGTTTTGCAGGCTACTGTGAGCTGTATAGAAAGCTTTTTTTTTTCACGTGGTGTAAAATCCTCATGGATGTCCTCCGCCCAGGGGCGGAGGGGTCTGTCAGACTCTTACTGACTAAAAACCACCCCAGTGTTCCCTTCCCGCACTAGCACCGAGGATCTTGGAATCTGTTATTACTTCCGCAATCCCCGGCTAGTGCCTGCCCGCCTCTGCGGGCCACCTCAATGTATAGAAAACCTCTAGCTAACCTAACCTGCAACGAGTTGAAGCCCAAAACTCCTGGGAGGTAATTAGTGGTACATGAAAGGAAAGAAGTGAAACGTCTTTTTATACAGAAAGTATAGTATATATATCAGTAGAGTAAGTATTCGTGTACTTACAAGACAAGATTAATATTATCAATCATGATAAATTGATAACAGTATTATTAATCCGGTTATCTCCGAGAAAAAAAAACTCTTATATTTGATAACGAAAGATATCAACAATATGGCTTCCAAATGTAACACTTACCTACAGCTTACTTTTCATTAGTTATTATTGCGGAATTGGTCTGCTCTTGACCTCGATGTCGCCTAATGGAAAGCGATGGATGAAGTCTAAGATGGAACCTGCTCTACTTAGATCATTTAAATTTATTTTATAAACTGATATTAAATAATTTTTATGCCTTAATAATATTCGTTTAAAGAAAATAATGCCAAGTGTGTTATGCCAAATAAATTTCGGAGCATCAAGATTCTGCCAGATAGAGGTAACCCACTAAAAGGATTATGAAATGAAGGGATGGTAATGATAAGCAGTGCTCTTCACGAAACATCAGGTGAGATAGTGGTCACGACGTGAGCCTATTATAGATAACAAAAGTATTTGATGAACAGGTATCCGATGAACTGCTAACCATTTCGACTCATCTCCTAAGTGCTCGCCGCGGCTGGCGTTGTGGGTGAAGAGTGTTATTCTGGACAGATTTAAAAACTGTCAAGTTACTTTGTGTCAATAAAACAATGCACTCGCTAAACTGTCTTATTATGAGAGCTGTATAATAGGGTTGCTCATGTGCAGCCAGCGAGGCCGAGTGTAAGCTCTCCCGGCTCAGTCGCACCCCCGGGGCGCGGGGCGCGGCTCCCCTCGTGGTACTCGGCACGGGAGCGTTTGTCGACATTTCTTCTTTCCCTGTTGTTTGAGACGCTACAACATGTCTGATGTCATGATTAAGCTGCTTGTGAACCTAATGGAGTCTAATTCGTAACTTATCTATTTGATGTGCTCGATAAACCTGAATTCAGGTGGTAATCCAGTGAGTGAACTTGAGTAAATTCAATATGCAAATGTTGTAAGTGTCGACGTGGCTTGAGCCGGGAACGGGAGCAGTCGGCCGGACAGCCGGGTGCCACACTAAACAGCCCGTATCCGGCAATTAGCGGCCGTCGCCCTGACACTTGTTGCGGTGGACTTGCGCCCTCCGACCACGGTATTCAGGAAGCGAGCTGGATGCTAACCCACTAACCTTATAATCCCTTTTTTAAAATATTCATTTACATACCCTAAGGCTCTAGCAGAACAATTTCTATGAAAACTTCATAGAAATTGTTCTACCAGAATCGCGGCACCGTCGCGTCGCGCCTTTATAGGTATGAGGAACAGGGTGTAAAGTTCACTCATCCTCCATTGAAAAGGGACCTCCATGGGAAAAGGGCATCCTCCGATGGGTGTTGTCTGGTGGGCAACTGCCCAAACGGTTGATGTCGGGACGTTGTATCTATGTATGCTAGTCGCGCGGTAAACTCTGCTTGCGCGATGCAGGATTTTGCGTGACGTCAGTGTGACGCGTCGTTCGCATGTGGCGATGTTGATGCCGCTACACGCCTGTGACAACTTTCTATTGACAACTTCCTCACTAAAAGACTCGATTCACAATCTCTTCCCAGTTTATCTAAGTGTTATAAATATTATAATTTCTTGCTGCTTATTTTATAAAGTAGACGTCACGTCAGCGTCGCACTTAAAGAAAACAGCAAAGAAAAATATTTCTAGCTTTCATATTGGTTACCGGCACATTTTGCCGAGACACATGGAATTTTATATGTCATTGATATATTTCTTCAATTCACACCGCGCGCTGCTTTGTAAGCCGTAAAAGCCAAGCTTACACGATAATAAACTAAAGTCATCGAGATAATGAGTGTTAAAAGCGCAGTAGATGAAACGAAAACAAAAAGGTCAATTATCGTACATAAAAACGTTCAAATTCAGTTCACAAACTCATCTCGGCGACAATCAATTGTTTTTTAACAGATTGAGACTGAGATTACAATGTGATCGTTCTTAAAAATACGGGCATTGCCCCTCTGAACTGTTTAAAAACATGAGATTATGAATAGTTCTGAATACGCTGGTTACCTTATATTGACACAACACAGCATAAGCTAGATAGCCAAGATTCCTGGTCATTCATGTAGAAAGTGAAACTTACCCTGGAGTCGTAGACCCTGGTGAGGATGTCGTAGCGGATGGAGCCCAGGAAGATGACCGCCTGCGCGGCGCAGCCCCGGCCGCGCGCCACCAGCTCCACGCACACCATCTCGCCGTCGCGCACCACGATGTCGCAAAACACCTGTACGCAAAGTCAAGCAAGTTTATAAGTTGTACTTACCTTGTTTAATAAAGATAAATAAATAATAAATAATAATAAACACAAAGCATTATTAGTTTACCACTCGATCACAAACAAGGAGTGGAGGGTGGCTGTAGTCTGTTCCAGAACTATCTCATGAAAGTATAAACAAACCCTGTTCAGGTTAAATTCTTATGCATCACTCACTAAAGGCAGTTAGTGAGACTTTCATCTATATTTAGAAGGTTTCACCTTTAGATCTGACCAGTTTTTTAAAATGTATTGTTTGAATAACATAATTCGATTATAACTGAAAAATCAGCGACGAAATTCGAGTTATAAAATTAAACTCAATTGTCAAATGAGATGATGCTTTTTTAATGTGGTTTAAAATCAGAATTTCGAGTTTAGGCTGTATTCAAATAATCAAATCATGGTATTCCACACTCAATTTGTAAGTGGCACAACAAATTGGTATGCGCCAGCGCCGCGCTGGTACGGACTCTGATCCATTAGTATACATTTTCATCAGACACTTTTGGAACAGACCATACAGTGTCTACCACCGATAAATTTAAAGGTTCCATGATCCACTTCAGGTAAGTACACCAGCTGTAACTAGTGGATAAAGATCATGAATACCACAAAAATATCGACCAGTTTTGTCATCGTAGTACCAACGTTTTGATTCAGTGGACTGACAGCCTGATTCTAGCTTTGTATTGTAGATTTGGTAGCTTATCTCTATTGCAAGTGTTTCAAGATCGGCCACGAGGTTGCCTTGAAAATCAAAGTATGAAGACAATAATGACATGTGAGATGTCACAATAACATTAAGAAAAGTTATATTTGTTATTTACAGAGGAATTAAATGAGGATAATATAGGTATTATCCTCATTTAATTCCTCTGTAAATAACAAATATAACTTTTCTTCTTTTTTTTCTTTTCTTTCTTCTAATATATACTATTAAAGTATAATTTTATTCTATGATTTTCCTTAACGAAACAGAAAATAGCTCATTTCTTTGAAAGACTAATTTCGTGCTATCGAACGTGTGGCAGATAAAACTAAGCGATCATAATTGCGTAAGTAATGATACTGAGGCGTCAAACACGAATGTTACACGAGTAATTAGAAATAGACAAGGCAGACTTTAGAAGAGGCACATTAGGTATAAATTTAACACTGTTCGGCGATAACGCTCGTCTGAATGTCAAACTTGTGCCGTGCATCAAGCGGAAACACGTGATTCTCTCAATACCTATTCTAATTTATACAAACACAAATTAACTGAACATGTTAGGAATTTTCCCAACATACAGTACAAAATTGAAACAGAGCATAGGTACACTATCTTCAATGTAATGTTATACGTTGTCTACAACAGTTTAACTAAAAAATAACATTGCGACAAAGCAAGGGTGAACAGAGAACGCGCAAATGTAGTTAACTCTAATGAGATATCGTCATCTAAGCTGTTTAATTTAATTTAAATTTATGCTAATCCCCTTAAACACCCTGTAACCTATCACGCAAATACTTTAAACGTTACTCATTTAAACTAAGTATAACAAACTAGCCGCCATGATTTCATCATCATAGATTTCCCTATTTGTTGAGATCCTTTCCAAGTAGCTATACGTAGGCAATAAATAAGATTTATTTGAAGTCATGAGTTGTGCACCTACTCAAGTACCGAACTGGGAAATCAAAGGTCGGAATCGGAACTCAAGTCCATATAAATAGACGTAAGTACATGATTATTATTCAGTAGTTTAACATGCTTTTCCACTCAGAAGCGCGTTACGTAAGTGTAATTTGCACTTGAGTACCTGACAGTGTCAAGGTATCGTATAATGCAGGTACTTAGCGTTTACTAAAATTGCAGATAAATAACAAAAAGCCGCGCCATACTGACGAACACACACAATTACCGACCTCACCTTGACGTGCGCCTTCAGTTTTACTGTTTTAATACAATGTGACAATAGAATGAGTCGCTAACTACAAATTAATGTTGTTTTCATCTCGGCTTAGCGCGTGAACAGTCGCGGTACTGACAAGATTATAATTATGATAACAAATGAAGGTAAATCCAACAAAATGATCGTAACATAAACTGTGCTGATTATAACGAGCTGGCAACGTTTACTTGTTTTGATTCAAACGAAAAATTGTTCATAATATTAAAGTCAGACTTGTAACTAGTTCAGGTGGACTAATCGGTCAAATAAAAATCTTTGTTGATTGTCTATAACCTCCTATAGTAAATACAACGCGAACATGCAATTTATAGTCAGGATTTCAGGAAGTTTAAAAAGAGAAGAATAATGCTAAACTTAATATGAATAAAGCTGTAATAGTAGATTATGTGATATGGGACCAAAATAAAGTACGTCGCTCGAGGTTAAATAATTTTGTTACCGTGTGGCACACTCTGCTTTTCACCCACATCTATGAGAAAAATAAATAAGAGATGCTTTTAGTAGTGACGAATATCTATAAAAAAAAAAAAAAAAACCATTTATTTAAGGTAAATAACACCCATTGCAAACATAAATTAATAGAAATAGATCAAAGCACTACACTCACACATCCAAATGACATTATACCATTTATTACAAACCACTACCACACCATTATATTTACATTTATCCAAATTACAAATTTATATTAATATTAGATACGTTTTCGCAATTTTGGAATTTTGTTCTAACTGTTTTGTTGGGAACAGAAAATGTCGTTGACTTATTTATCACTTGGGTAGTCGTAATAACTTCAGACTCCATAAGAAGTTCCCGTGTATTTTTTTTTTTTTTGTTAATTTGGTTTACCAATACGCCGCGTCGTCGCGACGGTCGGCAGGCGCGCTTTTTTTATTATCGGCCAGGACTTTATCGAAGCGAATTCGGTATGTTAACTATTTTTCAGGTACGTTTTTTATATTTTTATTATAAAGATATAAGTATTTAAAACACATAATTTCAACCTTTTTTTTTCCAAGCTGTAAGTAGTTATTTTTATATTTTTTTAAAGTTTTGTTCGTGATGACGTCATAAAGTAGTCTGAATAGCTTAGGATCTTTGCCACATAGAACACTTATTTAAAACCCAAATTCAGTAAAGTCATTCTGTCAAACTGTCAAATCTGACAGTTATTTTGTTTTAATTTCATCATAATTCCGATTTTACGTACCATATTGTAAAGCTAAAGATTATTAAAATTATGAATCGATCAGACTACTTCTGCTACTTAAATGCTTCATACCGTCATGTAAAATCTCCACAACCAATAGCCGACACAAATTAGACACTTTTCCATCTTTCAGGCAAACAGCAGTGACCATCTAGGTTTTCCAAGCTTACTGGCACTTAGCTCAAAGACCACCTCTTGGTGAACTTAGATATCTTGGCCACCGTAGTGTTTGTCTCCGATGTGGATGTTCCCTTGCATCTAGAGTCAGCCATCTACTTCCAACAGCTCACCTCGTGACTTGAGAATTTATGATATTATTCAAGAGTGTATTAAGACTGGAACTGTAAGATGAATCAGTTTAAATGTATTTTATAAGTGCTTTTACTGTAAGTCAAATTGATTGTTTTAAATACTTACTTAAATGATTACCTATGTATTGTTTTTTGCAGATAGAAGCAGACAGTTATGCCTGCAGATATGCCATACTTGTTAGGTAGCTGCAGATAGAGCTGCTGTTCATATTATTATGGTCTTTGACCCATCCACTTCTTGCCAAGCAAGCCCAATAGAAGAAGTACAGCCATAGACACAAGATCTTCCCGCTAACCCTCAAGTCCAAGAAGTAAGAAGAAGAAGCAATCACACCGAACCTACCTATATTATAAGATTACATGAGAGCTATTAAAACAGAAAGAAAGTGCTTTATTGAAGGATGCCAGAGAATAGAGAAGTACAGAGTTCCACTTTCTACTCGGAAAATGTTGCTCAGTCGGTATAAATATTATGCCCCTGAACAATAATCGTCTTTGTGATCAACATTTAGTATAGAAGTATGGGATTTTCTGAACTGTTTGAGAAAATAATTATGTACAGACTTTCACAGTAACAAATATCCAGGACATGATGTGCTTAAAAGATGCTGCGCCCATGTAATATCAATAATATGGTACCTTAGTTCGGCTAGATACCAAGATAATATAGTACCACCTGCACAATTTCTAGGTGACATTCTTATTATAATTGAAGATGAATAAAAAATACTACATAATAAAAAACGATACGAAACCTACTCATGATTTTTAAATATTTGTGTTTCCTATCTTCCTCCCACACTACAAATAAGTATAATAATTAACATTCTATCTTTATAAAAAATGGCAATCGCAATTAAAAAAGCAGCTGTTAAGTATAGATTGTTACATACCCTCTCTTTGACTAAATCTCTTTTTAACTCTGCTCTGTGTACATCCACCTATAACAAACGTCATAGGCCGCAATACTGGTAAGGGTGTGACAATACATGAAAATATATGATAAGTTAAAGGAAGCTACAAGCCTAATAATATATGATAAGTTAAAGGAAGCTACAAGCCTAATAATATATGATAAGTTAAAGGAAGCTACAAGCCTAATAATATATGATAAGTTAAAGGAAGCTACAAGCCTAATAATATATGATAAGTTAAAGGAAGCTACAAGCCTAATAATATATGATAAGTTAAAGGAAGCTACAAGCCTAATAATATATGATAAGTTAAAGGAAGCTACAAGCCTAATAATATATGATAAGTTAAAGGAAGCTACAAGCCTAATAATATATGATAAGTTAAAGGAAGCTACAAGCCTAATAATATATGATAAGTTAAAGGAAGCTACAAGCCTAATAATATATGATAAGTTAAAGGAAGCTACAAGCCTAATAATATATGATAAGTTAAAGGAAGCTACAAGCCTAATAATATATGATAAGTTAAAGGAAGCTACAAGCCTAATAATATATGATAAGTTAAAGGAAGCTACAAGCCTAATAATATATGATAAGTTAAAGGAAGCTACAAGCCTAATAATATATGATAAGTTAAAGGAAGCTACAAGCCTAATAATATATGATAAGTTAAAGGAAGCTACAAGCCTAATAATATATGATAAGTTAAAGGAAGCTACAAGCCTAATAATATATGATAAGTTAAAGGAAGCTACAAGCCTAATAATCCCTACGACTCTAACACTCAGTTGCAGAAACGATCTTTAAATTTTAAAGACTACATTAAACACTAATGTAGCATTAAATCATTGCACAAAACCATTTTTTATTTTATTTTAATGCTCCATTAAATTTAACTAATGAAATGTCAAACCTAATGAAACCGGCCATTTTAAACACTTTTACGTTGCACGTAACTTCATTAGCGCCCATTAGCAAGTGGTGAACTTTAAGTTTGACATTTCAGATTTTTTAATTTTAATGGGCCGAAAAGCATCCATTAAGAGCAACATTAGTGTTTTCTACGGTACTTGAATGCATTTCTGTAATTGAAAGATGTGTTTAACCAGTCTTTCATCATTATCTGATTCTTATTTAGTAGATTTACCTCGCCGTCGAATCCCAGACCGAGTGAATTCATTTTTAAAACATGATGGAAAAGAGTTTCGTGTAAGGTATAGAATTTCCAAGGAGGCAGTTCTTCAAATTTGTAACGTATTTGATTAAGATTTAGAACCAGTGACGCAAAGAAATAAATCCATTAATGGCCTGACACAGCTTATAATATGTTTGAGATTTTTCGCCACTGGATCTTTCCAGCAAGTAGGTATTGGGTGATTTAATAAACATAAATAAATCAAAAGTTTGTCGGAAACAGGTTGGGTCGGGTTGTTTGTCAGTTTGTTTATACAAAAAGTATCCCGTGAGCTAGCAAAATTAAGCCACCTCTATATTAAAATGCCAGACCGGACGGAACTACGTAGAGTTGCAGAAGGTTTTTATGAAATTGATGGATTTCCACGTGTGGCAGGAGCTCTAGACTGCACACATGTTAAAATTATTAGATTAAGGGGGATGCGCTAAGGTAGCCCGCAAAATTCAAATTTTATTACGGTTTTTGCAATTTGCAGGTCAAGTATCACGATCTAACTATGATTCGCGGCCATAACCAATATGGCTTTACAGAATTATAATCATTAGAATATGAATCAGAAGTATAAAAATTGCAAAAAACGTTGGTAAATTTGAATTTCGCGGGCTACCTTAGCGCATCCCCCTTAAACCAGATTATTTAAACTACATTAAACCACAGAGTACACTGAATACACATAAATCAACTACATTTACTTTATTTTATGCTAAAATTGGTGGTGGTGTACTTGTACGTACGGATAATAACAGAACGCAAATGTTCACTCTTTTCGTTCAATATGGTAATTTGTTCCTGGCAATATTGTTTAAAGTCTTCTTTAACTAAAGTGGCATTAAAAATGTCTAATGCTATCTAAAATTTGTTTGTGCAACTTCATTAAAGTAATGAATTCATTAGCGATAATGTTGCTTTATGTAATGAAGTGTTAATGGTGAGCTTTCTGCAACTGAGTGTAAGCCCTACAGCCCTAACCTATCATATATCTAGTATGTGATAAATAAATATATTAGGTTCAGGCCGTCTGCACCATGCAACCTAAGGTTACAGACTGGTAGTAGACAGGATTTCCAGGTTTGGGAAGGATACACTCACTGCCAGTCGCGCAGACTCACGAGACTGATCAGAGATGGCTAAAGGTGTCTTGGCCACAGTGAGGGGTAATGAGATAAGAATATAAAATTCAAATCTGATTTATTTACAATATGATACAGCTTATAAACTACTTTTTCTTAACACACAATATTATATAAAATCTTTCGTGTCCTATGCGTGTAAGATGTAACCAAATCAATATTCAAATTTTTAAATGGGCTGCCCGTCAGCCGGGCAGAGTGCTGAGTCAATGTCCAAAGGTAACGTTGAACACTCAAATTGCCAAAATCCGCAAAATTGGCAAAAATGGTTTGTTAATAAAGTAGATATCAATTATTGACACCAATTTCATCTTTTTACATCCAGGCCCATGATTTTATTTACAAAGTCAAAGATTAAGTATTCTTTGACGTTGACATTACTTGACATGACATTGACGCTTGACACATAAAGAACCACTTAATTACTTTACAAGAGGCACTGAAAGTTTTCAATTCAATCTACTTTATGACGTCATTTAGAGGTCAAATAAAAGTCATGTGATTTTAAGTATTTTTGTGAAAATAAAAACGATCTTAAAATTTTAGACCTATTAATAGAAAAATACGGCTTAGAAGCTTAAAATCTCGAAATGGTTTTGGAATCAGCATAGGTTAATTTTTACTTTACATACCAATTGCGTCCAAACTTTTTAATTAAATAGTGTTCCAAATTCAAAGGTCATTTCATCACTGATATTAAGTGCGCCGGAATGACCCATTTTGCTCGCAGTTATCGAGGAACCCTTCGGCTCTTTTCGAATAGATGGGATGAAAATAAAATAATTAGGTAATCTACTTCCGTCCATAGAATTTGAAAATTAGTAAGTAGGTACTTAACTAACAACTTTAATTGAAAGTCCTTTCTGAAACCAGCTGATTAGGATACAGCATATATGAGGCTATTTTTGTACCGAAGCAAAGAATTAACAAATTGTAGGTGCTGACATTCAACGTTAATTGTACTTCCTTTTGTTATGTAGTAATCCATAATAATAAATACTTTGGTACCAACTTCATTTATGACATTATCAACTTCCCGGTAGGCAGTGGGTAGTGAGTCACCTGATCTAATTAGTCATATCTATAGGTAGTATGTCGGTTGTTTACGAATGAATAGGAATACCGACAATTATACAACAATAACGTTAACTATTTGAAATAAATAAGCAATTGGAGTCGCGGACGACGCGGTTCCAAAGTCCGTAATTCCAGACATATTCGCAGTTAATCAACAATTTCTTCGCATGACTATCAATGAGCTGCAAGTGGGTCGCCAGATAACTCGCATGACCATAATCAACATGGCTGATAATGAAACTGTTCATACTCAAGGACGATGAGTTAATGGGGCAAAACAAAAACTTTATTATAGGGTCTATAATTCCGAATACCTAATTCGAGACATTGGCTTTCATTTGGCTTGGTACTTCATAGAAAGAACAGTCATTCAGTTTTGCATGTCCTCAATGAAATATCATAATTATTGTCCAGACAGTAACAGATCGGTATCACCATCACGTACGTCCAATCACAAAGCCGATTCACAGCTTAAAATAAAACTGAGATAACGGTTGAATGCCGACAATATTATCTATTACCAGAGCTAGAATGTGCATCAACTGTGGAGCTATTCACTCGCTGCGCTGCCGCGCTGTTCATTGTGTGCGAGTTATTGTATCAGCTCTGGGAGGTTGCAACATGATGCTCATTGGGAGCGGTCGGCGTATAAGTGTTCTGTGGGTCGGCTTCTAATGTGCACTTACATATATCACGGAATAAAAAGAAATACGAGGGATACTTCCTGGCCATCTCCCTCACACGTGGACGCTAACATAATATCGACACTTCGATAGGGTAACGATGGGATATAATATGCACATATGACATAAAATCATGAACTAAAAATAAAATACATAATATGTATTTTTTTTAGTTCATGACTTTATGTTCTCTCGGCTATCCTCTGAACATCACTAATATGAAGATAGCCGTGGTCGTATGCCACCTAGCCTAACAAAACAATACATTCTACAAGAAGTTAGCGATTATAAGCTTTAGGGCACAGTGAATACGACCACGGCTATCCTCTGAACATCACTATGAATATACAGGGTGTTTGGTGCATCGTGTGCCAAATTAAAATGGTCGACTGAAGGGGTCATCCGCTAGCCTTTCAGACCCCTTAACACCCCCCTCATGCTCTGTGGATTTTTTTTATCGACTTTTTATTGTTTTCCAAAAAAAGACCCAAATTTTACATTCAAATACAGATTTAAAAAAAAATATAAGGCGTAGACTCTGAATTTTAATTTTATTTCGATGTGTATTGTTTAAGAATACTTTTAAATACAAAATTAGTGATATTAGTCACCTAGTTTTTTTTTTAATTCACTCGCAAAGGTAAAACTTAAATTAAAGCTGTACATGTTACAGCTATTTATAAGGCTACAAAAAAAAAACCAAAAGCGACCGGGATCTTCCAACTCCCTCATTAATTCTCCAGTCTATCCTCTTTCTAATGATGTGCCACATGCCATAAAAGTATTTTAACAACTTTGTGAATTCGCTAGAATTGTGAATCGAGTCACATAAAACTACATTCCAAATTCTAATGAAAAAATATTTATTGCGGAACTGTTACTTGAGAAAGAGGTAAAATTTGTTTTCTCACTCTTTCACAGTAAAATCTATCTTCTATCTCTTTCTTGCATACCTTAAATCGGTTTGAACAAATCGCGCCGCCCGACCCGCCATTTTTTTAGTCGAGACATGACTGCCTCTGGTACCTAACGTGTGTGCTAGTTCACCATACTCCGCGATTCTTTTATTACTTTGTTATCGTTAAGTTTTGCTGGTTCTTGTTACATTTGTTTAATTTTTGTTGTTATTGTTAAACTTTGAGTTTTTTGTTATTGCAATGGCGACATTCTCTAACGAA
Organism: Tiliacea aurago; assembly: GCA_948098905.1. Classification (NCBI taxonomy): domain Eukaryota; kingdom Metazoa; phylum Arthropoda; class Insecta; order Lepidoptera; family Noctuidae; genus Tiliacea; species Tiliacea aurago. The sequence goes on along the minus strand of OX402579.1, from coordinate 941,473 downwards.
GAATATGCGGACATCATGATGGCTTACGGAGCCGCTAATGGCGTCGCTCGTGCAGCGCAACGACTTTACCAGGAACGCTTTCCTGGTAGACGATTACCTGGCCGCAGAGTCTTCCAAGACACATACCGACGCATACGCGAGACTGGCAGTGTTACTTTTAATGAACTAGGTGACTAATATCACTAATTTTGTATTTAAAAGTATTCTTAAACAATACACATCGAAATAAAAATAAAATTCAGAGTCAACGCCTTATATTTTTTTTTTAATCTGTATTTGAATGTAAAATTTGGGTCTTTTTTTTGGAAAACAATAAAAAGTCGATAAAAAAAATCCACAGAGCATGAGGGGTGTTAAGGGGTCTGAAAGGCTAGCGGATGACCCCTTCAGTCGACCATTTTAATTTGGCACACGATGCACCAAACACCCTGTATATTAAATACATTAAAATATATTAATACGTGTAAGTTGTTTATTTAATAGACGAAATACTTTTCATTAGTCGGGTTTTAGTTTTTGAACCTTTTTGTTTTTATGGTCTGTTTACCAGATTTTATTTAAATAGGTATAAAGTATAAATATATTGAATAAGGAAAAGTTAAACAATTTCATCAAGACTGGCTTCGTGTAAGTCTTTATGAAGTTGTTCGTTAGGAGATTGAATTTTGATAAGGTTGAACTTCTCCTAATAAGATAAGACCGTGATTGCGTGTCTTACTCGGCAGTCTCCTTCGCGTGCTCGCCAATGTACAGAAACTTAGAGATGGCAATCTCCTCACTATAGCATAATAACACGTTTACGAGATAATCGACTACCGTATTAAACAAGAAATGATTGTATCGCCATTAACGGCTATATCGAGAACAATAAATGTGTGTCGTTACATCGATGGCCTGCCGTTATATAATATTGTATTTGCTAACACAAGCGAAACCGAAAAGATACAAACAACAAAGAAAGTGCCTGGTGTTGCATTTGTGTTATCACAATCCTTGCACTATTAATCATAAGCAGAACGCAGTTTGAGTCTAAAAGTTCATGGTGCTGTTGTTCTTAAACAACAATGAAATAATTACAAAGTAAGTGCTTCATTAATATGCTAGGCGCGAAGCTAATATAACAGCCGAGGAGACGTCCACAAGGTCTGGAAAATTAGCCGCCTTGTGCTAAAATCCTTTGCAGGTGACGTTAGGCTCATAGAATGTTGGTACAGTTTCTTATTAAGACAGATGTTGCTGGATGGCGGCCCGGGTGCACCTGGATGTAATTACCGTCGGCTCGCTCCGGAACATCGCGCTCGAGACGTTGCACACAATGTGTTTTCAATACGTGCTAAATACGTCATGCCAAAAGTGCCAAACGTTTCGTCGGTAACGTATTGATAGTCCATCGAATTTCTGTGATGTCAATTACGTGGCACGCTGCATCATGAGGCGTTCTTCGTGCGACGCCTCTTCATGCAGTAAGTATAGCCGTGCGCGTGTACACTGTAACTTGGTATTTTCAATGTAAGTACATAGCATAAAGTATACAGGCCATGGCCTGTAACTTTATGATGCATATAACCGCGGATATCGTGGAGATGTCGTCCAAGTTTTCGCGATGACGTCACTGTATGATTCACCGCCGCAGTAAAAAGTCGGCTTGCGGATGATAAAATATGATCTGTGGACGCATCGGTAACGTGTCGGCACTTCTGTGAATACGTAGTTCAATGTTATTGCTTTTAACTCCACTCGGGAAAACTGCCATCACGATTAAATACTTCATCAGCAAAATGTGGGAATCTAGTTCAATCATACGATTAATGAACTAGAAACTATGATATTGATTAATTTGATAAACTAAGCTAACATTTTCAAGTCACGTAAGTAGCAGAATCTAAATTCCGTTATCATTAAAAAGTGTCGGCTCATGCGAAATAGTTTGTTATTGAGAGAAACTCTTTACAAAGATAAAAAAGTAACTGCCTTTAATTTACACTATATAAATGTAGACAAGTAAACAAGATACGAGCGCTGTAGCCAAAAGCTGATAGGAACACAATGCAATTGGGCCACCTGGAGCCATTCCAAGCGGCAAGCGAGTGCGCCAGTGAGCGAGGCCAGTAAGTGGAGCGAGTGCACTGATACTGCGCGGTAGCCGGCCGTACCATCTTCACTCTCGGGTGGAACGGTATAGCATTGCACTAGCAACTCTTCTATAAGATTTTACACTTTATCGAGTGGTAATTTATTTTCTGTTCGTTAATTTTTAGCATTATCATAGGAGACAATGTTCCTACCGGTAATATTGAAGTTGCTATAAAATGCATCAACTATACTCTGATCTATTATAATAGGTTGGGGAAAAAGTTTCTTCGCATTTTTAAGAAAATTCAAAACATTTTTTAATATAGTTTATTTACATTTAACTAAAGTATGTAGGTACCAATTTTTTCGATAACTTTTTGTCATCTTGTAGGTAGAGACATGATCCCATTGCTATAGAAATTTTGGGACTTCTGATCAAAATACCGCGACAAGTGGTTTTGGCAGTCCTCTCGTGATGTTAACCTGACACTGCCTAAAGAATTCTGAAGAGACCGAAACAGGTGGAAATCTGAAGGTGCAAGCTCAGTCAAGTCTCTTAATTTTTGCTGAGTGGCTAAAGATGTGTGAGGTCTAGCGTTATCATGATGAAAAACCACACCCCTTCTGTTGATTAATTCCGGCCGCTTTCTCTCAACTTCTTGCTTTAATATCATCAGTTGTTCGCAGTAGAGTTCAGAATCGATGGTCCTGCCTGGTGGTAACAGCTCATAATGAATAATGCCCTTCCAATCCCACCACACACACAGCATCACCTTGTTGCGAGTTAACCCGGGTTTCGCCACAGTCTGTGAAGCCTGACCGGCCTTTAACCACGACCTTTTTCGCACGTTCTTGTCGTACGTGATCCACTTTTCATTGCCAGTTATCAGCTTCTTCAAAAATGGTTCGGTATCATTACGTCGTAATAAAGAATCACAAATGAGTACACGGTTCATTAGGTTTCTTTCAGTGAGCTCGTGAGGTACCCAAATATCGAGCTTTTTTGTGTACCCAGTTTTTGCAAATGTGCCAAAACTGTTTGTGTGGTCAATTCCCAGTTCTTCAGCTACGTCGTAACTACTGATATGCCGATCTTGCTCCACTTTTTCAAAAATGGTATCCATTTTATCCGTAATAGGGCGACCAGAGCGACGTGCATCTTTGACATCAAAATTTCCGAATTAAAAACGCTTAAACCAAATTTGTGCTACTCTCACAGACTCTGTACTAGGTCCATAAACATCGCAAATTTTTTACATACTATAATGCGAAAAGACTTTTCCCCAACCTAATATGTTCTCCCGTTCATTTTCTTTATAAATTGTTACGCCATCTTTTCGGTCCTGAAAGATGATGCTTAACTTTGGCAAAACAACAACACAACATTTATTTTGTGTCTCATTTTACTGCAGAATGTGTTGTCACACATGCTGGAGAGCCAACAAGTGACACATTTGGTTTGTAAGAAAACAGACGAGACCTTTAGGTTAGCCTTTTATTGTATAACGCTCATGTGGGGCTCGAAGTAGGGCAGTGTGGCGCGTCAATTTATATAAGAGAACATAGCACACATACCTACCTAAATGCACGCTGACCTATTAACTATAGACTGTTTGATTAGCTGATGCTAAAACTGGAAATAATTCCCTCACACAAATTATTAATAAGTTGCTTTTGACGCAATCTACTACCACGAATGTTTCTAAATGTTAAATTTAAAAGGCATTATGGTAAGTACGACTATCATCGTGTAGATCACATTATCGTGCCATCAAGGAAACATGTACAAAATAATTGTTATTCGGCAAATTGGATAATTGGTCATAAAATAACAAGGGCAACTATGTCAAAATAATTTTCATAATCATATCGGTAAGCTATAAACCAGCGTGTTCCTGCACATGGAGCACGACATGGCCTGCCATGCGCCACTCAGACCCACCGAGCGACTTTTATTGCCCATACATCTCGTAACAATGTTATAAAACTGCCGCCGTGCCGCTAGTCTATCTAGTCCGTTGTAGGACTAGATAGACTAGCGTCTGTAAATATATCAGAGTTCAAGGACGCGACCCGCACTACAGCTTTTGGCTTCCGCAAAATGTCATCCAATGATTCTAATGTATCTTTTTCAGCAATGGTTTAAGAAAGCGAAACCAATTTAGAAACTATTAAGCCAATGCAATTTGCCAATGGATCAAAACCATAGGCTCGGAAACCTGCAGGGCTCTGGTCAATGACTAAAATGTTGTTTTGAAGACTGATTATAAAAGTAGCTCAGATGCCTACTGAAACAATTCAATAAGTGCTTTATAGATTCATTCCGTGTTATTACAAAACTATGTTTATCTTCAGAGCCAGGTTTAAGCCATGAAACCATTATTCAATTTCGAAATTTATTCCGTCTCTAGTAAAGTTCCTGTTGAAATCAAGAGGCTATTTGGATCGAACACATTTATTAACACCACAATTAGGTATGTAAAGTATTTTTCAGGTATGTTTTTTATATTTTTATTTTAATGATAAGAGTATTTGAAACACATAATTTCATCTTTTTGTTTTTACAAGCTGTAGTTATTTTTATATATTTTTTTAAAGTATTGTTCGTACTGACGTCACTAGTAGCTGAATAGCTTAGGATCTTTGCCACGTTTAACACTTATTTAAAACCAAAATTCAGTAAAGTCAAACTGTCAAATTTGACAATGAATTTGTTTACTTTTCATATTTTAGCGATTTCCGTACTTTAGTTTAAAGTTATGGCTTAATAATAAAATGAATGGATTCAAAGACTACTGCTAAGTTCTTCATACCGTCAAGTATAAACACCACAACAATTAGCCGACACAAATTGATTGTTAGTAAAAGAAACCTTAAAAAGGAAATGGTGCGAGGAAGTAAATGTTTAGTACGGCTACGTTTAGTAAGTCTGGGCGGCGACTGTTTTATACTTTACAAGAGGCACTGAAATTTCCAATTCAGGCTGCTTTGTGACGTCAATTAGAGGTCAAATAAAAGTCAAGTGATTTTAAGTATTTTTGTGAAAATAAATACGATCTTATAATTTTAAGACCTATTAATAGAAAAATAAGTCTTAGAAGCTTATAATCTCGAAATGGTTTTGGAATCGGCATAGGTAAATTTTTACTTACCGAATTATTATATTGAACAACGACTTTTCCTCCTTGACGGAACAGTTTTCAGTGACATATTCTAAACAGTTCTACTCGAATCTTAAATCACTGTCATGTAGGTATACAACCTCCATCTTAATTATTTAGCTCAAAGTACTAGGCCTGATATCGCGCACGCTGTTAGTGTTTTGTCACAATTTAATTCATGTTACGATGAATTACATTTTAAATGTGCTAAACGGGTACTTAGATATTTAAAGGGGACGTCTAACTTTGGACTAACTTTTGAGAAAACAGGCAATCTAGAATTAAATGGCTACGTAGACTTGGGTAGGTCATATGATAGGAAATCCTGTACAGGTTTAATTTTTAGACTAGGAGATAATATAGTATCTTGGGAAAGTCATAAGCAAGGGTGCGTGGCGCTGTCCTCCACAGAGGCAGAATATATAGGCCTCAGTCAAGCATCGAAAGAAGCTATTTATTTAATAAATTTGTTAAAAAGTTTAACAAAGGGCAAGTCCCCTTTGTTAAACTTTTTAACAAATTTCTTAAATCTCTCAAACCGGTGGTCATTTACATTGACAACCAATCAGCACATAAAATAGCAAAAAATAAGATGAACCATAACAGGACTAAACACATCGATATTAGGTTTCATTACGTTCGCGAAGCTATAGTCAATGAGGCGGTTGAGGTAAAATATATGCCTTCACAAGAAATGGTAGCAGATATGTTAACAAAATGTTTACCAGGCCCTAAACTAAAGCAATTTTTAGAAAAATTATCTATTAAGGAGGCGAGCAATGTGTGATGTAATGATGTCAGCTAATATTGTTTTTGATGTGCTTTTATTTTGAGTTGTTATGATTTGTAATAGATAATTTTATTTTGTTTGTGTTTAGTAATTTTTGTTATAGAGCTGTGTAATAAACCGACCTAAGTAATAAAGATAGATTGTACATCAGTGAACGATAGCTCAAGCTGAATATACTGTGTACTTAGGGCGGTTACAGTTACACTGAGTAGTTTAAGGGTGCGTACACATGTAGGTAATATGTTAGGTAGGTACTTAATGTAATCTTGCGCATGCATCTGCTATAGATTAAGGGTGCGTAATGGAGGTTGTATACCTACATGAGTTCCTAATACAAAACTGACAACTTAGCACGGAACTAAGTTTTCAGTTTTGTATAAAGATCGGTATTTCAATCACTGTTACGTTTTTATTACAAAAACTGGCTCCATGGTTTAAGTCTTGTCAAAATATAAATCTTGCTTTGTAATAAGGCGGATTGAGTTTATTGCTCATCATTAAGTTTTGTATTGGTGCAAATTATTCGTTCAGTAAACCCGAATCATCGTGTTATCGACTATCGCAACAGTGGCCTATAAGTGTTTGACATATAGTGTATGAAACCCCTCAAAGCTGGCCATTAATTAAAGTAATTTAGCTGTCACTGATGAGAACCGTAAGTACGTAAGTTGTTGAGTTTCCCATTGAAACTGAAGTGTAAACAAGTGTTCCTTATCACAGCACTCGTGTCGTTGGCAGGCAAATACATTATTAGGTATATCATCTCATTTCATCCGGAAAGACGTCCACTGCTGGACATATGTCTCCCCCAAGCACCGCCACTTCGACTGGTTCTGTGCTTCCCGCATCCAACTGATACCTGCGGCCTTCACAAGGTCATCGGTCCACCTTGCAGGAGGCCTTCCAACGCTACGTATTCCGATGCGCGGTCGCCACTCCAGAACCTTTAGATCCCATCGGCCATCAGTTCTGCGAGCAATGTGCCCTGCCCACTGCCACTTAAGTTTAGCAATTCTTCGGGCTATATCGGTTACCTTGGTTCGCCTGCGGATCTCTTCATTTCTGTTCGATCAAGTAGGGAAACTCCAAGCATAGCTCTCTCCATTGCCCTTTGGGTGACTTTTAGCCTTCTGATAAGGCCCATTGTGAGCGACCACGTTTCAGTGCGATAGGTCATCACTGGCAACACGCACTGGTCAAAGACTTTCGTCTGGAGACACTGCGGTATGTGGTACGAGAAGATATTGCGTAGCTTCCCGAACGCTGCCCAGCCGAGTCGGATTCGACGATTGACCTCTTTCTCGAAGTTGGACCTACCTAACTGGAGAGTTTGTCCGAGGTAAACATACTCGTCCACAACTTCCGAGTGTAGCGTTTCCGATCTTCATGAGAGTGGGTGTTACATGGGCATTTGACATGACCTTTGTCTGGTCCATGTTCATTTTAAAACCCACGTTTTCGGAAGCTCCACTGAAGTCATCGAGCATTCAAAGTCAAAGTCAAATTGTTTATTTCAAATAGGCACATAAAAGGCACTTTTGAACGTCAATATTTACAAAAAAAAATAGAATTGATTCTAGTCGCCCCTTCCAAAATGTAGTTTCGTATGGAGAAGAATGGGCAAGAAACTCCACCGGTACTCTTTTAAAATCTTGTACAATATTTTTATAGGTACATTAATTATATAATTATATGTGAAGACGATGCACCTAGAATAAAACTACTATACCACAATAGGTAATAAAAAGAGACAGATAAATTAATTAGGTGATAGAACATGGTGCTCACATATTTACAAAAATTGTAAAAAAATATATACGATTTCCTAAAAAATAACAATAATATCAGTGTGAGTTAAGGTAATCACAGAATTTAAAATAAATTTCATAAAAATAATAAATTATACAATTAAAATAGCAACCTGTTTGATTTTGTCTAGACTCTAGATTGTCCTATGGAGCAGGACCAGCATGTTTCCAAGCATTCTTATCTTGTATATAATCCTCTAATTTGTAATATGCTTGTTTACAAAGTGTTCTTTTAATATGAGTTTTAATATTAATATTTTTAAATAGTTCCCTAAGAGATTCGCGGCGACTTAGATTATAAATTGTACTGAGTTCTATTCATTGTTCTGAGGTCCTTCATAGTTTCAGCCATGACGACTCAATCGTCGGCAAACCGAAGGTGAGTGATGTCCTCGCCATTGAGGTTGATGCCAAGCCCTTTCCAGTCCAGAACCTTGAAGACATCCTCCAGTGCAGCGGTGAACAGTTTCGGAGAGATAACGTCTCCCTGCCTCACACCTTGCTGCAGAAGGATAGGTTTCGAAGTCTGGTCCTGGAGTCGGAGTGACATAGTGGCATTTTTGTACAGACACTTCAGCACCTCGACATTCCGATAGTCGATCTGGCACCGATGAAGAGACTGCAGTACAGCCCATGCCACGATCGAATCGAAGGCTTTCTCGTAGTCCATAAACGCTAAGCAGAGAGGCAGGTTATACTTTTCGGTCTTCTGTATAACCTGCCGCAACGTATGTATTTGGTCTACGGAGACTTTACGGAATCCGGCTTGTTCGGGAGGCTGGAAGTCGTCATTACCTGCGCGCGAGACTGTTCGTAATAACTCTTGAAAACAGCTTGTATTAGGTATATAGGTACCGCAACTCTTGAAAACAGCTTGTATTAGGTATATAGGTACCGCAAATTAACAGAACAAGTGTTCCTTATCACAGCACTCGTGTCGTTGGCAGGCAAATACATTGTTAGGTAGAGGAGTAAAAATAACGGAAAACCCAATATAATTGAACTTCCTTTAACAAAAAGGAAAACACGTGCACATGAACATGTTTTTCAACTACAATGTTAAGTTTTTTCTTAGGATAAATTCATCCCATTACAGGACCCTTCATTGTGCGTACCTAACTACTTCTCAGACATTGAAGATCATTAAAAAACCAGCCTAGTGCGTGTCGGACCACGCACAATGAAGGGTCTCGTAATGGGATGAATTTATCCTAGGAAAAACTTAACATTGTAGTTGAAAAACATGTTCCCTCATGTATTCCTACTGCAAATCAAGTTTGAACGCACGATATTGAGATATTTACCATGTTATTTTAAGACCATAGACTTATAGGTTTTCCGGTAATCTACTAAATAAAGAACTACATTAGGTATTTTTTCGAAATTTTAGGGTCAGGAGTTTCGGAGATCGGGAGTCGCAGGCCGACTCCCGGCCACCGTAGGCGCGGGCTTGCGGACGTGAGCGACGGGTAGCTCGCCGTCCGATAAGGACTAGGCCCGGGTCGACGGCGCGTTGTGTTCCACGCGCGCCTCAAAGAGATGTTAGCACGAACTGACTGGGTCCGTTAGGGCCAATGCCTGCCAGGGTTGCGGTTTTATCCGAAAAGGATATCGTGGCCCTGGCACACAGGCAATGGAAGGAACACGGGTGGGTTTTAGTCAGTAAAGATCTGACACGCCCTCCCACTCCGTCCAGAGCGGGAGAAGTTATTTGATAATTCTCTACCTGCCCAAAAAAAAAAATGAGTTTCGGAGATAATGGTCAATTTACATCTATTTTCTTAAGTCTTAAATTATAAAAAAAATTGCCATCACGGGACACCTGGCAGATGTGAAACATCGAAATTATTTATACACTACTACATTATAGACTGTATAGTGGCGAGGCGTCGCCTGCACGCGGCATGCGTCGCGTCGCCCCGCCAGCAATCGGGTTTACGTGCGCCTTTAGATGTTTCACATTAAAAACATATATATGAAATTCTTACAACAAGCCCTTGATGGGTTCCGTACCAAAATGGTAAAAAGGAACCTTTATGTCTAATATCTCAAGAACTACTAATGCTACGAACTTGAAATTTAGAATAGTTTTAGATGACTTTGCCAACTATTTTGCAAACAAGAAAGACATTAAAACAAAATATCTTTTTTGCAAAAGGGACTAAAAGGGGGTTTTAAAAATTTAAAGTGGGGCTACTAGGGCATGTGGGGTATCATATGAAAGAACGCTGTTTACACATTCTCAATAAAAAAAAATTTAAGCAGCATAGTTTCCGACTTTTGATGAAAAAATAATACGCCCCCCCCCCCCTCTTATCTCCGAAGTTTGCATAGATAAAAATCTGAAATTATTCTATGTGATAGAAGTGTATGTAAAGATTACAGGAAAAATAAAACGATGTCTCTAAATAGCACAGTTTTTCAGAAATCATCAACATCATGTATACGCACGGAACCCTCGGTGCGCGGGTCCGACTCGCTCTTGACCAGTTTTTTCCTTTTTTAGGTACGAAACCCTAAAAACCTTAGAAAAGAGGAGAAACTCAATTCAATTCAGCAGGCTGTACCTTTTTATTTTGATTTTACAGTCGCGTTCGCGTAAAAAAGTGCAGGCGGCAAAATAGGAATCGTTATAAATTTACTTATTTAATAACAAATCGCAAACTGTGTCACGGTGAGAACCCGCGGAAAGATATGAACAGCGCCTACACTCGTTGCCTGTTTCCAGAAATAAACTATAACATTCCGTTATTGGAACTAACACGATGTTGGTGGCGTCCGAACTCGCCGGTAAATATCATCTACGAGTAGTGGAGCTATAGCGACGAAACTGAAAAACTGATGGAAAATTAATCGACTAAAGGTAAACAAACAGTAAAATCAAGGGGAAAGACTTATTAGTAAAATGAAATTCATCTTTATTGCTGTTATGTACTATCGAGGAATTTCGTATTTATGTATCAAATCCCAGCAAGCAATAAGCAAAATAATACGATAACAATGATTAGGTGCGATTAGTTCAATGGCCTCCTATGATTGCAGCGACTTTTGGAGTACCTACCTACCTATTTATTTTTATCTTTTAATATGTGTGAAGTGTCAAAACATACGATATCGGAGTTGGCACTTGTGTTGCACTGCATATCGGTCAACACGCGACGAAAACAAACAAACAAACCAAGCGAGAGTGCCCGTGCGCAAGGTCGTGGTGCCCACTGGCGGCCCGAGCGCGACCGACCCGACCAGCCACCCGGCCCGCGACGCCAACGCTCCCACGCGCCTGCTGTTCTCGTTCATATAACACACTATATCGGTTAACTACGGAATTGGCTATTTCGTGAACCATCTGGATTAAAGCAGGCTTCCATTGAAACAATTTAATGGTCATATCGCCATGCTCTCCTTTCAGCACTTGTGCCGGCCGCTACACTGACTTGTTATTATTTTTTTTTTACGAAAACGTACCTATAGTTTTACTATCTTTGTAAATACACTGACCGTCAAGACTAAGTACCCAGAGCAACATTTTCATACAAACGAGGTCATTTCGAACTCTCGAAATGACCTCGAACCTCGAAAAATCAAAATTGTTAGCCAAAGTCAAATTATTTACTTAAAATAGGCACATTTTAAGTAAATAATTTGACTTTGACACAACAATTTTCATTTTTGAAACCTGCAATCAAATACACGTTACGAAATTAATAATGTAACAATTAAATTAATATTAATGAAACTTTTGCAAGTGTAGTTTGCTGTGGTTTCATAAAGTTTATAGCTGTAGTAATGTTTATTTATTGGCTTGCATAACGACAGTTAACATGAATGCAACGAAGTATCATCTCTGGAATGGCATTTTGATTACCAGTATCAAATCAGCATATTAAATGGCTATCAATCGATTTCGTGCAGAAATATTTGACGAAATGAGTCTGTTGCTGATTTTGTTCCGATCAGTCGAAACTTTTCTGAGCCAAGAGTCGCTATGCTACTACTACGCAGTGTAAAACAGGTATTCGCGTTATAGTACCCAATCACGTCACTGGCAACGTCATGGAACCGGTGCTGGAGCTTCGCGGCGTACAACATCATCGCGTTGCAACACCCACATCGAATCAAGAACACATACATTCCTATGAAGAGGCCATTTTGTAAAACAAACTCCGATAACGATTCAATTAGGTACCTACAAAAAAAATCAATGGACATCTAAACTTAGGACATAATCACTAGTCAGTCGGCTGCTAAACTTAGACATAATCACCAGTCAGTCGGCTGCTAATCGCGAATAGTGTAATAACACGCTAACCTCATCAACTTGACTGATGGAAATGACTAGCTGCAACATTTCAATGCAGGACTTATTGTTACAGGTTTTGTGCATACAAATCGTAGTTTAACAAGTGTAGGTAGGTACCTACTTAAGATTCAAGACAGCGTTTCTATTTTTGCAGGTAATAAAAAAACATTTTGACATTCACAGTTTAAAGTCATGGCGCTTCGGGGTGACCAAATAAAGCAACACCAAATTCCAACAGGTTCGAACTACGCATTACCCTAAGCAGGACTCTGTAGTCCTAAATTCCTTCTTGTTAAACACACCGTTGATGACAGCGATATGATGAAGACAGACGACGGAGAGGAGACAAAGGAAGGCCGTTTACCGAGTCGCTGAACGAATGCAGCGCCAAATCTAATTATATCGACAGACAGAATTGAGCGAACGACAATTAAACAAGACTACATGAGTGCACTACACAACGTACCATAGTCACTGAGAGCAAATAAAACAGCGCTCGAGAACTGGATTGAAGACGTTTTATCATCATAATCGTGTAAACACACAGTCATAAAGGGATTTTTATTTAAAACACACATTCCTATAGCGATTTTTATATAAAACAGCTGCTTTTTATGTGTAAGCGGCGGCTTAATAAATAAATAAATATTGTATTAATTGACCTTTAGATTATGATAAAATTAAATAAAACTGTTGATTGCGATAACATAAATATGGATAACGAGTAACTCGACAAGATGTTGTACTTTCGTGTGTGTAAGTTTAATGCAATTTATTTTCTAAAAGTATATTCCTAAAAGTTCCTCATTTTTACTTTGAAGCCTAGAAAGTAAATCCCGAATTCCCAATAGAGGTCTGGTGTTTAGGGTTCCGTACCCAAAGGGTAAAACGGGAACCCCATTACTAAGGCTCCGCCGTCTGTCTGTCTGTCCGTCTGTCACCAGGCTGTATCTCATGAATCGTGATAGTTAGACAGTTGAAATATTTACACATGATGTATTTCTGTTGCCGCTATAACAACAAATACTAAAAAACAGAATAAAATAAAATATTTAAGGGGCCTTCCATACAACAAACGTGCTTTTTTTTTGTCGTTTTTGCTCGATATTGATAATGGCAATAGGTAGACGCTTGAAATATTCACAGAATCTAGTTATATATTCACTTTAAAAATAAATAATTAAATTAAAATAAAACAAATATTTAAGGGGGACTCCCATACAACAAACGTGATTTTTTTTGCTTTTGTTATAGATAATGGTACGAAACCCTTCGTGTGCGAGTCCGACCTGGCCCGTTTTTTTAAATAGTTTTTATTGATATTTTACAATTGTTTGTGTTTTATTTTTATGTAAGTACTTATGTAATTTGCAAGCCGAAAGGTAAAATATGGTGATTCTATAATATACTATTGGTACTTACAAGAATGTAAAATATCTACATAATATTATTAACCCATATTTGCAAATGATTTTGAATTTGTGGTTACCGCGTTTTAGGTCAGAAATATTATGTGCTGCATGGACCAGACCAACGAATTGTCCATATTTACAAGGAGACTGTTTAATGATTCTCATAATTGCTTCTGAAACAGCCAATTACTTGTCCTCTGTTTTTTACGTGCAAATTGTTTCTCAGTAACGTTTAGAAGTTAATTATCGCCGCCGTGTTGAGATATTGTTGCGGAGTTCTGAACAGCAACCAACGCCGCCACTAGCCTTGAGGCACAGCTTACATAAACAACTTTGCTTATTCGCCGAAGACGAATCGCTCGTGTATTTTTGGGATCATTAGAGATTCTTTGAAACTGTTTTAAGAGTAAAAGTATTCATTAAAACCAAACTACCTATACGAGTTTACTCCAGCACTAGATAGAGTTATAAAAACAGTATGATATTTGTCATTGCGGGACAGGTCAAAGGTGGACGGATAAATCAGCAAATCATAACATGCATTTTACGATAGTTGATATTATTTCAAATTCAAATCTTTATTGCATAACACATGTGTGTACAAGTTCTTAAAATAGTTATAATGTTCACATGGACCCTGTCGGGCACAATATTTTTTACAATATTACACAATCGGAAAAGTAGCATGCTTTAAAATCATTGAGTAAATAGAAATAAATTTGTACGTACGTCATAATAAAAAAATATAGGATATTTAAGTAACTACATGACGAATCCAGCACTCGTATCATGAAATGCTCGCTCTGTTAGTATCTACATATTTATCTCAACAGAAATTAACTTTCATAATCTAATGTTATCGTAGGTAAGTACTAATGAAATGCGCTACTCATGTTATTGTTATTAATAGTTGTGAACATTTATAACATATGTACACGAGAGTGGTCCACAAAGACACGCCGTCTATAAATCCAGTAGTGTTATGGGCTATGATCACCGAACGATAATGTGTAACAATATAGGGTACACAAGTAGTGTTAGACTGATCACTGAACGATAATGTGTAACAACATAGGGTACACAAGCAGTGTTAAACTGATCACTGAACGATAATGTGTAACAACATAGGGTACACAAGTAGTGTTATGGGCTATGATCACGGAACGATAATGTGTAACAACATAGGGTACACAAGCTAGGCACATCACGTCGGAACCGTGAGTGCAACTCGTCAGATTCTCATCGAGTTACCTAAGTATACGAGCCAATTGAGAATAAGATACAGAATTAATTAAAGTTGTTAGAGCATCTGAACATCGAGCTTTTCGATATGATTTATATTTATCTCGTTGGTCGCAAGAATACCTATATTCTTATGGGACATTTGGATTGTAACGAGCAAGCAGTGTTTACTGACCTCGTCAAAGTTGTCGACCATGAAGCAGATGTGGGGGTAGGTCATCTCCTCGCCCTCGCCCTTCGTGTCCATCTTGCGCCGGCTGGGTGACGCGTACACCTGCACACACAGCACATTATAACTCCACTCTTAGATGCAATTTTTCACCATGGCGGCGACGTCGTTAAAAGATGCCCACCAATAGATAAATATCACCCGTCTCTCCACAATTCCAATACCTTCTCTAGGATGTATATCCGGTACGGTTCTAATAATCCTTCCATCTCCTAAGGGCACGTCTTCCCTACCATTACCGCGCCCCCCGGTTCATCGTGACACAACTGCAATAACTCTAACCACATTTTGATATCTGTTGATCGCAGCAGGCAAATCCCAGAGAATGCAGAGTTATTCATCGAATAACAATTGTCAGAGCTAATTACAGTAATTTATAATTTATACAACATTACTGTTATACAGGGTGTTTGGTGCATCGTGTGCCAAATTAAAATGGTCGACTGAAGGGGTCATCCGCTAGCCTTTCAGACCCCTTAACACCCCTCATGCTCTGTGGATTTTTTTTTATCGACTTTTTATTGTTTTCCAAAAAAAGACCCAAATTTTACATTCAAATACAGATTTAAAAAAAAATATAAGGCGTAGACTCTGAATTTTAATTTTATTTCGATGTGTATTGTTTAAGAATACTTTTAAATACAAAATTAGTGATATTAGTCACCTAGTTTTTTTTTTAATTCACTCGCAAAGGTGAAACTTAAATTAAAGCTGTACATGTTACAGCTATTTATAAGGCTACAAAAAAAAAACCAAAAGCGACCGGGATCTTCCAACTCCCTCATTAATTCTCCAGTCTATCCTCTTTCTAATGATGTGCCACATGCCATAAAAGTATTTTAACAACTTTGTGAATTCGCTAGAATTGTGAATCGAGTCACATAAAACTACATTCCAAATTCTAATGAAAAAATATTTATTGCGGAACTGTTACTTGAGAAAGAGGTAAAATTTGTTTTCTCACTCTTTCACAGTAAAATCTATCTTCTATCTCTTTCTTGCATACCTTAAATCGGTTTGAACAAATCGCGCCGCCCGACCCGCCATTTTTTTAGTCGAGACATGACTGCCTCTGCTACCTAACGTGTGTGCTAGTTCACCATACTCCGCGATTCTTTTATTACTTTGTTATCGTTAAGTTTTGCTGGTTCTTGTTACATTTGTTTAATTTTTGTTGTTATTGTTAAACTTTGAGTTTTTTGTTATTGCAATGGCGACATTCTCTAACGAAGAATATGCGGACATCATGATGGCTTACGGAGCCGCTAATGGCGTCGCTCGTGCAGCGCAACGACTTTACCAGGAACGCTTTCCTGGTAGACGATTACCTGGCCGCAGAGTCTTCCAAGACACATACTGACGCATACGCGAGACTGGCAGTGTTACTTTTAATGAACCAAGGGGCCATATTGTGCGACATAATGTTGAAGTAGACGAGAGAATACTGGCACTTTTTGAGGAAGACCCTACAAGAAGCATTAGAAATGTGGCATCACATCTTGATATTTCAATATGGAAAGTGTGGAAAGTACTTCGTCAAAACAAAAAGCATCCATTCCACTACACTCCGGTGCAAGGTACGTAATTTTTAACTAACTTTAAACCCGTGCAAGCTTTGTTTGACCTTGCCTTTGTTTAGCAGGTAATGGGTATGGTATGGCGTCACTTCACGAACAGCGGGTCCTTTCTTGTGCAATTACTTATTGCCCAAGAGAAATTTAAAAGAGTTTTTGTTTGTTGCAGGTCTTGAGGGTGGCGACTTTGAGAGACGAGTGGCTTTTTGTCGGTTTCTTTTACACACGGATGTGGATGATCCTGATTTTTAAAAAGAATACTGTGGACGGATGAATCCAAATTTACCAAGGATGGGATCCTCAATTTACACAATTTGCACCACTGGACAACGAAAACGCAAAACCCACGTGTTAAAAGACAGAAATCTTCTCAAAGAAGGTTTAGTGTAAACGTTTGGGCAGGAGTGATTGGGAATCAGGTAATTGGACCGCATTACCTGCCCGATAATCTCAATGGCGAAGACTACCTGGAATTCCTACAAAATGACCTGCCCGAATTAGTGACCGATGTGCCCGTATTTAATGAACGTGTGCCCATTGTATTTCAAAATGACGGCTGTCCCGCGCATTGGCGATTGACTGTGGGGGAATATCTCGACAATTTGTTCCCCAATGCATGGATTGGACGCGATGGCCCTATTCCATGACCGCCACGTTCCCCAGATCTAACTCCGTTAGACTTTTATGTCTGGGGACGTGCCAAAGAGTTGGTATATGCCACGGAGGTTCCAACTAGGGAGGTATTAGTCCAACGCATAGAAGCGGCATTCAATACTATTAAGGAGGAAATACGACTTCGTACAACAACTGTTGAAATACGAAACAGGTGTCGGGCCTGCATTCGCAACAGAGGCCAACAATTTGAGCAAGATTTGTAACAATGATTAAATAAATGTTAAAAATGCAATTTTGTTTTTTTATTTCAAGTAAATCCCACGAAAGATACAGATATGAGACACGAATTTACCTAACCATAAGAATGAGATAGCAGATTTATAGGTTTGACAGGTATCATTTAAGAGATTTTTTTTTAAATAATAATTTTGAATATTAGCCTTAGGTGACTCGATTCACAATTCTAGCGAATTCACAAAGTTGTTAAAATACTTTTATGGCATGTGGCACATCATTAGAAAGAGGATAGACTGGAGAATTAATGAGGGAGTTGGAAGATCCCGGTCGCTTTTGATTTTTTTTTTGAAGCCTTATAAACAGCTGTAACATGTACAGCTTTAATTTAAGTTTTACCTTTGCGAGTGAATTAAAAAAGAATTAGGTGACTAATATCACTAATTTTGTATTTAAAAGTATTCTTAAACAATACACATCGAAATAAAAATAAAATTCAGAGTCTACGCCTTATATTTTTTTTTTAATCTGTATTTGAATGTAAAATTTGGGTCTTTTTTTTGGAAAACAATAAAAAGTCGATAAAAAAAAATCCACAGAGCATGAGGGGTGTTAAAGGGTCTAAAAGGCTAGCGGATGACTCCTTCAGTCGACCATTTCAATTTGGCACACGATGCACCAAACACCCTGTATAAATAGTAATGATGCTGTACTTACATCCTTTTCTGCCACGGTATATAGCTGGCTAAATGATCCTTGTGAAGAAAATCTACGATGTGTAATATCATTAACGGTAGCAATCGTTGGAACAATAATTATATGTCGTTATAACAGAGGGACCACGTGTCTTATTCGCGGATGACATTTCTCTATTAGTCTCATGTCAACACAACCTTAATTTAAATGAAGATCTAAATTCAATGCGCACCAAAACCATCACCTGGATGAACGCACAACACCTCGAAATAAACTACTCCAAAACTAAACTGATTACGTTCCATCCCCATCAAAGAACACCTCTAGATATAGATTTTACTTTTAATGGCTCAAAACTAGAGGTAATTAAAGAATTCACCTTACTTTTTAGACACAAATATTAACTGGAAAACACACTTACAGAGACGACAACCGTTTGGATTCTCATGATAAATATTGTGCTTGTATAAAAGAATAACTGAATGATTACAAAATATCTATTCTGGGCCTATATTATTTAAATTAGTGTGTATAGTAGTAGCTGTGTTAATCTTTCAGGGAACTGTAGTTCTATGACATGTGTTCTTGGGAAGTTTTTAACGCCCTAGTTAATTATTAAAAATATGTTTTCCTAATAAAGCTCCAACCATCTTGTCCAAGTTATATGGCGACCTCTATAATACACTAATATAACTAAAAGGTCGTATAGACTTTTGCTTGAGACCATGACGCCCGGCTATATTAATTATTAAGTCAACTTTAGGGTTGGAGCCCTAAAGTTGACTTAATAATTTGCCAGAAATAAATGATTTTAATAACAAAATATATTATAGAAGGCAGGTACGTGTGTTAGAGCTGGCACGAATCCCCCACATTCGCACCGAGTCTGCAGCAGTGTCATTAAACTCGTGCTCACATTGAACCCAAAATTTGTTGACAAACTGTAGAGTTCAAACAACAGAATGCATTATTTAAAGTAACGCCAAATTAAGACAGCGACGACGTCTTCACAATACAATAGATATTGTCATCAACGAGCAATACTGAGATGACACGCCGCAGCACAAGATACTATTCCAAAACTCCGGCATTTAGTAAACAGTCCAGACTGTCGTCAGTGACCGCGAGGAATTGAATTGTAATCTGCACGACCTTGCATCATCGTCACGTCAATTGTAATCTGCACGACCTTGCATCATCGGGTCACGTCAATTGTAATCTGCACGAACTTAAATCATCGCGTCACGTCAATTGTAATCTGCACGACCTTGCATCATCGCTTCATCTCAATTGTAATCTGCACGACCTTGCATCATCGCTTCATCTCAATTGTAATCTGCACGACTTTGCATCATCGCTTCACGTCAATTGTAATCTGCACGACCTTGCATCATCGCTTCATCTCAATTGTAATCTGCACGACCTTGCATCATCGCTTCATCTCAATTGTAATCTGCACGACTTTGCATCATCGCTTCACGTCAATGTAATCAGCACGACCTTGCATCATCGCTTCATCGCAATTGTAATCTGCACGACCTTGCATCATCGCTTCATCTCAATTGTAATCTGCACGAACTTAAATCATCGCGTCACGTCAATTGTAATCTGCACGACCTTGCATCATCGCTTCATCTCAATTGTAATCTGCACGACCTTGCATCATCGCTTCATCTCAATTGTAATATGCACGACCTTGCATCATCGCTTCATCTCAATTGTAATCTGCACGACCTTGCATCATCGCTTCACGTCAATTGTAATCTGTACGACCTTGCATCATCGCTTCACGTCACTGACATGTTTCGAACATTCTGTTTACTTCCCACCTTATGGCTTGTGTACCGTTAACAAAGGATCGCATGCACCCCGGCGCGGCGGTCGGATCAGTGTCGCCGGCCAGTGCCCAGGTAACGCACGCCAGTTGAACACCTTGACCCAAATCCCACCACACGTCTATTGCACGTTTTTGCATACAAATACGTACTGGTAGACAAATATTTAATATTTACAACGGGCTGTACTACCAGCTAGCACATTGAAACATTATATAGCTACGTAATAGAGGTTGACCGTAATTACTAATTATTATTCTAAGAATGAACGTTAATATAGCAGCAGTCACATTAATGGACTTAAAAGTTAATATTATTCTTATCTTTATTAAAAGACTACGCAATATTCAGGGACCCTTTCCCTAAATCGGGATGGTGTATTCTCCCTTGGAGAAAGGGAGGAATCGTCACCTAAATGTAGTGTAGTAGGGGTTTTAGGAGTTCGACAAGACGAGGTCATGCCAGATGCGAGACAGAACAATAGCCGGAATATTCTCGTACTTTATACTGAACGTGTGTAGTTAGGGTATTGGCTTAAAATGAGCTTAACACAAAAAGCTTCGTCGAAATTTGAGCGCAGTAATTAAATTCCTTTGACAACGTATTTTTGAGGCATTGTTATAAGTAGTTAGATATTTTACAAAACAATGTGAATCGTTATGGAAATACTAGAAAAATTACTTAAAAAATACATTGATAAATTTTGTTCCCGTATTTCAAATTAAACATCGCCTGATGTTTAATTTGAAATAGGGGAACAAAATTTCACAAAGGGTAGAAAAACAAAAGAAAAAGCATCGTTTACAAACAGTTGTACTATGACCCTTGTTTGATCTTTGCCATTCGAAACTAATCGAAAGCCCGCAGCAGCTGTCAATAGATTGTCTGATCAAATCGGAAATCCTAATGCCCTGAACATTAAAGCATTATACGCTCAATTATATCACGTAACATGTAAAGCAACATCAGTTAAAATTTCAATCATCAATAGTCCCGGGTTAAGAGCATCATGCGCTGTCGTGAACTCGTCCACAGCCGGTTTACAAACGCACACCTCGCTTAAACATTCCGAACGCCTGAGAACGGAAACCTATTGCGACACCTTCCATTACCCATGAACAATTTATTTTTTTATTTATTGTTGTACATATCAAGTCCTAAAATATGATGTGAGTAACTCGAAGAATTGAAACTGTGCCAAAAAAGTCACTGTTCTATAGAAATGCGACTTGGAGATTTATTTCCACTTCTTCCGAAGCATTTCGGCCGAACTCTGGAAACCGAGTTGGAACCAGAACATACACTAAAATTTCAAGTTCAAAAAATATTATTGAAGTCGGCTTGAAATGTGGTGGTTAATAATTTCCATTGAGCTCTACTCGGCGCGATGGGCCGTTGTTTGCTCCTCGCTCGGCGCGCGGCGGGCGGCCCGGTGCACCCGCACCCGCGCGGAGTGGGGGACTAGAACGTCTCGCTGTGACGTCACAGCCGCGCGTAATTGTTTCCATTGAGCCGAGCGCGCGCGAACCTGCCCGACGACTCCCGAGCGCCAGCAGACCGAAGCCAACCAGTGCTACATCTTTTCTAGTACGCGGTCGCCACTGTACACGCACGCTCGCTGCAACGAAACCCGTCATGTAATAAAATATTATATTGTGTTATCGCGTCTAAGGCCTTTGCACAGTGTAGTGAAAAACATCTATGTGAATGCAAGTTCGTATACAGGAGCTCTAATGCTCTATTGTGAGTGAAATTCCGTTAGCCGTGCAGTGAAGTGTGTATGCATATCGTTTTCCATTTCGACCTCGTTTACGTGCCTGTGATTTTACTGGATGCGAGACTGGCTTTGCAGCTTTCTTTCTGGCGCATATCAGGACCGGGACATCCAATCGATGAGCGTTCCCGCTGAATGACGGCTCGCACATTGATCGGGTAAGTCGGAATAAAGCGGGAGACGGTCCCTATTAACGAACGGTTTCCAACGCGTACCGAAAACAAGTGGCCAAAGAGAAATCTATAGTTTTCTCGTGTAATAGTCAATTGTAATCTGGTGGGCCGCGCAATGATCGGGACCTAAGGGGCGGAACGGTCGGGGCTCCGTCGCGGCCGCGCCGAGCACAACAAACAGCGGCGGCTAATTATTATCATCTGACAATACGCGAGGAGGGGAGCCGGTGTCGGCCCGCCGCGCCGCTCACCGCGCCTCTGTGTCGCGCAATCATAGCCCTCGGTCTTTGAACCGTGCCTCCGCAGCCGGAGTTATTTTGTTTACGACATATCTTCTAGAAACAGCCATATTTACACAACAACGATACAAAACGACGACTTGTATCTCATTTACATTTATCCCAGATAACAGTTAGGTCAGCATCGACAATGCAAACATGACACCAAACCCATAGGGATAATAACCACGCAGATAAATGTTACGTTGATGTTTATCAATATTTAAATATTAACGAATTATGGTTAGGTATACATCATAGATGACTTGTATGAACGGAACCTTGTAAAGTAAACATTAAGTGGGGGGGGGGGACTGCCATTCAGTTTGAATGACTATAAATTTATATGAATTTAAATAATTATTCTCTATTCTTACGCTAATGATCCCGGAAGAGAACACGTTACTATAAAAAAAAAAAAGAATGAACTAACACGCTTTTTCTCTATATTCCAGGTTCGATCCAGCCGAATGGTGATTGGATGACGATCTCATCGCGCTCCCCAGAAAAAGAGCCCTCGCCGCCAAAGCAGATCAACTTCGCGGAGCCGCTGGTCGAGTCGGTGCGCGTGTACCTCGCCAATGAGCTGCCGCACAAGCAGCTAGCGCTCGTGCCGCGCGCGCCCTCACCGCCGCCCTCGCCCTCCGCGCCCGCCACGCCGCCGCTCTGCGATGTGGACATAGCGGCGCACACCGCACATGACGAGATCAAAGGGATCAACTTCGAAGCGCGCCTCAGACGGAATGACCTAAACAACAACGCGGCGCGACAACAGAGCGACCGGCGACACAACGGGGACATGCCAAGCCAGGCCGAGCTCATGCAGCGACAGCCGCTGCTGGCGCGCACCGTGAAGACGGATGCGCCGCAGCCCACCACGGACGAGTCCGACCCCGACCAGGAGCACTCGCCGCAGCACATCGTGGAGATCCCGCCCGGCACCGTCCGAGAGGAGAGATACCCCAAAGAAATAGGGAAAACTATTATATCATTTTTCTTCCTATTCCTATGCGTCTGTGTGAACATGATGTCGCTGTCATTAGTACACGAACGACTGCCCGACAGAAATACAACGCCACCGCTCAACGATACAATACTGGACAACGTCGCCGCGAGGGACTGGGGCCTCCCCGTGTCCGAGTACCTCATCATGATATCGACGACGGTCGCCATGCTGGTGGTCGTGTTCCACAAGCACCGGTTCATCGTCACCCGGCGCTTGTTCTTCATCATCGGCCTGCTGTACCTGTACCGGTCAGTTACTATGTTTGTGACTGTGCTTCCAGTGTCCAGCACCACATACTACTGCAGCCCCAAGAGTAATACCACTACGCCGCTACTAGTCATCAAGAGAATGTTCTATTTAATATCCGGCTTCGGATTGTCGATAAATGGCAAACACACGTACTGCGGCGACTACATATACTCGGGGCACACGATGGTCCTCGTGTTAAGTTACCTTATCGTAGCAGAATACTCGCCGAAGAAGCTGTGGCCGATGCACTGGGCCATGTGGGGCTCAGCGCTGCTCGGCGTGTCGTTCGTGCTGCTGGCGCACGGCCACTACACGGTGGACGTGGTGATCGCGTACTACGTGACCACCAGGCTGTTTTGGACGTTCCACTCGCTGCTGGTGACACCGCATCGCAGCGGCACTGGCTACAACCACTACATGATCCAGCGCGAGTGGTGGTACTGGCTGTTCACGTACCTGGAGCGCAACGTGCGCGGGCCGGTGCCGCGGCGCTACGACTGGCCGCTGCCGTGGCCGCGCACCAAGCTCTTCAGTCGGCTCAGCTAGTGACGCGCGCGCGCGACGCTGCCGCCGCCGGAACGCGTATGACGCTCACCTTTTGCGAGTGCCGCTTGAGGACCTGCAGCTCCTTGGGGCTGGTCCGCGTGCAGATGGCCAGCGTTAGCGTGTAGTCGAACTGATGCACGATCAGATTAAGGTAGACCGTCTCCTCCCAGTCGATCTCTGGGTCTCCGATGGGCAGTTTCTTGGAATCCTTGCGGAACACCTCGACGTCGGTCTGCGAACAGGCACAGCAGGCTAGAGCATACAGTGTCAGCGCCACAGCACGAGGCGTGCCGCGCGCCCTTGCTCGTGCTCTATGTTATTCGGTTGTGCTTAGGAACGATCGCACGAACCAAGTGAACTTTGGGCGACGGGACCGCTGCGTGTAAAATGTGATAATTCGCCAACAAGTGAGCATAATATTTATTTCCTCACAACCATCGCAAACTGTTCTATACAAAGTGACAACCTCGTATGCTTTTATTGTTGAATATAATTGTAAGATTTGATTTTATTTGACAAAGAACAATAATCGATCAATTATGTACCTACTGTCAACTGTTGATAGAATTTTCGTTTTTGTAAATTGTATAGTTTATACTTAAGTGGTTATTGAACAACCTCGAATCAAAGTTAAAACTTACTAAGTATTTATTAGAAAAAAATATACTGTGATGAATGTATAGTTGGAGACGAACGAATGTACGTGACACCGAGTGTGCCGCGACACTCGACGTAAGTACGTGTAGTTGTTGTACCAGCAGCCTACTATAAGAAATAATATTTTTATATTGTTTAAAATAAAGTACATACTTAACCGTTGTTAATGCATAATTTTTGTATTCCAAAATCAAAATCTAGAGTTTGTAACATTCATCAAAAATGGTGCTAAATTAGGAATCTACTACCAGCGGCACCGACATTAACTCAGAATAACATTCCACACTCACAAGCAAACTATTAAGTGAAATGGTTCCATTTTAAGATCTAAAAGATACACAATTATCTTTTACAATCATTGAACATCGTTTAAATATCACACAATCACATAGATTCGTTGTCCTGTAAACAGGAGTTTAAGAACAAATATAAAAGAAAAGTACCGTGTATCAGTGGTCACGACCACGAATGACATGTTTACATAAGGACTCAAGCCTGTTGCTGGCAAGTTCTTTTATTGTATCAAGTTCTCAGCAAAATTCAGTTTAAACGCAAGAGTGGTAACTGTTCATGTTCACGATCATACTAAACATATCCAATTTGAGACATGCTCCTAGTTTTGCAACCGCTTCTGTTTCACATAGCGACCATCACTTCAACACTTAAATATTAGTGCTAATATTTAATTTGTATTCATCAGATCTCTGGGTGATTGTGAAAGTTAAAACAGAGTGTAAAATGACGCGTAGCTGATAATAAATCAATAGATTCCCATCCGATACGCTATCGTAAATAGATGATGAAAAAAAAACAAAAGTTTAAATAACCGATGCCATCATAACAAACAGTAGATAGTGGATAACTATAGGAATGCTAATAACGTCACAATGATTGCTTAAGTGATACGTAGTGAAGGTGAGTCACTGCCGGGGGTCGCACCCTGTCGGAGTCCACTCCCGCCACTTATAACAGAACGGTACTGACAGCTGAGTAAGTGAATGAAGACTCACCTCATACTTGGGCAAGTAGCGCGAGGAGCCCTTCACGTGGCGCTTTCTAACGAAGAACAGCAGGTCGTCGCAGTCGATGGACTGCTCCTCTTGAAACAGAAAGTGACGCACAAACAAATCTGTCCAATATGTCGTTCCTTGTAGGACTACGAAACCACAATCTGAAACATTGTTGAAAGCTCTAATTAAGTTGCACAAAAAGTTGAATGCAAAGAGATTTATGAGTGTTTAGTAGAGACGAGTGGAAATGACGCGACTGTTGCAACTGACTCTTGTAATATTCACTCATGTACATTGAAAGTGGCTTCAAAATGTTATCATACTGACATCCACTACAATGAATGATGCCTACATTTTAATAATTTTGTCATCACCGTGAAACTATTATCTTTAAGTCACCATCTGCATTAAACAATTTTATCATATTATCATGACTTTTATCAAAATTTGTGACGTTTATGTAAATAGAATTAGAAGAACAATTTAATCATAATGTACTTGAACAAGATGTGTACCTACGAATAATTATGTGGAAAATAAATAAAATACTATAATTTGTGAGTTGTAATGAATAACAAGTATGTTAATAGTTAAGTTCTACTCTGAAGCATTCCTGCATGGGACACAAGCACAACACATCATCCATGACGTTAAAACTAATTCCATAAATAGGTGTGATCAAGTTTACAAGTTTAATTTCGATAATACGGAAAATAATGATTGACCTAGGATCAATGTTGACGTATGTTACACTGTTTCGCATGCAATAAAGCAGGCGTACTTGTGAGGTATAGAATGAGCACGGCGCGCGGCGCTACGCGTGGCCGTCGTGTTATGGCATGGTGAACCTCTTCATGGTCAGCTGTATATTCTGCTTCTGTAAGCAGAATATACAGCTGACGATGAAGAGGTTCGCACACAGGTGCACATTGCATTCGTGTAAATTATTATTTAAACCCGAACAATGCACTTTTAGTTAAAGCATATTTTCTGCAGAAGTTTAGAATACTATTACAATAATATGCATATATTGTATATTCGTATGATGTAAGTACTTGTGCAACATTCCTATCGATTCCTATCATTTACAATAAATATTTACAAGATACAAATATCTTGTAAATATTTATTGTAAATGATAGGCCGTATTAAAAATCTCTAATGGAATGCTGTACCTACATGTATTTGTTGTAGTTCCCTACCTAAATGATATTATGTATTGTTTCACGATCGAATGTACCACACCTACTTAAGGCGACGATAACCCACTTTTAATGATTTTATACTGAAGATCACGTCTAAACGAGTAGTGTTAATGATTTGAAAGAAATATATGTTAAATTAGAGCATTTTCTGAATAATTTAATATGTGAATATTTTAGACTATGTTTATATTACATAGTGAAATTAATTTGTAAAGTTATGTCTAACGCGGATAAAACACTGAGAATGGCGGAAAATCTACAAAGCGTGTTTTTCTGAAACCTTCACCAATTTAAAGATAATTTAATTATTGATCTTTTAGTATACGCGTTTTATTAAAATACCTTTTGTTTTGTGTATAATAAATTAATAATGCGTCAAATTGGGGACAGCGCTCCTTGATGGGCGAGTCCTATTACTGGCTGGACGACGCGTTGCGTGAGCTCAGTACAGAACACGCAAGCTAACTACTCAAGGTCACTGGCATATATCTGCGTCTTAATGATTCAATCAAAAAGAGTCGACATACTTTGTCCACCTTGTTTGTAACATATTGTAGCCACTTTCACGTCTATAAATTTGAGGCTATTCAAGAGTTAATTTACATTGTTGGACGCCACATTCCGAAGTTTAACGTGTTCACTGTTTAGAATATATTGTGGAAAATGTAATATACGGAACGTGCAACTGTTTATACCTGTTTATACCAACGTTGTTGTAAAGATAATTAAATGTTTTTTTTCTTAAACCGAGTATACTTCCTCCTACACTTATAAACAAACCCGTTCCTATTCCGTCATTACCTTGATCTCAATGTACTGTGTAGGCAATCATTCGAATCCTAATGTTCATAATTAACCTTGAATGCTATACTTTAAGATAAAGCTACTTTAGTTATCTCGGTTTACTAATCAAGTCAATATATGCAGCCACATGACATGGAGTGGTACCAATAGATTGGTTACTTTTAATTATTTCATGATTATCTACATATTATTTATTGCACATTTTGCACAAAAAATATTTAATTATTGATGGACTACTGCAGGGCGCGCGGCGGTACAGGGATGTGATGAGGAGACATGCGAATCGTTTTGTGAGGAGTCTTGAGTAGGTACAGTCACGAGCGTACATATATTACAGTGGACAGATCGGCAATAATATCTGATCTCATGATTCATCCGTTAATATTAGAGACTAGCTTTTACCCGCGGCTTCGCCCGCGTGGATGTCGAAAAATATCTCACGGGAACCGGGCTTTTAAGTACCCAATTTGTTAATCCAGGTTATACCCGTTATAACCAGGGCGTTCCTCAAGGTTCAATATTGGGTCCATTCCTCTTTTTAGTTTATATTAACGATTTACCCCAATTATTTCAAAAACAACCGAAGATGGTGTTATTTGCAGATGACACATCATTGATATTTAAAATAGACCGACGGTCACAAAATCTTGACGACGTGAATAACTCTCTCAACGTTTTGACTTTGACTTTGACTATAACGGACTGCCGCTTGGGAAGAGCCACGCCGTGCCCTCATCTCAGGAGTAGGCAGTGACCTATCGCTGCCGGCCGTGGTCGAGTCGATGGCCGGCAGTGAGGAGTCCTGGGACGCGGCTGTCCTTCTGCGAAACAGTCGTGTCGCAGAAGGAGGCTGCGGAAAGGGAGCGGGAGATCTCGTCCGCTCACCCGGCCCGCAGCAGGCGCACCGGGCGCCGGCGGAGGGCCGATAACGCCCTCTTCCAGCCCCCATAAATGGGTCCAGGGACGGCGGACTTGGGGACTCACATACAAAAAATGTACAGTCAGCAAAAAAATGGGAAATTGGAATTTAAAAAAAAAAATGGTACCAATAGATCCTGTTTCGTATGAGGATCAAAAAACTCTATTAGACCAACTGAGGTTTGAGTACTAAATGAGTAAGAAATCGCAAAAACCTTTTCCCATACATATCGTGGGAAATGACTCCAACTTACTTTTTAGGGTTCCGTACCTCAAAAGGAAAAAAACAGAACTCTTATTTACCTCACTTCGTTGTCCACCCGTCCCTCCAACTGTCTGTCTGTCTGTCAGTGAAGATGTTTTTTTTCACAGGAACGCGTGGAGTTATCAAGTTTAAATTAATTTCAAATACGTAGGTCTACGGTTTCCGAGCTCAAAAAAAACAAACTTCTAAGTAAACGCATTAAAAAATACAGCCATTTATGCGACATATTTTGATACTCGCAAATTAATCAAAAGCTAAAGGGTACTTCCCGTTGACCTAGAAACATAAAGTTCGGCAAAAAGCAGTCTCACAGCACAAGTAAAGGAATAAGTCTGAAAATCGTTAATTGGCAGTTTTATCACATCATCATCATTTCAGCCGAAAGACAGCCACTGTTGGACATAGGCCTCCCCTAAGCATCGCCCCTTCGAGTGGTTCTGTGCATCCAGAATCCAGCGGATTCCTGCGGCTTTCCATCAATACGTCTTCCGGGTACGCGGTCTCCACTCCGGAAAGTTTCGGCCCTATCGGCCATATGTTCTGCATAATCTACTGTTATCACAGAATAAGTAATAGTACTACGTACAGAAGGTTCACTCTCTGGAGTCGATTAAATAGATAAAAACTCTAGCCGCGTACACATAAAGCGCAGTCTAGCTAGCTTCTGTTATATTTACCTACAGCGATAATAGCCTACAGCCCATTTCCCGCAAACCATTCATGCAAAAATAAACCGTGTTAGTACGCGAGAGCGCTTCTTTTAGTTTAACCGTTTCAATCATGGCCGTTCTCGACGTCACCGCGTACTTATTAGGGTTGCGACTTACGAATTATATTTTTTGTACTGTAGCGGCTACAACGAACGGAGTGAAGCGAATCAATGACAAGCCGATCACAAAACAGCCGCTCTAGTGGTATGGAGCGAGTGAAAAACGATAAGTATTATTGAAATAGGTAAATGAATAATAGGTGTGTTGAATGAAATAATAACACTTATATAAATGAATAGAGACATTGTATTATATTTATTAAATTATTCTTACAAACATTACAAATATTGATTATTATTTTCGCAGTTAAAGAAAATAAAATTTAATTAAGTATTCCTAAAAAGAACTCAAATTACGATATAGAAATTATTAGAAATAGAAATGTTATTATTGAGTAACCGACTAGGAATCTTTATCATTTCGTCATATCGTATGACTGACGCCTGACTACCTACAGACGTTCGTCGTGCTGCGCCACCATACCTACGACAACATCACAAGTTGATAATTATCATTTCATACCTGCCTAAACAAGCGGCGCGGCGGCGGCGGCGGACGCAGATACTTACGATAATTATGACAAAATTAAACGAACTGCTAATCAACTAAAAAGGATATTTTTTTTGTGTAATGATATGAGTTATCTAAAGGCCTTAAAGTACCTATATAAATGCAATAAGCTTATTGCCTACCTATTGTGTATAAAAAATATCACCTTTCAATATCCTTTGGTAGTATGTGAAACGTCAGGCTTCGATCACTGTCATTATTTAAACAACCAAACACTATAGAATATTTTTTTGGTTCCATTTTTGTAACGCGAGAACTACTCGTATTAACGCGTGCGAACTAAGCAGCGCGGCAACCCACTGATTGACCGGTCCGGACCGGCCGCCGCACGTACTTGTAGTTTTATACCTAAACTGCGGAGTGAGCCAGGCCTGCTGTTATACTATTTTAGTTATAGTCTTTCGTCAGGAATAATTTGTAAGAATGCATCAGTCAGTGTATCAATTTTGTGACATTAGGTAGTATATATACAGGAATGCAGGCGTCAAAACTTGACCCTCTTTTCACCCCCTTTTGGGTTAAAATTGAAAAAAACCACGATTCACCCCTTAAGGGTTGAAATTCTAACAACACAGTTGCGTTAGCTTCCAACCATAAGCCTGGATAATAAATTTAGTGATTTCTACTTCGAAAATTAAGGACTTTACATATCTAACTTCATCCCCCTTATTAACCCTTCGGGCCACCCCCAAAGGGTTAAAAAGGGGGTTGAAAATTAATTTATAATTTATTAATGTATAAATTAATTTTCAATCGTCAGCCTAAACACAAAAATTTGAAGATCCTAACTTCAAAACTGACAGACTTTTATACAAACTTTCATCCCCTATTTACCTCCCTTAGGGGTTGAATTTCAAAAAATCCTTTCTTATTCCTTGTCTACATTTTAAAGGGAACCTCTGTACAAAATTTCAGCTTTGTAGATCCAAGGCTTTGGGCTGGGCGTCGATGAGTCAGTCAGTCAGGACTTGTCTTTTTATTTATATCTAAGATCTAAGAAGATGTATAGATGTTATCAATATGAAGATTGAAGTGCAATTTCGAGTCCATTGTAATACCGATATCTCGAATGTGGTCAACTCTTGGCAGACGGATACCATGTAGACGACTAAAATCAAATTTTTCTCAAACATGCATTGAAATATTTCATTATTTTCGAAAAAAGAACACGTGATGTATCGAATTTACGGTCAAACAAAATCAAATCCATTAAAGGAGCGTTTTTTGAATTTGGAACACGCTCCAGCAATGTTGTATGAAACGGCGTGCTGGGGTTATTAAATACTTACTCATTCTCAAACATGCTTGGAAATTCGAGCATTATTTTGACAACCTTCTTCGAGATAAATCGAAATTGCTGTACTGGCCAAATATATGCGAGCAGCGGCCACCAAAAGATGTATGAAAATCCATGTGTCGTGGTTTAGCGGCCAAATAAATTTTTATTTTTTTTTTCCTTCTGGCTTCGCACGGTTTGTGCATTTAGCCAATGTCACGTTTTAGTTCTTGTATAATATTGATGAAATGAATTATAAATGCATGATGATGATATCCCCGTCCACTCCCCTTGAGTTTCAGTAAAGATGTGGCACTTTACTGAGATCTCACGCGGACTTCTTGAGAGAACTTGAAGAGAAGTTGCACTGTTTTGTTTCATTTGCCTACACTAATGCACGTTCACAAACACTTAATGGTTAATAATCCACCATTATTACACATTAATATTCGGCTAAACACAAATTTTGGAAAATTAAACAAACTACTGAACATGACGCTTCACTTTCCCGCCAAGAAGTCCGCCAAATAAATTACATAGTTAACTCTTAACTATCGTGAAATTTAAAAATGGAATATATACGTCGACCAAAGAGCAACCAAGGAGGTATCTTATCAAAGATTTTATTTAGATTTCGAACTGGCTTGCAAATAGAGCTATTTCCGCGCATTATTTGAGAAAAGCACTATACAAGCCTTGGCCGAAACCAGGCATTGATGGACTCACGTATAAGTGCCTCGGCTTTGCCTCGGCCCACGTTTTCACGTTCGTCGTTGGTGGCCGGAATTAAACAACGACATTGAGGCATTGGTGAACAATTGCACCAAGTGTCTCGAAAATAGGCACATCCCTCCCAAGACAAGTTGCGAGTGTTTAATACGAGTACTCGTACCTACAAGACCTTGATCTCGCATAAATATTGATTTTGCTGGTCCATACCAAAATAAAGTCTTTTTGATAATTGTTGACTCATATTTACGATGGCCTGAAGTATTTGTAGTAAATAACATGACTACAGAAACTGTGACTCGGCGGCATCTAAGAATGCTATTTGCTACACACGGATTAGGTATGTATTGTAAGACATTGGATTCACACAATGGAACAGCATTTTGTTTCAGCTGAAATGAAACAGTTTCTAGATTCAAATAAAACGGGTAGTATTTCAACGAATGACTGTAAATTAAAGTTTTAAGTGAAGAGAAGTTATTTGATAATTACCCACCCAGAAAAAAAAAAAAGTGACAAAAATAATGAATTTACGTTATAGTACTTATTAATATTATTATTAGTGAGAGACACTGCGAGTGACGAGAAATCAACAGAACAGCAACCTAACCTAACCCAAATGATTCACCAAGATTAGAGGGAATCAAAGAACCCTCTCTGTATTTGTAGTCACTCACTTAGTCATTTATTAGTCGCACGGCTAGAATTTTAATATCTGAAATGGATTAATCACAACCCACTTTTAGCACAGAATAAGTAATAGTACTTCGTACAGAAGGGCCACTCTCTGGAGTCGATTAAATAGATAAAAACTCTAGCTGCGTACACATATAGCACAGTCTAGCTCGCTCCTGTTATATTTACCTACAGCGATAATAGCCTACAGTCCATTTCCCGCAAAGCATTCATGCAAAAATAAACCGTGTTACTACGCGGGAGCGCTTCTTTTAGTTTAACCGTTTCAATCATGGCCGTTCACGACGTCACCGCGTAGGTACATAATAGGGTTGCGACATACGAATTATATTTTTTGAACTGTAGCGGCTACAACGAACGGAGTGAAGCGAATCAAGAATCAATGACAAGCCGACCACAAAACAGCCGCTCTATTGGTATGGAGCGAGTGAAAGACGATAAGTATTATTGAAATAGGTAAATGAATAATAGGTGTGTTGAATGAAATAAGAACACATTTATATAAATGAATAGAGACTTTGTATTAGCATAATCAGCTTATAATGTTCCCACTGCTGGGACACAGGCCTCCTCTCCTCGGAGTGGGCCGTAATCCACTACGCGGGCCCAGTGCGGGTTGGTGGATGACTTTTTATTATATTTATTAAATTATTCTTGCAAACATTACAAATATTGATTATATTTTCGCAATAAATTAAAGGAAATAAAATTTAGGTATAGTTTAAAAAGTACTCAAATTACGATAGAGAAATAGCAATTTTATTATTGGGTACCTAATCGACTAGGAATCTTAATCATGGCTGATAGAGATGTATGCAATAAGAAGACATGCTGTGCCCACCCCAAGAAAATGGAATAAGACGGGATGATTATGAAGTCATATCGTATGACTGACGCCTGACTACCTACAGACGTTCGTCGTGCTGCGCCACCACCATACCTACGACAACATCACAAGTTGATAAATATCATTTTATACCTGCCTAAACAAGCGGCGCGGCGGCGGCGGCGGACGCAGATACTTACGATAATTATGACAAAATCAAATAAACAGAATACATTTTTAGTGTAATGATCTGAGTCACCTAAAGGCCCAAAAGTACCTAGATATAGATGCAATAAGCTTATTGCCTACATAACGTGTATAAAAAATCTCACCTTTTAATATCCTTCGGTAGTATGTGAAACGTCAGGCTTCGATCACTGTCATTATTATACAACCAAACGCGATAGAATATTTTTTTGGTTTTATTTTTGTAACGCGAGAACTTGGAAGCTCGAGAATAAAGTACTTACTCGTATTAACGTGTGCGAACTATTCAGCGCGGCGCGCGGCAACCCACTGATTGACCGGTCCAGACCGGCCGCCGCACGTACTCGTAGTTTTATACCTAAACTGCGGAGTGAGCCAGGCCTGCTTTTAGTTAAAGTTAGGTTATTAAAACAGTAGGTAGATACCTATCTCATCATCAGTCGGTAAGTTTTTTTTTTATTCGTTCGTTTTATAATTCCCCAAATAAAACTAATCATATTAGCACAGCACATACCATCCTGCAACAAATGGATTGGCTGAACGAATGGTGCAGACGGTTAAGAACAAGTTAAGCGAAATGGATGATGTAGGTATCTCGGTATCCGAGGAGGCGAAACGCCGGGGTGAAGCTCCGCTGCCGCGAGAAATCACGGCACAGCGGATAGAGCTCCTCCAGCTCCGGGATCTCATGGCGGCATGGACAGTGCGATTGTCGCACCCAGCGTTGGGCACGCCACAATTGTGGCGATAAGTCCCCTCTTTGAGGAGTAGCTAGAGAGGCGCCACGGCGTCCTCACCTTCCGCCTGACGCAGGTCCTCACCGGACACGGTTGTTTCTGGAGGTTCCTGTTCAGGATAAACTGGGAGGAAATGCCCGGGTGTCACCACTGTGTGGATCGCCTGGAGGACACGGTGGAGGTCTGCCCGGCTTGGGTGGAGCACCACCGTGTCCTCATGGAGGCGATCGGCGGCGGCGATCTCTCGCGTCCGGCCCTGGTGCAGGCCATGATTCGGAGCAAGAGTGCATAGGAGGCCGTCACCTCCTTCTGTGAAGCAGTAATGCTTGCGAAGGAGGAGGCAGAACGCGTGAGGGAGAGGTAAGGTTCGCGCCCTCGATCGCGCCCCTAGTCGCCGCAGGAGACGACCCGGGCGTCGGGAATCGCAAGCCGATTTCCGACTACCGTAGTCGCGGGCCTGCCGACGGTGAGCGATGGGTAGCTCACCGTCCGATAAGGACAGGCCCGGGTCGACAGCGCGTTGTATTCCACGCGCGCCTCAAAGAGTTGTCAGCACCAACTGACGGGGTCCGTTAGGGCCAATGCCTGCCAGGGTTGCAAGTTTGTCCTAAAGGGATATCGTGGCCCTGGCACACAGGCAAATAAAGGTTTTTTTTTTTTAATTTATATTCGTCTATCTGTAATCAGCCTTTAGGCTATAATCAGATGGGTTAAATAAAGGAATACGGGTGGGTTTTATTCAGTAAAAGCCTGACACGCGCTCCCAGAGCGGGAGAAGTTATTTGATAATTTACCACCCAAAAAAAAAAAGTATCTTGGTATATGAAGGTAAGTACCTAACTTGTTACTGGGGTTGCGTGTTACGCAATGTTTAGGAACAGGCACGAGCCCTTCAGAACTATTAATGAACAGATGGTTAAGGACTTTATTGGACAGCACCTAGTCATCCAGTTAATAAACAGCACATGAGAGTCGAGCAACAAACTACCAATAATGCACAAAGGAAACAGAGAAACTGACATTGGTTAATGCGTGATGTACAGAAATTATGGAAGAGGGCCACGTTGGTTACCAGGCACTATAACAAGTAAGGATGGCCCGTCTAGCTATCAGGTGACATCAGCCAATGGAGATATTGTAAGCAGACATATTGACCAACTGATTCAAAAGAAGCTATCAACCTCAACTACAGGATCATTCGATCGATTTTACGCATGGAATTAGTTTGTACTATAATGATTTACATCCACCTCTTTTAATTTGTTTAGTTTTTTGTGTAACAGACTTTCTTTATTAAAATTAAATGTTTTTCTTTGGCATGCCGA
The DNA here is from genome assembly GCA_948098905.1 of Tiliacea aurago. Taxonomy (NCBI): domain Eukaryota; kingdom Metazoa; phylum Arthropoda; class Insecta; order Lepidoptera; family Noctuidae; genus Tiliacea; species Tiliacea aurago. The sequence goes on along the minus strand of OX402579.1, from coordinate 905,483 downwards.
AATTAAAATACAAAACAAAATTTTTCACGTCCGTCGCCAGTGAATGCCTTTTTTTTGTATCATAATTTTGTCTACTCTTCTCGTCGTCAAAATCGAGGTCGAGTAAATGACAGAAAATTCAGAGATATCTCGTGTTGAAATGTCAAAATTCGAGATAAAATACGTGCCATGTTAGGGTTTGTCGAGAAAACATCAAGTTTTACAGAACGAGTCGAGTATTATAAAAGGGAGCGCTGTCAGAAAACGAGATAGGTTACAGAAATAGTCAAGAATTACTCCCGCGAGAGTGAGTAATTGTCGCGTGTGCCATGTTAGCCCTGCAGCAACAGGTGGAAGAGTCAAGTCAAGAAAATGAACAGATAATCCAAATTCTTAGCTCGGAGGAATGGGCCGAGATGCTTGGGATACCTAGTGGGGCAGAGACCACTTATCCAGGTGGCAAACTGAAGAACAAAGGCATCAACTTCGCCACATGCGAACTACGCGTCATACTGACGTCACGCAAAATCCTGCATCGCAAAAGCAGAGTTTACCACGCAACTAGCACATATACAACATCCCGACATCAATCGTTGGGCAATTGCCCACCAGACACAACACCCGTCTGGTCGGAGGATTCTCCCTTTTCTATGAAGGATGAGTGAACTTTACACCGTTCATACTCGGGGTCACCAGTTTAGAGGTATGAGAAACAATACCTCTAAACTGGTGACCCCGAGTATGAACGTCAGCGCAACCTTCGTGTAACTACTTCAGCGTGACGTCATCATCATCATCATCACTTCGTCAAGCTTTCGAGCGGCGGATCACACAGCCAGCCAGTACCCACGGCTTCAACGGGTATCTTGACCACCAGCATGCAGTGGACGCGCATTCCTGGTCATATATCCTCCTCTTCCTGGTTATCTATCTATCACCCACAGCACACTGCACTTTCGGCCGGTCCACAAGCAGAGCAGCAGCAGAAGAAAATGATACCTCTCCTGGTTGACGCCAGCAGTCAGCCTCAACCCGGCGCTGTATTACATCCGACTCACTGGTGCATAATGCAGCGCCACCCCGACTCACTGAGTAATCACCGCAGACAGTTCCGACTCACCGAGAACTATGCGGCACCCGGTTACGACTCAATAGAACCCCCTTACTGGCACTGGCAAGCATCGCAAGATACACGACTCAGCCCACTATCGACCTCCGGACGGGAGTGATGTAGCGGCATCAACATCGCCACATGCGAACGACGCACGTCTTAGTCACCCAGTTTAGAGGCATGAGTAACAGGGTGTAAAGTTCACGCATCCTCTATAGAACAGGGAGGATCCTCCGATCAGACGGGTGTTGTGTCTGGTGGGCAACTGCCCAACGATTGATGTCGGAATGTTGTATATGGGCTAGTTGCGTGGTAAACGCTTGTGCGATGCAGGATTTTGCGTGACGTCAGTGTAGCGCGTAGTTCGCATGTGGCGATGTTGATGCCGCTACGATGTTATCTTCGCATCAAAGCATCAAAAGATACCCAAAAGTAAAATTATATGAAACATCCTTTGCAGAGACAAGGGTTTTTACTGATTTATGAAAACAAATTGAAATATTTAGCGCTGCCAAGATAAATAATCAAACTTGCTCGGGCAATTTTTTTTTTTTACGGCTATATCTAAACATTTAGGGGGGGGTCTGGATTTATGCTTTCGCGGTTGCTCAACGACATGCTTTGCTTTGCTTTGCTTGGTAGTATAGATGCAGGCCTACCCTGCTGCCTCCTTCAGAGGTAGTAGGGTGGCGAGGTCTTGAGGGAGAGCGCTACAGTCGTGTAGATCCTCAAGGCAAGTCTGGCGGATGCACCTTCCAGAGGTTGTCACCCCGTTCTTGGTCTAATTCCATAAGAAATAGACGCAACAAAAACCACCAGGCGCCATCACGTCCCTTCCCCAACTCTCTTAACCCCGTTCTTTCCCGTCTCATCTCTTCTCTCCCATCCACACAATCCCTCACCACTCCATCCTACATCCTACCCACATCCCCACTCCGTTATATTGGTTGGCGTAGGCCTTAGTGGGGCGTGTTCTTCTGCCAGGGAACACGCACCTATAAAGTGCTAAGAATACCAGTAGCGTACGCCTCGCGATGCAGAGACGAGACTATCAAGCGCGCACCGACAAGTTCTTCTTATATGTCCACGCTCTCTATCTCTATCTGTGTGGGTCGTCCCTCCCTCCATCTACCTCGGGACCGCAGTAGCGAAATACGAAGGGCGACAGGCGAACATTCGGCGCCTTAAAACCGAATCAACTGGATAAAGGGAAGAAAACCCTGACGAAAAAATAACAACAGCAAAGGGAAGGAAACCCTGAAGACAAAAAATCACTCCAAATAAAGGGATGACAACCCTAACGAAAAAATCACAGCAACTATGGAAGAAGCAAGACTTAAAAATAAACTACCCCAGGAGGGTACCGGCGGTGAATCCGTCGGAGAATCCCTCTCTGAGCAACGCTCGGGCAGCCCCACGTATTCTGGGGGGGGCAAAGTATTGCTACCTATGGAAATTATAACGGATAGACCAAAGAAAATATTGACCCAACAATTATTCCATCCAGGCCTATTCAATCGCCAACAATCTGTATCTCTCAGCGATGCAACCGAGAACGACCGTAGAAAGGAATGCAACCTGAGTGCACCATACCAACGAATGCCTACACAAAAACGAAACCGCTCTCCTGATGAAAAAGACCCCCAAATGAATCAAGTGAAAAGAACTAATTCACATAGGGGTATAAATAACCCTAAACCCAATACTAACTTGGATATCGAGACAAGCAATAGCTTTGCACTGCTTGATGTTGAGGAGACAGATATCCCAGCCAAACGAACACCAAAACCACCACCAATCATACTCTATGGTATTGATGACCTGAGTAAGCTCACCCAGACAATGGAAGAAGTTGTGGGTAAAGAAGACTTCACCTATAAAATAGTTTCAAAGAAACAACTTATTATATGAACAGACACCGTAGACAAGTACAAGACAATGATAGAACATATTCGAAACAAGGGACTAATAGGGTATACATTCACCCGGAAAGACCAAAAATGTATGAGAATTGTTATCTAACACCTCCACTTTAGTACACCTAAAGATGAAATTATAGCTGCAATTGAGAAATCCGGTAATTCTGTACAAGGGGAGATAGTTACAGCCCGAAAACCAGGGACTAAGGAACCTCTAAATACATTCTTTGTCAATGTCACCCAACATGAAAATAATAAACTAGTAAAGGACATAAAATACATCTACAATCAAAGAGTTCTTATAGAAGACCCAAAAAGGAAAAACTCAGTAGTGCAGTGCAAAAGATGCCAGCAATATGGGCACAGCAAAAACAACTGCATGCGACCATACAGGTGTGTTAAGTGTGCTGGTGCACACTCAACTACCATGTGTACAGTCGATGCGAACACCCCCGCAATATGCACACTGTGCTCAGGAAGCCACCCCGCTAACTATAAGGGATGTCAAGTACATAGTGAAGTTCTAGCCAAAAAACACTCTACAAACAATCTTAAAACTCGCCAAAATGGAAACATAAATAATGCTGAAAAACTAACAATAACATACCAATGAAAGCTACATCTCAACATGACGACTATGTAAAATACCTATCTGTCCAAAGTAAAGCTCGAAATCTGACTGCCACTGAATGCCTACAACTCTACAGTGAATCGCTTAAAAAGGGAACACCTAAATATAAACCATCCACAAATTAAAAAGTAACAGACCTTACAGACAACCTAAACGCAGAAAACAACCCTCAAAGATCACACACGAGAAACAACAATGACAACTCAAAGACTCAGAGAACATATTCAAGAAACAACGGAGACAACACACAGACCCAGAGAACATATGCAAGAAACAACGGAGACAACACACAGTCCCAGAGAACTTATTTAAAAAATAACGCTAGCCTAGTGCCTCAGAGAAAACCAATGACTGGAACAGAGACTGAAAATTTCTCACGAGAACACAGACCTAGTCTAGAAGCGCTAATAATAACACAGAAGGAAAGAATTGACCAGCTGATCACACAGCTAAGCACAATGATGAATCTTATCGTCGCACTCATGAGTAAACTGTCAAAATGACCTCCCTACGTATTGCTACTTGGAATATAAATGGCTTAGCGCCAAACAAACAAGAACTGAGCATACTACTAATAGACAACCAAATTGATATAGCTCTGATATCAGAAACCCATCTTAACGACACAAAAAGTTTTAAGATGCATAACTATAGCGTATACTGTACAAATCACCCTGATAGCACCTCCCATGGTGGTTCTGCTGTGATCATAAAAAATAACATTAAGCACCACCTACACAGTCAATTACGGGAAGACTGGATGCAAGCCACAACAATAACCGTAAATGAGAAGATGGGCCCCATTAATGTTAGCGCTATTTATTGCCCACCCAAGCATAACCCAAAACAGAACATGTTCGACCGCTACTTTCAGAGTCTAGGAAACCGATTCATAAGTGGTGGAGACTGGAACTGCAAACACACCTATTCAAGACTGACAACTACAAAAGGATGAGAACTTAAAAAGAGTATCGATAACGAACAACTTATACTCGTAACACTAGGAACAAACCAGCCAACATACTGGCCAACTGACGTGAATAAAACCCCTGATCTTGTGGATTTCTTCGTTGTAAAAGGCCTGTCACACTTATACTTCGACGTAGAATCTTCACTCGACTCTGTTTCTGACCACACACCAATAATAGCAACTTTTAGCGCCACAGTAGTAGGTAAAACTCCAAAATCAACCTTATACAATCACAAAACTGATTGGGATTCATTCGCAACTTTTTTGGAAAGCGAAGTAGATTTAAAAGTAAAACTCAAGACAGAAGATGACATAGACGAGGCTACTTTTTACATAACGAACCTAATACAGGTCGCTGCGTGGCGTTCTACACCCGCCCTCAACAAATCAGCCCCAAAACATAACATCCCGCTTAAAATAAGGCACTAGTTGGCGGAGAAGAGGAGGCTACGAAGGCAATGGCAAACAAGCAGAGCTCAAACAGAGAAAACAAAATACAATAAAGCTTCCAGAGAACTAAAGGAAAGTGAAAATGAAACTTTTCAACAGAAGCTGCAAACTCTCTATACCAATAAAAAGGATAACTACTCCCTATGGAAAATAACAAAAGACTTCAAAAGACCACAAAACCACATTCCACCTATAAGAAAAAACTCCGAAAGACCGTGGGCCAAAAGTGAAAAAGAGAAAGCAGAATTGTTTGCTGAGCACCTAAGTGAAGTGTTTACTCCGAATGAGTCATATATGATGGAATTTGAAGATGAAGTAGACGAGATGCTCCTGAGTGATCAGCAACTATCGCTACCCTTGACACTCGTAACTCCCAGAGAACTTAGAAGAACGATCTGCAAGTTAGAAAACAAAAAATCACCTGGCTTTGATCTGATAACGGGAGAAGTTCTTAAGCAACTGCCCAAGAAAGCGATAGTATTTTTAACAATGTTATTCAACGCGATCCTCAGAGTGTACCACTATCCAAACTTATGGAAGATTTCAACAATATGTATGATGGCCAAACCGGGAAAACCACCAACAGAACCCAGCTCATACAGACCTATAAGCCTACTCCCAGTTCTATCAAAGCTATTTGAAAAAATATTGCTGTTCAGACTAAAACCATTTTTGGACGAGAACAAGATAATCCCGGATCACCAATTTGGATTCCGGGAGAAACATGCTACGGTCGAGCAAGTGCACAGAGTAGTTCACAAAATCAGACAATCGCTAGAGAAAAAAGAGTACTGCTCTGCTGTATTCATAGACATCCAGCAAGCATTCGACAAAGTCTGTCATAAGGGACTTCTATACAAGCTTCACTCTGCTCCCAAACTCATTTTACATGATTCTAAAATCCTACCTGGAACAAAGATGGTTTCAAGTGAAATATGAAGAAGAATTTTCAAAACTTTATCAAATTAAAGCCTCAGTACCACAAGGATCAGTGCTGGGCCCTGTTCTTTACTTCTTATTTTTTTTTTTTTTTTTCTTATTTTTTTTTTTTTAAAACGTTGCCTAACACTAGGAATTTCTCCTGTATTGTGGGTGCGTTTACAAACATTTAAATTCACATACACAAACAGCCAGACCCGAAACAACTACTTGTAGGTCATACAAATATTTGTTCCGTGCGAGAATCGAACCCGCGACACGCAGCGCAGCAGTCAATCGCTTAACTAACTGCGCCAACCGTGCCGTCAAACTTAACAAACTTCATATATATGGCAGACCTACCTGAGACTGCTGACGTAGTTTCAGCGACGTATGCAGATGACACTGCGTGTCTCGCAAGCGATACCGACCCCGTAAAAGCATCCACAAAACTGCAGACACAATTGGATAAAATCGACGTGTGGCTTCAAAAATGGAGAATCAAGCCTAGCGTAACGAAGTCCACGCATGTCACATTCTTACTCAGAAAGGGGGATTGCGCACCTGTTTGCATGGAACGAGGAACCCTGCCAACCAGTTCTTAAGTTTTGAGTTGAGCTGCACGATTACTGACAAATGCTTACACTGATTGGTCAGGTCCGCTCAAATTTGCGTGGTTCTTTCCTCAAAAGACCATTTCAGACACGGATCTACATGGTCCTCACATGATCTGACCAAGATTATGTCTGGACTTTAAAAGAGACTTTGACCCCTGAGTTTGTTTCGCCATTTCTTCTCAGGGGTAGTCAGATAGGAAATGTCGGCTACATCTAGATTTTTTTTTATTTTTTATATGACGTGTAAAAGTGATTTTAATATCCTATTTACAGAATAAACGATTTCATTTCATTTCATTCCAGCACCACGGTGAAATACCTAGGCTTCCACCTAGATAGACGATTGACATGGGCAAACCACATTAAAGCCAAGAGAACAGTAGCAAACTTGCAATTTAGGAACTTTTCATGGCTATTAGGCCGAAAATCACAACTCTCGCTCAGAAATAAATTGCTAGTCTACAAGGCCATCATAAAACCAATTTGGACCTATGGAGTTGAACTTTGGGGATCTGCTAGCAATTCTAACCTAGAGATACTTCAGCGATTCCAAAATGTTGCACTAAGAACGGTCTCCAACGCACACTGGTTTGTAAGAAACTCCGAGATACAAGAACACCTAGAAATGCCGACCATAAGAGAGGAAGTAAACAACTACAGCAAAAAGTACAAAGAAAGACTAAACAACCACAGCAACACATTAGCTAAAGATCTACTTCAAGACAAAGACCACATAAAACGCCTTAAAAGATGGCACATACTGGACCTCGACCAAAGGAACTGAAGTGTTCTGACATATTGTAATTGATGCTATTCATTGGAATTGCAATAAAAAAATAAAAAAAACCCACCCCAGACCACATCTAATTATGGCTAAGCAGCCGATTGTAGATAACAAGGTAAAAGAAAAAAAAAAAATCTAAATATTAGATAAATTGAAGAAAATTTGTGATAACCCTCTTAAAAGTGTAATTTACACACAGCTCCAGTGGTTATCCCCCCAAATTCAAATTCAAATATCTTTATTGTGGGCATATGTTTGTTACAAACCCAAAAGACATGTGAGTTCAAATCCGAGATAGCCCCAAGTTGATTTTATTGTATTTTGCTAAAACATTTTAATAAAATTAATGTATTGTTTTAGTGAATAAATAAGTTTAAGTTAGTATTTTTTATAAAGTCTGTTTTTAATATTGTTTTTTTTTTTCAATATATCACACCGGTTGGGTAAACTTTTATTATTGCGTACAACAACTAGCAATAATATGGTTAACATTTATGAAAAGGTATTCAGTGTCCAAATAGACAGGAGGTTTCAAGACTGCCTCCCGTGTATAAGATTGGAGGTTCAAATCCTAGGCATGAAATGTGGTTTTTGTCATGCATTATATTTTTATTAATATAAAGTATTTTTCTAATTTTGTTTTATTTAGTTATATACTTATATAAAGAATTTTAATAATCATTTAAAAATATTTATTGCTATTATTTAACAAAACTTCGAAAACTCGCAATTCCTTTTATGCTCACATTTTGTTCATAAAGAACAACTATTTTTGTCCTCATATAATTAGAAATCATTTTACATAATAATGGGTAAATCATAGTTGTTTACTCTTCGTCATTTAAAGTGATCATATACATCAAAGGGACTCTGACAATACTAGATAACAATTTCAACTCATACGGGCTTGCTGGCTATTTTGTTAAACTTCCGGTAGGAGTATGACGACGTTTGGTGATGTGATGGTTCAAATCCAAATCGAAACAATGAACTCTTTGTGAAGTATTCTTTAGATTATTCCTAACAAATTCAATGTTGTAGCAGTGTATTATTTTAAAACTTTAGCGGCCTTATTACAAAACAAGGTTTATCTTTAGAGCCAGCTTTAAACCTGATTCCGTCTGAGATAAAGTTCTTAATACAAAAACTGATTTTAAGCCTGTGTCTAAGTTGTCAACTTTGTCTGTGTCTTTGTTGTGAACCTTATCTCAGATGAAATAACGTTTGAATTTAAAAAATGACACAATGGTTTAAACCTGGGTTGTTTTGTAATAAGGCCGTAGGGGTTAGCACAAAGTGACGCAGACTGTACCTATGAAACTGCCCAGACAAAAAAAACTATTTTAGCCACCAAATTTGGCAATAGCAATACTTTACAATATTTCTGCTAATAGTACTCCCAGGAGCCAGGTGTTTTTTTTTTGTATGGGATTTGCCGATCTCCTTTGATTTAAAACCATGTGTTTTCTTAATGTTTCAAACATTGTTTTGAACTGTGATTTTAAATATTGTTTTAATTAAACTGTGATTTTACACTTTTTATTTCAAACTGTTTAAAATACGTGTTTTAAAACCACTTGTTTGTTTTATAAATGCCAAATAGCCAAACCAGGGTATTTCAAAAATATAAAATTGCCACTGACCATCTTTCATCAGCTGACGCATCTCCTTGGTCCTTTGAAAGTTTATTTCCTCCAATAATTGCTCCAACATTGTAGCGCTTTTCAAGTAAGTCGATCCGCCCAAAGCCATCTCTCCACTAGCAATTTGAATTTATTCGACGCTTTTCCCAAACAAACACTTTGAAGTGTCAACACATTCCAACAGCAGCCGAATTCATAAAAAAATACTTTGTCCACCAAACCACATACTATTACCAAGCGCTGGACTTATTCAGCAAATCTAACTCAACATCAGCATAGTCGAAAAATATTAACAAGCAATATTTTCATTTCTAATTCAATATACCATCGTGCATGAAATTCAGGAATCAGAAATTCAGTTTAGAATTTTAGATTGAAGTAGTATTTGGTGTTGCCATTTTGCTGCTAATTTTGCCAACAAGATAAGACTTTTCCTGTTTCATAATTTCCTTAGAGATAATTTCAAATCATTAATCTTAAATATATATATTATATATTAACGAAAAATTACACAAAAGTAAGAGCAAGGTTACACGCTCAGTTTGGCGTCCGCGTCATTCTGGTCCGTCAGTCTCACAGGTCAGTCTAGTCAGAATGATCGGAGAATGATCGTGTAACCCACGGATTGACAGACTGATGAAAATTAAATATTTAAATAATTTTGTCAGTCCGTGTTGAATGATGAAAAACTGATGGGAGAATGATCGTGTAATCATTCTTGCGTCAGTCACCGTCAGCGATGCAATGCAAAAGCAACGCAATCATAACAGACTTCTTTCATCAACCAAAGATAAAAAAAAACCTTTTTTGTTAACTGACTTTGACTTGACTTTGATCTGACTTTGACATCAGGCATAAAAGCTCAGGAACTGACAACTGACAAACATCTCTGAGAATGTGTGGCCTGTGGCGGCGGCGATGCTTGTACAGGGCTGATGTCAAAAACCAATCAATCTTAGGCTGCATTCCGAATTAAGACCATAATCGCTGTAATTAGTTTTAGCACGTTCTCTATTACCGTTTAGCGCGCTAAAATCGATTACAGCGAATATGGTCTTAATTCGGAATACAGCCTTAAATGTCAGTCAGAGAGAAAAAACTAGGGATGGGTCGTTGACGGTTTTTCCGTTACCGAAACGTCAAAGTTGATTTACATTCGTCAACTAGTCGATCAACTAGTTAAATTCGTCAAAGAGTTAACATGTATCGTAAACAGTTCATTCATTAAATTGTTTTTATTCGACGCTGGGACGTTCAAAGAGTCTCTCTAACTACTGACCTGATGTAAAATAAAAAAAAAATAAAAAAAAATTATTGACACACACAAGTTAGGAAACATTTATAAATAGGAACAATTTTAATTGAAGGAGTGCTTACGTAGATATAGCCGTGGGCCCCAAACTAGGCACAGCCTGTATCTTGGTGGCCCAATATAGATAGCAAAGACAGATTGATTTAATGACTGCTCAGCGTGACACAGCACAGCAATAAACAAGTAATAATTAATTATGAAAATATGAATTCAAATCACTTAGAAATCAAAAATAAAATAATAGTAACAAACCAATAAATAAAAAATATATTTAAAATTAAAATAAAAAACAATATAAAATCAAAGAAGATATCAACATGCGTAATTGTAAGAGACATGTTGGCATTATTAATTGGAAAGGTGAAAGAGTAGCGTGTGTGTGTGTGTTTGTGTGTGTGTGTGGGGGTGTGTGTGTGTTAGAAAGTTTAATACAGGGGCCGGGAAAGGTCTTGACTATTTGAGTGTCATCTTGACTGTGAGAGTGACGTTTGAGTGCTACCACTACTTCAAGGGGCACAAGAGATCTTCTGTTTCATCATAGGTCAGGTCCTGAAGCCATGTCTTTATAGCAATCTTGGTTTCGAGTATATTTCCAGGGATCTTTAGTGTCGATTTATTGACTGTGTTGAAGACTCGAATAGCGAGAAAGAGCGAAAACCGTGCAGCAAAAACCGTTCTAACTCTTGGGATTGCAAGTCTATCAGCTCCTATCCTACCTCTTTGTGTGTATTTGAATTGTCTCCCTGACGCAGCAATAAGTTTTAGAAGGGACTTCAAGATATATAGCTGTCGGACACGCAAGACGCCTGCTTCTTTGTATAGTTCGTCTGTTGGATAACGACGCGGTTTTCCAAGAAAGACTTTAAGAACAGCCCGTTGTGCACGTTCGAGTTCAAGCAAATAGGACTTGGCCGCACTACCCCAGACGCCTACACAGTACTGCAGCAGCGATTGACAAAGAGCTTGGTAAACTTTTCTGCAAATGTCTTTCGGGGCACTGGCACGTAGAGATTTAAATATATAAATAAACTTACGGATTTTTTTAGAGAGTGTTGAGATATGTTCCTTAAAAGACAAATTCTGGTCAATTGTGACTCCTAAATATTTAGTAGAATTGACTCTGCCTATATCATTGCAGCAGCAATTTGTGGCATGGCAGTGGATGTTGTGAATTTTGATATTATCAATCACGGGACGACTGATGTAAAACGTTATAAAATTTGTTTTTCCGACATTTAAGGTTAAAAGATTTCTATCGAGCCAGTCTGACACAGTACGCATGGCATTTTCTGCAGCGTATGTTGCGTCCACCCATGTGTCACCGTGAAATATAATAGCTGTGTCATCTGCGTAACAAATCATATCTGACCGTGGGATATTCAACCTCATAATGTCATCCATGTACATGGTAAATGATGTCGGCCCTAGAACACTACCCTGTGGCACACCAAAAGTGACTGGAAGGTTTTTGACATTTTCCCCGATCACGACATACTGCTGTCTACCCATTAAGTAGCTTCTAAACCATTCCCGAGCGATGCCTCTTACGCCAAGGCAATCTAGCTTTTTTAATAGTATTTGAATGGAAACTGTGTCAAATGCAGGTCAAGAAAGACACCAATTGACCGTTTCCCTTCATCAACCTTTGAAGAGACTATGTCAGCTAAAAGCCCTACGGCTTGCTCTGTGGACTTACCACGCCTAAAACCGTACTGGCGTCCGGAAAGTAGGCTGTGTTTTTCAAGAAAGCTGATGAGACGGTTATTAACGAGCTTTTCTAAGATATTTGATAGAACACAAAGTAGAGAGATAGGCCTGTAGTTGTCAGGACAGTCTTTTTCACCCTTCTTATGAATCGGCGTTACAGCAGCCACCTTCCAGCAGTTAGGAAATGTACCCGTTGACATGCTCAGATTACAAGTATGCGTTAAAGGGCTTAGTATAAATGGTTTAATGTGCTTGAGGAGGAGTGGACGGATCTCGTCAGAACCAGGTGCACTGTCGTCTCTCATACCAGTAATGAGATTGTCAATTTCACTGTTGTCTGTTGGCTGAAAGAACAGGGAGTCTCTGCATCGGTTTACGAGACTGGCATCATTGCACAGTTTGCACTCTGTAATGTAATGTTATTTTAGAAACAATTGGATTCAATGTGTGTGGAATGACCAAAAACGTTTGATTGATGGTTTTACGTAGATTACTACTCTGCCTTGCGCGCAACTTGTCACAAACTGTCAATAAAAAAAAATAAAAAAGCAGACTTACACTACTTAGGGTTCGTAAACGTATTCAAACCAACTATACTCCATTTGAAATAAGATTAGACATTAAATAAACTTGTTTACAGTCCGTTCTGACTGATTTTGACTTCTATGCCGTAGACATAATGGATGGCATTCAAAGAAAAAACGTGGTTACAATACCAACTGTTTATTACAGCTGCCATTTGTCATGCCACCAACGCATTAGAAGTCAAAATCGGTTGAACGAACTGTAAAAAGGTTTATTTAAATTTCTAATCTTATTTCAAATGGAGTATAGTATGATCCGGTTACTCCCGAGTGGCACGAGCGGTGCGCGCCATTTCAAAATAACGTCATACTTTTCATAAAAAATATTTCCAAAATCAACTCTTGTATACGTTACTTAGAGTTCAAATTCTATGACATGACCATCGTTCGCAATCTATGATGTTATTTTTAACGTAAGTTTTTTCATTTACACAGTTCGCTGTTTGCGTTCTCGCATTGTCAAATCAGTATTCATCCAGTTATATTCATAAACGTCGTTGACGAATTCAACTAGTAGATTCATAAACAGTTACCGTTAATTCGTTAATTAGAGAACAACAGTTGATTTAACTAGTTCGTTAATTTTAACGCCCATCCCTAGAAAAAACTACAGGAAAACTTGGGAAAATAAAAATGACAGCTCTGTCGAGCTAAAAAAAATAAAAAAAAATCAGTAATAATGTGGATACGGTGCATTTTATATTATATTCCGTTCCTTGCACAAAATACATTTGGTATCACACAGAAGAATTTGATAGTTATTAAAAGACCGATCGAGTGAATTCAAGAAAACAATGTCAACATTACGATCTGCTAGATGTTTATACAAACGCAGTGTGTTCGCGATAAAGCAGTCGGCGCGGCTTACAGGCGTGCTGGTGCGGCAGGTGCATTCGGCAGAAAATAACAGCGACCCGGGTGGCGACTACCGACGAGGGACCACGAGAGTGCTCGGTGCTGGAACACTGGCACTCGCGCTACTGGCAGCTGATCATGTCTTTAATGGTGCATTACTTACATTGTTGTTCTCAAGAGTTCATGACCATTAGAGAAAGCTGTAGATTATCCATAGGTACATGAAAATTGCTCACTTCATCAACATCACTAATTACAAATGTGATGGCAACAATTGCACATAGGCCAGCCCCAGAGACCCTTTCATTATATAATTATAAGTGAAAACGATGCACCTAGTATAAAATTACTGTATCACACTAAGTAAAAAGAATAAAAAATTAAAATAAAGCAGTGACAGATAAAATTAATCATTTGTTATATATACTTACATGGTGCTCACATACTGTATAAAAACATTGTGAAAGTATGTTGTCCTAAAAAAAAATATAGTATTATGTTGTCAGTGTGTGAGTTATAAATCTATACATATAATAAAATCGTAGCCAAGTCAAAAATGTACATTGAATATTTTTGAGAAAAAATAATTGCTACAAGGTCTGGGATCGATTCCAATGCCGAAAATATAATTTTTTGAATTTTTGTCTGTTTGTCTGTATGTATGTTAGAGCATCACGCAAATTCTACTGGATAGATTCTGTTCAAATTTTAATTTCAATTGATAAGCTATATATTATCACGCTATTTGTATTCCTCTATGAACATACATGTTAGAGCATCACGCAAATTCTACTGGATAGATTCTGTTCAAATTTTGCATACATATTCCATAGAAGCTTGGTCAGTTGGTAGGCAAAATTTTTTCGCGCTATTTGCTATGGGGGATGAGCAATATTGCATTTTGTTTGTATACCTCTATAGTTTGCAGTAAATTGTAACAAGACGAGCCAAATGGTTAGAACATTTATAAATTTTATCATCATGCTATGGATTTATGGGGCTAAGCTGTCAATCATCATGACTAAACAGAGTGGATTATTGTGATGGGGTAGTAAAGGTATCTTAACCGTTGTAGGTACATGAAATCGGTCTTAGGAGACTATCTATAACTTTTTGAGACATTTTCATCTGCAGACATAGATTTTGATTAAAATGTACAGTTAGCATGACAATTTTCATTAAAAAATAAATTTGGTGCCAATAGATCCTGTTGCATATGAGGATCAAAAACTCTATTAGATGAAACTGAGGCTTGAGTACTAGATGAGTCAGAAATCGCAAAAATCTTTTCCCATACATATTGTAGGAAATGAGATTCCAACTTACCTTATTGGGTTCCGTACCTACATCAAAAAAAAAATCGGAACCCTTATAGGATGACTTCGTTGTCCGACCGTCCATCCGTCTGTCTGTCTGTCTGTCAGTGAAGACCCTTTTTCTCAGGAATGCATGGAGATATAAAGTTGAAATTAATTTTAAATACCTGTTGTACGGTTTCCTGGAGCTCAAAAAACAAACTTCTAAGTAAACACATAAAAAAAATACTGCTATCTACGCGACATATTTATACTCGCAAATTAATCAAAACCTATAGGGTATACTTATACGCTATACTTTCCGTTGACCTAGAATCATATGGCACAAAGCGAAGTCTCACAACACAAGTAAAGGAAAAGCCCGAAAATCGTTAATTTGTAGTATTATCACATCATCATTTCAGCCGGAAAACATCCACTGTTGGACATTAGCCTTCCCCAAACATCGCCACTTCGACCAGTTCTGTACTTCCTGAATCCACCGGATTCCTGCGGCCTTCACAAAGTCATCGGTCCACCTTGTGAGCGGCCTCCCAGGTACGCGGTCGCCACTCCAGAAACTTTCGACCCTATCGGCCATGTGTTCTGCATTATCTACTGTTATATTATTTTAGTGATAGTCGTTCGTCAGGAATAATCTGTAAGAATGCATCAGTCGTTTTATGACATTAGGTTGTTTATGCAGGAACGCAGGCGTTCATTAATTCACTAAAAACGAAGAACTTCGAAACCAATGGGAAATTACTACTGACGTCTGCGGAGTCGATCTCAGGAGTATCTGCTTCTCACACGGCCAACTATACGTCGCTTGCTCATGCGTCACCAGTCCTGAGTCTCTGTATATTTTGGCTGTTGAGACCATCATTACAAACGTAGTATACAGGGAAGTTTTGTAAAGAGTAAATGCGGGTAATAAAGTGAATTATGTTCTACATGCGATTGTGACGAACCAGTCGATGCCTAAAAAGGCTAGACTGGCTGTTCACAATGGTGTGCTGGTACCCACGCATGGAAGTGAATGTTGGGTGTGGCAAAAGAAGCATTTCTTTTGCCACACCCAACATTCACTTCACACATTTCCACAGCTTTGATTCTACTTTCATGCA
Source organism: Tiliacea aurago (assembly GCA_948098905.1). Taxonomy (NCBI): domain Eukaryota; kingdom Metazoa; phylum Arthropoda; class Insecta; order Lepidoptera; family Noctuidae; genus Tiliacea; species Tiliacea aurago. Next base: position 889,581 of record OX402579.1, on the reverse strand, counting down.
AAAGTATAATCAAAGCTGTGGAAATGTGTTCCGTGCAAAGCATGTGTGGCGTGACTATGAATGATAGGCTGAAAAATTATGTGATAAGGCAACGGTGTGTGTGTTTAAAAGAAGATGTAGGGGCAAATTTTTAAAAGATTATGCTTAGATGGGTTGGTCATGTTGAAAGGATTAATGAAAGTCGACTAACAAAAGGAATTTACAAGGCAGATGTGAGTGGAAACGCCCTAGAAGGACTTAGAAGGCCTTATTACAAAACAAGATTTAAATTTTGACATGGCTTAAACCATGGAGCCAGTTTTTGTAATAAGAACGTAACAGTGATTGAAATACCGTTCTTTATACAAAAATGAAAACTGAGATCGGTACTAAGTTGTCAGTTTTGTGTTTAGGAACTTTACTGTAGTCGGAATAAAGTTCGAAATTCAATAATGGCTCCATGTTTTAAACCTGGGTCTGAAGATAAACCTTGTTTTGTAATAAGGGGGATAGTGACCTAATTGGTGATGTTCTTCTGAAAGGTCAAGTGCATAGTACTCTGAACATGCGTGCGTATAAGACCAGATGTATGAACGTAAACGAAGCAAAAAGAGTATGTAAGTAGCGAAGCGGGTGGCGTTCTATAGTTTCTGCTTACCATCATGGGAAGAAAGCGTGAGTTTTTGTATGTATTTATGTTTTAGAAAACTAACATAGCATCACATCTAAATTCCCCGAAGAGTTGGCAGAGGTGTACCTACCTATAGTAAACCCACATTAAATTTCGCCAGTTATGTTTAGGTCCCATGTAATAGGGGGCGAGCCAATTGCCACTAACCGGGCACAAATTCAGACTTCGGACTGTACCTGAGAAATTCCAGATGGTAATCCCAATAACACTTTGCCTGACCCGAAAATCGAACCCAGGACCTCATGCCCAAAAGAAGCGCTTGCGACCAATTGACCAACGAGGCAGTTTTCTATAAAAATGTAGCTGTTATTACTATATTGTGGTGTCTTACGACTTCCACGCGAACGAAGTCGCGGGCAGAAGCTAGTTTATAATATAATCATAATAATTTTTTATTTGTATAACATAGGTAGTGAATACAGTTCTTTTATTAAAGTTCTTAGGTCGCTATGTTATGCCAAGAGGCGTACAAATATGGTTGTATTACCCAATAGATTACTTTCCTCTATGGGTTGTATGCAGTATGTGAAATAATATATTGATCATGCGAGAGGTAAACAAATTATTTGGTTATGTCAAAATTAATAGAACAATGATAAATAAATAAAAACAAAAATTATATATGTCACATTATGGAATACTTTCTACAGTCAATGCATAAATAAATTATCGTAAATTACAATTACAATATTCAATTAAAATTTGTTTAGAAATTCATCAGTCGTGTAATAACATTTTTCAATTAATATGTTTTAATTTTGTTTTGATTTGTGTAACATTCAAATTTTTTATGACATCTGGTATCCGTTGCCATGCCTAAAACGCTCTTTCTTACTAAGGCAGTCTTACAACGCTGATTGCTTAAAGATTTTGCGTATTGGCGACGAATCGCAACATCTCGTAACGTTGACACTTTTCCAAATAACCTAATGTTTTTTGTGACGAAAACACAAAATTCAAAAATATATAGTGAGGGTAAGGTAAGTATTTTCAGCGATTTAAAGAATGGTAAACAGCTATCATCAATTTTCAGACCACACATTAATCTTATGCATCTTTTTTGTGCTTTATAAACAATATCTTTATCCGTACAATTGCCCCAAAAAGTAATATTATATCGCAAAATTGAGGCTACTAAGCCGTGATATGCAACTAGTAGCGCATCCATATTAGTTTTTCTAGCAATTTGGAAAAGTGTGTATGCTGATTTATTTATTTTCTTACTTAGGTCATCTATGTGGGGCTTCCAATTAAGTTGGTTATCAAGGAATAAACCTAAGAATGTTGCTTCTTTAACTTCTTCAATGTCACAGTCACTATGTCTGATATTTACTTTTGGTACTTCAGTTCTTTGGTGAAATAGCATTATTTTTGTTTTCTTTAAGTTTATAGCGTAATTATTTTTGTCAAGCCAATTAATTATGTCCGATTGTGTATTATTTATGTCATCTTGATAAATGTTGCGATCAATACATTTCACTATGGCAGTACAAACAACACCATTTGATTTTGAGTCACCTTTGGCAGATCATTTTAAATATAGATTAAGAAAAGAGGTGGCCCAAGGACGCTGCCCTGTGGTACACCAAACTTAATCAATCTAGAATGAGACAAAAAACTCATTTATAATTTTGTTTTTTCACATAATCTTGCAATCTCTGTACATTGCATTCTGTTGGAAAGATAGGATTCGAGTAGTTTTAAAATGTTACCTCTGATACCATAACTACGCAGTTTGTCTAATAAGATATCGTGCTTTACGTAATCGAAGGCTTTGGTCATATCTGTGTAAATAGCACAAAATAGGAGGAGAAGCCATTTTGTTCCTTGCATAATAAGTTGAATTTATCGAGATAGCAATACAGACTTAAATTTTTTTTTTTCGAAAATTTTTGTAAATACAGAAATTTTTGCTATTGGCCTATTATTATAGTAATAATATTAGTAAGTTTTTTATTTTGATTTTATGGATTATGTTTTCTCTTTTAATCTTACACACGTTGTCTACATCTCTTCGTCTACTTTCCTTGTCGCAGGTATGCTGGAAGAGATTTCTTTAGAAATAAGCATCACCTTTGTACGTATTTTTCTGTTCCTTTTTTCTTGTCTGTATACAGGGTGGAAACTTTCAGCGGGGCAGTAAGAGGAAGTACCTTATCCGTTGCAGCTACGCGAAAATGGTCTTAAGAGACTATCCATAATTTTTTATGGAATTTTGATCCCCATTCACAGATTTAAAAAAAAAATACGGTCAGCAGGAAAATGGGCAGTTTTCACAAAAACTTTTTTTTATGCCAATCGATCGGGTTTCTTATAAGGATCAATAACTTCTACTAGACCAACTGAGGTTTGAGTACTAGAAAAGTCAGCAATTTACTACAACAATTTACTACTACAAATTTTTTTTACCATCGATAAGCTGGTTGCTACAAAAAAGACTGATCAAAAAACAAATAAAAAAACAATAAATTTTACTTTGGGTATTATTTTACCTTAAAATTAAAAACTTGAAACTTTACATTTGGACTCACCTAGAAATTTTACTTTTGCTCTAAGATATGAGGTGTTCAAAATGGTAGCCGTTTTGACGTAGGCACAGGTTTTACGTGCTAGGAATTCCATAGAGAAACGTGGTAAGTGAATCTTTGAGTTCCTGAACATTGTCGTATTTTATTTTTATAAAGTTCATTTTTTTAATTGCATTTACACCTCATATCTTAGAGCAAAAGTAAAATTTCTAGGTGAGTCCAAATGTAACGTTTCAAGTTTTTAATTTTAAGGTAAAATAATAGCCAAAGTAAAATGTATTGTTTTTATCAGTCTTTTTTGTAGCGGCCAGCTTATCGATGGTAAAAAAAAATTGTAGTAGTAAATTGTTGTAGTAAATTGCTGACTTTTCTAGTACTCAAACCTCAGTTGGTCTAGTAGAAGTTTTTGATCCTTATAAGAAACAGGATCGATTGGCATAAAAAAAAAGTTTTTGTGAAAACTGCCCATTTTCCTGCTGACCGTACATTTTTTTCAAAATCTGTGAATGGTGATCAAAATTCCATAAAAAATTATGGATAGTCTCTTAAGACCATTTTCGCGTAGCTGCAACGGATAAGGTACTTCCCCTTACTGCCCCGCTGAAAGTTTCCACCCTGTATATGTGTGTACATAAACTGTTAAATAAATAAATATAGTTCTTCATATCGGTTAAGTTATCTTTTTCATGAAGTGGTTTAATAATAACTTTCTTCAAGTCTAATATAATAAATATAAAATGTTTGGTAGCCCAGGCTGTGCCCATGCTGTGCTCAGAATCAGCTGCTTATTAGCTGTCTTATTGTTTCAGAGAAAAGATTCTTTAAAGCTGCCCAACTTGGAAATGTACAAGAATTGCGGCGGTGAGTTTTTTTTAAGGTTCACTGCCAGTTTTTATTTTTTTTTTATTTTTCTAACCTACGTTGGTACTTACATCAAATCAAATCAAATCTATTTATTTGCCATAAGTGTTGGTACAATTTCGGTCTTAACATAATACAGACATATAAACACACATCTGATCACATATTATTATTTTTATATAGATATCTTCTTAAATAAGTCGCTTACTGAGTAGAAATTCTTTTCCCTTATCCATACTTTAAGACACCTTGTAAATTTAATGGCTGGTAAGATTTTAATACTCTCAGGTATAGCATTAAATATTCCGACCACACATTGCATAGCTATTCTTACTGTGTACTGCTGTCCTAGGAATTATTGGCAAAACTATTATATTTCTGTGTCTATTACTTTTTGGAAACATCATGAGCTTTTTTAAATAACTCCGGGTGCATCTAAACAAATTTAGCGCATTCCAAGCTAAACTTTGGTTAATTTCTTGAACTTTTTGTAAAATGGTTTGCAAGATTCCCATGGTCGTATTCCCGCTATGGCGCGGATGCTTTTTTTCTGTGCGATGATCACTCTCTGACTTTCTGTTGAGTAACCCCAGGTAATAAGACCATATATCAACGTACCCATAGTATGCAGATAATACGGTTTTTAATAAGTACTTACTTGCAAAAAGTTGAGCCGTCACGGGATGCCTGGCAGATGTGAAACATCGAATCGTCGCCACTATACAATCTTTATGTAGTAGTGTGTAAATAATTTTGATGGTGCACATCTGCCAGGCGTCACGTGACGGCTTAATTTTTTTATTTATTGAACTTTTTAAATAGCTTCTTTTTTGCATTTAGCTCGATTTATTAAGCGAGGTTCTTTCAGGCAAGTGGAGGCGGCAGTTTCGAGCGGCAAGAGTGAGCGGGAGACGGAGGGCGACGACGCCGGCGCGGTCGACTGGCGCCACGCGCTGGGCTGGACCGCGCTCATGGTGGCCGCGGCCAACGACCAGGCCGGCGCCGTGCGCGAGCTGCTGCAGCTGGGCGCGCGCCCCGAGCTGCAGGAGCGCTACGCCGGCGCCTCGCAGGCCGCCGCCGCCGCCGGCCTGCACCCGCTGGAGGCGCTGCAGCGGCGCGAGGACGAGTTCTGCGGCACCATGAACGCGCGCGCCTCGTTCCTGGGCTGGACGGCGCTGCACTACGCGGCGCTGGCCGACTCGGCCGGCGCGGCGCGCGCGCTGCTGGAGGCCGGCGCCGACCCCACGGCGCGCGACCACGCGGGCCGGCGCGCGCTGCACTACGCGCGCGAGCAGTCGGCCGCGCGCCAGCTCCTCGAGCAGCACGCGCGCGCCTGGGAGCAGGCCGCGGCCGCCGCCGCCGCCGAGGAGCGGCGCCGCTTCCCGCTGGAGCAGCGCCTCAAGCAGCACATCGTGGGCCAGCACGCCGCCGTGCGCACCGTGGCCGCCGCCGTGCGCCGCAAGGAGAACGGCTGGGCGGACGACGAGCACCCGCTCGTGTTCCTGTTCCTCGGCAGCTCCGGCATCGGCAAGACGGAGCTGGCGAAGCAGCTGGCGCGGTACATGCACCGCGACGACCCCGCCGCCTTCATCCGCCTGGACATGTCGGAGTACCAGGAGAAGCACGAGGTGGCCAAGCTGATCGGCGCGCCGCCCGGCTACGTGGGCCACGAGGAGGGCGGCCAGCTCACGCGCGCGCTGGCCCGCCGCGCCGACGCCGTCGTGCTGTTCGACGAGGTGGACAAGGCGCACCCCGACGTCCTAACCGTGTTGCTGCAGCTCTTCGACGAGGTAACGACCGACCTACGTGTCAGAGTAGCACACAGTTGTCGTGAGATTCGTGACCCGGTGTTCGTCGCAGGGTCGGCTGACAGACGGCAAAGGCAAGCTGATCGAGTGCAAGAACGCTATCTTCGTGATGACGTCGAACTTGGCGGCGGACGAGATCGCGCAGTACGGGCTGCAGCTGCGGCGCGAGGCGGACGCGCGCCCGGCGCCCGCGGCCGGCCTGCCAGGTGCGTACACAGCGATATTCATATCCTTACATATTATAAAACAAAGTCCCTGCCGCGTCTGTCTGTCTGTCGGAACGCGTTAAACTCAAAAACTACTGCACGGACTTTCAAACGATTTTCACCAGTGGACGGAGTGACTAATAAGGAAGGTTTAGGTGTACAATTCATTATGGTTTTGTGTAAATTGGCTGAAATATGACGATTTTTGGTTAAGATGTCGGAAACAAAACATGCTGATTGGGAGCTTTACTGACGTGAGCCGCGTAAACGTATGCTCTACTATTGTACAATACTGTAGAGCATAGTACATCTTAAAAAGTTCAACAAAAAAGTCGGCGATGATATATGTCTATCTTCTAAAGTTGACCCACAGTAACCATTTTATCTTTCAGAATTTGATAAAAGTTTAATTGTTATTTCCGAAATTTTAACCGGTTTTATATGAATCCTTATGCAATAAAATATGTTATTTAAATTGGGCATACATTAATTTAGTAAAATATGAATACTTTTAAAGATATTTCAGATTCAAAATTACGCGTAACAAAATAATTATCGTTGACGGCGGCGCGGCAGTCAATAAACTTTTCCTCTGCTATTACTACAACAGAAAAACGGCTGAATGGATTTGGATGAAATTTGACACACAGATAGCTAATAACCTAGATTAACACAGGATAAATTATTTATCCTCGCTTTTTTGACTGCCTCGTTGGTCTAGTGGTCGCAAGCGCTATTGCTGAGCATGAGGTCCTGGGTTCGATTCCCAGGTTGGGCAAAGTGTTATTGAGTTTTTCTATCTGGAATTTCTCAGTAGCAGCCCGGAGTCTGGATTTGTGTCCGGTTGATGCAATAGGCTCGCCCCCTATTACATGGGGCTTAAACATAACTGGCGAACTGTGCCCAACCCCGCGCGAGCCGGGCAAGCGGCGCGAGCCGTGCCGTGCCGTGCCGCTACGTGCAACTTGCTCGCAGATTTTATTTCACCATTTTCCGGGTTTTCGCAAGATCCGAATTATCAAATTACCCTGTGACATACATAATAAATAAATATCGATATTTAGGATATACGATACTCTGTACTTTCGATATTTAGGTATTTCGATGTCACTTTTGTAGATAATTAGATTTTAGATATATTGGACGTAGGTTATCTAACCATTCGACAATTATAAACTTACGTTATTTTCATTTTTGGTTATATGTTCATTCCATATTTAAGTTTTCGATGTTTTGAGCAGTGACATTTTACCTGTAGGTATTTTAATTTTCGATGTTCAATTAAGTACCCTAAAATTACTATACCACAATAGGTAAAAAGAATTAATAATGAAGCAATGACAGATAAATTAATTATGTGATAGATACATGGTGCTCACATATTTACAAACATTGTAAAATAGAAAAAAAATAAAACGTTTTCCTACAAAAAATAATATCAGTGTGTGAGTAATCACAGAATGTAAAATAAATGTCATAATAATAATATATTATACAGTTAAAATAGCAATCAGTTAGATTTTGTCTAGACTCTAAATTGTCCTATGGAGCTGGACCAGCATGTTTCCAAGCGTTCTTATCTTGGATCCTCTAATTTGTAATAAGCTTGTTTACAAAGTGTACTTTTAATATAAGTTTTAAATTTTGTTTTATTTTAATGCAATATATCAGAAGGTATTTTGTTGTAACATTTAACACAGTACGTACTTATAAGTTATTTAACATCATGCTACAACCCTTCGGAGCCGAGTAAAAAGTCGGAAAGAACGCTAAGCGAAAACGAAGTAATAGCGCCGATGGGCGATGCGTTGCAATGCAGTGGGTCGGGGCCGCGGACGAAGTAAAAGCGCGGGCACGCGATACGTTGCGATGCAGTGAGACGGGGCCGCGGACGAATCGAGGGCAGAAGCTAGTTCTAAATAAAGAAGATGGCCAAAAATTGTTAGGACCTGTGCCCCAGAATGTGCAAAGATGAAATCTATGTCGTTTAATAGGACAGATCTTCATTAATTAAGAATTATAAATTACATATAGATAATCAGTCGTGGAATAAAGTTATGATGGTTTGAAAAAACAGATTTTTTCACTCAGTCTTCATCATGATTTTACATTTTATTCATAAGATTCTAAGTTCCTGAATGTTAAATAGGTTGAGATGTATAATAATGTATAGATGTCTTAGGTGATTAGTATACCTCTACCATATTATAACTTGGAAAAACTGGTACAGCAACTACTAAACTTTTTTTTGTATCCTAGGTAGGGAAGGTATATTAGACAGAATAAAACCAAATACATTATTTTATACATTTAATCATTCAATGTTACTAGTACATTATCCAGAAATCCAGCTGGTGGAACAATACTTCGTTGGTATCTCGCCCATCCCAAGTACCAAAGGATCGTCATAATATGTGCACAACATCCAACAGTCCGGTTTCCATCTATACAATTACTGGGCACGTCACAGTTGTGGCGATAAGTCCCCTCTTTGAGGAGTGCCTAGAGAGGCGCCACGGCGTCCTCATCTTCTGCCTGACGTCCGGGTGTCACCATTGTGTGGATTGCCCGGAGGACACGGTGGAGGTCTGCTGGCTTGGGCGGAGCACCGCCGTGTCTTCACGGAGGCGAACGGCGGCGGCGATCTTTCGCGTCCGGCCCTGGTTCAGGCCGGAGCGAGAGTGCATGGGAGGCCGTCACCTCCTTCTGCGAAGCAGTAAAGCAAGGCGTGAGGGAGAAGCAAGGTTCGCGCCCTCGTGCCCGTAGTCGCCGCAGGAGACGCCCCGGGCGTTGGGAGTCGCAGGCCGATTTCCGGCCACCGTAGGCGCGGGCTTGCGAATGGTGAGCGATGGGTAGCTCCCCGTCCGATAAGGACCAGGCCCGAGTCGACGGTGGGTTGTGTTCCACGCGCGCCTCAAAGAGATGTCAGCACCAACAGACGGGTCCGATATGGCTGGCCAATGCCTACACGGGTTGCGAGTTTGTCCGAAAGGGATATTGCATTAATATGTGTTCTCTAATAGCGATACCACAGTTAGCACTTGATTCTAAAACGTCCATTTTCCTTAAGGTTATTACACCTTTTATTATAATTTAGTGGAGCATCGCGTGGGGCACTACGACACGCTAAAATAAAATAATAAGTAACACAAATATGAAGCAAACCTAAAACGGCGCGAGCAACGAGCGTTTGTAATGACAGTTTTGACATTTGATGGATTCATTGAGTGTTGCTATTAATTAAGTCAAGTAATACTTTATGTCAATTTTGTAATGCTATGACGACGCGACGTTACTGTATAAAATATCCTATCTTTGACCTTTGGTCAATAAAACCATTAGGAGATGGTGGGTTTGATGGATTACTTACCGTCAAAAATATATCTACATAAATATTTCGTTATGAATATTTTAATTTCTACGTGCGTTTAGTTATTTTATTTCCACTAATTATTGATATTATTAAATGGCAACATTGAAGATACTTTAAAGTCAAATTGAACGGATAAAATCGCTTAAAATTCTTTTATTTTAGTATTTTTTCCAGCGACTGCTATGAAATGTTATTAGCTATTGTAAATTCTTCATTTATTACAATTAAATTAACTGTTATACTTTTATTTATGTACAGTTTGGGGTAATTTTTGTTCATCTCTTTTACAAGTTAATAATATGTGTCGATAAAAGTCGTCTATTTTTATTAGCGGATCATAACGGAAACAGCCACGACGGGCCGCAGGAACAGGAGGAGTCGTTGGAGGTGTCTCGTAACTTCAAGGACAGCGTGGTACGGCCGATCCTCAAGCGGCACTTTGGGCGCGACGAGTTCCTGGGCCGCATCAACGAGATCGTGTACTTCCTGCCGTTCTCGCGCCAGGAGCTGCTGACGCTGGTGAACCTGGAGCTGCTGCACTGGGCGGACAAGGCCCGCGCGCGCCACGCCGTGGAGCTGCGCTGGGAGGGCGGCGTGCTGGGCGCGCTCGCCGACGGGTAAATATATTTATTTCCAATAACCTTTACTAGCAAAGCAATGCATGGATAACTACACTCACTGGCACCACTAATCGCTCACCCAGTTTATTTTTATAGATAATACAAAGTAAATACCTATAAATACAAGATATTAAGTTATCTTAGCTTAGGTATTGGTTGCAACTCTAACTTGCAACTTTAATAACCTTATGGCCTATTTCATGTATAAATCATGTTCTTTTTACTTGAAGGTGCAAATAAACAATTTTTATTTTTATTTTATTTTAAAGTACTTAGCAAAAATACTAGGTTTATTGTAAATAATGCAAAGGCAATTAAAACAAATGTTAAAAGTTTTAGGTAAATTGATTTAATCATCTTTAATCACTAAAAAGACTTTGACGGCACGGTTGGCGCAGTAAACGATTGACTGCTGCGTGTCGTGGGTTCGATTCCCGCACGGAACAAATATTTGTATGACCTACAAGTAGTTGTTCCGGGTCTGGCTGTTTGTGTATGTGAATTTAAGTGTTTGTAAACGCACCCACAATACAGGAGATATTCCTAGTGTGGGGCAACGTTTTAAAAAAAAAAAAAAGTTCCGTGTGGTGCCGGACGTAAAGAATACCACCATCCCATTTCTTCCCGTGGGTGTCGTAAAAGGCGACTAAGGGACTTACTTGAGAATGCATTTTCAATTCTCTATGCATTTTTTTTAGACCATACTGCGTTCGCCAACCCGCCTGCCAAGCGTGGCGATTATGGAAACCCCCCCCCCCCCTTTTTGGGGGAAACCTATGTCCAGCAGTGGATGTCTTTCGGCTGATATGAAGATGATGATGAATCACTAAAAACGTTTTTTCTTTCATGTTGACGACTCAGCCTATCCATTAGGGTTCCGTACCAAAATGGTAAAAAAGAACTCTTATGGTGAAACTAAGTCTGTCTGTCTGACTGTCACACCTAGATATTTCAAGAACTACTAATGCTATCAACTTGAAATGTAGAATAGTTTTAGATGACGTTTGCCCAACTATTTTGCAAACAAGAAAGAAATTACAAAGGGGTGAAAGGGCTACATGATAACTATGGTTCTATACCTACTTGAAACCCAGTAACATACAACAAAAATCATAATATTATGTTCACGATATCCGCCCAGCACGCGTAGCATGACCAATTCTATCTCTATTCTACCCATTTTGGTTACCATTTTAGAAAAATCCTATCGAAAATCCTTTCAATGGAAAGGGTTTTCGCAGTTAATCAAAAACCCATACGATGTGGGTAATTTTGAATGGCTTAAATTAAGCCGTTCAAAAGGGTTACCGCTGCCGTATGGGTTTTTTTCGAAAACCCTTTCAATGGGTTACCAAAATTTAATTTAAGCCGTTCATAAGGGTTACCCTTATCGTATGGGTCTCGTGGCCTCTTATCGTGAGGTTTTTGTTTAACCGCTTAGAAAAACCCTATCGTAAACCCTATCAATGGGTAACCAAAATGGTCCCTGAGTGGAACTGATGATGAAGACCACAGATGGCCACCGGAACTACTTATTAATAGTAGTAGTGTAATATTTGACGGGTCGCGATTCGATTACTTTAATATAGTTGCTTAGCAGTTTATGCTTGCTTATGCATAAGCAAGAATTAATAGAAGTAGCTCTAGCAGATTTACAACTTGAATTGGGTTCCATTGACGTTGTATGTCTCACTGAAACCTTTCTTAAAAGTGGTTCTGAATCAAACCTTAGAATTGACAACTACAAAATGGCATCATTCTTCTCTCGATCAAACCAGCGCCGAGGTGGTTCATGTATCCTAATAAAAAAATAACATACATTACAAAGAACTCGTTAACATTACCCCCCCGATTCCCCTCCAATTCGAATACTGTGCCATTGAAATTCCTAAACATAACCTAATAGTAGTATGCATTTATAGAACACCTATACACATGATGCGACTTTTCTGAATAGTTTGGGAATCCTTACTAATAAACTATGTAGAAAGGTGAAGAAAAAAGTCATAATGTGCGGTGACTGGTATATAGACATCCTAAAAAGAAATAAAATATTCAATGACTTAAATGCCATACTGAATAATAATAACCTGAAAAACCACATTACACTACCGACGAGGAAAACCTCTTGTTTAGACTTAATTGTGAGCTTTATAGACGACGCTAAGCCTGTACTGCACTATTTAGCACTATCAGAGCACGAAACAGCAGAATCTCTAACAGTTGACTTAGAGGCTGATAATAAAGTTAAGGACATTCCCAGTTTCTGGTTTAAAACTGTAAGGGTCAGCTCAATGACGAAAACATAAACTAAATTTAGAGACTGTTTATCAAGCTTATCTTTCTCTGAGGTATACGAATGCCACTCAACAAGCTACGCTTTGAATTGCCTGCACGATACAATTATTATTTTTTACAATTTGTGCTTCCCCATTATTAAAGTTAAAAATAGTAACAAGCAAGTGAAAACCCGATGCCTAACAAAAAACATAAAACGATGTTGTATTAAAAAACGAACATTATACCTAAATTATAACCTTTGTAAAGATAACAAAAAACAAAAGAAAAAAAAATATGACAGATAAACTCGAATTTTAAAAAGATGTATACAAAATGCGCAACAAATTAATAGTTCACAGTACATCAACAAAGCAAACAATGCAAGTAAAGCAGCCTGGAACTTAATTATAACTGATGTTAATAATATGACAAGCCACTCTGACATTGTCTCAATACAAATCAATAATGACATTTATGACAACCCTAACCAAATTTGTGACATATTCAATGACTATTACATATCCCTAACCAATACGACCCAAAAGCCACGAGAAAATAATCAGAATACCAATTATAGAATTCCTCATAATCCTAAAACCATTTTCTTAACACCAATTGATGAAACAGATGTGTATAAAATAATTAATATTTTAAAAAATACGAACTCGACTGGTTGACGACCAGACGACGACTTAAATAGCAAAGTGTTCAAAACATGTGCGTCGAGTTCAGTCTCGCCTTTAAGCTATATAATAAATCTATCCCTAAGCGAAGGAGTCTTCCCAACACGACTAAAAATGTCTATTGTCAAACCATTATATAAAAAAGGCTTAAAGTTGGATATGAGTAACTATCGACCAATCACTTTAATCCCCATATTACCAAAAATAGTTGAGACATCATGTAACATCATTAAAAAAGAACAGTTTGGATTTAGAAAGGGGAGGTCGACAGCTTCAGCACGTTTTTCCATAATTAAACAAATAACCGAAAGTCTAAACCAAAAATCCAAAATAGGCTGTGTCTTTCTAGACATGACTAAAGCCTTCGACCTTGTCTGCCATAAAATATTGCTCTCAACATTTTCTCACTATGGAGTCCGCGGGAAGGCCAACGAGTGGATCAAAAGCTTAAATGAACAAAACAAATTTAGACCAAAATACAGACAAAACATCTTCGGTACACCTCAAGGAGAAATTTTATCCCCTCTTTTCTTTCTAGTGTACATCATCAACGACCTGCCAGAGGCGATTAATGAAGAGTGCGTACTATTTGCTGATGACACAACATTGATTATTAAAAGCGACGATAACAAAGACTTGGAGAAACGAATTGTTAAATCATTAGACAAGGCAATCAAATGGCTAGAAACTAATAACTTAAAAATAAACATGACAAAAACAAATATAATATAATTTTAAGCACTCAACACAAACACAGATAGTCTAGACATCCAGTAAGTATAACAATTCCCCTTTAAACACTGTTAATAAATGTGTATTCTTAGGTAGAACCGTGGACCAAAATTGCAGTTGGAAACCACACGTAGATAAAATACTCAACAAATTAGATCGCTTTGTGTATGTCCTGAAAAGATTAAGACAAACGGTTAATCTAAATACCGCAATGGTTGCTTACTATGTAGCATCTGTACTCGAGATATGGTCTTATAATCTGGGGGAACTCAGTAGATGTGCAAACAAAAAAAATGCATCCGGGCAATGTGTGGAGCCCACTTTTTAGATAGGTGTAAACCTTTATTTCAAAAGATTAAAATACTGTCTCTACCATGTCTTTATACAAGCTGCAATTTTAATGGTTGTTTTCCCGCAGCGATATGCTTGGTTTTGGTAGTACAATCAATTTATAAAAAAAAACAGTAAAATATTAATAAATGGCAGATTTACAATTGTGAAAAACAAAACTCGAGAGCGACCTAGAACCAATAGTGATACAGCGCGAACGGCCGACAATGCGCGGGACGGCGGGGCGTCCGCGACGCGCGGTCGTGCACCTTCGCGCTACAGCTGATAGCTACCTACGCCTGAGTTAACGAAATACATACAATACTCACCTAAAAGTTATTCCAATTTTCCCTTCATACTTTTACGGGCTTAGGACCGTCAAAAATACTTTTTTACCTACAACTCACTAAACACGAAACTGGAAAATAGATTTAAATAACGTACAACAAAAAACAATTTTCTGAGTTAGACAATGAAGTATTTAGGGCGTATTTAAAAAATTGGAATCAGCTTATTTACAATGATTTTAATTAACTAACCTACTTTTAAATGATCGATATTTACAAAGGTACTTACACTTCCCGGTAACGAAGTAATTGTTCGAAGTGCAAGCCACTGCGTTCTGTACACAATCAAATTAGCCCTAGCGTACAGTTGTACCATAGCGAGGTACTCCAAATTAGAATAATTATAATGCCGATTCATTTTTGCAAACCACGATAACGCATTGCGCGTACGACGGTCGCGGGACAACTGAGATGGCGGTGGTGGCGGCGCCGGGTGGGGGTGCGTGGTGAGGCGCTCGCCACGTGCGGACTAGATTATGCCGTATCACTCCGCGCGACAGCTTATTATGCTATAAACATTTAAGAATCGGTCTCCACTTTGTCGGCAGCGCGCGGCGGCACGTACGCATGTGCAGTGGAAACTTCGTGTAATACCTACGCTATGTGTATCAACTATTGTTTCTCACGCTTTCGAGTTGATGCATATTTGTTTAATATTTAAAAATGTTTATTTTTTATTTTGTAAGTTTTAACACTATGAATCGATAGTACTACTGAGGGCAAATTGTTCTGCCGCGGGAAAACAATCATTAAAATTTCAGCCTGTATATTTCAAAAATATACAGGCTAAAAAAAAAAAACGAATTTATTCCAAAAAAGCAGTTACAAAATAAATAGTAGAACACGGTACAAAGACAAATTGAAATTACCCCTAATAAAACTAATGCTATTTAAAAAAAATACTTACTGCATGGCAATTATTATATTTAACCATTTGCCAAATAGTACTCAAGATTTGCCATTGCCGTTGTTCAGAAGGCTATTGTTCAGACTGTTATTAGAAAAAAAAAATATTTTTTATTACTTTAATAATATAATAAAGTAATAAAATAGCCTTTATATCCATGACATGCAAAAACTACATATTTCATTATTTATAATTATTATTATTACTACAATAAACTCTCAATCGGTATCAAGCAACTATTATTCATATTTTATTCTCTAATTCATTATTATTCTTAATTATAAATAGGTTAGTAAATTATGGGCTTTGTTTTTATATAGAAATATTTGTACGCCATACTATGGCAGGGTATGCTGGAACCAATATTGTAACATCTATCGTAACCATATCCGCACAAATAAACATTTTTGATTTGATTTGCTCGTCACAATGCATGCATATGGTGAAGTGGAGGTGATGGTGAAATACCAGGAGAACTCAACAATTAACGTCCCTGCATCGGGAAAAGCAATAACTTAAAAAAAAAAAGAAAACAACTTCAAAAAAACACTACAAACACTACTTTAATTTCGGAAGTCGGTAGCAAAAAACTAAAATACAGATCCAAAGAAACCGACTTCCAAAATTAAAGATATTTTTAACTTTGTAGTGTTTTTTTGGAAATCGGTTACTTTTTTTTCTATAAAAAGTTTTTTTGTTGTATACAGAAGTCATAAGTATCAGGGAACTTCCATAAAAGCTTTCATCCCTTTTTTAATTCTTTTTTGGGATGATTTTTCAAAAATCCTTTGAGCATCTTCGTTGTCCAAGGAACTCTTGTACAATATGCTTCCAGAGCCAGCAGTTTAGGCTGTGCGTTGTGTCAGTGAATTTAAGATTTTTATTAATTACGTAGAATAGATATACAATATTCATTTTAGTATATTAGAAACCTGAATATAGTTTGTTCAGAATAAGGAACTGAATAAATTTCAATATTTTTTACACCATGTTATATTTTGTCCCAAAAATATATAAGTGTGATGGAAAATGTTATGACCATTTAATTACTTACAATACAATCGCCGCATGGTTAGGTATCTACTGCCAAATTATTATCAATAAGCGCAAGACGACCCTGGAGCCGCCGGGGCGCCGTTAGCATGTTTTTGGTACGGACAACCCGGTAGGTAACATAACAACCTTATAACTTTGTGATTTTTCATGATTCAGTTTTGAAATTTTGTACATATAATAGATTCTTTACATAAAAATACCAGACACGTGTTTCGGGTTTCGCATAATTATACTAAAACTAATATTGTATATTATATAATGTGAAAACTCCATTGCGTTATTTTATGCGAAAAAAATATGCGAGCCTGTTGTAAGAACGTTGACACAATCATATTGTGTTTATGCAAATGGTATCATATTTAGGTGTGATTTTTGTCAAACATTTCTGAATAGTTTACTAATGTTATAAGATACCATTTTTTTAAATAACATTTTATTTGCCTTAGAAAAAAAATCTTGAATTGAAAAGTTTTGTTTTTACGATGAAAAGACCAGAATTAGAAAAATTCTCCTGTAAAAAAAATGTATGACACCAGAGTGTACCATTATTTTAAAAACTTGTAAAATTACTAAGGTTTGCAAATTGGTATAAAACTTACGCCTAGTCTTTGTCGTTACAAAGATATTGCTATGAATCTGACAGAGGTGCCAAATTACGAAATAAAATAAAATTTGAAAAAGTGTGCACAATTCAACTATTTTCTTAAAAATGTTTAGGTATCTCAGCGTATGAAAAAAATTTGGAGGTTAAATTAAAAAAAAAATACAAATAAGTCGTTTATTTTGTTTTTACAGTAAATGTTCAAACTGACGTCCCCCTACGAGAATGCAAAGTCTGCACCTCCTAATAAAGGAAGCTCTTATCCGACGGACAAAATGGCTGTTGTTTATTTCTGATACACCAGATTGGATGCGCTGACGTAATTCTTCTTCCGACGTTATTCGTTGTTTGTAAACTTTGTCTTTTAAACATCCCCAATAAGAAAAATCTAAGGGATTTAAATCCGGAGATCGCGGAGGCCACAAAATTGGTCCTAATCGGCCGATCCATCTGTCAGGGTAAGTTTCATTGAGTTGCGCCCTTACTGCCGTCGCATAGTGAGCGGGGCAACCATCATTTTGTAACCACATTGCTTGCCGCACGTCTTCTGGAATATTTTCTAATAACGTTGGCAACTCATTCCTTAAAAAATGCAGATAGTATTCGGCGTTTAGAGTTGCTGGTAGTTCAAAGGGCCCTATTATTTGCCCATTTATTATTCCTGACCATAAATTTATTTTAAATTGATGTTGGCTCCTGTCCTCTCGCATCAAATGTGGGTTTACCAGCTGCCAACTGTGCAAATTATGCAAATTGAGATATCCATCTCGCCGGCATGAAGACTCGTCACTCCATAAAATTTTATTAAAAAACTGTGGGTCCGCCCGTATCATTCTAAGCATCCTTTGGCAAAATGCTACTCTTTGCGGGTAATCACGTGACGTCAGCGTTTGAACACGTTGCACGTGATATGGGTGCAACCGGTGCCTTTTTAGAACTCGATGTACCGTCGATCTTGGAATACCTGTGCGTTGCGCTATGACGCGAATTGACCGACGAATCTTCCTCGATTTCTCGAATAATAATTTCGTCATTGACTTGTGACGGTCGCCCTTCACTGGCACCCCCAACTCCGGTGCCAAGAATTCTTTTCTCAAGAAGCGCGTTATGCACTCTAATGAATACGCGATAGTCGGGATGTCGATCCCGGTTCGGGTATCTTTCACGATACAATCTTGCGGCCGCCCTGGCATTACCTCTTGCTTCTCCGTAGATAAAATGCATTTCGGCATACTCCCGTGGCGTGTACTCGTAACGAGGCATCGTACTACTGCACACACGTACAACCTCACACAAACGATTGTTCTCGAAGTCCGTAGGATTGCAAAGTCATTCGTCCAAAACACAAACAGTTCCAAATCGTTAGGCAAAGCAAAGTCCAAATACACAGCACAAGTTTAATTTTAAGGAACACAACAGTTAGGCACAGCGGGAGCGAAAGTAGTCTGACGTACGTATCAACTCGAAGAGAGATTCGTGTCAACTAAATAAATAAAATCATGCAACAATGAAGCCCTGTATGAGTGAAGGGTGAAGGAAAAAAAATACCTGCACAAAGACACCGATTTACCAAAAATACAAAAGCGGGGCTATCTATCCCTTTCACACTGAGTGAGGTGCAACTCCGCAGGTAGCGGTCCCAAATTCCGAACAGATGACGTCATCGGCACGGAATTACGCTACACGCTTAATCACATGCTTAGATTACAAGCATAAGCCATTACGAGAAAGAAAAGTTAGATTGTACCATTTTAATTTCTGTTCTGTCTTCTTCATCACATTCATAGCAATATCTTTGTAACCGCAGGGACTAGACGTAAGTTTTATACCAATTTGCAAACCTTAGTAATTTTACAAGTTTTTAAAATAATGGTACACTTTGGTGTCATACATTTTTTTTACAGGAGATTTTTTCCAATTCTGGTCTTTTCATCGTAAAAACAAAACTTTTCAATTCAAGATTTTTTTTCTAAGGCATATAAAATGTTATTTAAATAAATGGTATCTTATAACATTAGTAAACTATTCAGAAATGTTTGACAAAAATCACACCTAAATATGATAACAGCATTAAAAACACTGAATGCTGGTACAGAAAATAGTAAAAATCGAAAAAAAAAAAATCTTGGTTACCTTATCGGTTTTTTTTTTACTGTTCAAATTAGTTGATGGAAATGAGGTAAGCTACCTACCCGTTACGTTTGATCCATTATTTACGGGACACCCTGTATATGCTAGTTGCGTGGTAAACTCTGCTTGCGCGATGCAGGATTCGCGTGACGTTAGTGTGACGCGTAGTTCGTATGTGGCGATGTTGATGCCGCTACACATATGACAGAGAACTGTTAGGAAATTATTTACTTTCGTAATATGGTCGAAGGTCAAGAGTTAATTCTATTTACAGACCACAGACCATAAGCCCTTATGATTTGCAATTAATAAAACGGGTACAAACAGGGAAACCTCACGAAGAGCTAGGCAAATTATGTTCATTAGCGAATTCAGTACAGACATGAGGCACATTAGTGGGAACGATAACATAGTAGCAGATACTCGTACATCTAGAGTAGCAACTAAAAAGCATATCGTGTACAATTACCGGACAGACAAACTAATATATCTATAGATCGTTTAAAACCAGCACACATATTAAATGATGATGAAATGCCATCAGAAAAAATAGAAAAACAGATAGTAGATAAAACCGATAATATAAAATAGGAGCAAAAATTCAGAAAAAAGTAACTTTTCAAACAGCAAACCCAGTAGCGATACTTATACTACGCGAACTGGACGAGTAAGCAAAAGACCATTGAGATATCGTTGAATTAGCATTAACAAAATTAAGGCAAGTTCATTGCATCCCGAATATTAAGGTGGAAACTGTGCAACCACCGCCATTATCGACCAATCCCAAAGTTATTTATTAGTGATAACTTGCCCAGACACCGTCGTCCATTCAAAGTTATTTATTAGTGATAACTTGCCCAGACACCGTCGTCCATTCAAAGTTATTTATTAGTGATAACTTGCCCAGACACCGTCGTCCATTCAAAGTTATTTATTAGTGATAACTTGCCCAGACACCGTCGTCCATTCAAAGTTATTTATTAGTGATAACTTGCCCAGACACCGTCGTCCATTCAAAGTTATTTATTAGTGATAACTTGCCCAGACACCGTCGTCCATTCAAATCAAGTTGTCAAAATATGTGTAAGTGATGTGAAATTTGTTTTTTTTTTTAATTGGCGTCTTCATGACGAATACTGAAGACTAAGGGGTGCAAAATTAACTATAGCAGAGTATGTCGTCATGGTAACTACCCTTAATTTTCCTTATTATTATCATAGTATTTAAGAATTTTAAGACGGTTACCATTAAAAGGTAATCGCATTATTGTACATCGTAGATGAGTTGATACTCGCATTCAATGAGTTATTTAGCATTAAGATTTTTTTTTATGTAATTGTTTTTATCTTGCGAGTTTTTTGCAGTACAATCTGCAGATACCTTTATAAGATTCGCATAGTTGATCAGGTTCTCTGACCCATAAGTCAAGACGGATAGCAGAAACTGATTACTCAGTAATCTAGCTAGGAGAGCAGCGATTCACCCAACGATTATATGTACCTACACCATGCAATGCATACTTTTTAAGTCTCTCATGTACATCAAAATCTTTATGTACCTCAATAAAAAAAATATCTTATCTTTACCTTTTGTAATAACAGTTTAAAACTTTGGTCAGTGGGTGGTCTTAGGGGCGGAGTTGTAGGAGTTGGAGTATATGCTTATGGTCAATATGAGCAGAAACGAAAACAAAAAAAAAAAAATGGGAAAATTGTGGGAAATAAATTGTTGTTCTAGTCGAAAACCATCCTTATGATGATGTAAATAGACCAGCGAAAAAAAATTGTATTTTTGCGTTAAATTCATGTCAGTTTTTTTTTTACTTACTTAAATTCATCAAGATTGTTTTTAACTTAAATTCATGTTGGCATCCAGTTTTCACGAGGGTTGGCACTCAGGGGGGGGTTAAATTACTGTAATTTTTTGCCTAGGACGCACCGTTTTACTACATCTACATAGCAGTGTTTACTGTAACTATTTGGTGGTATGAGGAACAGGGTGTAAAGTTCACTCATCCACCATAGAAAAGGGAGGATCCTCCGACCAGACGGGTGTCGTGTCTGGTGGGCAACTGCCCGACGGTTGATGTCAGGACGTTGTATATATGCTAGTTGCGTAGTAAACTCTGATTGCGCGATGCAGGATTCGCGTGACGTCAGTGTGACGCGTTGTTCGTATGTGGCGATGTTGATGCCGCTACATCACTCCCCTCCGGAGACCGGAGGTCGATAGTGGGCTGAGTCGTGTATCTTGCGATACTTGCCAGTGCCAGTTGAGGGTTCCAGTGAGTCGGAACCTGGTGCCGCATAGTTCTCGGTGAGTCGGAACTGTCTGCGGTGATTCCCCAGTGAGTCGGGGTGTCGCTGCGGTATGCTCCAGTGCGTCGGATGTAGTACAGCGCCGGGTTGTGGCTGGCTGCTGGCGTCGACCAGGAGAGGCATGTTCTCTGCTTGTGGACCGGCCGAAAGTGCAGTGTGCTGTGCCAAGGTTGCTGATGAGGCTGTGGGTGATGACCAGGAATGCGCGTCCGCTGCATGCTGGTGGTCAGGATACCCGTTGAAGCCGTGGGTGCTGGCTGGCTGTGTGACTCGCCGCTCGAAAGCTTGAGGAAGTGATGAAGATGATGATGACGTCACGCTGAAGTAGTTGCACGAAGGCTGCGCTGACGTTCATACTCGGGGTCACCAGTTTGGTGGTAATGAGAAACAGGGTGTAAAGTTCACTCTCCACCATAGAAAAGGGAGGATCCTCCGACCAGACGGGTGTCGTGTCTGGTGTGGGCAACTGCCCGACGGTTGATGTCGGGACGTTGTATATATGCTAGTTGCGTAGTAAACTCTGATTGCGCGATGCAGGATTCGCGTGACGTCAGTGTGACGCGTTGTTCGTATGTGGCGATGTTGATGCCGCTACAACTAAATGATGTTTAAGCAAATTCACTGTAACTTGTAGCACTGCTTGCTAATCAGGGATGTATTTAGCCGTTTCATTTTTGGGTTTTGAGAATGTTGAAATTATGTTGTAAGAATTTTTGTTTTTTTGTTTTTATCCAAAAATAAAAAAGGGGGGGAATAGTGTAGGAACGCTGACTCAATCATATTGTATTCATGTTGTACGTGCAGCGATCGGCGACCGACAGTTCGCTCATAACCACCGCTCGCTATAGACGCGCTAATCATCCATTCGTATAAGTACCTATTGTATTACGTTTGTGAGTAAAAGAAATATCCAAATTTATCCAGCGTTTAATTTCTCTCCGTACACACACACACCTAGAACACAAAATACATGAACACACAAAACTGTCTTAGCCAGTTTTTAAATAATTTAAGACGATAAGAGCGTGTGTGTTCAGATATGACGTGCACTACGGCGCGCGCTCCATCAAGCACGAGGTGGAGCGTCGCGTGGTGAACCAGATCGCGCTGGCGGCCGAGCGCGGCGCGCTGGGGCGCGGCTGCGGCGTCTTGCTGAGCGAGCGCGCCGGCCGCGTGGCGCTGGCCGTGCGCCGCCCCGCCGCCACCGACTACACGCCGCTCGACGTGGCCGCCGTGTGACGGGCGCGGCGAGGGCGAGCGCGCCGGCCGCGTGCGCTGGCCGTGCGCCGCCCCGCCGCCACCGACTACACGCCGCTCGACGTGGCCGCCGTGTGACGGGCGCGGCGAGGGCGAGCGCGCCGGCCGCGTGGCGCTGGCCGTGCGCCGCCCCGCCGCCACCGACTACACGCCGCTCGACGTGGCCGCCGTGTGACGGGCGCGGCGAGGGCCGAGCCGGAGCCGTGCTCGCAGCGACCTATTACACCTTCGGGCCGCCGAGCGCGGGCTGCATAATGTGCCCCTAAGGACGCGCTAAGAGAGTTCGCGAAATTAAAATTTTCGTATGTTTTTTGCAATTTGCAAGTCAGGTTCAGTGTAAGGTGTATGTTGACATAAATAATTATGGTTCGCGACCGTAACAAACATGTATTTACAAAATCAGAACCATCAACACAACTCGCTCAAGTCAGAATTGGCCTCAAATGTCATGATTTCATGAAATGGTCATTTATGTACTTAAAAATAGTACTTACTTAACTTGAGTCGCGAAACATATTTTGATCAACGTATCTTTAACCTAATACTGACCAGCATATTGTAAAAACATAAGAAATAATTAATTTTGCGGGGTGTCCTGGTGCCTTCGCCTTAGTGACGTATTGCGTCATTAGAACAGTCGTACCAGCACTTCACTTCAGCACGCAGCTCACCGTTCATCGATCTTTTCCTAATAGACCAAGGCCTAAGATTACCTTAGAATAATTTTAACTGTAATAGTTACCGTATCTGTAATAAAAAAATCTACTGTACTGATAATATATCTATGTCTTTTATTCATTAACTATTCTCAACACCGTTTTTTCAGATAACTACGCATAACCCATTCGATGCGGAATACGCCCATCGACGTTTTTATTTTATTACTTATAACTCGCTCAAGTCAGAATTAGCCTCAAATGTCATGATTTCATGAAATTGTCATTTAAGTACTTAAAATAGTACTTAGTTTAAACTTGAGTCGCGAAACATATTTTGATCAACGTATCTATAACCTAATACTGACCTGCAAATTGTAAAACCGTAAGAAAAATTGAAATTTGCGGGGTGTCCTGGTGCCTTCGCCTTAGTGACGTATTGCGTCATTAGAACAGTCGTACCAGCACTTCACTTCAGCGCACAGCTCACCGTTCATCAATCTTAAATACGAGACAGCAGTATTCGCAAAATCCAACTTGCATTTATTTCCAACACTTAGATCAAAACGACGAAATAGAGAGATATGTGCTATTCCACACAAGACTGCGCTCTACTCAAAAAGCTTTTTAGGGATGGCACCCAAGTTATATAATAAGTTACCCATTTGTATAAAAGATCTTGACAGCATACACCATTTCAAAAAGGCTCTTCTTAATTTACTAGGCGAAAAAGCTTACTACACAGTCAGTGAGTACCTAGAAGACAAATTGTGATTTATTGACATTTTATTTTTTATGAAATGTTTTATTTTTGAGTTTATTGTGAATAATTTAATTGTTTTATATAATCTAATTTAATTTTAATGTTTTGTTATCTCATCAAAGTTATTGTTATTTTAATTAATGAATTGAACAGTTTTTTAATTAATATTTTTTTTTTTTTTAATTGTTATACTTAATTGAGTTTAATTATTAATTTTATTGTTTTTATTATTTTTTAACCAATTATTAGTCATAACAAATTATAATTAGAATATTTGTACGCCGTTGACGGCAAGACATGGCGCTCATTTTATTAATACTGACATCTGTACTTTGTTTTACCTATGTTCTACAAATAAAAATATTTGAATTTGAATCTTTTCCTAAGTGGACCCAGGGGTAAGTAATATTTGATATAATATCAAAATCTCTAATATTTACAACTGAATCTATAATTTTATTTGATATAATGATCAGTTAATATAATAAACGATTGATATAATTTTAAAGCAACAAATTTTTATAAGCATAACATAAGTACATTGAATATAAAATCGTTTGATATACCACTCAAAAAGACATAAAACCTATTTAGTCTAATATGATAAAACGTGCAAGCAAGCATGCAGCATGAAAGCAAAGCAAGTATGTAGCAAGCAAGCATGCAACATGCAGCAGGCATGTTTTATGACACGGCTCCGGCGCTGCAGGGCTACAGCGGTCCCATGCGAGCTTATCGTCACAGATGTGTTTCACGCTCACCACCGAGGCTTCGGCTCGCTCACCTCGGCTCGCCTCAGCCGCGGCGGCAAGCGTTGAAACCACCTGCTCCTCAGCTCGCGGGCCGCCTCGCCCCTAAGCGCCTACGCGATTTTAAATAACACTCTAGAGGTAGGGCAGACAAGACTACGTGGAGTCGGTTTTGCAGCGATTCGTTTCTGTCACGCCGCTCCCGCAGCACGCTCAATCAAATTAATCGCAATATTATATATTTTAAACGATAGGCCTAATGATTATCGATTATATAAACGTTATATCAAACAACGTTATACGAAATAAGTTTTAGAATAACAAAAAAAAAAACACAAATTATAATAACAGTTGGTATAACTCTCGTTTATTAGGTATATCTTGTGAACGAAAATGAAATTAGACCACATGAGTTTACACGTTATGAGACGCACCCGTACTGATAATATATCTATAATGTCTTTTATTCATTAACTATTCTCAACACAGTTTTTCAGCTATACACGCTTTTAACCCATTCGATGCGGAATACGCCCATCGACGTTTTCATTTTATTGCTTATATCTTGGCAAAAACGAAGTCACAAAAAATTATAGTTGCAATATATACTTACTATTTTTTTTTAAATTCTACAAGGTACTGCTCGCCGTTTCCGAAATTACCTACCTACCTACTGTCAGTGTAATTTAAAAACAAAGGCTAACTTGAAAAATTGCGAATTCCATCCTAGGTGCGGGTTCCAACCTTTGATTCTAAATAAATACCTATTAAGTATCTATGTTTTTTTGCAATATTTCCTAAATAAATGTATTTCTAAACTTATTATGATTAAGTACAGTTATCTGGCTGAAATTGTGTTTGATCCTGTGTTATGTCTATTTCTGATAAACTACTGTATCATTTTACACGAAAACTTTGATTCTAAATAAATACATAGTAATGTTTTTTTGCAATATTTCCCAAGTGTATTTCTAAACTCATTCCCCCTTATTCCAAAACAAGGTTTATCTTCAGACCCAAGTTTAAAACAAGGAGCCTTTATTGAATTTCGAACTTTATTCCAACTATGGTAAAGTTCCTAAACAAAACACTGACAACTTAGTACCGAACTAAGTTTTCGGTTTTGTATAAAGAACGGTATTTCAATCACTGTTACGTTCTTATTACAAAAACTGGCTGCATGGTTTAAGCTATGTCAAAAAATAAATCTTGTTTTGTAATAAGGCGGATTATGATTACAGTTATCTGGCTGAAATTGTCTTTGATCCTGTGTTATGTCTATTTCTGATAAAGTACTGTATCATTTTACCCGACATTTTGCATGTTACATTATGAATAGATAAGTTATCTAACAACAGGGTTTTTTTTTAGTGTAATAAGTAAAAATTTCACAATATTCAAACTTTTCATAACTTCTAGGGTTGCTGCATAGGATATCCTCGTGGGTTGAGTTCGACTGTCCTTATACAACGTGTTAATGAAATAACCCAAAACCTCGGACACCCGAATCGATTTTTATATTAATAAATTGATATGACGTATAATTATTTATTTTTATAAATTATAGTAAAAGATATTTGTAAATGTTGTTGTCGCGCTACTTCTTACAGATTCGTAGCTCTATCGCCGCGCCGCCGCCGCTGTCAAACGTTCGTTGACACGGGAGCACAATCGTTTGAGGTTAATCCCCTCTTCTGTTATTAAATAATGCGTATGTTTTGGAATAGAAAAGTGACTCAAATTTTTCCATCACACTTTTTCCATTGGACTGGCTGCATGTAAACCTACCACGCTTATAAATAAGCGAAGGGTAGTTGAAAAAAAAATCAAAAAGTCGGTGGTGGTAACAAAACTTGGCGTGTTTAAAAGATTTGAATCACCATATTTACAATAATTATTTCAAATAAATCAACCTACCTATTTACAACCTCCTCTGTCTACTGCGGGCGGAGGCCTAAATGTACCGTAATCCCGTAAGCGCTGTTTAGCGGCCAACATTGTCTCGTTCGACACAGATACTCCAAACTGTTCCTGATAAATTCGCACAGCTAAATTAACGTTATCATCCCATTGCGCTAACATTCGCACCATTTCACAATATTGTACATTTGTGAAGCGAAACGCCATTTTGCCGCCGGGAGACGTAGATCGCATGCGCTCGTCCTACCCCGTGTTGACACGTAGCGCACGCGCCCGCCGCTGCGCTAGGGAGACTACGGAAGTACGGAGGGTAGCCGAGGTGGCGCGTCTCCCGGCCTTGGCGCCAGCTCTAGCACTCCCTCTCTTCACCCTCGCCCGCGCTGTTTGTTTACATCGCGTTGGACAGTACCTAGTGTACTATCGAGGAATTTCATATCTAACCAGTTTCAAAACAAAATCCCGTGAACACGATGACCACATCTGTTTTACGCCCCTTTTTGCATCGACGAAACTTTACAATGATCACAGATGTCTGACTACGGATATGGTGACCCTTTCTCGACCACTAGGAATAGAACAAAAGAAACCAAACTGAGAAAGTTTTTAATTTTAATGTTTTTATACTTTACATTTTGTTCTAACGCATTTCATGGGTTCAGTTGCAAATTTGCAGAGCTTTCGGTAACAACTAACGTTTTTACGTAGCATTTCTGAAACATGTCTTCGTACCGTCTCACCACACAACAGAGGCATGAAATCTTGTTTCTTGGATTAAACATCAGTCAAATCCGAGCATACTATACCGAAACGATACCGCGTTTTGCGCTTTTAAAGTATTATGGAAATTTTCCGCCTCTCACCCAAAAACTGCTAATTGTGAAACTACTCAATTCTATACGTAATTTTATATTATACTTTTCTGAGAGCATAGCAAACCCACTCTTAAAAAAAAACCCATAAACTTGTCCCAAACGATCTCGAACTACGACCGAACGAGGGTTCCCATTGAAATTGTTTCCATTGAAAAAATATGCACCACCTCAGCTGGTTTTTTACTGTCTTTTTTTTTCATTTACAAAAACAAGGGTCTCATCAAAAATCTGATGGTGCGATGCTATTGGTTGATGAGATTTCTATAGCGGCCGAGCGCTGCAACCAAAAATAGTCCTTAAGGTGTATAGATATGAAATTCCTCGATAGTACACCGTCGTTAAAAAATATTAGATGCGGCATGACAACTAATTATTAAAAAAAAAAAAATAACCTATATTAAAAAATATTGTATTCGATTTTGCTGCCGATTCTAAACAAACTAGTTTCAGGTTTTGGGTTATTTCATTAACACATTGTACAAGTACTCGGTCTATCGGTTCAACAGAAGACCGAGTACAGCCAACCCACGACGTAAATTATAGGTAAAACTATTTCTTTAAGTAATTAAACATTATTTAAACAAACATTCCTGTTTCATTGAGAATTGATTACTCAGTCTATTGTGTCCATCACTAAATTAGTTACCTATCCTTTTACAACAATAGTCAACAAATTTTTACGTGTTTGGAAACAAACAAATAAATATGTATAATTAATATACTAATTTTTAGGGTTCCGTAGTAAACAAGGAACCCTTATAGTTTCGCCATGTCCGTCTGTGTCTGTCTGTCTGTCTGTCCGTCCGTCCGTCTGTCCCCAGCTTAGCTCAGAGACGCTTAGTCCTAGAAAGCTGTAATTTGGCATGGGTATACATATTAATCATGCCGAAAAAACGGTAAAATAAAATTATGAAAAACATTTTTTTTTAGGGTACCTCCCTTACACGTGAAATGAGGATGATATTTTTTTTCTCGTCTATTCCATGGTGTGGGGTATCGTTGGATAGGCCGTTCAAAAATATTGTGGGTTTGGCAAAACCATTTTTCAATTAAGGGATCCGTTTGCGTAATATTAAGCTTTAAAGTGCTATTTTTTGTTAGTCAAGTGTCCCCCCCCCCTGCCAGCTAAATGGTTGGTTTTGGATATGTGAAAAAATTCATGGCAATAGTATACATTTATACAACCTGTTTTTTTTGATATCCCATAACTCTAGGGTTATATTCTCTAGGTAAAAATAATACTAAAACTCCTAGAATAGGTGGTCCAAAAATGCATCGTTTCGGAGATATCATCAATCATAATTAAATTAGGTCAAAAATTGTCACCAGTATGACGAATCTTTACTTTTGCGAGGTTGCCAAACTTCGCAGTAGTGTAGTAAAATAAATAGTAAAATAAAATATGTAGGTATGTTGGTATCGGGGCTTCCCGGCGGCAGCTAGTGAAGGGACGAAAGAAAATGCGACGTTGTCATATTTCACGTAAGGGTGTTTTACATTAATAATCGTGACTTTGCCGAATTATTTTGTATGAAAAATGAAAAAAAAAAAATAACGAAGGATTGGAACATAATTCATATGCCAGTTGATTCTTTGATATGGCCTCAATAATACCCTAGAGATATGGGATATCAAAAAAACACGTTGTATATAACGAAATTAAAAGGAAAACTATCACAGCTAAGTAGGCTTCACAAGTTATCGAGTAATAGTCGACCAACTTAAATTTGCAGTTGGAGAATTGACCGTAACGTATATCGATTTAAGGGAGAGCATGTTTTTCAACTACAATGTTACGTTTGTTTTTGGGATAAATTCATCCCAACTACGGAACCCTTCATTGTGCGTGGTCCGACATGCACTTGGCCGGTTTTTATATACTTAAATTAGATACCTACATTTTTACGAAGTTAAAATTTTTACAAGTTAAAACTTGTCCGTTCTCTTTATTGTCGACGAATTGCATCAATTCCTTCGACAAAAGTTCATTTTGATACTAATTTAATTTTCAGGATGTGTATAAAAATAAGGTCTGTAAATAAATAACAGTATTATAAAAGTAAAAAAAAAGGTTTGCTACCTCTGTTTTATCGTAAGAATTATCAATTTCTTTAAACTGTGCCTAAAACGCCGATCGGCATTCCATATTATCCTAATGAGGTGCGGAGAACGCCCATCGGCGTTCCCGCACTTCGCTAATAAGCGTTAAAACCAGAGTATCTGACCGTTCAGATTGACGGTCGTTATTTTTTTTGTTATGTTTTTTCCATTTTTTCATTAGATTAATCGATCCCAGGACCCATGCTCAGCAGTCACCACCGACCACCGAGGCAGGCAAGCAGTCAGCTGCGTAAGCAGGCAAGTAGATAAAGACAATATAGTTGAATGAAATGAAACAGCTCGATGAATAGTGCTTATTTTATTAAACTTCGCACCGTTATATACAAATATAATGTATAAATAAATAACAATTCTTTACAAAATATAATCGATTATGTGCCGGCGCGGCCGTGTGGCCGTGTGGCCGGGCCGCGGCGAACAACAAAACGCGTGTGAAGGCCTCTGGTCGTGCTGGCCAGCCGGTATATTCTGTAAGAATCTCACCGTGTAATCTTAGGTGAAGTGACATTTAAGTGAGCTGTCCTACAGATCGCTAGAGATTGACACTTGACAGCTCACTTCACCTAAGATTTCACGGTGATATTTTTGCAGAATAGCACTACTAGCCCGGTGGCCGCGCTGGCGTGGCCAGCACTCGATGAACTATAAGATAAACAATTATACACATAGCAGGCGTACGTGAGGACGATATGTGGCGACCACGCCGGGTGGCGGACAGACCGACGAGCAAGTCACTACCTACATAAACATAGGTACTCGAATACGTATCCAAAATGATACAGAAAATAAAAGCCACATCAATGCATTTGGTCAGCATATTGATATGCTGAGCTATCAACAAAAAATAAATCAAAAGTCATTTATTTAAAATAAGCTGAGAATCAGCACTTTTCGAATGATGATATGACTATGATGTGCTCATCACGCGGCCGACTATTGAAGCAACGAAAGATTTTGAAACTAGTCTAGCAAACCCGAAATAAAACGAGGGTGAAACCGTAAGTACAAGCATTATCTTTTGACGCGTGGCCAAAATGGGAACCAACACTGCCATCTTGTTCTTTCATTAATTGACTTAAAAAAGTTTGGCAGTTAAGAGTATGTCATGCTCACTTAAATGTCTCGCTGATGGTGGCGCGTGTGTTGGATCATTCGGTTCCCTACAAAATGGTTGAGCTGGATGGTGCTGATCCACGCGTCATGCTCGTGAACGGGCGCCGTCAGTTGTGACTGGTCTTCTCCTATCTGCCAGGGCTTATTTGTAATATTTTATATTGTTTTTCAAATCATTTATATTTTTACATTGTTCTCACATATAGAAGCGACAAGAATAATGTACCCAGGATTTTGTAATATCTTGATTTAAAAGAGTGTCCTTGGAGTTTCTTGCCTATTCTTCTCCATAGAGATCTACGTTTTGGAATGGGCAAATAGCTTCAACTTTCTGACTAACTGACCGACTCTTTGACAATTCAAAAGTGCCTGTAATTGGTTTAATTGAAATAAATGCTTTGAGTTTTTTTGAGTTTTGAGTCACAACAAAATTGCACCACAAATGGATTTTTTATGTTCAGTTTTGGAAATAAGGGGGTCTCGTCAATTTTCATTTATTTTCTTTAAGTAATAACTCTAAAACGAATTAAGTATCTTAAAATTATATAAAAAAAAATTTAAAGCCTCAAAACAAGTCCTTTTATTTGATACGTCACAGTACGTACGGTAGGTACAGTTTGCAAAACTTTTGTTTTTGGGTCTTAAAAATTGATGTGTACCAAATTACCTACAATTTAATCGGTCCAGTACCTAAATACGGAGTAAATTTTCCTTTTGAGGTACGGAACCCTGAAAAGAACAGCGTAAGCCCATTCTCATACGGTAACGGATGATGGTAACTCAACCTAACCCGGCGATGCAACTGGCTCTCACATGGACACATTTTAGTCTTTTTTTTTTTCCGTCGATAAAATTAAGCTAAGTTTCCCTCATTTCGTTTAAGATAATCAAAATTACGCGTGACAAAATAATTATGGTTAACGGTGGCGTGGGAGTCAATTAACTTTTCCTCTACTACGACAGAAAAACGGGCGAACGGATTTGGGTGAAATTTGGCATACAGATAGTTATTATAGGATAAATTTATCCCGGTAGTGGTACATTTCTGTTGGATAATTTCCGAGCTCTACGCGGGTGAAGCCGCGGGCAAAAGCTAGTTATAATATAATTCAATAAAGTTCTTAAAATCGATCATAAATGTACTGCTTTGAAACATAATTTTAACGACCGTTACCTAAAGCGAGTAGGTACTTAATACAGTGAAAGAAAAATAACCAAATTAATATCTAATAATAACTACATAAAAAGCGTAAAATAAAAAAGTCGTACCCA
Source organism: Tiliacea aurago (assembly GCA_948098905.1). Taxonomy (NCBI): domain Eukaryota; kingdom Metazoa; phylum Arthropoda; class Insecta; order Lepidoptera; family Noctuidae; genus Tiliacea; species Tiliacea aurago. Next base: position 857,408 of record OX402579.1, on the reverse strand, counting down.
CTGTCTAATCTCATTCAGTCGGAGGCATCTTAATTTAGCAATAAAAGCCGGTTGCTCCCGACTGCTTGAGATTGAACGGCTTAGGGTGTAGATACAAGATGACCTATTCCTTCTCTTTTAAAATTCTCTTTAAATGCAGTCTGGTTTTTTGATTTTTTTATTTTACTTTTTACCTATGTGTAATTAATGTGATTAAATCGGTATGCTCAACAACATTATCTAATAACTGCAACCCGCATTTATAAACCCGCTTTAGATATGTTTTGGCCCTAACACTTGTACGTAAAAACTATTTGATCTTCTTCGGATATTACATTAGGGTACCTGCCTAGCTAGGTAGGTAGGTAGATACTGTACAATCGTAGTATGCATGTAATAAAAGTGGTGACGTGCTCGTCGTTCTGCGTACAATATACTGGCAAACATACACTCGCGGCATCGCATTCACAATTAACTATTTATGTTCCTGGTTGCTCTTTTTTGATAATGATTAATTAAGTACTAAGTATTTCCTCTTTTTATGTAGCTACCTACTCAATTAACAAAACGAAACTTTTCAATACATCTCTGGAGCTCATCGAGATCACTACAGTCCTGTGAGATTAATCAATATTGCGACACCAGAGGGCCTAAAATGGACGCTTTGGCAGAATCATACGTACAATTCATAGCCCGCAATTCATCTGTTTGACAGTTTTGTATGGAGTTTCGTAAAATGGTCCACAAACTATGAATTGCTTTTGAAGTCTAATGTCAAATTGCAGCTGTCAAACAGATGAATTGCGGGATGTATGAATTGTACGCAGATCATAATATGATTCTGCCAAAGCGTCCATTTTAGGCCCTCAGTTTATTATCAACTATTCGCCTACTTGCTACTTAACCTAGCGTGTCTTATAGAAGGTCAGGGGTATTTCATACCGGCATCGGATATTTAGGTAAGTAGGTATAACTTGTTTCATTTAAAATCCCTGTTTTATATTGTTCGTCCTTATTTAGTAATAATAGTACCACTATTTCACTGTGCGCCGACCGAGTAACTTAATTGGAAAACTTTCTGGAACACATCATGATTATATTTAGTAACTTATTGGCTATTAGTAGATACCTTACACTAAATGTACAGGAGGTTGACTTAGTTGTTGGGCGTCAACGGTTCGTCGTTCGTGAAACGCTACTTAAGTGTATCAGTTAAATAACATAAATTATCCTGTGCTAATTCGTTTAGCCGAAACTATAGTAGCCAGCTTAGAAACAACACATCGTAAACAGTAGGTATGTGTAAGTCAACCCACTGTCAGTAGGTACCTACTTTAGGTAATTTTATCTTAAAAAGTATATAAAATAATTTCTTAAAGGTACATGTAAATACAATAAATACTTATCTGATACTTTATTTATGTAGCTACTTACTTATCTAGTTGGTGTTTGATAAAATATGTCTTCGTTACAATATTATAGGAAGATTTATCTAAATATTGATATAACGTTGTTATACATAAGTTGTTATGTAGGTACACACGGATACACCTCAAGCATACATTGACAGTATAATCTGATCGCGCATTGTACTTATAAGATTTCCGTACAATGAGAGGTTAGCGTAGGTATACCTACTGGAAATGTATAGCTTGATGTGTAGCCGTGTGTACCTACCTACCTACTGCATGAACAGTTCCACCAGACTATATTTATCTACATCTAAAGGCGCTTCTACACGAGCATATTTGACTCCACTGTGTGACTGCAATGGGCTGATCTGGCAGCACTTTGACATTGTTTGTTGTAGGTATTCATTGCATTCGGTAACAGCAGCCAATGTTGCCCGGACTGTAGCCGTGCAGAAGACAAGCTCATTGGTCATGCTCTGCAATAGGGTTGGTACAGTTGATATATTGCAATCAAATATGGCTCGCTTGCTGCTTTACTTTGGTTACAGTCAATCAACGCAGGGGTATGCTGGAGGACGGGGCTCAACATGAATATGGGCCAGAGCTGGGATAAGGCAGCTGCACAACATACATTTCATTCATGTGACTACCCTGTGCTGCAATATTTATCATAGATTCATACAATTTTATTGTAATGCTTTATCTACATAACACAATTTGATTTGGAAACTGCCATGTGTGCGTTAGTCAGAATGTATGGAAGACTGTCAACATACCAGTCAATTCGTACGAATCGTGAATTGTAGGTGCAGTCAGCAACAAAAGTACCTACCTATATTAAACAATATTTGAATTTTACATAGCAGACCACCCATACACGGCTGGGTTCGTTTTTTTCCATTAAAATAAAACAATGTTTTCTCAAAATATGATAGAAAAAACTGAAATGTTATCCAACTTTCGTTGCTGGCTGTACAAGATATTGACTGCATGGAATCTGCTGAATGTGTGTAGGTAGCTATAGGTAGGAACATTGACTCACTGTAAGAGTAAGTAGGTATTATTAAGGTGCGGTTGAACGAGCGCACGGTACGCCGCGCGCCGGCTAGACAGCCTGACTCGTGACTCGGCGCGGCTCGGGGAGTTCGCTCGAGCCATCGTGTGTCGGAAGGAACGAGTCGCTCGCGCCTGTACGCGGACGGCGCGGCTCGTGTGCGCTCGCGCCGTTTCACCGCACCTTATATTGTGGTTGGTGTGGACTAATGGAGTGCGGTGATTCAAGTACTATGTACTTGATTAACTTTTTCATAAACACTGAATGAATGATCAATGAATTAACTTGCGTCTCTCATTTAACTAAGAAATGTAACTTTCAGCATAGTGTGACTAGCAAGGAATTGTGCTGCGGCAGAACGTATTTATGTTGTTCTGGAACGGCCGCTGATGCTGCTCGCTACCGCGATAAGCAGCCGGCAGGAGCCGGACGAGCGGCGCCTGCACTAGAGCCAGCCGGCCGAGTGCTGCGGCGCGTGGCCGTGCAGCGGCGTCACGCCCGCCAGCCGCGCCAGCGCCGCGCAGCGCCCGCACGGCGCGCCCTCGTGCGCGCTTGCGCCGTCCTCGCCCGCCTCGCCCGCGCCACCCGCCTCGTACCCGCAACGCCCGCACGCCTCCTGGGAATCGTCCACACGCGTCTCAGCACCGTCCGCTGTGGCGCGAGCCCGAGCAGGCTCGTCGAGAGCATCGCGCGCGTCTCGGCCCACCTTGTGCGCGTCGTCGTCCAGGCTGGCCAGCAGCGGCTCCCGGCTGCCGCCGCTCGCCGCCGCGCAGTCGGGCGCGCTGCCGGCGGGCGGCGGGTCGCGCGGGCGCGGGCGCGGGCCGGGCGGCGGCGGCGCGCGCGCCGGCACGGAGCTGGCGCGCTGCAGCGCGTCCGGCCCGGCGCTAGCCGCCGCGCGCGCCCCGGCGCCGGCGCGCCGCGAGTCTGAGAACTTCTTTCGCTTCCGCTTGAGCGCCGCCAGCGCTGACAGCGGGTGCAGCGGACCGCTGCGGGTGGTCCTCTCCGGACTCCGCTGCGAATCGCTGCCGGAGTCCGAACGTTCACTGGCACTAAATAAAAACCAGCCGGATTGAGCTTTAGTTTCTGACATAGAGACGTTCGACCGAAATGAAATGGAAGCGAAACAAAAAGTAATCGAAGTCAAAGGTTCCTTCCTTCCGAAGGGTAGGCAATATTGGTGAGAACAAATGCAACTTATTACCTGGGCGACTGTCGCGCATGATCGCAGACGGAATCTTCTGACCTTGAGCGGCCAATAAGGCGCGAGACGCGCGCGGCCCGGGCGGCCTCGATGATGGTGCCCCAGCGCCGCTTGTGCGAGGTGGGCTTGCGGCGCGCCGGGCCGGGCCCGTCCGACAGGCTGGACTGCGACGTGCGCAGGCGCCCGCCCAGCAGCGCCGACAGCGACGCGTGGTGCGCGGCGCCGTGCGAGCCGCCGTGCTCGTGGTGCAGCGACGCGAAGAACTCGTCCACCGGCGCCAGCGATCCGCCCGGCGCGAAGTTGAACCCTTTCAAGAGACGCCGTTCCTTCTGACGGTTCTTTTTGCCGCCTCCGCCTCCTGCAGAGGACACTGGGGATTAATCACGGCAATAGTTTGTGTGCATGGAGAAAAAGAGTCGCTAAATTGTAAATACTGAAAAACATTAAAGGACTGATAAGTAGTATATTGTTGAGTAGGGACCTGGCGCTCCAGCGTTGACGGTGGAGGTGTTCATGCCGGAGTTGCGCAGGATCTCCACCAGCTCGCAGCGGAAGGCGCTGACGTCCTGCTTGATCTCGTTGACGTCGTCCTCCGTGACGCCGCCGCACTCCGCGCGCCGCTGCTGCACCGTCACGTAGCGACGCACCAGGTTTCGCATTATAGCCTGATGGGCAGGAATCACTTACTGGATTATGGCCAAATGGGTACGTACACTAAGTACAGATGTTTTCATAGAAACATAAAGACGAAATCAGTGATATTCAAATACTGAACCACAGCAAGTGTGCAGCAGTGGGGGGTATGTTGTACGTGGTAGTGAGCCCAGTGAGGACCACAGCAAGTGTGGGGTATGTTGTATGTTGGAGCCCAGTGAGGACCCGAGAATTTATTTCTGTTTGAGGTTAAACTTGTTTAGACAGGTGAAAGATTTGAAAGAAGAATAATAATTATTATGGTACGAATAAACTTCAAACCTGATAACGGAAATCCCGTTCATTTGCTTGTTTGGCTTTCCTCTGCGAACAATGAAAATACAATTATAATTAACAAATAGTACTCTACATTACTGGAGTGTAAGGGGAGCTCACAACAACCGGATTCCCTAAATGTCAACCTCACCTGCGCGCAGTACACCCTGCCACTAAGTAACGAACGATGCATTGGAGGCCGACCGATGGCGGTGTATCTAACCATCCAACAAACCGTGCCAAGTTCTCCAGGGCGATGACAGGCAGCAGCGTCACGAAAGGATTGGCACTGCGGTCACCAACCAGCATGCCCAGGGTGGTGACTACAGGCATTAAACGTTCCAATGAAAGTGCCAAAACAACGGTCCCCAGGTCCTGGTGGTCCTGCTATTCCGCGGTCACGGTAACGGCGGGACGGGGGGTGCAAAGAATCCCTGGGTTTCGGCAGGCTACCATCGACGACTACTTCTGGCTACGTAAAAAGACTTCTACAAACCGGCGCGACACGCGGCCCCGCGTGTTGCGCCGCCGCGCCGGTAAGGAATACGGGTGGGTTATCATAAGGGATATCAGGGTTATCATAAAATATTTAAATAGGAGCTCCTATTTAAATATTTTAAAATTAAACTACGTAGATGGTTAATAGAGAATTGTTTTTTATAGTTTAGGTACAAGATGTTCTGCAACTTAAAGAAAAAAATATATTTTAAGTTTCTTATAGTTTAGTTTCCTGTATGATATAAAAGATATGTTACAATATTAATTACACAACATTGTGTGATTAATATTTTAACATATATATTGTTACCTAAAGAAAAATATTATTTTAAGAATTTAAGTTTTGTTATGTGTGTATGTGTTATATTGTAACTTATCATTATTTAAAAATCCTAATAGATATTTTCTCGTATTTCCGTATAATATATTAATAAAATAAGAACCTATTAGATATTAATGTAAAATTAATTTGCATGCCCTAACCAGGCAAAATATGGACTGTACACCAACTCTTACAACTGGTAATACCTACTTATATTTTCTGCAAATAAATGATTCTCATTCTTATTCTCATGACGGATAAGAAGCACATATTTGAAAATCTATTGTATGTACACAAAAATAAACAAAATTTTAAGAAAATGTCCGATATTCATCGTTTAAATACCAGGAATAAATACAATCTCGCTGTACATCGTACTCGCCTCCACAGAGTAGGCAACTCGTTCATGGGTCAATATACGCGAGTATACGCTTTTATAACAAACTTCCTACTGATATTCGGAACTTACCCATTAAACGATTTAGAAGCTGTATTAAAACCAAACTTTGTAAAAAAAAGGTACTATAAAATTTCTGATTATTTAGAAGACAAAAAAGCTTGGGATTGAGCTGCTCGCTCTGATAGCCTTGTGATAAAACTGGAAAACTTGACATTTTAATTAATAAGCATGATTCGATATACATATTATTGACATTGCAGAATAATATATAAAATATGTCTAAAGGCTAACGTAAAATTTAATAATATTAACCTTAAGTTCAAATTTAACAGTTAAATATGACTGGATAGGTTTAAATTAGTTTAGATTTCATTGTTGTAGGCAGTTTGCTATTTTTCAATGTAAAAAGCCGTGTTATGATTTGCGGTTACTTTATCAGCAAAACATAACTAAAGGTTTATTCAAACTTAGGTTTATAAACCAGTTATCTATTACTAAATTCATTTCTTGATTAATAAGCCATACGTGTGAGTTTAAAAATGATTTTTGGTTAATTTTTGTTTAACGGAAACAGTTGATTGAACTACTGTTCAAGCGGAAAACATGGCGAGTGTTTAAAATGTTTTAATGTTTTTTGTTTGTTGTTTTAATGTAATCATCATCATCATCATTTCAGCCGAAAGACGTCCACTGCTGGACATAGGCCTCCCCCAAGCACCGCCACTTCGACCGGTTCTGTGCTTCCCGCATCCATCGGATACCTGCGGCCTTCACAAGGTCAATGTAAACCGGGTGGTTTATCCTATCGGGCTTAGGACAAACTAGTTTAGCCTAGGCTATACTAGTTAATCCTATCGCGTATAGGAGGAACTAGTTTAGCCTAGGCTAAACTAGTTTGTCCTGAAATCGGGTTTGGCCGGTAACATATACAATATTACATGAATGTTTAGTTTGAAAAGTATTATAATTTACTTACTGCTTTAATTTATTGTGAATGAAATGAGCACTATGTGGGTCATTTTTTTTTCTTTAAATATTTTCCTTGTTTTTTCTTTTTCTCAGTTAATTTTAATGATGGTCTGGCATTTTGTGTGCTTTACGCGGCCTTCCCAAATGTCCTTTCTGTGGTATTGTTCGTCGAGTCGTTGAGCTTCTTAAGTCTTGAGTTGAGCTGAACGATTACTGACAAACTTGCACTGATTGGACAGGTCCACTCAAATTTCTGTGGTTCTTTCCTCAAAAGACCATTTCAGATAGGGATCTAGGGTAAGTGCTCCAGTGAATGAACACTTAAGCGATCTTCGAACTTTAAAAAATCATTACAGTATGTTGCCTTTAAGGGATACGGTCCAAAAGTATATTTTGGTAAAATGATTATATTCAAAAATGTTTTTTTAAGTTATGTTTACGATTTAGCCTGTATACTTTATTAGATATTTAGCAATACATTAAAAATACCCTAAAACCCCAGTGAATGAACGAAATTTTATAGTAAATGAACTAAATAAAACCAGTAAATGGACACAATTTTTGCTTAATTAATAATACAGAAAAATCCTTAATATTATAACAAATGCAGTCCAACAATCAACTAAATAAACGAACATAAATTTCTCTGCCTCAAAATTTGTTACAAACATTAACAAATATATTTTTAACAAAGTAAAAGCCTTCAAACTCTTACCTAATAATACACCTTTAAAGGCCTAGCGTTCATCATCATCATTTCAGCCGAAAGACGTAGGCCAGCGGAAAACCCGTTCTCAGGGTCCTCCAGAAGCTGTTTGGTTCCTTCATACTCGAGGGCAAAACGCCACAGGCATGGAACAGAAGTGTGGTGATCCTTTTCTTTAAGAAGGGTGATAAAACCCTCCTTAAGAATTATAGGCCCATCTCACTTCTGAGCCATGTCTACAAGCTGTTTTCAAGAGTCATTACGAACCGTCTCTCGTGCAGGTTTGACGACTTCCGGCCTCCCGAACAAGTCGGATTCCGTAAAGGCTTTAGCACAGTAGACCACATACATACTCTGCGGCAGGTTATACAGAAGACCGAAGAGTATAACTGCCCCTCTGCTTAGCGTTTGTGGACTACGAGAAAGCCTTCGATTCGATCGAGACATGGGCTGTACTGCAGTCTCTTCAACGGTGCCAGATCGACTATCGGTACATCAAGGTGCTGAAGTGTCTGTACAAAAACGCCACTATGTCAGTCCGACACCAAGACCGGACCTCGAAACCTATCCTTCTGCGGCGAGGTGTGAGGCAGGGAGACGTTATCTCTTCGAAACTGTTCACCGCTGCACTGGAGGATGTCTTCAAGCAGAGCAGGCTCTGGACTGGAAAGGGCATCCACATCAATGGCGAGTATATCACTCACGTTCGGTTTGCCGACGATATAGTTGTCATGGCTGAGACTATGGAAGACCTCAGTACAATGCTCAATGACCTCAGTAGAGCTTCCGAAAGAGTGGGTCTTAAAATGAACATGGATAAGACAAAGGTCATGTCAAATGCCCATTTAATACCCACTCTCATGAAGATCGGAGGCGCTACGCTCGAAGTTGTGGACGAGTATGTTTACCTCGGACAAACTGTCCAGTTAGGTAGGTCCAACTTCGAGAAAGAGGTCAATCGTCGAATCCGACTCAGCTGAATTTATACAATGAAAATATAGTCTTACAATCTTCAGCAGCTCCAACAGTATTTTGAAATGTTAATCAATCAGTTGTGGTTGTGGAGCTGGACCAGCATTGAGCCAAGCAATTCTATCAGCGATGTAATCCCCCAACCTATAATATGCCTGCTTGCATAGTGCACGTTTTATAAAGATTTGAATTACGTCTCATTGAGTTGAAGTATGTGGGGAGGAATTTTATTATAACATTTAAACAGTACCCCATGAAAGATGAGTCTACTTTTGCCAGTCTGAAACCTGGTTGCGCTAATAGACCTCTTCTTCTAGTACTAAAATTATGTCTTTCGCCTCTTTTACTAAAAAGATGTAATTTTTTTCTTACGTACATGATGTTTTCATAGATATATTGACAAGGCACCGTCATGATGTTAATATCCTTAAACAGTTCCCTAAGAGAATCGCGCCTGCGGAGATTATATATGGCTCTGATGGCTCTTTTCTGCAGAATAAAAATAGACTCGATGTTTAATGGAGGACAGTCATTGGCTGTCTATAATATCGTGACAGGTGACGAAACCTGGGTGTACTGCTTTGTACCGGAAAGAAAAAGCCAGTCGGCAGAATAGGTCTTTGCTTTTGACGAAAGTTAAGAAAAGTCAAAGCATTGGTAAGGAAATGGTTGCTTCTTTTTTCGGTAAATCATGACATTACACAACAGTGTCGCTTGAAGACCAAAGTACAGTGACCGTAGATAGGTATGTCAACACTTGCTTCTCCAGAGTCTTAGAAAAAGTTCGCGAAAAGCATTCGTCCTCGAAGCAATGTGGAGGACATTGCTTCGAGGACGCTTTACGAAGACAGAAAAAAAAAAACAGACAGACAGGCGTGGAGTCTTAGTAATAGGGTTCCCGTTTTACCCTTTGGGTACGGAACCCTAAAAAATACCTATTAAGCGGGACGGCCCGCGGCGGTGACGCGGTGTGTTCCATGTTTAAAATTTTAAAAAGGCTTTACAGTGTGTCTGTATACGGTGTGGTGTACAGACCACCAAACTGAATAACTTTCTCCCGGTGACGAACATCGTAATCGTGAAAAAAAAATCTATCGTTCCATACAAAACTTCAATACCTCCTCGACCAAATGTATAGGACGACTGATATTTTTTTCATGATGACGATGTTGGTCAAACTGAACAACATTCTTCCGGGGGAAGAAAGTTGTTCAGTTTGATGGTCTGTGCCTCACCCATAATTTTCGCCACACCGTATACAGACACGTTGTATAATTTGGCATACATTACTAACTCTAGTTGCACCGAAATTCAAAATCTCGGTTTTATGACTAATATTTGATTAATTAATAAAAATGAGTTCAATTCTGAAATGTTGACCCCAGATTCGGTTAAATACGAGGCAAATACAGTGATCGAAAATCTTTTGCCAAAACAAAGATATTTAATGATTTTATGAAGTGACGTAAAATAAAATATTTTAGAAAAAATAAATTACTTTCTTTAAATTCGAAATGAAAAGTAGAGTGTTTAACACGGGTGAAAGTCACCAATTCCTACTCGGACTATAGCCTAATTAAGGGAAATGATTCCTTTCGACCCTTGTTTAACAATCTACTACTTCACGCACCAATACTTACCTGTTCATTTGTTTGGTCGTCTTTTTCTTTTTTATCACTATACCTACAGCTCTATAGTTGCAAGCCAGTTCGTAATTTTAATGAAATTGTCGTTTACCTACGTTATGTCCTGTTTTGTACATGTTTCGAAGCAAATATTTCGTTCCATTTTTAAATTGCACGACAGGTACGAGTATTTATGAGTTTTCACAGTAATTTATTCGGCCGCTAAACACGTCAGCTATGGATTTTCATACTAACATTGCAGCATTTAGCGCTGCTCGTATTTATTTGACGAGTAGGTACAGCATTTTCGTGGCATTTTCGATTTATAAATCGATGTCTCGAAGAATGTTGTCAAAATAATGCTCCAAATTCAACACATTTTTAGTAGGTAGGTATATAGCTAACGTCCACCAGTGGATGTATAAATTAGCCTGAAATAATGATGATGTTGACAACTACACTCAAAATGCGATCGGAAAAAATCTCGATTCTAAGATTATACGTTTTTCAGACCTTTATCCCTCACATATTTTTTCCTACTAGGTACAACAACAAAGATCATAGATTATGGAAACAAAACACGCACTTCATCGAATTTTAGTGCGAGCAAAAATCTAATAATATACAACGTAATACACGCTACAGTGGCGACATTAATTATTTAACACACTGGTAGAGCTAGTGACCAGTAACCATAAAAAAAAAATACTTAAGTTAATATAATTCGTAAATAGAAAAATATATTTTTTCAAATAAACTAAATAATAATAAAGTACTTAACCAAATTTGGGACCACTGTACGAAAATTAATTCATAGCGCTACTTACTAGCTGGCTTATGTTCGACTCGCGGAGCGGCAACGTGTCTCGTTTCGTATGCTCCAACCGAAGCGCCCCGCGACGCGAGCGCAGCGCGGAGGTGCGGTGTGCACTTATCATCATTATCATCGTCTCATATTAGCTAATATTCACATAGCCACTATCATCATTAATCACTACTTTTATTAAATTGTCTTTATTTCAAACTTGTAAAGTTTTCAAAGAGACCACCGCATTGGCGGATACAAAGGGCTAATACGAGTAGGCGTTTCATGTTATCATACACATCGTCTGTAATAACGACGCATCACGAATTCACGGATCACGGGTAAGTAATATTTTATATAATAACAAAATCTCTAATATTTACAAGATATAACAACTGAATCTATAATTTTATTTGATATAAAGATCAGTTAATATAATAAACGATTGATATAATTTTAAAATAACTAATTTTTATAAGCATAACATACATTTAATATAAAATCATTTGATATACCACTCAAAAGACATAAAACCTATTTAGTCTAATATGATAAAACGTGCAAGCAAGCATGCAGCATGCAAGCAAGCATGTAGCAAGCAAGCATGCAGCAAGAAAACATGCAGCAAGCAAACATGCAGCAAGCAAGCATGCAGCAAACATGCAACATGCAGCAGGCATGTTTTCTGTCACGGCTCCGGCGCAGCAGGGATACAGCGGTCACATGCGAGCTTATCGTCACAGATGTGTTTCACGCTCACCACCGAGGCTTCGGCTTGCTGGCCGGCTTGAAACCACCTGCTCCTCAGCTCGCGGACCGCCTCGCCCCTACGCGCCTACGCGATTTTAAATAACACTCTAGGGTAGGGCAGACAAGACTACGTGGAGTCGGTTTTGCAGCGATTCGTTTCTGTCACGCCGGCGCCGCTCCCGCAGCACGCTCAATCAAATTAATCGCAATATTATATATTTTAAACGATAGGCCTAATGATTTTCGATTACATAAACGTTATATCAAACAACGATATACGAAATAAATTTTAGAATAAATAAATGTTATATCCAAAGAAATTATATCAACAGTTGGTATAACTCTCATTTATTATATCTTGTGAACGATAATAAAATGAAATTAGATCAAATGAGTTTATACGTTATGAGACGCACCCACGGATCACTGGTTTACACAAGCAGTATGACACGAATAAAAGCCTCCTTGTCGCTTATGATGTACCTACTAGGTAGAAAACGGACGAAAACAAATCAAAGCGTCTTTATCGCAGTACTTTAATCTAATTACTGTCCTAATTACACAAAATTAAATAAATAAAACAACAGGTAGGGACTTTTTTGTGGAAACGTTCACAAAAACATTACGTCGTCGTAATATTTTGTGCGCACGAGTATGAAGAAGTGTGTCAAGGAAACGGGCCCGAATGAGTAGCACTGGAAAGTAGTGGAAAGGAGACCTTGAGTTGGAAGCGCGTGGCCGGTGGAGAGGGGACACCGCGCGCCGGCCGCGCCGCCCGCCTTTTCGCCGCGATAGCGCTCTCTCTTTCCGCCTAGTCTACCTACTATGGTACGTTGTTCGCTTATTTCTTTCATAACATCGCATACTTATGATCCGTGACCCCGGCAAATGACCTCTGCGCTACAGTTCTAGGTTGCTCCAAGATGCTGTTTTAGAAAATTGTAAATAAAGCGTATCAGCTTTCTAAAAGTAAAAATACCATGTTTACCTATAACTCAATCACAACGTTTCTTTAGCATACTTTAGCAGGTTTTGTTTTTTATTTGTTTTTTTTTTTTAATTTCCGTCGATAGTATTAAGCTTAGTTTCCCTCATTGCGATATGTGCACATTATGAAGACACACTGTATTATGTACTGCCATAACGTTAATCCGATTGCGATAAACGTCGTTGCGTGCGTGCGTCGCGTGAAGTTGCAAGCAATAAGCCGACAACGCGTTGTCGGCTTATTGCTTGCAACTTCACGCGGACGAAGTCGTGGGCAGAAGCTAGTACTTAATTTATTAAAAACCGACCAAGTGCGAGTCGGACTCGCGCACGAAGGGTTCCGTACAATTATCTATAAAAATGGCAAAAAAATCACGTTTTTGGATGGGATAAATATTAAATATTTGTTTTATTTTAATTAAATTATTTATTTTTAAAGTGAATATACAACTAAGTAATTCTGTGAATATTTCAAGCGTCTACCTGTTGCCATTATCAATATAGAGCAAAAACGAGCAAAAAAGTTAGTTGTATGCGAGCCCCCTTAAATATGTATTTCATTCTGTTTTGTTAGTATTTGTTGTTATAGTGGCAACAGAAATACATCATCTGTGAAAATTTCAACTGTCTACCACGGTTCATGAGATTCAGCCTGGTGACAGACGGACAGACAGACAGACGGCGGAGCCTTAGTAATAGGGTTCCCGTTATACCCTTTGGGTACGGAACCCTAAAAAAGGAAAATGATGTTATTTCAGACTTGTTAAGAAAACGTTTTGCAGTGTAATAAGTATCGTACTCTGATGGTGCGCATGTGCTCGCGCTTGGCGCGCGCGTGGCCGCACAGGCGGCGCTGCAGCCAGCGCCACGCGTACAGCGCGCTCTTGGGCGACGGCAGCACGTTGAAGGGCGGAGGCGACGTGCCGCCTTCCTCGAAGTAGCTGATCCACAGCTTGCTGCGAGCGAACTTCCACTCCACGTCCGCGCGCTCCTGCAAACATAACGTACGGTACACTCGAATAGACTTTAGATCATAGCTCGATTACTTTCGCATTATAATACTTAGTCCTTACTATTATAAATGCGAAAGTGATCGGAGTGCGGTCAAATCTCACATTAAAGTTCCGGTAACTCCGTCCGGTAACGGTCGAGGTCGGCGGCCTGTAGCGCTTTTTGCGTATTAAGTATACCTATGTATTAGGTATGTTGAAACTGTTTGTACTCCCCGTCACTTGTCCCTAGGTTCATTAGAAAACCAGCGTCAGGCAGCATCTGTCTGGCGTTATTATAATGCTGAAATGAACCTTTTTGACACAGCCGTGAGGCACACACTATTGTTGTTAGAACATTAGTTACTTACCTATTCTCAGTTTCATTTAGTTATTAAATTTGTATTTTGTGTTTATTATTGATTTTTTAAGTTCATGAATGATGTCCAAATAAATGGTAAGTACTTATCTGGGGGCCTAAAATGGACGCTTTCGCAGAATCATATTATGATCTGCGTACAATTCATATCCCGCAATTCATCTGTTTGACAGTTGTGTATGGAGTTTCGTAAAATGGTCCACAAATTAAGAATTAATATAGTGAAGTCTAATGTTAAATAGCAGCTGTCAAACAGATGAATTGCGGGCTGTATGAATTGCACGCATGATTCTGCCAAAGCGTCCATTTTAGGCTCCCTGTTCTTTATTTCTTTATTTTAATTGCAAACTTTTCACCTTGAGTACCTAATCTCAAAGTAAGCTCATAAGTCTGAGCTTACTTTAAGATTACTCAAGAATTGCGATGTTTATTAAATCTAACAGGGAACTTCCCACTTGGGCCTGAAGCCTTCCGACCAGCAGTAAAGGTACGCATATCTTACGGAGATCAGCTGGTAGGAGTGGTTCATCATGGCGATGAGCAGGTTTAGCAGCACGATGACGTTGATGACGGCATACGTGCCGAACATCAGCATGCCCCAGAAGCGTGTGAAGATCTTGATGCCATCCAGCTCGAACGAGTCCAGGTCCACCAGCCCGAAGGCCGCCCAGAACAGCGTCTGCATCGTCTCGAACAAACTGCGACACAGTCAACCAGTAGCCAATAAAATATGCTGGTCTCGTACCGTTATATCTAAGTACTAGTAGCGCCCCGCGGTTTCACCCGCATAAGTTTCGATCCCGTGGGAATATCGGGATAAAACTATCCTATAAGCTCTATCTGTGTGCCAAGTTTCATCTAAATCCGTTCAGTAGTTTTTGCGTGAAAGCGTAACGAACATCCATCCAACCTCACAATCTTTCGCATTTATAATATTAGGTACTAGCTTTTGCCCGCGGCTTCGCCCGCGTGGATGTCGAAAAAGATCCGACGGGAACGTACTACCGGGATCAAAAAGTAACCTATAGGTTAATCCAGGTTATAAACTATCTCTGCGGAAAGGGAGCGGGAGATCTCGTCCGCTCACCCGGCCCGCAGCAGGCGCACTGGGCGTCGGCAGAGGGCTGGCAACGCCCTCTTCCGGCCCCCCTTAATGGGTCCAGGGACAGCGGACTTGAGGACGTCCCCACCTCCCCCTATCACACTGGACCCGAGGTGGCGGCGCGAAGTGTTCCACGCGCGCCCTTTTCAGACGTCGCGGGGTGGGGGGGGGGTCAAACACCAGACCCCCCCCACCCCGTCTCTTGTCCACCCGTGAACAACACACATAAACTATCTGTGTGCCAAATATCATCCAAATCCATTCAGACGTTTTTGTGCAAACCGGAACATACATCCAAACAAACAAACCAAAATTCTAAAAACTATATTTTCGGCAGCAGACTCGAATATTCATGCAACATAAGTCTGTAACACGGAAGACCGCGGATTAACGATCGAATCCAATAACCTATATATCACCAGTTTCGGCCTACTGGAGATATAAAAATATATCTATCGATGGTTTTAACGTCCCAATAATCTATGAATCATACCGGCCCACGCTATCTACTGATGGAAGGGGCGCATGTATACAACAGATATCTCTTTGTATGAAAATGCCAAAGTATGCTTCCCAATATACGATTTGTTTGACAGGACAGTACTACAGATGGCAGATTTGGCTATTCCCCGAATTGCAGGGATAAACGTTAAGTAGCCAAGCTAAAATGCTTTAGTACTTGTTTGGTGGCATGAGGAACAGGGTGTAAAGTTCACTCATCCACCATAGAAAAGGGAGGATCCTCCGACCAGACGGGTGTCGTGTCTGGTGGGCAACTGCCCCATCTGCCCGACGGTTGATGTCGGGACGTTGTATATATGCTAGTTGCGTGGTAAACTCTAATTGCGCGATGCAGGATTTTGCGTGACGTCAGTGTGACACGTAGTTCGTATGTGGCGATGTTGATGCCGCTACATCACTCCCCTCCGGAGACCGGAGGTCGATAGTTGGCTGAGTCGTGTATCTTGCGATACTTGCCAGTGCCAGTAGAGGGTTCCAGTGAGTCGGAACCTGGTGCCGCATAGTTCTCGGTGAGTCGGAACTGTCTGCAGTGATTCCCCAGTGAGTCGGGGTGGCGCTGCGTTATGCTCCAGTGCGTCGGATGTAGTACAGCGCCGGGTTGTGGCTGGGTGCTAGCGTCGACCAGGAGTGGCATGTTCTCTGCTTGTGGACCGGCCGAAAGTGCAGTGTGCTGTGCCAAGGTTGCTGATGAGGCTGTGGGTGATGACCAGGAATGCGCGTCCGCTGCATGCTGGTGGTCAGGATACCCGTTGAAGCCGTGGGTGCTGGCTGGCTGTGTGACTCGCCGCTCGAAAGCTTGAGGAAGTGATGAAGATGATGATGACGTCACGCTGAAGTAGTTTCACGAAGGCTGCGCTGACGTTCATACTCGGGGTCACCAGTTTGGTGGCATGAGGAACAGGGTGTAAAGTTCACTCATCCACCATAGAAAAGGAAGGATCCTCCGACCAGACGGGTGTCGTGTCTGGTGGGCAACTGCCCGACGGTTGATGTCGGGACGTTGTATATATGCTAGTTGCGTGGTAAACTCTAATTGCGCGATGCAGGATTTTGCGTGACGTCAGTGTGACATGTAGTTCGTATGTGGCGATGTTGATGCCGCTACACTTGCAATAATGATCATAGATTTTTTTTTTAATTTAAAGTAATAAAAAAAAAACTAAATTCAAATATCTCGAGAACGGTTCGCCCTAGGCAAAAAATAACAGAAATTTAACCCCCCTTACTGACACCCCCCATGCAAGCACCATTCCAACATGGATTTAAGTTAAAAAAAAAAAATAACATTAATGCGCTAAGGTAGCCCGCGAAATTCAAATTTTATTACGTTTTTTGCAATTTGCAGGTCAGTAACAGGTTGTATTTTGATTCGCGGCCATAACAAATATGGCTCTATAGAATTATATATTAATCCAGTCACTTATTTAGAACTAAGAAACAAAGAAGTTTTAATATAACCCTAATTACACATGTTGTTTTTTAAAGTGATGTTGGTTGTAATGGAATGCACGGGAGGGCGAAGTAGAGAAACCTACTTATTGTTTTCGTTAGATAGATAGCCTTTATCAATGATTGTGAGACGCCATCCGAGCATATACAACATTAGTTTTTGTTTATACTAAACCTCTTAAGGGGTCATTGTACTCAACATTATGAACAACTTTTACTATGGGACCAACCTTGAAATCGCGAAAAAAAAATCAGCTGTTCCCTACATTTAAGTTCGCTGAACTCGTCAAAATGTAGGGAACAGCTGATATTTGTTTCGCGATTTCAACTTTGGGTACAGGAGATATTGGAGCGTTCTTAGTAGTTTTCCTATCTCAATGGTTCTTAGTAAACGAATACAATATTGTCCCTTGCCAGTTAATCTGTCAATGTCAAGTAAACGTCATTTTGAGTTTGAAGTTTAGGCTACTTCCTCTCTGCTTATTAGCTTGACGTTTACTACTTAGTCTGTGGTAGCACTGACGACGGCACCGCGAGTAAGTAACGCACGCCGCGCCGTAACAGCACATGAGTTATGCCCCTGCACTGCACATAACTCCGAGTATCCGTTGCGAACGCGTCCGAGTCAGGATGATAAGCACTTTGCACAGTATTTAATAAATGTCTTGAGACAGATAAACGCTTCACAATTATGTATGTTAGCAGGTTAGCACTGAGTTCACTCGAAGTATACTTGAATTTCCAAGACAAAACTAGTTGAGATCGGTAA
The DNA here is from genome assembly GCA_948098905.1 of Tiliacea aurago. Taxonomy (NCBI): domain Eukaryota; kingdom Metazoa; phylum Arthropoda; class Insecta; order Lepidoptera; family Noctuidae; genus Tiliacea; species Tiliacea aurago. Next base: position 839,549 of record OX402579.1, on the reverse strand, counting down.
AAAAAATTAAATAAACAACGGGAGCAAATTCAGTTACTAGCGCATTCACAGCGCGTCCCAGCGGCGTAAATACCTGTTACGCTAGCGTAAGGATTATTCACAAGCTTAATTATAATAATATACTTTAATTAATTTAATTAAATTCTTTATTGAGAGTTACTCATGAGACTCATACAGTGTTAGTAACAATAAAATAAACTTTCCATCCCTCTATTGTTAAGTTAACCTAGTCCCGATTAAAAACACGCCGTATAAAGTTTATTAATTATTGATAAATATATCAAAATATATAAATAAATAATATCATTCTAAATAATTTGCATTTTTTATTAACTATTACGTTATAAGGTAATTAATATTTTTTTCAATAATTCAGTATCTATTAACACTTTACCTACTCGTGTAATTATAAAGTTATTATGGGAAATACTTTAATTATTTTTTATTGACGGCACAGTAGGCGATTGACTGCAGCGCTGCGTGTCGCGGGTTCGATTCCAAATATTTGTATGACCCATAAGTAGTTGTTCCGGGTCTGTTGTTATGTATGTGAGTTTAAATGTTTGTAAACGCACGCACAATACAGGAAAAAATCGTAATGTAGGGAAAAGTTAAAAAAAAAAAATTACTTTCAACTAAATAAAAAGAAAAGAATTACATTTTTAATTAATGTTTTTATTGAAAAATACCATTTCATACATTTATCGACGTTGAAATTATGATTTTTTAATAATAATAAGAACTACAAGTTCTAATTTCAATTTTCTTCTTCTTCATCATCGTCTTCTAGTCGCTGTAAAATTTCAAATTCCTCTGTGTTCTCGTCGTCAACGACATTTGTCTCCAGTTCTTCCAGGATTTCGGGGTCAAAAGTACCGTATTCATTGATATCACTCTAATATGGTGAAGCATTAAGACAAGCTTGCCCATTACACTGGCCGCAAGCTAAAGAGCACTGCAACCCTGCTATCCTGCAAACACTGCGCGCGCTCTGACCTCTATCTCGAAAATGGTTCAAGATATTAAAAAAAAATTGAATTTAGTTGCAGAGAATTTAATCCTCTACAATATTTATAATAAATACAAATAGCATAAAACCGGAAACGAGATAAGTATTTGCAATAAATTTGTAAAAAAACGATGTTTTGACCTTTGACCTTGGAATATCTGTAGTCGCGGACACCCTACGGTAAGAAGGTTTTGACACAAGTTTTAGGGTGCCAAAGTTTAGGTACATACAAGTTTATAGCTGACTATTTCTCATTCCGAGATGTCCTCATTTGACTAATTTTCTTGGTCTATTTTGTCACTATTGGGTCCTGTAGACATCACCGTTAGCCAAGCATCATTTAAATCTTTAGCTAACATGAAAGCTAACGAAGCACATTTTGTCGCGTCGGCCATTTAATTCTCGTAATATCTTTACAAGTTTTGATATTTCACCACTCAGTTGCAGAAAGCTCACCATTAACACTTCATTACATAAAGCAACATTATCGCTAATGAATTCATTACTTTAATGAAGTTGCACAAACTAATTTTAGATAGCATTAGACATTTTTAATGCCACTTTAGTTAAAGAAGACTTTAAACAATATTGCCAGGAACAAATTACCATATTGAACGAAAAGAGTGAACATTTGCGTTCTGTTATTATCCGTACGTACAAGTACACCACAATTTTAGAATAAAATAAAGTAAATGTAGTTGATTTATGTGTATTCAGTGTACTCTGTGGTTTAATGTAGTTTAAATAATCTGGTTTAAGGGGGATGCGCTAAGGTAGCCCGCGAAATTCAAATTTACCAACGTTTTTTGCAATTTTTATACTTCTGATTCATATTCTAATGATTATAATTCTGTAAAGCCATATAGGTTATGGCCGCGAATCATAATTAGATCAACATACGTGTTACTGACCTGCAAATTGCAAAAAACGTAATAAAATTTGAATTTTGCGGGCTACTTTAGCGCATCCCCCTTAATCTAATAATTTTAACATGTGTGCAGTCTAGAGCTCCGGCCACACGTGGAAATCCATCAATTTCATAAAAACCTTCTGCAACTCTACGTAGTTCCGTCCGGTCTGGCATTTTAATATAGAGGTGGCTTAATTTTGCTAGCTCACGGGATACTTTTTGTATAAACAAACTGACAAACAACCCGACCCAACCTGTTTCCGACAAACTGTTGATTTATTTATGTTTATTAAATCACCCAATACCTACTTGCTGGAAAGATCCAGTGGCGAAAAATCTCAAACATATTAAAAGCTGTGTCAGGCCATTAATGGATTTATTTCTTTGCGTCACTGGTTCTAAATCTTAATCAAATAGGTTACAAATTTGAAGAACTGCCTCCTTGGAAATTCTATACTTTACACGAAACTCTTTTCCATCATGTTTTAAAAATGAATTCACAAGGTCTGGGATTCGACGGCGAGGTAAATCTACTAAATAAGAATCAGATAATGACGAAAGACTGGTTAAAGACATCTTTCAATTACAGAAATGCATTCAAGTACCGTAGAAAACACTAATGTTGCTCTTAATGGATGCTTTTCGGCCCATTAAAATTAAAAAATCTGAAATGTCAAACTTAAAGTTCACCACCTGCTAATGGGCGCTAATGAAGTTACGTGCAACGTAAAAGTGTTTAAAATGGCCGGTTTCATTAGGTTTGACATTTCATTAGTTAAATTTAATGGAGCATTAAAATAAAATAAAAAATGGTTTTGTGCAATGATTTAATGCTACATTAGTGTTTAATGTAGTCTTTAAAATTTAAAGATCGTTTCTGCAACTGAGTGTAATTCGCACTCATTCACACCTCTATTGAGCGCCTATTTGGTAATTAAGTATAGAATAACGTCGTTCGTTATCTAACTCTTATATTAAGCATAAATTGCAATGAAAAAATAACGTTTTTAACCCCATTGGTTCTCTCAAGTAATAATAACAAATAGCATTAAACAATACTTACGTTAGGTTTACGTAAGTACTGTTTAATGTTATTAGTGCACCTTAACTGATAACTCTATCATTCATATAAATATTTTTTTTCACGTTTAGTCTGGCTGGACGCTAAATTGTTGATATTTTCGTATATATATATATTATATATTTCGTATGTTTCCGGTCACTAAAGTACGATTTTATGAGGTTGAAATTTTACCTCTTATACCGAAAATGTCTATATTTTCGTAATGGACACAATCAAAGGCTTTGTTCATATTTGGCGCATATTTTCCCTCAACTAGTTCTTTCGTGTTTGTGTTTTTATTTCTTTGCCTTATGTCTACCGCAAATAAACGTATTTTCTTTCTTTTGTTTCTATATCAGTAAAAATTGCGCATGTACGAGTATGTATTTTATTGTCTACATTTTTCATGATAATATTTAGTAATTCGTAGTTATAACGCCGTACCTTTATTTTTCCTAAAACCCTTCTGTTCATTACTTAAAATATTATATTTATTTAAAAACTTATTAACCGATGAATAAATTATCTTTTCTTTATCTTTGAAGAAAACAGGAATTAAGGTTATTGGCCTGTAGTTGGTTACATCTTCGTTATTTTTCTTTTTTAAAGCGGCTTGACGATAACTGTTTTTAAGACATTTGGGAAAACACTTGAGCAATCTACACTTTATAATGATGCACAACAATACAATCAGAAACATATTTTACAACTTTAGTAGCTATACCATCATACCCGGCACTATTTTTATGTTTTAAGGAATGCATTGCTCTTATCACATCTTGGGGCAACACTGGAGGCATAAACATTGAGTGAGGATTTGTAAATTTTGACGTTCGTAAGTGCCTCTTGTGCCTATTTGAAATGAATAATTTTACTTGGACTTTGACATTTATTGTTAACTAAGTTAGTAGTTTCAGGTAAGATTTTAGTGTAATTTTGATTTGGCCAATGAAGTAGCTATTGAAAGCATAAGCAATTTCTCTTGGGTCATTCAATGTTGTCGTGCGTACTGCTCTGAGATATAATAAGTTCGGGAGAACGAGGTTTACTATTAATAATCTGCCAAGATGCCTTTGTGTTGTTACTAGTAGTCATTTTTTGTGCTCAACTTAATAATTTTCCGAAATCTTTGTAAGCACCTTTTAAAGTTAATCTTATTTTTATTCGATGGACTATGCCTATATATATTTATTTCCATAATAAATGTCGCTGTTTTCTACTGCATACACGTAAACCAATTGAAACCCACGTGAATCTCGTAAGAGATCATGAGAATAATAACTACTTAACTAGAGTTCTGGCAATATTGTTTCACTTGTGTATCGCGCACTCTCACCTGCCAGGCAGTATGATGAAAACGGTGGTCGTACCAGTAATTAAAAACAAAACTGGAGACGCATCAGATGGGTCGAATTATAGACGCATCTCTTTGGCAACTGTTGTACCTAAAGTGTTTGACAGTGTGCTGAACGTACAGCTGGAGAAACATTTGCGGTTGCACGATGCACAGTTCGGATTTCGGCCTGGCTTATCCACCGAAAGTGCAGTCGCTTACCTTAAGCACACTGTCAGGTACTACACAAGCAGGAGTACCTACACCAGTTCTATGTTATAGGGTTTGGTTTCCGCACTTAGTCCTTCATGTGGACCATTGTGCGTGGGCCATGGCAGCCGTCAGTTGTTTATTCCAACCAGCCCACCTCCCTCCAGAAGCTGATTAGGTCTCCTGGTCTGCATAGAATACCTGTGAAGGATCTGGGTGACCCGCGGGTTTCTGTTCTGATCTGGGTGACACCTGTGCAGTCAAAGAGCACATGCGCAACGGTTTCTTCAGCCTCCATGCAAGCCCTGCACAGAGGGCTGTCCGTTATACCTATTGTGTGGAAGTGTTTGTTTAATGTATAAAAAAGTTACGCTCATTCAATGCATTCAAAGCTCAGTTATCTGAATATTTAATCACAAATAACACCCTTCCTTATTAAAAGCTGAATGCATTGGATGGGTGTATCATAATTGCTACCGTGACGTCTGTGACGAACTTTATGTTTATAATTTATGTTAAGCATTGTTCTCATGTGAGTGACTTTCGTGTATTTTTTGAGAATAAATATGTTTAAACCTAAACCTAATGAGCAGTGTCCCGTGATGGTCCCCGTCACCAGGCGCAGGCCGTTCCTATCCAGGCGTAGCAAACGCCTGGTTAGCCTGCTATCTAAGGACGGCATGGCTTGCCTGGATTGCCTGCAGCCCGGTGTCGAGGTCCACCAGTTCTCCGCTTGTGTGTGGGTGAACTCCTGTAGCCACCTGCGTAGTTGGTTAAATGGGATGGGTACGATAGGTTCGGCTCCACAGACTGACGCGCTGGATGCTCTCCTAGCAAGTTCATCAGCTGCGTCGTTACCCAGTGATCCGCTGTGTCCTTTTATCCATTTCAGTGTCACTGTGTTACGGTTTCACACCGTCACCCGCTCCAATGCATTGTGACATTCTAGTGTTAGTCTTGAGGTAATATATTTTTTCTCTAGGGATTGCAGCACTGAGGCACTGTCGGACAGTATACGTATACGGGTGTCCGTAACTTTCCTGACTTCTATGGCGTAAGCCGCTTGTATAATGCCCACACATTCCGCCTGGTAGACGGTATTGAACATTCCCAGCGGGCTGGATATATTTATGTTAAAATCGTGTGAGAAGACTCCGACTCCGGTTCCAGAGTTGGTCTTTGATCCGTCGGTGTATACTCTCATCTCTTTTGGGCCTGAGTAGTCACACCGTTCTTCTGTGAGTTTAACGTTGTAGTGCTTCTGAAAGAAGTGTAGTTTCGGGGCTTCGTCGCAGGGTGATGCCATCATCGGTTGTACCTACACCAGTTTACGGGGGGTTTCTGGATCTTTTTAAGGCTTTGGACCGGGACTCATACTTTGGGTTAAACTAAAATCGTCATGTGTCCCCAACTAATTGCTGAACATTTTTAGATACTGGTACAATATAAAGTGCAACAAACAATATAAAGTGGAGTATGGCGGTAGGGGGGGGGGGGCTGAACCGCACCCAACCTATTTAATCTGTATATGAATGCATTGATCGAGGAACTCAGCAGTGCGCATGTGGGCTGCTATGTTGATGGGTTGTGTGCTAACAACATAAGCTACGCCGTTGATAAGGTCCTGCTGGCTGCGGTCCGTGCACTCAGAAAATTGGTTGAGGTATGTGAGAACTACGCTGCCAGCCATGGGTTACTGTATAATGAAAATAAGTCGGAACTCATGGTCTTTAAGGCTGTTTTCAAGAAGTGTCCAGAAAGCGTACCACCAATTAAAATTAACGACGTCTCGATTCGTATGGTACACCAGTTGAAATACCTTGCTTAAGTCGTACCTGACGACCTTAAAGACGATGCCGATGTTTAGCGGGAACGCAGGGCATTGGTAGTGCGGGCCAATATGCTGCCCGTAGGTTCGTGCGATGTACAGATACAGTGAAAATCACGCTTTTTAAACCATACTGCGCATCCCTGTACTCAAGCGCTCTCTGGATCAGCTGTACTATACATGCCGCCAATGCATTGCGTGTTCAATACAACAACGCTTTTTGGGCGCTGTTGCGGCGGCCACGTTATTGCAGTGCATCTGCAATGTTTGCTAAAGCCAGAGTAGATAGCTTCTTTGCTGTAGTGCGGAAAAAGAATGCATCTCTCTCACCAGATTACGGGACAGTACGAAAGCCCCATAATGAGGCATCTGATAAGCACGACCGTCGGTATTAGAATTTAAGTACTAACATAGCAAATAAGTTAAATTGATTACTAACATCTAGAATTACCTATAAGTATTTTTGTTTTGTATTGGAATTGGATCTTGTTGTCTGCTTGTCATTTTTTATTTTTCGTCTGTCATATCTCAGGACCCTGGGGTCCCGGACCTTTGGAAGGCGTACGAGGGTCCAAAGCCAACTTGCAGAGGCCCGTTAGAGCTTTTTAATTAAAGGAGCGACCAACCGATGATTATCCCTGTTCACACTATGCAAGTGCACCCAAGGACAACCCCTCCTTGGTGTAGGACTATTGCAGGTTATGAAACAGAACATATTGGGCTATGGGTTTGGGTGGCTTTAGTGGATTGGTTACCAGAACTATGGGAGGACTATGTCCCCTGCCTGATTAATGTTGTGTAGTAATACACGGACAAAATGGCAGGGGGTGACTTGCACACTTAATAATGGCCCCCGAAACGTGACGTAGCGACAAGGGGGCAACACTTCATGTGCTTGAGGAGTGGAAAGAAAAGAAGAAGAAGAAAGGTATTCCACGGCTATCAGAACAATCCCAGAGCCCGGAAGATGGTCAAAACCCCTACCAGCAATTACTGGAATACTTCCTTCCTCCGAGCACGTTTGCTCTTCCGAATCTCCACTCAATCCGGCCCATACAGGCAAGAATGAGGTGGGAGCTCTGTTCCTCGTCAGTGTTCAGGATTATATTTAATGTACCTGTACAAAATATTATAAAAGATTTTACATTTGAAAAGAGTAAGTACCGGTGGAGTTATTTTTTTTTGTAAATTTTGACGTTCAAAAGTGCGTTTTATGTGCTTACTTGAAATAAATAATTTGACTTTAACTTTGTTCACTCCAGCCAGCCAATAAATGCAAGCCAGAGATGAGGAACAAGAGTTCTCCCAGGAGATAGGGTCCGTGGGCTCACTACTGCCGAACTGCGGGTTTCGGTATCTCTCTTGGTCTGGCTTCTTACCCTAGACCTGTTCCGGCAAAGTAAACTCTACCGGCACAGACCTAGAGTTAGGATCGCGCAAGCCCCACCACGACGTCGACGTACCTACAGATACGGCGGTGGGATACCTATTATTATTATTTTATAAAACCACCTCTGAAGTATGACCAACCAAACAAAAAGAATCATCAAAATCAATTCATAATCCTAGATTTTATGTAAATGATGTGGTCTCCTATAATTGGAAGCACACACTTGTATTTGTGCCTGTTCTATGTATACTTGCATGTAATTATGTAGCCTCTGTTGGAGATCCGATAAATAAATAATTGGCGGAGTAATCGCGTAACAAATATACAAAAAAAAACCACTCTATACAGTCGAATTGAGAACCTCGTCCTTTTTTAAGTCGGTTAGATAAAAATATGTTTACTTATTTAGTGGACTCTAGATACCTAACACTATCTCTTGTTGATGTCAGAGCGCTCTCAGGGATCCAACGCCGCATGTAACTAAACCAAGAAAATAATAAAATCGATAAGTGAACTGATCCTCACTTGGCAAACCGTCGCCACACGATGCAGGCGTCGGGGTCGGGGAAGGTGCCGTTAGCGGTGAGCGACGTGCCGGTTGTGCAGCGCTTCTTCTCCATGTCGGCGTAGTACCACAACAGCTGGTTGAGACCTGTCGTGGCATATCACTATGTTACCAGTCTGAACAGGTCCAGCAACCCTCCTTGAGATTTTAGAAGCTAGAACACTTACCACATGAAAATGCAAATATAACTAGTATATCTAGGACGAAGAACTTGAGAATGTCGAGCACCATCCTGCTGAGCGAGACTTGCAGCGGGCCCAGGTGGGGGTTGACGCTGAAGATGTACACCAGCTTGAGGCTGCTGAAGATGTTGGCAGCAGAGAACAGCCCCTCCGACAGCAACATCGGGTCCCACGCATCCCACTTCTCTCGCGGCTGGTTCCATTGGAGACCTGCTGACATCTCTCGACGTACCTGAGTCAAAATAAGGGAAAGATAAATATAAAGCTAAGCACTGTTCATAATATTCACCGAAGTAACGAGATATGTTTAGATGACTATGAAGTTTCCACTTTCCACTAGATATAAGTTTTACCTGAAAATGTGAGACGATCCGCAGTGCGACGGTCGCGACGTACAGCGAGTTGGTGACGAAGTCTATCACGTTCCACATGTCGTGCACGTACTCTCGCAGCCCCATATCCCACAGCTGCTTCACCTCGCTCCAGATCAAACCTGCAATGATACTGGTACTCAGACTACTTCGCTTGATTTCATCCACTTCCTTCTATACAAATACAAATAATTCATTTTCTTTCACAAGTTATGTACTACATCTAGTGGTTGAAGTGACCTTTTAGACAAAAATTGCCTGCGTTAGGACGCTTCGCTCTTCTGAAGCTTAAAGTTACGTGGTGTACCAACAATTTTGAATCTTAATATCTTAAGAAAACAATTCAAAATAATTTTGAATCTTATTATCTTAAGAAAACAATTCAAAATAATTTTGAATCTTATTATCTTAAGAAAACAATTCAAAATAATTTTGAATCTTATTATCTTAAGAAAACAATTCAAAATAATTTTACAAAAAGAAAAACATAAAGATATGCCAAATTTTTTATTAACATTAATAATAATACAATACAATCCATCAGCAACTTGCTCTGAAATACAACCTTGTGGAATCGGAGGTGCCGTACTTCAGGTATGTGCCCGACCCAGTTCTCGAGAGTGGAAATATCACATTGTACTGGGACCGATCCATCATCACTGACAGGACTATTGTTGCCAATAAGCCTGATATAGTGGTGGTGGATCGAATAGAGCGGCGCACAATGATTATTGACATAACGGTCCCTCATGACGGGAACCTCGTGAAAGCCGAGAAAGATAAAGAAATCAAGTATCTTGACTTGGCTCGCGAGGTTGTCGACATGTGGGATGTGGACTCAGCAATCATTGTGCCGATAGTTGTATCAGCCAATGGCTTAATTGCCAAGAGCCTCGACCAACACCTAAAGAGGCTCTCGTTGGGCAGCTGGATTAAGGGCCTAATTCAGAGAGCGGTACTTCTGGACACGGCTCGCATTGTTAGGAGGTTCCTCTCTCTGGAGCCCTGACCGCCGGTAGCTTGGACCTTGTTCCCGATACCGGTGGGCTACTATTTTTTATATTTTTAAATGTTTTTATATTTTGTTTATATTCTAATATTTAAAAATATAATTTATATGTATATTTAATGAAATAAAGAATACAAATAATATTATTAATGTTAATAAAAAATTTGAGCGCTTCTTTGCCCGCCTGAAGAAAGTATTTAATAGTCTTCTATCAGGCGGGAACAAAGTGCGCGCCTTCAACGGTTGGGTCATGCCGGTTTTGATGTACTCTTTCGGCATACTCAAATGGACTCAGACCGAACTTGACGCCCTGGATAGGAGGGTTCGTACGCTGCTGACTGCATATCGAATGCATCACCCACGGTCCTCGGTAATGAGACTGTATATCCCGCGAAAGTGTGGAGGTCGTGGCTTTTTAAACGCTAAGACACTCCACAATCGCGAGATATGCAGTCTCAGGGAATATTTCCTAGAAGCCGACGTGGGGATGCATCGAGATGTGGTCGTGGTGGACAAGGGCCTCACCCCGCTCTCCTTGGCTACAGAGAACTGGCGCAAACCTGTAGTGCTTGACACTAATGATCGCAGGGAGGTATGGCAAAGTAAGGAGCTTCACGGACGCTTTTCCGGGCCCTACATGAACCCGAAGTAGACTTTTTAGCGTCCGTAGCCTGGCTGCGTTTCGGTGATCTCTTTGGGGAAACCGAAGGCTTTGTCTGTGCAATTATGGACGAAGTTATCATGACTAAGAATTATCGGAGATTTATTGTGAAGGACGGCACGGTTGACGTGTGTCGGGCATGCCACCGTCCGGGAGAATCAATCCGACACATTATCTCCGGGTGTTCTCGTCTAGCTAACGAAGAGTACTTGCATAGACACAACCTTGTAGCCAGGATTATCCATCAGCAACTTGCTCTGAAATACAACCTTGTGGAATCGGAGGTGCTGTACTTCAGGTATGTGCCCGACCCAGTTCTCGAGAGTGGAAATATCACATTGTACTGGGACCGATCCATCATCACTGACAGGACTATTGTTGCCAATAAGCCTGATATAGTGGTGCTGGATCGAATAGAGCGGCGCACAATGATTGTTGACATAACGGTCCCTCATGACGGGAACCTCGTGAAAGCCGAGAAAGATAAAGAAATCAAGTATCTTGACTTGGCTCGCGAGGTTGTCGACATGTGGGATGTGGACTCAGCAATCATTGTGCCGATAGTTGTATCAGCCAATGGCTTAATTGCCAAGAGCCTCGACCAACACCTAAAGAGGCTCTCGTTGGGCAGCTGGATTAAGGGCCTGATTCAGAGAGCGGTACTTCTGGACACGGCTCGCATTGTTAGGAGGTTCCTCTCTCTGGAGCCCTGACCGCCGGTAGCTTGGACCTTGTTCCCGATACCGGTGGGCTACTATTTTTTATATTTTTAAATGTTTTTATATTTTGTTTATATTCTAATATTTAAAAATATAATTTATATGTATATTTAATGAAATAAAGGAATACAAATAATAATACAAATTAACAAAACCAAAAAATGTACTTTAGCAGCTAATAAAAATCGTTTTTTTTTTTTCGATTAACATGATTATTATTTATTACATTATTATCTATGTAACAACATATCATAACATCACGCCTGTAATCTATGTAACAACATATCATAACATCACGCCTGTAATCTATGTAACAACATATCATAACATCACGCCTGTAATCTATGTAACAACATATCATAACATCACGCCTGTAATCTATGTAACAACATATCATAACATCACGCCTGTAATCCAAGAAGGGTCAGGCAGAGCTGAGAGTACACCCACATTTCGCCAGTTATGATAAAGTCCCAAATAAGGCGGCGAGCCTATTGCCATCAACTGGGCACAAATCCAGACTTCTGGCTTTTGCCCGACCCGGGAATTGAACCCAGGACATCATGCACAATAGTGGCGCTTGCGACTACTAGACCAACGAGGCAGTTATTTATGTAATGAATGTGTGAATACAACATAAAATGTGTAAATAAGGTTTCTACTACGTGAATTCGTTGTTAAAGTAAATGGGTAGCAATACAGACCGCTGACCCAAGCGAGGATGAGCCACTCGACCAGCGAGGGCGGAGAACCGCGGCGCGACAGCGGCTCGCCGGCCGGGGCCGCGCCCCACAGCAAGCCTCCGGCCGCCGTCTCGATGCGCTGCGACGCCAGGATCAGCAGAACTGCAAGCAAACAGTTCCCACTAGTTCGCTACCAAGTCGACGTATAAATGTTAGTAGTTCTTTGAGGTCTCATTATAATTGAATCTAATTGGCTCCATAATAATCTCCTAACATTAAATGCACATAAAACAAAATACATTTTATTAACAATGAGGAATACTAACATAGGTACCACTTACTGATCTAAACATTTCCGCACATTATTGTAGCATGTAGGTATATACGCTGACACTGCATTCATGCCCCACTTTAGAGCTAAAGCTGACCATTTGAAATATTTAGGTGTCACTATTGACTTCAATCCGTCAACATATCGATTTACTACGTACCTACTATAGTGCAGAAATTATATATATATATATCTATGTTTATAAGAATTTACGGAACATAGCCGACTATAAATTAGTTAAACAGGTTTATTTAGCGTTGTGTCAATCCATTCTTACCTATTGCATAAAGGTTTCTACATAATGCCGCGACTTGTCGCGCGACGCGACACCGGTAGAACAATTTCCTTGAACTTTTCATAGAAATTGTTCTACCGGTGTCACGTCGCGCGACATTTCGCGCCAACATGTGCAAGAAGCCTTAACTTCTTGGGATGGTGCTGAAAAAAACATTTTACTCCCTCTACCTTTTGCCTTTTTAGATTTCCTACGCACCAGCACTACACAGCATGTAATGTTCTAACAGTTCGGCAATTATTTATTCTAAACATATAACAGTACCTCCTACACCAGCAAGCTGCACTACCTTTTGAGCCATCCAACAACAACACATATCCTTCCAACAAGTTACATGTCGGTTTAGAAGAAAGGAGAGGAATTCGTGAAGTTTATTAGGTGTTCTAAATAAAATTTATAATAACATATTTTTAGTTATTGTGGCCTTTCAAAAAATAATTTTAACGAGAACTAAAGGTCAACAAGCTTCATTAGTAGCTGCCACAAAAATACACTCGTAAAATAAACTTAATTTAAAATAGTAATAACAATTCGTATCAAAAACTTAACAAAAACAAAGGGCATAATTTTAGTGCACGCAAGTGTAATCGGGAGCGAACGGAACGCGGGTCGAGGTGCGGGAGGCGAGTATCGGCTGACGCACAAATCGCGTGCTCGGAACGGTGCTCCCTCATTCCCCGCGTCCCGCTTGACCACCAAAGAGTCCTAAAAATGAATTCTGCGCATCTAACTACTCTTGCCAACTTACGTGCCGGGGAGTGTACGTCACGGTAAGTCACGGACCATGCGCTAGGTGAAGTTAGATAAGTACAGAGGTCAGTAGCAAAGAGTAGGAACGCAAAAATTCCTTTGAACGACAAGTATATCACAACTCACATAGGAACATGAAGTAGCTCGCCGAGTGACACAGGAACTTGATGAACGGTTTCCTGAGCGTGCGCCCGGCGGACGAGTGCGGCGCCACGATGTAGGCCAGCGAGTACAGCGGGAACATGGCGCCGATGCGCACCATCTCCGCCGCCTGCAGCAGCATGTTCTTGCGCCGGAAGCCCGGCACGCTCTCGTACCAGATGGACGCCAGCAGCTGCTGCACGTTAGGGTGCGCCACGAACTAGAACACACAATAAATAGCAGGTCATTCATTACTATGAAGCATTTCGCATGTAAGTATGGCGGCGGAATTTAGTTGTTTTTACCTTCTTTTGCCTTAGCTTTATAGCAAGCTTAAGTCTGGACAGGCGCATTCTTTCCGGCGCGCCGGGCTCTGGCAGCGGCACCTGCGGTGCGCCGGTCTCGTGGTTGAGCAGCACTTGCAGCTCGTGCGAGGTGCGCGTGTGGTCCAGCAGCGCCGTCGCAAACTCCTGGCACTGCGCGCGCAGCTCCTGGTACTCAGTCTTAAACTCGTGTTCGAGCGCGGACAGTCGCCGCAACTCCCAAGACAGCTCGAACGCCGTCAAGATGGGATCCTTAGAGGAAAGCGCGATAAGTGACGGCGAGGCAAGTGCGCGATACGCGTTGATGCGCGAGCGCGAGTGGCGCAGCGAGTCCTCCCGGCGCGAGCGCACGCACTCGTCGCAGCCGCAGCGCACGTCGTGCGGCACCGGCAGGTTGGCGCCGCGGTCCAGCAGCAGCTTGATGATCTCGTAGCTATCGCGGTGCGCCGCCAGGATCAGCGGCGTGATGTCCGCCGTGAACGTCGCCGTCTCCGGCGGTAGCGCCTCCCAACTCTGTAACGTAGTGACGCGGTGACTTAAATAAGCATGAGACGGCTGCAATGTTCGCGCCATTTAAGCTGCTTACGTTGGGTTCACCGGGCTTCCTGGTCTGCTCCTCGTGGTCCAGCAGCGCCTCAACTGCCTCCACGAACTCCTCGGAGATGGCGTGCAGCAGCGCGTCACGCGTCTCCACGCCAAACTCCAGCAGCAGCTCTACCATCTCCAGATTCTCGTTATCGATGGCCATGAGCAGTGCGCTGCGGCCCAGCGGGTCCACGCAGTCCACGTTGATGTGACCGGTGTCGCGCGCGCGCTGCAGCACGCGCCGCGTGCCCGCCACGTCGCCACGCTCCACGCCCAGCAGGAACTTCTTCTCCTCCAGCGACAGCACGGCCATCTCCTGGTGCGGCCGCACCACGTTCTCCTCCTCCGTCATACCATGTATACTGTGGCGCTAAGGATGACAGCGAATATAATAAACAACCATACGTAACAAACACATCTTAAATTAGGTATTGGTGATTTATGAAACGTTAGCAGCTGATACTCTCTTATTGTATAAAATGCCACGTGCATGGTTCACGTCGCAAAGACCTGGTGTGTTCGTGCTAGATAGGTACCTGGCCACGCCGCTCAATAATACAGTTTTTACCTTGATATGTAAATTAAATCAAGTTAAGTACGAGCTTGTGTAGACGGTGACCGAAACGAACTAAGGGCAATAAATTGTTCACGTTGTATTTTACCTATACAAGTGTACCGTACCCCGCACCTTGTGTATTCGTGATCGTAATATCCAAAGCGAAATAAATAATTTCTTCGATCCCGCCCTGGGAATTCTTGGAATAGATAAAACTAATGAAATGAGTCTGGTATAGCTCGTAAAGGATGTTTTTTGTGATAGGAAGATTGCAGGCTTCATAGGTAATGAAGCCTGCAATCTCGTCTCGACGTCGATCGAAGCATCAGCTCCTTGGCAGTTACTGGCACCGCTCTCAGAGACGCGGTGGAGTCAGTATCTTCTAGCCGCTGTAGTCAGAAGGGACTAATTATGAAAGTGACAGTAACTTGTCTGTCTGTAACCTTTTCACGCCTTAACGGCTGAACGGATTTGCATAAAATCTGGCACTTATAGTCTATAGACTATAACCTGGGTTTGGCTAAGATACTTTTTGTCCCGGTGTTATGTTCCTATGAGATAACTTCCGGCGTCCACGTGGGCAAAGGCTAGTGTGAATAAAGCAGGCAGCATAGGTCGTTGTGTGTAGGTACGTGTCCAATCCTAATCGAATACGCTCGAGAGTAACTAAAAAATTATTGACGTGTAAAAGTGTTTGTACAAACCTACTTACAGAAATAAAATCATTTATCATTATCATTTAACGTTGTATTTATAACGGGGCACGTAGCGAAGTTGCGAAATAACGATGCGATAGCACTGTCAGTGAGGCAGGGGCACGTGGAGTGTGCATGCTGACCGGGCGGGGGCTCCGGGCGCCGGGGCCAGGGCGCTCTCAGTGAGGCAGGGGCACGTGGAGTGTGCATGCTGACCGGGCAGGTGCCCCGGGCGGGTGCTCCGGGCGCCGGGGCCAGGGCGCTGCGCTTGACGAGGGCGCAGCACGTGAGTGCTGCCACTCATTATGCAAATGGGTCGTGGGGTGGAGGCGGGAGGTGGCGCACCTAGCCGCACGCCGCTCGCTAACCTACGCTATCTTCACTCCCGAACGGCTTTATCGTTCGTAAAAGTCGGCGACGTTTTACAACCGACCTCGCATTACCGGACCAGACGCTGCCCCGGAGCCGGCCCGACGCTCGTTGCTCACTATTGTAAAGCTATAAACCAGCAACAGACGGCCCGCCGGGCAGACGTGTCCAGTCGATAACTAGTTCTCCGTGTAAATGTTTACGCTATTGAGCTCTAACTCTGAGGCGGACGAGAGCTTCGCTGCGAGATACTAAAATAAAACGTTTTTATTGTTTCATTGATAGGTGAGGCGCTCGTACGCCCCTTGCCCATCAACTGTCCGACTACATCTGCTAACAACTAAGATAGGTGAGGCGCTCGAACGCCCCTTGCGCATCAACTGTCCGACTACATCTGCTAACGACTAAGATAGGTGAAGCACTCGTACGCCCCTTGCGCATCAACTGCCCGGCTACATCTGCTAACAACTAAGATAGGTGAGGCACTCGCACGCGCCTTGCGCATCAACGGTCCAACTACATCTGCTAAAAACTAAGATAGGTGAGGCGCTCGAACGCCCCTTGCGCATCAACTGTCCGACTACATCTGCTAACGACTAAGATAGGTGAAGCACTCGTACGCCCCTTGCGCATCAACTGCCCGGCTACATCTGCTAACAACTAAGATAGGTGAGGCGCTCGTACGCCCCTTGCGCATCAACTGTCCGACTACATCTCCTAACAACTAAGCAATCAAAAGAGAAAGTGAAATCAATACCTACATAGGTATACATCGTGATGTGTGTACGTGTACTCTCGCGCTCGTTAACCGCTCTACAGTGGCGTCGAGAGTTCGAGACCATATTGCTAAAGTTTCAGACGTGATAAGATTTCCAATTAGGTGCGAACAACAAACAACTTGCGAATGTGTGGAGGGTCCGCAGATTGAATTCACGACAAGTACCCGAATGTGCGACACTCGCTATAAATACTGAAATAAGTGGTTGCGAAACAATCCTCTGTACCCTATCTACTCAGTGCTCATGGAGATACCCAGCCCGAGTCACAAGCGCGGAGCCGAGGCTGTGGACCTGGAGAGGGTGACAAATTCCATTATTAGGGTCGCCACTTCATTTGGAAAAACTCAAATACAGATCCAAAGACACCGACTTCCGAAATTAAAGTTATTTTTCATTTTGTAGTGTTATGTTTGGTAGTCGGTTATTATTTTTTTGTAAAAAGTTTTTTATTTTTCACTTTTTTGTGGGTCAGTTTTGAATTGATCTAACTTACAATAGCCTAATGTTAACTGCTCATCACCTTTTACAAAATATTGCATTTCCCGATGCTGGGACGTGGATTGTTGAGGAGTTCTCCTGGTAAGAACCAGGAGAACTGCCACTCACCATTATGCATAGTGACGAGCATAAATTGCTTAATCGCAACACGTTAAATAGGTACTCATTATTATTCCGGTGGCCATCTGTGGTCTCCATCATCAGTTCCACTTCACCAAATGGTGCTTTCGGAGAGCAAATGCACGAGTTACTATAAAAAATACCCAAATCGCTATAGGTTTGCATATAAAATTTGAGGGTTTCCCTCGATTTCCATGAGATCCCCTTATCAGATTCTGATTTGGTGGCAATGGGACCACCTCGGGAGAATACCCTTTCAAACAAAAAAAGAATTTTCAAAATCGGTTCATAATTAACGGAGTAATCGCGTAACAAACTAACAAAAAAAAAAAAAAAACATACAACCGAATTGAGAACCTCCTTCTTTTTGGAAGTCGGTTAAAAACCTCTTAAAAGGGAGTTAAAAGTCGCTTTGAGGAAACAAAAGAGAAGGCTGAAGTACAAAAAGTACAATAATCGTAAACACTGAGCAATGCCCATGATACTTTGCTTGAATAGATAAATGTACAAAGAAAGAGAAATAATAATAACAAAATATACGCTCAATACTTTCAGAGCGTCTGTTTTGGATCAACTTTACCAAAATATAGTAGGTACCCTCTGTGGGAGGCGAACGGAAGATTGGTAACATTCTAAATAACCTCATTTGCATGTCAAAAGACTTTCATACTTCACCTTCAAATGGAGCACAAATTAAGTTCTAAGTACTTCGGTTTCATAGTACTTTACTCGGTAATTTCACTCTTTTGTAATTTTTTGGTACTTAACGAAACCGTATAATGAGCTTTCCCCCCTAAATAACTACTTTATAAACAAAAATCAATCTAGAGTGATCTTTCTAATATAATATATTAGATTGATTTTTGATTGATTTTTGTTTGTGAACGCATCAACTAAAGGTACAAATGGATTATAAATTAAACTAAAAGAACAATATATAAGATAGTAGGTAACCGACAATAAGATGTTATCACAGCTGCCTCGCCGGCCTCTCGGCTCCACGAAAGCCCGTAAAACTAAAGCTAAAGATTAGCTCGATTAGTGCCAGGCGTCAGAGCGTAGGGAAGGTGCTCATTTAATCAAACCATCTGGCGACAAAAACTTTCGACTAAGCGAGGTGCGTAAAAGCCTTTGGTTTGTCAAATAACTTTGGGTCGCCAAATTAAGGTAGTTCCACTCTAATCTTCTCGAACATAATGATCTGGTCTTTTGGCTAAATTGTGGCAGATCTGCCATCTGTCGTTTGAAATGGATAATACGTCATATTATATGCATATATTTAGTTTAAACGCTAGCAGTGTGTACAAAATCCATGCTTTAATTAAAAGAACAATTTAACAAGTTGGGGACATCAGTTATGTACCTATTTAGTTGTTTTCTAACTTCCACGCGAACGGAGTCACATCTTGTGAAGCATTGCGGCAGCCACCGGGGCCTAATAGAGAGACATTCGTAGTTATTCGTGCTTGGTCCGTTATCTCAGAAATCAAATTAGAAGTATACCTACACCGTCTGGTTACAGGTTACGGGTGAAAGGGATTCAAGAAAGCGCTGTTATTTGTTTATGTTTTATCTTCAACTTTATAATTTTCTATTTTCTTTGTATGTGCATCTGTATTTAATTATTATAAGTAGTTTTTAACCGTTTTAATTATAGTTAATAAATAAATAACTATATTGATGTAATGTTCTGGTATTCACTGAGATACAGTGAATACTGGAATTCTCTTATTTAGGGGAGAAAATCTTTAAGATAAGATAAGATAAGATTTGCATAAACATGTGTATACATTACAATAGCAAAAATATGCATGCAGGATTACAAAGAAAAATATTTTCAGACATGTTTGCCACATAATTATTATAGTGTGCAAATATGAATAGTTAAGATTATTAATAATTAATTTAAAGTCAATATCACACACATACACGTCACATACATCATCACATCCGTCATCATCATCATTTACCATTTACATAAAAAAATGTCCAAAGCTGCCTAAACAAAGCTCTATAGCTTCTTGTATAAGTCACCGTAACATTGTGAGCACCGGTAGTTTATCACTGTCAAATCGTCAAATTGTGAACGAACCTGCACATAACGACATGCTTCATAATCTGCCCAATTTTATCATCCGTACATGGTGAACAGTCACTGATTGGTTGTTCTTGGCGGTAGCCGAATTGGTCGCAGTAACTAAGCCAGGGCCCCCCGATCAAATGGGTTAGGTTAGAACTGTGATTCCGGCTGGTAGTCGAGCTCTGGCTCAAGAGGAGGCGGGTGACGCAGATGCTCTCGGTGCATGGTTGCATCGGGAAGTACCTGTGTCGCATAAACAGCGAGCCGGACGCCCGGTGTCACCACTGCGTCGACTGCCGGGAGGACACGACGCGGCATACGCTGGCAGAGTGTGCCGCTTGGGAGGAGCCACGCCGTGCCCTCATCTCAGGAGTAGGTAGTGACCTGTCGCTGCCGGCCGTGGTCCAGTCGATGGTCGGCAGCGAGGAATCCTGGAAACGCGGTGGCATCCTTCTGCGAAGGAGTCGCAGAAGGCTTGGCACTAGCCGGGATCCCGGGATCCCCGAAGCAAGTGTGGGAGTCTTCCAACTTGCTCGCGGTTACTTGGCAGTAGCGCAAGGTGCGGTCGTGCATGAAAATTTGATAACATTTTACAATATTTGTCGGTTTGCCATGAATAGATAAACTATCGAAAAATAATGCGTTAAATTGTTAATGATTTGTTGCAGTTCTCAATTTTGCGATAGTTTATAAATCACGCTAGATAATAGTCATACGGTGACATCACAGATCATATTCTGATCTGTGGGTGACATATATACATGCTTCAAAGTTTTACTAATGTAGCCAGCCCTAAGCCAGCCATAGATCATAGAGCCATAGGGTAAATAATTTTTAAATTACCGAACTTTTAACTTGTACCTAAGCTAAGCACCGAGCGATGGTATTATAGTACTTAAGTTAGATTAAGTTTACTTTGATGATTTAAATTAGAATACTGACGAGTACCATGTAAACACGGGCCTCTGAGTTCTGACCCTGTACGAACTACAACTAACTATTAAAGTAGAGTGCTTACTCTCTAATGAATGATTCGTCATCAGCACGCCACAATGAAGGAGTAGTATCTACTTCACGTAGTACTTACATACATCAGCACGCGACAATGAAGGAGTAGTATCTACTACACGTAGTACTTACATACATCAGCACGCGACAATGAAGGAGTAGTATCTACTACACGTAGTACTTACATACATCAGCACGCGACAATGAAGGAGTAGTATCTACTACACGTAGTACTTACATACATCAGCACGCGACAATGAAGGAGTAGTATCTACTACACGTAGTACTTACATACATCAGCACGCGACAATGAAGGAGTAGTATCTACTACACGTAGTACTTACATACATCAGCACGCGACAATGAAGGAGTAGTATCTACTACACGTAGTACTTACATACATCAGCACGCGACAATGAAGGAGTAGTATCTACTACACGTAGTACTTACATACATCAGCACGCGACAATGAAGGAGTAGTATCTACTACACGTAGTACTTACATACATCAGCACGCGACAATGAAGGAGTAGTATCTACTACACGTAGTACTTACATACATCAGCACGCGACAATGAAGGAGTAGTATCTACTACACGTAGTACTTACATACATCAGCACGCGACAATGAAGGAGTAGTATCTACTACACGTAGTACTTACATACATCAGCACGCGACAATGAAGGAGTAGTATCTACTACACGTAGTACTTACATACATCAGCACGCGACAATGAAGGAGTAGTATCTACTACACGTAGTACTTACATACATCAGCACGCGACAATGAAGGAGTAGTATCTACTACACGTAGTACTTACATACATCAGCACGCGACAATGAAGGAGTAGTATCTACTACACGTAGTACTTACATACATCAGCACGCGACAATGAAGGAGTAGTATCTACTACACGAAGCGACACCATCACACGAACACGACCCACTGAAGCTAGCTAACTGTTACTAAGTAGGTATATCCTAATATTCCTAATATCTACTTAAAATATTACAATTATGCCTAAGTACTACCGACAACTCGCTACTGCATCACCAGCAATCATTCGTCTTCTCCCTCAATTGACTTTATAGCTAAATGGAAAGATAAACAAACAAAGTAGATACATAACGTATACATCCATGGACAGACATGGCTACTGTCCCGGCCTATCAGACGAACACATTCATATGTAGCAAGATACTGTAGCGATTACTGATATAACTTCCATGCTGACCTGGAACGAAACATACTGAAGCAATTTGTTCGCTACGTAGATACTTATGCAGTAGCTACTGCAACCGCTCAAGCTAATAATACATCATGCCATACGTAACTCAGGTGCACCTGCACACCTTGTATGCGTACCGCGGGGAGCCCTGCCTCTTCTGGAAGCAAAGCACACTACCTATACCTACCCGCTAGATTATAATGATCACGACTATGACGCGCAGAAAGAGATAGAGCAGGCGCGAGAACAGGTCCTTGGAGGACCAGGTGCAGGTGTGTCGGTGGCATACCTTGACCTTGTTGTCTAGCGGGCGCGGCTCCGGCGCCAGCAGCGCGCCCAGCTCCACGCGGCAGGTGGAGGGGCGACGCGCGTCGCCGCCGCCGCCGCCGCTGCCGCCCGACATCTCCGAGCCGCCGCTCTCTGCGCACACACACTACCGTAAGCGGCGGCCGCGCAGCCGCGCAGCCGCCGCAAGCCTCGCCCGCGCTGCCCGCTGGCGAGAGCGGCCTGCGCGACGAGTCACCGCGTTGCAATGCGGACGGGGTTATATTTAGCGAGGGCGGGCGACGGACTGCGAGCGCGCGCTCGCAGGGCGCTGTCGTACTCACCGGCGCCGTCGCCGCCGCGCGCGCCATCCTTTGTCCGCTCCGTGAACTGAAACAGAGCTCGGTGTGAGTGCACAGGAAAGGGCGCGTGTGCCGGGCACCAGGGGGCGCTCACCTGCACGCGGCGGTCGCGGCGCGCGGCGATCTGCCGCGAGTGGCGGCGCAGCGCCTCCAGCGTGCCGCGTGCTGCCTAGAGCGCGTTGCGCGCTCAGTGCTGCTTGCTCTGCTCACACTGCTGCTCGCTCAGCTTACGCTGCTCGCGCTGCTCACGCAGCTCGCTGGGTACTACTCGCGCCCGACCTGCAAACTGTTCCGACATGAGTTCAAAGTTCCTTATTTATTGTTATTGCATCGTAAAATATTTTTGTGTACAGATGTGTATACGTTGCCGTGTCGTAAAAGTGACGCGTTAATTTTGCACTCCGTGTATACTGACTGAGCACCGTCATGGTACAGTTCTCTCTGGGTTCTCTCTGGGTTCTCTCTGGGTTCTCTCTGGGTTCTCTCTGGGTATCTGGCTTCAATGACGTTTGTTTACACATATTTTTTACTAAAGCATACATCATAGTCATAAATTATGAACGTACACAATATAGGTGATATGTACATATTTATGTATATGTACAGGATATGTTTAGCTACGAAACATAGATTTATGAACAGCGTACAGTATGTACCTTTAGAGAACATTTTCAACGACAACTAACTCAACCAGCTTATAGAATCATGTAAACATTACACGCCACCATGCCACGATAAATTCTTATGATAATTTTCGTTTTTTCCGACAAAATATTTCCTTAATTTCTGTAAATTCGTATCTTACGGGTCGTTTGGTTCCACATGCTCTATTTCAGTTTAACGTCGACCGACACGAGTGTGCGCGCAGAAAGAACGGTATGTACGGCAGGATGGCTGCACTCATTCAAACAGAACAAAGAGCCCTAAATCCCTCAATTACTTTCCAAATCACGTTATTTTATAAAATACACTTAAACTCGGTGGGTTAACATTTTTATCGTCTCCTAACGGCCGCGGTCTCTACTATCTCATTTATGCTACGAGTACATCTACATGTATCTATAGATATTATTCGAAATGTGTTCAATGTCTATCTGTTGGCCTATCGAAACACAGACTTTACGACCGTCACGGCAGGCAATCTTAGAGTTCACGTGGTACGTTCCAAGGACAAACTTATTGCGCTAGCGCTTTCCGACATTAAACGTTACAAGGTACAGCCTAATTTGAATATTGTGAAGCACAGTCCCAGATATCAATCGGTTATATTATTTAATAAGTTACCTTTAAATGTAAAAAGCGCTATCTACTCAAGCTCTTTTAAAAATCAACTTAAACATCTCCTGTTAAATAAGTGTCTTTATGCTGTTGAAGATCTATAACGATATTCCTATAGATGTTGTTATGCATTGTTGTGATATTTAACGTGTTTTTCCGTATGTAATTTAATTTTAATTTTTTTATACCATGTAATTTCAGATACAATTTATTGTTCATGAATAAATGACTTATGACTTCCTTTGTGCCGCTTTTTCACATTGGCTCGTTAGTGCTTAGCTAATGGAGACTGCGTCGACGGGGATGCTGTGCCAGCGGAAGATGACCCCACAACGTCGGCGGATGAACCTGCTTTGACACTGGAATGTTCTACAAATATTGATCCAGAACAAAACCAAGAGGTGGGCAAATATTCTGATGCAAAGAATGACGCACTCCAATAAAAGTATTAAAGTTTGGTTTTCTATTCTTAATGATTACTTTTGTTTCCAAATGTGATGCATTCAAAATGTTTTCTTAAATTCTTTTGATGGTACACTTTGTTGAGGTGTGGCCTCCAAATTGGTTAATGTTACGCTTAAGTTTGTTGGGACAGGGGCCTCCAAACCATAGTGTAAGATGATTTGTTGAGTCTAATGTATTATTGCTATGCTTGTGAGTCTGATAGACGGGGTTCTCCTTTCTCTAAGCATATATGCGTTCCGAATCATAGGCAAGGGTCTACCACTGGGTAGACCCTTGCCTATGATTCGTAACGCATAATATAATATGCTTCACAAATGAGACGAAACGAGATTAAACAATGATTACATGACCAGGTCGGCTACTGCGCCGATGCAGGATGCAGGATGGCCGTGTCGGCGTGACAAAATTATAACATAAAACGGTACACAACGTTTAGTAATTAATCGCCCCGCTCAGTGAATCAGGCGCGTTGTGGAAGGGACCGGACTTTATAAGATGGCGCATCAATGGGGGACACCTACCAGCAAGCTCAACGACTATTTCGTAGAAAAAATTATGCCTATACCAGGATCAGGTAAAAGATCGAGTGCTTATTTAATAAATAAACAAAAATCAATGTTCATGGCTCCATGTCAACCGATACAAATATTTAACATTATAAAAGGTCTTAAAAACACTAATAGCGTAGGGTATGACGAAGTTTCAACTAAAATTATAAAACATGTTGCCGATTTAATTGCTAAACACTTGAGTCATATTCTTAACCTCTGTATCAGCCAGGGTGTTTTTCCTGACCGTCTTAAGATCTCCATAGTTAAACCTATATTTAAGAACGGTAATAAGCAGCTAATGCAAAACTATAGACCTATTGCACTTTTACCAATTTTTTCCAAAATTTATGAGAAATATATTTACAATGAGCTATACGCATACTTAGAAAAAAACATATGATTCTCTGTAACGAGCAGAAAGGTTTCCGGAAAAATATGACAATTAATATGGCAATTTATGACTTTTTAAATAGAATTATGACTAATATTGATAATAAGACACCTGTTTGTGCCGTGTATTGTGATATGACGCAAGCCTTTGACCGTGTTGACCACAATATTTTGAAAAACAAACTTGACTCCTATGGTATAAGAGGTAACGTTCTGGACTTATTATGCACTTACCTTTCAAAAAGAAAACAATTTACTGCTATATCAGATTTAAATTTAAATACTAAAGAAGAAGTTACGTACCTGTCCAAAGAACGCACAGTGTATTTTGGAGTACCACAGGGTAGTGTATTAGGTTCCTTACTGTTCTTGATTTATATTAATGACCTGCCCAAAGCCATAGAGTTCCCCATAACACTCTTTGCTGACGATAGTACGGTAACAATACCTTACAATACACCTGAATTATATGAATTTGATGTCAATAGCGCGGTCAATTCATTAATCTCTTGGCTTGGCTTGGCGAGATTAATTCTTAAATTATTATTATTAAATAATAATTTAAGAAATAATCTCGGAAAAACCCACATATTGCACTTTGGCCACAAAAAAACCAGTTCGAAAATGGTGGTTCAATACCAACTTAACAAAGTTGACGAAGTAGATAGTGCAAAATTTCTAGGCTTAATTATTGATAGGCAGCTCAACTGGAACGATCACATTGAAGCGCTAAGTATGAAAATTTGTAGTTCATCATATGCCTTGTTTAAACTTGCTCCAACGGTAAACACAGATGCACTACTCACAGCTTACCATGGTCTTGTTGCATCTGTATTAAGATACGGTATTATATTTTGGGGTAACTCTACAAACGGAGAAGCCGCTTTTAAAGCGCAAAAGCGATCCATCAGAGCCATGTGGACTACACATAATGGACAGTTGTGAACCATACTTCAAAAAATACAAAATTCTGACACTCCCGGCCCCGTATATTTATGAAACTGCCTTATTTGTTAAGTTAAATGCACACCTGTTTCCCCAGCTATCAGATACTGTTAAACGCAACAGGCGGAATGATATGTTACGCGGACGGAGAGCCAAAACAGCCTTAATGTGGAAAAGCATATTCTGCATAGCCCCGCAAGTATATAACAAAATTCCTAAATCAATCAAAGATTTAAACGTAAATGGATTTAAAAATAAACTTAAAGGCTTGTTATGTAATAAATGTTATTATAATTTAAACCACTATTTGAATCATACTTTGACATCCTAATTTAATTGTAATCTTTTAAACTTTGACATCTAACTCTTTGATAATCTGACAATATATGATACTTTGACATTCTAAATAAATTGTATCCCCCTTATTACAAAACAAGGTTTATCTTGAGACCCAGGTTTAAAACATGGCGCCATTATTGAATTTCGAACTTTATTCCGACTCTGGTAAAGTTCCTAAACACAAAACTGACAACTTAGTACCGAACTAAGTTTTCAGTTTTGTAAAAAGAACGGTATTTCAATCACTGTTACGTTCTTATTACAAAAACTGGGTCCATGGTTTAAGCCATGTCAAAATATAAATCTTGTTTTGTAATAAGGCGGTGTGTGTTATTATTTTTAACTGACACACATCTAATTGTAATTTTAATACTAGCTTAATAATTGTATTTTCTTAATAATTGCACGCCACACTTGGCAGAATGTGATGATACCATTAACTAATCTTAATACCATAAAATGTACCATGTTCTGACAAATAAATGATTATGATTATGATTAAGCAGTTCATGAAACGCCTCTCAAAGTGTTTCTTCGACTCTGCTGTATAGCGCCAGCCCCTGCTTGCGGTGGTCAACCGATGAACTCTTCCCGCATAAGAAAGATTTGCCGAGCGAGGCGATTTCATTATTTCCGACGACGCCACAATCCTCCTCCAGGAGAGTAGTAGGGTCACTAGTACAGTTCTCAAGAACAAAAACAGAGTCCTTCCGCCCTCGCCGCCCCGACCCTTGCTCGAGCTAACCCGCGCCGCTGAGCCTGTAGCTCAAATTAATCTAAACCCGATCTAGCCTGTCCCTTGCAGTCCTTCCCCAGCGCCACCCTAAGCCGAGGTCCGCACCCCACATGGGGTGAAAATTTGATTTTATACAATAGTATGTAAAATAATTTACATTACGCAACACAAAACATTAAATTATTTGGCATAATGTTAGCTAGCACACGCCTCTAAACCAACTAACAAAAAAAATCGTCGCAAGCGTCTCAAGCAAAAATAAAAACAAAAACCGGCCAAGTGCGTGTCGGACCACGCACAATGAAGGGTTCCGTAGTTGGGATGAATTTATCCCAAGAACAAACTTAACATTGTAGTTGAAAAACATGATCCCCATACATTCCAACTGCAAATGTAAGTTTGTACGCACAATATTGAGTGATTTACCAAGTTATTTTAAGATCACAGACTTCTTATATGTTTTCCTATAATTTATAAGTTAAGAACTATCTTCTGTATTTTTATAAAAATTTTAGGCTCAGTAGTTTCGGAGATAAGGGGGAGGGAATGGTCATTTTTCATCTATTTCCCTAAATAATTTCAAAAGTATGATTTTAAAATTATAAAAAAAAATATATAAAATTCTTAAAACAAGCCCTTTCATTTGATATGTCACACGGTACAGTCAGCAACTCTTTTATTTTTAATTTTCTAATTTGCCCCGCAAAAGTGACCTTCTTAATCAAAATTAATTTTTTTACGTAACTCATCCGTGTTTGGGTCACAGAAGCTCATATTTGGACCAAATTTCAACTTAATCGGTCTAGTAGATTCGGAGCAAATCAGCTGTGACAGACGGACAGACAGACAGACACACGAGTGATCCTATACGGGTTCCTTTTTTCTTTTGGGGTACGGAACCCTAAAAACAAAAAACGTAAACAGAACGTACCTAAATAAAATTGTCTAGGCATAATACTAACAAATTATGGGTAATGTGCCTTAAATGAGTTGACAGAAAATGTAAATAAGTGTTTAAAGAATCTTTCTGTTTGGTTTACAGCAAATAATTTAATAATAAACCCAAGCAAAACCAATGTAATGTTGTTTAAAACAACGTCACGCAACAAAGATAGTATTATAGATGTCAAGCTAAAAAAGGAAAATATTGGACTGGTGAACGAAGTTAAATTTTTAGGAGTTTATATAGATTCCCTATTAAATTGGAAAAAGGAGCTCACCGCCATTGATTCCTCAATATCTTCAGCTTGTTACGCGCTAAGAAGCCTCAGGGACGATATTAATCTTAAGCAACTTAAATCTGTATATTATGCATTAGTAGAATCCAGATTACGATATAGCATTATGTTTTGGGGGAGCAGTTACGGGTATAATTGCCAAAGAGCATTCATTCTACAGGAAACGTGCATTAAGAACGATTGTCAGAATCCCACAACAAGAGTCATGTACCTAAAGAATATTTTAAAAAATTAGGTATTTTAACAGTGCTTGTTTATATGTTTTAGTACTACTCAGCCACTTTGCGAAATACATACACGAGCACGAATCACAGGAAGAACGTGAACTTAGAGAGAAAACTAGAAGAAACTGAACATTGCTCTAAATACCAAGCAGTAGAATTATTTAATAAGTTGCCTACTGACTTAAGATCATTGATTTACAAAGGTACACTATTCAAAGCCAAACTTAAAGCATTCCTGTTGAATAAATGTTTATATTCTATATCTGAATTGGTGACAAATGATGGTGAATAGTTTTTATATTTAGTAACTTACCTTTTTGACATTAAATATACATTCAAGACATTGTTCGATTTTTTGCATTTTAGAGAATAGATTTATACGAATTTGACATGATAATATTTACAAAAATTTATATAATTACTATTTACAATCTATTGATATATTAATTTATCATTTATGTTATTGATTTTATTTTTAGTGAAATTTACTGTTTGATATTCATAATGTATTGTTTTTAGCTGTAAAATATTAATTAATGTACTACAAAATTCAAACACAATGCGAATTGTTATATGAATAAATAAATATAATAATATTAAAGATAAATAAATAATAATAAAACATCCAAAATCAGCAATAGACGTTAGATGTCCAGCAAAGAAGGTGGCAGGAGACTAACCGAAATATCACATCTTCTTATAAGACTAGTCATAAATTTAATTTAAACAATTTTTCAGGCGGTACAAAAACATCAGTCAATTACACAAAACAATTATAGAGATAGACAAACAGTATATACCACTGAACCTTGGCGGTGATTGACAGTAGATAAAGTGAGACATATAGAAGAGATACACAGGAAGTGGAGGCAAAATAACTACATGGAAGACATCCCAACGATATACACCAAACATACATAGATAAAGAGGCTTCTAATAAATGGCTAGAGTTAAGTGAGCTGTTTCCTGAAACAGAAGGGTTTATGTTAGCCATTCAAGATCAAGTCATAAATACAAAAAAAAATATAGAAAATACATAATAAATGATATTTCAGTAAGAAATAATTTATGCAGAAAATCTCACAGCAAACCTGAAACAATACAGCATATCACAGAAGCTTGTATCACACTAACCCAAAACGACTATACTCATAGACATAATCAGCATAAGTACACCAAAAACTCGCAACTAAACTTAAACTCATGCAGGATCCCTACACACCATAATACAAGTACTACATACCTACAGCTGTTTTAGAAAACCAATTCTACAAAATACTGGTGGTTATCTATGAAATTAGAAATTTGTATGAAAATTTTAAAATATAAACATTTTTGTAATTTTTTTATTTCAGCTAATCAAAGTATTTACTGGCCCAAATTATCTACACAATTTTGCCAATTTTATGGCTGTTTGCCCTTTACTGTAGAAGTCTACCGGACGGGAGGTGACGAAGTCAGCGAAAGCGTTTTGTACTGCCTCTCGGGTGTTGAATTTTTACCACTTAATTTTTTTTCTAAATTTTGAAAAAAAGTAGAAACTGTTGGGGCAAGGTCCGATGAGTACGGTGGGTGACGAAGAGCTTCCAGATAACTCTTGTAGCTTTGCGATGGTCTGTCATGAAGTGTGAGATCGCGCGTTGTCGTGGAGAAGCAATGGGGAAGAGCGATTGATCTGTCTTGGTTGTTGAAGTGCGAGCTTCTCCATCATTGTTTGCAATTCTCGGCAATAGACATATGCCGTCACCGTTGTGCCATTCGGTAAGAAGCTGTAATGTCAAGTCGCTGGTCTACCAGACAGTCACCATCATCTTCCTATTGTTATGTCTGGGGACGGACCGGGAGAGAGGAGATGACAGAAACACGTATTCACGGCGATAGCTTGTAATCGACTGACCTTCACTCGTAGGTCGCAGCCTACCTACATCTTACAATACTAACATCCCTCCACCCTTATCCTAAAAATAATCCTTAAAAATGAGCATGTCTCTCAACGGGTCACGACGTGTTGGAGGTGGTGAGGCAGATTCCTCTTGACCAGAGTCACTGCCAGAAATTCCTTGCGGGGAGGGGGAGCATACATTAGTGTCGTCTTCTTGCGGCTCTGCCCTAACTCCCGTAAGTTGACTATCTGAGGTACTCGCCGTAGTAGTCTCCTCAGGTTGTCCATGATGTTGTGGCGACTCCGCTCCCAATACTATCGGTGGCAGCTGTATCTGCTCAAGGTCATCACTTGTAGAATCGTTCCCTAGTTGTGCCGCCTGAGCGTGTTCACCAGCCTCAGTTTGCCCGCTCGCTGTTTCCATCCCTCTGTACTTAAGCAACTGGTTGACATGTTTCTTAATGATTTCATTGCAACCGGTTTCTAATAATCGCACTAGGTAGATTGAATTGCCGGCCTTGTCCACTATGACACCTTTGACCCAGTGAGTCTTTTGCTTTTTCCACACTCTTACTAGTACTAGTTCATTTATTGTAAAGTTTATTGAACGCTTTCCATTGTAGTATTCACTCTGTAAACACTGTTTATGTTTTACTGCGCTGTCGAGGTCGGGGTCAAGCGTTGTCGGTGGACGTGTAGTCAAAAAATCTAACCTACTCCTTAACTTGCGACCGAACAATACTTCGGCCGGGGACTTACCGAGAGTACTGTGTTCTGAGTTTCTGTAGTTAAATAGGAATTCATTTAATTTGACATTAAAATCTCTGTGATTTATTCCAGAATAAATAAATGATTTCAGAGCCTTTTTAACAATTTTAACTGAACTTTCTGCTTGTCCGTTGCTACTTGGGTTGTAAGTTGGGGACGTAATGTGGTTAATTCCGTTTGTACTGCAAAAATGCTCGAACTCAGCTGACACAAACGATGAACCGTTATCAGTTGTTATGGTATTTATTAAACCGAATCTACTCATAACTTCGCATAGTTTGAAAATTACAACCTTACTTCCATAACCTGTCGACACGTCGAAGCATTCAAGCCATTTTGAATAGGCATCTACTACGATCAAATATACTTTATTATTGATTGGCCCTAAAAAGTCCAAATGCACTCGATACCACGGTTCGGGAGGGAACGGCCAGGGCGTGAGGGGAGCGCGCTGCGGGGCCGGCCGCACAACAGTACACACGTTGCACTCACCTACAAATTTCTCAATATCAACTGATAAGCCGGGCCACCAAAACCGGTTCCGTGCGTCATTCTTCATCTTGTTTACGCCTAGATGACCTTTGTGTAGCTCAATAAGCACCCTGCGCCTACAAGACGGAGGAATTACCAATTTGTGACCGCGGAGCACGCACGATCTCTCCTCGGCTAATTCGTGACGACACATAAAGTATGGCTTTAACCCAACGATGTTTACGCGATCGGGCCACCCGTCGCGTACAAACTTAATCACTGTGGAAAGTACGGAGTCCAATTGTGTATGTTTAATTATTTCTTTAATGCTCAGGATGGGCTCAGTACTGTCATAAACGAAATTGACATATGTTGCCCTATCCAGCGCCGCCGCCGTGTCGATATCTCCGGCGTTGCTAACGTTTGTCGCCTCGTTTGGTACCGAGCGACTCAAAAAATCTGCCACATTACGTGAGCTACAGACATATTCTATGGTAAAATTATATGACGTTAAAAATATTGCATATCGCTGGAGACGATTTGCAGTTACCTCCGGTACACCTTTTTCAGGACTGAAAATAGACAATAACGGCTTGTGGTCAGTTCTAAGTATGAAAGGTACCGCTCGACCATATAAATACTGGTGGTACTTCTTTACACC
This sequence comes from Tiliacea aurago, assembly GCA_948098905.1. Taxonomy (NCBI): domain Eukaryota; kingdom Metazoa; phylum Arthropoda; class Insecta; order Lepidoptera; family Noctuidae; genus Tiliacea; species Tiliacea aurago. The sequence continues at coordinate 807,283 of OX402579.1, read as the reverse complement.
ATAAATAATAGCCGTCGCCTCTTTTTGTATCTGACTGTAAGCACGTTCCGCCTGTGTGAGCGAGCGCGAAGCATACGACACGGGCCGTTCGAGTCCGTCCGCCGCAACCTGCGACAACACCGCGCCCAGTCCGCCCGGCCCCGCGTCTACAGTCAGAATGAGTTTGGCCGCCGGGTCGTAATGCGCCAGCGTCACGTCAGACACCAAGTCTTGTTTAATTAGATTTACGGCTGTCTCATGCTTTTCGTCCCATTGCCACTTTGCATTTTTTTGTAACAGTGCATGCAACGGGCTCAGTGTCGACGATGCGTCCCTAATAAAATTTCTATAATAATTTACCATGCCCAGAAAAGATTTTAATTCCGTAACATTCGTGGGCATTCTCGCTTTGATTATTGCATCTATTTTTTTTGGACACTTATGTAAACCGTTTTTATCGATCGTGAAACCTAAATAAGACACCGCATCTTGAAATAGTTTGCATTTGCTCTTTTGCAGTACTAATCCTGCCCGCTCTAGTCTTTTAAAAACTTCATGCAGCGTTGTTATATGATGGCTTTGACTTGGACCTGTCACTAAAATATCGTCTTGGAATACAAGTACATTATCTAAGCCTGATAGAATTTGCTCTAGGGTTCTTTGAAAAATGGCGGCTGAACTCGATAAGCCAAAGATGAGCCTCGTAAATTTAAACAGACCTTTATGTGTATTGATGCAAGTTAACATTTGAGCCTCTTCTGTCAATACCAGTTGGTTATATGCTTGCGAGAGATCTAGTTTGGAGAACTTTTGGCCACCGTGCAATTTTGAGAACAACTCTTCAATCCTCGGCAATGGATATTTATCTATGATGAGTTGTTTATTTAACGACACCGAGTAGTCAGCACAGAGCCGTATCTCGCCATTGGATTTGAGAACGGGAACTACGGGACTAGCATAGTCCGAGCTGCTGACAGGTACTAATATACCAAGCGTAACCAGTCTCTCAAGTTCATATTCTACTGCTTTCCTCAACGCGAATGGTACCGTGCGGGCTTTGAAAAATATTGGCCTGGAACCCGGTTTCACATTTAACCTAACTTTGGACCCCGTGTAGCAACCCAAAGCGCTCGAGAATAAGGTTGGGTACTTAGTGACTGTTTGCTTATAAAAATCTGTGCAATTATTGATTGACGAAATCATAAAATTGAATTTCGATAGAAAGTCCCTGCCCAGCAAACATGGCCCGTCACTTCTTACGACATAAACTGATACTTTTTCACTTTTATTTTTATAAGTGAAGGGTAGACTGATACTCCCCAACGTTGCAATGTTGCTGCCATTGTAACTGTGTAAATGTGATTGGTTGGTTTTAATTTTACATTTTTGAAGTGTAATTCATATATTTTCTCTGGAATTATCGTTACAGCTGAACCCGTGTCTATTTCAAAGTTAATACTTATTTGATCCACGAACACAGACTCTCGTACAGGCGCATCATTGCTGACTGTGATGTTGCAAATTATATGCTTACCATCATCACCGATGTCGTCACCCACCTCGACCTCGACAAAGTGTTGCTGCACTTCCTTCCGAGAGCACACTCGACGCAGATGACCACGATCACCACACCGACCGCACTTATAACGCTTGAATTTGCACGCACTAGCCACATGACCGCTGTAGCCGCACACTGAGCAGGATTCTACTGCTGCCGCTCGCTCGCGGCCGCCGCCGCCGCCACCGCGGCTGCCGCCGCCGCCGCCACCGCGGCTGCCGCGGCCGCCACGGCCCGCGCCCGTCCGGTACACAGGCAGCTCGAGACACGGCGCACCAGGCGCCGGCGCGGCCCGCGCGGCTCCCAGACGCGCGCTGCGTATGGCCTGCGCAGTCTCCAATGCTTTGCTCAGCGTGAGCTCAGCCATATCCATGGTGAACAGCTTGTCTCGCTCCGGGCCCGTCTGCATGCCCAGTACGAAACGGTCACGTAGTAGTTCGTTGAGGCTCGTCGCCGGGAAGGCACAGTTCACGGCAAGCCCACGCACGCGGGCCGCCCACTCCGCCAGTCCCTCCGATGCCCCTTGAGTCGATGTGTAAAAGCCATTTCTTTCGGCGAAACCACATTTCGCCGGCTCGAAGTGATCATCTAGCAATTTGAGTATGATCTCGTAGTCCAGAGAGGTGATATTGTTTGGTAAAGCAAGATCACGGACTAACTTGTAAGTGTTTTCTGACAAACTGCTCAGCAACACCGCCCGTCGTTTGATTTTTGCTTTGTCATCCGTATTTAAATCGTTGGCCAAAAACCATTGTTCTAGCCGATCTTTGTACACCGACCAATCTTGACCGTCATGGTTAAAACTACACAACGACCCAACGGACACTTTAGCCATAGTGGTTTATTATTTGTATATTGCACACGCGAACAATTTATTTTTATTTTAATAACGAATCCTCGTCGCCAATGTTATGTCTGGGGACGGACCGGGAGAGAGGAGATGACAGAAACACGTATTCACGGCGATAGCTTGTAATCGACTGACCTTCACTCGTAGGTCGCAGCCTACGAGCGCACTGATTAGGTGCTGTACCCGGGTCCACCCACTATGACGAACGCTTACGGTTGTCGTACAGGATCCACTTTTCATCGCAGGTAACAATTCGATTTAGAATTCGTTTCTATGCCGATTCAGTAGTGCTATGCATGCTTCAACGCGTAAGTCTCGCTGAAGGTCATTTAGTAGCACCCACTTATATAGCTTTTTTATCTTTCCGATTTGCCGCAAGTGCTTCAATGTTATTTTGACACTAACTCCAAGGCCCGCAGCAAGCTCAGTCGTAGATTGAATTGGATCCGCTTCCACTATCGCTTTCAATTCGTCGTTGTCGACAATGGTCACCGGCCGACCGCGAGGCTCGTTCTTCAACTCCAAATTTCCAGATTTAAATCGATTGAACCAATAATGGACCGTGTTTATGCAAGCAGTGTTAGGCCCGTACACGTCGATAATGTTTCGTGTTGTTTGCGCAGTGGTATTTCCACGTAGGAACTCATATTCGAAAATTGTACGAATGTTCAGTTTATCTATGGCGCCTAAAACTACCACAATTTCGCAAAAACAAAAAACTATCTAAAAACAAATGACTGAATTTGAAATTAAATTAACACGGTGAAGTGGCATCAACATCACCACATACGAACTACGCGTCACACTGACGTCACGCAAAATCCTGCATCGCGCAATTAGAGTTTACCACGCAACTAGCATACATACAACGTCCCGACATCAACCGTCGGGCAGTTGCCCACCAGACACGACACCCGTCTGGTCGGAGGATCCTCCCTTTTCTATGGTGGATGAGTAAACTTTACACCCTGTTTCTCATGCCACCAAAACGGCTTTTGAATAAAATTTATTTGAATTTCAAATTAAATCTGATAATTAAATCTGAAAATGCTGGTTATAGAATCTCCAATTACATAGGTAAAGACCTATTATATTATGACCGCAATATAATTGCAGACCACACCATAAATATATAACAACAGACCTGATAATATAACACTAGTTGATAAAGGTTCTCTATTGTGTTTCCTAACTTTTTTATCCATAATCTAAAGTGAAAATTTTTTTTTTCTCCTAATTATCATTTGTCCGAATGATAACTTGCCCGAACTTAATGTCACATAATATCTTATGCCATAAAATTGAAATTCCTAAATACAATATGCTCTAAATTTGTTTATCTTAATATTACAATCAATAATAAACAAAATACATAAAACCGTTTTCAATAAAAGTTCAAAGTTCTTGTTAAATAGTATTAATGCTCTAACACTCAGTTGCAGAAACGATCTTTAAATTTTAAAGACTACATTAAACACTAATGTAGCATTAAATCATTGCACAAAACCATTTTTTATTTTATTTTAATGCTCCATTAAATTTAACTAATGAAATGTCAAACCTAATGAAACCGGCCATTTTAAACACTTTTACGTTGCACGTAACTTCATTAGCGCCCATTAGCAGGTGGTGAACTTTAAGTTTGACATTTCAGATTTTTTAATTTTAATGGGCCGAAAAGCATCCATTAAGAGCAACATTAGTGTTTTCTACGGTACTTGAATGCATTTCTGTAATTGAAAGATGTCTTTAACCATATTCGTCATTATCTGATTCTTATTTAGTAGATTTACCTCGCCGTCGAATCCCAGACCGAGTGAATTCATTTTTAAAACATGATGGAAAAGAGTTTCGTGTAAAGTATAGAATTTCCAAGGAGGCAGTTCTTCAAATTTGTAACCTATTTGATTAAGATTTAGAACCAGTGACGCAAAGAAATAAATCCATTAATGGCCTGACACAGCTTTTAATATGTTTGAGATTTTTCACCACTGGATCTTTCCAGCAAGTAGGTATTGGGTGATTTAATAAACATAAATAAATCAACAGTTTGTCGGAAACAGGTTGGGTCGGGTTGTTTGTCAGTTTGTTTATACAAAAAGTATCCCGTGAGCTAGCAAAATTAAGCCACCTCTATATTAAAATGCCAGACCGGACGGAACTACGTAGAGTTGCAGAAGGTTTTTATGAAATTGATGGATTTCCACGTGTGGCCGGAGCTCTAGACTGCACACATGTTAAAATTATTAGATTAAGGGGGATGCGCTAAAGTAGCCCGCAAAATTCAAATTTTATTACGTTTTTTGCAATTTGCAGGTCAGTAACACGTATGTTGATCTAATTATGATTCGCGGCCATAACCAATATGGCTTTACAGAATTATAATCATTAGAATATGAATCAGAAGTATAAAAATTGCAAAAAACGTTGGTAAATTTGAATTTCGCGGGCTACCTTAGCGCATCCCCCTTAAACCAGATTATTTAAACTACATTAAACCACAGAGTACACTGAATACACATAAATCAACTACATTTACTTTATTTTATTCTAAAATTGTGGTGTACTACGTACGTACGTACGGATAATAACAGAACGCAAATGTTCACTCTTTTCGTTCAATATGGTAATTTGTTCCTGGCAATATTGTTTAAAGTCTTCTTTAACTAAAGTGGCATTAAAAATGTCTAATGCTATCTAAAATTAGTTTGTGCAACTTCATTAAAGTAATGAATTCATTAGCGATAATGTTGCTTTATGTAATGAAGTGTTAATGGTGAGCTTTCTGCAACTGAGTGTAAATCTATTCAAATACACATGACCTAACACTACAAAAAGCTGCCATATTACACACTTGCTGCATAGTAAGAAGCTTTTTACGACTAGACTTGGCTATTCATTTCACTGCAGTACAGAGCAATTTACCTTCTTAGAATAATAACTAGAATCTCACCATGGTTCACACCCATGAGATTCTGAAAATAACAGGTGAAACCAAATTAATAATAAAACATTTATTTCTGGCTACAATGGGCCTTACAAACTTACATATATTTCGCCAGTCTTGGTAAGTCATTTAATAAAAGCCTGTGAGGATCTCGCCGGTTTCGAGGATATACATTATCTGCCTTTTTAGGGTTCCGTAGTAAACAAGGAACCCTTATAGTTTCGCCATGTCCGTCTGTTTGTCTCTCTGTCGGTCTGTCTGTCTGTCTGTCTGTCCGTCCGTCTGTCCCCGGCTTAGCTCAGAGACGCTAAGTCCTAGAAAGCTGTAATTTGGCATGGATGTACATATTAATCACGCCAAGAAATTCGTAAAATAAAACAATGAAAAACATTTTTTTTAGGGTACCTCCCTTGCACGTAAAACGGGGATGATATTTTTTTTTCTCGTCTAATACATGGCGTGGGGTATCGTTGGATAGGCCGTTCAAAAATATTGTGGGTCTGTGAAAAACATTTTTCAATTCTGAGATTCGTTTGCGTAATATTAAGCTTTAAAGTGCTATTTTTTGTTAGAGTCAAGTGTCCCCCCCCCCCTGCCAGCTAAATGGTTGGTTTTGGGTATGTGAAAAAATTCATGGCAGTAGTACATATAACGAAATTAAAAGGAAAACTATCACAGCTAAGTAGGGTTTACAAGTTAACAAGTAATCGTCGACCAACTTAAATTTGCGGTTGAAGAATTGACCGTAACGTATATAGATGTATGGGAGAGCATGTTTTTCAACTACAATGTTAAGTTTGTTTTTGAGATGAATTCATCCTAACTACGGAACCCTTCATTGTGCGTGGTCCGACACGTACTTGGCCGGTTTTTTTTTTTAAATACGTTTTTATGCTTCTGATAGCGGTAATTAAACCAAGTTCTTTAAATATTGGGTCAGCGGATATGAAACGGGGTACTATGAAAAAAAAAATTGAAAAATACCACCGGACACCATCGCCTAATGAAGCCTTCAGGACCCGGTGGGATGTAGTAGTAGGGTGAGGGACCTTGACCTCATGGTCATTGACCTTGAGGTCAAGGTCAAACCCCCAAAATACCAGACCTGATATTATCTTGAGGTCACTGACCTTGACCTCAGGGTCATTAACCTTGCGGTCAAGGTCAAAACTCTGACTGAAATACGACAAACGGCTAATCGGAGACAAAAAAAAAACACTCACAGCCTTATATTCAGTTGTTATATACGATAGAATCGAGAAAATAAACTAGTTTACGAAAAAAAATTGTTTTTTTTGGTAAATAATTATTTTTTCCTTAGTGCCCCGTTACGTACACTCCAACCCAATATTAGCCTGCTAGATTCATCAAGTTAAAGCCATATATTGCATGAAAACACTTTTTTTGTGCAACAAATACCCTATTTTTGTCCAGTTTTTTTTATTTCTTTTTCCTTTTTTTCTATTACCCCACATTATGAGCCCATAGCGTATTAATGATTCAACATTTATGCATGATAGGTAGTGATAGGAGTTTTAATGTTTGTTATATTTTTAACCTTTCTGAGTGCGTATACGAATTTATTTTTTCCTTTTAGATATATCATCTACTCGTGCTTCCAAATTTATGTCTTGAGTACTCCAAGAAATTTCTTTTGTGTCACTTCATTAAGGTTTGGTATGGCAAGTTTCAAATTGTATTTATTATTATTAGATTTATTAAACTGTAATAAACAGACATATCTAAATTAATTTGTAAGCTAATGTCATACCATTCGATTAATTTATGAATCGTGTTCTGTTTCATGGTCGTAAATTATATTAGTCTTTTTATCGGACTCAAAAAACTCAAAACTCAAAGGACGTTAATGGAAATATCGTCGGCGAATAGTATGCATTTATGATTTGTTATATCTGTGATTGAATTTATTATAGAGTAGGAACAATAATGAGCCCAAGACACTTTCTTATGGGACGCCATAATGGTTCTATTTATAGTCGGATGAGTATTATATCATGACGTTGTTTTCATCCAATTTTGTAATAATAACACGTTGCTGTCGGTTCTTTAGATATGACGGTATCCATTGAAGTGCACGTGTTATCCCGCTTTCCTCCAGCTTTTGTAGTAATAAGTCATGTGACACTAGGTCAAAAGCTTTAGACTAATCTAAGAATAGTCCTGTAGACAGATAGTTTTTATAAAATTAATATTGGATAGTATAGTTTTGACCCGACTGCGGCGAAGCAAAAAAAGGAGCGTTATGTGCTTGACCTGTATGTATGTCTATCCCTATGTTCCCTCGTAACTACTAAACGGCTGAAACGATTTGTATGAATGATATAGATTTCTATTTATTGCGCAAGTGTCACTGGGTATAATCAAATTATTAAAAAACAAAATGGTGGATTTTTGGCGCCAAAAGGTGTGTTTTCGAAAAAAAATATCTCCCAAACCTATCGAGTGGGGTATCAAAATCAAGGGTTTTAAAGGTGATTACAAAAATATATATACAAATAACATGTTTAAATCCGAAGCCGGTAAAAAAAAAAAAAAAAGTACTTAACATGCGCGCGCCAACCCACACATTGTCACTACATACGCCCCACACTTCACACACCCCCCACACTTCACACACACCACACACACTCACACCCAAAAGCACCTAAATATTTTGTCATCAAAACCGTCTCTCTACAACATAATAATATTGTTAGTAACTTTTTTATACATTTGTCGGGATAGGTCCAGACATCAGAAGTAATACTCAGATATGGCAATACAGAAATCTATTTCAATCGAACAATCAGTTATTTTAAATCGAGAGAATATAGAAATGAAATAAAATTAATTAAATAACTAATAATGGTATTGGCGGTCACATAGGGCAGTACTGACTGTCAGGGACAGTGGTCCATGCACCCACCGCAATAAGGATAGTACTAATTTGTCGGAGACACCGTTCCACATACAATAACCGGGCAGTACTGACTGTTGAGAGACAGTGGTCCGTGCACCAAGACACATCCGTTCAAAATGCGTACCGACTCAACAGCGCAGCTCCTTATAAAGGCGATCCGCTAGTGGGGGGTAACATTACAATATTTCACTCAATTGACTTCAAGTGTTTTGAGTCAAATGACCGATAGAATGAATGATTTGTCTATGGTGCACGTTCCACTAGCGCCATCTAGTCGCCGCCTCTCGCAGCTGTTAAACAATGTGGCTTCCGTCACGTTTACACTGTACTTATTGTTTGAACTATTATTTTCGCCTTGTTTTTATTTAATTTTTTAAATTATTACTACACATAAATTTATTTAAAAATGTTTTTTTTAATAATTACTTGGGAAGAGACTGGACCCCACAACACAGGGAATCCTAGTGTGGGGTTCAGGTAATTTGCGAAATCTAGCATTTATGGCTCTTATGTAACCTATTACTATTTTTTTTTTATGATGTACCGTGTTTTTTTGAACTGAATATAGTTTTTTTTTTTTATGTAATATAAATGAAAAATGATAAAAAAAACCATGATTCTGAACTTTTGGAATGAGTGAGTAAGAGGCCGTTATCACCCGATTATAAGTGAGTAAATAACCAAGTTTACCGTCTTATGATCCCAACTAAAAAGTGTAATATAAAAAAGTTAATATATACGCCACAATATACAAATAACAGCCACATTTTTATAAAAAAAAAGTGCCTTGTTCGTCTATTGGTCGCAAGCGCTACTAGTAAGCATAAGGTTCTGGGTTCAATTTCCGGGTCAGGCAATGTGTTATTGGGTTTTCCATGTGGAATTTCTCAATCACAGTCTGAAGTCTGAATTTCTGCCCGGTTAATGGCAATATACTCGGCTCCTCCTGCTCCTCCTCCTCTGACATGGGACCTAAACATAACTGACGAAATTTAATTTGGGTCTACTAAAGTTAATTAGGCAGACTTCAGTACTGGATTATTTAAGTCTAGGTTTCGAATATTTTTTTTGAAAATTTTTGTTCTATAAGCGTGATTCGTGGAATGTCTTTTGACTTGTGGCATTCCGGATATCAGATGAGAAATTTTAGAAGACTTTTACCTTGATTTTACTTTTTGACCTTTTACGCCAAAATGTTGTCCAGTACCCATTTATTTGTATTTTTCTTCTTTGTGGAGTTTTTTTTTCTCTACGGTTTGTATATTTCACTGTATATAATTTCGAATGCTGTTTCATCATTTTCATCAATTTCTGGAGGAATTGGTACGTAAATCGCTCATCTTTTTATTCTCTTAAAGATTTCGCTGGTAAATCGAAGATTTATCCACTATTTATCAATTTAGGAAAGTACGATTTGCCAGCCCTTTTTTGGCGTTTTCCACCTCGCCAGCAGAGGAAGGCGGCGCACCATCGCGGCGCTTCGTGTATTCAACCTGACCGTGCTATGCTCCTCCAGTGACACTATCCTTCTATTATTTTATTCGCCAACAATAGCTGCTAGCATTGCGCCGATATAATTATTTGTACAAATCAAACTCTCCGTCCGCTTCCCGTTCGCGTTTACTTCGCGTTCTAGGCTTGTTACATTCGCTATCTATTAAGTGAACCTGGGTGAACTCTGGCTGCAGTCAATCCGTAGGTCGTTTAAACGAAAGATCAAAATCGCGACTTGATCTAAGCATAAAAAACCTTTTTTTCCCCTTTTTATCTTAATTATGTAGTATATTCCCGAAAAGTGTATTTTTTTAAATTTATCTATTATATACTAATTTATTTAAAGTGACGTAAAGATTCTTTTATTTATTTACGCCACAAGACGTGATGCTATGTTATTTTTATAAAACATAAATACATACATAAAACTCCCGCATTCTTCCCATGCGTAGGCAGAAACTATAGAACACCACCTGCTACGCTACAGTGATACTCCTTTTGCTTCGTTTACGTTCATACATCTCGTCATACACGCACGCCTGTTCCGATTACTTACTACACTCCTGACCTTTCTGAAGAACATCACCAATTAGGTCACTATATATCCTCCTAGGCCCTTCCCGGCGTTCCCACCCATATCAGCCTTGTGCCTTTTGTTAGTCGCCTTTCATTCACCCTCTAGACATGACTAAACCATTTAAGCATACTACTACAAAAATGTTGTCACCTACTTCTTCTTTTAAACCGCACCAACCGCACCATCGCGTTGCCTTATCACTTAATTTTTTACCTATCATTCATAGTCACGCCATACATGGCATGCTTCGCTCTTGCGAAGCATGTGTGGCGTGAACACATTTCCACACGTGAACACATTTCCACAGCATTGATTCTACTTTCATGCTTCTTTTGCCAAACCCAACATTCACTTCCATACATAAGCGTCCACCAGCACACCATTGTGAACAGCCAGTCGAGCCTTTTTGGGCATCGACTGCTTGGTCACAATCGCATGTATATAGCACAATTTACTTTATTACCCGCATTTACTCTTTATAAAACTTCCCTATAAACTTACTACGTTTGTAATTATGGTCTCAGCAGCCAAATTAAACAGAGACTTAGGACTGAAGACTCGGGAGCAAGCGACGTGCAGTTGCCCGTGTGAGAAGCGTTTAGTCCTGAGGTCAACTCCGCAGTCTTCAGTAGCAATTTTCCATTGTTTGCGAAGTTTTTGTTTTTAGTGAATTAATGAACGCCTGCGTTTCTGCATAGTTATACTATACTATCTAATGTCACAAAACTGATCATTCGCTGACTGATCCATTCTTACAGATTATTCTTGACGAACGACTATCACTTAAATAATATAACAGTAGATTATGCAGAACAGATGGCGAAAGGTCCAGGCGTACCGGAAGATGTAGCGCTGGCGTACTATGGGCGCAGATTCTTTTTAGGGGTAGGGCAAAAGTAAATAAACTCGATGAGTAGTAACATTTTTAAAATGCTTTTAATTTACTGACCTTATTTAAATAATAACCTCATCATTCATCATTTCAGCCGAAAGACTGCTGAACATAGGCCTCCCCCAAAAGGATAGGAGGAATCGCCATGTTTGGCAGACGGATTGGCGTGTTGGCGATCGCAGTATGGTGTTAAAATGCATAGAGAACGCTGCTGCCCATTCTCTAGTAAGTCCCTTAGGCTCGTATTTATAGAGCGTTACTCAGTACTCCCAGCTACTCAGTATGGCAACCTCCCCTCGTTTTGGGGGAGGCCTATGTCCAGCAGTGGACGTCTTTCGGCTGAAATTTTGAAGGATGACTCAGTACTCAAGCATTACTCAAGACTAGATTCAAGCCATTGGATTGGTGGAAACTAGTCTTAAGTAATGCTGGAGTACTGAGTAACGCTCTATAAGTACGGGGCTAGTCGCCTTATACGACACCCACGGGAGGAAATAGGATGGTGCTATTCTTTACGTCCGGCACCACACGGAACCGTCCCGCACCACACGGAACCGTCCGGCACCACACAGAACGTAATTTCTTTCGTAATTTGACAGGTGCAAATGTCAAACTCCAAATTGAAAAACCGGAGAAGTGCGAGTTGAACTCGCATGGTGAGGTACAATAAATAAGTCTGCAGTGTTTTTTTTATCCCGAGATAATTTATTTATTATTTGGACAAAAAATCAAACTCAAACAAATAAACATTGATTTTCATTTATATAGAAGACTAGCTGCGCCCCGCGGTTTCACCGGCGTAAGTATTGATCACGTAGGAATATCGGGATAAAAAGTATATGTCAAATCTATATGTCAATCCAGCGTGTCAGCCACCTCCGTACAAAATTTTATCAAAATTGGTTCAGCCCTTTGAGCGTGAAGAAGTAACAAACACACACACACACACACTCACGAACTTTCGCCTTTATAATATTAGCGTATTGTGATCCTGGCGAAAAAAACCCTCAAGACCACATGGACCTTGTAACAAAGAGATCTCGTTCAACAATACTCCAGTCTGACCACCCGTGCCGCCGTGCACCCTCGCGCCGAAATATACCTACCTACTGGTTCGCCGTTGTGTAAAAAACGAGAAACTTAGAGAAAAGGTACTACTGATAAAGGAGTATCTAAGTGAATAGAATAGAATACTCTCTATTATGTACACCATAAAAGTAAGTGATAGACTTATAAAGCCATAACTTTAAATGTTACTTGTTTTTATTAATTAATAGCACCTACATCTCTTAACCTGTTTATATAAAGGCTATTAATTGGCTTATCTTGCAAAATACCTACATCATTATTTTATTTAAGTAATATAGTTGTTTTGCTACCTAAGTAATGTTTGTTTAATAACAAAACAATGCTTCCTCTCCTAACTCACTTATTTTGCTGTGCCCGACATATGATCTAATTATAAGTTTACCACCTAAGAATATCTACATGTGGAATGCAATAAAAGTATTGAGTATTGAGTAATACAGGTTTTGTTCAACCATGAACAGGCAGCAATTACACGCGCCAGCAATGACACCCGGCGCACGCGCACCGGCAGCGCTAAGAAGTGACCTAGGTACTGAGATCTTTGCTTCATCGGCTCGATATGCAACATTAGTTTTTGTTTATACTAAACCCGAAAAGGGGTCATTGTACTCATCATTTTTTTCAAAAAAAATCAGCTGTTCCCTACATTTGTGTTCACTTAAATCGACAAAATGTATAGAACAGCTGATTTTTATTTCGCGAGTTCAAGGTTGGTCCCATAGAAAACATTGTTCAAAATGATGAGTACAATGACCCCTTTTCGGGTTTAGTATAAACAAAAACGAATGTTGTATCCACAACACACGTGTACCTAAATAACTATCAATGTGTATTGACCACATGTATATAATTAAGTTAATTATTTTAATAAATTAGTCATCAAGCTGGAGTCAAGTTTGATTCATCTCCTGTAACTCCTCTCACTGTGGCCAAGACACCTTTAGCCGTCGTCGATCCTATGAGTCTGTGTGATACACAAAACCCTATTCCTGCCCAAACTCCGTCTGTTACCGTAGGTCTCCTTGTAACAGACTTCCCGCACGTAAAACCAACGTAACTTACGTTTGGTATGGTTTTGGTAGGTTAGGGCGTTAGGGTAACTAGGGTGCTACGTTGACAACCTGTCCAGCTGACAGGATTTAAAATTTCGAATCGATCAGACCTGTGGAAGTTGTTTTTACTTTTTATCTCTTCATCAACTAGAAAAGAGGTCGATTAAGACCCCTTTCAAACTAAAAAGATATTTAATCAAAATAGGTTCATCCGTTTAGGAGCTATGATGCCACAGACAGACACATAGATACTTACACACACACTATAAACATAACACACCCCTCTTTTTCGTCGGGGGTTAAACATTATAATAAACACAAAATAATGTTTTGAATACGCATGTAGTAAAAAACATATAATTTGATGAAATTAAGATAAGTTTGATGATTAATTTATCATATTTATGTTACCTAAAAACCTAAAATTGTTTATTTATTCACAAAAATATTCTTTGTTTTAGACATAAAACTCTTAACTGAGATTGAAAAAAAAATTTACCTAAAGTAAAAAACGATTGTATAATAAGCGGAATTATGAACCTAAATTCGTGGCCATAAGAGTCATTTTACAAGGTTTTACTGAATTTCCAAAGCCTAACTAACTTAATATTCAGCGTGGACGGTCGTGGCTCTCCTCGGTCGTCACGCAAACCGTTAAAAACTTCATAATCCAGGCAAACGGAGTGTGCTGATGTTTGGCGCCCCTACGGCGCGGCGTTTCTAGCGATTCCCGCGTTTCGAGTACCTACGTCCTTGCGACACAGCCGCACGCCCGTGCCGCCGCCGCCGCGCCGCTGCGACCGCATCGCACCGAGCAGCGCGTAGCGTGGAGCGCTCACTTCATGACACGTCCGCACGTCTTCAGTCCTCACGCGCTTCAGTCAAGCCTGTCGGCTCCCCTCGACCGCAAACGGTTTAAGGCTTCTACATACCAGCGCGACTTGTCGCGCGACGCGACACGGCACAAAGGCCCCGCGTGTTGCAGGACGAGCGGTGCCTTTGTGTCGTGTCGCGTCGCGCGACAAGTCGCCCCGGTATGTAGAAGCCTTTAAGCTCCACTCTTATAAAATCACGCTGAAGCTTTTTTTTTTTTTTTGTGTGGGAAATTATCAAATAACTTCTCCCGCTATGGGCTGAGCGGGAGGGCGTGTCAGACTTTTACTGACTAAAACCCACCCGTGTTCCTTCCGTTGCCTGTGTGCCGGGGCCACGATATCCCTTTCGGACAAACTCGCAACCCCGGCAGGCATTGGCCCTAACGGACCCCGTCAGTTGGTGCTGACATCTCTTTGAGGCGCGCGTGAAACACAACGCGCCGTCGACCCGGGCCTGGTCCTTATCGGACGGCGAGCTACCCATCGCTCACCGTCCGCAGGCCCGCGCCTACCGTGGCCGGAAATCAGCTTGTGACTCCCGACGCCCGGGGCGTCTCCTGCGGTAGTGCTTAGGCTGGGGAGAAGAAGTTGGCTCAACAAACTCCCCAGCAACACGACTCTGTCTGTTAGTGACAAGAACTTCAATCAATCATTCAATAGTGTTTATTTATAACCATAGGTTACAATGATGTGTACAATGATACAATTAAAACACATGGTATTTAATAATACTATCAGCCTAGGGTAATTATTGTAATGTAAGACTCACCCAGTCGCACCAACAGCACACACATACACGGGCAGCGTTATACAGGTTGTTTGGTGCATCGTGTGCCAAATTAAAATGGTCGACTGAAGGGGTCATCCGCTAGCCTTTCAGACCCCTTAACACCCCTCATGCTCTGTGGATTTTTTTTTATCGACTTTTTATTGTATTCCAAAAAAAAGACCCAAATTTTACATTCAAATACAGATTTTAAAAAAAATATAAGGCGTAGACTCTGAATTTTAATTTTATTTCGATGTGTATTGTTTAAGAATAGTTTTAAATACAAAATTAGTGATATTAGTCACCTAGTTTTTTTTTTAATTCACTCGCAAAGGTAAAAATTAAATTAAAGCTGTACATGTTACAGCTATTTATAAGGCTACAAAAAAAAAACCAAAAGCGACCGGGATCTTCCAACTCCCTCATTAATTCTCCAGTCTATCCTCTTTCTAATGATGTGCCACATGCCATTCTTGCATACCTTAAATCGGTTTGAACAAATCGCGCCGCCCGACCCGCCATTTTTTTAGTCGAGACATGACTGCCTCTGCTACCTAACGTGTGTGCTAGTTCACCATACTCCGCGATTCTTTTATTACTTTGTTATCGTTAAGTTTTGCTGGTTCTTGTTACATTTGTTTAATTTTTGTTGTTATTGTTAAACTTTGAGTTTTTTGTTATTGCAATGGCGACATTCTCTAACGAAGAATATGCGGACATCATGATGGCTTACGGAGCCGCTAATGGCGTCGCTCGTGCAGCGCAACGACTTTACCAGGAACGCTTTCCTGGTAGACGATTACCTGGCCGCAGAGTCTTCCAAGACACATACCGACGCATACGCGAGACTGGCAGTGTTACTTTTAATGAACCAAGGGGCCATATTGTGCGACATAATGTTGAAGTAGACGAGAGAATACTGGCACTTTTTGAGGAAGACCCTACAAGAAGCATTAGAAATGTGGCATCACATCTTGATATTTCAATATGGAAAGTGTGGAAAGTACTTCGTCAAAACAAAAAGCATCCATTCCACTACACTCCGGTGCAAGGTACGTAATTTTAAACTAACTTTAAACCCGTGCAAGCTTTGTTTGACCTTGCCTTTGTTTAGCAGGTAATGGGTATGGTATGGCGTCACTTCACGAACAGCGGGTCCTTTCTTGTACAATTACTTATTGCCCAAGAGAAATTTAAAAGAGTTTTTTGTTTGTTGCAGGTCTTGAGGGTGGCGACTTTGAGAGACGAGTGGCTTTTTGTCGGTTTCTTTTACACTCGGATGTGGATGATCCTGATTTTTTAAAAAGAATACTGTGGACGGATGAATCCAAATTTACCAAGGATGGGATCCTCAATTTACACAATTTGCACCACTGGACAACGAAAACGCAAAACCCACGTTTTAAAAGACAGAAATCTTCTCAAAGAAGGTTTAGTGTAAACGTTTGGGCAGGAGTGATTGGGAATCAGGTAATTGGACCGCATTACCTGCCCGGTAATCTCAATGGCGAAGACTACCTGGAATTCCTACAAAATGACCTGCCCGAATTAGTGACCGATGTGCCCGTATTTAATGAATGTGTGCCCATTGTATTTCAAAATGACGGCTGTCCCGCACATTGGCGATTGACTGTGAGAGAATATCTCGACAATGTGTTCCCCAATGCATGGATTGGACTCAATGGCCCTATTCCATGGCCGCCACGTTCCCTAGATTTAACTCCGTTAGACTTTTATGTCTGGGGACGTGCCAAAGAGTTGGTATATGCCACGGAGGTTCCAACTAGGGAGGTATTAGTCCAACGCATAGAAGCGGCATTCAATACTATTAAGGAGGAAATACGACTTCGTACAACAACTGTTGAAATACGAAACAGGTGTCGGGCCTGCATTCGCAACAGAGGCCAACAATTTGAGCAAGATTTGTAACAATGATTAAATAAATGTTAAAAATGCAATTTTGTTTTTTAATTTCAAGTAAATCCCACGAAAGATACAGATATGAGACACGAATTTACCTAACCATAAGAATGAGATAGCAGATTTATAGGTTTGACAGGTATCATTTAAGAGATTTTTTTTTAAATCATAATTTTGAATATTAGCCTTAGGTGACTCGATTCACAATTCTAGCGAATTCACAAAGTTGTTAAAATACTTTTATGGCATGTGGCACATCATTAGAAAGAGGATATACTGGAGAATTAATGAGGGAGTTGGAAGATCCCGGTCGCTTTTGATTTTTTTTTTGTAGCCTTATAAACAGCTGTAACATGTACAGCTTTAATTTAAGTTTTACCTTTGCGAGTGAATTAAAAAAGAATTAGGTGACTAATATCACTAATTTTGTATTTAAAAGTATTCTTAAACAATACACATCGAAATAAAAATAAAATTCAGAGTCTACGCCTTATATTTTTTTTTAAATCTGTATTTGAATGTAAAATTTGGGTCTTTTTTTTGGAATACAATAAAAAGTCGATAAAAAAAAATCCACAGAGCATGAGGGGTGTTAAAGGGTCTAAAAGGCTAGCGGATGACTCCTTCAGTCGACCATTTCAATTTGGCACACGATGCACCAAACACCCTGTATACTAAATTATCATAATTATTATAATCTGGGCTTTAACCCAACTATATTTAACTTAATAATTAATACTCGCTATCTTGCGACAGCTCCTAACTTAACTCCCTCTAGCCTAAAACTCCCACGTGCTTATAATCTGATCGTACAAAATCAACTCTCCACTTTCACGTCTTAACACTCGCTAATAAAACCCAGTATAAACTGCACTTATTAATTAACGTATTAAATAACACTCTCGCTAACAGATGATCTCTCTACCCAGACATAGCCTCATTCCTATCCACTAAACTACTCTCTAACACTCTAACGTCATTCATAACGATCTGTCTTCCTTCAGCTCTCAAAACTGACTGTCTCTCGCCTCCCCCCGGGCGCGTCCTTTCGCCCTTGCAAACGTGGTGCGTCCGTATACTCCCACTATCCCACGAATCCTTACCCTAGTTTTTATTGCCGAATTCCTTCTAAAATCTATCAAGGGCTCGCAACTTCGCTTCAACCACCCGAACGCATCCTAATCGCAAACAGATGGTGTACTGCCATTATTCGACCCCATTTAGTTCTCAGAATTTGTAAAATCGTTTCCCATAGAATATTAACTCAATGGGCTTTGCTAAAAGGTTTGGCTTTGGTAAAGGGCGCTGAAGCTGGGTTTATAATTGTACGATTCAAATTATAGCACGACGATAAAAGTAATTGTCTTTGTCTAGGTATCTACTGGTCGCATATGCGCGGAGAAAACACTATCATCTAACTATTTATAATTATCGCTACGCAACGAACACAAAACGACGACAATGATGAAGCAGACGTGTCTCGAGTAGTAGGTACTTATGAGACTATGTAAAGCCATGTTTCGCATTCATAACTGTTCCTAAAGCTAGTCTTGTTGAAGTTCATGAACGCAGCATTCCTTCACACTTCACGGTGTGCAAGTTTATATTATAAGCCGCTGCTCGAGGAACCATCACATACTTGAGAGCTGAGGCGTAAGTACACTCGCAAAGTTCGACACAAAACTTTGCCGACAGGCGCGCGCTCCACGGACACGGCTGAGAAATATAATGTGCCGACAGGCGCGCGCTCCACGGACACGGCTGACAAATATAATGTGCCGACAGGCGCGCGCTCCACGGACACGGCTGAGAAATATAATGTGCCGACAGGCGCGCGCTCCACGGACACGGCTGACAAATATAATGTGCCGACAGGCGCGCGCTCCACGGACACGGCTGAGAAATATAATGTGCCGACAGGCGCGCGCTCCACGGTCACGGCTGACAAATATAATGTGCCGACAGGCGCGCGCTCCACGGACACGGCTGACAAATATAATGTGCCGACAGGCGCGCGCTCCACGGACACGGCTGAGAAATATAATGTGCCGATAGGCGCGCGCTCCACGGACACGGCTGACAAATATAATGTGCCGACAGGCGCGCGCTCCACGGACACGGCTGAGAAATATAATGTGCCGACAGGCGCGCGCTCCACGGACACGGCTGACAAATATAATGTGCCGACAGGCGCGCGCTCCACGGACACGGCTGAGAAATATAATGTGCCGACAGGCGCGCGCTCCACGGTCACGGCTGACAAATATAATGTGCCGACAGGCGCGCGCTCCACGGACACGGCTGACAAATATAATGTGCCGACAGGCGCGCGCTCCACGGACACGGCTGAGAAATATAATGTGCCGATAGGCGCGCGCTCCACGGACACGGCTGACAAATATAATGTGCCGACAGGCGCGCGCTCCACGGACACGGCTGAGAAATATAATGTGCCGACAGGCGCGCGCTCCACGGACACGGCTGACAAATATAATGTGCCGACAGGCGCGCGCTCCACGGACACGGCTGAGAAATATAATGTGCCGACAGGCGCGCGCTCCACGGACACGGCTGACAAATATAATGTGCCGACAGGCGCGCGCTCCACGGACACGGCTGAGAAATATAATGTAGCTGAACACAAGTTTTCCCACTTATCAGAAATATGTGGATATGTTAGTCTCTAGTTTACCTATTAGTTATTTTTGTAAGATGGTGTAATTAATATAATTATGTTAGTGAATTAAGGCTTCTACAAACCGGCGCGACTCGCGACGCGACACGAAGGCACCGCTCGTCGCGCGACACGTGGGGCCTTTGTGTCGCGTCGCGTGTCAAACCGGTCTGTAGAAGACTTTAGTGATGATAATCACTTAAGATGCTTGTTTTGCAATTTTGAGCCAATTAAACGTTACATCACACACTCATGAATATCACTTATAGACTCGTTTGTAGCACGTAAAGCTATCGCGGCGAGGTTCCCTAAAAGTGGAGGAAGGGGACCCCTTATTACGCAATGTATCTCGAAGCTACGCGCTTCTAAATTAAATCCTTGTACAATATTATATGAATCTTAAGGGTGGGGAAAAATAAAACTGATTAGTTTCGCTAGAAAATACAGGCGGGTGGTTACTGACTCTGGGGACTTCAATATTGATTTTTATAATGAAATTGCAATCCCTAATTTTTTGCTTCTACATAACCATCACTTAGATATTTCGTAAAAATAGTTTAAGTAATTTTCTGAATTTATATATACGCTCTGGAAATCTAATACCTATCTACAAAAAAATAGTTTCCTTTTCGATGTAAACTGCTTCGAAATATGAACATGTTAAAATTGTTTACATAGAGAACATTGATCAACGCGTGTTAAAAAAATCTTCCTCTTGCTCAAAAAGTCCATCATTGTAGTGCACCAGAACGGAGATAAAATAGGACACTAAGGCTGCGTTTCCACCAGAGATGTGCGAGGATGCGTAGCGAGGGATGTGTTTGTAAAGAACCAATAGAATCGCTTCATTTACCTCGCCTCGGTCAGCACAGCTCTGGTGGAAACGGCTCAGCGGAGCTAGATTTTTGCGCATACAAAACAGGCGAGGATTGTGTGCGGGGGATGTGTACGAGGGATGTGTGCGAGGGATGTGTTGCGAGGAATGTGTGTTGAGAAGGATGTGTTGCACATCCAACGCATCCTCGCACCACACACTAATGCGCATGTTCACAGCTCCGCTCCACATCCTCGTAGGCACATTTCCATCGCACAGCTTTGGTGGAAACCCCCACACATTTTCACAGCACAGCTAGACATCCTCGCACAACACATTTCCATCGCACATCTCTGGTGGAAACGCAACCTTAAACGTTAGAACGAAACTTGAAATCCCGAATCACTTTATACTGAATGAACGCTATCCCGAATCACGCTATTCTCGAACTAAAAAATCGACTGTCAAAGGTCCCGAAAGTCAGTTGTTTTGTTTTTGCTAATATTACTTATTATTTATTATCTCCTTTATTTAATTACTAGCTGCTGCCCGCGGCTTCGCCCGCGTGTCTTTATCTAAACATATAAACCTTCCTCTTGAATCACTCTATCTATTAAAAAAAAACCGCATCAAAATCCGTTGCGAAGTTTTAAAGATCTCAGCGTACATAGGGACAAACAGGAAGCGGGAAGCGACTTTGTTTTAA
Organism: Tiliacea aurago; assembly: GCA_948098905.1. Taxonomy (NCBI): domain Eukaryota; kingdom Metazoa; phylum Arthropoda; class Insecta; order Lepidoptera; family Noctuidae; genus Tiliacea; species Tiliacea aurago. The sequence continues at coordinate 786,167 of OX402579.1, read as the reverse complement.
ACTATGTAGCGATATACATATGAATTATATCCGAGGTAGTTTTACTCCCGAGCTTAAACGAGGAAATAGAAACCGAGTTAATGGGTTTTTAGCGCGTTAGATTATTCTACTTATGAATAAAAACTGTTCCGTTTTTGTAGGATCGTAGGAGACAGACAAAAAAAATACCTCTAGATGAATATTTTAGCCCCGCGCTTAACAGTTTTCGGACTTGATCCTTTACGTGTGCTGTAAGACCTTGCTTCTTGCCAAATTTCATAATTCTAGGTCAACGGGAAGTACCCTATCCGCCTTATTACAAAACAAGATTTATATTTTGACATGGCTTAAACCATGGAGCCAGTTTTTGTAATAAGAACGTAACAGTCATTGAAATACCGTTCTTAATACAAAACTGAAAACTTAGTTCGGTACTGAGTTGTCAGTTTTGTGTTTAGGAACTGTAGCATAGTCGGAATAAAGTTCGAAATTCATGAATGGCTCCATGTTTTAAACCTGCGTCTGAAGATAAACCTTGTTTTGTATTATGGGGTTATAAGTTTTGATTTATGTACGAGATATTCGCAATTTTTTTGTATGTGATAAAATTACAAATTTACAATTTTAGGACTCTTTCCTATACTTGTGCTGTAAAACCTTGCTTCTTGCCAAATTTCATGATTCTAAGTCAACGGGAAGTACCTATTAGGTTTTGATTTATTTGCGAGTATCGAAATACGAGTATGTCGCAATAATGTCGCTTATAAGACCGTATTTTTTTATTGCGTTTAGTTGGAAGCTTGATTTTTTTAGAGCTTCAAGTGACCATAGACCTACGTATTTGATATTAATTTCATCTTGATACCTTCACGCGTTCCTGAGAAAAAGGGTCTTGACAGACTGACAGACGGACAACGAAGTGATCCTATAAGGGTCCCTTTTTTCTTTTGAGGTACGGAACCTTAATAAAGACTCGACTTATTACTGTTTCATAAAAAAAACACGAACATTTTATTTTTGAAAATGACACTGGACTAAAAGCGGAGATCTCGCCGTAAGAATGCGTGCACTGCCTTGCAGGTACAGAAACAAAAGGCGCGAAATCTTTAGAATTTTTCTCTAATTAGAAATGAAAAGGCCGTAATTTATTTTACAACTGTGAAAATGTCATCATCTAGTGAGAATGGAAACCCCAATTTGCAGATGGGAGAAAAGAAAAGAAATAATTTCAACTGTTGCCATCCATTATGAGTCTGTTTCTACTCCGATAAAGCTCGGGAGTAAAACTACCTCGTAATAATGGGTAATTTTAGCCCCTTCTATAACAATCTACTATTTACAAAAAAAAAACAACGTGTCTTTAGTTTTGTATTTCTGTTTTTTGCCACCGACTTCCGAAGTTATAGTTATTTTTAACATTGTAGTTTCTTTTTTGAAAAGTTAATAAAATTTATATGGGACCACCGCGCAAGGTTCATTTACCAAATGCAAAAAGAATCACGTAAATCGGCACAGTAATCACGAAAAAAACTATGAACGTACTTATTTGTATGTATGTTCATCTATAAATACACACGAACATAGAACCTCCTCCTTTTTAAAGTCGGTTAAAATACTCGTCTCCCTGAGCTCACGCCTTCTGAAAGCCGACTGCCGACTGCCGAGCACAACACAAATACATGTACCTAGATATAAACAAATTAAGTAGCACTTCATCAGACATGTTATAGTATTGAAAACATATGGATTCATTGCTCTCTGAATCAGATTAGATCTGGGGGCCTAAAATGGACGGTTTGGCAGAATCATAATATGATCGGCGTACAATTCATATCCCGCAATTCGTCTGTTTGACAGTTTTGTATGGAGTTTCGTAAAATGGTCCACAAATTATGAATTGCTTTAATGAAGTCTAATGTCAAATAGCAGCTGTCAAACAGATGAATTGAGGGATACGTATGTATTGTACGCAGACCATATTCTGATTCTGCCAAAGCGTCCATTATAGGCCCCCTGACATCATAATAAAACCCAAAAGTTTGGTTACAAGTACTGTTGTCGGTTGGTTTGGTTAATATCTGCATAATACAGCGAACGGTCGCGTGTCGTGGGCCGTGGGCTCGTGGCTACTGAATAGTCCGCTAGAACTACTACTTAATATGGGTAGAACATTAGCAAGGGCAATCCTGCCGGGACGCTTATTCAACCCAGCGTTGGTAGCCCCACGACTGAGATACAAATTATTTTGGTACACTCACACATACATAGCACTAACTCATTTAGCTTGGTAACAGGCAATCTATCTAATAACGAACACATTCATTTCATAACCCTTTTCCGTCTGTCGACTGGTACGCACGCGGCTTGCCGCCTCGTTGATGTAGGTAGGGGCGTGGCTTGCGGGAGCTGCGGCCGCAAGGTCTTCAATTACATTGTTAGGTCGAATAAACTTTTAAGTATAAGGTTTATCTTTTCGACCTACTTTTACTAGAGACTGTCACTGTACGTAATCCTATGTACCCGTACAGGGATCGCTTGAACGTTACGGAGTCATATCTCCGTGAACAAGTGGAGATACCCCACACCCCCGCCCGGCCCTCCTGTCACCTCCTACGACGCCCGCGGGAAGTAACGGGATGTATAGTAGCTGAGATTCACTGACGCTACACAACAATGGATCGTAATTTACATAGATCGCATGATTTGGATGAACGCGTAACTAACAGCGGAGTGCTTCTGAGTAGGTTTATGTTAACATCCAGGTGCAGGTTCAGGGATACTCAACGCTCACAGACGTCATAACAATAAAACTTCTATTGTGTCTCGTTCAGAGTCTTTGAAAGCGTAAAGGCTGCCGCGGTGAGGACGGATGAGGGCGACGAGATTCTAGTAGAACAATTTCCATGAAGTTTTCATTTTAGAAATTGTTATACTAGTGCAGGGATGGGGAAACTAGGGCCCGTGGGCCATCTCCGGCCCGCGAAGCGTTGAAATCCGGCCCGCGACCATCAATCAAAAATCAAGTGAAGTTTTCGTATTGTTTGAAATTGAATTCTCATTGGCGGTGCGCACAAACATTTTTAATTATTAAACTAAGAAAAAATTGTCTTCGTAATACTAGTAGGCTTTCGGATGGCTACCTTTTTTCACATCAAAAAAAATTCAGCATCACAAATGGAGCCGGCTTATGATGAAATCATGCAGAAACAAAAACAGTTCCACATGTCACATGTCCAAATCCAGTCCAGCCCAGCGCTCGCACAAAGACCAGCGCTCGCCACCTTCTACTGCGCAGCTAACTTACAAGTTTAATTTATTTGCAATTTATTTCTTATTTCGAGCACGAGGTCCGGGGTTCGATTCCCAGCTCAGGCAAAGTGTTATTGAGTTTCTCCACCAGAAATTTCTCAGTAGCAGCGCGGAGTCTGGATCTGTGTCCGGTTGATGGCAATAGGCTCGCCCCCTATTACATGAGGCTTAAACATAACTGCCGATATGTGGGTGTACTGGAGGTACACCTTTCCCTTCCTGGATGACAGGCGTGATGGAGGTACACCTTTCCCTTCCTGGATGACAGGCGTGATGGAGGTACACCTTTCCCTTCCTGGATGACAGGCGTGATGTTATGTGTGTGTGTGTTATTTCTTATTTCAAACCTACCAATTACGCTTTTTAGGGTTTCGTACCTCAAAAGGACAAAAACGGAACCCTCATAAGATCTCTCGTGTGTCTGTCTGTTAGTCCGTCTGTCACAGTCAATTTGCTTCGAATTTGCCGGACCGATTAAGTTGAAAGGAATACATCATTATTATGAATTTCTGTGACTCAAACACGAACGTGTAAAGCAAATAAAGGAATTTTGAATATGAATCAAATATTTGTTACACTTTGGGGGACAAATTAGAAGAAAAAAAAAGTTTTACAAACTGTGCCGTGTGACATACCAAATGAAAGGGCTTGTTGTCAGGATTTGAGATATTTTTTTTTAATAATTTTAAAGTAATTTAAGATAATAGATACAACATGCCCATGCCTATGTCCTCTCCATTCCTTATTCCCTCCTCCTATTCCCTATCTCCTCTCCATTCCTTATTTCCTCCTCCTATTCCCTATCTCATCTCCATTCCTTATTCCGTCCTCCTATTTCCTATCCATTCCTTATTTCCTCCTCCTATTCCCTATCTCCTCTCCATTCCTTATTTCCTCCTCCTATTTCCTATCTCCTCTCCATTCCTTATTCCCTCCTCCTATTCTCTATCTCCTCTCCATTCCTTATTCCCTCCTCCTATTCCCTATCTCCTCTCCGTTCCTTATTATCTCGTCCTATTCCCTATCTCCTCTCCATTCCTTATTATTTATTTATTTAAACATCTCGCACACAATAAGGTACAAAGGCGGACTTAATGCCTAAGGTATTCTCTACCAGTCAACCAAGGGTGGTGAAGAGATAAAATGGCGGGTGCTCTGATTGAGAGAAAATAATAATATTAAAAAATACTAAATTATAACTTAATTAATTATTAATAAAATAGGTGCACAAGTACCTACATAAATAGATGTTAAACTTACAATACACATACATACATTACAGTATGTATGTATGTGTATTATAAGTATTTAATATAATAATATTTACTATAATATATCCCTACATTTTATATATATAAATATACATACAAATTCAAGAAAAGGAGGTAATTGAGATGACTCTACGTTATTTGTTTTGTAAATAAAACTGCAATTTCCACTTAAATTCATACCGACTGGTGGCCGTCAAACCATTCCAGGGCCTCGGGCGAAACCATAAGATGATAGATTATTATTCCCTCCTCCTAATCCCTATCTCCTCTCCACTCCTTATTCCCTCCTCCTATTCCCTATCTCCGAAACTACTGAGCCTAAAATTTTGAAAAAAATACAGAAAATAGTTCTATACTTATAACTATAGGTTACAGAAAAATCTAAAAGAAGTCAATGGTCTTAAAATAACATGGTACCTAAATCTCTCTATATTGTGCGGACAAACTTACATTTGCCGTTGGAATGTATGAGGGAATATGTTTTTCAACTACAATGTTAAGTTTACTCATTGAATGAATTTATACCAACTACGGAACCCTTTATTGTGCGCGATCAGACACGCACTTGGCCGGTTTTTAGGGTTCCGTACCTCAAAAGGAAAAAAACCTAACCCTTATAGGATCACTTCGTTGTCCCTCTGTCTGTCTGTCTGTCAGTCTGTCAAGCCCCTTTTTTTCAAGAACGCGTGTAGGTATCAAGTTGAAATTAATACCAAATTTATGTAGTTCTATAGTCCCTTGAAGCTTCCTATTTCCCGTGCTCGCTGCAGTAATCGACCTAGTCTCTTGTCGTGTTCGGCCTTATTACATTCCCACACGATGACGTCATCAATGAAGGACTCCCCTCCTAGACCCCCTTCTAGATCTTCCAGGTGTTGCCTAAGCCTCGTATGGAAAACCTCCGGCGCACAATTAATTCCATAAGGTAAACGCAAAAATTGCTACCTGCCGAATGGGGTACGGAAAGTGCAGAGGTCGGCACTCGGATCATCGATTTTCACCATCCAGAAGCCACAGCGCGCATCAAGCACACTGAAGACCGCGGCGCCACGCAGCTGCACCGCTAGCTCGGGCACGGTCGGCAGCGAGTAGTGCGCGCGCCGCACCGCACGGTTCAGAGGTCGAGGGTCTAAACATACACGAATGCTGCCATCCTTTTTCGCGACTAATACAATCGCATTCACCCAGTCAGTCGGGTGCGTGACCTTTCGCACTACACCCAATGCTTCCATTCTATATAACTCATTAAATAGTTTATCTTTAAGCCCGAAGGAAATTTTTCTCGTCGGACATACGACTGATTGAACGGATCTATCAACAGAAATACTATATTCTCCTGGTAATTTACCTAAACCTTTAAACAAATCATCGTACTAGCTATTAATATTTATTGCATGAATACAACTCAGCAACCCCAGCGACATGGTGCCTTCCAAACCGAGTACGTTATGGCAATTTAAATCCGCGACAAATGGTAGGACGTAATGTTTCTTACTGAATGCGAACGAAACGCTATCAGTGCCTAATATAGGCAACGGGTCACCGGTAAAAGAAAGTACTGGTTTTGTAAACGACTTAAGGTTCTCAATAGAAAAACCCAAGCTTATACTTTCGTTCTTGAAAATAACGTTTAACATCGATCCAGTATCGATTTTAACAGTGATACTTTTCCCATTACATAAAAATGTTTCAGTCCGTTCCTTACATGACTTACGGAGTAATGTGTCCTCACTGATGATGTCCACGTAGAATATTTCTTCGCCGTATTCATCACATTCACGAGCCGCAATATCTACGTTTAAATTTAACACCTTATTGATCTCTTTCTTTTGTACACACACTCGCGAAAAATGCCCTTTTCGATCACAAACAAAACACAACGCATTTCGTAATTGGTGATGTTCTTCAGAAAGGTCAGGTGCGTAGTACTCGCAACCGGCGTGCGTGTATGATTAGATTTATGAACGTAGGCGAAGCAAAAGGAGTATATAAGGGGCGTAGCAAGTGGAGTTCTACAGTTTCTGCCTACCCCCATGGGAATAAGGCGTGGTATTATGTATGTATGTAAAATAAAATAAACAAACCATTTAGCTGGCACTTGACCCTAATAGATCTCTGAATCGAAAAATTAAAGTTTTCACAGATCAGCAATATTTGTCAACGGTCTATCCAACGATACCCCACACCATGGGATAGACGAGAAATGAAAAATATCATCTCAACTTTACGTGCAGGGAGCTAATATCCTACAATTTTTTGATTCCAAGATTTTACTTTACCACTTTTTCGGCGTGATTAATATCTATTCCCATGCTGAATTACAGCTTTCTAGTACTAGAACCCAAAAAACAAAAACGTTGTAAATTAAAAATTAATGTTTTCACCTGAAACTAAACTTGAAAACAAAAATGTTTAAAATAAATATTCACATAATTCTCAACTTCGAAGGAATGCTCCAGTTTTGATGGAATACATTTATTAATAGTTTCCGATATACGAGTTTACGATACGAGATATTTTCCTTACCAATACAATTTTGTTTTAACGATTTAACTTGCAAGAGAACAAAAACAAATCAGCAAAATAGTTGCTGTTACTTTCGTATAAATCGATTGATTTTTCGTCGGATATTTGATTCACAACTTAATTAAAAGCTCTTAATTCGTAAGCGATATAGCTAAAAAAGATTAGCATTTTTTTGCTTTGGAAATCAGAAAAAAAACAAGATGGCGCATTAACTACCCAAGCAATAAGTAGATAGAATTAATTTAAAAATAGTACAGTTACCTAAGTGGCATCGGTAAATATCCGAGTGATGGTGCGGCAGTTTGACAACAAACAAGTAAAGTCGGCAGAAATAGTGTTATCACGGCATTAACGGCCGACGAGTCGTTCTTAACGCGTCGCCGCGTCGGTGAAAAGAAGCTGGCCGGCTCTTTTCAAGTCTTTTAGTTAGCGATGTTACGACTAGATGTGCAAGTTTTGTGATGGCTTCAACATACTTAGATCGGTTACTTAGTACGACAGGCTGAGCTTCTAGTGTCTTAGATGACGTTGAGCTTGATGCCACGCTAATATCTGCGCTTAGCGACCTATCTACGTAGTGCGACTGCCGACTTATTGTCTACCTACACGTGTAGTCAAGTCGGCTCTGAGCGCGGAGGAGTGGCAATCATTGAAACTTGGTGTTGAGTTTTCAAGTTGTGGAATAAGGCGTAACTTTGCGAAAATCCATGAAAGTAAAATATTACGTAAAATCATTTACTTTTAATTCCGCAATAACTAGATCCAGGCTTGGATGTTGGCGCCCTCACGCCCTTAGCCGCCGCAGGAGACGCCCCGGGCGTCGGGAGTCGCATGCCGATTTCCGGCCACCGTAGGCGCGGGCCTGCGGACGGTGAGCGATGGGCACGGCGCGTACGGGTCGACGGCGCGTTGTGTTTCACTCGCACTTCAAAGAGATGTCAGCACCAACTGACGGGGTCCGTTAGGGCCAATGCCTGCCAGGGTTGCGAGTTTGTCCGAAAGGGATATCGTGGCCCTGGCACACAGGCAACGGAAGGAAGACGGGTGGGTTTTAGTCAGTAAAAGTCTGACACGCCCTCCCGCTCAGCCCTAAGCGGGAGAAGTTATTTGAAAATTTCGCGGCCAAAAAAAAAAAGGCTTGGATGTAGTAGCAGCACCGCCCGCGAAAATATGCACATGCAGAAGATGCGGTTATTATGTTGCAACTTGTAACTAAAATATGGACATGCAGAAAGAAGAAGAAAGAAAAATATTTTATTCGGGACACGCACAAGAAATACAAATATAGCATTTAAAATTAACTTAAACAACAAAAACAACCAAAACTTGTGCGATGCCAAAAAGGTCCCTATCTCAGCATAATGCCGCGATATTTTAAAATAAATACCGCAGCGCTGGTATTCTGATAGGGCCCGCTGTGATGCCACGGACTCGCCTACGGATACGCATAAATGCCACTAGGGTAATAAAAATAAATAAAACAACACCTACAATAAATAAAAAGAAAACAAAATGAAATATAAAACGTAACTATGTACAACAACCCAACAGTCTTTACCTAAATAGTCTGTGGTCTGTGCTCACGCCCGACCTAAGCGCCCGACACTCGAAACATCACAGAAGAAGATGCGGTTTTTATGTTGCAATTTGTAACTAAAATATGCACATGCAGAAGATGCGGTTATTATGTTGCAACTTTTACAACATCACAACACCTATGAATTAAATACCTTGCATGTCTGATTAAGTCAGTTTATGTATACGCATGTTTGACAAATAAAGTATCTTTATCTTTTATCTTTCTTTATCTTTTTAACTAAAATATGCACATGCAGAAGATGCGGTTATTATGTTGCAACTTGTAACTGAAATATGCACATGCAGAAGATGCGGTTATTATGTTGCAACTTGTAACTAAAATATGCACATGCAGAAGATGCGGTTATTATGTTGCAACTTGTAACTAAACTGTGCTGCTGTTACGTTAGGACGCACATAACATTATAGTACCACAGAGCTGTCACGATCCTCTCAGCTGGTTAGGTACGCTGCGATCAATGTTGATGCATATTCTGATGGACATTGATTCAGCACCAGCTGATGTGATTGCCGGGTTGTGTCATACTGCGGCCGCGCATGTTATTTTTGCGGTTATTCGATTTCAGAACTAAAGTGTTAGACATGATTATAATGCACTTCTTTTGTTTTGTTTTAAAGCTTATAAGGGTAAATCAAAAGGTTTTGTATCACGCCTACGTGCAGTTAACGCATAATAATAGACATTGACGTAACAAAGTAATCCATGTTTTTGTAACTATCAAGTTAACTTTGTTTAACTCGAAGAAGATAATAATAAAAACATAGCAGAGCCTTTTCAATAGATATTTCTGTTGTCTCTAAGTATAAGGAAAAGGAATTTATGAACATCTACTTACGTCTATTTTCTGTATCATTTATTTATTTGAGTCCAGTATTCTTTGTTCACCGACGGGACTAGCATGTGATACAGTGAAATAAGGGACGTTTCATGTAACATCTGTCAGCTGCCGTTCACTGAGCACCGCACACTCCTGGCGAGTCGATTTACAGAACTTAGCACACGATGTAGTGTTCCACTAAAGGGACGGTTTGGGATCACGGAATGGATTTGTTACGACCACCGATAACACATTTAGATCATATTTGCAGTATAGAGCTTACAAGGTACCGGATCACTCCTGCCATGAAATTATAATGGTATCACAATCGGTCTTCAACAGTGTTCCAAAAAGAGTATTTAAAATTTCTTACCTTGGGGGACCATCTCATGTAATTTTTGACGTTCGGAAAGTGCTGATTCTCAGCCTAGTTTGAATAAATGACTTTTGATTTTGATTTTCTTAAAAAAGGGAAAATAGTAATATAATTCCAAATCAGCATACGGATTTGCTATTTAATTAAATAAAAGAGAGTCTCAAGACCCACGCCGTCTTGTTTTGATGGAAATAATTAAAGAAACCTTATCGTACTCAACTAGGGTTACTTGAGAACATCCCCGCGCGAGCGGGGTGCGGGCGGAGTCGTGCGACCGGGTGAGGTGGTAATACTAGTGCGAAAACTGTGTATTGGACTCGTAGCACATCGTTTTATAGTAGTCTCGTAGTGCTTGCGGCGAAGAATTCCTTAGTGGAGGACCTTTACCGCGCCGTCATAAACACAGCGTAGTGGGCCACTACGCTTTCGTAGGCCTTGCGTAGAGGTCGGCTACGGCTCCGTAGGTCTTGCGTAGAGGTCAGGTACGCCTTCGTAGGCCTTGCGTAGAGGTCGGCTACGGCTCCGTAGGTCTTGCGTAGAGGTCAGCTACGCCTTCGTAGGCCTTGCGTAGAGGTCGGCTACGGCTCCGTAGGTCTTGCGTAGAGGTCAGCTACGCCTTCGTAGGCCTTGCATAGAGGTCGACTACGGCTCCGTAGGTCTTGCGTAGAGGTCAGCGACGCCTTCGTAGGCCTTGCGTAGAGGTCGGCTACGCCTTCGTAGGCCTTGCGTAGAGGTCGGCTACGGCTCCGTAGGTCTTGCGTAGAGGTCAGCTACGCCTTCGTAGGCCTTGCGTAGAGGTCGGCTACGGCTCCGTAGGTCTTGCGTAGAGGTCCGCTACACCTTCGTAGGCCTTGCGTAGAGGTCGGCTACTGTTCCGTAGTCGTTGCGTAGAGGCCAGCTACGCCTTCGTAGGCCTTACGTAGTGGTCGGCTACGGCTTCGTAGTCATTGCGTAGAGGTCAGCTACGCCTTTGTAGGCCTTGCGTAGAGGTCGACTACGGCTCCGTAGTCCTTGCCCTACACCTCTGTCAGTCTTTTTTATTCTCATTTAATTTGAATGTACGTGCACGTTTTTTTTTTAATAATTTTTAATGTTATATTTTATTTATTATTCATATAAAATAAAAACTTTATTTACAAGGCAACTACAACAGGCAATAAGCATAGTACATCGTGTGATATAGAGATATATTAATGATTCTAATGATTTTAATTCTGTAAATACATATCTGTTATAGTCGCGAATCATATTTCTATCAAGGTACAACCTGACACTGACCTGCAAGTAGCAAAAAACGTAAGAAAACTTGAATTTCGCTGCAGCTGCGGATCCACCTTAAGTTATTAACTTTGTGTAGAGTTTGGGTCACCAACATACAGGCTGTGCCTAGTTTGGGTCACCAACATACAGGCTGTGCCTAGTTTGGGTCACCAACATACAGGCTGTGCCTAGTTTGGGTCACCAACATACAGGCTGTGCCTAGTTTGGGTCACCAACATACAGGCTGTGCCTAGTTTGGGTCACCAACATACAGGCTGTGCCTAGTTTGGGTCACCAACATACAGACTGTGCCTAGTTTGGGTCACCAACATACTGGCTGTGCCTAGTTTGGGTCACCAACATACAGGCTGTGCCTAGTTTGGGTCACCAACATACAGACTGTGCCTAGTTTGGGTCACCAACATACAGGCTGTGCCTAGTTTGGGTCACCAACATACAGGCTGTGCCTAGTTTGGGTCACCAACATACAGGCTGTGCCTAGTTTTGGTCACCAACATACAGGCTGTGCCTAGTTTGGGTCACCAACATACAGGCTGTGCCTTATTGGGGACTCGCTGTTTAATCTGTCTATTGACCAAGTCTTCTGTTAGTGCGAATTTCATTCGCCTTCGCCAATTGTAAACTAACAACAATTACAGCAGCTTTCATCGCGAAATAGTGAATGACTAGTCGTTCACTTCAGATGTTCATTTCTTGCTTTGTTTTCATTATTTTGTTATTATTACTTTAATTTATTTTTTACTTATAATTTGTTTGTAAATTTTTGTCTCACAAATACACACATATATAACTCATACTATACGTCCTCAACAGTACGTAACTCAACACCCACACCGCACACTTACCACTCCATTACCAGAAACTTAAAAATAATACTCCAGCCTCACGAAAAACTTTTGCCCCTCACCTTTATTTTTAAAAATGCTTGACAATACCATCGCACTAATGGATAACATTGACCTAACTTCTGTATCAGAATCGTACTCTTGTAGTCCAGAGCAGGCACAACTTTACATCAGCCACCCACAAAATTACCTAAAAATTTTCACACAGAACATAAGATCAATAAACCGTAATTTTTTAAGCCTACAAACGATTATTCATAGAATTCCTATAGATTGTGACATTATAGTTTTAACAGAATGCTGGCTATCGTGTTCTAGTAACACAAACATCCCCTATTTAGATAACTATACAATGTATCGTACCACGGAACATTTAAACCAGAGCGATGGTGTCGTGGTTTATGTCAAAACTGACCTCAACTGTAATTGCACAGAATTATCTTTGAATAATTGCGCCACCGGGTTGGTGTTGGAGGTGGAATTAGATATAGCCATACTTTGCATCTATAGATCACCGTCAAATACAAACACTAACACATTTACTTCTACTCTTAATGACCTATTACCCACTTTCTCAAAATTTAAATCAGTTGTTCTTACTGGCGACATTAATCTAGATATAAAACCAAATTCTCTTGACTTGCGCTCTCAAGAATACCTCAATATTTTAGCCTTTCACGGTTTTCTTCCCGCTCATACCTTACCTACCAGAGGTCCCAACTGCCTTGATCATATCATATTAAAAACCAAATTATCAACGATCTCACTTGTTTTCAATACCACAACAACTGACCACTACTCATCGCTACTGGGGATGTATGTTAAAAAAACTAAACTCAATGCTGTCGCTACCTTTACAAAGGTAGACTTTGTTAAACTTGACAAAGCAATGGAAGAAATGGACCTGACGCCCATCTACTCCATAACTGATGCTAATATTGCTACAGACGCTCTGGTAAATGTTCTGAGTGGAGCTATTTCCGAGAGCACTACGGTATCTAAATCACCAGCTAGGAAAAAAATTATAAAACCATGGATCACGCCTGGGCTGCTACGTTGTATGAAACACAGGGATTCGCTACACAAAAAAGCTAAATTATCGCCTGGTAATACTGCTCTCGAAACTAGCTACAAAAGATACAGAAACTTTTGTAATAAAATTTTAAAGAAAATTAAAAGACAGTTTGATAGTGAAGAGCTCAATAAGGCTGGTAATAATCCAAAAGTTCTCTGGGAAACTATAAAAAGAATCACAAACACTCTAAAAACACGAAATTCATCCCCACACCTACTAGCACACGACACACCTACTCAATCCTGTAACATAGTAAATAGTTTTTATGTGGAAACAGGTAAGAACCTCGCTGACAAAATTACAAACACCCGCGCCCTGCCACATCCAACCATACCACATAGCACTAATTCGCTATCATCATTCGTTCTAGATGAAACAGACCCGGTCGAGATTATAACTATCTCAGGACTAATGCAGCCACCGGATGTGATGGCATCTCACCTACGATATTAAAAAGATATTCACCCACATTAGCACCTGTACTAAATTACATCTTTAACCTCTGTTTCCAGACTGCGACTTTTCCAACTTCATTCAAAAAGGCGATCATACATCCAATCTTCAAGGGTGGGGACAAAAAGTCCGTAAATAATTACCGACCCATCGCGGTTCTTACTACCTTATCGAAGGTTCTCGAGCGACTAATCAACAAGAGACTAGTACACTACCTTGAAAAATTTAACTTGATCTCTCCCCAGCAATTCGGTTTTAGAAAGAACAAAAGTACTACTGATGCGGTACAGGAGTTAACGGGGTATATTGTGAATAAACTTAACTCCCACAAAAAAGTTCTCACCATATTTCTTGATTTGGCTAAAGCCTTTGATACCATTCCGACTTCGACACTTCTAAATAAACTCGAAAAATTAGGTATCAAGGGCCTACAGTTACAGTTCTTTCACAGTTATCTTACAAATCGGACACAGTCGGTCAAAATAGGTGATCACACAAGTGATAATATTCCAATTTGTTACGGTGTGCCACAAGGCAGTATCCTTGGGCCGACTTTGTTTCTTGCTTTTATTAATGACCTTTGTAATTTACACATCACTAATGCTAACATTGTGTCATTCGCAGATGATACTGCACTTACTTTTTCAGCCAACTCGTGGTCAGAGCTTCAGACCTCAGCACAAAATGGCTTCAATTCTGCAAATGAATGGCTACTTTCTCACACTCTCACATTAAATACATCAAAGACAAAGTTTATAACCTTTTCTACTTCACCTAAGTCACAGCCCGAAATTCCAATTCTCATAAAAGCTCACTCCTGCCGCACACATTACCAGGCAGGTCTACCCTGTCAGTGTCCTCTTATTACACGCGTTGACAATATAAAATATCTGGGCATAACATTAGATCAATTTCTTAACTTCAAAACTCACATCAATCTTCTTACAAGCAGGGTTAGAAAACTCATTTATGTTTTTAAAAATCTAAGACACGTCGCCGCGTCAGCTGTAATACGTACTGTCTACTATGCCTTATGCCAATCTATTGTGACGTATGGTATTGCATGTTGGGGCGGCGCCGCTAAGACGACAGTGAAACAGCTAGAAACGGCCCACAGAGCAATATTGAAGGTAGCCACGTTTAAACCGATTATGTACCCAACAACAACCCTCTACAAAGATTGGAATGTCCTTAACGTTAGACAACACTTTGTCTTGCAGACCATTCTTCTACAACACCGACTAACGCCTTTAATTACAGTCACGAAACGTCGGAAAGATACGGTCTGCACTCCCAGCACCGTACTATAGATTCACGAAACGATTCTTTGTTTACCTTGCTCCATATTTGTACAACAAGATAAACGCAAACTTACAGATTTATAGCCTACCATATTCCAAATGCAAAACTGCCGTCTGTTCGTTTCCGCTTTTGAAAACCTATGATGAGACTGAGGATCTCTTAAAATCACTCTCATAACTTCTTGGCTCGACATAACCGTTTAATAGCCCAATAGTAATTTCTCCAACACATACACACATACCCACACCCCCACGCGCTTATAAACCCGCACTTACGAACACCAAACACTCACACACGCAGTACACAAACAACAAACACTCACACATACATCACGTCTCACTTAAAACATTCTCTTTTTTACTATGATTTTATACTTATTTTTTTTATAACCATATTTTTTCTTTTTTTTTTCGTATTTGTAACCAATTACAGTATTAAATTAATTCGTATTATTCTAGTTAACAAGATTGATAATAATGTATGTAATGTAACTAATGACTTGATTTAGGAGTCAACACGTAGCATTCTTTTTAAGATTTTTATCGAGGGAGGCAAACTGTCTCTCCTTAACACAGGTTGCTTTGCTACCTAGCTAGGAGAACAGTAGTTCACCCCTACAGATATTTGTTAGTTTTACTACTACGCTTACTTAATTATTAAGCTCTATTATGTACGTACTACAAATACCTTTTATTCAATAAATAAATATTTGATTTGATTTGATTTGAAACTGATTTCGATGATTAGTTTTTTGTTCGAAAGAGTATGTTTCAGAGCTGGTCCCATAAAAAAATAACCGTTTGTAATACTAAACCAAAGACACTGACTTCTGAAGTTAAAGTCATTTTGTACTTTGTAGTGTTTTTTTAATAGTCGGTGGTTTTCTTTTTTGTTTACCTATGTTCCTTAAATAAAAAATATTCGATTTTGGAGTTTGCTACGGCTCCGTAGGCTTTCTACACTGCGTCCGCTACACGTAGGAGTCTTCAGGCCGCCGCAGGCTCTTCGTAAAGGTAGTCTATGTCTACGAAAGGGTTGATTAGGTTAAACGTTTTCTTATCAGCACTTAAATGAATTGTAGATTCACAAGGAGTGTCGTTTTTGCGTCTTGGATTTCGACACGCTTCATTCACTAAAACATACATTATTCCTTTGCAGCATTTGTGAGAAGGTTGGTTCTGCGTTGACCACTTGAAAAAAATATATCATTTGGTTTTACACCTGAAATCCTACCTAAAAAACTTATCCTGAACCACCGGATAATTGAAGAGTTTCACTGGTCAAAAAAAATACCGATGCACGAGCGAAGTAAAAGATCTGTCATACTCGTAGTATCGCGCCTTTAGCGACCCACGCCAGGTGTAAGTGACGGCCCCTGACGGTACAGAAACGATTGTTTCACATCCACCATCTTTGATTACGTACCATACATAACATAGAATACATCGTATTTCGATATCATTTTAATGATTATAGTGCTGCACTGGCAGCTACATGCTACGCGTTTATTACAGAAGCACCGCCATGAAGTAGATTCGGGTTATTCTAATAATGTACTTTTATGTCTATTTATCATCATGGGTTCCATTTCTATAATTATTATTAAATTGACATTAATTCCACATTCCATTTCTATCTGTAGGTATTATTAAATTGACACTCATTCCGTCAGAATGGCAGGAACGCAGCAGCAGTTGGACCAGACGCTGCCTCTCGGCGGGTGCCTGCGGGCGAGAGTTTGCTCTTGCTGAGTCTAATCCACATCGATGGGTCGCTTCTCGAAGTTGTGAAGGAGATGTCTCTACCGAGGGCAACTCATCCAGCTCGGTATCACAAGTTTGAGAAAAAAGCCGACAGAAGGATCCAGTTGGGTTGGGCAGCGTTTGGAAATCTTCGTCAAGTCTTCTCGTCGCTAATCCCGCAAGGTTTGAAGACTACGGTCTTCAACCTCTTCTTCCTCTGTGGTTGAGGATTCCGGATGAAGCTCGCTTCCACCTTCGGCCTGATTATCACTTACCATCAGGTGAGATGAAGCCAAGAGCTCACCCGTTGTGATTTAAAGAAAAAGCAATTGCGTCCTGCCCGTTATAACAGACGTTGCCAAAACATGGACACTGACAGTCAGGCTGGTCCGCAAATTGAAGGTCGCTCAACGCGTTATGGAGCGGGCTGTTCTCGGGGTTTCTTTGAAGGATAAAATCAGAAACGCAGTTGTCCGGAAAAGAACCGGTGTTACCGACATAGCTTGCAGAAGTAAGCAAGCTGAAGTGGCAGTATCCTGGCCATGTTTGTCAAAGAACCAATGGCCTGGTGAGAAGACGAGTCCTGGAGTGGTGGCCGCTTATCTGCAAGCGTAGTGTGAGACACCCCCCAGCTCGATGGACCATCCAGAAGGTGGCTGTGACCACCTGGATGCGCAAGGCGGAGGACAGGGTGTTGTGGCGCACCCTGGGAGAGGCATATGTCCAGCAGTGGACTGCGAAAGGCTGAGTTGATTGATTCATTCCACATGATATCTACGATCCCTGCGAGAGCTGATTAATTCAGTGGATATTGGTCGCGCTCATTAGTCATGATAACATCTTAATTATTTTAATACATGTAGGTCAGTTTATATGGATATTTTAAAGAAATATAATCAGAAAAATAACTATTTATATTTTTCTCATTATAATTATTTCCTAGTAGTAACAAAGATTTTAGCTTAAATTCAGAAAGTCTTCGGAAACCAGGTATGAACAATATAGCTTAGAGGGAATCCCCTGGCAATCCACGGAAATAATCCCTTAATAGTCCCCTGCCGACACACAGGGGAACTCGTGACCGGTCTAATCGTGACTGGACCTTATAAAACATAATTGAGTAGAAAAACAAATTTATTGTATGAATTAAGTGATGCACAGAAAGAAAGAAAGAAAGAAAGGAAAACGTGTAAAAACGTGTACCTACGTACTCTTCTCTACCTACACGGTACACATTTTAGCTAAGTATTATATTTGTTTGTCTTGTTATTTGTTGTCTTGATATGAATCGGCTCACAAGGTAATTCCTACAATTGAAATAAAACGAGTTCCCTTCCACTTCGGTAGTAACTACACGACGGGATATTAAACGTTGTACAGAACCCGGGGAGATAGCTCCGTTTAGCTGCGGGCCAGCTGTTCTGTAATTGCTAAGTATAATGAGCTCTAAGTTACTGCCTCCATTGTTTGAAGGACTTCAACCAAACTTTAGGATTACGGATCTTATTCAAATATAAGTAAACCAATCAAAGTAACGTTGACTCATTAATATTTCGTAGTTGAGATTATGTACGGAACATTAAATATCCGAGCCAGTAAAAATCGATCGCGTAACTATAGTTGAGTAACTTTTGCCCAGTTACTGAACTCTGAACTGACAGGTAAACTAACTAAATCGATCGCGTAACTATAGTTGAGTAACTTTTGCCCAGTTACTGAACTCTGAACTGACAGGTAAACTAACTAAATCGATCGCGTAACTATAGTTGAGTAACTTTTGCCCAGTTACTGAACTCTGAACTGACAGGTAAACTAACTAAATCGATCGCGTAACTATAGTTGAGTAACTTTTGCCCAGTTACTGAACTCTGAACTGACAGGTAAACTAACTAAATCGATCGCGTAACTATAGTTGAGTAACTTTTGCCCAGTTACTGAACTCTGAACTGACAGGTAAACTAACTAAATCGATCGCGTAACTATAGTTGAGTAACTTTTGCCCAGTTACTGAACTCTGAACTGACAGGTAAACTAACTAAATCGATCGCGTAACTATAGTTGAGTAACTTTTGCCCAGTTACTGAACTCTGAACTGACAGGTAAACTAACTAAATCGATCGCGTAACTATAGTTGAGTAACTTTTGCCCAGTTACTGAACTCTGAACTGACAGGTAAACTAACTAAATCGATCGCGTAACTATAGTTGAGTAACTTTTGCCCAGTTACTGAACTCTGAACTGACAGGTAAACTAACTAAATCGATCGCGTAACTATAGTTGAGTAACTTTTGCCCAGTTACTGAACTCTGAACTGACAGGTAAACTAACTAAATCGATCGCGTAACTATAGTTGAGTAACTTTTGCCCAGTTACTGAACTCTGAACTGACAGGTAAACTAACTAAATCGATCGCGTAACTATAGTTGAGTAACTTTTGCCCAGTTACTGAACTCTGAACTGACAGGTAAACTAACTAAATCGATCGCGTAACTATAGTTGAGTAACTTTTGCCCAGTTACTGAACTCTGAACTGACAGGTAAACTAACTAAATCGATCGCGTAACTATAGTTGAGTAACTTTTGCCCAGTTACTGAACTCTGAACTGACAGGTAAACTAACTAAATCGATCGCGTAACTATAGTTGAGTAACTTTTGCCCAGTTACTGAACTCTGAACTGACAGGTAAACTAACTAAATCGATCGCGTAACTATAGTTGAGTAACTTTTGCCCAGTTACTGAACTCTGAACTGACAGGTAAACTAACTAAATCGATCGCGTAACTATAGTTGAGTAACTTTTGCCCAGTTACTGAACTCTGAACTGACAGGTAAACTAACTAAATCGATCGCGTAACTATAGTTGAGTAACTTTTGCCCAGTTACTGAACTCTGAACTGACAGGTAAACTAACTAAATCGATCGCGTAACTATAGTTGAGTAACTTTTGCCCAGTTACTGAACTCTGAACTGACAGGTAAACTAACTAAATCGATCGCGTAACTATAGTTGAGTAACTTTTGCCCAGTTACTGAACTCTGAACTGACAGGTAAACTAACTAAATCGATCGCGTAACTATAGTTGAGTAACTTTTGCCCAGTTACTGAACTCTGAACTGACAGGTAAACTAACTAAATCGATCGCGTAACTATAGTTGAGTAACTTTTGCCCAGTTACTGAACTCTGAACTGACAGGTAAACTAACTAAATCGATCGCGTAACTATAGTTGAGTAACTTTTGCCCAGTTACTGAACTCTGAACTGACAGGTAAACTAACTAAATCGATCGCGTAACTATAGTTGAGTAACTTTTGCCCAGTTACTGAACTCTGAACTGACAGGTAAACTAACTAAATCGATCGCGTAACTATAGTTGAGTAACTTTTGCCCAGTTACTGAACTCTGAACTGACAGGTAAACTAACTAAAAAGAATGTCTCGACTATTCCTTTGGCGGGACATTAAAAGTCTTTTTTTTTTCTTTGAACTCGCCCAGCCAGCAGCGAGCTCCGTAAAAGCTTCACAAAAGATAAACATATTAGTGCCGGCGCTAACCTGTACAGCCTGCATACACAACACTGAAACAACAAAGCGACATCGTCCATAAAAGTTATTTTTATTACTGCAAAGAATAGGTACGTGTATATTATAGGAGTTGTGTATGTATTTATGTATACAGACGGAGTTTGTTAAATTTTCCGCTGTTCTGCCTCGCTCGGCGACTGACAATGCAGCGGTATCTATTGAGTGCTTGGTAGGGGCGACCTGCCAAGCCAGCAGACTGACTCCCATGGGGGTCGTTAAAAGCGGATAACAAAGGAATAGCTTCCATAAAAGCCAATTAACTTTTTCATATCATGATACAGCTTTTCGCAACCCACCTGCCGCATATCGATTGATTGAGAGTAATGCTTGAAATCTATTTCATCCTTGAAAGATAAAATAAGACCCGCGTGAAAGATTTTTACTGTTACAGTAGTCCCCGGCGAGCACAGCGCCGCTACAAGTAATTGTTACAGTAGTCCCCGGCGAGCACAGCGCCGCTACAAGTAATTGTTACAGTAGTCCCCGGCGAGCACAGCGCCGCTACAAGTAATTGTTACAGTAGTCCCCGGCGAGCACAGCGCCGCTACAAGTAATTGCTTTTGTACATAGACCGGTACATTTGTTGCGTTTGTTGAGGATCGTAATTAATTCAGATTACTGCACAGCTATCAGCGAACTATGTCAGTGTTTTATGGTTTGATATGAACCGGCTGCGAGTGACACACATAAGACAAGACATCTTCATCAAGTGTTTATCATTCGGCGTTTGGGGCCGAAAATAGAGTCATCTTTTTAAAGAAATTTCTCGCTAACTGGTCGACACTTCACATGCCCAGCTCGTTCTTTGTCCAAAGAGTTAGCCTTGCCATTCAACGTGACAATGCTGCCAGTCTTCTGGGTATTTTTCCGGATGACAGCGATACGGACGAGTAGGTATTTCGACGCCTAAGTGTCCTTGTTTTTTTTTGTTGGACGGCTAATAAAAATAGTAAGTTAAAACAGCAACTATCGTTTCTACAATAGCATACATTCATTATTGTTAGGTATAAGCTTCGTCTGTATGGCGCTTTCATTAGCCGACTTGGATCAAAATATTATCTACAACTTAGGTACTTATATTAAAATTAAAGAACAACATCTTTAACATAAGTAATTTTGTTTTTATTTGATAGTAGTTTTTGGTTGTGTCTGGGTTTTTTAATTTTAAATTTTACTTTAAATTCCTGTTTTTTAAACTTTTATATGTTACACCATCACCACCATTTATTAGACAACCGAAAATGCGGCCGAATTTTATCGATTTTTGAACTTTGATATTTAATAAAAATGTTTACATTTAGAGTAACCTGTAGTTAAGACCCTAACCGCTTAGCTTGTGCTCGTCAAATCGCATCATAAGAGCCCAAATGCAGGGTAGATCATACAACGTGGAGGAGTTACTATGGCGGGTTGGATATCCTGCAGGATCCTGGTAATGCCTGTGCATCAGCTCAAAGTTATCATACGTTTGTAATATCACTGACAGCCTGTCCCATTGACGGGTTTTCAAATTTGCAATCGATCAGACCTGTGGAAGTTGGTATTATCTCTTCATCAACTAGAAAAGTGGTTATGATCATCAAACGACTGAGCAGATTTTCTTGAAACATAGCTAAGAACACTCTCGATTAAGACAACTTTCAAAAAAAAAAAAAAATCGTTCAGTCGTTTAGGAGCTATAATGCCACAGACAGACACAAGATACACACTACAAACTTATAACACCCCTCGTTTTCGTCAGGGGTTAATAAAATCAGTGGTGGCAGCACGACGAGTGAAGGTCGTATAACGTTATGTTATGGTCCCGCGGGCGCGCGGGCGCCTCCACCGACACGTATAACGTTATGTTATGGTCCCGCGGGCGCGCGGGCGCCTCCACCGACACGTATAACGTTATGTTATGGTCCCGCGGGCGCCTCCACCGACACGACGGCAAGCGATGGGCCGATTGAACCAGACTCGAGAGCGCGTGACACACTTACCCCCATGTTGCAAGGGGGTGAAGCTAATGTTTAGTAGGGTAGGCATGAATGCACCGTTACGTACATAGTATAGTGCAGACGGCGTTCAATTTATGAAAGTCATTAATGCGGTTCCGCGATTGTCGGTTCGCTGCTTACCAAAAATCAATTTATTCGCGTACAAACGCGCACTGTATTCATTAAACAATCTGAGATTATGGGGACATAATTACCTATACGTATGCTTACATTTAAAATTATTAAACCTAGTCAAACGCGCTGTAACCAAACTCAGCTTGAGTTTGGTTACAGCGCGTATGTAATGATTGAAATAATGTAACTGTTAGTCAAGAATTCAAGATAATTAACTGGATAATTAATTATACTGGTAGAACTTAATAAACCACTGGGTAAACTGAAACTTCTATAATACACCATGAAAGTGCCAAGTAGTAAAACTTTGTGTTCCCAATAGGTGAGGGACGCTAGCCGCGAGGCTAACAGTCAGAGCTTTACAGATTATGAAGTATGTGAGTCGAGCACGAGCGGCTCCGAGCGCAGCTCACACACCGCTGTAGTATGTTATTCAGGTATCGGTGAGGACATAAATCAGGTGTGTTTTTAAATCTATTATTTTTTGCCGGCTCGTCAATTTTTCATTTTTATTATAGGTACCCGGGTTGGTATTGTACAGGACTCCTTGTTCATATTCACAGTACATTACGAGGTGAAATTTTAATTTTCCATCTCAAAAGCGGATAGAGTCATCTACTTATTTGAAAACGATTTGAAAACCCTCACGAAGATGAGTTCTCCAAAACCGGTTTTAATTCTCCAGCACCGGTTTCACTAAACTTTTAGTTTTATTCATCGTGTCTAAAATACACATGAATTTTGGTAAATCGTAACGATTGTTTAAGCAAATCTAATTTGGAACGCGGAACATATTAAATTATGATTTTATGCACCGGTTGTTTATTCACTGCTCTCCGCTTGAAATTAATTTACAAGTTCCGTTTCCGTACATTCCACGTATATCGCTGGTATTGTTCCACTAATGAGTAAATAATGTAACATGGGTACCTATTAGTGGGAGTGCCTCGGCCGCCGGTAACCCTGTTAGTGTCAGGTGGAGAGCCCGCGGGGCCTGTCACCGGAGTGTAAACACGCGACGTGGGGGGCGCGCGCCTGAGCCACGACACAGCCGCTCCACTACTGCGAGAGCTCGGCGGCACGCGGCAGCGCTACAACGCAGCTGCTGGCCGGCGCTGGCAGGCGGCAGGCGGCGGGCGCGCGGCGCGGCGGGCACGTGGCGCGGCCGGTGCGCGGGACATGCGGGCGGCTGTCGGCTGCCGCGCGCGCCTGGCACTGCCGCCCTCGCCGCGCCGCCGCGTATCGACGCCCGCCGCCGCCGCCCTCCGCCCTCACTCTACCACACTCGCGGACATGTGACGGCGACTCTACTGCCGACTCTGATACGGTCAAATAATAATATATTACTTATAAATTTTATTATTTCTTTTCGCATTTGAAAGGTTCCATTATGTCATTGAATTTTTGTTGAGTCCATGTTCAGACTTCTGAACTAACTTGCGAACTTATACACTACTACATACTACTAACAGCAGTCTTAAGAATAGATTCGTAAAATCAGCGCCTACTTCCTAATTCCCTATATTATTTTATTAGCCTTTACTATACCTAATTGTTGTTCAGCAGAGCTTGTGTAGCAGGTGGGTACCTACTAGTGTAGCAGGTGGGTACCTATTAGCAGGGCAGGCGTGTTTAATGTTTATTGTGAATTGTGAACATTATAAAGGAAGAAAAAAATACGTTTATATCAAGATACTATCTTTTGCCCGCGGCTTCGCCCGCGTGGAGGTCGGTGATGATCCAGCGGGAATGTACTAATCCGTGCAGCCGTTTTTCTGTCGTAGAAACAGAGGAAAAAAACATTGACTGCCGCGCCATCGTCAACCATAATTATTTTGTTACGCGTAATTTTGAATCTGAGACCGTTTAAACTTTTACCGTCTTATTACAAAACAAGATTTATATTTTGACATGGCTTAAACCATGGAGCTAGTTTTTGTAATAAGAACTTAACTGTGATTGAAATACCGTTCTTTATACAAAACTGAAACCTTAGTTCAGTAACAAATTGTCAGTTTTGTATTAGCAACTTTACCATAGACGGAATAAAGTTCGAAATTCAATAATGGCTCCATGGTTTAAACTTGAGTCTGAAGATAAACCTTGTTTTGTAATAAGGCCCATAAAGTATTCATTTAAATGTTATGACTTATGATGTGAAGACATATTTTAATGGATACGGATTAATTTAATACCGGTTAAAATAGCTTCGGAAATAACAACAAAATTTGTAAAAGGTTACTGTGGGTCATCCTTAAAGATAGACATAATATGCTATCGCGGACCTTTTTGTTGAACTTTTTAAGATGTACAATCCTGAAGAACTTAAATTGATGTATGTCGTACGGTTTACGCGGCTCACGTCAGTAAAGCTCATCATGTTTTTTTCCGACATCTTGAACAATAATCGTCATATTTGAGCCAATTTACACAAAACCATAATGAATTGTACACCTAAACCTTCCTCATTAGTCACTCCGTTCACTGGTGAAAACCGTTTGAAAGTCCGTGCAGTAGTTCTTGCACTGTACAGTACATAATGACGTCCAACTTAGTAGTTCTTGCACTGTACATAATGACGTGCAACCTAACAGTTTGTCAGCAAGGTTTCAATGATAAATATATTGGAGACTGTGAGGTCGTAATATCAGGCATAGGTGTGCAACTGATGGGCTGATAGGTGGCGCCGGCACCCGTCTGCAGGCGAAAGGCGGCTTCCTTTGAGGAAGCGAGCGGACGCCGCGGAATTGAGGTCAACCTCCAATCGTTGCCGTGTCAGACCGTCATCGTCAGGCCGAATCTACTTGTGGTCTTGTGCTAACGTTGTTCACTGTACACGCTACACGCTACTCGATATGCAACGCGTTGAGACGAATCATCATTTGTAAGTACAACATAACGTGGAGCCTGTCTCCGAACCATACTTCCTGACAATGCACATGACTTAAAACTTGTTATTTTGATACCCGTTTCTTGATGATGATTACATTAATCATCTCAGACGATTCGATTAGTTAACCTTTGTTGTTTATGATGTACGTATCGGTATGCCTGTAGCCCGGATTTATATGTATGTAAACAAAGTCTACTTATCAGTTTGCGTATGTTGTGTGTGCAGCAAGGAAGGTAATATGTGTCATCCGAGGGGAACTAATCATGATCACTTTAATTCAATTCAATTCAATTTATTTAATTCGGACAAAAAAACCATCCATATTGTGTTAGTATTAAAACTTAGAAAAATATGTTAGTAGCATAACAATCAAAAACAAATTATTATTACAATCACTTCCAAGATTTAAATTAAAGTCAATATCAAAATCAAATTCCAAAACAAAATTTAAATTACAATAATAAACAAAATCAAAATAAAAATTAAAGTCTATATTAAGTAGGGTCAAGTGTCCAACAATGAAACATTCGTACACATTAAAACACTGTAATATTTCTAAAATGCGGCGTTGTCAGATCGTGCATTATATCGCGTAAGGATACTCTCGAGAACTCCCCGCCCTACCCCAGTTTGCAGCGGCGCCGCGTGAGAGCAGACGTTTCTGCGGAGCATTTTTTATTTTTTCGACAAAAATGTAAGTATTTTTAGCATTGTTTATAGATTTTTCATTAAATGATGGTTGCAAATTTCATGTTTTTCATGATTACCTAGCTAGCATTAAACATATTTCGTAGATTAACGTGAAATAGATCTTAGATTAAAGTGTTACAATTTAGTGGTCTTTTTTTTGAGGTTTTTAAAATAAACCATAGGTGGTCGACAATGAAACAGTTGCACAATGGACACAATGAAACAGTGTTTCATTGTGTCCATATAACTTCACATACTTACTAATATTTTTGTGGCTAGAAATTAATCTTAACATTTGATATTTGTTTTTCTTTTAAGATGGCGCGTACTAAAGCGAGCTATACTTATGTACAGAAAGGGAAAGAGCCTGAGAAAAGCTGCACAAGAGTGCGATGTTCGGTATCCTACGCTGTTTCGCTACCTAAAAAAATACAAGGATATGGATGATGCATCCCTAGCAGCTCAAAGATTGACTCCAAACTATGAAGTTAATCAAACTTTTACAGTCGAACAAGAAACAGCACTTAAAGAATATATTGGAGAATGTGCATTAAAATTTTACGGATTAAGTACCAAAGATGTGCGCCGTATATCTTATCAAATGGCGAAAATTAATCAAATTAAATGTCCCGCTAGTTGGGAAAAAGACCAAATGGCAGGCATTGAATGGCTTCGGTCTTACAAATCAAGGCATCCAGAATTAACACTGAAGAAGCCTGAAGCGTGTAGCATAGCACGTGCTACCGCATTCAATAATGAAACTGTCAGGGCTTTCTTTGATAACCTGAATAATGTCATGGAGCGTCATCCTTCCTTTGGTAACGGTTGTAGAATCTACAACTTAGACGAAACTGCAACAACAACCGTTCAAAAGCCGCAAAAAGTTATGGCGCCTAAAGGCAAACACAATATTTGTAAGATAACTAGCGGTGAACGGGGTATATTAATAACAACATGTGCAATTGTATGTGCATCAGGACAAGTGGTACCTCCAGCTCTTGTTTTCCCGAGGAAACTTTTTAAAGATTTTATGATGAATGGAGCTCCACCAGGATCTCTTGGACTAGCAGCTCCAACCGGGTGGATGAATGCGGACCTATTTTTAAAAGTTATGGAGCATTTTATTAAACACACGTCTGCGAGCCCAGAAAACCCTGCTCTAATTATAATGGATAACCATGAATCCCACCTCAGTATTAAAGCCTTAGATTTAGCTAAACAAGCTGGAGTAACAGTACTTACACTGCATCCACATACGACTGCAAAGATGCAGCCGCTTGATGTGGGCTTAAATGCCCCCTTTAAAGGCTATTATAATAGAGCCGTAGATTCGTGGCTGATGAGGCATCCTGGTAAGCAAATGACTATTTACAATGTCGCTGAGTGTGTGGGCCAGGCATACGCAAGCAATGACGCCAGTTAATATTGCGTCTGCTTTCAAAAAATGCGGAATTTTTCCGTATGACCCAGATGTTTTTACAGAAATCGACTTTATGCCATCTTTGGTGACCGATAGAGAGCAACCGGGGCCATTTCATTCAGCTACTGCTCCTGATGAACTTTACCTTAGTGAGAATCTTGTTATTCCTACTTCAGAGGTAGAACGCGCTGAGAGTCCCTTATCTGATGTGACACTGGCGGTGAGTCCATCAATACTTGAAGCTGACGAATTTCTATTTGAGGAAACTCCCGAACAAGCCACCGAAGTTGCGTGTGGTTTGAAGGATATCGAAATTCCCACGAGGATGTCTAACGAATCAGGTTCTCCATCACTGTTTAGAGAGACAACTCCTCCTGTAGAAGAAATTCGTGCAAGTTCTTCTGGTATTTATACAAATTTCAAATCGCCTATGGAATTTATGGCTCCATTGAAGGCTGGTCCACGGACCGGAAAGCGCAAACCCAGAAAGCTAGGAAAAAGTATGGTGGCGACTGACACACCAGAAAAAAACCGGATAGCTGAAGAACGAAAAAAAACAGAAAAAAGAAAATCAGTGGCAAAGACAACTAAACGGCCAGTTTTGATGGACAAAGGAGGAAAAAAGAACCCCAAAATCGCAAGGATTAAACCAGAAACGAGTAGTGAGGAAGAGGAGGAAGTAGTCTACACGGAAGAAGGTGATTCTGATATGAGCGAATTTAATGAGGAACGATGGGTTACCTTTAATAACAGAAGATTTCAAAAAACTTGCTCGCACACCCCAAGGAGGTGATTACGTGCTTGTTTTACTGGACTCAAAAAAACTGAAGGTCTACTATGTCGCGGAGATAACGGAAGTCATAAATACTAATAAATTCGGAGCTTCGTTCATGAGACTAAAAGTCAAAGATAATATGAAATTTTACATGCCGTTGGAACCTGACCTTTCAGAAATTCACATGAATGAAATAAAAATGATTCTTCCTCCGCCACAAATAAACGGATCGAAATCCAGAAACTCAACTTATGACTTTCCTGTCCGTGTGACACCAAATATGAAGTTGCGTTAATTTTTCAATTTCTTTTGTTAATTTTCGTATTATTTCTCTTGTTATTATTTTTTAATCGTGATTTTAACTGTCGTTTTAAACTGACATTTAGTCATTACAATGTAGCCAATTATTCATAACTTTCTCCTATTACTTGTGATTTTCTTAATTTTAAGACTTGTTAGTCGTTAAGTGATATCTTAATGCAAAGTGATCTCTGTCAATTTTTATAGTAATGTAATGGTTGTGATTTTATACTTCTGAGACTGATTTAAGTGCCTAAAAAGTTGTAAGTCATTATTGCTTAACTAGAGTTTAATTAACAAGTGCCATAAATATAACATATTATTTAGTAATTTTGTCGCCTATAGTTTTTTATAAATTGTAAGGCGTGAAGAGTCTGATTACGGTTAAATTAAGAAAGAAGTAAACCTTTTTTGATTGAAGCATTTTTTGTCATTCACCTACTCCATAAATTACACAAAATATGAGACAGACACTATTCATTATTATGTTTCATTGTTGAATTTGTGGTGTTTCATAGTGTACACCACAGTGGACACAATAAAACATTTCCCATTTCTTAGTTTTTATTTTTTTGTTGATTGATTACACATTAAATTAAAAAAATATAAATGACATCCATTAACCAATAAAATTGCCTGTATACCTGTAAAAAATTAGACATAAATCTGTAAAAACAAAAGGTGTATGAGACTTTGAATTTTTAGTGTTCCATTGATGGACACTTGACCCTACTTATATATATAGAACTAGCTTTTGCCCGCGGCTTCGCCCGCGTGGATGTCGAAAAAAAAACAGCTTCTCTATCAGCAGTATTCCCCCAAAACATTATACCATATCTTAGTTGGAACCAACGTAAGCGTGGTAAGCAGATAGGAGTGCAGTTTCATTTACAACTTTACGGAGGATAATAATATAGATAGCATATAAATACCAACTTCGTTTTGTACATACTTGTTCAATATACGTGTCCTCCATTTCATTTGTTTATTTTTTCTACTTTTTTTGTTCTTAAATAATAATTGATGTATTTGTACTTTTGAGTTATTCAAGGTACGCAGTAAAATTCTCCCGAAAACTTATTTACCCGATTATTTCTCATTTATTATTTTTATAAGTTATAACCAAATTATTTACCGTAAACCAATCTTGGACCTGAAGAATAGAATTATTCACGTCATCAAGGTTTTGTTACCGTCGGTCTATTTTAAAGATCAATGACGTGTCATCTGCAAACATCTCCGGTTAATTTTGAAGTAATTGGGGTAAATCGTTAATGTAAACTAAAAAGAGGAATGGACCCAATATCGAACCTTGAGGAACGCCCATTGCTTTTTCAGACCCCAAAGAGTTCACGCCGTTTACGTGAACTCTAACCTTTCTATCTTTCAGGTATGATCTAAGTAAATCAAGAGCTGTATTCCTAATCCCATAGTGTTCTAGTTTCAGCAGAAGTGCGCAATCGAAAGCCTTTGAGAGGTCACAAAAAATTCCAATGGCATCTTGGGCTTTCTCCCAGGTGTTAGAAATGTTCTTTATTAGGGTGACACCGGCGTCAGTGGTACATCGACCTTTAGTGAAACTGTACTGTTGCTCATGAAAGATGGAATTTTGAGAGCAGTGGTGGCCCAGTGAGAGCAGTGGTGGCCCAGTGGTAACGGCCCCGACATACGAGTTGTAGGTTCGAACCCAGACAGGCGCTTTACTTTGTGTAAATAATTTCATCACTACTGTTCTCAAAACGGTGAAGGAAAACATCGTGAGGAAACCGGCATGTCCTAGAACCAACAATTCGAAGACATGTGACATCCACCAACCCGCACTGGGCCCGCGTGGTGGATTACGGCCCACTCCCTCTCACAGAGAGGAGGCCTGTGTCCCAGCAGTGGGAACATTATAGGCTGATTATGATGACGTAACATTTGATTGAGCATCAACTTTTCAAACACCTTACTGAGAACTGGCAGAATTAACACGGGCCTATAATATTGTTGGGTTCTTTATTATCTCCGGATTTGAACAAAGGAACTAATTTAGTGTGTTTCATGAGATCTGGAAAGACTTGGTCCACACTGGTGTTAAATATGAAAGCTAAATAGGGCGCAATGGTTTCGATGACAGATCTACAGACTTTTACAGACATGCCCCATAGATCTTCTGTTGATTTAATTTTAAGATCTTTAAAAGTTTTTATAACCGCCTGGGGGTTTGTATGCTGAAACCTTAACTCCAAGGGGCACACCTTTACATTATTTCGAAGTAAGGCAGCAGAAAGCGCGGGTGAGGAACTTAAAGTTTCGGTAGTTTTAAGGGGAATATTAGCAAAAAAGTTTTCAAATTCCTGAGCTATTTCTACCTCTGAAGTGATGTGGCCATGTGCAGTCTCTAAATTAAATTGAGTATTACGCTGTTTTTTCCTACCTAATTAATTATTTATTATTTGCCAGGTAGTTTTTATTTTATCATCGGCTGGTTTTATTGTATTGCTAATATAAAGAGGTTTAGCTATTTTGCACACACTTAAAAGTTTTAGAATATTTTGCAATATATTGATGAAAGCTTGTATTATTCATGTTACTTTAGGCCATAAAGTTCAAAAAGATTTTCCCTGCTTTTACGAATACCTGGAGTCGCCCAATCACTAAATACGAACTTTGAGTAAATACTTTTAGTCTTCAGTGGTAAAGTGTCATTAAATTACGTGTTTAATAGTGAAAAGAACTTTGCGTAGAACTCAAGAACTCATGGGTCACAAATATTATTAAATTAACTAGAATTTATTAGATTAACTAATTAATAAAAATTAATCCATCATCGGATGCAGTTGGGCATTTGCAATTTTATGGTATACTTATAATTATAACTGTTAACGAAGGTATAAACTGGAATAAAAAAGGTTTTCAAAATAATTAAGAGTTGTCTTTGAAGATTTTTTTGAAGTATTAAAATATGTTTGAATATGTTTTGAGTTCCATCACCATAAGCACAAAAGACTTGAAAATATCATACTGTTTTGGTTTTGGAAAAAATATTTACGGTAAGAGATACACTGCTTTAAAAACCACATTTTTGACCATTTTTAGAAATCTCCACAATAAAGAGTAGTTAAAAAAAACAGTCAAGAGCGAGTCGGACTCGCGCACCGAGGGTTCCGTTCGTATATATATGATGTTGATGATTTCTGAAAAACTGTGCTATTTAGAGACATCGTTTTATTTTTCCTGTAATCTTTACATAAACTTCTATCACATAGAATAATTTCGGTTTTTTATCTATGCAAACATCGGAGATAAGAGGGGGGGGGGGGGATATGGTATTTTTTTTTTATTTTTCATCAAAAGTCGGAAACTATGCTGCATAAAAAAGAAAAAAATGTTTGACAATGTGCAAATAGTGTCCTTTCCCCGGATGCTCTAGTTAGCCCCACTTCAAATATTTAAGATCCCCTTTCAGTCCCTTTTGCATAAAAAGAGATATTTTTTTAAAATTTCTTTCTTGTTTGCAAAATAGTTGGGCAAACGTCATCTAAAACTATTCTAAATTTCAAGTTGATAGCATTAGTAGTTCTTGAGATATCCAGGTGTGACAGACAGACGAATAGACAGACAGACTTAGTCTCACCATATGGGTTCCTTTTTAACATTTTGGTACGGAACCCTAAAAACAAAAAATGTCACACTTTATAATTTACTTAGGTTAGTATTTGTGCCAAGTTTCAGGTTTATTAACTCAAGGAATAAGATTTATTCCCCTTTTTCACCCCTTAAAGGTCGAATTTCGAAAAATCCTTTCTTAGCGGATGCCTGCCTATAGTTTCCAACCATAAGCCGAAATATTAGTGATTTTAACTTAAAAAGAACTTTCATTAAAAATAAAAATTTATCCCTTTTTTCACCCCTTAAGGGTTGAAATTCTAACAACACCGCTGCATTAGCTCCCAACCATAACCCTAGATAATATATTTAGTGTTTTTTACTTCGAAAATTAAGGACTTTGATACACAACTTCATCCCCATTTTTAACCCTTCGGGGGTGGAATTATCAAAAACGCTGAGACACGTGTAAATTAATTTTCAATCGTCAGCCTATACACCAAATTTAAAGATCCTAACTTCAAAACTGACGGAGTTTCATATAAACTTCCATCCCCTATTTCACCCTCTTAGGGGTTGAATTTAGAAAAACCCTTTCTTAGTGGATACCTACTCTTCACAAAGAATATACCCTCCAAATTTCATGTTTCTAGGATCAGCGGTTTAGGCTGTGCGTTGATATATCAGTCAGTCAGTCAGTCAGGACTTTGAATTTTATATATGTACGTATATAGATAGATAGATTATTCATTTTCAATAATTGCTTTTCAATGTTTGTTTAATTTAAAGGTAAATTCAAAACGACCGTTTGGGGTTATCCCACTCACATGGACGGTGGTCTCATGCTACATGATCTGGATGGGATTCGCCAGAAGCATACATCTGTGATTTATGTGCATAACGGTAATTCTATTTTTGTCTTTATTTACCTTTTATAAGTTTGTCGTTGCATACGTTGCTATATTTGTTTATTGTCTATGGCTGATCTCAGGTACAAATACAAATATTTGATGCCATTTTATGATTATAGACTGTACTTTAATTGTATACTTTGATCTCATGCTTATTTGATAATGATAATGGATCTTACTTGTTATATTGTTATATGCCCTAAATAACTACTTTATAAACAACTCGCAAAATAAATCCAAAGCCACATGGCAGATAGTCAATAGATCTAAAACTAACCTGCCTAAAGAACAGATACTGACAATAAAAACAGAGAATTTGACTTACACGAACCCGAATGACATAGCAAATGCATTTAATGACTACTTTATAGATGACATTGAGAATAATACAATAAATGACATTAAAATAAACAATAAGTTAGATAATTTGACAATGCAATCAATGTTTATGCAGCCTGTTCTTAAATCTGATATTATTTTAGCCACAAAGACGCTAAAAAACACTAGTACTGTAGGTATTGACGGTATATCTACAAAAGTAATTAAATATGTAATTGAGCTTATAGCACCTGCCCTAGCACATATTATTAATATAGGTATTATCGAGGGCATCTATCCCGAAGACTTGAAAAAAGTCATAATAAAACCGCTCCACAAAAAGGAAGACAAGATGCATATGAAAAATTACCGGCCAATAGCCAAAATTCCTGTTTTTTCCAAACTTTTTGTAAAAGTAATTTATAACTCTTTATACCAATATCTTCACAAATATAATATTTTGTGCAAAGAACAAAACGGTTTCCGGAGAAATAAAACAATAAATATGGCTATTTTCGACCTTTTAAATAATGTTATGTCTGCTGTTGATAAAAAGACTCCCGTCTGCGCTATTTACACAGACATGACTAAAGCCTTTGATTATGTTGATCACAAAATCCTTCTAGACAAATTGCATTGCTATGGCATCAGAGGGAACATTTTAAAATTACTAGAATCTTATCTAAGTAATAGATTGCAATGTACTGAAATCACAAGAGTGTGCGCAAAAACCAAAATGGAACGAACGTATGTGTCAAATTTCAGGAGTATAAAATATGGAGTACCTCAAGGTAGCGTGCTTGGGTCACCTTTGTTTCTCATTTACATAAATGATTTGCCAAATGTGACACAACAACAAATGATTTTGTTTGCAGACGATAGCACTGCCATAGTAAAATGTAAGGACTTAAATACATATCAATTTGACATCAATAATACTCTTACTGACATAATTAATTGGCTTAATATGAATAATTTAAAAATCAACCTTAAGAAAACCAAGGTAATGCATTTCCACCAAAGAATTGAACCTCCAAGAACTTGTGTCAATTACAATGGCAACGAAATAGAAGAAGTTAAAGTAAGTGTGTTTTTAGGGATCCATATTGACAACAACCTTAATTGGAAAGCTCATATAGAACAGCTATGTAAAAAAATTAATAAATCTGCCTATGCACTCTTTCAATAGGCTAGAAAAGTAAATATAGGTGCGTTACTGGTTGCCTATCATGGTCTAGTAGCCTCACTTCTACGATACGGAATAATTTTTTGGGGTAATTCCCCGGATAAGGGATTACTATTCAAGGCACAAAAAAGGTGCATTAGAGCCATGTGCGGTCTGAATACAGATGACAGCTGTGCACCGTACTTTAAATCATTAAAACTACTTACGCTACCGTCGATATATATATTAGAAATTAGTATCTTTGTCAAAACAAATCCAAACCTTTTTGAAAAAATTACAATGGTACGAAATGTTCCAATTCGTAGTCAGTACAAAAATTCTTTAAGTATGTATAAATGTAAAACTGCATTAGTAAAAAAAAGCGTCCTGGGTATGGCTCCACGCATTTATAATAAAATTCCAGACGCCATAAAGGAATTAAATTTTACACAATTTAAGAAAATAATGAAATTGTTCTTATTTGATAAATGTTATTATGCTATTGACGAATACTTAAATGACGAATTAATTTAGAATTACAATTATTAATCATTACTTAAATAACTTTGACAATTTAATTATTTTGACATAGACTTTTGACAATTTAATAATTCCTCATTTAGTATTCTGACACCATTAGAGTATTGAATAATAATAATGTAATTGTTCAATTTATTTTCTAATTTAATACCATAATATTATGCATGATTTTCAAATATTTTTAGTAAATTTTAACTTGTAAGTAATCCTTAGCTAGATTTGCACACCATATTTGTACGTCTCCTGGCATAACATAGCGCTCTGTTTATCAACAATAAGATCTGTATTTCTTTACCTATGTTAACAAATAAAAATAAATAAATAAATAAAATAAATATATTGCAAATAAACAGGTTTGAGCGGCATTACCCAATGACAGGGGCAATGACGCTCAAACCTTTTTTTTTTAATGTTTACTACTGCTAATAATTCTAAGATAAATACGATTCCTATTAACAAATTGATTATTTAATAAATAAAGTTTATGTTAATGTTCTAAATTTTTAAATTAAACAAATAATTTAAAAAGTATAGTGTGTTTTCCTTAAGTGAACGCCATTCCCACTGCTTACCCTACCACCGACATATACTTTGACCTTATACACAATTTTTATGAAATCTATTCACTAAAAAATCTGCTATTGCATACATTTTGTTAGGTAGGTACCTACACAAACAGCAGATTTTTTTTGTGAATGGATTTTATTCGATTATGTTTAAGGTCAAAGTATAGTATACCATGTGGAATACGTGGTGTCATTTAATGTGATGAGGTCCACCGTCCACGCCACTTTGTATACAATGTTGACACACCTGCTTTTCTTTGTTGCACATCCTTTGAAGGCTTGAAGACCTCTTGATAATATTCGGTATTCGGCGTATTCAAACAATTTTTTAAACTTTTTTTTTTACATATTTAATCACTTCGGCTGAATACCGAATAGGTAGATACTTAAAAACAGGTAAAAATAAAAAAACACTATAAATTAATCATGTAACTTTTATAAATAAACATGCTAGTTCGTGAAAGCGTAATTTTTTGTTTTATTTAGGCAATAAAATAATGTTGTGGTATCTTTAGTTAGTATAGGCAATACAATAATGATGTGGTATCTTTAGTTAGTATAGGCAATACAATTATTATTATGATGTGGTATCTTTAGTTAGTACAGGCAATACAATAATGATGTGGTATTGTGACGGATATGGTTTACGTGGGGGGCAAGTGAAATAAGACCACGTAAATTTGTCAACATAAATATATACGTTCATAAAAAGAGAGAGGGTAGATAAGTTTATGGTCACAAGATTCCCTTAAATTCCCTTGGGAGTAGCACAGTACTCTCCTGGCTCAGCCTGGTGTGACGATGACCGCGGCGGGTGTGCCACGCTGCTGACGCCAGGAATGGTGACGGTCGGCGGATGTTCTCGCCAGACCCGTAGTTCAGCTCAACTTGCCGCGCGGGTAAAATATGTACCCGGCGCGGACCTGGACGATTGCCGGAAATGCCGGCAGGTGATGGCCCGGTAAAATATGGCCGGATGCCACCGATATTTTGCGATCGGTTGGAAGGTAAGCCGGAGTTGTTAGCCCGAACTTTGGATGTTGAAGAAACCGGAACTTGGATGTTAAGCCGGAACTTTGGACCCTGGAACATAACGTCCAGCGTGTCACAAGATGACCTATATTGGTCACCTCCGCAGATTGTGACACCAAGCATAAGCAAAGCGAGATGTACTATTGTGCTAATGAAGGTGGTGTGTGGATGTCGCAATCAGTACGGAGTTAACAAAATGGTAGTGAGAAGCACGACATGACTTGTTAGGGTTTGGCAATTTGGTTTACTAACTCGTTTAAGTTAGATCCCGCCGCGGTCATCGTCACAACAGGCTGAGCCAGGAGAGTACTGTGCTACTCCCAAGGGAATTTAAGGGAATCTTGTGACCATAAATTTATCTACCCCCTTCTCTCTTTTTATGAAATTATATATTTATGTTGACAAATTTACGTGGTCTTATTTCACTTGCCCCCCACGTAAACCATATCCGTCACATTGGCCCCCAACGTGGTTTTATGGTCGCAACTACTTTAATTTTCCTTGGTGGGTATTTTTTTTTTCCATGTTGGTGTTTTTTTTGTGTGTTTGTCTACCATACTTTGTAAAACGTTTCGTTTTTATGGTTGGTAGCAACTAAAGTGTACGCTAGCGCAGTGTGTAGGCACTTTGTTTTTAAGAAAAAATCTTACCTTAATTTTGTTATAAAAAAGTGGGTACACGAAAGAACAAATTTTTATCGTGTACTTTACCATCTGTTGCTCGTACAATATTTGTTTGTACCAATAACGTAGTGGTGGCTATTGTGAACAGCTCGCCCCGGGGAAGTACTACCACCATGCCTATTTCTCCCGGTAAGCAGCTATGCTGTGTGCCGGTTTGAAGGGTTTGGGTGCCGGGTGTATTACAGGCACATAAGACATTCTAACTTGTCTCAAGGTGACATTTACTAGCGTCTGCATCCAACAGGATCGTTAGTAAGTTGTCTACCAAATTTTTTTTTTTTCCGTTTGTTCTTTAACTGTAACTTAAAAGGAAAACTTTTCACAAATACCGAATAAAATTGTAACAGTTGTACAACCAATTGCTTCGGTAACAACAATTACATTTCCAGTTTATAACAATTTTTTATCAAATTTATTGCATAGTGGTATCATGGACTTTGAACTCGTTCACATTGTACATACTAAGATCACTAATGATCGTAGCTACAATAACATCTAGTTTTGAACTCATTAGTAATATAACATTTATTTTATTGTCAGATTAGTTAATTACTCATTAGTTAATTACTTAACTGTAACTTTTTCTTTTATACTGCGTACAGTCAGCAACAAAATTGTATTTTTTTTGATTACTCAGTATTATTTTATAAATATTGCTTCATAATTAGCATAGATGGTTTTGTCTTAAACTGTCGTTACTTACCTATTCTCTGGGTACCTACAGTCAACAACAAAATTGTTTTTTTTTACTGCTCAAAATTATTGAAAATTTTAAATTGCTTCATAAATTAGCTTATATAGTATTGTCTTTAGTTAGTATAGGCAATAAAATAATGATGTGGTATCTTTAGTTAGTATAGGCAATAAAATAATGATGTGGTATCTTTAGTTAGTATAGGCAATAAAATAATGATGTGGTATCTTTAGTTAGTATAGGCAATACAATAATGATATGGTATCTTCAGTTAGTATAGGCAATACAATAATGATGTGGTATCTTTAGTTAGTATAAGCAATAAAATAATGAAAATAATGATGTGGTATCTTTAGTTAGTATAGGCAAAAAAATAATGATGTGGTATCTTTAGTTAGTATAAGCAATAAAATAATGAAAATAATGATGTGGTATCTTTAGTTAGTATAGGCAATAAAATAATGATGTGGTATCTTTAGTTAGTATGGGCAATAAAATAATGATGTGGTATCTTTAGTTAGTGGTATCTTTAGTATGAGCAATAAAAATATTAATAGTACTTTGCAATTGCTGTGTCAAGTGGAAATTAACGATTTCGCGACGGAGATTCTATTCCACGTTTTGCAAGTTAAGTACTTGCGTAGTAGCATCGTATTAGGTCTAGAGATTTCGATTAACGGTTTTTGCGTAAGCATGACTGCAACCGAATTAATTTTGACTAGAGAGAGAAAACTATAAACGTGTATAAAGCTATTCAGACTACGGAAATAAAGAATAATTTTGATAAAATTGACACCGATTTACCACTTGATAGAAGACGTGACCTTGTAAACATCTTAGATATATACTCATAGTAGTCCGTGGATACGCGATGCGCGGGTGGCTCTGGCGGAGGTCGGGTCTTGATGAGACCATAGAGTCCGTCGGACTCGGAATTCATGAGAATTCAGTGAAACAAACATGAGGTTTGTTGAAACGGCTTAATGAAATGCCACAGGCCACGAATGAGATTCCTGCTTTGTGTTTTGTTAAATTCTAAGGATGATTTATGAATTGCTCTCGCATGTTTGGCTGATTTATTTGGTTTAATTGTGTCTTTTGCGAGATGCGCGATAAATGTGTAGTCAGTTGTACTTTGATTTTTCTGATTATTGATAAGATTTTAATTTTCTTCTAATGTTTCATTGATTGTAGCGAAAAATCTCTCCGCTAGCACACAAACGGGAACTTAGGGCCTCGCCGCGCGAGTACGGATAAAATAAAATAAATATAAAACGTATAACTTTGAACTTAATAAATAAAACACTATAGTATAAAATTTAAAAAAGACAGTAAAGAAAATATAACAAAAATTGTTGAATTGAAGGTCTAATTTAGTTCAAAATGTACCAGAGTTCTGTCAAGTTTCGACTTTATTTAATTCTGATAAATCAGATGTCCATTTCATTTAATGGCTAACGACAATGACGACATTATAGTCCTTGATGACATTAGGAGATTGGCATCTGAAGGCATTTAGAAGTCTGCGCGTTTTGATAGTACAAAGGCAAGCGTGAGTAGGTTCTCTAAAATTAAAATCAAATTGTTTCATTCAAATAGGCACTTTAGGAGATTGGTATCTGAAGGCATTGAGAAGTCTGCGCATTTTGATAGTACAAAGGCAACCATGAGTAGGTTCTCTAAAGTCAAAGTCAAATTGTTTATTTCCAGGTAGACTTTTGAACGTCAATATTTACAAAAATAAATTGAATTGATTCTAGTCGACCCTTCCAAAAGGTAGTTTCGTATGGAGAAGAATGGGCAAGAAACTACACCGTTACTTTTTTAAATCTTGTACAATATTTTGTATAGGTACAGTCGCCAGCACATCATGTTACCCCACTTTGACCTTGAACGCGTTATGAGCAACAACAGCGAGAATCGTACGAAAGAGATACATAGGTTTTTGTCTGTTCTTACTTGCGATGTTTCGTGCTGCAGTGCGTACGTGAGGGTGTGTGCGTATGCGCGTCGTGGTGTAGAATAAGATACTGTGCGATAACAAATAGCGTGGTTGAATACTGAATACTTGAATCGAATAGAAATAATGGCATGGTAATAAAAACAGGCGGCCCGCGCAATGCCTAAAATATCTATGAAAGCTTATACTTTAATCAATATTTTTTATTTAAATTATCTTTTACTTAATCCTTCATTCTTACATATTTGTTGGAAAATTACATAAAAGTATCAAGTTGGTATTATCTACTCATATTACATTTAAACAGATCTCGATGAATATTCTTAAGTAGACAGGTAGGTATAATCTGATGTGAGAAAAACATGTTTTATTTTATTTATTTCAAACAGGTTTTAATTACCTTTTCCGAGTTTTGTTACCTACTTACTGACGGGTTGGCGGTCACCTAGTGTTTTCGTGCGTTCCTTGCTTTTCTATTCTAGTATTTTTACGAAATTATATGCCAAAAACCCAATACACAATGTGCTTGCAATTTTGAAAAAATATGGATACCTACCCCATGACGAACGTGTGTGAAGTTAAGTTGATTAATTATGCCTACAAAAAGCCTCTTGTGTCCGCCGTTCCGAGACACTGTCTAAAATAATAAGGTTGAACTTAGTAACACAATTACCTATACTTACCGGAGTTTGCTGCAAATCAAATCAAATCAAATCAAATATGTTTATTCGGTAGGATATGGTACAATAGATGTTACAATAGTGTTTCCAGCATACCCTGCCATAGTATGGCGTACAAATATTTAT
Source organism: Tiliacea aurago (assembly GCA_948098905.1). NCBI lineage: Eukaryota > Metazoa > Arthropoda > Insecta > Lepidoptera > Noctuidae > Tiliacea > Tiliacea aurago. The sequence continues at coordinate 745,550 of OX402579.1, read as the reverse complement.
ACACAAAAGCAAAGCCCATCATTTAATAACCTATATAAAATTATGAATAATAATGAATTAGAGAATAAAATATGAATAATAGTTAATTAATACCGATTAAGATTTTATTGTAGTAATAATAATAATTATAAATAATGAATTAATTAGTTTTTGCATGTCATGGATTTTAAAGGCAATTTTATTACTTTATTATATTATGTATGATTTATCCTCCAAGTACTCTTGAACACTGTAATATTTTTTTTCTAATAACAGTCTGAACAATACCCTTCTGAACAACGGCAATGGCAAGTCTTGAGTATTATTTGGCAAATGGTTAAATATAATAATTGCCATGCAGTAAGTATTTTTTTTAAATAGCATTAGTTTTATTTGGGGTAATTTTAATTTGTCTTTGTGCCGTGTTCTACTATTTATTTTGTAACTGCTTTTTTGGAATAAGTTATAATTTTTTTTTACAAAAGTGCATATTTCAAATATATAAAGACATGGTAGAGACAGTATTTTAAGCTTTTGAATTAAAGGTTTACAGCTATCTAAAAAGTGGGCTCCACACATTGCCCGGATGCATTTTTTTTGTCCTTTAAAAACTTTTTGCACATCTACTGAGTTCCCCCAGATTATAAGACCATATCTGAGTACAGATGCTACATAAGCATGGTAAGCAACCATTGCGGTATTTAGATTAACCGTTTGTCTTAATCTTTTCAGGACATACACAAAGCGATCTATTTTGTTGAGTATTTTATCTACATGTGGTTTCCAACTGCAATTTTGGTCCACGGTTATACCTAAGAATACACATTCATTAACAGTGTTTAAGGGAGAATTATTATACTGGATGTCTAGACTATCTGTGTTTGTGTTGAGTGCTTAAAATTATATTATATTTGTTTTTGTCATGTTTATTTTTAAGTTATTAGTTTCTAGCCATTTGATTGCCTTGTCTAATGATTTAACAATTCGTTTCTCCAAGTCTTTGTTATCGTCGCTTTTAATAACCAATGTTGTGTCATCAGCAAATATTACGCACTCTTCATTAATCGCCTCTGGCAGGTCGTTGATGTATACTAGAAAGAAAAGAGGGGATATAATTCCTCCTTGAGGTGTACCGAAGTTGTTTTGTCTGAATTTTGATCTAAATTTCTTTTGTTCATTTTGATGATTTCTTGTTATTTCTACGCACTGCAGTCGGTCGGTAAGAAAGCTTTTGATCCACTCGTTGGCCTTCCCGCGGACTCCATAGTGAGAAAATTTTGAAAGTAATATTTTATGGCAGACAAGGTCGAAGGCTTTTGTCATGTCTAGAAAGACACAGCCTATTTTGGATTTTTGGTTTAGACTTTCGGTTATTTGTTTAATTAAGGAAAAACATGCTGAAGCTGTCGACCTCCCCTTTCTAAATCCAAACTGTTCTTTTTTAAGGATGTTACATGATGTCAAAAAGTTCTCTATTTTATTACACATAACCTTCTCAAATATTTTTGATAATATGGGGATTAAAGTGATTGGTCGATAGTTACTCATATCCGACTTTAAGCCTTTTTTATATAAAGGTTTGACAATAGACATTTTCAGTCGTTTTGGGAAGACTCCTTCGCTTAGGGATAGATTTATTACATAGCTTAAAGGCGAGACTAGACTCGACGCACATATTTTTAACACTTTGGTATTTAAGTCGTCATAACCAGTCGAGTTCGTATTTTTTAAACTATTGATTATTTTATACACATCTGTTTCATCAATTGGTGTTAAGAAAATGGTTTTAGGATTCTGAGGAATTGTAAAATTGGTATTCTGATTATTTTCTCGTGGCTTTTGCGTCGTATTAGTTAGGGATATGTAATAGTCATTGAATAGGTCACAAATTTGGTTAGGGTTGTCATAAATGTCATTATTGATTTGTATTGAGTCAATGTCAGAGTGGCTTGTCATATTATTAACATCAGTTTTAATTAAGTTCCACGCTGCTTTACTTGCATTTGCTGATGTACTGTGAACTATTAATTTGTTGCGCATTTTGTATACATCTTTTTAAAATTCGAGTATAGTTGTCATATTTGTTTTTGTTTTGTTTTTTGTTATCTCTACAAAGGTTATAATTTAGGTATAACGTTCGTTTTTTAATACAACATCGTTTTATGTTTTTTGTTAGGTTTCGGTTTTTCACTTGCTTGTTACTATTTTTAACTTTAATAATGGGGAAGCACAAATTGTAAAAAAGAATAATTGTATCGTGCAGGCAATTGAAGGCGTAGTTTGTTGAGTGGCATTCGTATACTTCAGAGAAAGATAAGCTTGATAAACAGTCTCTAAATTTAGTTATGTTTTCGTTATTGAGCTCCCTTACAGTTTTAAACCAGAAACTGGGAATGTCTTTAACTTTATTATCAGCCTCTAAGTCAACTGTTAGAGATTGTCCTGTTTCGTGGTCTGATAGTGCTAAATAGTGCAGTACAGGCTTAGCGTCGTCTATATTGCTCACAATTAAATCTAAACAAGAGGTTTTCCTCGTCGGTAATGTAATGTGGTTTATCAGGTTGTTATTATTAAGTATGGCATTTAAGTCATTGGATATTTTATTTCTTTTTAGGATGTCTATATTCCAGTCACCGCATATTATGACTTTTTTCTTCACCTTTCTACATAGTTTATTAGTAAGGATTTCCAAACTATTCAGAAAAGTAGCCGCATCATGTGTAGGTGTTCTATAAATGCATACTACTATTAGGTTATGTTTAGGAATTTCAATGGCACAGTATTCGAATTGGAGGGGAATCGGGGGGGTAATGTTAACGAGTTCTTTGTAATGTATGTTATTTTTTATTAGGATACATGAACCACCTCGGCGCTGGTTTGATCGAGAGAAGAATGATGCCATTAAGTAGTTGTCAATTCTAAGGTTCGATTCAGAACCACTTTTAAGAAAGGTTTCAGTGAGACATACAACGTCAATGGAACCCAATTCAAGTTGTAAATCTGCTAGAGCTACTTCTATTAATTCTTGCTTATTTAGTACTCCGGCAATATTTTGGTGAATTAACGTAATTGCCGTGGTTTTATTTTGAGCTACGAAAAAAACTATTTTTTGTGTTTGTCTTGTTTGTTATTCTTTCAAAATAGGTTGTAATTTTTGTTTGTGTTGTTTTTAGGGGTATTGCATTGTTAAAGTCAGGGTGTTGTGCATGTGTGTACGTTGGTTTTGTTCCAACTTGTTTATTCTTATATCTATTGAGGAACTCTGTTTGGTATTTCTTATAATCGATTGTCGTATTCAACTCAAAACACAAATATTCCAGATATTCCTGCTGGTAACTTTTCCCATAAATAGCATTATTGTTAAGCTTGTTTGCCGACTTGTGTATTTTTATGTACTTACAGTTTTTGTAGTTTTGTATAATCAATTCTAAATTATAATTAATTGCATCTTCGTTTAGGTACGGGTTATATCGCACATTAGTGATGAATACAGTATGGTTGCGCAGTTTATATAAAACGTTACATAATTCAGTTATAAATGAAAAAGGGTTTTTATCGTTAGATCCTAAGACTAAAATTAAAATATCGTCCGGGGTTAATAGATTTATGAAGTCGTCATTGCAGCTATTTAGTATTTGCGCACTTGTAGCCGTTGGCTTGATAAAAGATCTTATTTTGTAATTATCGTTCCACTTGTTGGACCTGGTGTTCGTCAAGGTTTTATTGAGACCGTAGGCTTGTTGATCTCCGAAGATGTATATATTATGTTTATTGGTAACTTTCAACGCTTCAGCCTTGTCTTCATTACTACAGTTGGGCTGTGATTAATTTTTCTTTTCCGCGGTTTGCTGTTTCAAAGTACCAGTAGCGACATCTGTCGGTTGAGAGGTACTAATATCCACCTGGTCGTTGTTGTCGGCCCTGGCAGCGATGGTCTTATCTAACAAAATATCATTACAGCTGCTTTTGCATTTTCTTTTACGAGCAGAGTTTTTGTAAGATGGAGATCCATGGTAAACTTGTTTAAACTGTACAATTTTCATCTCTTGTTCAATCGTTTTTTGTTTTAACTGATTATTTTCAGTTGTTAAAGTGTCAATTTCTTGGTGTGCGCTCTCTAATTCATTGTTTAGTTTGTAGATTTCTTCTTTTAGTGCGTTTATGTCTTCTGTGTGGGTTGTGGACAGGTCTGGTAAACTTCTTGTATACGGATTAGATGCCCCTGATGAGTAGGATAAGTTTACTGATTCAATGGACAAATTTGACAAGTTTGTTTTATTTCTCCTAAGAGTAACATTATCGAAACTCCTTCCGCTTATACATGCGAGTTCAACCTTATTGCGCTAGTAATAAGGTACGATTTCAAAGGTAATGAATTTTCAAATAAAATTCTAATCTATTATTATCGTTACTTCCTAAATATGTTACATATACAAATATTATAAAGCTGAAGAGTTTGTTTGTTTGGTTAACCGCGGTAATCTCAGGAAGTAGTACTGGTTCCAATTGAAAAAATCTTTCAAAGCTGGACCAGCATGTTTCCAAGCAATGTTATCTAGGATATAATCCTCTAATTTGTAATATGCTTGTTTACAAAGTGTTCTTAATTTTCTTTCATTTAGTTGCAATATTTTGTTGTAACATTTAACACAGTACCTTTTCTTTTTTTTTCGGTGGGAAATTATCAAATAACTTCTCCCGCTCTGGGCTGAGCGGGAGGGCGTGTCAGACTTTTACTGACTAAAACCCACTCGTGTTCCTTCCGTTGCTTGTGTGCCAGGGCCACGATATCTCTTTCGGAGAAACTCGCAACCCTGGCAGGTTAGTACCCCACAAAAGCTGTATGTACTTTAGATAATCTGAAAAATGGTTGATCTATTTTATCTATATTTCTAGTACTAAAATGATGTCTATCACTTATTTTATTAAAAAGATGTAGATTTTTCCTTACATACATAATGTTTTCATAAATGAATTGGCAAGGTACCGTCATAAAATTAATCTTTTTAAATAGTTCCCTAAGAGATTCGCGGTGACGTAGATTATAAATTGCTCTGACAGCTCTCTTTTGCAAAATAAAGCAGCCCGACCCCACAGTAAAATGCCGTATGACATAATCAAATCAAATCATTTATTTCAGATAATAGAGAAATATCCATAGTTAAATTTTTGATGTCATAATACAGTAAAATAAAATCACAAACTTTTTTTTTTATTTAAGGGCTTTATCGCTGAGCGATAACGTCACCCTGTAACATCAGCAATTATTCTAATATCAGCACAATCAACTTAACCTAAAACACCTTATCATTCTAACATTAATATTTTAAAACAAAAACTGCCAGTTTGTACAGTATCCTAGCTTGATCCGATAAAGGACAAGCCAGGATAGCATTACACCCTCCAATATTGCACTTATTTGTTGGACCAAGTAAATTAAATCGCAAAGCTTCATTCCGCACACATTCCATCAAAACATGTTGCACATCTTCGACCACTCCACATTCTTCACAGTTGGGTGATGCAACCTTTTTCATGAGGAACCGAAACTTTTTGGTGGAATGTGACCGGAACGAAGTCGTAGTGCCATAACTACATCTCTTCTGCTAAGCAGATTTTGATCAATCCAATTATTCACCGGGAGCTGTGGTTTGATGGTCTTGTACCAAATTCCCTTTTCTGTTGACCTCTGGTTAAAGTATTCACTCCACAAATCTATACACTGCAGTTTTATTAGTCTTATATAATCTGTATGTAAAGGAGGAACATTTATACAAATTCCATCTGACACGGCTTGGTTGGCCAAAACATCTACTCTTTCGTTATCCTGAATCTGTACATGAGACGGGATCCACTGTAAAACTACCGAAATTGACTTTTGACCTAACTTAAATATAGACTCCAAAATCATGTAAGCTATCGGTACTCCTCGCACGGACGACGTGCACCGAGCCAAGTGTTGCAACGAACTCTTCGAATCTGATAGAATGACAAATTTATCATGATTAATTGAGTTAATATAAGAAAGAGCCTCTGCAATTGCAATTAACTCCACGTGCATAATGGATATATCAGAGTCTATAGCAAGTCTGACATTTGCATATAATTGTGGATCCCAAACCGCAGCACCGCTACCAGCACTACTCTTAGAACCATCTGTGTAAATCTTATGGAAATTAACATATTCCTCTTCTATAAAGTTTGTGCAGATTTGTCTCAGATGGTTGCAGTCGTAGTGTCGTTTAGGCTCATTTATAGATGGAATATTATATTTAATAGTCTTATGAACATTGATGTTGCTCACCCACGTCCCCAGAGAAAACATTTCAATCAACCTCACCGAGTGCATATCAGAAGATTTAAGCTCATTATAAATTGAGACCAATAGAGGTTGTTTTCTAGTTCTCCAAAATTTAGAATTATGAATGCTTGAAGTATGTTACCAGCATGTTTCCAAGCATTCTTATCTTGTATATAATCCTCTAATTTGTAATATGCTTGTTTACAAAGTGTTCTTTTAATATGAGTTTTAAATTTTCTTTCATTTAGTTGCAATATATCACAAGGTATTTTGTTGTAACATTTAACACAGTACCCCATAAAAGATGTTTGTACTTTAGATAACCTGAAAATGGTTGATCTATTTTGTCTTTATTTCAAGTATTAAAATTATGTCTATCACTTATTTTATTAAAAAGATGTAGATTTTTCCTTACATACATAATGTTTTCATAAACGAATTGGCAAGGTACCGTCATAATATTAATCTTTTTAAATAGTTCCCTAAGAGATTCGCGGTGACGTAGATTATAAATTGCTCTGACAGCTCTTTTTTGCAAAATAAATCAGCCCGACCCCACAGTAAAATGCCGTATGACATAATCAAATCAAATCAAATCATTTATTTCAGATAATAGACAAATATCCATAGTTAAATTTTTGATGTCATAATACAGAATAAAATAAAATCACAAACATATAGAATTAAATGAAAATTAAAAAAAAAAAACAAAATTAGGATCAAAATTAAAAACAAAATTAAGATCAGAAATTAAAAACGAATAAGTACACATATTACATTATATAATAAACGCAGGCGCTGGCATGCAGCTGCAGCAAATAATACTGTGGCAGTCATTTCATTTCCTAAGAACCCCCCTCCCCCCCCCCTTCCTTTTTCATTTTTTTTCTTTTCTTATTAGGTAGCTAAAATACACCAAACGCGCGGTTTCTTCATCTATTAACTGTCTTATCTTTCTAACAGCATAAGCCGCCGAGCTTAGCCGCCCCGCAAGAGATGTTATATGTGGTCCCCATTGTAGTTTCTCGTCTAGAGTGATTCCTAGTAAAACAATAGATTAATAAATTCCAGTTTTGCTCCATTCAATATATCACATTCATTACTTCTAACATTAGATAGTTTAAATCGAATACTTTTCGTTTTTTCTATATTTAGTACCAAATTATTAACCGTAAACCAATCTTGGGCCTGAAGAATACAGATATTCACGTCGTCAAGATTTTGTGAACGTCGGTCTATTTTAAATATCAATGATTGTGTCATCTGCAAATAACACCATCTTCGGTTGATTTATTTATTTAGGTTAGCCAACAATTGTTTACACAATACATTTACAATATTTTCCTTATTAGCTAGTAGATACATTTATAAGTGCAACAATCACTTACAGGCTAATACAACATGCACCATTTTATGGTTTTACATAATAAATCAAAGCCAAAAAGCATATTTTATACAATTAAGGTTATTCAATAATTTAGGTGATTCACGAGTAACAATAATATTAACAAAAATTTAATTCAAAATAATAAAACAAAAACATTAAAACATTAACATTTAACAAATAAAAATGACAAAAATGATAAAAATCTAAAATAATAAAAATTAAAATTATAAATTAACTTTCGCTAAGGAGATCCTTAGTTACTGGAATATATAGTACTTAATAATTATTTTATAAAAATGTCCTATGCTGTCATGATGTACATCAGTGAGATCACTGCAACTGTTTAAATTTATACACAGGCAAGAAATCGGTGAGTTAGCACCCAGAACCGTTCTGCGCAAGGGTGGGTAAAGTGGTGTGATAGGATTTCGCGGATATCGGGCTGGGGCACGAAACTTCAGGAGACTCAGTAGCTTTGGGCAGTCAATTTTATTTCTAAGCAACTTATAGAGAAACAAGGCATCAATAACTTCCCTTCGAGTTTACAACGAGTGCATTTTGAAATATTTGAGTCGAGTATTATAGGAGAGAAGCTTTTTACTTTTTCCTCTAGAAAATGCGAGGTGCCACTGAAACCGGTTTTGAACTCTTTCCAAAAGTAACTTATGTGTGGCGTAGGGTCTCCATACTCGTACAATACTGCAATACTCCAGGACGCTTCGTACAAGGCTATTGTACAGCATTATTTCAGTACCAACCTGTTTAAAGCCCCTAGTGTTTCTTAGCACAAACCCTAACATTTTCTATGCTTTCTTGGTAATAGTCTCGATGTGGGGGACAAAAGTTATTTTTTTATTTATTTATTTTTTATTTATTTATTTATTCAATAACAATACAAATTGTGTCTGAATGTGTTACTTAAAAAAAGTTTAAATTAGTAAAATAAAATTAGGTAATAAACAAAAAAAAAACACAACTCGACTAATAATAAATACAAAAATATACCATAACCAAATTAAATAAAAACAATTAAAAAAAAAATTATCAAACAGTACTCCCAGATCCCTAACTACATCCACTACTTGTATTTTTTTATTGCCTATGATGTACTCCGCGTGTATAAGGTGAGACTTTCTTGAAAATGACCGACTTCACAAAAAGGAGGAGGTTCTCAAGTCGTGTGTATATTTTTTTTTTTTTTTTTATTATTTTTGTTATCTCAGAACTCCGTCGTTTATGAACCGATTTGGATTTTTTTTTTTTTTATTTGAAAGGATATACTTCCAGATTGGTCCCATTTTTATCAAAATCCAGTTCTGATGTTGGGATCCATGAGTAATTGAGGGAACTCCTCAAATATTATAGGCATACATATAACGATTTTTATATTTTCATCAACAAGTCAATCATTTGCATTCAGAAAGTATAATTTGGTGAAGTGGAACTGTTGAAGAAGGCCACAGATGGCCACAGGAACTTCTCAACGATAAGTATTTCACGGGTGGCGATGAGATATCTGGATTAAGATAGTTAAGCGAAGCAAATTTGATTTGATGATCGAAACTGATCTGATTATGAAGCTGGAAGGTAGGCACTGGAACTCGGTAATAAAACAAACTATCCTACCCGTGTTTGGTCTTATTGCAATTGTCATGAGTTGCATTCTGGCTATAAATGATTTTTAACCGACTTCAAAAAAGGAGGAGGTTCACAATATATATATACCTAGCCGTTTAAAGGTACCTACATATAAAAGGAAACCGTGACTGATTGGTTTATCAACACAGCTCAAACCACTGACAGATTGGGCTGAAATTCGGCACGTAGGCATCCGCTAAGAAGGGGTTTTTGGAAATTTGACCTTTAAAGGGAGGAAAACGGGGGATTTTGTTTGCATGAAAAATCTTATTCCTAGAGTTAATAAACTTGAAACTTGGACGAATACTTACGTAAATAAAATATATAGTTTGTATTTTTTTTGTTATCTTAACTTCAATGGATGGGATGTCAAAGCTTGTATAGAAGAATTATAAAGCGTGGTCCGATCAACTCGAAACTCAGTATTTATACTTAAAACCAAAAATGAAGAATAACTTGTATCAGGGTTTTTCTAAAATCTACCCATAACGGGGTGAAAAGGGGTAGTCAGTTTTAGAAGAGAGGATTTTACTACGTGACTTGATTAACTCGAAAATTGGTATAACCTTTAAGTCAAATAATGGAAAAGTCGCAAACCACTTTAAAAATTAACCTCTTTGGGGGTGTAAAGGGGGGATGGATACAGTTTGTATGAAAAAATCTTCTTTCGTTGATCTGTTAACTTGAAACTTAGACTGAATTCTTCATCATCAGTCTCCTACCCTAATCCCAATTTATTCAGGGTCCTCGTAACATGTCGAATTACACTATAGATTTAATACATACGAGTACAAAAGGAAACAGTAACTGACTTACTGACTGATCTATCAACACAAAACTCAAATCATTGAATGGATTGGGCTAAAATTTGGCACACAGATAGTTATTATGACGTAGGTAACCGCTGAAAACAGAATTTTGAAAATTCAACTCCTAAAGGGGTGTAACGGGGTTTCACATCTTGTATGGAAAAACATTTGAATTGTATCAATTCGACAATTCGCAGGGTTACTCGTGTCAACAAATAAATAAAAGTGTTTCACGTTTAAAAAAAAAAGTGTAAAGAGGTAAATAGTCTACAAATCAATATGGTGTCTAGCCTAACTTAAGTTAGTACTAACTTAAACTTATTTATTCACTAAAACAATACATTTATTATAAAAAAATGTTTTTGCAAAATACAAAAACCAACTTGGGCCTATCACGGATTTGAACGCACAACATGCCTTTTGGGGTGGTAACCAATCAATGGAGCTGTGTGTACGTGCCCGTGGGCGATTTCCCGACATCCAATCTGGCAAAGTCGCGGGCAAATGCTAGTAAACCATTAAACGGAATACCTTTATTAGCATTTTTCAAAAACAACCCTTACCGGGGTGAAAAGGGGATCTTTTAGAAACTAGAACTTGAACTTCTAACAGCTGGATTGATCCTTGTGTAGGTAATTACGAAATCCAAGATCGTCTCTTGTCGCGAGCAACTTCATCGATTCTCCATTCAAATTACCCCCTTGCACATAGGTTTTATGACGTCCGCTATTCAATCAACGCAGGTTTTTATTTTATATTTCTAATCAAACACATGCAGAACCATGTTCCAAATTAAAGAAACTTTGATAAGTATAATAATAATAAGTTACATAGGAATGAGTGAAGTTTTCAGTAGTTTTGAAACCCACTTACTTTGCAACCCCAGTCACCTACTCCCATAATCACATTCGCGCAATATTGTTAGCACTTAGATGACATACATAAGAGAAAATAAAGACTTCGGGGTCACCGCTTCAGGAGCTTCCGCCGGTTCGTTACTGAGACAAACGTTATTTGTCGGGAACGAAGCATATGTTCCTGAACAATGGGAGCTTCGCGTACGAATACAAATACGACGCGCCTGATTAAAACACAAGCCTGCCTAATAGTAAACATTAAATTTTTAGGGTTCCGTACTTAAAAAGGAAAAACGGAACCCTTATAGGATCACCTCGTTGTCAGTCTGTCTGGCTGTCTGTCAAGACCCTTTTTGTCAGGAACGTGGAGGGAGGTATCAAGTTGAAGTTAATATCAAATACGTAGTCTAGGGTTGCTTGGAGCTTCAAAAAAACAAGCTTCCAAGTCAACGCAATTAAAAAATACGGCCATTTGTGCGACATATTTTGATACTCGCAAATAAATTAAAACCTATCATCCCGTTGACCTAGATTCATGTAATTTGGCAAGAAGCAAAGTTGACAGCACAACTAGGTAAAGGAAAAACTAAAAAAATCGTTAAATTGTAATTTTATCACATTTTTTTTGCGATTACGGTCTGCAAATGAAACTTACATTTGCAGTTGGAGAATGAAATCGCAAAAAAAAATCATCCTAAGAGAATTGACCGTGACGTATATCGAAGTATGGGAGAACATGTTTTTCAAATATGGTTTGTTTTTGGGATTCAATTTATCCCAACTACGGAACCCTTCATTGTACGTAATCCGACACGCACTTGGCCGGCTTTTCAGGGTTCCGTAATCAACAAGGAACCCTTATAGTTTCGCGATGTCCGTCTGTCTGTCTGTCTGTCCCCAGCTTAGCTCAGAGACGCTTAGTACTAGAAATCTGTAATTTGGCATGGGTATAGGTACATATTAATCATCCCATAAAAGTAGTGAAATAAAATCTTGAAATTTTTTTTTTTTTGCTGGCGGCCTCCTGTATGTACAGACGGCTACACATCAAGCTATACATTTCCAGTATAAGCTGGTCTCGCATTGTATATGATTTCCGTACAGTGCGAGATCAGCGTAAACTGGATTTGTATAGCTTGATGTGTAGCCGTGTGTACCTACAGTGGGGACCTCCTGTGTATGTACAGTGGGATAATTGTTTTTTCTCGTCTATCAGGGTATCGTTGGATAGGCCGTTCAACAACAATGTAGGGTTGTGTAAACCATTTTGCGAATCAGGGATCCATTTGCGTAATATAAAGCTTTAAAATATGTGAAAAAAATCATGGCAGTGGTAGATATAACTAAATTAAAAGGAAACCTACAGCAGGAGGTCTACTCCGAAGATAAATCCGAAGTATTTGCCGAATGTTCGACCGTTTCCTGACTACGGCTGACTGTGGCAGACTACGGCTGACTGTGGCAGACTACGGCTGACTGTGGCAGACTGCGGCGAAAGAAAACAAATTACGACAGTCAACTAGATAGATCAAAGTCAAAAATGTGACTTGAAGTGGGGTATGGACTCAAAGTCAAAAAAGGAACCTTTGGAAGTCAAGAAGCGGCCGAAAATTCGGCCGATACTTCGGACAGCTAAGCAGGCATTACAAATTAACGAGTAATAGTCGACTAACTTATATTTGCAGTTGGAGAATTGACCGTGACTTGAATCGATGTATAGGAGAACATATTTTGCAACTACAATGTTAAGTTTGGTTTTGGGATAAATTCACCACAACTACGGAACGCTTCACTGTGCGTGGTCCTGACTCTTGGCAACGAACTACACGAATATACCTAGTTACATAAATAAACCTTACTTATACGAGTACGTGTTGATGAAATAGGTACTGGTCACCGCCGCCTATTGACATCAAGTACCTACTACAGGTACTGGTCACCGCCGCCTATTGACATCAAGTACTATAGGTACTGGTCACCGCCGCCTATTTACATCAAGTACTACAGGTACTGGTCACCGCCGCCTATTGACATCAAGTACTACAGGTACTGGTCACCGCCGCCTATTGACATCAAGTATCGAACAGTTCATGTGCGTGAGGTACGCACTCGACGTTTATTTGCTACTCGCCTCTGTAAATCCCACGCTGGCTCGCGTTCACCACTTCATCGTTTGGTTGAGACATATAACAATGAGTTTAATTTAATCGACATACTTTTTCTTAGTAAAAATGCATTTAGGAAGCAAATCCAAGCAACCCTAAAAGATCAGCAAAGTATGTGACGTAATGTTTAATAATGTACGCACACAATTTACCTACATTGTCTTCTTTTTTTTCAATTTAAAAATCCAGATATAATTTCTAGGTTAATAAATAAATATAAAATGTTATTGTTACTTTAGGGATTCTGCTGTCACTGTGATTATGGCAATCCCTATTTGTATGAGCACTGCGCTAACTGGTTATGAAGGCCTCTGGGTTTTATTTAAATAAACGCAGGTCCGCTGCTAAAAGAGTTTTATTCCAAATTACCCCAAGGAGAACCTTCCGACCGGGCTAGTGCGCAGTTACTGGCCCGCCGTCCATACGTCACGCTCACATATACATTTCTGCTTACCTTGCATTCAGTCGTGCACGCTTACATGTGTCCCTACACTACTTCCCCCCAAAAATTTTACAAAAAAATTTTTCTTAATAACTAGTAAGTAACACATAAATCTTAACTATTTTATTACACACAATCAATTACCGTATTACAATTAGCGCTTATGGTAGCTCACATAGCTTACTGCGATAAACACTGCACTTGTCACTATCGCGCGGTGGTGCGATCATATTACGCATAACTGGCTGTGGGTGGTTGCTGCGGGACTGTGAGCGTGTCTATGCGCCCCGGCAATGTTGTCACCCCACCGGATACACCGTTGACTTGTCTGTGTATCCACTTCTTCATGCGATGACGACCCTGGCGCCATAAGACCAGCACCACGATGAGAAATACTGCGGTTGCCATTACTGCAAAACCTGTCTCGTACTTAGTGACTTGCGATGTTGCTGCGCTATTTTGCGCTATGACAACTTCTTCCTTACTATAAGCCTTGCCCATGGTGGATGCGCTTAATTACAAATTGGTCGCTCAAGTTGTATGGAAGAGTTGTTGAGTTACGTTAAAACTTTATTAACGAGTGAATATTGCAGTATGCTAGAGTGAGCGTACAAACATGTGTCTGTAAATTCAAAGTTCACTAGTTATTATTTGATTACTATTCTAAATAAGCGCGATGTTGACTGCGCATAAATTATATACTAGTTAATGTACAGGGTGCGGTCGTCTATTTTTCAAGCGCCGACTTATAAATATGCCATAAAGCACTATACATTTTAAAGTTTATTAAGGGTAGTTGCCGTGACTTCCACTCTGCAATAAATTAATGACACCATTTAGGCCGGCGGTAGTATCCGTCACGACAACGCCATGCTAAGGTAAGTTATGTTATCTTATTTTAGATAACTGGTATGTACTACATGTTCAATTTTGATGGTGGTCTGATAGTGCGACCACTGCAGCTTTTCTTTAATACAGGTGTTCCCTCGTTTATTTTAGATGGGTTTACAATGGATTTGTTACTTTGTGGCCGCTCTGACCTAGTGTCAGGTGGATTGTCATTGTTTTCTTCGTTTAACAAGTATGCTGGTTTTAATCTATCAATGGATATGTGAATTTTTCTGTTGTGTAACTGTACCACAAACACTTTATTTTTCCGCTCTAAAACACGGTACGGACCTTCGTAAGTGGGTGTTAATGGTTTTCGTATTGCGTCGTTGCGAATGAACACGTGATCACATTTTTCTAGGTCACCATGTATGAACAATGTGCGTGAGTCCCGCAGATCCCGTGGTACTGGTTTTGATTGCTCGATTGTATGCTTCAAGTTTTTTAAAAAATCATGATCGTCGCGGCTTCGTTCATTGGGGATGTTGTAGAAATCTCCCGGTAAACGAAGTATTTGACCGTACACGTACTCTGTGGGACTAATGCCATTGTCGTTTCTGCCTACTGAACGCAGTCCTAGCAGCACCGTAGACAGTTCATCACACCAGGACGAGTTATTAATAAGGCGAGCTGTTAATGCTGATTTTAGTGACCTATGCCAGCGCTCTACCATACCATTACTTTGGGGGTGGTATGGTGTAGTGCGCAATTTATTTATACCCATATACTTCATTAGCTGTGTAAATAATGCGCTTTCGAACTGACGACCTTGATCGCTCGTCAATCTGATTGGGCAGCCGAATCTGCTAATCCAAGCTTCGTAAAATACCTTAGCTACGACTTCCGCGGTGATGTCCCTTACTGGAATGGCTTCCGGCCAACGCGTATATCGGTCGATCATCGTGACAAGGTATTTATACCCTTCTTGCGATGTTGGTAGGGGCCCTACGATGTCTATGTGCACATGTTCAAAGCGATTGCTGTCTGGAAAATGTTGTAAGTCTGATATCGTATGTCTGTTGACCTTTGACCTTTGGCATTTAATGCATGTTTTTGCCCATCGTCCAACATCCCGATTTAATCCTGGCCAGAAAAATCGTTGTGCGACCAGTTTACGCGTTGCTCGGACACCTGGATGACTGATGCCATGTACCGAATTAAATGCAATGATTCTGTAGTTTTCGGTTAAGTACGGTCTACACGTGTTAGTTGAGGTTTCGCAATATATTTGTTCATTACTGTTAGGCACAAAGTATTTCTTTAATCGAACGTTGCTATTTGTTTTGTCTAACATATGCGCAAGCTCGGTGTCATTTTTCTGTGCTAGCGCTAATTCCGCGAACTCGAGTTCCGTTGGGCAATATATTGTTTCAATACGCGATAAGGCGTCTGCCACCGGATTGTTTTCGCCTTGTATGTACCTAATGTCGGTTGTAAATTCGCTAATGAATAATAGTTGCCTAATGCGCTTTGGAGTTTCGCAATTACTCTGTATTTTGGTAAATGCATAAATCAACGGTTTATGATCTGTAAATATGGTTAATTGACTGCCCTCAAAGAGATAACGAAAATGTTTTATTGCCATATATATAGCTAACAATTCCCTGTCATAGGTCGAATACTTTTGTTGGGCTTTTGTAAACCTCTTAGAAAAGTATCCTAGCGGTTTCCATGCGTCATCAGTTTTTTGCTGCAGCACCGCTCCTGCACAGGTATCTGAGGCGTCCGTCATGAGAGCTAGAGGTACATTCGTTTTTGGATGTGACAACATTACGGCGTTATTTAAACTTTGCTTACATTGTTCAAATGCTTTAATAGCTTTGTCGTCCCATGGAATAATTGTTTTATCCCTTTTTTTTGAATTTTTTAAAAACTCGTTTAACTGCGACTGTTGACTGGCAGCGTTAGGAATGCTTGCTCTTTAGAAGTTAATCATTCCTAAGAAACGCCTGAGCTGGTCTACAGTCTCCGGTCGGGGATAATTTACAATTGCTTTTACTTTATGTTCGAGTGGACGAATACCTTCGGTTGTAACTTCGTACCCTAAGAACTCTATATTTGACTTTCCGAACTCGCATTTATGTAGGTTAATCGTAATGCCATACTGCCTGAACCTATCCAATACTTTCCGCAGGTGTCTTTCATTTTCCTCTATGGAGTCGCTCGCGATTATGACGTCATCAACGAAATTGAATAAGAAATCTAAACCTTGTAGTACTGTATTACTCATGAAACGCTGGAATGTTTGGCTCGCATTCCTTAGACCGAAGGTCATGCGCTGGAATTCATACAAACCGAAAGGCGTTATGATGGCGGTTTATTCTATATCTTCTTTGGCTACTTTGATATGATGATAAGATTTATTTATGTCGAGTTTGGAAAATATTTTCTTACCTGCTAGTATGTAGGTGAAATCATGCAGACGTGGCACGGGGTATCGGTCCGGTTTTGTGATCGCATTTAGGCGCCTGTAGTCGCCACACGGTCGGATGTCCCCGTTTTTTTTCGCCACCACGTGCAGCGGGCTCGCCCACTCACTCTTGGACGGTCTGCAGATCCCCATTTCCTGCATTAACCTAAATTCCTCTTTGACCTTGTGATATCGGTCGGGAGGAAGCGGTCTGGCTCTCGCGTGTACGGGAGGTCCCGTAGTTTCGATGTAATGCATTACCTTGTTGTTATCGTCGTCAGCATTATCGTCCCTAAATGGTATGGGTTTGGTAATATCTGCATATTCTGATAATAGGTTGTGAAATAGATGATTACTGTCTACGATGCTGACAGAAAGTTCCGCGCACTTGACAATGTTACCGCGGGTCACCAAGCTATTTTTCCTATCTAACAATTGTTGTGCATTTAAATCTACTAACAACCCATAATGGCGCAAAAAATCCGCTCCTATGATAGGTTGTTTTACATCAGCAATTATAAAAGTCTATCTTAATGGTTTTCCTAATTTTACATTTAATTCTAAGTTTCTAGTGCCGTAGGTTTTGATTTCAGACCCATTTGCTGCATACAACTTAAAATTATCACTGTCACTTACGTGTCTTTGCCACTTTGTTGGGGGTAGAACGGATACATTCGCTCCTGTATCTACGAGGAAGCGCTTGCCCGAGCTGGTGTCCGTAACACATAGGCGGTGATTCACGTTGTCGATGCAGTGTTCCGCCGTTGACCGCACCGCATCTAGTTTCCCGACCTTCGAGAATCTTCACCTGCTGCGCTGTTGTCCCAGCTGCATGGTTGCACGCACTTGGTGGCCTTCTTACCGAATCAATAATGGTAGAAGCACAATCTGCCCTTTCGTTGCGACGTTTTTTCCCTTCTCTTGCCTGGTGACTGTGATCGGTTCCGTGGTTTAGAAGTGCTTTGCGCGCCTCTGTTCATGGCTTCGATTTTTTCACCGAGCTTTACTATTTCCGCGATCAGCAGGTCTGCTCCTGATGTTGAGGTACCCGTTGCAACTGTAGCGATAGTGTTTTTAGGTGTCGCTTCTTCCATTATTTTATCCGCCATTTCCGCTAGCTTTCCAGCTCTGTTGTTTCACTGATGGTTAGTACCGTACGAGCCGTTTCTGGTAGCCTTCCCATCCATAGTATGCGCATGGTTTCTTCTGGGATTTTGTCTCCTGCTAAGTTCTTCATGCTCCGAAGTAATTGCGTGGGTTTTTGATCGCCCAATTCGGATTCATGCAGAACCTTCTGCAGTTTCCGCGTGACCGACTCTTCGTAAACCGTCAAAAGGCGCTCCTTTAAGGCGGTGTATGGTTTCTCGGGTGGATTTAGAATTATGTCCCGTGCCTGCTGTATGGTGCTTTTGCTTAACTTGGGTAGCATCAGGCCAAATTTCTTCGCCTCCCCTTGCTTCTGACTCGCGAGTAATACTTCAAACTGTGCAAACCAGAGACGTGGATCGTCTGTCCAAAAATCTGGAATTTGCGCCTTTAGCTCTATCGGCGCTACATCCTCGCTCTCCCTTTTCACCGGCATCGCCTGTGTGTGTGGAGCCTGCATGTTTTTAATTTAGTTCGCACTGATACACGACACGTTACAGAGTCACCGAATTCGTACACTTTGCACTTTATTACGGCGTAATTAAATAGTTCGCGTTTGGGGTCACCACTTTAGGGATTCTGCTGTCACTGTGATTATGGCAATCCCTATTTGTATGAGCACTGCGCTAACTGGTTATGAAGGCCTCTGGGTTTTATTTAAATAAACGCAGGTCCGCTGCTAAAAGAGTTTTATTCCAAATTACCCCAAGGAGAACCTTCCGACCGGGCTAGTGCGCAGTTACTGGCCCGCCGTCCATACGTCACGCTCACATATACATTTCTGCTTACCTTGCATTCAGTCGTGCACGCTTACATGTGTCCCTACATTACTAAAAACAACTGATCTGAACTTTTAGTATATTAATATAATGTATGTGTTACTAGCTAGTTTTTAAATACTTTCCATTGTAATCTGTGGAGAACGTAGTGGGTAGCATAATTGCTTAACATGTAATATTAAGATAGATATAATTACAATATCGTATTGTGCTACAGTTTGTTTTTCCTTAAATAAATAAATAAGTACTATAGGTACTGGTCACCGCCGCCTATTGACATCAAGTACTACAGGTACTGGTTACCGCCGCCTATTGACATCAAGTTCTATAGGTACTGGTCACCGCCGCCTATTGACATCAAGTACTACAGGTACTGGTCACCGCCGCCTATTGACATCAAGTACTATAGGTACTGGTCACCGCCGCCTATTTACATCAAGTACTACAGGTACAGGTCACCGCCGCCTATTGACATCAAGTACTACAGGTACTGGTCACCACCGCCTATTGACATCAAGTCCTATAGGTACTGGTCACCGCCGCCTATTGACATCAAGTACTACAGGTACTGGTCACCGCCGCCTATTGGCATCAAGTACTATAGGTACTGGTCACCGCCGCCTATTGACATCAAGTATCGAACAGTTCATGTGCGTGAGGTACGCACTCGACGTCTATTTGCTACTCGCCTCTGTAAATCCAACGCTGGCTCGCGTTCACCACTTCATCGTTTGGTTGAGACATATAACAATGAGTTTAATTTAATCGACATACTTTTTCTTAGTAAAAATGCATTTAGGAAGCAAATCCAAGCAACCCTAAAGGATCAGCAAAGTATGTGACGTAATGTTTAATAATGTAAGCACACAATTTACCTACATTGTCTTCTTTTTTTTTCAATTTAAAAATCCAGATATAATTTCTAGGTTAATAAATAAATATAAAATTTTATTGTAACTAAAAACAACTGATCTGAACTTTTAGTATATTAATATAATGTATGTGTTACTAGCTAGTTTTTAAATACTTTCCATTGTAATCTGTGGAGAACGTAGTGGGTAGCATAATTGCTTAACATGTAATATTAAGATAGATATAATTACAATATCGTATTGTGCTACAGTTTGTTTTTCCTTAAATAAATAAATAAGTACTATAGGTACTGGTCACCGCCGCCTATTGACATCAAGTACTACAGGTACTGGTTACCGCCGCCTATTGACATCAAGTTCTATAGGTACTGGTCACCGCCGCCTATTGACATCAAGTACTACAGGTACTGGTCACCGCCGCCTATTGACATCAAGTACTATAGGTACTGGTCACCGCCGCCTATTTACATCAAGTACTACAGGTACTGGTCACCGCCGCCTATTGACATCAAGTACTACAGGTACTGGTCACCACCGCCTATTGACATCAAGTCCTATAGGTACTGGTCACCGCCGCCTATTGACATCAAGTACTACAGGTACTGGTCACCGCCGCCTATTGGCATCAAGTACTATAGGTACTGGTCACCGCCGCCTATTGACATCAAGTATCGAACAGTTCATGTGCGTGAGGTACGCACTCGACGTCTATTTGCTACTCGCCTCTGTAAATCCAACGCTGGCTCGCGTTCACCACTTCATCGTTTGGTTGAGACATATAACAATGAGTTTAATTTAATCGACATACTTTTTCTTAGTAAAAATGCATTTAGGAAGCAAATCCAAGCAACCCTAAAGGATCAGCAAAGTATGTGACGTAATGTTTAATAATGTAAGCACACAATTTACCTACATTGTCTTCTTTTTTTTTCAATTTAAAAATCCAGATATAATTTCTAGGTTAATAAATAAATATAAAATTTTATTGTAACTAAAAACAACTGATCTGAACTTTTAGTATATTAATATAATGTATGTGTTACTAGCTAGTTTTTAAATACTTTCCATTGTAATCTGTGGAGAACGTAGTGGGTAGCATAATTGCTTAACATGTAATATTAAGATAGATATAATTACAATATCGTATTGTGCTACAGTTTGTTTTTCCTTAAATAAATAAATAAGTACTATAGGTACTGGTCACCGCCGCCTATGGACATCAAGTACTACAGGTACTGGTCACCGCCGCCTATTGACATCAAGTACTCGTACTACAGGTACTGGTCACCGCCGCCTATTGACATCAAGTACTACAGGTACTGGTCACCGCCGCCTATTGACATCAAGTACTATAGGTACTGGTCACCTCCGCCTATTGACATCAAGTACTATAGGCAACCGCATATGCTTTGCCATCGCAGAGACAAAGCTGAAATGTCTCATTGTGGCTGTAATGGTAATCAGTACCTAATGGGGTTCGACACGGAAGCTCTCCGGCGTGGTGGCAGTACTGTTGAGTGTTCAACACGGAAGCTCTCTGGCGTGGTGGCAGCACTGCTGAGTGTTCAACACGGAAGCTCTCTGGCGTGGTGGCAGCACTGGTGAGTGTTCAACACGGAAGCTCTCCGGCGTGGTGGCAGAACTGTTGAGTGTTCTTTAACTGTCATTACAGTCAATTGTTGTGGATTTCTTTGCAGAGCTTACACTACCAATTTTAGCCGGTTTCTACCCATAAAAGGCTTTTATTTTTCACTTTTTAGTAGGTCAGTTTGTAATTTATCTAAGTTACAATAGCCTAAAATGTCAACTGATCATCACCTTTTACAAAATATTGTTTTTCCCGAGGCGTTAATTGTTGAGGAGTTCTCCTGGTAAGAACCAGGAGAACTGGAACTGATGGTGACTTCACCATATGCATTGTGAACCACGGTAGCAACCATATTAAAGTGCCTAATCGAATCGCAACCCGTTAAATACCTTTGTTAAGTAGTTCCGGTGGCCATCTGTGGTCTTCATCGTCAGTTCCACTTCTCCAAATGGTGTTTTCCGAGAGCAAATGCACGAGCCTACTATAAAAAATACCCAAATTGCTATAAGTGTGCCTATAAAATTTGAGGGTTTCCAAGGGATGCCCTCATCAGATTCTGACTTGGTGACAATGGAACCACTTCAGGAGCATACCGTTTCAAACAAAAAAAAATATCAAAATCGGTCCACATTGACGGAAAAATCGGTGAACATAAATAAAAAATAAAAAAAATTAACATACAGCTGAACATATAACCTCCTCCTTTTTGGAAGTTGGTTAAATAAAATTATTAACTACCGGTAACTGACAAGATGACTAACTATGGGGGATGCGCTAAGGTAGCAAAATTCAAATCTTCTTACGTTTTTTGCAATTTGCAGGTTAGTAACAGGTTGGATGTTGATCTAAATATGATTCGCGGACATAACAAGTATGGCTTTACAGAATTATTATCATTAGAATCAGCAACGCTCTAATTTCGTAGAATCTATCGAACTTATGGAAGTATTGCTGATTTTATTACAGTACAGACAAATTTTATTGCAAAAAACGTAAGATTTGAATTTCGCGGGCTACCATAGCGCATCCCACTAAATAAAGAAGTGTGGAGAAAATAAGACGTTGCGCCGACCCCAAATAAATTGGGATAATATGATGAGTTTTGTTACATTAGAACATAAAGCAAATTGTTTTCCTCGTATTATTAATAATAAAGAATTTTTAAATGGCACGAGGCATTCCCGAACCCGAGCCGACTCGTCCGACGGGTTGTAAAACCTTTCTGATGAGTAGGTACTAAAGGAGTCAAATGGAGAGCATACTTAATCCTTATGTCGTGCAGGTTACTCGTGGGGTACAGCTTTACGGCCGAACCCAATAACTTATTTTCAGTTAAAGACAAATCGCTATTGATGATAGACAGTATAATTATATCTATCCTCGGATGGCGTCTCACAATCATTGATAAATGCTATCTTTATAACGAAAACAATAAGTAGGTTTCTCTACTTCGCCCTCCCGTGCGTTCCATTACAACCAACATCACTTTAAAAAACAACATGTGTAATTAGGGTTATATTAAAACTTCTTTGTTTCTTACTTCTAAATAAGTTACTGGATTAAGATATAATTCTGTAGAGCCATATTTGTTATGGCCGCAAATCAAAATACAACCTGTTACTGACCTGCAAATTGCAAAAAAGCTTAGCGCATTAATGTTGTTTTTTTTTTAACTTAAATTCATGTTGGAATGGTGCTTGCACGGGGGGTGTTAGTAAGGGGGGGGGGGGTTAAATTTCTGTTATTTTTCGCCTAGGGCTCACCGTTTTCGCGATATTTGAATTTAATTTTTTTTTTATTACTTTAAATATAAAAAAAACATCTATGATCATTATTGCAAGTACTAAAGAGTTCATTTTAGCTTGGCTACTTTACGTTTATCCCTGCAATTCGGGGAATAGCCAAATCTGCCATCTGTAGTACTGTCCTGTCAAACAAATCGTATATTGGGACGCATACTTTGGCATTTTCATACAAATAGATATCTGTTGTAGGCGATACACCCTCCCATCAGTAGATAGCGTGGGCCGGTAGATTAAGAGATTATTGGGACGTTAAAAGCATCGATAGATATATTTTTATATCTCCAGTAGGCCGAAACTGGTGATATATAGGTTATTGGGTTCGGCCGTTAATCGGTACCCAGCAACGTCTGCACCTAGTTAAGGATTGAATAGACGAATGCGACCAAGCGTTACTTAGTAACACTCCGTGTGTGTCACACAAACACTCCCTCCGCTCAATAGTTACTGCGCACCTTCGCACCTGTCCACTCTGAAGCGAAGCGTTCTGATAACGGTGACAGCTTCACGACACGTCTGACGAAGTGACTGAATAAACATGACATGTCAATTTAATAAATTGTAGACGTCACAGGCGTCGCCCGCGCCTCCCGCGCGCCCCCGCCCTCGCCTCCCGCGCGCCCCCGCCCTCGCCACCACAATCAAATAATTTTCCATCGTTATACGCTTGAGTCCTGGACACTCGCCGTGTGCTATGTGTGTATTGTGGTCGAGTGGCGCATGTGTGCCACACACATGCGCAACGCTCGGCGCGGCGGCGCGGACGGGGCGGGAGTGGTGACGCGGGTATCGTAACATGGTTGCGAGCTAATGAGCGTGATCACCTCCCACAGCGACGCTAAATGAGATAACTTGTCCCTCGTTCGCCGGAAATTGCTGAACATCGATAAGTTTTCCTCTTCAGTAAACTCTATTATGTTTTATATTGATGATGATGACGTATTGCTGTTGGATTTCAAGACACCGACGTCACGTGTCATCTTTGATTACAGTCATTGTATAGGTAAGTACTGCTGCTGGGTATTTAGAGTTCATAAACCATTATGTGTAGGTATTGTATAAACCAGCCACCAGTTCATTAGCGCGTGGCATGAGAGGCGAATAGGATGTTATAAAGAGGGTAACTGTGGTCTCCTGCGAGCACTATTCGTTTGCCCTGCGTGCTGATTGTGGCACTATCTCCTCCGTCCGTATATTATGGTAGCTGATGGCATGCCAGGCCTTGTTCTTTAGTAAACATTCACGGACTGGAAAAATAAAATATTGATAACCTATATTTATATTATTACCAACTAACAACCAGTTCTACAATATTATTGACATTATTGTGCTTCAACGTACCCCATCAGCGGTGGGGCGTCATTTGCAACGTTCCCTATTCATGCCCCCCGCGCCCTCTAGATCAATACAAGCAGAATTATCTGTGTAAGAACATGGATTTTTTAGAAGCAGAAAGTTAAATCGAATCTTATTGTTATGAGAAATGCACCTCCAAACGGGCGAACTGTCGTGTTACCGTCCGGATAATTAAGTATATAAGTAGCTATACAGAAGCAGATGTTATCGTGGTGGCGCATGGCGCTGTGGTGGCGTGTGGTGGCGTGTGGTGGCGGGCGCTAGGTGGTGCACGATGCGCGGCGCGAGCTGGCGCGGTGCGCGCGGTGCACTGCTCTGCTGACCTACTTCGCGACGTTAATCGTATCACGTGAAAAAGCTTGCGTGTGCCGGTCGCCGACCCGCCGCCGCCGCCGCCGCCGGCAGCGCTCCTCAACCCGCCGCGCCGTCGTTCCGCGCGGCCTTTCCTGCTGGAAGCCACTCGATGCCCTCCATCCTTGTCTGTAATGGGAATTATAATAATCCTTGTCTGTTCTTCCACACTTGAACACCTGATGCCGACGAGCGGACACAAACACCACATGGTGCTGTTGCGTGTATCACTCATGTATGTACTTATACTTATTAGCTAGATTCTTACTATTGTTCAGAGAAAACGTACCTACATACTCAAAATACTTGTTACAATGTATAAGTATTACAAGTTGCTGTGAGTCTGTGACCGCGACTCCGCACACGGGGTAGTTGTGGAAGTCATAGGTAGGTAATCGTTTCAAAAACAATGCAGAATACAAAAATACCTTTATTGTAAGAGATAAACGTACCAACACCTACTCGTTGGATTTTTAAATTCACTGAATTTAAACAATTACTGCCTAGAAGGAAACTTTTTGCATAACGAAGTATGTATCCGTTATTCATTTTTCAATTTTGAGTGATAATAAATACTTATTAAAGCAAATGTAAATAAAACCGGCCAAGTGCGTGTTGGACTACGCACAATGAAGGGTTCCGTAGTTGGGATGAATTTATCCCAACAAAAAACTTAACATACCTAGTAGTTGAAAAACATGTTCTCCCATACATACGTGACGGTCCTTCTCTAACTGCAAATGTAAGTTGGTCGACTATTACAAATGTAAGTTGGTCGACTATTACTCGTTAACTTTTTAAACCTACTTAGCTGTGATATAGTTTTCCTTTTAATTCCGTTAATTATAATATAAGTAGGTACTACTGCCGTTATTTTTTTCACATATCCAAAGACAACCATTAAGCTGGCAGGGCTCCGGGGACACTTGACTCTAACAAAAAATTGCAATTTAAAGCTTAATATTACGCAAATGGATCCCTGAACGAAATGGGTTTCGCAGACCCCCAGTATTTTTGAACGACCATTCTCCACACCATGGGATAGATGAGAAAAAAATATCATCTCCACTTTACGTGCAAGAGAGGTAGGTACCCTAAAGAAATATTTTTAATAATTTTATTTTACCACTTTGTCGGCATGATTAATATTATATACACCCATGCCAAATTACAGCTTTCTTGTACTAAGAGTCTCTGAGCTAAGCCGGGGATAGACAGACAGACATGGCAAAACTATAAGGGTTCCTTGTTGACTACGGAACCCTAAAAGGGTGCGATTTGTACCAATAGTCGTCAGATTTGTACGATTATACATCAAAAGGACCCAGTAGTCATACATTTTTGATGCTTATATGAACTCTCAATCTTGAACATAAAGTTCAAGACACTTAATATAAAACATTGTTTCTGTCACCAAATCCCAAGAAATAACGACTTATTCTTCATTTGACGCACTGAGTTTTGTCCTACATAAAAAAATCCTGGGTCGTCCCAAACAATATGCTTCCTTCGTCCCAAAATATAATTTAATAATTTTTATTATTTTATTCTCGCTTCGTCCTATTTTATTTTATATTCCTTCTACGGCCCATATTTTTTTTTATATAGGCCAAACTTACTTTTTTGTACAATCGGCAAAAAGGGTTACGTATCATGAAATATTTAATATCAATCAACTATTTTTAAACAACCGCTCGTCTTCTCCGCGTCGTGAACAGAAAATACCGTCTTGTAATGTAATGGATTTTGATGAAATATTTTTTAAAAACCTGTCAATTAAAAAAAATATTTCATCAAAATCCTAATAAGTGGGATGGACTAATGATTGACATACTATCTTGAATTCATGCAAGCCCAGTACTTTATGTTAGTTACTGCTATTACTCTACCTACAGAGAAATTATTATTTGCTATTTCTTAAATTTTCTGCGCTATTTTCTTGATTTTTCTTTCCGTAGGGGCCTTCTACAAGGTCAATGAAATCTGTAAAGTCGTTCTCATTCCAAGATAAGGCGTCGTGACCAAGGGAAATAGAGATTCATTTTATATTAGATTATTGTTTCAAAAATTTCAAATAAGTACTTTTTTTTTGTTGACTGTAAGTTAAAGTACCTACTTGTAATTTGGGCCGAAGCACAACTTCATTAGTATTAAGGGACAAACTAAGATTTTTTAGAATGTGTGATAAGACTTCAGGACGAACGAAGAATATATCGAAATAACATGTAAGATTTCATCCGCTAATATAATAGGGTGCGTCTCGTATCGTCTCATTTGGTCTAATTTTATGTTACTATCGTTCATAAGATATAATCAACGTGAGTTATACCAACTGTTGATATAATTTCTTTGGATATAACATTTATTTATTCTAAAACTTATTTCGTATAACGTTATTAGATATAACGATCATTAGGCCTATCGTTTAAAATATATAATATTGTGATTAATTTGATTGAGCGTGTTGCGGGAGCGGCGTGACAGAATCGAATCAGCAGCAAAACCGACTCTACGTAGTCTTGTCTGCCCTATCCCTAGAGTGTTATTTAAAATCGCGTAGATGCGTAGGGGCGAGGCGGCCCGCGAGCTGAGGAGCAGGTGGTTTCAACGCTTGTCGTCGCGGCTGAGGCTGGCCGGCTGGGCCGGCCAGCAAGCCGAAGCCTCGGTGGTGACTGGGCTAAAAGCCCTGCAGCGCCGGAGCCGTGACAGAAAACATGTCTGCTGCATGTTGCATGCTTGCTGCAGTTGCTGCATGCTTGCTTGTTACATGCTTGCTTGCACGTTTTATTATATTAAACTAAATCCCCCTTATTACAAAACAAGGTTTATCTTCAGATTCAGATTTAATGTGAGTCAAAGTCAAAGATTTATTTGAAAAACTAAGTGTACATTTTGGTGTTATTTTATATTATAGGTGCTTACAACTTAGCGGCCTTTTCCAGGCATCGCAAATTTGAGGGTTAACATTAAATACAAACAATCATTATTCAAATCTACTTATTATACTACTTACTTATACTTTCTACATATAATATACATTTTACTATTAATTATTAAATTTTACTTATTTAAATAATAATTACACATTTTTTATAATTCAATACTTAACAATATAAAAACACAAACTGTGAAGCGTCCGCCATGATGCTGGTGCGTATTAAAATACTCCGAACACATGAGAATAGTTGCGTGCTGTCGAACCGTAAACTCGTGACGTCATAATAATAAACAACGCCAAATTACTAATATTACGGATGATTTATTACAACGCTATTCCTAAAAGCTGAAGCTGTCTGGCCGGCGAGCACATGCGCGTGGCCGGCGAACACTGACGCGCGGCCGGCGAGCACTGGCGCGCGGCCAGTGAAAATTGGCGCACAGCTGGCAAGCACTGGCGCGCAGCTGGCGAGCACTGGCGCGCAGCTGGCGAGCACTGGCGCGCAGCTGGCGAGCACTGGCGCGCAGCTGGCGAGCACTGGCGCGCGGCCGGCGCTCAGCGCTCGCACGCTCACGCAGTCGCAGCCTCGCACAATATAATAGAGCGAGTAGGTGTTGTTATGCATCGTAAAGTTTGTGCTTTGAGACGCGAGGAGGACGTGCCGCCCGACGGTGTGCGCCAGGTGCGACCTGCCCGACGGTGTGCGCCAGGTGCGACCTGCCCCGCGATCAACAATCTCCGCTAATAGACCACTACATCACGCCTGTACACAACTCACGTTTCCTACTCCGCGCTACTTACGTTTCCTACTCCGCACTACTTACGTTTCCTACTCCGCACTACTTACGTTTCCTACTCCGCACTACTTACGTTTCCTACTCCGCACTACTTACGTTTCCTACTCCGCACTACTTACGTTTCTTACTCCGCACTACTTACGTTTCTTACTCCGCGCTCCTTACGTTTCCTACTCCGCGCTACTTACGGAATCGAGCGAAATCGAATTAATTATGAGAACAGATTCGATGACCTATTTTCCTTGTAAACTATTTGCCAATTTCTTCATTTGTATTATCGATAGGCGTGACCGTTTCATGGCGCGGTGGAATGGCTGTTTACTATCAGCCGACAGCCGACACGGACGTACGTGATAACTAAGCATTGACTGAGATATCACACATTTTGAAGCATATGTAATTATAGAACCTAGAGAAAACTAATTCATTATTATATAATAATAAGTAAGGATTAGGTATGTAGGTCGTGGTGGCCCAGTGGTTAAGGCCTCGCCTCTCATGCATGACGTTGTGCGTTCAAATCCGGGCAATTTATACGAATGAGACTTTATCGATTCATTCGTACTTTCTGAGTTTATCTTGGACATTACTGACATCGGTTATGGAGACACATATCTACTTATAGAATAGAATTTTCTTTATTCGAGTAGGCAACCACAACTCAACAAGGTTGTTAAACCGAAAACGAAAGAAATAACGGTTGGTCACCGTTGTGTCATCCCATGAGAGACATCACTACAGTGACCCACGTGTACACAGCCCAGGTGACTCGCGACCATGCGACACTGTTGAGCTACCCCACACCCAGCGCACCAGGGAAGCGCACCTTTTATGCATTGTAGCATAAAAGCAATCAAGCCTATCTTTAATATGAATTCGCCGCCCACTCTTGAGCAAGCGTGGTGATCAAGGCGTTGCCCAGCAGTGGGACACAATAAAAGGCTGGTATTATTTGCAGTTATTTGGTTTAGCGCCTGGTCTTTATTCGCGGACGGCATCGCGGTCTGCGGCACTAGGCACTGTGCAGTTCCATTCAATGCCTCCGAGATTGATCGATGTAGGTCCACTTAAAATTACTTCTGTTAATGTATGCCTTCTTATAGCAACGTTTACAAAACTACCATGGATTACTACTCACTGCTAACTTGAATTAGTTGTTTCACCCGCACAATAGCGGCTGTAACTCGAGGAATATGTCCATTAGAGAGAAATGCGATAGCGTGGTGTCGCAGTACATCCCGGACGTGGACGACGAATATTCTTAGGAAAGTATTGACTATAAGATAAATGATTACATACATTATAATAGCACGTTGGTACACACAGCAAACTATGTAGATAAGCATATCAGCATATCTATTCACAAAGGTACGATACGGTGATAGGATACGGATACTAGTCGTGCTGCAACTCCAGTTAGAGCGCCAATCTGTGTAACCTGCTTCCCGTAACATCGCATAACTTGATTTCTCAGCAAGATAAACAAAAAGTCTTTCCTGTTCCAGCGCCCCACGCTTTTACTTTTACTTTATAATTTATTTTTTGTTTTTACGTGCATTTATAAAAGCGTGTTTTTCTAGTGTTTTTTAAACTATTAATTTATTTTATACTTTTTGGTCTTTGATAACGAAATATTTTTAACATTTATACATGATACACTCTCCATGTAGGTACAGGTCTATATACATTTTATACAGGCACCTATGTCAATATTTACACTATTCAATATATAACCTTGAAACCTGATCGTGTTCAAAGTCCATTACGTGGCCTTTCTCACAAGTGCAAACACGACTATGATACGATATTCCATCATGGAATGCCAGTGCCTATCTTCCGGCTTCATCAGCAGACCTTGAAACCTAATCGTGGTCAAAGTTCATTACAAGACTTTTCTAGGAAATCCAAAACAGCTATGATACGATTTTACATCATGAAGTTCCAGTTCATATCTTCCGGCTCCATCATCAGATCAGTTCGACAGTACCATATTATTGTATTGTCATCAGAACTACATAAAGCTGCTAATTTTCATTACGGTACGACCCTTGGAAGATGGTTAAATTAGTTACCTTAGATTCCATTACATAGTTAGTTACATACAGGTCGACCTAATAAAAGCATGTTAAAAAAATCCTTTCCACACGGATTTGTGAATAGCGTTTTGCCAGTCGTTCAGTTCAGAAAACAAGTTATCGAACAAGTGCCGTTTTCGATACAGTAGCGAATCGTACCGTTGCCGCGTTGTGAATAGCTATTGCAGGCATCAATTCCCAGCAGTAAATGTAAACACCTCACATAGCACCCTGTTTCTAACACCTTGTATTTATTATTAAGTTCCCTACTTATCATAAAAAAAAAAAAAGTCATGTCGCCGATTCCAATTGCTACACATCTCTTTGGACACCTTTTTCTAACACGTTAACGTTAATCTGAAATATGCTGTCATTGTATAGTTTAACTTTTCCATAAAAAATAATGATGTACCAATAGACCCAATAGTTCGTAAGCCATTCCGTCGGTATCGCTCTAATCGAGCACACCTCCTAATTACTGTAATAATTGTAATTAAAGTTTTATTAAACTAAATCACTGCCGTTCATATTTGACTATGTAAATAGTGTTACGAGCTTGGGGTTCGTGACAATAAAAACTGCCGATTTAATAACTAAACAAATAGACACTTTAATTAAGAACACCAATTTAAACACACTCCTACTTTAAACACAATTAAAAACACAATCACTTAATGTCGCTCTCAAATATCGTTCAGTTGTTTTCGCTTGTCTCGATTTCAAAAGTAAACTAACTCCGTCTTTTTTATAATGAATGGCATCTCGTAGCAGACCTAGAGAGGTCGTTGCTACTTAACCGGATATTCCTGTGGCTGCCCTAAGGTTTTTAATCTTAAAGCCTCCAGCCAGGGCGCAAATTATATATATTAAAACTAAACGACAGCGCACTAAGGGCACCCCCTGTGGAGTACGGACCTCGGCTCAGGGCGTCGTTGGGGGATCACAAAATTAGTAACAATTTGGGGACGGGCTGGATCATCATTTTGATCATGATTATTATCAGAGGATATTATATTTATTGCTACGGCGCTCTCAGCCTCTAACCGGGCGGCTGGCGCATCGACATTCAAGGGACGGGGGGGAGGACTTTTATTACCATTTACTCGGGAAGTTCGCGTGGTACCTCGGCGGCGAGGACGGAAGGTCGGTTTGTGTATTTTGTGCACTGTACTCGTGGCCCTATTGCTTTCCTGAAGGAGAGTGACGGGGTCATCCGGATCTAAGAGAGTGTGCCTCGGTCGGCGAGTCTGACTAATGGCAGAAGGCCTGTAACTAGCGGCCTGCACAACCAAGGGGTTGCGATGACGTTCCGCGGATTCGAAAAAGCGCTTTGCAAGGCGCTTCATAAACTGTTTGATGGTAGGCATCTTAAGGTCTACGTGAAGTTGTTCGTTCCGAACGAACCAAGGAGCCTTCGTAATTCTGCGGAGAAATCGGTTTTGAAGCGTCTGCATCTTATGGATGTGATACGACTTTGCGTGAGCGAAGACTACGCAGGCGTAAGTCATGATCGGTCGAATGCACGCGGTGTAAATACGCAATTTGCACTTAAGGGACAACTTGCTGCGCGGGTTGAGTACGGAGTGTAGTCGGCCGAGAGCAATACTGGCGCGCGAGCGCACCTGTTTTATGTGCTCGCCGAACGTCATGTGATGGTCTAAGACCACACCGAGATATTTGGCTCGCTTCTCCCAAGGGATAGGCTTGCCGAACATGGTGATCGGTTGGGGCAACTAACTCCGTCGCGGCCCATACCGGCCTTATATAGGGCCTCGGATAGTTCCCGAAACATCTAGAACATTCGAGTACATACCGGCCCCGACTGACCGGGTGTCGATAGTTCTAGAATCGAACTTTCTAGAATCATCTTGACTCTACTAGTTCCGCCACGCGATACTAGATGGCGCTAGCAGTATGCTTTTTAGTTGTGCGCGCAACACTGCCCCCTCCTAAGACATGCTCGTCCCGAGCATTATCGGCCTCATGATAACGCGCCAGTCGATCCACATGGACGATCTTAGGAGTACCTCTTGCCCCTTTCTGTATCCGGTAGGTTACAATCCGGTATGGTCCGTCCCATTTAGCTTGAAGCTTAGGAGATTTCCCTTTGCTGCGGACTGGGTTGTGCAAACACACTAGTGAACCTTCGTCGAACCCTTTATTGTTCATTTTGCGGTCATAACGGGTTTTTATCTTTTCAGACATTTGCTGGCCTGATTGTCTGACGTGCTCATAGATGTCATTCATTTTGTTCCGCAAGTCATTCGCATAATCGGTAATACTGCGTGGGGCATCAGGTGGTATTCCGGTGATCAGGTCTGCAGGCAGCCGTAATTCCCTTCCAAAATTTGCGAAAGCTGGTGTCACCGATGTACTTTCGTGAACAGCACTTCGATATGACAATAAAAACGGTTGTATGTGTTTGTCCCAATCTCGTTGCCGATTTTCCACAACTTTTGCCAGGTATCGCTCCAATGTCTGATTAAATCGCTCCACCATTCCATCCGATTGTGGGTGGTAAGAAGTTGTTCTCGTTTTATGAGTACCCATTACTCGGCAAGTTTTCTGAAATATTTGGGACTCAAAATTCCTTCCCTGATCGCTGTGAATTTCCAAGGGTACTCCAAAACGGCAGAAGACTTCATGAACCAGTTTATCTGCCACTGTTGAAGCTTCTTGGTTTGGAATGGCGAAGACTTCCGGCCACTTAGTGAAGTAATCCATCACAACCATGAAATACTTGTTACCACTTTCACTCTCCGGAAATGGCCCCGCAACGTCAAGGGCTATCCTTTCCCATGCACC
Organism: Tiliacea aurago; assembly: GCA_948098905.1. Lineage (NCBI taxonomy): Eukaryota > Metazoa > Arthropoda > Insecta > Lepidoptera > Noctuidae > Tiliacea > Tiliacea aurago. The sequence continues at coordinate 712,165 of OX402579.1, read as the reverse complement.
AACATTGTACAATTTCAATGCACCTCTACTACGAATCTGAGGTCCCTTTACAGCTGCGCAACTTGTACATTTGCGACACCAGTCCTCGACATCGTCCCGACAGTGGACCCAGTAAAACCGCTCTCGTATCTTCAGTAGAGTCCGTTTTACTCCCAGATGACCTCCTGAACAACCATTATGGTACAGCTGTAAAACTTCCGGTACTTGAGCTTTAGAGGGACAACCATTTGCAAATGACAGCTGTCTCCTCGAGCATTTTCTCATTTACGGCACAGGACTCCATCCTGAATCGCCAAGCTGTCCCATTGGGCCCAATAGCTTTTTGTGATCGAACTCATCGCCGAGACGTCGCTCCACCTGGGCTTGGGAGCTCTGGCCTTTATCCACTCCAGAATCGGCTTGATGTCCGAATCTTCCTGCTGTGTACGTTGTAGGCTTTCCTTCCACTTGTTGCTGAGGTCTGTTCGGAGCATTCTCACAGGTGCCACTTCCTTACCCTCTTGCCTAGTACAATGCTTGCAGTCTTCAGAACAAGGTCTTCTTGACAATGCATCCGCGTTGCCATGAGATTTCCCGCTGCGATGTTCGACCACAAAGTCGTATTCCTGCAGTAGCTCAATCCATCTCGCAACTTGTCCTTCTGAATTTTGGAACTGCAATAGCCATTTCAGTGCAGCATGGTCAGTTCGTAAGTGGAATTTCCGCCCCAGAAGATATTTGCTAAAATGCTGCAATGACTTTACCACAGCAAGCAATTCCCGTCTCGTGACACAATAGTTCCTTTCCGGCTTTGACAACGACTTGCTGAAGTACGCTATCACAACTTCTTGATCACCATTCCGTTGAGACAGCACACCACCAAGTCCTATGTCACTTGCGTCTGTGTCAACTATAAATTCCTTGCCTGCATCAGGATACCCCAAAATAGGTGTTTTGCACAGTCGGTCCTTTAACTCCTGGTATGCGATGTCGCAACTTTCATCCCAGCAGAAATGTCGCTTCTCCTCGGTTAGCTTGTGCAGGGGTTTGGCTATATCCGCAAAGTTCTTAACGAATCGCCGATAATAAGAGCATAATCCCAAAAATGCTCTGACCTGCGTCTTGTCCTTTGGAACTGGCCAATCCTTGACTGCGGCGATTTTCTCTGGATCCGTGCGGATACCTTCTTCCGACACTACTTGCCGGAACTTGCCGTTTGAATAGTGAACACTTCCTTGGACTCAACTTCAGGTTGGCACTCTGGATCTTCATAAGCACGCGTTCCAGGTTTTGAAGATGTTCTTCAAACGTACGGCCTACGATGATGATGTCATCCAAGTAGACCAGGCAGGCATCGCCAATTAACCCGGTTAGTAAAAGTTCCATCAGTCTTTCAAACGTTGCCGGAGCGTTGCACAATCCAAACGCCATAACTTTAAATTCCCACAGACCCTTTCCTGTCGAGAATGCTGTTTTCTCCTTGTCCTTAGGGTCAATCTCAACTTGCCAGTAGCCACTTTTTAAGGTCCAGCGTGCTAAACCACTTAACTCCAGCAAGCATGTCCAGCGTGTCATCTATTCTTGGCAAAGGATAGCTGTCCTTCTTCGTGACATCATTCAGACGACGATAGTCAACACAAAACCGCATGCTGCCGTCTTTCTTCCTTACGATCACTACAGGTGAACACCATGGACTAGATGAAGGTTCAATAACACCATCCTTCACCATTCCTTCAATCATGGTTTCCACTTCCTTTTCACGTGCTACCGGCAATCTCCTTGGCCGCTGACGTATAGGCAATCCTTCTCCTGTGTTTTGTTGAACTAAGCCAGTCTTCCCGATGTCACCATCATTTGACGAGAAAACATCAGCGTACTTGAGTAACATCTTCTTTGCCTTAAACATTTCATCTTGGGACAGAGTGCTGCGGCAGTCTTCTAAAAGTGTGGACACTTTCGTTTGTGCATCCTTGCTGAGGGTCCCAGTCGATAGATATTGGCATCGACGCAACCAATCCACTTCCTCGCAAGTACCAACTAGTGTGCCTTTTTAAATAATCTGTTCCTGATCACAAAGGTTCAGCACGCGTACCCCTGAGATGTCTGTGGCTCTGACCAAAGTTCGTGCCACTTTCCATGTAAGGACATTGTCCACCCTTTCCACGAGTACACAACGATGGGTTGGCCCAGCATTCCGAGGAAGACTTATCGGCACAATCGTTTCCGATCTCGGCGGAAGAACAATCTTCTTAAGGCTGTACACATTCCCTGGTAACGCCCCTTCCATGAAAAGTTCCTCTTGTCCACATTTCAGAACACCTTGCTTGACGTCAATCTCACAACAATTCTTCCTCATAAAGTCAAGACCCAAGATGCAATCGTCCATTATATCAGCCACGATAACATTATGCAGGTAGATTCTGTTACCTAGCTCCTAGCTTCAACTCCATCTTCTTTTCTCTATGGGTGGGTATGCGCTGACCGGTGGCTGTTAACAAATTAATGCGGTCTCGGTTGTATGCGGAGTCCCCAAGGAACCGACTTATAAGTTGGGAACTGACGACCGTACGAGAGGCTCCAGTATCTATGGTCAGCTTACAAGGCGTTCCGTTGACCTCGCCCTTGATGACTTAGCTGTTCCCGTCATGGGTTTGTGTGATCGAAATCCTTGGGGCTCTTTGAACATCAGCCAGCACCCGCCCCGCAGTCCTGGCTATTACTCGTTTCCCTGCTGCTGGTGGGTGGTGCTGTTCTGGAGACCGGCCATCTTCCTTTTCTGTAGTTCGCTTAGGGCAACTAGATCGAAGGTGGCCCCTTTCCCCACAGCCGTAGCACCTAGGGATGTATCCTTTACGATCGCGAACTGTAGACGCTGCAACCTCCCTGACGCGATGGGAACGATGATCCTGCCTCACAGCTTCCACCTCCAGTGCATGGGCCAAGGCGTCCTTAAGCGTCCCGTGGTGACCGAGCCTCACAGCAGCTCTAACTTCAAGGTCGCGGATGCCGTCGATGAATGCCTGCACCAGGTTCCCATCAATAAGCGCAGATACGGACTGGTAAGCTTTACGAACCAGCTTCTCCACTTCAAGAGCCCACTGCTGCAGGTTTTCGTTACTGCGTTGCACACGATCCTTGAGCTGCGCACGAAACACGTGTTCCAGGTGAGCATCGCCATACCGAGCCTCTAATGCCTCTAGGAGCTGCTCGTAAGTCACTTCCTTACCAAGAGCTTCCAGGACAGTTAAGGCCTGGTCGCGCAGGCCTAGGGCGAGGGCAGTCATGGCCTGACTGTTATTCCACCCGTTCGCCTTCATGACAGCCTCAAACTGGATTTTGTAGGCTGACCAGGAAGAAGATGAGTTCTTTGAAAAGTGTCTCTGTAAATTTTATACGATTAAGCACAGATATATTTAAGTTAACATAAAAAACTTGTACTATTGCATGCTAAATATTGGCCAAATGTGTGTTACTAAATATTTTATCTAAGAACTTCATGTACCTACCATATTTGATGCAATAAATAAATGAATTGAATTGAATTGAATTGAAAAGATCCGTCGAACGGTGGGACTTTGAATCCACGTAGCGAAGGTGTTGTAGCTACGGGAGCTGCGATTCCATCCCCAAGTTTAAGGTTACCCAACTCCCGCTTCACATCAGCAATGACGTTGTTAAACTTGCTGATCTGAGTTTCAGCTTCTGACAGGCGGTTGTCATACTGGGCAACCTTCTCCTTCACCTCCTTCACGTCTTTCCTGAAGGTTCCGTGAAGGTCCTTTATGAGGAGCATCTGCTCTTCCTGGCGGCGAGCCTGTTCCTCCTGACGGCGGGACTGCTCCTCCTTATCGCGCTGGAGCTGTTCTTCCAGCCGACGAGCCTGTTCCTCCTGACGGCGGGACTGCTCCTCCTTATCGCGCTGGAGCTGTTCTTCCAGCCGACGAGCCTGTTCCTCCTGACTGCGGGACTGTTCCTCCTGACGGCGGGACTGTTCCTCCTTATCGCGCTGGAGCTGTTCTTCCAGCCGACGAGCCTGTTCCTCCTGACGGCGGGACTGTTCCTCCTGACGGCGGGACTGTTCCTACAGCATCATCACCAGGGCAGTAAAGTCTGGTGCTGCTGATGCTGGAGCTGCTGCGGACGGGTCGGCCTCCGTGGTTGGTAGCTGGCCCTCCGACCTCTGTGGCGTAGCTCCACCAAAACGTCTCTGGTCCGTCTCCTGTTGGCGTTGACTCCGGGTACGGATACCCTCCGTGTCGTCTTTAGGTAAAATCGGCATGATTTTAATCCTAGCTTCTGACACCAATTGTTACGAGCTTGGGGTTCGTGACAATAAAAACTGCCGATTTAATAACTAAACAAATAGACACTTTAATTAAGAACACCAATTTAAACACACTATTACTTTAAACACAATTAAAAACACAATCACTTAATGTCGCTCTCAAATATCGTTCAGTTGTTTTCGCTTGTCTCGATTTCAAAAGTAAACTAACTCCGTCGCGGCCCATACCGGCCTTATATAGGGCCTCGGATAGTTCCCGAAACATCTAGAACATTCGAGTACATACCGGCCCCGACTGACCGGGTGTCGATAGTTCTAGAATCGAACTTTCTAGAATCATCTTGACTCTACTAGTTCCGCCACTCGATACTAGATGGCGCTAGTAGTAGGCTTTTTAGTTGTGCGCGCAACAATAGGTTTGCATGGCACGCCGACATAGATGTTGACGCACAATCAACGGGTGTATTGTGTATTACTTCGCCTATTTATTAGTGTTTGCTTTACTATAACCCGTGGTCCACGCACACACTTCAATTTCTTGTCACTTTAATGTTGCAGGTAATATGAAGCGTTAGCTAGTGTTTATTAAGTGCATAACCTTCATTTCTCACAAGTAGCTCGGCATAGTCGTCACTACTAGGGAAAGATTCTAATAATTTATGCTTCCACTCAGGCCACGAAAACGACATTGTGGGTAACGCTTGATACCACGTTTTCGCAACACCATTTTGGTAATGGATAATGGATGACCTGATCATCGCCCCATTTGTATAACTTCGCACATTCATCAACTTTACTGAGCCACATTTGAATAGTTTGCCCCTTTACCATCAGATCAAAATCAGGTATGACGTTTCTTAACATTGGAAATGTATTGCCTTTAGGACGAGTATTTACTAAGGTATTCACTAATTTAGTCAACAATAAATTTTAATGTGTCACTTTGTCAGTACTATTATTGGAATGTCTTACCGGGGGACATGAGTGCTTGCGATGGCGCGATAACCTGGATCCGCTGCTACTGCCACGTACTCCTGCTGTCCTTTTGTCAGGTACACATGCAGCCCTGCTGTCACGTACACCCGTAGCCCTGCTGTCACGTACACCTGCAGTCCTGGTGTCCTGCCTGCGGTTGCTGCCACTGCTTCCACTCCAACGGCGCCGTCCATGACGCCCATGGTAGTTGCTTCGGCTGCTGCTGCTCCTATGCTGCTGAAGACGATGCTCGCGACGGTCCCGAGTACAGCTTCTTCGCACGCAGGAAAGACTCGTATCTGTATCTTCACTCGCTGGTCTACGCTTGCGCCGTTTCCTTTTTTCTTTGCGATCGTAACGTTTTCTTTTATTTGAAAACGAATTTTGATAGTCTGTTGTCTCTTGAGGTGTCATATTGCCATCTTCCATCTTATTGCGTTAAAAAAAAAAAAATAACGCACGTGTAACGAAAACTTTAAAATGTGAGCGTTTTTGCCAGAAATCTATAACTAGCCTGTCCTAATGCCCTATAAATACGGGCCTAAGAGTCTCTGAGCTATGCCGGGTACCGACAGACAGACAGACGGACATGGCGAAACTATAAGGATTCCTTGTTGACTACAGAACCCTAAGAAAGAAGCTGGATGGTTGACCTCCCCCGGCGCGTCTTCAGAGCCGTGCCGGTTGTCAGATCTCCCTCTGAGTCGTGTGGCCGGCCCGGACACTACTACGTCCATTTACTCATTCTTGAGCTAAGACAACGAGGGTTTTACACGAATGATTCGTTTTCTTTTGATAGATACTTTAGGTACATACCTACTGAGAATCTTCTTACATTAATGTTAAAGAGCTCAGAGCTCAAAGAGAGAATCATTTTAACAAACTAACCCCACCTTAAGTTTAACGATCCTGAATCAGAGGTGTTTGCCATAGATGTTACGTGTTACATCTGAAACTCTTTACTGTACTATACGACAGGCAGTGTTGTGGTAAGCACGGTGGTAATAGCTTAGAACAAAAGTAAGGGAATTATAACCAGCCAGTATATGTAGGCTTCTGCTTTTGGAGATACACTACTTAATTCAACAGATTTTTAATTTAGTCATAAAGTAATATCAAAAGTTAAAATGACTTATTGATAGATGGCGCTGTTCTCAAAATGATAATGGTTTAGTCTAAACGTATGTTCCATTTTGCTTAGGTTTTCTTAAAATAATAACAATTTTTTTCTTACAAATAAAAATATTTAAAGAGTTGAGACACCTTTTAAATTAATTGTGTTAATACACAACGTTTGTTTAAATGGATAAAATCATCCAATAACGTAACACAATTTTTTAGACTGTTAAAGTAGGAAAAAAGGATCGCAACCCGCGTCAATGCTCCTAGCCTATATACAAATGTACTCTGTGGCTCCTAGAGTATATAATATGTTCTGTGCGTTAAATGTCATATTTGTTCAAAAAAAATTAAAAATTATTCCGGTGTCCGTTTTTCTCTTTCCGAGTGAAAGGATGCGCTTCGATTAATTTGTGGCTTGTTTGAACATTGATGATTCTGCTTCTAAACATTGACCTGGAAAAGTATTGGATACCGACGACATCGCTCTATCTGATTGACTCTTGCACGAATATCTGGACTGTTTACTTGTTTGTGAATCGGTTGTGTGAACATGAATGCGAGCAAGTGTTGTGTGCTGAACTGCAAAAGCACTCGTAACTTCGTAAGTGCACATAATTATACTGTTACTATTGTGTGTTTGTAAAAGTAATAATGGTTCTTTGTAGGTACGACATATTGTAAAAAAAGATTGAAATAAAGTATTTGACATTGTATTTAATGTTTTATTTTTAGTAACTACCACTACCACTTAAGTAAAAGGAAAGAAAATAGACCAGGGTCTACTGCACATTTGAAGCTGGCTATACAAGGGCTATACGGATAACCTATACGCATCATTGTTTGTTGTTTTTACTTGTTCGTAGAGGGCGCCATGAAATGTTCGAGTGACGTCTCTATCCTCGTATATACAATGTACTCTGTGGTGGTAAGTGTCGAACCGAAGCCGTCATCCAGAACAGTAGTCTATTATTTGTGTCATCCTAATCCAACCCACTGATAAAACCATACAACTACTCACTTTAATACAACCTGGAAAAATGAAGTTTATGCAATAATCGCTTAAGCGGATAAAAACGGGGCTGCCGCGGCTGGTGCCGGGCATGGGGCGGTGCCGCGTAGAGGCCGTGGACCCAGGGGCTGTCACCGCGTGCGCCGTGTTCCGCGTGCTTATCCTGTACTCGTGTATCCTGCTCGTGCACTCGCTGCTGTACTGGGGTCGGCGATATCTGCGCGCCCGCGCCTCCCGCCTCGCGTGCTGACTGCATGGCGCGCACGCCTGCCGTCATCACCATACCTGACCCTCAACTCACGCACGACTTACTCATGCACTCCGCATGGCTCGCTTTCTTCTACATGCTACTGCTGACCCTGTTCGAACTCATAGAACTGTTACGCCCCAAGTCGCCGTGTGTCCGGTCAGACAGCGCACCGTGCTGCCGGCCGAGGTCACCGGTGCCGGTGCCGTGTTGCCCGCCGAGATCGTAGGTGAGGCCGTGCGCGGCGCGGTCGCCTCCGGAGCGGGTTCGAAGCGCTGCAAGAGAATCAGATCCAACTGTGTATGACAATCATTAATAAAAAATCAATAGTAATCAAAAAATGATATTTAACGTGCAGTTATCTTTACTTCGTCTATTCTAAGCGAGCGAGCCTATGTCCAGGGGCATGTTTTTCTACTTATTTGTGGATGTCAGAGAACACATTGGTTGTCATACAGGCCAGGTAACAGGGCTGGGTTCAACGTGTAGTTGACTTACGTTAGCATCACGAGCGAGCTTATGTCCAGGGGCCTGTATTTCTACTTAGTTGTGGATATCAGAGAACACATTAGTTGTCATACAGGCCAGGTAACAGGGCTGGGTTCGACGTGTAGACTTACGTTAGCATCACGAGCGAGCTTATGTCCAGGGGCCTGTATTTCTACTTAGTTGTGGATATCAGAGAACACATTAGTTGTCATACAGGCCAGGTAACAGGGCTGGGTTCGACGTGTAGACTTACGTTAGCATCACGAGCGAGCTTATGTCCAGGGGCCTGTATTTCTACTTAGTTGTGGATATCAGAGAACACATTAGTTGTCATACAGGCCAGGTAACAGGGCTGGGTTCGACGTGTAGACTTACGTTAGCATCACGAGCGAGCTTATGTCCAGGGGCCTGTATTTCTACTTAGTTGTGGATGTTAATATATTGTAGTAAGCCAGGTTGCAAATTAAGTTTTTTATTAAAACAGCCGGGCTGTTATAATTAAGTAAATACTAAATAAGTAATTAACTTGTATTTATTTATTTTATTATATATGTACTTACACACAGTAAAATGGAGACAGATAGTTGTATGTTATTTATGTGTTAGATCATTTACATGTAGCATACAAGAATGATGATTTTCTTATGTACTTCTGGTAAACAAGGAATTTTATTTTATTGAATTGTTTAATATAAATGGTTATTCTACTAATAACCATATATATTAGTAGTGTAATAGTTCATCAGGTTCTCAATTCATTTATATCCTATTTCATATTCTGGCAATTCTATAATGTATAATTTTTAGAAATAAAGTGTAAAACAATTGTGAGCCGTATTCGATGCTGTCACCTTTGCTGTCTGAGTGTTGCAGTGTGAGCTAAATAACTTACGTGCATGCGGACATGCACGACGGCAGGATGGTCGAGTGTTCCATTTAGTCCCGATGACATTTCCTATTAAGTCACTGTCACAAATTGTTACGCCAAGTTATCGTCTGTAAAGTGGAATTTATTACTAGTAATGGTATATTTAGGATGAAATAAAGTAGAATGTCATGCACATTTTCATTTAAAACAGTTTCGATTATTTTTTAAGGTGCTAATTAACTATAAAGTTAAAAATATAAGTCGGGGTGACCTAAAACGAGACGAAAATATTTTAATACGTGATTTAAAGCTAGTAATATATTGCAGATGGGGTAAACAAAATGGATTGATTTCAGTATAGTAAATAATTATTTTGACAAAAAATTGTTAAAAAATTGTAATAGATAACTCATAATCTGATAAAATATTACGTTTGTTATCGTTACTAAATGGACAGTTCTCGTCATGGATCATGTTTGAAATTCCGATTTTTCAAAGATATTTAGATAAATATTATGCAGTTTTCTGAAACTCTGATAAATGCTGCATCGAATCGAAAAGAAACCTTTTTTTTTTTGTCCTTCTTGTCCCACTTAGTAACGGTGCAATTTTTCACGGAATGGCTCCTGTACTGTACGATGGTGTAATCAGTATTTTAACATTCTATTTATATTAAGTTCTTGGCGGGAAAGTGAAGTGACATGTTTAGCCGATTATTTTTGTTTTATTTTCTAAAATTTGTGTTTAGCCGAATATTAATGTGTAATAATACTATTATTGGTGGATTATTAACCATTAAGTAATCGTGAACGTGCATTTAGTGTAGGCAAATGAAACCAAACCGTGCAACATCACTTTAAGTTCTCTCAAGAACACCGCGTGAGGTCTCTGTAAAGTGCCACATCTTTACTGAAACTCAAGGGGAGCCGGCGGGGATATCATCAGCATGCATTGAATATAATTAATTTCATCAATGTTTACCTTTTAGTATTTATACTCTGGAGACGCCATAGCTGAGCGTTCCCCTCTGCCAAAGTCAATTGGCCATAAGATGGCCATAAGACCATGCACGTTCAATGATGTATTACGTCATTGTGCACGTTTTATAAAACTAGTTCATTCGCTGACAGCCGACATTGTGAATCGTATTGTGTCGCAAGTAAGTCCTCCCGAAAATGATAAATTGTGCAGTTTTCTGTTGCAAAAAGCGATCTGCCACTTCTTATTTACGAAATCATAGTGTTTCCTACCACATGTGGGTATATATTATATATCAACATGGTTTTATTTAAGCGCAATGTCGAAATAATCATTATGATATTTAAGATAGAAAAATACAGTGGTACGTTGGTAGCACAAACGCAGTACAGGGTAAGGATTTGCATAGTGCTGGGACAACGTGATTAAATGATTGATAAAACAAATAATTTTTTCAGTCAGTATGTTCCGTTACTATTTTTTTTTTTGTGTACCTATATACAAACAAGGGATGTATACTAGACTTGTCCAGTATGTATATACTGGACCAGTCAGCACCCTAATCGCATAACACACAATAATCACAATCTAAATGATGTTGAAGGATATTGCTAAGCCATTTGTTTCCTATGTTCGAAAAATTGGTCTGCTCAACAACGTAAATAACGCAATGAGCGGTTGAGTGAAATGAGATGAGAGAGAAAAATCAGTGATTTCCTCTAGTCGTCATCATTCAGACATATGACTATGAACTATAGACTATGGCAATGGAGCCATACCCGCATCGTTTCATAACTAAGATAGCAAACATATCATTTTTGTTTTGTTTCGTAATTTAGCAAGGAGAAATTAGGCAAGTCCACAAGAAAATAAACGATACCGATAATTCTCAAACCAGCCAACTTCCACATTTTGTCAAACTTATATTTTATTATAATAAATTTATTATATTATCCACCAACGGTATTTTAGATTTTTTCATAAGTAGTCCAAGCAAAATATTATAAAGTTTTAAGTGTCTCCTGACACTAAATTTGCTCATATGGAGTTAGATCGTAAAACGAATTAAAATTTTGTTAATTCATTCATGCATTATGAATAAAATCCGCTTTTATAACAAGTTGCCAAAGTCTGTTACAGAACTTAGCGATGGAAAATTCAAAACCCACATCAAACGTGTTCTTATCAAAAAAGCATATTATAAGATTTAAGACTACGTTGAAGACAAGGAAGTTTGGCATTAATTCCTTCTGTACTTGTGGCTTTCCTGGTACCTCATTAACGGCAAAAATATGTAAATGTCTATGTGCTCCCAAATTGCGATGTTTATGTTATTTATTTTTTACATACTTCCTTGACCCATTCGATGTTTTTTTTTTAACAATTATAATTTCAACAAGTTTCTAACTTTTGTTATTTTAATCATATTTTATATTGTTTTTTTTTGTAGGCTTAATAGATTGTAGATCTGTAGACCATTTTCTATTTTGTTAAGTACCTACCTGGTACTTTTGACGGGCCTACGCTGTCCTCTCATACTTAATAAATAACACTGTAATTTGAAAACATTGTAAAAGCCAATTTTTTTTTAAAGAGTAACCGTGGAGTTTCTTGCCGGGTCTTCTCGATAGGAAACGACCAATTGGAACCGTGAACCTAGCTTCTGACGTTTCATAAGTGCCCATGTGGCATAAGTGAAATAAAAATATTTTTGATTGATTTGATTGATTGATTTGAAATACCGCTCAATGTTTGTATCACATCACTAGCACCTTTGTGTTTGTTGTCATAAATACACACAAAGTCAATCTGTGTGTGTGTTTTTGTAATTGTGTGGTTATTATTTTTTCGTGTGCGTTTATGTGCTCAGCTGTTCTACATATAACACTACCTCAGTCAACCTCAGTGCATTCACAAGTTGAATGACAATCGACTAGTTATAGCAATAGGAAGCATGTATCAGAGTGCAATTGTCAAATTTTCGTAGTGTGCTGTATGTGTTTTCCTCGCCCCCCGCAGAAAGTGGCAGAAAAAGTTGTTCGGTGATTCGCTTTTTGGTATCTCCTGAGTTTAAATACTCAAAGATGTTTACACAAAGTTTGTAACTAAATAAAGACTTTGCTAAAAGGTCCCAGCATCCAGGCCATTAAAATATTATTTAAAAAAACCTACTTAGTCTGTGGTTTGTATGTGGCAATATATAATGTACTCTGTGGTATGTGGTGCATTTAACCCAAAGAGTAGAGTAACTATATACGGAAAGAGTAACAACTCTGTGGTAAAATTTGCATGTACGGAAAGTGGTGCCACCTTGAGTTTGGTGGGTGAACTAAGGCTCTAATATACATATAGGTATGTATACTAATAAGTATGTATACCTATAGGTAGGTGTATACAAATGAGGATTTATTATTCTTATTCAATTTACAGACATCTTACTCAACTTGTTGTCCTAGTATTTTTCTCTTATTTACAAATTACTTTTGTCTTCAATAGTGAACGAAGTCAAAAGTACCAGAAACTGAGAAATTAGGACAATCTGTAGAGCGAGTCTGTTTAGGGTCAGCTGGGGGTGGGTTCACCTAATTAAAAAAAACACATAAGATGTTCAGATTAGTGTCATTTTATTAACATCAAACGACTTAATATTTTTTCGTTTTGTATTTGTTGTAATACAGCTGAGCTGCGTTTTTTGTCACATCTCCACCTTCGTAGGTGATTTTTCCTTCTAATATTCTATTTATAGACCTGCACCAACTATAAATAATTATATGTATGGAAGTGTCAACAAAACATTGTTTTACTTTTTCATGATGTATTTCACAGTCTATAAAACTAAAATCGGTGAATAATTCAATGAAACTTTTTATTCTTTCTTTGATGTTCTTTTCGTGGCAATCGTTATTCAAAAATGCAACAGTTGTTTCTTGTATTTCTTGAAAACAAGCTACTAGGCAGTCGGAGGGATAGCAAAGCCATTTCTTATTTTGGCAATATTCTTTGGCACGTATATATTTCATTGTTCGAATTGCCCAGTAGTTTGCTTTTACAATCTTTACAACCTTTGACGACTTTTTGTAGACACTTCGTCAAGGCCCACCCACAGACATAAGTTCTTTGATCAGCCCCTGAATCAGAAATATTTCTTGTATTTTGCATAACATTTAGGGGCTGATCAATTACAATACTTTGGGATTGCAAGGGAGCATTACCTTTTTCCTTATTTTTAAGGAAAAAGGAGAGAGATTGTAGACAGTCATTAGAATCCTCTTCGCAATTGGAGCCTACTGAATGATTCGTGCTGAAATTATTTAATAATAATGTTTTAAATGCTCCCTCAAATCCCACACAGTTGGGTGTAACATTTCGCGCACCCAAACTTCGAACACATCCAAAGAAATTTTCGAGTGGGTCTTGGTTAAAATTGCGTGTCAACATCGCGTCAAAGGAATATTTTTTTGATAATAATTGCCAAATCGATTTAAAACCTTCTATTGTTCTAATAAAATGATTTAAAGTTGGTGTCCCAACTTTAAATAATTTTATTAGAACAACGACTTTTCAATTTTCTCATCACCTTTTTTCACCATAAATTTGGCAGTTTTTAACATTATCAACGCATCTTGCCATAACATATGATGAAGAGAATCTCGCTTTACAGCAGCTCTGTATATTTTTCCATTTGGCGGCGTAAAAGATGACGCGTTAAATGTGTCAAACAATTTGTCTATTAGCAGTATAAACGGTATTAGATCCCGACATTCTGAGGGACAATCTCCTCTTGCAATTACATTATCAGTAGCAACTGCCATACTATAACTTAATACTTGAGCCGCATTTTTCACCCTCATTTTTTTTATTTTGCCAGGATCTATGTGTTCATTGGTCAAATTGGGTAGCATACGCAACTCTCCATGCGACCTGTCGGCTTCAAAAACCCGCTGAAAGTATTCCCACTTTACTATTTTTAATACATTTTCGTGCATATAATGCATTTCTTTATTTAATAAATTATTTCTAATTCCTTTTAATAAGTGGGGAACATCAAACAGCGGGATTATATCATATTTGTTAACACGTATTACGTCCTTTCGCCATTCTTTTCCTGCTTGGAAATATGCAGTTTTGGCTTCGGAGATTAAGCTATTTATAGTGCTTACATTTGCCGAGCTTTGGTCGCATACAGTTGCGATTATCTTTAGACCAGTAGCTTGTACGTTGGCTATAACGTCTACTAACATTTCTTTAAGTTTTGATGTCTTTAATGTTTGGGTAAAGTAGTAAGCTACTGGTTGTTTGTAATTTTTCCTCACCCCTTTGACCATGAACACCAAAACATGATTGGCAAAATTTGGCATCTTACATTTCCCATCGTTCTCAAAACCAACAAGATCGTCTATGTATACATTGTAATGGATATGGGGAGATATGGACATTTCATCAAATACTAACGTACACAGACGATCTTGTTGCAACATTTTCGACACTGTGGACTTTAACTCTTTAAAAACGATTTAATTTATGCCTGGAGTCAATTTTACTTGAGCAAGCAATGACTTCAGGACTTTCTTAGATGGTAATGTAAAATGTTTACACATTAACTTGTAGGCTTTAGGACTTTTCTTAAAAATTGAAAGCGATAAAATCTTTTCTTCCTGGGTAAATCTATGCCCCTTCTTTTTCTTCCGTCCTTCTATGCATTGCATTCGAGTAAACAATTTAGCCGACTCGGACATGTTACGAGTTAATTTCTCAAAATCTCTGTTCGCACTATTCTTTTGGATTTGTTTAATGCTCAACTTGAAAGTTTTAAGTTTTTGGCGCAATCTCCTGACTTCATTTTGCGTTTGTCTTGCTTTTCTAGCACACTGCGTTTCAGCCTTTTTCTGCAGAAACTCGACAGTTTTACCTGAAATATTAAATTTAAAATTTTAAAACATACATATTTAGGATGTTCAGGTATATTAGATAAAATTGTTTACGTAAGAGACTAAAGATTTGCTAAATTCTATGAATTATGTATAATGGATGGAAATAAAAAGTTGTTCGTTTTTTGTAGCCTATGGTATGTCCCAGTGCTGAGCAAAGGCCTCCCTTTTTGCCTTTCAAACTTCACTATCTTGTGCAGTTTCCCACTGCTGCTCTTGCCTGCCCACCACCATATTTATTATTATACATATTTAAAATGTGAGACTTATAATAAACCTCAAGGTCAGTGTTGCACTATCCTTATCTACCAAAAGTTTAGATAAACTCGAGCTCGAGGGACTCGTGGTTAGGAAACAGCCGCACAGGTCAATCAATCAAAGGTTAAGCTACGCTTGCCGTGGTCGGTCCGTAGATGGGTGACCATCCATTTCATACCGAGACCCCTATGTGCCTCGGAAAGCACGTTAAGCCTTCTGTCTCGGCTATCATTTGTAGATTTTTGACATCTATTATGGATAATCAGAAGCCCAAAAGTCTGACAACCACTCTTACCCAAGGGGTATAGTGTTGAGCCAGTAACATTGCAGAGGTCAGATAGGCAGTTGTTCTATGTAATATATGCATATGGTTAGACTGGTAGTCAACCCTAACATAATTCGGAAAAGGCTGGGCAGATTAATTGAGTTTGGATAAACTTAACAATACACACATCATGTTAAATGGATAAACAGCCTAAAACATCCCACCATTTGGAAAAGAAATTATGTATGCAAATGATAAATTAAACCAGTTAGGTAGTGCTATGTGAATATATAACAAACAAGCAGACAGACCAGTTCACATTTATAATAATAATTATAAAAAAAACAAAGTACCTGCATCAAATTTTGTCAATGGTATGGGAGCATGGCACTTTTCACTTGACATTAAACAGGTAGATCCAGATGGCCCTGAGAATTCTGTAGAACCAACAGCGGATGAAGGTCCAGATCTGGATGGACCAGGTAGGTGTTTAGTTTGAACCGATGACCCAGCCACGTTGATGATATCAATCATAGGTCCGCCATGACCAGATTGTCTTCTAGGTTGACAGTAGCTATGGTCTGTCTCCACAAAAGTACTGATTGTTTGCTGAACACCTGTAACATAACATTGCAATATTATAATCAGTTGAATTACTTTTTTTCTGATATTTCTGTGTTTTGATGCAACTTCAGTCTGTGTGAAGTAACTAAGATGTTCCATTTTTACTACGTAAAATAGTTGTTTATAATTCAGTAACATAAATATTAAAACTATATCTATGTTGCCTTTTTGTACCTTTGATACTTTGAGAAATAAGTCTTTTAATTCTTTTTTATTAGAGAATTTAAGTAAAGGAACAAAAAGTGCCTTTATTTTGATCCCAATGAAAACCCACCATTGAGTAAATAAAATAATAATTTAATTGGTTTCTGTATTAATAGAGCAAAACAGGGATCCCTTACATTCATTATAATAACCTTCAGATTAACTTTTTTATTATTAAACAAAAAAAACGCAATCAAAGTTTTGCCATGACACCTGACAGGTAAGTTGACAAATCTCTTGTACAGCAGCAGCTCACTAGTCTTACAGGGATTTGGTTCAAATGCAAAAATAATAGATCCCAAATCCCTGTTTATTCCACAATTTTATTTTCAGAGTACTTTTATGTTACTCTGACGAGTACAACAAATCAATAAAATTGATAATCTGAATCAATTTGGTATTGTTATAAATGTTATTTTCTCACAAATATTGAGCTAATTTAATTCTACTTACGATTCAAATTAACTGATGGTATGGCTGAACAAATAAGATGACCTCCAGTTGTCTTGAATGTAGGATCAAAATCGTGATCACATATTCTTTTGTTCTTGTATATCTTCGTACGGTCCCTTTCTGTAACCTTGCTGCCAACAGCCGCTATCCAAGCAGCGAACAAATCAGGTCGGTTTTCAGGGTTTGGAAACCGGTGAAGGGGTACACCGTATGCAACTGAAAATGGAACGAAATTTATGAATATCAGAGTATGACTAAATAAAATTAAATTATGGAATAACATAAAACTGTTTTCTTGCTTCTAGTAAATACGGTACGGTATGGTAATAAACACTCACCTAAAGCATCACAGCCAAAAATACAATATCTTCTTCGGAGTTCACTCATATTAACAAAACAACAAAAAACAAAGTGATAACAATAATATGAAATAAAAACAAAACAAATAACAGTAACAAGACTAACAAGTAACAATTATTAGAAATAGCTGAGTTAGTGAGTTTAACTCGGGAAGCGCATCAACGCCGGTAAAACCTTGGTAAAACCGGAGCTGACAATGGCCGAATGGCGACAATGACATTTGTCTGACAATTTGACAAACAAGACAAGATGGCTGCCAAGTTTTGTTAACCCACCAAACTCCAGATGTCGTTGTCGCCCATGGAAATTGATGACAGTGCTAAGTGTGCCCCCCCTGATTTAACCGAATGAGCCGAAGTCAACAGACTCGCGGCCTGGTTCAGGAAGTGGAGGATCGAAGTCAACCCTGATAAGAGCCAGGGGGTCCTATTCTGTAGGCCCCGGCGATCACCCGCCCTCCCCCAACCGATCACCATGTTCGGCAAGCCTATCCCTTGGGAGAAGCGAGCCAAATATCTCGGTGTGGTCTTAGACCATCACATGACGTTCGGCGAGCACATAAAACAGGTGCGCTCGCGCGCCAGTTTTGCTCTCGGCCGACGACACTCCGTACTCAACCCGCGCAGCAAGTTGTCCCTTAAGTGCAAATTGCGTATTTACACCGCGTGCATTCGACCGATCATGACTTACGCCTGCGTAGTCTTCGCTCACGCAAAGTCGTATCACATCCATAAGATGCAGACGCTTCAAAACCGATTTCTCCGCAGAATTACGAAGGCTCCTTGGTTCGTTCGGAACGAACAACTTCACGTAGACCTTAAGATGCCTACCATCAAACAGTTTATGAAGCGCCTTGCAAAGCGCTTTTTCGAATCCGCGGAACGTCATCGCAACCCCTTGGTTGTGCAGGCCGCTAGTTACAGGCCTTCTGCCATTAGTCAGACTCGCCGACCGAGGCACACTCTCTTAGATCCGGATGACCCCGTCACTCTCCTTCAGGAAAGCAATAGGGCCACGAGTACAGTGCACAAAATACACAAACCGACCTTCCGTCCTCGCCGCCGAGGTACCACGCGAACTTCCCGAGTAAATGGTAATAAAAGTCCTCCCCCCCGTCCCTTGAATGTCGATGCGCCAGCCGCCCGGTTAGAGGCTGAGAGCGCCCGCCGTAGCAATAAATATAATATCCTCTGATAATAATCATGATCAAAATGTTGATACAGCCCGTCCCCAAATTGTTACTAATTTTGTGATCCCCCAACGACGCCCTAAGCCGAGGTCCGTACCCCACAGGGGGTGCCCTTAGTGCGCTGTCGTTTAGTTTTAATATATATAATTTGCGCCCTGGCTGGAGGCTTTAAGATTAAAAACCTTAGGGCAGCCACAGGAATATCCGGTTAAGTAGCAACGACCTCTCTAGGTCTGCTACGAGATGCCATTCAAAAAAAAATGTGGTGCATTTAGATTTCAGTATGGACTTCTTGGCGGGAAAATGAAGCGTCATGTTCAGAAGTTTTGTTTTATTTTCTAAAATTTGTGTTTAGCCGAATATTAATGTGTAATAATTGTGGATTATTAACCATTAAATGTTTGTGAATGTGCATTAGTGTAGGCAAATGAAACAAAACAGTGCAACTTCGCTTCAAGTTCTCTCAAGAAGTCCGCGTGAGGTCTCAGTAAAGTGCCACATCTTTACTGAAACCGGGGAGCGGGCGGGAATATCATCATCATGCATTGCATCAAATTCATTGCATCAATATATAAACAAGTTTTTTTTTTTTTTTTTTTTCCTTCTGGCTTCGCACGGTTTGTGCATTTAGCCAATGTCAAGTTTTAGTTAGAAATGAATTATAAATGCATGATGATGATATCCCCGCCCACTCCCCTTGAGTTTCAGTAAAGATGTGGCACTTTACTGAGTCCTCACGCGGACTTCTTGAGAGAACTTGAAGCGAAGTTGCACTGTTTTGTTTCATTTGCCTACACTAATGCACGTTCACAAACACTTAATGGTTAATAATCCACCATTATTACACATTAATATTCGGCTAAACACTAATTTTGGAAAATTAAACAAACTGCTGAACATGACGCTTCACTTTCCCGCCAAGAAGTCCCATATAAACAAGTTGTCTAACTAAATAAAGACTTGGCTAAAAGGTCCTAGCAACCAGGCCATTAAAATATTATGAAAAAAAAAAGATTTCAGTAAAAAATACGCTGTCAAAGGTAACTTTGATTAATAATTTTGAGTTTTTCCATTCAAAGGAAAGTCCCAGTCTCTTTGCTTGCATTACACAACCTATCTAGTCTGTGCATAACACAGACCGCGTCGCAATCACAAAGTAGTCGAAAGTCATTACAAAATAATTAGAACTTAAGAACAGTAAACACAATATTAAACTTAACCGGCTTCTGCAGCACTAAAAAAGTGTATCCGTCGCATCTACGTGCAGGTATATAATTTATAATAATTAGTTTATTTATTTTATGTTAAATGATAAATGATTTTATTTCTGTAAGTAGGTTTGTACAAACACTTTTACACGTCAATCATATTTTAAAAACTAGATGAGGTCGGCGTTTCCTATCTGACTACTCTGAGAAGCTGTTGCTAATTAACTCCTGCAATACCGTATGTCGCTAGACGAAGTACCTACTGTAGTCACTAAATTGTTTATTTCCGACCCTAATATGTCCCTCTGACCATACATAAAAGTAAATAGGTACCATGTATTTGATTCAAACTCAATCATAATTTAATAGCAATCTATGCCAAGCCTGTTCTCAATAAGCAACAACACTGGAACAGGCAACTAACTGGTAATCAAAAATTAAGTAAGTAAGTAAATAATTAAGTACATCTTGGAAACTATTTCACAAATAAATTTTAATAAGTAGGTACTGAAGTTGTTTTATTCTCTAAATTTGTCAATGGTTATGTTAAATGATAAAACTCCAATCTGTTTGTTTGCATCATCAAAAATGTATAAATGTATGTATACTACTGAATCCTCATCAACCATCATTTCAGCCAGAGACGGCCACTGCTGGACATAGGCCCCCAAGCATCGCTACATCAACCGGTTCTGTGCTTCTCGCATCCCGCAGATTCCTGCGGCCTTCACTAGGTCATCGGTCCACCTTGTGGGAGGTCATCCTACGATTCGCCTTCCGGTACGAGGTCGCCACTCCAGAACCTTGCGGCCCCATGAGCCATCTGTACTACACAATAATAATTAATAACTATCATCACCAATTTCATCAGCACCACAACCAGTAAGTAGAGCACAATGGTATTGAATTTTATCAAAACAAAATCTCACATTTTGCTTAATGTTGCAGTATTTTGTTCATTCTGTTTGCTGTCACCTCTCCTCTTTACATGCCCAAATATGTCACTTGACTGATTGGTGGTGTGGATAACATTGAGACTTATAACACTCATCACTGGTCTAAATTTAAGATATGAGACAACCCTAGACCAAACAATTAAAATAAAAAAATCAGTTTTGGGTTTATTTCTGTAGAATTAGTTCTACAGATATAAACCCAAAACTGCTTTTCAGGCTGGCACTCGTGAAACACATTCCTGTTCATTATTGAAAAAACGCACACAGACACAATCAATATACGGCTATGTATTTTAGGCCTGGGTTCTTAGTAGTACTACCCACAAATTGTCCTTGATATCATACAACATTATTTTGTATTGTAATATTTATTTATTCAACTGTTATTCTTTAACATACTGGTGTCATTGTCAAATCATAAGGGCAACTTATTATAACAACAATTTTGTAAACTGGCTGTTGATAAATGGGCACATAGATAGCTGAGCATCAAACATTCAAGTCCATTCAGCCTTATACAATGTGTAACTGAATAAATGGGCACATAGATAGCTGAGCATCAAACATTCAAGTCCATTCAGCCTTATACAATGTGTAACTGAATTAATGCATATTATGAAAGTAGTTTGTTCAGAATCGTTTACTGAATCGATTTCGGTTTTAAATCCGTTAAATAAATAAAACTATGTAAATTACAGTCACACTTGCACTGTTCAGTAAAAACAAACCAAAATGGACGAAGTACCTACTACGCTGGACCCTTATACGTGTGCGACCGTACGCGTGCGTACATTTGTGATGTGACCACAATTTTCTTCCACAATCAGTATAACAAATTTAATAAATATACAATGTTTTATACATAATTAGGTTTTGCCCGCGGCTTCGCCCGCGTGGAGGTCAGAAATTATCCAACGGAAATTTACTACTATAATATGTTAATCCAGGTTATTAACTATCTGTGTACCAAATTTCACCCAAATCTGTTCAGCCGTTTTTCTGTCGTAGTAATAGCAGAGGAAAATATCATTGACTGCCGCGCCACCGTCATCCATAATTATTTTGTTACGCGTAATTTTGACTTAACCTATTTTATTGGTTATGGATTAATATAATACCGGTTAAAATAGCTTCGGAAATAACAATTTATATTATTATAAAAGATAAACAAAATACATAATATGCTATCCTGTAGATTGTAGAACATTAAATGAAGTATCTCGTACGGTTTACGCGGCTCACGTCAATATAACTCCCAGACGGCATGATTTTTTCCGACAATCAATCAATCAACTCGGCCTATAGCAGTCCACTGCGGGACATAGGCCTCTTCCAAGCTGCGCCACAACACCCTGTCCTCCGCCTTCCGCATCCAGTCTGTCCCAGCCACCTTTCTAAGGTCATCGGTCCATCTAGCTGGGGGCGTCCCACGTTATGCTTGCCGATACGCGGTTTTTCCGACATTTACACCAAACTTTAACGAATTAAGTATACACCTAAACCTGGTTCATTGGTGAAACCCGTTTGAAAATCCGTTCAGTAGTTTTTGAGTTCATCGCGTTTTGTTTTTTTTATAACTAGCTCCCCCGTGCCCACTCTGTTGGGCGGTAAACATTTTTACTCTATGACACTCACAAATAATGTGGCTTTCTATGGGTAAAAGAATACCTACCCTACCCTACCTACCTACCTACCTACCCTACCTACCTATCTACCTACCTACCTACCCACCCTACCTATCTACAAAAAAAAAAACTTCACATAAACTATCTACTAAATAGTCCGAACAAAGCCTAAACCTTTTTTTTTTATAGGTGAGCCCGTTCTTGAGTTATAAAATTACAACAAAACGTGGCATTGATTTTTATAGATATAAATATGTAAAGATATTGTGTTATAAATGGGTATGTAACGTTTGATATAAGTACTTAATAACAAAAGTTCTAATGATCATAAGACGAAATTTCATTTAATATTTTGTTTTTAAATATAACGATCAAATGATGTAATGAATTATTGATATAATTTCATTTTACCTAATTTCATATGGTATAATGAACAGTTTATATAATGCACGTTTGAAATAATTTATTTATTTACACTTACATTTGTTTTAACAGATACCCAATGCAACAATATAGTCATAATTTCCACACTCAGAGCCGTCACCAATATTCAATTAATATAATATTCAGTTGCTATAATATTCAAAATCTATAAGTAACGTTTAATATAATTTGGAAATGTCTACTTTTAAATTCTACCTTATGGCGACAACATAATTATACACCGGCTTGTAGTTAAGACGCAGTTATATGCCAGTGACCTTGAGTGGTTAGCTTGCGTGTTCTGTACTCAGCTCACGCAACGCGTCGTACGTTCAGCCAGTAATACGACTCGCTCATCAAGGAGCGCTGTCCCCAATTTGACGCATTATTAATTTATTACACAAAACAAAAGGTATTTTAATAAAACGCGTATACTAAAAGATCAATAATTAAATTATCTTTAAATTGGTGAAGGTTTCAGAAAAATACGCTTGGTAGATTTTGCGCCATTCTGTTTTTTATCCGCGTTAGACATACCTTTACTAATTATAAAAGACTAATTAATTTCACTATGTAATATAAACATAATCTAAAATATTCACATATCTATTGAGAAAATGCTCTAATTTATAATTTTTTTTTTTTTCAAATCATTAACACTACTCGTTTAGACGTGATCTTCAGTATAAAATCATTAAAAGTCGGCTATCGTCCCCTTAATAGGTTAAGTCGGCTATCGTCCCCTTAATAGGTTGAATCTGTTCCAAAACCGAATCGGGGCACCCCGAATTTACGTAGTCTTTTGGCTCCTACCATAGAGTGTATATAAAAACCGGAGGCGCGGATGGAGAGCAACCCCCGCCCGCTGTAACAAAGCTCACCTCAGCAGCTTCGGCTCTCGCGGTTGCCTATCCTTTGTTACGTAAGGGCACTTCCCGCAGCGCCGGAGACGATGCAGAAGCAACTTTAATGTTTTGAGGTTACGTTACAAGATAATTTGCTTTTCTCAAGAACGATGCGTTACCTTAGAAAATTAGTTAATATGAAAGTTAGGTCAAATGAACATTTTATAAAAAGAGCATTATACATTTTGAAAATTATATGAAAAGAACGTTATACTAAATGAAATTAGAGAAAATGAAAATTATATCAAAAATAACATTAGATCATATGAAATTAGGTTAAGGCGGATGCCTAGACAGGCCTCGCCATACATTTTTCAGGGGTTGTAATCTCCGTAAATAAACGGTTTCTGCAGAATAAAAGCAAGTATAATGAGACTTTATAATGTATTATGTTCGCCTAACGCCAAAATTTTATTAAAAAAACAGTATTTCTAGGAGAATTAGACCCAATAAAAAACGAAAAATCTTTACATGTGTGAGTGACCTGAATCGCGCCATCTAACAGAAATTTGAAGAACCACCAAGAAAGAGTTATTTGCTGTTGTGTTACGAGTTTACGTTCGGTAAACATTTATAATAGATGGCGCTTCGAAATTTCGTTCGAAAATTGGAACAAGCGCCAAGGTTACACGTCGAGTGACCGGCGATGCGACGTTGCCATTCAGACGCACCCCGCGTTGTTGCCAAATTGCTCCAGTCAGTCCATGCGTGATTGTCTTGACAACTTGCGAATCGTTTCCAAAATTGTGTTTCTAGAAAGTTAGCGCCGGCGCGCGGGTTTGCCCGCGGGTTTTACATTTTATGATTGATAAAATGTTTTTTATTAGGGAATGAGAAAGAATGCTAGAAAGTGAAAAAAAATATCTGCGATCTGCATTTGGTTCACACAGATACAATACTAATGTAATTATTGTATTATCTACTTTAAATATAAAGTACCTAAAGATTTAAAAATCTTTCTACTGAATGTAAGTAGGTACTGATAATACATTTTCTGACACGGTTAGGTACTAATTCATTGGTTTGGGTTGAATAAAATCAGAGAATAGAAGTTCATGTAAACTTAGGGTATACCTAAATCAGGCGATCAGCGTAGGCAATTTTACCAATTTTTTTTCTAATTACCTACCTACGCAATGGTGACACGTAGGTACTACTTACATCTATTGATTGAATCATATTTAATTTATGTGAAACCATCAAGATAAGTGAATACACAGACAAACCACATTGATTTTTCATAACAATTGCACATTTTATTATTATTAGCACACGTCAAAGTGCGTCGAGATAAATTGGTCTTGCCATCTAAGAAGTTTACCAAGAAAAAGGGGAAATAAAACATAGGGCAGTATTTTAGTAGTAAGTTGTAGGATGTTCTGATATTTAAAACGATGAATGATATAGGTACACCAGTGGTGGCTCTGACTTACAAGTCAGAGCCACCACTGCTGTACATCATTCATTTATGGTTGTAGCTAAGTAAGTAGTAAGCACCATTCAGGTTTAGAATTGGTGACTGGGGCTACTACTGAGAACCATTCATACGAGTGCCATCCGTGAAAGAGTTTTTATTTAAAAGTGAAGTGTTTTTGTGTTTTATTGACGGTAAGTGTTATTTTTATGTACAAAGGATGCTTTTCTGCTTGAAGGTGATACAGAGTTATATTATAATAGTAATAACCCTTAAAACTTAAAAAAGTGTAAGATTTAGAAGAGGAAATACAAAATCAAACGTTAGCAACACTCGTTGATTGTCATCACATCACATACCTACCTACTCTAAATTTCAAATATTTCCCCCTAATAGGGACGTCAATTCTCTCTAAAAAATGGCTGTATGGTCTCAGCTCACTTTGCCTGTCCCAGAGGGACGAAAGGAACCAAAAAAAAACTCTCCGAAAAAGATCCGTTACTGAATTGATTCGAAAGAAATATGAAAAATCGATTCACAAATAAAGAAATAATTTTCCAAAAATCAATCATTTGTTTTCGATGAAATTCGCAATGTAGGGGTTTACGGGGTGTACGTTACCCTAGCAAGAAAGTGTCTCCTATAGTTATATGAGTGGAACGTATAGTTGGTGCCTAATCTGCTGTAAATGTGCCCCTACATAAAAAATTGGTGCCCCTTGTCGTTTTGAAAAAAAAAACGAAAAATCGATTCCTGCTAGGGTAACGTACACGTTTACGAGGGCGAAAAAACGATCGATGAGCGAAAAGAATTTAACTAGTCTCATATTGGAAAAAAACCGTATTTTTACGCAAAAGGATTTGCACTGGATATGGTTCGTAATTTTCCCGCCACCACAATTCTTAACAATTCAAAAAAACAAAATACTGATGTTCTAGGGTGAAATATCGATTCCCTGTATCGATTCAGTACTAGATATCGATTTGAAAAAACGTTTTTATTTGTTCCAAAAAATCGATTCTTTGCTCAATCGATCTCAGATTGACATCTCTATTTGGTCTGTTCTCATGTTCTGTCAGTTGTTTTGCAAATTTTCACACACAGCTTGACAGCTTGATTGATGGTGACAAATGGTGGTGTTATTTCTGACTAATACAAATTTCTTGAAGCATTTCATAATTACGATACTTTTGCTGTTGTGTTTAATTATTATTTTTGATTACAGATTGAATTGCAACTCTGCCTAAGATGAATCCGACTAATAAACTTGCCTATATACGACATATGTATTCAGGGCCGCGAAAATCACGGAAAAAAGTGCAAGCAACATTGAAAAGATATCATGGAAATTCTTCTAATGATTTTTAGTGAGTCATCAGCCATCAGGTCTATTTATTGATGAAGACTTTGGATTCTTAGCAGCTAGCCCTGATGGTAAGATTATTCAATAATAAAAATATACAAATAACTAGCTTTTGCCTGTGGTTCCTCCCCCATGGATCTTGTGTGTCGCGTGGATTTTTTAATTTGGTTCAGTGGCGTAGGCCTAAAAACTGTTCTTTTTTACAGGTATTATAGAAGCAGAAAATACTATTGTAGAAATAAAATGTTTTCTCTCCTTGAAAAGGAAATCTCAAAATATTAGAGAAGCATCAGAAAATAGAAATTTTCCTATTCATTTGGAAAACGATGTTTTAGTTATGAACAAAAAGCATAATTATTATTATCAAGTAAGTAACAAAGATCATTATTTCTTGGTTCATGTATGTATAAATATAATGTATTTCTTGGATTGTTTCTCAGCTATTATTATTTTGATTCTAGGTCCAGGGTCAATTGCAAATTACCAAAATGAGTAAATGTTACTTCATTTGCTTTATATCTGTCACCCAACCATTGACTGTCATAGAAGTTAACCGGGATGAGGAATTTATCAACGCTATGATGCCAAAGTTGGTAACATTTTTCAAAACATGTGTACTGCCGGAAATTATTTTGAGACGAGTTGAGAAAAATGCTAATGTCTAGACATCAAGGAATTAAAAGGTATGAAAATATAAGTCTTACTCATTTCGTAACTTAATCCTCAGGTTTCTGAGGTGTGGGTTCAGTAAGAATAGTCTAACAAAACTGTGTAAATTCATTTGTTGCAGCGAAAACTATGTCTCCCAGCAATTGATTCAGATCGCACGGAAATGATATAAATGGAAGTAAAAAGTGACAAGCAGAAGATTGATACTGCGCGGCGACGGCGGCGCAGCAAAAAGTAGCGTGTAGAAGAGAAGATATTTTATTATAGTATTTTTTATGTATCTTTGTATGGTGGTACGAGTCGATGGTTCGAATCCAAGCAGACACTTTGCTTTGTGTAAATTATTTCATCACCACTGTTCAGAGGAGGCCTGAGTCTCAGCAGTGGGAACATTATAGACTAATTATTATGCTATTTTTTTACGTAGCGATGTATAGTTTATGTTATTTGTTAGTTTATAAGATTTTTCTGTGTACATATGTTTCACTCATGTATTTAGGTACCAGCCAAACAATTCAATTGTAAAAGAATATTTATTGTTCAAAGTTGTATAATAAGTGGGTATTCTTGAAACATAAATGTTATGGTTAGCTAGCAACCACTTTTGTGTTGTGTAAGATACTTACACTTACGTGTGATGTTACATAAATTGTTATCTACGTACATAATTCTTTCTAATACTAAATTCAGAATCATAATTGTAAATATCAAAATATTATAAAAAGGATGTTATCTTTGTGTGGTGGTACGAGTCGATGGTTCGAATCAAACCAGAAAATATTTAGGTAAATGCAGTGAGAGTAAATAAAACGATATTTGTATGAAAATATTAACCATATATAAAGATTATTAATTTATAGTAAGATACAATAAAACGCTTTACAATTGAATACATCATCTTTTATTTATTTAGTACAGGTCACAATTTATTTACACGTTAGGTACTATTTAGGTTCAGTCACATTACAACAACCTATTTATGTACAATATACCTTTATTACCCAAAATAATTTATCTGAATAATTTGATAAGGTGAAAAGGTATCTGTTATCGAGCCTAGAAACAAAAGTATGCATAACCCAATAATTATATTATTAAGAAATAGATTGGAACATAACAATCCTCTAGTAATTTAAAGTATGCTTAATTAGTAAATTAATATTTGTTTTCAGTTTTTGCTATAGTGTAAGGATATTCATCATATAAATAATTTGGTCCTCTTTCTTTAAATTAACACCATCTGGGGGCCTAAAAAATATTTTATAGTTAAAACAATTCTCATCTTATATTATTTAAAAAATCTAACAATAATCAGATAATGAAAATAACAGAAACATAATGATTATTCAATATTATTTTTCATTTAGGTTTGCGACTCTGATTTGAATATTTTTTGTGTTGATGCTGCCACGGAGGGGCCAACCGTGACTTCTTTGTATGGAATCACCATCCACTTGGAACAACACCAGGCTGAAAACGAAAAGTTAAATCATCAGTCAATAATTAACATAACTTTTAAATAAAATGAAAACATCATTGTTTTCACACACAGAGCCCAATACCTTTTTGCTTAAAATTATAGTTTGTTTTTCTCCTTGTATTTCTTTAAAGGTATTAAATTACATGAATGTTAATCTTTTTATTTTTTTTAACCATTTTTAACCATTTTTAACCATGTTTGAATAAAACGACATCTAGTGGAGTCGGAAGTTACTACTATTTACTTTGCATGTGTGTGTAAAGAGTAAATTCATGCGGCTAAATCATTATTATGTTCTAATCTTTGTATGATACCAGTTAACAAGCACAGTGATGATCTAAAAAAATCAAGTTAATGCCCTAGGTTTCGCTAAGAATAAAGTTGTTTATTAAAAATGTCTATGTTAAGTGTAAAAATTGAAAATGTTCGAAATTGTGGATGTGTCGCCATCTAGCGACAAAATGGCAGTGAGATCATCTATGCTTCCACCTTAAATGTTTTTATAGCATATGAAAATTATGTCAAATCATTTGAAAGTTATGTCAAATGAAATTAGACTATCTGATATTATACCAAACATTACACACCCGTTATAAATATAGTAAAAAAAGTAAGTTTATGTATTATGCAATACGGGCTGGGGTCCGCAACTCCGTCAGAGCGTGTATTTTGCGTACGGCAGTTGATGTATAATATGAATATAACTTTTAACTTTATCTATTAAAACTGGTGGATGACAATCTTCACAGCTTGGCCTATCGCCGCAAGGTTGCCTGCTTGTCGGTGTGCGTAGTCGCAGCGGAAAAATGTCGAATTTCTTAATTTCAGCTCATTACATTATATAATTAAAGAGATATAATAAAAATACCAGAACAACCGCCCAATCCACCAATACGTGGATAAACCGACCAAGTTTGAATTGCTACAAAAAAGCGGCCGTGCAGTATAAAGAGCTAACGTTCTAAAATTTCCAGTGTTGTGCCATTATTGGATTAGTACAGATGAGCACACAATTCTTGAACAAGTAAAATAACTTTCGTGATAAAAATTCTAGGTCACTTGTTTTTTAACTTAAACTTACGAAATTATTACAATAATAATTGCATCTGTATCAACAAATACATTTATTTGTCATTTAAACATACACATTTACCTCTCGTTACACACTAATTATTAAATGGTTTTTTTTTCTTGTACATCCATAGGGAAAAAAAAGTGCCGCTAGGACGACGTAGTTCCAGCGGAAACAGTTTTTGTTGAATAGCTCCCCAATGGTTGGATGCACAAATTTGTACTTACCATACACAAGTACACGACGTCATACACTAAATATCTGCTAAACTGAAATTAAGAAATTCGACATTTTTCCGCTGCGACTACGCACACTGCTTGTCGGCCTTCTACAGATTGTATTTCGGTGAGTGTGCCCAAGAACTCCACGACCTCATTCCACCGGCCCCCTTGTATTATCGGACATTTAGACGCACTGCAGGTTACCATCCCCTCCTTGTTGCTATTCCACCAATTCGCACTAAGCGTTTCCAAATGTCTTTTATAATGCGCACAGCAAAAGAGTGGAACTCTCTACCTGCGTCTGTGTTCCCGAACGCATACAACCCTAATCTCTTCGAAGTTAAGTGAACACGCTTCTTCTGGGTAAGCTCACTTCATCGTCGTCTTTGTCTCTGTCATCTCTGCCCTAGACTAAGGTCAAAAGCAAACTTACCCTTGCTTCTAAGATAGACCTTAAACTGTAATCCATCGGATTCAGATCAGGCGAGTAGGGTGGCCATTCCTTGGAGCTGATGACACCAGGAAAATTATTTTTCACCACTTGAACACTAAGGGTCCTGTGAGCTCGAGCAGAGTTTTGTTGAAATATCCGTGGACGGTTACCAAAGTCCTGTTGACTCCAAGGAAGAAGCAAATTTTCAAGAATGTCTCGTCAGTAGTTTTCTTGGCTGATTTTGTTACCCTTTTCTACAAAAACTAGGCGAGTTTTGCCAGTGGCACAAATCGCACCCCCAAACCATAACTGTTTCAGCGTTTTGGCAATTTGGAACAAATGCAGCAGCTCCAGGACGAGTGGAAGACCAGATCCTGTCATTTTAGTGGTTATGGGCTTGTTCTATCGAAAATATATTTTCGTCGGACAATACGATATTTTCCCAATTTGACGCTGCGGACGAGATCTCTCAATCCAAACTTTTTTGCCTTTGTCCGTAAGCAATTGCGCTTTTCTGAGATTATATGGTACTACCAATAGGTCATGTTTTACGATACACAGTATGGTGGAGTGACTAATCCCCAAGTCTCGCGACATTTTCCTTACCTTGCGTCTGTGGATTACGGACTAATCTTTGTTTGATAATGTTTCGGTTCCATGAAGTTCTAACAGTCCTCTTGCGTCCTCTTCCAGGACGGTCTCCGATGTTGCCGAGCTCGTTATAACGTTTAATTGCTGAATAACTAACTGACGACTAACCCCAAGAATGCTTACTATCTCACACAGGCTGTTTCCACGCTCACGCAATGAAATTATGGCTCCACGTTGCACTAACATAATATAAATACTAGGACAAACACAAAGTGTACCTACAACAATGCTCAAGAAAATAGGTGGAAGATCTAAGCCAAAAAAATTCAAATCATTCAAATGTAAGTTGTGCCAGAAAGCCTTTTATACCGTTAATGATTATATTGAGTACAAAAAGGCTTGGGATTGAGCTGCTCCAATTTTTACATACTGAATTTTGTTTATTCATTTAATGATTATTTTAAACACAAATGACATAAATATTTAGTTTGTGGAGTACAATATTATTATTATTTTAAATTATTGTGAATGTGAGGACTATGTGCGTCATATCTCTTTATTTATTTTTTTCTTTCTCTGTTAGTTTTAATGATAATCTGACAGTTTGAGTAGGCCTACCTACTTAATGCGGCCTACCCAAATGTCCTTTCTTTGGTATTGTTCAGGACTATGTGCGTCATATCTCTTTATTTATTTTTTTCTGTCTCTGTTAGTTTTAATGATAATCTGACAGTTTGAGTAGGCCTACCTACTTAATGCGGCCTACCCAAATGTCTTTTCTTTGGTATTGTTCGACGAGTCGTTGAGCTCCTTAACTTCTGAGTTGAGCTACACAATTACTGACAAATGCGTGCACTGACTGGACAGGTCCACTCAAATCTGTATAGTTCTTTCCTCAAAAGACCATTTCAGACACCAATCTACATGGCCTTCAAATGATCTGACCAAGATCATGTCTGGACTTTAAAAGAGACTGTGACCTCTGAGTTTGTTTCGGCCTTTCTTTTCAGAGTAGTCAGATAGGAAGCGCCGACCTCATCTAGTTTTTAAAATATGTTTGACGTGTAAACGTGTTTCTACCAACCTACTTACAGAAATAAAAATCATTTAATCATAGTGAAATAATAATAAAAGTTTATATTCCCCCTTTTCACCCCATATGGGTTAATTTTTGAAAAGTGGTTTGCTACTTTTCCATTATTTGACGTAAAGGTTCTATTAAAAAGTTTTAATCAAGACCAGAGACCGTACAACCCCGGTTAACCTTCCTACCTATACTCGCGCGTTGGTCTGTGAGACCGACTAAACCCATTTTCGTAATTGTTTTTGTACACGAAAATCCTAAGAAGTCGAGGTCCTTGCTAGCTGCCGGATTTGTTGCTAACTTCATTTTATTGCTCGCCGCACGTTCGTGCGAAGCGCAGGTGTAGCATTTGGCGCCAGTCGGTCTGTGAGACCGATGCTAATATAGGTGCAAGTTTTTGTGTAAGTAATAATGTAATATATTTAGTGAATTTATATATTTTTTACAAACTTTGAATACTTTATGACGTATGTATAGTAAAACGTATGTATGTTTGTTGCTCTATATTATATTTTGACTAATTTTATTATTCTTTTTAAATTATACTTCATATCAAAATGGACGATGATCGCATCAGATTGCTGCTGGATGAATTAAGTTCTGGTTCTAGCTATGAAGACGAAAATGACAGTGCCGCAAGACACGTTACAACTGCGCCACATGCAAAAAATACTTTTGTTTGGAGCATGCTGTAACCGTATGCCCTGATTGTTTTGGTGAGGGTCAAAACTAAGCCAAACATAGATAAATATGTCCTTTGATATGTTGTTTATTACTATTTAGAAGTTTATTTTGTTTTTAAAAAGAAGTACAGATTTTATTTTGGTTTTCCTAGTACTTGGAAAAAAATCTCAAATTCGAAGACTGATTTGTGATAGACTAAAAGTCAGTAAAATAATTAATAAATTAAGTATTATTCATACTATTTTGTTTAATTATATCCTAAACCATAAAATATTAATAATATTTTTTGGGCTCCATAGTAAAAAATATGTTGTAGGAGCGCGAGCATAGAAAGGTTAAGAATTAAGCCTTTCGAAGGGGTAAGCCGTTTATGAGGTTACCTTTATCATGATTTACATGATAACCCATTAAATGGTTTCTATAATTGACATGAAAAACCCAGTGACATGAAAAAATCATAATATTAAGTATGTCATTTCGATATCCGCCCAGCAAAGCTAATGCAATAATGATCACAGATCCCTGTTTACAAGCCGCTCGGTAAGTAGCCACAAAGGCGCCGCCACGGCCGCTTAACGCGTGATATTCCATTTTGCAACCTATGCCCATCATCGAGATATCATGATACATTGCTCCGAGTCATAATGTTACGCTGTTATCGTTTTTAAGGTTAATTTCAGCCGTTCAA
Organism: Tiliacea aurago; assembly: GCA_948098905.1. Taxonomy (NCBI): domain Eukaryota; kingdom Metazoa; phylum Arthropoda; class Insecta; order Lepidoptera; family Noctuidae; genus Tiliacea; species Tiliacea aurago. The sequence goes on along the minus strand of OX402579.1, from coordinate 679,116 downwards.
AAGGGTTACCTGCACCGTAGGTATGGGTTCCTATCGAAAACCCCTTCAACGGGTAACCAAAATTTGAATGGCTTATAATTTAAGCCGTTCAAAAGGGTTACCCACATCGTATGGATTTTTTATTAACTGCTTAGCAAAACCCTATCTAACTAAAACCCTTTCAATGGGTAACCAAAATGTTCCCTGATCAAGACACGCCGTAAAATCCTCCCTTGTAAAATTGACTACTTACCCCTTTTTTGAAAATCTAGGGGAACATTTTCGAAAAACCCTGATCACGTTACTCTTTATTTTTGGTTTTAAGTATAAATACTGAGTTTCGATTTAATCGGACCGCGCGTTAAAATTCTTCAATACAAACTTTGACATTCCCCAATCCGCCTTTAGGGAGAAGTTTAGAAAAACTCAAGGAATAAGATTTTTCATAAAAAACAAAATCTCCCCTTTTCACTCCCATAAAGATCGAGTTTCAAAAAACCCTTCTTAACGGATGCCTACGTCATAATAACAGCTATCTCTGTGCAAAATTTCAGACCAATTCGTTCAGTGATTTGAGCTATGTGTTAATAGACCAGTCAGGCACGGTTTCCTTTTATATAAATAAAAAGAAGATAAGTAGATAGATGGCAATTGAGAACTGTACCTGTACTGTTTCAGACACAATGAAGACTGCTGTGACTGTGCTGCAGGAGATGATGGTGAAGATGGGGCAGACTCCCGAATATGAGTGTATATCTCAGGTAGGCACACTGACCACTGTACACATTTATTGTACTAGCTTTTGCCCGCGGCTTCGCCCGAGTGGATGTTGGAAAATATCCCACGGGAACGTACTACGGGGATTAAAAGTACCCTATGTGTTAGACTTCGTTCACATTTTCACTCTTTTTTAAACGACTCGCACGCCTTCTATTGTAAAATCCGGTAACTTAGGGTATAATTACTTACGTTGTTATTCACAGCGAAGCGGGTAAATATTTTAAGTACTTCTTTATACAGTGTGGCATTTTAATCGTATTACAACGGCAGCCTACTTCATGTAAGTATCCAATGACTACAGAAAAAACAAAAAAAAATATTAGTTTTTTTTTAAATATATAATTCATTCTAACGCATGATGTAGTTTGAAACACCTGTAACGAGCGCGGTGCGAGCCCTCCATTCCGCGCCGCCCTTGGACGCTAGGCTGGGACTGCGCTCGTAACAGGCTGTTTCAAACTACGTCTTAATCATAATCATTTATGGTCAGAATATGGTACATTTTATGGTCTTAAGATTAGTCAATGGTATCATCACATTCTGCCAAGTGTGGCGTACAAATATTAGGCACATACAATTATTAGGTTAGTATTAAAATTACAATTTGATGCGTGTCAGTTATAAATAATATCATTAACACACACAATTTATTTAGAATGTCAAATTATCATTTAATATCAGATTAACAAAGAGTTAGATGTCAAAGTTTAAAAGATTACAATTCAATTATGATGTCAAAGTATCATTCAAATAGTCGTTTAAATTATAATAACATTTATTACATAACAAGTCTTTAATTTTATTTTTAAATCCATTTATGTTTAACTCTTTGATTTATTTAGGAATTTTATTATATAAGGTCTCATTAAAATAGATGGCCAAACTTTTAGAAATTATTCAGACCACCAAAATAAGGACAATGGTAAACAAATATTAAGAAAAACGCATTAGATACTTACAATAAATAAAAATCATCTAACGAAAATACACAAAAAATTTTAGTTACCCAATGCATAAACACATCCACGTCTTTGATAACTAATTCTGATACCTACTAAAATATAATGTGCACGCGCACGTGACCACGTCGTCGCCGCCCGCGCCCGCTGCATTCATTGTTCAACTCATGCCATCTCAGTCTAACATAGGCCATCGCCGCAGGCGCGGGTCCCGGCTGCTGCCCGCGCCGCTCGCTTGACATAAATGACAATGACGCAATTTCAGTTTTCGTCGCGCAACCGAGCCGGTAAAACCTGTTGCACGAACGTGTTACAAATGTGTGTGTGTGTGTTGTTACGTAGAACACTTTATCAACTTATCACAATCGAGAACAATGCCTTATTTCGCGTACAGCAACCAAGAATACCTACTTGGAAATGGTCGTGTGTTATCGTGATTCGTGAGCGTAACGAAAGCTTACGACAAGCCCAAATCCTTTATCAAGAAAGATTTGGAAGGAAAAAAGTGCAATGACACGTAGTTAAACGCGCTCGCAAGTGCATCGAAATGAAAAAAAATTAATCTAATGCATTTGGTTTTTTTTTTATTTAAAACCAAATTATCTACCGTAAACCAATCTTGGACCTGAAGAATAGAATAATTCACGTCGTCAAGGTTTTGTGACCGTCGGTCTATTTTAAAGATCAATGACGTGTCATCTGAAAAGCTGTAGGAACGACATACTGTGACAGGAGAGGTGGCGGAGTGGGAGCGTAGTACTATTACTTATTCTGTGGAGGGGGCACAATTAGAGGTTAGATTGTTTGTCGGTGACTCACACATCTCTGCATTGCACTGCACCAGGTCCACCAACTCACAGGCCCCTTGCATGCGCTCAGTTAACATTTGTTTATTTATTTATTTAGGTTAGCCAACAATTGTTTACACAATACATTAACAATATTTTGCATAGTATATACATTTATAAGTGCAACAATCACTTACAGGCTAACACAACATGCACCTTTTTATGGTTTTACATAATAACACAAAGCCAAAAAGGATATAATATACAATTAAAGTTATTCAATAACTTTGGTGATTCACGAGTAACAATAATAATAACAAAAATTTAATTCAAAATAATATAACAATAAGATTAAATCATTAACATTAAATTTAACATAAAAAAAAAAGATAAATATCTAAAATAATAAAAATTTACATTCGCTAAGGAGATCATTGGTTATTATTGGAATGGTACTTAATAATTATTTTATTAAAAAAATCCTATGCTGTCATGATGTATATCAGTGAGATCACTGCAACTATTCAAATTGTTACACAGGCGAGAAATCGGTGAGTTAGCACCCAGAACCGTTCTGCGCAAGGGTGGGTAAAGTGGTGTGATAGGATTTCGCGGATATCGGGCTGGGGCACGAAACTTCAGGAGAGAAGGAGAGAAGCTGTGCCACAGAAACCGTTTTTGAACTCTTTCCAAAAGTAACTTATGTGTGGCGTAGTGTGGTCTCCATACAACAGTGCAATACTCCAGGACGCTTCGTACAAGGCTATTGTACAACATTCTTAGCATCTTAGCACAAACCCTAACATTTTCGATGCTTTCTTGATAATAGTCTCGATGTGGGGGACAAAAGTTATTTTTTTATCAAACAGTACTCCCAGATCCCTAATTGCATCCACTTCTTGTATCTTCTTATTGCCTATGATGTACTCCGAGTGTATAGGGTGGGACTTTCTTGAAAATGACAGATGGTAACACTTTTTTAAATTAAGTTCCATTTTGTTAGTCTCACACCATTCAACAAGTCTGTTCAGATCATCTAGAAGAAGCGCGATATCGCTCGATGATTCGATTCTTCGAGCAAACTTTAGGTCATCAGCGTAAAGAAAGAACTCGGAAAAGTGAAAGCAGTAGGGAAGGTCATCAATATACAGGGTTACTGGTAATTCGACGTATATCCGGCAGGGGCTGATAAGGGGGCCAAAATGCAACAAATTGAACCCCCCATATGTATGGCCGAAATTCAATAGTTTTCGAGATATTAGAATTTTAAGGGTTTTTCGATATTTACCCAAAATTTGACAATTCATTCCAAATTAAAAAAAAAAACTACATATTTGAATGGGTACCATTAAAAATGATGTTGTAGCTGGCACTTCAATTAAGCTATGGACATAATTAAAACTACTTAATTTAACAAAATAATGAAAATAATGAGCGATATAAGAATAATATCTTACCAATATTTTCATTTTACGCTTCAAAAATGTTGTCTCGTCACAAAAATTTATATGACATTAATCGTACAAATAACTAAAACAACTTGCTTATCCTGTAAGCTTTCCAGAAAGGTATAAAAGTCAATTTTAAAATACATAATTCGTGGCATGGCATGTGTTTGAACCGGCGCGGGGAGAGAAATTATCTGTGTTTTTAGTTTATGATCCTCGCTAAAACAACCGATTTTCCTGGCGAAATTCTTTGCGATGGGGCGGGGTGTGAGGGCGGGGTGTGCGGGCGGGGGAGTACACGGCGTCTGCTGCGCTCGCGTCGCCTTCCTTAGTAAGTTTTGACTCTCCGCCGCGCAAGCACGTGTGTTTTTATCTTGCTACCAATCTCTCATCCCGTTAATTTGTTATCGATCATTATTGTTAATTCTTGTTTCTCTTGTTATTCTTTTTGTTATCATTGTTATTTCGGATAACATGGCTTCCTATCCTAATAACGAATACGCAGACATAATGTTTTGTTATGGTTTTGCCGATGGAAACGCGGCTGCGGCTCGGCGAGAATACCAACGCCGCTTTCCCGATCGACTTCCCCACGTTACTGTTTTCGGGAGCACCTATCGACGATTGTCTGAAACTGGCAGTGTTCAAAGAGCACAATTCAACGCTGGCAGACCTCGACGGTACACGGCTGACGAAGAGGACACCATTCTTCAGTGTTTTATTGATGACCCAAACATCTCAACGAACATTGTTGCAAGACAGCTCGGTATGTCCCAGTGGAAAGTGTGGTCGGTAGTACATCTATCAGGTAGACACCCGTACCATTATCAACCTGTTCAAACATTGCACGAGGGAGATCCTGCCAGGCGACTCGAATTTTCTCGGTTTATGTTAAACGCTGACGCTGACCAGGAACATTTCCTAAGAAATATTTTGTGGACTGACGAGTCAAAGTTTGACCGGGATGGAATAACGAATTACCATAACTTACATTTTTGGGCACCTAAAGCAGGCAGGAATCTAAAAAAACTAAAAGAAACTGCGTCGCAAATGAGATTTTCCCTGAACGTATGGATGGGTGTCGTTGATAATTATTTGGTGGGCCCTCATTTATCCTAATGTAGCATTAAATCATTGCACGAAACCATTTTTTATTTTATTTTAATGCTCCATTAAATTTAACTAATGAAATGTCAAACCTAATGAAACCGGCCATTTTAAACACTTTTACGTTGCACGTAACTTCATTAGCGCCCATTAGCAGGTGGTGAACTTTAAGTTTGACATTTCAGATTTTTTAATTTTAATGGGCCGAAAAGCATCCATTAAAGAGCAACATTAGTGTTTTCTACGGTACTTGAATGCATTTCTGTAATTGAAAGATGTCTTTAACCAGTCTTTCGTCATTATCTGATTCTTATTTAGTAGATTTACCTGGCCGTCGAATCCCAGACCGAGTGAATTTATTTTTAAAACATGATGGAGAAGAGTTTCGTGTAAGGTATAGAATTTCCAAGGAGGCAGTTCTTCAAATTTGTAACCTACTTGATTAAGATTTAGAACCAGTGACGCAAAGAAAAAAATCCATTAATGGCCTGACACAGCTTTTAATATGTTTGAGGTTTTTCGCCACTGGATCTTTCCAGCAAGTATTGGGTAATTTAATAAACAGTTTGTCGGAAACAGGTTGGGTCGGGTTGTTTGTCAGTTTGTTTATACAAAAAGTATCCCGTGAACTAGCAAAATTAAGCCACCTCTATAGAGTTGCAGAAGGTTTTTATGAAATTGATGGATTTTCACGTGTGGCAGGAGCTTTAGACTGCACAAATGTTAAAATTATTAGAATAAGTAAGATGCGCTAAGGTAGCCCGCGAAATTTTGTAATTTGCAGGTCAGTAACACGTTGTATGTTGATCTAATTATCATTCGCGGCCATAACCAATATGGCTTTACAGAATTATAATCATTAGAATATGAATCAGAAGTATAAAAATTGCAAAAAACGTTGGTAAATTTGAATTTCGCGGGCTACCTTAGCGCACCCCCCTTAAACCAGATTATTTAAACTAGATTAAACCACAGAGTACACTGAATATACATAAATCAACTACATTTACTTTATTTTATGCTAAAATTGTGGTGTACTTGTACGTATGGATAATAACAGAACGCAAATGTTCACTCTTTTCGTTCAATATGGTAATTTGTTCCTGGCAATATTGTTTAAAGTCTTCTTTAACTAAAGTGGCATTAAAAATGTCTAATGCTATCTAAAATTTGTTTGTGCAACTTCATTAAAGTAATGAATTCATTAGCGATAATACTGCTTTATGTAATGAAGTGTTAATGGTGAGCTTTCTGCAACTGAGTGTTAGTGTGAAAGTTAATGTTCCAAGCGAACAGACCAAGTGCACTTCGGAACTCGCGCATTTAGGGTTCCGTACCAAATATAGAAGTTATATATTGTATAAGCTTAGTTAATCCATACGCAAAATTAAGTTTGTTGTAATAGTAAAAAGAAGAAATTCTCAAAATGTTTCAAGTTTTCTAAATTTGTATTATTTGTTGGTAAACATAATAATAAAGTAGCATAATATTTTAAATTTTCTAGTTCCTTCCTCGGAAGTAGATTTACACAATCACTTACAGAGAAAATACAATATTATAACTTAAAATATATGAAGCTCATTGGCGTAGTGGGTTGGTACTACTAAGACAAAATATTACAATTTCGTAGGTATCAGTTTTCGTAACTGGGGTAGTTGTAGAAAATAATGTGGACGACGTCCGCGTCGTATGCATGCGCATCGCCACTGCGTGACAGAGGGACGGACGGACGTATGAGCGAAAGCAACAGGCCTCCATTTGGAGCATTTGTGTACGGAACACTAAAAACAGACTTTTGAACAGATTTAGTGAAAGTTTAAAGAGAAGCAAGGAATGATTACAGAAAAGGGATCGATTGGCTATATACCAATAAAATTGTATAATAAATCTGCAAGCCTAAACTTGAGCTCGTTTCCACATCCGGTTATTAAACTGATAAAGTCTGCAAGACGTCCTTGTGAACTACATTTCGTGTTTTATTTGTTAGTTGCAGTATTATGAGGTTTTCAGGTGAACTGACTCTAGAACACGCCACATTATAACTCCATGTGAGAAACAATCCCTTCTCAGGGCCACCCCAGCTACTTAAACTGGTTTGTTGATAGTCATTGCGTAGCAAACTTTTACGGGAAATTGTAGTCGCTTGACTTCAAAATGATAATCTGAAGGGATAAGTGGGATTCGAGGGATAAAAACTGTTTCTCCTTGATTAACTCCTGTAAAAATAGTTGCATCAATCACATTCTTTTGAAGTTGGCGGACCTACAGCCTTTTCCCGTTGCATAATTTGGGCGGTTGCAGATTACGCAGTAACATGATTGGTGCACCAACCTTCAGGTGGAGTACATGTGTTGGTAATCCTGGTGGGTCCAGACTATTTAAGAACTACACAGGGTAGTGAACAGCTTCTTCAACCTCCAGTACCTCATCCACAGATTTATATGATACTCCGATCTTTTGACGTCTCATGCCGGCAAAATTGAAGAATCACCGACTTTCACTGAATCAGCGGAATGTGTGCAGTTGAATTCACAATCCCAGTCCCAATTCACTGCCATTGATTGTATCGAGAAGTCGCAAATTATCACTTGTAACGGAGCGCAAATTATTTTCAAAATAGTAAATATACCTGGTGATGGCGCATGCTTATTTTCATCCTTATCCTATTTGGTGAACGGTAACGTGGCCATGGCTTCTCAAATTCGTGCCAGCATTGTGCGCCACGTGTCTAACAACTGGGAAAGGTTTCAAACTTTCACCCAAGAGCGGTCAGGAGCTGTTTATGGTTCGAAGCGTAAATACGTTGCTGAAATGTCTTGCCATGGCACATAGGTACGGAACCACCTGTGAACTCATGGCAGCGGGAGAACTATTCTCATTTGAGTTTCAGGTATTTCAGGATGGTATTTCCTGAGAAGCGGATTATTTTTACTCCCTATTGTGCTTCCCCAAAACCAGCAATAAAAATACCATCTTGAAACACGTACCTGGAACTCAAATGGGAATAGTTCTCCCGCTGCCATGAGTTCACAGGTGGTTCCTTAGGTGCCATACGTATTCACGCTTTTAACCATAACAGCTCCTGACAGATCCTGGGTGAAAGGTTGGAATCTTTTCCAGTTGTTAGACACGTGGCGCACAATGCTGTCTCAAATTTGAGAAGCCATGGTCAAGTTACTGTTCACCAATTAGGATAAAGATGAAAATAAGCATGCGCCATCGCCAGGGATATTTAGTATTTGGCAAAGAATTTGCACTCCATTAGAAGTGATAATAATTTGACTATCCATTTTAATTAAATAATGCTCACGACCAGTAAGTAACGTAAACAAATCACTTGAACGTAATTTTCTTTATACCCTTATACCTTAGTACTACCCTTACAACACCAGCCTAAACCAAAGGTACTGAACAATAACATAACAATACTTTATACCCTTATACCTTAGTACTACCCTTACAACACCAGCCTAAACCAAAGGTACTGAACAATAACATAACAATACTTTATACCCTTATACCTTAGTACTACCCTTACAACACCAGCCTAAACCAAAGGTACTGAACAATAACATAACAATACTTTATACCCTTATACCTTAGTACTACCCTTACAACACCAGCCTAAACCAAAGGTACTGAACAATAACATAACAATACTTTATACCCTTATACCTTAGTACTACCCTTACAACACCAGCCTAAACCAAAGGTACTGAACAATAACATAACAATACTTTATACCCTTATACCTTAGTACTACCCTTACAACACCAGCCTAAACCAAAGGTACTGAACAATAACATAACAATACTTTATACCCTTATACCTTAGTACTACCCTTACAACACCAGCCTAAACCAAAGGTACTGAACAATAACATAACAATACTTTATACCCTTATACCTTAGTACTACCCTTACAACACCAGCCTAAACCAAAGGTACTGAACAATAACATAACAATACTTTATACCCTTATACCTTAGTACTACCCTTACAACACCAGCCTAAACCAAAGGTACTGAACAATAACATAACAATACTTTATACCCTTATACCTTAGTACTACCCTTACAACACCAGCCTAAACCAAAGGTACTGAACAATAACATAACAATACTTTATACCCTTATACCTTAGTACTACCCTTACAACACCAGCCTAAACCAAAGGTACTGAACAATAACATAACAATACGAACGTAGGTATTCAAGAACACTTTTTATAGTAAGAACGATTAATATTATAAACTACTAAGTAAGTAATAACAAAATATCGCAGAACAGAAATTTCGGTAAAAATGGCTTGAACGTGTATCGCTTAGGTAACCTCAGGTTTTACAGTATTCTGTATTCTGTGATTGATACATGATTTCGTTTTTTGAAACGACCAGAGGGCTAATTCACGTAATTTCATGACGCGCCGATCAAGTTGCAGTGCAGGTGCAATGAAGTTTACGTTTGAGTGATAGCTGAATATATATAGTATCTGACAGCCGTAGAGAATAGTAGAATACGAAATGCGTTGTTTTGATCGAAACTTCATTGCAACTGCACTGCTACCGCACTTCTCTAGTTACGTGAATTAGCCTGCAGGTTGCAAGCCGCGATTAAGGTTAAACATTGTGAAGTTTTCCCCTTAGCATTCTCGACTTTATTGCTATAACTGCAACGTTCAAATTACCTGAATACCAACTAGAACCTCATTTCATTATTTTTTAGCAGACGCCTGCATACTGAAAAATACTGGCCGCCTAGAAATTGGCATAAAAACTAAAGATAAACCTCAAGGAACTTCCAAAAATTCTTATTTCAATGTAAAATATGCATTAACGCATTGTAGTAAAATTAAATTTGGATCTTTATCGGCCTCCGAATTCTAATTTCAATGTAAAGTATGCAATAACGCGTTGCCGTAAGATTCAATTTGGATCTTAACTGGGTTTGGTACATTTTTCATACAAACATTAAACACCCTTATTTACACCCTTATGGGCCGAATTTCGTAAAATCCTTTCTTAGTGAGCACCTAGAAGCCGAAAGGAACAATCAGGCCAACATTCATGTCTCTAACTTTAAAAACATAGAACTTTCATACAAACTTTGACACCCATTTTCAACCCCATAAGGTGCGAATTTATAAAAAATCTTTTCTTAGTGCGCGTCTGCACCTCATAGAGAGTGCTTGTGTCAAATTTTACTCACGGTCCAGTAGTTTCCGAGCTTTCGTGATGAGTGGTCAGTGAGTGGACTTCTCTTTTATATATACAACATTAGTTTTTGTTTATACTAAACCCGAAAAGGGGTCATTGTACTCATCATTTTGAAATTTTTTTTCTATGGGACCAACGTTGAAATCGCGAAAAAAAAATCAGCTGTTCCATACATTTGTGTTCACAATCGACAAAATGTATGGAACAGCTGATTTTTATTTCGCGAGTTCAAGGTTGGTCCCATAGAATAAATTGTTCAAAATGATGAGTACAATGACCCCTTTTCGGGTTTAGTATTTAATAAACAAAAAGTAATGTTGTATAGATACTCGTAGACAGTAGTGAGGCAGATGTATGCCTACAGCTACATTTTGGCAGGTATGTTTCGAGTCCCGTGTTACAGAGGGCGAGCCTATTGCGATCAGCCGGGCACTAATCCAGACTCCAGGCGGAATACGAATATGATAAAAAATTAAAATTAGGAACTAACTTCTTTTTAGGGTTCCGTACCCAAAGGGTAAAACGGGAACCCTATTACTAAGGCTCCGCTGTCCGTTCAAGTCTGTCTGTCTGCCTGTCTGTCTGTCCGTCCGTCTGTCCTCAGAATACTAAAAAACAGAATAAAATAAATATTTAAGGGGGCTCCCATACAACAAACGTGATTTTTTTGCAGTTTTTATAGATCACGGTACGGAACCCTTCGTGCGCGAGTCTGACTCGCACTTGGCCGGTTTTTTATCTAGTGCAGCGGTGCTTCTAGTGGTGCGGTTAAGGTAAGGTTCCCTATTGATGACAGACAGTTTGCAGACGGGTCCGAAGCACCAGGCGATGTTCGACTACCGCTGCGTGGCGTGCGGCGTGGCGGTGACGGCGTCGGCGCGCTCCAAGAAGGAGGCCAAGCAGGAGGTGGCGCGCCTCATGCTGCAGCAGCTGTCGTGTCGCGCGCACGCCGTGCCGCCGCCCTACGCCGCGCCCGCCGGCCTGCACGCGGACCCCAAGGTACGTAGCCACAGGAGCATCCATCCTCGCCACGTAATAGGGGGCGAGTCTATTGTCGCTAGCCCGGCACAAATCCAAACACGGGCTGCTACTCATTTCTTATCATAACATTTTGCAGTGGCGGACTAAGCCTGTCGGGGGCCCGGGGCGACAAAACTAAATGGGTCCCCCCCGCCAAGGAATGAACGTCGAAATATTTAGGACGCTGCCTAAAAACAAAACGGTTAGGTTTTCTTTTGACCATTGATCATACAGAAATAGGAGATACTACGCGACAACAGAAAAGCTAGAGCATCGGACAAATAGAGGAGCTCCAAAATGTTTGTACCCCGCTTATTTAACATTTTCTTTGAACATCTATGCAATATTTGAAGTACTTGGTGACTTATACAGAAAACTTTGAAAATGTAGGATGCAAGAGCGAGCGAACCGAGCTCGCAAAATTTAAGTACCCTGTCCCGGATAGGTAAGGTTTGCTTTTGACTGTTCACACTTATATAGGTTTTCCTTAGTCGACATAAGCAAAGATGTCTAAGAAAAATGAGAGTAGATTGCAAGAGCGATTTTATTATTGCGATATTTAAATAGCGTAGCGGCCCCTAACTACTCGTACAAATTACCTTTTACTTACTGAACATACTTTGGTCTTGTTTGGGACTTTATTTTAAAGTATTTCTGGCGATTAGGGGCCCCTCAGGACCGGGGGCCTGGGGCGGACTGCCCCTGCCGTCCGCCAGTGAAATTTTGTCCTAGCCAAGCCTCGAGCCCAGGTGGAGCACCACACTTGCAAGTGCAAATGTGGTGCTCCACCTGAGCTCGAGGCTGGAACCTAACAATAGAGGAAGTCCTCCATTGTTATTTTTTGTCAATTTTAAATCGTGCATTCCCGTTCGTCAGTCTTATTTTTTTTCCCGATCTTTCAACTGATTTTGTTGGTGGGTCGAACGGGTTTTTTTTTTTAAGTCCCATTGGTCCCACCAAATAATTTCAGACTGGTAGTTTAATGGTATAAAAAAACAAATATTAAAATAAAATCACATACACTCAGTTGCAGAAACGATCTTTAAATTTTAAAGACTACATTAAACACTAATGTAGCATTAAATCATTGCACAAAACCATTTTTTATTTTATTTTAATGCTCCATTAAATTTAACTAATGAAATGTCAAACCTAATGAAACCGGCCATTTTAAACACTTTTACGTTGCACGTAACTTCATTAGCGCCCATTAGCAGGTGGTGAACTTTAAGTATGACATTTCAGATTTTTTAATTTTAATGGGCCGAAAAGCATCCATTAAAGAGCAACATTAGTGTTTTCTACGGTACTTGAATGCATTTCTGTAATTGAAAGATGTCTTTAACCAGTCTTTCGTCATTATCTGATTCTTATTTAGTAGATTTACCTCGCCGTCGAATCCCAGACCGAGTGAATTTATTTTTAAAACATGATGGAGAAGAGTTTCGTGTAAGGTATAGAATTTCCAAGGAGGCAGTTCTTCAAATTTGTAACCTACTTGATTAAGATTTTGAACCAGTGACGCAAAGAAATAAATCCATTAATGGCCTGACACAGCTTTAATATGTTTGAGATTTTTCGCCACTGGATATTTCCAGCAAGTATTGGGTGATTTATTAAACATAAATAAATCAACAGTTTGTCGGAAACAGGTTGGGTCGGGTTGTTTGTCAGTTTGTTTATACAAAAAGTATCCCGTGAACTAGTAAAATTAAGCCACCTCTATATTAAAATGCCAGACCGGACGGAACTACGTAGAGTTGCAGAAGGTTTTTATGAAATTGATGTATTTCCACGTATGGCAGGAGCTCTAGACTGCACACATGTTAAAATTATTAGAATAAGGGGGATGCGCTACGGTAGCCCACGAAATTCAAACTTTATTACGTTTTTTGTAATTTGCAGGTCAGTAAAGGCTTCTACATACCAGCGCGACTTGTCGCGCGACGCGACACGGCACAAAGGCCCCGCGTGTCGCGGGACGAGCGGTGCCTTTGTGTCGCGTCGCGTCGCGCGACTAGTCGCCCCGGTATGTAGAAACCTTAACACGTTGTATGTTGATCTAATTATGATTCGCGGCCATAACCAATATGGCTTTACAGAATTATAATCATTAGAATATGAATCAGAAGTATAAAATTTGCAAAAAACGTTGGTAATTTTGAATTTCGCGGGCTACCTTAGCGCATCCACCTTAAACCAGATTATTTAAACTAGATTAAACCACAGAGTACACTGAATACACATAAATCAACTACATTTACTTTATTTTATGCTAAAATTGTGGTGTACTTGTACGTACGGATAATAACAGAACGCAAATGTTCACTCTTTTCGTTCAATATGGTAATTTGTTCCTGGCAATATTGTTTAAAGTCTTCTTTAACTAAAGTGGCATTAAAAATGTCTAATGCCATCTAAAATTTGTTTGTGCAACTTCATTAAAGTAATGAATTTATTAGCGATAATGCTGCTTTATGTAATGAAGTGTTAATGGTGAGCTTTCTGCAACTGAGTGATAATCAACTAACGAATTGACGGCACGGTTGGCGCAGTGGTTAAGCGATTGACTGCTGCGCTGCGTGTCGCGGGTTCGATTCCCGCACGGAACAAATATTTGTATGACCTACAAGTAGTTGTTCCGGGTAGGAGTAGTTGTATACGCACCCACAATACGGGAGAAATTCCTAGTGTGGAGCAAAGTTTTAAAAAAAAAAAACTACGTACTTAGGTATCAAAATACACTATACAAAATGTTAAAAATATATATAACTTAAAAATACGTTTACGTTAGGACTTTAGGGAATTTCCATTTAAGTAAGAAATATACTTGTGTTAGGAAATTCCGCTCTTCCACTAGTAACAATTTTTAGTTAGCTATTGAATAGACATTACATTTTATTAGGTATTAAGAAAAGAGTGATATAAATCAAAAATATAAACAAAAACAAAGTAATCATTAATTATAGACGCGCTGTCGTGTGAAGGTGTGTTGGGGTGCGTGCGTGTTTGTGTGTGTGCGTGTTCGAGTGAGAGTGAGTGTATGTGTGTTTAACGATAGTATACAACCAGTTTTTTTTTTATATCCCATAACTCTAGGGTTATATTCTGTAGGTAAAAATAATACTAAAACTCCTAGAATAGGTGGTCCAAAAATGCATCGTTTCGGAGATATCATCAATCATAATTAAATTAGGTCAAAAATTGTCACCAGTATGACGAATCTTTACTTTTGCGAGGTTGCCAAACTTCGCAGTAGTGTAGTAAAATAAATAGTAAAATAAAATATGTAGGTATGTTGGTATCGGGGCTTCCCGGCGGCAGCTAGTGAAGGGAAAGCTACCTTGTCGACGTTGTCATATTTCACGTAAAGGTGTTTTACATTAATAATCGTGACTTTGCCGAATTATTTTAATAAAAATTAAAAAAAAAAATAACGAAGGATTGGAACATAACTCATATGCCAGTTGATTCTTTGATATGGCCTCAATCATACCCTAGAGTTATGGGATATCAAAAAAAACACGTTGTATAGTATGTAAATAGCATATGATGTATGTTAACACTTAATGAAAATGATAGAAGTAGTCTCAGAAGATATTTAACCGGCATTGTTAGTAGGTATTTATAAGCTTATCGCTTGGACTATATTCTCAATCTCATCGTAAGTTTTGGACTTTAGCCATTCAGTCAGAGCATTTTTGCAGTCTCGACATGAAAGTAAGTAAATGTTTAATTCCTTGTTTATCAAGTTATAGAAGTGAGAAGATTGTCTAGCGGATTGTCTCTTAGCAAAAGTTGCTTTAACAGAAACATTGGGGATCATGTATTTCCTTCTGCCCTGACGAGTCGTGGGATCGAAAGTGAGAAATTTGTGTTTTTTTAGAATAATTTGGAGTACATAAAGTTTCCAAACCGTTAGAATATCCGAAGTTAGGTAAAGACTATGCTTAAACACATTAACATAAAATAATAAAATGTCCCTAAAGCTAAAAATTATAATAAAAAAATCAGTACATAGAACTGATAATTAAATAAAGTCTGTATTATTATCACAATTGACGTTACTTACGAACCACTATAAACAGACTTTTTACAACTCAGTAAAGCCGTCGCGCATTTTATGAAATACTTGCTTCGGAATTTTGGCTTTATACAGGGTGGATTTTTCAGATGGAGCAGTAAGGGCAGTAACCTTAAGCGCTGCAGCTACAGAAAAACGGTCTTAGGAGACTGTCCTTAACTTTTTGAGAAATTTGAATCTGCATTCACAGATTTTGTGAAAACATATACAGTCAGCAGGAAAATGGGCAGTTTTCACAAAAACTTTTTTTATGCCAATCGACCCTGTTTCAATTCGAATCGAATTTATAAACAAAGCAAGTTAATAATTTGAAAAGTAAACTGCAAAACAACGATTAATATTTCATGCAAAATATTATTTAGTGGAACGAGTGGCACTAATCTAAGAAAATATTCCCATTCGTCCCGCTAAAATCTCGAGTGGGGACGATCGGGAACAAATTTAATATTATTTTTGTAAATTCCCGTTCGTCCCCCTAGGTGGACGAAGTCGAGGGACTAGCTAGGAGACTAACGGGAATATACGTTTTAATCGTGTACATATTTAAGTATGCTATTCTAAATATAGGTATATAAATTATTATTATATTCACTTGTAATATTGGAGTTATGTTTTTGTCAAGCAAAATGTTATCTTGTCACAAAAGTACCACAGTACTCACTAGACCACGTGGGCACTCGATGCGGTATAGTAGGTAGTCGTATTGTCGCGTGTACAGCCGGGCGGCAGCGCGCCGCCGGACGCGCGCAGCTACGTGGCGCTGCTGAAGGAGCTGTGCGCGGAGTACCGCCTGGCCGGCGTCTCGTACGAGCTGGTGGGCGACACGGGCCCGCCGCACCTGCGCCACTTCACGGTGCGCGCGCGCATCGGCCAGCACGAGCGCACCGCCACCTCCACCACCAAGAAGACGGCGCGCCAGCTGGCGGCCGAGGAGCTGTACTCCTACCTGCGCGAGAACCTCGCTCGCGTCACCCGGGACTTCAATGAGGTGAACTCGACTAACCCTCTTTTTGGGATTTCAAGAAATTCTCTGTGGAGTACCTATCATGTCTTATATTTATGTTAACTAACTGTTGATTACTGTGCTCTCTCACATACACTTCAGTGTGGATGTTGCGTGGGAGCGCATGAGTGCGACCCATGTGGGGATGCAACCTCGCGCTCGCCAGACCGCACCCAAACTGGCTATTGGCGGATTTGAATACCACAAAAAGAAACTACTCACTAATAAAATGGTGATCTGATAACAGACACAGGTGTTAAATGCACGTTGTAAAATTAGCACGAGTGTCGATGCCGATGTGAGCTCTTGTAGAAGTTTAACGAGTGGTGCCCGCGCAGGAGGACGCCCTGGTGCGCGCGCACGAGAAGGCGATGGAGCGCTTCAGCGACGCCGACGACGCGCCGTGCCGCCCCGACCTCGGCCAGAAGATCGCCGAGTACCACCTCGGCCTCGCCGCCGGCCTCGGTGAGTGTTCGTTCCCCCCCAACCGGGCCGCCCCGCCCCCACTGACCGCCCCGCCTGCCGCAGACGAGGACACGCGCGCGGCGGCGCTGGGCGCGCTGGAGCGGGCGGGCTCGCCGGAGGCGGTGCTGGCGCGCGTGGCCGCGGCGCTGCACCTGCGCGTGGCGGCGGACGCGCTGGGCCCGCTGCACGTGCTGGCGCTGGCGGGCAGCTCGCCCGAGCTGACGTTCGCGGGCCGCGAGCCGGCGCAGGCCGCGGAGGCCGCGCTGAGCTACGTGCGCCGCGCCCTGCTATATGACGATGCTATAATCCTTACCACCCAACCGACCGACCCCCCCCCCCCCCCCTTCGGTAAGGGTTATTAAAACAACTTAGGTTATAAGAAGGTACCTGTCACCTTTATATAATATTATTCGGTTCATAAGCTTTTTAACATCACACGACGAACTCAAATCCTGTATATGGTAATAGTACATTTTGATACAAGTGGAGAATGTTTGTTATTGCATTCGAGGCGGAATTAACACCCGAGCCGTAGGCGAGGTTGTTTTTGAGCCGAGAACTGCAATAAGAAAATATGTCCACGTGTATCAAACTTTTTGTCATGAATTATTAGGAAACTATGCTTTAATGTTCTTTTTTTCCGCGCTTTGCTTTCGCCAGATTGAAGGAGAAGCAAAGGTATAAAGCCGATAAACAGCCTAATATGAAAAATAGAAAAATATTTTTGACTTTAGAACACAAATCTTAATTTGTTCATAAATGTTTTTTTTATTGTACTAGTTATGGTATTCTATTTATAAACATTATTTATATATTCCAAAAATATTAACGCCGTAAAGACGCATCTTTGCCAAGGTTTAAAAAAAAATCACCTGCGAATAGAGAAGACCGTCTCTAGCGCGAGAGGGTGTGAATGTGTGAATAGAGGCATTGAACCAATTTGGACTAAGTATAGAAATAAGTTATCTGTGGCAATTTTTATTCCCGCACTCGTGTTGGAAAATAAAAAATCTCACGCGTGTGAAATACATTGCATTGTGAACCGTCGGTCGTAGTGCGATATGAACCAGTTTTCGAGGAAGTGTATTGAAAAGTACTTTACCCAGTCTCTTTTTAACAATACCTCTGCACCAATGGAACTTTATGTTTTTTAGCAATACCTCTGCACCAATGGAACTTTATGTTATTTAAAAACTTTTTGTACATGTACTCATTACCTCATCCCCTGCCTTGAACACTTGTTTAAACATTATTAGTGAGGGTTGTGTGAGAGGCCGCCGACGTTTTCGGATCGATTCAATCTAAGCGTGACCTTTATTTGCGGTCAAACACTAGCTCTGCTGGTGCAATAAGAACCCTGTGACAGACTGGACAGAATTCCTGAGTCCGCTACGTGTCTTCGAAATATGCTACGTATTCGGCGTATTTGGATCTACTAGTTTAATATTCCTGATGAGGGTAAGTTATTAATAAATCAGTAAATTCTGGTAATAAATCATTTTAATACTAAGCAACTTGTAAGAAAATTGAATACTTAAATTGTTTCTAATTAATTAATGTAATTTATATTTTATTATTAACATTTATTGACTTACCCTCATTAGGGATATTATACTAGTAGATCAATAAGAACAATTATTACGTTAGCATAATATCTTATTTTAGCAAAATTTCAGTAACTAGTCCAAGTTATCAGACTTGTCCAAATTATTAGTAGATACCAATGTTTTGTCTTGTTTTACTGTTTTGCTGTCGTTGATACGATCGTTGTTACATTATTTCGAGGCCGCGTAGTTAGGTGTGAAGTTTCTCCTAACGTGCATTCGTTATCAAATGTTTTCGTTGTAATGATATTCGTTACTTCGTACTTGCGTCATTAGATTATTCGTTATTGCAAACTTTCGGCACTGCGTTATTCGGCGTAGCATATTTCGAAGACACGTAGTGGACTCCGAATTCCTAAAGTCAAAGAGGCATTTTAATATTTTTAACTTGCAACACATGATTTAATGCCTTTTTTCCCGATTTTGACAAAACTTTCCGCTTGCCCGTTACTTTCTGGATTGTAGGCTAGTGACGTCAAATGGTCGATGCCATTGCTTGAACAAAAAATTCAAATGACGTAAACGCTGTCCCATTGTCACTTACTCATAGCACTTACTATTGTATGTGCGTACTTGGACATACAATCGTATAGCTTTCCTATAACGTTTGTGGAAGTTGTAGACATAGTAACATCAAATGATATTATATTAAACAGATACGAGGGCGGCACTGAAAATTTCGGGAATCAAGGAAGTGACACAACATTACTATTTAAAAATGTATTTATTGCTTTTCGAAGTATTCTCCGCGAAATTTGACACATTTTTCCATACGATGGAACCAATCATTGAAGCAACCATTCCATTCGGAAGTTGGGGTCTCCAAAATGGCCGTTTTGTAGGCGTCCACAGCTTCTTCAGGTGATGAAAATCTCTGTCCACGCAATTTATTCTTTATTTTAGGGAAAGTATAGAAATCATTAGGGCTTAGGTCGGGACTGTACGGCGGATGATCTAATAATTCTATGTTTTCTTGCTCTAAAAACTCTTTTGTTCTGTGTGTCCTGGATTGGGTAAACTCTGAGTGAAACAACTTCTATGATCGTTCCATCTTCTTTATTTGCTTTCTAGCATTCAACGTATAAACTACATCGTAACATTTAGAGATTAATGCAAACTATATGAACCATGTCAGGATGTCAGCCATTGTCCGTGTTGCTGTATAGAGGCACCACTCAAAGACAATTACCACAGATTAATAATAAATCCACGACATCCTCCCCACACAGAGAGTTGAGAGAGGTTTACATACATTTACAATACCGACCACTAACAGAACGGTCCTACATAATATTATTTTCAAATTAATTGATAAGCTATTCTGATAACTTTACAGAAAGGTCTTATACAAATATTTCGATACATTTCAAATTATCATGTCAAAAATACAAAAATGCTCTCTCAGTCATAGTTATTAATCTATTACATTATTGTTCATCATTCATTATACATTATTCGTAATCCAAAAAACAAAGAAACTATCAAATTGATATCAATACAATGTACACAATTCCAATAGGTACTTATCACCATACAATTATAGCTGTCTAAAACTTTGTCATAATAATTATCAAATACAGACTATCAACATTGTTCATGTACAATTGTTCTCTTAGTTCTATACACGACATAATACAATCAGGAATACCCAGTACAATTTGTCATAAAGCATAAATACTACATTTCTGCCTCATTGTACCCAGCAAACTACCATAATCCTAATCCAAAAAGCGTTTAGGCATTTTGACTGCCCTACCATGTCTAGTAGTCGCTGAAGGCGGCTGAGTGTGATCAATTATGCCCGAGTCTGAATGGGTGTCCGGATTCAAAACCCTAATTCCAAAGATGGGCTCTGGTAAATGACAACCTCCATCTATTATGTCTCTACGCCACTCATCAGTGACCGCGCTCAATTCCAGAGGATAAAGACTTTGACAAGCTCTTACCAACTCGCCGGTCGCAGTCTGCACTCTCACGGCTCTGTTGTGTCCATCAGCACCTGTCAACAATTCTTTTATAATTCCTAACGGCCAGTATAATCTCTTACTATCATTTTCAATGAGTACTATGTCATTGACCTTAGGAAAATTGGGCTTAGACCTGCCTTTACTGCAAATTAATCCTAAATATTCGTTCCTAAAACGTTGGCGGAAGTCAGCTCGTAACTTGTTCAGATACTGAAAGCGAATATTAATATTTGTCGCATCTATTTGGTCTAAATCCGGTGTTTCAGAAGAAGGTAAAGTATGTAAAAACATCATCGGGGTGAGGGGTCTCAGTGAATCATCATCAGTTGCTACATATGTCAAAGGGCGGCTATTAATGACTGCTTCACAGTCACACAGAAGAGTAGACAGCTCTATCCAATTAACGGATGTCTTACCCAAAATCCTTCGTAACATCTCCTTTACCACCTTTATAAGTCGCTCCCACCATCCTCCCCACCACGCAGCTCTAGGTGGTGAAAAACGCCATCTTATTGGTGGAGGAGCAGCGGCGGTTGCTGCTTCGACTTCCATCCAGTTTACCTGTTTTAACAAGTTATCTGAACCCTGAAAATTACTACCACAATCAGTATAAATGATTTTCATACGACCTCTTCGAGCCACAAAACGACGTAGTGCCATCAGAAAGCTGTTAGTTGACAGAGACTCCACCAATTCCAAATGGACTGCTCTATATGTGGCACATGTAAACAGTACTATCCAGCATTTCTCTTGGTTTCGAAGATATAGTGGTCCAGCTAAGTCTATTCCTGTTACCTGAAAGGCGGCAGCAGCTTCGATTCTGTCTGCCGGCAACGGCGCTTCGGGCACATCATAATGTTTACTCTTGTCCCTTTTGCATATAATGCATCTCGACACAATACTTTTTGCAAGACGTCTTATGTTCAAAATCCAGAAATCATTTCTAAGGTTTGACAATAAGAGCTGTGTCCCTGCGTGACTTAGTATTTTGTGTCTTTGTCGTACCAGCCGTTGTATAATTTCATTCTTACCAGGCAACAGTACTGGATTCACAAATTCTTATCTTCTTGACTCAGTTCTAATCTGGTTCTTACTCGAAGTATGCCTTCGTCATCTTTGATGGCATTTAAATTCTTTGGTACCTTCTCATGTGTAAAGTTCTCCTTTTGTAGTAGTTTCAGCAATGACTTCTCTGCGTTTATATACTCATCGTTGGTTATATCTGATTTAGGACTAAACTAAGTAACTGCCTGACATAAACCTGTATTAGAAGATCTTCCTTCCCAAACCTTGCCTGTAGCTGTTGAACGGCCTTCAAATAGTTGTCTGCAGATGGGGGGAAACTTTCCACCAAAGCCAACGCGTTACTGTTTTCTTTCAATGATTGTAGTAAATACTGGAACTTGTCTTCCTCGTCCATATTTGTGTCCTCGTGAATCTTCCTGAATTGAGCCCAAAATCCGAGCCAATTCCTGACATCATCATCAAACTTTTTGAATTCAATACGTGGTAACTTGAAATTTCTTATTCGCTTCTTGTCCAGGGACGACGGTTCTGATTTTGAAGAGACGCTCAGTTGTGCATTTCTACGTAAAGCGCACCATTTGTACCTGATTTCTTCAGCCTTATCTATCTCAGCTGTGTATTTCTCCTCCCTAAAGTCTTCCTCACTGAGCATTCGTTCTTGAATCTGTTTGTCTAAAATCTCTAACCTTGTAACTTTTTCTCGAAGGTAATCTAGGTCTATTTCAGCCAGCGAGAAATCTTTATTTTCAATATGCTTTTCCACAGCTAATGCGCTTCTGTTGAAGAGTCTCCGTAGTTGATCGCGCTCTCGAACTTCTCGTAACGTCGCTGCAGCCTCCATATCGATTATCGTGTGATCGTAAAAGCGTTGTGTAACTTTTCCAAACTCGAGAACTTATTTGAGGTTGGTTTTTCACACGATGCCGCAGCGGACTGTTATGTCATGGTCCGTGTGGGACCACTTCTATGATCGTTCCATCTTCTTTATTTGCTTTCTAGCATTCAACTACATCGTAACATTTAGAGATTAATGCAAACTATATGAACCATGTCAGGATGTCAGCCATTGTCCGTGTTGCTGTATAGGGGCACCACTCAAAGACAATTACCACAGATTAATAATAAATCCACGACACTGTGCGCGGTGTGAGAACTCGCATTGTCGTGATGGAGGATGATGCGGCGGTTGCAGTTCTCTTTACGGAGTTCAGAAACGACCTGTGGCAAACAAATGCTAGCATACCATTCTGCATTAACCGTTCTTTGTCCCTCAAGAGGAATAGTCGTAACATGGCCGGTTTTGGAGACAAACGTGGCCACCATTTTTTTTGCAACACTCCGTGAACGAACAATTTTTGTTGGCTTTAACTCATTTTCGAACACCCAAACTCGTGACTGGTTTTTTGTTTCGGGTTCGTACGCGTATATCCAGGATTCGTCACCTGATACAATGTTGTATACGGAATCTTTCGAGAGTTCTGACGCACCAAGTAACGCGAGCCGCTTTTTGCTCTTCACAGAGCGAATGCGAATCCATCGGGAAAACAACTTTTTTACACCTAATTGTTCATGCAAGATTATTTGTATTTGACTCATGCCAATGTCTAAAGTTGCCTGAATTTCGCAGTATGTCACATGTCGATCTTCCTCAATCAGCTTACGCACAGCATCAACGTTTTCTTGGGTGACTGCAGTTTTTGGACGACCTTGACGGGGATCATCACTGAGCTTGACACGTCCACGTTGAAATTCAGCAAACCAGCGATAAATTGTGGTTTTGGATGGGGCTTCATCACCAAATGCAGAAATCATCCGGTCAACACACTGTTTTTGTGTTAAACCACTTCGAAAGTCATAAAAAATCATCGCTCTTGAATTTTCTCGAGTCAATTCCATTTTCTCAACGACTAAACAAGTTTGTGACAAAACAAGTGACAAGACCGAGAATCTTTTTTTAAATAAATAAATGGTATTCGATTTTTAAAACCAAGGAGTTTTCAATTAAAAAGATTTGAATATGACAGGAACAGTGGAAATATTCCATTCCCGATACTTTTAGTGCAGCCATCGTATGTTATACACTCACAAAACAACCGAAAAAGTGTTCCGCGCTGCAGCGGCAGCACACCTACCCACTCTTCATTCTTACAAATAATTATACATATATTATATGGACTACTAGCACAACTTTACGCTTTCCTCTGCGGGGTACGCAGAGAGCGCCACATAAACGTGTCGGGTATTGTTGGTTGCTCCATAATTAAAAAGATTGTTTCTAACTGACTATACAGGTCGAATAGTTTTTGAGATATTTTCGGTTACAACCTCAGATATAACTTTGATAATTACTCAGATTTTTTTTTTTTTTTCAGTAATAAAATGCATGTACTTAATACTTACTAGGTAAGTTATATTTGCGGTCGATAAAAAAAAATAAGGTGTATGCGTTATATTCATCCCAACTACGGAACCCTTCGTTGTGCGGGGTCCGACACACACGGACGGTATTTATATTTTTATTTTAAATGTTTTTACTCTGTATCTATTCATAAATGGGTAAGTTAAAAGTGAAATCCATATTTTTAACCAACTTATAAAAAAGAGGTATTCAATTCGGTTGTATTTTTTTTAATGTTTGTTACCTCAGAACTCCGTCATTTATTAAAAACCAATTTGGAAAATGGTATTCTCATAGGATGGTCCCTTATGATATTAACACCAATGTATACCACGTTTTACGCAAATAAATCATTTACTTAGGTATTTATTTTGGTCGAAGTTGTGAAGTGTGATTGGTTCCGAAATTAATTTATTATTTTCAACTTAGTGTTTGTTGATGGTGTTCGAATAACTTTATGTCACTGTTATTTACTTGGAAAGTGGTGGTATACGAATTTGTGTGACATTTTACAAAAAAAAAAACCACCGACTTCCAATAAAGCACTACAAAGTGAAAAATAACTTAATTTCGGAAGTCGGTGGCTTAAGTTATGTGATGTTTAATATTTCAAAAAAAAAAAGGCCCGCCATCAACAGGCACAGAGTCCAAGCTACCAGAGAACTCCAGAGAGAGGAACATCCTCAGTTTCCCACTGTACGATTGTATCCAGTACCTACGGCTTTCTGCACGAAATTGCTGTCTGAATGAATCCGGCTGATCAATGACAGCCTTTTTTCGTGGGAAGACAATCTCGTTCGAGATTACGAACGAGGTAACGAGACTGAGCGCGCGCTACTTAGCACTTCTTGAGATATACCATTTAAAAAATAGTAATATATTTAAGTGCCTGATGCTGACTTGTTGCGTCATGTATGCATAGTACATGCAGATCATTATTAAGTTCACGTAAATAAATGTTGATATTTCTATTATACAATTACTGCTGTTTTATTTACAAAATATTACACCAATAACCAATAGAGCAATAGAGGCGTGTAGGCCCAGTGCTAACGGCCAAAACTTGTGAGTTGTGACTCGCGTAAGTTTGAGCCCTGACAGGCGCTTTAAATCGTGGATTTTTTTTCAATACCACTGCCCTTAAAACGGTGAAGGAAAACATCGTGAGGAAACCGGCATGTCCTAGAACTAGAAATTCAAAGACGTGACATCTAGCAACCCGCACTGGGCCCGCGTGGTGGATGACGGCCCGTTCCCTCGTCGAGAGGAGGCCTGAGTCTCAGTCGCGGGAACATTATAGGCTGTTTATGCTACATCAATACCCAATAGGTGTCGTTTAAATTTTAATTAAGTTTTTGATTACATATGAAAAAACTAGGGATGGGCCGAAATTCGGCTCAACCGAATTTCGGCAGCTTGAACCAAACTTCGGCATTCGGCCGAAATTCGGTTCAGATGCCGAACATTTGGCACAAGAAAAATTATACCTAGGTACTTGCACTATTTTGACTGAAATTAATTTAATAGAACGAATAGCATTACTGTAATATAAAATTATGTCTTTTACTCTACAGATTCTCAATAGGCCCGTTTGGATTCTAAAATAGGATATGCTTTTTTTTTTTTTTTTTATGAATGCATCTCGTAGCAGACCTAGAGAGGTCGTTGCTACTTAACCGGATATTCCTGTGGCTGCCCTAAGGTTTTTAATCTTAAAGCCTCCAGCCAGGGCGCAAATTATATATATTAAAACTAAACGACAGCGCACTAAGGGCACCCCCTGTGGGGTACGGACCTCGGCTTAGGGCGTCGTTGGGGGATCACAAAATTAGTAACAATTTGGGGACGTGCTGGATCAACATTTTGATCATGATTATTATCAGGGGATATTATATTTATTGCTACGGCGCTCTCAGCCTCTAACCGGGCGGCTGGCGCATCGACATTCAAGGGACGGGGGGGAGGACTTTTATTACCATTTACTCGGGAAGTTCGCGTGGTACCTCGGCGGCGAGGACGGAAGGTCGGTTTGTGTATTTTGTGCACTGTACTCGTGGCCCTATTGCTTTCCTGAAGGAGAGTGACGGGGTCATCCGGATCTAAGAGAGTATGCCTCGGTCGGCGAGTCTGACTAATGGCAGAAGGCCTGTAATTAGCGGCCTGCACAACCAAGGGGTTGCGATGACGTTCCGCGGATTCGAAAAAGCGCTTTGCAAGGCGCTTCATAAACTGCTTGATGGTAGGCATCTTAAGGTCTACGTGAAGTTGTTCGTTCCGAACGAACCAAGGAGCCTTCGTAATTCTACGGAGAAATCGGTTTTGAAGCGTCTGCATCTTATGGATGTGATACGACTTTGCGTGAGCGAAGACTACGCAGGCGTAAGTCATGATCGGTTAGGATATGCTGAGTCCCGTCTCTCTTATATACGAAACGACAGTGTTTAATTCAGTGTAAACCCGCCATAAGAACCCTCTCCTGGAGTCCCCAGTGAGCCGCTACGGAAATAGGTACAGAGTTGTCGCCGTCCTGGAACCAGAGGAGTTTCGACTAGCAGCAGAGCTATCATATACAGTCCACTCGCTGCACATATATAACAGATTATCAAAATACCAGATTCGCAATAATTACAGGTAGGTACATAATGCACAAAAAAAATACAATATATCGTGAAAAACAGAAATAACAAAATAAAATAAACTAAAAGTGTATAAATCATTTAGCTACCTACAATAAGGCGACGTTGAAGAAAACTTCAAGTATAGACTTCAGGTTTTCTTCAACGTCGCCATATTGTAGCTAAATGATTTATACACTCGGTAACTGTGATTTTGTTGTTCATGCAATCATTATTAATGTTATAATTTCTTTTTTCTTTTGCCATGTCCTTTGCGTTTCTTTTTTTATCTTGAGAGTGGAGAGCGTTTCTTCTCATGTGATTCTTTTTTTTATATGCTTCACATTTCATTTTCTTTAAAAACTGTAAGAGGTAAGGTTTGGGAGGAATGATGACATTAATTCTTCGATGCCAACCTCACACACACACACACAACATCGACATCAACATCACACATCGACATCTTTCCAGAAATGATAATAGCACCCTTTGATTTTCACATCCCTAATTCATACTTCTTTCACGGGTTGTATTACAGCAACTTCCTAGTCACATTTATAAACTGCCTTCATTCATTCAAACACCATTCCAAATTATTCTTTTTGAATTGAAAATATCAGTTCATATGTGCGTTGACTTTTATTAGGAAGCAACGCGTTAAATAAATGTCCGTGACTACCGCCGCCCCACCAACGCCAATCGCTTCCATATTTGGCAAATAATTAGTGCTCAATTGGTGCTAATTAGTGCTCGAACAACAGAATTGGTGCCTTAGTAGTTTTCGAGATAACGACTTTGAATGTGATCCTGCGGTAGTCACGCTCCCTTCAGCAGGACCACCATGAGCGCCGAAAAAGGGGGCATGCTACAGCTATTCTAAGTATACAAATAATTAGTGCTCAAACTCAAAGCATTTATTTCAATTAAACCCATTACAGGCACTTTTGAATTGTCAAAGAGTCGGTCAGTTAGTCAGAAAGTTGATGCTATTTGCCCATTCCAAAACGTAGATCTCTATGGAGAAGAATAGGCAAGAAACTCCAAGGACACTCTTTTAAATCAAGATATTACAAAATCCTGGGTACATTATTCTTGTCGCTTCTATATGTGAGAACAATGTAAAAATATAAATTATTTAAAAAACAATATAAAATATTACAAATAAGCCCTGGCAGACAGAAGACCAGTCACAACTGACGGCGCCCGTTCACGAGCATGACACGTGGATCAGCACCATCCAGCTCAACCTTTTGTAGGGAACCGAATGATCCAACACACGCGCCACCATCAGCGAGACATTTAAGTGAGCATGACATACTCTTAACTGCCAAACTTTTTTAAGTCAACATACATCATAACATAATAAACGGCTCCATGGTACTCACATTTACAAAAATTGAAAAAATGCTTTTAAATTATACAAAACTATAGCTTGCAATGCATTTCAAAGATAAATAAAATTTCACTAGCAAAAAGAAACATAATTACCTATTGAAGTATTCAACAACTAAAACTTGATTAAGTACATTTTATATAATAAATATGATTGTAATGTCAGAACATAAAAAAGGGGGGAAGCATCTCTTCCAAATATTATAATTTTAACAAGTGAGCCCAAGTGGTTGTGGAGCAGGACCAGCATTAAACCAAGCATTTTTATCTACGATATAATCATCCAACCTATAATATGCTTGTCTACATAGTGTGCGTTTAATGCATGTTTTAAATTTCTTCTCATTTAGTTGAAGAATATCGAGTGGTATTTTATTATAACATTTTACACAATACCCCATAAAAGAAGTGTGTACTTTTGACAATCTGAAACGTGGTTGATCTAATTTGTTCCTATTTCTAGTATTAAAATTATGCCTGTCACTTATCTTACTGAAAAGATGTAGGTATTTTCTAACATACATAATATTTTCATAAATATATTGGCAAGGTACCGTCATGATGTTAATTTCTTTAAACAGTTCCCATAAATGTGATTCATTTCGTAACAAAAAAAGAACTGAAACATTTGTATTTACCAAGAAATCATCGATGATAACTTTCGCGCGCTCGTTCAGCAGGACCACGACTTTGAGTGTTGATTCCAAGTTTCAGGAGCTAGTCGCTTTCCTCAAACCTACATAGAAAATTAGTGCTCTGCGAGATAAAATTGATACCCAAAATTCAAAATTACTACTTCAGTAGTTTACGAGATATACCATACCATTGGTGGGGTGGCGGTAGTCACGGTGTTAAATTTTCATTTGAAGATTTCTCTATTAAAAACTCTGTGATTTCTTCACAAATTTATCCAAAAATTAGTGCTCCTAAAGAAGTTATAGTGACCAAAAATTCAGATTCCCAAGTGTTGTATTTTAAGAGAAATTAGCTTTCATTACTTTTCCATACTAAATGTCCGCATATAACCCACTAAATTAAGTTTTCAATGGTATTGAGCTGTTTATGAGATGTACACTCGTGCACATAAATTGATGGATGTCGGAATAGTAATAACAACAGTTCAATATCTATAATTTTTATACAAACTGTGTACCTGGGTACATACAGGGTTACTGGTAATTCGACGTATATCCGTCAGGGGCTGATAAGGGGGCCAAAATGCAACAAATTGAACCCCCCATATGTATGGCCGAAATTCAATAGTTTTCGAGATATTAGAATTTTAAGGGTTTTTCGATATTTACTCAAAATTTGACATTTCATTCCAAATAAAAAAAAAACTACATATTTGAATGGGTACCATTAAAAATAATGTTGTAGCTGGCACTTCAATTAAGCTATGGACATAATTAAAACTACTTAATTTAACAAAATAATGAAAATAATGAGCGATATAAGAATAATATCTTACCAATATTTTCATTTTACGCTTCAAAAATGTTGTCTCGTCACAAAAATTTCTATGACATTAATCGTACAAATAACTAAAACAACTTGCTTATTCTGTAAGCTTTCCAGAAAGCTATAAAAGTCAATTTTAAAATACATAATTCGTGCCAAGGCATGTGTTTGAATCGGCGCGGGGAGAGAAAGGGTCATTTGTATGAAATAAAATGCATAAAAAAATGTACATCAAATTTTATTACAAATTTTACACATCTTGTTCAAAATGAGCCCCTCGATTACGAATGCAGGTTCGAATTCTCTTCCTAACTTCGGTTTCGTCACTCTTGATGTGAACGTTGTTCTCATCTGTTGCGCCGCGTTTATTATTCGCTGTCGAAGTTCTTCGACTGAATTTATTGGGGTCACATAAACTAATGCCTTCATATGACCCCAAACGTAAAAATCAAGTGGTGTGATATCAGGGCTTCGTGCTGGCCACGGAATTGGCCCTCCCCTCCCAATCCATCGGTTTGGATATCTCTCGTCTAGCCACTGTCGGACAGTAATCCGGTAATGTGCTGGGCAACCATCGTGTTGAAACATGAGGTTGTTTTTTATTTCTTCGGGAACATCCGCCAACAAATCGTCTAGGTTGTTTCTCAAAAACTCCTCGTAATTTTCGCCGTTCAAATTTTGGGGCAAGAAATGAGGGCCCACCAAATAATTATCAACGACACCCATCCATACGTTCAGGGAAAATCTCATTTGCGACGCAGTTTCTTTTAGTTTTTTTGGATTCCTGCCTGCTTTAGGTGCCCAAAAATGTAAGTTATGGTAATTCGTTATTCCATCCCGGTCAAACTTTGACTCGTCAGTCCACAAAATATTTCTTAGGAAATGTTCCTGGTCAGCGTCAGCGTTTAACATAAACCGAGAAAATTCGAGTCGCCTGGCAGGATCTCCCTCGTGCAATGTTTGAACAGGTTGATAATGGTACGGTTGTCTACCTGATAGATGTACTACCGACCACACTTTCCACTGGGACATACCGAGCTGTCTTGCAACAATGTTCGTTGAGATGTTTGGGTCATCAATAAAACACTGAAGAATGGTGTCCTCTTCGTCAGCCGTGTACCGTCGAGGTCTGCCAGCGTTGAATTGTGCTCTTTGAACACTGCCAGTTTCAGACAATCGTCGATAGGTGCTCCCGAAAACAGTAACGTGGGGAAGTCGACGATCGGGAAAGCGGCGTTGGTATTCTCGCCGAGCCGCAGCCGCGTTTCCATCGGCAAAACCATAACAAAACATTATGTCTGCGTATTCGTTATTAGGATACGAAGCCATGTTATCCGAAATAACAATGATAACAAAAAGAATAACAAGAGAAACAAGAATTAACAATAATGATCGATAACAAATTAACGGGATGAGAGATTGGTAGCAAGATAACAACACACGTGCTTGCGCGGCGGAGAGTCAAAACTTACTAAGGAAGGCGACGCGAGCGCAGCAGACGCCGTGTACTCCCCCGCCCGCACACCCCGCTCACACCCCGCCCCATCGCGAAGAATTTCGCCAGGAAAATCGGTTGTTTTAGCGAGGATCATAAACTAAAAACACAGATAATTTCTCTCCCCGCGCCGGTTCAAACACATGCCATGCCACGAATTATGTATTTTAAAATTGACTTTTATACCTTTCTGGAAAGCTTACAGGATAAGCAAGTTGCTTTAGTTATTTGTACGATTAATTTCATATAAATTTTTGTGACGAGACAACATTTTTGAAGCGTAAAATGAAAATATTGGTAAGATATTATTCTTATATCGCTCATTATTTTCATTTTTTTGTTAAATTAAGTAGTTTTAATTATGTCCATAGCTTAATTGAAGTGCCAGCTACAACATCATTTTTAATGGTACCCATTCAAATATGTAGTTTTTTTTTAATTTGGAATGAAATGTCAAATTTTGGGTAAATATCGAAAAACCCTTAAAATTCTAATATCTCGAAAACTATTGAATTTCGGCCATACATATGGGGGGTTCAATTTGTTGAATTTTGGCCCCCTTATCAGCCTCTGCCGGATATACGTCGAATTACCAGTAACCCTGTATTTATAAATAAAAAAAACCTATCGTTACCCATGGCCTGTGATACCTTTGTTAATGACGTGGTAGGTACTTAAATAATTATTTTTCCGTATTGTAAATACCTACCTTTTGTGTTGTTATATGAATATAAGGTATAGGTATAGGTTATAGGTATTTCTTATTTATTTCTTTCCTACTAATTTAACGTTGCTGCAAGCAGTACCTAAGTATTGAAACCCTAATTTATTGCATGAATAATATGTTGCTAATAACGGTAGTATAAAAGTATTGCATAAGTAATAGTTATGTATTTTTCAGTACCTGAAGTCGATTTTACCAAATTTCCACTGACAAATCTATGGACCTTTGGTGTATTTTGAGTTACCAATTCAATACCTACATTGTTAAAATAGAGGTTAAAATTTATGAATTAGTAGGTGTATTTGGAAAATACATTTATAAGTCGAATAAGTTTCATTAATTGGACCGATTTATGCAAAAATGATCCAACCCACAATCTCGACAATTTCGAGTTTTTGTGACTTATGTACTCTAAATAAGGTATATTTTAACATATCAAAGACTCGGAACTCTATGTTAATAATTGACGAAAATCCGTATGGTCCAAACCACAACTGTCATAGCGAACATCATTTTTTCATAATGCATAAATGTTTCAAGCTATTAGAATCATTTTTGCATTTTCTTGGTTGCCCTGATATAGGTTTTTTGTTTTTTGCTATAATGATTCAAACTACTTGGAACAATAATGCTTTTTATACAATATGGAAAATATTATAAAAATCATTCTGCTTAAATGTTCCAATAACCTTGAATCATTTTAACTCAATTCCAAATAACATTCGACTACAGAAGTATACTGATTCAGACCACATGACTATTCTATTTAATTAAAGAAAAACGAAAAATTCAATTCTTAAAAAACGATTCACGGTTAAATATAAAATTATCATTAATATCTCGGCTAAAAAGTAAACAAAATATTATTTTTATACCGAAAACTTTAATGAAATACGTATATAACTATTTAAACCTTCTATCTTTTATTGCATTTTTTTGTACCTGCAATAAAATTGTATGTTTTGCATGAAATTTATTCTATTTTTTTAGAATAATGTGGTCATGTAGACAAACTTATTGAAGATCATTTTTGCATATTTCTAAACCAACCATTTCAAATGCGCTAAAGTTTTGCAAAAAAGATTCAAGTGAGGTGGATCGTTTTTGTAAAACTTTAAGCGCAGTGAAAAATTACTGTTAAAGTTTTACAAAAACGATCCACCTCACTTGAATCTTTTTTGCAAATAATGCTGCTGCGTGTTTTCTTCATTTAAATTTTAACACAAAATGAACTTCAGAGCTTGAAACGTTTTTGCAATTTTGAAATGAAAACTATATTATACTTTAATTGAATAAACAAAAAGGATCCACTTCGCAATTTATGGCAAATTTGTTTATTAAGTAATTGTTGAGTAAATACTATTGTGTCATTAAATATTTTTCAAAACAAAAAACTGCACTCATTGCAAACATTATTACTTTATTAGGTTGTGGGTAGGTACTTTAAATAAACTTACCTACTCGCGCCGCTGCAAACGCGTAATATGTGCGGCTGCAGCGGGCGGAGTGGGGAGCGGGCGTCGTCATTTCGTACTGATCTCGTCTATTGAAACGTTGTGTGAAATTTATTGCTGCGTAGTAAAAATAAAGAAAAGTGCATGAGTAACATCTCATTGTAATTGAATTTGTTAAATTGTGTTTTGTAAAGTTGGTGATTCGAGTTTTTATCAAAAGTTTAGTCTTAAACCTAGAAATGAATAGAAAAGATTCAATATTAAAAAGTGTACGTAAAAGAACAGATGCAGGGCAAAAAGATGATGGTAAGTAATTTTATTATTGTAGATAGCTACTGGTAATAATTATTAATATGTCTCGTAGATATTTTACGATCGCGTTGTGTTTATGTACCTACTCATATTCTTTTAAATTGTTTTCATTGCAGTAACTTCTGTGGTTTATGTATTTTATAATCATATTTTGTTACAATAATTACTATTACGTGCAGGTGACATTATCTACTTAATCTACGGATGAACTTTTAGGTATATTTAGCCGCTAAATAACCTTTATGCCCGGCTTGCTACCTATACATTTTACTCAGAATAAGTTGGTAGGTAGTACCTAGAAACACAGCTATAGGTGAGCTCCAAATTATTTGGAACTAACCTACCTACTATCTAACTACAGCCGACCGTACGTACCTACTTACTTATTATTTACCTATTTGCATTTTTTTTGTTTTGCCGTAGAAGGTGGCGGTTCGCTTCTTAATTATTCACATCTCTCAAAGAAATGTAAGAGGAGTGATAACATTATAAGGATGGTTCAGAAAGACTATTGCAATAAAAACTCTCGTCAAACCGCTCAAAGTAAGCTAGGTAAGAACACATAATACTAGGTATCTACTTATTTCCACATTGTTTTTAAAGTGTTTTTTAGAAAAAAAACAGCTGTTTTATACAAAATGTTTATACCTACTTAACCAAAATGTGTGAAACAGCTGATTTGCTTTTTCGCGCTTTGTTTGAGACCCTATATTGAACGTGGCCCGACGTAATTTTAAATAGGTGGAACGTAAAGAGTTAAAGTACTTATCAGGGATACAAAAATATACACGACGGCTCCATATTGTTTCAGATGACGAAAATCAACAATCTTGTACGTCATCGCCAATCAGAGAAATGTCTCCAGAAACGGAAAAAATTTTCAACATTTTGACAAATGAGATGCTTGAAGAACCTTGTGAAGACTCTTTTGTTGAACGGTGCTCTGAAAATCCACTTCAGGGGATTGTTAGTATTAAAGATAGTTCACATTTTAATGAAAGGCAAACATATGTAGAAGCAAGCGACAGTAATGATGAGGAAACGGTATGCCCTTTTAAGCCAAAAGATGTCATAAACTCTATGTCGGGGTCAGAATGCACAGTAGTTCAGCGCATTGACAATACTCAAAGTCGACAAGAAACATATATCGAGGCAAGTGATGACGAGGAATTAGCCTCTTGTTTACAGCGAGATTGCACGAATGAAGTACGTAACTTGAAAGATCGGGAAAGATCTTTTATTTTAGAGAATGCTATTGAAGAAACCGAAGTTAACAAATCGCCAATCAATGTTAGCCAAATGGCTTCTGGTGAAGTTTTCCAAAAACGAATATCTGAAGGTAAGGTACTATTTAATACCAGGACAGTAAAATGTTCGTTAGACTAAAGTTCAAAATACAATAATCAACATCTTAATTTTATTGCAATTAATCTTTCAGATAATGATGATGTCAGTAGTCCAACGCTACTATCCAATTTGTCAATTCCTCCGCCGTCATATTCACCTCTGACTCCACATATAACAAAGAGTGTTCCTAATGATGCGCACATTGCATTTGACCAAATAGTTGAAGAACCAACATCACCGAGATTAGAAGGTACTATTATTTACATTAAAATTCCTAAATGATGACTGTTTTATGTATGTATGTATGTATGTAAAATTATTATTATAAAAACAAAAAACCCGACTGCTTAAAAATAATGAACTGAAAAGGGAAAAACAAGTCTCACAATGTATATTCAAATTAGTTAAACTAAATACTTTAAGGCGCTGCAGGCGGGGACAAACAATACTTTGTTACCTACTGGCACAGAAGGATCTAGCAAAACTACGTTTAAAGCAATCCCGATTAATATCATATTATTGTTAAGAAAATTAAATTGGATTGTCAGAACCACTTATTTTTCATGTTTCAGATAATGATGGCGTTACTAGTCCAACGCTACTTTCCAATTTGTCAATTCCTCCGCCGTCATATTCACCTCTGACTCCTTATATAATGAAGAGTGTTCCTAATGATACGCACATTGCATTAGACCAAATAGTTGAAGAACCAACATCACTAAGATTAGAAGATAATGATAACCTAACATATAACAGTGACGATAGCGTAAGAGATCCAGATTTTATAGCACAAGATACCACAGATTCAGAAAGTGACACTGATTGTGATGAAGTAAGAATCAAAACCACACAGGCATTAATCCATTCTCCGAGTACGGCAACTGAAAAAAGAAAATCAACGGAGAGACTTAATGTTGAAGATGTTATGGAAGAAATAGAACGTGAAACAGAAAATAACACCGAAGGAAGTGAAGAAGCGGAAAAAAAAATTAATTACCGACAAGAAATTGCTAACGATATCGTATGCAGTTTAGAGAATGCACCAGAAAACGAAAATGAAGGTCGTAAAAAAAGAGGAAGGAAACTCAAACAAAAATACAGTCGTCAGGAAATTAAAGAAAGGAAATACAAAAATTTACCTTACCAAACTAAAAAGAAGGAAGTATCATCTAAAAAATTCATAGATTTTAAATGTTCATGCAAAAAAGATTGTGCTAATTTAGTTTCAAAAGAAGATAGGGAACGAGAATTTCATAGATTCGTACATCTTGAATCGTACGCAGCTCAAGTTTTGTACATAACATCTAACATTACAGAAAGCAAAAAGAAACGAAGTTACGTTACATTATGCTCCCCGTCGAAGAGGAAACCTCGCGAATTTATTCGCACGTATACACTTGGCAATATACCTGTTTGTCGAGACATGTTTTGTAGAACTCTGCAAATAACACCTCAAAAAGTTACTGTCAGTCTTCGAAAAAAACGCAATGACAGAGAAATAAAAGATAAAAGAGGAGAAACAGCAGGCGGATGGAATAAAACGCCACAAAGACATATTGAGCTTATTATCGATGTTATCAAAAGGTTGCCAAAATACGAGTCACATTATCGTAGAGAAAAGAACAGCGATGCTTTATATCTGCAGCCAGGAATGACGGTACCAAAAATCTACGAATTGTTCAAAATAGAATTCGAAAAAGAATTTGGAAAAGATGAAAAATGTCCATCCTTCAATGTTGTTAGACATATTTTTGTACAAAAATTCAATTTGAGGTGCAAGAGCCTTAAGAAAGACACGTGTAACAAATGTGATCTTTATGAAATGACATTGAAAAATTCTACTACCTCAGCTGAAAGAGCAAATGCCCAAAGAGAAAAAGAAGAACACCAAAAAATTGCCGAAGATTTAAGGAAGAAGCTGAAGGAAGATTTTGAACAGGCTAAAACTTGTGAAGAAACTGAATGTCTGACTTACGATTTGGAGAAAACCTTGCCTTTACCTAGAATACCGACCAATATAGTTTTCTACAAAAGGCAGTTATGGGTATACAACTGCGGTATACACTCGGCTTCCAACGGTGTTGGGAATTGTTTTGTTTGGGCTGAAGGCGAGGCAGGCAGAGGGGCCCAAGAAGTGGGTTCATGTTTGAGGAAATATATTAAGTGCGTGCTACCTCCTACAGTAAAAAAAATTATTTTGTGGAGTGACTGTTGCGGAGGGCAAAACAGGAATATCAAAATCGTTTTGATTTTAAAGGCTTTATTAAATAGACACCCCACTCTCGAGACAATCAGCTTCCATTACCTAGAATCAGGACACACTTTCCTACCAAATGACAACGACTTCGCTAAAATTGAGACTCGACTCAAGCAATATGAAAGGATATACTCCGTGGATGATTATATTGCCATTATGAAACAATGCAAAAACAAAAATCCTTTACAGGTCCATAAAATGGAAAGTTGTGATTTTGTTGGATCTCAAATTCTAGAAAAGAAAATAGTTAATAGAAAAATATTTAATGATAAGAGCAAAGTAAACTGGCTCAAAACAAAAGAAATTTTAATCACAAAAAAGACTCAACATTCTTTGTTCATGAGAACTTCCTTTAATGAGGACTACAAAGAACTGAATATTAAAAAGAAATTAAAAGGTGTTGATTTGGGTGTCATAGAAGAAGATTTGCAAGAATTATGGCCTTCAGGAAAACTGATTAACAAAAAGAAGTTAAACGATTTGAAATCGTTATTCCATCTCATACCAAATGATTGCATTGGTTATTATAAAAAACTGAAGGGAGACGATGCAATAATAGACGATATAGATGGTTATTGTGATGAACCCGACTTTGATTTGGATGAGGAGTAGGGTAACATTTGTGTTTTTTTAAATAAAATAAAAATAATAAACATTTTTAAGCTTTTATTTTTGTCATAGTTTGGAACATTTTTGCATTTTTCTTTCCGCAGCCTACACAGCTAATTCCATACAAAATGTATTATGTAATAATGATCCACGCGCAAGTTTTCTTGAATATCTACGAAACTATTAAAATTTATTTACTAAATACATGCATGTAAATTAGTTTAGAACACTTAGAATAACATAAAATTAAAAACATAACATTTAGAACTACAAAGCCAGAGAAATACCGAAATAAACTTTAAACTCTATTATCTCGAAATGAGGTTAGTGTGGACTGAATCATTTTTGCTTAAATCGGTCCAATTATAGATCGCAGTTCGATAACAATTGTAAATTAGTAGAATTTTAAGTAGGTACTTAATAATTAATAATATAAAATGTGCACTTAAATTTATCAACACAAATCAATCAACTCGATTAGACTATTAAGATAGGCAGACTAGTAGGTAACTAGGTAGAACCATAAACAAAACTAGAAATAATATGTTATACAGGAAAAGTTTTTAACCAGTGCGCAAATTTTTTTTGGTGGTTCAATATCAGTAATAGAACTCATTTCCATTATTTATTCAATACTTTTTTTAATTTTTTTATCCTACTTTAAATCAGCAAAATATGGACACAATTTATTCGTAATAATATCAATGGGCGCGCGCGGCGGCCGGCGCAAGCGGCGGTGTTGCACGGCTCCCGGGCGGCAGGGCGCGCCGGCCGACAGTTCACTCATCGCACGGGCTGTCGTGTGACGTCGCGTCTAATCGCTTTCCCGCGCAAGCGCCGCGCTGCACGTGTGTCGTGCTTGTACCTACCGGTCACGATGTCGGACTTCAGTAACCGAGATGGTGCGAGTGTATGTACTGAGTGGTGAAAGTTTGCGAGCAGCTCGCCGAATGTATGCGACGGAGAGCATACCTCGAATGCGAGCCCATGGAATCCTTAACCCCGCGGTCCCTAATGAAAGGACTATTTTAGCGGCCACTCAAAGGCTGCTTGATCACGGACAGTTCAGAACCCCGAATCATGCACGAGGGTCTGGCAGACCCCGACTGGCGATCGAAATCGAAGAAGCCATCCTAAGCCCGTTAAAGTATGAAGGAAAATTTGGAATTACTCTGCAAATAACTTCAGGTCACGGTCTAAACATAAAAAAGTCTAGTTCGAACCTGATAAAATTAGCGATCAGTACATTGTAACCCACGTAAATACCTACGCCGGCGAATCGAGCGAGCGCACAGCTGATAGGTAGGTACTTTAGCGCGTTACGCTTTGCCGCGCGCCGCCGGGTAGCCATACAACCACTTTTAAAATAAACATCTTTCGTTAACGATATTTTTTGTTTTTTGTACTAAGACGTATCAAAATAAAAAATATATGTTTAATAAAATTCGTTTAAGTTTAATTTGTCAAAATTTGCGCAGTTGATAAAAACTTTTCCTGTATATCTAACAAATAGGCTAGATAGAACAGAATAGAAAAAGCTTGGATATACATGCATACTCGTAGTTACAACAATTAAGGATAGAATGAAAATTAGTTTTAAGAAGAATAAGAATAACTTTATTTTCGCAAATATGGGTAGATGATACATCAATTGGTGTTAGTACTGTACAAAGATCAGCCATATTTTGCCATTCGGCATACAAATATTTAGAAAGAAAGAAAAATAATTTTATTTGTCACAGAAACACGTGCATACGAAAACATAAACTCGAGTAACTAAACATTACACAAAACACATCTACAAATAAACATAATCATTTCATTTACATCAAATTATTATCTATTGTTAGTACTTAAGTTATTTATTATTAAATTATATACCATTAAATTAATCATTATTAAAACTATTTCAAAATTACAGATTTTTTTAATGCAATAAATTAGGTTTTTAATATTTAGGTACTGCTTGCAGCAACGATAAATTAGTAGGAAATAAATAAATAAGAAATACCTATTGCTGTCGCTGACAAAAGGTAGGTACTTACAATACAGAAAAATAATTATTGGAGTACCTACCTACCCATTTCATTAACAAAGATATCACATTACACGTTATTTTTTTTCTTAATATGTACTACCTTACTCCATTTGATATAAGATTAGAAATTTAAATAAACCTTTTTACAGTCCGTTCAACCAATTTTGACTTCTATTCTGTAGGCATAAAGATGGCATAAAAAGCAAAAACGTGGTTACAATACTAACTGTTTATTACAGCTGCCAGTGTTCATGCCACCAACGCAATAGAAGTCATAATCGGCTGAACGGACTGTAAAAAATGTTTATTTAAATGTCTTATCTTATTTCAATGTGAGTAAAGGTACACAGTCTGTATAAAAATTATAGATATTGAACTGTTGTTATTGTAAATTATAGGTATTGTAAATTTGGGAAGAAATCACATAGTTTTTAATAGGGAAATCTTCAAATGAAAATTTAACACCGTGACTACCGCCAACCCCACCAATGGTATGGTATATCTCGTAAACTACTGAAGTAGTAATTTTGAATTTTGGGTATCAATTTTATCTCGCAGAGCACTAATTTTCTATGTAGGTTTGAGGAAAGCGACTAGCTCCTGAAACTTGGAATCAACACTCGCGCGAAAGTTATCATCGTTGATTTCTCGGTAAATACAAATGTTTCAGTTTTTTTTTGTTACGAAATGAATCACATTCAAGAGCACTAATTATTTGTATACTTAGAATAGCTGTAGCATGCCCCCTTTTTCGGCGCTCATGGTGGTCCTGCTGAAGGGAGCGTGACTACCGCAGGACCACCTTCAAAGTCGATTATCTCGAAAACTACTAAGGCACCAATTCTGTTGTTCGAGCACTAATTAGCACCAATTGAGCACTAATTATTTGCCAAATATGGAAGCGATTGGCGTTGGTGGGGCGGCGGTAGTCACGGACATGTTAAATAAAGGTACAAAACTAATTGTATCTTCGCTGCGTGCAAAATGAAAGATGTAAGTACATGTATTATGTTTTCGTACTCACGTTTTTTCTGTGACAAATAAAATTACTTTTCTTTCTTTCTTTTACATCTGCAGATCGATTCTGTAAAAAATTCACCGTGAAAACTTAGGTGACGTAAGCTGTCAATAGTATCAATCCTTAGCATCGGGTGAAATCTAACTGTTACTATATCACTTCACCTAAGTTTTCAAGGTGAGATTTTTTTTTTTTTTAGGATGGGTTTGCTCTTAGAGACAAAGTCGACGATGGAGTGAGCTTACCCAGAACATGCCTATTTACTCTAACTTTGAAGAGATTAGGGATGTATGCGTTCGGAAACACAGACGCAGGTAAAGAGTTCCACTCTTTTGCTGTGCGCATTATAAAAGTCATTTGGAATCACTTAGTGCAAATTGGTGGAATAGCAACAAGGAAGAGATGGTAACCTGCAGTGCGTCTAGATGTCCGATAATAGAAGGGGGCCGGTGGAATGAGGTCGTGGAGTTCTTGGGCACACTCACCGAAGTACAATCTGTAGAAGACCGACAAGCAGGCAACCTTGCGGCGATGGGCCAAGCTGTGAAGATTGGCATCCACCAGTACATCGCCAATGAGCCTCTTAGCTCTGCGTTCCACCGAGTCAAGCGCGGCAAGTTGGTATTTTGCTGAGCCATCCCAAAAGTGGCTACAATACTCCATGCAGGATCGGACCTGCGCTTTGTAAAGGGTCAAAAGCTGTCCAGGCGTAAAATATCGCTTCACCCTATTTAGGATGCCCAGTTTCTTGGCCGCAGTTTGGGCTTTGTACTCGATGGTGGCGCCGAAGTTGAGACTAGATGTCAAGTCCATGCCTAAGAGCTCGAGCCGACCAGTTACAGGAACTGATGTACATACCCCGAAATGTAGGAGTTTGGTCGAAACGACTCCTTTTAGCGGTAAAAAGACACGCCTGTGTTTTGGTGGCGTTAGAGAGTGACCAGATTATCATCACCCCACTGGGAATCAAGGTCAACTCTGTCCGCTCTACCATGGCCTCTCTCAAGGAATGAACTACGGCCCCGCTGGTTTTTGCGCTGGTCAAGTATCTCTCTGAAACAGTACTGTCGTCCGCGTACCCAACAATACCAGTCTGTAGTAGGTCATTGATGTGCAGCAGGAAAAGAGTTGCAGAGAGAACAGACCCCTGAGGAACTCCAAGGAAGATCAATAGCCATAAGGGTATATATAAGGGTTATCCAGCTACAAACATCAGCTGGGATGCCATAAGCAGGAAGCTTGCTGAGTAGACCAGCCTGCTAGACCCTGTCGAAGGCCTTCGAGATATCAAGCGATACAGCAAGGGCTTCGCCAGGTTATTATATTTACAGAATATACCGGCTGATGGAACGGTTTTGGACACTTTAAATGTACAGACGCCAGCAGGTCAACCTACCCGAAACTGTCAAATTTTCCCAATCAACCTTGAACCTTATGCTTTACTGATAAAGTTGAATTTTTTTTAAAGAAATTTGACAGATTGTAGTAGCTTGATGTGCTGGCGTCTGTACCTGAACCTTAGATTTGTAGATAACGCTGGTTTTCGAGTTTTCCTTTCTGACTTATTAAAAATTTCATATCACTCTGATCCATTTTATTTAATTATTTATTGATAATACGCAAAATAATGTGAAGAGAAGACTTTTCAACGTCATGAAAATATCAATAAAACAAAATAGGTAATAAAGGAAAACCAGCCAGTATTTTATTGCACAATGTTCAATATGCAAACTATTAGCTGCAAAAAGTTTTTTGTGTTTTTCAAATTAATATAATAGAGGAAAAGGTGGTAATGTGGTCCCTGCAGGTATATTGACCCCCCTCGATATTTATAGTTTAGAAACACGACATCTAGAATTTTTTTGGTGCAACGCGAAGCTCGTGTGACATTGTTGATTTTAACCCAACAAATCCGTGAGGGGGCGTTAACATTTTCTTTTTCTGCGAACCAGTCGAAACACGCAAGTGACAAACTTTTATTACCGCTCTGCATTTTTTTTAATTTTACTGGAAATAAGTGAGTTTTAGCTTTGGTGATTTGTACATTGTGTTCGCTAAACGTTATTCTACAGGATTTTGAAGGTAATTATAAAAAAGAATTGATAGAATATTTTGGTCATGGTTTGTTTACAAATTCTTGCTTTCTTGCAATTTGGCCCCCTCACATTGTTTGTATTATGGTCCCGGGGGCCATAAAACATGTATGACCATTATATCACTTCGTAATTTTTTATTTTCCGGTTTTAGATGCCTCGACAAAGTGTGTTATCTCCATCTTCAAAGAAAAGGAAAACATGGGATCCTGACCAAATGAAAAAGGCTATTGAAGCAGTGAGGACAAAGGTCATGGGCTATAAAAAGGCTGTAAAAATATTTTCTGTGCCAAGATCTACACTGAAACGATTAGTGAAGGACTCTCAAGAATCTTTGGAGTTACTTGTGCATAAGCCTCTTGGTAGGAAACCTATACTTCCATCTGTCCTGGAAAATAAGTTAGTACAGTATATTTTGTTTATGGAGTCTAGATACTATGGGCTTACTAGAATGGATGTTCGAAAAATGGCTTATCAGACATTCAGCCAATCCCTAGGGCCAAGACTAGGACTTCTAATCGTGGAAGAAAAACTACAACAGCAAAAGTGATCACATAATCACCATACAAAAACCAACTAATCGAATCTTTGAGTTTAGCAGAGACTCGGGGACGTAGAAGAGGACGTGGACGTGGCCGTGAACGCGGCCTCGGACGTAGTCAAGATGGCGAGGGCAGCGGTAGCGGTACTATACGACGCCAGAGAGTCATTACATCTAGCAGTAGCTCTGAAAGTGACGCAGTCGTGGAAACCGACTCTGAATATGACGACGATGTCTATCCGAATAGCGTACCTGAAAACTCCGATACGATCTGCATATTCTGTGACACCAGTTACTCTAACGACAGACGTGGGGAGGAGTGGATTCAGTGCCAGAGTTGCAATTTATGGGCTCATACAGC
The DNA here is from genome assembly GCA_948098905.1 of Tiliacea aurago. Taxonomy (NCBI): domain Eukaryota; kingdom Metazoa; phylum Arthropoda; class Insecta; order Lepidoptera; family Noctuidae; genus Tiliacea; species Tiliacea aurago. The sequence continues at coordinate 635,557 of OX402579.1, read as the reverse complement.
CTGTGCAGGTGCTGAAGGCGAATATTATGTCTGCGATTTTTGTCGTTAGGTTTTAATTAAATCAATACATTTAATATGGCCCCCAGGGTGCCATATAACCCTCACTCGATCTCATGTTGCCAAATTTGCTTTTTCTAAGAATACATAAGTTTTCGATTATCCTGTGGCAGTTTCATTTATTACATAGTAAGGCACGTATAGGCAAATAAATAAGGACGCTATAACATATTTATTACATTTCTGAGTCTCGTATTTTTTACATAAGGCCTCAGAAACAAAGTAGGGGGCCACATTACCACCTTTTCCTCTAAATATTTTGATTTCGACTGTTCGAAATCTGATATATTGAGAATCTGATATTTAGAGAATCAGGTATTTTGAGAATCTGGTATTCTGAGATCGAGTCTCTAAAGACTCCCAAGTCTCCTAAGAGGGGATACCCAAATCCCCACCGAAGTCACGTCAGCCGATGCAGGTAGCCAGTGATTCGCCAGCAATGTTCCAACGTCCGGTGCGACGCAGGTGGCAGCACTGGACCCCCGGTGCGTCGCTTGACTCGCGATACTGGCGCTATCTATGTTTGATCGCCGGAAACAGTGGCGCCAACAGTAGGTACCCTAGGCTGATAAAAAAATAGTTTTTAGGGTTCCGTAGTCAACAAGTAACCCTTATAATTTCGCCATGTCCGTCTGTCTGTCCCCAGTTTAGCTCAGAGACGCTTAGTACTAGAAAGCTGTAATATGGCATGGGTGTATATGAAGCGGTAATGGGTTGCGATAAATAAACGAAAAATACATTTTCGTTTTAATGTGGATAAAATAGTATAATAAGGAAGAAGCTTCGCTACATATATAATAATCACGCTGAAAAAGTGGTAAAATAAAATCTTGAAAAATAATATTTTGGTGTACTTACCTCCCTTTATACGTTCTAATGTGGGGCTAATAGTTTTTTTCTCATCCGTTCCATGATGTGGGTATCAAGTGATAGTCGACCAACTTACATTTGCAGTTGGAGAATTCACCGTGACGTATATCGATTTATGGGAGAACATGGTTTTCAACTATAATGTTAAGTTTGTTTTTGGGGTAAATTAATCCCAACTACGGAACCCTTTATTGTGCGTGGTCCGACGCGCCCAATTATGTTTTTATTATGGTTTAGGTCGGTTTCCCGGGTCAGGGTGTAGATCGCCAGACGGGGCACTCCCACCGAGAGATTATATGAATTTAAAAAATATTATGATGTAGTCCAATGCCTTGGTCGTATTGTGGATGAGCTTTCATAATAGGGTGGACTAAACGGTAATCCCCCCTCCGATGGCTATATGTGGTACAGTAAAGCAGAAATTAATAGAGCAAGGAAAGGATTGGAAGAAATGGTAAATAAGACTGGAATTCATAGTTATGAAAATACATTGCAAGTACTTTTAGAAAGCTAATAGATATGAAGTCCGTTTGGTGCCGGACGTGAAGAATAGCAACCATCCCATTTCTTCCCGTGGGTGTCGAAAAAGGTGACTAAGGGACTTAGTAGAGAATGGGCAGCAGCGTTCTCTATGCATTTTAACACCATACTGCTATCGCCAACCCGCCTGCCAAGCGTGACGATTATGGCAAACCCCCCTACCCCCCTTTAGGGGAGGCCTATGTCCAGCAGTAGACGTCTTTCGGCTGAAATGCTGAATGATGAGATATGAGGCATGCAAAGTATAATAATACTTATGAGTAATCCTTACGCTAGCGTACAGGTATTTGGTCAGTATGACCGAATTTGGGTCGGAGATAAAGAATACAACGTTCCAAAAACTTTGTCCTGTTAACTGTCTGAACTAACTGTCTTTGGTTTTGTACCTATTTCTACGGCGACAGACTTCCGAAACTAAATTAAATATAATATTAAATGTGGGTGTACTACAGGTACACCTCTGCCCAACCCTTCGAGGAAACAAGGCGTGATTTTATGTTATGTGCTTCCGAAAATAAAGTTGTTTTTCACTTTTTAGTGTTTTTGTTGGAAGTCGGGTTGTTTTTTTTTGTAAAAAAGTTTTTATTTTTCACTTTTTAGTGGTACCTACCCCACACCAATTCGTATACCACTACTCTAATTATTCGGTCAAATGAATAATTCTACGAAATGAATTTATTTCAACTAAAATTCGCCGAAGTGATTTTCGACCAAACAAGGGTGAACCGGATTAAATACCTATTATTGAAGAGTTGGCTGTAGATCTGTAATGTATAAGAGACCGCGCAAGCTTCCTCTACCAAATAAAATAAGTAATTATAAAAATCAGTTCATAAACAAATAAGTTATGCCTGAACATATACATATAATACTAGCTTTTGTCCGCGGCTTCATCCACGTGGATGTCAGAAAAAATCTGATGGGAACCGGTATTAAAAATACCTATCCTACCTAGAAGGAACCTAAGTATTCGTCCAAGTTTCAAATAAGATTTTGCATGCAAACAATCTGGGGGCCTAAAATGGACGCTTTCGCAGAATCATATTATGATCTGCGTACAATTCATATCCCGCAATTCATCTGTTTGATAGTTGTGTATGGAGTTTCGTAAAATGGTCCACAAATTAAGAATTACTATAGTGAAGTCTAATGTTAAATAGCAGCTGTCAAACAGATGAATTGCGGGCTGTATGAATTGCACGCATGATTCTGCCAAAGCGTCCATTTTAGGCTCCCTGTTCAGTGGTTTGAGCTGTGTTCATAGACCAATCAGTCACGGTTTCCATGTAAGTTTATATGGCTAGATATATATATATATATATTGAGAACCTCCTCCTTTTTTGAAGTCGGTTAAAAATCATTTATAGCCATGAATAATCATGAAAATTCTAATAAGACCAAACCCGAGTATGTATCCTACTCGTGTTTGGTCTTATTAGAATTTTTTAAAGTGGTTTGCGACTTTTCCATTTTTTGACTTAAAGGTTATACCAATTTTTGAGTTAATCAAGCCACGTACCCACAATCCTCTGTTGTAAAATTGACTACCCCTTTTTATCCCGTTATGGTTAGATTTTCGAAAAACCCTGATACAAGATATTCTTAATTTTTAATTTTAATTATAAATACTGAGTTTCGAGTTGATCGGACCACGCGTTAAAATTCTTCTATACAAGCTTTGACATCCCATCCATTGAAGTTAAGATAACAAAAAAATACAAACTTTATAATTTACTTACGTAAGTATTCGTCCAAGTTTCAAGTTTATTAACTCTTAACTCTAGGAATAAGATTTTTCATGCAAACAAACCCCCCGTTCCTCCCCCCCCCCCTTAAAGGTCAAATTTCCAAAAACCCCTTCTTAGCGGATGCCTACGTGCCAAATTTCAGCCCAATCTGTTCAGTGGTTTGAGCTGTGTTGATAGACCAATCAGTGACGGTTTCCTTTTATAAGTATATAAGACCTCTAGAAGACTCCTCCTTTTTTGAAGTCGGTTAAAAATCATTTATAGCCAGAGTGCATCTCATGACAATCCCAATAAGACCAAATACGGGTAGGATACATTGTTTTATTACGTAGTTCCAGTGCCTCCTTCCGGCTACATCATCAGATCAGTTCGATGGTACCATTTTGATCAGAAATATTTATTAAAAATTTTGCTTCGCTTAACTATCTTAATCCAGATATCACATCGCCACCCGTGAAATACTTATCATTGAGCAGTTACAGTGGCCATCTGTGGCCTTCTTCATCAGTTCCACTTCACCAAATTATACTTTCTGAATGCAAATGTTTGACATGTTGATGAAAATATAAAAATCGCTTTATGTATGCCTATAATATTTGACGAGTTCCTTCAATTACACATGGATCCCAACATCAGAACTGGGGGCCTAAAATGGACGCTTTCGCAGAATCATATTATGATCTGCGTACAATTCATATTCATCTGTTTGACAGTTGTTTAAGGAGTTTCGTAAAATGGTCCACAAATTAAGAATTAATATAGTGAAGTATAATGTTAAATAGCAGCTGTCAAACAGATGAATTGCGGGCTGTATGAATTGCACGCATGATTCTGCCAAAGCGTTCATTTTAGGCTCCCTGGATTTTAATATAAATGGGACCAATCTGGAAGTATATCCTTTCAAATAAAAAAAGAATTTTCTAAATCGGTTCTTATACGACGGAGTTCTGGGGGCTTAAAATGGACGCTTTGGCAGAATCGTAATATGAAACTGCGTGCAATTCATATCCCGCAATTCATCTGTTTGACCGTTTTTATGGAGTTTCGTAAAATGGTCCACAAATTATTAATTGCTTTATTTGATTGATTCCTTTTTCGGCACATTCCTTTTTGGACATATTCCGATTTCGGCATATTCTTGTTTCGGCACATTTTAGTAAATAAATTGAACTATGAAATACTTGTGACTTTGCTTGCGTAATAAAATAAAATAATATTTATTAGTAAAATATTATATTTTAATCAATAAAAATAAAAGACAAAAATTAAACAGTACCTACATTGATAACTTAAAATAATTGGGCAACTAACTAATGATGATAACCAACTAGGTATCTAAATTCATATGCATATGCTTATGGACCCGTCTTTTATAAAAGTTGGCAAAGCCTAATATGCTCTTCAATTGATAAGATCCTCATTACAAAAATTACCTTACTATTTCACTGCCGTCTACCTTGTATTAGGTATCTGTTGTAGGTAAGTATATTACAAAATAGCCCTAGGCATTTTAAAATTTCAGAATAATGATGCTTTGTTGTTTAGAATGATTTATGCCGAAAACGGAATGTGCCAAAACAAGAATATGCCGAAAACGGAATATGTCCAAAAAGGAATGTGCCGAAAAAGGAATCAATCCTTTATTTAAGTCTGATGTCAAATATCAGCTGTCAAACAGATGAATTGCGGGATGTATGAATTGTACGCACATTCTGATAAAGCGTCCATTTTAGGCCCCCTGAACTTCTGAGGTACCAAACATTTAAAAAAAAAACAAGACGATTTGAGAACCTCCTCCTTTTTGTGAAATCGGTTAATATTACCAGATAATAAAGTTGAGAATCGAAACTCAGAAAATTCAATAATGATTTAATAGTTTAGGATAAACTCTCATAAAGGCCTATTAATTATTGGTTGGAGGCAAAGAATACAAATTTCAATCATTACTGGATAATGAGTAGAGAATCTTATCTCAAGAAACATGAATTAAAGTTGTGGATCAACACAGTTTTGCAAAATAGTCGGCAAGTAGAAATGACAAAATGTAAATGTTCGAATATCCATTCATTTATTGCCTAATCTTAACAATCAACTCGGATCTGTAACTATGTATTCAAAGCAATGAGCTCTTCTTTGGGTGTGTTCAATTTACATTCTAATCAGTTAGGTACATAAATAGCTCAGTAACTCATTGTACAGCTTACCTATTATAAATCAGTACCCCAAGTGTAAGTTTGGGAGAGAGTAAACGTAACTATTTCGTTTGCGTTAAAATTTGACGGATAGATCATAATGCTAAGAGTTTAGGACTGAGAATAATAATGTTAACGAAAACGTTTTTAGCGTTACGTTTACTCACTTGCAAACTTACTTACACTTGGGATACAGAGCCGCTAGAGTGTACAGCGTACACTCTAGCGGCTCTGATTTATAATAAGCTCAATGGCTTAAAGCTGCGTATCGATTATGTTCGGCAAACAGATCGGTCTCGCGCGGCAGCCTCGCATAGTGTAGGTATAGCAATAGCAAATGTTCAAATAGCGTCAGGTCGCACGTCGCGCATAATCATAAACGCACCTTTTTATGACGCCGACAAAAGGTAAACCGCTGCCACTGTCAGATTGCATACAAAAGAAAGAGATGCGCGATGACACAACTTAAGGCGTAAAAATGCAAATAAAATCTTATAAAATTAGATAATATAATAACCAATTAATAAAAATTAATCCATCACCGGATGCAGTTTGGTATTTGTAATTTTATGGTATACTTTTAATTATAACTGTTAACGAATGGATAAACTACTTTTAAAAATAATTAAGAGTTGTCTTTGAAGATTTTTTTGATGAATCTCCTCCGTAGGGCGCATAGGGCGGAGATTTCTGAAAATGGTCCAAAATGTGGTTTTTTATAGCAGTGTATCTCTTAAACTGTACATATATTTTCCAAAACAAAAAGAGTATTTCAAGTCTTTTTTGCAGCGTGATGCAACTCTAAACATCATTTAATAAGTACATCAAAAAAATCTTCAAAGACAACACTTGAATTATCTTAAAAGCAGTATAACCCTTCGTTAACAATTAAAAGTATACCATAAAACTTCAAATGCCAATCTGCATCCGGTGATGGATTAATTTTTATTAATTGGTTAATATCTAATTTTATTTGCATTTTTACGCCATAAGTTGTGTCATCGCGCATCTCTTTCTTTTGTATGCAATCTGACAGTGACAGCGGTTTACCGGTTGTCGGCGTCGTATTACCCATGCATGTGATGATGGTATGACTAACAGTTTTAAATTTTCACTAAATGACTAAGAAAGAAGACCAATATTTGTATTAAACACCCCAAAGAAAACTTGTATCCGACTATACAACATACATTCTTGAAAATATTATAAAAAATAAAATACAAAAAGTAGTGAAACAACAGCTTCATAGATTACGCTTCGTGTTCCCAAGTTCAAGTTCGTTCAGTCCGAGTCGTCGATCTCCGACGAATCCCGACGGCGTGTCTTTGAGGCATAGTTTTGAATCCATGTAGCATTTTTCTGTGCGGCCATCCGACGCGGGGTGCGACGTTCGGGCGTGGCAGCGACCGGCGACGCGGGCGCCGGCGGCTCGGGCTCGGCGCGGCCGCGGCCCCGGGCACGCGAGCCCCGAGCACGCGACCCGCGCCCGCCGCGTGAGCCTCGTCCTCTGCCACGTCCGCTCGCCTCTACTTCCGACCTAACTAACTCCTCGTCACTCGATCCATCAACAACAATCTGCGCAGGCACAGGCACAGCGTTGAGCGCTGCGAGCTGTGCAACATCAGCAGAATCGATCTCGTCACGCAGCACTCGTAGACGATCGGCGATCGCTTCGACTTCGGTGTCCGTGTTCGACTCAAGCAAAGTAGTGATACAACGCCTCCTGTGTGCTTCTAAGGCATGCCTCAGGATCTCCTCATTTTGCTTGATAGTGAAATCACGCACTGCCTCTGTCATGAGTTGGACGGGCAGCGCGGCGAGGCGGCGCTCCGGCGGCAGAGCTTCGTAGTAGGCACGCAGTAATGTCTCAACATCAGTGGAGTCAGCCACATAGTCTGCCATATTGATCTCATCTCCTTGTCCTTGTCGCTTCTCGCGTATTTTACGCTCCCGCTTCAATAAAAGGATATCACTTGAGTTTGCAACTTGTCCAGTGAAATACTGACCAAATCGGGCTCTATTAAAGACCTGATCCTCCCGTTCATAAAATACATTAAGTCTTATCAATGGCATAGTTGGCTGTCTGGGATCACTAGACAAAAGACTTGCTGCTTCTGCTATTGCCTCATTTACCTTTTGTTTAAGGAATTCCTGCACCTTTTCACTTTCATTGACATCCTCGTCACCAAGATTTTGTTCTGATAAAACAACGGTTTTAAAAATAAATGGCCTTACAGTTTTTAAAGGCAAAGCAGTTAGAATGAAATCACTTTTATGTATTTGCAGCAATGCACAGTGTTTGGGTTTAGCTTCTCCTGCAGCAAGCGAGGTTGCTACCGTGCTGCCAGGCTGAATAACATTAAAGTGATCTTTTTCACTACTACCTTTCATATCAAATAGTTCACAGTCATGTTCATGACCCCACACAACTAAATCTAAAAATTTTGGTAATACATCCTCTCTGATAAAGTTACCAACTCCTCTGTCTTCAGCCCTGTTCTGATGCAATACAAGTATATTAAACCAATCATGTTCCTCATCCCGCAACATTTCAACTTTCTTTTCTTGGAATAGATGTGACAATCGTTGGTCTTTAAGATGGCTGAGACCATATAATGCAAGCTTAGTATCACCTTTTTGTAAAAGTACTGGTGAAATATGCACATGGGTGTAATCTGTCCATTTCCCAAAATAATTCACCAGGCCTCCTGTGGACAGTATATCAAGACTACTTATACCTTCTCGTCCTACAGGGTCGTCATGATTACCATGGATGGATAAAATTGGATATGACACATTCAAATTTGGATCTTCATAATTAACACTTCGTGAAAAGTTGACCTTCTGGTCCGACAACAACTCAATGCTTACCGGTTTGTCACCAAAACAGTACTTGCGAACGATCTCCGTGCACTTGAAAATACAATTCAGCGATGGCTTCGCATGGTGGAATAAGTCACCACCGAGCAGCACCAGATCCACATCATATTGAACAGCTAGTGCTAAAGTCTCTTCAAAAGCAATGAAACTATCTTCTCCTCTGATAGGATGCTCTTCTAAATAACCTAAATGGATATCCGAAGCGATGAGAATTCTAATTGTTTCTTCTTGCGACCAAACGCTTGTATCATTTCCAACCATTTTCCACGATGTAATAATAATATTGTACTGTTATGTGTTACTTAAACAACTCATGTAAAATTTGGATCGCTTTCAATAAACCGCCATTATTCACAGCGCGTGAACTATTTTGTATGTATCGTTCGTCGGCGTCGCTAACGCTATGATTGTTGCGGCTGCGGCCACAGAGTACATTTATTTAGCTAAAGCTGCGGCGGCGGCGATACGCGACGGCGGGCAAGTTGTCAGCTGTCAGTGTCACACAAGCAGTGTTGCCAACTCAGTTTTTTAAAGAGAGCTAGAGTACCTTCGAAAAAGAGCTAAAATAGAGCTAAATTTTTGGAAAAAAAAGAGCTAAAATAAAAGAATGTTTAAAAATCAACATTTTAATTATTAATATAGAAAAACATAACATGATATTATTTTTTGTTAGATTAATGAGAGTTTTTTTTATTCGTCGTCAGAACTATCGAAATTGTGGGTTACTAATTGTAATCCACTTGTGCTTGGTCCTGAGTTTTCCACATCATATGTTGCCATGGTACCAATTTTATTTATGACTTCTTTTGGCACTTTATAGTCGTGGCAGCATTTTTTTGTCCGTCATAATCCAGATCTGACAGTTAAAATCGCATTGGTGGTGTCATTTTTAAGTCGATTTCTAGATTTGTTTTTGACAATATTTAGTTGGCTAAATACTCTTTCTACTTCTCCGTTTGACCATGGCAATGAAATCATTGCAAGAGCTGACATTTTGCTTGTTGCACTTTCCTATACTAATTTATTGTAATTCGCACTACAACTACACAAATAATCAACACAGTACTCCACCACGATCGTACACCAATTATCAAAATCAAAGAATGAATTATCGAACGAAACGTAGTAAGTACATAAATGAAACGAACGAAATAAAACTATACGGTAATTCCCCGCCCGTAGTTCAAATCACAGACTAAATATGGCTCGATGTATTATTTTACTCGTTGGTCTGCATGAAATTCGGATACACACCTAACATTTTGAAGAACAGAAGTTTGTTTTTCATGCATTGGAATGGAGCTGAAATTTTAAAATTAAAGAGCTAAAGAGCTAACATCGTTTTTATGGAGCTGATTAATTGAAAATAGAGCTAAATTTAGCTCTAAAAGAGCTAAGTTGGCAACACTGCACACAAGTCATAAAGTCAACTCAACTTCGGCCGCATTCCGAATTAGATCATAAACGCACACAACGCTCCAATCAATAATTGGAGAACCGTTTTTAGCTAGAGTCTGGCACACGAAAGTTGATCCTGGGATTTAATCGATAGTTTTTATATGGCAACATTCTAAAAGTGTCAGATAAATGTCATTCAATTGTAAATGTTCATACTATTCATAGGTTTTCATTGATTTTACCGTCGGATTTTACTAGTAAAAATGAACAAAACAATAAAAAGTCACGTGCTGAATATTGTTATTATTATTATTGTATACTATGGTTAAGGGCTCAAACACATAAACACGTTACGACGTCGCAACGTGCCACGGCACGGCAAATTGTACCAAAATTGTACCAAATTGTACGTGCAAACGTGCATCGTTGTACGACGCGACGTCGTAACGTGTTTATGTGTTTGAGTCCTTACTCATTTGACGAAAAACAACAAAAGAAACAAGATGTGTACAACGAAAAACAGCAATGTTTACTTGCGATACGAGACTTTATAGGTTAGATAGACTTAATTTTGATACATTTGTCATGTTTACCTTATTCGCATAAATATGTAATACCTGGTTTATTACCTCGTGTAATACCTGGTTTATTTGCAAATAACTTGAAAGATATTCAATCATATTTGCCGCGCTTTTTCAGGATCAACTTTCATAATTACTTCATAATTAGGCCCCTTTCTTCTCTCCAGCACATCCCCGCATATGGGCCGCAGGTACTTATTACAGGCGGACATCACCACCTCGTCAATCTCCAACATCCAAATGAACTTAGGTTTCTCCTTTAAGAGTTCGTATAACAGAGCTCCGTCGCCGCCACCTTTAAACAATTTAGTCCCCTGTTAGATTGTAAGCGATTATGCATGCCTGGAGTATAGTCGACATGCGGGGCAATTACGTAACACTAAGTGCCATGTGCCAGTGGCCATGGGTTTTTAACCGACTTCCAAAAAGGAGGAGGTTATAATTATGTTCGGCTGTTTTTTTATTAATATAAATTAATAATTAGTTCACCGATTTCTCCGTCAATTAGGTATGTAAAGTATTTTTCAGGTATGTTTTTTTATATTTTAATTTTAATGATAAGAGTATTTGAAACACATTATTTCATCTTTTTGTTTTTACAAGCTGTAGTTATTTTTATATATTTTTAAGTATTGTTCGTACTGAGGTCTCTAGTAGCTGAATAGCTTAGGATCTTTGCCACGTTTAACACTTATTTAAAATCAACATTCAGTAAAGTCAAACTGTCAAATTTGGCAATTAATTTGTTTACATTTCATACTTTAGCGATTTCCGTACTTACTTTAGTTTAAAGTTATGGCTTATTAATAAAATGAATGGATTCAAAGACTACTTCTGCTAAGTTCTTCATACCGTCAAGTATAAACACCACAACAAATAGCCATAGCAGTGAACATTATTGTCTCATTGGCACGTGCCGAGTGCGGAGAACGACATTAAAATTAAAATGTTAATTAACGTTGATGTTTTGTTGAGATAAACGTGACCATAGTGATACTCGCTGTTATCAGAATGCAAAACAAATACTTTCCTACCTAATGGCGGAGTTCGTATCGGAGTGGTTACAAAAATCTACATCAAGGTAAAACTAGCTGGTTACGAATATTGAATCAAAATGTCAGGTCAATGGGATTGAAATTTAATTAAGAGGAAATCCTCATCAGATTCACCTTTAGTCGAAAGCAGTTTATCGAACGAACTTGAAATTATCCTCGAAAGTTACGCTAGGTACCTACACTCTACAAGTCGGAGGCCATGATATTTCATGGCCCTCGGCGGGCGCCGCCGCCGGGATCACACATCGTGGTCGGGGGGGCTCAAATCGCTGTCGAGTCCACCATGAAGTACCTAGGATTGGTGCTCGACAGCCGGTGGGATTTTGGCCCTCACTTCCGGCGGCTAGCGCCCAAGCTGTTGGGCGCGGCTGGGGCGTTATCAACGCTGCTTTCCAATCTGGGGGGCCCGAGCGCCGCCTGTAGGCGGCTCTACGTGGGGATCGTGCGATCGATGGCCTTGTATGGGGCCGCGATCTGGGCGGCTGACCTGACCGGGAGCATCGCTGTCTTGCGAAAACCGCAGAGAGTGATGGCCGTCCAGAGTCATCAGGGGATATCGCACGATCTCCTACGAGGTGGCTTGCGTACTGGCCGGATCCCCGCCATGGGACCTCGAGGCGAAGGTACTCGCGTCACTGTATCGGTGGCGCGAGGAAGTGAGGGCGCGGGGCGAGTAGCTGATGCAGCGACATGTGGAGTTGCGTCGGTCACAGCTTCGCGCAGCCCTGGTGGTGGAATGGCGGGACAGGCTTTCACGCCCTACCGCCGGCCTCGTCATAATCGAGGCGGTTCGGCCGGTGCTCGAACCCTGGCTCGGGAGGAGGCACGGCTCCCTGTCGTTTCGGGTGACGCAGGTGCTCTTGGGGCATGGTTGTTTCGGGAAGTACCTGTGTCGCATAAACATGGAGCTAGACGCCCGGTGTCACCACTGCGTCGACTGCTGGGAGGACATGGCGTGGCATAATCTGGCAGAGTGTGCCGCTTGGGAGGACCCACGCCGTGCCCTCATCTCAGGAGTAGGCAGTGACCTATCGCTGCCGGCCGTGGTCGAGTTGATTTAAACGCGTTCCCTATTACTGTTTAGCGCGCTAAAATCGATTACAGCGATTGTGGTCTTAATTCGGAATGCAGCCTGTGTAATTCCATTGAGGTAGGAAAACTAAATTCTATTCTAGGTTTCGTCGATTGAACTGCAATGTTCCCAACTCAAAAAACACAGATGTCAAGTTAACTAACCGCGAAATTCAAATTTTCTTACGTTTTTTGCTATTTGCAGGTCAGTATCAGTTTGTATCTTGATCAAAACATGATTCGTGACTATAACAGATATGTATTTACAGAATTATAAGAATCAGCAATACAACTCTTTACAATATCTATATACACAATTCTGTAAAGCCATATTTGTTATGGCCGCGAATCATATTTAGATCAACATACAATCTCTTTCTGACCTGCAAATTGGAAAAAACATAAGAAAATTTAAATTTCGCGGGCTACCTTAGCGTATCCCCCTTGAAGCTGTGTGCACGTATGTACATGTTTAAAAAAAAAAGAGGGAAAAGAATTATAGGGTATCAAAAAATTCTAATTGTATCAACAGGAAAAGTGCCTAGAAGGTTGGCAGCATCACCACGTTATAATATGGCGATGCTGATTCTTTGCCCAAAAAATAGGCTAGCCAGGTCACGTGAAGAGTCGACCATCCGCTTGGCGATATCTCGAAAAACCAAGTGGGCACTCGGAACCCTAGTGTTTCAACCCCAAACGTATAACTCCCAATAGTATTGGAATATTTTCGCGCCGTTTTTTGCTTTCCATGATTTTGTATACCAGAAGCATAAAACTCGAAAACATGACCGATTTTTAAAGGCCTTCATTTCGAAAAAAATCAAAATGGCGATATAGAGGGGAGCCAGGCTCCATTGAAAAAATTCGAAACCCTTTTGGGCCCAATATTCTGTGTTTGGGCCGTATCTAACCGGGGTGAATACATAATCAGCCTATAATGTTCCCACTGCTGGGACACAGGCCTTGGCCTTCTCTCGAATGCCGAATGTAAATCAATTTTGGAGAGTCTGTCCGTTTCGTTGAAGATTTTGATTTTTTCGTCGATGAATATTGATTGGTCTTGCAAGGTAATCGATTTACAATAATAAAAATCGATTCTTAGTAGCATTTTCGATTCAAGTCCATGCTTATTGTTTAGTTCAATTATTATTATACTCTTTGGTTTAGTTAGTCAATCACTATTTGACAACTCGCGACAAGAAAGGTCCAGACGAAATTTGTAATGTGATAAAACAGGAATAAATGTGCTGTAACGTAGTTATTCTGTAGTGTAACATGAAGATATGAATACCGACGATAGCCCATCAAGTGAACCATGCATTATATCCATACGGAAAACAGTGTTGTGTTGAAGAGAAAGTGTCGTGAAATCGGACAGTCGTCGCCTTCAATGATGTGGAAGAGGTCGATTGTGCAAGCGACGGCTGGGTGCGCGCGCGCTGCCGCGGCCCTGGCACTGCTGCTCGCTGTTTGTGCGGTGAGTTCGCGAACCTTGTCGCACGTTGCTCGTACCAGGGCTCCGTAACTCCGAACCCTGCAACCACAGTAGGTACTTATCCACTGGTTATGTTGTTGTTTATGTAAACATAACAAAAGACATCAACAAGTCATTGATATCTTGTGATATGGTGATAACTTGTGTTAGTTTTATTAAGATTTGACCACCAGACATTTTACAACTATTGAGATGACAGTCATGTTGTGTTAAATGCTTTAAAAATAAGAACCTACCTAAGTATATAAGACGACCCACTGACCAAAGTATTCAATGAAGTTCTATGAGACTAGCTTCTATGTCTGTAAAACATTTTGAGCATTCCCTATGAGAACCACCTTCATCATTTTGGTTTACCTTAATTTTATCTATGTATTGTTTATTTTGAAGTTCCTAGATATTATTAATTCCTATGAAATATATTCCTTAGTTCTTAATAAATATATATATATATTTGAATTACCTTCATTCATAATAGGCTGCACTTTTTCTCAGGTGATCTTTTACTGTCACCTTTTTGCAAATATGTGTGTGATTACTGTATGGAGCTTGTGTAGGTAGTTGTAAGATTACATGTAACAAGACATTTTCCATCCATGAGTGCATATAAAGTGTAGGTAGTTTAATGGATACTTTCCTGATCCTGGAGCAAAATCAAACAATTAATAATTATAATTTTTTTGTTCATAAGATTATGTTCTTACTTGAATCAGATTTTATAATGTTCATTATTTTCTCCTCAACAAGTTGGTATGAGGAAAATTGTTGTGGCTCTACTGAAATCGTCATGTAAAAAGCACTTATAGAATTATGGTTGGTTGGTTTGGTTTTACCTATGTTTGGCAAAAGCAAAGTGCGTGATTATCAGTGATCGGAGTAGGTAGATTGATTTTTGGTACTTGTATTGTAAATGCACACAGAAAGAATAACATGGATAAGCCATTTTTCCGGAAAGTACTTCCGGTATTTCCGGATTCAATTAAATATTGTTAATAAGAAGTCAGTATGTACACAAGCCAGGGTCAAGTAACGTTTTCACAACACAGTAACAAACAAAGATGCGCACTCAACGAACCGAAGTAAACGAGTGAGCTACCTGGCATGTCGTTGGCGGGCGTACGCATTGTTCTGATAACCGGTTATTGTACCACCCATGATCCTTTGTTCTGATTGGTCATTGGGTTTTGTCAAATCGTGACTGCGAAAAAATATGAAGAATATAATATTGCTCATTTTATTACAATTCCTACCTTTTTTTTTGAGGATGGTAAATCATCAAATGACTCCTTCCACTCTGGCAGAATACAATTCCTACATAAGTTCCGGTTTTTTTTTTTTTTTAATCCACCAATTCCGGAGGAATGTCCATATTAATATATACGTTTTGGATCAATGGCCCCAGTTCAATCTACCTACTCCAATCACTGGTGACTATGCAAAAAAGTAAAAAAAAAATACTGGGTTCACGTCATTAAGTAAATAATTATGATTTGCAACCTTAAAACTATTTGAATTAAATAAACAAAATTGTTACATCACATCAAGTTTAGTAGTGAAACACATTTATTTAGTTTGCTTAAAATTGTAATGAAATAGTGACTTATATTGTTATTCTACATTAGAAAACATTTTTTTTTTGAACAGTTGGCTCTCCTCATAGAGTCAGTGGCAGTATCCCCCTGGAGACTTCAACAGTAGTCTACACGCATGGCTGGCTCTGATCTACCTTGATAATGTTTCTCATACTCTGCAATCTCTTGATGAAATCTTCAACTGTGATCATCACTTACTAAACCCATGTTATCTGGAAAGAAACTTAAATGGGAGTGAAAGAAAATATGTATTTTCAACGACATATTGCATCCTAGTTTTTGACACACATCCAGCATAGGTTTAATTTTTCATGGAAGTTTTTCACTTTTACTCCAGAAGCTGATTAGATCTCCTGGTCTGCTTAAGATATCTGTGAAGGATCTGGGTGACCCGAGGGTTTCTATTCTGATCTGGCTGATCTGGGTGACGCCTGTGCATTCAAAGAGCACATGCGCAACGGTTTCTTCAGCCTCCAGGCAGCAGTGTCCCGTGATGGTCCCCGTCACCAGGCGCAGGCCGTTCCTATCCAGGCGTAGCAAACGCCTGGTTAGCCTGCTATCTAAGGACGGCATGGCTTGCCTGGATTGCCTGCAGCCCGGTGTCGAGGTCCACCAGTTCTCCGCTTGTGTGTGGGTGAACTTCTGTAGCCACCTGCTTAGTTGGTTGAAGGGGATGGGTACGATAGGTTCGGGTCTACAGACTGACGCGCTGGTTGCTCTCCTAGCAAGTTCGTCAGCTGCGTCGTTACCTAGTGATCCGCGATGTCCTTTTATCCATTGCAGTGTCACTGTGTTACGGTTGCACACTGTCACCCGTTCCAGTGCATTGTGACATTCTAGTGTTAGTCTGGAGGTAATATAATCAAGGATCAATTCTGAGACCGCTTCTCTTCTTTATAATGATTAATGATCTTCCTTCAGTTATTCATCACGCCGGTGGAGACTGGAACTGTAAACACACCCACTGGGGATCAAGATTAAGCACCACTAAAGGATGTGAGTTGAAAAAATGTATTGACAAACACAAACTCGTAACATTAGCAACAAGTGAACCAACTTATTGGCCAACTGACGTCAACAAGATACCCGATCTAGTAGACTTCTTCATTGTAAAGGGTCTGTCTGATGTATATTTTGATGTGGAATCATCACTTGATAGCATATCTGACCACACCCCTATCATAGCAACATTTAGCGTGTCGGCAATACACAGAGCACAGAGGCCAGCACTTTATAATCATAAAACAGATTGGAATGCATTCACTGAATATCTGGAAGATGAAGTCTACTTAAAGGTCAAACTTAAAACAGAAGAAGATATAGATGAGGCAACATTTTATATCACAAACCTCATACAAGTTGCTGCGTGGCGAGCTACCCCAACATTAAGCTTATCCACGCAAAGAAATAATATACCGCTGGAAATACGTAACAAACTGGAAGAAAAACGAAGACAACGAAGGCATTTACACACTAGCAGATCTGATGTAGACAGGGCAGAATACAACAGAATCTCTAGAGAACTAAAAGAGCTAATCAATGAAAATCAGAACACATCCTTTCAAGAAAAACTTTCCACACTCTCAGCTCATAAGAAGGACAACTACTCATTATGGAAAATAACTAGGAACTTTAAAAGACCATCTAGCCACGTTCCACCTTTAAGGATGTCTTCCAATAATCCGTGGGCCAGAAGTGGAACCGAAGAAGCTGAGCTTTTCGCTAAACACCTATGCAAAGTTTTCACTCCAAACCAGTCGTCTATGACCGAATTTGAAGAGGAAGTGGACAGAATGATCAATAGTCACCAACAGTTATCACCACCGCTGAAACTTGTAACTCCAAGGGAACTAGCACGAACAATTCGTTACTTGGAAAACAAAAAAGCTCCTGGTTTCGACCTTATAACGGGTGAAGTACTTAAGCAACTACCTAGAAAAACAATAGTATTTTTAACAATGCTATTCAATGCCATTTTTAGAATACAGTACTATCCAAAGTTATGGAAAATATCACAAATCTGTATGATTGCAAAACCAGGGAAACCACCAACAGAACCTAGCTCATACAGGCCTATAAGTCTTCTCCCTATTCTATCTAAGGTATTCGAAAAAATTCTTTTGCTAAGACTAAAACCAACCCTGGACGAAAACAACATTATACCG
Organism: Tiliacea aurago; assembly: GCA_948098905.1. Lineage (NCBI taxonomy): Eukaryota > Metazoa > Arthropoda > Insecta > Lepidoptera > Noctuidae > Tiliacea > Tiliacea aurago. Next base: position 617,913 of record OX402579.1, on the reverse strand, counting down.
GATCACCAATTTGGGTTCGGGAAAAACATTCTACTGTAGAGCAAGTAAATCGAGTGGTTCAAAAAATAAGACAATCGCTAGAGAAAAAGGAGTATTGTTCTGCAGTATTCATTGACATTCAACAGGCATTCGATAGAGTCTGGCACAAAGGACTGCTGTACAAGCTAAAAACCCTCCTACCAAACTCATTCTACATGATCCTTAAATCTTACTTAGATCAAAGAAGATTCCAAGTAAAATACATGGAAGAACTGTCAAAGCTGTACTACATCACCGCCTCAGTTCCACAAGGATCGGTGCTTGGCCCAGTCCTTTACTTAATATATACGGCAGACTTGCCTGAAACAGAAAATGTTGTAACAGCAACATACGCAGATGACACTGCATGCCTTGCAAGTGATATAAACCCGAACAACGCATCGCTGAAACTACAGGAACAGATCAATAAAGTTAACGTGTGGCTTCAGAAGTGGAGAATTAAACCTAGCGTAACTAAATCGACACAAGTAACATTCACACTCCGGAAAGGCGACTATCCACCTGTGCGTATGGAGGACAAACCGCTACCAAGCAATAACAGTGTGAAATATCTCGGTCTACACCTGGATAGAAGACTTACCTGGGCTAACCACATCAAAGCCAAGAAAACAGAAGCCACTTTGCAATTCAAAGGTCTATCTTGGTTACTAGGGCGTCAATCCCGGCTATCCCTCAGTAACAAACTACTTGTTTACAAGGCTATAATAAAGCCAATCTGGACCTACGGGATAGAGCTCTGGGGCTGTGCTAGCAACTCCAATATCGAGATCCTCCAGAGATTTGAAAACATTGCTCTAAGAACTATTTCAAGTGCACACTGGTTCGTAAGAAACACGGAAATACATGAATACCTGGATATACCGACCGTAAAGGAGGAAGCCTGTAAAATAAGCAAGAGATACAAAGAAAGACTCAATAAACACACAAATGAATTGGCTAAGAACCTAAAAAGTGAGTGTTTTTAGAGGGGAATAAAGGAGTAAGGGAATCCCTCTATCCCTGGTACTTTCATCTTTGACATGGGATAGTACAACTTTTAATTCTTCTAAGCTAAATGGCATGTTCATAGGATCGTTAGTGTCGTCTACATCATCGATGCCAACACAACTGTCCTCTACACCTGGAACATAAGCAGGAGCAATATTTGAGAAAAAAGAATACCCCATTTCTTCTGTGAGGTTGTTCGAAGAGGCAGGTGCTAAACTACTTCTAAAACGCTTCAACTTCCGCCACACTACCGAAACAGGGGTAGATGGACTCAGAGAACTGCAATATTTTGATCAACCTTCTCGTTTTTTTTTATACTTTCCTGGACCTAGGCAATATCCGCTTGAAGGCGATGAGATTATCAAGGTTCATATCGCTGTTAACGGAATCTTCAGCCTCATTCCTGGCCCTGACCATGTCAGTGCATTCCCTATCCCACCATGATGGAGAAGGAATTTTACCAGATTGGGGTTTTTTGGAAGGGAAACAGTCATCTGCTGTAAAAAGATACGGTGGAGGAAAAGGATAGAAAACATTCCAGTTAAGTTTTGGGAGAGAAGAAACTCTTAAATCTAACATTTTTGAGTATAAATCCCAATCTGCTGAGGCTAGCTGGTATTTTAAAAGGGGCGGGGAGACTTTAGTAGGAATATTTTTAGAGGGGAATTCAATCATGATGGGGTAGTGGTCACTTCCATAAGTCATATCCAAGTGAGGCCAGGTGAGGAGGCTAGATATATTGGATAAACAGAACGTCAATTCAACACAACTATTACTCTGCCCTGGTGTAGTCTTGCGTGTCGAACTGCCGTCGTTAATGACACAAAGATCAAGATCATCCAATATATCCAGCAAGCCTATGCCAAAGTTATCGCAAGTATCTGATCCCCAACGATAATGGTGACAATTAAAATCACCCATAACAAGTATTGGACCGCTAACGCTGGATAACAAATTTCTAATTACAGAGAGATATTGGAGTTGTGGGTGCGCAATATTTAAAACAGAAAAAATATTTATACCCTCAGCCTTAACAGCAAAAAGATTCTCGGTCTTGTCACAAGGTTTTGTCAAACTTGTTTAGTCGTTGAGAAAATGGAATTGACTCGAGAAAATTCAAGAGCGATGATTTTTTATGACTTTCGAAGTGGTTTAACACAAAAACAGTGTGTTGACCGGATGATTTCTGCATTTGGTGATGAAGCCCCATCCAAAACCACAATTTATCGCTGGTTTGCTGAATTTCAACGTGGACGTGTCAAGCTCAGTGATGATCCCCGTCAAGGTCGTCCAAAAACTGCAGTCATCCAAGAAAACGTTGATGCTGTGCGTAAGCTGATTGAGGAAGATCGAACGTGACATACCGCGAAATTCAGGCAACTTTAGACATTGGCATGAGTCAAATACAAATAATCATGCATGAATAATTAGGTGTAAAAAAGTTGTTTTCCCGATGGATACCGCATTCGCTCTGTGAAGAGCAAAAAGCGGCTCGCGTTACTTGGTGCGTCAGAACTCTCGAAAGATTCCACGCAGGATCCTCAAATGCTGTATACAACATTGTATCAGGTGACAAATCCTGGATATACGCGTACGAACCCGAAACAAAAAACCAGTCACGAGTTTGGGTGTTCGAAAATGAGTTAAAGCCGACAAAAATTGTTCGTTCACGCAGTGTTGCAAAAAAAATGGTGGCCACGTTTGTCTCCAAAACCGGCCATGTTACGACTATTCCTCTTGAGGGACAAAGAACGGTTAATGCAGAATGGTATGCTAGCATTTGTTTGCCACAGGTCGTTTCTAAACTCCGTAAAGAGAACTGCAACCGCCGCATCATCCTCCATCACGACAATGCGAGTTCTCACACCGCGCACAGAACAAAAGAGTTTTTAGAGCAAGAAAACATAGAATTATTAGACCATTCGCCGTACAGCCCCGACCTAAGCCCTAATGATTTCTATACTTTCCCTAAAATAAAGAATAAATTGCGTGGACTGAGATTTTCATCACCTGAAGAAGCTGTGGACGCCTACAAAACGGCCATTTTGGAGACCCCAACTTCCGAATGGAATGGTTGCTTCAATGATTGGTTCCATCGTATGGAAAAATGTGTCAAATTTCGCGGAGAATACTTCGAAAAGCAATAAATACATTTTTAAATAGTAATGTTGTGTCACTTCCTTGATTCCCGAAATTTTCAGTGCCGCCCTCGTAATTCAATATCGAGGTCAGTTTTAGGGCAACTTGGTCGGGTATAGATTGGGTTGGATTCACAAGAACAGCCATTAACATATTGGTAATGAGGTCTAATATGTTTTTCGATTTGTCCTCTTGCTCTTGTTTAAACATATTTCGCTCAGTATTTTCTATTGGAAAGGCGCAGCCATTTTTGGAGGGTAGTTTTGAGTTAGGGCTTGACGAGCTTTTTTATTATAGCCCGGTGAGAGAGGGGCACGGGGTTTATGGTTTGAGAAGACCGTTTTACGGTATGATTGTTGGGTTACAGGGATTGTGCTTGAAGACTGGGATTGTGGTTTATTAATAAATATAACCTTGTTATGTGGAGAAGATTTCGAGACATCAGCATAAGTTCTGGAAACAGGGGGAAAAACCCGGCTTGCTTCTGCATACGAGATCGATTTCTCCGCCATCAGAGCTTTGATGCTCTTCTGTCGGCCCAATTCAGGACAAGCACTGTCGTTTGTGAAATGGTTCCCAGAACAAGAAAGACTGAAGAAAGTGATATCACATCCATCACCTGGATGATCTTCACCACATTTAAAACACCTTGGTTTCGAATGGCAAAGGGTGCGGGTGTGGCCAAAGCGACAACAATGATAACATTTTATTGTCGGGTATGTGTACCTCTCAACTGGAAGAGCTGAGTAGAAACAGTACACCCGTTTCGGTAAAATTTGTCCGTCAAAAGTTAGAACCACTGTCTGTGTAGGTTTCCACTCAGCCACACCAGAGGAGGTCACCTTACGGCTCATCCTTCTAGCCTTAACAACAGGGCCACATCCTTCCGCAACCCTAACATTTTTAATGATTTCTTCCTCTTTCCATTCTGTAGGGATATCCCGAACAATACCCATTCTTGTAATATTAAATTGCGGTATGGAGGCAGTATAATTATGTTGTATTAATAGGGTATTATTTAAAAAACTGTTTGCGTCCTGATGCGACTTGAATTCGACTGACACACGATTTCTACCTATACGTTTGATCCCATCGAGGTGTATGTTATTGACGTTATTCATCGTCAAAAACATACCAAACTTAACCGGTTGTAACACAGTGCCTGAAGTCTGATCATCCTTAAGGAAAACGTGGACAATATATGGCGGATTATCCCTGGCTGTATATGTAAGTCTGCCGATTAGGCGGTTAACACACGGCACCGCGCACCGCCGCGGTAGGCGGTGAAGCGGATCTCAATGTCGCTTTGGCCTCTAATAAATCCGTTGATGCCTAACACACGTACACCGCCCGACCGCGCGGTTGAGCGGTGCTCTCACCATATGAAACCGCGGCGGTGCGCGGTGCCGTGTGTTAATCGCCTTATGTTCCTCGCTATTTTAGGTGGGGTATTTGAGGTGACCGGGGGCGAGCCGGCAACTCTTTTTCGATTTGAGGTCTCAATTTCCATAATAGGGTCTTGCGTGAGCATTTGGGAGTCATGGGGGAGGGTAATGGTTAATACAGAAGGAAGTTCAAAACGTTCATCAGGCGGGTCCGGGTCAGGAGGCTTTTTGGAGTTCATTTTGGACTAAAATGGTTAAAAAGCGGGACAAATAAAACCAACTTACATAGAGAACACACAACACTAAGAATAGTCTCGATCAAGTTTCACACAAAGATTCACTAAAAATCGAAAAAAATTGTAGCACAAACAAAAGCACTTGTGAAGCCTTCACCACTACCCACGAAAAAGAAACATATACAAATATTTGTTCCGTGCGAGAATCGAACCCGCGACACGCAGCGCAGCAGTCAATCGTGTCGTTAAAATGTAGGTACCTGCTTACTTTCATTCACGAACGCTTCTGAAATTCAGCGACACCAAAACTACCTTTCTTCATTGCATGCTATAGATGTGATGATGGTAGAATGTTCTACATGGATTCATCACAAACTGTAACAACTGATTTTTGTTCCTACATTCATTGCAAATAATTTATATATTTATTTTATTCGAACAAAAGACTTTTTCTCGCAAACAAGTAATTTGATGTACAGGCAGCCCCACAAGGATGTATACTTACACTGACAATTAACCATTTTATTGTTCCATAACATTGTATCCACCGTACATACGCGATCTTGAAAAGAGATCCATGAGATCTACTTGAACACTGTGCAGAGTACATGGCGGGGCGGCGACTGCGCCGACCTGGTGATCGAGATCCCGGGCTCGGGCGGCGGCGAGCCGGAGGCGGCGGACGGCGGCCACTACAGGCTGGACTACCGGCCGCGGGAAGGGACGCCGGCGCCGAACTTCACGGTGCCGGCGCGCGCCCACACCATCAACTTCGTGGGGCTACCCGGCACCAAGTACCACTTCATGCTGTACTACTCCAACGCCACATTCGCCGACCTTTTGACGTGGAATCAAACCATCATCACTGGTAGTGTTCACTTAGTTATTACACCTGCAATTTGCTGGTTTACATTGTTTTTAGGGTTCCGTACCCAAAGGGTAAAACGGGAACCCTATTACTAAGGCTCCGCCGTCTGTCTGTCTGTCCGTCTGTCACCAGGCTGTATCTCATGAACCGTGATAGTTAGACAGTTGAAATTTTCACAGATGATGTATTTCTGTTGCCACTATAACAACAAATACTAAAAACAATAAAATAAACAGGGGGCTTCCATACAACAAACGTGATTTTTTTTGCTCGAAATTGATAACGGCAACAGGTAGACGGTTGAAATATTCACAGAATCTTTAGTCATATATTCACTTTAAAAATAAATAATTAAATGAAAATAAAACAAATATTTAAGGGGGGCTCCCATACAACAAATGTGATTTTTTGTTCGCCCTTCGTGCGCCAATCCGACTCGCACTTGGCCGGTTTTTATTGCCTAATGAGATTATAAAATCATTGTCAACAACATAAGAACTTACTCCAATAACTATTTTTTGCTAAAATAAGACTTAATTTATCATCTGCTGTGAGTAGTGACTGTGAGCAAGAGTACGCAATAATGAGTCGCAATTGATGTCTTACACAAATAACTATAATGGCTTAATTTGCTTGCCTTGTTTAATTCTTTGCATTGTTGCTGGACACAGCGCCGGAGCCGCCCACGAACCTGACGGTGACGCTGGGCCGCAACAAGCAGGCCTCCATCTCGTGGTCGCCGCCGGCGCACGGTGACTATACCGGATTTCGATTTAAGGTATTTTTCAGTTTAATCTTAACTACATGTCGAGCGTCGCGCCTCTAGGACCTATGTATACTTACTGAAATCGTCTCAAGTCTGAGGGTGGCTTCCCACTGTGCGTTATTTTACTGACGCGCATAGCATACCAACGAACAAAGGAATTTAAACATAATTGCGAACATCATAAAGATCGAAATAGCAGAACGAGTGTACTCAATCAAACCGCAGACGCGCAAGGACTTTTGATTTTGATAATTGTTTAATTAGCAATAATATTATGTTTATTTATTTTCAAGGCAACTACAACGCAGGTAACAATCACAATATATCAGTGGGATCACAATATAGGTTTTGACAATCACCCAAAGCGTAATCGCACAACATGACCAGCATCATCAATATTATTGATGACAACTAAAATAGTAAAATTACACAGTTCACAAAATTACAGATACAAATTCTGTGCGTCTGCCCTCCGACCAGCTTATGTAGGCAGGGAATTTGTAGGAGACCAAACACGCCAGGTAATATACATACTCATACATAATTGACACAAGTTACATTATTTAAAGAAAACAGTATATAAAGCGTAACAAAGCTAAAAGGAAAGAGTACATACATGTCTTTTGAAAGCAGCGGCACGAGAATCGAAGATATCAATACTGTTATTGTCTTTTGAAATTTAATTGTAAAGTCGACACATTCTAACGATAGGGTTATAATATGAGGTGTTATTTGTAAAGACCAGAAGTGCAAAAGTTTTCGGCATTCGGGTGTTATACCTAGTATTGATGTTCATGAGGGACAGCAGAGCTGAAGAGTTCAGCGTGGTCTTGCTGTTTGCGAAGAACATGTTCCAAACTGAATTCAACGAGGCGTTCAGAATAGTTTTGTAGCGTTCTAGAGAAGCCGTACCGGTATGAGACCCACTTAACACATTTTCATTGCACTCTCTCAATTCTGTCAGAGTGTACTGCGTAACACGGTGACCAGATTATCGAACAGTATTTTTTACTTACTAGGCATTTATAAAGTAATATAAAGCTTTGAGATTTTTTAAACCCTTTGGTAGACCTAGATATGAAACTGACAAGTTTCAATGCTATATTCGTTATGTTCGTGTAATGATCTCTAAAAGATAGCTGTTCATCAAACAACACACCGAGATCTCTGACTACGTGTCTTCGTTCTAACGATTGACCCTCAATTATGTAGTCATAGGTGTTCTTTATTCGTTTTTTCGTAAAAGATATAACAAAGCACTTGTTTATGTTCAATTTCATTCGATTAAGGGTACACCAGTCAGAAATGATGTATAGATTGTTCTGAAGGCACTTACTGTCGGAGGTATTTTTTATCGACGTGAATACCTTCAGATCGTCGGCATACAACAGACAGGGACATGCTAATTTTGTCACGAGATCGTTAATAAAAATTATGAAAAGCAAGGGTCCTAATTGCGATCCCTGTGGAATGCCTGACGTAACATTAACCGGTAACGACAAGTATCCTCTGACAGAAACGAGTTGTCTTCGGTTTTTCAAGTAAGACTGTATCCACCGGAACAGGGAACCATGAATACCGTACGATTTCAACTTTAAAGTTGAAATCGTACGGTATTCATGGTTAACTTTATCGAACGCCTTCTGAAAGTCTGCATAGATTGAGTCTATTTAACCACCCTACGCGAAAGCAGTACACAGATAGTTTTTGTACTCGAGCAGGTTTGTGAGTGTTGATTTACTTAGAACAAATCCATGCTGATACAAAGACGCTTCAAAAAGGTATTGGTCTGTAATTTGCGCAATCTGACTTGTCACCATCTTTATAAATGGGCACAACGTGCGCCTTTTCCAGCACATCGGAAACATACCAAGCTTCAGCGAACGATTAAACAAATACTAGAGTGGTAATGATAGCTCTTGCGCGCACTTGACCAGCACCCTAATTGCGTAACACAGTTTGAATCGGAATCGTAATGATTTTGAAGTATATTGCTAATCCATTGCTTCATATGTTAGAAAACTTTGTCTGCTCAACAACGTAACTAACGCAATGAATGTTGTTGAACTGTCAAATTGAAACCGATTCCTACTGATAGTGTGTTACGCAATTAGCCTACAGGGCCCCAAGTCTGCTATTTTTATAAACTCAGTCATTCCAACACGAACCCATTGTCATTTTGCTAAAAGTTCGTAATCTGCTAAATTCATAATGGTCGATCATTGGTCGGTCAATGTTCTCGTAATAGAATTGTGTTACTTATGATGGCATTGTCGTATTGCCATTATTATAAAACCCATTAGTAGAAATGTCATTCATTTGACATTATGTACGAGATTACCAATAAATTAAATTTCTTTCAATGTAGTGTCAGTGGCCGACCATTGGAAAGTCATAATGAAGCCTTTTTATTAGTAGATTACCAAACTTGTCAAAATCAACAATTATGAAATCAATGATCGACCATTCTGACACTATTGTAATAGCAGACTTGAGGCCCAGGAAACGAGACGGTATTTCATCCGGACCAGCACATTTATTAGGATCCAGTTGTTTCAATGCATGCAAAACACAATCGTGCTCAATATAAACCTCCGATAATAAAGAGCTACATTCAATACCCACGCAAGCCTCACCACTAGGGGGAGTGTCTGACGTACCCTCAAAAACGGAACCAAAGAAGTCCGAAAATAATTCGCTAATGACTTGACTGTCAGATGAAACCACTCCACCGAACTTCATCGTTTGTGGCAAGCCATTCGTACTTTTTCTGCCATTGAGGAACTTCTAAAATGATTTGATATTATCAGATAAACGGTCCTCTGTGGATGTTATAAAGGAACCGTAGCATTCTTTTGAAAGAAACTTGCACCTACCACGCAATATTGAGAAGGTGTAATAATCACGGGGTTTTCATATTTTTTGAAGCGTCTGTGATATTTATTTTTCTCACTGAGACATTTTTTAAGAGCTGGTGAGTACCAGAAAGGCTGTCCAGACTCACTCAACTTGGTTGTGGGAGTGTGCTTGCTGATGATGGAGTCGCGAGCCGTGTAGAACTCATCCACCGCCCGGTCGATATCACTCAACTTGGTTGTGGGAGTGTGCTTGCTGATGATGGAGTCGCAAGCCGTGTAGAACTCATCCACCGCCCGGTCGATATCACTCAACTTGGTTGTGGGAGTGTGCTTGCTGATGATGGAGTCGCGAGCCGTGTAGAACTCATCCACCGCCCGGTCGATATCACTCAACTTGGTTGTGGGAGTGTGCTTGCTGATGATGGAGTCGCGAGCCGTGTAGAACTCATCCACCGCCCGGTCGATATCACTCAGCTTGGTTGTGGGAGTGTGCTTGCTGATGATGGAGTCGCGAGCCATGTAGAACTCATCCACCGCCCGGTCGATATCACTCGACAATCCCCCTTTACCTTCGCATAATCACACTTGTGGAAATTTAGCCGTTTGATGTCATTAGGTTTCATTTGTTTAGTCGGAATGCTGCCTTTTATATGTATACTTAAAGGTGGGTGATGACCATCAACCCGACTGAGTGGCTCATCGTTTAACATTACTAGGATGCTATCGGAAGTACAAAGGACAAGGTCTAAAAACCCATAGTTTTTTGTTAGGTATATGATTAAACTGTGACAAATTACAAAAGGCCAACAAATCCAGCAAGAGAGAGGAGTTGCAATCCGTAGCTGCAACAACATTCGTCACTTTGCTGTATGATGGCGTGGGTGGCAATAACAAACCCGGAACATTAAAATCCCCAATAATTAGATTGAAACAATCGTCACGAGAATCCGTTACAATCCATTGTGTATTCGTATAAAAGGCTTTAATTAAATAAAAAAATATGTGTAAATTCGTTTGTACTAAGTATCTATGTAGGTGTGAGTAGGCACCCGAGTGAATGTACCTAATGCTAAACACCTAAAGTTAATTATATCTATAATCAAACAACTGAAATCATTTAATTTTTTTCATTAAAATATATTTGACACTAAGATTACCTAGTATGGAAATATCATAAGATAACTAGGACTAGCTAGACGCGTCTTCGTAGTTTATGTGTAGTCTCATTGATTATTGGTTCCGCCAATCTCACTCATTGTTTACGAACAATGTGACAAAAAGTCCGCGACGAATGGACGACCATGTCACCGTGGGTTCCTGGTGAATGCTCTCGGCTCTAGCGAAGATAGAGCCTTATTTAACAACACAATTACACAACATAGTGGGAAGAGATTTTTATTCCGAATGGCCATTTTATGGAGAGAAGTTCACTATGGTTTCGGGCGACAATTCACAAATCTTATAAAATATTATCTAAAGAATATTTATAATTATGTAATGTAGTTAAATATGCAAATTAAGAAGTAAGTACCTGGATAAAAAAAGTTTATATTTCGCACAGAATCTTTACGAACTGCCCAATCTGTTAAGAATCATAATCAGTCTCATCGATATTGTATCGGATCTGTAGGATGCCAAAGGTAAGGAAAATTTTGGCTGAGCGACGCAAGGCGTATAGCCGGGTCCAGGCCGGCTGACGATGAGTGACGATGTGCGTTGTGCGCTCGCAGGTGATCCCGCTGACGGAGCGCGCGGAGGGCGGCGCGCGCAACATCTCGGTGGACGGCGCCGGCAACGGCTCGTACGTGCTGCGCGAGCTGTCGCCCGGCGCCACCTACCAGCTGCACGCCTTCACGCTGCTGCACGACAAGGAGAGCGCCGCCTACGCCTCGCGCAACTTCACCACCAGTGAGTCATGCCCACAGGCCCACCAGCGCGGCAGCCTGGGCTGCCCCTCTACGTTCACACTGTTCCGTAACAATGTTCATTTATTAAGGGATGTTACCTAAAATACCTGTGTTTCTCATCATAATTATGTAAACATAATCTCACTAGATATTCATTTTTTTTGACTACATCTGTTCGCATCAGGATTTCATCTTCAGTAAAGACCAGAGACTGACTGCAAATGTAGAGATCACCTCCGCTGGTTCTTTTATCACAACAGAATTTAGGAGCATAGTAAAAATAGGATCGCTTCGGTTTATACGTCCAGTGTGGCATAGTTCGTAATCTATGAATCATAAAGTTATAAATACTCAACCGGTGGAATCCGTCGCCCTGTGCTGATTGCGAACTGTAAACTAGTTTTTTGGGCAATGCTGCCTTGACATTTGAATGTGCGCCACTGGTGGAGTGTCACGTGACCTCCGCCACGCCACACCACTATTGTCGGCGTCCGACTGTAGTGTGACATTGCGCTTAAACGGATATAGCACATAAAATGGGATTACTTTTAGGTGTGGTTGGTTACAGCTGGTTGCAGGTATACCTAGTGTGTGCTCCCAGGCTGGCGTCAGAGCAGCCGCTTCTCGTTGGAGCAGGTGCTAGCGGCATTTACCACTACGGCAGTAAACTATTCCGCTACATCCACTCTGCAACCGCAATACCAGGAAAAGCTAAACAGGGAGTGGTCGCATATATCTAAACAGAGAGTGGTAGCATATGGCTAAACAGGGAGTGGTCGCATATAGCTAAACAGAGAGTGACCGCATATAACTAAACAGGGAGTGGTCGCATATAGCTAAACAGAGAGTGGTCGCATATAGCTAAACAAGGGAGTGGTCGCATTATAGCTAAACAGACAGTGGTCGCATATAGCTAAACAGAGAGTGATCGCATATAACTACACAGGGAGTGGTCGCATATGGCTAAACCGGGAGTGGTCGCATATAGCTAAACAGGGAGTGGTCGCATATAGCTAAACAGAGAGTGGTCGCATATAGCTAAACAGAGAGTGGTCGCATATAGCTAAACAGGGAGTGGTCGCTTATAGCTAGAACGCGAAAACAATCAAATATTTTTTTTAAGCATGAAGTCCTTGTTTATTGCCCGGAAAAATTGATGAAAAACCATCTCTAAAATAATAATTAAAATTGTGTCCGATGACATGACCATGTCCATATCCATATTTGATGGAAATGTCGTTGTACATCTGTTTTATGTGCGTTATTCAAATGGCAGGAGGTGATGTCAACGCTGGGGTTCAGACTATTAGAGCGTTTTCAAGTTATCCGATCCGATATCGGTGTAGGACCCCACTAGCCGATTTCCGAATACCCCAAATCGTTCCGATACTGTAATTACGATATTATTATTATTTTTTTATTGTTGTTCAGGCACGTAATTCATAAGAATATGTCGGGATAGGTCCAGACATCAGAAGTAATACTCAGATAGAAGAGAAATATTATTATTATTTATTAAATTCAAAATTACAATTAATGTAATTATGTCTAATTTAAATGATGCAGACGACGCCATGATGACAGCCAAACTAGTAAACAAGAAAAATTAACGCATCTTGTTCTGCGCACACAGAGACAATTTAGATACACGTATAGCACACATACAAACTTTATCGTCCGACAGCCCATGGGCGTCCGATAGTGCCGTCAACGTATCGGTGTCTGATCCAATATCCGATATCGCAGCGGATAATGTGAAAGACAGTTACGTTGTGCGCCAGCCGCGCGGGGGCGCGTGTGCCGACAGTTGTTACCGCGGGTATTGTTTTATTCATCCATTGTTCCTTTTCCGGCGCTCATCGGGGAAGCGCTACCTTGTCACAAGAAATGCACAATTGCACAACTACAGCTTAGTGCAGAACATATGAATCGAATTAGTAGGTATTATTTTCTTTAAAATAAGACGGTAAAAGTTTTTATCTAACGCGACATAGGGACCTATATCACCTATGCAAATTTTTACCTAACACTACATAGGGACCTATATCACCTATCCTAATTTACAACACGAAACCTTTGTCAGACAGTCAGTCGCAGCATGCTTGTCTGAAATGTTATTCCCCACATACTCGCCCTTCTGTTAAAAAGGTGAACAAAGTTCACTTACCTGTAACAGATTTTTTACTAAGGGCCATCTAGTTCGCATTGAGTAGGGCCCGACTGGCCGGGATGAGATGACGAGTAGCGTCATCATGTCATCATCACAAACTACACCGTGTGCCTGCACGCACTCCTATGTACCATGTGACCACTGCAGGGGTTCCACCGCGAACGTCATAGCACAAATAATGCATACCATGTAATTGCGCAAGAAATCCGTCGGTGAAACAATTGTGCTACAGTGACAATACAGAAGCCGCTTCAATTCATGGAAAACCGTCAACTGAAACGACGAAATACTCGGGATTTGACCTAGCAACGAAGTAATCAGAAGATTGTGCCCACTGGGCAACTCCGAGGGACGTGCACGAAGCGCAGATACTGAACGGTTCTGCACAAGACTCGACGAGCCGATATACAAGACTGTACCTATTCGGTAATTTAATAGGTGTGATGGTGCCTCTAACAAAATGCGACTTTGTAAAAGAAATAGTTTAAACTTTAGGTTATTCATTTAATAGGTGTGATGGTGCCTCCAACCAAATGCGACTTTGTAAAAGAAATAGTTTAAACTTTAGGTTATTCATTTAATAGCTGTGATGGTGCCTCCAACCAAATGCGACTTTGTAAAAGAAATAGTTTAAACTTTAGGTTATTCATTTAATAGCTGTGATGGTGCCTCCAACCAAATGCGACTTTGTAAAAGAAATAGTTTAAACTTAGGTTATTCATTTAATAGCTGTGATGGTGCCTCCAACCAAATGCGACTTTGTAAAAAAAATAGTTTAAACTTTAGGTTATTCATTTAATAGGTGTGATGGTGCCTCCAACCAAATGCGACTTTGTAAAAGAAATAGTTTCAACTTTAGGTTATTCATTTAATAGGTGTGATGGTGCCCCCAACCAAATGCGACTTTGTAAAAGAAATAGTTTCAACTTTAGGTTATTCATATATCCGTAAGGTGGATCTGCAGTTGTAGACCGCGAAATTGAGTAATGCAACTCCTTAAGTCAGAATTGGCCTCAAATGTCATGATTTCATGAAATAGTAATTCAATAGGATTATATATGAACTTAGAGACCTGTATTGATGATCTTTATTATTATTCTATAAATAAATATTTGATACGGCCGCCAATCATATTTAAATCAATATGCAATGTGAGTCTGACCTGCAAATAGCAAGTAACGTAACAAAACTTGAATTTCGAATTTCGCGGACTACCCTCACGCTTTCGCATTAAACTCGCAATGCTCGCACTAGGAGAAGCGCAGTTTTCAATCGTGTGATTAATTGTATTAGGAGGAAGTTAAAACAATTGAATATTTACAACTGAGAGGGAAAACTGCAGAGGTTGTAGTTTTAGGTAGTTTTTATTAACAATCCTTAAATTGTTAAGTTTAAACAAATAAGTTACCCATACATAATTAGCTTTCAACTACATGATTTTGAATGTGTTTACAATAAATAAGGTATTGATGATGATTTTTTGACTGTGAAAGCATCTTACTTTGTAGACTAGACTGATGACCGGCCACATCCACATCCACATCACGGGTCCCGGCCCGGGTACATCAGTAGTGATGTACCCGGGCCCTTATCAGTATCATGCTTTCTCATTTCTAATAAATACAGGAACATCCCTTAAACATGTTCTAAATGTAGAAATATAACAAATGCGGTCCCTACGTTAATGCTAACTTTGAATTTCATATGTGAGAACGGAACTAATTCCCGGAGGTTTCAAAGCTCGAACGCATGACGTGGTATATAATCTTGTGGTAATATAATATGTTCTGTTTGTCCCCTTGCGCAGGATGCACAGGACACTGGTGAGCAGATGGCATGTTCTTTATCATCATTTCACACCTTCATGTTACGCCTCTCTGTTAACGCCACCGAACAATCACTATACGTATCCATGACCAAGTAAAGCGAACGCCCTACTTCAGTACACAGTAAACACGTTAGAAAGCTGTTCCTTAGATTGTATTTAGTGTTGTATAGTGTGATTCGTTGTTAGGGTTCCGTAGTCCCTTATAGTTTCGCCATATCCGCCTGTCGGTCTGTCCACTTGTTAGGTCAGAGACTCTGAGTACTAGAAAGCTATAATTTGGCATGGGTATAATATACATATTAATCAAGCTGATAAACTGGTATAATATAATCATTTTTTTTTAAGAAATTGATATAATTTATTTGCTTATAATGTAAGTATACAGATAAAATGTATTTAGTGGGTGTATGTGGTTGTGTAGGTGTATGATGTGTGTTTTACCGGTACCGCTCCTACACGTAATGTGGGGATGATTTAGTGCGGAGTATGTGGTTGTGTAGGTGTGTGTGATGTGGGTTTTACCGGTACCGCTCCTACACGTAATGTGCGGATGATTTAGTGCGCAGTATGTGGTTGTGTAGGTGTGTGTGATGTGTGTTTTACCGGTACCGCTCCTACACGTAATGTGCGGATGATTTAGTGCGGAGTATGTGGTTGTGTAGGTGTGTGTGATGTGTGTTTTACCGGTACCGCTCCTACACGTAATGTGCGGATGATTTAGTGCGGAGTATGTGGTTGTGTAGGTGTGTGTGATGTGTGTTTTACCGGTACCGCTCCTACACGTAATGTGGGGATGATTTAGTGCGGAGTATGTGGTTGTGTAGGTGTGTGTGATGTGAGTTTTACCGGTACCGCTCCTACACGTAATGTGGGGATGATTTAGTGCGGAGTATGTGGTTGTGTAGGTGTGTGTGATGTGGGTTTTACCGGTACCGCTCCTACACGTAATGTGGGGATGATTTAGTGCGGAGTATGTGGTTGTGTAGGTGTGTGTGATGTGTGTTTTACCGGTACCGCTCCTACACGTAATGTGGGGATGATTTTTTTCTTGTGTATGCCATTGTGTGGGATGTCGTTGGAAAGCCGTTCAAAAATATTGCGAGTGTGTGTTAACCATTTTTAACCGACTTCCAAAAAGGAGGAGGTTATATGTTCGGCTGGTTGTTTGTTTTTTTTTGTTTGTTCACCGATTGCTCTTTCAATTGTGTACCGATTTTGAAAATTCTTTTTTTTTTTGAAAGTGTATGCTCCCGAGGTGGTCCCATTGTCACCAAGTCTCTCCATTGTCAAATCTCATGAGGGGATCCCATGGAAATCAAAGGCAATCCTCAAATTTTATCTGCATACCTATATCGATTTCAGTATTTTTTATAGTAACTCGTACATGTGCTCTCGGAAAGCACCATTTGGTGAAGTGAAACTGATGATGAAGACCACAGATGGTCACCGGAACTATTATATACCGGAAATATTATAATAATAATAAGTATTTCACTGTTGCGATTCGATTAGACACTTTAATATGGTTGCAATTTATGCTCGTCACAATGCATATGGTGAAGTCACCATCAGTTTCAGTCGTCCAAAAAATAACCGACTTCCAAAAAAGAAAACACTACAAAGTGAAAAATAACCTTAATTTCGGAAGTCGGTGTCTTTGGATCTATTTTAGTATTTGGCCACCGACTTCCGAAATTAAGGTTATTTTTCACTTTGTAGTGTTTTCTTTTTTGGAAGTCGATTATTTTTTTTTTTGTAAAAAGTTTTTTTTTGGATTCAGGGATCTGTTTGCGGAATGTTAAGCTTTAAAGTGCTTCTTTTTGTTGGAGTCAAGTGTGTTCCACCTTCCAGCTAAATGTTTGTTTTTGGATATGTAAAAAAAATCACATAAAAACAAATTTAGCGAGGTTAAAAGCTAAGTAGGCTTTACAAGTTAACGATTAATAGTCGACCAACTTACATTTGCAGTTGGAATGTATGGCAGAACATGTTATTCAACTACAATATTAAGTTTGTTCTTGGGATAATTTCATCCCAACTACGGAACCCTTCATTGTGTGTGGTCCGACAAGCACTTGGCTGGTTTTTTTTGTATAATATGTCACAGCCAGATCGTAGAATTCGTAGACCAACAAATTGAGTCATACCTATCTTTCTTGAAATCCCACCATGTTAAAGTAGTCAATTTGACGATCACGCGAGCACATAATTCAGTGGTGTGTTTTTCATTTTCGGATGAATATTGAGAAAACTAAAACACAAGTCAACATTTTCGTAGAATCACGGATACAGCATCAAACAAAATGATGTCACTTGTGATTTGGGTATCGCTTCTATAGTGCTAAACTAGCGAGTTATGAGACTAGGTCGTGTGCTGACGTCACAGACGTCACAGCTGTCGTGCAAACTTTTCTAGCTTTGTAAAGCTTTAAATTATAAAATGAACAGCTGTTAGGTTTTCTGACACCATCGGATATATTCACAAGAAAGTGAGTCGGGCGTAGCATGAGGGCCGCTTATTTGTACATGCTTTTCTTTATGCTTCCACAAGTAGCTGTCGGTAATGGACGGTGTGCTCCAAGTATCCGTCGCGCGAGCTGCCGGTGAGGCACCAGCTCGAACAGTGCCGTGCATCTATGTGGCTCGCACTGTTCACTTGGATGGCGGATTGTATTTGTATCAAGGTCGATAAGTCTCTGCACACTGTCCATATGGTATTCCAAGCACTCTGCGTGACTGTACAACAATGTGTTGGGAACATTTCACATCCGCTACTCTTTCGTGTGTCACCAACATATTTTTCATCCCATCTATTAGAAAAGAGCCGAAGGGTTCCTCGATAAGTGCGAGCAAAATGGGTCATTTCGGCGCACTTAATAACAGTGATGAAATGACTTTTGAATTTGGAACATTATTTAATTAAAAACTTTGAACGCAATTCGCTTCGATTAAGTCCAGGGGGCCTAAAATGGACGCTTTGGCAGAATCATAATAGGATCTGCGTACAATTCATACACCCCGCAATTCACCTGTTTGACAGCTGCTATTTGACATTAGACTTCAATAAAGCAATTCATAATTTGTGGACCATTTTACGAAACTCTATACAAAACTGTCAAACAGATGAATTGTGGGATATGAATTGTACTCAAATCATATTATGATTCTGCCAAAGCGTCCATTTTAGGCCCCCTGGCCTGTTCGAAAAGCGGCTATATTTACCAAATTAAAAAAGAAATACGCAGGGCAGGAACTTTGTTTTTTGATTAAGTATTTTTTTGCAAAATATTACAGATAATTTTAATTTGATTCACACAGATTGAATAAAAGAGGATTTCTAGCAGTGAAAGTGAAATATTAGCACCAGAAAGTATAAAATTAAACGCAGAAAATGTCATCAACAATTAACTACCAAACAAATCGAGAGAAATATAAATATTCGTCACTACTAAAAGCATCTCTTATTTATTTTTCTCATAGAGGGGGATGAAAAGCAGAGTGTGGCACACGGTGCCAAAATTATTTAACTTCAAGCGACGTACTTTAAATCCCTCGCTACGCTTAGGATTCTACCAATCGCTCTCGCCCTCAATACATTATTTTGGTCCCTTAGTTATGCATAACACAATCTACTATTCACACCTATCTTCATAAAAATGACTCGCATCATACAATATTCATGTCATGTCGGAACTTTTAAATGTCAACCATTCAATAACAGAAATAATGAATAATACAAAATATACAAAGAGATTATAAATGGCAGTCAACTATATTAATATTTAACTCATTATAATTAGGTACTTCCTGTTGTTATTAGTTCAAACATATATTGTGATACAATTTATTGTATGAGAAGTTGTTATTATGATCCAACTAATGTGTAAAATTGTTACGTTTCCTCATGAACAGTTATTTATAAATATGTACATAAATAATTTCGGTGTTCCTCTTATGGTAACCGGTCTGCGACGCGGCGCGCGCGCGCGGCGGATGACTACACGGTTGTGTCAACATGAGCTCGAACATATCGAAACGAACCAGTTTTCAGGATTAACCTTGAACTGCTCTTAATGTTCCATGTGTTATTAACGTTCATTTTCCTCTACTCTATACCCTTTGAACAGGTTGAGCAACAGTCTGTTAGAAGTATTGCACAACGAGTTGTTTCGGCCTTTCTTCCCTAGAGTAGTAGAGAGTAGCAGATAGGAAATGACTTCATTTAATTAAAAAAATAATTGGTTGACATATAAAAGTGTTTGTACAAACCTACTTACAGAAATAATAGTTGATGGTTGCACCGAACGCAAAGTGAATTATTAATGCACGAGTATTATGTTGGTGAATTGAAAAATTTGCACGAGTGCATTAATTACTCACTTTAGCAAGGTGCGTAATCTACTTTTTTATTAACTACCGTGATAAAATATACCGACTCAAAATAAAAACTCAATGAAAACAAAGTTTTTCACCAAGTCGGTTTTATTCAGCCGATTTTTATTTTCAGGCAGTTACTTTTTGATCTAATGCATACATTTTATAAATATTAAACTCAATGGGAGACATTAAACCTCTGTGGTAAATTTATAAGTATCTAAATAAAAACAGTGCAGAAATGTTGTATGAAATCTCATTGTAGCACTGAAAAACAGTGCAACAATGAGATTTCATACATTTCTGCATTGTTTTGGTTCTAAGCAAAAAATACGTGCTTTGTTATCGGGTTTGTAGTCATTAATGATAACATTACTTTGTAGTTGAAAGTAAAGTAGTTTTTAATTCCTTGACTGTACGTTCCCCATATTGCAAGAATAAGATGACAAAAACGCAATTTCATTTGAATGTAATAATTAAATAATAAATATAACAATATGGTAAATTGCATTTCAATCAATCAACCAATCAATATAATATAATATATTAATAAAATAAACATAGGTTAACTTACAACAGTGTGCAAGATATTACAATTGTTTTATGTCTAACAGTTGCTCTGTTTTGCC
The DNA here is from genome assembly GCA_948098905.1 of Tiliacea aurago. Classification (NCBI taxonomy): domain Eukaryota; kingdom Metazoa; phylum Arthropoda; class Insecta; order Lepidoptera; family Noctuidae; genus Tiliacea; species Tiliacea aurago. Next base: position 597,727 of record OX402579.1, on the reverse strand, counting down.
ATTTGTCGTACAAATATACATTTATAAGGCTTTCGCAAATTAAGTAAATTAATTTCAAATAATTCAGTAGTATCAATATATATTTTTTTAAATGTAATTAAATAAATTGCGATTGGTAATGTCAATATTTAACGAAATGCGATAATGTCAATAACAAATAATGATTCACTTCAATATCATGCTCAACTTGCAGTCTCTCTTAATCTCATTTGTCGCATACATAAGCAGCCTATAATGTTCCCACTGCTGGGACACAGGCCTCCTCTCTGTGACCAACCAACAATACCTATTCATTTTTATATGATGCATGTTGTCTAGTGGTATTCAATAGTTTTCAGTATATTTTTGTTCCTTTTACCATATAGTACTCTGGGAATCCGAATGAAAAAAGAACATGAATTTGTTTGTCTGTAACATGATTAATATTGCAGAACTTTTCAATGGCCTGTTCAGAAAGTGTTCTCTTTCGCTCGGAAGGCCCCCGAGTTTGTAGCAAGTTATATGTTGACGGTAGCTGCGTGTTGTGTCTGTGTCGTGACGTGTTGTGACGTGTCGCCCGCAGAGCCCAACACACCCGGCAAGTTCATCGTGTGGTTCCGCAACGAGACCACGTTGCTGGTGCTGTGGCAGCCGCCCTACCCGCCCGGCGCCTACACGCACTACAAGGTAAGCGCTCGCTCCCGCACCCTCGCCGCACCCTCGCACACCCGCACTGGTCAGTACACCACATGTTATAGGGCACATGAAATGTATGGCGCTCTAAAAGCCGAACTAGAATAGAACTCCGTGTGCCATGGCCTATCACCAGCTGGGTACTTATTGTAATAATCCGCTCGTGGTCCTAGTATACATGTTAGTTCGGCGAGTTTGCTTGAGCAGCGCGTGTAATGTGCGCAGGTGTCCATCGTGCCGCCGGATGCGCGCGACTCCGAGCTGTACGTGGAGAAGGAAGGCGAGCCGCCCGGGCCGGCGCAGGCCGCCTTCAAGGGGCTGGTGCCGGGCCGCGCCTACAACATCTCGGTGCAGACCGTGTCGGAGCCCGAGATCTCCGCGCCCACCACGGCGCAGTACCGCACCGTGCCGCTGCGGCCGCGCAACGTGTCCGCGCCGCTCGCGGACCTCGACGAGACTTCCTTCAAGGTCACGTGGCTGCCGCCGCTCGAGAAGAGGTAATGCAACCAACTGCACAGTCGCGGTCAAAAAAAGTTTATCAGTTTTAAATTAATAAATTCTTTACCACGCTGTGCAGTAAAGTCAAAAATAGTAAAGAAAGATGAGTCCCCAAATACACTGGATCGCAAAAATTTCGGGTCGCTAATAAATGGCGTGATCGTTTCTTAAATACATAAGACTAATTTGCGAAACTATAGTATATTGTAGATAACTGATTTATATATATGACGACGTCAGCGACGGCAGAGCGATAGGGTCGTCACCATCTTGATTCAGTGGTAAAGGGTCCATTTCGTTGATGTCGTTGAATTATAATACGAAGTGTAATATTACCTTACTTTTAATCAGAAAACTAGATAGATAATAACGAGTGATAATAATTTAACTAGGCAAACCAACAGTTTCGTTTTGGAGAAGTGACTTGGTCCGCGTCTCGATGCGAAGTGCCCGTTCGACAATCCCCACCTTCCAAAACGACTCTGTCCATATGCCGCCATTACAAAATAACGTCACGGCGTTTGCCCCACTACTACATTAATCAATTGAGCAACTTTTATTAAAACAATATCGTTATCCACGACACGGCCAGCCTGACGAGTTACACGTCCTCGTGTGAATCTGTAACAAAATAACCAACTCTGAAGCATTTTTGAGCACTCGGCCAACCTGACCGTAACTTTTAATTACAATGACTATTCAATACTCACGTCTCAACAACCAAACAAACTTCTAAATCATTTTAACAACTTCAACACAGAAGGTTCCTCTAAGTCTCCATCATATTTACTCAGCAACTAAATCAACTTCGATCACATACAACGCTCATGGCCCAGCTGCCGCAGCAGCTAGTGACACTTATGCCACCCATATCGTCATCACCTCATGTGATACGACCACACACATCACATAGAGTCTGCGACTCCCAGGTCAGTACAAGACCAAAACAACAATAGTCTCCATTGAGACCCAGGTCCCCGCCGTACCACCAGCTGCCCATCGCCCCCTGAACAGCTCACAAGTGAGCTGCAGTTACGACTACAGACTAGTGCGTACGGTGCGACCAAATAGCCATGGTATGTGTGTTGGGGAGGTTTGCAGAGATAAAACACAGGAAATAGTGTAAAGCATATAATAGGTGTAAAGGTACTCAGAACAAATGTAACAATGGAATCACATACGAAACCATATGTCAACTATTAGCTAGATAGCTTTCTATCTAGCCAGTCTAAGTATTTACATGAAGGTGATATATCTTCGACACAGCACCTCAACTCATGTACGATACGATTCACTAAAATAAACCTATCTTTACTTTCGCACACACAATCCTAACGCACTTGTTAGTAACTCGTGTCTTACGCGAGGCAAAGGTTTGGTGAGGACATCTGCCAACATCTTATCAGTTGACAAATATTCCAACGTTATAGCTTTATTGTAACGTAGCACATCCCTTATAAAGAAATGTCTAATGTCAATGTGCTTACTTTTCGCATGATGTATACCATGATCCTCAGCAAGGCAAATAGCACTTAAATTATCAGCACGCATTCTTACCTTACATAGTTGATATAAACCTAGTTCTTTCAACAGGCTATTTAAATACACAGCTTCTTTCATAGCTTCTGCCAAACTCACAAACTCAGCCTCACAAGTAGAAGTTGCAACAATGCGTTGCTTTTGTGAAGTCCATAATATGCTTGCGCCACCTAGAACGAATAAATAACCCGTAAAGGATCGTCTATCAATGATGCAGTTACCCCAATCTGCATCTGCATACTCTTGTATGCATAACCCTGTCGGCTTAAACGCCAAACCGTGAGTAATCGTACCTTTTAAGTATCGAAGAACTCGCTTCGCAGCCCTCCAATGAGTTTCCTGCGGGTTTTCTGCAAACTGCGCAAGTTTTGCCGTAGCGTTAGCGATATCAGGTCTAGTCGCTACACTTAAACACATCAGTGCTCCAATTAGTTCTCTATACGGAAATTGTTTCCCTTTTATTACTTCTTTTTCACTAATAACAGGATTTCCAATTTCCATCGGAGTCCGTATAGGATTGCAAGTATCCATGGCATATTTCTTCAAAATATCTTTTATATACTTCTCTTGTGATAAGAAATATTCATTACCTCTTTTCTTTATATCTATCCCGAGACAGAAGGTTGCTTGACCAAAGTCTTTAAGCTCAAACCTCTTCGCCAATTCCTGCTTGAATTTATCTATAAACAATCTCTTTTGTGATGCAACCAATATGTCATCCACGTACACAACAACAAAAAGATCTGATCCACCTTTATTGTGTTTGTGATACAAACAAGGTTCATTTATCGTTTGTCTCAATCCCATTTTTCTTAGCTTCTCGTCCAGTTTAATATTCCACTGTCTTCCAGCTTGTTTGAGACCATATAGAGATTTCTTTAGACGACAGGTGTCACCACCTGCTTTGATATCTTCAAGCATTTTTGCTGTTTTTTTACCTACAGCAGAATTAACGCCATCTGTATTTTTCAGTTTCTCTAAACCTTCTTTCAGCAGTTCTGGGATCTTCATATAAATATCTTCGTTCAGGTCACCGTTTAAATAGGCGGTATTTATATCTATCTGGTCAATGTCCATGCCCATTTCGACAGCTAAGGCGACCAACAAACGTACAGTTGCAATTCTCGCAACTGGAGCAAATGTCTTATTATAATCTAGGCCATGTTGCTGACTGTATCCTTTGCTACCAGTCTGGCCTTCTTTTTCTCAGTGTTGTCAACATTTAGCTTTGTCGTCAGCAGTTCAGCACGTATCGACATCCTACGATATTACGATCTGAAGGTTTCTTTACAATTTCCCAAGTGTCGTTATTTACTAGACTTCTTATTTCTGAAAGAATCGCTTCCTCCCATTTGACCTTTTCGTCAGATGCCAAAGCTTCCTTCAACGTGGTTTCAATAGCTCCAGCAAAATCATCAGTGTCGACGTATTCTTCCGTCGATGAGTCATTGTCGCTACACTCTCTTACCTCAACCATGTTGTATATTTTACGAGGGCGGCCAACCTGTCCTTTCTGAATCCTTGGCCTTCCAGGACCTCTTGTTAAAATAACGTTTCTATCACCAATTCCAGTAGATTCTGTATTATCTGTACTTCCTTCATCAATCACTGGCACATTTGGTTGAATATCTAATGGAATGTCTTCTCTTGAAGGTTCATCACTAAATGGCACATCCGACTGTTCTTTAGTTTGGATTTCTATATCAACGGTTTTTCTCACAACTTTTTTTTTTCACATTGTGGTTCAATTAGTGATTCATTTGAGACCTTACACTCAGTTTCAGTTAGTTTACCTTCCTGAAATTTTACATCTCTCGACACTACGATTCTTCTACTCTCAGGTATCCATATTTTGTAGCCTTTAGAATCAGGTGGATAAGCCACAAAAATGCCGAGTGAACTTCGTGCTGCAAACTTATCCTTACCTGGTTCCTTTTCCAAGACATGTACTTTCGTGCCAAATGTTTTTAAATATTTGACATTCACAGGTCTCTCAAACCATTTTTCGTATGGAATTTCACCATTCAGACTGCTAGTTGGGCACCTATTACGCAAATAGCATGCAGTAGCTACAGCTTCTGCCCAAAAACTTGGTGAAATACCTGACAATAAGATCATGCACCTTGCCATCTCAATTAACGTACGGTTCATCCGTTCAGCGATGCCGTTACTTTGAGGTGAGTATGGCGTTGTAAAACGTCTCTTAATCCCTTCATTGTCTAAAAATTCATCGAAAAACTTTTTTTTTGTATTCAGTTCCGTTATCCGTATGTAAACATTGTATTTTTCTTCCTGTCAAATTTTCGACATGACATTTAAAAATTTTAAACTTTGACAAAACGTCACTTTTATTTTTCAGCATAAAGACTTCACACCAACGAGTACAGTCGTCAATAAAAGTAACAAAGTATTTATTTCCGCCATTCGATTGAACTCTCATTTTACCTACCACATCAGAGTATATTATTTGCAACTTTGCATTGCAGCGTGAACTGGATTTCACAAAAGGCAACGACACCATTTTCCCTTTAGCACACACATCACAATCATGCAAGTTACTATCGATCTTTATTGGATCAATATCTGATTTCTTCAGTACTTTCATAAGATCCCTAGCATTCAGATGTCCCATACGCTCATGCCATCGATACAGATCAACTCTTTCACTACATACCATAGACGCTGAAGCGTCCAGCTCCCTCAAGTAATATAAATCACCTCGTCTATCGGCGGTCAGTTTTACCGCACCTTTTTTAACAGCATAGGCAACGTCTCGCTTGAACGTGACTTCACAGCCTCGTTCAGTAAGTTGGGCGATGGAAATTAAATTACTACGTAAATCGGGAACCAATAGGGTATTTTACGAATTTTACGCGTTCGATCATCATTGCATGCTAATAACTTAACTGTACCTTTACCTTGCACGGTTGTCAAAGAATCTGTGGCTAATTTTAATTTTTGACTCGCAGGGAGTATCTCAGCAAACCTTTCCGCGTCATTGCACATATGAGAAGTGCAACCACTATCAAAAAATCCATTCCTGACGGCGCTTCGCATCAACAGCGATGCGGCAGTCATCTGAAACATGATTTATGGTTAAAACTTCACAACTTTCATGACTAGTGCATGACTTCACACATCGGGTTTCTTGAGTCTTCTCCCTTTTCTTTGTGCAGTCCGATGCCTTATGGCCAAAATTGTGGCATTTAAAACATTTAAACTTAAATGTATTTCCAGTCGTTTTCTTCGGATGTTTGTCCAAATGCATGGCGCCTTCTATCTTGTCAAATTGAGCGTTTCCTCTTGAACTATCCTCTTCGATGATTTTATCTCTTAGTTGTTCTGGCTTTGGGAGTTCATCTCTAGACTCTATGGCACATCTAAAGTTTTCGTAACTTCCCGGAAGACTATACAACAACATGATCGTTAACAAATCATCATGGATTTTTATATCCATTTCTTCTAATTTGTCGACAGCTTCAAAAAAAGAATCAAGGTGCTCACATACCTTTTGATTTTCACTCATCCTTTGTAACATGAGCCTTTTCATCAAATTCGCTTTCTTTGCAGGTCCTCTTGACACAAACAAGCTCTCTAATTTTAACCATACCTCTCGTGCAGTCCCCACCCTTTTTACATGACGAACTACACTCGGATCTAATGCCAATATCAACTCAGACTTTGCTTTTCTGTCAGCCGTCTTCCATGTCGATATAGCAGCATCGGTCGTAGGTTTTGGCTTTTCTCGACTTACATACTCCCAGAAGTCATTCTTTATTAACAATGCTTCTACCTGTACCTTCCAACTGTCGTAGTTGTCCTTCGTCAATAATTCTATTCGTACATTCGAAGTCATTTTTCTTCCCACATGTACTTTACCAATTTCGAATTATTTCCACAACATACAACAAATACACTTTACTGCTCTGGGCTTTACTGCTCTGGGCCCATAACCTTTGTTGGGGAGGTTTGCAGAGATAAAACACAGGAAATAGTGTAAAGCATATAATAGGTGTAAAGGTACTCAGAACAAATGTAACAATGGAATCACATACGAAACCATATGTCAACTATTAGCTAGATAGCTTTCTATCTAGCCAGTCGTAAGTATTTACATGAAGGTGATATATCTTCAACAATGTGTCTACTACTCGGTGGAGGTACTTTCACCACCGTCCTCTACGTTTAACTCATTAGGAACATTACTTAGAGGCATCTTTCGTATACGATCGTGAGCGTACTTGTAGGTTCTATTACCATTCAAAGTTTTCAAAAGATAACGATCACCGTCAAGTACTTCTACAACTTTAAACGGTCCCTTATATTTGGGGTCTAATTTAGTCTGATTCCTCTCTACATTTTGAATTAAAATCACCAACATAAAATTTAATTACTTTAGCTTTACTTTTTCAAATCTAGATTTTTCATAAATTTGCACACTTTTCTATGTTCGTAGCCGCTTGCTCTCTTATCTTGTCAAAGTTTATTTCTGGTTCAGTATCGTCCAAAGTTAGAAGATTTAATGGTCTAGCCACACGTCCTATCAGAAGCTGAAGTGGGCTCGCTCCTGTTACACGATTGACAGAGGAATTCACAGCTAGTTGCACGTCCTCTAACGCTTCTTGCCAAGACCTATCTGACGTTTCTACAGCCGTAAGCATACTTTTTAAAGTGCTCATCGTCCTTTCAAATTGGCCATTGGCGCGACTTGAACTCGAAACGATCAAATGTAAAGAAACACCATGACTCTCACAAAAATCTTTAAACTCCATGCTGGCAAAGCATCGACCCTGGTCTGCAATAACTCGAGCCGGAGCTCCAAATAGAGACCAGATTTAATTCGAAGAGCATGGTACATAAGGACAAATTTAGTTAACGCATCGATTAAAACTATGACATAAAAATCTGTTCATAAACAAATAAGTAATGCCTGAACATAATATAATACTAGCTTTTGCCTACGGCTTCACCCGCGTGGATGTCAATAAAAATCTCACGAGAACCGGGATTAAAAGTACCTACCCTACATAAAAGGAACCCTAGTGCAAAATTTCACGTCACTCCAGTAGTTTGAATCATTTTTGCCACCAAGTTTAAAAGTTATGTCAACTTGCACAGTATACCACGGTATACTAATCTTAGGGATTGGATGAAGCTTGGCTTGTACACGACCTGAATGTGATTTTGACAGTTTACAAGTTATACATCCGTCAGCATCCATCGACAAATTTACGAACTATTTGGCCATATGCTCGAACCAATCGTATACCCTGTATACGTACCATCGCAAATGTACGTTCACCAATGAAATTACGACAGACAGATTGCTTGACAAGAGAGCATTCGGCACCGAAATAAAAATAATACGACTCACCAGATTGTTGCAATTGCTCGCAAACACCTGCCACTTGGCAGTTGTCGACGCGCCGTTCGGCTACGGTGCCCCTTCCGCTGCTACAGACCGTATGGCCCGCAGAAGACGCGCCGCCCTTGCTGAGAGCTATGATGAGCGATGCCCCCTCCAGTGGATGTTCATCCAGGCAGACGTCAACCGTTGCCCACCAGGCACGTGGATCAGAATCTGGGTACTCTGGGTTGATTTCTGGCAGAGCGATCTTCGATGATAAGGCTGCTGTTCTGATAGCCTCGATAAACTGCATCATATTCCGCTGCTGGGTCTCGAACATTGTGCGCCAGTGAGATTCAGATCCCACTTCTGATGACGACGTCAGCGACGGCGGAGCGATAGGGTCGTCACCATCTTGATTCAGTGGTAAAGGGTCCATTTCGTTGATGTCGTTGAATTATAATACGAAGTGTAATATTACCTTACTTTTAATCAGAAAACTAGATAGATAATAACGAGTGATAATAATTTAACTAGGCAAACCAACAGTTTCGTTTTGGAGAAGTGACTTGGTCCGCGTCTCGATGCGAAGTGCCCGTTCGACAAGCCCCACCTTCCAAAACGACTCTGTCCACGTGCCGTCATTACAAAATAACGTCACGGCGTTTGCCCCACTACTACATTAATCAATTGAGCAACTTTTATTAAAACAATATCGTTATCCACGACATATATAAAAAAATGTGTAAGACGTTTTGTACACTATATAACTTAATTAAATACAAAAAAAAAACTTTTTTACAAAAAAAACAACCGACTTCCAATAAAAACACTAAAAAGTGAAAAATAACTTTAATTTCGGAAGCACATAACATAACATCACGCCTTGTTTCCTCGAAGGGTTGGGCAGAGGTGTACCTGTAGTACACCCACATTTTATAATATTTTTTTATATTTTATTATATTTAATTTCGGAAGTCGGTTGTTTTTTTTGTAAAAAAGTTTTTTATTTTTCACTTTTTAGTGGTACGGTCAGCATCAAAAGTTGATGACTACATTTAGATTTTCAATATCAATAATATAAATAATAATATATAATGTACAGTGATTTTGAAAATTTGAATGTGGTCATCGACTTTTGATGCTGACTGTACCTACCAATTCGTATACCACTACATGCTATGAAAACAACAGTGACAGGAAGTTTTATAACATCATCAACATACACCGAGTGGATTAAATACGTATTATTGAAGATTTAGCTGTAGATTTGTAATGTATATGAGACCGCGCCTACTTCCTCTACCAAATAAAAGAATTATAAAAATCTGTTCATAAACAAATAAGTAATGCCTGAACATAATATAATACTAGCTTTTGCCTGCGGCTTCACCCGCGTGGATGTCAATAAAAATCTCACGAGAACCGGGATTAAAAGTACCTACCCTACATAAAGGAACCCTAGTGCAAAATTTCACGTCACTCCAGTAGTTTGGGTTGTGCGTTGATACGTAAGTCAATCAGTCGGTCAGTTTCTCCGTTTATTTATATAGATAGATTTGTTATTTAGATCAATACAAAACTTTTTTACAAAAAAAAAACAACTGACTTCCAACAAAAACACTAAAAAGTGAAAAATAACTTTAATTTCGGAAGTCGGTGTCTTTGGATGTGTTTTTTAGTTTTTTGCCACCGACTTCCGAAATTAAAGTTATTTTTCACTTTTTAGTGTTTTTTGTTGGAAGTCGGTTGTTTTTTTTGTAAAAAAGTTTTTATTTTTCACTTTTTAGTGGTACCTACCCCACACCAATTCGTATACCACTAATTGCTATGAAAACAACAGTGAGAGGAAGTTTTATAATATCATCAACATACACCGAGTGGATTAAATACGTATTATTGAAGAGTTAGCTGTAGATCTGTAATGTACCTATAGGAGACCGCGCAAGCTTCCTCTAAAATAATTATAAAAATCAGTTCATAAACAAATAAATTATGCCTGAACATATATAACACTAGCTTTTGCCCGCGGCTTCACCCGCGTGCATGTCAGAAAAATTCTCATGGGAACCGGGATTAAAAGTACCTACCCTACATAAAAGGAACCTAAGTATTCGTCCAAGTTTCAAGTTTATTAACTCTAGGAATAAGATTTTTCATGCACACAAAACCCCCGGTTTCCCCCCATTAAAGGTAAATTTCCAAAAACCCCTTCTTACCGGATGGCTTTTTTTTTGCCTATGTGCCATATTTCAGCCCAATCTGTTCAGTGGTTTGAGCTGTGTTGATAGACCAATCAGTCGCGGTTTCCATGTATATATAGCTAGATTTATGATATATGGATAGATATATATATATATATTGAGAACCTCCTCTTTTTTGAAGTCTGTTAAAAATCATTTATAGCCAGAGTGCATTTCATGACAATTCCAATAAGACCAAACACGGGTAGGATACATTGTTTTATTACGGAGTTCCAGTGCCTACCTTCCGGCTTCATCATCAGATCAGTTTGATGGTACCATTTTGATCAGAACTATTTATTTAAATTTGCTTCGTTTAACTATCTTAATCCAGATATCTCATCGCCACCCATGAAATACTTAATATTGAGAAGTTCCGGTGGCCATCTGTGGCCTTCTTCATCAGTTCCACTTCACCCAATTATACTTTCTGAATGCAAATGATTGACTTGTTGATGAAAATATAAAAATCGCTATATGTATGCCTATAATATTTGAGGAGTTCCCTGAATTACTCATGGATCCCAACATCAGAACTGGATTTTAATAAAAATGGAACCAATCTGGAAGTATATCCATTCAAATAAAAAAAGAATTTTCCAAATCGGTTCATAAACGACGGAGTTCTGAGGTAACAAACATTAAAAAAAAAAAATACAGACGACATGAGAACCTCCTCCTTTTTGTAAAGTCGGTTAAAAATAATAATAAATTAAGACTTAATAGTTTTTTTGTTGTTGTTCAAGTGTAATCAATTTCAAAATTGTTGACTTTTACGTGATCAACGTCCTGAAAACCCTTGAAAATGACACCATATTGATTTGTAGACTATTTACCTCTTTACAACCCCAGAAGGAGCTGTTTAAAAAAAAAACATTAAACACGTTTTATTTATTTAGGGGTTGAACTTTCAAAAATCTGTTTTTAGCGGTTACCTACGTCATAATAACTATCTGTGTGCCAAATTTTAGCCCAATCCATTCAGTGATTTGAGCTTTGTGTTAATAGATCAGTCAGTAACTGTTTCCTTTTGTATGTATTAAATCTATAGTGTAATTCGACATGTTACGACGACTCCAAATAAATTGGGATTAGGGCAGGAAGACTGATGATGAGGTATTCAGGTGAAGTTTCAAGTTAATAGATCAACGAAAGAAGATTTTGTTCATACAAACTGTATCCATCCCCCCTTTACACCCCCAAACAGGTTAATTTTTAAAGTGGTTTGCGACTTTTCCATTCTTTGACTTAAAGGTTATACCAATTTTCGAGTTAATCAAGCCACGTAGTAAAATCCTCTCTTGTAAAATTGACTACCCCTTTTTATCCCGTTATGGTTAGATTTTCGAAAAACCCTGATACAAGATATTCTTAATTTTTAATTTTAAGTATAAATACTGAGTTTCGAGTTGATCGGACCGCGCGTTAAAATTCTTCTATACAAGCTTTGACATCCCATCCATTGAAGTTAAGATAACAAAAAAATACAAACTTTATAATTTACTTACGTAAATATTCGTCCAAGTTTTAAGTTTATTAACTCTTAACTCTAGGAATAAGATTTTTCATGCAAACAAACCCCCCGTTCCCCCCCCCCCCCCTTAAAGGTCAAATTTCCAAAAACCCCTTCTTAGCGGATGCCTACGTGCCAAATTTCAGCCCAATCTGTTCAGTGGTTTGAGCTGTGTTGATAGACCAATCAGTCACGGTTTCCTTTTATAAGTATATAAGACCTCTAGAAGACTCCTCCTTTTTTGAAGTCGGTTAAAAATCATTTATAGCCAGAGTGCATCTCATGACAATTCCAATAAGACCAAATACGGGTAGGATACATTGTTTTATTACGGAGTTCCAAAGCCTACCTACCGGCTTCATCATCAGATCAGTTTGATGGTACCATTTATATAAATTTGCTTCGCTTAACTATCTTAATCCAGATATCTCATCGCCACCCGTGAAATACGTATCATTGAGAAGTTCCGGTGGCCATCTGTGGCTGTCTTCGTCAGTTCCACCTCACCAAATTATACTTTCTGAATGCAAATGATTGACTTGTTGATGAAAATATAAAAATCGCTATATGTATGCCTATAATATTTGAGGAGTTCCCTCAATTACTCATGGATCCCAACATCAGAACTGGATTTTGATAAAAATGGGACCAATCTGAAAGTATATCCTTTCAAATAAAAAAAGAATGTTCCAAATCGGTTCACAAACGACGGAGTTCTGAGGTAACAAACATTAAAAAAAAAAAAAAACATACAGACTACTTCAGAACCTCCTCCTTTTTGTGAAGTCGGTTAAAAATAAGAAAATTTAGCTTCTAACTTATGACAACAAAAATACACTTCGCAGTAAATCTTAAAAAATAAAAGATTTTTTGTCAATTTAATATTTTGTATTTCCTCCACGAGCCCGTATCACTTCAAATTTTTAATACGATTTTGGTCTATAATATGTTTGCCCATTCTTCCACTAGCGCATTCCTTAATTCGTGTAAGGTATCGGGAGCAGCAGAGCGTCGTCTCACGCATCTTCCGAGCTCGTCCCATGCATGTTCTATGGGATTTAAGTCTGGGTTGCGAGCTGGCCACTCCATGCAGGTAATACCGACCGATGTCTTGAATATACATATCATTGACCAAACGAGCAGTATGTGGTCGCGCATTATTATGCATAAAAATGGAATTCATCCATATTCACTAAGAAAGGACCAGCTATTGCTGCTCATTTAAAACCTCTTCTATGTATCTGACAACAGTCAGAGAACCGTTTTCTATGTTCACTAATTCCGTGCGATCCTCTGAAGATATCCCAGCCCAAACCATTATTGATCCTCCACCTAATGGCATCTTTTCTTCAAAACACGCTTGATGATACCGTTCTCCTGGTCGTCTAAATACTCTTCGTATCCCGTCGTGCGTAAATAAACAAAATCTGGACTCATCGGAAAACATTTTTTAGTTATTTACATAGCGTTACGTATTCTGCTGTGGGGTAAAGCCGCTGACATTCAAAATATATTTGTACTTCAAAAACGAGCTGTTCGAGCAATTTACCAGCTGGGTGTCAGAGTTTCTCTTAGAGATTTTTTTAAAGATATTGGTATTCTCACGGTGGCATCACAATTCATCTTCGCCAACATCTTATATGTTAGGAAAAATTTACACTTATACACTAAAAACAGTGATCTCCACAATATTAATACCAGAAATAAGGACAAATTACGTGCTCCATTTCACCGGCTTCATAAGGTTCATAACTCATTTGTTGGACTTGGTATAACTTTTTATAACAAGCTACCCTCTTTCTTGCTAGATTTGCCTTTTAATGCGTTTAAAGTTAAAGTTAAATCCAATCTTTATTCAAAGGCATACTATTCTATCAACGACTACTTAAACGATAAGAACAGTTGGTCGCTGTGATTAACTCAAGACAATGTTCATGTTCTTTCTCCAAATAGATTCCCTACTGACAGGTTATATGAGTTCCTATATTTGTTTATTTTATTTGACTGTCGTAAGTCAATTTATTTTAATTTATTAGTGACAAAATCTACTCATTACAATGTTCTTTTATGAGTTGTACTGCAATAAGTGGTTAGCTAGGGACCCTAACAAATTGATCACTTTATTCTTGCCTGAGCAACCGGCAGCAAGTTCGTCATGCTCCCTTAGATGTCACTGCTTGTGGTAGCGTCGGGGGTCGGGTTGCCTCCTTCCCTCAAATATGGCGAGGGGGGTGATGGCTGATCTTTGCGTTATGCTCGTGAACGGGTGCTGCTTGTGGTGACTGGTCGTCTTGCTGACCATGGTTTTGTTATTGTTATTAATAATTAACTGTTTTTATTTTACTTCGATGGTGCTAGTTTATCATTTGTGACTTCGAGTTATAGCTGTAGCTTTATTTAAGCGGGCACGCCCATTATGCCCGGAGGCTTTTATTTAGATACGTTTTGTTTACGTTATTTCTGCTTGAGTATAGTTTTGGACGAGTATTATATATATATATATATTTGTATAATGGTGTGTGCTAGCTAACATAAGGCAAATAATTTAATTTAACGTTTTGTGTTGCGTAATGCAAATTATTTTATATTGTATTGTCATCAAGTTTTTTATGCGAACAGACAGCTGTGCTGCTGGGGAGTTTGTTGCGCCACTTCTTCTTCCCAGCTAAAACACTAGGAAGTGGTGAAGGGTGGGCGTTTTTGGGGGACTGTCTCATGTAATTTTTGACGTTCGAAAAGTGCTGATTCTCAGCCTAGTTTGAATAAATGACTATTGATTTGATTTGATTTGACATAACCTTGCACCAATCTTCATCTGTCCATCGGATGTGTTCTCGAGCAAACCGTAACCTGGCAACTCGATGTTCTCTGAGCAGTTTGGAGCCATTTGCTGGTCTATAAGGCTTTACATCAGCTTCACGAAGACGTCGCAGAATCGTGTCAGAGCTCACATTGTTGTGGTGAATTTCTTGAAGACTGTTTCGGTCCTGAACAGCCGTGAGATGTCGATTTCTTAACATAGTGCTCACGATGAATCGGTATTCTCGTGTAGTTATGCACCTTGGCCTGCCATTTCCTGGTCTCCTGATGTTCATGCCGGTCTCTTGAAATCGCTGGAGTACTCTTTGGACCATTGATAAAGATACTCCTACTGTTGTAGCAGTGCTACGCTGACTTCTTCCTTCTTGTACCATGGTAATAATCCGTGTACATTCTTCAGGTGTTAACGACATGATATTGCACTGAATACTCTGATCAATCCAAGGAACCATTTGTAATGACAGCTCGGTTTGAAACAAAAGCAGAAAAAATATTCTTTTCCTAATTTTAAAGTTTGAAATTTTTTAAATCTGTAAGGGCCGATTTTTCAATCCTTGGATAAAAGTACCAATAGATACCTAAAGAATAAAGTTATTAGACTCTTTATTCGTCAGATAAGTGGTTGTCAATTTTTCAATACATATTTATCCTAAGAATAACTATCTGACTTATCATCTCATTTGTTAAAGCGCTAACTTCACGGAGGTGAAACAAATATACAGAATAACTGAATGTTAGAGCGGGACGGACTATTTCTTTGAACAAGCAAACGTCAGCGTCTGCCGTCAGGTCACTTTTATTACGGTACGTCCGTTAGGAGGTTCTTTGTTTGGCTTGTGGTGTTTTTATTTGTGATTTTTAGTTTTGAAAGTTCGTAGACGGTGCAGCAAGGAATTTGCTTTCTTGCGCATGATAGCATGAAAGCCATCTGTACGCGCTTCAGCAAACATACCAGACGCGCTGCAGCGCCACGGCAGCCCCAACAACATCCCAAAAGCGTTATTATACTGGGTGCGCAGGGCTCCTTAGCTTCGCTGCGTATGTTTCACCCACAGGCCACTCGAGTAGAACGTTATTATACTGGGTGCGCAGGGCTCCGTAGCGTCGCTGCGTATGTTTCACCCACAGGCCACTCGAGTAGAACGTTATTATACTGGGTGCGCAGGGCTCCGTAGCGTCGCTGCGTATGTTTTACCCACAGGCCACTCGAGTAGAACGTTATTATACTGGGTGCGCAGGGCTCCGTAGCGTCGCTGCGTATGTTTTACCCACAGGCCACTCGAGTAGAACGTTATTATACTGGGTGCGCAGGGCTCCGTAGCTTCGCTGCGTATGTTTCACCCACAGGCCACTCGAGTAGAACGTTATTATACTGGGTGCGCAGGGCTCCGTAGCTTCGCTGCGTATGATTCACCCACAGGCCACTCGAGTAGAACGTTATTATACTGGGTGCGCAGGGCTTCGTAGCTTCGCTGCGTATGTTTCAACCACAGGCCACTCGAGTAGAACGTTATTATACTGGGTGCGCAGGGCTCCGTAGCTTCGCTGCGTATGTTTCACCCACAAGCCACTCGAGTAGAACGTTATTATACTGGGTGCGCAGGGCTCCGTAGCTTCGCTGCGTATGTTTCACCCACAGGCCACTCAAGTAGAACGTTATTGTACTGGGTGCGCAGGGCTCCGTAGCTTCGCTGCGTATGTTTCACCCACAGGCCACTCGAGTAGAACGTTATTATACTGGGTGCGCAGGGCTCCGTAGCATCGCTGCGTATGTTTCACCCACAGGCCACTCGAGTAGAACGTTATTATACTGGTTGCGCAGGGCTCCGTAGCTTCGCTGCGTATGTTTTACCCACAGGCCACTCGAGTAGAACGTTATTATACTGGGTACGCAGGGCTCCGTAGCTTCGCTGCGTATGTTTCACCCACAGGCCACTCGAGTAGAACGTTATTGTACTGGGTGCGCAGGGCTCCGTAGCTTCGCTGCGTATGTTTCACCCACAGGCCACTCGAGTAGAACGTTATTATACTGGGTGCGCAGGGCTCCGTAGCTTCGCTGCGTATGTTTTACCCACAGGCCACTCGAGTAGAACGTTATTATACTGGGTGCGCAGGGCTCCGTAGCTTCGCTGCGTATGTTTCACCCACAGGCCACTCGAGTAGAACGTTATTGTACTGGGTGCGCAGGGCTCCGTAGCTTCGCTGCGTATGTTTCATCCACAGGCCACTCGAGTAGCACATTATTATACTGGGTGCGCAGGGCTCCGTAGCTTTGCTGCGTATGTTTCACCCACAGGCCACTCGAGTAGAACGTTATTATACTGGGTGCGCAGGGCTTCGTAGCTTCGCTGCGTATGTTTCAACCACAGGTCACTCGAGTAGAACGTTATTATACTGGGTGCGCAGGGCTCCGTAGCTTCGCTGCGTATGTTTCACCCACAGGCCACTCGAGTAGAACGTTATTATACTGGGTGCGCAGGGCTCCGTAGCTTCGCTGCGTATGTTTCACCCACAGGCCACTCGAGTAGAACGTTATTATACTGGGTGCGCAGGGCTCCGTAGCTTCGCTGCGTATGTTTCACCCACAGGCCACTCGAGTAGAACGTTATTATACTGGGTGCGCAGGGCTTCGTAGCTTCGCTGCGTATGTTTCACCCACAGGCCACTCGAGTAGAACGTTATTATACTGGGTGCGCAGGGCTCCGTAGCTTCGCTGCGTATGTTTCACCCACAGGCCACTCGAGTAGAACGTTATTATACTGGGTGCGCAGGGCTCCGTAGCTTCGCTGCGTATGTTTCACCCACAGGCCACTCGAGTAGAACGTTATTGTACTGGGTGCGCAGGGCTCCGTAGCTTCGCTGCGTATGTTTCACCCACAGGCCACTCGAGTAGAACAATTGGCAGAATGCCTTAAAAAGCGTTATTTTCACCTCGTTGGTGCAACGTGCGAACCTGCGAGCGAGCATATTGCCTCTCACCGCCAAAGCCCTGCGCTCCCTCTCTATTTTAGCAGGTCCCTTGTTCTTCTATGGACCGCCGTCTCTTGCAACCTGACTGCCCTTCCCCCCCAACTTTCCAAGCTGGGAGTTGCAGCTTGTCAGGTCTAAAAGGTTATTACATAGATCTTGTATTGGTACTGGCTCTCCGAGATCACTTGTCTCCAAGTACGGGAGTCAAGCACACTGGGTCCAGTACGGGGCGATTTTTACATAGTAGGTACATCCTCGTCCCATTTCCGAGTTCAGATGAGTGAGAGCATTCGAGAACACCCATGCTAGTTGATGCTGTCACCGCTGACTGAATGCATCGTATAAGCTTGCCAAGCAATCATTTGAGTCCCATGTGACGTACTGTCGCACAACGGCCGACTTATCTGACCCAAAAAGGTCGACGTCGGGGACGGATCAGTTTGAAACATGGCCTCCGAGGCCTGGGTCTACGGCAACAGGAGCCAATGCGGCTGGTCTGTTCTTAGATAAACGGTCGGCTGCTTGCCGTTATAGCACTTTTAAAACTCCCCGGGAGGTAAACCGCTGACAGTGATGTGAAGCTAATCTGCTAACTTAGTTATTTTGCAAGTTAGGTTCAGGAGCGCTAGGGAACCCTCGCTCATCCTGAATGTGCACTCTGAAGACTGGCTTATTTGGCTGCTTATTACTGCATACTCGTATAAGGCAAAATCATCTCTCTCAAGTTCGAGTGCCATTTTTTGGTTTGTTCAAGTTCCTGACTAGAGTATTATAGAATGGAATATTCTTTATCATGTATACCATACGAATTACAGATATAAATGTAGAAATTTTACATAGGGTGACCCAATGGGCGGTCTTATCACTAAAAGCGATATTTCTATAGACATAATTATATCCTTTGGATTACTGTAACCCGTTCATGTGGGCTCCTTACCCTCCCTCCGCGGCATGTGTGGACAGGAAGTGGGTTACCTTACTCATGTGTAGAGGTACTGAGCTGTGGTCTATCAATAGCCTCTGGCCACCACATTAACATTAATTAACGTACGACAAACCAGTCGAGCAACCTTTTTCCATTTGTCTTGGTCTGCCCTTATCAACTATTTGTTTTAAGACAAACATTCCCTTACAAGGATATCAAAATTTTGCTGTTATGCTACCTATGAACTTGTTTCAGGCAACAAGTTCTGTTTTTTTTTCTTTTTCTTTTAAGTGTTGTTAATAACTTCCTTGCATGCAGGCAGAGCCTTGTGATTGGTAGCAGTGTTCAAAAGAAGGCCTACATTTTCTAACTCCGGATTCTGGTTAAGAACTGACTTAGGAAATTCTCTTGTATCTGGTTTGTTAGGACACAGTCACCGAGACAAAAATACAAAATTTACTTTTTCTAGTGTTATGTATGCGTATGAGTAGCTATGTAGGCAAGCGGGCTGCGCCCCGCTCCTGTCCGCGCCGGGTGGTAACAGCTAATGAATAAACAGTGTGCAACAGACTAGCGAGTTTGATTGACTAATGTCACTGTCTTTCCGCATATATAACACCTAGTATGCCTGCAGATTTTTGAAACTAAATAAACAAGAATGCAGAGACCACAGTCTCGCAAATTCTCTGCCACTCAGTTGGCTCCTGCTGCAAATGTCCAGGATAGTGAAGAAATGCCAAAAGTTTTTTCAAAAGCAACAATCAAAATTTTGTTCACAAAACAATAAAACACGTATTCGTTCGAAATTTGAAGATCAATTTTTTTAGGGTTCCGTACCTCTAAGGCAAA
Source organism: Tiliacea aurago (assembly GCA_948098905.1). Classification (NCBI taxonomy): domain Eukaryota; kingdom Metazoa; phylum Arthropoda; class Insecta; order Lepidoptera; family Noctuidae; genus Tiliacea; species Tiliacea aurago. Next base: position 578,351 of record OX402579.1, on the reverse strand, counting down.
ATCGGAACCCTTATAGGATCACTCATGTGTCTGTCTGTCCGTCTGTCACAGCCGATATGCTCCGATTCTACTGGACCGATTATGTTGAAATTTGGTACACATATCATTTTATATATATCACTAACAAACACTGCGATTACCACCCAATCCATATAAACGGCATGCAATGCCTTATGCTAATACAGCCAAATACCTTGGCATAACTCTTGACGCCAAACTGCGTTGGAAAGCTCACGTCAAAAAAAAAAGACGGGAACTTGACATACGTTATAAAAGTATGTATTGGTTACTCGGAAGAAAATCCTGCCTATCAGTACATAATAAAATTATATTATACAAGCATATTCTTATGCCAATTTGCACGTATGGCATCCAACTTTGGGGCTGTACTAAACGAAGCAACGTTAAAATAATCCAACAATTCCAAAATAAAGTTCTCAGGGACGCTGTAAATGCACCATGGTACATTAGAAATGACGACCTCCACCGAGACCTAAAAATGGAACCCGTCACCACCATCATCCAAAAATTTGCTGAAGCCCACGAACACAAACTTCACCGACATGTGAATGTCGAGGCAATTCAGCTGCTAGACAACACGGACATAGTGCGTAGGCTAAAGAGAACTAAACCATTTGAGTTAGTGTAGTGTATAAATAGTGAATGAATAAAAGTAACAATGCTGTGCTATATATATAACACATGAACAAAGTGTTTTTATTAATTATCAGACTCTAAGAAAGTGCTACGGAATTGTGTAAAAGTGCAAATTGACACTATTCTTAGTTATAACGTAATCTATCACGTAAAATAATAAGTTAGAGTTAAATTGCTTATTAGTCTATTAGGCTAGATTGTAATAAATTATTAAGAACTTTAGTTCTTATTAATAAGAAAAAAAAAAAAAAAATGTGACCCAAACACGGACCTGTACCGTAAATAAATGAGTTTTGAATGTAAGGGTCACTTTTGGGGAAAAAAATCAGAAAATGAAAAAAAAGTTTTTCACTCTGTACCGTGTGACATATCAAATGCAAGTGCTTGTTGTGAGGGTCTCAAATATAAGTTTTTTATCATTCAACAGTTTTAAAGCTATTTATGAAAATATATGTATATTGACCATTCCCCCCTTATCTCCGATACACCCCTTATCTCCCATACAACTGAGCCTAAAAAGTTGAAAAAAATACAGAAAATTGTTATTTACTTATACATTACAGGAAAATCTATAAGAAATGTATGGTGTTAAAATAACATCGTAAAGCTATCAATATTGTGCGTACAAACTTTGCAGTTGGAATGTATGGGAGAACAAGCTTTTCAACTACAATGTTAAGTTTGTTCTGGGGATAAATTTATCACAACTACACACATTACATACACACACATACACAACACACATTTATACAAAACACACTAGTTTTCACACACTGCCATAAACGCGATTTTCATTTTTCTTTTTATTCATTTTTCTTTTTATTGGTTTTATAAAAAAAATGTGTAACTATACCTAATTAGCACAACGAATTAATTGTTAATGAATCGAGGAAGAGCGTGGTTTATCCCATCACAAGTATCTGGAACCCTTAATTGTGCGTCGGACCACGCACACATGCATTTGGCCGGTTTTATTTAATTTTGCTTCGTAAAACAGTAGTTGGTGTTTCATTTCCTACGAAATGTATGGAAATAGTTTCTTGCGATTTCTGATTTTTCTAGTACTCAAACATTATTTGTTCCAGTAGAGTTTTTTGATCCATAAGAAACAGGGTCAATTGGCATCAAAGTTTTTGTGAAACCTGCCCATTTCCCTGCTGACTGTAATTTTTTTTTTCAAAATCTGAATGTAGTTAAAAATGTCTCAAAAAGTTATTGACAGTGTCCTATGACCGTTGTCTTGTAGCGACAACGGTTAACGTACCTGTCCATACTGCCCCATCTCAAAAATCCATCTTGTGTACGATATCTTTCGAGCACTCATTTAAGTTTTGTAATATTTATGTTTTTCAGCGAGTTCGAGAAGTACCAGGTGTCGGTGAGCGGGTCGGGCGGCGGGGCGCGGCGCCTGGCCCCGCTGGTGCGCGCGCGCAACGACACGCCGTCCTGCTCCTTCGAAGGGCTCGAGCCCGGAGCGCCCTACACCGTCACCGTCAAGACCATGTCCGGCAAGGTCACGTCCTGGCCTGCCACCACCGACCTCACCCTCAGTAAGTATAGTGCCGTGTGACCTAGTGTCACTGTGTGTGGGCACAGTACCTATATAGATGACCAGTATCTCAACTACGCCCTTTTTATGAAATCAGATAATTTTCAGATTATATAATAGTACATACATCTTTTATCGGGTACTGTGTTAAATGTTACAACTCAAGGACGGGCTCACCTATCAAAAAAAAGGTTTACGCTTTTTTTTTTTTAGGTAGGTAGGGTAGGTAGGTAGGTAGGTAGGTAGGGTAGGTAGGTAAGGTAGGTAGGTAGGTAGGGTAGGTATTCTTTTACCCATAGAAAGCCACGTTATTTGTGTGTGTCATAGAGAAAAAATGTTTACCGCCCAACGGAGTGGGCACGGGTCAGCTAGTATAATTATATAATTGATGTACCTATAAAAAATATTGTAAAACATTTTAAAAGAGTAACAGTGGAGTTTCTTGCCCATTCTTCTCAATACGAAGCTACCTTTTGAAAGGGGCGACTAGAATCAATTCTATTTTATTTGTAAATTTTGACGTTCAAAAGTGCCATTTATGTGCCTATTTGGAATAAATAATTTGACTTTGAATCATACGCGAGTGTTAGGGTTTTCAACCAAACTTTTGTAAAACTGAAAACTATACTATTGAATTCTTGGAGTATATAGCACTGGAGATAAGCGCAATATTCTGAACAAAAAAGTGCCATTTCTGTGCCTAATTGAAATAAATAATTTGACTTTTTTGCACTGCACTTGCACTGTGCTTGCTATGCACTTTAGAACGTCAATATTTACAAAAAAAAATAGAATTGATTCTAGTCGCCATCTATTTTTAGGGTACCGAAACGGTAAAAAAAACCCTTATGCTGAGACTAAGTCTGTCTGTCCGTCTGTCACACCTGGATATCTCAAGAACTACTAATGCTATCAACTTGAAATTTAGAATAGTTTTAGATGACGTTTGCCCAACTATTTTGCAAACAAAAAAGAAATTAAAAAAAATATATCTTTTTTGAAAAAGGGACTCAAAGGTCTTAAAAAATTGAAGTGGGGCTACTAGGGCATGTGGGGTATCATATGAAAGAGCGCTGTTTGCTCATTGTCAAACATTTTTATTTAAGCAGCATAGTTTCCGACTTTTGATGAACAATTTAAAAAAATATGGCGTTCCCTCCCCCCCCATTTCTCCGCAGTTTGCATAGATAAAAATCTGAAATTATTCTATGTGATAGAAGCTTATGTAAAGATTACAGGAAAAATATATCGATGTCTCTAAATACCACAGTTTTTCAGAAATCCTCAACATCATATATACGTACGGAACCCTCGGTGCGTGAGTCCGACTCGCTCTTGATGGGTTTTTTTTATTGTCTTTTGAATTGTCAAAGAGTCGGTCAATTAGAAATATGAAGCTAGTTGCTAATTCCAAAGAGTAATAGGTTTCTATGGCTGGGCGGAGCGGGAGGGCGGGTCAGACTGTTACTAAGACCTTCCCGTGTTCCTTCCGTTGCCTGTGTGCCAGGGCCACGATATCTCTTTTGGACAAACTCGCAACCCTGGCAGGCATTGGTCCTAACGGACCCCGTCAGTTGGTGCTGACATCTCTTTGAGGCGCGTGCGGAACACAACGCGCCGTCGACCCGGGCCTGGTCCTTATCGGACGGCGAGCTACCCATCGCTCACCGTCCGCAGGCCCGCGCCTACGGTGGCCGGAAATCGACTTGCGACTCCCGACGCCCGGGGCGTCTCCTGCGGTGACTAGGGTCGCGAGGGCGCGAACCTTGCCTCTCCCTCACGCGTTCCGCCTCCTCCTTCGCGAGCATTACTGCTTCACAGAAGGAGGTGACGGCCTCCCATGCTCTCTCGCTCCGAACCATGGCCTCAACCAGGGCCGGACGCGAGAGATCGCCGTCGCCGATCGCCTCCGTGAGGACACGGTGGTGCTCCGCCCAAGCCGGGCAGACTTCGACAGTATGCTCCACCGTGTCCTCCGGGCGATCCACACAGTGGTGACACCCGGGCGTTTCCTCCCGCTTTATCCTGAACAAGACCTCCCGTAACAACCATGTCCGGTGAGGACCTGCGTCAAGCGGAAGATGAGGACGCCGTGGCACCTCTCTAGCCACTCCTCAAAGAGGGGTAAGTCCCCCACTCACACAAGCCTCAATTGTGGCGTGCCCAGCTTTGGGTTGCGACAATCGCACTCTCCATGCCGCCATGAGATCCTGCCGGAGCTCTGTCCGCTGCGCCGTGATTTATACTTAAATAAAATGTTTATTTGTACACTTTGAAAACATACATAAGTACACAAGGATTAAATAAATGTTGTACAGCATAGTCACATTAAAGGGCGAACTGATGCCTCCTAAACTAGGCTAAAAGCCTGTGTTTTAGGGAGTCAATGTTCCTCCAGATATAACGGCATACAACTGGTATTGGGTGTCGTGCAAGTACGTAAAGAAACAACAACATAAAGACAAATAAATAAGAACAAATTAAAAACAAAAAGTGGCCTAATCTAAACACAGTATTAATTATATTTTTATTAAGAGACAATTGTAATAAGATTCTCGGTTTCGTCATACGTTAAATCCAACACACAATGATCCAACACGCACGCCACCATCAGCGAGACATCTGAGTGAGCATGACATACTCTCAGCCGCCAGGGCACATTCAAGTCAATGAAAGACATATTACCCGGTAAATGTAGCTCTATTGTACATAGTCACACCTGTGCTAATGAAAAGATAGTCTTACAATCTGCAGCTCCCAACAGTATTTTCAAATGTTTATCAATTAATTGTGGTTGTAGAGCAGGACCAGCATTGAGCCAAGCATTTTTATCAGCGATGTAATCCCCCAACTTATAATATGCCTGCTTGCATAGTGTGCGATTTATACAAGATTTGAATTTCGTCTTATTCAGTTAAAGTACGTGGGGAGGAATTTTATTACAACATTTTAAACCCCATGAAAGATGATGATGATGTTGATTCTATGTTTTAACATACCAACTGTTTTAGGTACACATTATGGAATGCAATAAAGTATTGAGTATTGATGCCAGTCTGAAACCTGGTTGAGCTAATAGGTCCCTATTTCTAGTACTATAATTATGTCTTTACAAAAAATATGTAATTTTTTTCTTACGTACATGAGGTTTTCGTAGATATATTGACAAGGCACCGTCATGATGTTGATATCCTTAAACAGTTCCTTTAGAGAATCGCGCCTGCGAAGATTATTCGGCCCCTTTTTGCAGAATAAAAATAGACTCTGATGTCTGCAGCCCGTCCCCAAACCAAAATAAAATACCGTAAGACATGATACTATGAAAGTAACTAAAATAGACTAGCCTCGCGTTATCTACATCAGTAAATTGATGTCTTTTTCTGACATCATAGCTGGCTGGAAGGGATGTTAAATGAGGACCCCATTGTAGCCTAGAGTCGAGCGTGATCCCCAGGAAAACAGTTTTATTGGCAAATTGTAGTTTGATTCAATAATATATTATTCATATATAATATTAATCACTACTATTTACATTTGGTAAAGACAATTGTATGCACTTTTTTTTTTTTTTTATTTAATACTAAATTATTGGCAGTGAACCAATTTTGGACCTGCAGTAGGCCGTTATTTACGTCGTCAAAATTTGTAGCACGTCTATCTACCTTCAAAATTAAGGAAGTATCGTCAGCAAATAACACCATTTGTGGTTGATTTTTTAATAAATGGAGTAGATCATTAATATACACTAAAAAGGGGAAAGGACCCAATATCGAGCCTTGAGGGATACTATATTTTACTTTTAAACTGAGTGAATTGATACCATTTATTTGAACTTGCTGTTGTCTATCGTTTAAATAAGATTTTACTAAACTATGTGCAAGTTTTCCAAGTCCGTAATGCTCAAGTTTCAAGAGTCAGGTTTCGTGATCGACGCCATCAAATGCCTTTGAAAGGTCACAAAAGATTCCTATGGCTTCTTGTGCCTCTTCCCACGCGTTAAAAATGTGTCTTAATAAGATTACATCTCGTCGGTCGTACAACGTCCTTTGGTGAACCCATACTGTTGATCGTGAACGATTTTATTCGTGTTAAAATGATTGAGCATTTGAATAAGCATTTCAAACACCTTGCTGAAAACCGGCAACACAGATACGGGTCTATAACTATTTGTGTCTTTACTGTCCCTGGATTTGAAAATTGGTATTACCACTGTATTTAATTAAACCCGGCAAGACTCCTTGATACACACACAATTTAAATATTAAGGCTAAGTAAGGCGCTAGAGTCTCAATTATGGAGGTACAGACTTTAATGGATATTCCCCAAAGATCTTCTGACAATTAGATTTTGATTTGCTTAAAAGCTTTTAATACTATTATTGGGTTAATATGCTTTAAGTTAAATTCAATCGGGCAGGCTGAAACGTTCGAACTTACAGAGTCAAAAGCGAGCGAGGGCGAGGAATTAAATTCCTCGACCTCGCTCGCTTCTGCTTCGGTTTCAGTAGTTTTAAGTGGGATACTGGTAAAGAAACTTACAATCGTTTTCAGACATTTGTGGACTTGTCATAGTTAAAATGGCGAATGCAAACACCACATAAAACGTAATTGTCTCGATGCGAAAGCCCCGACTTACTCGAAAGTGTTAGGAGCATTAGTTCGTAATGGCAGTGCTGTATGGCGATAGTAATGTCGGTGTGTGTGCCCAGAGCCGCTGGCCGTGCGCGAGCTGCGCTGGGAGCCGGCGGGCGAGGCCGGCGTGCTCGTGCGCTGGGCGCCGGCCCTCGGCAGCACGCAGGACGAGTACAAGGTACGCGCCGCACATATTTATTTATTCATCCCTTTGGAAGACTTACAGCTAAACAAAACAGACTAAGAAATTGAAAATGTTACGCAATTACAAATCTTCACATATAATATAAGTGATAAAACACAATTCATCCGAAATACTCCAATCAATGTTACTGGTTCGTATACTTCACTCATGTAACTTTGTAAACTGTTTCCTATCAAGATGAGCGTGAATCTCTTCGAGTGTTGGAACGAATGTTAAACTAAAGCAACGTTCTAGAATTCTAGATAAACTAAAAGGTCTATTGCACTGTCGCAAAGTCATGGTACTAAATCTAGTGTCCTGTTAATAACCGTATGAAAGGTTAATAATTAAGGCCCGTCCCTGACCAATATGTTGCACTAGCCGTTTTTGTGCAGTTTTTGGGAGCTATCTACTCGTCATTTATAAGAAGAATAAGAGAAGAATGAAAATCAAGGGACAACTGTAGATGTTCTCTGTTTAACAGAGCATTTCATAACATCTGGACATGAGAGTTTATTGCACATTCAGAATTTCTACCTAGCCGCTCTTTTTTCACGAAGCACGAATCGGGGAGGAACTTGTATTCTTGTGAGACAGGGGCACCAGTACAAGGAACTACCAGATGTTGCTAAACAGTCTGTATCAGGCGTGTTTGAAATTTGTGCTATAGAATTGACATCCTATTCAATTATTGTTATATGTGTATATAGAGTACCAAAATATAATTACTTGACATTTTATGAAAAACTTGACATTGTATTAAAAAAAGTTTGTGTATTATCGAACAAAAAAATTGTGTTGTGTGGTGATCTTAACATTAATGTACTGTTAAGAAATAAGATTACTCTGGATTTGGAACATTTCCTACTTAACTATAACTTGACGCTAGCTCTAAACCAGCCTACTAGGCTTCATAGTAAAACGTGCATTGATAACTTTGCACATAATCTAAGAAAAGGATGGAAAACGGAAATTATTGACCTCGTGTTATCAGATCACACATCACAAATACTTAAAATACCTGTCAATAAAACGTGTCGCTTAAAATTTTGGAAAACGGTAAAAATAAATTACTCCAAAGAGAACCTTGATAAATTTAAATCATGTATACAAAAATTATCTTTTAAAGAGGTCTACGAAAGTAATGATGTTGATGTGGCCTATAAGACCTTTATTGATATTTTCTCATTGTTTTACAATCTGTGTTTTCCAGAAAAAATATTAACTTTATACACTAACAAACAGGTTAAATGGATTTCTCATGGCATAAAAACATGTAGTAAAAGACAGAGACGGTTATTGTGGGCTTACAGACTACACCCAACAAAAAAAGCTAAAAATGACTTGCAAAAATACACTACGCAGTATAAAAAAATTGTTAGACTAACTCAGAAGGCCCAAAATAACTACTTTATAAACAACTCGCAAAATAAATCCAAAGCCACATGGCAGATAGTCAATAGATCTAAAACTAACCTGCCTAAAGAACAGATACTGACAATAAAAACAGAGAATTTGACTTACACGAACCCGAATGACATAGCAAATGCATTTAATAACTACTTTATAGATGACATTGAGAATAATACAATAAATGACATTAAAATAAACAATAAGTTAGATAATTTGACAATGCAATCAATGTTTATGCAGCCTGTTCTTAAATCTGATATTATTTTAGCCACAAAGACGCTAAAAAACACTAGTACTGTAGGTATTGACGGTATATCTACAAAAGTAATTAAATATGTAATTGAGCTTATAGCACCTGCCCTAGCACATATTATTAATATAGGTATTATCGAGGGCATCTATCCCGAAGACTTGAAAAAAGTCATAATAAAACCGCTCCACAAAAAGGAAGACAAGATGCATATGAAAAATTACCGGCCAATAGCCAAAATTCCTGTTTTTTCCAAACTTTTTGAAAAAGTAATTTATAACTCTTTATACCAATATCTTCACAAATATAATATTTTGTGCAAAGAACAAAACGGTTTCCGGAGAAATAAAACAATAAATATGGCTATTTTCGACCTTTTAAATAATGTTATGTCTGCTGTTGATAAAAAGACTCCCATCTGCGCTATTTACACAGACATGACTAAAGCCTTTGATTATGTTGATCACAAAATCCTTCTAGACAAATTGCATTGCTATGGCATCAGAGGGAACATTTTAAAATTACTAGAATCTTATCTAAGTAATAGATTGCAATGTACTGAAATCACAAGAGTGTGCGCAAAAACCAAAATGGAACGAACGTATGTGTCAAATTTCAGGAGTATAAAATATGGAGTACCTCAAGGTAGCGTGCTTGGGTCACCTTTGTTTCTCATTTACATAAATGATTTGCCAAATGTGACACAACAACAAATGATTTTGTTTGCAGACGATAGCACTGCCATAGTAAAATGTAAGGACTTAAATACATATCAATTTGACATCAATAATACTCTTACTGACATAATTAATTGGCTTAATATGAATAATTTAAAAATCAACCTTAAGAAAACCAAGGTAATGCATTTCCACCAAAGAATTGAACCTCCAAGAACTTGTGTCAATTACAATGGCAACGAAATAGAAGAAGTTAAAGTAAGTGTGTTTTTAGGGATCCATATTGACAACAACCTTAATTGGAAAGCTCATATAGAACAGCTATGTAAAAAAATTAATAAATCTGCCTATGCACTCTTTCAATTGGCTAGAAAAGTAAATATAGGTGCGTTACTTGTTGCCTATCATGGTCTAGTAGCCTCACTTCTACGATACGGAATAATTTTTTGGGGTAATTCCCCGGATAAGGGATTACTATTCAAGGCACAAAAAAGGTGCATTAGAGCCATGTGCGGTCTGAATACAGATGACAGCTGTGCACCGTACTTTAAATCATTAAAACTACTTACGCTACCGTCGATATATATATTAGAAATTAGTATCTTTGTCAAAACAAATCCAAACCTTTTTGAAAAAATTACAATGGTACGAAATGTTCCAATTCGTAGTCAGTACAAAAATTCTTTGAGTATGTATAAATGTAAAACTGCATTAGTAAAAAAAAGCGTCCTGGGTATGGCTCCACGCATTTATAATAAAATTCCAGACGCCATAAAGGAATTAAATTTAACACAATTTAAGAAAAAAATTAAATTGTTCTTATTTGATAAATGTTATTATGCTATTGACGAATACTTAAATGACGAATTAATTTAGAATTACAATTATTAATCATTACTTAAATAACTTTGACATTTTAATTATTTTGACATAGACTTTTGACAATTTAATAATTCCTCATTTAGTATTCTGACACCATTAGAGTATTGAATAATAATAATGTAATTGTTCAATTTATTTTCTAATTTAATACCATAATATTATGCATGATTTTCAAATATTTTTAGTAAATTTTAACTTGTAAGTAATCCTTAGCTAGATTTGCACACCATATTTGTACGCCTCCTGGCATAACATAGCGCTCTGTTTATCAACAATAAGATCTGTATTTCTTTACCTATGTTAACAAATAAAAATAAATAAATAAATAAAATAAATAAAGAAGTATCAGCGAATAAAAAATACATTAAACTACATAATCTTGATTCCATAATGTTTAATTAATCTCTTTACAACGAAACCATAGAAACGAGAAATAATGATTGATAACATGCATCTCCTCGTGAAGTAAACAATATTTATATTTGCTGCTGAATAATAATGAACATAATGTACGAAATATTTTTTCAAAAAACCCCAATTTGGTTTTAATAAAGATTTTATTCTAAAATCTTTGCGTATTCACTACCGTAACTCATGCGCCGTATCAAGATTCAGTCTGCCGCAAGGTCTCGAGGGTGAAACCCATGCCGTTTGTCACCGCGTCGGCTAGCTTGCTCGCTTACGTCACGTTATCAATACATAAACAATATTAGTTTATTAAATTTATTGGGTTACTGTTTGAAACCCATGACCAAAAATTTACATATCTTTGGTGGTGCCTGCTTGAATTTTGATTTTGACCCCAGTTTTCTAACCAGCTACCTCGAAAACCATAGAAATGACACCCAAGTCTAAAAAAATTAAACTTAAAAAGAAATTGAAAAAAAAAACACAAATTAAAAGATACAATAAATACTCGCACTCAAAATTCTATTATATACGAGTGTGATCTGTGAATTCATTGAACGCCGTGTCTGGGAATTCTAAGGTCTGTAAATTGTAAGTACTTGTATTCGTAGGTTGTCCGCCAGATGGCGCTAGTAATGTTTTATGAAGTATTGTAGAGGAGAGGTGCGGCAAAGAGGGAATGAATCTTCAAGATTATTTGGTCAGGGTAGCGCCTTAATATTAATAAGGTCTGGAATGTTATGAATCCACTCGGTCGCGACGTGCCCGCACAATGCACTAATTGATATTTGGTAGGTTCATCGTTTTATAGGCGCGTGCGTCATGAGAAGTAAAGTGTTCAGGGGTAGCAATAGTTTTAATAAATTTCCTACAAAAATAAAAATTGTTAGTTTCGTAGCGTCAGCTATTTATTTCAATCGATAATGTTCGACATGTTCAAGCTCTTCCTTTCAGTCGTCATGTAGTGTTATAAGGTCGTCAGTGTAACGTTACCATTATAACGAGCGGGTTACAAGTGAGCGTCGCCACTCGATGTGTCCTCAGGTGTCGTACCACGAGGCGGGCCCGTCGCGCGACGACAGCAACTCGCTGCTGACGCCGGACGCGCGCGTGACGCTGCGCGCGCTGCTGCCGGGCCGCAACTACAGCGTGGGCGTGGCCGCCGTGTCGCGCGGCGTGGCGTCGGCGCCGCGCTCCGTGGCGCTGGCCACGCGGCCGCTGGCGCCCGCGCTGCTGCCCGCGCGCGCCGGCCGCGCCAGCCTGGCGCTGGCCTGGCGCTCCGACGTCAACAGCCGCCAGGACCGCTACGAGCTGCGCTACCGGCGCTACCGGCCCGGCCTGCCGGACAGCGACGACCCCGGCGACTACGAAACGGTCGGTACTTCAGTACGCTAATACTCATATTTACTATTATATGTTCCCATCAAATGTATGCGAAAAGTTATTTTTTTCGATTTGTGACTTTTCTAATACTTCAACCTCAGTTTGTCCAGGGAGTCTTTTAATCCGTTTTAAATACGAAACTGAATCGATTGGCATCATAAAATTAAAAGGTCAGAATTAAAATTATTCTAGCTCACTGTACCATTTTTCAATCATCTGTGAATGCAATTAGCAATAAATTAGTCAAAATTTAAGGACAGTCTGCAAACGTGTTACGAAGCTACAATGGTACAGGTACCTGGTGGGTGCCCTCACTGCGCCGTCGTAACAATCCATCCTGTATTCAAAGTCAAATTAAATTAGCTGACAAACTTCACGGACCTGATGGGTATCGTCATCTAATAAAGATAAAACAAAAAATACTCATCATTTCGAGTAACTACAGCTGATTACCGGGTCAACGGCCTCTGATAGTAACTTGATATTAAAAGTGGTTTATTTTTTAAATGATAAATGATAAATGATAAATGATTTTATTTCTGTAAGTAGGTTTGTACAAACACTTTTACACGTCAATCATATTTTAAAAACTAGATGAGGTCGGCGTTTCCTATCTGACTACTCTGAGAAGAAAGGCCGAAACAAACTCAGAGGTCATAGTCTCTTTTAAAGTCCAGACATAATCTTGGTCAGATCATGTGAAGACCATGTAGATTGGTGTCTGAAATGGTCTTTTGAGGAAAGAACCACACAGGTTGAGTGGACCTGACCAGTCAGTGCACGCATTTGTCAGTAATCGTGCAGCTCTACTCAGAATATAAGGAGCTCAACGATGCGACTATCAATACCAAAGAAAGGCCATTTGGGTAGGCCACTTATATGACTCAAACTGCCAGACCATGATTAACACTAACTGAGAATAAAAGAAAGGGAAAAAAAAATATTATGCAATAACCCACATAGTCTTCACATTCACAATAATTAAAATAATATAATACTTTACAAGTAAATATTCCTGTCATTGTGTATAAAATAATAATTAAATGTCACTGTCACTTTAGGGTTCCTTACCCAAAGGGTAAAACGAGACCCTGTTACTAAGACTCTGCTGTCCGTCCGTCTGTCCGTCTGTCACCAGGCTGTATCTCAGGAACCGTGACAATTAGACAGTTGATATTTTCACAGTCATGATGTATTTCTGTTGCCGCTATAACAACAAATAAAAAACAGAATAAAATAAATTTGGATGAAGGGATTTAAGGGGGCTCCCATACAACAAACGTGATTATTTTGCCGTTTTTATAAATAATGGTACGGAACCCTTCGTGCGCGAGTCCGACTCGCACTTGGCCGGTTTATTGGTTTTACCGTCATTACGTGATAACATGTTCGTGAACGGGCGCCGTCAGTTGGGGTCATCAGCGGTGAATGCGTTTCACGAAGCCATTGAAGAGGTCCTTAAGGAAGATTGGCCGAACTGCTTTTTAAAATGGTTCCAGCAAATCCAAAAATCTATCAATTGTGAAAAACTACTTTGAAAAACAATAAATGTATCATAAGTCTAATATTTGGTCTTATTTATCAGAATTCAGAAACTTTCAGTGTGACCTAAGTATTAAGGTTCAATACCCGTTGAGCATTCGTTGACATACATTGACATACTTTACCATTTGGTTAACGCACCGAACATTAATCGTCATAAACATTTCGCCAGCTTTACGGTCTGTATCTCCCTTCACGTCGGTGGGGTTGATTCTACGGCGGCTTGTATAATATCGAGGACATTATTTTAAAAAACATCGATGTACGAATTACCCATGTTTGCAAAGAAGTAAATGATTTGATTTTAGATTTTGATTTGATGATGGAAGTATGAATGTTGTAGTTGACGACGACTAATACGAGCGCCGAGCTGGAGGGCCTGTTCCCGGGCGCCGTGTATCAGATCCAGCTGGCCGCCGTCAGCTACGGCCTGCGCAGCGAGCAACACACGCTGCTGAAACCCGTCCGTGAGTATACCGATGTGGGGCGCTTTCTCTTGATTATATCTTTGTAAAACCTACTATGTAACTTTACATTGTGGAATGCAATGAATACATTGAGTATTGAAGTGCGTACCTTGAGTGACCATGGTCAGCGGGGGTGGCCATTCTCGTGGGTGCGTTTATGTTGCCAAATACAACTACTTAATATTAATTATTTTTCACACCACTTGCTCGACGAAGTCAAATAATATATGTCATACAAACATAACCTAGAGTAAGTCATAATAGCCCTGGGGACTAGCCGGGAAATAATATTGTACTGAACTATTTCGAAGATTTAAAAAAGATACTTATTCTATAATCGAATTGCTTTTTATTAGAAAAGTAGTACTAGAAAATGTTCGTTACACTCGAGATTCAATATATCGCCTGTGACAAAACACACTGTCGTCGAATAATGCACTATTCTGAATGACAGTTTAACGTATTCTGAGTTTGGAATATGTGGTGCAGTACGTGTAAGTGGTGTGGTGTGCAGGCCCGGCGCCGGCCGCGGCGCTGCGCGTGCTGCGCGCCACGTCCAGCAGCGTGGCGCTGGCGTGGGCGGGCCCGGCGCGCGCCTCGGCGCTGGGCGGCTTCGTGCTGCGCTACCGCACGCGCGCCGCCGCCCGCTGGCAGCAGCTGCCGCCGCTCAAGCCCGCCGACACCGAGGCCGAGGTAGAAAATATTCATTTACTCATCAATTCAAATTGGTAAAATACAGAACAAAACCTAGAAATAATCTCGGTGCCGCTACTTTACAACACGGTTACGAATTCATCGTTTACGTAACGCGGTGTTTTTTTATGAATTGGCAAATTTGTTTAATTTTTACCATGAAAATAATAGCTTTGAGGATTCATTTACAATTTAAATTACCACCATCTTGAAATTCAGAAGTATCCTCTGTATCGAAATTAGCATCCTTATTTAAAAAATAAGTGGCTCGCTTAGATGCCAATGCATACAAGTCAAGTCAAATTATTTATTTCAAATGGGACATAGGAGGACATAGGAGGACTTTTGAACACGGTGGAGCATACGGTAGAGGTCTGCCCAGCTTGGGCGGAGCACCGCCGTGTCCTCACGGAGGCGATCGGCGGCGGCGATCTCTCGCGTCCGGCCCTGGTTCAGGCCATGGTTCGGAGCGAGAGTGCATGGGAGGCCGTCACCTCCTTCTGCGAATTAGTAACGCTTGCGAAGGAGGAGGCGGAACGCGTGAGGGAGAGGCAAGGTTCGCGCCCTCGCGCCCCTAGTCGCCGCAGGAGACGCCCCAGGCGTCGGGAGTCGCAAGCCGATTTCCGGCCACCGTAGGCGTGGGCCTGCGGACGGTGAGCGATGGGTAGCTCACCATCCGATAACGACCAGGCCCGGGTCGACGGCGCGTCGTATTCCACGCGCGCCTCAAAGAGTTGTCAGCACCAACTGACGGGGTCGTTAGGGCCAATGCCTGCCGGGGTTGCGAGTTTGTCCGAAAGGGATATCGTGGCCCTGGCACACAGGCAAATGAAGGAATACGGGTGGGTTTTAGTCAGTAAAAATCTGACACGCCCACCCGCTCCTCCCAGAGCGGGAGAAGTTATTTGATAATTTCCCACCCAAAAAAAAAAAAAAAAGGTGGACTTTTGAACGTCAAAAATTACAAAAAATATAGAATTGATTCTAGTCGCCCCTTCCAAAAGGTAGTTTCGTATGGAGAATAATGGGCAAGAAACTCCACCGTTGTTACTCTTTTAAAAATGTTTTACATTAATTTTAGGTGAAGACTGAATTAATTAAATTGGCTAAATAAAAATAAAGAATATATGATTATTTATTAAAACTTCATGCACAAGTAAAAAAAATACTGTACAAAGGCGGACTTAATGCCTGACGCCTGCTGATTATCTGTTATACAATAAAAAATTGTTTAGCCAGTTATAATATTCACTTATTTATAACGAGATTTATATCAAGAATATAGACCTTTACAAGATTTTAGTATTCTCGTTAACTTCGCATTTTTTTAATTCTGGTTGATGAAAATAAAGAACATATAATATATTATATCAAACTCCTACATATTTTTTTTTTAGATCTTTCATGTAACTTTTAATCGTTGTTATTCTTAAATACAATGTATTAACTGATAAATATTAAAAAAATATTTTTAAATTCGAGGTAGTATTCAGATTCACGGTTGCCGGTCAGCGCTGCGCGCTCACCGCCCTCTATCGCTAAAGCGGTAAATCGCATGAAAAAAATGTTTCAAATAAAATTTGTTGCAAATATTATGCTCTACAATTTTGATGATAGATGTCAACATCATTTGAGCAATAGAAACCGAGATATGTTTGTCTGTATGAACACATGGACATGAATATTTACTTTGTAAAGTATTATATTATTTAATTATTGTGAATGTGAAGACTATGTGGGTCCTTGATTGTTTTATGTATTCTCAGTTAGTTTTATCAGGGTCTGGCAGTTTGAGTAATTAATGCGGCCTACCCAAATATCCTTTCTTTGGTATTGTTCGTTGAATCTTTGAGCTCCTTTAAGTTCTTAGTTGAGCTGCACGATTACTATTTTTTTTATTACTAACAAATGCGTGCACTGACTGGACAATTAGGTATGTAAAGTATTTTTCAGGTATGTTTTTTATATTTTTATTTTAATAATAAGAGAATTTGAAACACATAATTTCATCTTTTTGTTTTTACAAGCTGTAGTTATTTTTATATATTTTTTTAAAGTATTGTTCGTACTGACGTCACTAGTAGAACTGAATAGCTTAGGATCTTTGCCACGTTTAACACTTATTTAAAACCAAAATTCAGTAAAGTCAAACTGTCAAATTTGACAATTAATTTGTTTACATTTCATACTTTAGCGATTTCCGTACTTTAGTTTAAAGATATGGCTTAATAAATGAATGGATTCAAAGACTACTTCTGCTAAGTGCTTCATACCGTCAAGTATAAGAAACACCACAACAAATAGCCGACACAAATTGATTGTTGGTAAAAGAAACCTTAAAAAGGAAATGGTGCGAGGAAGTAAATGTTGAGTACAAGTCTGGGCGGCGTCTGTTTTATTGGGAAGATCAAATATAAATCTTGTTTTGTAATAAGGCGGTTTATGTCTTATTACAAAACAAGATTTATATTTTGACACTAACTGACTAGTTCGGTACTAAGTTGTCAGTTTTGTGTTTAGGAACTGTACCATAGTCGGAATAAAGTTCGAAATTCAATAATGGCTCCATGTTTTAAACCTGGGTCTGAAGATAAACCTTGTTTTGTAATAAGGGGGTTTAAGTTTCGGACCATGTACACACTTAGTTAAAATGTCAGCTATCATTTTGTCAGTTTGCATGTATCTAATTTCAACTTTATTACTTAGTACACATTCCCTAATAAAATGATGTTTTATATAAATGTGCTTCGTCCTACTATGCATCATTTTGTTGCCTGCAATTTTATGTGCCGACTGGTTGTCATTATAAATGACGACCGCTTTACTATCCACAGATATTAAACTGGTAAGTAAACTACGTAAATAAATCGCTTCTTTCGAAGCTTCACTTATTTCTACATATTCTGCCTCGGTGGAAGATAAAGATACAGTAGCTTGTTTCCTACTCTCCCGCGTCACAACATTATTTCCTAATTTGAAAATTAATCCAGTAAAAGATTTTCTATCATACGCCCCACCCCAAACTGCATCTATATAACCATTCAAATCTAATTTCCCTGACTTCCTAAACGTAAGACAAATATTTGACGTACCTTTTAAGTACCTAAGGACTCGCTTTGCGCACCTGAAGTGTACTTCATCATAACATGAATTAAACGGGGAAAGTACACTTACAGCGTGTGCGATGTCCGGTCGCGTATTGCAAGCTAGGTAATTTAAATAACCTATCAAACTTTGATATGGCATTTTACAATTAGAATCGGGTGATTTTTCCAATTTCATTCCGACTTCCATTAGAGTAGTAACAGGCTTAGCATCTGTCATGCTAAAATCGTCTAAAACACTCAGAATGATCTGCTCCTGATCTAAATAAATAACACCTTGATCCTTCCTCAGTCTCATCCCTAAAACATGTCTAGCCGCGCCTAGGTCTTTCACTTTAATTTTTTTAAGCAGATTCGCTTTTAACTTTTTCTTTTCTTGTTCGCAATTTCCAAAGACAAAAATATCATCTACGTAAATTACCACTATAAGCTTCTTGTTATCATTCAGTTCTTTTAGATACAAGCATGGTTCTATTTTTGACTGTGAAAATCCTAACCCTAACATCTCTTTATCTAACTCATTAAACCAAGCAATTGAGGCTTGTTTTAATCCATATAAAGAACGTTGAAGCTTACATACTTTAGTTTCCTGATCCTTAACTACAGCTCCTTTAGGTTGAAGCATGTAAATGTCTTCTTTAATCCTCCCGGCAGTAGTGACATCCCACTGGTCAATAAACCAACCATACTCAACCGCCAAAGAAAACAACAAACGTAAAGTAGAGGTTCTAACAACAGGGGAATAGGTATCATAGTAATCTACACCACGTACCTGTGTAAAGCCCTTCGCAACTAACCTAGCCTTGAACATCGTCACCTTACCATCGTTGTCTTTCTTGACCTTGAATATCCATTTCCATTGTATTGGCTTCTAATCAGCTAGTCGATCAGTCAAAATCCAGGTCTCGTTCTCATTTAACGTCTGTAGCTCGTCATCCATCGCTTGTTGCCATAAATTACCGTCCGGTCTCGCTAACACTTCTTCAACAGTCAATGGATCATCATCGATCATGCTTTCCATAGCACACATGACATTACAGCCGTAGTGATCGACTTTTCTTCTCTCTCTGAGACGATACCTTCTGACAGTCTCTTCCGGAACAGCCACTGCCTCTTCAGGTATCACCAGGTAGAAAATCATGTTCATGTCAAACGATATCCTTTTTGATTATCTGGGTATCCAATAAAAATCATAGTTTCTGTTTTCATGTCTAGTTTACGTCGCTTTTGCTTCGGTTTCAATACAAAAGCCAAACAACCAAAGATTATCAGATGACTTACATCTAAATCTTTTCCCGTCCATAGTTTCTCCGGTACAGCATTGCTTATAGCCTTCGTAGGGCACCTGTTCTTTAAATATACAACAGTTGTCACTGCTTCCGCCCAGTATTTTTTGCTCAGTTGGGCTTCCGACAACAGTGTTCTCGCCTTTTCTATAATGGTTCGGTTCGCCCTTTCCGCCACACCGTTTTGTTCCGGCGTGTAGGGTACAGTCGTTTGGTGCTTTATACGAGTACCTGCAGACTTCAAAAAAGTATTAAATTGTCCACTACAGAATTCTCCACCATTGTCAGATCTCAAACATTTTATTGATTTACTCATCTCATTCTCAACTTCCGCTTTATACTCACGAAATTTATCAAAAGTCTGACTTTTATTCTTCAAAAAATAAGCATGAGTTTTTCGAGTATAGTCGTCAATAAAAAGTAGCACATACCTCGAACCACTGAACGACGGTTCCTCCATCGGACCACATAAATCAGTGTGAGCGATCTCGCTCGTACCTTTGTCGAAAAACAAAGGTACGAGAGCGAAAGATATTTTAGTCTTTCGCTCTCGTACCTTTGTTTTTAAATGAACTCTGATATGTCTTCCCTTCTATACATGGGACACACGGTTCGTACAAATCACAACTTTTAAATTCCATTCCGGTAAATGAGCTAATCTTTTATGCCAAATGGTCGAAATATTTTCACTTTGTTTTGACAATGTCAAATTGACGACGTTATTTTTCTTTTCCTTCAACTCGAAAATTCCGTCAATTTCCTGACAGGTTCCAATAACTCCATTTTTATTTTTAATTATGCATTCTCCATTGTCAAAATTCACACTATATTTCATCTTCATTAAATTGCTCACCGAAATAAGATTCATGGACAAATTGGGTACATGTAAAACGTGGTTCAAAATATTTTTTCTTTTCCGTCAACTTGGGGTTCAACGTTTCCTCGTCCTTTTACACATATCTTTTGACAATTTGCTACCGAAATCTTCATGTTGCCTTTTTCAGGTTTATAGGCTAACAACTTGGATTTATCGTGGGTCATGTGATTTGAACATCCACTTGTCTTTATCAATCGCCTCCTTTGCATTCAGGCAGACAGTCGCGGTTCCGCTCCGCGTTTTGCACTCAGACGCTTTATGTCCTTGCTTGTGGCACTTATAGCATTTATAAGCAAACTTCTGCTTATGATCACCGGGTTTCATAGGGGATCTGGCATTGTTCCATACTTGTCTTATAGCCAAAGCTTGTTCCTGGGTTATATTACTTGTATTTACATTGCTCTGTCTCGTTCCTTCCTGAAGCAACTTGGTCTTTATTTGCTCTAACGTGATCGCTTTACCACAATTATCAACAGCCATTATAAGGGGGCCGTACTCAGCAGTCAATCCACCCAGCAAAATTGAAATGACCCAGTCATCAGACATTTTGGCATCTATATCTGCCAACTGCTGTGCGAGGAAGGTAACCTTCGCAATATACTTATGAATAGATTCAAAATTCTGCAATTTACAACTCCAAAGTTCTCGTTGAATAGAAATCCTTCTACCCCAACCCTTGTTCTCGTAGGCATTTTGTAAATTTGCCCACACCTGATTCGCAGTCTTTGCATCGTATACGTGTGTAAAACACTCTGGTTCTAGTAACAAACATATCGTGGTTCTTGTCTTACGATCAACGTATTTTTCTGTGTCGATGACAGCATCTTTTTCAACTACAGTCCACCAGTTTTTATTTTTTAGGTAATTTCTTACTAACAATTTCCAGTTTGGATAGTCTGACGTACCTTGTAATTTTCTTATTCCGCTCAATCCGCTTATGCCAGGGGAGTTTACTACCGACATAATAATTGTGCAAAATATTTTCGCAAATTGTATGTTTAACCACTTTCTATGTTTTAATAGAATTTTACTCAAATGCTATATAGGCTCGTTTCTGGGGATCTGGGCCCTGGGCCCAGATCCCCAGAAACGAGCCTATATAGCATTTGAGTAATGGAAATTGATTGAAACACAATTTCACGTGGATGCAAGGACATAATATATTTTTCCAGTGACACAACACAATCGCTCATAATAGACATAGGTCTAATTCAAAACATATGGAACAGATTAATCTGCCAGTATCAAATCTAAGTGGCTTCCAACAACTACACCCTCGTTAGTAATCGGTTACTTTCTTCCCTCGGTGAACAATGTACTACTTTTTTTGTCGTCGCCATCTTGTATTTTTTTATTCAAATAAATAGAAATTAAGTAGGTACTCCTTATGAATGCAACCAACGTAGTTAAAATTATTTCTAAGACATCCGCCTCCTTGTCGCAGATCAGCAACATGACTCACGGTGAGCACTACATCATCCAGCTGGACACGCTCAGTGAGGACGCGGATGGCGAGACCGTGGAGAGCGACCAGCCGCTGCACGAGGAGCACACCGTCCGTACGTATACTGTACACCACATTTATATAAGGAGTTTGTCGTAAGAATGTCATTAGAGACACGCGTTGAACAACCGTCAGTAAAAGTTTTTGTGGTAAGACCCATAGGCCTTTTGTCCACCGCCTCGGCAACGGGACGTGGCCGCGTGTCCGCCGCGTCACCGGCTCCGACACCGGCGACATTACGCGGTGGACAAACAGTGTTATTGTTCTTCTATAAAGATATAAAATAGCGACCTTCGTCCTCCTCGTTGTTGCGGCTCCTTATCAATGTATTAGATATTGAATCGTATCGTAATTTATTAAAATTGAACAATTTGAAACGACTCGGTTTCGTTATAAACGTGCGCGTCAATCTGGCAGGCCCCAACCCGGTGAGCAACGTGGAGCAGCTGGTGGACACGCGCAACATGACGCTGGAGTGGCCGCGGCCGGGCGGGCGCGTGGAGTGGTACTCGCTGCGCTGGTGGCCGCTCGAGGCGGGCGGGGCCGCGGGCGCGCGCAACGTGTCCGCGCCCGCGCCCGCGCCCGGGCCCGCGCCCACCGTGCGGGCCGCGCTGGGCGGCCTGGAGCCGGGCCGCGGCTACAAGCTCAGCATCGCCGCGCACTCGTACAACCTCAGCAGCGAGCTGTTCACCATGGAGACGCGCACTCGTACGTACCGCGCGCCGCCGAGGTGGCAGCGCGATCACGTCGCATTCAAAGAACTGACGCAGGCATAAGGCGGTCTGCGCTACAATACGAACTACAGTCACATCCTAAATTTGTTCGTCCCCGTAATGGTTGTTTTGTCTGCTCATGGCACGATATAATCTGCTTTACCGCCTCTACATTATATATTGCGTCTTAATGTCGATACCACAGAATGACATTCAGTCATCTTCTTTACATGTCCGACCGATTTAAAAAAATGTGACACAGACTGACAAATAAATAAAAAAAGATGTGTATGTCTATTTTGATCCTTGTTTTCAAGTAATTAAATATAGTTTTCTACACAATAGTCTGCTCAGTGTTGTAGTTCCAAAAGGTATTTTGTATAAAAGACTGAACGTTTCTTACTCGTGAGGGACTCGATGAAATGTTTAAGTTGTGTCGTAGTACACCGCACCGCGTACTTCGCTCACGCTCTGCGCTCGTTTCAGGCCCTCTCATACAGTCGGAGATGACGATAGTGAACGAGCCCGGGACCGACGACGACAACGATACGCTGTCCACCACTCTGGTGAGTACCGCGATTACTAAGCTCGACGATAAATTACTATTAATTCAATCTAACAGTCGAATTTAGCATTCTGCTATAATTATAATATGTTTAAATTTGTTGCATGCCCATGCGACAGTAGAACATGAAATGAAATCGTTTATTCTGTAAATAGGATATTACTTTTACACGTCATATAAAAAAAAAAATCTAGATGTAGCCGACATTTCCTATCTGACTACCCCTGAGAAGAAATGGCGAAACAAACTCAGGGGTCAATTTTTTTAACAGGATAGGCGGCCGAACTAAGCCTTCCTGACAATTTTTCTACGTGTGAGCCCCATTATAATTTACCGTCAATAGTTATTCCAAGAAAAACTGTCGACTCAACAGGGTCCAACTCTATTCCATTAAGTTGAACATTAGTAGTTAGCTGCCTGACATTTGGCATTGAAAATTTAATGAGTTTAGTCTTTTTCTCGTTCAGGAGAAGATTATTTACATTAAACCAATGGACAACTTTAGAGAGTGCATCGTTAACATGTTCAAAATTGACTAGCTGACGTTTGATTTTAAAAATGAGTGAAGTGTCATCTGCGAATAATACAATCTTGTGATTATCCCTTATGTGAAATGGTAAGTCATTTATATAAATTAGAAACAAGAATGGACCTAGAATTGAACCCTGCGGAACGCCCATAGTGACCGCAGATCCTGCAGATCTCTTGCCATTAACATCAACCCTCTGAATTCTGTTATTCAGATAAGAAGTCAGAAGGTCGAGAGCACTGTCCCTCAAACCATAATGGTGCAGTTTTCTGATGAGTGTATCATGATGAACGCAATCGAAGGCCTTAGACAAGTCGCAGAAAATGCCAAGAGCATCCCGCGACTCCTCCCAGGCCTCGAATATGCTCTTCAGTAATTCCACGCCCGCGTCTGTAGTTGAACGACCCTTAGTAAAACCAAACTGTTTCAGATGTAGTAGATTATGTTTATTAAAATGTCCTAACATTTCTTTCAAAATTATTTTTTCAAAGATTTTGCTCAATGTAGGTAATATCGAAATAGGCCGAAAATTCGTAGGATCAGTTGTGCTGCCAGATTTGAACAGAGGAATCACTTTGCTAAGTTTCATCAGATCAGGAAATACACCAGATGCAATACAAGAATTAAAAACAATTGCTAAATAGGGTGAAATAACATTAATTATTGAAGACATGGTATGTACTGATAACCCCCAAAGGTCCGCAGTTTTTTTTATATCAAGGTCTTTAAAAGATTCTATAATGTCTTTAGCGGTAACGACCGTGAATTTAAGGTGTTAATCACATTCTGGTACACATTCTTTTAATATTGAGTAAGCAGAAGTGAAGGACGACGATGACAGAGTTTTGGTTGTTAAAATAGGAATATTAGTGAAAAAAAATTCAAACTCAGTTGCCACCTCCATGTCTGCCTTAATATCTACATAATTGATTTTTAGATGGAAGTCACGATTCCGTACTGTCGTTCTTCCCGTTTCTGAATTAATAATATTCCAAGTTGTTTTAATTTTATTTCCAGAAGATTTTATTTTATTTTTAATGTGTATGGCTTTTGCCGAGGAACAGGCTCTTTTAAAAGTTTTAGAATATTTTTTAACAAATTCTTTAAAAGTTTCATCATGGTTATATGTTTTTTCATCATACAATTCATATAACCTCTGCCTACTTTTGTAAATACCTGGTGTTGCCCAATCACTAAATATTACGTGGTCACAAACAGGCAATGTTTTTGAGGTGAACACCTTCCTAAATTCACAATTAATGAGATTAAATAGTAAAGTATATGCTTGATTTGGGTCGGTGTGATAAGGCAAACCCGGTAGTTTTTCCATTAAATTATTTTTAAATTGTTCTAAGCGACTTTTGTTTACAGGAGTATAACTCACTAGTTTTCTTTGAGCTCTGACTATTTTCCGAGGGAAAGTTACTAACTGGCCACAGTGATCACAGTCCAACTCGTTTATAATTAAATGGCTAGAAGGTCTTAAGTTTGTAAAAATATTGTCAATACAGGTAGCGCTAGTGGCAGTTATTCTAGTCGGCTCAAATAATGTATTGTACAAATTATATGACTTTAATAGGGTTATAAATTTATTTACTGTAGTATATTTTTCCAGTATATTAATGTTGAAATCTCCACAGACAACAACTGTTTTATTACTGTTACAAGTCTCTAATAATACTTCTTCCATATATTTCTCAAAAATATCATATGAAGCACATGGGGGCCTGTATATGCTCATTACAATGAACTGCTCAAGCTCATGGAGGATTATTATAAAAAATCCATGTACTAATTCCTATGCTTGCAAACAATTTTACCACACAGATCTACTCCTGTTCCTTTGTATCTGCAGTATGATTATGAAAATCACGTTAGGCAGTTAGCAGAGAATGGCCTGGGAGCAGGCCGCATGTTTCACCATAATCACGTTAGGCAGTTAGCAGAGAATGGCCTGGGAGCAGGCCGCATGTTTCACCATAACATAAATAACTAACTGACCCGACAGACGTTGTCCTGTCCTAATTTCAATAATTCATACAAAAATCCCATAAAAAACGCAGTTAAAATTTTTCCTAAAGTTCCGATTTTACCGGCAACTTTTCAATTTTTCTTTCCGCAAGAACCTGATTCGGATTATTACGAACATTTTAAAACAAATAGTTCAAGCCGTCCTCAAGTAGTAAGAAGTGCGCTTACCAACGAACACGTATTTTTACCACGATACTTTTGTATTCTTTAGTTAGGCTAACAATATTGAATATTAATATGGTCAAATTATTAATTAAAAAAAACAAGATGTACATTCCCCATATGCGATGCCTGCTGAAAACCTCCCCGTGTGCCTGATGCCTGCTGGTCCCTTATGGATACGTTGGAGGGGAAGAGCAGTCGTCGGGCCCGTGCACCCTGGGCATGGACAACAATCTCTTCGAAAAAGATATTGATCTTCGATGGTGCTAGTTTATCATTTGTGACTCCGAGTTATAGCTTTTAGATACGTTTTGTTTACGTTATTTCTGCTTCAGTATAGTTTTCGACGATTATTATATAATTATATATATATTTGTATAATGGTGTGTGCTAGCTAACATAAGGCAAATAATTTAATTTAACGTTTTGTGTTGCGTAATGCAAATTATTTTATATTGTATTGTATAGCTTCAAGTTTTTTATGCGAACAGACAGCTGTGCTGCTGGGGAGTTCTTCCCGGCTTCTTCTTCTTCCCAGCTAAAACACTAGGAAGTGGTGAAGGGTGCGTTTTTGGGGGACTGTCTCATGTCATTTTTGACGTTCGAAAAGTGCTGATTCTCAGCCTAGTTTGAATAAATGACTTTTGATTTTTTTTATTGAAGTTTTTAGGAGAGGGTATTGTTTGTGGCGAATTTCTGCGAGGGGAGGGACGGTGGCCTACTCCCCCCTCTGCTTACAGAGGGTAGGTCGAATGGACGCAGATTGGGACCTGATGGTCCGTGGACGAAAGGCCCAATATGGACCGGGGGACGTTTCTCCACGTGTCTCTCTGATCCAAGCAGAGGACATGGTGGAGAAGCATGGGCGGCGCTCGTTGTGCACTCACCCTGCCAACGAGCTGACAGCGGGGGAACTGATTCTCCTGACCGCACCCATCGAAACCGTAATCCGGAAAGAGATCACAGTGATATTTTGTGACTCGGAACAAGACGCGGATCTTGATAATTAACCGACTCGTCCATATCGACCATGGTGTCAACAGAATTATTTTTTATTTATGATTAAAGTGAAGCTTTCAAGGGCCATGAATCATGTTCGGCTTTACTATTTCGTGAAGTTTTGGGTCAAGTATTTCAGCTCAGATTACTTTGTCGATAGAGTCTGGAGTTATGCTACTTTTCAGCGATAGAAGAACGTGGATATGTGGAAGTCCACGTTTTTGCCTCTCAACCGAATACATATAGCAACGAATTTCTCCGAATATTTGTCCTCTAATCAATATATTAATCAGTTTTTTTACTTCTTTATGAAACATTCGAGCAATTATATCGTGACAATCACAAGACTTTTGTCCCAGAACTAAAACTTTGGTGATGTACTCCCAGCGAGGGTTGCATGTAAATGTCACAAAGACATCAGACCGACCGTATTTGCGTACATATGGACCACATACAGTGAAAGAGGACGGTAATACTATCATTTGCCCCAATTGATTGGCATCAGATCTTGTCTGTTGCTTAAAATGTATGTAATTATCTGCACGTAACTTTGCCTGATTATGTCGTATATAATTGAGTGTCTCGATTTTTATTTTAGCGTATTGATCCACTAAATACTGACTAAAAACAGCGACACAACGCAGGAGAGAATGTTATCTTCACCGTCTCTTATCATTATATGGAAGGAATAGAAACTGGCTGCCGAAATCTTTTTTTAGAGGCAATTTTATTATGGGATCTGTTGAGGCAAGTTGACAGAATAACCTTCATCGCCATAACAAAATATTATGGGATATTGCAAGGTATCTTATGACCGATGCAGTTCACTTATCCGATGTAAAGAAGTACTACGGCTTTCCAATATAATGTCCCGTTTCTCAAATTGCTGATGAACCATCAACAAAGCAACTTCGTTGGTCGTCGGGGCGTTCAAACGTCCTCTATGACCTTCAAGTGGTTTCTTTTCAGCATGAATGACTACTTTAAACGATTTACAGGCGGGGGAATTTTATTTTTACTTGAATACAACATTTTGCGAATGAACAACGTCAATACAAAACTTCATCCCCCTTTTCACCCCTTTGTGGGTTGAAAATAAAATAAAACAACGATTTACGTTGTGTTAGTTTCCAACCATAAGCCGAAATATCAAATAGTGATTTTAACTTAAAAAAAACCAGCCAAGTGCGTGTCGGACCAGGCACAATGAAGTGTTCAATAGTTTATATAAAATTATCCCAAAAACAAACTTAATATTGTAGTTGAATAACATGTTCTTCCCTAAATCGATATACGCCACAGTCAATGTTACAACTGCAAATGTAAGTTTGTAATCGCAGTTTTTTTTATGTGTAAAAACTACAAATTAACGATTTTCGGACTTTTTCCTTTACTTGCGCTATGAGATCTTGCTTCTTGCCAAAGTTCATAATTCTAGGTCAACGGGAAGTACCTTATAGGTTTTGATTTATTTGCGAGTATCAAAATATGTCGCATAAATCGCCGTATTTTTTTATTGCGGTGACTTATAAAATTGATTTTTTTAAAGGTCCAAGGGACTGTTGACCTACGTATTTCTTATTCATTACTTGATACCTCCACGCGTTCCTGAGAAAAAGGGTCTTGACAGACAGACAGATACACAGACAGACAGACAAATACACAGACAGACAGACGGACAACGAAGTGATCCTATAAGGGTTCCGTTTTTTCCTTTTGAGGTACGAAACCCTAAAAATAAAGAACTTTTGAAATTCTAGACTGTTGACCTACGTTTTTGATATTAATTTTAACTTGATACCTCCACGCGTTCTTGACAAAAAGGGTCTTGACAGACAGACAGACAGTCAGACGGACAACGAAGTGAGGGTTACGTTTTTTTCTTTTTGAGGTACTAAACCTTAAAAATAAAGAACTTTAATAAAAACAAAATTTCATCCCCCTTTTCACTCTTTTAGGGTTGAAATTCTAACAACACCGTTGCGTTAGCTTCTAATTCTCCCCGTTTTTTCCACCGCATATGAGACGATTCTTTTTGAAGCAAAAGCCGTTTTAGGACTTGGTATATCAAAGAATTCCCAAAACACAAGAGGCGACTTCGAGTTAGCTCTCTGGAAAGGATGGAACTTCTTCTTCACTGATGCATCTAAATTGTCTGAAACAAAATGTACAGGGGTGGCAGTTTATTTCCAAAATTCTAAAATAGCCTTAATTTATCAATGCCCGCCAGAAACATCAGTTTTTACAGGAGACGTATTGGTATTTTAATAGCCATACACTTAATTAAATCTCACCAAATTAAAAAATCTGTATTTTTTTCGGATTCTCGTAGCAGTATTCAGGCCATAGTACAAAACCAACTTAAAAGTAAAACTCATAGTCATATCATTGTAGAAATTAAAAACTTATTATTTGATTGTTCCCAAAACGGCTTGGACATCGAGATAGCTTGGATCCCTGGCCACTCGGGCATTGTTGGCAATGAGTGCGCTGATTCGTTAGCAAAGTATGCCACATCAAATCCGGCTGATCGAAAGCACTACGTGGCTCATAACTATATTCAACTCGTGGGCAAAAACATGGAGGAAGACCAAGGGCGCTTACAGCGATACAGCCCGACATACAACGAAAACCTTGGTTTTTTAAATGCCCTAAATTGTCCAAAAGAACTGTTTTGTCACTTTGTAGACTGACTCGGACATTGCTGTAGCCCAGTGTTCCTGAACAAGATCCATGTTCGGGACAACTCACTATGCGAGTGTGGTCTTGCGGAGGGTACTTTGGATCATAAAATATATTCTTCTCGTGCTCTCTGAACACCAATTCCTCGACCTCTATAGGAAAATTTCCAAATATAACATTCCTCTCCCAACTAACTTCCATTCCCCTCTATCCCACTTCTCTCCCAAAATCATACAAATGTTAGCCACATTTCTAAATGAAAATAATTTAAAATTTTAACTGGTGCGTAAAATAATATTATATGTATATTTTTGTGTTGTCTAGAACCCTATTTTAGATAACTTTGTAAATTAGAATACATGATTTTACTAACCCCTGTTAGGGTCGGCAGAGTTAGGCCGTGTAGATTCAGAAGCTTGGCTCTACATGAGATCTGATATCTTTTTCACAGGGCAAACCTTATGTGGTCGTATTGGCCACATTTTACATGAAATGTTTTTGGTGGGATTTCAGTTCTTTTTGTCAGTCTTTTTGGTGTTTATTGTTTTCTTCTTTTTTTGGGGTGTATTTCTTGCATATCAGCAGTGCCGGTTTTCATAGCCCATTCTCTGCCTTTGCCTTTTTAGGGTTCCGTACCAAAATGGTAAAAAGGAACCCTTATGGTGAAACTAAGTCAGTCTGTCTGTCTGTCACACCTAGATATCTCAAGAACTACTAATGCTATCAACTTGAAATTTAGAATAGTTTTAGATGACGTTTGCCCAACTATTTTGCAAACAAGAAAAAAAATATATCTTTTTTGCAAAAGTGTCTGAAAGGGGGTCTTAAAAATTTGAAGTTGAGCTACTAAGGCATGTGGGGTATCATATGAAAGAGCGCTGTTTGCACATTCTCAAACATTTATTTTTTAGGCAGCATGGTTTCCGACTTTTGAAAAAATTTAAAAAAAAAAATACTCTTATCTCCGAAGTTTGCATAGATAAAAATCTGTGTGTGAATGTGATAGAAGTTTATGTAAAACTTACAGGAAAAATAAAACGATGTCTCTAAATAGCACAGTTTTTCAGAAATCATCAACATCATATATACGTACGGAACCCTCGGTGCGCGAGTCCGACTCGCTCTTGACCGGTTTTTTTCTTTGATCGTTTACTGATTACCATAAGCGATAAATCAGGGCGATATTTCGCTCTTAAGCGATTATATTCAACTATAGCTGACTGTTGTGCTTTAATACTAGCAAAGTCTATATATTTCGGCTTTCTAGCACTTCAGGAAGTACCCTAACATTTTGAAGTCTCATACAAACTCCCCCCCCCCCCCACCCCCCATAGGGGATGGGGGCGAAAGTTATAAGTTTATGATTTTTTTTGTTGGTTTTATACTAAACTTAGACTACATACCAAATTTCAGCTTTCTAGCACTTCACGAAGTAGCCAAACATTTTGATGATCATCAGTGTTTCAGTGACGAAATCGGTGTATTTTAGATATCAATAAAATCTAAAGTATTAGAGCTATTCAATTGAGACTTTCTACGTTTAATTAGTCTATTATTGACATCATATCCTGAGAATATGAACTATCTGGTACATCGAAAACCAACTGTATGAGGGTTAAAAAAAACGACGAAACACTTCGAGAAAAGGTAGGTAGTGCCCTTGCGCTTCGCTTGGCTCGTCTTGGCGGGGGCACTACCGTGCCCCCAGATTCTAATATATTAAATTTGATATTGTATTTCCTCTTATTCCGTATGTATGCGTTAAGTTTATATAACAGGACCACACCACATACTATAGTAAGACCATAGACTTTTTATAGGTTTTCCTGTAATGTATGTATAAGTATAGAACTATTATACCCTGTATTTTTTTCAAAATTTTAGACTGCAGTTACGGACATAAGGCGGGAATTAGTCAACATTTTCATTTATTTTCTTGTTTCGTACTAGTTTTTAAGGCAGGTTCTAAAACGTACCCGATTGAACCACAATTGAAACTTTTCGGAAGTTCCTTAAAGCAAGTCACTACTTTCAAGTATCTGGGCCACTGGGTTTCCGAAGACCTAAAAGACAGTCTGGATATTGAGCGTGAGCGCAGGGCGTTGGCTGTGCGCTGCAATAATGTTGGTTCGCAGATTTGCAAAATGCACGACTGAAGTAAAGGCTACTATTTACAGCGTACTGTCAGTCGTTCTATACATGCAGTCTGTGGGTGAACTACACGCGGAGGGCATACAGCGCTCTGAGCGTACGGTACAATAATGCTTTCCGGGTGTTGATTGGGCTTGCCGCCCTACTGCAGTGCATGGCGTGGCATGTTTGCAGATGCGAGAATAGATGGCT
The DNA here is from genome assembly GCA_948098905.1 of Tiliacea aurago. Lineage (NCBI taxonomy): Eukaryota > Metazoa > Arthropoda > Insecta > Lepidoptera > Noctuidae > Tiliacea > Tiliacea aurago. The sequence continues at coordinate 546,820 of OX402579.1, read as the reverse complement.
TTCACGCCATCATGCGCAAGCGTTGCGCTTCCATTATGCGCAGGGTACGCGCCAGCCCCGTGCATCCTGGAAACAATAGCTGATAGGTGGGACAGCCCCATACTGGGACATTGTGTTGGATACGCCTACATGCCACTGTGTAGTTTGGGTTGTTTTTCTGGTCGATTTAAGTGCTAACACTAGTTTCTAAGTCGTGTGTATACTAATTAAATGGACTATTATCTATGGGTCTGAAATAAAACTTTTTTTTTTAACTAATTATATAAAAATATATATTTGTAATCCTCTTAGCAAGTCCTTTCAGTCGATATGTCACGCGGTACAGTTTGCAAAACTTGTTTTATGGTTCCGTACCTCAAAAGGAAAAAACGGCACCCTATAGGATCACTTCATTGACCGTCTGCCTGTCTGTCAGTCTGTCAAGACCCTTTTTCTCAGGACAGCGTGTAGGTATCAAGTTGAAATTAATATCAAATACGTAGGTCCCTTGGAGCGACGAGCACTCCATTGCTGCGTTGACACTGAGGCAAAAAGTAGATTCTTGCCTGTTTCAATGTCTTCCTCCGAAAAGGCAGATATATACAATATTAGTTTTAGTATATGCGAAACCCGAAACACGTGTCTAGTATTTTATGAAAAGAATCTATGTACAAAATTTTAAAACTATCATGAAAAATCACAAAGTTAAAAGGTTGTTTGTTATGTTACGGGTTGTCCGTACAATGACATGCTAACGGCGCCCCCGCGCCTCCAGGGTCGTCTTGCGCTGATTGATAATAATTTGGCAGTAGGTACCTAACCGTACAGCGATTGTATTATAACTAATTAAATGGTGATAACATTTTCCATCACACTTAAATATTTTTGGGACAAAATATAACATGCTGTAAAAATTATGGAAATCGATTCAGTTCCCTATTCTGAACAAACTATATTCAGGTTTCGCATAAACTAAAAATAATGTTGTATAAATAGTCTTACAAGATTAAAAATAGAAGAACCACTAGAAATAAACTTTATGATGTTTATGATTTAATCCTCATCATTCACGTCCACTTTGTTTTGAGTGAACGCTAAAGTTCACGAATGACAACATTACAAGTTGTACATTTATAACTTTCAAGGCCATTGCGCCCGAGACTGAGTCACCGTAACCGTGCGAAATACGTCCGACCCCTAGCGTATGGCGAACACTTATCACATTAAAAAGATATGTGATTACAAACTTACTTTTGCAGTTGGAATATTGACCGTGGCGTTTATCGATGTACGGGAGAACATATTTTTCAACTACAATGTTAAGTTTGCTTTTGGGATTAAGTCATCCCAACTACGGAACCCTTAATTGTGCGTAGTCTGACACGAACTTGGCCGTTTTTTATTTTATTTTGATGTAATTTTTCCTTCAAACGTGAACCTCAGTACCTCACATTCAACATTAGTTTCACGTTCGTGTTTGTGTCACAGAAATTCATATGTGTGAAACAACTGAATCGGTCCAGTAGAGTCGGAGCAAATCTGCTGCGACAGACGGAGAAACAGATACATGAGTGATCCTAAAAGGGTTCCGTTTTTCCATTTGAGGTACGGAACCCTAAAAATGAACCAATGACTGATAATTAATGAAGTGCTTACATATTTGCAAAGAGCAGTGCGGGCCCAGTGCTAACGGACGGAACTTACTCGGGCTCGAACCGGCCAGGCGCTTTACTTTGTGTCATTTATTTTATCACCACTGCTCTCAAAATGGTGAAGGAAAATATCGTGTGGAAACCGGCATGTCCTAGAACTAAAAATTCGAAGACATATTGTGACATCCACCAATCCGCCCCGGGGCCCACGTGGTGGTTTATGGCTTTTTCTCACAGAAAGAAGAGGCCTGTGTCCTGATTATGTTTATATTTGAAAATAATGTCACCACAAACGATTTGTCTAAAATTTTAATAAAATAACGAGTCAGTGTGTGACGTTATTGTTACATTCTGTGATAAAATAATATTTAGATTGTCCTATGGAGCAGGAGCAGCTGTGTCCAATCGGCGATGCAGTAGTGGTTCGCGGAGATTGAATGTGTCGGTATGTGCAGAAAGTGACGTACACGCGCACGCCGGAGTCGGCGTCGCGCTTCGACTCGTACCGCTTCCGGCTGGAGGGCGCGGGCGCGGCGCCGCGCTGGCTGGCGCGCGCGGCCGACGCGCCGCGCCAGGCCGTGCAGTTCGACGCGCTGGTGCCGGGCCGCCTGTACAACGTCACCATGTGGACCGTGTCGCGCAACGTCACCTCGCACCCCGTGCAGCGCCAGGCCAGGCTCTGTAACTATACCACTTTTATTTATATCTTTGTTCAATCTCACAGTTCGTGATACTTTATTTACATTACAATCTATCTTATTGCTAAAGTATAATAATAACTAATTTAAATATAACTTAAACTGCAAAGTAACTTTAAAATTAGGTAATCGTTCAATAACGTCTTTCTTACTGTATGGTCCCTTGCTAGAGCATACATTACTTTTAGATGAAGGATGAATGGAATAAAAGAAGGTAAGTACTGAAACCCTACTGTATTGTCTCAAAGGTACTTATAGGTAAAATGAGCTGAATGGACTGATGGTGTGGAAATGAAGTGAGTGACGCAGCCCTTGTTGGCTGTAACGAGAACGCCTGGCTGACTTGGTAGCCTAACGCGAACTGAACTGTATTATGAGTTGAAATGAATGTGTGGCGTAAACTGTAGAATGTGCGGTTGCACCGTACACTTACTAAGTATTTGAATTAGACCATTAATAGGCACTTTTGAAGGACCAAGAGCCAAACTCCATAAATATTTTTTTTAATGAAATGAACGACACTTGCAGATCCGCGGCCGATAACGCAGTTGAACGCGACCGTGATCGGCGCGCGCGAGGTAACCCTTGCGTGGGACAAGCCCGCGGGGGACTACACGGACTTCGAGGTGCAGTACCTGGCCGGCGTCGACCAGCTGCAGACGCACGCCACGGACGAGCTCGGCATCACGGTCAGTGCGCGGTGTGTTGCGAGCAGTGGGCCCGGCTGCGGCTTACGAGTTGTAGGGCTCGAACCCAGGCAGGCGCTTCACTTTGTGTAAATCATTTCATAACTACTGCTTTCAAAATGGTGAAGGAAAACGTCGTGAGGAAACTGGTCAGAACCAAACATTTGAAGTCGTGACTGACATCTACCAACCTGCACTGGGCCCGCGTGCTAGAATACAGCCCACTCCCCTCGCAGAGAAGAGGCCTGTGTCCCAGCAGCGCGAACATTATAGGCTGGTTGTGCTAGCGCTTCCGAGCGGGTGGAGGTCGCTCGTCTATACTCAACAAAAAAGTTAGGTATACACTGCCAAAATTGATTTGTATCGAGTGTGAAATATTTTTGAAACACAACCTTAACATCGTTCAGTCGCTGCCGGTGTCCCCGGTGTGTAGTGCAGTTGAATGCAGCACCAGCTGATGGTCTAATTGAAATTCGTTCGGGCACTGTGCAGCTGGGCGCGCTGCGGCCGCACGCTGCGTACGCGTTCACCGTGGTGGTGTACGCGGGCCGCGCGGGCGCGCTGCGCACGGCGTCGCGCGCGCGCTCGCTGCGCGTGGCCACGCGCGAGGCGCCGCCGCCCGCGCCCGCGCACTTCCGCGCCGCGCCCGCGCGCCCGTCCGCGCTGCGCTTCAGCTGGGAGCTGGCGCCGGCCGACGCCAACGGCGTGCTGCGCCGCTTCCTGCTGGAGTACGCGCCGCAGGCCGACCCCGAGCGCATCACCACGCTCGAGTTCCCGCCGGACGGTAAGCTTACGCCAATAATAATACATACCTAATTATTATTTATTTTGCTCAGACGACAATGATTCACAGGTTAGCTAGGAACAAAAAAACTTAAAAGCTATGCTAGTGTGTTACAATTACAATTAGGTACTATAAGTGCCTGGTAACTGGTTAGGCACTTATAGTCACCTGTCTGGACGATAATGTTCGTAGAATAAGAACGCTAAAAGGGATTTGTGATTGAATAAAGCTCGAGAATGTATACCATGCGGAATATAATGAGATCATAAACATCATGTGAGAAAAGTCTTTAGAGTATAAGCAGATGGTAAAATGGAGATAGGTCAGATGGAGCAGCTAAAGGATTTTTTCAGGGAAAAGGGTGACTTCCGACTGACACAAATGTATGGAAGAAGTATGGCACGCCGACTTCAAACCAACTGGAGTAAGAACAAGGGGATCTCGATTATTGGAAAGTTTGTTTCGCGTCGACATAGTAACGTGAATGTACGTAGAGTCAACTTTGCGCAGCGCGCGGCGGCGTGGTGGCGGGGCTGCTGCCGGGCGCGGCCTACGCGGCCAGCGTGCGCGCCGAGACGGGCGCGGGCGCGGGCGCGGCGGCGCGCCTGCTGGCGCAGCTGGACATCGGCGCGCCGCCCGCGCCGCACGCCACGCCGCACGAGGTGCGCCGCTCCTCGTCCACCGTGGCCGTGCGCTTCCGCGCCGACTACTTCTCGGCCGCCAACGGCAACGTCACGGCCTACACGCTGGTGCTGGCCGAGCAGCCGCGCAACGACACGCCGGCGCGCCTGCCGTCGTGGCGCGACGTGCACGCGCTGGCCGCGTGGCCGCCCTACCAGGTCACGGAGCCCTACTACCCCTTCCACTCGTCGCCCGTGGAGGAGTTCACGATCGGCTCGGAGCGCTGCGACGCGGGCGGGCGCGCCTACTGCAACGGGCCGCTCAAGCCCGGCACCAAGTACTTCGTCAAGCTGCGCGCCTTCACCGCGCCCGACAAGTTCACCGACTCCGGCTACACCGTGGTCTACACCGGTACGTACTCGCGCCCGCTGCCGCGCCGAGCGAGGCGCGGTATCGTGCCCATCTCCAAACTTCACGTAATCGCTCGACTGATTCACCGATTCGAGTGTGTACAGATCGATTACAGCGTACTTCTAATATATTTAATGCGCTGATAACGATAACGTGCGATATCCTCCTTGCGATAGCGCTCAGTTGCCAACTAGTTACCAGTGAGTGCACATCTGTGCTGTGCTGCAAGACGGCGAGTTCATCTGTACCATCACAACACTTAATACGTACTGTGTCCTTCAGTGAACCAAACAAATATGTGAACCATTTACGAAAAGTTAGTACTTAATATTTTGTTTGGAACAGTTTTAACTTAAAATACCGAACACTCTTTTGTTGTGTATGATAAAGACCACAGTACACGAAAACAATATGCACACATACAATACATTTCTCAAAAACCATTTTCCAAGTAAAATTAGAACATTCCAGAACGAATGCTAAAGCTTCGATGTAGTTTTCTTGGTTTTATAGAATCACTCGTGTGTCTGTCCGTCTGTCACAGCCAATTTGCTCCGAATCTACTGGACTGATTAAGTTTTATATATATGATCTGTAACCCAACGGACGTGTAACGTCGCTTTTGGGGGCAAATTATAAAAAAAATAAAAAGTTTTTCAACGATGCCGTGTGACATATCAAATGAAAGGACTTATTGTAAGGATTTCAGATATTTATTTTAATAACTTTAAAATCAATACTTATTTAAGAGGAAGGAAGATAAAAAAAATATCTTTATCTCCAAAACGACTGAGCCTAACATTTTGAAAAATATACTGAAAATAGTTTTCTACTTATAGATTACAGGAAAACTGTCGTCTACGGTCTTAAAATAACACTATAGATCACTCAATATTGTGCGTTCAAACTTACATTTGCAGTTGGAATGCATGAGGGAACATTTCTTTCAACTACAATGTTAAGTTTGCTCTTGGGATAAATTAATCCCAACTACGGAACCCTTCATTGTGCGTGGTTTTTGTTAGTATATCATTTAATTAAAACTAATATGAAACGGTGAACTCTCTTGCATACTTCCTCTCACAGAACACCATACATATACAAGATGTAACATAAATAACGCACAACCTCTTAAGGGGTCATTGTACTCATTATTATGATCAACTTTTACTGTGCAACGAACTTTTCATACATTTATGTTCTCACCCCTTAATAATTATATACAGTCTGTAACAAAAACCCTGTCGTTCCTTTTAGGGACGTATACTTTTACCTACAAGCACAACATTCGTGGAATTATAATTAAAAAAAATTAAGTATTGGCTGGTCGAGAAGTCAAAATCAAAGGATGAAAGAGGTTGGAAATCAGTTAAACATTCAAAATATTAATAATTAAATATTTATTTTAATTATTTTTGTTGAACAGTTTTTATAAATGACTTGCGTTATTACGTACGTATACCGATTCTTAAAACGTAGGTAGAAGGAACAACAGGGTTTTTGTTACATATACTTTTACTATGGGTTTAATACCTGAATTAAACGATTTTTATTTTTTTATTTTAAAAAGTTGTGCGTTATTTATGTTACACCTTGTATACGCATAATTTTTAGGGTTCCGTACCCATAGGGTAAAACGGGAACCCTATTACTAAGGCTCCGTAGTCTGTCTGTCTGCTGTCTGTCACCAGGCTGTATCTCATGAAAAACAGAATAAAATAAATATTTAAGGGGGCTCCCATACAACAAACGTGATTTTTTTATTTATGTGTTTGTCGGGCACAATTAGACGGCAGAAAAGTCCGTGGATCTCTAGGCAGTTTATACGTCTCATAGTTATCCTAGGTGCCAAATACAGGCACTGGATTCGAGTTTGCTTCGAACGAGAGTGGTATAAAACAGCCTAATAATATTTGGTTTGCGGAAGCCACAAGCATTTTTTAAAACTAATCCCAGAAGATTTTTTCGCAAGAGTAGAGACGTGCTCTCTAAAAGCAAGACTGCGAATGAAAGTCACTTCAACATCATTCGAAAGCCATTTTCGATCGCTACACGAGTACCTAATTACTTCACCATTCAAATCATCATTAGGGTTTACATGCAGATTTGCCTTTAACTTATTTTCCTGAGCTATTCGGTAGGATAGACTCTCATATTATAGTAAATCGGTAACTTAATGTGTATGTTAACGTTACAAAGTCACCAAGTGTCTTTTGAAGCGTAAACATAACCGGGCTCTGCGTCCGTGCCTCCGGCCGGGTCGAATAAAGTGCGGCGTTGCGCAGAGGTGGACAACACGGCGTGGATCGCGGGCGCGTGCGTGGGGCTGGCGGCGGCGGCGGGCGGCGCGGCGGCGCTGGCGGCGCTGCGGCGGCGCCGCGCCCGCGCCGCGCCCGCGCCCGCCGCGCCCGCGCCGCGCGCGCAGCGCCCCGTGCGCGTGCCCGACTTCATCGACCACTACCGCCTCATGTCCGCCGACTCCGACTTCAGGTGACTCATTCTCACGGTGCTATTCACCGAACTATTATTACTACTATTCAATAATACTGTCCCAAAATTCATCTCTTACTATTTATCGCACTAAACTCTTAGTAATGAGAACAACTTTGTATGCTTTCTGTGAAATATTGTAAGGTAAAAAGTTAGTTAAGAACAATTTCGAAATGCCTTATTTAAAAACAGATAACTGGAAATCTCTGTTTCTATGGAAAATTAAAATCGGTCTAATTTGGCTGTAACACTATTTTTCGAAAATGTTCTTAACAAACTTATTAGAACTTTGTACCCTTTTTTTTCAAATAACTTCTCCCGCTCTGGGCTGAGCGGGAGGGCGTGTCAGACTTTTGCTGACTAAAACCCACCCGTGTTCCTTCCGTTGCCTGTGTGCCAGGGCCACGATATCCCTTTCGGACAAACTCCCAACCCTGGCAGGCATTGGCCCTAACGGACCCCGTCAGTTGGTGCTGACATCTCTTTGAGACGCGCGTGAAACACATCGTGCCATAGACCCGGGCCTGGTCCTTATCGGACGGCGAGCTACCCATCGCTCACCGTCTGCAGGCCCGCGCCTACGGTGGTCGGAAATCAGCTTGCGACTCTCGACGCCCGGGGCGTCTCCTGCGGCGGCTAAGGGCGTGAGGGCGCGAACCCTGCCTCACCCTCACGCGTTCCGCCTCCTCCTTCGCGAGCATTACTGCTTCGCAGAAGGAGGTGACGGCCTCCCATGCACTCTCGCTCCGAACCAGGGCCGGACGCGAGAGATCGCCGCCGCCGATCGCCTCCGTGAGGACACGGTGATGCTCCGCCCAAGCCGGGCAGACCTCCACCGTATGCTCCACCGTGTCCGCCGGGCGACCACACAGTGGTGACACCCGGGCGTTTCCAAAACCACGTTCTTTCCTTAGTTTAATATTATTGGAACTATGTTTTTGTTGTTTCCTAAACTTATTGCATTTATTTATAATTTTATTTAGTTTTGCATATTTCTTAATTTTATTTTGACTTACTTTATAACTACAATTATTATGTTTCAATAAAGGATCCTCAGTAAGGTATATTGTTATTAATCAATGAGGGTTGAAATCAATAAACTTAAGTTTAATAATTAATTGTACAAGTTATTAGTTTCCTTAGCTTGAGTACATTCTTTTTGTTTCTGTAACTTAGCAATTCGTACATTTGCATGACTTAATTCTTCTTCTAGGTCCCTAACCATACACAAAGCCTCATATAAGTTACTGCAGTTGTTGAAACCATCCGTAACCACCCGCAGTTTGTCCCGTTCATCGACAACATCCAGGTATTGTTGATGTAGGCCCACTAGCTCTTGTTGATGTAGGCCCACTAGCTCCTTTTGATGTAGGCCCACTAGCTCCTGTTGATGTAGGCCCACTTGCTCCTGTTGATGTAGGCCCACTAGCTCCTGTTGATGTAGGCCCACTAGCTCCTGTTGATGTAGGCCCACTAGCTCCTGTTGATGTAGGCCCACTAGCTCCTGTTGATGTAGGCCCACTAGCTCCTGTTGATGTAGGCCCACTAGCTCCTGTTGATGTAGGCCCACTAGCTCCTTTTGATGTAGGCCCACTAGCTCCTGTTGATGTAGGCCCACTAGCTCCTGTTGATGTAGGCCCACTAACTCCTGTTGATGTAGGCCCACTAGCTCCTGTTGATGTAGGCCCACTAGCTCCTGTTGATGTAGGCCCACTAGCTCCTGTTGATGTAGGCCTAGCTCCTGTTGATGTAGGCCCACTAGCTCCTGTTGATGTAGGCCCACTAGCTCCTGTTGATGTAGGCCCACTAGCTCCTGTTGATGTAGGCCCACTAGCTCTTGTTGATGTAGGCCCACTAGCTCCTGTTGATGTAGGCCCACTAGCTCCTTTTGATGTAGGCCCACTAGCTCCTGTTGATGTAGGCCCACTAGCTCCTGTTGATGTAGGCCCACTAGCTCCTGTTGATGTAGGCCCACTAGCTCCTGTTGATGTAGGCCCACTAGCTCCTGTTGATGTAGGCCCACTAGCTCCTGCTTTAAGCTTGTGTTTTTGAAAACGACCTCGACTTCCTTCTCACTTTCATCTATTTCCTGTAGCAGTTATTGATATTTACTGTCTGACGCATGGTTTCAGGAATCAGTACTGAAAGTAGAATTATAGGAACTGTGAGAACTACGTAGATAGACAAACAAAAAAGGAAAGCTAGAAATGAAAGGAAAAATGAGAGAAGCTAGTGTTGGTAGAGAAATGAGGCAGGCTGCTGAATCATATTGAAATGAGGCAGGCTGCTGAATCATATTGAAATGAGGCAGGCTGCTGAATCATATTGAAATGAGGCAGGCTGCTGGATCATATTGAAATGAGGCAGCCTGCTGAATCATATTGAAATGCAACTAATATGATTAGATCAAGTAGAAATGAGGCAGGCTGCTGAATCATATTGAAATGAGGCAGGCTGCTGAATCATATTGAAATGAGGCAGGCTGCTGAATCATATTGAAATGAGGCAGGCTGCTGAGTCATATTGAAATGAGGCAGGCTGCTGAATCATATTGAAATGAGGCAGACTGCTGAATCATATTGAAATGCAACTAATATGATTAGATCAAGTAGAAATGAGGCAGGCTGCTGAATCATATTGAAATGCAACTAATATGATTAGATCAAGTAGAAATGAGGCAGGCTGCTGAATATAAGTTTTATAATAAGTTTTTATTTATTCTCTCTTCACAAGGTGACTTATAGCTAGTGTGTACAAAAATGCCTCAGTTGCATTCCACCTTTGTGAGAGACTGGTGCCTGATATAGGTTTTTGGGAAAAACCTGTGTTACATGTCACCAGGCCCCTTCCACGGCTAGAATCAGCTTTTACAGAAATACCGTGCAAGAGTTGAAGTTAAAGAATATGCATAAGAAAAATACAAACAACGTAAGAGTTAAAAATGCTTAATACAAATAAAAGAAGTAGTAATAACAATAAAAAATACCTACCTATAATTATGCAGAGGTTATTGAGTCATGTTGTGTGTGAGAAGATGTGTGAGTGAGTGTTTGTCTTGTGTGAAGTGTTAGACTAGTAGGAGATGTATGTCATGTATGTGAGTAATTCAGATTAGAAGTGTGTGAAAGAAGGTGACTTATGTGGAGTGAGTGCAGCGAGAGTTGTTTTTCAAGGAGGTGAGGAACAGCTATGTATGTGCGGGGTTGGTTAAAATTACATTTATTTCAGAATGGTCAAAAGATTCTCAGTTTTATGATAGTCTAGGGTTTTTAAGTATTTTATTATTTCCTTAATACAGCTTGATCGAGTTTTTGGATACAGGTTTAGGAATTTATTAAGTTTATTGTAGATATAATGCCCAAGGAAGCAATAGAATCTATTAGGGAGCGTGGATTTGAATTGAGCCGTGGGACATACCCTACCCTTTCGTCGGTTGTCTTTGAGTAGATCAGCGTCAAACTACATTTGAGAATGTTTTTTATGTGCTGTACGCAGAATAGAATAGAATAGAATAGCATTTATTTGCAAATATGGGTTATACATAAGTAGGTAGTAGTAGGTTTTCATCAGAGTTCTGCCATATTTCACCATTCGGCATGCAAACATTTTCATTACCTAAATAAAATTGTTAAAATTTAAACTCTTGTTGGAACATTAAATTAGTTATGTCATTCTCATTAAATAAAATTATTAAAATTCAAATATTCATAAAAAAAAAAAAAAAATTGTCAGTAACAGTAGGTATATACAAGAAATACAAATCGTGGTCCGAAGATAAATAAACAAACAAACATCAAAATTCCAGGTCATAGACGAACAGTATGAACGTTTGTCTAACAGTGAGAGTGTCCCATTCTTTGTATAGGTCAGTAGTTGGAAAACGAAAGGGGAGACCAGCTCCAACCTTGAGTATGGCACGCTGTGCCCTTTCAACTTCGATGAGGTGTGTTTTGGCGGCACCTCCCCATGATGTGATGCAGTAATCAATAAGTGATTGGCATAATGCGTAGTAGACCATCTTAATAGTCTCACGGTCGGCCGAGTGTCTAAGGGTTTTAAATATATAAATAACTTTTCGTAGCCTGGTGACGAGGATTTCGATGTGTGGTTTAAAGGAGAGATATTGGTCAATAGTGACTCCAATGTACTTAATAGTCTCGGTAATTTCAAGGGAAGAACAAGAGCACTGGGCATTTTCAAAGCCACACGTGTGAGCAGTAATCGCTAGACTTGAGGGTGGGAGCAAGTTAGATCTTTGAGCAAATGCTATGTACTTTGTTTTAGAGACGTTGAGTGTCAAAACATTGTCTTGCAGCCAGTTACTAACATGATTTAGACCCAACTGTGCTACATCAAATACCTCCTCCCATCCGTCACCACTAAAAAACAGTGCAGTGTCGTCAGCAAAGGTAATGATCTTTCCTTTTAGAAGAGAAAGTTGGCAGAGGTCATTAATATACACCAGGAATAGTGTTGGGCCAATTATACTACCCTGTGGTACACCAAAATTGATTGAGAGCTCGTCACTGAGCGAGTCATTTATCCGTACTTGTTGTTTCCTACCAGTAAGATAATCCTCCATCAGTTTCAGCGTGATTCCTCTGATACCGAGCCGCTTAAGCTTTTCCAGAAGGTGCGGAATAGAGACTGTGTCTAATGCTTTTGCAAGGTCACAGTCTCTATTCCGCACCTTCTGGAAAAGCTTGAGGTGCGGAATAGAGACTGTGACCTTGCAAAAGCATTTGACACAGTCTGAATCATATTGAAATGCAACTAATATGATTAGATCAAGTAGAAAGTTACATTGATTCTATTGTCTTATGATTTTACTTTTGCCTATGTGGGTAGGAAGCCTAGATTTAAAAATTCTAGTTTTGCATAAAAAATACAATTGAAAATAACGATAGTCAACGTTATTGTTGTTATGTACAATATAATACCAATAGAACTAAGTATTTTGATATTTCTCAATATGAAGTATCAATAAATACGTAAACAAATTGACTTTAGACCCGGTGAAGGGTGCCAGAACAAACAAAATTTTGTGATACAAAGACTCAATGAATGTGTTACTCACACAATCGTTACTAATGCTCTACAGAGCATTTCAGATTCCGTGCTACTTATAGAATAAAAGTAAACAATACTCCCTGTTTATATCCGCAGGTCGAACATCAGCTGTTCGTGATAGGTTACCGGTAACGGCGGGCAACCAAACACTGTGTTTGACTTTGTAAATTTTCAGGAAAACAATAATCCTGATTATTTATGCAGTTATTTAACATTTTTATACAATATTACACCTTAATTACGCAAATAATTAAAAAAAAAAACTAATTTAAAAATACAGAACAAAATTTTGACATGTCACTTGGTCAGTGACGTCAGTGTTGCCAGTGCAACACGTCTGATACAAGTCAAATGTCGTAAGTCGTAAACGCTCTTAAATCTAGTTTTAATATGCTTAAAATACCAATTTATATATCTAAGTTCAAATCTTTTGTCCTCTACGGACCGCTCGTGCAGCGCAGTTATAAAATAACAGAAAGAACAAAGATCAACTTTGCATTTCTTCAAATAAAGTCGAAAATTGATAACCGGACTCAGACGCACGCTTCCGTTGAATTGGTACGCCCTCAAGCTAAAAGAAATGTATTAATTTTGTACTTTATTTAAACTATAGCAAAATAATTATTTGTTGGACAATAACAACTACACTCCGCTGCGCTTCACCAGATGTGAGCCGGTTGCCATAGCTACCATCACTTTTCGCACTATGACTGTTTAATAGTTGTATGTAATGAGTTACTGGTGTGTGCGCAGGTTTAGCGAGGAGTTCGAGGAGCTGAAGCACGTGGGGCGCGAGCAGCCGTGCTCGGCCGCCGACCTGCCCGTCAACCGGCCCAAGAACCGCTTCACCAACATCCTGCCCTACGACCACTCGCGCTACAAGCTGCAGCCCGTGGACGACGAGGAGGGCTCCGACTACATCAACGCCAACTACGTGCCCGGGCACAACTCGCCGCGCGAGTTCATCGTGACACAGGGCCCGCTGCACTGCACGCGCGACGACTTCTGGCGCATGTGCTGGGAGTCCGGCAGCCGCGCCATCGTCATGCTGACGCGCTGCGTGGAGAAGGGCCGCGAGAAGTGCGACCGCTACTGGCCCTACGACACGCGGCCCGTGTACTACGGCGACATCGCCGTCACGGCGCTCAACGAGTCGCGCTACCCCGACTGGACCGTGACGGAGCTCATGCTGTGCCGCGGCGCGGAGCAGCGCGTGCTCAAGCACTTCCACTTCACCACGTGGCCGGACTTCGGCGTGCCCGACCCGCCCACCGCGCTCGCGCGCTTCGTGCGCGCCTTCCGCGAGCGCTGCCCGCCCGACTCGCGGCCCGTCGTCGTGCACTGCAGCGCCGGCGTGGGCCGCTCCGGCACCTTCATCACGCTGGACACCGCGCTGCAGCAGGTTAGTCATTACATTCTTATAATTCAATTAAAAGCGCAGATATATCTTTCACAAGGGAGTAAAAATAGGTAGAATAGTTTACACAATTTTTGTCGCAGTACTTGTAGTACGGTTAGCACGAAAAACAAACTCATATCATCGCGGCAGAAAAACTAAAGTCTCGGAGGATGATTTCCTAAAATGCGTCCTTATCCACCAATCCGCACTGGACCCACGTGGTGATTTACGTCCCACTCCCTCTCACAGAGAGCAGGCCTGTGCCCCAGCTGTGGGAACCATTGGCTGATTATGCGTCCTTTTCCGTCAGTGTTTGATATTCAACTCTGTCGTCCGAGGTGCACTAAAATTGCATCATTCACCTGCGGAAGAAAATAATAAAAGATAAACTAGGTATTAAGGGTGCTATCACAAAAAAAAACGTTTTTCGTCAATTTCTTATCTAATTGTGAGAAAGCGTGAAATAATCGAAACAATAAGTCTGCGTAACTATAAAAGTACAGTTTTCGTAGTGATAAACCATTCGTGTCAGTCTCAGCACCCGTTAATAGTTTCATCACTTTTGCGCTTTCGAAAATATAGCTTATTTCGCCGTTGATTTACGCCGTTATTTTACTTTTAAATAGACTATCTTTTAAATAGATTATATTCGTAGATAAAAAATAAAACTTCGAATGAAAAATGGTCAGTAACTCTCTGTTTTATAGAATTATTTTTGGTGAATTACTGTACTTAATAAATTAATTAATTACTATAATAAATTGATTAAAGCGCTCCCAAGTATAAAATACAGTAGTACCATGGACATTTTTATAATTTCTTAAATTACGTTATCTTCGGTGTAAAAAAGCATCAAAAGATACCCAAAAGTAAAATTTTATGAAACATCCTTTGCAGAGACAAGGTTTTTACTGATTTATGTAAATAAATTGAAATATTTATTTAAAGCGCTCCCAAGATAAATAATTAAACTTGCTTGGGCATATTTTATTTTTTATTTTATGGCTATATCTAAACCATAATCACACATCAAAACTCGAGTAAAACGCGCAAATTCAAGAAAAATTGTGTCCCATAGGAATGCGTTCTTCTTCGTAATTGTAAACATTTACAAAAACCATGTTACATTATTATAAGGACTCACAAGAATAATAATTATGTACATACCAGTTATTGGTGAAATATCCAAATATTTTAATTAGGTCTCCTGTACCACAGCAAATTTTTTTACGGTTTCCATTATCGCAGTTACCCAAATTATCTGCAAATAAACCACCATGCTAATAAGATAAAAACAACATAACAATTTGAACTAAAATAATATATAATAATATATAGGTATAAGTAGAAAAAGTCAAAACTTTGTTAGAGATCGCTCGTCATTGAAAACTGTCGCTAATACCGCTTCGGTCGAGTTTCATAATACCAAACACTTATCCCAACGGAATAAGTAAAAAATACGTACTTCAATTTATTTATTATTTTATTTATTTTTGAAGAATGATAGTGGTATTTCTTTTTTAAGTTTCAAAAAAACGTATTCAAACAATGAAATTATGTATTGCTATTGTTTATTTATTTCAAAAATAATTTTCGTGGCGTATTTTTCTTTTTCGAGATTACTTAGGTATGTTTTCAAATTATGTTTTAATAACAGAACATAATATTTAGCTTTAACTTATATTCATAGAAGTATACAATTCATTAATATAAAATAAAGTAATTGCGAATTTTAAAGTTCTTACCGAAAAATTAGATTTTTGGGTTATATGGCCCTCATACTCGGCGCTGAGTGTGACGTCTGAGCGAGTCAGGAGCGCATTACCTGTCCGCCACTCGATCATCAGATTGATAAAACAGCCGATTGCTTTATTATAAATGTTACAGACACTTCAGAAAGTGAAAGTTCCTGCTTAGACCATTCAGGTTTCATACAAAATTGGCCCAAAATGGAAATTGCTAGAGTGACTGTCATGTTTTCCAATTATTTAAAAATAATTTAATACGAAAGTATGTGCCTATTTGAAATAAATGATTTGACTTCGAATTTGGCTTAAGTCTCTCATTGAGTGTAAGTACCTTCCAAAAGAAATACGACTGAATATGGTTTTGGCTAAAAGATTTGTAACTCATGCCCAGTGACGCGCCAAGGAGGGCCCCGGCGGTAAGGAGGCCCCTTACCGCGATACGTTTGTTTTGATTGTGTTAACGACACGTCTTTTACATTTTTTCGTATCGTTTTGAAATATTGGAATACATTGGTAGACAGTGTTAACGACTTTTATTTGTTTCTTATCTGGCGGAGACTAAGGAGCTTCCAGACGCAGACAAGTAGCAAGCCGGAAGGCTGTGTCACCCAACATAGTGGCTGTTGGATGACGGTAGTGCTTGAAGCCAGAGGCCCGACTCCCACTCACCCCCAGCCAGCAGGCGGGCACGCTCAGCAGTATTGGTGGATGTATTGATAAGATTATTCCGTACCACCCTGCAGAGCGGCTCATCCCACTGTCTCTGGGGAGATGGGTTTGCTGGACGATCTGTATCCGGGCAAGCCGCTTTCCAGTCGTTTACCGCATTAGGCAAGCACGGCATTCCAGAGTCCACTAGTGAGGGGGCTAAAATTTTCAAGTCAACTTTTTAGTGCTGTGTACAGAGGACAGGAGCGCCGATAAGTTAATACTGTTTTTTAAATTTTGCGGATGCCGAGGCCACCAAAACGGATGGGTAGTGTGGGAAGCCACGCTCGGTCGTCCAAGGCCACATTTAAAATGGATGTAAGTGTGCTGCGAATAATTTGGTAAATTTTGTCCAACAGATGTGGTTGATAGTATCAAAAGTATATCTGGTAAAGTAACATTTGCAGTTCGTTCCCTAGCCTACAGCTTGCCCGGTGTTGTGTTGCAGCTCACGAACCACGCGGAGTGCGTCGACATCTTCGGCATGGTGCACGCCATGCGGCGCGAGCGCGTGTGGATGGTGCAGACGGAGCAGCAGTACATCTGCATCCACCAGTGCCTCGTGGCCGTGCTGGAGGGGCAGGACCTGGCCGCGCCGCCGCACAACAACCACAACCACCACCTCAACGCCGCCTTCGAAGGTACTCCACCGTCTGCTTCTTAACTAAACATTCACAACATTTTGTGCTATCTACACTTTTTTTGTAATAACCATGTAGTAACTACATGGCTTTATATTTTTGTAATAACCATGTAGTAACTACATGGCTTTATATTTTTAAATGTCGTTCAGATTATTATTTTATTTGTATTTATCGTATGGAGTCGGCGGGTAGTGATCAATCGGTAGAGGAGGTTAACATGTGAGTGTGAACGCTAGGTGGAGGGTAGTGGAGGGGCGGCGACGGAGCGGCGGGCGCGCGTGAGTGTGTGTGCGCATGCGCGTGCGAGTGTTACTGTGTGTGGCATGTACTGGGTGCGGGAGCCGGTCGCGGGACTCACGCGGTTCTCTGTTGCAGACGACGAGGGCATCGCGGAGTCGGGCATGTGATGGCCGCAGCCGCGCGGTGCGCCGCGAGCCGCGACGGCCGAGCGACGTGTCCACCGCCTTATGTACTTAATTGATGTTTTCTTTACCCGATGAGATCGCTTGGACAGTAATGTTAGGTTTTGTACTAAAATATTTTTATAAAAATGTACATTAATAAAATGGACCAATAATTAATTGTATAATAGACTAAGTTTAAATAAATAATTTGTTATTTTTTTACGTTGGTAATATAATGAAGCGAAGCAGAGACAACACGTGTCAGGCCGCGTCTTAACCAAAACGATCGCCGCGTGAACACGCGACCGTCGCGTTCATTTTGCTCCCCGTGTCTTAACCGAAAGCGACCGTCGACGATTGCTTTTGGTTAGGACATGGCCCACAGCGAACCCGACTCCGTGGTCGCGCCAACAGAGGGTGCAAAAGAAAATTGTGACATATATACGCGACAATCACGTATTCGCGCGACCGATCGGTTTGGTTAGGAGGCGGGGCCAGACTAAGTGAACACAACGAGCGGCGTGACGTCAGCCTCGTGCCCTGTGCTGCTTGTGTACACTATTTGTTTTATGTGGTTTTGATATCCATGTTAAGTGATTATAAATAATAATGTTATATTTACTCAATTAATGATCAAGTAAGTATAAATTATTTCTTGAATCTCAAAATTGTACTTAATCTATAAACATATGTACTTAAATATATTTTTACTGGACGCTCAATTAATCGTGAAATTCAAAGGTCGCTTGAAATAATCTTCGTGTGATGCACAGTAAACTGTACAATTTGTACTCACAGCTCAGATGAAATGACGTCGAACAAAGAGAGTTGTTGTGTTACTTAGCTGTGCAGTACGGTCAGTAACGAAACTCGATAAACACTGTTAGTTTGACATTATAAACAGAAGTAATCATTTTGGATACACTGCTTTTCAGCATTTCATATTATATCACCATACATATCATCCGATTTTATATTATACAGGGTGTTTGGTGCATCGTGTGCCAAATTGAAATGGTCGACTGAAGGAGTCATCCGCTAGCCTTTTAGACCCTTTAACACCCCTCATGCTCTGTGGATTTTTTTTATCGACTTTTTATTGTTTTCCAAAAAAAAGACCCAAATTTTACATTCAAATACAGATTTTAAAAAAAATATAAGGCGTAGACTCTGAATTTTATTTTTATTTCGATGTGTATTGTTTAAGAATACTTTTAAATACAAAATTAGTGATATTAGTCACCTAGTTCTTTTTTAATTCACTCGCAAAGGTAAAACTTAAATTAAAGCTGTACATGTTACAGCTGTTTATAAGGCTACAAAAAAAAAATCAAAAGCGACCGGGATCTTCCAACTCCCTCATTAATTCTCCAGTCTATCCTCTTTCTAATGATGTGCCACATGCCATAAAAGTATTTTAACAACTTTGTGAATTCGCTAGAATTGTGAATCGAGAGAGAAAGGCTAATATTCAAAATTATGATTTAAAAAAAAAACTCTTAAATGATACCTGTCAAACCTATAAATCTGCTATCTAATTCTTATGGTTAGGTAAATTCGTGTCTCATATCTGTATCTTTCGTGGGATTTACTTGAAATAAAAAAATAAAATTGCATTTTTAACATTTATTTAATCATTGTTACAAATCTTGCTCAAATTGTTGGCCTCTGTTGCGAATGCAGGCCCGACACCTGTTTCGTATTTCAACAGTTGTTGTACGAAGTCGTATTTCCTCCTTAATAGTATTGAATGCCGCTTCTATGCGTTGGACTAATACCTCCCTAGTTGGAACCTCCGTGGCATATACCAACTCTTTGGCACGTCCCCAGACATAAAAGTCTAACGGAGTTAGATCTGGGGAACGTGGCGGCCATGGAATAGGGCCATCGCGTCCAATCCATGCATTGGGGAACACATTGTCGAGATATTCCCTCACAGTCAATCGCCAATGCGCGGGACAGCCGTCATTTTGAAATACAATGGGCACACGTTCATTAAATACGGGCCAATCGGTCACTAATTCGGGCAGGTCATTTTGTAGGAATTCCAGGTAGTCTTCGCCATTGAGATTATCGGGCAGGTAATGCGGTCCAATTACCTGATTCCCAATCACTCCTGCCCAAACGTTTACACTAAACCTTCTTTGAGAAGATTTCTGTCTTTTAACACGTGGGTTTTGCGTTTTCGTTGTCCAGTGGTGCAAATTGTGTAAATTGAGGATCCCATCCTTGGTAAATTTGGATTCATCCGTCCACAGTATTCTTTTTTAAAAATCAGGATCATCCACATCCGTGTGTAAAAGAAACCGACAAAAAGCCACTCGTCTCTCAAAGTCGCCACCCTCAAGACCTGCAACAAACAAAAAACTCTTTTAAATTTCTCTTGGGCAATAAGTAATTGCACAAGAAAGGACCCGCTGTTCGTGCTAATAGATTCACTAACTGGAAGTGACGCCATACCATACCCATTACCTGCTAAACAAAGGCAAGGTCAAACAAAGCTTGCACGGGTTAGTTAGTTTAAAATTACGTACCTTGCACCGGAGTGTAGTGGAATGGATGCTTTTTGTTTTGACGAAGTACTTTCCACACTTTCCATATTGAAATATCAAGATGTGATGCCACATTTCTAATGCTTCTTGTAGGGTCTTCCTCAAAAAGTGCCAGTATTCTCTCGTCTACTTCAACATTATGTCGCACAATATGGCCCCTTGGTTCATTAAAAGTAACACTCGCGTATGCGTCGGTATGTGTCTTGGAAGACTCTGCGGCCAGGTAATCGTCTACCAGGAAAGCGTTCCTGGTAAAGTCGTTGCGCTGCACGAGCGACGCCATTAGCGGCTCCGTAAGCCATCATGATGTCCGCATATTCTTCGTTAGAGAATGTCGCCATTGCAATAACAAAAAACTCAAAGTTTAACAATAACAACAAAAATTAAACAAATGTAACAAGAACCAGCAAAACTTAACGATAACAAAGTAATAAAAGAATCGCGGAGTATGGTGAACTAGCACACACGTTAAGTAGCAGAGGCAGTCATGTCTCGACTAAAAAAATGGCGGGTCGGGCGGCGCGATTTGTTCAAACCGATTTAAGGTATGCAAGAAAGAGATAGAAGATAGATTTTACTGTGAAAGAGTGAGAAAACAAATTTTACCTCTTTCTCAAGTAACAGTTCCGCAATAAATATTTTTTCATTAGAATTTGGAATGTAGTTTTATGTGACTTGATTCACAATCTAGCGAATTCACAAAGTTGTTAAAATACTTTTATGGCATGTGGCACATCATTAGAAAGAGGATAGACTGGTGAATTAATGAGGGAGTTGGAAGATCCCGGTCGCTTTTGGTTTTTTTTTTGTAGCCTTATAAATAGCTGTAACATGTACAGCATTAATTTAAGTTTTACCTTTGCGAGTGAATTAAAAAAAAAACTAGGTGACTAATATCACTAATTTTGTATTTAAAACTATTCTTAAACAATACACATCGAAATAAAATTAAAATTCAGAGTCTACGCCTTATATTTTTTTTTTAATCTGTATTTGAATGTAAAATTTGGGTCTTTTTTTTGGAAAACAATAAAAAGTCGATAAAAAAAATCCACAGAGCATGAGGGGTGTTAAGGGGTCTGAAAGGCTAGCGGATGACCCCTTCAGTCGACCATTTTAATTTGGCACACGATGCACCAAACACCCTGTATATTGTGCTCAAAAATTTAAGTGTAAAAGTGAGTTTCGTCGCTACCAGAAGTAGCGATATCATGAGATAAATGATTTTTATTTCTGTAAGTAGGTTTGTACAAACACTTTTACACGTCCATCATATTTTAAAAACTAGATGAGGTCGGCGTTTCCTATCCGACTACTCTGAGAAGAAAGGCCGAAACAAAATCAGAGGTCACAGTCTCTTTTAAAGTCCAGACAATCTTGTGCGGATCCTGTGAAGGCCATGTAGATTGGTGTCTGAAATGGTCTTTTGAGGACAATCTTTACCAATTGTTTACATGACGCCATCCGTCATGATGTGATATTTTGAAAATACTTTAATAAGTGACTATCATTCCCGATAGCGAACAGATACAATAATAAATATGTTGAACATCCGAGTGTAATAGCCCGGGCATATCACGACGACTATCCAAACGAGTCAGGCTGTCCCATTGCTATGTATCTATGAACGCTTCGGCGAGGAGACGCCGTCGTGCAGCACCACGTCGTGTTGTGGCCGGGCCCTAACCCTGCGTCCTAACCGAAAGCGACTGTCGCGCGGATATTTGTACGTGTGTACAGAGGGCACTTTCCGGTTTTCTGAACAAATGAGTGATAAATAAATGTACGCGACGATAGCATATTCGCGCGACCGCTCGCTTTCGTTAGGACACGGGGTACGAGCGCGACAGTCGCTTTTGGTTAGGACGCGGCCTAATGCATTAAAAATGCACAGACTTCTTTATTTATCTGAATGTTTGGTATGGATACAATAAATAGAACAGAATATACAGTAAAATAATCTATTTCTCTAATAAGTATTTTTTATTTCCTTGCAGTTGCATGCCTCTTTAATCTTTATGTTCCGCCGGCAACAGCGCACAATGCAAGTGCTAGATGGTTATTATTGTAACCATCCTCCACCTTCAGTTATGAAAGTCATTGTATTACAATAATGTATTGTAGACTAGCTTTTGCCTGCGGTTTCGCCCGCGTGGATGGCGGAAAATAGCAAACTGGAACGTACTACCGAGATTAAAAGGAAACGAAGCGATTGACTCCTAGCGCTGCCCCCGCGGCCATTCACCGTCAAATCAAATCAAATCAAAAATATTTTTATTTCACGCCTACATGGGCACTTATGAAACGTCAGAAGCTAGGTGCACGGTTCCAATTGGTCGTTTCCTATGGAGAAGAGCCGGCAAGAAACTCCACGGTCACTCTTTAAAAAAAAAAAAATTGGCTTTTACAATGTTTTCAAATTACAGTATTAATAGGTATGAGAGGACAGCGTAGGCCCGTCAAAAGTACCAGGTACCTAACAAAATAGAAAATGGTCTACAGATCTACAGTCTATTAAGCCTACAACGTCCTCACATTGACAAATAAAAACAATATAAAATATGATTAAAATAATATAAGTTAGAACCTTGTTGAAATTTAAATTGTAGGTATAATAATGTCAAATAAGAAAAAAATTATGTCAGTGAAGTTTGTAAAAAAAGATAAAATTTAAATTAAAAAACCGGCTAAGTGCGAGTCGGACTCGCGCACGAAGGGTTCCGTACCATTATCTATAAAAATGGCAAAAACACACGTTTGTTGTATGGGAGCCGCCCTTAAAAATTTGTTTTATTTTAATTTAATGATTTATTTTTAAATTCAATATATATCTACATATTCTGTGAAAATTTCAACTGTCTAACTATCACGATCTATTGAGAGACAATACAATACGAGACAGCCTGGACGTACAGACAGACAGACAGACGGACGGACAGCGGAGCCTTAGTAACAGGCGTCCCGTTTTACCCTTTGGGTACGGAACCCTGAAAAGACAACTATTCCAATAATTTATAAATCGACGATATCCGTAAATACAGATACTAACGTAGTTCTGAGCTAAGAATAATAAAAAACGAGGATTTTGAATAAACATTTATTTAGTTATGTTCTAACTTCATAGTTAAAGATAACATAACACCAACATTGTACACTTAGTTCTCAATAAACGATTTGAATTTGGATTTATTCATCTATAACTCGCAACGTGATATAGTCGTGTAGGGTGACCATTATAATAACGACTGAACGAATGACAAAAAATACAATTATGGTAATCAGAATACACACTGATTTATAAGACTGTAAATATTTATACAGTTTAAAATGAAGTCGATTTACCAGTTCTTGTCGACACAAGCTACCTATATCTGAATAGCTTCTGTCGTTTAAAAAAAGTTAGCCAGTTATTATCGGAGCTTCCTCCCCAGGGTCACCCAAGTCTAGATAAAAATCCCAGAATTATTAAATAAACTAGAAAAACTTTGAACTTTTCATTTTAGTTATATCAATGTTTTGTGTAATAACGGAATATCACAAAAAAATCTGTGCAAAAACCGGGCCGAAACCATAAAGCCGCACTTGTCCAGACAAATCCGGTCGTATGGTCACCCTACCGGGTGCGCAGAATAAACATCACAGTACCAGTAATTCCAGTAAGTCTCAGCAGTGTCCTTGTGATAATATTACCTAAGCCCGGTCGGTCATAGTCGTATGAGTAAAGAAACGGAACAGTGACATGATAAATGATTTTATTTCTGTAAGTAGGTTTGTACAAATACTTTTACACGTCAATAATATTAAAAAAAAACTATATGAGGTCGGCTACTCGCTCCGTCGACGCTACGTGAATTTGATCCTTATTTACATTACGTTACGGATCAATGTTCTAGGAAAGAAGACACGGCGCGCGCCTTCTCGAAGCAATAAGAAAATATGATACATCGCTCTCGGTCGGTTCTGCTTTCCACTGAGCGACAGCGATGTTTACAAGCTACCTACCGAGTACTTACTATTCAATCATATTTTCATTTCAAATTGCATTACTTTTTCGCAAATGCGATCATGATCATTATCGGTAAGACCGCACGAAACAATTTCCTATGCAAGTATTTTTACGTAGGTATGGAAGTATCTATTTTGCATACACGATTGTAGCCCTTATCTCTACGCAGGAAGAAAATACTTCAAAGTATGTTGAGCCTTGGTTTTTGGCGCTAGCTAAAGGTGGACGTACTTAGAAGCCCTGGTACTTATTTACAAATTGAGTCAAAGCATAATGAACTTTATGTCAATTGCGTAAGGTACAAACTAGATAAGAGCAAAAGAAAAGGTCGGGCGTATTTCCCGCAGATAGCAGTTTGTTTCGGCCGTGTGTATAACTTAGACTTTTTAATGCTCCTGAACACATTTAAATTTAGTTAGGTCTAATGTTATCTAAAGATAGGTAGGTAAATCCTAATTTATACAAAATATAACTAGGTACCTACTAGTACGCACGGCTACAGATCAAGCTATACATTTCCAGTATAAGCTGATCTCGCATTGTATAGGATTTCCTTACAATGAGAAGTCAGCGTAAACTGGAAACTTATAGCTTGATGTGTAGCCGTGTGTACAAAACAGCCCAAGAAAAAAATATCTTTATGTTCTTGGGCCGAGTTTAAAAGTATCAAAACAATTAGTAGCTATGAAGGCAGATAGGTAACTTATAATAATATATCATTGGGTAATACTTACTGTGAAGTACATCCCAACGAAGATCGTAAATAATATTCCAAGTCCGTAAACAAAATAAAGTTCGTAAAAATGTAGGTACTTATGCTCTATACCAAATCAAAATCCAAGTTCATAGCATAGGTCAATAGTGTTAGAAAATTATTACAATACCTACAATTTCGCAAACAAATACGTACGCACGTGCACGTAAAGTGCACGTGCGTACGTATTTGTTGGCACGTGTACGTGTACGTAAAGTAATCATAAAACACTGAATTTCACTGAAAGCCGTAGTAGATAGATGATGACAACAAACAATCCGAGTCGTTGCGCTTGTGTGAGTGCCTGTCGGAGCGATTCACATCACACAGCTACCGTGCGCAGTACGACCACGCACACATTGACATTTGATTGACGCGATGGCACTGGTCGGGTAGTCCACTTGCAAACACCGCTAAGTTAAAAAGAAAAAGAAAATCAGATAGTGTGGCCATTTTATTTGTTGTTTATTAAAATGCTTTCATAAGCAACTATCAATCTCGATCAAAACTCCGCATTTTACGCTTAAAAGGTTAAATATTCAGTACTCCTGCAAAACTTGCTATATTGATTGATAGTTAACTTTCAAACAACTCTAAGTTACAGTTAACTTTCAAAACTCGCAAATTATTACGCAGTGACTCGTGCAAACGCCGCCATCTTGACTGTCTTGTCTATGGAAGTGCAAGCACGTGCAACGCGATAAAATTATTCTTATTCTGTTAAAATCATAAAAATTCTGTTAATATTATTTTATTAATAATATTAATAGAATAATATTAATAATAATAATATTATTAGATTACAATAATATTTACAGTTGTAGGGCATTCATTTTTGCCTCCTGATCGTATTTTTGGAAATATTGAAAGGGCTACACGGCCTCTAGAAGTCATAGCAGAACCAGAGACCTATTTTGATATTTTCCAAAAAAACGATACGGTGCTGAGACTTGGCAAAGATTTCATTTTTTATGATTGGAAATCAAACACCAAAGACATCTTGGCATTTCCAATTGAATGCATCCAAGAGGTTTTTTTTTGAGAAAAGGCAGGAATGGCAAAATCGCCGTTAAAGGGGAACCGCATTATGTATCGGGTGGTGAATTACGGCAATGTTTGTAAAAGAGGTAAGTCGTTTGAACAGATTGAACCATGTCCGTGACTACCACAACGCCAATCACTTCCATATTTGGCAAATAATTAGTGCTCAATTGGTGCTAATTAGTGCTCGAACAACAGAAATGGTGCCTTAGTAGTTTTCGAGATAATCGACTTTGAAGGTGGTCCTGCGGAAGTCACGCTCCCTTCAGCAGGACCACCATGAGCGCCGAAAAAGGGGGCATGCTACAGCTATTCTAAGTATACAAATAATTAGTGCTCTTAAATGTGATTCATTTCGTAACAAAAAAAGAACTGAAACATTTGTATTTACCGAGAAATCAACGATGACAACTTTCGCGCGCTCGTTCAGCAGGACCACGACTTTGAGTGTTGATTCCAAGTTTCAGGAGCTAGTCGCTTTCCTCAAACCTACATAGAAAATTAGTGCTCTGCGAGTTAAAATTGATACCCAAAATTCAAAATTACTACTCCAGTAGTTTACGAGATATACCATAGCATTGGTGGGGTGGCGGTAGTCACGGTGTAAAATTTTCATTTGAAGATTTCCCTTTTAAAAACTGTGATTTCTTCCCAAATTTATACAAAAATTAGTGCTCCTAAAGAAGTTATATTGACCAAAAATTCAGATTCCCAAGTGTTGTATTTTAAGAGAAATTAGCTTTCATTACTTTTCCATACTAAATGTCCGCATATAACCAGACCAAATTAAGTTGCCAATGGTATTGAGCTGTTTATGAGATGTACACTCGTGCACATAAATTGATGGCTGTCGGAATTGTAATAACAACAGTTCAATATCTATAATTTTTATACAAACCGTGTACCTGGGTACAAATTTATAAAAAAAAATAACCTATCGTTACCCATGGCCTGTGATACCTTTGTTAAGGGGACGATAACCGACTTTTAATGATTTTATACTGAAGATCACGTCTAAACGAGTAGTGTTAATGATTTGAAAACAATATATGATAAATTAGAGCATTTTCTCAATAATTTCATATGTGAATATTTTAGATTATGTTTATATTACATAGTTAAATTAATTTCTAAAGTTATGTCTAATGCGGATAAAAAACTGAGAATGGAGCAAAATCTACCAAGCGTATTTTTCTGAAACCTTCACCAATTTAAAGATAATTTCAATATTGATCGCGTTTTATTAAAATGCCTTTTGTTTTGTGTATATTAAATTAATAATGCGTCAAATTGGGGACAGCGCTCCTTGATGGAAGAGTTCTATTACTGGCTGAACGTACGACGCGTTGCGTGAGCTCAGTACAGAACACGCAAGCTAACCACTCAAGGTCACTGGCATATATCTGCGTCTTAATGACATGGGTAGGAAGGTACTAGAATAATTATTTTTCTGTATTGTAAGTACCTACCTGTTGTGTTGTTATATGAATATAAGAGCGATAGTTATTTCTTATTTATTTCTTTCCTACTAATTTAACGTTGCTGCAATCAGTACCTAAGTATTAAAAACCTAATTTATTGCATTAAAAAAAATTGTGTTTGAAATAGTTTTAATAATGATTAATTTAATAGTATATAATTTAATAATGATTAATTTAATAGAATATAATTTAATAATGATTAATTTAATGGTATATAATTTAATAATAAATAACTTATTAACAATAGATAATAATTTGATGTAAATGAAATGATGATGTTTGTTTGTTTTTTGTAGATGTGTTTTGTGTAATGTTTACTTACTCGAGTTTATGTTTTCGTATGCACGTGTTTCTGTGACAAATAAAATTATTTTTCTTTCTTCTTTCTTTCTAAATATTTGCATGCCGAATGGCAAAATATGACTGATCTTTGTACAGTACTAACACTTATTGATGTATCATCTACCCATATTTGCGAAAATAAAGTTATTCTTATTCTTCTTATTCTTAAAACTAATTTTCATTCTATCCTTAATTGTTATAACTATGCATAAATATCCAAGCTTTTTCTATTCTGTTCTATCGAACCCATATTTCTAGTTTTGTTTATGGTTCTACCTAGATACCTACTAGTCGGCCTATCTTAATAGTCTAATCGAGTTGATTGATTTGTGTTAATATATTACTAATAATATTCTACTGATTTTACAAATTGTTATCGAACTGTGATCTATAATTAATGAAACTTATTCGATTTATAAATGTATTTTCCATTAAAAATACACCTACGAATTCATAAATCTTAACCTAGCTTTAACAAAGTAGGTATTGAATTGGTAACTAAAAATACACCCAAGGTCCATAGATATGTCAGTGGAAATTTAATAAAATCGACTTCAGGTGCTGAAAAATACATAACTATTACTTATGCAATACTTTTATACTAACGTTATTAGCAAAATTTTAGTTTTTAATACTTAGGTACTGATTGCAGCAACGTTAAATTAGTAGGAAAGAAATAAATAAGAAATAACTATCGCTCTTATATTCATATAACACGACAGGTAGGTACTCACAATACAGAAAAATAATTATTCAAGTACCTACCTACACATGTCATTAACAAAGGTATCACAGGCCATGGGTAACGATAGGTTATTTTTTTTTTTAAATTTGTACCCAGGTACACGGTTTGTATAAAAATTATAGATATTGAACTGTTGTTATTACTATTCCGACATTCATCAATGTTTGTGCACGAGTGTACATCTCATAAACAGCTCAATACCATTGACAACTTAATTTGGTCGGGTTATATGCTGACATTTAGTATGGAAAAGTAATGAAAGCTAATTTCTCTTAAAATACAACACTTGGGAATCTGAATTTTTGGTCACTATAACTTCTTTAGGAGCACTCATTTTTGTATGAATTTGGGAAGAAATCACAGAGTTTTTAAAAGGGAAATCTTCAAATGAAAATTTAACACCGTGCCTACCGCCACCTCACCAATGGTATGGTATATCTCGTAAACTACTGGAGTAGTAATTTTGAATTTTGGGTATCAAAATTATTTCGCAGAGCACTAATTTTCTATGTAGGTTTGAGGAAAGCGACTAGCTCCTGAAACTTGGAATCAACACTCAGTCGTGGTCCTGCTGAACAAGCGCGCGAAAGTTGTCATCGTTGATTTCTCGGTAAATACAAATGTTTCAGTTCTTTTTTTGTTACGAAATGAATCACATTTAAGAGCACTAATTATTTGTATACTTAGAATAGCTGTAGCATGCCCCCTTTTTCTGCGCTCATGGTGGTCCTGCTGAAGGGAGCGTGACTTCCGCAGGACCACCTTCAAAGTCGATTATCTCGAAAACTACTAAGGCACCAATTCTGTTGTTCGAGCATTAATTAGCACCAATTGATCACTAATTATTTGCCAAATATGGAAGCGATTGGCGTTGTGGTCACGGACATGAAACATATGTCCGTGACTACCGCCGGACCACTAGTTTTGTTTATGGTTCTACCTAGATACCTACTAGTCGGCCTATCTTAATAGTCTAATCGAGTTGATTGATTTGTGTTAATATATTACTAATAATATTCTACTGATTTTACAAATTGTTATCGAACTGTGATCTATAATTAATGCAACTTATTCGATTTATAAATGTATTTTCCATTAAAAATACACCTACGAATTCATAAATCTTAACCTAGCTTTAACAAAGTAGGTATTGAATTGGTAACTAAAAATACACCCAAGGTCCATAGATATGTCTGTGGAAATTTAATAAAATCGACTTCAGGTACTGAACAATACATAACTATTACTTATGCAATACTTTTATACTAACGTTATTAGCAAAATTTTAGTTTTTAATACTTAGGTTCTGATTGCAGCAACGTTAAATTAGTAGGAAAGAAATAAATAAGAAATAACTATCGCTCTTATATTCATATAACAACACAACAGGTAGGTACTTACAATACAGAAAAATAACTATTCGAGTACCTACCTACCCATGTCATTAAGACGCAGATATATGCCAGTGACCTTGAGTGGTTAGCTTGCGTGTTCTGTACTGAGCTCACGCAACGCGTCGTACGTTCAGCCAGTAATAGAACTCTTCCATCAAGGAGCGCTGTCCCCAATTTGACGCATTATTAATTTATTATACACAAAACAAAAGGCATTTTAATAAAACGCGATCAATATTGAAATTATCTTTAAATTGGTGAAGGTTTCAGAAAAATACGCTTGGTAGATTTTGCTCCATTCTCAGTTTTTTATCCGCATTAGACATAACTTTAGAAATTAATTTAACTATGTAATATAAACATAATCTAAAATATTCACATATGAAATTATTGAGAAAATGCTCTAATTTATCATATATTGTTTTCAAATCATTAACACTACTCGTTTAGACGTGATCTTCAGTATAAAATCATTAAAAGTCGGTTATAGTCCCCTTAACAAAGGTATCACAGGCCATGGGTAACGATATGTTATTGTTTTTAAAAATTTGTACCCAGGTACACGGTTTGTATAAAAATTATAGATATTGAACTGTTGTTATTACTATTCCGACAGCCATCAATTTATGTGCACGAGTGTACATCTCAATACCATTGACAACTTAATTTGGTCTGGTTATATGCGGACATTTAGTATGGAAAAGTAATGAAAGCTAATTTCTCTTAAAATACAACACTTGGGAATCTGAATTTGTGTTTCTCGACAAATGTTTCAGTTCTTTTTTTGTTACGAAATGAATCACATTTAAGAGCACTAATTATTTGTATACTTAGAATAGCTGTAGCATGCCCCCTTTTTCGGCGCTCATGGTGGTCCTGCTGAAGGGAGCGTGACTTCCGCAGGACCACCTTCAAAGTCGATTATCTCGAAAACTACTAAGGCACCAATGCTGTTGTTCGAGCACTAATTAGCACCAATTGAGCACTAATTATTTGCCAAATATGGAAGCGATTGGCGTTGGTGGGGCGGCGGTAGTCACGGACATGAACTTTAAGACATTTTGCTTTGTTCGCATTCAGTAAGAGATTATTAGCTGCGAACCATTTCGGAAGAACAGCTAGACTTTCGTTGACGTGTAGGTAAGACATCCGTATCTTTTCTATCTATTTTAAAAATAAGAGAAGTGTCATCAGCGAATAGAATTATATCCGATAAGTTAGCCATTATGTATGTAAGGAAGGTCATTTATACAACATTAGTTATTGTTTACCCTAAACCCGAAAAGGGGTCATTGTTACTCATCATTTTGAACAACTTTTTCTATGAGACCAACCTTGAAATCGCGAAATAAAAATCAGGTATTCCATACATTTTGCCGATTTAAGTGGACACAAATTTATGGAACAGCAGATTATTTTTTCGCGATTTCTGTAGCAGATTGTGTAGTGCGCAGTTATGATGATGGCCGAACGCGTAAATAAAACAGGCACTTGATTGCTCACAATATATTACTCAAAATATAATGTAACAATACAACGTCAATAAACTTAATAATGGGATAATTTAGGATTTACTAAATCAATCAACGACACGGAACGAGACAAGGGAAACCCACAATAAAAGTAGACATAAGTGTAACAGATAATTAATAGTGTTGCCAATATAAAGCATACATAATTTTTAACACTTCCCCTTAAGCTACATTGCAACTAGTAAACATATAAGCAAAAACCGACTCTACATGATAAAATGCAAAAAATAAAAACTCTACATGCATCATATTGTGCATGGTGTACACTTACAGCAATCCTTATCTATAAACACATACACATGCAACAGGCATAACATTCAATCAAATTGTTAAGTATACAATAAATTCAATGGTGAAATACATAATACAATGTTTATAATGCATTATTCTAATACATGTCCGTGACTACCGCCGCCCCACCAACGCCAATCGCTTCCATATTTGGCAAATAATTAGTGCTCAATTGGTGCTAATTAGTGCTCGAACAACAGAATTGGTGCCTTAGTAGTTTTCGAGATAATCGACTTTGAATGTGGTCCTGCAGTAGTCACGCTCCCTTCAGCAGGACCACCATGAGCGCCGAAAAAGGGGACATGCTACAGCTATTCTAAGTATACAAATAATTAGTGCTCTTAAATGTGATTCATTTCGTAACAAAAAAAGAACTGAAACATTTGTATTTACCGAGAAATCAACGATGATAACTTTCGCGCGCTCGTTCAGCAGGACCACGACTTTGAGTGTTGATTCCAAGTTTCAGGAGCTAGTCGCTTTCCTCAAACCTACATAGAAAATTAGTGCTCCGCGAGATAAAATTGATACCCAAAATTCAAAATTACTACTCCAGTAGTTTACGAGATATACCATACCATTGGTGGGGTGGCGGTAGTCACGGTGTTAAATTTTCATTTGAAGATTTCCCTATTAAAAACTATGTGATTTCTTCCCAGATTTATACAAAAATTAGTGCTCCTAAAGAAGTTATAGTGACCAAAAATTCAGATTCCCAAGTGTTGTATTTTAAGAGAAATTAGCTTTCATTACTTTTCCATACTAAATGTCCGCATATAACCCGACCAAATTAAGTTGTCGATGGTATTGAGCTGTTTATGAGATGTACACTCGTGCACATAAATTGATGGATGTCGGAATAGTAATAACAACAGTTCAATATCTATAATTTTTATACAAACTGTACCTGGGTACATATTTATAAAAAAAAAAACCTATCGTTACCCATGGCCTGTGATACCTTTGTTAATGACATGGGTAAGTAGGTACTCGAATAATTATTTTTCTGTATTGTAAGTACCTACCTGTTGTATTGTTATAAGAATATAAGAGCGATAGTTATTTCTTATTTATTTCTTTCCTACTAATTTAACGTTGCTGCATCAGTAACTAAGTATTAAAAACCTAATTTATTGCATTAAAAAAAATCTGTAATTTTCAAATAGTTTTAATAATGATTAATATAATAGTATATAATTTAATAATGATTAATTTAAAATGGTATATAGTTTAATAATAAATAACTCACTAACAAATAGATAATAATTTGATGTAAATGAAATGATGATGTTTGTTTGTTTTTTGTAGATGTGTTTTGTGTAATGTTTACTTATTCGAGTTTATGTTTTCGTATGCACGTGTTTCTGTGACAAATAAAATTATTTTTCTTTCTTCTTTCTTTCTAAATATTTGCATGCCGAATGGCAACATATGCTGATTTTTGTATAGTACTAACATCTATTGATGTATCATCTACCCATATTTGCGAAAATAAAGTTATTCTTATTCTTAAAACTAATTTTCATTCTATCCTTATTTGTTGTAACTATGCATGAATATCCGAGCTATTCTGTTCTATCGAACTCATATTTCTAATTTTGTTTATGGTTCTACCTAGATATCTACTAGTCGGCCTATCTTAATAGTCTAATCGAGTTCAATGATTTGTGTTAATATATTAATAATAATATTCTACTGATTTTACAAATTGTTATCGAACTGTGATCTATAACTAATGAAACTTATTCGATTTATAAATGTATTTTCCATTAAAAATACACCTACGAATTCATAAATCTTAACCTAGCTTTAACAAAGTAGGTATTGAATTGGTAACTAAAAATACACCCAAGGTCCATAGATATGTCAGTGGAAAATTGATAAACTCGACTTCAAGTACTGAAAAATACATAACTATTACATATGCAATACTTTTATACTAACGTTATTAGCAAAATTTTAGTTTTTAATACTTAGGTACTGATTGCAGCAACGTTAAATTAGTAGGAAAGAAATAAATAAGAAATAACTATCGCTCTTATATTCATATAACAACACAACAGGTAGGTACTTACAATACAGAAAAATAATTATTCGAATACCTACCTACCCATGTCATTAACAAAGGTATCACAGGCCATGGGTAACGATAGGTTATTTTTTATTATAAATATGTACCCAGGTACACAGTTTGTATAAAAATTATAGATATTAAACTGTTGTTAGTACTATTCCGACATCCATCAATTTATGTGCACGAGTGTACATCTCATAAACAGCTCAATACCATTGACAACTTAATTTGGTCGGGTTATATGCGGACATTTAGTATGGAAAAGTAATGAAAGCTAATTTCTCTTAAAATACAACACTTGGGAATCTGAATTTTTGGTAACTATAACTTCTTTAGGAGCACTAATTTTTGTATAAATTTGGGAAGAAACCACAAAGTTTTTAATAGGGAAATCTTCAAATGAAAATTTAACACCGTGACTACCGCCACCCCACCAATGGTATGGTATATCTCGTAAACTACTGAAGTAGTAAATTTGAATTTTGGGTATCAATTTTATCTCGCAGAGCACTAATTTTCTATGTAGGTTTGAGGAAAGCGACTAGCTCCTGAAACTTGGAATCAACACTCAAAGTCGTGGTCCTGCTGAACGAGCGCGCGAAAGTTATCATCGTTGATTTCTCGGTAAATACAAATGTTTCAGTTCTTTTTTTGTTACGAAATGAATCACATTCAAGAGCACTAATTATTTGTATACTTAGAATACCTGTAGCATGCCCCCTTTTTCGGCGCTCATGGTGGTCCTGCTGAAGGGAGCGTGACTACCGCAGGACCACCTTCAAAGTCGATTATCTCGAAAACTACTAAGGCACCAATTCTGTTGTTCGAGCACTAATTATTTGCCAAATATGGAAGCGATTGGCGTTGGTGGGGCGGCGGTAGTCACGGAGATAAAAATGCCAATGTCATAAATTAATGTCCGTGACTACCGCCGCCCCACCAACGCCAATTGCTTCCATATTTGGCAAATAATTAGTGCTCAATTGGTGCTAATTAGTGCTCGAACAACAGAATTGGTGCCTTAGAAGTTTTCGAGATAATCGACTTTGAAGGTGGTCCTGCGGTAGTCACGCTCCCTTCAGCAGGACCACCATGAGCGCAGAAAAAGGGGGCATGCTACAGCTATTCTAAGTATACAAATAATTAGTGCTCTTAAATGTGATTCATTTCGTAACAAAAAAAGAACTGAAACATTTGTATTTACCGAGAAATCAACGATGATAACTTTCGCGCGCTCGTTCAGCAGGACCACGACTTTGAGTGGTGATTCCAAGTTTCAGGAGCTAGTCGCTTTCCTCAAACCTACATAGAAAATTAGTGCTCGGCGAGATAAAATTGATACCCAAAATTCAAAATTACTTCTCCAGTAGTTTACGAGATATACCATACCATTGGTGGGGTGGCGGTAGTCACGGTGTTAAATTTTCATTTGAAGATTTCTCTATTAAAAACTCTGTGATTTCTTCCCAAATTTATACAAAAATTAGTGCTCCTAAAGAAGTTGTAGTGACCAAAAATTCAGATTCCCAAGTGTTGTATTTTACGAAAAATTAGCTTTCATTACTTATCCATACTAAATGTCCGCATATAACCCGACCAAATAAAGTTGTCAATGGTATTGAGCTGTTTATGAGATGTACACTCGTGCACATAAATTGATGGATGTCGGAATAGTAATAACAACAGTTCAATATCTATAATTTTCATACAAACTGTGTATGTGTACCTTTACTCAAATTGAAATAAGATTAGACATTTAAATAAACATTTTTTTACAGTCCGTTCAGCCGATGTTGACTTCTATTGCTTTGGTGGCATGACAACTGGCAGCTGTAATAAACAGTTGGTATTGTAACCACGTTTTTGCTTTTAATGCCATCCTTATGCCTACGGAATAGAAGTCAAAATTGGTTGAACGGACTGTAAAAAAGTTTATTTAAATTTCTAATCTTATATCAAATGGAGTAAGGTAAGTACATATTAAGAAAACAAATAACGTGTAATGTGATACGTTTGTTAATGACGTGGGTAGGTAGGTACTCCAATAATGATTTTTCTGTATTGTAAGTACCTACCTTTTGTCAGCGACAGCGATAGGTATTTCTTATTTATCTCTTTTCTACTAATTTACCGTTGCTGCAAGCAGTACCTAAGTATTAAAAACCAAATTTATTGCATTAAAAAATCTGTAATTTTGAAGTAGTTTTAATAATGATTAATTTAATGGTATATAATTTAATAATGATTAATTTATTGGTATATAATTTAATAATAAATAACTTACTACCAATAGATAATAATTTGATGTAAATGAAATGTTTGTTTGTTTTTTGTAGATGTGTTTTGTGTAATGTTTACTTACTTACTCGAGTTTATGTTTTCGTATGCACGTGTTTCTGTGACAAATAAAATTATTTTTCTTTCTTTCTAAATATTTGCATGCCGAATGGCAAAATATGGCTGATCTTTGTACAGTACTAACACCTATTGATGTATCATCTACCCATATTTGCGAAAATAAAGTTATTCTTATTCTTCTTATTCTTAAAACTAATTTTCATTCTATAAATAATTGTTGTAACTATGCATGAATATCCAAGCTTTTTCTATTCTGTTCTATCGAA
Organism: Tiliacea aurago; assembly: GCA_948098905.1. Lineage (NCBI taxonomy): Eukaryota > Metazoa > Arthropoda > Insecta > Lepidoptera > Noctuidae > Tiliacea > Tiliacea aurago. The sequence continues at coordinate 510,690 of OX402579.1, read as the reverse complement.
CCTTTTTGTTAGATATATAACATATTTCTACTTTTGTTTATGGTTCTACCTAGTTACCTACTAGTCGGCCTATCTTAATAGTCTAATCGAGTTGATTGATTTGTGTTAATAAATTTAAGTGCACATTTTGTTATTGCACCTTTACACATATTGTTGATTTTTAAGTACCTACTTAAAATTCTACTGATTTTACAAACTGTAATCTATAATCAATGAAACTTATTCGATTTATAAATGTATTTTCCGTTAAAAATACACCTACTAATTTATAAATCTTTACCTAGCTTTAATAAATAATAAAGTAGGTATTGAATTGGTAACTAAAAATACACCCAAGGTCCATACACAAATTTCCACTGACATACATATGTCAGTGGAAATTTGATAAAATCGACTTCAGGTACTGAAAAATACATAACTATTACTTATGCAATACTTTTATACTAACGTTATTGGCAACATATTATTAATGCAATAAATTAGGTTTTTAATACTTAGGTACCTACTGCTTGCAGCAACGTTAAATTAGTAGGAAAGAAATACCTATCGCTCTTATATCCATATAACAACTCAAAAGGTAGGTACTTACAATACAGAAAAATAATTATTCGAGTACCTACCTACCCATGTCATTAACAAAGGTATCTCAGGCCATGGGTAACGTGGTTCGGAGCGAGAGTGCATGGGAGGCCGTCACCTCCTTCTGCGAAGCAGTAATACTTGCGAAGGAGGAGGCGGAACGCGTGAGGGAGAGGCAAGGTTCGCGCCCTCGCGCCCTTAGTCGCCGCAGGAAACGCCTCGGGCGTCGGGAGTCGCAAGCCGATTTTCGGCCACCGTAGGCGCGGGCTTGCGGACGGTGAGCGATGGGTAGCTCACCGTCCAATAAGGACCAGGCCCGGATCGACGGCGCGTTGTATTCCACGCGCGCCTTAAAGAGTTGTCAGCAGCAACTGACGGGGTCCGTTAGGGCCAATGCCTGCGGGTGGGTTTTAGTCAGTAAAAGTCTGACACCCAGAGCGGGAGAAGTTATTTGATAATTTCGCACCCAAAAAAAAAGGCCATGGGTAACGATAGGTTATTTTTTTTTTATAAATATGTACCCAAGTTCAGTTTGTATAAAAAATATAGATATTCTATTCTATTCTATTTTTGAATATGGCAAGCAAAGCCGATGTCGACTATTCTGCCAATGTTTAAAGTGAATTGGAAAAGCAAGTGTGCATTGTTGTAGTAAAAAAAAAAAAAAAAATCTTTGATACAACTGTTGAACTTAATGTAGATCTTGTGGGGTTAGTACTGGACTGAAACAAACAAATTATAGATATTGAACTGTTGTTATTACTTTTCCGACATCCATCAATTTATGTGCACGAGTGTACATCTCATAAACAGCTCAATACCATTGACAACTTAATTTAGTCGGGTTATATGCGGACATTTAGTATGGAAAAGTAATGAAAGCTAATTTCTCTTAAAATACAACACTTGGGAATCTGAATTTTTGGTCACTATAACTTCTTTAGGAGCACTAATTTTTGTATAAATTTAGGAAGAAATCACAGAGGTTTTAATAGGGAAATCATCAAATGAAAATTTAACACCGTGACTACCGCCACCCCACCAATGGTATGGTATATCTCGTGAACTACTGGAGTAGTAACTTTGAATTTTGGGTATCAATTTTATCTCGCAGAGCACTAATTTTCTATGTAGGTTTGAGGAAAGCGACTAGCTCCTGAAACTTGGAATCAACACTCAAAGTCGGGGTCCTGCTGAACGAGCGCGCGAAAGTTATCATCGTTGGTTTCTCGGTATATACAAATGTTTCAGTTCTTTTTTTGTTACGAAATGAATCACATTTGAGAGCACTAATTATTTGTATACTTAGAATAGCTGTAGCATGCCCCTTTTTTCTGCGCTCATGGTGGTCCTGCTGAAGGGAGCGTGACAACCGCAGGACCACCTTCAAAGTCGATTATCTCGAAAACTACTAAGGCACCAATTCTGTTGTTCGAGCACTAATTAGCACCAATTGAGCACTAATTATTTACCAAATATGGAAGCGATTGGCGTTGTGGTCCTGCGGTAGTCACGGACATCTAACACAGACAAATTATTAATAGTGAGTATATCTGCTATCATATCCTCAGTTGATAAATACTTCACATATAAAAACTTTTTCTGTATTAAATCCTTTATGAAATGATACCTAATGTCTGTATGTTTCGTCTTCTTGTGACTATTCCTTTAGCTGTAACAACTTTTGAGCACTTTGGTTATCGTTAAATACAGTGATAGTTAAATTTTGATTAATAATTTCTGACAGAAAATTTCGCAAAAATAATATATCTTTACAAACATCACTAATAGCTACAAATTCAGCTTCTGTGCTCGATAACGCTACACATCTTTGTTTTCTGGCTTCCCAGTTAATAATGTTATTTCCCAATTTTATGACAAAGCCAGTATAAGATTTTCTATCATTATGATTATTTGCCCAATCTGCATCTGTGTTGGCAGTTATATTAAAATTATTGCTTTTATAAAAATGCAGACCATAATTTATGGTACCTGCCAAATATCTCAATATCATTTTTGCAACTAACCAATGAGTTTTGTCATAGCTATTATTAAATTGTGATAACTGGCTACATGCAAATGCGATATCAGGCCTTGTACACACAGACAAGTACATTAGACATCCCATTAACTGTCTATATTGGTATTCATTTTCATCAACATTCTGTTCAGATTTTTCAGGTTTGATTAATTTACAATTAAGCATCATAGGTGTGGAGATGGTTTTACATTGAGACATACCAAAACGTGATAACAACTTTTTGATGTAAACTGACTGTTCTAGAATAAGAGAATCCTCATTACGAATGACATTAATACCTAAACAGCTCCTTAAAGAACCAAGATGCTTTACACTAAAAGCTTTCTTCAATAAATTCAACAATTTATCAGTAGAACAACTAGAAAATAAGTAAAAATCATCTACGTAAAGAGCTACAATGGTAAGATCCTTGCCATTCTTCTGTATGTACACACACGGTTCACACTTACTCTGAACATAATCATTTTCGGAAAGTAGTTCATGCACCTTAATGTTCCACTGCCTACTAGCTTGTTTAAGCCCATACATGCTCTTTGATAGCAAACATACCTTGCTTTCATCATTTACAAAACCTTCAGGCTGTTCCATGTATATTCTCTCATTTTAGTCTCCATTCAGAAAGGCAGTTGCAACATCAACATGCTCAACTGACATATTCATTTCGTTGGCTAGACAAAACAAAATTCTCAGTGTAGAGTGCTTTACCACTGGAGAAAAAGTATTATAGTAATCTATACCTTCACGCTGACTAAAGCCACGAGCAACCAAGCGGGCTTTGTAGCGGAGAAAATTACCAGATGCATCATGTTTAGTTTGGTAGACCTATTATTTAATCATATTTGCATCTGTAGGTCTATCCACCAAATCCCAAACATTGTTATCTATAAAAGACTTGTACTCACAGTCCATAGCTGATTTCCATTCATGACTATTAGAGGAAGACATGGCCTCTTTATAAGATTGCAGGTCCTCAACATCCGATGAACTGAATCATACCTTAATGGAATTCTACCTTTAGTAGGCCTACTGCCACAATCAGTTACAGGAACTTCTGCACTAGATGTTGGCTCGCGCAACGGGCTAGGTGACTGCTGTGCATCAGCAAACACACCACCTCGTGACTCCTCGTGCGAAGACTGTTCGCCTCTACCAGACCTCAGGGACTCATTGTTGACCTCACCATCTAATATAGTATCAGAACTTAAATCATTATCAATGTCATTGGAATTTATAGATAATTCATTATTTAAATTTAATTGATTATTTGGTTCCTTATTTGAAATATCATTTTGCAAAATAATGTCATAAGAATTATTTTTATTCTGGCATAAAATTACTATAAAATTTATCTTCTAAAAATTGCACATTCCTGATATTAAAACTTTAGTTGGATCGGAAGGTCTTATGAATCTATAGCCTTTAGAGTTTTCACAGTAACCTACGAAAATGCATAACTGTGATTTAGCATCCAGTTTGCTATGCTTAAAGGTAGGCAAAAGACAGTAAGCAAGACATCCAAATACCTTGAGATGTCCGAGACCTATCTTGCGTCCAGACCAAACCTCTTCAGGCAGACGGCCAGTCAGAGCAGACGTGGGGCTTCTGTTTTTAAGATAAAAAGCTGTCATCACAGCTTCATCCCAAAATCGCTGACTAAGACCAGCCTCTTGCAATATACATCTCACCTTATCCATAATAGTACGGTTCAATCGTTCAGACACACCGTTTTGCTGAGGCGTGTAGGAAACTGTGGTCTGGTGGACTATCCCTTGCTTTTCAAGGTAATTAGAAAAATGAGCATTGCAATATTCTCCACCATTATCAGACCTCAGGCATTTAATTTTTAAACCAGTTTGTTTTTCTACTAATCTTTGGAATTTAATAAAGTGTGACATTACCTCAGATTTATTCTTCATAATGAATCCAAAAGATTTTCTTGAATAGTCATCGGTGAATGTTAGTAGGTAGCGAGCACCATTCCAGCTGCACGTCCTCATGGGCCCACAGACATCTGAGTGCACAATCTCCAGCTTAGATGCTGCTCTCTGCGCAACACCCTTAGGAAAAGGTTTTGCCGCTTGCTTCCCCTGAAGACACGGGATACAATTCTTGATATCTTCTTCCTGCAAATCAAGATCAGGCATTGCATGCTTCCTGAGATTGTACATACCCGAAAGACTGAGATGCCCCATTCGCCTGTGCCACAATAACGTAGACACGCCTTGTGCAGCAACATGTGCGTTCTGTCCTGCCTCCTGCACTGATTGTAGGGGTGCTGAAGAATGCTGCTTCTGATGTGCTACATACCCACTTAATTTGTATACGCCTTTCTGTAGTACAGCATGGCATACAGGTTCACCTACGACTTTACAACTGTCAAAAATATAACAACCATCCCGATCAAACATAACTGTCATTCCCTTCTCAGCCATTTTGCTCACAGATAAAAGATTTGGAAGGACATGTTTGCACTCCAGTGTTTTTGGCTAAACTACGCATTCGGGATCATTCCCTTTGCGAGTGTGGTGTGGTGGAAGAGGGTACTCTTGAGCACATATTTTTCTCTTGTCGTAATCTTTTGGTACCTCTTTATGATATGCTCCCCCCTAATTTTCCCAGACCTATTAATATACCATTTCCCTTAACACTCGTTGATTCCCCATTAGTTAAAACACTCCAAAAATTTATTTGATTGAATAACATCAAACTTTAACATATCAACTCATATTTGTGGTTCTTAATGTTCGTCTCATAATAAAGTTAATTTGTGTTGTCTGCTTACTAACAATACTCAATCGGATCCAGAATTAATTAAATTAGATAGGCAATACAACCGGTCAACTTCAGTGAATACAACCTTTCCTTCAACCTTGACATTGGCAGAATTGACAGAGCCATTATTTTAAAATTGGAATTGGAATTGGAAAGATTTCCAAATAATTGTGGAACATGCATCACGTCTAAAATCTTTCTTGCATCACCATTTTTAAATGTCACACTTAGATTACCAATACCGCAGCTCTCTATAGTAGAATTGTTTGCAATTGTTATCACATTCTTTGAAGACTTCAATTCACTAAACATATTTCTATCATTACACATATGAGAAGAACAGCCGCTGTCAACAATCCAGTCTGCTGAAGCATCAGTTGCTATGAAGCTTGAAGCTATAAGTGTTTGCTGCTTGTCTTGGTCATTATCAAAAGATTTCTTCTTCATTCTTTTCAGTTTGAAACATTTTGCTTTGATGTGACCATTTTTCTTGCAGAAGCTGCAAACCACTGGTTTTCCGGCAGTTGAGCTGAATGCAGAATTGGCTGGGGTTGAATCTGACAGCATTTTTCTATGTTCTTCTTGAATGAGCCGCGTTTTGACAAGTTCGCTTGAAAGTTTATTTGTGATACATGCAGTTTCCAAACTGGTGACTAGAGTATCATACTCTGCCGGAAGTCCGCTGAGCAACAACTCGCCTATTTCCTCATCTTCAACTTTTCTACCCATCTCAGCAAGCTGCTGGGTTAAGATGATAATTTTATTGACATACTCCGACATATTATTGAAGTTGACAAACTCACATCTGTGTAGTTGTCTGAGTAAAGCCACCCGTCTGTATAAACTTTTATCTTCAAATATCGTCTGTAGCTGTGTCCACGCGTCCCTAAGGCCAACTTGCTTCCAGCACGTTATTAACGCCAAAACGGCTAACGTTTTGGCGTTAATAACGTGCTGGAAACAAGTTGGCTTGAGTGACAGACATCCGTCCGAGTGCTCGCTGATTCCTTTGTGAGTCGGCATCACTGCCCTCGACGCAATCCCATGCCTTCCATTGTAAGCGCCATCTTTATGGAAAATTTGCATGTCAGGTAATTATTCATGCCTTCGAGTTTGTCAATGTTGAAACCACCCATAAACATAGTATTTTTACCATCATCGAGGTTTTCAGTCCTGGGAATGTTCTCGATACTGTCGCCAGGCATTTTCTATTCTATCCGTATTCTGGGCATACAATCAATGTCGCTGGGACCAAAGCACAGAGTACATTCTAATATACTGAACCAAAGACTACTATAGTATACGCTGGGACTCTGGGGCCATAACCAATGTAGCAGATTGTGTATGTGTAGTGCGCAGTTAAAGTTTTAAAAGCTCTGTGACAAGGGAAACCAACAATAAAAATAGACATTCTATAGTAGACAATTAGACATAAGTGTAACAGATAATTAATAGTGTTGCCAATATAAAGCATACATAATTTTTAACAATTTCAAGGTAGATCCCATAGAAAAAATTGTTCAAAATTATGAGTACAATGACCCCTTTTCGGGTTTAGTGTAAACAAAAACTAATGTTGTATAAACTAGAAATAATAAAAGACCAAGAATTAACCTTGAAATCACGCCCATCTTTACTAGAGATTTCGAGGACGTCACCCCCTTAACGTTTACTTTTTGCTACCTGTTGATAATAGGAAAGAACAAGATCAGCAGCTTGTCCACGAAGTCTTTAGTGGTGTAATTTACAGATCAGTGTATTGTGGTCAACGCAGTCAAACGCTTTTGAGAGGTCACAAAAAATGGCAATGGCAAAATGTGACTGATGAGTTTTACTCCTGCGTCAGTCTCGACCTACCATTCGTGAAACCAAACTGGCGATTAGGTAAAATCCCATTTGAATTAAAATGTGACAACATCTGGTCTAGCATTATTTTTTCGTATACTTTGCTCAATGCTGGTAGCACAGATAAAGGCCTATAATTAGAGGGATCACTCTTACTACCAGATTTGAAAATTGGTACTACTTTACTATGTTTCATTAAATCAGGAAACGTACCACTGACTAAACATTGATTAATTATCACTCAGTTGCAGAAAGCTCACCATTAACACTTCATTACATAAAGCAACATTATCGCTAATGAATTCATTACTTTAATGAAGTTGCACAAACAAATTTTAGATAGCATTAGACATTTTTAATGCCACTTTAGTTAAAGAAGACTTTAAACAATATTGCCAGGAACAAATTACCATATTGAACGAAAAGAGTGAACATTTGCGTTCTGTTATTATCCGTACGTACAAGTACACCACAATTTTAGAATAAAATAAAGTAAATGTAGTTGATTTATGTGTATTCAGTGTACTCTGTGGTTTAATGTAGTTTAAATAATCTGGTTTAAGGGGGATGCGCTAAGGTAGCCCGCGAAATTCAAATTTACCAACGTTTTTTGCAATTTTTATACTTCTGATTTATATTCTAATGATTATAATTCTGTAAAGCCATATTGGTTATGGCCGCGAATCATAATTAGATCAACATACGTGTTACTGACCTGCAAATTGCAAAAAACGTAATAAAATTTGAATTTTGCGGGCTACTTTAGCGCATCCCCCTTAATCTAATAATTTTAACATGTGTGCAGTCTAGAGCTCCGGCCACACGTGGAAATCCATCAATTTCATAAAAACCTTCTGCAACTCTACGTAGTTCCGTCCGGTCTGGCATTTTAATATAGAGGTGGCTTAATTTTGCTAGCTCACGGGATACTTTTTGTATAAACAAACTGACAAACAACCCGACCCAACCTGTTTCCGACAAACTGTTGATTTATTTATGTTTATTAAATCACCCAATACCTACTTGCTGGAAAGATCCAGTGGCGAAAAATCTCAAACATATTAAAAGCTGTGTCAGGCCATTAATGGATTTATTTCTTTGCGTCACTGGTTCTAAATCTTAATCAAATAGGTTACAAATTTGAAGAACTGCCTCTTTGGAAATTCTATACTTTACACGAAACTCTTTTCCATCATGTTTTAAAAATGGATTCACTCGGTCTGGGATTCGACGGCGAGGTAAATCTACTAAATAAGAATCAGATAATGACGAAAGACTGGTTAAAGACATCTTTCAATTACAGAAATGCATTCAAGTACCGTAGAAAACACTAATGTTGCTCTTAATGGATGCTTTTCGGCCCATTAAAATTAAAAAATCTGAAATGTCAAACTTAAAGTTCACCACCTGCTAATGGGCGCTAATGAAGTTACGTGCAACGTAAAAGTGTTTAAAATGGCCGGTTTCATTAGGTTTGACATTTCATTAGTTACATTTAATGGAGCATTAAAATAAAATAAAAAATGGTTTTCACTCAGTTGCAGAAACGATCTTTAAATTTTAAAGACTACATTAAACACTAATGTAGCATTAAATCATTGCACGAAACCAATTTTTATTTTATTTTAATGCTCCATTAAATTTAACTAATGAAATGTCAAACCTAATGAAACCGGCCATTTTAAACACTTTTACGTTGCACGTAACTTCATTAGCGCCCATTAGCAGGTGGTGAACTTTAAGTTTGACATTTCAGATTTTTTAATTTTAATGGGCCGAAAAGCATCCATTAAAGAGCAACATTAGTGTTTTGTACAGTACTTGAATGCATTTCTGTAATTGAAAGATGTCTTTAACCAGTCTTTCGTCATTATCTGATTCTTATTTAATAGATTTAGGTACCTCGCCGTCGAATCCCAGACCGAGTGAATTTATTTTTAAAACATGATGGAGAAGAGTTTCGTGTAAGGTATAGAATTTCCAAGGAGGCATTTCTTCAAATTTGTAACCTACTTGATTAAGATTTAGAACCAGTAACGCAAAGAAATAAATCCATTAATGATACTTTTAATATTTTTGAGATTTTTCGCCACTGGATCTTTCCAGAAAGTATTGGGTGATTTAATAAACATAAATAAATCAACAGTTTGTCGGAAACAGGTTGGGTCGGGTTATTTGTCAGTTTGTTTATCCAAAAAGTATCCCGTGAACTAGCAAAATTAAGCCACCTCTATATTAAAATGCCAGACCGGACGGAACTACGTAGAAATTGATGGATATCCACGTGTGGCAGGAGCTCTAGACTGCATACATGTTAAAATTAATATAACATAATAAGGGGGATGCGCTAAGGTAGCCCACGAAATTCAAATCTTATTACCTTTTTTGTAATTTGCAGGTCAGTAACACATTGTATGTTGATCTAATTATGATTCGCGACCATAACCAATATGGCTTTACAGAATTATAATCATTAGAATATGAATCAGAAGTATAATATTTGCAAAAAACGTTGGTAAATTTGAATTTCGCGGGCTACCTTAGCGTATACACCTTAAACCAGATTATTTAAACTAGACTAAACCACAGAGTACACTGAATACACATAAATCAACTACATTTACTATATTTTATGCTAAAATTGTGGTGTACTTGTACGTACGGATAATATCAGAACGCAAATGTTCACTCTTTTCGTTCAATATGGTAATTTGTTCCTGGCAATATTGTTTAAAGTCTTCTTTAACTAAAGTGACATTAAAAATGTCTAATGCCATCTAAAATTTGTTTGTGCAACTTCATTAAAGTAATGAATTCATTAGCGATAATGCTGCTTTATGTAATGAAGGGTTAATGGTGAGCTTTCTGCAACTGAGTGTTAGTGCAATGATTTAATGCTACATTAGTGTTTAATGTAGTCTTTAAAATTTAAAGATCGTTTCTGCAACATACACTCAGTTGCAGAAAGCTCACCATTAACACTTCATTACATAAAGCAACATTATCGCTAATGAATTCATTACTTTAATGAAGTTGCACAAACAAATTTTAGATAGCATTAGACATTTTTAATGCCACTTTAGTTAAAGAAGACTTTAAACAATATTGCCAGGAACAAATTACCATATTGAACGAAAAGAGTGAACATTTGCGTTCTGTTATTATCCGTACGTACAAGTACACCACAATTTTAGAATAAAATAAAGTAAATGTAGTTGATTTATGTGTATTCAGTGTACTCTGTGGTTTAATGTAGTTTAAATAATCTGGTTTAAGGGGGATGCGCTAAGGTAGCCCGCGAAATTCAAATTTACCAACGTTTTTTGCAATTTTTATACTTCTGATTCATATTCTAATGATTATAATTCTGTAAAGCCATATTGGTTATGGCCGCGAATCATAATTAGATCAACATACGTGTTACTGACCTGCAAATTGCAAAAAACGTAATAAAATTTGAATTTTGCGGGCTACTTTAGCGCATCCCCCTTAATCTAATAATTTTATCATGTGTGCAGTCTAGAGCTCCGGCCACACGTGGAAATCCATCAATTTCATAAAAACCTTCTGCAACTCTACGTAGTTCCGTCCGGTCTGGCATTTTAATATAGAGGTGGCTTAATTTTGCTAGCTCACGGGATACTTTTTGTATAAACAAACTGACAAACAACCCGACCCAACCTGTTTCCGACAAACTGTTGATTTATTTATGTTTATTAAATCACCCAATACCTACTTGCTGGAAAGATCCAGTGGCGAAAAATCTCAAACATATTAAAAGCTGTGTCAGGCCATTAATGGATTTATTTCTTTGCGTCACTGGTTCTAAATCTTAATCAAATAGGTTACAAATTTGAAGAACTGCCTCCTTGGAAATTCTATACTTTACACGAAACTCTTTTCCATCATGTTATAAAAATGAATTCACTCGGTCTGGGATTCGACGGCGAGGTAAATCTACTAAATAAGAATCAGATAATGACGAAAGACTGGTTAAAGACATCTTTCAATTACAGAAATGCATTCAAGTACCGTAGAAAACACTAATGTTGCTCTTAATGGATGCTTTTCGGCCCATTAAAATTAAAAAATCTGAAATGTCAAACTTAAAGTTCACCACCTGCTAATGGGCGCTAATGAAGTTACGTGCAACGTAAAAGTGTTTAAAATGGCCGGTTTCATTAGGTTTGACATTTCATTAGTTAAATTTAATGGAGCATTAAAATAAAATAAAAAATGGTTTTGTGCAATGATTTAATGCTACATTAGTGTTTAATGTAGTCTTTAAAATTTAAAGATCGTTTCTGCAACTGAGTGTGATGAGTGTGAGCCAGTTAGGACAGGGGCTATTGTGTCAATTATATTTCTAAGAACCTTAATGGAAATCCCCCATAAGTCTTCAGTGTTCTTTACGTTAAGACTTTTGAATGCTTTTTTAATTGTAACAATAGAAATGGGCATGAATTTAAAATTTTGGAATGTCTTTAGAGAAGTTTTCTTTGAGAAGGGATTCAGCTAATAAAGATGATTAAGTATCTAAAATGATTTCATTATGAATTTTTAAAGACAATTCATTCTGATCTCGCTGTTTTGTGTTTCCAGTTTCTTTGTTAATTACCTGCCACACAGCTTTTATTTTATTATTATAAATACAAATTTTGTTACTTATTAATTTAGATTTAGCTTGAGCGCAGACTCTTTTGAATATCTTAGAATAGTTTCTGACAATGAAGGGCTTGATCAGATGTCTATGATTTCTCCTAGTACAAATTATATAAAATATCTCTGCTTTTTCTAATGCCAGTAGCCGGCCACCGTAGGCGTGGGCCTGCAGTGAGCGATGGGTAGGTCACCGTGTCCGATAAGGACCAGGCCCGGGTCGACGGCGCCGGCGCGTTGTATTCCACGCGCGCCTCAAAGAGTTGTCAGCACCAACTAACGGGGTCCGTCAGGGCCAATGCCTGCCAGGGTTGCGAGTTTGTCCGAAAGGGATATCGTGGCCCTGGCACACAGGCAAATGAAGGAATACGGGTGGGTTTTAGTCAGTAAAAGTCTGACACACCCTCCCGCTCCACCCAGAGCAAGAGATGAAATTTGATAATTTGCCACCCAAAAAAAAAAACTAGTGGCCCATTCATTAAATTTTGGTTTAGAATTGATTGTAACCTTTTTACAGGACACGCTTTATGGAATTCTTGGCATACTGTAGAAAATAAGGTACCGTAGTTATGTAGAAAAAAAGGAACGCAAGCCGCGTTATGCTCCTAGCCTATATACAAATTAATGTACTCTGTGGCTCCTAGAGTATATATGTTCTGTGCGTTAAATGTCATATTTGTTCAAAAAAATTTAAAATTTATTCCCATGTCCGTTTTTCTCTTTCCGTGTGAATGGATGCGCTTCGATTAATTCGTGGCTTGTATGAACATTGATGATTCTGCTTCTAAACATTGACCTGGAAAAGTATTGGATACCGACGACATCGCTCTATCTGATTGACTCTTGCACGAATATCTGGACTGTTTACTTGTTTGTGAATCGTTTGTGTGAACATGAACGCGAGCAAGTGTTGTGTGCTGAACTGCAAGTGCAAAAGCACTCGTAAGTGCACATAATTATACTGTTACTATTGTGTGCTTGTAAAAGTATTATTGGTTCTTTGTAGGTACGACATATTGTAAAAAAAGATTGAAATAAAGTATTTGACATTGTATTTAATGTTTTATTTTTAGTAACTACCACTACCACATAAGTAAAAGGAAAGAAAATAGACCAGGGTCTACAGCAGATTTGAAGCTGGCTATACGGATAACCTTTATGCATCATTGATTGTTGTTTTTACTTGTTCGTAGAGGGCGCCATGAAATGTTCGAGTGACGTCTCTATCCTCCTTTATACAATGTACTCTGTTGCAAATTGCAAAAAACGTACGAAAATCTGAATTTCGCGGGCTGCCTTAGCTCATCCCCCTAGTATTCTATTCTAAGTACTTTTGGAATTAGTAAGTACTATATAGACTAGTGATCGACCACAAGTACTGAATAATTAGTCGAATAAATATTTCACTATTTAGCTTTTTTACATTTTGGGTTCATTTCTGTCGCTGCTCAGTTGCCAGATGAGAAGTCAGATGTTACACGCCATACGCTACTACTGTAAGGCTGGCTCGATAAACTATACATTTTTCGCCAAAACAGAACGCATCTTGCTCGAACGAACCCATCCCACCAATTTAATGTAATGTAATGTTGGTAGAGGTCCGTCATTTCCGTTATAACCATTGAAAACTTTTTAATTTTAAATTTTTGTTTTTATGTAAATTATGATATATGGCTACATTAATGTGACCGTGTTATTATCTAAATGTTTAAATTATTTTGTCCGTCAACATGAGTTATAAATAACTACTTTAGTTATTTTAAAAAAACCTCAGTTGTTTAATAAAGCAGCCAAAGCAGGTCGGACCTATCATTAGCAATTCTATAGCAAGTAACTGTCAATTTGTATTGTACGTGTGAGTTATTCAGTTGTATGTGTGCAAAAGAACACGCTTGTCGTGTTGCGGTACGTACGTGTGCTTTCTACGAAATTGACTTTCATCGCCTCGTAAGTTTGTGAATTTCCTTTATTATGGTGTATTTAGTGAATATATTTCCGAACAAAGTCGTGTACGTGTGAAAGTCTTAATGATTGAGCAGGAAATTACCCGAGATCATCTAAGATCATTCGATTGGATCGTGTCGATGCGTCACCTTTGTGAGCCATTTTATTCAACTTCCACATTAAGGTAGCTGTAGGATGAGATACTTCTCGCACGTTCTATCGTGACCTCCCGCGAGGTTAGGAGTAATATCAAAATGCAAGCGGTAATTGGTTGACGACGTAAAGTGCATTCTAACCTAGCCGCTATGAATTGGTATCGGTGGGCTGCGTTAGCGGGCCTCGGCGGTTCGCGCGCCGCGACCAAGCGCGTCCCCATAATGTTACCTGCGTACGTGCCTTGCCTGCTCTTCGCGGGTCCTCACATGCATGTACCGTTAGCGGTAGACAACGATAACTCCTGAATCAATTTAATCTGCGATGTAAAACCAAAAAATGGTATGCAATACTTTGCTATAATATTTTTGAGCAATAATAAGTTAGCAAACTACTTGTTACGTTTTCATGAACCTTTTGTTTGACGACTACCTACAAATTGATCACATGTTTTACATAGCAATGTTCTTTTGGTAGAAAATAGCCTAATTAGGTAATAGAATGCATGCAGGTAAGTACTTATTTAAGTCATTCTTAGTTAGTACCTGTCTTATCATCAGAAAAACTATAATTTGCTTTTTTTATCATTGTCTAATATGATAAACTTGTTAAATTTATAATAATTATTATGATGCATACATTTGACCTTCATAGTTTTATTTTTGTTTCAAGTGTATTTGTATACCTACATGAAAATAAACCATAAATCTGAGCCATAAATGATCATGACTTGGAATTTTCATTTGTGATCTGAACATGTTTGCTTGCTCACATAGGGATAATGTTCGTCTGTGATTTGAACATGTTTGCTTGCTCGCAATAGGGATACTGGCTGACTGGCTACAAAAGTATTATTATTTTAAGTTTAGATATTTTTAAATTAAAAATTAATGAAAATATTAGCCACACATGCACTTGTGTTATGATTGGCTGGATACATTTTTGTTTTTCACTAGTCGGGCACTAGATGTGGTGGTTTGGAATCTATATTCTAGCTAGAACTAGATAGATAGCTAAGCGAATAGTCTAAAATGATTCTGTACTAGGGGCATAGGCTTACATGCAATAAATAATAACCAGTGTAAACACATGGTGGCAAATTACTTTGTACTTGTTGTTGGTTGCTTCAAACTACTGTGGGTATAACCTCACTTGTAATATTATTCAACTATCTGTCAAACACCGCCTCCTGCCTAATGGTACTTCACTCAAGATAATATAGTATTTATATCTTTAACTAACTAAATCACTCTTTTTATTTAATTGTTTTGTATCATGCCTCCTTCACAAGTTACTACTGCATCTGTTGCTATGCCGAGTATATCATGCATTTCATTACCTAGATCTTCATCAGAATCGCTTTGTCGTAGTTGGTTTAAGTGTAGTGTAACAATTGGTCCTTCGTTTATCTTTACCAAACTCAAACTCGCAGGTTTTGTGGAGAAAGGATGGATGTAATGTAAGATGTCAATCCATATTCTAAAACCACGTTTATTCAACAATTCTGCTGGATACTTTCCAGAAACCGAGCTTGAAATTACTGTCAAACTAAACAAAGCACGTGTTAATTTAATATCCGTCAGTTCCGGCCAAACTATGTAATTTCTTTTTTTACTGTTTGCACAAATCTTTCAGCTTGACCATTTGTTAGCAGGTAAGGGGACTAATGTAGTATTAGGCACGTAGGTACAGTTGCCAGCTCATCAAGTTACCACAAACTGCCAAATTTTCTCATTTGATTTTTAAACTTAACCATGAATGTTTTAAGGTTTAAAATCATTTGGAGAAATTTGACGGTATAGTCTGATGTGCTGGCGACTGTACCTACGTGTCATTTAAAATCACTACTATCATTGCACACTTGTCACTTGGGACTCGGTCGCAGCACTCAAGTGGGAATACAAACTTAGAGCATGTCAAAATACTTTTTTATATGTTTTTTTTACAACTTTGATATGCTCTTATTTTGGACTCCCCCACTATTGGAGCAGCTGAAGCTCAGATCTTTTATGCACTAAGGAAAAACAATTTTTGGTATGATTTTTAGCTGGTTTATAATAACTTGTTCAAACTAACGCATAACGCCACCGCCCGTAGCTATGTACCGATATGTTAAATGCACGAAAAGAAAATCCGGGGCGGTCTTTGGGGACTGCCGATAAAAGTGAAAACAGTATACATAATTATAGCTCATGGAAAGCGTTTGGTGACGATGACGCGAGTTTCATGATTTTTGTTCACACAAGAAGGGCTCAACGCGCCTAAAGAAGTTTTTACTTCAAAAATCGAAAGTCTGACGTTGTCAGTGAGTAATATAAATACGGGCCGTATTTATAGAGCGTTACACAGTACTTAAGCATTACTTAAGACTAGATTCAAGCCATTGGATTGGTGGAAACTAGTCTTAAGTAATGCTTGAGTACTGAGTACCGCTACGTAGTACTATTACTTATTCTGTGGTAACGCTCTATAAATACGGGGCTTAGAAACGGACCTGAGAAACGTCACATTTTCATTACTTATGTTTTATCACACGTTAGCTTGTGATTGATTCATAATCAGCCTATAATGTTCCCACAGCTGGGACACAGGCCTCCTCTCTTCGAGAGGGAGTGGGCTGTCATCCACCACGCGGGCCCAGTGCGGGTTGATAGATGTCACATGTCTTCGAATTGTTGATTCTAGGACATGCCGGTTTCCTCACGATGTTTTCCTTCACCGTTTTGAGAGATTGATTAAATTGCCTAAAATAACCACAACCAATCAAATTGTTTGACATAACATTTGGCACGAGATTACATTGAACAAGCTTTATTTCAGAAACGAGACACAGTCTTGATCAAACAACTATAAAATGATGAAACAAGTAATGTAGTATTTTAATAAAATCATTTGTTGCACCAATCAATAGTTTCCAATGAGACGTTATTGGGCAGACAGGAAGGTTTAGTAGGTCAGGTAGGCGGCACCGGGTCAGGCCAGGGCCTTCGCGAGGTAGCTTGTGCTGCGCCGCGGTGCGCGGGGCCGCTGCGCGAATCTGGGTCAATGGCAGCGAAGTGGCACACAGGCGCCAGGCGGGTTCCACCGCTAAGGACGCGGGCTCACGGCGCTCCATCGAACTGCCCCGGCCGCCGATGCTAAACTGGGTCGCGCCTCCCGTCCGCTCCCCTCGGACCCTCTACTCTTACTCTATTGCGCTTTTACTACTATAATTATCATACCTGCAGCTTACTTGAGCTGACATACGAATCAAGTATAATCTGAGTTTTCTTGCCGGCTCTTCTCCATAGGAAACGACCAATTGGAACCGTGCACCTAGCTTCTGACGTTTCATAAGTGCCCATGTAGGCATAAGTGAAATAAAAATATTTTGATTTCGTATCGAATTCTCGGTTTCGCGTTAAAGTTAGCGCAAGACAAACGTGTTGCTGTTGTAACGAGGCGTGAACCGCGCATCATCATCATCTTCTTGCCCTGGTCCCATGTCAGCCGTCATGTTATCATTCACTCCTTTTTAACCGACTTCCAAAAAGGAGGAGGTTATATGTTCGGCTGTTCGTTTGTTTTGTGTTTGTTCACTGATTTCTCCGTCAATTATGGACCGATTTTGAAAATTCTTTTTTTAGTTTGAAAAGGTATACTCCCGAGAATCTGATGAGTAGATCCCATGGAAATCGAGGGAAACCCTCAAATTTTATAGGCAAACCTAGAGCGATTTGGGTATTTTTTATAGTAACTCGTGCATTGGCTCTCGGAAAGCACAATTTGGTGAAGTGGAACTGATGATGGAGACCACAGATGGCCACCGGAACAATATAATAATAAGTATTTAACGGGTTGCGATTCGATTAGGTACTTTAATGTGGTTGCTAAGCAATTTATGCTCGTCACTATGCATAATTATGGTGAGTGGCAGTTCTCCTGGTTCTTACCAGGAGAACTCAACAATCAACTTCCCAGCATCGGGCAAAGCAATATTTTTTAAAAGGTGATGAGCAGTTAACATTAGGCTATAATAACTTCGATAAAATAAAAACTGACCCACTAAAAAAAATTAAAATAAAAAGCTTTTTACAAAAATAAAATAACCGACTTTCAAAATAAAAAAACCGGCAAAGTGCGCGTTGGACTCGCGCACGAAGGGTTCCGTACCATTATCTATAAAAAAACCGGCCAAGTGCGAGTCGGCCTCGCGCACGAAGGGTTCCGTACCATTATCTATAAAAATGGCAAAAAACCACGTTTGTTTTAAGGGAGCCCTTAAATATTTGTTTTATTTTAATTTAATAATTTCTTTTTAAAGTGAATATATAACTAAATATTCTGTGAATATTTCAAGCGTCTTCCTGCTGCCGTTATCAATATCAAGCAAAAACGAGCAAAAAAATCACGTTTGTTGTATGGGAGCCCCCTTAAATATTTATTTTATTCTGTATTTTAGTATTTGTTGTTATAGCGGCAACAGAAATACATCATCTGTGAAAATTTCAACTGTGTAACAATCACGGTTCATGAGATACATACAGCCTGGTGACAGACGGCGCGGCGGAGCCTTAGTAATAGGGTTCCCGTTTTACCCTTTGGGTACGGAACCCTAAAAAAACACTACAAAGTGAAAAATAAATGTAATTTTGGAAGTCAGTGGCAAAAAACTAAAATACAGATCCAAAGACACCGACTTAATAAGAAATAAGAAGAAATTTATTGAGGTAAATAAAAAGATTTTGATGTACATGAGAGACTTAAAAAGTATGCATTATTGTAAGATGGTGTAGGTACATATAATCGTTGGGTGAATCGCTGCTCTCCTAGCTAGATTACTGAGTAATCTGTATTTAGGAGAGACAGTTTCAACTCCCTATTTGAGTATCACAATAATCATGTACTTATATTTAAAAAAGAAAAACAAAACATCTTAAAATTAAAATAGAATAAAACTAAATTAAACAATATTAAACAATAAAGAAAAAAAATTAAATTGAATGAGTGCTGGTGTGGCGCGTCGAGTGCATGCGTGTGTTTGGATATGAATTTGTGGGTGTGAGCGTGTGTGTGTGCAATTCAATAAAATGAAATAGCTTCGATCAATAATAGCACTGAAATAGGGTTACTTTCATTTAAATGTCACTAAGTAGTTTTCAGTCTCGTCGTAGGTTTTATTCAGGAGGAATGCACGGAGGGCGAATTTGCATTTGCTGTGTGGTAAGTCATAAATGTAAATAGATGCGTTAATTTTATTGTACAAACAAGGGCCAAGATAGTAGAAAAATCTCTTTGTGAATTTGAACTGAGTTTGTAGAACACTACAAATCAAATCTTTCCGTCGTTTGGTAATACTAATAAGAGGGGTTTTTGAATGTTGCAGAAGAATGCTTTGGAGAATGAAGTGTTGCCTTATGTTGAGGACCCTACAATTTTTGTACAGTTCTGAGGTTGAAAACAAAATAGGTCGAAATGTTGCAATTTTCAGTATAACATTTCGACCTATTTTCGACTTCCGAAATTAAATTTATTTTTCACATTGTAAGTAGTGTTTTTTTTTTGAAAGTCTGCTTTTTTTTTTTTTTGTTTTTATTGTTCCGTAGTCAACAAGGAACCCTTATAGTTTCGCCATGTCCGTCTGTCCCCAGCTTAGCTCAGAGACTCTTGTTAGATAAAACTGTTTTTTTTTGTGGGTCTGTGAAAACCATTTTTTAGGGTTCCGTAGTAAACAAGGAACCCTTATAGTTTCGCCATGTCCGTCTGTCTGTCTGTCTGTCCGTCCGTCCGTCTGTCCCCAGCTTATTAGTCCTAGAAAGCTGTAATTTGTCATGGTCATATACATATTAATCATGCCGAAAAAATGGTAAAATAAAATTATGAAAAACATTTTTGTTTAGGGCCTCCCTTACACGTGAAATGGGGATGATATTTTTTTTTTTCTCGTCTATTCCATGGTGTGGGGTATCGTTGGATAGGCCGTTCAAAAATATTGTGGGTTTGGCACACGTTTCCGTTCAAAACCATTTTTCAATTAAAGGGATCCGTTTGCGTAATATTAAGCTTTAAAGTGCTAGTTTTTGTTAGTCAAGTGTCCCCCCCCCCTGCCAGCTAAATGGTTGGTTTTGGATATGTGAAAAAATTCATGGCAATAGTATATATAACGAAATTAAAAGGAAAACTATCACAGCTAAGTAGGCTTCACAAGTTAACGAGTAATAGTCGACCAACTTAAATTTGCAGTTGGAGAATTGACCGTAACGTATATCGATGTATGGGAGAGCATGTTTCTCAACTACAATGTTAAGTTTGTTTTTGGGATAAATTCATCCCAACTACGGAACCCTTCATTGTGCGTGGTCCGACATGCACTTGGCCGGTTTTTTTTTATTCAGGGATCCGTGTGCTATTTATAGATTCAAGTGTCGTCCCGCCCCCCTCCCCCCGCCAGCTAAATGGTGAAAAACGAAATTAAAAGGAAAACTATCACAGCTAAGTAGGCTTTACAAGTTAACGAGTAATAGTCGACCAGTTAAGCTCTTAATAATAAGGGTTTATAGTGTCCAAGTGGCAGTAGCACACTGACTCGTAAGTCACAGGTATGAATAGTGAGTCACGGTTTATAGTGTCCAAGTGGCAGTAGCACACTGACTCGTAAGTCACAGGTATGCATAGTGAGTCACGGTTTCAACTTTTGTGCGCCTTTAATTATTGTGAACTTTAGCTAGATTTAAGCATATTGTAAGGACCTGTATCAATAAAGTATATATTATTATTATCTCCTTTATTTCACTATATATATACCTACGTATAAATTATATTTTTAAATATTAAAATATAAAAAAAATATAAAACATTTAAAAATATAAAAAATAGTAGCCCACCGGTATCGGGAACAAGGTCCAAGCTACCGGCGGTCAGGGCTCCAGAGAGAGGAACCTCCTAACAATGCGAGCCGTGTCCAGAAGTACCGCTTTCTGATTAAGGCCCTTAATCCAGCTGCCCAACGAGAGCCTCCTTAGGTGTTGGTCGACGCTCTTGGCAATTAAGCCATTGGCTGATACAACTATCGGCACAATGATTGCTGAATCCACATCCCACATGTCGACAACCTCGCGAGCCAAGTCAAGATACTTGATTTGTTTATCTTTCTCGGCTTTCACGAGGTTTCCGTCATGAGCGACCGTTATGTCAACAATCATTGTGCGCCGCTCTATTCGATCCACCACCACTATATCAGGTTTATTGGCAACAATAGTCCTGTCAGTGATGATGGATCGGTCCCAGTACAATGTGATATTTCCATCTTCGATTACTGGGTCGGGCACATACCTGTAGTACGGCACCTCCGATTCCACAACGCTGTATTTCAGAGCAAGTTGCTGATGGATAATCCTGGCTACAAGGTTGTGTATGTGCAAGTACTCTTTGTTAGCTAGACGAGAACATCCGGAGATAATGTGTCGGATTGATTCTCCCGGACGGTGGCATGCCCGACTCACGTCAACCGTGCCGTCCTTCACAATAAATCTCCGGTAATTCTTCGTCATGATAATTCTCCTTCTTGTTATTATTATTTCCTTTATTTAGTGATTTACATATAAATTATATTTTTAAATATTAGAATATCAAAAAGTATATAAAAACATTTAAAAATATAAAAAATAGTTGTCCGCTGGTAGCGGGAGCAGGGTCCAAGCTACCGGTGGTTAGGGCTCCAGAGATAGGAACCTCCTCACGATGCGAGCCGTATCGAGGAGTACTGCCTTCTGAATCAGGCCCTTGATCCAACCACCTAACGAGAGCCTCGAGAGATGTTGATATTATTATTATACATAATATTTTAACAAAATGCTTGGTCCCTCCATCATGATATCAAGATGGAGGGACCAAACTGATGGACAACTCCCTGGAATGTTCTACCTACTCAGTTTTATAATTAATATACCTTAATTCTACCTTAATATTATTGATTTTGGCTGCCCGAAACATACTTATATCGTTTTAAAGATATCGATTATATAATAAGTTGGTCCTTCCAAATTGGGTAAAAAAAACACG
Source organism: Tiliacea aurago (assembly GCA_948098905.1). Taxonomy (NCBI): domain Eukaryota; kingdom Metazoa; phylum Arthropoda; class Insecta; order Lepidoptera; family Noctuidae; genus Tiliacea; species Tiliacea aurago. The sequence continues at coordinate 488,657 of OX402579.1, read as the reverse complement.
TCAGTCAGGCGGACTCAGGCGCTAGCACCAGCACCGTAATTACGTAACTATCAATCTCAATCTAAATGATTTTGAAGTATATTGCTAAACCATTGCTTCATTATGTTCGAAAAATTAGTCTGCTCAACAACGTAAATAACGTAATGAATGTTGTTGAGCTGTCAAAATGAAACGCATTGCTACTGTACGTGTTAGGTACGCAATGAGCCCGCTGACTTGTGTTCCTGCCGATCTGTGTACGTGTGTTACCCAATGAGCCCGCTGACTTGTGATCCTGCCGCTCTGTGTACGTGTGTTACGCAATGAGCCCGCTGACTTGTGTTCCTGCCGATCTGTGTAAGTGTGTTACGCAATGAGCCCGCTGACTTGTGTTCCTGCCGCTCTGTGTACGTGTGTTACGCATTGAGCCCGCTGACTTGTGATCCTGCCGCTCTGTGTACGTGTGTTACGCAATGAGCCCGCTGACTTGTGTTCCTGCCGCCCTGTTTACGTGTGTTACGGAATGTGCCCGCTGACTTGTGATCCTGCCGCTCTGTGTACGTGTGTTACGCAATGAGCCCGCTGACTTGTGATCCTGCCGCTCTGTGTACGTGTGTTAAGCAATGAGCCCGCTGACTTGTGTTCCTGCCGCTCTGTCTACGTGTGTTACGCAATGAGCCCGGTGACTTGTGATCCTGCCGCTCTGAGTAAAATGCACACGAGATTAAATTCACAATAAATGATTCCTCCGATTAATAGCTAAACGAAATAAATGTTTGAAAAAAACAAACACATTTTTTTTTTAAAGAACATTTAGTTCTGATGTGTGGTTATGAATTATGCGACAATCTAAACTATTATTATAAAAAGAAAAGATTAGATTTTTTGTTTGTAATGGATAAACTCTTATTTGTAGGTAGTTTCAACTTAATCAGTCCAGTAGGTTCGGAGCAAATTGGCTGTGACAGACGGACAGACCGACAGACACACGAGTGATCCTATATAGGGGTTCCGTTTTATCCTTTTGAGGTACAGAACCATAAAAACCCGCCGCTTATCGGAAACCGTAAAATCTACCTTAATGAGCGAGTGGCTCACGGCCAACTGATTTTTTAGACACAGATTCGGTCGCTCGGGTTTTTACGTGGTCGCACAATTCAATTAATTATTGCTAAAAATATTTTACGTCACCCACTTAATTAAGTTTTACATCGCACGAAAAAAATACACGCAATTTTCATATTATCCCATTCGCCATCATGATTTTTGTTCGATCCCTCTCCAGTTTGCACCTCACGTAATTAAAGAACGACCCCTAACCATCTTAATGACCAATATAACCTTGTTTTTACTTACGCTTGAAGGAATTAAAGGGTCTTGAACGGAACAACCCCGAAATCGTTTTTTTTTTTTATCGTTGCCCCCACACTAGGAATTTCTCCTGTGTTGTGGGTGCGTTTACAAACATTTAAACTCACATACACAAACAGCTAGACCCCGAACAACTACTTGTAGGTCATATAAATATTTGTTCCGTGCGGGAATCGAACCCGCGACACGCAGCGCAGAAATCAATCGCTTAACCACTGCGCCAACCGTGTCGTCGAGAGAGTTTTTAGAGAGAGCATATTTTTTTGCTGGACGTCAGGGTTGTTTTTTTTGCTCGACATCACGGTTGTTTTTTGAAATATTCTAGCGCCGCAGTTGATCACTTACACGTAGGGCATGAATCTCGGAATCTCGGAATATCGCAATATCGGAATCTCGGAACGCACGTTCCGATATTACAATTCCGATACTGAGTGATCCAATATCGAAATCGGACAATTTTTTTCTATAATTATTTTGAGTTTTAAACTACGGGCTAAAACAAATTAACATTTATTAGACACCAATAAATGTTAATTTGTTTATAAACATTTTTTTTATTGTAATAATCATGTTATTCTATTTAGAAATATAAATATTTCAAAAATATTAACGCCGTAAAGGCGCATCTTTGCCGAGATTAAAAATAAATCTTACTCAAAAATATTTGAATTTTATATTTTTCATATTAGGCTGTTTATCGGTTTTATACCTATGCTTCTCCTTCAACCTGGCGAAAGCAAAGCGCGGAAAAAAACGAAAATTAAATCATAGGTTCTTAATACTTCATGACAAAAATATTTTACGTTATTTTATTTTATTTTTTCAAAAGTGTATTGAAAAACGTCGTTTGATACACGTGGACATTTGTTATTGCAGTTCTTGGCTCGAAAACAACCTCGCCTACGGCTCGGGTGTTAATTCCGCCTCGAATGCAATAACAAACATTCTCCACTTGTATCAAAATGTATTTGCGAATTTGTGCAATTTATAAATAAAATGTGCAATTTCTAAAGAAATAACGAAATTCCGATATTAATATCGGAATTCCGATATTGAGATCTAATATCGGAAATCAGTATCGGAATTGAAAACCTTCCGATATTACATGCCCTACTTACACGTATATTACCTCAGATTATAGAAAGAAGCAGATAGACCGCGCGGAACACCGAGAGTGCCGTTCCTTCCTCGTGGTCTAACTTAGTAGTCAAACTGATTTGACCACGAGGAATTTTAACATTCTTCGTGGTCAAACTATCAAATTTATTAAAAAATTACACCCTGTGTGATAGTCTTGAAATAAAATTGTACAGTTATAGCCAAAAGTTTTGTTTAACGTAATTTATTTAAAAAGTATCAGCGGCAGTAGTTATCAGCTTCACATAAGTGATTAGTACATTTCTCTATATTGCCATCCTAAAAAGAGAAAAAAAAATAGTGTTAAATAAATTCAGGGAAGCATTGGGGTAGTTTAGTTACTACTTTTTTTGTAGGTAAAATCTGTTAATTATAATTACAAGTAAAAGAAGACTTCTCCCCTAATTCGTCATCAGCTCTCCAGCTACACTTCGCATAAGGCAAACGCAACTCGTGAAACAACACTTAAAGATTGTGTAATTTTTTTACCTTCAGAGTAATAGACCCCCGACACTTTTCTTTTTTAAGACGACTGCAAGTCCAGAAAGTGGATCCATTTTTGTACGTCCGCAATTTATAGTACTGCCGTCCACTGAATAACAATACCGTTTCTCTTTTACGCTTTATGTATTTTATGTCCATATTTGATAATATCACTAAGTGCAGAAAAGTCCCAAATTATTTGAACATCAAAATGCAAATGCACACAAGACAGGAAAATAATACAAGTGACACAGAAATACAATTATCATTTTATTTTTATTTTTCCCTGTACAATAAGACTACATCGTATACAGTATGTTCAAAGAGGTTATATAGTTACAGTTTGACCACGAAGAATGTTAAAATTCCTCGTGGTCAAATCAGTTTGACTACTAAGTTAGACCACGAGGAAGGGACCGAGAGTGCGGCCAACAAAGCAAATACAAATTCAAAAGCGAATACAATCTCGAGTCAGTACAGCGCGAAGCGTCGCATCGTTAGCGTCACGGGCTCTAACAGATAATTTCAGAATAATGCCGTCTTGTATTTTTAATAATTGTAAAAATTGCTCCCAAAAACAAAAGAAAGAAGATGGGAGTATCTTTCATAGGTAAAATATTGTTTATTTGGATTTATTTTACGTGTTTATTGTTAGTGACATCTTGAAACACAAAACCCATTCGGTGTTGCTAGTTTATATTGAAACATTTACCCCTAAATTAGGAAATAAGTATATGAAACAGGAGTATCGATTTACAAAAATATTTATTTCAAAAATAGTGTTTTATTTATGGCGTTTTCTGGTTACCTATGTTTATAAATAAATAAGTATGTAAATATGTGTCTACGTAAGTGTAACTACTTAATGGATTTTATAATACTTATTACATTAGTCGATTTGCTGTAATATCATGGGTTATAATTATTATGACGTCACCATAAAGTAAATTAGCTACTAAAAACAATAAAATGTTAGTGTCTCAAAATAAAAATATATTGCAATTGTATCGTGGTAGATACATTTGCGATATGTTTATTATGGGTGTTGTTAATTTGACGTATACTGTTAATAAAAAAAACTGATTTTAGAAAAAAATAAACACTTATAAAACGAGTTAGGTATAAAAGAGTCCGTGTATCACTGGTCAGTTCCCTCAGTCGTCAGTTTATTTAAATCGCCAGTTTCGTTGATTAGTCAGTTTCACTGATTGGTCAGTTTTACCGATTAGACAGTTGCGTTAACTCGACATTTTCCAGTGTTTGTCAGTTTTCGTCGATTCGTCAGTTTTATTCAATTCGTCAGCCAAAGTACAGTCGGTAGAAAACTGAACACACATCTGCTAATTTAAATAAACTTTAAGATCGATTTGATAATTTTCAGCCATAATTAAGGAATATTGAAACTCATTTTGTGAAATTGTTAAGTAATATATTTTTTAGTGTCCGACCGAAACAGGATTTTCAGCCGAAACCGAAACCGTAACCGAACTTTCAGTCTTGGCCCCAGTTTCGGCCGAAACCGAAACTTATTTGAATTTTTATAGCATGTTAAATTTGTTGTATTTTTACGCATAATAATATATAGACAGAGAACACGTGTAAAAAAATAAAATGCAACAATTAAAGTATGTAACAAAAATAGTTCTTTATTTGTAAAATAAACAACATAATAAAAAAAACACAATCAACATATTTATCAAACTTTTTCAAAAATCAACATTAATTACTTATGTTTACAATAGTCTTAATGATTAGATAACTTGTGTTGTTGTGTAAATAATGAAGTATAACTAGAAAACTTTCACGTACTACTGTACTACGCGTCCGAATTGACTAAGCACCTCGCGTACTAAAGGGAAAAAGTGAGACATGACTAATAGTACTGAAGGTCATTCACGGTAATAGTTAAATCCGGAGGTAGTTGTGTATCGGATTTATGGGGCGGTTCGAATTCGGGTACAAAATTTAAGTTTTACATTAATTTCTACATAAATTCATTTATTGTATAGGTTCTAGGAAATAGCTCAACAGAACCAAGTAAAATATCTAACGAATTCTATTCTATTACAACTTACAACCTATTTATTTTCCACTGTAGGACAAGACTCTAATGAATGCCTAATCATAGGTAAAAACAAATACTTACCTAATAATGTTTGCGCGAGAAAAACTACATAACCTCAAATCATTACGATCGCGCCGGCTAGCAAACTCAACTGGCAATCACGTTCACTCACTCGAAGTTAGCCGAATGACGCGCGACAAATCACGAACACCTAGTTTCGGTGGGGCCGAAGGTTCGGCCAATTATTGGCCGAAACCGAAACTGAGGCCGAAACTAGCCGAAACCGAACCTTCGGTCGGTCCTTAATATTTTTACGACATAACATTACGTATTGTATTCACATTTCAGTTAAGTAATGTTAGAAGTCAAGCACACATTTTTATTCAATAGGGCTCGATAAGAGAAGAGGAATATGATTTTATTACCATGTTTTTATTAAGTCTCTTTCTTGTTTGTCTGTCTGTCTGTCAGTTGCATGATTCCACCCGGAACGACAGAAAGACAGATAGACAAACAAGAAAGTAGGTAACTTAATAAAAACGTGATAAGTTTTTCTTCTTTTACTTCTTCGCTAAATTCTGTAAACGATTTCGATGGCCGACCCAAGCTTTGGTGCACTCTCGGTATTTCAAAAGTTTTTCGCAGCCTTTCTTCATTGTTGTTTAGGAATCTTGTTTCTTCCACCTGAGAATAATTCATGTATAAAGACTTCTACAGACCAGCGCGACTAGCGACGCGACACAAAGGCACCACTCGTCGCGTGATACTCGCCGCCTTATTACAAAACAAGATTTATATTTTGACATGGCATAAACCATGGAGCCAGTTTTTGTAATAAGAACGTAACCGTGATTGAAATACCGTTCTTTATTCAAAACTGAAAACTTAGTTCGGTACTAAGTTGTCAGTTTTGTGTTTAGGAACTTTACCATAGTCGGAATAAAGTTCGAAATTCAATAATGGCTCCATGTTTTAAACCTGGGTCTGAAGATAAACCTTGTTTTGTAATAAGGGGGTCGGGGTCTATGTGTCGCGCCAGTATGTAGAAGCATTATTTTCTGCATTTTTCTGAGACAATAAATTATTTATTTCATGTAATGAAATATTATGGGTAATTTTTTCATTATCCTGGCAACCGTACACACACAGAGGCAGCTGTTCTTATAGTGCAGTCACGTGGCGGTCACGCACACTTGTCTACAAACGGGCCTCACTTTGTTGTTCCGCGCGGTCTATAGATCTGCTTCTTTCTATAATCTGAGTATATTACAGCTTATATGTTAGCAAACTTATTTTATTACTTTAAATTGTAATAACTTTTGACAGAATGGACCGATTTTAATTAAATAAAGGCTAAATGTTACCTCAAGATACGGACTATGACCATATATTACCAATTTCGTAAAAAGAGGTATACAAAAATGTCCTTATTGCTTGTAAAATTTAAATTCATCCCGTATTTTAACTCCTTGGGGGATGATTTTTCAAAAACGCATCACGTAATTTTTTATTACTTACCAAAAGCATTAATTTTAATTTTCTCATATACCTAACTTAAGCAATGCTAGGGTTCCCATACAAACTTTCATCAAAAAGTAGCCCATGTCCTTACCCATGATGCCATCTATCTCCATGCCAAATTTTATCGAATTCCGTTCACCGGTTTAGGCGTGAAAAGGTAACATACAGACAGACACGAGTTACATTTGAATTTATAATATTAGTATGGATAGTTAGGATTACCTAATTGTAAGTATTAAAAGTAGCTTGCGTTAATCATTGGATTAAATTCGATACGTGTAAGGTATGTATAGCGTTAGTGAAGTTACCTATTAAAACCCCAACACTGCTCAACATGCCTTGGTTTATAAGATGTATATTTGAAATGAGGTATTTGCAACACCTTAGGATACCAGTCATATCGTCGATAAGTAGGTTAGCTTTAGTTTATAAGATGTATATTTGAAATGAGGTATTTGCAACACCTTAGGATACCAGTCATATCGTCGATAAGTAGGTTAGCTTTAGTTTATAAGATGTATATTTGAAATGAGGTATTTGCAACACCTTAGGATACCAGTCATATCGTCGATAAGTAGGTTAGCTTTAGTTTATAAGATGTATATTTGAAATGAGGTATTTGCAACACCTTAGGATACCAGTCATATCGTCGATAAGTAGGTTAGCTTTAGTTAATAAGGTGTATATTTGAAATGAGGTATTTGCAACACCTTAGGATTCCAGTCATATCGTGGATAAATAGGTTAGCTTAGTTTTACATATTTTGGTAAAATAGATTTATCAATCTCACATAAATCGATAAATAAGGGGGACAAGGGCGAACAGGGTTGTTAAAGGTGAAAGACGGAATGCGGGGGTGCGGGTTGCAGTGTAGGTCAATGACCTGGCCGGGACGCCCGGGCTCGGGCCCCGCCGCCAGTCCCGGCCGCTCCGGCCCCCAGGGGATGCCCGCGCCTGTCGCATCGCGCATGTCATGCATGCACTGTTCATAATCATCCTTCCTGAGGGTACTTCACGTAATGTAGCTCCTATATGTATAAAGGGTTTTTCATCAAGAACTTTGTTTTTTAAAACAAAATAAAACAAATACTTTAGATGAAAATGATTCAAATTTTTATTGTATTATAATAGTTTGGCAGTTATGAATGAAACATTACATCCACCACGACCAGCCACGCTCACAGATGTCGATTCTTTCATCATGAAATTATTGCAAACCAAATTTACCGAACGCATAATTTCATCCGATCGTGTGATTTAACTCCACTGGATTATTGTATGTCCCCACATACAATAATCCAGTGGAGTTCCCTATGTTACAGATAGACTATACGGAGCCACTCGAATCGATTGCAGCCTTAAAACTCGAAACCCGTGATGCTATTACCGAAATAGACCCGCCATATTGCTAAAAAGTGCTTGAAGTCTTTGATGAAAGAATCGACATCTGTGAGCGTGGTCCGATATCATTTTTCATTCATAATTGGCAAACCTTACTCTTTCTATTACAATATTTTTTTTAATCATTTTCATCTAAATTGTTTGTTTTATTTTGTTTTAAAAAACAAAGTTCTTGTTGAAAAACCCGTTAGATAATACCTACTGGTTGAACGCCTTTTATTGTGAGTTGAATTGCCATACGATTGATTTAGCTGTATTCTATTCCATTCCATTGCGGAGCGAATGTACGAAATGAAGAGGTGAATAAACTTTAGAATGACCACCAATGTGCCACTTGTTTGTCAAGGATATCGTAAAATAAAGTGTCGATTTAAGATAAGTTCGTTTTAAAATGTATATTGAAGAAGTTTCTTCTCATTTATGATGGCATAAATATTCGGGGCTACCCTAATTTATTGAGTATTGAACAATAATATAAATATACGTGTATAAAAAGACGAGCGGTGGCGCGCCTCGTCGCCGGTGTGCGACAGCTGGCGGCCGGCGCGACCTTGCAGCGGAGCGCCAAGGTTCCGGCGGGCGTTGACCTCGCGCCGCGACGCTATCGACCGCCACCGCCACGTCGTCGCTCGAGCCTCGCCGTACTCCGCTCAGTACATATTGTATCATTCCTATGCTGACGCGCTGGATTCGTAAATTCGTCGGAAATTTTAGATATTGAAAATGCGAGCTACTGTGACCGTTCGGGTCGGTCGGGGCGGTCGGTCAACAGTTCAGGACGCGGCTAGAGGTGCGCGAGGACGTGCGGCGGGTGGCGCGGGGTCTACGGCCGGCGCGGGCGCGGGGCGCGGCCGTCGCCTCACCTGCCCGGCGGCAGCGCAGCGAGCCGAACAACCACGCTAGCTCTCTTATGTTTTTTAACGCTTACCTTAACAATAACAAAAACTAATAATCTTGTGAATTCGAGATCTAGCACTTAAGGCTCGTGCAGACTGGCGCGACACGCGTCGCTCTGCCTGTCGCGCCATTCTGCATATGCCTTTATTCATGCCCGAATGTCCGGGGACCGCCGCGCCGGCACGCTCACCACCAAGTACCTACATTCTGACTGCGAAACGTTACACACTCGTATGCGAACAAAATGAACGGCCAGCTGCCGCGGCTGATCCTTCTTCATGCTTCTGTTCTCCAGTCTCCTAGTACTTTTATTATTTCTTTTCTATTTTACCTCTTTTATTCAATACTATCTTCTGCCCGCGACTTCGTATGCGTGGAAGTCGTAAGACACCACAATATACTAAAATAACCACAACCACATTTTTATAACCGACTTCCAAAAACAACACTACAAAGTGAAAAATAATTTCAATTTCGGAAGTCGGTGTCTTTGGCTGTATTTTAGTTTTTTGCCACCGACTTCCTTAATTATAATTAGTTTTCACTTTGTAGTGTTTTTTTGGAAGTCTGTTATTTTTTTTAGAAAAAAGTTTTTTATTTGTCACTTTTTAGTGGGTCTGTTTCTAATTTATTACAATAACCTAATGTCAACTGCTCATCACATTTTAGAAAATATTGCTTTTACTGATGCAGGGGCGTTAATTGCTGAAGAGTTCTCCTGGTAAGAACCAGTAGAACTGCAACTGATGGTGCATTGTGACGAGCATACATTGCTTAGCAACCACATTAAAGTATCTAATCGAATCGCAAATCGTTAAATACTTATTATTATGTTGTTCCAGTGGCCGTCTGTGGTCTTCATTATCAGTTCCACTTCACCAAATGGTGCTTTCCAAGAGAAAATGCACGAGTTACTATAAAACCCCAAATCGCTATAGGTGTGCCTTTAAAATTTGAGGATGTCCCTCGTTTTCCATGGGATCCCCTCATCAGATTCTGATTTGGTGGCAATGGGACCACTTCGGAAGCATACCCTTTCGTCATTCCCCTCCGTATGACGGAGAAACATAGCCGCCGAACATTATAATCTCCTCCTTTTTGGAAGTCGGTTAAAAACAACACTATTCGCCCTCACTACTATGCTCCAAACTGCGCGCGACGCGTCATTAAAAAAAAATCATATTTCCGAGGATATTTTAGTGCAACAAAGGCAATGCACCCCATTCTTTAAAAAAAGAAAAATCTCCTGTAAAGCACAAATGCTGCAATTCACAAAAGTATTAGGCTTATTTTATTCATAGAACAATTACTTCAATTTATTTTTATTTTTTTAATAATAAAATGTTTATTTGTATTATAAATTAATAATAAGCAGAACAATACGGTATTTAATGTAAAAAAAAAATCTTATAATGGCTCTCCTGTAATATCATAAAAATTGCATTATGCCCTTGTATTACCGAGTGCTAGTTAATTGCATTATGCCCTTGTATTACCGAGTGCTAGTTAATAAGAATAACACTACTTACACCATCTAATAAACAAAATGTGAAAACTAATTTTCAAAGTTTTATTCAGCGTAATTCAATCGATGAAAGCCTAACTGTATGCGTCATGTGCAGGGTCGCGGAGGCGTAGCACAAGCGCACAGCGCTGCAGCGAGCGGTCAGCGCGAGCACGTGACGCGCGGGAGCAGAGCGCGGCAGTGCGCGGGAGACAGCACCGGCGGCAAGACGGACAGCGCGCGGCAGCCGGGGCCCGCGCCGCGCGCCTCGGGGCGGGCGCCCGGCCCCCCGCCGAGGCGTCGCTGGGTCCCGCCCTCCACCCTGCGCCACCACGAGGTGCCCGACGGAGATGCCAAGCACGACATCATATTCCGTAAGGTGAGTGGCGCCGCCCGCGCCCCGCTCGTGCCCCCCGCCCCGCTCACCCGCCGCCTTCTGTCCGCAGGTCCGAGGTATCCTTAACAAGCTCACGCCGGAGAAGTTCCAAAAGCTGAGCGATGACCTGCTCGGTTTGGAGCTCGACTCCGACAAGGTGCTTAAGGGAGTGATCCTTCTTATTTTCGAGAAGGCGCTCGATGAACCTAAGTACTCGTCGATGTATGCACAGCTGTGCAAGAGGCTGAGCGAGGAGGCGCCTAACTTCGAGCCGCCCGGGCAGCCCTCCACGTTCAAGCTGCTGCTGCTGAACAAATGCCGCACTGAGTTCGAGAACCGCGCACAGGTACCGCTCGCCCCGCGCAGTTAGCGCAAGCGACTCTAATTGTAGCTGTGATGCTTTTTGTATACGGTTTATTGTCGCTAGGCGTTCGCCGCGTTCGAGGACAAGGCGTTGCTGCCTGAAGAGGAGGAAAAGAGACATCTCGCAAAATGCAAGATGCTCGGCAATATCAAGTTTATCGGAGAACTCGGCAAACTAGAGATCCTGGCCGAGTCCATCCTGCATCGATGCATTCAAAACCTGCTGGCACGGCGCGCGGCCGCCGAGCACCACGAGGACCTGGAGTGCCTGGCGCAGCTGGTGCGCACGTGCGGCCGCGTGCTGGACTCGGAGCGCGGCCGCGGCCTCATGGACCAGTACTTCGCGCGCATCGAGACGCTGTCGTCGTCGCGCGAGCTGGCGCCGCGCATCCGCTTCATGCTGCGCGACACGGTGGAGCTGCGGCGCGGCGGCTGGGTGCCGCGCGCGGCCGTGACGGCCGAGGGGCCCGTGCCCATGCACCAGCTGCGCCACGACGACGAGCACGTGCCGCGGCGCGACCGCGAGCGCGAGCGCGACCGCGAGCGGGACCGCGACTCGCTGTTCCGCGGCGGGCTGCGCTCGCGGCCGCTGGACGACGTGCTGGCGGGCCTGAGCCTGCAGCCGGCCGCCGCGCTGGTGGCGCCGCCCGACAAGCTGTTCGGCAACGGCTTCGGCGCGCCGCGCGACGGCTTCCGCCAGCGCTCGGCGCCCGGCTACTACCCGCGGCAGGGCAACAACATGCACTACAAGCACTCGCAGACCAACCAGCAGGGCAACGGCTCCAAGGTAATCACATTTGATATTTCATTCAGTTCAGTGTATCTTGGGGGATTCAATATCGTTACGATCGAAACGTGTGTCACATAACTGTTAGCTCTATACTCTAAATATACTCGTAGATCGTAGCATGATGCGACCGGCTTAAGAAGTTCCTCAGATATCTTGGTCGACATGGATTCTTTGCAGCGCGAGGTTATACGTAATTTTTTATAATTAAATCGATCGGAACCATGATTTCTATGGACGATATGGTTTGTAGCGATTACTAAAATCGTTCAAAAGGAAACATGGCTTATTATAAATTAGGTAATAAAAGAAACACAAAGAATAAAATAGCAATATTGAAAAATAATTACATACGACTGTCAGAAAGGAAACAAATAGATTCGTAAATATCTGGGATACTGATGAAGCAGATTAGGCCTGAAACTGCGTTAAGCGGGCGCCCGCGACGGGCAACCGTCGCGTGTCTACGCGCGTGGACACGCGGGTGGGCTCCGTGGGAACGCAACGGTCCCCGTCGCGGGGCGAAAAAAATTAAAAAAATTAAAAAAACCTGGCCAAGGTTAACGGATTGCTGTGGAGTAGCTCACGTATGTAATACGTTTAGTGTGATGTAATGGCTTTCTTATGAGTTCTATTGGCTATTGTGTATAGGGCTTGTTGAAGTAGTTTCCGTAACTAGTGAACGTAGTTCTTAAAATTTCGTTGTCAGGTGACTTTTTGTTTTTTTGGGTATGTCACTATGTCGGATACATCGGAGACGGCCCGGTGTGAGCCAAGGTTTTACGATATTTTTCCGATTTGATATTACTTATAACGATTTTTGTATTTAAATCAATCACCTGTGTTATGAGGCTGATCATTAGCTTTGCAGCTATGTGAGGATTTTCATTGCGATATAAATGTTCAAAGTCAATTTGCTTTAATCTGCATTAAACCAAATTCACTTTGAACCAGTCTTGTTTTTTAAATTTTTTTCGTAATTTTTTTTAACTAGGAATCATAAAGTAATGGCAAACCCCAGAGAGGATTGGAGAGGCCTATGTCCAGCAGTGGACGTCTTGCGGCTGAAATGATGATGATGAATAAGGTAGTGTCATGATCAGTCAGTGCGGAGTGGGCAACATGAGTTGATGCAGGTAGAGTAGTTTTGGAAACGAGAGCCCTCGCGCCGCTGCAGCGGTGGCGGGAGCACAGCGGCGCGGCCCCGACCACAGTGCGCCCACGTTGAAGTCGTTAACAAAAGAATAGCACGTTACGAGTATGTTTCGCAGAATCGAAAATAAGTTCGTGCACTAGATAGTTACATAATGTAACGTCTGCTGATTTCATACATAAAGTAACTTCTCCGTGATCTTAGTGCACAGCTGATTTCATACATAAGACCATTTCTCAAATTTGTTGACCTATACAAACCACGAGAAAGTAACAAAAACAGAAGTAACGAAATTAAGGTTTTAGATTAAAAAAAAAATAAGGTTAAAACCAAAGTTGAAACAAATATTTTACATTGTTTTTAGACTATAACATATGCAGCTTCTTTTATTGTAATGAAAATAAATGAGTTCGAAATCACTGCGGCCACAATGGGACAAACTTTTCGTAGTATGAGCACTAGAAAAGTCAGAAATCGCTAAAAACTTTTCCCATACATTTCGTAGGAAATGCCTACTATTATTGAACTATAATATTAGTACCGGTATTTAGTCGCATATCTTTTTAACACACAGACGCAGCTCGTGTATAATAACGTATGGTTTGTGTCAGGACGGCTCGTCGCGCTCGCACAAGGCGCGCGTGTACACGGCGGGCGCGCTGCAGGACGTGCAGATGCGGCCCGCCGCCAACTCGCTCATGTTCACCGCCAACAAGCTGTCCAAGCCGCAGCCGCAGCTGCCGCTGGCGCCCGCCCAGCAGAGTGAGTACCGCCCCAAGCCCGCCCAAACGCCCGCCCGCTCGCCCGCTCACCGCCCTCTGTCCGCAGACGTGCTGACGCCTGCCTTCGCCAGCGCGCCGCCGCTGCTGAAGGAGCCCGCCATCACTATCAAGCCCGCCGCCGACAAGAAGGACAAGCCGAAGAAGGATAAGGTGAGTCGTCGCCCCTCGGCCGTCCCCGGCGGCCGGCGCTCTCTGACGCTCGCTCTCTCGCGCAGGCGCCCAACAAGGAGGAGGCGTGCCGCCTGGCCGTGCAGGCGGCCGACGCGGCGGCCGACGACGAGGGCGACGCCGAGCCCGGCCTGCCCGCGCTGCGCCGCCTGCGCGAGCTGCAGCCGCCCGACAAGGTGCTGCGGCGCTGCGTGGCGGCCGTGCTGGAGCACGCGCTGCACGGGCCGCGCGGCGACGCGGGCGCGCTGCGGGCCTGCGTGCGCGTGGCGCGCGCGCTGCGGCGCCCGGCCGGCGACGCCCTGCGCGCGCTCGTGCTGGCCGCGCACCCGCACGCGCGCCTGGCGCGCCTGCTGGCGGCCGCCGTGCAGCTGCAGCTGGTGGCGCTGGGCGACGTGGGCGCCTGGTGCGACGCGGGCGCCACGCACCCGCTGCTGCTGGACGTGCTGCAGGCGCTGGCCGAGGCGCTGGGCGCCGAGCGGCTGGCGGCGCTGTGCGCCGAGGGCAAGCTGGACGTGTGCGCGCACGTGGCGCCGGGCGGGCGCGCGCCCGACGCGCTGGCGGCGCTGGAGGCGCTGGAGGCGCGCGGGCTGGCCGCGCTGGTGCCGCAGCTGCGCGTGCAGGCGCAGCTGGCGCGCCAGCTCGCCGCCGAGCCCGCGCCCAGCGCCCTCTACCGCTGGATCAAGGTCGCTCATTTGTTCTATCGTCTACAGACATTCGTCCCTGGCTTATTTTTTTACATAAAAGCATGCATAATATGTTTCAAAAAATAAAATCGTCAAAATTAACACCCAGCTAGGTTCCTCATAAAACCCAGCTAGGTTCCTCATAAAACCCAGCTAGGTTCCTCATAAAACCCAGCTAGGTTCCTCATAAAACCCAGCTAGGTTCCTCATAAAACCCAGCTAGGTTCCTCATAAAACCCAGCTAGGTTCCTCATAAAACCCAGCTAGGTTCCTCATAAAACCCAGCTAGGTTCCTCATAAAACCCAGCTAGGTTCCTCATAAAACCCAGCTAGGTTCCTCATAAAACCCAGCTAGGTTCCTCATAAAACCCAGCTAGGTTCCTCATAAAAGCACATAAGTATAGGTTCAATACAACTCGTACCTTACATACGCGCTTGTTGTTACCCAGTCCTGATCTCTTAAATGGGTCCCACTTACTACGTCTAGTAAGAACTCGTCTATTAAGTCTGCCCAGACTGTGCTCACTAAGTTGTGCTCACTAAGTTATGCTTACTAAGTTGTGCTCACTAAGTTGTGCTCACTAAGTCGCCAAAACCAAATGAATCTTCTTCTGTTTAATAAAGACTATGTTTAGTGATAGTGTAGACGTCACGCGTCAGACTGATAGTCAAGTCGGCGTGCGATGTTTAAACAGGGCAACGAAATCTCATAATTTTAATTCATAATGTAGGAACAGAGACAACCGAAGGAATCTTTTAACGATTTATGTAGATTAGTGTCAAGCCAGTGTCCACATTTCATCGCTCATAGAAAGCGAATATGTTTTTATAAACGGTGTGCGCATCGACATCGCTGGTGACCCTGGGCGCGGCGCGTTGCAGGCGAACGTGGAGCCGGCCGTGCGGCAGAACGGCGCCTTCGTGTCCACGCTCGTGGCGCTCGTGGCCGAGCACGTGACGGGCGCCGCGGGCGCCGGCGCGGGCGCGGGCGCCGGCCCGGACAAGGCGGCGCTGGAGCACGAGAAGCAGCTGCTGGAGGCCTACGCGCCGCTGCTCACGGCGCTGCTGGAGGGGCAGCCCGAGCTGCAGCTGGCGGCCGTGTACGCCGTGCAGGTGCACGCGCACCAGCACCGCTACCCCAAAGGTGAGCGGGAACTGCGCCTGGCGCAGCCCGAGCTGCAGCTGGCGGCCGTGTACGCCGTGCAGGTACTTGGATTTTACTTTGTAAGTATTTAAAAAGTTAAATCCAAGCATCCCCCGCCGCGACGACGCTTTGGTCAAAATAATACCTACAACTTACATTAAACTTAAAGGGCCAATAACAATAGATATATTTTTTTTTTTATGTCCAACTGTAAAAAAATGCAATACAGTTTATTAGTAATCTGTTAAATTTTAGCTTTCCTTGTAAAAATTAACTACCAAGTTTTCAATTTTATACAAATAGCACAGTTGAAATATCACCTGTTATGTTACACAAACTTTCAAATTATAAGAAATATTAAGTCACCAACCTCTAAACAAACATTGAGAACATAGATAATCTCATAATAATTACCACAATGCAATCATAAGTTAGTAAACGTTATCAACACTCTGCACCTTACCGGTACAAACAAAATATTTCATTTCATTTATTCATTAAACAATTTACATTGTGTCGAATATATAACCTATACACATGCAATTTACATAAAAAATATTTATTTAAATAATTTTTATTCAATAACTCAGTAATAAAATATTTACATCATATAAAAACTAACCGACTTAAAATAATAATGTATAAGATAAACGCTAACAGACTTAACATAATACTATATGTACATGTAAAAAAAAAAAAAAAGGTGGGGGATAGAATCATAGGGCATCAAAAAATTCGTCCGCATCGCTGTCAACAGGAAAGGTGCCCAGAAGGCTGGCAGCATTGCCACGTTGTATGGCGATGCTGATTCTTTGTCCGAAACATAGACCAGCCCTCTGGTCACGTGAAGAGTCGACCAACCGCTTGGCGATATCTTGAAAAACCAAGCGGGCACTCGGACCCCATGGCCCTAGTGTTTCAACCCCAAACGGCTCGAACATATAGCTCCCAATAAGATTGGAATATTTTCGCCGTTTGAGGTTTTCTGCACCTGCAGCAGCCGCCCCAGCACAGCTTGCCGTGCTAGGAAGATGGGATGGCGCAAGGGTGTCGACACATGTTGCATCCCACACCAAAGGCCGACCTAACTTCCAAGGCATTATGGTCATTCCGTCTGGTCTCTTCCCATCGTCGCGTGCTAAACCATTGGGTTCTAAAACAGCTGGCACCCCGACGGTGACAAGAGCACGACGGATGATGTCATTAATGCTGGCGTGCCGTGCTATCCGGCCTGCGCTCTTACTGCAAGATAGGCCATGATGTCCAAGGCAGTCGACAGCTTCTCCGCACTGGCAGCGATGCGGAATAAAATAATAATAAATTAAATAATATTTTTTTTTTTATTTATTTATTTGATTCGAACACATGATTCATATTGTTGTTAGTAACACTTATAAAACTATGTTAGTAACATTTCTCCATAAAACAAAAATAAAAATAATAATAATAAATCTAATTTAATATTAAGCTGGCAACACCAACGTCAACAAAAGTCACAAATTTCGTTTTCATATTATTTTCAGTTCTTTTAATTTTAGACGCAGTTTATTTTATTTTATTTGGAACTACACTACCTTCACCCCCAAAATAACCACAACATGAAAAAATTGCAAAATTAACCATTATCTAGACTTTCATCAAAAACTGCCGAGGTGACATCTGTCATGTCACCTCCGATAAAACAAGGATTAAGAAAACGGAAAAATGTTGACGAGAGCAGCTAAACGACGAGCACGCCCACCACCTCCGGACTCTTCGCTCAGCTCCGCCTCGCCGCCGCCGGTACCCAGCCCCACCGTGAGCGCTGTGACGACACCGGCCGTGGTAGTTGCGTCGAGCTCGAGCGATGAGTATTTTTCCCCGCCGACGTCGCCAACACCTGTACGTCGGCAGGGGAGAGGCCGGCCACCAGCGAGCTTGGGACCTCGAGGCAATCAGGCCCCGAACAGGGTCCCCGCTGCCGGTGGAAATGTGTCGCGCATACGATGGACCCAGTCCATGAATGAAAATGTGATGCGCGCATATTATGGGGCTACAGAGGGAGGAATTAATCTTACAGCGTACCGGGGTCGGATGCTCTCTCTGTTTCAGGTACTTGAACCAGCCATCAACGTCACGGCCCAACGATTGTCGGATCAAGTGCGCGTCATTCAACACAATCATAGATTGGATGACGCTACACTTGATCGGCTACGCTCGGAAATGCAGAGTAGCTCTGCTAGTAACCCTCCCCCATCCCAGAATGTCGTGCATGCGCCTGCTGAAGTTCCACTGCGGGAAAATCAGCATGCTGTGGAGGAGGACACCAGGGCTATATCTGCAGATAACCTATGCAATGTGGAATTAAGGAGCGTACTGGAGGATGCAATCCGTGAGTACCGGTTCACATTACCTGACCTTAGACCACGGCTACCACGTTTGCCCATGAATAAAAAAAACAGAGCACTGGTGTGTGCCCTGGATGCGCTGTTACCAAATTTCATTGAAAGTAGCGCAGACCTTTGCGATACACACTCAATCTTGTATTGTACGGCTGTTGCGGCATGTCGTATAGCTCGTGTCAAATTTCCAAATACTGACCAAGCTGTACAACCGAAACCCGCCGCACCAGCCTGGCAGTGCAGGATTGAGCGTCGTATTAATGAGGCCAGGGTACTCATCGGGAAGCTTATCTGCTTCAGGGAGGGCAATACACGCCCAAGGGTGATGCGCTTTGTGAGGCGGGCGTTCTCGGGAACTAGTATTAGTCCTCTAGAATATGTATCCCGTGTCACAGAGCGCATCGACTTCCTGAAGCAGAAAGTTTATGCATGGGCAAACCGTATCCGTCGGTATAAGCGAAGAGTGGATCGGTACACTCAGAACCGCATGTTCCAGAGCGATGAAAGGTGGGTATACAGAGCATGGGAGCGGCCCATTCCCACTCAAGGTGTGACTGACGTACGTCTGCCGGATAAAGAAGCCATGAGTGCTTTTTGGCGAAGCATTTGGTCGGTGCCCGTTAGTCACACTGAAGGTGATTGGATGCGAGTTGTTGAACAGACGTGTGATTCAATACCAGACATGGAGGCTATTACAATTAGTCCTCTGGATGTGGCCCGTGCAGTCCGTCCGTTGCCTAACTGGAAATCTCCAGGACCGGACGGACTGCACAATTTTTGGATTAAATGGCTACAAATGTCACACGCCTGTTTAGCCTCGCAATTCCAATCATCTTTAGAGACTGGGTCGCTTCCACTGTTCTTTACGACAGGAGTTACCCACCTGCTCCATAAATCAGGTAGTACTGCGGAACCTAAAAACTATAGACCAATCACATGTTTGCCAACGGTCTATAAAGTCCTTACATCCATTCTTAGAGCTAAAATTGCACATCACATTGATTGTAACTCAATTATGTCTGTGTCTCAGAATGGATGTAAGAATAGGTCCCGTGGTACTAAGGAGCTACTCCTTATAGACATGGCCATAAGCCAACAGGTTCGTAGATCCCGTAAGGATTTGTCGACATGTTGGATAGATTATAAGAAGGCCTATGACTCGGTGCCACATACATGGCTCATTAGGGTGCTGGAGTTGTACAAGATAGACGCAACTCTACGCACCTTCTTGATGTCGTGTATGAGGCAATGGAGGACGGTCCTTCTCTATCCAGGATGTCGACGGATCCAGGGGACCGATGAACCGATCAGGATTGAGCGGGGAATATTTCAGGGCGATAGTTTGAGTCCACTTTGGTTTTGCTTAGCCTTGAATCCTCTTAGCACATTGCTGGAGGATTCAGGTCTAGGCTATCGGTTGAAAAGAGGTGGTCAGGTGATATCTCACCTCCTTTACATGGATGACTTGAAACTCTTTGCCCCCAACAATTTGCGACTGATGGAGCTACTGAGAGTAACAGAAACGTTCAGTAGCGCCATCAGGATGGAATTTGGTGTGGACAAATGTGCGGTCATGCATGTAAAGAGAGGGGGGATTACGGAATCCGTGGGAATCCAACTCTCGGATTCCATACACCTTAGATCCCTCTCTTCAACCGAAACCTACAAGTATTTGGGTATGTCGGAAGCATTAGGCATCAATACTGCCGATATGAAGCAATCGTTGAGGGAGCGCTTCTTTGGCCGCCTGAATAAAGTGTTAAATAGTCTTTTATCAGGCGGAAACAAGGTGCGTGCCTTCAACGGTTGGGTCATGCCGGTTTTAATGTATTCTTTCGGCATACTCAAATGGACTCAGACGGAACTTGACGCTCTGGACAGGAAGGTCCGTACATTGCTGACGGCATATCGGATGCATCACCCACGGTCATCAGTAATGAGACTGTACCTCTCGCGGAAGTGTGGGGGTCGCGGCTTCTTAAATGCTAAAACCCTCCACAACCGCGAGATTTGCAGTCTCAGAGAATATTTTCTTCAAACTGACGTGGAGATGCATCGAGATGTGGTCGCAGTGGACAAGGGCCTTACCCCACTCTCCTTGGCGAAAGAGAACTGGCGCAAACCTGCAGTACTTGATACCAACGATCGTCAGGAAATATGGCAAGGCAAAGAGCTTCACGGACGCTTTTTCCGGGCCCTCCATGGGCCTGATGTAGACTTTTTGGCGTCTGTATCCTGGCTACGTTTCGGCGACCTCTTCGGGGAAACCGAAGGTTTTGTCTGTGCAATTATGGATGAAGTTATTATGACGAATAATTATCGGAAATACATTGTTAAGGACGGTACGGTTGACATCTGTCGGGCATGCCACCGTCCCGGTGAATCAATCCGACATATTGTTTCCGGTTGTTCTCGTCTTGCTAACGGCGAGTACTTGCACAGACACAATCTAGTGGCTAGGATTATCCACCAGCAACTTGCCTTGCAGTACAACCTTGTGGAAATCGAAGTACCATACTACAGGTATGTGCCCGACCCAGTTCTCGAGAATGGGCATGCCACATTGTACTGGGATCGATCTATCATCACTGACAGGACTATTGTAGCCAATAAACCTGATATTGTGGTGATAGATCGACGAGAGCGCCGTGCAATGATTGTTGATATCGCTGTCCCTCATGACGAGAATCTCGTGAAAGCTGAGAATGATAAAAAGATAAAGTATCTTGACTTAGCACACGAGGTTGTCGACATGTGGGATGTGGACTCTGCAATCATTGTACCGATAATCATTACGGTCAATGGCCTAATAGCGAAGAACCTCGACCAACACCTCAGGAGGCTCTCATTACGCGGCTGGGTCAAGGGCTTGATTCAGAAAGCAGTACTCCTCGACACGGCACGCATAGTGAGGAGGTTCCTCTCTCTAGAGCCCTAACCACCGGCAGCTTGGACCTTGTTCCTGATGCCGATGGACTACTGTTTTTTGTATTTTTAAATGTTTTTCTTTTTTAATGTTTTTTATAAAAAATATTTAAAAATATAATCAATATGTATGTTTAAGTAATAAATGAAAATAATAATCTAATTTAAATATTTAAAACTATGTCCGTTCCCTGCTGCACCAGACCTGCAGCTGTGCAATACAAAGCAAACAATAACAAACATTAAGAATTATGAATTAACATTCCAAATGAAATTCAAATCGTGCAAACAGTTTTAAATACAATGTCAAACAGGTTTAAAATAAAATGTCAAACAGTTTTAAATTTAATGTCAAAAGATTATAAAATTATATAAATTAACAAAAAAACAAAAAGGAAATCATTTATTATTGTGTGACATTAGTTCCGAAATATTATATAGACATTTTTCTAATAAAAAGGCCTTTAACTTTGTTTTAAACAAGTGGGTGTTATAAACCAGGATCCTTAGCTCAGAAGACAACTTATTCAATATCTCTACAGCTTGGTACTTCCAGCAATGCTCTACTATATTAAATTTAGGTGCTATTAGTTGCTTAAAGAATTTTCTTTGTGTGCTCTCTCTAATCTCACGTTCTTCTTGTAATTCAAACTCATGTAGATACTTGGCAAAATTACTTAAAAGGACCAATATATATAGGCTAGGTACTGTTAAAATTCCTAATTTTTTTAAATAATCTGTGCATGGGACAAGTTGTGCAATTCTGACTATTGTCCTTATGGCTCGTTTCTGTAATATGAACGCTCTCTGCCAGTTATAACTGTAACTATTTCCCCAGAGCACGATGCTATACCTTATCCTAGACTCGACCAGCGCATAATATACAGCCTCTGTTCTATGTACAATTCATCCCTAAGGCTCCGGAGTGCGTAACATGCTGACGATATGGATGATTAAATGCCACCAATCTCCGGTTTCCAATTTAAAAGCGAATCTATATTAATCCCTAAGAATTTTACCTTGTCCACTAATTCAATCTCGTCTCCATTTATTTGTATATCTAAGTTGTCATTATGGCGAGTCGTAGTCTTCAATACTATGAGGTTAGTTTTACCTGTATTTAGCAATAACTTATTGGCTGTAAACCATTCGCAAATTTTTTCTATAATTATATTAGTTTTAAAAGTCAATTGTTCTATGTCTTTTGCCCCAATTATTATGTTTGTGTCATCTGCGAAAACAACTAGTTTCTCGTTCGGCTGAGTTTTATTCATGAAGTTGAGTAAGTCATTCGTAAAGATAATATATAGTATAGGTCCTAAAATTGAGCCTTGAGGCACACCACGCTTTACATATGTCATTTTTGACTTTTATATCACTTCGTGATTATTCTCGTCTATACTTTTAATTTCTACATACATTCGTCTATTTTGTAGGTACGATGTCATAAGTTGTTATGTCTTGCCTCTTATACCATAATGTTAGAGTTTAGTAAGTAGTAGTTCATAATCTATGGTGTCAAAAGCAAAACTAAGGTCAACAAATAGTCCAGCTACTTTCATTTTTCATTTAATTTATTATGTCATTTATTAAAGTGTTCATGGCATCCGCGGTACCAACGCCTTTCTGATATCCAAATTGTCTCAGATTGATAATTTTGTTAATACCCAAATGTACCATCAGTCTAGTTTTAATAATTTTTCCAAATAGTTTTGATAAGGTGGGTAATAAGGATATGGGGCGGTAATTTTTCGGATCGGTCTTAGTGCCCTTTTTGTGTATTGGAGTCACCTTGGCCAATTTCAACTGGTCAGTAAAGATTGACTCTTCGATGCATTTATTGAAGAAATCTGAAAGAGGAGAAGCTAATATCTCTATATTTTCCTTTATAATCGATATCAGTACGTCGTCAAAACCGCAAGAATGTTTATTGAACATTTTGCTAAGCAACTTCAATTTTAATTTGGTGTAGTTGGCTTGAAAGTTATATCATATATTGTTTCAAGTCTATTCGTCGTGTCCAGCAGAAACTATTCGTCGTGTCCAGCAGAAACTATTCGTCGTGTCCAGCAGAAACTATTCGTCGTGTCCAGCAGAAACTATTCGTCGTGTCCCGCAGAAACGATATTGCTCTATCTTTATCTTTATTCCCTATTGATGATTTAAATAGGAAACTATCGGTAAATATATTTGCAATAAGCAGTAATGCAATAAGAAATAGTTAGATTGTGGTGCGTTGTCCACCTTACATTTAAACTTAAAAAAAACTCTAGGGTTTAAGCTATAAGTAAAAATAATACAAAAAGTCCTAGAACAAGTGTTCCAAAAATACATAGTTTCAAAAATAACATCAATCATAATTAAATTAGTTAAAAAAAAATCTCCGCATCAACTAGTGGAAAGCTACGAGTACCTCGTTGCCATCGATGAAATCTAAAAAACTCAAACTCAAAACATTTATTTCAATTAAACCCATTTATTACAGGCACTTTTGAATTGTCAAGTAGTCGGTCAGTTAGTCAGAAAGTTGAAGCTATTTGCCCATTCCAAAACGTCGATCTGTATGGCGAACAGGCAAGAAACTCCAAGGACACTCTTTTAAACAAGATATTACAAAATCCTGGGTACATTATTCTTGTTGCTTGAGAACATTGTAAAAAAATAAATTATTTAAAAACAATACAATATATAAAAGATTACAAATAAGCCCTGGCAGTTAATAGAAGACCAGTCTCGGCGCCCGCTCACGAACATGACGCGTGGATCAGCACCATTCAGCTCAACCATTTTGTAGGGAACCGAATAATCCAACACACGCGCCACCATCAGCGAGCCATTTAAGTGAGCATGACATACTCTCAACTGCCACGCTTTTTTAAGTCAACATACATCTTATCATAATAAACGGCTCCATGGTACTCACATTTACAAAATTGAAAAAATGCTTCTAAATTATACAAAACTGTAGCTTGCAATGTATTTCAAAAGAAGTCCGTGAAAATAAGAAGCGGATTTAGAATGCCATTACATCTAATTTACTCTTTAGTAGGTAAGGTCTTACTGAGTTATTCAGACATTTTGATAACTACTACTGTACCAAAATGACCTAGTATGGTGTTAGTAAAAGTTATCTGTAGCAAAGACAGCAATTTTGCGTTACACCATGATAAAAACGTCATCGTAGCTTTTATTTTATGTAAGTTGCATGACTTTAAAAAAGTTACCCTTCTGTGATGGTCTTGTCTGTTCTTGAATTAACTCCGCATGGTCTCCCAACCATACTTTTTGGGTGCCAGGTGTTGTGCAGACGCCCAAGGTGAATCTGAAGGGCGAGCTGTGCCATCGCGAATCATGTCGTCAAACTGTTCCTTGGCTATCTTCAAACGATCCTGTGCAAGTCGTCGTGGTCTGCTGAAAACTGGTTGGCCTGGCGTGGTTCGGATGTAGTGTACAGTTGAGTGTTTGATCTCTCGATGAAAACCGGATGGCTTTGTTAAAGCTGGATATTGAGCCAATAGCTTATGGCATTCACTATTACCGGAAATCACCTTGATGCTTGACACGTGGCATTTTCTGAGCGATCCTGCTGATGACAATGTGGTCAGGCTGTCTAGTGACCGACTGTTTCTGCAGTCAACAAGAAGGCCATCATGTAAGATTAAGTCATCACCAAGGATAAACTTGTCCACATTCGCTACCACAAAATTCCAAGTAAAATCTCGCCGCAGCCTCAGAGCTCGCAGATCTAGGTGTAAATTAAAAGTGCCGTATGTATGAATAATGGTGCCGTTTGCTGCCGTGAGACTGTAGTCGGTTGGATTTCTAGCTTGACGTAGAAACCGACGTGGCAGTACACAAAGGTCGGAACCGGTATCGATTAAGTATTGCACCTTGGTTTTCCTGTCTGTGACGAATAGGCGGCTGGTAGCCCGACAGTCTTCGGTCGCTTCTACTGACTGCCGTGGGAGTTTCCCGACTTGAAGTTGCACGAAGCTGTACATTTACGTGCCTTGAAACCAAAAATATTATGGTACCAGCACATACCTGGTGTCCGGTTTTAGCTCTGACCTCTGCTCCTCGATCGTCCTGAAGAACGGCTGGGCGAACGTCCACGGTTACGGCCTCGATTCACGGTAAGCTGAGAAATCTGTCGTGACAGCTCTGACTGGATGCGTGACGTAATCAACTGGTCCATGCGCTGCAATAAACTGTCCACATTAAATGAGGTGCTGGCTACCTGGTTTGACGATGGGGATACCTCGCAAATCTTGTCCGCGAGCTCTGCCACGTCATCAAGCTAGCAGAAGCCTGAGACATAATGATGGCTGGCACGTGGTGCGGGAGTCGGCTCGACCACATGTTGCGCAAAAATTCATCCGAAATCCCTCCGTCGGCCAGGGTTTTGGGGTGACGTAAAAATTGTGAAGGCTTACGGTCACCTAATTCCTCATGAGATAGAAGCTGGCTTGTTTGGTTCTCTAGAAATTGAGAGACGTTTCGTTAGCTCTTGCTTTCATTTCACGCATTTATCTGTGCGCGGCGGGTTTTTAATGAGGTCTTTCACTTCCTTTACATACCTTTTATCAAGTTGGGGAATACCGTGGTTGAATTTTGTTGCATCACCTTAATACCAGAAACAGTAAATTGTGCCTCCACCTGGGCGAACCATACGCCCAAACGCCTGCTTTCTGCCCAAAACGGCGGCAACCGTACGGCCACGCGGTCGACATAACCAAACGGCGACCAATTTAATGCAATAATTTAGACAAGTTATAAAGCCGAGAAGTAAGAATTTAAACACTTGAAAACGGAAAAATGCGAGGGCATGAGCAGAGCGTAAAGCGACGCGGGTGTGCTTTGGGAAGGTTGGCTGCGCACTGGCGAGTCTGGCGCGGCCGACCGGCTCAACGTAACGTCTGTGGCTGGCGGCGGGAGTCCGTCCGCCACAAATACATTACCCTCCTTTGCGTCACGCAGTCGGGTAAAAAGACTGAACGTCGGGGTCTAATCGATATGGACACCATTACAGAGCTTCTTACTACAACACAACATACCACAGCGCGCGGCGCAAGAGTTGAACCAACCAACAACACATCTACTGCGACTCCACAGAACAACCCATGAGCCTATTTGCTGATGACAGTGTGATTTCAATAATAAAATGCATAAATAATAATTAAAAAAAAAAAAAAAACAATAAACCCGACTGCAAAAACATGAACTGAAAATATGGAAACAAGATGAAAAGAAAACGAGTATCCTTTAAGTACCAAAAAGAAATAAATGCAGTCTTTTTATTTTTTATTTTATACTTTTTAGTTAGGATTATAAGACGGTAAATTAGGTTATATTATTATAATCGGGTGATAACGACCTCTTACTTACTCACTCCAAAAGTTCGGGATATTTTTTTTATAATTTCTCATTTAAATTACTTTTAAACATTTAATAAGTATATATTTTTGTAATCACCTTTTAAAACCCTTCATTTTGAGAGATTTTTTTTTTCGAAAACAAACTCTTTGGCGCCAAAAATCGACCATTTTGATTTTTAATAATTTTAATATTGGTTGTTGTTATTGGTCGGTTGAGCCGTTTAGTAGTTACGAGGGAACATAGGGACATAACCCTCCTTTTTAGGGTTCCGTACCAAAATGGTAAAAAGGAACCCTTATGGTGAGACTAAGTCTGTCTGACACACTTGGATATCTGAAGAACTACTAATGCTATCAACTTGAAGTTTAGAATAGTTTTAGATGACGTTTGCCCAACTATTTTGCAAATAAGAAAGAAATTAAAAAAATATATGCATGCGTCTAAAAAAAATACTGTGGGGCTACTAGGGCATGTGGGGGGTATCATATGAAAGAGGGCTGTTTGCACATTCTCAAACATTTTTTTGTTTATCTTTTTGGCAGCATAGTTTCCGACTTTTGATGAAACATGTAAAAAAAATACCGTTCCCCCGCACCCCCCTTATCTCCGAAGTTTGCATAGATAATAATCTGAAATTCTATGTGATAGAAGTTTATGTAAAGATTACAGGAAAAATAAAACTATGTCTATAATTAGCACAGTTTTTCAGAAATCATCAACATCATATATACGTACGGAACCCTCGGTGCGCGAGTCCGACTCGCTCTTGACCGTATTTTTTTTAGTTGTTACTAGGAAAGTTATTTGAAAATATTTAAGATTTTCGTTTATCATAACTATTAGCAGAACTATCAACATTACCGCCACTATGGTAGGTGTTAACGATACTATTGTAACAATACCTACAGGGTAAGTTAATGATATTAATAACCAGCTAACTTAAGTTATTTAATGTACTTTTGTACACCTCCGCCACGTGGTCGGGGCCTATTTGGCAGAAAGGTGTATCACATACAGGGGACTTGACGGCAGAGGCGTCTACGAGATGTCGTGCGGTGTTCCTCAGGGTTATAGGATCCGGTTATAGGACCGCTCCTGTGAGACATCAGGTACGTCTGGGTTTTGAGGCGGCGAGCTCTAACCGGAAGTGAACCAGACACGCTCGCGTTGTTCCGAGGGCCCTGACAGCCAAAATCAAAAGTCATTTATTCAAACTAGGCTGAGAATCAGCACATTTCGAACGTCAAAAATTACATGAGACAGTCCCCCAAAAAGGCGCCGCCGGGAGCCGAGTCCTAGGCTTGCTGCTCGACAGCTGTCGGGACTTTGGCCCTCAATCTCGGCGGCTGGTGCCCAAGTTATTAGGCGCGGAGGCGCACTGTCAACGCTGCTTCCCAATTTAAGGTGCCCGAGCACCGTCTGCAGGTCGTTGTACGGGGCCATCGTGCGATCTATGGCCCTGTAGGGGGCTCCGGGCAGTTGTATTGCAGTGTTGCGAGTACACAGAGTTCACAGAGGGCGATGAACGTTAGTCATCAGAGTGGGACATGGAAGCGAGAGCCCTCGCGTGGCACTGGTGCAGCGGCAGAGCACGGCCGGGCCGGGCGCGGCGCGACGTGCACTAGCAGAGCGTGCGGCCGGGGAGGGGCCGCGTCGTGGCCTCGTTCCGGAAGTGGGAAGCGACCTGTCGCTGCCGGCTGTGATTCGTTCTATGGTCGGCGGCGCAGTCTCGTGGGACACAGTGATCTTCTTTTACGAAAATTACTGAAAATGATGATGAAAAACTTAAAGTCCCAACAATAAAGTTAAAAACATTATGTTGACAATTTCATGATTACTCTATTTTTTAAGTAGACGTAGTTCTTGGTATATAATTCAATGCTCAGAACACAGTAAGTATTGAAAGACGTAGTGTTGTAAAATATATTTTTTAGGCGAATGGTCGTTTTGTATGGTGGCAAAAATTATTAAACGATTTAAAAAAGTAGTAGGACTAAAATATTACAATAGATATTTTATTAAGACGTGCAGCTGCCATGAAGTGACCTGGATTTGATTAGCGAGTGGTCGCGGTACTTTGGACTGCAGATCAACCCTAAGAGATCCCAGGCCTTTTATCGGCGGCAGATTGAATACGCAAATACGGTTAAAAACCTTCGGGTGACCATGGACTCTTACCTATCGTGGACTGCCCATGTTACTCAAGTCGAGTCGCAAAGTACACTACACGTTCCATTCGTTAAAATGCCTCCAGAGCTGCTTACCACCTTGAATACCAAAATCTCCCTTTCTCAAACTCTCATACAGCCCATCATAGACTACGCTGATGCCTGTTATCTGCATGTCACCGAGGAGCTTTTAAATAAATTTGAGCGTTTGCAAAATATCTGCATTCGTTTTATTTGAACCTTAACAAGTATGATCATGTTTCTAACTTAACAAGTATGATCATGTTTCTAACTTCCGCAAGATACTCAAGTGGTTCTCTATTCGACTTCGCAGGAACTCTCAGATATTGTGTCTGCTATTTAACACACTTATGCACAGCGAAATGGGTCGCTAGGAAATCTAACAACAAAAATAACATTTAATATAATAATACTACTCCATGCATCCCTGTTCCAGATCAGCGATGTTTGTTGTTTGTTAGTTGGAATGTTGTCGCAAACACGTTTGCTATTTAAGAGCCCGTGCACAAAATTCACTCGCTAGAGTTTAGGCATATTCATTGCGATGCTATGTTTGTGTGCACCGTTCACGCCCACGCCTGAAAATCAGAATTAGAATTTATTTATTTGTAAGAATGTAGTTTTACATAGTAGGTATGGTGTTCAGATTTTTTTAAGTCCTATACATTCTACCACAACAGGTGTACAAATATTCAAATGTCAGTATTATCTAAGAACAATTAATTAACGATTTGTGTTAACAATTAATGAATTACGTTATGAGGATGGCAAGTTGCTTAAATGAGTTTGGTAACTTGTTATACACCTGAATGGCATTAACATATACATTCCTCCTAAATATTTGCAGTCTACATTGAGGTACATTTAATTCATATTTATACTTATTTCTAGCAGAAGCCTTTTTGTGGCTCACTTCTCATTGCATGCGAAAATAGTGCGGATATGGTTTTACTAGAATACATAGTTCTTTGATGTTCATGCAGGGTATAGGTAAAATATGAAGTTTTTTTAAATAAAGGTTTAAAACTGTCCAAAAACCAGACGCCAGATATTGCCCTAACACACTTTTTTTGTACCCGAAATGCCATCAAAATTTCAACCGAATTGCCCCACAGTATCAGACCATACAACAGCACAGACGATACGTATCCGTGTTATGCAGTGACTGCTGCGTCTACGGACACTGTTGATCGTAGACGTTTTATTGCGTATACGAATTGATCTAGCTTATCGCATACGTGATTGATGTGTGATTTCCAGTTACAGTTTTGGTCCACTATTATGCCCCAGAATGTTGTGTTTACTACTTGTTCTAGTATACTGTCTTCATATTTTGTGTTGACTACTTGTTCTAGTAAACTGTCTTCATATTTTATACTAAGACTCTGATAGTTTGATTTATAAGTTTGAAATTGGATTATTTTTGTTTTATTTCTATTTATCTTTAAATTGTTTTCATTAAGACGCTGACAATAGGCAATTGAGGCTCGATGTTTAGGTATTTTAGCCACGCCTACTATTTCTCCGATAACCTAGCGCCATTCTTGAAGCGTGAATTCATCAGCGAAGTACCAAGTAAAAAACGAAGTGATGCGGTCAATAATAAACAATGAACCAATAGATGGCGCTAATTACGTTAGCTGCAAGCGGAGGATTAAAAAAAAAAACAAAAATGATTTATAATTATAATAATTACATTAATTATACTCTAAATTAGCCTAAACGCCTATTCGAAGTATGAATATTGAATGGAATCTTACAGAGTTACAATAATTGGGTAAACTAGGTTTGTGCGTCACAAAGTGCTTGCTCAGCTCGCCATTTCCGTCGTTCGATGAATTTGCAGCGTATGTATCAATAATAAAGTATTGAGTGCTTTTTTTTGGGTGGGAAATTATCAAATAACTTCTCCCGCTCTGGGCTGAGCGGGAGGGCCAGTGTCAGACTTTTATTGACTAAAACCCACCCGTGTTCCTTCCGTTGCCTGTGTGCCGGGGCCATGATATCCCTTTCGGACAAACTCGCAACCCCGGCAGGCATTGGCCCTAACGGACCCCGTCAGTTAGTGCTGACATCTCTTTGAGGCGCGCGTGAAACACAACGCGCCGTCGACCCGGGCCTGGTCCTTATCGGACGGCGAGCTACCCATCGCTCACCGTCCGCAGGCCCGCGCCTACGGTGGCCGGAAATCAGCTTGCGACTCCCGACGCCCGGGGCGTCTCCTGCGGTGGCTAAGGGCGTGAGGGCGCGAACCCTGCCTCACCCTCACGCGTTCCGCCTCCTCCTTCGAGAGCATTACTGGTTCGCAGAAGGAGGTGACGGCCTCCCATGCACTCTCGCTCCGAACCAGGGCCTGAACCAGGGCGGACGCGAGAGATCGCCGCCGCCAATCGCCTCCGTGAGGACACGGCGGGGCTCAGCCCAAGCCAGGCAGACCTCCACCGTATGCTCCACCGTGTCCTCCGGGCGATCCACACAGTGATGACACCCGGGCGTTTCCTCCCGCTTTATCCTGAACAGGAACCTCCCGAAACAACCGTGTCCGGCTCGCTGCCTCACGGGAGACCGTGCGGTAACCCCGTACCAGCCTGATGGCCATGACCCTTTGGGACGCGTTCAACCGCTGGGCTGGTCGCAGCCTCAGAGAACGCGCCCACACCGGCGCCCCGTAAAGGGCCATGGACCGCACGATTCCCGCGTAGAGCCTCCGGCAGGAGGCGTTTGGATCCCCTAGATTGGGCAGAAGCCGCTTCAAAGCAGCCCCGGCCCTCTCCAGTCTGGGAGCCAAACGTCGGAAGTGCTCCACGAAGTTCCAGCGGCTGTCGAGGACGAGTCCCAAGTACTTCATCGTCGACTCGACACCGATGTGAACTCCCGCCGAAGTATTGAGTGCTGAGTTGGCGATTGCCCTTGTGCAGCTATGCGTAACACGCTCTTATATATTTATTGTTCTGTAGGAAGAGCTAACTAGCTAGCTTGTTTATTTTTTAAAGTCTGTTTTTAATATTTTTTTATTATTGCATATAGCGACAAGCAATAATAGGGTTAACATTTACGAAACTTTAGTCAACGCCTAAATATACCGGAGGTTTTTTCTTCATGGACGTTGACAAAGATAATGCGGTCAAAACCAAAATTGAAGATGGCGCCACCGAAGACTTGCAAATGTTTCGTCATTGGTGTCGTTTTCATAGTTTTCGAGGTCGCTGACAATGATAATGAGGGCAAAATCAAAATTGAAGATGGCGTCACCGAAGACTTGCAAATTTTTCGTCATGGGTGTCGTTTTCATAGTTTTCGTGGGCGCTGTTAAAGATAATGAGGTCAAAATACAAGATGGTGCCACCAAAAATTTGCAAATTTTCAGTGGCGCCATCCTAAATTTAGATTTGCCCTCGAAAATCATGATAACAACACCCAAGACGAAAAATTTGCAAATTTTCGATGGTGCAATCTTGAATTTAGGCTTTGACCTCATTATCTTTGTCAGTGCCCTCAAAAATTATGAAAACAATGCCCATAGCGAAAAATTTGCAAGTCTTCGGTGGCGCCATCTTCAATTTTGATCTCTTTATCTTTGTCAGCAACATTGAAAACGACACCCATGACGAAAAATTTGCGAATTTTCGGTGGTGCCATCTTAGCTGTGCTTGTCGGTGCTAAGTACAATGAAGCGGTATGCGATTTCTACTGTCTTGTTTTTGTTCTGTGGTTAACACTTTGGTATTATACAGCGATTCATAACTAATAAACGTATTGAACTAACCTGAGCAATTATTCACATGACGTAATTACGTAATAATTAAAAAAAAAGTTTTAAAGGAAAATCTTTTGGATAACTTAACAAAACTATTTGGAAATTAACCATACTGAAAAATTTAAATTAGCAGACAAATTTTTGAGTAGAAGTTATATATGTTTAAACTTAAATTGTTTAAACTTAAATTGTTTAAACTTAAATTTGGAGTATCCCTCAAATTGAAAAAAGGTTTGTTGCATAAAACTTACCTATTCTAACTAATATACGTACGTCTACGTATACAGAAAGTGTTTCTGTCGGAGGAATTTTTCACAGAGATTTATAAGCGACTAGCTGCGCTCGCGGTTTCACCCGCGCAAGTCTCGATCCCGTGGGAATATCGGGATAATAATTAGCCTACATATATTAATCCAGGGTGTCAGCTACCTCCATACTAAATTTTATCAAATTTGGTCCAGCCGGTTGAGCGTAAAAAAGTAACAAACACACACACTCACAAACTTTCGCCTTTATAATATTAGTGTGATTTTCATGTTTAAGTAAAAATACCTAACTTCTCTTATTCAAATGATTTAGCTAATTTGACATCTATATTACCTTACCTATCACACTACCTACTTTCACTGGCAGGGATTTTTTCGGGATACATAAGCCCCGTTAATCGGGCTATACATTTCAACTGCAAATGTAAGTTTGTTTGCACAATATTGCGTGATTTACCATGTCATTTTAAGACTAGACTTCTTACAGATTTTCGGTAATCTAATAAGTATAGAACTATTCTGTATTTATTTATTTTTTTCAAGATTTTAGACTGCAGTTTCGGAGATAAGGGGGGAAAGGTTAATTTTCATCTATTTTCTTTAATAAATTTAAATTTAGTATAAAAAATATATATTTTAAATCCTTGTTATGAGTCCTTTCATTTGACATGTCACACGGTACCGTCTCCAAACTTTTTTTTTTAATAGTCAGGTTTTACCCTAAAAGTAAACCCCATATTCAAAACTCATTTATTTACGTTACATTTTCGTGTTTGGGTCATTTGGGTCACAGAAATTGATATGTGTACCAAATTTCAACTAAATCGGTCCGATCGTCGCAAATCGGCTGTGGCAGACGGACAGACACACGAGTGGTCCTATACGGGTTCCGTTTTGTCTGTATGCGCACTCTGTGGCAGTGGATGTAACTGTGTCCCCTGTGCAGGCATGCTGCTGCGCTGGTTCATGTACCTGTACAACCTGGAGGTGTGCGAGGAGGACGCCTTCCTGCGCTGGCGCGAGGACGTGACGGACGCCTACCCCGGCAAGGGCGAGGCGCTGTTCCAGGTAACAACCGACTTACACAATAAAACTAAATCGTGTGGGAACCCCGCAAAATTTTCGTATTTCTTTGATTTATTATTTTTTCCATACAAACTGTTAATGAGCTGCAAATTGCATAAAACGTGAAAAATTTGAATTTCGTAGTACTATAGCGCATCCCTTATACATTTATTATTATAGAAAACCAGTTTAATTACAATTTAGTTTTGTAGGGTAAGTAATATTTGATATAATTACAAAATCTCTAATATTTACAAGATATAACAACTGAATCTATAATTTTATTTGATATAATGATCAGTTAATATAATAAACGATTGATATAATTTTAAAGCAACTAATTTTTATAAGCATATCATACATTGAATATAAAATCGTTTGATATAGCACTCAAAAAACATAAAACCTATATAGTCTAATATGATAAAACATGCAAGCAAGCATGCAGCAAGCAAGCATGCAGCAAGCAAGCATGCAGCAAGCAAGCATGCAGCAAGCAAGCATGCAGCAAGCAAGCATGCAGCAAGCAAACATGCAGCAGGCATGTTTTCTGTCACGGCTCCGGCGCTGCAGGGCTCCAGTGTGACACCTGTGACGGTAAGCTCCATGCGAGCTTACCTTCACAGGTGTGTTCCCCGCGCACCGCCGAGCGGCGGCAAGCGTTGCGCCCGCCTGCTGCTCAGCTCGCGGGCCGCCTCGCCCCGTTGCGCCCGCCTGCTGCTCAGCTCGCGGGCCGCCTCGCCCCGTTGCGCCCGCCTGCTGCTCAGCTCGCGGGCCGCCTCGCCCCGTTGCGCCCGCCTGCTGCTCAGCTCGCGGGCCGCCTCGCCCCGTTGCGCCCGCCTGCTGCTCAGCTCGCGGGCCGCCTCGCCCCGTTGCGCCCGCCTGCTGCTCAGCTCGCGGGCCGCCTCGCCCCGTTGCGCCCGCCTGCTGCTCAGCTCGCGGGCCGCCTCGCCCCGTTGCGCCCGCCTGCTGCTCAGCTCGCGGGCCGCCTCGCCCCGTTGCGCCCGCCTGCTGCTCAGCTCGCGGGCCGCCTCGCCCCGTTGCGCCCGCCTGCTGCTCAGCTCGCGGGCCGCCTCGCCCCGTTGCGCCCGCCTGCTGCTCAGCTCGCGGGCCGCCTCGCCCCGTTGCGCCCGCCTGCTGCTCAGCTCGCGGGCCGCCTCGCCCCGTTGCGCCCGCCTGCTGCTCAGCTCGCGGGCCGCCTCGCCCCGTTGCGCCCGCCTGCTGCTCAGCTCGCGGGCCGCCTCGCCCCGTTGCGCCCGCCTGCTGCTCAGCTCGCGGGCCGCCTCGCCCCGTTGCGCCCGCCTGCTGCTCAGCTCGCGGGCCGCCTCGCCCCGTTGCGCCCGCCTGCTGCTCAGCTCGCGGGCCGCCTCGCCCCGTTGCGCCCGCCTGCTGCTCAGCTCGCGGGCCGCCTCGCCCCGTTGCGCCCGCCTGCTGCTCAGCTCGCGGGCCGCCTCGCCCCGTTGCGCCCGCCTGCTGCTCAGCTCGCGGGCCGCCTCGCCCCGTTGCGCCCGCCTGCTGCTCAGCTCGCGGGCCGCCTCGCCCCGTTGCGCCCGCCTGCTGCTCAGCTCGCGGGCCGCCTCGCCCCGTTGCGCCCGCCTGCTGCTCAGCTCGCGGGCCGCCTCGCCCCGTTGCGCCCGCCTGCTGCTCAGCTCGCGGGCCGCCTCGCCCCGTTGCGCCCGCCTGCTGCTCAGCTCGCGGGCCGCCTCGCCCCGTTGCGCCCGCCTGCTGCTCAGCTCGCGGGCCGCCTCGCCCCGTTGCGCCCGCCTGCTGCTCAGCTCGCGGGCCGCCTCGCCCCGTTGCGCCCGCCTGCTGCTCAGCTCGCGGGCCGCCTCGCCCCGTTGCGCCCGCCTGCTGCTCAGCTCGCGGGCCGCCTCGCCCCGTTGCGCCCGCCTGCTGCTCAGCTCGCGGGCCGCCTCGCCCCGTTGCGCCCGCCTGCTGCTCAGCTCGCGGGCCGCCTCGCCCCGTTGCGCCCGCCTGCTGCTCAGCTCGCGGGCCGCCTCGCCCCGTTGCGCCCGCCTGCTGCTCAGCTCGCGGGCCGCCTCGCCCCGTTGCGCCCGCCTGCTGCTCAGCTCGCGGGCCGCCTCGCCCCGACGCGCCAAGCAATTTTAAATAACACTAGGGGAAGGGCAGACAAGACTACGTGGAGTCGGGTTTGCGGCGATTCGTTTCTTTCACGCCGCTCCCGCAGCACGCTCAATCAAATTAATCGCAATATTATATATTTTAAACGATAGGCCTAATGATTTTCTATTAAATAAACGTTATATCCAATTACGTTATACGAAATAAGTTTAAGAATAAATAAATGTTATATCCAAAGAAATTGAGAAACAGTTGGTATATCTCACGTTGATTATATCTTATGAACGATAATAAAATAAAATTAGACCAAATCCCCCTTATTACAAAACAAGATTTATCTTGAGACCCAAGTTTAAAACATGGAGCCATTATTGAATTTCGAACTTTATTCCGACTATGGTAAAGTTCCTAAACACAAAACTGACAACTTAGTACCGAACTAAGTTTTCAGTTTTGTATAAAGAACGGTATTCCAATTACAGTTACGTTCTTATTACAAAAACTGGCTCCATGGTTTAAGCCATGTCAAAATATAAATCTTGTTTTGTAATAAGACGGAATGAGTTTATATGTTATGAGACGCACCCAGTTTTGTAACTAACGGCCACTTGCAGCAAAATGATACAAATCTCGGTTTAATTAAATCTCGATTTTGCCCTAAACAAAACTTAACTTAAATCTTATTAGGCATGTCTTGCACAGTCACATTTCACATTCGATTTATCTAAACTGAGATTAGTCATTATTTTATTCGCCATTCATTCTTTGCGTTCAATTTTTAAATAAAAAGTCATGGCAACCCAGTTCTGCGTATAGAGAAAAAAATTGTGAGCCGTCACGGGAGGCCTGGCAGATGTGAAACATCGAAATCAAATTGGTTGTAGTCTCGTGTTATTTTCTGGTTTTCGTTAGCGTACCAGTAATAAATAGTGCTCTGTACTACGTGCATAACTGAAGAAAGCTTACCTGTTCAAATAGTGCTCTGTACTACGTGCATAACTGAAGAAAGCTTACCTGTTCAAATCACTTGGAAACTTAAAGATAATTGTATCATACGGAGCTTTGTACTCTGTTTACTTAAGCAGAACCGTTTCAAAAATTCGTCCTCTGGTAATGTATTAAATAAATCGCTTCTAATAACACTACGAGAGAAAAACGGAGTGTCTAAATATTGTACGATCTCCTCGTCATCATCCGATAACAAATCTTCATGATTAAGCGAAAAGAAATCCATTCGCACAAATAAAAAGAGGAATTTAAAATACCATTGTATTGTCTGTCTATAAAATCGAGATTTAACAACTCTAAACCGACCCAGATGGCGTTTAACTTTGACGTTTATTTAAATCTCTATTGAACACGTAGAGTGCACGCGCCCTTCAGTACTCCTTGAGCGCACGCACGGGCTACAGGTGTAGACCACTTACGTGTCAATTATTTATCTGAATAAGACAAAAAACGAGTAAAACACAGCATATAATTACTAAACATCTTTACTTTTATCAAAATGGCTCATAAAATCAACAAAATTTGGCTTCTTAATTATAATTTGAAACTTAACATAAACTTCCTAAAAATCAACAATGTTTGTAAGGATAGAGATCTCTTAGTCTTATTTTTATTTTGGAACGTTAGCGTATTTTAATCTAATTGAATCAATTATCAAAGTAATAGGTAATAAATCAGTCTATTGGCATACATTACATTTGACTGCCTGATGTTCGCTACAAATTCGCCTCAAAAATGTTCTGCATTGCTAGCGCGTACTGCGGTCGCGAGCCAGAACGGTGAGGAGATCCAAGCGGGCACTTTGTTCCGCGAATCTTCCGCCTTCGTCCTCGCTTTCGCTCAAAATATCGTCGTCTTCGTTATCCTCCAGCAGCCATCTTTGTATTTGGTCACACAATCTGTTCGGAGTTACCCGCCATCTAAAAAGTGAACAAAACAGAATTTAGCTACATGATAAATCCACGATACAAACGACAAACACTTGCTGCCACAAATGTATCATATTTACCTCAATTTCACCACTTGCACACTAAACACTTAATTTCCTCCAACGCTCGCGCGGGCCACAGGCGTAGCCCACCAATTTCAATGACGATTTTTGCAGAAGTCCAGGACTACTATACGAAAGTGCATCGATTGGCGTCATAAAATAGAACATGGGATTCAACGTTTTTCTTGCTGACTTTACCATTTTTCCAAAATCTGTGAAAGCAGTTAGCATAAAGGCTTCTACAGACCAGCGCGACTCGCGACGCGACACAAAGGCACCGATCGTCGCGCGACACGCGGGGCCGTTGTGTCGCGTCGCGTGTCACGCTGGTCTGTAGAAGCCTTTAACTGGAAAAGTTAAGGACATTCTGGAACTTTTCCTATAGCTAAAAGTCCACCCTGTATATGTGCAACGATAATTGAAAATATCCAATCTTGCGAAAATCCTAGTAACAGCAAACGACCGGATTATTGGAAAAACATTTTATAAAAAAAAAATAACCGACTTCTGGATCTGTATTTTAGTTTTTTGCCACCGACTTCCGAAATTAAAGTTTTTATTTTTCACTTTTTAGTAGGTCAGTTTGTAATTTATGAATTAATGAATGAATGATATTTATTTGCAAGAATATAGGTATACACAAGTTCTTAATAGCCGCGGGTTTCACTATATTCGGCATTTCAGCCGAGCAAATATTTAGATTTTACATCTTGGTTATACTTTATAACATGTAGTACACATTTAGTAATTAGCAATAACATTAAAATACTAATACTAATTTCATAATTTAAATTTAGATTACAATACAATAAAATTATATACAATTATACCTATTTATATTAAAAATAGCGATAAGTAATAATGATGTCATGTCAATAAAAAATTCTATATCAGATGTCTTTATTATATCAGATGTTTATTATATTTTATATCAGATGTCTTTATTATATGTTATGGTAGGGAACCACATAAATTGAGGTTGTGCAGTTTCAATAGTGCTTCTCGGCGCAGTTTTCCCGTGACCTGCCGCATTTCCTCCATCGAAGTACCAATCTCTAAATGGAAAAATAGTATTATGTTGAAGGATGTTCAGTTGTCCAGCATGTGATGTGCTTGCGTGTGCCCGCAGGTGAACACGTGGCTGACGTGGCTGCAGCAGCAGGAGTCGGAGGACGAGGAGGCGGAGGACTAGGACCTGGGGGACTAGGACCTGGAGGACTAGGACCTGGACAGCTCTGCCGCCCGCGCCGGCTCATGAGCCGCACCGCTTTTATTTCGCGCTCATCTCATTATATAAATATAATTAAGCCAAATAGTTGAAATACCTACGTTTGTTACCCTTTAACGCTAGACGCGCCGCGCGCCACGGCCGTCGTCGGCGACTCCAGTGTTAAAAAGGACAATTTTTAGGTTACTACGTAAACGAATATTAGTATCTCGAGATAATTTTTTGTAGGCCTTTTACTCGATTTTGATACTTTTTACAAATGTATACAATGTATAGTGTTCGTTTGGACGTATGATTGCACCCCGATCTGCCCTCTCCCAAGCAGTGAGCGTGTTTTAGTTGAAATTGTAAAAAAATATATATATGAAAAACTTAAATCAATTTTTATTATTAATATCATGATCATTTATTTTCAATGCTAAATGGACTTAGTGATAACTGTAAGAATGCTTAAATTTCATTGTATTATCAAATTTTAGAATTTTGTAACTAGATAAATAAAAACAAAAAAAAACTGCCTTAAGGCATAAGAAATGTATGTTGAGTGAGTTGTAATAAAGTTGTGAACTGATGATGCAAATGCAACATTAAATAAGTAACATTGGTCAATATGTATTTCAGGACGAAAAATAAACTTCAGTGTAATTTATTACAAAAACAGTAGCGAGTTTCATTTTTTGTAAAATGGAGATTAGTCCGCTCTTCTTCGTGTCGATTTTACGGTTAAATCGCAGATTATCAAACAGAAGGCAGATAAACCGCGCGGAACAATAATGTGAGACACGTTTGTAGAAATGTGTGCGTGACAGCACTGTAAGATCACGTGCCTCTGCGTACGGTTGCCAGGATAATTGAAGAAATTACCCATATTTCATTACGTTAACACGTTTCCTGTCCCAATACAAAAATGCAAAATTGACCGACAAGTCCAATAGGATTTTTTTAATAATTTCCCCGAATTTCCTGGATTTATTTAATTGTTCCGGCGTTTTTCTTTACTTTATGATCGTACCAGCACGTCCAATGCAGAAACAGTACAGTTCCAGCACGTCCAGTGGAATTATTCGCCTTAGAAGATTGTATATGTCTCCTGACGCACATATAGCTCAGGAGCGTATTAGTGCCTTTCAAGCGCACGTTTCCTGAACCATAGGTGGCTCTGTGGACAGTGAAAGTGTTAAATAAATAATTTATTGGTAAGTAATTTATGGGATACAGGTTGACAATCTGTATTTCTTTCGGAAAGCATTCGACAGAGTTGACAACTATGTGCTCTTGACAAAGCTGGGGGCCATAGGTTTCTCGTCCGGGCTTCATTTCTTTTCGGACTACCTGCGGGTTCGCAAGCAGTTTGTCAGACAAGCTTCAAGTCAAAGCCTTACAACACACGCTCGGGCATGAGTCAGGGCCGTCTTTGTTCCTGGTCATGATGAACGATCTCATAGCATGAGTCAGGGATCAGTGTCAGGGCCGTCTGTTCCTGGTCATGATGAACGATCTCATAGCAAATGTTAAGTTTGCTAAATGCCTTCTCTATGCCCACGACCTAAAGCTTGACGCACACATCAGAACAGACGAAGATTGCAAACTTGAAAAAACCGTTCAAGTGCGAGTCGGACTATAATCTATGGCCGGACTCGCACACGAAGGGTTCCGTACCACCGTACAATATTTAACACTACTTATTTTCATTTTTAACTTTTTTT
Organism: Tiliacea aurago; assembly: GCA_948098905.1. NCBI lineage: Eukaryota > Metazoa > Arthropoda > Insecta > Lepidoptera > Noctuidae > Tiliacea > Tiliacea aurago. Next base: position 447,869 of record OX402579.1, on the reverse strand, counting down.
TATTATTTTTTTTTGCTATAGCGACAATAGAAATACACAATCTGTGAAAATCCAACTGTCTACCTATTACGGTTTATGAGATATAGCCCGCTGACAGACACGGACGGACGAATAGCGGAGAATTAGTAATAGGGTTACGTTTGGCTCATATCGGGTACGGAACCCTAAAAACAGTCTCATTCGGTCTGTGTTTTTTAATGTGTTGTGTTGCGATATTCATGTTTTCGGTGATTTATCCAACGACTTTGGCTGCTCTGACGAATATTGCTTTCACGAACTACCTCAGCGAGAATACGGACTTTGTATCGCTACTTTGATTGACTACGGCTTGTTATTTTGGACTTCGATACCACCTATTGTGATGGACAACTGCATCAATTGCAACTAATCGCTGCAATATAACGGGGAGATGAGCTTTAAATATATATTTATATAATCAGTTTATTTCAGACAAAAAGACATCCATAATAATTCTGTTAGTAACACAACAAATAAAATTATAAAAACAATCAAAACAAAACAAAATCATATTTTGTTGGACACATGGAGTGCAATCCAGTGCCCAAGAAAAGGACTGTCTAGTCGGCAATAAAAAAAATGACGAGTCCATCTCATGTATTAAACACCAGTTATATAATAGCAATGTTAAAACATAATTATGTTCCACGGCTATAGTGAATTAGTATTACTTTCCCTAGAACATACCAAACACTACAGGCTCGTTCCTAATAGAGGGAACACGTAAGGGCAGATGGCTCCTATGTAATAGCGATGGGCGTTGAATGAACGGACCAGTTAAATCAACCGTCGACGCTTCAACGGTTCACCATACTTCGATCGACTAGTTGAATTCGTAGACGGCTAAACAAGAAACGTTCATAGTTCATATCAACGCGCATCGTGTCGACGACTCATAAACATAGTCGTATTATACAAATGTTCGTTCATATTTCAAGGTTGTAAGAGACTCGTTGAAGTTGTAATTTGAACTTTAAGAACTATGTCAGAGCGTTGATATTTGAATGAGCACGATAACTAGTCACGACATATTTTTTTTTTATATAAACTTGTTCACGACAGATATTAATTTGTTAATAAATCTAGAAGGATGGCAAAAAGAGAATGTATTTATTTTATTCAGCCACTGTCAGCCAGTCCTAAGCCTGAAAGGAAAAGTATGAAGGGACGATTTTAATGGAACCGACAAATATGTAAAAAAAAAAATAGGATGGCACCAAGCTTAAAATACAATTCGCGAATCAACTATTTGCAAATCGTACCTTCGACGCTTGATTCGACTAGTCAGTTCAAATTTTTTTTTTTTTTTTATGAATGGCATCTCGTAGCAGACAGAGAGGTCGTTGCTACTTAACCGGATATTCCTGTGGCTGCCCTAAGGTTTTTAATCTTAAAGCCTCCAGCCAGGGCGCAAATTATATATATTAAAACTAAACGACAGCGCACTAAGGGCAGCCCCTGTGGGGTACGGACCTCGGCTTAGGGCGTCGTTGGGGGATCACAAAATTAGTAACAATTTGGGGACGGGCTGGATCAACATTTTGATCATGATTATTATCAGGGGATATTATATTTATTGCTACGGCGCTCTCAGCCTCTAACCGGGCGGCTGGCGCATCGACATTCAAGGGACGGGGGGGAGGACTTTTATTACCATTTACTCGGGAAGTTCGCGTGGTACCTCGGCGGCGAGGACGGAAGGTCGGTTTGTGTATTTTGTGCAGTGTACTCGTGGCCCTATTGCTTTCCTGAAGGAGAGTGACGGGGTCATCCGGATCTAAGAGAGTATGCCTCGGTCGGCGAGTCTGACTAATGGCAGAAGGCCTGTAACTAGCGGCCTGCACAACCAAGGGGTTGCGATGACGTTCCGCGGATTCAAAAAAGCGCTTTGCAAGGCGCTTCATAAACTGCTTGATGGTAGGCATCTTAAGGTCTACGTGAAGTTGTTCGTTCCGAACGAACCAAGGAGCCTTCGTAATTCTACGGAGAAATCGGTTTTGAAGCGTCTGCATCTTATGAATGTGATACGACTTTGCGTGAGCGAAGACTACGCAGGCGTAAGTCATGATCGGTCGAATGCACGCGGTGTAAATACGCAATTTGCACTTAAGGGACAACTTGCTGCGCGGGTTGAGTACGGAGTGTAGTCGGCCGAGAGCAAAACTGGCGCGCGAGCGCACCTGTTTTATGTGCTCGCCGAACGTCATGTGATGGTCTAAGACCACACCGAGATATTTGGCTCGCTTCTCCCAAGGGATAGGCTTGCCGAACATGGTGATCGGTTGGGGGAGGGCGGGTGATCGCCGGGGCCTACAGAATAGGACCCCCTGGCTCTTATCAGGGTTGACTTCGATCCTCCACTTCCTGAACCAGGCCGCGAGTCTGTTGACTTCGGCCTGAAGGATGCGGGCGATATTGTCTTGCCTGAGGCCGGAGTAGTAGATGGCCGTGTCGTCTGCGAACAGAGCTAACTGCGCCTTTCTACATTTGGGGATATCACTAGTGAATATAGTGAATATCAGCGGTGCCAGCACAGCGCCCTGAGGGACGCCTGCGCGGAGCGGATGGGGGGAGGATAGCGCACCCTCGATGCGATAGCGGAAGGTGCGGTCCGACAAAAAGTCTCGTAAGATGAGCACGAGACGATCGGGCACACCGAGTTTGTAGAGCTTATATAATAAGCCGTTGTGCCAGACTTTGTCGAACGCTTTCGCAATGTCGAAGAACACAGCACCCGTCATGAGCCCGCGCTGGAAGCCAGCGCTTATATGCTCGACGATACGGTGGACCTGTTGTACGCACGAATGTTGGGATCTGAACCCGAACTGTTCGTTTGGGATGAGGCCCTTCGTCTCGGCATAGTCTCTGAGACGCTTATAAATAAGCCTCTCATAGACTTTGCCGAAGACGTTGAGCAGACTGATGGGTCGGTAACTGGAAGGTTCGGTCTTAGGCTTGCCGGGCTTCGGGATACCGATGACCGTGGCACTTTTCCAAGCTTGAGGAAAAATGTTGTTACTAAGAGCGCCATTGAAGATGGTGGTCATTAGCATGATCAGGTGAGCGGGGAACAGCTGGAGCACCCTGTTGGTGATTCCGTCTGATCCGGGAGATTTACGGGTTTTCAGACCCTTGATAATGTCGTGCACTTCGTCTGGGGTGACGGGAGCCAGAGGACAATCAGGGTCTTCGACCGGAGGGAAGTCAGTTCAATCAACGCCTTTGAGTATTTATACTCAGGAGATGCCAAAAAGCGAATCACCGAACAACTTTTTCTGCCACTTTCTGCGGGGGGCGAGGAAAACACATACAGCACACTACGAAAATTTGACAATTGCACACAGCTACATGCTTCCTATTGCTATAAACGCACACGAAAAAATAACAACCACACAATTACAAAAACGCACACCTGTGTGTGCGTTTTTGTAATTGTATGACCTATGACAACAAACACAAAGGTGCTAGTGATGTGATACAAACAATGAGCGGGATTTCATTGAACAAAATTTGAATTCGTTTTACGATACAATCCGCAAACCAGCTAACTCCATACGAGCAAATTTAGTGTCAGCAGACACTTAAAACTTTATAATATTTTGTTTAGACTACTTATGAAAAAATCTAAAATACCGTTGGTGGATAATAATATCTGCTGTTAAAATGTGAAACAAAAAAAAATCTTTAAATAAAAATAAAAAATTTAAAATCTTAAATGTGTTTGACGAAATGTGGAGTTGGCTGGTTTGCGAAATATCGGTATCGTTTATTTTCTTGTGCACTTGCCTATTTTCTCCTTGCTAAATTACGAAACAAAACAAAAATGATGTGTTTGCTATCTTATTTATGAAACGATGCGAGGTATTTCTCCATTGCCATAATCTATAGTTCATAGTCTTATATGTCTGAATGATGACGACTAGAGGAAATCACAGATTTTTGAAATGTACCAGTTTATTATTTAAATGTCGAACACATTTCTGCGGATCACCTTTTTTTGGTTAACAGTAGATTCATAAACATACTTGGTAGATACACTATTCGTAAACATTCGCCTCTCAGACATATACATTTTTCTCGAGGATTTTAGTTTTATAAAAAACAATAAAATACATTGAACTTTTAAAAGTTGTTTATTTATTAATAATTACTTAAATGAAATAGAAATGAGAAAAATAATTATTCAGAGCAATCAACACATAGTATTCCTCGGTGATCCATACAAATGATTTGTTTTCACTGGGTACAACAGAACATTATTATTCCAGGTTTTTTTTAAATTGCAGAAACCACATTTTTTTTCTGGAACCCACTGGGTTGTGATTGAGCATTGGACGAAGTATCGCCAAGTACTTCAACAATTTTCCTATTTAGGTATCGCTTCAAAGTTCATCAGACAGTTTTGCCGATACTTCTTTTATATACGAACGTCGTGCTCGTGACATGGGTTTCTTGTTGCTATTCATTCGTGTCAGGATTTTACAGACCTTAACTTTAGTAATAAATAGAGAGAAACAATCAATGGGTTCTGTGATATTCCTTGTGGTACTCGTTGATCCTTGGCGTCTACTCCCTAATCACGATATCCGTAGTTTCGGCCGAAGTTTTGGGAGTTTCCTACTCCGTATCAGTTACGGACGTAAGATTAGTTCAGGGCTCGAATTAATTAAACATGAAGGACAACATGATTTGATCAATCAACTCAGCCTGTCCACTGCTGGATATAGGCCTCTCCCAGGCTGCGCCACAACACCTTGTTCTCCGCCTTTCGCATCCAGTCTGTCCCATCCCAGCCACCTTTTTAAGGTCGTCGATCCATCTAGCTGGGGGGCGTCCCACACTACGCTTGCCGATACGCGGTCTCCACTCCAGGACTCGTCTGCTCCACCGGCCATTGGTCCTTCGACAAACATGGACCAGCCCGACTGTCAGTGTCCACGTTTCGGCACCGAATATCATAATGGGCAGGACGCACTGGTTGAATACCTTAGTCTTCAAACACTGCCTAGAACAACATCAGAAACGTCGTTTTCACCGCTAAGCGCCTGCAGCACCTGACTGGAATTGGACCGCCATTTCCGAAGGTTGTACTTTGCTGACCGAAGAACATCGTCAACACGGCGGCTCTTTTCCAACGTTTCTGAAACAGATGATCCACCGGACAAGTAATCGTCCACATAGAAGTCACGTGCTATCGAAAACTTTGTTGATGAATCTGAGCACTCTTCAGCCAGTTGAAGCAAACACCTAGTAGCTATAAAGGGCGCTGATGCCGTGCCATACGTCACGGTATTAAGTGTGTACTCCTGTTTATTGTATAAGGTTGATTTTTTGTTGTCTTGGTTTTTTAAAGAAAACGACGTGTATTCAGTATGCAGGTTTATTCGCAACTGTATGAACATAGTGGACTGTAAGTATACATGTATAGATAGCTATTACTTAAACGTATCTATAGACTCATCACACACAAAACGCTAATCTACTTGGACATTCCGCCCGCCAAAGAACATAGTTCTTTAACTACACTTTAAAAAATAAACTTAAACTCAAACAATGAAAAAAAAATAGAAATACATAATTATGCGTAAACTTACCACATCTTCAACTTACAACAGATAATGTAAGTAAACACAACTCTTAAGAAATATGCCTCTCAACATCGTAATAAAAAATACAATTGAATGAATAACAGAACAGCCTGTATTGTTCTTATTTGTAGTAAGTAAATACATTCAAGCAAAAAATAACACGTTTCATAGGTATTAGTATCTAGCTCAACAGAACTTAATGGTGCAGGTAAAGAATAGGTTCGCGTAGTAATTAGATAACATAATTTTTTTTTTTTTTTTTTAACTTCATTTGTGCAAGTTACGTAAATAAACTCTGAACTTGAACCAACTAGAAAAACTACTAAACTACTAAAATAACACTAGGTATAATAAGAAATAAACAAATGTCATTTAGTTAAAATACAAATTTTGCTTACTGGACGCTTATATTCTCCGGTTTTACACCTTACCGATACGACTCGGGTTACATTATCAGGTCCAGGATATTTTTTGATAATTTTACCAAGTAACCATTTAGCTGGCGGTACCTACTTGGTCTTCCTTTAAAACAACAACATCGCCTATTTCTGGTTCATCCCGTTTAGTGTTCCATTTATACCTTTGATTTAAATTAACTAGGTATTCCTTATACCAGCTATTCCAAAAATCTGTTACAATTTTTTGCGTTAATCGCCATCTATCCAACCCAACAATATTACAATTAGTGTAATCCTCATCTGCAATATTTAATAATGGTTCGCCTACCAAAAAGTGACCTGGTGTCAAGGGTAGAGGGTCATTTGGGTCATCGCTCAACAAGGAAATCGGTCTCGAGTTTAAACACGCCTCCACTTGCGCCAGGACAGTCGACATTTCTTCATATGTAAGTGTGCTATTTCCTACTACTTTTTTCAAATGGGTCTTAGTACTGCGCACTGATGATTCCCACAGCCCGCCAAAGTTAGGCGAGTGCGGCGGAATATAATGCCAGGTGGTTCTTTCTAAAGAAAGTAGCTCTGCTAATTCTCCAGGAAGAGAAGACTTGGCACTATTAAACATTTCTCGCATTTGCTTATCGGCACCAACAAAATTGGTGCCATTGTCACTGTACAAATCTTGACAATAGCCTCTACGAGAAGTAAATCGCCTAAATGCAGCAATAAACCCTTTGGTAGTCATGTCGGTTACTGCTTCTAAATGGACTGCTCGTGTAACCATACACACGAATATGCATATATAACTTTTATAAGACTTAGCTCCTCGACCTGGTGAAAATCTGATAAAAACAGGACCACAATAATCCACACCAGTAGATTTGAATGGCTTACTGGGTTTCAACCTTGCCTCTGGAAGCAGGCCCATAATAGGAGTAGTCTTTCTTGTAGAGTATCTCAAACAAATAGTGCACTCTCTAAAATATTTTTTAACACGTTCCTTAGCACGTAAGATCCAGTATTTGGTTCTAAGAAAATTTAACATAGCCTGTGGACCACCGTGCAATGTTTTTGCATGAGCATCCGCAATTAAAACCTCGGTAAAATGATGGTTACCAGGCATAATTATTGGGTGCTTCGTGTCATAGCACGCGTCCGATTGTGCTATGCGTCCACTTACTCTTAGTATCCCCTTTTGGTTCAAAAAAGGACAAAGAGATCGTAATTTACTCTTTTTAGGCACACATCCTCCAATCTTTAACTGTTTTATTTCCAATGAAAACTCGCGTTCTTGTACTTGTTTAATGCATGCTTTTTTTTTTTTTTTTTTGGGGTGGGAAATTATCAAATAACTTCTCCCGCTCTGGGCTGAGCGGGAGGGCGTGTCAGACTTTTACTGACTAAAACCCACCCGTGTTCCTTCCGTTGCCCGTGTGCCAGGGCCACGATATCCCTTTCGGACAAACTCGCAACCCTGGCAGGCATTGGCCCTAACGGACCCCGTCAGTTGGTGCTGACATCTCTTTGAGGCGCGCGTGAAACACAACGCGCCGTCGACCCGGGCCTGGTCCTTATCGGACGGCGAGCTACCCATCGCTCACCGTCCGCAGGCCCGCGCCTACGGTGGCCGGAAATCAGCTTGCGACTCCCGACGCCCGGGGCGTCTCCTGCGGCGGCTAAGAGCGTGAGGGCGCGAACCCTGCCTCACCCTCACGCGTTCCGCCTCCTCCTTCGCGAGCATTACTGCTTCGCAGAAGGAGGTGACGGCCTCCCATGCACTCTCGCTCCGAACCATGGCCTGAACCAGGGCTGGACGCGAGAGATCGCCGCAGCCGATCGCCTCCGTGAGGACACGGCGGTGCTTCGCCCAAGCCGGGCAGACCTCCACCGTATGCTCCACCGTGTCCTCCGGGCGATCCACACAGTGGCGACACCCGGGCGTTTCCTCCCGCTTTATCCTGAACAGGAACCTCCCGAAACAACCGTGTCTGGTGAGGACCTGCGTCAGGCGGAAGGTGAGGACGCCGTGGCGCCTCTCCAGCCACTCCTCAAAGAGGGGACTTATCGCCACAATTGTGGCGTGCCCAGCGCTGGGTTGCGACAATCGCACTCTCCATGCCGCCATGAGATCCCGCCGAAGCTCCGTCCGCTGTGCCACGATTTCTCGCGGCAGCGGAGTTTCACCCCGGCGTTTCACCTCCTCGCGCCACTCCCAAATGTGCGCGAGGACTTTTGCCTCCAGATCCCACGGCGGCAGTCCGGCAAGGAGGCTCGCCGCCTCACGGGAGACCGTGCGGTAGCCCCGTACCAGCCTGATGGCCATGACCCTTTGGGACGCGTTCAACCGCTGGGCTGGTCGCAGCCTCAGAGAACGCGCCCACACAGGTGCCCCGTAAAGGGCCATGGACCGCACGATCCCTGCGTAGAGCCTCCGGCAGGAGGCGTTTGGACCCCCTAGATTGGGCAGAAGCCGCTTCAAAGCAGCCCCGGCCCTCTCCAGTCTGGGAGCCAAACGTCGGAAGTGCTCCACGAAGTTCCAGCGGCTGTCGAGGACGAGTCCCAAGTACTTCATCGTCGACTCGACACCGATGTGAACTCCTCCCGCCGTTATCTGGGAACCCGACAGTGGCGGGTTCCGAGGACCATAAAAACACATGGCCTCGGACTTGTGCAAGGCCACCTCGAGTCCCAATTGCCGGATCCTATCGACGATTGTCGCAACCCCACGTGCCGCCAGTTCGGCCGCCGCCTCATGCGACCTCCCCTGCGCCAGGACCAGCGTGTCGTCAGCGTAGCAGACTACGCTGACGCCGCTAGGGAGGTCGGCTCGCAGTACCCAGTCGTACCCGATGTCCCACAGATGCGGCCCCAGGACCGATCCCTGTGGGACACCGCACGACATCTCTCGCCGGTTCCACTCTCCTTGGTGACCGGGGTAGATGACGGCCCTGTCCGTCAAATAAAGTCTCATTCATTTCACTAGGCGTGATAAACTTAGGTAATTTAGGTCTATTATCTTTCTTTAATTTATAATTCAAAACTCGTCTACAATAGGATACAATTTTTATTAGTTTATTTAAAGATGAATATTTTGACCAAACAAATTCTTCGTCAACGTCAGATAAAACGGTTAAGGATTGGATTCGTTCCTCTTCGTGTGTGTCTTCAATCAGTTTACTCTCTGTATTTATTTTAGTTTCCGACAACCACTGCGGTCCTTTCCACCACAATGTATGCTCACTCAATTCCTTGGGCTGCAGACCACGTGAAGCACAGTCCGCGGGGTTTGTCTCTGATGAAACATGACTCCACTGGTGGTAATCCATAATATTTAATATAGTGGACACTCTGTTGCTAACAAATGTTGCCCATCGACTTGAGCCTCCCTTGAGCCAGGCTAACACTATGGTGGAGTCGGTCCATCCATAGAGATGTTGCTTGGGTATCTCAAGAACTTGTGATACCTCACATAAAAGCTTGGCTGCTAAAGTGGCGCCACACAAAACCATTCTGCGCTCGAAGCTCGCTGCGGAAGGACGTGTGTTGCGCTGCTCTCGCTGTGCCCCGCTCTCCCGCTGCTGCTCTTTCGTGCCCGGTACGTTACGCTTGCGTAACGCTCTCGTAGTCGCCCCGACTACAACCGATCGTCGATTGATTAGATTGATTAATTTATTAATTAATTTAATCGAAAGACACTAGATCAAAAAAAGTGCCTTTTTCAAGGCAAGCGTTTCTTTAACAGTTTGTTCAGAGAGTAGCTTCATTAGGCCCCTTCTGGGCAAAACCACAGTTTCGTGGTCCTCGGTGGAAACCTTACGGTGTTAACGAAACCGAGTGGGGTGTTGACCCAAACGCACCCGCCGAACCCCTTCAGGGGGAGGCAGTAAATTGGACGGGTCCCAGAGTTAACCGGCCTTGGGGGATTTCCTAGTCGGCTCTGGTGGCAGTTTTCCTTCCGCAGCTACTCACCTAGTGTCTCTAGGGTGTGTCTACACCCTTCGCGCTAGACTGGAAAGGGCCCCCTTGCACAATAAGATTGGCAACGGGATCACAAGCTTAGGGCTCACCAATAGGCTACACATCCTCCCTGTCTGCACCCGACAGGGAGGGAAACACATCCCCGGGCCAATCCACCCGGGGAGCTAGGTATAGGGAACGATAGGTAGAAGTTTAGTGGAGACGGCTCCAAAATTCCTCCCTATTAGGAACCTCCCTTAAACCCGCTATGGAGGACGCCCTTATTGTGGCGTTCTTCAAAGAGGTCCTTTTTAAGGACCCAGCCTTTTTGCAACGGTACGGAGTACAGATCGCTCAATTAAAGAGCCAGCCTTCTGCTGGCATCGATAAGTTCAGCGATGTACTCGCGAACCAGCAGGCGGAAGAGGACTTCCAGAGTCCCTCCCCTAGCCCGATCGTGTCTATGGACACTTCCGCACCTGCGGACAATCGCGCGCCAATTCCGTGCAGTTCTGACTCCGAAGAGTCCAGCTCTTCCTCTTCGTCTTCTTCTTCTCCCTCTGCCAAGCCAGGGGTCCTAACCTCTGGACCTGGCAAGAGGAAGAAGTCGAAGAGTAAGTCGGGCCAGGCGACAAAGATAGTGGCTTACGAGCCTCCCTCGACCCCTATCCCTTCTGCCCCCGTGGCATCCACCTCAGTGGCCCCTACCGCGGCCCCCCCTACCGTGACTCCGTCACCGGTCCCGGCGTCTTCCACGCAAGACCAAGACGGTTTTACTGTCGTTTCTGCCTCTAAGAAGGCTTCCCGTTTCTCCGCCCATTGTCATCCAGGACAAGGGTAAATGCACGGAAATCTCGAAATGGTGTGTTGATCAGCGGATCAATTTCACCAGCGCGGTCAGTACCCAACCGGGTATAAAAGTCACCGTTCCCACGGCTAACGATTTCAGGGAACTAACCAGGACACTTCGGGTGAGAGGCATCTCATACCACTCATATACCCTCCCCGAAGAGCGTCAGACGCGTGTGGTGATCCGTAGGATCCCCACTGAGATTGCCACCGCAGACATTAAGTCGGACTTAGAGCGACAGGCTATTCCTGTCCTCGAAGTCCACAGGATGCACCGCTCTAGAGGCGGTGCACCATACGACATGATTCTTGTCGTATGCTCTCAGGTTGACGGGCATCACCCTATTTTCAAGATCGCTTCGATCTGTAGCCTTAAAGGCTTTGATATTCAGAAACCGCACAAGTCCAGCATTATCGGACAGTGCCACCGTTGTCAACTTTACGGTCACGCGCAGAAGAACTGCTTCGCGAAACCCAGGTGCGTCAAGTGCCTGAGTGAGCATGGCACTTCTGAATGCTCGCGACCGAAAGACCGTGCCCTCTGCACCGAACCTCCCAGTTGCGTTCTTTGCGGCCAACAAGGCCACCCAGCCAATTACCGTGGCTGCCCTAAGGCACCAAAATCGTCTTTCTCGAAGTTGACCAAGCGTTACGACGCGAGGCAACAGAGAGATAACCAGGGGGGATTCTCCTCCTCTCTGACCCAACCTCCGCAACGACTGAGCCCTCAAAGGTCAAGTCCGTGGAATTATTTCAACCACCAGCAGGCCTTCCCTGCCTTCGGCCAATACATGGCTCCTCCCCCCCTTCAACCTCAACCCATCCCACGGTTGATGGACCCTCGCCTTCGCGCTCATAGCGCTCAGCATCACCAACAATCTACCACCGCCGGTAGAAGCGCGCCTCTCGCGCCCCCAGTGGCCCGCGTGCCAGAGCCTGCTTCCAAAGCCGCTCCTCCTCTCAACACTCGCGCGCCTCCTCAACCCGCGGCCACTCCAGTGGTCGCATCACCTAACACCTTCGATGGGTTTAATGTGATCTCGAGCACATTTAACATCTTTCTTTCGCCCCGCGCCAAGAAAATGGCCAGCGAAATAATTGTAGCCCGTAACTCCTGCGATCTATCGGAGATCCAGCGAATTTATCACGCGTATCCCGAGATCACGCAAGCCCTAGAGTCCATCGCGTATAGGAAACCATAATGTATAATACGGCCCCCGCGAGAACTAAACTCAGATCACTAAAGTTAGGCTTTTTCAATGCCAACGGCATTAGAGAACAACGCGACGAAATCGCTGTGTTCCTCCGCGACCATCGGTTAGATATTCTCCTAGTACAGGAAACTTTCCTCAAGCCTTGTCATCGAGACCCGTCAATTGCGAACTATCGCGTAGTTCGCAATGACAGGACTCGATGCCACAGGGGCGGCACCCTGATTTACTATAGGACTCCTCTCCATTGCATCCCGCTCGATGCTCCGACAACTCTCTCGTGTCTTGAAGTGTCTGCATGCAAATTAGCAATGTCAGGTCATCAACCGATTACGATAGTTTCGGCTTACATGCCGCCCACCGCGACCACGAGCCCAGACGGTCTTCAAATGCTGTCTCGCGATCTTTCGATTCTTTTCGGCCTGAGTGAATCTGTTATCGTAGCGGGTGATCTCAACGCCAAACATCCGTCCTGGAACTGTAGTACCACCACGTTTCGAGGCCAACATCTGTTTGACCTCACCGCCGTTTTAAATTTCGATATCATCGGTCCGATGAATCCTACTCATTACCCCCATATCCCCAGTCAATCCCCGGACATATTGGACATAGCGCTCCTAAAGAATATCAACCTACGGTTGGATTCGATAGAGGCGATGGACGAACTGACTTCTGACCACCGGCCGGTCGTCTTAAGACTGGCCCCTCGCGACGGACTCCTTGACCCTGACCAACCCCCCTCACGAAAGTAGTCACGGACTGGCGGAAAGTAAGCGACCGACTGAAATCCACCACATCCCCGATACTGGATTCTATCCCCGATCAGTTTGACTCACGGAACACGTACAATCAGTCCTGAGCGATTGCTCGAGGCAGGTTCCGGCGATGTACCCCCATCGCCGAAAGCTGCCGGACGATGTGCGTGAACTGCTGACTGAGAAGAACGCGGCCACTCGTGCATACAGTGTCTTTCCCTGTGACGCTAACAAAGTCTTCATGCGCCAATTACAGAAATCTGTAAGGAAGCGAATGAAAGAACTGCGTGAGGCTAACTGGAACAAGATGCTGGGCGAACTAGAGCCCACTCATCTTGCCTTCTGGGAGCTTCAGAGGAAACTCAGATCCCCGCAAGTAGCTTCTATGCCCCCTCTGACACGACCCGACAGGACGATAGCATTCGACGACACCGACAAGGCTGAATGCCTGGCTGACACTCTCGAGACTCAGTGCTCGCCCAGCTCTCAACCAGTAGACCAAGCTCACCTCGCTGAGGTGGACGCTGAAGTCGAACGTAGGGCGAATCTCCCTCCGGTCGAAGACCCTGATTGTCCTCTGGCTCCCGTCACCCCAGACGAAGTGCACGACATTATCAAGGGTCTGAAAACCCGTAAATCTCCCGGATCAGACGGAATCACCAACAGGGTGCTCCAGCTGTTCCCCGCTCACCTGATCATGCTAATGACCACCATCATCAATGGCGCTCTTAGCAACAACATTTTTCCTCAAGCTTGGAAAAGTGCCACGGTCATCGGTATCCCGAAGCCCGGCAAACCTAAGACCGAACCTTCCAGTTACCGACCCATCAGTCTGCTCAACGTCTTCGGGAAAGTCTATGAGAGGCTTATTTATAAGCGTCTCAGAGACTATGCCGAGACGAAGGGCCTCATCCCAAACGAACAGTTCGGGTTCAGATCCCAACATTCGTGCGTACAACAGGTCCACCGTATCGTCGAGCATATAAGCGCTGGCTTCCAGCGCGGGCTCATGACGGGTGCTGTGTTCTTCGACATTGCGAAAGCGTTCGACAAAGTCTGGCACAACGGCTTATTATATAAGCTCTACAAACTCGGTGTGCCCGATCGTCTCGTGCTCATCTTACGAGACTTTTTGTCGGACCGCACCTTCCGCTATCGCATCGAGGGTGCGCTATCCTCCCCCCATCCGCTCCGCGCAGGCGTCCCTCAGGGCGCTGTGCTGGCACCGCTGATATTCACTACATTCACTAGTGATATCCCCAAATGTAGAAAGGCGCAGTTAGCTCTGTTCGCAGACGATACGGCCATCTACTACTCCGGCCTCAGGCAAGACAATATCGCCCGCATCCTTCAGGCCGAAGTCAACAGACTCGCAGCCTGGTTCAGGAAGTGGAGGATCGAAGTCAACCCTGATAAGAGCCAGGGGGTCCTATTCTGTAGGCCCTGGCGATCACCCGCCCTGCCCCAACCGATCACCATGTTCGGCAAGCCTATCCCTTGGGAGAAGCGAGCCAAATATCTCGGTGTGGTCTTAGACCATCACATGACGTTCGGCGAGCACATAAAACAGGTGCGCTCGCGCGCCAGTTTTGCTCTCGGCCGACTACACTCCGTACTCAACCCGCGCAGCAAGTTGACCCTTAAGTGCAAATTGCGTATTTACACCGCGTGCATTCGACCGATCATGACTTACGCCTGCGTAGTCTTCGCTCACGCAAAGTCGTATCACATCCATCGGATGCAGACGCTTCAAAACGGAACGAACAACTTCACGTAGACCTTAAGATGCCTACCATCAAACAGTTTATGAAGCGCCTTGCAAAGCGCTTTTTCGAATCCGCGGAACGTCATCGCAACCCCTTGGTTGTGCAGGCCGCTAGTTACAGGCCTTCTGCCATTAGTCAGACTCGCCGACCGAGGCACACTCTCTTAGATCCGGATGACCCCGTCACTCTCCTTCAGGAAAGCAATAGGGCCACGAGTACAGTGCACAAAATACACAAACCGACCTTCCGTCCTCGCCGCCGAGGTACCACGCGAACTTCCCGAGTAAATGGTAATAAAAGTCCTCCCCCCCCGTCCCTTGAATGTCGATGCGCCAGCCGCCCGGTTAGAGGCTGAGAGCGCCGTAGCAATAAATATAATATCCCCTGATAATAATCATGATCAAAATGTTGATCCAGCCCGTCCCCAAATTGTTACTAATTTTGTGATCCCCCAACGACGCCCTAAGCCGAGGTCCGTACCCCACAGGGGGTGCCCTTAGTGCGCTGTCGTTTAGTTTTAATATATATAATTTGCGCCCTGGCTGGAGGCTTTAAGATTAAAAACTTTAGGGCAGCCACAGGAATATCCGGTTAAGTAGCAACGACCTCTCTAGGTCTGCTACGAGATGCCATTCATAAAAAAAAAAAAAAAAAAGTGGCGCCACACAGTTCAAGTCGGGGTATAGAAATCTCCTTTACGATTGGGGCAACTCGAGTTTTTGCGGACAGTAAATGTACATGCACTCTATTTGAACTATCAATCACTCGTATGTAAACCGCTGCCGCAAAAGCTGATTTTGAAGTATCTGAAAATACGTGTAACTCTCTCATACATTCTTGTGTAAAATTCACCCACCTAGGTACTTTAAGAGTTTTCACATCTATTAGCTCTTCTCTGTATTTTAGCCACTCACCATGTAATTCATCCGTCAAACTATCATCCCACTCAAGACCAGATTTCCACAGTTTCTGAATAAATATTTTAGCATTAACTACCACTGGGGCAATCCAGCCTAAAGGATCATACAATCTCGCTACTTCAGATAATACTTGTCTTTTAGTGACTAAATCTTTAGGTTCAGGTAAGTTTTCAAAATTATCATTCTTCCTATTCCAACTCAAACCTAACACCTTGATTAGATCATTAAATTTAATAGGTTGCTTTTCACTCAACTCAGTTTTCCCAATCTGCTCTAAAAAGTTCTTATTGTTACTATTCCATTTTTGTAATTCAAACCCGCCGCTCTTCATTAACTCATTCATCTCCTCATAAATTTGTATTGCTTCATTAACCGTGTCAGAACCGGTCATTAGGTCATCCATAAAATAACATTGTTTTGTTATTCTCGCCGCTAATGGATACTTATTCCTCTCTAACTCAGCAAGTCTGTGCAATACCTTAACAGCTAGATATGGCGCGCTTGCTGTACCAAACGTTAAACGTAACAATTTGTAACGTTGTATGGACTCTGACGGATCAAATCTCCAGACAACTCTCTGAAAATCTGTGTCCTGGTCCGCCACTATCACCATCCGATACATTTTTACGATATCGGCTACAATACAGATTTTATGATGACGCCATCTCATCAAGATGTGCCTTAAATCTTGTTGTAACCTTGGACCAACAAGAAGCTCATCGTTTAGGGATACACTGTTATCACCTTTGCTCGAAGCGTCAAACACAACTCTCACTTTAGTGGTGTCTTTGTCTTCTCTCACCACAGCATGGTGAGGAAGATAGACAGCTTTAGACTTCTGCAACTCACACTCAGAAACCAGTCTCATGTGGTTCATACTCAAGTACTCACTCATAACTTTATTATATTCTTCTCTCAACTTTGAATCTTTCGATAGCTTTCTTTCTAAATATTTTAACCTCTTCACTGCTCTCTCTTCTGTATTACCATCTTGACAATTAGGATCGTCCGTTGCAAAAGGTAATCTCACTATAAATCTCCCTTCATTATCTCTCACTGTAGTTAAGTCAAACAAATCCTCACATACTTTCTCGCTATTAGTCATCTCTCTCTTTATTAAATTAGGCTCATCTTCCATTTCCCAAAACCTTCTAAGTAACTCATCCTCCTTCACCTGTATGTGCATGCTAATGAGATTATCCTTTGCTAACGTTCGAGATCCCCTTGACATTCTTCCTGACAAAATCCATCCCAACACTGTATTTTGTGCTATTAAATTACAATCAGGATGCTTCATAACGCCATCAAGTATTATTTCACTATAAACCTCTGCACCTAGCAAAATATCGATCGTACCTGGCGTCGCGTATGTAGGATCAGCTAAAGGAAGATTTTCATCTACCCATTTTGAATTGCTCACGTTGGTTGAAGGAAGTAGTGACGTTAAGGAATTCAACACATAAGCGTTAACTACGATGTAATTCGCTGGATTATGACGTGATTCCAAGCGAAGTGAAACCGTGTTTTTTATCCTCTTGCGCCCATCTCCCAGCCCTGACACCCAGCCACTTACTGGTTTGCGTACAAGACCCAATAATTGCACAGTTGACTCAGATACAAAAGATGCCTGTGACCCTTGGTCAAGCAAAGCACGAATTATTTGTTTAAAACCGTTAGAACGGAATACCTTAACCTTAGCCGTCGCAAGTAGCACGCTGTTGGGTTGTAGCTCTCCTCTAGAAAATGTACGAGTAGCAGTTATGTTTGTGTCACCTCGTGTTGTACTCGCTCTTTCCTGTTGTGGTTCACTCGGTGACTGCGGCTGCCTGCTCCCGGCGGCTGGATGGCTCCTGGTTCTCTCTCTCAAAGTGTAACATCGTATGATGTCTTCTCCCACATTTCTTACAGCTGAATGAATGACGACATTTAACTACCGCGTGAGTTGGTGCCAAGCAATTAAAACATAATTTACTCGTTTGAACGAAGTCCTGTCTTTCCTTAGGTGTCATAAGGCTAAAACGTTTGCACTGGTTAAGATAATGACTTTCATGACACATCGGACACTCTTGTTTAGTCTTATTCTCTTTCTCCTTGTCTACTGATGCGTGAAAAGATTTCGACTTAGCAGCAGGCTTAGCTTGTTGCGCGGCGCGGTTCCCGTTCGTATCAATCATTTCTAACGTCCTGAATCTGTATTCTAAGTAATCTCTTAATTGTATCCAACTTGGCAACTCATCACACATCGTATTTAATTGTTGTTCCCATTGTTTGACAGATTCTGTGTCCAATTTTGAAACGACTAAGTGAACGACAGACGCGTTAGCGTAACTAGATTCAGTACTAATGCCTAAGTTTTCCAAAGATTTAATACAAGTAGACGTCGTATCCAACAAATTCCTAATTGCATTGGCTGACTCAGTTTGAATTTTCTTTGTGCCAAATAAAGACCTCATTATAGCATTGCAGTTATAGCGCTTATTATTGTATCGTCGAACTAACTGTTTCCATGCTTCCTCATAATTTGCATCAGTCGTCGAATAATTACTAAGTAGATTGCATGCTTCTCCACTCAAATTGGACTTGAGATAATGTAATTTCTGTACCGATGAAATATTTTTATTATTATGTATTAATGAGGAAAACATGTCGTAAAAGGTCGGCCACTCTTCATATTTACCCCCAAAAGTAGGTAATGTTATGCGGGGTAGTTTTACATCACTGCAATTATTGTTCGCGCTATTGGTAACTACTGGGTTAGGTAACTCGGTAACTGACGGCAAAAACTGTTGCAAAGCTTCTCGCAAACTTGATTTATACTGTACATATAACTCCTCAAAACTCTCATATTTTCCTTCTGTAAAGTATGCTTCCTTTTTATTTTTAGCTTTTGCAACTATTTCCTTGTGTCCGTCTTTAAATTCTTTAAATAGTTGTTCTAACAACTCCAATCTCGTTTCTAAGTACTCACGTTTAATTCTTTTTTTCGGAGACTTCTTAAAATTTCTCTCAGCTCTCATCAAATTCTCGTACATCTCATCTTGTAACGAAAAAAGTGCCTCCATTGTAGTAACAAATAAACTCGCACCGCAATCTCAGCAAAACAACACTCGATCGGTCACTTGGTTTAGGTAATAAATCCTCGCTGGTAACAGTTTGTTAATTTTAATCACTTTTAACACTCACTCAATGTACAATTATTATTATTTGCACCAAAAGTCACATCCACCTTGTAAGCAAGTAACAGTTTATAGTCAATCAATTTCACTGTAATAATTCGTTTGTTAAAAATGTTTTTATAACTTGCATATTAACAATTAGCAAACGTGTCACCCGACAACTCCTTATCGCACTCAGGTAATAAAATCTTTTGTTCTCGCGGGTCGACCGGGCTCGATGCTCATTAACACGATCCTGCTCGAATATGGACCAAATGTTTATTGTATAAGGTTGATTTTTTGTTGTCTTGGTTTTTTAAAGAAAACGACGTGTATTCAGTATGCAGGTTTATTCGCAACTGTATGAACATAGTGGACTGTAAGTATACATGTATAGATAGCTATTACTTAAACGTATCTATAGACTCATCACACACAAAACGCTAATCTACTTGGACAACTCCTTTAACGGATGAGTTGGTTCTGCCCTCCAAAGGATTTTTTGTAAAGAACGATGACTGTCGTGAACCAGAGTTTGTCGATACATTTTTTCAATGTCCGCGCTTATGACAATTTTATGCTGACGGAATCGAAGCAATATTGACAACAAATCATCTTGGATAGGGGGACCAACCATCTGTATTTCGTTAAAAGACTTAGCTGATGCAGTTCTGGCGGAAGCGTCAAAATATACCCTTAACTTGGTGGTAGTTCGTGACTCCTTCAGAACACCATGATGTGGTAAATAGTTAGAACATGTTGAGTCGAGTGGGCGCCTAGTAGATTCAGACATGTGTCCCAGCTCTATGTACTCATTAATAAAGTCAACATATAGGCTTTTAAGGCGAGGATCTCTACCCAAACGACGTTCAAGAGATAGGAATCGCTGCTTAGCCATCATGAATGAATCACCCAATACGTCCAGTGACTCTTTCAAGGGAATACTTACCACAAATCGCCCATCAGAACTACGATATGTGGTATCTATGAAATGTTGCTCACAGGACCTCTCTTCACCAGAGTGTTTATGTATGGACGACACAGAATCTAACTCCCAAAACCGATCTAAATCTACTTGTAAGTTATTAGTATGCATACAAACATGTGAAGAAGAATCCGATTGATGATATGCACCCGAAATGAGCCAACCTAATTTTGACTCAAGCAAAGTGGGCTTATGGGTACCTAATGCGATACGGCCAGTGCCTATGATACCCCAAAAGACCTCCGCACCGACAAGAACGTCGATCGAAGACGGAACATAATAAGTGGGGTCGGCAAGACGCACGTTCGTAGGTAAACGTATGTTGCTAGTATCAACATAAACTGTATTAGGAACTGATGCTGATACTTTTGGCAATACGAGACAGTCAATGTTCAGTTCGTACTCACTGTCATCAACTGACTTTAATGACACTGAGCACCCCTGAGTACAACTAGAAGTTTGAAAGTTGATACCTGTTACCTTGGACTTGGTAATGTAGGTAGGAATACGCAGTTTACGAACAAAGTCCTCCGAGATGAAATTTGTTGTACTTCCACTGTCCAACAAGACCCGTGCTGTATGGTGGTTACCGTCAGCGTCGGTCACCCTCACGAGCGCTGTGGAAAGTAAAATTACTCGAGATGTAAACGATTGACTAGCTGATAATGCAGTGTTGTGTGCACTAGGAAGAATATTGTCACTATCGATGTGTAACAGAGTGTTGTGTTTTTGACGACAATATTTACAATGACCTAATTTGCATTTGGAAATGTCATGACCTGGACGAACACAATTCATACATACATTTGAACCCTGAGCCTTTTTAATACGAGCCTGTACTGAGAGACTTTTAAACTGCTCACATGCAAAAATAAAATGATTTTGACGACACATGGGACATGACAAGGGTTTTAACGATCTCTCAGGTAGCACAGAACTGCTCTTTGGTTTAGTCGCAAGCACTACCCTTTAAGGAAGCACGCAGATAGTGTAATTTATTGATTTTATCTAATGTTTTGTTGTTATGTACTATAGAAACAAAGGTATCTTTAAATTCCAGCCAATCATGATAGCTGCCAGAAAACTTGGGTAAATCAATTTTTGGTAAACGAATTGAATTGTGTTTGTGTATACTAGTAATACAAGATTCCACCTCGGTTGCGGAGTCCCCCTCAAAAAGCTTGCGAGCGCCGCTGATCAGCTGGCGAGCCGAAGCCACCAAACTGTAGTACAGCTTCCCAAACTCCTCGCGTTCCGCATATTGCTCGCTGGGGTCATCCACCAATGCCTCCAATTCATCCTGTAATGCATCATATTTCTCATACAAGCTTTCAAATATATTAAGTAGATATTCGATTTCGATGACTTGTACCTCACTCAACTTTTCGCAAGAATTAGAAATATTTAAAAAAGAAGTAAATTGTGTAAGCTTAGCTTTAATTGAAGCTCGCTTCTTAATATATCCTTTCATGTCAGCCATGACTATGAAAATTTAGCAGAAGCAGCAAGAAAGAGAAGATAAAAAAAGAAGTCGTTATTTTACAGTTACTGACAATAAATGATTAGCAATAAGTTGCGAAGTAGGCACGCGAGCTGTAAGCAGTAGGAAATGAGATTGCTTTTACAAAAGCGTCAGGCGTTTCCGATCGAAACGGCTGAGTAATGCTAAACAAAATGATGCAATAGTAACAAAAATATAAACTCAATTAAATTCAACTAAATGGAACGATTACAAATATATCGATTGTAAATGGCAATAAATATGATTTTGAAATAAAAAATGGCATAAAATAATGGAATTATTGACACACTGATCAAGTAACTATTGTCCAAATACTCAAGTAACTATTGTAAATCGTACTGTTTAAAACAAAAGAAACTGTTTAAACAAGCTGTAGGCTGAAAATCATGTGGGATTACTAACTGAATTGTAACTACATAAGTTCAATTATTTGAAAAAGATTTTGGATAGGCAAAATGTTGGAACAAAGGAATTGGAACGTTCTCACGGTTTTATGCTGTCAACCTCTGACGATGAGCTGACGAACTGTGCCTTCTTGTCCCGAAGTCTCGACGATCTTTTCTTGCGCCGCCCGTTGGTTTGAACTCGATGAAGACGGCTGATGCCGTATCGACGTTCACGACGACCAAATGCAGACGATGACGCGTAGAAAACGAAGACCTCTTGTGAAACTTGAACCCGAAGATGAAGTCCTTTGTTCTCCAACCGACGAACCGTTGCTTTTTAAATTTCGAAGATTTCCGTTTTTTCTTTATCGGTTCAAACGTTAACGGTAGAAGGACCAATGATCGCGACGATAGGTCATAATGAGAGCAAACGAAAGGAGTGGACTGTATAAACATGTATATTGTAAGTTAAAAGCAAAATAGAAGCTGTGTCGGTTAATACGAGTAAGTTAACAAGAATAACAACGGACGACAGTAAAATGCGTGAGCGCAGCCGTGCTTGAAGGCGCGCAACAGCTGACTGGTGTGTCGCGGAGGTCAGCGCCCGGCCGTGCGGCCGTCTTGCTCGTCGCTGCCCCCGCACCCCTCGTTCACTGCCGCCAGCGCGCGGCGATGTTGAGGGAGGCTGGTCTCAACAGGTAGATCGCTTTTTGCAACAGAAAACTGCACAATTTACCATTTTTCGGGAGGACTTACTTGCGACCTCAGATTATAGAAAGAAGCAGATAGACCGCGCGGAACAATAAAGTGAGGCCCGTTTGTAGACATGTGTGCGTTACAGCCACGTGACAGCACTATAAGAACAGGTGCCTCTGTGTGTGTACGGTTGCCAGGGTCTCACCTGCTTTTGTGGGTGGATGACCTAGTTCAGCGCTTTGTCGATTTAGACTAGCAAATATGTAGCTGAAGCGGTTTCACCTGCTTTTGTGGGTTGATAACCTAGCCCAGCGCTTTGTGAGCTGCAGGAATCTCACCTGCGTTTGTGGGTGACGATTTAGACCAGCATGTTTGAACTGCAGGGGTTTTCTGATGTAAAGAAATACCAGTGATATTTGCTATTTCGATATGTAACGATGATGATGACGTGAATTAATGAAAGTCCTTTTTTATTTTTTTTGGATGAATTCATGCACTCGAGGACGAGTGATTTATCAGAATGACCGTGACGGAAGCCATATTGTTTAACAGCTGCGAGAGGCGGCGACTAGATGGCGCTAGTGGAACGTGCACAAATCATTCATTCTATCGGTCATTTGACTTAAAAGGCTTGAAGTCCCCCCAATAGCGGATCGCCTTTATAAGGAGCTGCGCTGTTGAGTCGGTACGCGTATACACAGATACTGCATACCCCCAATGGTTCAGTAGTCAGTAGCGCCCTAAGCCTAGGTTCGAGTCCCACTATGGGACGCCCTTAGCTGTGCTACTTAAAATTATTTCTAACACGGCGAGAGGCCCTTCTGGCCCCGCCAAAGATCGGTTACGCAGAAAAGGCACTCCGGAGCCATCTGCAATAGGTCAATATAAAAAAAAAAAAATAGTCTGTATGCATTTTGAACGGATGCGTCTTGGTGCACGGACCACTGTCTCTCGACAGTCAGTACTTGCCGGTTATTGGATATGGAACGCTGTCTCCGACAAATTAGTACTATCCTTATTGAGGTGGGTGCATGGCACTGTCCCTGACAGTCAGTACTGCCCTATGTGACTGCCACTACCATTATTAGTTATTTAATTAATTCTATTTAATTTCTATATTCTCTCGATTTAAAATAACTGATTGTCCGATTGAAATAGATTTCTGTATTGCCATATCTGAGTATTACTTCTGATGTCTGGACATATCCCGACATAACCCTATCGCGCGTAAAAATATGGACCCAAGTAACCAGACCGCAGCTCTTCAACAACCCGCAGCTATGTCAACCCCGGAGCAGCCACAACCGCAACAAATGACGGCAGTTTCCATCACACCGAGGATACCAGACTTGACGAGACCGACCAAGGCTATGGTTTCACCAATTCAATGCTATCGTGGATCCCAAAAGGCAAGTGACCTGCACAAAAGTCAACTTTAAATAGCTAGGCTGGAACCTGACGAATTACCTGATTTATGTGACATTCTTGAAAACATGCCTGAGAATAATAAATTCGAAACACTTAAAAATGGATTAATTTCAGTTTACGAAGAGTCCGATACTAAACAAATGAACGAACTCAACTCTGAGACCAAAAGCCTTTACAATTATTACGACTTAGCGAGATTTAGGAAAAACTAGAGTGCCAGTCGATACTCTAAAATTATTGTGGTCAGGTCGTCTTCCACACTCAATTAGGGCCGTCATAGCCTCATGCAATACTGGCGAGGTAAAACTGGACAATTTGGCTAAAATTGCGGATAAAATCCTGGAAAATACCAGGCCATCCGAAATAGCCCCAATTACTAAGGCTGGTTTTAGTCTTACACCGACGCGACGGCACGCGCACCGTCAGCGCTGATGGCCGAGATATATGAACTTCTAGGAAGCGTTTTTGAATGACGCGTAGCTATCAGCGCGCACGGTGGTCAGCGCTGATAGCTACGCGGCCGTACGAGTCGCGCGTCGGCCCCGCGTAGCTGTCGGCCGGCGCTGACTGCAGTGAGCACAGATTAAGTAGTACTGCTGTGAGCGTTCTAGTCACAGAACACATATACTCCTAACGTGTATCTATAAAGTGTCGAGCGGAGCGGACGTCGTCAGCGCGTAGGTACAGTCATGGCGAAACGCGAAGTGGATAGGTCGAGTTATCGATGAGGTACGCCTGAGGAAGAAATTGTGGGATGCTTCCGATCCACTCTACAAAAATAAAGATGCAAGAAACAAAGCCTGGGAGGATATTGTGGACACATTGTTCGAAAATATTTCAGGAGAAGAAAAACAACATCTTGGTTGTTTACTTTCTTATTTTATTATCTGAATTCCTACACTACAGGACAAAGCCTTTTCAAGTTAAAATATACACGAATCTTGCCAGGGCACGCTTCCAATAGGGCTCACAAAGTACTCAGCAAAATGTTCTCGCAGAGCGTGTCCAGACCTGTTTGTAGGTATAGTTGGCAAGTCTACCATACCCTCAATTGTAACTAATTGTGTCTTCAATACGATAACCATCGCGAATTCTTATAAAGTTATGCAATACGCAGTATGCTTTAACTATATTCTTTGTAACATCAAAACTGTCTCAAAAATGAAAACTCAAGTCTGGGAATGCTAGAACAATAGCCAATATGTTGTTTTCGTTTTTTGTGGAAAACTTAATTAGTTTGACAAAAATAGTGGCGTGATTGGTTGTGACAGAACCGCTGTTAACATTGGTACTAAAGCAGAATTATAAAACTGCTTGAAAGCAAGCTGCAACGTCCACTACAATGGCTAGTTGGTATGTCAATTGCATGCAAACGAATCTGGGGGCACCGTAGTGCCCCCGCCAAGACGAGCCAAGCGAAGCGCAAGGGCACTACCTACCTTTTCTCGAAGTGTTTCGTCGTTTTTTTGAACCCTCATAGAGTTGGTTTCCTATGTACCAGATAGTTCATATTCTCAGGATATGATGTCAATAATAGACTAATTAAACATACAAAGTCTCAATTGAATAGCTCTAATACTTTAGATTTTATTGATATCTAAAGTACACCGATTTCGTCACTGACACACTCACTGATCAATACACTGACACACTGATGATCATCAAATTGTTGGGGTACTTCCTGAAGTGCTAAAAAGCTGAAATTTGGTATGTAATCTAAGTTTAGTATACAACCAACAAAAAAAATCATAAACTTATAACTTTCGCCCCCGATCCCCTAAAATGGGGGGGTGGAAGTTTGTATGAGACTTCAAAATGTTAGGGTACTTGCTGAAGTCCTAGAAAGCCGAAATTTGGTATGTAAACAAAGTTCAGTATACAAAAAAAACACTACAGTGCCCCCAGATAAACTTATAGCTTTCGCCCCCATCCCCCAAAATGGGGGGGGGGGGTGGGGGATGGAAGTACACTACCGACCCTAACTTCACAAATTCTACATATCAGTAAAAATGTATGGCTTGGCTGTTTCGTTACTTACTTCAGAAACTAAATATTCGCATCACCTCCACGACGCGACGCGACGCTGCGACGGTAGCGAAACGGCGAAGCCATTAATTTTTACTGATATTTAGAATTTGTGAAGTTAGGGTCGGTAGAGTTAGGCCGTGTAGATTCAGAAGCTTGACTCTACATGAGATCAGATATCTTTTGCACAGGGCAAACCTTATGTGGTCCTCTTGGCAACATTTTACATGAAATGTTTTTGGTGGGATTGACTTCAAGACATCTTTTTGAGCATTTAGACGGTACTACCACGGGCCCAAAAAGTTTTAGTGGTCCAATAGGAAAGACACTAAATCATTGTGAGTGCCTACCGGTCAAACATTCAGTACAGTCGAGTTCACTAATATATTGGCAGTGACAATGTTTCAAAATATTGTAAGCGTAATGATCCTATAGTTCTATACAAAGTTAGACATCAATAAAATGTTATCTTATAAACTGTTCATAAGTATGTTACGTTAGTGCATTCAAAAATATCTGACTACGCTTCGGAACATAAATATCTAAATACTCTAGATTTTAACATATTTGGTGCAACCTAGGATTCGTAAATATCCACACAGCTTTGAATATTCAATGGCCTTTACTATTAAATTTATTTTTGCTTGCAACATTGCATTATTATGCAATGTTGCCGTTCGTAATAGGTAGGACTAGATATCAATCTGACAACGTTGCGTAGTACTTAACTGTAATAATTGATTACCTAGGTACAGGGGGTAAGAACATACTAGAGCCTTTTTGCTGGCCTAGGATTACTTTTTATATCCTCCATACTTTTGGGATTTTAAATATGGAAAAACCTAATAACAAACAACAAAGCGAAGAGGGGATTCAAGGACGGGGTGTGGGTAGAGGGCACCACTCAGGAGGCCAGCGAGCCCAGCCGAGCCAGCCCAGCCGAACTGGCCCAGCGAGCCGAGAGGCTCGTCACGGAGGGGCTCTATCTCGGAGAGACATGCCGCAAGGCGGCTCCCTCTCTCCGGCGGGATCTCATGGCGGCATGGAGAGTGCGATTGTTGCAACCCAGCGCTGGGCACGCTACAATTGTGGCGATAAGCCCCTCTTTGAGGAGTGGCTGGAGAGACGCCACGGCGTCCTCACCTTCCGCAGGTCGCAGGTCCTCACCGGACACGCTGGTTTCGGGAGGTTCCTGTTCAGGATAAAGCGGGAGGAAACGCCCGGGTGTCACCACTGTGTGGATCGCTTGGAGGACACGATGGAGCATACGGTGGAGATCTGCCCGGCTTGGGCGGAGCACCACCGTGTCCTCACGGAGGCGACCTCTCGCGTCCGGCACTGGTTCAGGCCATGGTTCGGAGCGAGAGTGCATGGGAGGCCGTCACCTCCTTCTGCGAAGCAGTAATGCTCGCGAAGGAGGAGGCGGAACGCGTGAGGGAGAGGCAAGGTTCGCGCCCTCGCGCCTCTGGTCGCCGCAGGAGACGCCCCGGGAGTCGAGAGTTGCAAGCCGATTTCCGGCCACCGCAGGCGTGGGCTTGCGGACGGAGAGCGATGGGTAGCTCACCGTCCGATAAGGACCAGGCCCCGGTCGACGGCGCGTTGTTCCACGCGCGCCTCAAAGAGATGTCAGCACCAACTGACGGGGTCCGTCAGGACCAATGCCTGCCAGGGTTGCAAGTTTGTCCGAAAGGATATCCCTTTGCCCTGGCCCTGGCCCCGGCCCTGGCACACAAGCAAATCAAGGAACACGGGTGGGTTTTAGTCAGTAAAAGTCTGACACGCCCTCCCGCTCCACCCAGAGCGGGAGAAGTTATTTGATAATTTCCCACCCAAAAAAAGGGCGGCTCTGAGTCATCGGTTGGTGAGCCGGACGTCGCTGGCAGGTCCAAGGCGAAAGGAGTGGCCAGCAGCTTTGAGGAGGTCGAGGTAGCCGCAATCAGGGTTGTGGCCTTGAAGAGAATTCAGTCCTCTAAAGACAAGGTCGTACCCGCTGCCACGGCCTCCATTATGGCGGCAGCGAGGGCGCTTCAGGTCGGGCCTCCGTCAGACGCAATATCCAAGATGCGGGCGGAGGACGGCCGCTTGACAGCCGCCATGGAGCTTTTCCGAAAGGAGAATCCGTTCCGGGCGGACCTGGCCCGGCTTCGAGGAGCTGGCCCCAATGGGGAGCGCAGCATGGGCAGAGCCTGCCCTTGCCGGCGGAGGACCGGGTGCGGCAGGTGCTGCCTGTTTTTAACAGCCCCCCGCTAGCGGCGAGTAAATGTGGCCACTTACAATAGGATACAATATTACAATAGGATATACTTCTGTAAAGAGATTGTTCAAAGAATTTAAGACAGCAATTCGATTCATGTCAAATTGTCAAGATATTTTTCATCTAAAAATTGCATAGATATTTGTGATCCTAATTTTGCGCTAAATAATATGAACAAGGGATTGCGCACAATTTTGAGAGTCTTTGTCTGTAGCAATATTATTGATTTATTGTAGTCACATATTTATGATGTCAGACTGTTTACAATTTATTGTAAGGCAAAGCTGTTTAGTGTTTTATGAAACTTACCATTGCTTATATATTTTTGATTAATGAACATGTTCATATATTATAGAACTCGACTGTACCTCATGTTGTTTGCCAGTTTGAAGCGATTTTAGAAGCCTTGGCAGATTTCCATAAAGTGGATTCCGAAATTTTATCAGCTTTTCGCGGGATCCAAGCAATCGAAAGATGCTTATAAGTGGTTACAGAATCTTACTCCGGTGTCTGTGGACCGGTAAGAAGGGAAGGCTGTAGGTATTAGGAATTAGGTGGAGGCGTGTCGTATTGTGCCCTCGGTCAATACAAAACAAAAGAGTACAAAATTGAACAAAGGAGATGTCCGCTTTTTGTATGGGCGTTGGTTTTTTATTCCGAAAAAAAACCAACCAGCGTCAAACTACATCTAAATAAAAGCGACAAAAATATGGAATTTGTAACCACTGAAATAATATTTTTAGACCCCTCCATTTAAGAGAAAAATTATAAAATATTTAATGTTAGTACATTATTTTATTTGTTGATGGCAACCCAAATAAAATCTCCCACACTTTGACAATGTCTTATTTGACAGCTGATTCTATTCGTCTGTCAAAATATGACATACAATCTGTCGTGGTATTTTTACGTCCATGCGAACGTCCAAGTAATTAGCATATTAATTCAGTTTTTCAATAGCATATTTTGCTGAAAAGCTTTTTATCTACTTCAGATCTCGATTCCAAGTCATAAAAAAGGAATTCTCCTACGTTATTATAAAATGTTCACGATCAGTAGATACTATTAACATATTAAAATAATTACTTATTACAACTTGCACATATACAATCGAAGTAGCCGTGATCATACTTAGAGTGCCCTTTCAGTTCTAAAAGGTTAGACTAAACATTTTGGACTGAAAATATCCCATTTCATTATATTTCATATTGTTTGTTTGTTTGTTTTTTGATTGTTTTGAATAAACTATTTTTCTTTCTTTCTTTACATTGTCTTAGTCATCCATCAAATATTTATTGACAGTAATGACAGTGCCATGTGTCAATTTTGACAAGTTTTCTATTTGTTTAAGGTGTGTTCACTTTAATATACTAGTAAGTTAGAAAGGTTTGTTCGTTTTAGGAGTAAATTCACACTAAAATAAAAAAACGATTTTTCTCAAAAATGGAAGGCTTTAAAAATGTATGTTATAGTTAGAACCTACTAGCTTTTGGGTTGTCTATCCAAATATATTTATCTGATCCTGGTTAGAATTATTGAATAATAAAAAACCATTTTTGGACATGTCCTTTAGTATTTTTATCACTTCCATGGAGTAAGAACTTATTCTAATTATTATTATTAATTGTTTGTTTTAGTTTCCTAACATCTTGTTAAACAGTAAACTGTACTATTTTAATAAGAAAATATTCCGTGGAATTTTATTGAATTTTTCTAATGACCTAGTTTTTCCTTTTTTTTTAAATATTCAAAGTCCTTGGGGCAGTACTTCCACTGATTTAATTTAACTGTCATCATCAGTCGCCATAATAAGTTTTAACCCTGTTAAACAAGATGCAACTTTCCCACTATCCGCCATATAAAAAAAAATAAAACGCTCCACCCTAGCTGTGCATGAATAAGTGCGTGAATTTTGCGATTGTATTTTACGAGATGTATGATGTATGTTAAAAGATTTTCCATTGTGATGAGGTAGTCGGGGTAGTCCTGTTGTAGTAGCCAATAGCCATTGAGTGATTTTGTGTTTTAGCATGTATCTGTCTAAATTCATATTTCCTTCTCAGAACATGAAATAATATTTTTTAAAGGAGTGGCATTAGTGGACCGTCGCGTTGTACGCCCCCTTAACTCGCAAACTTAACTAGGTATTTTTAATTTTCTACTAACATTTTTATATGTAGATACATAATTAACCAAATATACAACATTCGTTTTTGTTTATACTAAACCTCTTAAGGGGTCATTGTACTCATCATTATGAACAACTTTTACTATGGGACCAACCTTGAAAACGCGAAAAAAAAATCAGCTGTTCCCTACATTTTGACGAGTTCAGCGAACTTAAATGTAGGGAACAGCTGATTTTTTTTTCGCGATTTCCGGTTGGGCCCATAGTAAAAGTTGTTCATAATGAGTACAATGACCCCTTAAGAGGTTTAGTATAAACAAAAACTAATGTTGTATATTAAACATAACTTATTTATCTATTTCTTTTTACTACTATCTTCACTATTTCCACACAGTATTCTATGCCCGCAATGCAATTAGGATAAAATTGTTAAATATTGGCAGGTACCTAGTAAAAATAAATAAATGGTTTAATAAGATAAGTTGGCTTGATATTGTTTAATATATACAACAACATATGATAAATAAGTAGATAATAAAAAATCAGTAAAATAAACTTGCTTTGTGTCTAATCTGTTTAAATGTGTTGTCCATAAAAATTACACGAAAGTTAACATTTGTCACTAGGTTAGTACCGCTATTGGATAACAGATGGCGTAACTTTTGTGAATCACGATGTTAAGATTTTCTTGCGAAACATGACCTGTGGTACTTTATGTAATAAATTGTCTTACTCTGGACACATTGTTTTATTTCTATACGAGATATTTTTGGGACGTTGTACAAATTGGTCCTTCGAAACCGGATAAAGGGCTGGTGTGCATCGTCATTATTGTGGTGGAGTCAGGTTGTGGTCAACCTGCTGGGCTTGCTGCGAGTGTAACGTCAACACGGCCAGTGGCGAGCAGCATCGGCGGATCGTACTTATGTACAAGTGGTACACAACGATCGGCGCTGGTGCTGACACAGCTCGTGTTGGCGTGAGCAGCAGCTGCGGTGCGGGGGTAGAGTACCCCGCATATCAATTGCGACGAGCTACGTAAAAGTGGTGTGATACGAGGATAATCTGTGAGTACATTAAAATATCAGAGTGACTTAATTAATACATTGAGACTTAACGATTAAAAGCAAATTTAGACCTTATTTACTTAAAAAAAATAATTAACAATTTGGACTTGGAAACTTTAAAGTGTGCATGGACTTAGAATAATTGCAATAAAAAGTGAACTACGGGGAACCTATGCCCGATTTTGCAGCAAGGTGTATTCAGTTCAAAGACTTGTGATTTTTTACGTGTTTTCTACGAACTTAGCATAGCGTTCCAGAACAGTTTATTTAAAGAATCATAACTTTACTCAATATGGAAGCTTTGAGTAATTTACAGTTTAATTTACATTCTACTATCAGTAAAGCAAGGTCTAACTTTAAGAAATCACCCAAGGAGCGAGTAACCAGTTCATACATAGAAACTAGATTAGAAAATTTAGAAGCTAACTGGTCAGCGTTTTCTGAAACTCATATAAAAATTGTAAAATCGGTTAAGTCTATGGAATTCGATAACTCGGATTATAACTTAAAAAATGTTTATGAGACTACGGAAGAATTATTTACTGATTATAAAGCTGAGCTGAGGGAAGCATTGAAGAAAATGGTATGCTCGGATAGTTTAGCTAAAGTGCCTGAATCTTCTGCGAAAGGTTCTAAACAGATATGTTCTGTAAAATTGCCAAAGATTGAGTTGCCTAAGTTTACAGGAAGTTATTCTGAGTGGATTAGTTTTAGAGATTTATTTAAATCCTTAATATCAAATAGAAAAAACAATTATATACATATGCTTAATAAGCATATTCAGTTCTTAGTGCGTCACTACAGTGATAAACTTATGTTTTTTGACACCAACATTTTTGTTGATAAGTTGAAATCGACAAGGAATACAGTGTATTTGCCAATTAGGTTTAGACATAAAATAGCGAGGCTATTATCTTATATAAACTCAGACATAAGTAGTATGTCGACGTCTTGTACTATAATTAACACCGCAATTATTAGTAGTAATTCTAATGCACAGGTGGTCACCTTAAATAACTGTAGCACTAATGCTATAACCATTTACAATAACTGTACGAAGGAGGACCCATGTGTCACTATGGCGAATTCTTGTCCTAATGTGGGGTCCACAAGTAG
The DNA here is from genome assembly GCA_948098905.1 of Tiliacea aurago. Classification (NCBI taxonomy): domain Eukaryota; kingdom Metazoa; phylum Arthropoda; class Insecta; order Lepidoptera; family Noctuidae; genus Tiliacea; species Tiliacea aurago. The sequence continues at coordinate 415,648 of OX402579.1, read as the reverse complement.
TAGGATTTCATTGCCTGGTGATGGCATGGGGCTCACTCTGGATGTTAATTTAAACTAGATAGTAAGACAACAGAAGATGCCGGTAACAATATAGTTATACCTATCAACAACAAGGTGTCTTCTTGCTCTCTAATAGTTAAGTGTAAAAAAGGTTCTAAGCAGAATTCCTTGAAATTATTTCATCAAAATATTCAAGGTTTTTCTTCCAAACAATTAGAAATTGAACTATTTTTAGAAAAAACCATGTTTGAAATTATTTGTTTAACAGAACATTGGTTGAAAGATTATGAAATGCTAATTAATTATGTCAATTATAGTGTGGGCAGTTGTTTTAACACGTTTCCTGTCCCAATACAAAAATGCACAATTGACCGACAAGTCCAATAGGATGTTTTTAATAATTTCCCCGAGTTGCCTGGATTTATTTAATTGTCTCGGCGTTTTTCTTTACTTTATGATCGTACCAGCACGTCCAATGCAGCAACAGTACAGTTCCAGCACGTCCAGTGGAATTATTCGCTTTAGAACTTGTATATGTCTCCTGACGCACATATAGCTCAGGAGCGTATAAGTGCTTTTCAAGCGCACGTTTCCTGAACCATAGGTGGCTCTGTGGACAGTGAAAGTGTTAACCGCAAATCTATGCTGCGTGGGGGTTCATTAATCTTAGTTAAAACTTCTATTAAATCTAAGACTCGTCAAGATATAGTTGATCTGTCGGTGGAACATAACATTGAACTCTCCTGTGTTGAGCTGGATAAGCATGTCATAGTGTGCGTTTACAGACCCCCAAATTATCAAAACTACTCGGTATTTGAGTCGGTAATGGAAGATGTTTTAGCAAAACTTGCAACAGGTAAAAAATCGTTTATTATCTGTGGTGACTTCAATATTAATATCTTAGAGAATAGTTCAAATAGCACTCGATTATTAAGTCTCTTTAAATCATTCAATTTGTCAAATGTGTTTACAGAACCAACACGCATAACTACAAGTTCTGCTACATGTATTGATAATGTTTTTTGTAGCTGCGAATACTTAGATAAAGCCATTGTAAATTATCTCCCTTCTGATCACAGCGGTCAATTCGTTGCTTTCAAGTCCATAACACCATTACAAAAAATTCAGATACAATCTAGACAAGTAACACCCAGCAATCTAAATAGATTTAATAATAACTTAATTAGTAAGTTATTTATACCGGGCCATATCAAAAACAATGTAAATGAATTTTATGAGGAATTCTTTTCGGTAGTGTGCACCGAGTTCAATGATACTTTTAAAAAGAAAACAAAAACTATTTGCCCAAATTTTTTGTTCAGTGACTGGGCAACTAAGGGTATTAGGAAAAGTAGGGAAAAATTGTTTGAGCTTTATGGCCTTAAGCCTTATATTAACTCTGAAACTTTTAATAAATACGTTGCTACTTACTCTAAAATTTTTAAAAATACCTGCAAGGTAGCTAAAGCCTTGTACATTAGCAACAAGATTAAATCAGCCGATAATAAAATAAAGACGGTTTGGAGAATTATCAATGACGAAACTAACAGGAATAAAAAACATAATAATGATTTCACTCTAGAAACCTCACGTGGTCTCGTATGCACAAACAAAGAAGTTGCGCAAGAATTTGTAAATTTCTTTACCAATATCCCACTTAAAACTACTGAAGCCATAAATTCCTCGCCCTCGCGTTCTATTGATTTATTAAGAGCAAACGTTTCATCCTGCGCGATTGAATTTAAATTCAAGCATATAAACCCCGTAACAGTAATAAAAGCTTTCAAGCAAATCAAAATCAAATTAACAGAAGATCTATGGGGAATGTCTATTAAAGTTTGTACCTCCATTATTGAGACTATAGCGCCGTACTTGGCCTTACTATTTAATTTGTGTGTTGATCAAGGAGTTTTCCCGGATCTAATGAAATATAGTAAGGTAATACCACTTTTCAAATCCGGGGATAGTGAAGACACCAATAATTATAGACCCGTATCCGTGTTGCCGGTCTTCAGCAAGGTGTTTGAAAAGGTAATGCTTAATCAAATGCTCAATCATTTTAACACCAAAAAAATCTTACACGATCAACAATATGGTTTCACCAAGGGACGTTGTACGACTGACGCCGGTGTCACCTTATTAAAACACATATTTGCGGCATGGGAAGAAGCCCAAGACGCCATAGGAATATTTTGTGACCTCTCCAAGGCATTTGATTGCGTGGACCACGAAACATTACTCTTGAAACTTGAGCATTACGGCCTTGGAAAACTTGCGCTCAGTTTAGTAAAATCTTATTTAAATGATAGACAGCAGCAAGTTCAAATAAATGGAGTCAATTCACTCGGCTTAAAAGTAAAAATGGGTGTACCTCAAGGTTCGATATTGGGTCCTTTCCTCTTTTTAGTATATATTAATGATCTACCCTATTTGTTAAAAACTCAACCACAAATGGTGTTATTTGCTGACGATACTTCCTTAATTTTTAAAATTAACAGACGTGCATTAAATCTTGACGACGTAAATAATGCCCTATTGCAGGTCCAAAATTGGTTCACTGCTAATAATTTAGTATTAAATGGGAAAAAAACTAAGTGCATAAGATTTTCGTTACCAAATGTCAAAAGTAGTAATTGTGAGATAATATTGAATCAAGAGAAACTAGAATTCGTCGATAAAACTGTTTTTCTGGGGATCACGCTCGACTCAAGGCTTCAATGGGGTCCTCATATAATATCCCTTGCAGGACGGCTAAGTTCGGCGGCTTATGCTGTGAGAAAAATCCGCCAATTTACTGATGTAGATACCGCGAGGCTGGTCTATTTTAGTTACTTTCATAGTATTATGTCATACGGTATTTTACTATGGGGACGGGCTGCAGACATCGAGTCTATTTTTATTCTGCAGAAAAGAGCCATCAGAGCCATATATAATCTCCGCAGGCGCGATTCTCTTAGGGAAATGTTTAAGGATATTAACATCATGACGGTGCCTTGTCAATATATCTATGAAAACATCATGTACGTAAGAAAAAATTTACATCTTTTTAGTAAAAGAGGCGAAAGACATAATTATAGTACTAGAAGTAGGGATTTATTAGCTCAACCAGGTTTCAGACTGGCAAAAGTAGACTCGTCTTTCATGGGGTACTGTTTAAAATGTTATAATATAATTCCTCCCCACATACTTCAACTGAATGAGACGAAATTCAAATCTTGTATAAAACGCACACTATGCAAGCAGGCATACTATAATTTGGGGGATTACATCGCTGATAAAAATGCTTGGCTCAATGCTGGTCCAGCTCCACAACCTCAACTAATTGATTAACATTTGAAAATACTGTTGGAGCTGCTGAAGATTTCAAAAACTATCTTTGCTTTGTATAAATTCAATCTCTTAGTATTATATAATTGCATAGAACATGTGTGAGCACTATGTACTTACTATAAAGCTACCATTTACTGAGTACTTCTTTCATTGACTTGAATGTGCAATGGCGGCTGAGAGTATGTCATGCTCACTGTAATGTCTCGCTGATGGTGGCGGGTGTGTTGGATCATTTAGCTCCCTTCAAAATGGTTGAGTTGAATGGTGCTAATCCATGCGTCATGTTCGTGAACGGGCGCCATCAGTAGGGACTGGTCATCTCTTAGCGGCCTTGGCTTATTTTAATTTAAGTTTTGAATTGTTTTTTTTTTATATTTTTGTTACGGACGCCTTTGACGTTTTGCATCGTTCTCACATGTTTAATTTCAACACGAATGATGTAACCAATATTTTGTAACCATATGTTAATTTAAAAGAGTGTCCGTGGAGTTTCTTGCCCGTTCTTCTCCATAGGTACCTACTAAGCTTTGGAATGGGCAACTAGCTTCATTTTGATGACTGACCGACCCCCTTGACAATTCAAAAGTGCCTGTAATTGGTTTATTTGAAATAAATGCTTTGAGTTTTTTTTCGAGTTTTTGACACAATAACAGCCTACTAGACGATGTTCAGAAACTGCATTATTTGAAATCACATTTGTCTGGAGAAGCTGAAGGTCTTTTACGGCAATTCCTATTACTAGTAGTAATTATGCAACCTGTTGGACTAAATTAGAGAATCGATATAATAATAAAAAATATTTAGCGAATTGTATAATTAAACGTTTTATGAGTCAGAAAAATATTGTAACCGAGTCCTCCAGCGCAATTAAGGAATTATTAGATACTTCTAACGAATGTTTACATGCTTTGGAAAATTTAGGCATAATGGTTGAGCATTGGGATATTATAGTTATTCATGTATTGAGTTTAAAACTAGACACTGAGTCACGTAAACAATGGGAAATGAAAATTAGTGATTGTTCAGATGACTTGCCTACAATGAATCAGTTTACATCATTCCTTGAACAAAGATTTCGGTCTTTGGAATTTTTAGACAACAAAGTTCAACGTCATCAGTCCAATCGTAATGAATCAGTCAAATCGCTCCACGTGTCAACTACATTGTGTATTTGTTGTCAGGATAATCACAAGCTTGCTAATTGTAAAAAGTTCGCCGGTCTTGATATCGATAAGCGTCGTAATTTTGTCCAAACTAATGGTTTATGCTATAACTGTTTAGGACCAAATCACTCCGTATATGCATGCCGCCAGTCTACCAGATGTCATATATGTAAAAAGAAGCATCAGTCTTCTTCATCTCAAGAATGTCTCCAAATCAGATGGTGATAGTAACAAAACTGATGAAGTTGCAGAAAGCAGCATTTCTGCTGATACTACTTCAACCCAGAGTAATTCCACTAATATTGTAAGTTGTTTTGCTAATAGTCATAGCCAAATATTATTGGCCACTGCGCTAATTGAAGCGGAATCAAAGAGCGGTACTGCTATAGTATTAAGATCCCTGTTAGACCAGGGGTCTCAGGCTTCCTTTGTTACGGAGTCTGCAGTCCAGCTCTTAGGTCTCAAAAGAAGACCAACTAAAGGTTCAATTTCAGGTATAGGTTGTGATCAAGGCCAATCAATGATTTCATTAAATTCGATGGTTCTCATTAAAGTGAAATCACGCGTTGACCCTAGTTTTATTATCACTGTTAAAGCTTATGTTTTAAAGAAACTAACGTCCATATTACCGGAAAGGAAGGTTGTGGCAAACGTTTTGACTACAATCTCGTCTTTGGCTTTAGCAGATCCTTCGTTCGATACTCCGAACAAGATTGATTTGCTTTTAGGCGCCGAAGTTTATGGCCAGATTTTGTTAGAAGGTTTAATCAGAGGTCCACCTGGTCGGCTCATCGCACAAGATACTAGACTAGGATGGATCTTGTCTGGTCAAGTAGGTGAAATCAACCAAAGCGAGACATGCCACAATACCGTTATCACAATGCATTCTACTCATACAGATGAGAATGCACTCCTTAAAAAATTCTGGGAACTAGAATCTGAACCCAACGGCGATTACGATAAGGTTTACTTGACTCCAGAAGAACAGAAGTGCGAAGATATATTTAAGGCCACAACTAAACGAGACGAATCTGGTCGCTATATTGTACATATGCCTTTCAAGTCAAGCGATCCTGCTTGTAAATATGGTAGATCGAAAGACATTGCTCTTAAACGCCTTTTAACCTTAGAAAAGCGATTTCTAAGGAATCCCGAGTTCAAGGCTCAGTATTCAGCTGTTATAAATGAGTATATAGCTCTTAATCATATGGATATAGTACAGGATAGGGACAAAGAAGGTTCTGTGTACTTACCTCATCATGCCATCATCCGTAACGAAAAATGTACAACGAAGTTGCGCATCGTATTTGATGCATCATGTGTAGGTAGCAACGGTGTATCTCTTAATCATGATTTAATGGTGGGCCCTCCTCTACAACCTGAACTTCGTCATATTATCATGCGTTGGCGTTGTGAACCTGTCTGTCTGGTAGCGGACATCGTCAAGATGTACAGACAGATAAAGGTATGCAATGATCACACAGATTTTCAGCGCATATTATGGCGTGAGGATCCAAATGACGAAATTCAGGTGTTACGTCATTTGCGAGTAACGTTTGGAACATCATCGGCGCCTTACCTAGCAGTAAGATCATTGCAGCAGTTAGCTCAGGATGAAGGCGCTGAGTTTCCGTTAGCAAGGAACCGTGTTGTTTCAGGGTTCTATATGGATGACCTAATGACGGGATGTCAAACCATAGAGGAGGGAGTAGAAATATATAAGCAGACATCGGAGTTGCTTAAACGAGGAGGCTTCCAGCTCCAAAAGTGGGCTAGTAACAACGGGGAATTATTAAAATTGATTGAAGATGGCGAACAAATATCACAAACACAAGGGAACATGGAACTAAAAACAGATGCAATTTCAAAAATATTAGGTTTAACGTGGGACAAACAAAATGACGAGTTCGTTTACACGATTCAACTTAATGATGTAGCTTTACCAGTCACAAAACGTAAGGTTATTTCGGACATAGCGCGACTATTCGATCCCCTTGGATGGTTAGCACCGACAATCATCACTGCGAAGGTGTTTATTCAACGAATATGGATGACTGAGATCGAATGGGACGCAGAACTACCTGCACCCTTACTGACAGAGTGGCTTGAGTTCCGGAAAAACCTTTGCAACCTTATTAAGTTTCGGCTGCCTCGTTGGATCAACTCTGGCCTGGAAAACAGGCTCTAGAATTGCATGGCTTTTCAGATGCGTCCAATGTAGCATACGCCGCGGTGGTATACGTCCGCGTCATTGATAGAGACGGAAATATTCACACAACCTTGGTGACTTCAAAAACCAAGGTTGCTCCTGTTAAGCAGGTATCAATCCCGAGATTAGAGCTTTGTGGAGCTGTTTTACTAGCAAAGCTTCTTCAGGAAGTCGCTTCAACTCTAGAAGTTCCCAAGCAGCACTTATATGCGTGGACTGACTCATCCGTCGTATTGGCGTGGTTAAGCAGTCACCCTAGTCGGTGGAAAACGTTTATCGCAAATCGTGTTTCCGAAATACTTACCATTACGGATAGAAGTCAGTGGTCACATGTATCGTCGTCGGAAAATCCAGCGGATTGCGCATCTCGGGGAGCAAGCCCTTCTGATTGTAACGATATGCCACTCTGGAAGAGAGGCCCAGTATGGTTACAGAATGAAAAAATAGACTATAATAGAGGAAATATACAAGCAACTACGCTAGAAGAAAGAAAGATAAAAACAAAATGTCATGCAACTGCGGTAGAATGTGATGATAGTCTATTTACTAGATTTTCTAAGTTCGGTAGGTTAATAAGAGTAATAAGTTACTGTAGAAGATTTTTACGAAGAAAGGAATCTGAACATAATAAAATAACTACTTGGCTAACTACGAAGGAATTAAATGAAGCTATACTTACCTGTATCAAACTCTGCCAACTCCAGTCCTTTAGTGATGAAATAGAATCTGTGAAAAAAAACCGTAAATTAAATAAACGTAGTAGACTTACCTCATTAAGTCCTTTTCTTGACGATGATGGGATCTTAAGAGTTGGCGGTCGCCTGCACCGGGCTTCTATTGATGAAAATATGAAGCACCCCATCTTGATCCCTCATAAATCACACTTCACCAATCTTTTGATTGCGGAAGCTCACGAGAGAACTCTGCATGGTGGAGCGCAATTGATGCTCAATTACTTAAGATCCAAATACTGGATACTCAATGCAAGGACTCTCGTTAGGCAATATGTCCATAAGTGTGTAACTTGTGTTCGACATTCAAAACAAACGCATCAACAAATGATGGGCCAATTACCGAAGGCTAGGGTGTCTGTTCAGAAGCCCTTCCAAAGCAGTGGCGTTGATTACGCAGGTCCAATCAGCATCCGAACCTCTAAAGGTCGTGGCCATCACTCCACTAAGGGTTACATATGCTTGTTTGTTTGCATGTCCACTCGGGCTATTCATCTCGAGGTTGTCAGCGACATGACTTCTCAGAGTTTTCTGGCGTCTTTTAAGCGCTTCGTAGCCAGACGTGGCCGAGTGTTGGACTTGTGGAGTGATAATGGGACCACATTTGTTGGTAGTGCAAAGGAATTGCGACAGCTATTCAACGCTGAAAGGTCTATGGTAGCTTCGGAAATAGCTGATTTCCTATCTATGAATGGTACGACTTGGCATTTCATACCTCCCCATGCTCCAAACTTTGGAGGATTGTGGGAAGCTGGTGTCAAGTCCACTAAGCACCATTTAAAAAGAATTATTGGCACCAGCACATTGACATTTGAAGAAATGACAACTGTGTTGGCTCAAATTGAGGCCTGCCTTAACTCGAGGCCGATCTCTCAGCTTTCTTACAATCCAGAGGACTCGTGTCCTTTGACGCCTGGGCACTTTCTCGTGGGTGAACCTCTGGTAACTGTACCTGATGTAAATTATGAAAATTCATCCATTGGTAATCTGAAACGGTGGCATCTTACGCAAAAAATGCTTCAAAATTTCTGGCGTAGGTGGTCACTAGAGTATTTAACTCAATTGCAACATCGATACAAATGGACAGATTGTAAGCCCGAACCTGAGATTGGAGACGTGGTTCTGGTGAAAGAGGATGGTCTTCCACCCGCTAGATGGCTATACGGAGTTATTACAAATAAACATCCAGGTTTGGACAACATTACTCGCGTTGTAACCATACGGTGTAAAACTAATGAGATTAAAAGACCCGTATCTAAATTAATTATTTTACCAGTGAACACTTAGTTATTGTTTACCATGTTATTGATGAAGTAGATACTTGGGTACTTCTGTTGAAACAAAATACACTGTTTGTGAATTTACTAGAATAAACTTGTATTTTTTTTTACTTTGTTTTATCGTTGTTTAATTTTTATTTACATAAAGCATGAACTTGTATCGTAGTTATAAGGCACTAGGTTTAGGTCATGGTGGATAGCCAAACAACTAATAATTTAAGTTTATATTGTCATGTTATGGTTGATGGACGGAGCCGTCCATGGTGGGCGGAATGTCTAATCTGTTTTCCATAAAAATTACACGAAAGTTAACATTTGTCACTAGGTTAGTACCGCTATTGGATAACAGATGGCGTAACTTTTGTGAATCGCGATGTTAAGATTTTCTTGCGAAACATGACCTGTGGTACTTTATGTAATAAATTGTCTTACTCTGGACACATTGTTTTATTTCTATACGAGATATTTTTGGGACGTTGTACACTTTGAAACCATTAAATGCAGTAATGTAATAGATGTATTAATCTATGGAAATTGTCAGAACTTTATTATAAGTAAGTAAATAAAAATGCTAACCAGAAAGTCAGTAGAAAAATAAGTTGAGTTACAAAGTAAGGTATGGAATGAGGATAAATTGTTGTTGGTTCTATATTGTTTAGTATAAATACGTTAAATATAGATAGTAAGAAATCAGTAGAAGAATTGTTCTGAAACATGTAAATGTAGTATGATATCTCAATATTTAATCAAAATCAAAATCAAAATCAAATTAACAGAAGATCTATGGGGAATGTCTATTAAAGTTTGTACCTCCATTATTGAGACTATAGCGCCGTACTTGGCCTTACTATTTAATTTGTGTGTTGATCAAGGAGTTTTCCCGGATCTAATGAAATATAGTAAGGTAATACCACTTTTCAAATCCGGGGATAGTGAAGACACCAATAATTATAGACCCGTATCCGTGTTGCCGGTCTTCAGCAAGGTGTTTGAAAAGGTAATGCTTAATCAAATGCTCAATCATTTTAACACCAATAAAATCTTACACGATCAACAATATGGTTTCACCAAGGGACGTTGTACGACTGACGCCGGTGTCACCTTATTAAAACACATATTTGCGGCATGGGAAGAAGCCCAAGACGCCATAGGAATATTTTGTGACCTCTCCAAGGCATTTGATTGCGTCGACCACGAAACATTACTCTTGAAACTTGAGCATTACGGCCTTGGAAAACTTGCGCTCAGTTTAGTAAAATCTTATTTAAATGATAGACAGCAGCAAGTTCAAATAAATGGAGTCAATTCACTCGGCTTAAAAGTAAAAATGGGTGTACCTCAAGGTTCGATATTGGGTCCTTTCCTCTTTTTAGTATATATTAATGATCTACCCTATTTGTTAAAAACTCAACCACAAATGGTGTTATTTGCTGACGATACTTCCTTAATTTTTAAAATTAACAGACGTGCATTAAATCTTGACGACGTAAATAATGCCCTATTGCAGGTCCAAAATTGGTTCACTGCTAATAATTTAGTATTAAATGGGAAAAAAACTAAGTGCATAAGATTTTCGTTACCAAATGTCAAAAGTAGTAATTGTGAGATAATATTGAATCAAGAGAAACTAGAATTCGTCGATAAAACTGTTTTTCTGGGGATCACGCTCGACTCAAGGCTTCAATGGGGTCCTCATATAATATCCCTTGCAGGACGGCTAAGTTCGGCGGCTTATGCTGTGAGAAAAATCCGTCAATTTACTGATGTAGATACCGCGAGGCTGGTCTATTTTAGTTACTTTCATAGTATTATGTCATACGGTATTTTACTATGGGGACGGGCTGCAGACATCGAGTCTATTTTTATTCTGCAGAAAAGAGCCATCAGAGCCATATATAATCTCCGCAGGCGCGATTCTCTTAGGGAAATGTTTAAGGATATTAACATCATGACGGTGCCTTGTCAATATATCTATGAAAACATCATGTACGTAAGAAAAAATTTACATCTTTTTAGTAAAAGAGGCGAAAGACATAATTATAGTACTAGAAGTAGGGATTTATTAGCTCAACCAGGTTTCAGACTGGCAAAAGTAGACTCGTCTTTCATGGGGTACTGTTTAAAATGTTATAATATAATTCCTCCCCACATACTTCAACTGAATGAGACGAAATTCAAATCTTGTATAAAACGCACACTATGCAAGCAGGCATACTATAATTTGGGGGATTACATCGCTGATAAAAATGCTTGGCTCAATGCTGGTCCAGCTCCACAACCTCAACTAATTGATTAACATTTGAAAATACTGTTGGAGCTGCTGAAGATTTCAAAAACTATCTTTGCTTTGTATAAATTCAATCTCTTAGTATTATATAATTGCATAGAACATGTGTGAGCACTATGTACTTACTATAAAGCTACCATTTACTGAGTACTTCTTTCATTGACTTGAATGTGCAATGGCGGCTGAGAGTATGTCATGCTCACTGTAATGTCTCGCTGATGGTGGCGGGTGTGTTGGATCATTTAGCTCCCTTCAAAATGGTTGAGTTGAATGGTGCTAATCCATGCGTCATGTTCGTGAACGGGCGCCATCAGTAGGGACTGGTCATCTCTTAGCGGCCTTGGCTTATTTTAATTTAAGTTTTGAATTGTTTTTTTTTATATTTTTGTTACGGACGCCTTTGACGTTTTGCATCGTTCTCACATGTTTAATTTCAACACGAATGATGTAACCAATATTTTGTAACCATATGTTAATTTAAAAGAGTGTCCGTGGAGTTTCTTGCCCGTTCTTCTCCATAGGTACCTACTAAGCTTTGGAATGGGCAACTAGCTTCATTTTGATGACTGACCGACCCCCTTGACAATTCAAAAGTGCCTGTAATTGGTTTATTTGAAATAAATGCTTTGAGTTTTGAGTTTTTTGAGTTTTGATAATAATAAAAGGCAAATTGTAAGAACTATATATATACACAAATATAATATAATAATATATACTAATAAATAAAAATACCACCAGAAAAAACAAATACTATTGGAGAGCAACTAGTTAACTATCACCAGTAAATAGTCGGCAAATAAAAGTTTATTTATTTTATGTAAAATGCTTTTAATTATGAATAAAGAAACAACTAATTACTAGTAATTACATATGGATTTATTTAAATGAATAAATTATTTTCTAATAGACCTGATAGATCATGAGCATGAGCTGCTGACTACATGACCCAGTATGATTTAATAATCTTTGCCTAGTTGCAACTGGTACTATGTTGATCTTATCACTGAAGGCCGCTATGTTCCAGAATGATGGGAGCTGTAAACAGAAATATTCCAACATAGGTACACATACATAACCATAAATTATTTTCTTGTAAATGCACTCAGACTATTATAGTTCAAGACCAACCTTGTACAGGTAAGAACCTTGAAAATGAATAACCAATTTTCATTCAAGCTCTAGCATCTAATGGATTTCACCAAATCAAATCAGAATGTAACTGAAGGTAAAGTTTCTATTAAATTGACTAAAATATTCATCGGGTTTTTATATTACTGTTATAACCATTATGGCATTATGTTTCTGAGGTTTCAGGTCTTAAATTCTAGAAGGATGCTCAGTTTTGAATTCAATTCGTAGATTTCATAAATATTCTTCTTTATAAAATCAACTTACGTACCTACTTTTTATGTGGTGTTCGTAGAAAACCCGGAAAAGTCGGAACCCGGGCGACGCCGGACAAGAACAGCTAGTTAAAAATTTTAATGACTGGGTACCCATAGAGAATTTAAGTAACAGTAAGTGCAATAATACTGCCTATTAAATTTTGATTAGATTAATTTGAGAACGAATAACTACTAAGCTAAAGTGAACAAATATGGGTAAAAAATAAGGTAAATAATACCTATGTCTAGGGCTGCCATCCGTCCGGGTTTCCCCGGATTTGTCCTAGTTTAGAGGGTGTCCGGGGAGCGTCCGGGCGGGGCTGGCAAAAAGTGTCCGGGTGAAACCCGGACACTTTTAGTGTCAGGGGATTCCCAATTAATTAAAAGATAAGCGATAAATCTAAACAAATCTTAGTTAAAAATTCATTAGTAATTGGTAAGCGCTCTCCGCTTCAAAAAAGCCGATAACGGCCGATGTCCGAACGACCCCCGGCGCGCCACCACCCGCTACAACTGCCGGGGCGGGGTTACTCCCTCAGTTACATGCAGGCAGGCGAGTGAATTTTGATCTCGTTATAATTTTAACTTGTTACTAATTTTTAATTTAGAATGTATACTTACTAATTTAGAATACCTTAGGGGTTGGAAGGTACTGAACCTGCCCAACGGAACTACATACCTATATGACATAAAATTTGTTGAGACATAATATGTATGTAGTTTATTTGTTATTTAAAAAACCAAAAATTATAATTATATATTTTTTAATTACATCATAAATAGAAGAGTGTAAAATGTTGACTATTTTATTTGTTAAACAGTAGTTTAAGTTGATTGTGTCAAACATTGTTAAATAACTAGCAAACAAGCTGTTTAAATGAATACATTTTATTTTTATTTTTATTATTTTTTTTTCTGGGATGTCCGGGATAAATACTGAATTTCATCCAAATGTCCGGGGTTTTTGAAGTGTTTGTCCGGGGTCGGCAATTTAGGTGATGGCAGCCCTACCTATGTCCGATAAAACTTACCCACTCTGATAGCAGCACATAGTATGGCAAAGGTAATCACGCTGCTAATGGTGTTCTCACGCGCCTGGCGTTTCTCTTCCATCGGGTCAACTCTTTCCCCATACGGTAGACGGAACATGATTGTAGAATGGTATTTGAGATCAAAGATGTCAAAAACAATTTTACAGGTTAGCTATTCGATTTCGTGACAATGCTGCTGATCACAGAACACTACTGCTCACAGATTAAGTAGTTTTTTTTTTTTTTTTTTTATGAATGGCATCTCGTAGCAGACCTAGAGAGGTCGTTGCTACTTAACCGGATGTTCCTGTGGCTGCCCTAAGGTTTCCAATCCCAAAGCCTCCAGCCAGGGCGCAAATTATATATATTAAAACTAAACGACAGCGCACTAAGGGCACCCCCTGTGGGGTACGGACCTCGGCTTAGGGCGTCGTTGGGGGATCACAAAATTAGTAACAATTTGGGGACGGGCTGGATCAACATTTTGATCATGATTATTATCATATCATATCAATTATATTTATTGCTACGGCGCTCTCAGCCTCTAACCGGGCGGCTGGCGCATCGACATTCAAGGGACGGGGGGGAGGACTTTTATTACCATTTACTCGGGAAGTTCGCGTGGTACCTCGGCGGCGAGGACGGAAGGTCGGTTTGTGTATTTTGTGCAGTGTACTCGTGGCCCTATTGCTTTCCTGAAGGAGAGTGACGGGGTCATCCGGATCTAAGAGAGTATGCCTCGGTCGGCGAGTCTGACTAATGGCAGAAGGCCTGTAACTAGCGGCCTGCACAACCAAGGGGTTGCGATGACGTTCCGCGGATTCAAAAACGCGCTTTGCAAGGCGCTTCATAAACTGCTTGATGGTAGGCATCTTAAGGTCTACGTGAAGTTGTTCGTTCCGAACGAACCAAGGAGCCTTCGTAATTCTACGGAGAAATCGGTTTTGAAGCGTCTGCATCTTATGAATGTGATACGACTTTGCGTGAGCGAAGACTACGCAGGCGTAAGTCATGATCGGTCGAATGCACGCGGTGTAAATACGCAATTTGCACTTAAGGGACAACTTGCTGCGCGGGTTGAGTACGGAGTGTAGTCGGCCGAGAGCACGCCGAGAGCAAAACTGGCGCGCGAGCGCACCTGTTTTATGTGCTCGCCGAACGTCATGTGATGGTCTAAGACCACACCGAGATATTTGGCTCGCTTCTCCCAAGGGATAGGCTTGCCGAACATGGTGATCGGTTGGGAGATTAAGTAGTACTCTCACAGAACATTATATACCAGGGAGTACTCTACTGCTACTGGTGCTGACATTGAGGTTTATTTTATATGTCAATGGTTTTTTTTTTTTTTTTTTTGAATGGCATCTCGTAGCAGACCTAGAGAGGTCGTTGCTACTTAACCGGATATTCCTGTGGCTGCCCTAAGGTTTTTAATCTTAAAGCCTCCAGCCAGGGCGCAAATTATATATATTAAAACTAAACGACAGCGCACTAAGGGCACCCCCTGTGGGGTACGGACCTCGGCTCAGGGCGTCGTTGGGGGATCACAAAATTAGTAACAATTTGGGGACGGGCTGGATCAACATTTTGATCATGATTATTATCCGGGGATATTATATTTATTGCTACGGCGCTCTCAGCCTCTAACCGGGCGGCTGGCGCATCGACATTCAAGGGACGGGGGGGAGGACTTTTATTACCATTTACTCGGGAAGTTCGCGTGGTACCTCGGCGGCGAGGACGGAAGGTCGGTTTGTGTATTTTGTGCACTGTACTCGTGGCCCTATTGCTTTCCTGAAGGAGAGTGACGGGGTCATCCGGATCTAAGAGAGTGTGCCTCGGTCGGCGAGTCTGAATAATGGCAGAAGGCCTGTAACTAGCGGCCTGCACAACCAAGGGGTTGCGATGGCGTTCCGCGGATTCGAAAAAGCGCTTTGCAAGGCGCTTCATAAACTGTTTGATGGTAGGCATCTTAAGGTCTACGTGAAGTTGTTCGTTCCGAACGAACCAAGGAGCTTTCGTAATTCTACGGAGAAATCGGTTTTGAAGCGTCTGCATCTTATGAATGTGATATGACTTTGCGTGAGCGAAGACTACGCAGGCGTAAGTCATGATCGGTCGAATGCACGCGGTGTAAATACGCAATTTGCACTTAAGGGTCAACTTGCTGCGCGGGTTGAGTACGGAGTGTAGTCGGCCGAGAGCAAAACTGGCGCGCGAGCGCACCTGTTTTATGTGCTCGCCGAACGTCATGTGATGGTCTAAGACCACACCGAGATATTTGGCTCGCTTCTCCCAAGGGATAGGCTTGCCGAACATGGTGATCGGTTGGGGCAGGGCGGGTGATCGCCGGGGCCTACAGAATAGGACCCCCTGGCTCTTATCAGGGTTGACTTCAATCCTCCACTTCCTGAACCAGGCCGCGAGTCTGTTGACTTCGGCCTGAAGGATGCGGGCGATATTGTCTTGCCTGAGGCCGGAGTAGTAGATGGCCGTGTCGTCTGCGAAATATGTCAATGGGTGCTGATTGCTGCTTATATATTTTTTTTTATAATATTTTAATGGCCTGGTTGCTGGGACCTTTTAGCCAAGCCTTTATAGTACTGTAAAACATGATGGATTTTTATAAGATAATAATAATAATAAATATAAATTTATTTCATATAAGCCTAATACATAAGGAGAGAAAAAGGGTTAACAATGTATTTCTTTAATTTTATGTAACTTAGATCCTTATAGTAATTATTGGACTATGTACATGCTCGATTTTGTGAAACTCTTGACACCTAAACTAGGACGTATCCTGTATCTCAGGTGTCAGCGTTCCTTCCTACCAGGCATATTTTGAAGCCAAACTTATTGTTTCAGAGCTTATAAATAAAAGTATTAAATTTATAGTATTATTTAAATAATTGAAAGTTAGGTAAATTTTTTTTTTTTTTTTTTTATGCTAACAATTCCCCATTCTATCTCTGCTCTATGTGTGTGGGAAGAAGTGAATGTAGTGTACGGAGAGTGTAGTGTAAGGGTGAGTGTAGTGTGAGTGTGTATGTGTGTGAGTTGATTGGTTGCAGATGTGTGCTTTAAGGTGCCTGCGATATTATGTAGATCAGCCAGTGAAGCCAGTCAGCAAATCCTCAGTTTCCCGATAGTTTAGAGAAGTCAGCCAATCCCTCACCTTCATTTTACAGTTAATTCTATTTAGGTGAAAGATATCTAATTGTTTATTTGTCTTGTTATACAATCTTACGCTGAGGTTAAAGTAGTGTTTACCTGCAAAAGATGTTCTTGTCCGATCAGGCTTAAAGATTGTATGTTTAATTCTACCTCGAGGCTCCTGCAGAGGTCGAGACTTGTGTTTACGGGCTATGGTCTGGTGGACATACAGTTGCCTTACCGTGAGAACTTTACATTCAGCGTAAAGTTGAGCCGTAGGGTACCTGTAGGGTCTTTTTGTCATAACCTTAAGAACAGCCCGCTGGGCAATCTCAAGCTGCAGCATTGTTGATTTCGGTGCCCCACCCCATACAGTCAAACAATAGGACAATAGGGACTGACATAGAGTCAAGTACACCATTTGCAGGGTTTTTGTGTCAGCTGACTGACGAAGTCTTTCAAATATAAATATGAGTCTTCTAGCTCGAGTAGTGACAGTTTCAATTTGCTTATGCCAACGGAAACTCTGATCTATATGCACACCCAAATATTTAACGCAGGGAGATCTGGTTATGTATAAGCAACTGCAGTTAGGGGCAGGCACCAAACACGAGTGTGCTTTAGCTTTGAAAATCGGTGGGGGCAGATGCTCAGCTCGCATTGCAAAGGGGATACACAGGGTTTTGGCCACATTCAGTGTCAGGAGATTATTAGACAGCCATCCCATTATAATGTTAAGAGCATTTTCTGCATTTTGGTGTGTTTGGCACCAGTCTCCTCCATTAACAATAAGGGCTGTGTCGT
Source organism: Tiliacea aurago (assembly GCA_948098905.1). Taxonomy (NCBI): domain Eukaryota; kingdom Metazoa; phylum Arthropoda; class Insecta; order Lepidoptera; family Noctuidae; genus Tiliacea; species Tiliacea aurago. The sequence continues at coordinate 398,272 of OX402579.1, read as the reverse complement.
CAGCGTAAGTAAATCTTTTACAATTAAGTAGGGGCATATCGCATAAATCATTAATAAATATGATAAAGAGTGTGGGGCCCAAGATGCTTCCTTGTGGAACGCCACAGTTGATAGCCTCTTCGTCACTAACATGTTACCCTATTTTCACCACTTGTACACGATCCCGTAGATAGTCGGCAAAGATTTCCAAGGAGACACCTCTAACTCCTACGCGTTCCAGCTTATTTAAAAGGATAGGGACAGAGACAGTGTCAAAAGCTTTCGCCAGGTCTAGAAACAATCCTAAGCATTTTTGCTTCTTATCTAGGTTCCGAATAGCATGTTCAGTTAGAGCCAATACTGCATCCTCCGTGGATATACCACTTCGGAAACCATATTGGTTCCCAGATATTATTTTATTTAATTCAAGGTACCGTGTTAGACGCTTACTTATTATACGCTCCAACACCTTGGAAAGAGCTGTAAGGACTGATATTAGCCTATAGTTATTGACACTGCCCCTGTCACCTGCCTTATAAACTGGGTGCACAACTGCCTTCTTAAAAACCGCTGGAAAAATACCTGTCTTGATGGACAGGTTACAGACATGGGTAATAACTGGAACCAGAGTTTGGCTAGATGATTTCAAAATACAGGCTGAGATACCATCCCAGCTCACTGCGCAATCTGATTTCAAATTAATTATTATTCTCTCAACCTCGTCTGTGTCAGTTTCAAGAATCACCATGGAGTTTAAGTTACTTCGATTATTTTTAGGAATAAGACTATTGGGACCGGAATGATTACTCGATAATTTACTGGCCATTTCCCTACCAATGCCAGCAAAAAAGTTGTTAACTTTATTAATTGAGGCTTTAGGGTCATTAATATTTATAAGTTCGGTGGGTGGGGCAGGTTTAGGCTTTAGATTCGCTACCTTATTGATTACATCCCGATTTGACTTAGGGCTGTTCTTCGCTTTCATAAATTCTTCTCTCTCAGAATTCTGTTTTAACCGCCGTAGTAGGTTATTGCAATAATTGCGGTACCTCTTGTATGTAATCAGTAATATGCTGTTTTCTGGGGAACCATTGACTTGATCATGGAGATTATCACGATGAGATATACATCTAAGGAGCACTGGAGTAATCCAGGGCTTTATATTTCTATTCTTCCGCGGGATTGTGGAGACCAGAGTGTGCTTTGTAATAATTGTTGATAGGGTGTTAACCAATGTAACAGCCGCCACGTTAGCCTCAGCAGCGTTAAGGACTATCGTCCAGTCCGTGTCACCTATTTCAGTTTGTACAGCCGCATAGTCCACTCTTTTAACTGTCTTAGGAGGCTTTAATTTCGGTTTTTTGTTATCAATAAAGAGAATGAGGGGCTCGTGATCCGTAATGTATGTCTCTAAAACTATTGTCACGGCAGGATTTGTGCGAAGTAAAACATGGTCGATACAATTATTTAAACGCGTTGGAAATAAATGAGCGGGGAGCAGACCATGAATGGCAGCTAATGTAAGGTATTCACTACAGTTTGCGTCAGTAGTCCCAGTCTTAATGTCAATATTTGTGTCGCCCACGACAGCAACTGTCGGGAAACTTGTTAAGGATGCAAGAACACTTTGAAGGCTATTATTAAAGTTAGTAATATTTGTAAATGAAGGTGAACGATAGAGTGCCACTATACAACACTTTAATCCTATTTTACAAACAAGGCAATTTCCTCCGATGAATTGCGGTTCCGTTACCTCACATATAATGTCACTTTTAATATAAATAGCTACGCCATCGTTTTGGTTTTGTATGTTTCTTGTGCAGTATGAAACATAACCCTCCATAACGGGCAGAACAGGCGCTTTGCTGAGCCAACACTCAGACAACACTAGGATATCGCACTGGAAATTTAGACGGCACAATAATGTTAAGATTTGATCAAAATTTTTGTTAATGCTTCGTACGTTCATGTGAAATATTTTTAACCCGTTTTTGTTACCTAGTTTACCTGAACACAATTCAGGACAGCATTTAAATGATTTGGATACTGTAAGGTGGTCAAGTTCATGGTTAATTTCTGTTATACTATCCATTTCTATAAAATAAAACATAAGTATTTATGGCGAAGTAACATTGCTCACGGGGAAATAAAACCTCTTCTAAATGGGTACAGGGTGAACGATGTACAGGGCCAATGATATTATTGTGCCTGTTCTTAGGTGAGTAAGCGGGTGATTCATGTTTGTGGAGTACAACGGGAGTGAGTAATTTTGTGTGACAACGCAATTGGTGTATCAATGGTGACGGATATCCCCAGTTGTACCAGATTCTCGTATACATTGGTGCGCGAGAACTGGTCTGGCACAAGAATGCGTTATCAGGCGAAGTATGAATGTGTGTGTGTGATAATAATAGCAGAGTGTGAGATAGACTTTTGAGTATGGAATTTGTGAGCAACTTATAAATGCATAAAATATGGCTTATCTTTAAGATTAAGGTTAGTATTTTGCGCAGAATAACAGATACCAACAAACGACTTCGACCATTCTGTGGACCTAAAATAACACACTAAATTACTATCTACCAAACCAACTCCACAAAATTTTAATTTTATACTGGCAACACTGGACAATCTGTCAGTCACCATTGCGAAATGACGAAACGTGTTAGTAAAATTAACAATTTCCTCTGTTTTTTAAGTGTTTTGTCAGAGATCAGTGCTACTTTTCTGTTCCTGGTATATTTTGCTAAGTACACATATAATTTATTCATAAATCCGTGGCCGCAATGCTTTTTGAGGAGTATATTTTGTATCTTCTTGTCTACCTTTCTAACATCAAAAATGAAATTATTGATGTTCATTTTATTCTAGAAAGACTATTCTGTGGACACCTTTTCTGTGGATTCGAATGGCTTAACTTCCAGGATATCTACTCAGATGACTCTGTTTCATTGACACCACCCAAAAAATTAAAAAGACTACCAAAGCTCTTTGATAGCAGTGAGGAAAGTGATGAGAACATTTACATCATATTTTATTTCCTGTGGACTATCTTCTGTGGAAAAAAAAAATATTTGAATAATATTGCACTGATCCAGGGGTTGAAAGCGGTAGAGGTATAAGGGTATGGTACCGGTATAGAATTACGATACAGCTTCGATTTAAAGGTAGAACCAAAACGGTTGAGAATTACGGTTGTGATACCGTTAAAAAAATAATTATACATATATTTTTTTACGGTATCGTTATACCTATATATTACTAATACCTTTACCGAAATAATTTCGATACCGAAAAAAATGATGCGACGAAGAGCGAGGTACGGGCGGCAGCGGGGCGGTGCACGGGGGAGCGGTGTGGCGACGTTGCTTGAGTTGCAAGCTAGTTGTCAACTCGATCGTGTCGAGACTTGAACGAATTTGCAATTTTCGTGCCTTTTTAATTTCACTGTTGCTTAGTCTTAGATTCATTACACTGTGATCTTACATTATCCACGAGCACTCAAAACGATGGGAAGAAAACGGAAGAACGCGGTTTATTCTTACTTTTCTTACAATAAAACCTCAAAAAGTTCGAAATGTTTAGTCCCCGGTTGTGAAACAATCTTCAAGGTTAGTATGAAATAAAAGAAAACCTTTATTTTATCATTTAGATACTTGAAAAAGTAATGATACCGAAATATTACAATATCGAAATTATACAGGTACAGTTACTTTAAGGTATAGTAATTTAAAGGTACCCTTATTTTAAGGTATCGAAATTTAAAGGTATGACGTCATATCGCTTACCGCTTTAACCATAATTTTTTCGGTTATTCAATCCCTGCACTGATCAATGCATTTCTAAATTTTATGTTAACACTTTATTTTATTTTGTGCTGTGTTTATCTCATTTACGAGTATTGTGTGTATGCTTAGTTCGAAAATATGTCATTTCTGTGGTCATGCAAAATAGGTAAAGTGCCATTTCTTTAACATTTCTGAAAAACGATCTAGTTTGTTATGATAATTTTCATAGTGGGATTTATAATTCATAATAAATACTGATTTTGAAACAAACTGACAACTTTTTATCTCCGAAAAATTTCAACTTGATTTTGTGTTTGACCCTAATAGAGAGTTGTAGAGTACTCCTACTCACTTGACTTGACTTGACTACAAATTGTAAGAAAAATTGTAGAGCCATAGAACAATTTGTTAATTGTATGGAGTTGTAGAGTACCTACTTAATTTAATTCTGATTTTGAATGTAGAGCTCTAGTGTAGGTATTTAAGCATGTTTTTCCGATATTGTGTTATTGTATTATGACATGATGTTGCATGGATTAAGGGGTAATGTTAGAATGTGGTAACATTGTGTACTCCATCAATATCATGACGTTGACATTGGCAGCTTCACTGCACTGCGGTGTGTCATGTTAGTACTTTGACACTGACGTTTCTCCTTTCTTCTCGTTTTGGACACCCGGCATGGAAAGCCTAATTATGTAATTATATCAGCATTTACTATAGAATTACTACTATTTATCTTGAGATTATATAGGAATAATTGTAATTGTATGTACCATGTGCTCTTCGTTTCATTTCGGTTGACACGGAGTAACACCACCTGTTACCACGTGCTGCCTGCATCCACTTACTAACCTTTGTGGATTAACAATACACTCGCTATTCAGACCTCTCAACAGGAACTGTCTGCGGTGATACCCCAGTGGGTCGGGGTGGCGCTGCGTTATGCTCCAGTGCGTCGGATGTAGTACAGCGCCGGATTGTGGCTGACTGCTGGCGTCGACCAGGAGAGGATCATGTCCTCTGCTTGTGAACTGGCCGAAGGTGCAGTGAGCTGTGCCAAGGTTGCTGATCAGGCTGTGGGTGATGACTAGGAATGCGCACTCACTGCATGCTGGTGGTCAGGATACCCGCTGAAGCCGTGGGTGCTGGCTGGCTGTGTGATTCGCCGCTCGAAAGCTTGAGGAAGTGATGATGATGATGACGTCACGCTGAAGTAGTTGCACGAAGGCTGCGCTGACGTTCGTACTCGGGGTCATTAGTTTAGAGGCATGAGGAACAGGGTGTAAAGTTCACTCATCCTCTATAGAAAAGGGAGGATCCTCCGACCAGACGGGTGTTGTGTCTGGTGGGCAACTGCCCGGCGGTTGATGTCGGGATGTTGTCTATATGCTAGTTGCGCGGTAAACTCTGCTTGAGCGATGCATGATTTTGCGTGCCGTCACGGTGACGCGTAATTCGCATGTGGCGATGTTAATGCCGCTACAATCTAGTTTTAAAAATAATATACCCAAAGACTCTTTCCGTCTTATTACAAAATAATGTTTATCTTCACACTCATGTTTAAACCATGGAACCATTATTGAATTTAGAACTTTATTCCGTCTACGGTAAAGTTCCTAATACAAAACTGACAACTTAGTACCGAACTAAGTTTTCAGTTTTGTAAAAAGAACGGTATTTCAACCACCGTTACGTTCTTATTACAAAAACTGGCTCCATGGTTTAAGACAATCATGTCAAAATATAAATCTTGTTTTGTAATAAGGCGGTTTAAGTCTTTGAAAATATTATGTCATCTTTTTAATTTAGCTTAGTAATAAACCTATTATAATTGTTGTCTTCATTTTAACTTTAATACTTTACACTACTACTTTATGTTTGATGTAAATTGATGGCCTGAAACCTTTGAGTATTACTCAAAGCCTGAAACCTGAAACACAGGTTTTTCATAAACCTAGTGTAATAAAATCATACACCTCAGGTTCAGTATTAATAATGTTTATTCTAACACAATCAGGTTATTAACAATCATAATCACTTATTAATTATTAAGAATATAACAAAAGTAGCACGGATCCGTAAGATATGCTTAAAGTTCAACGCCTCGACATAGACTGACTCCTCTAAGCAAATCAGTTATCAATTAAATGATCCCCACTTTAAACGGAAGTGAACACTCGGCCGGCTATACGACCAATCAGAGCAGTGTAAACAGTACAGACAATCACTTGACTAACTAAAATACATAATGGCTTATAATTAACTGTAAATAATCTTTTATAGTTAAACAAGAATGATTTATTAATTATACACAAATATACTTGAATACCGATATCCTACAAATGAATACCTAAACCGGATGTATAAAGTTCGAGCAACCACTAGCGCCATCTGTCGGTTATGGTAAAACGTCTTATTCTTAAATAATCTTTTACAAAATCATTACACTAGTTCAGGCAGGTCTACATTACAGTTAGAATAAAAAAAATCCCCGATTGTAATTAAATCTAATCATAATTTTACTTTACTTTATACTTGAATAAATTTTATTTTATATATTTTTTATTTATTGGTCGAGGCAAGTTGAAGCGGCGGTCGGGGCGAGTTGGTGGTTTTCGAACGTACTTTCGCGCATGCGCCTCGCGCCGACCTATGCAATACGTCACACTATACACATTTATTTTTTGAATCGGGCCTCTTTTCATTAAATACATGTATTCCAAAATAATAATTTAAATTATTATGACGCAACACGTGACGTAAATACAGATTTTATAATAGCGTAACCGGCGCGAATACCGGCCACTGATTGGCTGATGGATATATACGATAAGTGTGGCGACGTTGGAATTCTAACTCTCATCATCTCGTCACTCGTGTCATACTCTTGTGATTAGTTATATTTTACAGTTTTATTACAGTTTAAGCCAATAACAAACCCTTTTACTATAAACTGACTCACCCCGACTAAATCTGTGATTTAGGTGACAAGTTGTATTAAGTAGTTGTGCGGAGTGCACAGCTACATAGTACCAGGGGAAAATCTATTTCACGCAAAGCGGAGTGATATAACTCTTCGTACAATTCTATTCCATTCTATTCATAGTCTAGTCCCTAAGACATTATTTATATTAATTGGTAGAAAATAATTGGTTAAATGCGCGGCGCAATTAATTGTCAAGCCACCACCTTCGCTTGCAGCGTGCACTTCACTGACAAAAGTAAACGAACCTAGCGGTAGGAGTTCGATATCCGTGCAAGTCCAATACTGTTCATTACAAATTTTAACTAATCATAGTTAAAAATTCATTAATATGAGCATTGTAATCTCTTAAAATAAACACCGATTGGTTATTACTATTTTCTCTCTTATTTTCTAGAATAGAATAAATCGTCAACGAGGCGCTGCGTGTGTACCTAGCATTAGAGGTGAACCGGAGCAAACCCTAATTTGTGTGCGTTGACCTTTACGATGACAGAAAATAAAGTGCTGCCATCGCAAAAAATAAAAACGAATGTTATTTCTTGTCTCTGTTTTTTGTGTATTATCATTTTAGTAAGTGAGGTGTTTCTGTTTGTGCAATAAAAAAATATAAATAACTTTACAAACAGCTAATGATAACTATTTTGTGCAAAACTTCATATTGAATGTACTGGTTATGGTGGCGAAAAATATTTTCTAAAAATAAATTGTTTAAATTGCGCAACATGGCGAATATGGCTCAGCTGCTTTGATGGTTTTTAGTGAAAATTTCCAATGATAGGGTTTTGCGACGACGACACGCTCTACTTAACATCAGATTTCAACTTCAACTCGTTCAAAGAGTACAGTTAGTTGTAATTTGTCGGTTATAATCGCGCAGTGTGATGAGACAGTTAGTGTTTCTGTGCGGCTAAGGCGCGGACTTATCGAGACAATTGCTCTAAAGTGCTGTTATTTTTGGTCGAGAAGCAAGCCGGAGAGTATCCGTCAAGCTGGAGCGACTACCGGAGTACCTGCGCGACACCGTCGATTGGTTCATGGGGTGAGTGGCCGCACGCCATTGTTCATACGAAACTTGCTGTTCACTGCACTCTCCTTTCACAATGTTATTCATTCGGCGCCTCCTTCATGCCTTTGCCTTTGCTTTGGCATTGCGAGCTACCAGTCATGTATTCACGAATGTTGTCTGCGTTTTCAGTAAGATGTTAGGGTGGGTACCTACGTGACAATATAAATCCTTGGGTTTCCCAAATCGTTGAAAATCCGTCGAACTGACCGATTTGCCTTCTATGTATTTGCTTAGCCATCCAATTCTAATAAGACCAAGAAAGTATTGGATTTTACCAAATTAGGTGCTAGGTACCTAAATACACAGTATATCTTAGATAATCATAATCTTCAACAAACTAAGGTTAAATAATAATAAATGTATCAATACAAGTATGAGAAAATGTGGGCGATCCTCCTTCGGGTAACTTGGACAGGCAAAAGATGGTATTAATTAGATAACATTAGTATGTACTTATTATTTAAATTTCAACTATTTATTAGTGGATTAGCACCTTCAGTAAGTGACCACTTGTCTGATGGTTTCATTAAAGATACCGATAATATATATTATTTTACCTTTCTTTCTTCAAATATTATTTGAATAGTTACGTAATAAGAATTTACAAAAGTTTATACCAACCGCTTGCTTGACCCAAAGCAAAGAAAAAGGATGTGAATTTCACGTTTTAACTCACTGGTGTGTGGTGATAGGTAATATGGGCTGGTGTCTGCAACTCCACGTCAATATGTGCGGATTTTGCATACGAGTAGGAAAATCAATTATTCGATCCACCCCAGCTCCTCAAGGAACACCTGCAACGCCTTGGTGTTACTGACAATCTCACAGAGGGTACCTGGGTTACTGAAGTACTTTGCCCTGTATGTGGAGACCACTGGGCAGTATAAATAAAAAAATAAAAAAAACATTTAAATCAGACAAATTTTGGTCCATATTTTGTTAGTATTACAATAATATCTTAAAACTACGTTAGTCATGACACATTAAATTAATGCGCTAATATATAGTATAGTAGCAGATGCGCTGCTGTCTCATCATCCTCCATGCAGGCCTTGCACAGCGGACTGTCTGTGACTCCTATGACAAAGAGGTGCTTTTTTTCTTATTATGGTCATTAAATAGTTTATTTAATGACCATAATAAGAAAAAAAGCACCAGCAAGATAAAAAAAAACATTACAACTGATAATTCATATCTTAGAAGCAAAAATAATTATTTGAAGAGGAAAATGCATATCCTTGGAACCCAGCAAATTACGGGTTTAACTATACGCCTACTTGACTTGAGATCTAATAGCCCATACGCAAGGTACTGCCTAGAAGGAATGATAAAATACTATGCAATCGCTAAGCAACTGTTAAACACGGAGTTGACATGTAACCCATATGATAAAATTATTATTTGTGTAGGAGAGAGTGACAACCCTACTACTATGTTAAATGAATTATATATGTATATAAAGAAGTATAATAGTTGTCCAATTATTGTGTTAAGTGTATTGCAAAATAAATATCTATATGAAAAATTACTGAATAATAATTTAGAACTAATATGTAATAATAATGAAAATTGTTACTTCTTACATACTCATAGCAATACTTGTCATAAACTGAACATTCTGATCAACACAATTGATTAAAAAAAATTATCTAAACTTCAACAAAAAACCAACTGCTCAGTCGAAATGCTCCGATTTGTCCACATATTTTTAGTTTTCAACGTTTTCGAAGGTGCTGACAACGATAATGCGGTCAAAATCAAAGTTGAAGTGTGCACCACCGAACATTTGCAAATTTTTCTTCATGGGTGTCGATTTCAATGTTTTCGAAAGTGCTGAGATGCTGACAACGATATTGAGGTCAAAATCAAAATTTAAGATGGCGCCACCGAAAATTTGCAAAGCTTTCGTCATGGGTGTCGTTTTTATGGTTTTCGAGGGCGCTGACAACGATAATGAGGTCAAATCAAAATTTAAGATGACGCCACCGAAAATTTGCGAATTTTTCATCATGGGTGTCGTTTTCAATGTTTTCGAGGGCGTTGACAAAGATAGTGAGGTACAAAATCAAAATTGAAGATGACGCCACCGAAGACTTGAAATTTTTTCCATATTTATGGGTGTCATTTTCAAGGTTTTTGAGGGCGCTGACAACGATAATGAGGTCAAAATCAAAATTCAGAGATGGCGCCACTGAAAATTTGCAAATTTTTCTTCATGGGTGTCGTTTTCAATTTTTTCGAGGGCGCTGACAAAGATAATGGAGGTCAAAGTCTAAATTCAAGATGGCGCTACCGAAAATTTGCAAATTTTCGTTTTGGTTGTCGTTTTTGTGGTTTTAGAGGAAGCTGACAAAGATATTGAGATCAAAATCAAAATATAAGATGGCGCCACAAATTTGCAAAGCTTTCGTCATGGGTCAAATCAAAATTTAAGATGGTGCCACCGAAAATTTCCAAATTTTTCATCATGGGTGTCGTTTTAATGTTTTCGAGGACGCTGACAAAGATAATGCGGTCAAAATCAACATTGAAGATGGCGCCATCGAATACATCCAAATTTTTCGTCAAGGGTGTCGTTTTCAATGTTTTCGAGGGAGTTGACAAAGATAATGAGGTCAAAATCAAAATTGAAGATAGCGCCACTGAAAATTTGCAAAAATTTTAAATATTTAATTTTTATTAATTTTTGAATTCTTATATTATTAAAACAAAATAGGAAAAAACTTCATGTAAAAAAAATATAATGCATGATAAAAAAGTACATTTCGTACCTACGACACAGAATAAGTAATAGTACTACGCCTACGATTTGAACCTCCAATCTTACGCACGGCAAGCGGTCTTAAAACCTCCGGTCTATTTAGAAGGCTTTGAGTTTGAATTTGAAGGAAAATAAATTCTCGTAAATGTTAACCCTATTATTGCTTGTCCGCTACACGCAATAATAAAAGTATTAATATTTTATTGATTTTTTTAAAATAATAACAGACTTTATAAAAATAAATACATACTAACTTATGCAAAATACAAAAACCAACTTGGGCCGTCACGTATTTGAACGCACATGTATTTTGGGAACCACTTAATGGAGCTGTGTGACTGTGCGTACCTTCCATGTACACCCACATTTCGTCAATAATAAATAAATTGTACATACAAAGATAAAAATATATTATACTTGTCGGCGTCGCATTGTAAACAACAAGTGCATTGGACCACGCGGTAGCGCGCTGCGTCATTCCCCCGCCTCCTCGCTGCGGAGCGGAGTTGGGGCGCATCGTGGCGCGCTACGGCGTAGCGCACCACGATGCGCCCCAACCGCGTATTTTTACGGACACTTGTACTCAACGCGGACGGCGAAACCAGCGGGGCATAGTGAAGATGACCATCGAGCCGAATTAACGCGCCACTACACGGAGGACATTCCGGATGTCGACCACTGCGAGATTAGGGCGGCTCTCGAGCAGCTAAAAAACAACAAGGCACCTGGTGATGACGGAATAACGACAGAGCTCTTTAAAGCGGGCGGGGCTCCAGTCCTGAGAGAGCTAGCGAGTCTCTTCAACTCCGTCATCCAAGAGGGTACAACGCCCGAAGCGTGGAGCAGAGGTGCGGTGGTTCTGTTCTTCAAAAAAGGCGACAAAACCTTGCTGAAGAACTATAGACCCATCTCACTTCTGAGCCACGTATACAAGCTGTTCTCGAGGGTCGTCACGAACCGTCTCGCCAGGAGACTTGACGAGTTCCAGCCACTAGAACAAGCCGGTTTTCGAAAAGGCTTCAGTACCGTAGACCACATCCATACTGTTCGGCAGATTGTGCAGAAGACCGAAGAGTACAATCAGCCGCTGTGTATGGCATTTGTGGACTACGAGAAAACGCCTTCGACTCCCATCGAAATATGAGCAGTTCTGGCCTCTCTGCAACGATGTCGAATTGACTGGCGCTACATCGAAGTATTGAGGTGTTTGTATGACGCTGCAACGATGACTGTCCAGATCCAGGATAAGGAAACGGGATATGATATCCCAGAAAATGTTCACCAATGCGTTGGAGGACGTCTTTAAGACGCTGGACTGGACTGGACAGGGTATCAACGTAAACGGCGAGTACATCTCACACCTTCGTTTTGCCGATGACATCGTCATAATGGCAGAGACGCTGGAACAGCTAGACCAGATGCTGCACAGCCTTAATGGAGCCTCTCGGCGGGTTGGCCTCCGCATGAATTTGGACAAGATGAAAGTCATGTACAATTCGCACGTCTTGCCGAGTCCAATCCATATCGAAGGGTCGCTTCTCGAAGTTGTGAAGGAGTACGTGTACCTCAGCGGTGTTCCCGCATCGCCGTGTTGGGAGGGCCATGGGATAACGGTTGAACCTTTTCTTCCACGACCCTCCCGGCGCATGCCCGCCTAGCTGGCGAGCTCCGCATGCCCCCCCGTTACTGGGGGGCTACGGGAGTGGCCGGGAACACCTGGCCATTCCCGTCCGACACTGGTGGAGGCCTGTGCAATACAGGCAAGGGTGCCCCCGCACCCGTTGCCTGCTGGCCTCCACCTGGGAGGAGTCGGAGATGACGTTCAAAGTGACGTCTTCTTCGACCCCTCCTCCGCCTTCGGAGTGGCGCAGCGGCAGGGTCGTCCTCCCGCACGCGCTCCGCCTCCTCCTTCTGCGACATGACGTGTTCGCAGAAGGAGGCGACTGCCGCCCAGGACCCCTCATCCCTCAGCATGGCGTTAACCAAGCCGGGGAGTGAGAGGTCCGGTCCGATCACCGCGTTCAGACTGTGGCGCGGCTCGGACCACGACGGGCACACCTCGAGGGTGTGCTGCGCCGTGTCCTCCGCCGCGCCACAGTGGTGGCACGACGGTGTCTCCTCCCGTCCGATTCGGTGCAGGTACGCTCCGAAACAACCGTGTCCGGATAGCACCTGCACCAGACGGAACGAGAGGAACCCATGCGACCGCTCGAGCCAGTCTCGCAGGACCGGCCCGATCGCGTCGAGGGTTCGGCGGCCGAAGGCTGCTGTGGCGAGGTCGCCCGTCCAATGGACGACGATGGCGTCCCTCGCCTCCCGCCGGACGGCGGCCCGCTCTTCCGGGGCAGGGCGTTCTCCTCTCGCCCTCCGCCCCGCCGTCCATTCATACACTCTGGCGAGCACCCACGCCTCGAGTTCCCAAGGAGGGAGTACGTGTACCTAGGGCAAGTTTTTCAACTTGGTAGGCACTACTTTGAGAAAGAAGCCGACAGAAAGATCTTATAATGCAGGAATCTATTGAGAATATTCGACAAAATTATGTGACAAAAGTGGAAGTACAGGAACAATATAATGTTATGCAGAATTGCCAAGGGTCTTCAACGTCTGATGAAAGCAGGAATTTAACTACTGTGCCAAGATGTACCTCACAACGTGTAAATATGTTAAACAGCGGTCCAACGGCGTTATCGCTGAACGTAGACAGTAAAGTACCGAATATTACTCAAATGCCCCTCGTTAACAGTCCATCTGTCGGTTTGAAAAAGGTAAACAAACCTCAGTTCACGTGTACTAAACAGCCGAGTATGATTAGTGATAGTGTAGCTAAGAAAGGCACGCAAAGCGAGCAACTATGCAGCGAGGGTACGAGTGCGAGCGAGACAGCGAATACCTGTACGTTACGCAGTAGCGAAGTAAGCGGTGAATTACATCTAAATAAAGCGGATACGGAGTTATTATTGCGATCAGGACCTACACGAAATCTCTCTTTCGCGGAAATAGCCAGTTCCGGTACTGATTGGAAGGAACCAGTTCAGAGTGACGAGTAGGTTACAGTGCAAAGAGGCAGATTGAAGAATAAGTTCTACACTAAGAGAGGGAATGCAGTTGCAGAACCAGAAGTTGTGGCCGTCAGGGATCTCGTTTAGACGGTTCATAAACTTTCGAGAAAGGCGAGTAAAACAAGTAAATGAGGAGTGTGTGGCTGTTACTGATAACAGCTTAATGGATAACAGTGATAGTAAATTAATTAGCTACAACTGCAAGTCTATCAAGAGATCGATAGAAGGTGTTAGGGTGCTGTGTCAGCAAGCTGATGTAGTAGCCTTGCAGGAGACGTGGTTGCTGCCGCACGAGCTGCCACTGCTGAGCACAATCAACGACGGCTTCGGTGCTACAGGCACGTCCGCCGTTGACACTTCGGCCGGCTTACTGAAGGGCAGGCCGTACGGTGGAGTCGCGTTATTGTGGAGAAAAAGTGCATTTCAATCAGTGTCTATGATAAACTGTGATAATGTTAGGATTCCTGCAATAAAGCTAACTGTAAGTAGTAGATCTATAGTGATATTTAGTGTTTATATGCCTACTAACTGTACAGAGAACGTTCCAGTATTTACCGAGTGCCTCAGTACCATACAATCTATTATAGCACTAGAAGAAAACTGTGGTGTCGAGGCTTTCTACATTTTGGGGGATCTTAATGCCCACCCTCATGAAATATTTTATAAATAATTGTCAGATTTCTGTTGTGATTACTTTTGGTGTTGTGCAGATGTACAAATGTTAGGAATAGATTTGAATACACATACTTTTTGTAGTGACGCTCATGGTTGTGAGAGGTGGTTAGATCACTGCATAGTCACTCAGTCCGCACGAGGTGGTTAGATCACTGCATAGTCACTCACTGCATAGTCACTCAGTCCGCACAGGCGACGATTAAAAAAGTATGGGTAAAGCATGACGTGTATTGGTCCGACCACTTTCCTCTAGTAATTGAATGTAACCTAAATAAACTTAATGCATTTGAGCCCATAACGGTAGCGGATGTTTCATATAATACCATTTGGGGTGATAGAAAAGTGGAACAAATTATCACTCATTGTGTCACTCTAAACTTCGAAATATTGATTTTCCTTTAGAATTAGGACAATGTTGTGATTCTGTGTGTCGTAATAGTGATCATTTTGTAATTCTTGATAAAATAGAATTATAATGATGTTATAAGTATCTTAACTGACGCGGCTAAAGAGTCTTATAATTACAAAATATGTCACAGAAAGAAAGGATATGTAACAGGCTGGAACAAGCACGTCGGAGGCTAGGCTTAGATTTGGGATGTGGATTTTGGCGGGAAAACAAAAAAATGGGATTGCCTATAATGGGATGTTAGAATCGCGCAAAAAATTCAAGGCTAAATAAAAATGGTGTCAAGACAGACAAGAAGAAATTAAAATGGACTTACTCTCATCCAATCACTCAGCCAAAATTTTTAAATCTTCTGGAAAAATGTGAAGCCTAGCCTCCCCGTGAACGTTAAAGGCGTTCATGACCATAAAATGATTGCCAACATGTTTAGGGAACATTTTACAGTGCAGTCGACGTTGAACTCCTCGTCGCGTGTTGTTGCCGAGACATTGGTGGCTAAGCGTACTGAGCGTAGTATGTATTTCTCAGCTAAAAGCGTTTCAAACACTATTAATTAAACACATGCAAAGAGGGAAATCGCCTGGTCACGACGGTCTCAGTATAGAACACTTTAAGTATGCGGGGGTTCACTTACCTAGAGTGCTTAGTATGTTGTATAATTTGTTTCTGTGCCACTCTTATTTACCTGAGCCATTGATGCGTACAATTGTGGTACCCATAATAAAAAACAACACTTGCTACTATAACAGCCAAAGTTCTTGACAGTCTGCTGAATGGTAATCTCATGAGGCACGTCGACTTGCAGGACGCGCAATTCGGTTTTAGAGCCGGTCTGTCGACGGAGAGCGCTATACTATCTGACTCCTGACATACAGGTACACCTAGTTCAGGAGTCAGAGGCTTCAAACAAATTCTGTTCTTATCCTATTATGTCAATAAAGAATTATTTGATTTGATTTGATTTGATACTCTGCCTGAAACATACTGTCAAGTACTACACAGAGAGAAGGACGCCGGTATACGCGTGTTTCCTCGACCTATCAAAAGCGTTTGATCTCGTAGCATATGACTTGCTATGGGAGAAGCTCGGAAGCGCGGGTGTACCGGTGGAATGTACCTCTCTTCTTAAGTACTGGTACTCCAATCAGAGAAATCAGGTGAGATCGGCCGGTACTTTGTCGGACGACTATAAATTAGAATGTGGTGTGAGACAAGGGGGGTTGAGCTCGTCCTTATTTTTTAATTGTTATGTAAATGAGCTGATTGAGCGGCTCAGTAGCACTCATGTCGGCTGTTTCATCGATGACAAGTGTGTTAACAATATTAGTTAAGCAGACGATATGGTGTTCTGAGCCCCACAATCAGCGGACTAAGGAATCTGGTGTCTCAGTGTGAGGCTTTTGCGATGTCACACGGGCTTAGATACAACTCCAAAAAGAGTGAACTCCTAATATTTAGAGCAGGTACACACTATCCCGCGTATGTTCCTCCTGTCATCCTTAACGGTGCAGCCTTAAGAGTAGTGGACAGGTTTAAATAGCTGGGTCATATCGTAACAAGTGACCTTAAGGATGACGAGGACATAGAGAGGAAGCGCAGGGCTTTGGCGGTGAGAGGCAATATGCTCGCTCGCAGGTTCGCACGTTGCACCAACGAGGTGAAAATAACGCTTTTTAAGGCATTCTGCCAATCGTTCTACTCGAGTGGCCTGTGGGTGAAACATACGCAGCGAAGCTACGGAGCCCTGCGCACCCAGTATAATAACGCTTTTAGGATGCTGTTGGGGCTGCCGTGGCGCTGCAGCGCGTCTGGTATGTTTGCTGAAGCGCGTACAGATGGCTTTCATGCTATCATGCGCAAGAAAGCAAATTCCTTGCTGCACCGTCTACGAAGCAGCAGCAACAGCATCCGAATTGCTATTGCTGCCCGTTTTGACTGTCCTTTCCAAAATCAGTGGATAAGGACGGCCATAGGCATCAGTTAGGTATAGGTACGTAATTAACAATACTAACATAATTTTAAGTACAAATTTTTATTTCTAACTCACTAATAGTTTTATGATTGTGTTATTGTGTGATTTTAATTATGTTCACTTATATGGAGATTCTCTGAAATAAAAATTATATTATATATTAATAAAAGCCTACATGGGCACTTATGAAACGTCAGAAGCTAGGTGCACGGTTCCAATTGGTCGTTTCCTTTGGAGAAGAGCCGGCAAGAAACTTCACGGTTACTCTTTAAAAAAAAATGGCTTTTACAATGTTTTCAAATTACAGTGTTAATAAGTATGAGAGGACAGCGTAGGCCCGTCAAAAGTACCAGGTACTTAACAAAATAGAAAATGTTCTACAGATCTACAGTCTATTAAGCCTACAACGTCCTCACATTAACAAAAAAACAATATAAGATATGATTAAAATAATAAAAGTTAGAACCTTGATGAAATTGAAATTGTTAAGTAAAAAAAAAACATCGATTATGTCAAGGAAGTATGTAAAAAATAAATAACATAAACATCGCAACTTGGGAGCAGTTAATAGACATTTACATATTTTTGCCGTTAATAAGGTACCACTAATACTGAAGCCACATGTGCAGAAGGAATTAATTGTCAAAATTCCTTGTCTTCAACGTAGTCTTTAATCTCATAATATGCTTTTTTGATAAGGACACGTTTGATGTGGGTTTTGAATTTTCCATCGCTAAGTTCTGTCACGGACTTTGGCAACTTGTTATAAAAGCGGATACTGTTTATAAGAAATGACTTGCTTGTTTTAGTTAATCTAAATTTGGGTATCACAATTTTGTTTACTACGTGTATTTATATAAATATAAATAGTAAGTTATCTGATTACTGAGCCAGTTAGTGAGTAGATAGTCTACCTTATGTTGTCGCTTATTTTAGTCACAAAACCGCAAGTGCAGAAAGTCGTTATCATTCGTATGAATTGGAAACATTAGCCGTAGTTAAATCTGTGGAACATTTTTGACATTACCTATATGGGCGTAAAAGACATGGCTCATTTCTAAAGAGACGGTTGCATAGTTATCAAATGTGCCAATATTCACGAATATAAAACACCAACAATCATTGGTGTTTTATATTCGTGAATATTGGCACATTAAATTGCTATAAATAAAAAATCCAAAGAACTCGTCATTACAACAGTCTAGACGTAAACAGTTTCGTTAAACCTTTTAGTCATAACGCTGTCAATAAGTGCATAGATTATGATTTCACTATTAAAAAACGTAAGGCGCTTTAAAACAGTGAATAGTTGTGAATTATTACGTTTATCTGATATTGTTTTAGTATTACTAGGCATTTAAAAGAAGTAATGGCCACCTGAATTAAGAATTTTTAACTGTGTATTGATTAACATTTATTAAACTGGGTAAAAGTCTCAAAAATATGACAATAATAAAAAAGTAGGTCTAACCGAAAGTAATGTTTTTCTCTAAAGTATATTTTTAATAGTTTAATACCAGGGAAACACAAAATAAAACAACAGAGTAAAAATAATTATTTATTTCAGTTTTTTTTTTAGATTACATAATATATCTTTAATGTCTACCTAGATAGCGCAATGTTACAGCGATGCAGTGCTAGTGTTAAAGAGACAGAGGTCAACCAACCAGTTTGTATAAAACAGAACATTTTTATTTCACATACACACTAATCTGTATTGAGTGTATAATAAGTATTGTAATGCTTTGGTAATTACATATATAACTGATTTAAATATAACAGACATGTAAAACTCATACGAGCATAGGTTATATTTTACAATGGTGAGTTGTTTTTATATTGAATTAATTAGAGTTAGGGTGCCGTTTTTGGGCACGCCATAATTGTGGCGATAAGTTCCTTCTTCGAGGAGTGGCTAAAGAGGCGCCACGGCGTCCGCACCTTTCGCCTGACGCAGGTCCTCACCAGACACGGTTGTTTCGGGAGGTTCCTGTTCAGGATAAAGCGGGAGGAAACACCCGGGTGTTACCACTGTGTGAATCGCCCGGATTGACAAGGTGGAGGTCTGAGAGTTGAAGAGTTGCCAATCGTCTATTACTCTCGCCTGCTCTTAATTTGGTGGGCTAACCACTTGAACATTAGAGGCTGCTGTTGCATTGTTGTCCAAAGCAAATTTCTGCACGTCTTGTGGTGAGTCATGCACTGCCAGTTTATTTGTTTGTTGCCACTGACAGTTTAAAACAAACCACAATACGAATAAACACATCTGTGTTAGGCTAGGAGCATAGGCTTTTATCTAAAATCCCTTGTTTATATCAATATTAGCAACAAGGGTGTATACATCTGTTTATGTTTTAAAATATTATAGGTTTGTATATGATATTTTATATGTATAATGAGCAGTACTTACTATGTTATAATAATAACATTAAATCCATTTATTTTTTATAACATGACTACTTTAGGCAAGTATATGTTATGATGGAAAATAAATGAACACACACAATTTTTTTTGTAGACGACTAGGTATTTATAATAATGAAAAAAAATGCTTACCACATAATTAGTATTTTGTGATAATAGGACAGACAGCAATGGACACTCCATACTGACATTATGGTGTCTTATTTTCTCACTGATTTCCCACAACCAAGGCAAACCTGGTTATGCCCCAGTAGGCTCTTATGTTCACTAGCTTCGGTATTGAATAATCAGAAGCATGCATGACAAATAAGTGTATCCAGAGACAACTGAAAATAAGACGCACTGTAAGTTAATATCGCATACCTTTTAAATACCATCCATTGAAATAAATCAGATTCAAGTTTTTGCTACTCTAACTTTATACCTGGGTTTGAGTAGGTATTGGTTACCCAAAGCGAGTCTAGTTTGATGGTGTGCAGAAAGCGAGGTTAAGAGATGCCTTTGCAATCTTTGCATGGCTATTCCGCAGTTGATGCACATGCGCAATGCAAATCAGAGTCCAGTTAATAGCAAGGAAATCGAGTGATAGAAGCTAACCGTCCGTAGAGTTAGGCACGGGTCAAAAATATTAGAAAATAATCGCAAAAACTCAAACACGTATAGCGCAACGAAGAAACTGCACTATTGAATTGACAGATATTATTGACATTTACATAAACTATTTTTTTTTTTTTTTTTTCACCCAAAGGGCAGGCTATAGTCTTTCGACTGACATAAACTATGTCTATGACACATTCAAGTCAAACTATAAACGTGTTCCGTTTTAAGTATTATTTGTTTGTTAGAAATATTAAAAAAAAATATCTTACGTATCAACATAATGAAAAGATATAATAATAAATGCAACAAATAACAAAAAAGACAGTTTCGTATGAATAAAATGTCCCTAATAAGAGCATTTGTCATCCAAATCACATGTATACTTAAATATTATTCATGGTGAGGAACGTCCATCATTATATTTATCTTTCTCTATGGTCCACTATGGCGGAAGTTGACAAACAGTACTTTGAATTCAGCTTGCATTACTTAATATTTTGAAAAAAAAAACTGCCTGCTTTGGAGAGGTTAAAAACTACGTATTAATTCAAATTTCTATTTTTATTATGCAAAATTATTTACTATGTCTGTACATGGAATGTATTTTTTGTCCATGTCCTTTACGGTTTTTACTGACTGTACAGGCCTATCATTCCAAAAATGACCTTACACCTACAGTACATTGGTGGTGCGCAATTTTTCAGTCTTTTAACTTTGACATCTACAAAGAGGCAAAAATATGGCACATGCAGACTTCCTTTCACGTAATCATGCTGATACATCTTTTACTATAGTGTGGCTATTAGTGCTGTGCACTCCCTGAGGTATGCGCGGCGAGGTGCGAGGCGGGGAGGCGAAGAAACGAAGGCGAAAGCCACGAGAGTTGACGGCGCACTGACAGAGCGCAGCAGCCGATTCGCCGCGCGCATACCTCAGGGAGTGCACAGCACTAATGGCCACACTATATAAACCAGCTAAAATTGTTAATTTGTCTAAACTGGTTAGGAATTGGTTGTCTGTGGAACAACGGGATTCTGAAATATCAGAAATTATTTCCAAATTCCGTGCATATGACTTGCCGTCTGAAATAAATCACTTTAATGCAGTAAACTTGTTTGGCGTTCCTAAAAGAATAATCGCAGATCGTGGCAACTTTTTTTTATTGAAAATATGCTTTTTTCAATTAAATTCGTAGAAAAAAACAAAAGTATTTATAAATATTTAAAACATAAAAATGTACATTTTCACCAAAATCGGATAATTTAAGTGAATGATAAAAATAAAACCAGTTTTTAGCTATTTTCTCCATTTTTAAGGTTATGTCAAAAAAAAATTCAGATAAAAGTCGTAGATTTTTTAAGTTCCTACAATACATTTAACTTTTTTCGATAGGTCTACTTTTCCCAGAAATCGTGAAAAACCGCGTGTCACCCCTCAAAACCACACATTTTCACCCCCCTACCTCCCATTCCGGTCATCTGCTGCGGTCCAATCGATTTTTCCCCGTTAATGTATAATATTTATCCTAAATCTTCCTGCCATCCCTGTACTACTAAGAATTTTTTTTTCCTTAAAAATGATCGGCACTACTGGTCTACTCCTATCTAATGGATAGTAAACCAGATTTCTGAACTGTACATTACAGAAGGTAAATGAAAGATATTTCGTTACAAGAGGCGTCAGCGTCAAGGTCTATGTTTACAGTTAGCAGTGCATTGTACAGTGTAAACACGAGTGTTGTTTGGAGTCTCGTTTCGGCGAGGTGTGTCGGGTGCGCGGCAGTGCGGCGGAGTCCCCGCGCTCACAGGTGTGCTGATAAGGCGTGATGTCACCGCGCGGCGCCGGCGCGTCCTCTCGCAGCCGCCTTCAGTCGGTCGCGGTGCGCAAACGTGAGCGCCGTTTTTTTCGCTACAGACTCGTATCGCAGCCCCGCTACGCGGATAGGGTCGCTCTCTGCGGTCGTGGTGCGGTGTGACGGTGTCAGTGGGTCGAGTGCAGTACAAGGTGGGGTGCATGGTGGTGGGGGCGTGGGTGCGCAGGATGAGCTCTGCCGGCGGCTGTGAGGAGAGCGGCGGGCGGCCGGCGCGCTGGCCGGTGGGCATACTGCGGCGCAGCGGCGCGCGCGCGGCGCGGCGCGTGCTGCACGTCAAGTACCGCAGCGTGCCGCCGTGCCCCGCGCCGAGCCCGGCGCCGCCGGTGCTGCCGCTCGACATCGACGACACAGTTTCGTGCTTCTGCAGGTGTGTCCCCGTCTTTTGGCCTATGAGGTATAAAAAAAAGTGTGCTCTGCACTGAAATACCATTTATTACAACAAAGCAATAAACGGAACCCGATCACTGTCTTTTATTGTTAGTCATTAATCCAACTTTGCGAGCAAGTAGTTAGTGCAAACATTATGTAGTCTTGCTATAAACTAGCTGGATTTTCAGAAATGGATCGATGCGTAGTGCCGACGGGACGCCATATTTGTTTCTTATGTAAGCGATGAATGTACAAATGACTAACTGTACCGGTTTGTGGCGTTTGTTGTTTCCGCGTGTAGAGAGTGTTGACGCAGCAGTGGTACATCGGCCTACTTGCGGCGCAGCGGCATCGCGGCCGACAGGCGCGCTTATCGCGTGTAATCATCTAATCACTCACTACACCTGCGTGACGTCACACGCCACTTATTACTATGTTAATAACATTAAGTAAAGCTGCATTGTCCATCTTTTTGAGTTCCCACTTATTTTCCGCTACTAACACGCCACAGACACAGTCAATGTATGTCTACAGCATAATCATTTCCTCTGTCACCTGTGCAATAAACATGACAGTCGCTCCTTGTGACACCCGTACCTAGTAACGGGTAAAACTTCCCTAGGTTATCAGGCTTCCGGACTCTAGTATGAAAATCATGACCAAAAGGATTCGAGGCACAAACTGGTCTCGATCTGTACCTAACGATCTGTGCCAACAACGCGCCGCCTGCGACACTGCAGTTGTTAAAGACGTCAAGAGCTGCTGCAGGCGGAACAATAGTCTAGTTATAGTGATAGCAGACTATCAGCGTCGTGCGCACGAGTACAGATTGTGAAGCAGTGCGCACTGATTGCCATCACTTGACTCCGCCGCGCGCCGCGCCGCTAATTGTGCCACTTGCGCGCCGACACAACGCTTGTCGCTATATCAAACAACGCAACTTGTTCACCATTCAACAGTTCCAATATAAACGTAAAGAACATGTTCTGTTGATGTATGTATGATCCTAATCTTCTACCTAAATACAAATCTTAAATTCGTCAACGCAAAGCCTAACCGGTATAGAAGCATGACATTTTGAACTAGAGTTCATCACTTAGTGCTCACTAAGGAAGGATTTTTCAAAATTCATCCCCAAAATTGCGAATGTAATTTGGTTTGAAAGTTCGTAACTTTTGAAGCTAGAAACGTGGAAGTTTGTAGTTAGACTTCTGTTTATATTATAAGTAAAAGTTAGTTGTATGTGTATCATCGTTTTTAGGGTTCCCTAACCAAAGGGTAAAATGGGAACCCTATTACTAAGGCTCCGCCGCCGCGCCGCGCCGGCCGTCTGTCTGTCTGTCCGTCTGTCACCAGGCTGTATATGATAGTTAGACAGTTGACATTTTCACAGATGATGTATTTCTGTGTTGCCGCTATATCAACAAATACTAAAATACAGAATAAAATAAATATTTAAGGGGGCTCCCTTATAACAAACGTGATATTTTTGCTCGTTTTTGCTCTATATTGATAACGGCAACAGGTAGATGCTTGAAATATTCACAGAATATTTAGTTATATATTCACTTTAAAAATAAATAATTAAATTGAAATAAAACAAACATTTAAGGGAGGCTCCCATACAACAAACGTGATTTTTTTGCCATTTTTATAGATAATGGTACGGAACTCTTCGTGTGCGAGTCCGACTCGCACTTGGCCGGTTTTTAAGGTTCCGTACGTCCGAATGAAAAAACGGAACCCTTATAGGATCACTCGTGTGTATGTCTGTCCGTCTGTGACAGCCAATTTGCTCCGAATCTACTGGACCAATTAAGTTGAAATTTGGTACATATATTTATGAATTTCTGTGACCCATACACGAACGTGTATGGGTCACAGAACGTGTATGGGAATTCATTCAATTAATTTTAAATATGGGAGTCTCTTTTGGGGGCAAATTATAAAATTAAAATAAAGTTTTGCAAACGGTATCGTGTGGCATATGAAATGAAAGGGCTTGTTGTAAGGATTTTTTATTTTTTTTTATTTTTTAACTTAAATATTTTAAGAAAATAAATAAAAATTTGCCATTTCAAGTATTTCCGAAACTAGTACTTAAAAGTTTGTGTGTGGTATTTTCTAGAACTGCTTGTGGTACGTACTTGTAATACTCGTAAGGAGGGTTTGTTTCTTGTATGAGTTTATGTTTGAGTCTAGTTTTTGATGTATGACGTTTGCTACCTGATTGTGTCTGTGTGTACATAGTCTTTTTGTGTGAGTGCTGTGCATGCCCCTGTTATGTGTTGAATGGTTTCTGGATGACTGTGACATTTGTGGCATTTATCGTTTGTTATTGTGGGGTCTTTTTTAATGAATATCCTGTAGTTTTTAGTATTTATGATCTGATCTTGTATTGCAATAATAAATCCTTCAGTTTCCGGAAATAAGTTACGGTATTAATAGTATCTATAAGAGATTGTTCTAGGTCATGGGGGTGCCGTCCATGCAACACTTTTTTCTTCCAGTCTTCTCACTTTTTGTTTTGTGGGTCGTCATTGCTAGTGTGCTGTGTATCTATGAGTATCTGTTCGTGTAGGTGTAGCTGATATCGTCATAACTATGGCTTTATGAATGTCGCTTGTGTATGATTTAGAAAGAAATATTTTTTTTAGTCTGGGTATCTGTTTCTGCCAAAGATGATGGACGTCTACAAGGCCTCTCCCTCCATATTGCCGTTTGATGGTCAGTCTTTCTATTGCAGTTTTAGGGTGTAGGTTTATTGTGTTTAGTGAGTGTGGTGCGTGTTGTTCTCTTTATTTGCTGAATTTCAGTATTACATTAAAAAGTACTATACAGGGACGCAAAAGAAAACAGGAAGAAGAAAAAGAGAATTAAAAAAAACAGCAAAAAACGAGCAATGACGATGGAAGAAAATAGACAAGACCATACAAACAACCAAGATACACGTTGTTTGATTCTAATTCTGAGGAATGTTAAATTCAATAAATTAAAATTCATTCAGTTCACATATTTTTATTTAATTTGATTATTTTAAATCTTTGTACATAAATAAACATACACACATAAACTCCCGCCTTTTTTTCCGTGGTCGCTAACTGCTTCGATCCTTACATACCTATTCTAGGTTTGCATTTACTTCGTTTACGTTCATACACGCACACAAATTATGTTATCACTTATCACACATCTTTGTTGGAGTTACTGGCAGAACCCCATAGTTCTATGCCATAAGTCCACACTGGTTTTATGATGGCCTTATAGACCAGGAGTTTGTTGTTCAGAGATAGCTGCGATTTGCGTCCCAATAGCCAAGAGAAGGTCTTGTTTAATATTGTTGCCTCTTTTTTCTTTGCCTTGATGTGGTTGGCCCATGTTAATCGTCGATCTATATGTAGACCCAGATATTTTACACAGTTACTCATTGGTAGTTGTTTCCCCTCCATAAAGACTGGTGCACATTCCCCTTTTCTTAAAGTAAAAGTTGCCTGCACAGATTTGCTTACGCTGGGCTTTATTCTCCATTTTTGGAGCCATAGTTCTATTTTACTAATTTGTATCTGTAGTTTTTGTGTAGCCACGTTCGAATCTTTGTCACTCGCAAGACATGCGGTGTCATCCGCATAAGTTGCTGTCGTCACATCTTCAGTGTTTGGCAGATCTGATGTGTATATGGCGTACAGTACTGGGCCAAGCACTGATCCTTGCGGGACTGAGGCAGCGATATCGTACAGATTAGAGTACTCGTCTTCAAATTTCACTTGAAACTTTCTTTGGTGCAGGTATGATTGCATGATCATGAAGAACGAGTTAGGTAAAAGTTTTTTGAGTTTAAACAGTAATCCCTTGTGCCACACTCTGTCAAACGCCTGTTGAATGTCTAGGAACACCGCTGAGCAATATTCTTTTTTCTCTGAGGACTGTCTAATTTTGTGTGCTACTCTATGTATTTGTTCCACTGTAGCATGATTCGCTCTAAACCCGAATTGGTGGTCGGGAATTATTTTTTCCTCCTCTAATATTGGTTTTAGTCTTCGTAGGAATATCTTCTCAAACACTTTGGATAAAGTTGGGAGAAGACTTATGGGTCTATACGAGCTAGGATCAGTTGGAGGTTTCCCTGGTTTGGCCATCATGCATATCTGTGATATTTTCCACAGTTTAGGAAAATAGTGAGTTCTAAATATAGCATTTACAAGCATTGTCAGAAAAACTATTGGTTTTCTAGGAAGTCGTTTGTGTATTTCGCCAGTGATAAGGTCGAATCCAGGTGCTTTTTTGTTTTTTAGATGATGATGATGATCTCTCTCGGTGTCACTAATTTAATTAGTAGTGAGAGTTGTTGATCACTGTTGATAAAATTATCCAGCTCTTCCTCAAATTCAACCATTGTAGACGGATTGGGGGTAAAAATCTTTCTTAGGTGTTCTGCGAAGACTTCAACTTTCTGATTTGGCTTCTTAGCCCAAGTATGTATGTTTGTATGTTTGTTTATTTTCCAAAAACAGTGCTTTACATTTCCTTATATGCTAAATAAATATAGTAATAGCTAGGTTTACATAATTATATAAGACACAAAGGAAGTACTTTTACCTAAGAACTCTACACTAGGTCGAGCCGAGTCGAGGGTCCTGTGGGTGTTTTTAGTGGGGGTATATAATTAAGTGGCCTTTTGAAATTTTTGGTAATTTTCCAAAGAGAGTAGTTATCTTTGTTCTGAGCCGATAGTGAAGACAGCTTCTGTTGAAAAGTAGCATTCCTGTTCTCAATTATCATATCTTTCAGTTCTCTAGAGATCCTATTAAATTCTCTTCTGTCATGTTCTGATCTGCTTGCATGTAGCCATCGCCTCGTTTTACGTTTTGCCTCGAGTTTACGGCGTATTTCAGAAGGTATGCTACATTTATCTAACGGGAGTTCCAGAGTCGGAGTAGCATGCCATGTCGCCACCTGTATCAGGTTTTTGATGTAGAATGCTGCATCGTCTATCTCTGCCTCGGTTTTTAGGCTCACTTTTAGGTCTGTTTCCTCTTCTAGGTATTCTGAAAATGCATTCCAGTCTGTTTTATGATTACTTAACTTATAGCTTTGTTCTTTGTGTATTATTGTTACACTCAGTGTTAGCAGTACTGGTGAGTGATCCGATAAGGTGTCAAGAGATTTGAGGGGTTTGAGAGCCCCTTTGTTATAAAGAAATAAAGTAGATCTGGAGTTCGGTTGGAATCTGTTGGCCAATAGGTTGGTTCACCTGTAGAGAGGGTTATTAAGCTGTGACTATCTACACATTTCTTCAGCTCTCGCCCTCTAGTTGTTGTCAGCCTGCAACCCCAGTCTGTGTGCTTGCTATTCCAATCACCGCCACAAACATACCTGTGGCCTAGAGTGTCAAAGTACTTAGAAAGCATGTCCTGCTTAAGTTTATGCTTGGGCGGACAGTATACAGAACTTACATTGACAGAACCAAGTTTGTCTTCTATAGTGACCGTAGTAGCTTGTAGCCAGTCTTCTTTAAATTCGCCATGGATGTAATGTCTAATATTATTCTTTACAATTACCGCTGTCCCTCCATGCGATGTATCGTCAGGGTGATTTGTGCAATATACACAATAGTTGTTCATTTTAAATGTCTTGCGGTTATTGAGATGGGTCTCCGATATTAAGGCTATATCTATTTTGTTTGCCTGCATCAACACTTCGAGCTCCTGTTTATTTGGTAGCAAACCATTGATATTCCAGGTGGCTATTCGAAGAGAGGTCATAATGAAGTTTTACTGATGAGTGATGTGATGAGATTCATCATTGTGCTCATTTGTGAGATAAGTAAATCTATCCTTTCGGTCTGTTTTAATAAAAGGGCCTCTAATTTAATAGTATTTTCATGCAGATTATATTCTGCATTTGTTCTCTGTGACTGTTGGGTCAACGTTATTCGTAGAAGTCATTTTTCTTCTAGTGTTCGCTGTCGCATAGGTATTATTACCTTTAACTACTTCGCTATATTGCTTATTATCACTGTATGGTTGTTTTTTAGATATTTTTCTATGGTTTGTAGACTCAGATCTAGTCATTGCAGGTACATTTAGATATTCTATCGGTTTTTGTACTTTTTGGTCTTTGTTGTTTCTGTATCTTATTGGTATCTTGTTTCCTAGTGAGGATTTCCTTATAGATTTTGCAACCCTTGTAGCTGGCAGGATGGCTTCCAGAGCATAGTGCTCAGACTGCCGGTGTGTTCTGATCTATGGTACACTTTGTGGTATTGTGCGGCCCTGCACACTTCACACACCTGTATGGTCCCATACAGTTGTTTTTTGTGTGTCCATACTGTTGACATCTGGTACATTGTACTATTGTGATTTTCCTTGTTGGATCTTCAATTATAACCTTTTGGTTGTAAATATATTTAATTTCTTTAACATGCTTGTTGTTATCATGTGGGAGTATGTTAACAAAGAAAATATTAGAAGGCTGCTTGGTGCCTCTTTTACGAGCAGTTACTATTTCTCCTTTCACTTGGTTTCCTGTTTCCTCTATGGCTTCCACAATTGCCTCTTTGGGTGTGCTAAAGTGTAGATGCTTGATCACAATCCTCATACATTTTTCATCTTTAGAGTCGATTTAGGTGCACCACCCCAAGTTGTTATGCAATAGGTTAACAAAGACGCACTTGGTCAGTCTTTGTTAACCTATTGCATAACAACTTGGGGTGGTGCACCTAAATCGACTCTAATCCAACTTGAAAGGGCGCAGAGAGCAATCTTAAAAGTATCGTCTTTTCGACCATTCCGGTACCCCACAACCGACTTATACAGGGAAAGCGGGGTTCTCACCGTTCGCCAACTCTTTATACATCATACCACCCTAAAACAACACGCTCTTCTTTCTTATAGTCCCACACCTATGCTCGGAAAAAGGCGCCACGACCCCGTCGACCGGTCCGTTGGTAGACTTACAACGTGTTTCTCCGAAAGATTCTTCTGTTTTCTAGGAGGCTACCTCTATAACAAAATAAACAAAGCTCAGAACATCTTCCCACTCACAAAACACCTCTGTAAGAAAACACTTAATGGATGGCTTATGACTCTGAACTATGACACAACCGAAAATCTACTTTCTATCCCAAAATAGTCCCCGCATTCCGTCTATGTTAATCTCTACCATACTACTATCGCATTCAGAAAATAGTTCACATCGTCATCACTCACACACCCACCCACACACACTCACACCCTCACACACCCACACACACACCCTCACACACCCACACGCTCACACACCCACGCAGTCCACATGAACATTCCTTCCTATATGTAAAAAGGAAACTATTGTCTAGTTTTAGTTTACGGGAAACCATAATTATGTACTTGGGGCGGAGGCCTGGTGGCCTGAAATACAGGCTTCGGCTTAGCTTAGGCACCAGTCTCCCACAATATTTTCTTTAAGCCCATCACTGGACAATATTGTATTTGTTATCTTTTTGGGTAAATGTGTAGCCTATTAATCCTTTGCTTCGCACGTGTTCTATGAGACTTTTGTATTTTTCGACAGACTGAGAAGAGATTATTAATTTATTTCTAGACACCACTTTATACGTATAGTCACTCTTTTCCATAACTTCTTCAATAAAACTCGTTAATTTTTGGAGGTCATCTATACCATACAGTATAATTGGTGGAGGTTTCGAAGGTTTTTTTGTTCCTTTGTCTGGTGTAGCATTTTGATCTTGACTATCGACACTTAAAAGGTTAAAACTATTCGATGTCTCAATTGCTGGTAGTGATATCTGGGCAGCGTTGTCTGTAATAATACCTCTACGATCACTCAGGATTTGTTCTCTCAGCAAGGTTCTTTTGGTCATCTTTGATGATGCTCCTTTTCCCTCAGGGGATTGGTACCTTTTCTGCCTTTGTTCAGGAGCTCTTGGCCCCTGGTTTGAGTTGGAATGATTGTTCTCTTGTTCCTTTCTTAATGTACGGCTAACAGGTACTCGTTGCCAAGAAGGAGGAGCAGGAGCAACATCATCTGTACAGTGCATGCAGTGGATTTCTTTTTTTTCGGGTTCTGTTTCTGTAGTAACGAATGTGGAGATATTTCCTACAGATGAAGATCTGGGTTTTGATATAAACAAGCTCGGGTGGAATGCTTGGTGAAAAAACTTTTTGTTAGTGCTTCCAGGAGCATTTACTGACACAGGGGCCTGGTCGCCTACCCCTGCGGAGTCTTCGGTAACAGATTTCACACTCGCGGGCCCGGGTACGGTTAGCCGGAGCGCATGACAAAACACTCTCATTATTCGACATTTTCATTTAGTTAGGTTGGAAAGTACATATAACACTTTTCCAAGGTGCTATAGCCACGTTTATGGAAGACATTTAACTCCTCCAGGCTTGTGGTAGCCTGGTACTGGTTTTTTGACCGCCGCCTAGAGTAAATATGTTTGTTGCCACCGACCAATAATGACATGGCAAACAAACAGACAAATTCAAGATGTCCTTGATAGAGCTTTCCTACGGTGGCGAGAATACTGGAAATTTTCATTCAAGATGTCCTTGATAGAGCTTTCCTACTGTGACGAGAATACTGGAGATTTTTAACTGAACGCCCTATCGGGTTTTCTTTTCTCGAGATCACATTTTTATTAGTACCTACATTTGCTTTATTACGCTGAAATAAAAAGCAAGATAATAATGCTATCAGAATCTATTTTTCGAATACATTTAAAAAATTACGATTTTATTAACATTTTAGGGGGACGCGCTAGCCCGCGAAGTGAAATTTGTTTCAAGTTTTTTGCAATTTGCAGATCAGTAACAGGTTGCAGTATGTTGATCTAAATATGAATCGCGGCCATAACAATTATGGCTTTACAGAATTATAATCATATGTAAAATTTCAACATTTATATCTGTAACTTTGATGGTGTACATATTAAAGAGTATTCTATTCTATTCTATTCATTTCAACTCTCTAAGTTCAAAAAATCCTACAGAATGTTTTTTTTTCTGGAATAATCACTCAGTAGGATTTTTGAACTTAGAGAGTTGTAATGCTGATTCTAAATAATAAAATTCTGTAAAGCCATATTTGTTATGGCCGCGAATCATATTTAGATCAACATACAACCTGTTACTGACCTGCAAATTGCAAAAAACGTAAGAAAATTTAAATTTCGCGGCCTACCTTAGCCCATCCCCAGGTTTATTCTTATTTTGTAAATCGTTTTCGGTGTACAACCCTTGCAAGATTACATTGGTCACAGATAATAAAACTAAATACAGGATAATGTATCATTTCATCAGGATCATGCATTT
Source organism: Tiliacea aurago (assembly GCA_948098905.1). Taxonomy (NCBI): domain Eukaryota; kingdom Metazoa; phylum Arthropoda; class Insecta; order Lepidoptera; family Noctuidae; genus Tiliacea; species Tiliacea aurago. Next base: position 366,994 of record OX402579.1, on the reverse strand, counting down.
AAAATTATTAACAACATTATAGTTTTACGCCGTCATTATGTTCCCTGTATTTTATTTAACATTATTGATATACAATTATAGAATATTATATGATTTTACTCAGGTTTGTATGCATTGCCCAATTCTGGCCTAGGTTTTGGGGAACGATAAACCATCTAGGTATAGGAGGTTTTAACAGGGGATGCATATGGAGAAGAAGTAAGAGTGTCAAGGAGGGGATGAGAAGAGAAGGGGTTGAGAAGGATAAGCTTGAGTTAGTTTAGATTGGGAAGGATCTGCATTAGAGTATGGCAATTTACGGGGACGGGGAAACCTCCTCACGGTAAATTTTCTTAAGACATTACTATTTACCTCCTTCTGCGAAGCAGTAATGCTTGCGAAGGAGGAGGCGGAACGCGTGAGGGAGAGGCAAGGTTCGCGCCCTCGCGCCCCTAGTCGCTGCAGGAGACGCCCCGGGCGTCGGGAGTCGCAAGCCGATTTCCGGCCACCGTAGGCGCGGGCCTGCGGACGGTGAGCGATGGGTAGCTCACCGTCCGATAAGGACCAGGCCCGGGTCGACGGCGCGTCGTATTCCACGCGCGCCTCAAAGAGTTGTCAGCACTAACTGACGGGGTCCGATAGGGCCAATGCCTGCCAGGGTTGCGAGTTTGTCCGAAAGGGATATCGTGGCCCTGGCACACAGGCAAATGAAGGAATACGGGTGGGTTTTAGTCAGTAAAAGTCTGACTCGCCCTCCCGCTCAGCCCAGAGCGGGAGAAGCTATTTGATAATTTCCCACCCAAAAAAAAAAAAAGACATTACCATTTTAATTGACTTCTGTCTTGAGTGTTCAGGGCACTTATTATCAGTGGCCTTATGGCTTCTACCGTCACACAAATGACATGAGACATGTGAGTCGGGAACATTACAGCTATCTCCGGGATGAGGTTGAGCGCAACGGTAACAGCGGGGCTGAGATCTGCACTGATAGCTTATATGGCCAAATCGTAAGCAGTTGCGGCATTGGATAGTGGAGAGTTGATAGATGAAGACAGGAAAAGAAACATTGTAGCAGAAGAGTTTCTCTGGGAGAATTTGACCAGAGAAAGTAAGCACCGCAGTCGATGATGGGGACCAAGTTACGGAGTCCTCTTTTTTTGTTTTTAAAATTAAGCCTTCTAGCCCTAATGTCTTCTTCACAATTGTGAGGGGTTTCTATACCAAGTACTATTCTAGTGTCCAGTCAGTAGGAATATCCTTAACAACTCCCATGCGACTTATATAAAAGCGTGGTACGAGGGCTGCACTAAAAGTATCGGGAATGGAATATTTCCACTGTTCCTGTCATATTAAATCTTTTTAATTGAAAACTCCTTGGTTTTAAAAATCGAATACCATTTATTTATTTAAAAAAAGATTCTCGGTCTTGTCACAAGGTTTTGTCAAACTTGTTTAGTCGTTGAGAAAATGGAATTGACTCGAGAAAATTCAAGAGCGATGATTTATTATGACTTTCGAAGTGGTTTAACACAAAAACAGTGTGTTGACCGGATGATTTCTGCATTTGGTGATGAGGCCCCATCCAAAACCACAATTTACCGCTGGTTTGCTGAATTTCAACGTGGACGTGTCAAGCTCAGTGATGATCCCCGTCAAGGTCGTCCAAAAACTGCAGTCACCCAAGAAAACGTTGATGCTGTGCGTAAGCTGATTGAGGAAGATCGACATGTGACATACCGCGAAATTCAGGCAACTTTAGACATTGGCATGAGTCAAATACAAATAATCTTGCATGAACAATTAGGTGTAAAAAAATTGTTTTCCCGATGGATACCGCATTCGCTCTGTGAAGAGCAAAAAGCGGCTCGCGTTACTTGGTGCGTCAGAACTCTCGAAAGATTCCACGCAAGATCCTCAAATGCTGTATACAACATTGTATCAGGTGACGAATCCTGGATATACGCGTACGAACCCGAAACAAAAAACCAGTCACGAGTTTGGGTGTTCGAAAATGAGTTAAAGCCAACAAAAATTGTTCGTTCACGGAGTTTGCAAAAAAAATGGTGGCCACGTTTGTCTCCAAAACCGGCCATGTTACGACTATTCCTCTTGAGGGACAAAGAACGGTTAATGCAGAATGGTATGCTAGCATTTGTTTGCCACAGGTCGTTTCTGAACTCCGTAAAGAGAACTGCAACCGCCGCATCATCCTCCATCACGACAATGCGAGTTCTCACACCGCGCACAGAACAAAAGAGTTTTTAGAGCAAGAAAACATAGAATTATTAGACCATCCGCCGTACAGCCCCGACCTAAGCCCTAATGATTTCTATACTTTCCGTAAAATAAAGAATAAATTGCGTGGACAGAGATTTTCATCACCTGAAGAAGCTGTGGACGCCTACAAAACGGCCATTTTGGAGACCCCAACTTCCGAATGGAATGGTTGCTTCAATGATTGGTTCCATCGTATGGAAAAATGTGTCAAACTTCGCGGAGAATACTTCGAAAAGCAATAAATACATTTTTAAATAGTAATGTTGTGTCACTTCCTTGATTCCCGAAATTTTCAGTGCCGCCCTCGTATAGCTGCCGAATAGTTATTTTCATTTAGAATGGGATTGCTGACAAAGTTGTTGGCATCACTAAATGTCATGAAATGAATAGACATCCTGTTACGGCCCAAAGACCTGACACTGCCTTGAACAGTTTAAAACCTTTATTGACAATAAATTGGGCAAACTTAAGAGAATTTAAGGTTAGGCCTTGCTTAGGGCCTGTTTCCACTAGAGACAAACACAGTGAAGGGAGCTCTGTCACTTTCACTATAGAGGATTTTGGAGTCGTTCTCAAAACCTGGCTTAGTGAATACCAACTGAATTGAGTCAGACGGCGGCGGCTTATTTCTTTTCGCGTCAACAAAAATCTCAGAACCTCCAGGGTGCTTTCTAATCTCGGATCTCACGCGATCATTGTTTTGGGAACACTCCACACCTCCATAATATCTGGAGGAGTCCTTCCACCCCCATCAGGGGGTTCCTCGGCACTCATTTCCTTAGAAAATGAGTGCCAAAAAGCTTAAAATACAAACCTTTTACCCAAACCAACAATATTTGATGTTGTTGGCTTCGGAATTGTAATTTTTGTGTAATGGAGAGAGGATACAAAACAATCACAACACTTCAAACAGATTTTGCTATCGAAATAATGTGTGAGGTTAAGAAACGCGTGCTTAATTAATCTCACCAAGACAATAGCAAAATCCCAATATAATATTTAACGGTATAAAAGGCTTTCTGGCACAACTTACGTTTAATAAATGATTTGAATTTATTAAGAGCGATTACGATGTACGGCATTTCACACAAACTTTCAAGCTCTTGTTTGTTGAGATGACTGAACCGATTTTAATGAAACTACACACGCATAAGCAGGATACAAAGGTCTAAAAAGTTAGTTAAGAACATTTTCGAAAAATCTCATTTAAAAACAGATAACTGGAAATCTCTTGTTTCTATGGAAAATTTAAAATCGCTCTAATTTGGCTGTAACACTATTTTTCGAAATGTTTTTAACTAACTTTTTAGACCTTTGTATCCTGCTGCGTATGAAGTTTCATTAAAATCGGTTCAGTCATTTCGAAAAACAAGGGCTTGAAAGTTTGTATGAAATGCCGTACGTCGTAAACGCTCTCTTGAACGTGGCTTGGAAGTTTATTATATAACCGTATACATTGACATCTAAACGAGCCACCTATTGATTTGAGCAAACACAAATTTGTTGTACCTACAACAAGAGGCACAACAAATTTGTGTTTGTTCCTAGTAGTTATATTATTGGATATCACTGTATTTTTTAAACAGTTTTATAATTTTGTGGGCATATAAAAAAAAAACAAAAATATACTGAGAAGGCACAGTCATTACATTAATCTCCTTAAATTTATCTCTGAGAGAGTGTCTCGGACTAAACTTATAAATTGATCGAACAGTTATTTTCTGCAAAACAAAGATAGTCTGAAATGTCGGCGGCATTTACACTAGAATACAGTACGACATTACACTATGAAAATAGCTGAAGTACACTAAACGGGCTGCCTCTATGTCAGTTAATTTACGAATTTTTCTTACAGCGTATGCTGCGGAGCTTAGCTTTTTTTTACAATTTATCTATATGTACAGTCACCTTCAAAATTGCATGGATACCTTAATGTCTATTTTCCAGTGAACGTTTGAGTTCAAGTTTTCGAAAATAAACTAAATGGCGTTGGTCACAGCTATGACTAATTTACCAAACGTAACTAAGGAGTTAGGAAGAAATATTAAGTAAGGAGTTACCTACACAGCTAATACATTTATCTAATTATGTATTAATATATACAGGGTGATTGGAAGATGGGTGCAAAGCTTTAAGGCGAAGATAGTACAGACAATTTAGAACCATTTAAGCCATGGTTGTCTTAGACGAAGTCTTACCAAATATTTTTAACCAAATTTTTAAGTTTTTTTTCGGAAATTCTCAAAATTTAATGTAAACTGCATAATTATGGCCAAATTGAATGATAAATGAATTCATTTTTTATTTATTTAATTAAAGTAATGTGTAAGCAATCAAGCAAAACATGTTTTAGGCTTCTGTGTCATTAGACATTTTTTTTACAGACATTTAAAGCTCAGAAAAAATAAAAAATTTGTACAATACGTCTTTTAAACCTTATTAAAAAAAAAACGGAGGGTGCTTTTTTTGTTCAAACCTTTTTGAAGACAAGCTTGATAATCGCTCTTTCTTTTGAGGTATCATTTATGCGGATATCTTACAAATTATTGAAATTAGGGCCTACAAACCAATTTGAGGGAGAATTTTTTTATTTTAGGCAGACTAATTAAAACAACATTTGAATTGAAATTATTTATTTTTCATGTTCAAAATGACGGCCGTGATTCCTAATACAAGCACGGCCCCGTCTTCTAACTTCTGTAGTCGTTATTTTCAACATCATCTCCTGCTTCATTGTCTCAAACGCTGAATTTATTCTTTGTATCAATTCTTCTCTAGTGTTTATTTCTATGTTGTTATACACCAGTTCCTTGGCCCGGCCCCACACGAAAAAGTCTAACGGGGTCAGATCTGGGGAGCGAGCGGGCCAAGGGATGGGTCCATCCCTGCCGATCCAGCTATCAGGAAAGCAATGGTTGAGGTGTTCCCTTACATTTAAAGTCAATGCGCTGGACAGCCGTCTTGCTGAAAGATGACTGTTCGGTCTCTTTCGAAGATCGGGACACCTGATTCCTCTACCAGCAGTGGTAAATCAATTTGCAGAAATTGCAAATAATTTTCGCCATTCAATGAATCAGGCAAAAAGTGGGGCCCAATCAATGTTCTGCCAATTATTCCAGCCCATACATTCACAGAGAATTTCATCTGAAATGACACCTGCTTCTTAAAATGTGGATTGTTGTCTGCGTCGGCCCATTCATGGATGTTGTGAAAGTTTGTAATACCTTCCCTTGAAAATTTACTTTCATCCGTCCACAAGATTGATTTAAGAAACCACGCATCTTCGATGTCTCTGTTGAGGAGGAAACGGCAGAACTGAATTCTTCTTTGAGGATCTTGCTCTACTAGACCTTGCACACTCCTGCCATGGAACGGATACTTATAATTTTTGTGCATTGTATGCCACACCTTCCATTGAGAAATGTTTAAATTTCGAGCTACTGCTCTAGTACTGGTAGTAGGATCCGCTTGAAATGCTGCTAAAATGTCTTCGTCGACGGCAGTTTCGTGTCTGCCCGGGTTGACTCCAGGTTCCACGCGGTGAAACCCATCTTGGGCAAGACGACGAAACGTGTTGTAAAACACTCGGACATTCGGTATCCTGCGATTCGCATAGCGCTCTTGATACATCCGTCGCGCCAAAGATTCATTGCCGTCTGCTCTACCGTACATAAATACGATATCCGCATATTCTTGATTGGAAAAAGTAGCCATAGTCACTTAACAATTAAGAAAAACGGCGTAGGAGCGCACTAAATGTCAACTCAACACAATTAAGTCAAAAATCAACACGTGCAGGAGCGCGAGGCTACGACTGGACACGGTGAAACAAAAAAGTTCAAAACTAACGCAAACAACACGTGCAGGAACGCAAAGGGCTACAACTGAACACGGTAAATTGTGAATCAACACGACAACGTCCACTCACAAGGGCAGTAGTTTGACTAATAAGTAAAAGATGTAACGGCTTCATCACAGACCGACTGACCCTGACTAAAGCAAAACGACTTTGTTGCCTCAGTAACTAAGACCATTTTGCTGTAAAAACCAACTCTTATCGCTTTTTGCTATTCATTGGGCGTTCTACCTGGAAATGCCGTCGCACCGCGCTCGGTGGCCATTGTTTAGAGAATCCCCTCAATGGGTTCTCCTCAATTGATTCCTGCATGTGCCAAAAATTCTTAGAATTGAACAATGTTATCATTTCGAGCACATAAAGTATTCTTTTAAGCAAAAATTTTGTGTTTTGTTAGACTGCCTAAAATTTAAAATTTCTCCCTCGAATTGGTTTGTAGGTCCTAATTTCAATAATTTGTAAGATAAATAAAAAATTCATTCATTTATCATTCAATGTGGCCATAATTATGCAGTTTACATTAAATTTTGAGAATTTCCGAAAAAAAACTTAAAAATTTGGTTAAAAAAATTTGGTAAGACTTCGTCTAAGACAACCATGGCTTAAAAGGTTCAAAATTTTCTATACTATCTTCACCTTAAAGCTTTGCACCCATCTTCCAATCACCCTGTATAATAAAAGACGCGTGACTCACTACAGGTTAACTGATAAACATGACAAAAGAATCCGATAGCAATATATTCAAGCCAACGAGGGGGTATTAAATTTAATAATATAATATTTGAGTGGGGGTAGTCGACGTGCATCTATGACATCAAAATTTCCGGATTGAAAACGCTTAAGAGGCCGACTACCGTCGCCCGCAACTGCAAGTCGCGATGAGCGCAAAATTCGTTCGGAGTGTTGCTATCTCTGATTGACTCTCTGAGTATGTGAGCGGCGGACGCGGTGTGCAGTCTTGAGCGCAGGCCACACCGCCAGCTAGCGGGCGGGCGGGCTACACTAACTAACATCGTTTCACCTCTTTACATACTTAGGTTCACATCGCGAGCTACCGACTAACCATGTAAAGAGGTGAAACGATGTTAGTTAGTTTAGCCCGCCCGCTCGCTAGCGCCGTGGCCTGCGCTTTGTGCGTGTGTATGAGTGGATAGATAGCTATTATTAGCTGTAAGTACTTATCGTTCTTTCATAACGACTCGGAGGCATTTATGTTTTATTAGTAATAATTAGGTATGTTCATTATTTGCTTTATTTTTGTTGACTATTTCGGGGAATCGTTAGTAAATGTACAGACTAGTAATGCGTTTTTTGGAAATTTCTTTAGATTGCCGATATCTCAACATATTAGGGTATCTAGGCCTTGTAGAGAAAATCTAGTAGATACGTCATACATAAGGTACCTATAATAAATCTTCCAAGGGATCACACGCACGTCGCGTAAATATAAATTATTGGGATATTTACGTATTATTCTAGTCTAGTCTTTATTTATTTGAAACCTGTTTGTTTATTTATTTAAATTTATTTCATATATGATGGTCTCAAATTTAAAAAACTAAGGCTTCTTCCGTCTTATTTCTATGGTCCTTTTACTGAACTTCAATTAATGTTATCACTAAATAATTAATACAATTCAAGTCAAGTAATAAAAGTGTTATGCAAAGTATTAGTAAAAATGAATATTCCAATAATGTGAAAATCCACGATGTCCGTAAATACAGATAAATAACAGAGTTCTGAACTAAGAATAATAAAAATAAAAAACAAGGATTATGAATAAACATTTATTTAGTTATGTTATTACTTCATAGTTAAAGATACTAACATAACATAGCACGAACATTGTACACTTAGTTCGCAATAACAATTTTGAATTTGAATTTGGATATATTCACCAATAAAAAAAAGTAACTCGCAACGTGATATGGTCGTGTAGGGTGACCATAATATTATTATTGCATGCGTACATAAAGTTGTATACTTACATTTAAATGTACTTTGGACATAAAGTTATATAACAAGATACCGTTGCATAGTATCGGCTCTTGCTGATTATTAAATAAACTAGAAAGACTTTGAACTTTTCATTTTAGTTATATCAATGTTTTGTGCAATAAAGGAATATCACAAAAAAAATCCGTGCAAAAACCGGGCCGGAACCATAAAGCCGCACTTGTCTAGACAAATCCGGTCGTATGGTCACCCTACCAATACTGTGAACCGAGCAATGTAAAGGCTTCTACATACCAGCGCGACACGGCACAAAGGCCCCGCGTGTCGCGGGACGAGCGGTGCCTTTGTGTCGTGTCGCGTCGCGCGACTAGTCGCCCCGGTATGTAGAAGACTTAAGTCTCAGCAGTGTCCTTGAGATAATTATTACCTAGCCCGGTCGGTCATATGAGTAAAGAAACGGAACAGGGACATGATAAATTACTTTAAATAAATTATTTACTTTTTCGCAAATGCGATCATGATCATTATCGGTAAGACCGCACGGAACATTTTCCTATGCAAGTATTTTTACATAGGTATGGAAGTTTGTTTTTTGCATACGCGATTGTAGTCCTTATAAATGACTTTACGGATCAATTTTCGACGCAGGAAGAAAATACTTCAAAGTATGCTGAGCCTTGGTTTTTAGCGCTGGCTAAAGGTGGACGTACTTAAAAGCCCTGGTACTTATTTACAAATTGGGTCAAAGCATAATGAACTTTATGTCAATTGCGTAAGGTACAAACTAGATAAGAGCAAAAGAAAAGGTCGGGCGTCTTTCCCGCAGTTAGCAGTTTGTTTCGGCCGTGTGTATAATTTAGACTTTTTACTGCTCCTCAACACATTTAAAAGTTAGGTCTAATGTTATCTAAAGATAAGTAGGTAAATCCTAATTTATACAAAATATAACTAGGTACCTACTAGTACGCACGGCTACAGATCAAGCTATACATTTCCAGTATAAGCTGATCTCGCATTGTATAGGATTTCCTTACAATGAGAAGTCAGCGTAAACTGGAAACGTATAGCTTGATGTGTAGCCGTGTGTACAAAACAGCCCAAGAAAAAAAATATATTTATGTTCTTGGGCCGAGTAACCAATTAGTAGCTATGAAGGCAGATAGGTAACTTATAATAATAATTATCACTGGGTAATACTTACTGTGAGGTACCTACATCCCAACCAAGATCGTAAATAATATTCTAAGTCCGTAAACAAAACAAAGTTCGTAAGAATGAATGAAGTATGCTCGATACCAAATCACAAGGCAAATCAAAATCCAAGTTCATAGCATAGGTCAATAGTGTTAGAGAATTATTACAATACCTTCAATTTCGCAAACAAATACGTGCGTCATAAAAAAACTTTTTACAAAAAAATAATAACCGACTACCAAAAATAACACTACAAAGTGAAAAATAACTTTAATTTCGGAAGTCGGTGTCTTTGGATCAGTATTTGAGTTTTTTGCCACCGACTTCCGAAATTAAAGTTATTTTTCACTTTGTAGTGTTATTTTTGGTAGTCGGTTATTATTTTTTTGTAAAAAGTTTTTTATTTTTCACTTTTTAGTGGGTCAGTTTTGAATGTATCTAAGTTACAATAGCCTAATGTTAACTGCTCATCACCTTTTACGAAATATTGCTTTTCCCGATGCTGGGACGTTGATTGTTGAGGAGTTCTCCTGGGAAGAACCAGGAGAACTGCCACTCACCATATGCATAGTGCCGAGCATAAATTGCTTAATCGGAACCCGTTAAATAGGTACTCATTATTATATTGTTCCGGTGGCCATCTGTGGTCTCCATCATCAGTTCCACTTCACCAAATGGTGCTTTCCGTGAGCAAATGCACGAGTTACTATAAAAAATACCCAAATCGCTATAGGTTTGCATATAAAACTTGAGGGTTTCCCTCGATTTCCATGGGATCCCCTCATCAGATTCTGATTTGGTGGCAATGGGACCACCTCGGGAGTATACCCTTTCAAACAAAAAAATAATTTTCAAAATCGGTTCATAATTGACGGAGTAATCGCGTAACAAACATACAAAAAAAAAAAACATGCAGCCTAATTGAGAACCTCCTCCTTTTTGGAAGTCGGTTAAAAACACAGAATTTCACTGAAAGCCGTAGTAGATAGATGATGACAACAAACAATCCGAATCGTTGCGCTTGTGTGAGTGCCTGTCGGAGCGATTCACATCACACAGCTACCGTGCGCAGTACGACCACGCACACATTGACATTTGATTGACGCGATGGCACTACTAGCTATTGAAAATGTATGACAAATTTGGATGTGTTCCGTAATACCAAAAATGATGAATGAAAACTTAATGTTTTTCCAATATTTTTTCGCTAATTTGTAACTTAATACTAAAAGCTATGTTCCTGAATAAAGAATATTACAATAATTGTTGTTTATAATACAGAAAAAAATAGATGAAAACATGTCATTTACGCTGTAAAAATGTGTGAAATTCAGTTCGCTAAAACTTCCTGTTAGGTAAGTTTTTTTGAAAAAAAAAAGATGTAGGAACCTAGATAAATACTGTCTTAATCCGAATATCAACATAATATGGTGGAAATATGCTCAAATTTCAAATGATTTTGGTATTACGTTTGTATGACGCCACACTCTTAAACCAAATTTGTGCTACTCTCACAGACACTGCACTAGGTCCATAAACATTTTATATTGTATCAATACAAGCTATAGCTTCAAGTTTTATGTGCGAACAGACAGCTGTGCTGCTGGGGAGTTTGTTGCGCCACTTCTTCTTCCCAGCTAAAGCACTAGGAAGTGGTGAAGGGTGGGCGTTTTTGGGGGACTGTCTCATGTAAATTTTTGACGTTCGAAAAGTGCCGATTCTCAGCCTAGTTTGAATAAATGACTTTTGATTTTGAGTTACTTAGCAGCACGAAAAAAAAGCAGTGTCATCGCAGGTAAGGATCGTCAAAAAAAAGGCAGTAGGTATTAAAAAATTATACAGGTTTATTTCTTACAGTGTATTATTCAAATTTAACAGTCAGTTTATTATTATCGTCTACGAGTATCAGTATAACTTCTTATTGAGGCCATAGCTTAAGTATTCGTTTCCAAAATCGGAAAGAGGATTGAAGCTTATGTAACGTCAATAAACACAAACCGGAGACCAGATTATTTTATCACAAAGGTCAAATGGATTAAATGGTTAAATTAGGCTAAAACTACAAAATTGCACAAAAACATATGAAATGGTTAGTAAAAAAACTAAAAATTATGTTGTGTCTGAACTTAACGTGTTCATAACTTTTTTAAGTTATTAAAATCGTAAGTAATAGGATACACACACATAACCAGCTGGTCTCCAGTTAATATAAATAATAAGTACTAAGTAACGTAATATTAATTAAGTATAAGCACTAAGCACTCATCCACCCCCACATGTTCACTGTTATATGACCCAGATTGCATATTGGGCACTACGTGACCACTTGTGTATCGCGTATTGTTTCGACGCCACAAACATAAGCGTCCGTGTTCACTGGACTTATGTTTTTTCATCTGTAAAGATGACATTACTCCAATCAAAGTTAATGTGATCCAAAGCGAATTGTAATCTTCCCCTTTTATGGTTTTCCGTGAGCAAGGGTTTTACAGCATGCCTCCGATAATGCAGCCCTTCACTATGAAGGGCACGACGAACAGTGTCAACACTAGTCTCAAATAAACCAGCATATTGTTTAGTCGCCAGAAATCCATTTTATTCATACTCTCTTATCATGGTTTGAGGCTGTAATGTGTTTATGAGTCGTGGTCGACCAGTTCTTTGATGGTGTTGTAAAGAACCCTCCTCTTCAAATCGTCGTACCCGTAGAACCACTGTTTTTCTCTGCAACTATAAAACAGAAATATATAATACCCAATAATGATTATTATTTAATTTAATTTCGGAAGTCGGTGTCTTTGGTTTTGTATTTTCGTTTATATAAGATAGGTAAGATAAGATAAGTCTTTATTTGCTTTAAACATGGTATAAAGTTCTTTACAGTCTAGAATGTCCACATGTTTAGCTATACATAATAATTGTATCAATTGCATGCAAATAATTAATAAATTGTCGTAGATTGTTGATTAATTAGTTATACAATAACAGTCATTCGGATCATATTTCACAATCATTTTCATTAATTTAGTACCTTTACATACATATTTTATATTTTCAAGTTAAAAAAAATCTTTAATGTCATAAAAGTTATGTCCATTCAGCCATTTATATAATTTGTTTTTAAATGAGTTAGTATTATTTAATAATTTGAGTTCTTTAGGTATTTTATTGTATATACGTACACACATCACAAGGCAGCTTTTAGCATACTTGGCTGACTTAGGATTATCCTTTAATAAAAGTCTGTGAGGATCCCTTGTTGGTCGAGAGATTACTTCATATGCTTTTTTGAACAATCCCTTATTACTGTACACAAATTTACAGATTTCATATATAAAAAGTGAGGGAAGTGGTAATAAGCCTAGCTTTTTAAAAATCGGTTTGCAGGACTCATTTATTTATTTATTTATAAAGGTACACCAACAGCTTCTGTATACAAAATATCAAATAAAAGTAGATAACAGTCATGAGCTTATACAGTTGCCAATAACAGGTGAACCAGCATTCTCAAATACAGTGATAATCTAAGGTAAGAACGAAATTAAACAAAACTTATAAACATAAAAAAAAAAAAAATGTGGTTTCAAACTATATAAACAGAAGTACAATATGACACATGAAATAAGGTTGCAAGAAATACCTACGTACTAACACAACAGATCTTTAGATTCAATCAGAACGAAGTCCACAAATGGCCCTGATGCATTTTTTTTGTGCAATAAATGCTCTATCCTTATCCGTACTGTTCCCCCATATAATAAGCCCGTAACGTAAAATAGATTCTATATATGCGTGATATGTAGTAATTGCCGTTTCTCTATTTGTCATGTTCTTTACTTGTCTGAGAGCATAAGCAAATTTATTGATCCTGTTGCACAAATTATCTATATGTACTTTCCAATTTAAGTCTTGATCTATTAGTACACCCAAGAATTTGGTTTGTGTAACTTCTTCCAGTCGATCAATATTAAGTTTAAAATCGTATTTAGCATGTTTAGATTTATTAAATTGTATAAAATGAGATTTGTCTATGTTGATTTTTAATTTATTTGTCTGTAGCCATCCTAAAATATTGTCAATAGTGTTATTAATGTCCATTTCATGATCAGATATTGATTTATACTTCTTATCAGACGTCACTATAATTGAAATGTCATCTGCAAATAGTATACATTTATGATTAGTCACTAGTGGTATGTCATTTATATATAATATAAATAAAATGGGCCCTAAGACACTCCCTTGAGGGACGCCGCATTTTTTTTGCCTGGAGTCGGAAAAATAGGAAGAAAGTAAGTTTTCATGTACTTTATCTATGACAACGTATTGTTTCCGATCACTTAAATAAGAAGAAATCCACTGCAGTGCTAATCCTCTTATTCCAATGCTTTCTAACTTTTTTAATAAAACGTCATGTGCTACAAAGTCGAAAGCTTGTGACAGGTCGAAAAAAAGTCCCGTTGTTATGTGATTGTTGTTTAGATTACTCAGGATATTGCCTCAAAAGGGAAAATATTGCTTGTGTTGTCGACTTGCGCTTTTGAAATCCAAACTGTTCATTTGCTATAATGTTATATTTACTACAATAGTCGACAAGTCTGTTGAGCATACATTTTTCGAATACTTTTGACAAAATAGGAATAAGAGTAATCGGGCGATAGTTTTTCACGTCATTTTTATTGCCTTTTTTGTAAAGTGGTTTCACTACTGATGATTTTAAGGCATCAGGAAAAGTACCTGACGAAAATGAAAGGTTAATTAGATATGTCAATATAGAATTTAATTCTGTGTTGCACGTTTTAATTATTTTTGTGCCAATTCCATCATAGCCTTCGGAGTTAGTATTATTTAAAGCCATGATTTCCTTTTTAACTTCATCTTCAGTCATGAAACTTAAGAAACATGGAATTAGGAATTGACACCTTATTAGAGTCATTATGTAAATTATTAAATGTTAAGGAGTGTGTCGAGTCAATAAAATAATTATTAAAAGCATTCGCTATGTCAGTGGGGTTTGTCAGTATCTGCTTATCTAATTGTAATTCAGAAATGTTATTGTCACATTTTGTATTCCCAATTTCGTGATTAATGACTGTCCACGTTGCTTTGCACTTGTTACGGCTTTTTTTAATGAAATTAATATTAGATTTTTTTTTTAATTTAATAATGCACTTTTCCAGTATATGTGAATATTTTTTATATTTTGTTTTGTACAATAAAGTTTTCTTTTTGTAGTAAAGATATCGTAAAGATCGTTTAGTTTTGCAACTATTTCTTAGACCCCTACTTATCCATTTTTGTTTGTATGTGTTAGAGTTATTAATCCTTATTTTTATTTTTGGGAAGCATAAGTTATATAACAGACATAATAAGTCATGAAATTTATTAAAAGCCTTGTTTGTGTCTTTTTATATGTGTACTTCCGACCACGATAAACTTGTCAGACATTCTTTGAATTTTTTAATATTTTCGTTACAGTAGTCTTTCTTATAAATGTAGTATGATTTGGACTTAGAACTTTGCTCCTTTACAGGAAAATCTAATAATTGGGCACTGTCGTGGTCAGATAAATAAAGAGGCAAAACATTTGTTGATGTTGTCTTTATGTTACTTAATATGTGATCTATACAAGCGTCTTTACGAGTGGGAATGTTAATGTGCAATTGCAGATTGTAGGTATTACATAAATCTTTTAAATAGGTGGTCACTTTTCCTGGTTTTAGGGTATTTATATTAAAATCACCAGCAATAACTATTTTTGTACTTGGCCCATATTTTTTGTGTGTTTCACACATAAATTGGTCGAACTTATTCAAAAATACATTAGGGTCAGACTTTGGCGTTCTATAAAGACATACTATTAATAGTTTGTGCAAAGGGATTTCAACGCCACAGGCTTCAAATGATTTTTGCGTTGAATATTTTTTTATGTAAGTAAGCTCATTGCATGTAATACCTTGTTTGGCGAGAATACAGGTTCCCCCTCTCTGTTTTTCTCTACTAAACGCTGTTACCAAAATATAGTTATTTAATTTTAAATAGTTTTCATTACCGGCACGCATAAAGGTTTCTGAGAAACATAAAATGTCAGGTTCTATATTCGCGTCTTGTAATTCTAGTAGTGTTAGTTCTAGTATTTCCTGTTTTGATAAAATACTAGCGATATTTTGATGTAATATTTTAAAAGTCATGGATTCGCTAAAATTTTTCACGAAAAAGCTGTTTCCTGTCTACAACCTTAAAATAGTGTGGTATGGTACCTATTTTTGTAGAATTGGGATTTATTATATTGTGTTTAGTTATAGCATCTGGCTGTTTTCGTGCAAAGTAATATGGAATTGTTCCCTTAGGATCATTTTTATATTTGATAACAGTTTTCGTAAGATTTGGTTGACCACGCGTATTAATTTCTTTAATTCTTTGACATTTAAGATTCTTTTTTCATAATCATCATAGTCAATAATATAATTAATTGTTTTACATGTATTATTTAATTTATGATTAAAGTCAATAAAATTAGAATTTTTGTATTCATTGCAAATATTGCGTATAGTTTGGTTCAAGTCATTTACATTTAAATGCATATTCTTTAGTAAACTCAGAACAATTACATTATTATTGCCAAATACATCGAGAAGTTGACGAAGTTGTGAAGATAAAATCTTAATATCATAGTCATTTTCACCCACACAGATAATGAGTTTGTCACTTGGCGATAGCTGAATATTTTGGTAGTTCTTAATGACGTCACTAGTTAGTGCGTATGGCTTCGTTAGAGATGTGACGGCATATTCTACATAAGATGTATCCTGTCTTGATCGCATCAATGCAGATGATAGTCCAACACATTGTTGAGCGCCAAAAATATGTATTTTGTTTGTGCGTTCCACTTTTTGAGCTTTCAATGGAATATTTTTTTCCTTTTGATATTCACCTTTTGTTTGCAATATCTTCTGAAGCTTCAGTAATTGATTCTTGAGGTTTAATATTTCGTTTCCAGCTTGTTTCAACTGATGCTCCAGATCTGCGATGTTTTTTTGTAGGCTTAAGATATTCCCACTGAGTTGTGTCTTTGTATTGCTATTATTACTTGTGGGCAAATTTCTAGGTGGCGTAAAGAAGGCTTGCATATCTTGGTGTAACAAAGAATATGTATTGGCTTTTTTTGAATCTTCTGGTCTATCATGTTCTCGTTGCGATGGTTGGCATAAGAATTTTTTCAGAGTAAAATTATCTTTTAGTAATTTACCATTTGTTTGACGAAGTTCATTGTTTTTGAGTATGATATTCTCAAGTTCATTCTGAGAACTACTAAGTTGCGTTTGGAGGAGTTCAATTGTATCCGTCAGGTCCTGGGCGTGGATGGGATCAGTTACTGTATAGTCCGTGCTCCTTGACAATGTTTTGTCGGTTATGGCAATTGACTCATCGTATGTATGGTCCATTGTGAGCACGTGTGAGTCATATATTGCAGAGGTTGAGCTCTTTGGAGTAGACCACGGTGTAATCTCCTCTGACACGTTAGGTGTGTTTTCTATATATGATTTAGGAGATGTGAGTTTTTTCGTCCTCATTGTCACGTTGGATACAACAGAGCTGGGTGCGATTTGGTCTTTTGCTTTCTGAGTGCAAGCTTTGCATTCCCATCTGAAATGTTTCTTTTTTTCTAAGTTCTTTAAGCGGTAAACTTTCTCAGGATAACCAACACAATCAAATTCAAAATGGTTTTTACATAAAGTGCATATTAAGGTGCTTCGGTTATTAACTTGTTTTTTGCACTTGTAACAAGTGACTTGTAGGGGGTCCTTGTCCTTACGGCCGCTATTGTTAATGTTAATGCTTTTAGATCTCGATCCCATTGTCTCTTTCCTGGGTAATTCCTGAGTTTTAATTTAATTTCCCCGAATTGGGGTAATTTTCTTAATAGCACAACACTATGTACTATTTCACAGTTTTTTTAGCGTTTGCAACTCTCGTTAAAATATGGCCACCGACTTCCGAAATTAAATTAAATATAATATTAAATGTGGGTATACTACAGGTACACCTCTGCCCAACCCTTCGAGGAAACAAGGCGTGATTATGTTATGTGCTTCCGAAGTTATTTTGCACTTTTTAGTGTTTTTGTTGGAAGTCGGTTGTTTTTTTTTGTAAAAAAGTTTTTTTATTTTTCACTTTTTAGTGGTACCTACCCCACACCAATTCTTATACTACTTGCTATGAAAACAACAGTAACAGGAAGTTTTATAACATCATCAACATACACCGAGTGGATTAAATACGTATTATTGAAGAGTTAGCTGTAAATCTGTAATGTATAGGAGACCGCGCATGCTTCCTCTACCAAATAAAAGAATTATAAAAATCTGTTCATAAACAAATAAGTTATGACTGAACATATATAATACTAGCTTTTGCCTGCGGCTTCACCCGCGTAGATGTTAGAAAAAATCTCACGGGGACCGGGATTAAAAGTACCTACCCTACATAAAAGAACCCCTAGTGCAAAATTTCACGTCGCTTCCAGTAGTTTGGGTTGTGCGTTGATACGTCAGTCAATCAGTCGGTCAGTTTCTCCATTTATTTATACAGATAGATTTGTTATTTAGACCAATAATAATTAATAATAAATTAGGACATATTAGTTTTTTTTTTGTTCTTCGAGTGTAATATTTCAAAATTGTTGACCTTTACGAGAACAACGTCCTGACAAACCTTGAAAATGACACCATATTGATTTGTAGACTATTTACCTCTTTACACCCCCAGAAGAGGCTGTTTTTTTAAAACATGAAACACGTTTTATTTATTTGTTGACACGAGTAACCCCGCGAATTGTCGAATTGATACAATTCATATGATTTCTCCATACAAGTTGTGAAACCCCGTTACACCCCTTTAGGGGTTGAATTTTCAAAATTCTGTTTTCAGCGGTTACCTACGTCATAATAACTATCTGTGTGCCAAATTTTAGCCCAATCCATTCAATGATTTGAGTTTTGTGTTGATAGATCAGTCGGTAAGTCAGTCACTGTTTCCTTTTGTATGTACTAAATCTATAGTGTAATTCGACATGTAACGATGACCCCGAATAAATTGGGATTAGGGCAGGAGACTGATGATGAAGAATTCAGTCTAAGTTTCAAGTTAATAGAACAACGAAAGAAGATTTTTTCATACAAACTGTATCCATCCCCCCTTTACACCCCCAAAGAGGTTAATTTTTAAAGTGATTTGCGACCTTTCCATTATTTGACTTATAGGTTATACCAATTTTCGAGTTAATCAAGCCACGTAGTAAAATCCTCTCTTCTAAAACTGACTACCCCTTTTCACCCCGTTATGGGTAGATTTTAGAAAAACCCTGTTATAAGTTATTCTTCATTTTTGGTTTTAAGTATAAATACTGAGTTTCCAGTTGATCGGACCACCCTTTATAATTCTTCTATACAAGCTTTGACATCCCATCCATTGAAGTTAAGATAACAAAAAAGTACAAACTTTATATTTTATTTACGTAAGTATTCGTCCAAGTTTCAAGTTTATTAACTCTAGGAATAAGATTTTTCATGCAAACAAAACCCCCCGTTTTCCCCCCATTAAAGGTCAAATTTCCAAAAAGCCCTTCTTAGCGGATGCCTACGTGCCGAATTTCAGCCCAATCTGTCAGTGGTTTGAGCTGTGTTGATAGACCAATCAGTCACGGTTTCCTTTTATATGTAGGTACCTTTATACGGCTAGATATATATATATATTGAGAAACTCCTCCTTTTTTGAAGTCGGTTAAAAATAATTTATAGCCAGAATGCATCTCATGACAATTCCAATAAGACCAAACACGGGTAGGATAGTTTGTTTTACTACCGAGTTCCAGTGCCTACCTTCCGGCTTCATCATCAGATCAGTTTCGATCATCAGATCAAATTTGCTTCGCTTAACTATCTTAATCCAGATATCTCATCGCCACCCGTGAAATACTTATCATTGAGAAGTTCCGGTGGCCATCTGTGGCCTTCTTCATCAGTTCCACTTCACCAAATTATACTTTCCGAATGCAAATGATTGACTTGTTGATGAAAATATAAAAATCGTTATATGTATGCCTATAATATTTACTCATGGATCCCAACATCAGAACTGGATTTTGATAAAAATGGGACCAATCTGGAAGTATATCCTTTCAAATAAAAAATAATTTTCCAAATCGGTTCATAAACGACGGAGTTCTGAAGTAACACACATTTAAAAAAAAAAAAAACACACACGACTTGAGAACCTCCTCCTTTTTGTGGAGTCGGTTAAAAACAATCAAATTTTTTATATAAAGTGTAAAAATAAAACTACTTACTTTTACACCGGTCTCTGGCTATTTCTGACAAGTTTTTGCCTTGTTTATACAAAGCAATTATCTGAGCTCTTGTAACGAAATCAATATGTCAACGCCTACTCATTTTGGTAAAATAAGTAATTTACCTGATTACAAATAAAAACTACACAAAAGGCACTGGAACGGGGTAATCGAAATGAACTTAGCGAACGATCAATTGAGCTTAGTCATAACTCTTCGATAAAAGTAATATTAAACTACCTACTAATTATTTATAAATCCATATTCAACCTACTGTCTCAAGTTTAAAACTAAAACTTAGAAAATCTGATACTAAAATGATATTAAATTTTAACATAGTAGGTTTTCTATAAAATAAACTATTTTAAATTATAAATTATTTGAATGTTTGAAGAGACTAAAAGAAACTACAAAAATATTTATCATTTAAAGCAAAGCAACGCCATCTAGTAACAGCATAATTAACTTTTGCTAGATGGCGTCATTTTTCGCTTCACACGATTTTATTTCTGTACTATCCATGGATTTTTGCAGCCCACTGTACAATAATAAATAACCCTTTTCCCGACCTGGGGACACAATCTAGAAGGACACAACCTCGCTTGCTATGCGACCACTTCACAACAAGAGAGTAAAACAAAATAACAACATGCTAAAATGAAATATTTCTGTTGCAGGTGAGTCGCATGCTCGCTCGCCACCACTGTACGTAAGTGCCCACACAATGTAGCTACCGCCGACACCGATACCCTCACCCATATTGCACACGCTTTGTACTTATTAAGGTACTTGCCATCAGAAACGTATTGTTCTTCTGCTGACAAATTTTTGGTCGCCATAGCAAAAGTTGCTGACAATAAGATTCATCAAGTACAAATAACGTTATTTTGGTCGCCATAGCAAAAGTTGCTACTGGCCTCTTGTTTCCTAAATTCTAAAATTTTATTATACGCACATGACATGAAAATTCTTAGTCAAGTGTCAACCATTGAGGATGCACACCTATTACAGGAGGATCTGGACAGGTTCCATGCTTACTGCGATAGAAATAGGTAAGATTTCAATATTTCAAAATTGTATGTGTGTACATTTACTCGTAAGCCAAACCCTATCAGGTATGATTACAAATGATCGAATACCACAATTGCCAGAGTCAACGTCGACAAGGATCTTGGGGTAATTCTTCACACGTCACAAAGGCTTCTAAAGCGTTAAGTTTTATTTTTAGGGTCTCGTCTGAGTTTAAAGAATGTCAAAACTATGAAAATTCTGTACTGTGCTTTTGTCCGTAGCCATCTCGAATATGCTTCTCGGAAACGATTACATAGAATGTTGGGCCTATGTCAGGCCTGGCTCACTCCGCGGTTTAGGTATAAAACGACAAGTACGTGCGGCGGCTGGTCCGGACCGGTCAATCAGTGGGTTGCCGCGCGCCGCGCTGCTTAGTTCGCACGCGTTATACGAGTAGGTACTTTATTCTCGCGCTTCCGAGTTCTCGCGTTACAAAAATGAACCCAAAAACATATTATGAACCGTTTGGTTGTTTAAATAATGACAGTGATCGAAGCCTGACGTTTCACATACTACCGAAGGATATTGAAAGGTGAGATTTTTTATACACAATAGGTAGGCAATAAGCTTATTGCATTTATATCTAGGTACTTTTGGACCTCTATGTGACTCAGATCGTTGCACTAAAAATGTATCCTGCTTGTTTGATTTTGTCATAATTATCGTAAGTACCTGCGTCCGCCGCCGCCGCGCCCGCGGATCCGCGCCGCGGCGCTTGTTTAGGCAGTTATGAAATGATATTTATCAACTTGTGATGTTGTCGTAGGTATGGTGGTGGCGCAGCACGACGAACGTCTGTAGGTAGTCAGGCGTCAGTCATACGATATGACGAAATGATAAAGATTCCTAGTCGATTGCCCAATAATAACATTTCAATTTCTATAACGTAATTTTAGTTCTTTTTAGGAATAACTAAATTTTAATTCCTTTAATTGCGAAAATAATAATCAATATTTGTAATGTTTGTAAGAATAATTTAATAAATATAATACAAAGTCTCTATTAATTTATATTATTATAACTGTGTTCTCATTTCATGCAACACACCTATTATTCATTTACCTATTTCAATAATACTTATCGTCTTTCACTCGCTCCATACCACTAGAGCGGCTGTTTTGTGGTCAGCATGTCATTGATTCGCTTCACTCCGTTCGTTGTAGCCGCTACACCTACAGTACAAAAAATATAATTCGTAAGTCGCAAGTTCGCAACCCTAATAAGTACGCGGTGACGTCAAGAACGGCCATACTGAAACGGTTAAACTAAAAAAAGCGGTCTCGCGTAGCAACACGGTTTATTTTTGCATGAATGCTTTGCGGGAAATGGGCTGTAGGCTATTATCGCTGTAGGTAAATATAACAGCAGCCAGCTAGACTGTGCTTTATGTGTACGGGGCTAGAGTTTTTATCTATTTAATCGGCTCCAGAGAGTGAGCCTTCTGTACGTAGTACTATTACTTATTCTGTGCCTATGTGTAAAAAGATGAAAGTGGTGTCAATTAATAGCTTATATATTATTTATTTATTTATAATAAGCACACCAACAGCATAGTCACGTACAATTCAAAATTAAATAACATATAAAATTGGCACTTCAGTAACCATGCAAATAACAGGTATGCATGACATTTAACATATGAATATTAGAGACAAAAGAGAAAAAATTAAAAGTGTAAAAAAATTAAAAGAGTGTCCAGAGACCCAAATCCAGAACGCGACAAAACAAACCAATTTGAGCTACACAGACGTGCACTCTTCGCACTGTTTGAATAGGGAACGCCTGTATGAAGCGAAACTCATGGAGAAAATATCAATAGGAAACCTACCACCACCACCACCACCTATCAACCTTTTCTCGGAAAATTCTGCGAATTTTCGCAATCTGGGAACAGAGTTATAAGAGATTAAGTTAAAGTGAGGTTATGTACCAATCTTTAACTAACAGCTGATTCCTGAAGTGTAAAATTTAAAATTCTTTTGCACTAATGTTTATTATATTTAGTAGAAAATGTTTGAAAAATAATACGAATGAACGTCAATGACTTGAAGTTATAAGTCTAAAATAAAATAAAAATCATTTTGAGCGTTCCAGACTTTTTTTTGTGGGGTTTTTTTGAAGTCCCGTGTTTACGTGAACAAGCCCGAGACTCTGGGCCATCAAGGACAACATTCGACACGAGTGCGAGAATCTGTCGCCCGAAGTTCTCGCCGAAGTGATGAAAATTGCCATAAAACGAGCCCATATGGCAATCAATTGAGACTATTTGTGACGGCGCCCATTTGGCCGATATAATCTTCTCGACTTGACCAATAAAATTCTAAAGGTTCAAATAAACATAATCAAAAAACAGAATTGATTATTTTCATTTAGAAAGAGAGCCAAACAACATCGGATGACTTCTTTTGGCCCACCTTGTACAATTTCAATTAAATTGTCGTCTAGGAATTGTGCAGGTGGTAAAACATGATCTTGGTACTTAGCCCAGCTAAGGTACCATATAATGCACATTATATGAGCGCAGCAGCCTACAGAGTTCATCTTCCTACAATACAATCCCTGCTAGGCTAGGTTGGTAGCTGGTTAGATGAGGTTATATTTACATACAGACTGATGTGCAAGCCACTGCCTAATCACTGACAGAATTGTTTCATCATGTAAGGGTTGTCGGTCCAGTGTATTGCAGTGACCAGTTGTTATTCCACAATTCACACAGCAATCCATAGTTTGAACAATATCCAATCCACAAGCCGGCGGTAAAATCCAAAATAATAATTCCAATTAAAACGTGTGAGCAGTCTTCGGTGTTCAGAGTGAATGTAAGGGTCGTAAAAGGTAGGCAGGGTCAGAATCCGTAAAATACAAAGCAGTGGTCGTGGTAAATGAAGAATAATCGGGAAAGCACTCAAAACCTTATCTCAAAACGCATCTGAAAACACGAAACAAGTGAGCAAACAACAACAATAGCACTCGGCAACTGTCTAGTGTCAATGTCAGTCAGCCGTCATGCCAGTGACATAGATAGACTAAAAATAGTACTGATTGTAATCGATATGAAATCGATTATCATTATGTATATATTGATTTTTCAGTAATTAATTGATATTTTATTTATTAATATGACTGTAATTGTAATGTAACTCTAATGCTTATAAGTATTTATAGTGCATTTAATTACTTTGAGTTAATTATCCAGTGCAAAGGTTTTATTTTTGTAATAATTATTTTATTATAAATTTATTTGTGTAATCGATTACTCAATTGGTAGTCGCAGGAAAACGATTTTTCTCATATTTCTCCGCTTCCAGATTGAGAATTGAGGTGATTTTTCATATTCTAAGGTAAAAAAAAAAGACAATTTTTTAAAATCATATCTCAACTTATTACATTTGGGCCCACCGTTTTTAATTTCCTTTGTGTGGTTCTTTCCTCAAAAGACCATTTCAGACACAGATCTACATGGTCCTCACATGATCTGACCAAGATTATGTCTGGACTTTAAAAGAGACTTTGACCCTTTTTTTTTTTGTTGTGTGGTAAATTATCAAATAACTTCTCCCGCTCTGGGCGGAGCGGGAGGGCGTGTCAGACATTTACTGACTAAAACCCACCCGTGTTCCTTCAAATGCCTGTGTGCCAGGGCCACGATATCCCTTTCGGACAGGCTCGTAACCCTGGCAGGCATTGGCCCTTTCGAAACCCGTCAATTGGTGCTGACATCTCTTTGAGGCGCGCGTGGAATACAATGCGCCGTCGACCCGGGCCTGGTCTTATCGGACGGCGAGCTGCTACCCATCGCTCACCGTCCGCATACCCGCGCCTACGGTGGCCGGGAATCGGATTCCCGACGCCCGGGGCGTCTCCTGCGGCGACTAAGGGCGTGAGGGCGCGAACCCTGCCTCACCCTCACGCGTTCCGCCTCCTCAAGCGAGCATTACTGCTTCACAGGAGGTGACGGCCTCCCATGCACTCTCGCTCCGAACCATGGCCTGAACCAGGGCCGGACGCGAGAGATCGCCGCCGCCGATCGCCTCCGTGAGGACACGGCGGTGCTCCGCCCAAGCAGGGTAGACCTCCACCGTATGCTCCACCGTGTCCTCCGGGTGATCCACACAGTGGTGACACCCGGGCGTTTCCTCCCGCTTTATCCTGAACAGGAACCTCCCGAAACAACCGTGTCCGGTGAGGACCTGCGTCAGGCGGAAGGTGAGGACGCCGTGGCGCCTCTCTAGCCACTCCTCAAAGAGGGGACTTATCGCCACAATTGTGGCGTGCCCAGCACTGGGTTGCGACAATCACACTTTGACCCCTGGGTTTGTTTCGCCATTTCTTCCTTCCTTTCTTCCATTTTTTCTTCCGTTCTCAGGAGTAGTCAGATAGGAAATGTCGGCTACATCTAGATTTTTTTTTTACTGATTGACTGATTGTATTACTGATAACTGTATACCAGAACAGTCCAAAATATTATTTGTTATAAATAACGCTTTAAGGCGCGATGTCGCGGGCGACATGCGTTGCGCTGCCTGTCACGCCCGCGATATCGCGCCAAACTGCACGAGCCTTTATTGGCTACGAATGTATTGAGCATATTCTGCAGATATTCATTAAATTCTAAGATTTACGAGTACACTCTCTCAGAATTTGCGCGTTTTTCTTGGCGAGTTCACGTCCGCATAGATAGACCGTATTTAAAGATCTAACTATTATTGCAGTTGGAGATTTATTTCAGTATTTCTACTAAATAACCTATAACGTTGAGTGAGTCGTTCGACCAGATGGCTGAGGCGCTAGTGTTACGTAATAATGCACTATTTAATGAATATGTAGGATCAGGAGTGCCGAGCGGTATATCGTCAGGATTTGGAGTTCCCATTGTATAGGGATAAACAAGACTATAAACTATTAAAGGGTTTTTATTACAGTAGGTAATTACACTTTTAAAAATAACACAACAATAAACAATAATAATTAATAACAAAATAGTTAGTTAAAAATATGCAGTCAGACGAACAAACCCTATAAGGTTACAGTTCGTATAGTGACCTAAGCCACCCAAATACCAAGTATAGTTAGACGAACAAACCCTTTCAGGTTACAGTTCGTATAGCGGCGTAAGCCACCCAAATACAAAGAATATCTAATATCACTCGCTATCTGCAAGCCAATATAACTTTGTGAATATACAGCAGCGCTGTACCAAGTATACCGACAGTTTTGTCAGGAGCGGGGAGCTCTTTATTGAGTCGAATCCGAAGATCGACTGACTTGAACATTTTTTTTTTTTTTTTTGTATGGCATCTCGTAGCAGACCTAGAGAGGTCGTTGCTACTTAACCGGATATTCCTGTGGCTGCCCTAAGGTTTTTAATCTTAAAGCCTCCAGCCAGGGCGCAAATTATATATATTAAAACTAAACGACAGCGCACTAAGGGCACCCCCTGTGGGGTACGGACCTCGGCTTAGGGCGTCGTTGGGGGATCACAAAATTAGTAACAATTTGGGGACGGGCTGGGGTGACTTGAACACCGAATGCACGCTCTTATATAGGGCGATGTTCCCACCTTGCTTTCCCGCCATTCCATGACAACTCTGTCCGATGACGTACGGAAGTACGTCATGTGTTTACTTGATACAAAACACTTAAACATGTTAAATCTAATAAGACTGACATTATAAAGTAATCAAATAATACAAGAATAATTATCGTAAATAAACAATAGTGATTTCACAAAGTAAATCAGTTTGAAATCAAAGTAACATGTCAACAATTGTTTTGAACAAAACTATCGGTTATAATAATTATCGAAATAAGTTGCCAAAATCAATTAGTGCGTATACAGAGTACTCAATAAATGATGTTGTGATTTACTAGACAATAATTGATAGAAAACCACGTTCAAATCACGTTAAATTACAATAAGAAAAACAAAACATACACTTTTTGTTGATTACCCACAATTGTAATTGACAACCAACTCCGACAAATATATTTATTCGTATATGATCGTTTTGAGAGCGAGCGCACAGGTCGCCCGCCACGTTGCATTGCGTACGTTGCGCAGTCCTGTCAATGACTAGTGCTTGTTTGTTTTTGCAGGTGAGTGCAGCCCCGCGGGCGCCACGTGCATGTCTCTATCATGCTGGACTGCCTCTGGTAAGTTCTGTGCTGTGCGCCTGCGCTCCTACTTTACACGGACTCATTTATTGCGTACAACTCGCGTTTAGATGCGTTGCCTCACCATTTAATACGTAATTGGAAAAATCGAGATTGGAAAAATTCTAGGATATTTTTTTTTTTTTTCACTTACAAATTATAGGAAAATAAAAAAGATTTTCGTAATAGCCTGAGAGCCCGTGAGCCCCAGACCTTCGTTATTTTATAAAAGCTGAAAGTTTGTCAGCGCATGCTCTCAACACAGGTAAGAACGATGGACCATTATGAAGTTTGGATTACCGTGGCTTTGGCAGGTAAACGGTACTAATGGTGTGTAAAATACCGATCTAAATTTATCAAATAATAGTGTGATCTAGTGGTATTACCTTCAGAATATTATTAAAAATCACGTCATTCATTGCCAGACACTTAACATCGTGGCAACCCTTTGCCAGACACCCTTAATGTTCATGAAATTATAATTCTACTTACGTTATACGTAGTATAAAAGCTGATTTTATATAGAATACTAGGGTAATAATTAGATGATGTTTCCTCATTAACCAGACATTTTTGATAGTTCCAACCCCTTGCTAGACAAGCATGTAAATCTTAAGAAGAGCATCAGCTCCATACAAAACTTTAGAGATATCGTCATTTTAATCACACGTCCCCGATTTCCGCGAGACCACCCACGACGTAGTTTGGCAGATGTCAGTTATTGCAAAAATTTGTAAAATTACGTCTGACGATTGGGAGGCTATGTGATTTTTTAAATGAAAGTGTGTTATTTGTAACAAAAGTAGTGGAAAAATAATATTATTTTTCTGACGAGACGTTGAAAAAATGTGAATTAATTTTAAAATTGCGAAAAAAAACATAACCTTAAATATAATAACATCATTCTTCCACGTGAATCTACAGAGAGTGGTTATCACAGGGAATGTTACAAATCATTCACATGACTGATGAAAAAATATTTTACCTCAGAACCTAAAAATTCTAAAATGACTGTTGAAACAGAGCATCAAAAAGAAACATCTAATAGAGAATATTTTTACGTTGGCAGCTCCAGAATAAATATACTTCATAACACGTCCAGGCACAGACATAATACTCCTAAGAGGAGGGCCACGACAATAAGTAGAACGCCTACGTCTTCCGACGGTAAACATATTGTCTCTTGAGACCACGGGGGCGAGTTTTCTTCCATCTTCGGTACACACGCCCGAATCGCCTTCCAAAACGCTTCCGCGGCACTAACAAACAAGAGATGATTCTTTAATGCATCATCCATACTATCATCCAACTCATTAGAGACAAAACTAATAGGACCCTTAAAGGCTATAATCATATCGCTCTCACACTTAACAGGATAAGCATACTAACGACCTTCCAAAAACCTCTTTAACATATTCGGAACACAAAACTTATATGAAAACTCTTCAAACAGAATTACTTTATGTTATCCTTCCCGAAACCCTTGCATAAAAAATTTACCCACCTCCGGATAAAAAAACATACTTCATATTAACACGTCCAATCAAACATTCAATGTAAGAGGATTTCCCAACATCGGAAGGACCATATAAATACAACTGTTTACGTTTCTAACCAACAGTAGGCAAATAATCATTCCACCACATACACACTTCCATAGTCCAATTACCATAACATTCATTCATAGGTATCAACAGCACATCAACAACCGGTTCTTTAATATCGGCAAACACCTTTTGCAAAAAACGATAACAAAATCTATGCTCCATAACAAAAAACAAAAACCGGGCAAGTGCGTGTCGGACCACGCACAATGAAGGGTTCCGTAGGAAGGATGAATTTATCCTAAAAACAAACTTAACATTGTATGTAGTTGAAAAACATGTTCTCCCATACATCGATATAAGTCACAGTCAATTCTCCAACTGCAAATATAAGTTTGTAATCGCAAAAAACTTTTTATTTATATGATAAAACTACACCTAAAGTGTGGCCATTAGTGCTGTGCACTCCCTGAGGTATGCGCGCGGCGAGACGGGGGGGAGAATCGGCTGCTGCGCTCTGTCAGTGCGCCGTCAACGCTCGTGGCTTTCGCCTCCGTTTCTTCGCCTCCCCGCCTCCCACCTCGCCGCGCATACCTCAGGGAGTGCACAGCACTAATGGCCACACTATAAGACGACCCACTGACCCAAATTTAAAATTTTAGGCCTTTTTTCTATACTTGTGCAGTGAGACCTTGCTTCTTTCCAAATTACATGATTCTAGGTCAACGGAAAGTGCTATAGGTTTTGATTTATTTGCGAGTATCGAAAGGTTTTGATTTATTTGCGAGTATCGAAATATGTCGCAATAATGTCGCATAAATCGCCGTATTTTTTTATTGCGTTAACTTAGAAGCTTGATTTTTTTAGAGCTCCAAGGGACCGTGGACCTACTACGTATTTGCTATTCATTTCAACTTAATACATTCCTACGCGTTCCTGAGAAAAAGAGTATTGACAGACTGACAGACAGACATACAAACTTACAAATTTTAGGACTTTTTCCTACACTTGTGCAGGTGATGGGAAATTCTCGAGAATATTCTTTTGGAAAGGAATTAACAAGAATTTAAAAATTGGATGATTCTATTGAATCGATCTATTTTTTTTTTAGTGCGTTTGAACGTTTTTCGATGATTACGTCAAAATAAACTACTCCACCAACTTAAATTTTCAGTAAATTCTCCTGAGCGAGAACATTCTCGAGAATATTTCCGAGAAACTTCTCATAAATTCTCTTAAATTTCGAATGGTATTAATGTTAAATTAGGATTAGCAATCAGACAAATTTTGACTGCTCTTTCGGTGTTGAATTTATTACGTTATTTAGTATGTATGTTTGAAATTGTGGGAAAAGAGCGTTCCACAGAAGCAGAAGTTGCTGGAGCAGTAAAAATTTTCAGCGCGATTGCTCCTAATTCTGTTTTTGAATATAACGTTTGCCACCACGCAACTGGCTTGACTTTTTTTGTTGTTTCCCAAATAAACTCTGGTCCACAAACCAGTGCCACATTTATATTCAAAGCACGCAACGATAGCCGCAACTAATATCTCTTAAGGACGCTTTCGCAAAATTTGACAAAAATTAAACTAAACCAGATGTAACTAATAAGTGCCACAGATAGACTACTCCTTCATCTCAAATAGTAGAATTTTTTTATTCGAAAACAATCCAGTCATCAGTTCTTAATATTGAAATAAATAATTTCCGTCACACAAAATTGACGATATCGTGTTAAATTTAGGAACATTTTTCTACACTATAATAACATTTTTTTTTTTATATATTTTATGTAAGCAGACATGTTCAACTCAAAAAGGTAGCAAAAAGAACTATCAAAATGTTACAAATAATCTCAGAAAATAATGTTTAAAATACCTATATTTTTTTTAAAACACTGTCGGTAATGTGTTTTTTCCTATTATTTAACAAACCTTATAAAGAAATTTAAAAATCACACACTAGGCATCAGCTATCAGTGTGATAAAATCAAAATTTTATTTTATGATTATACAGTATCTTCATTAAGTAATTCAACGGCGAAATAAACTATATTTTCGAGAGCGCAAAAGTGATAACAGGTGCTGAGACTGACACGAATGTTTAGCACCACGAAAACTGTACTTTTATAGTTACACAGACTCAATGTTTCAATTATTTCAACCTTTCTCACAATTAGACAAGAAATTGATGAAAATCTTTTTTTTTTGTGATAGCACCCTTAACTAAAGAGATATTCGTAATTTCCACTCCGAAATTTCATACAGTAACCTTTTTCGAGTAAAGTATAAAATAACAACAAAATAATTTGACTTTAGACTTTGAAATCAAAATATATTGTATTAAAATGTAGCAATTTTACTTTCAATTTTAAATTCTCATAAATTCTTCGTCAAAAAGAATATTGCAGAATATTACAAAATATTCTCGATCGGAGAACATTCTCCGTGCGAGAATATTTCCCCGACCCACCACTTTGTGCTGTAAGACCTTGCTTCTTGCCAAATTTCTAGGTCAATGGGAAGTACCCTGTAGGTTTTGATTTATGTGCGAGTATCAAAATATGTCGCAATAATGTCGCTAAAATCGCCGTATTTTTTTATTGCGTTGACTTAGAATGTTGATTTTTTTAGAGCTCCAAGTGTAATAAAATCATACACCTCAGGTTCAGTATTAATAATGTTTATTCTAACACAATCAGGTTATTAACAATCACTTATTATTAAGAATATAACAAAAGTAGCACGGATCCGTAAGATATGCTTACAGTTCAACGCCAAGCAAATCAGTTACGAACTGAATGATCCCCACTTTAAACGGAAGTGAACACTCGGCCAGCTATACGACCAATCAGAGCAGTGTAAACAGTACAGACAATCACTTGACTAACTAAAATACATAATGGCTTATAATTAACTGTAAATAAACTTTTTATTTAAACAATAATGATTTATTAATTAAACAAACAAATATACTTGAATACCGATATCCTACAAATGAATACCTAAAACGGATGTATAAAGTTCGTGCAACAACTAGCGCCATCTGTCGGTTATGGGAAAAAGTCTTATTCTTAATTATTCTTTTACAAAATCATTACATTCGGCCATCCGACATCGTGCGATCTCCTGACGCACGATTTTACAATTATAATGACAGTTAAATTAAAATGAGCCTTACTTATAAAATCATTACATTCGGCTACTCATTGATCTCAGATTCAATTCCAGGGCATGGTTTATCGTCATATTTATTACCTTCAGTATAAAGATGACACTGATGTGTATTTGATGAACTTTTATGGTCAGAATGGAATGAATATTTATCCAGGGTCTTACACGGTCAGTGGAAACTACGCTTCTAAATGGATTTTTTTGGTTTACATAAACCCGGAATTTTAGGAATTTTATATCGGTCATTACCTAAACCTTTTGTGATTTTGTTAATGCATATAATTTCTATTGCTTCAAAAGGTATTCCCCTGGTAATTATGTTTTTGTGCAAATTTTGGGTATGGAATGGACAGAAAGATTTGGTAGAAAAAGATAACATTTATCTGCGTTTATACGATAAGTTCCCCTCTTGTAAGTTATATTCTTTACCAGATTTATTCTATATAAACATCCCCAGAACTACAAAAATCTAATGCAGAGACTTCGACTAATTCGGGTTTGTTCCTGGCTATTTGAATGTGGTTCGGCATGGTAAGTTTTAGGAAATTCAAATCACTGGAGTTGCCAATGAGTTCTGTAATAAAATACTATCGTCTTTATATACAGCTATAGTTGGTAATTCAGTTACATTTTAGCCAATTAGTATAGCAGTCTGCATAACCTCATCATTAATGATTAGTACTTCCAAACTCGATTAGATTTCATCAATTTTAGGTTTGATAATAGTAATTGACACGGGTGTAATTGCGGAGTTACCAAAACCCTTGATTATTGGTAGCTTTGAGACAGTTTTGGAGGGGTTAAGACTATTTGCTTCAGGTTCACGCATAAGACTACACTCACTGCCAAATCTATGTACGTTCAATGTTATCGCTTGACTTAGGTTCTGTTCGTAGAATAAGCAGTGTAAGTTTGCAATTTTCGTTATTATGCCCTACTCTGTGACACTTTAGACACTTGACAAGAGGTTCGGGACATTTGCAGTAAGGGTGTCCTTTACTACGACAGTTAAAACAAGTTAGTGAGCTATCATTTGAAGTTAATTTTGAGGCAAGGTCATGTCGCTTTTCATTTGTGGGAAACAGTTTCTGATAAAGCACGCTGGGAACAGAAAATGTAACGAATCTTCCGATTCACTACAATTTAATGCTTGGGCTCCACTTGTAATGGATTTATCAAAAATACCGTGGGTTACAAAATCTACGGCTATTAACATCTTTATATAAGCATTAATTTGTTGTAAAAATATTCAGATAAGTTTTCATTACTTTGTGTCATACGAGCTAACATTTTTCCAGAAATCTACCATAATTTACCTCACGTGGAAAAGCCTTTGTGAATTTGGCTTGCCACTCAGTCAAAGTCAAAGCCAAAGTCAAATTGTTTATTTCAAATAGGCACATAAAAGGCACTTTTGAACGTCAATATTTACAAAAAAATAGAATTGATTCTAGTCGCCCCTTCCAAAATGTAGTTTCGTATGGAGAAGAATGGGCAAGAAACTCCACCGGTACTCTTTTAAAATCTTGTGTAATATTTTTATAGGTACATTAATTATATAATTATATGTGAAGACGATGCACCTAGAATAAAATTACTATACCACAATAGGTAATAAAAAGAGTTAAGAATGAAGCAATGACAGATAAATTAATTATGTGATAGAACATGGTGCTCACATATTTAAAGTCCAACTAAATACTGCACTAGGTAGGGTTTCGAACCATTTTTTGGCAAGCCCGGCAAGTTTTTGTAGAGCACAATGTATGGTCTGCTTCTCGTCCCATTCGTATATTACAGCACATTCATTCACCTTCCTAACCCAACTCCCAATACTCTGAGATTTACTAGAAGGATCGAACTCCGGTATAACGTTATTCAAGTGACTATTGTTTAAGCTACGTGACGTTCTACAAATTCCTTCTTGAAAAACACTCAAAAGACTCAGTACCTCTTTTTTTTTTTGATCAACTTGAAATCCTGTTCTGTTTCTTGCGTCGTGGTATTTGTGTTATCAGTCGTCGTGCTTGAAGACAACGAGGTCGAAATAGACCTCCTGCGTTTCCTTTTAGATCACTTCTTTGCACGTTTCGTCTTTGTGTTTGCCTTGTTCGATCTCCCGCCCAGCTGATCTGGCGGCTCCTCTTCTGTAGTTTTGGCACCATCAGTTTCCATGGCCTCAGAAATATAATAATACATTGATTAGAACATTTACACAATTTGGTAACACTCACATTAATCATTTTTGAATAATCATCATCACAAAAATATTTTTTTGTGCTCATTTTATAATATTATCTCCATAAAGTTTAGTACATTAACGGAATATCCAATTTAAAAGGAACTCATTAAATAAATAAGTAAAATGTCTTAGTAGTCATATCAACAGCTAACAAAAAAAAAAACATCAGAAATAAACTATGTATTCATTATTGTTACTAAATTTTAAAAGAGGAAATTTTTAACTGATCCTCTAAGAATTTATAGACTTTCTAATGATGTGAGCTTAATATAAATATGTTTTTTTTTTATGAAACAAAACTTTGAGCTTCCAAAGTTTCAATTATTTTTATTTTTTTTTTCAAACAGCTTATTTTTGTTTTCTCACTGTTACTACTGTTACTTGGCTATTTAGTATTTCTAGGATCCCAAAATGATCAAATAATTATCATTTTTAAGTCGACGTACTTAGTCACACTATCTGTAATAGTAAATCGATAAATTCATGCTTTACTTACGTGCTTGCGGATAGCTTCGTTCGCATCAGGCACACTTGGCCCAAGTCTTTATTAGCACACTTGGCCAAACAAAAACTTCTTAAAGCACACTTGGCTTTTATCTTAAGCACACTTGGCTTTTATCTTAGGCACACTTGGCTTTCATCATAAGCACACTTGGCTTAATCTGTAGCACACTTGGCTTCATCTCTAGCACACTTGGCTTCATCTCTAGCACACTTGGCTTCATCTCTAGCACACTTGGCTTCATCTCTAGCACACTTGGTTTCATCTGTAGCACACTTCGCTTCATCTGTGGCACACTCGGCTTTATCTGAAGCACACTGAACTTTACTTTAAGTACACATAACCTAACACTTCTTAAATCACAATTATTGTAGGCATTTTTGTAGGCAAATGCCACTTCTGAAATGCAATAAAATCATACACCTCAGGTTCAGTATTAATAATGTTTATTCTAACACAATCAGGTTATTAACAATCACTTATTATTAAGAATATAACAAAAGTAGCACGGATCCGTAAGATATGCTTACAGTTCAACGCCTCGACATAGACTGACTCTGTCCAAGCAAATCAGTTACGAACTGAATGATCCCCACTCTAACGGAAGTGAACACTCGGCCAGCTATACGACCAATCAGAGCAGTGTAAACAGTACAGACAATCACTTGACTAACTAAAATACATAATGGCTTATAATTAACTGTAAATAAACTTTTTATTTAAACAATAATGATTTATTAATTATACAAACAAATATACTTGAATACCGATATCCTACAAAGGAATACCTAAAACGGATGTATAAAGTTCGTGCAACAACTAGCGCCATCTGTCGGTTATGGGAAAAAAGTCTTATTCTTAATTATTCTTTTACAAAATCATTACACAAGGGAACATGGACTTACATATTTGATATTAATTTCAAATTGATACCTACACGCGTTCCTGAGAAAAAGGGTCTTGACAGACAGACAGACAGACGGACAACGAAGTGATCCTATAAGGGATCCGTTTTTTTCTCTTGAGGTACGCAACCCTAAACATAAAAAAAAAATGTTTTTAATTTTTTTTTTCCGAGCTTAATATTGTTTTTAATTTTTAATTTTGATCTTAATTTTGATTTTAATTGTATAACTTTGCGATTTTATTCAATACAGGCTCATTAAATTCTAAAAAACAATGCAAATGGTAACTCACTCTCTTAGAATCAGTTCACATTAACTTCACAAACAAACACAGTGACTACCACCCACTCTACATAAATACCTTATGCTAATACAGCCAAATACCTTGGCATAACTCTCGACGCCAAGCTGCGTTGGAAAGCCCATATCAAAAAGAAAAAACAGGAACTCGATATTCGTTATAAACGTTTGCATTGGTTACTGGGAAGGAAATCCTGTTTATCAATACATAATAAGCTGATAATATACAAGCATATTCTGATGCCAATTTGGACGTATGGTATCCAACTTTGGGGCTGTACTAAGCCAACCAACGTCAAAATAATTCAACAGTTCCAAAATAAAGTACTCAGGGCTGCTGTAAATGCACCCTGGTACATAAGAAACGATGACCTCCACCGTGACCTCGACATGGAATTCGTCACCACCATCACACAAAAATTTGCTGAAGCCCACGAACACAGACTCCATCGACACGTGAATGTTGAGGCAATCCAGCTGTTAGACAACACAGGCATAGTGCGTAGACTAAAGAGAACTAAACCATTTGAATTAGTGTAGTGTAAGTGAATCAATAATAGTAACAATGTTGTGCTATTTATATAACACATGAACAAAGTGTTTTATCAATTTTACCAGACTCTAAGGAAGTGTTACGAACGTGTGTAAAAGTGCATACCTAATTATGGACACTATTCTTAGCATTAACATAATTTATAACGTAGCATAATAAGTTAGATTTAAATTGTTTATTAGTCTTCTTAGGCTAGATTGCAATTAACTAGTAAGAACTTGGTTCTTACTAATAAGGAAAAAAAAAAAAAAAAAAACTCTCTTAGAAGTATGACACTCCTCCAATACAATAACAAATGTAACATTATCCTAACGTAAAATTCAATACTGGCGTGTCACCCTAATAAAGAACATTTTTAACGCCTGGGAGGAATCTTTTGTGACCTCTCTAAGGCGTTCGATTGCGTTGACCATGAGACACTTCTGCTGAAACTAGAGCACTATGGGATTAGGAATACAGCTCATGATTAACTAAGATCATAGGTGAAACACAGAAAGGTTAAAGTTCAAGTAAACGGCGTGAACTCATTGGGGTCTGAAATGGCAATGGGCGTTCCTCAAGGTTCGATATTGGGTCCATTCCTCTTTTAAGTTTACATTAACGATTTACCCCAATCACTTTAAAATCAACCGTAGATGGTGTTATTTGCAGATGACCCGTAATTGGTGTTTAAAATAAACCGACGGTCTACTAGCCCTTCAAGCGACTTCGTCCGCGTGGATGTCGTATCTTCGCCTACAAAGTAGTCTGCCATGTGCTAGCTGTCACTTTGTGTAACTAGCCCTTTGAGCGACTTCGTCCGCGTGGATGTCGTATCTTGGCACGGTTGGCGCAGTGATTAAGCGATTGACTGCTGCGCTGCGTGTCGCGGGTTCGATTCCCGTACGGAACAAATATTTGTATGACCTACTAGTAGTTGTTCCGGGTCTGGCTGTTTGTGTATGTGAGTTTAAATGTTTGTAAACGCACCCACGATACATGAGAAATTCCTAGTGTGGGGCAAAGAAAAAAAAAAAAAACTTTGCCTACAAAGTAGTCTGCCATGTGCTAGCTGACACTTTGTGTAACTAGCCCTTCGAGCGATTTCGTCCGCGTGAATGTCGTATCTTCGCCTGCAAAGTAGTCTGCCATGTGCTAGCTGTCACTTTGTGTAACTAGCCCTTCGAGCGACTTCGTCCGCGTGAATGTCGTATCTTCGCCTACAAAGTAGTCTGCCATGTGCTAGCTGTCACTTTGTGTAACTAGCCCTTCGAGCGACTTCGTCCGCGTGAATGTCGTATCTTCGCCTACAAAGTAGTCTGCCATGTGCTAGCTGTCACTTTGTGTAACTAGCCCTTCGAGCGACTTCGTCCGCGTGGATGTCGTATCTTCGCCTACAAAGTAGTCTGCCATGTGCTAGCTGTCACTTTGTGTAACTAGCCCTTTGAGCGACTTCGTCCGCGTGGATGTCGTATCTTTGCCTACAAAGTAGTCTGCCATGTGCTAGCTGTCACTTTGTGTAACTAGCCCTTCGAGCGACTTCGTCCGCGTGAATGTCGTATCTTCGCCTACAAAGTAGTCTGCCATGTGCTAGCTGTCACTTTGTGTAACTAGCCCTTCGAGCGACTTCGTCCGCGTGAATGTCGTATCTTCGCCTACAAAGTAGTCTGCCATGTGCTAGCTGTCACTTTGTGTAACTAGCCCTTCGAGCGACTTCGTCCGCGTGGATGTCGTTTCTTCGCCTACAGAGTAGTCTGCCATGTGCTTAGCTGTCACTTTGTGTAACTAGCTCTTCGAGCGACTTCGACCACGTGGATGTCGTATTTTCGCCTACAAAGTTTAACACTCTCTCCAGCCCGTTTAAAAGATAGTTTCCGAAAACGAATGGTGGCACCAGACACAACACCCGTCTGGTCGGAGGATGCTCCCTTTTCTATAGAGGACGAGTGAACTGTACACCCTGTTCCTCATGGCTCTATACCCTCTATACCCTTATCTCCGAAACTACTGAGCCTTAAATGTTGAAAAAAAAAAAAAAAATAGTTGTTTACTTGTAGATTACAGGAAAACCTATAAGAAGTCTATGGTGTTAAATTAACATGGTAAATCTCTCAATATTGTGCGTACAAACTTATATTTTCAGTTGGAATGTATGGGAGAACATGTCTTTCAACTGCAATATTCAGTTTGTTCTTGGGATAAATTCATCGCAACTAACCCGTCATTTTGCGTGGTCCGACACGCACTTGTCCGGTTTTTTTTTGTTATTTGCTTTTTGTAAAGGCTCCCGCAGACAGACGCGACGCGACACTAGACAATTTCTATGAAAACTTAATGGAAAGTGTTGAGCCCATGATGTCGCGCCAGTCTGCACGAGCCTTAACACCCAAATTTTCCTTATCGGTACCTAAGGGGAACTACTTTACCTTTGAAAGAAAAAAAACCATTGTTACCAACTGTAGGTATCGTAAACCGTAATTTAAAATGTATTCAATTGTCCTGTCACTACTACCACGTCTACCACTGCACCTAAGTACCTCATAATGGTAATAAAATGTATTCAATTGTCCTGTCACTACTACCACGTCTATCACTGCACCTAAGTACCTCATAATGGTAATAAAATGTATTCAATTGTCCTGTCACTACTACCACGTCTACCACTGCACCTAAGTACCTCATAATGGTAATAAAATGTATTCAATTGTCCTGTCACTACTACCACGTCTACCACTGCACCTAAGTACCTCATAATGGTAATAAAATGTATTCAATTGTCCTGTCACTACTACCACGTCTACCACTGCACCTAAGTACCTCATAATGGTAATAAAATGTATTCAATTGTCCTGTCACTACTACCACGTCTACCACTGCACCTAAGTACCTCATAATGGTAATAAAATGTATTCAATTGTCCTGTCACTACTACCACGTCTACCACTGCACCTAAGTACCTCATAATGGTAATAAAATGTATTCAATTGTCCTGTCACTACTACCACGTCTACCACTGCACCTAAGTACCTCATAATCCAGTCACAATATACTAAAGTAAGCTTCACTGCACAGTTTTGGTTCTATCGGCCGCAAAAATAAGTTTGTACTTATTTCATAGTATTTCTTGAAAAAACTATGAAAAACGTAAGTCATTTCTGCGGTTATTACCAAACATATCCCATAACTTAAGAACTGCCATGTTTGCCAAACTTACCAGGGTAGCTGCGAAATGTTTCGATTTTTGTAACCAAACATGTTTACCGAACTCGCCAGGGTAACCGCGAAATGTTACGGTTTTTGTAACCAAACATATCCCATAACTTAAGAGATGCCATGTTTGCCGAACTCGCCAGGGGGGTAGCCGCGAAATGTTGCGGTTTTTGTAACCAAACATATCCCATAACATAAGAGATGCGCGAAATGTTACGGTTTTTGCAGTTCGTAGGATATAAATCTAAACCAAATAACATACCTATCTATTTAAAGAAATATAATAATTAAAATCATCAATACAACTATCATGTCCAAATTAATCATTGAATTAGGCCAATTGTAACTAAGAAAGATGTAGTGATGATTGTAATGATTGTAAAGCTGAATAGAAGTCTTAATTGCCTTCCCAAGCACACAGATAAAGCTCACTAGAGTCCGAGGCGGGCGACATGCTGAAGCAGTTCCAAGTTCTGAGTACCTACACGGTGAGACCGCTCCGTCATCTATCGGCGAGATGTCGTTCTCATAAACGCCTACGAAATTATTCACCAATTCACGCACACAAACGGTGCGCCATAGTGTCATAGTTATTTATTTTATTCCGATTTTCCGAACATGCATACATAAAATAAAAAATAAAAACAAATAAGTGAATAATTATTATTGTATGATGGTCGAATTAAGAGCTACCCTCATTCTCCTGACGGAAGTCGGTTT
This sequence comes from Tiliacea aurago, assembly GCA_948098905.1. NCBI lineage: Eukaryota > Metazoa > Arthropoda > Insecta > Lepidoptera > Noctuidae > Tiliacea > Tiliacea aurago. The sequence goes on along the minus strand of OX402579.1, from coordinate 327,034 downwards.
ACATAAAAACTGGAATAATTATAAAACCAACTAACCACGTGCGACTCAGTTCGCTTCGGTGGGTATCTTGGGTACGCATCCAAAAGGTCTAGGAGATGCACAAATGCTGTCGTGCGATTCATGCGGTCCGCCCGCGCCATATCGCCACCATGACGAGCACGGCGCGGGCGCACGGCGTCATACGTAGTACTCAGAAGTCAGACGGTAATCTCGACCTAAAAGAAAACGTCGCCGCGTCGTCTCAAACGGTAAAAGAAAAATCGCATTAGAATCTGCTGGCTTCGACTATGACGTTTGGTAGTTTATTACCCGACTGCGGCGAAGCAAAAAAACGAGGGTTATATGTTTGACCTGTATGTATGTATCTATGTAGGTACATGTATGTCTGTCCCTATGTTCCCTCGTAACTACTAAACGGCTTAACCGATTTTGATGAATGATATGTCGTTAGATTCGTCTTTATTGCGCGAGTGTCATGATGACAAAATGGCGTATTTTTGGCGCCATATCGCGTGTTTTCGAAAAAAAAATATCTGCCAAGCCTATAGAGTGGGGTATTAAAATTTAGGGATTTAAAAGGTGATTACAAAAATATATACTTATTATATGTTTAAAAGTAATTTAAATGAGAAATGATAAAAAAATATATCCCGAACTTTTGGAGTGAGTGAGTAAGGGTCGTTATTGTTAGGAAGATACCTCCGACTGCATGAGATTGTTTATAGTAGGTATTAATTTATGTAAATCTTGTTTCCATCTTTTTTAAGTTCACTTTTGACGCAGTCGGGTTTTTGATTTTTGATTTTTTTATTTACTTTTTTTTTTTTTATTTATACTTAATATATATTTTTTTTATTTATAGGTATATATTTTATATATGTCTAATATTTTTTTTTTTATCGCAATAGAATTTTCTCGGTCGTAGTGGTATGAAACAGTCTTTTTGCTGAGGTTTGTCGAGCCTAGAATTTGCTTCTCCTTCTTCAGACTTCTGTTCTTGAAACTTTTAACTTCAGGAATAACTGTATCTGTAAAATTGAAGACAAGTAAAGTAAATGTTAGGAAAACAAGTCTTAACAGATTGAAAAAACTTTTTTACAAAAAAAACAACCGACTTCCAACAAAAACACTAAAAAGTGAAAAATAACTTTAATTTCGGAAGCACCGAAATTAAATTAAATATTATATTAAATGTGGGTGTACTACTGGTACACCTCAGCCCTACCCTTCGAGGAAACAAGGCGTGATGTTATGTTATGTGCTTCCGAAATTAAAGTTATTTTTCACTTTTTAGTGTTTTTGTTGGAAGTCGGTTGTTTTTTTTGTAAAAGTTTTTTATTTTTCACTTTTTAGTGGTACGTACCCCACACCAATTCGTATACTACTACTTGCTATGAAAACAACAGAGACAGGAAGTTTTATTTTACACCCCTTAAGGGGTTAAATCTTCAAAAATCGGTTTTTAGCGGTTACCTACGTCATAATAACTATCTGTGTGCCAAATAGCCCAATCAATTCAGTGATTTGAGCTTTGTGTTGATAGATCAGTCAGTAAGTCAGTCACTGTTTCCTTTTGTTATTAAATCTATAGTGTAATTCGACATGTTACGACGACCCCAAATTAATTGGGATTAGGGCAGGAGACTGATGATGAAGTATTCAGGCTAAGTTTCAAGTTAATAGATCAACGAAAGAAGATTTTTACATACAAACTGTATCCATCCCCCTTTACACCCCCAAAGAAGTTAATTTTTAAAGTGGTTTGCGACTTTTCCATTATTTGACATAGAGGTTATACCAATTTTCGAGTTAATCAAGCCACGTAGTAAAATCCTCTCTTGTAAAATTGACTACCCCTTTTCACCCCGTTATGTGTAGATTTTAGAAAAACCCTGATACAAGTTATTCTTCATTTTTGGTCTTAAGTATAAATACTGAGTTTCGAACAATATTGACGATTTCGTTAAATATTGACGTTCAAAAATGCCTTTTATGTGCCTATTTGAAATAAACAATTTGACTTTGACTTTGACTTCGAGTTGATCGGACCGCGCGTTAAAATTCTTCTATACAAGCTTTGACATCCCATCCTTTGAAGTTAAGTTAACAAAAAAATATAAACTTTATAATTTATTTACGTAAGTATTCGTCCAAGTTTCAAGTTTATTAACCCTAGGAATAAGATTTTTCATCCAAACAAAACCCCCCATTTTCCACCCTTAAAGGTCAAATTTCCAAAATCCCCTTCTAAGCGGATGTCTACGTGCCAAATTTCAGGCCAATCTGTTCAGTGGTTTGAGCTGTGTTGATAGACCAATCAGTCACGGTTTCCTTTTATATGTACATATGGCTAGATATATATAATTATATTGAGAACGTCCTCCTTTTTTGTAGCCGGTTAAAAATCATTTATAGCCAGAGTGCATCTCATGACAATTCCAATAAGACCAAACACGGGTAGGATACATTGTTTTTTAACGGAGTTCCAGTGCCTACCATCCGGCTTCATCATCAGATCAGTTTGATGGTACCATTTTGATCAGAACTATTTATTTAAATTTGCTTCGCTTAACTATCTTAATCCAGATATCTCATCGCCACCCGTGAATTACGTATCACTGAGAAGTTCCGGTGGCCATCTGTGGCCTTCTTCATCTGTTCCATTTCACCAAATTATACTTTCTGAATGCAAATGATTGACTTGTTGATAAAAATATAAAAATTACTATAGGTATGCCTATAATATTCGAGGAGTTCCCTCAATTACTCATGGATCCCAACATCAGAACTGGATTTTGAAAAAAATGGGACCAATCTGGAAGTATATCCTTTCAATTAAAAAAACAATTTTCCAAATCGGTTCATAAACGACGGAGTTCTGAGGTAACAAACATTAAAAAAAAAAAAAAACACGACTTGAGAACCTCCTTCTTAGTCCTCCTGTGAAGTCGGTTAAAAACCAGTAATATCTGCATAGCGCTACATGGACTCGCTCGCTAAGGATTCTGTACCAGCACTATTACAGTTTTCACTATCTTCATTATTTGTTTGTTTTTTAAACAATAGCATTAAGCACTATAATTAGATTGAGTTAGACCCAGTATATACCCTTTCCACCTTATTACAAAACAAGGTTTATCTTCAGACCCAGGTTTAAAACATGGAGCCATTATTGAATTTAGAACTTTATTCCGACTATGGTAAAGTTCCTAAACACAAAACTGACAACTTAGTACCGAACTAAGTTTTCAGTTTTGTATAAGGAACGGTATTTCAATCACTGTTACGTTCTTATTACAAAAACTGGCTGCATGGTTTAAGCCATGTCAAAATATAAATCTTGTTTTGTAATAAGACGGTTTGTGTATTGCTTGTTTGTGGTACCCTTGGGTTTTAGTTTGTTGCCAACTAAAGTAGTGTAAACAAATATCACCACTACTAAAAAGTGAAAAATATAAACTTTTTTACAAAAAAAAAAACAACCGACTTCCAAAAAATAACACTAAAAAGTGAAAAATAACTTATTTTTTGGAAGTCGGTTGTTTTTTTTTTGTAAAAAAGTTTCTATTTTTCACTTTTTAGTAGTGTTACTATCTACCTACTCCACACAAATTTCAATCATACATTTTTTTAATTGACAATTCCAATAAGACCAAACACGGGTAGGATACATTGTTTTATAACGGCGTTCCAGTGCCTACCTTCCGGCTTCATCATCAGATAAGTTTGATGGTACCATTTTGATCGAACTATTTATTTAAATTTGAGATACTCGTATCTCATCGCCAGGCCGTGAAATACGTATCATTGAGAAGTTCCGGTGGCCACCTGTGGCCTTCTTCATCAGTTCCACCTCACCAAATTATACTTTCTGAATGCAAATGATTGACTTGTTGATGAAAATATAAAAATCGCGATATCGCCTATAATATTTGAGGAGTGTCAATTCAAACAATCTGACGGGACGGTTAGCGCAGTGGTTAAGCGATTGACTGCTGCGCTGCGTGTCGCGGGTTCGATTCCCGCACGGGAAAAATATTTGTATGACCTACAAGTAGTTGTTCCGGGTCTGGCTGTTTGTGTATGTGAGTTTAAATGTTTGTAAACGCACCCACGATACAGGAGAAATTCCTAGTGTAATAAATCATTCTAATCATCGTCATTGTTTGTGAAGTCGGTTAAAAACAAAGTTCCTGCTTCCTGTCTGTCCCTATGTATGCTTAGATCTTTAAAACAAAGTTCCCGCTTCCTGTCTGTCCCTATGTATGCTTAGATCTTTAAAACTGCGCAACGGATTTTGGTGCGTTTTTTTTTAATAGATAGAGTGATTCAATACGAAGGTTTATATGTTTAGAAAAAGCCACGCGGGTGAAGCCGCGGGCAGCAGCTAGTTTCTTATAAATAATAAAATTTTATTTTTATTTAATTTTTCTTTGGGATCATGTTTGCTTTTTTCAAATACCTCATCATCATCAGCCCATAGCAGTCCACTGCTGGACAAAGGCCTCTCCAATTGCACGCCATTCAGCTCGATTCTCGGCAACTCTCATCCAGCTGCCACCAGCCACCCTGCGAAGATCGTCGCTCCACCTAGCCTGAGGGCGTCCTACCTTACGTTTGCCGATTCGCGGTCTCCACTCAAGAACACGTCTACCCCAACGGTCATCGGTTCTACGGCTAATATGGCCGGCACATTGCCACTTCAGCTTACTTATTCTGTGGGCTATGTCGACAACTTTGGTTCTCTGCCGGATCACCTCGTTCCGGATTCGATCCCTCAGAGAGACTCCAAGCATAGCCCGTTCCATAGCTCGCTGAGCGACCTTGAATTTATGGACCAGCCGTACCGTGAGTGCTCGTCGTGCACTTAAATTAACTGGAAGGTTACCTTATAAATCAGATGTATTCTTTAATATTTAATCTTATTAAACTACTACACGGAACAGTATTCGGTTTATCACCAACCCCCCACGACCCTAGTTCTTATTAACGGGAATCTAAGCTGGCTGGCATAACTTAGGTTTTATTGTCACCTACCTAATCTAAGTTAGGCTACTTATATTTGTTATAAATATATTTATTGTTTGATAAATTTTGTAGTTTCCGTGTGTGCAGATACTAACCCACCCTTACATCAGAGCTTTTGTTCTTTCAACTAGAGGGACAAAATCTCAATTGTAACAGTGGCGTTTCGGCTCCGTAAGTCATAACCGGTAGGACACACTGATTGAAGACCTTCGTCTTTCGGCTCTGTGGAATACGCGACGAGAAGATTCGACGAAGCTTCCCAAATGCTGCCCAGCCCAGCTGAATTCTTCTACTTCAAATACCTAAGTCTATTCTAATCGCCGTATTGTTTGTTCTGAGATGACTAGCCGTGCGGCACTGTGTGTGTCACGGACTCACGGAGATGGAAGTGATGTTCTGAGATGACTAGCCGTGCGGCACTGTGTGTGTCACGGACTCACGGAGATGGAAGTGATGTTCTGAGATGACTAGCCGTGCGGCACTGTGTGTGTCACGGACTCACGGAGATGGAAGTGATGTTCTGAGATGACTAGCCGTGCGGCACTGTGTGTGTCACGGACTCACGGAGATGGAAGTGATGTCACTTGCACCGTTGCCAGCCGCGGCTGCGCGGCACGCCCTTGAGATGTGCTTCCGCGCTGCCGCCCTCCCCGTGACCCCACGCCGAGGCCACTTCTAGAACATAGCTTGTAAACTAATTTTGCAAAGCTTATTTCACCACAACAACGGTTCAACTGCGAATATACCTTCAACATCGTATCTTAAAGCAAAGTGCGGAGAGCTAAGTCCTGTGGCGCCTTAGAGCTCAGCAGGAACTGAGTGATGTTAAGTGAACTGAAATGAGTACCTACTTACCTACAGCAGAATAAAATTATAATTATGCAACTTGACGTATGTTGTAATAATGTTTATATTCGTCCGCAATGCCAGTGACACGCGCAACCGCTTGATCGCTATGACGCGTGACGCAACCGTCCTCTCTCGGTTTGTGTACATTACACAATGGTCATTGATGGAGCAAGATGGCCTTGGCCTTCACTAAGTAAGTAAACTAACTGCCTGTCGGTAGAGACCACCAGACACGAAAGTAGAAATTGCAGAGCAACTTGTTCTCATCACGTGTTCGTAGTACCCATACAATTCTTTCATTATTTCCGATAATCAATCGCACAAACCGGCACACACTCCAACAATGTTTGTGTGAGATGATAATATAATAGAAACCGAGCCCTAGATCATTGATCCTGCCAGTATGGCGGGTAAAACCATATCCCATGCAAGGGTCGAACGTATAGAATGCATTGCCGCGGGCATCGTACGAGTGCGCGACTGTGCGCTTCAATACTGATACCGATCGCGAAGGTGCACAGCGCACCAGGGTCGCCAACCCTTGCTCATTTCACGCTCTAAATAATATATAAACATTCAGTCAGCTCGTTATTAAATTAAACACATTCGTTATCCCAATATTCCCAATCGCAATAGATCGCAACAGTTGCAATTGATTTAATTGTGTAACAATACAGTATAATCCACTACGTTTGTTAAAAAAATCATCTGCTCGATATTTAGATTTAAGTAATGTATACATAATGAAATTTTCCGGAAAAGAACCGGAGTTACGGACATAGCTTGCAGAGTAAGCAAACTGAAGTGGCAGTGGGCTGCAGTGTGACCATCTTAAAATACCGATTCTGCCATAGTTTGGTTTGAAACCTACCAAATCTTGCCAAAAACTCGAGTAAAAAATGCCAAAATATTGCCAACTTTGTTTAGCGTTGTAATAGTAGTATAATATTGTTAACCTTATTTAGCGAAGTAGTAGTAAAAAAAATCAAAACAAAATAGGCAGTCATGGGGGCTGCCGACACAAGTGAAGAACTTATCGTTCGACGCGCCTAAATAGGCAGTCATGGGGACTGCCGACCAAGTGAAGAACTTATCGTTCGACGCGCCTAAATAGGCAGTCATGGGGACTGCCGACCAAGTGAAGAACTTATCGTTCGACGCGCCTAAATAGGCAGTCATGGGGACTGCCGACCAAGTGAAGAACTTATCGTTCGACGCGCCTAAATAGGCAGTCATGGCGACTGCCGAACAAGTGAAGAACTTATCGTTCGACGCGCCTAAATAGGCAGTCATGGGGACTGCCGACCAAGTGAAGAACTTATCGTTCGCCGCGCCTAAAGTTATCATTTCAGTAAAATAATGATTATCTAAAACACAATTTAAACGATGCACAGTATAGGTACCACAAATTAAAATTTCACGTAGTCAATCTATCTTCATTTACTGGTCGCGCGCACGCCCCTACTGGCGCGGGCATGTTGGTGACGCGAACTCATAAGTTTTTACTTCACTTACTGGTCGCGCGCATGTCCCTACTGGCGCGGGCATGTTGGTGACGCGAAGTCATAAGTTTATACTTCACTTACTGGTCGCGCGCATGCCCCTACTGGCGCGGGCATGTTGGTGACACGAACTCATAAGTTTTTACTTCACTTACTGGTCGCGCGCATGCCCCTACTGGCGCGGGCATGTTGGTGACGCGAAGTCATAAGTTTTTACTTCACTTACTGGTCGCGCGCATGCCCCTACTGGCGCGGGCATGTTGGTGACACGAACTCATAAGTTTTTACTTCACTTACTGGTCGCGCGCATGCCCCTACTGGCGCGGGCATGTTGGTGACACGAACTCATAAGTTTTTACTTCACTTACTGGTCGCGCGCATGCCCCTACTGGCGCGGGCATGTTGGTGACGCGAAGTCATAAGTTTTTACTTCACTTACTGGTCACGCGCATGTCCCTACTGGCGCGGGCATGTTGGTGACACGAACTCATAAGTTTTTACTTCACTTACTGGTCGCGCGCATGCCCCTACTGGCGCGGGCATGTTGGTGACGCGAACTCATAAGTTTTTACTTCACTTACTGGTCACGCGCATGTCCCTACTGGCGCGGGCATGTTGGTGACACGAACTCATAAGTTTTTACTTCACTTACTGGTCGCGCGCATGCCCCTACTGGCGCGGGCATGTTGGTGACGCGAACTCATAAGTTTTTCCCCTACCAAAACTCGCTCAACGCGCCTTAAGAAGTTTTCACGTCAAAAGTACACTTTTGTCTTGCTTATTATATTTTATTATTAGTTAAGTCAAAAAATTAAATTGCAATTAGCCTCATATTCTTTATTTTCGGACATGGCTTTATTCATATGATTTAAAATTACTTTGGTTGGTTTGAATTCAACGCAATCCACGACGAAAGTAATTGATCTTGCTCCCACTCTGCTCTATACAACCATAATCATTTTTTAGTCTAAGATACTTGAATAAAGATAATTCTATTCTATTCGCACTTTCTTATCTGCCTTTCCTCTTCCAGATACCAATAAAAATTTTCCACCAAATCTTGTAACTCTCTTTTCTAATAATTTATTATCATTCAGTAAGTGAGCAGTACTGGTGCTTTTGACGGGCCTACGCTGTCCTCTCATACTTATTAACACTATAATTTGAAAACATTGTAAAAGCCAGTTTTTTTTAAAAGAGTAACCGTGGAGTTTCTTGCCGGCTCTTTTCCATAGGAAACGACCAATTGGAACCGTGCACCTAGCTTCTGACGTTCCATAAGTGCCCATGTAGGCATAAGTGAAATAAAAAAAACAAATAATTAAAAAAAATTAAAAACACGCCTGCCATACTTACTGAAAATCAATCTTTTCATGGAAGTCGGGGGACTTGTAAAGAACTATTCCAAGGATCCGTCCCCCGACTGCAATGAAAAGATTGATTTTCAGTTTTCCACTTTTGGGCACAATGGCATTTTAATTGCACAGTAAATAATAGGTTGGGGAAAAAGTTTCATCGCATTTTTTAAGAAAATTCAAAACATTTTAGTTTATTTACATTTAACTAAAGTATGTAGGTACCATTTTGTTCGATAACTTTGTGCCATCTTGTAGACATGATCCCATTGCTATAGAAATTTTGGGACTTCTGATCAAAATACCGCGACAAGTGGTTTTGGCAGTCCTCTCGTGATGTTAACCTGACACTGCCTAAAGAATTCTGAAGAGACCGAAACAGGTGGAAATCTGAAGGCAAGGTCAGGACTATACGGCGGATGCATAAACACCTCCTAGCCAAACTCTCTTAATTTTTGCTGAGTGGCTAAAGATGTGTGAGGTCTAGCGTTATCATGATGAAAACCACACCTGGAATGAATGGATGAAAACCAACACTGTTGATTAATTCCGGCCGCTTTCTACTTCTTGCTTTAATCTCATCAGTTGTTCGCAGTAGAGTTCACAATCGATGGTCCTGCCTGGTGGTAACAGCTCATAATGAATAATGCCCTTCCAATCCCACCACACACACAGCATCACCTTGTTGCGAGTTAACCCGGGTTTCGCCACAGTCTGTGAAGCCTGACCGGCCTTTGACCACGACCTTTTTCGCACGTTCTGGTTGTACGTGATCCACCCCCATCATTTCATCACCAGTTATCAGCTTTTTTCAAAAATGGTTCGGTTTCATTACGTCGTAATAAAGAATCACAAATGATAACACGGTTCATTAAGTTTCTTTCAGTGAGCTCGTGAGGTACCCAAATATCGAGCTTTTTTGTGTACCCAGTTTATTTTCAAATGTGCCAAAACTGTTTTGTGGTCAATTCCTAGTTCTTCAGCTACGTCGTAACTACTGATACGACGATCTTGCTCCACTTTTTCAAAAATGGCATCTATTTTATCTGTAATAGGGCGACCAGAGCGACGTGCATCTTTGACATCAAAATTTCCGGATTGAAAACGCTTAAACCAAATTTGTGCTACTCTCACAGACACTGCACTAGGTCCATAAACATCGCAAATTTTTTTCGCGGCTTGCGTTGAATTTTTCCCTTTTTGTAGTAAAATTTTAAAATGTATCGAATTTCTTCATTAGATTCACTCATCTTGACAGTACGAAAAACAAATGAAAATCACACATTTTCCTAATTTGAATTTGGAATTATGTTCTTTAAAATGTAAACTTTCAATGATATCAAAACCAGCCAGATACAAATAGTATAGCCAAAGAGATTTTATTACAAGTTCATACATACTATAATTCGAAAAGACTTTTTCCCCAACCTATTATTATAATCTATTTAGTACCTACCTTGTGGCCATTCAACACTAAAATCATGTAACTTGTTTTTAATTACTTAGTTCACTTTTTGATAAGTACCTATGGCTGGCGTGTTTTTTAATTTTATTAATTATTTGTTTTTATTTTATACCTTTTAGTGATAAAACAATATTTTTGCAAACGCACAATGTGCCACGAAATATAACTTAATTTTTTTTGGAACGCAAACATCCGGCAAGTTTTGGTGAGTTCGTTGGTCATCGTTTGGTTGTAGTCATCCACCTGTCTTGTCGTGGGAAATATTCGCACACACTAGCCATCTGCGAATGGTCCAGTGAGTGGTACTCTATGACAATCCAGGATTTCAAGTTGCTGCATGGTGAGTTGACCAACCCGCAGACTATTCAAAATATCCACAAATGTGGTGTCGTCTGCTTGCCTCATATTCTGTGGCAGTTCGCAGAAGCTAAATAACGCCCATAAGTCCACTTCAGCACTTAAATGTGGTGGCTGTTCAAAGCAGTATGATTTCCGCCGGCAGATTTAGCTACTGGTGGTTATATTTTATAAACTAAAAAACCGTTTAATTTCTTTTAGTCAGGGACGGTACAACCCGGGTTAAGGGTTAAGCCTTTCGAAGGAGTAACCCATTCAATGGGTTACCTTTATCATGGTGTAACCCATTGAAAGGGTTTTATACTTGAAACCCAGTGAAAGGGTTACCTGATAACACATTTCAATGGGTTCTATACCTACTTGAAAACCAGCAACATGAAAAAATCATAATATTATGTTATTTCGATATCCGCCCAGCACGCGTAGCATGACCAATTCTATCTCTATTCTACCCAGGGACCATTTTGGTTACCATTTTAGAAAAAACCCAATCGAAATCCCTTTAAATGGAAAGGGTTTTCGATAGGGTTTTTCTAAGCAGTTAATCAAAAACCCATACGATGTGGGTAATTTTGAATGGCTTAAATTACGCCGTTCAAAAGGGTTACCCACACCGTATGGGTTTTTATCGAAAACCCTTTCAATGGGTTACCAAAATTTAATTTAAGCCGTTCATAAGGGTTACCCTTATCGTAAGGGTTTTTGTTTAACCGCTTAGAAAAACCCTATCGAAAACCCTTTCAATGGGTAACCAAAATGGTCCCTGTTTTGTTAAACTTCTGTTAATTTATTTTGTTGAATGAATGCACATTGAATACTACTGTTACATATTTTTGTTATTTACTAAGCAAAATCTAGCCCCCTTATTACAAAACAAGGTTTATCTTCAGACCCAGGTTTAAAACTTGCAGCCATTATTGAATTTCGAACTTTTCTCCGACTATGGTCAAGTTCCTAAACACAAAACGGTTAACTTAGTACCGAATTATGTTTTCAGTTTTGTATAAAGAACGGTATTTCAATCACTGTTACGTTCTTATTACAAAAACTAGCTCCATGGTTTAAGCCATGTCAAAATATAAATCTTGTTTTGTAATAAGGCGGTTAAAGTCTAGACGATGATAGTATACGTAGTCAAATTCTCATGAAAAAAAAAAAAAACCGTTTTTTTCATGAACCATGGCTCCCCCTTTATATTTTTTTTAATGATCACTAGCCTATGTTACTCGGAATAGTTCAACGCTTCTAACAATACCACATACATTAAAATCGGTTAAGCCGTTTAGAAGTTATGGTGGAATAAAGAAACTCACAAACATACATACATATATACATACATACATGAACCCTGAAAACATAACACTCCTTTTTTTGGGCAGTCGTGTCAAAATATTTTTGATTTGATTTTGATTTTTGACTGTAACTAATATAAATCCAACTACTATGTAGGATGTTTTTATAAGCAGGTTCATTAAACCGCTCACATATCAATATGACGCATGGGCAGCGCGGCGGAGATCGCCTCACTACCCCGGGAGCGCCCGTTCTTAAAAGTGCAGCGGCTTCTCATTTTACTAAACAATTTAAAGCACCGAAAGCTTATGACGCCGCAAATGGGGTAGTTTTTGACCAGTGGTCCTTGACTCTAGATCAACATTCGGATTGTCTCTAAATAATTTATCCGCATCGATGCTTTGGAATCGATGAGGTATTCCAATCAGAGCACTGATTTCAACAGCACTTGACTGAACCGCACTTGAGCACTTCCACTAACCGCACTGAAACAAAATTTTGATAAGTGCCGTTCGTTGGAACAGTTTATGGCACTAACGTCGCCATCACATACAAAACTTTTCCTTTTTTTTTGACAAAGGGCAAATCTCATAAAACAACAGCATCACGCTGGCACTGCCCGAAGAGGCAAGCAGGCGTGCACAGCACACGCACACTTTATGCGGAATGTACCTTATCCCACCAAAAACATTTCATGTAAAATGTTGCCAAGACGACGAGCAGACAGAGCAGCAGGCAGAGTCTTTTTAGTGTTTATGTTTTTTCTTCTTTTTTTTGGGTAGGTTTTTAGTTACTGTCTACAGTCCCGTGTAAACTTTCATGTCCTAATTCATAAAATTGGTGAAAGTCTCATTCAAACTTCCACCCCCCCTCCCAATTTTAGGGGATGGGGGGCGAAAGTTATAAGTTTATCTGGGGGCACGGTAGTGTTTTTTTGTATACTGAACTTTGTTTACATACCAAATTTCGGCTTTCTAGCACTTCAGGAAGTACCCTAACATTTTGAAGTCTCATACAAACTTCCACCCCCCCATTTTAGGGGATGGGGGGCGAAAGTTATAAGTTTATGATTTTTTTGTTGGTTGTATACTAAACTTAGATTACATACCAAAGGACATGTCCAAAAATGGTTTTATATTATTCAATAATTCTAACCAGGATCAGATAAATATATTTGGATAGACATCCCAAAAGCTAGTAGTTTTAACTATAACATACATTTTTAAAGGCTCCCATTTTTTGAAAAATCGTTTTTAGTGTGAATTTACTCCTAAAACGAACAAACCTTTCTAACTAGTGTAATAAAGTGAACACACCCTTGTCAAAATTGAAGTTAGAAGTTGTAAACGGTCGGTTTAAATCCCGTTTAAACCGACCGTTTACAACTTCTACCACCCACCTGCAGGCTTAGCATGGCGTTTTCGATCTCTACTCTACTATAGAATAGACATCGCTTGTCTACACTTCTCGTTAACTCTTCTTCGCGAGCACGAGGACACACCTAGACTCGGGTTTCTTCGTAGACAGTGACTTGTCCATAGCAACGGGGTATTCGCTAGTGGTGTGTATTACTACCCAATTTTACCGTACTTTTGCGTTTCGTTCTCAAACAAATCTATGAAACAAAGTGTTTTTAACGAATATTTCTTCAATTACAAAACGCAAATGGTCAAGGGGGATGCGCTGAGTAGCCCGCGAAATTCAAATTTTCGAACGTTTTTTGAATTCTAAGGATTTTTTGAAGAGAGTTAGTTGTTTTGCCGATTCTAATGATTATAATTCTGTAAAGCAATATTTTTACGGCCGCGAATCATATTTAAATCAACTTATAACACGTTACTGACTTGCAAAATTGCAAAAAACGTAATAAAATTTGAATTTCACGGGCTACCTTAGCGCATCTCCCTTTTAAAAATATTGTTAAATGGCTGTAGCCAATGACGTATTGTAGGTAGGTAATACATCATTGGCTGTGGCGCCACTAAGTTTAAAACTCATTTGTATTGCATACACAGAACACTATATAATATTGGTAATTGCATAAAATGTACAGGCATTATTTAAATAAAGAGCCATAATTATACTATTTTGATGGCGTCACGCAAGAAGTATCCTTTAAGGGTACTGCAGACTGGTCGCGCTATCACGTCGCGCCTGTCTGCGGGAGCCCTTGTTTTTACTAGGTACTAACATTGTTATTGTATTGTTGTTTATCGATATTTTATTTATTAGTAGGTAAATGCTCCATTTAAAACTGAGTGTGTAAGATTTAGTAAATGAAAATAATAATCACTACATAGTAAAGGCTTCTACAGACCAGCGCGACTCGCGACGCGACACAAAGGCACCGCTCGTCACGCGACGTGCGGGGCCTTTGTGTCGCGCCAGTATGTAGAAGCCTTAATGCAACGCGGGCGAGGCCGCGGGCGGCAGCTAGTACTTCATAAATAAATAATTTAGTGTTCAATGAGGAGATTTTGGCTCATAGTCAGATGTTTTATATTCCCTGTGAATGTAGGTATCTAATAAATCAAAGTTAAGGGACAACATAGTGTAAAAACTGTAGGATACTTATATTGTTGTTCTTATTTTATTGTTAATTCCAAAAATCTATTATTTATTTTGGGCGACAGGTCCTAGCCGAGTTCTTCGCATAAACATTGATTGCACTATCTCCTTGCTTATTTTATAATTCTACAGAACTCACTTCCCGTGAGATCAAAGGCTCCCAAACAAGCAAAGCAAGCTCGCTAATAGTATTTCTTTCCCATCTTCGCTGGCTCCCAAACAAGCAAAGCAAGCTCGCTAATAGTATTTCTTTCCCATCTTCGCTGAAGTTTTTCTATAAAAAAACTTAAATAAAAAGCGCAATTTGAACCCAACATGTTAATTTCAGCTTAATACATGATAAAAGTAAAAAAGCACCGCCTATAATTACTCGAATTAACGAAAAAACAACTAACGAATCGTTGTCTAGGTCATTTTATATGTAGACTATTTCGGAAGAAAGGTTTCTATCCCAAGCTGTCAACACCGGAGAAAGATTGTACGCCGTGCTCGACGTTGTAGACAGTTGTCTAGGGTAGAGAAGACAAGTCTCTTCACATTTGGTTTTGTAATCGCCGTGCTACAGACAGTAGAAAACTTTCTGTTGTCTACACTGAAACGTCATTTTTGTCTATTCTTCCGTCGACAAAACGCGTAGAGAGGGTTCTCGTGCTAAGCCTGCTGCACAGTGTCACCAGTCGAGATCTATTGGCTTTTTCAGTTGATAATTGAGTTTTCCCTTCACTTAGGGTCTCTGGTTTGTACACAGAATATCCCAAAGATCTGAGCAGTGGGATAGAGTCTAAAACCGCGGTCAAGAATACATACATCATTCTGTCTAAAATATTGCCTTAAATTAGAATTTTCATTTTGGAACAGCAGTTTCATAATTGTAGCATCAGATGTTGTGGCTGCGTATGGACCAAATATGTCTATAATGTGGCCATCGGTAGCCACCAGCAAAAAAGGTTTAACAAGATTTGCAAACTTGTGCTAACTGTATGATTTTTTTTTGAACAGATAATTTGACGATTTCTGTAAGTACGTATATATATAGGTTTATTTGTTTTCTAAGGAACATGGGTCTCTCAAACGTTCCGGATTTATACACTCGGGAACAAAACAATGATTTGATGAATCTTCAAATGATAGTTCAACATACCTGTTCTCATTTTGAACTACATTGTCAAAATCAATTTCTGAACTGAGTGCACTTACAGGTTCAGCCACAGAGCTAGACCTACTTTCTATATTGTGATCAGTCATTGAGCCTCTTTTGGTGGTTCCATCACTTCGTGAATATTATTATGAGCTCGTTGCCAGCAGGCATTACATGCTCGAGCATTAGCAGGAATCTGAAATTAAGTTTTCATTTATTGTATGTTCCAGTAATCAGTAATACAATATTATCAAGTGAAAATATTTAATTTACGTATTTACCTGACGGGGGTTGATGATGCTAGCTATATAAGCCCGCTCAGGATGAGCATCAGGTAAGGGACGAGAGCGCCTGCCTGTTCTTCTTGAGATAGAAACAACACAACACACACATACTGATTGATGACCCAGCTGTCGGTTACCAATTTTATTGTCGTTTCTGTTACTCAGTTCTATCAGCAAAAGGTTGATGCATTCTTGGCAAATGCAATCTCCGTCTGTTACCTAAAAACAAAATAATTTATGTTCAGAACACAGTATCGTTTTTCTGCATGTTTTTTGAGCAAATTAGTGCTGTATAATCATTTCAACATAAGCCTGGATCCAAAATATAAAAAAAAAATGTTACATTTAGTTAAATAAAATGAAATGAAATGAAATCGTTCTGTAAATAGGATATTAAAATCACTTTTACCAGAAACTACCAGACCTTATCGACTTTTTCATAGCCAAAAATATATCAACTAATTATCTGAGTGTGGAAGAGGGGTATCACATGAACTCCGATCACTCTCCTATATTATTACAACTAAGTCACAAAATATTACTAAGAGAAAACCACCTGACATTAGTCAACAAGTTTACAGATTGGGAAAGTTTTACCATAGACCTACAAAATATTATTGACCTAAAAACTTCATTAAAAAGCAAACATCAGCTCGATTCTGAAGTAAATAAGTTTAGTAATAATATCCAACAATGTGCATGGAACAATACACCACAGATTACAAGAAAATATAAAGGAAATACCTACCCAAAGGAAATAATAGACCTATTATATGAAAAAAGGACTCAACGAAAAAGATGGCAGCAAACTAGGTTCCCGCAAGATAAAACTTTATTGAATAACCTTACGAAAAGATTGACGAGAAAAATACAGACCTTTCAAGATGAGGCTTTCAATACTAACCTACGTCAGTTAACCAGCGACCATACAACGCAATACTCTCTTTGGAAAGCGACAAAGTCACTCAAAAGGCCAATTACATCAATTCCCCCTATCAGAGATGTTAACGGAAAGTGGGCCATAAGCAATGAGCAGAAAGCTTTAAGATTTGCACATCACTTAGAAGAAACCTTTCAGCCAAATGACGCGTCTGTAGACAACCTACAATTCGCTAATATTCTGCAAGATAAAAGAATTAAGCTTGTGACCCCGAAAGAAGTTGCAAACGAAATTCAAATCACTAGCCTTAAAAAGTCCCCAGGGTTTGACCTAATTACGGGAGAGATCCTAAAACATCTACCGCGTAAAGCCATCGTTAAGCTTACTAGGCTCATTAATGCAGCATTCGTGTTGAAGCATGTTCCTGAGCCATGGAAAATTGCTGAAGTGATTATGATTGCAAAGCCCGGTAAACCACCACACGAAGCATCATCATACAGGCCCATTTCCCTGTTGCCTATACTATCAAAGCTGTTTGAAAAATTGTTTTTAAAACGGTTAAAACCTATCATAAACGAGACAAACCTGATCCCTGACCACCAGTTTGGTTTCAGAGAGAAACACTCAACAATAGATCAAGTACATAGAATTACCAACATCATTGAGAGAACACTCGAAGATAAACAACTCTGCTCCACAGTATTTTTAGATGTGGCACAAGCTTTTGATAGAGTTTGGCATAAGGGTTTGATATTCAAGCTAAGACTTATGTTGCCCAATGATTTTGCCGATATCTTGCAATCATACATTACAGATAGAATGTTTCGAGTAAGACACGAGGATGCCTTTTCCGAGTTAAAAATGATTAAAGCTGGCGTACCTCAAGGTAGTGTGCTGGGTCCAGTCCTCTACCTGTTGTATACGTATGATATACCAGAGCTGGAAAATAATACTATTGCAACCTTTGCAGACGACACCGCTATTATGGCTACAGGTTCATGCCATACGGAAGCAACCAGTAAGGTACAAATTGCTGTAAATAAAATTCATGACTGGGCAGAAAAATGGAGAATCAAATTAAATGAATCGAAGTCACTTCACATTGATTTCACCAACAGGAAATGTGATTACCACCCAATCTTCATAAATGGACAACAAGTGCCATACGCAAATACAGCCAAATACCTTGGCATAACGCTTGACGCGAAACTGCGCTGGAAAGCGCACGTTAAAAAGAAAAGACAGGAACTAGACATGCGTTTTAAAAACATGTATTGGTTGATTGGACGGGATTCCTGCCTATCAATACATAACAAAATTCTATTATACAAGCATATTCTTATGCCAATATGGACATATGGCATCCAACTCTGGGGCTGTACTAAACCGACCAATATAAAAATAATACAAACATTCCAGAATAAGGTACTCAGGAGTATTGTTAATGCGCCCTGGTATATAAGAAATGACGACCTCCATCGTGACTTAAAAATGGAACCAGTCACCAAAATAATCCAAAAATTTGCTGAGGCCCATGACCACCGACTCCACCAACATGTGAACATCGAGGCAATTCAGCTGTTAGACCAAACAAATATAGTACGAACAAAACCTTTTGAGTTAGTGTAGTGTAAAAAGTGTAGACATAATAGTGACAATGACACACATATAACACGTGAACAAAGTGTTTATAAATATTATTATATTAGACTCTAAGAAAGTGGAATGGACTTGTGTAAAGTACAATCAGCACTATTCTAAGTTTTAAAATAATTATCACGTAGCAAATTAAGTTAGATTCAAATTACTTATTAGTCTTATAGGCTAGATTGTAATTAATTATTAAGAACCTGGTTCTTTTTAATAAAGGATAAAAAAAAAAAAAAAAAACTTACACGTCATATAAAAAAATCTAGATGTAGCCGACATTTCCTATCTGACTACCCCTGAGAAGAAATGGCGAAACAAACTCAGGGGTCAGTCTCTTTTAAAGTCCAGACATAATCTTGGTCAGAACATGTGAGGACCATGTAGATCCGTGTCTGAAATGGTCTTTTGAGGAAAGAACCACGCAAATTTGAGCGGACCTGTCCAATCAGTGTAAGCATTTGTCAGTAATCGTGCAGCTCAACTCAAAACTTAAGGAGCTCAACGACTCGACGAACAATACCAAAAAAAGGACATTTGGGTAGGCCGCATAAAGCGCTCAAAATGTCAGACCATCATTAAAACTTAACTGAGAAAGAAAACAAAGAGACAAAACACCCACACCCTCAGAGAACAAAGACCCACATAGTACTCACATTCACAATAAATTAAAGCAGTAAATATAATACTTTTCAAAGTAAACATTCATGTAAAATTGTATATAATATTCTGCAATGTCAATATGTATACAAAATCATGCATAATAATTAAAATGTCAAGTTTTCCAGTTTTATCACAAGGCTAGCAGAGCGAGCAGCTCAATCCCAAGCTTTTTTGTCCTCTATATAATCAGAAATCTTATAGTACCCTTTTTTACAAAGTTTAGTTTTAATACGGATTTTAAATCGTTTAATGGGTAAGTTCCGAATGTCAGTAGAAAGTTGGTTGTAAAAACAATTCTGGCAGTATCTACATCAGTAATCTGTCTAATTTTTTTAACAGCATAGGCGGCCGAACTAAGCCTTCCTGGCAATTTTTCTACGTGTGAGCCCCATTGTAATTTACCGTCAATAGTTATTCCAAGAAAAACTGTCGACTCAACAGGGTCCAACTCTATTCCATTAAGTTGAACATTAGTAGTTAGCTGCCTGACATTTGGCATTGAAAATTTAATGAGTTTAGTCTTTTTCTCGTTCAGAAGATTATTTACATTAAACCAACAACTTTAGAGAGTGCATCGTTAACATTTCAAAATTGACTAGCTGACGTTTGATTTTAAACTTGAGTGAAGTGTCATCTGCGAATAATACAATCTTGTGATTATCCCTTATGTGAAAAGGTAAGTCATTTATATAAATTAGAAACAAGAATGGACCTAGAATTGAACCCTGCGGAACGCCCATAGTGACCGCAGATCCTGCAGATCTCTTGCCATTAACATCAACCCTCTGAATTCTGTTGTTCAGATAAGAAGTCAGAAGGTCGAGAGCACTGTCCCTCAAACCATAATGGTGCAGTTTTCTGATGAGTATCATGATGAACGCAATCGAAGGCCTTAGACAAGTCGCAGAAAATGCCAAGAGCATCCCGCGACTCCTACCAGGCCTCGAATATGCTCTTCAGTAATTCCACGCCCGCGTCTGTAGTTGAACGACCCTTAGTAAAACCAAACTGTTTCAGATGTAGTAGATTATGTTTATTAAGCATATTAACGCAATAATAGTATTAAAAGCTTTTAAGCAAATCAAGATCAAATTGTCCGAAGATCTTTGGGGAATGTCCATTAAAGTCTGTACGTCCATAATTGAGACTATTGCGCCTTACTTAGCCTTAATATTTAATTTGTGTGTGGATCAAGGAGTCTTCCCGGATTTAATGAAATACAGTAAGGTAATACCACTTTTCAAATCCAGGGACAGTAAAGACACAAATAATTATAGACCCGTATCCGTGTTGCCGGTTTTCAGCAAGGTGTTTGAAAACGTAATGCTTAATCAAATGCTCAATCATTTCAACTCGAATAAAATCCTTCACGATCAACAGTATGGTTTCACCAAAGGACGTTGTACGACCGACGCCGGTGTAACTTTATTAAGACACATTTTTAACGCGTGGGAAGAGGCCCAGCATGCCATAAGAATCTTTTGTGACCTTTCCAAGGCATTTGATTGCGTCGATCACGAAACCTTGCTATTGAAACTTGAGCATTACGGACTTAGAAAACTTGCGCTTAGTTTAGTAAAATCTTATTTAAACGATAGACAACAGCTAGTTCAAATAAATGGTATCAATTCGCTCGGTTTAAAAGTAAAAATGGGTGTTCCTCAAGGCTCGATATTGGGTCCTTTCCTCTTTTTAGTGTATATTAATGATCTACTCCATTTATTAAATAATCAACCACAAATGGTGTTATTTGCTGACGATACTTCCTTGATTTTTAAGGTAGATAGACGTGCTACAAATTTTGACGACGTAAATAACGCCTTACTGCAGGTTCAAAATTGGTTCACTGCCAATAATTTAGTATTAAATGGGAAAAAAACTAAGTGCATACGATTTTCTTTACCAAATGTAAAAAGTAGTGATTATGAGATAGTATTGAATCAAGAGAAACTAGAATTCGCCGATAAAACTGTTTTCCTGGGGATCACGCTCGACTCTAGGCTTCAATGGGGTCCTCATTTAACATCTCTTGCAGGACGGCTAAGTTCAGCAGCATATGCTGTCAGAAAAATCCGTCAATTTACTGATGTAGATACCGCGAGGCTAGTCTATTTTAGTTACTTTCATAGTATCATGTCTTACGGTATTTTACTTTGGGGACGGGCTGCAGACATCGAGTCTATTTTTATTCTACAGAAAAGAGCCATCAGAGCCATATATAATCTCCGCAGGCGCGATTCTCTTAGGGAACTGTTTAAGGATATTAACATCATGACGGTGCCTTGTCAATATATCTATGAAAACATCATGTACGTAAGAAAAAATTTACATCTTTTTAGTAAAAGAGGCGAAAGACATAATTATAGTACTAGAAGTAGGGATCTATTAGCTCAACCAGGTTTCAGACTGGCAAAAGTAGACTCATCTTTCATAAAAAAAAAAAAAAATGTTATAATAAAATCCCTCCCCTCATACTTCAATTGAATGAGACGAAATTCAAATCTTGTATAAAACGCACACTATGCAAGCAGGCATATTATAGGTTGGGGGATTACATCGCTGATAAAATGCTTGGCTCAATGCTGGTTCAGCTCCACAGCCACAACAAATTTATTAACATTTGAAAATACTGTTGGAGCTGATGAAGATTGGAAGACTATTTTTTCATTGTACAAACTCGAATCTCCTTTGTATTATATAATATAATTGCATATCACAGGTGTGAGTACTATGTACAATAGAGCTACCATTTACCGGGTAATTATGTCTTTCATTGACTTAAATGTGCCCGGGCGGCTGAGAGTATGTCATGCTCACTCAGATGTCTCGCTGATGGTGGCGTGTGTGTTGGATCATTTAGCTCCCTTCAAAATGGTTAAGCTGAATGGTGCTGATCCATGCGTCATGTTCGTGAACGGGCGCTGTCAGTTGGGACTGGTCATCTCTTAGCTGCCACGGCTTATTTTTAATTATTTTAGTTTTGAATTGTTATCTTTTTATCACGGACGCTTCTGACGTATTGCATCGTTCTCACATGTTTAACTTCATTATGAATGATGTAACCAATATTTTGTATCAATATTTTAATTTAAAAGAGTGTCCGTGGAGTTTCTTGCCCGTTCTTTTCCATAGGAACCTACTATTTGGAATGGGCAACTAGCTTCATATTTGTAACTGACCGACTTCTTGACAATTCAAAAGTGCCTGTCAATGGTTTAATTGAAATAAATGCTTTGAGTTTGAGTTTGAGTTTACGGGTATCCTAATCATGTGCAAAGTAGAAGAATCCGCAGTGAAAAGCCAAGTCAGTAACAGGAAAATCAATGAAACACAAATTAAAATACGAGAACACTGGTCACGAATGCACGAGACGAGACAGTGTGACAGCATCCATCACAGCACTTGACAGCAGACGGATGATGCCTGTCAGGCTGCATTCCGAAGGCTGCATTCAGAATTAATAAATAAAAAAATAAAATAAATATGTTTATTGCATCAACTTAAATAACTTATTCTATATTTACAATGGGGAGAATCCTTTTAAGCAAGTAGTTTGCTTGTGTTAGGATGCTCCGCCCTTCCCCAGGTTATATAATTGCTATTTCAAGTTATTGCGCCTGTTCAAGGTATATAAACTTATACAAATAAAAATAAACGAAAGAAATGGAAACAGCATTTTTAGTTAAAAATTAAAACAAATAAAATAAAAGACGCGCTGGAGTGTGTGTGTTATGTTATGTATGTAGGAGATGGTGTGGAGGTGAATGTGAATGTGATAGTGGGTGTGTTTTAAGACCATAATAGCTGTAATCGATTTTAGCGCGCTTAAACGCGTTCCGTATAACCGTTTAGCGCGCTAAAATCGATTACATCGATTATGGTCTTAATTCGGAATGCAGCCTCAGTCAACACGTCATAATTTGATAGACGAATAGAATCAGCTGTCAAATATGACATTGTCAAAGTGTGTGGGAGATTTTATTTGGGTTGCCATCAACAAATAAAATATATGTACTAACATTAAATATTTTATGATTTTTCTCTATGGAGGGGTCTAAAAATATTATTTCAGTGGTTACAAATTCCATATTTTAGTCGGTTATATTTAGGTGTAGTTTGACGCTGGTTGGATTTTTCTCGGAATAAAAAACCAACGCCCATTCAAAAAGCGGACATCTCCTTTTAGCTTTCTAGCACTTCAGGAAGTAGCCAAACATTTTAATGATTATCAGTGTGTCAGTGTATCAGTGAGTGTGTCAGTGACGAAATCGGTGAATTTTAGATATCAATAAAAACTAAAGTATTAGAGCTATTCAATTGAGACTTTTAATGTTTAATAAGTCTATTATTGACATCATATCCTGAGAATATGAACTATCTGGTACATCGGAAACCAACTCTATGAGGGTTCAAAAAAACGACGAAACACTTCGAGAAAAGGTAGGTAGTGCCCTTGCGCTTCGCTTGGCTCGTCTTGGCGGGGGCACTGCCGTGCCCCCAGATACCACTTTGTTTAAGTTGCTGCAACCATGAATTTAATTGTGAAATATGCGCTAACACGCAGTAACCACTTCAGTAATAAGTGATTCTTGCAGTAAAAAGATCCCCAATTTCTCTCCGTATACCTTCATTGAAGTACCGACTCCGTTATAGCCTATCACGGTTCAATTGTCTATCAATTTAGGTAGAGCAAGCAAACTGGATCGAGCAAGGTATTCACGTAATATAACATCACGCCCAAACTCCCCGGAGAGCCAGGCAGACGCGCACCCACATATGGGAAAGGGAATTATTCAATGTGAATCGGATATTCACATTGAATAATTCCCTTTCCCATATGTGGGTGCGCGTCTGCCTCCCTTTCTGCATCTTTCATCCGATTTCTACTAATTCAGTTAATCCTTGTAATATAATTACATAACGGAGTCAAATTGCTTTCAAGTTACAATTATTTCCAATGCAAAACAACTCCTTGAAACAAAAGTTTCACACTAAACAACCATAACCAGTGGGTAATTCTCTAACGAGTAAGCTGTGTTATTTTGTCCCCCGAACAGTTCATGCGCGTCAAGTTCGTGCACGTACTCTGTTTGCGCTAAATTCTTGTCGTACGAACTCTGGCTTACGCTGCCCTCTTCATAGAATGTTGGAATCCTATAATTCAAATTTCATTGATATTGATATATTTGCATGCTCGATAAATAAATTTTATATCTAATTTTATAAAAATTCTATCTTAATTGTAGCTTAATTATATCTTACTATTATTGCTTAATTTAAGTTAATGAAACTGTTTCTGAACTGATTTGGTTTTGTAGCTATAGCTAGCTTTATAGTAATTTATTTATTTATTTCAAAATATTTGTTAATTGTGGTAATTAATGCTCGTCTAGTGGCAACCACTGATCTTTAAATATGTGTTACCTGCGGATAATGCAGTGGACTGCAACATTGCTACTAAAAGTATTGTTAGCTTAATGTATTATTTATGTTGTAGTTGTTTATTATCCGTTATTAAATCAAATAAAAAATAATTCTAAATGGTATCGACTCACCGAATGCATCTCCTTTTCCTCGTTCTCACTCAATCACTCAATTTCACATCCTTGTCAGTCAGACAGAATGAAAGCATGATAGTGGATAAATATCCCAGATATGATATTACCACGATCGAGCCTGCACGTGTGACTAATGGGAGTCGAACCCGGCAGAATGAGCCAATGACTCGGTCAGATAAATATCCCAGATATGATATTACCACGATCGAGCCTGCACGTGTGACTAATGGGAGTCGAACCCGGCAGAATGAGCCAATGACTCGGTCAGATAAATATCCCAGATATGATATTACCACGATCGAGCCTGCACGTGTGACTAATGGGAGTCGAACCCGGCAGAATGAGCCAATGACTCGGTCAGATAAATATCCCAGATATGGTTTTTACACGATGGGGCCCGCACGTGTGACTAAAGGGAGTCGAACCCAGGCAGAATAAGCAACGACTCGGATCAGGTAACGCGCGGATAGTCGACGCACGAAACCACGTGGCACCTCTGTTTTCGTACAGCTCTCGCCAGTGTCCATTCGCACTTATCTCACTATAAGGAGAATTCTCAGCCCGCTCGTATCCCACTTCTGATGTCGGATCCTCTACGTAGGATCGTGATTAGACACAGTGTCAGATATACCTACTGTGAGCGCTGAATTGGGATTAGGATACGGGTGAACTAGAGAATTAACTCCATATTATAACGTCCACACTGTTTATTGTTATAAAGTCAATTACAGGGTCATTACTGAAAACTAATACTCTGAACTTAAAAGGGAAACACTGAGCAGTTCCTAGGCTAGTATGTGTCGCGACCACGTCTCAACTCAACGATCACTGTCGTCGCACCATGGTCCATACCGACATATCAACACCATACCGCTAGACTCCGCACAACGCCAAACAAAGGCGTTTGTGTCTCGTTTAGAGCATACTCATCATAACAGATCCGACATATAATATAATATAATTTATAAATTAATGCTTGATATCAACATATAAGTCACACCGTGCCGCCCGTGGCCGTGGCAATTGAGGTCAAATTGTTTACATTGTTTGTAAAACTACGCTTTGGCGAGTAGGTACAAGTGCGTCGACGTCAATGATTTGGCCCCCCACCCCCTCCTCTCGCTACTCTTCGTGCCTTCACTGCCTCACACCACGCCCCACTCGCCGCATCGTCAGCTGATCGCGACGCGACCCACCACGACCCAAACGGAAACACTTTCTAACTGCTTTTTTGTGTTTGTATAAAAAGCTTGTTATCAGTTAGCAGATCATTCCAAGTTCGAATGTTTAAAAATTAGACTTTTTTATAATATCATAAGCTCTCAATACAGGTTTACCTTAAAAAGCCAGAAAAACAAGAACCAGTAGAACACCAGTGTTTCAAAGTCATGTCAGACAGACAGATTAGGAGTGGGGTCGGTTGGAAAGGGGGTATATATGGCAGCGCGGTGGAGAGACGGGCGGGCGGCGGCGGCGGCACGGCGGGCCTGGCGGCAGTGACGGAGACGGCACAGTCGCGCAGGCCGGCCGCCTGTCAACCCACATGTTTTGCGATGCTCGGTGGAGCGTACGCGCTCTCAGCTGTTGTTTGTTGCGCTCTCAGCTGTTGTTTGTTGCGCTCTCGCGCCCGGCTTGTGTTGTGTTCAGGGGCCCCGCACCCGTTGCGAGTGCCCATGTGCTTGTGATCCATGCTGCGCTCCGCGACCACGGGCGGCATGGTGGGCCTGCCGCCGCCGCCGCACGCAAGGCTCTCGCTGTTCGACTCGTGCCACCGTAAGATCAGGCTCATCGGCGGCGGCCCCGTCGCCTTCCTAGGAGGACTTGTCGCGTGAGTCACTACTATTTGGTTCAAAGCCCTTACGAACGAATGCTAGGTATATTCCTCCAGGAAGATACGAAAGTAAAACAGAAAGAGATGGTTTCAATTTTAATTTGAACATCTATTAGGATCTCAATAAAATAGATAGTCCTTAAGAATCGTAAGGGGTCCCCGAAACGATCAATTGCCCTCAATTTCTAATGTAGTAATATTGTCAGTCGCTTCAATTGCACTTGGTAGACGATCAATTTGCGCATCAATGTGTATTAATGGCGTAAAAATTGCCAATTGCAATTGATCGTTTCGGGTATCGTCCCGTAAGGATCGTATTTTGCCATCGTAAGCCAAAAAGCGGTATCGAAAAAAAAAAATCGTTTGATTGGTTGAAACATTCCCCAATCAAACGATTTTCAAGGGTCAAAATTACCGTATCTTCTTTGGAACATGAAAAAAAACACTAAGAAAAAAATATTTATAAAGGGTGTATGAAAACCACATAAATTTGTAATAAATCTGGTTTATGAAAATCTTACAATAATTATGGTTTTCACAATGCAATCAATGCCATGCTTATACAACATTAGTTTTTGTTTATAAGTACTTTACTTACAATTTCAAGGTTGGACCCATGGAATTTTTTTTTCAAAATGATGAGTACAATGACCGCTTGTCGGGTTTTGGTATAAACAAAAACGAATGTTGTATAATACACTCTATTTAGATGCCATGTGTTTCTATAATTCTGTCTGTCCCCAATGATCCAAAACCCCGGCACAGAACATTAACTCCCACAGATAATCAAATCTCAATAATCTTGTTCGGATACTTTAAATTAATTCGGAAACAAAGGGTTCACCAAAGCTCCTGTTGTATAATGATATCCAAACTTTGTCTAGTTTTTCAAAACTCCTCAAAGGGATGTTTTGATTATTAACGTGCGGTCCGATAACCTTGAAACTAGGTATTTTTGCAGAAAATAAAGACTTACACGTTTTTGAGTATGGGTATGGGTAATTCAGTTTTTAGGAGAGTATTTTACTGCGTAGCTTGATTAACTCAAAAGTTATCATAACATTAAAAAAATCAATCAATCATCAATAACAGTCTTATTTAAAAATGTCTCTTAAAGGGGTTTGAAGATTTTGGCCCTAACATCAGCAACCATTTTGTTTTATAATAAATGTCATATATTTGGATAGGGGACACTTATACAAACATAAAACGTCATTTAACATAACATCATAAAGCGTCACGTTTCTGAGATATTCAAAGATAAAAATAACAATTGTTAAAACTAATTTATTTATTTATTTTGTAGTTAATTCATGTCGATTAAGTTATTTACTGTGAATCTGAACCAGGCAGAGAAAGAAAACAAAGATTATAATACTAATCATTTATTTTGTTCATTAAAATCTTTTTTAATACAATCGGAACATAAGAATATGAGAGAAATGTGTCGAATTACAATGCTAGTTTTGTAGGTAAACATGAAATAATTGAATACTAGTGGATAAAACAAAAGCTTTATTAATCATATTCGGTATAAATAATATCATCCAAGAAGGCAGCGGGAGGCTGAATAGGATATTCTTGATGTCGCGCCCATGCCATGTACCATATAATACACATAACATGGGAGCAACATCCAAGTGTTCGTTTTCCTACAATGCAATTACAGTAGTAGCCAACTATTTTATTCCTGCCTTGCAACGTATTATCGAGCAAGATGTAGACAAAATAAATTCGATTGTTTTGTTGTCTTGAGTGGATTCGAGCTCTTAAAAGCCAAGGATCAGAAACGACAATGTTGTATTGACTCAAGTCATAATCGATGGCAACGTCTTCGCACAATTCAATAAAAAATATGCTGTCTTCTTTAATATGTTCCCCATAGTAACTACGAGCTTGGGCGACTTGGTACGGTCCCAATGCTATCACTAACAACTGATCATACGTTAGATTTGGGAATTGTTCGAATTCTCCTCCGGCATCCATAGCCCGAAAATTGGCTCTACGGAAGTTTAAATTATTTTGAATCACAAACTCACTTAAGTGGTTGGGGGCATCATGTTTTAAATAGATTTCATTTATAAATTGATCAACTTGCTGATGATCTGTCAGTCGGTTCCCGAACGCATTTATTAGAGCACAAGCAATTCATACTTCTTCGTATAAGTGTGGTGCCGCGATGTTGAAAAACTGCGATCTAAGTTGCCTGAACTGATTTTTTAATCGACCATTAATAGTTTCCACTACCCAACGGCATAAAGTTACTTTTCTAGATTCGTTTGCCTGTTTGGTAGTTAGCTGACGTTCATTTTCATCTTTCGTTTGTGGCATATAAGATTCGTATCCACACGAACTTATATCTTCCATCACATCCCGGAATCCTCGATCTAGAATGAATACATCTCCTTTCTCAAAGATCCAATGATAAAGATTGTCTTCGTTTTCTCTTATCAATTCTGCCATGATAGAAGCGTCAGATTTGTTTGCCTCGTATGGCCCAAAGGTGTTTATAATATATCCATCTGGACTTACAATTAAAAATACCTTTAATAAATTACAGTATTTATGGTGACTGTATGAAGTTCGTTGAAATTGGTAATTATAGCTTTTTTGCAGAAAGAAATAAGTACCGTCGCAAATTGTTACTAATGGTTCATTGCAGTTTGAAAATAATATCCGTGGAATTCTTAAAATCCTTTCGCGCATATTGTTTCTGTACGAAAAGGCACAATCAGGTCCGTATATATGATCAAAGCCCAAATGGTTGGGAACGAATTCTGTCATCAAACACTTGCGAATTTTTTTCATTACACTACTTAAATGTTGCGGAGTCATACGAAACACACTAGAAAGTCTTTCGTTAGAATCACCAGTATGCAACTTACACATGACCGTTGCAAGGGCTGTTTTAGGTTTTCTAAAAGATGTCGAGATTGAAGGTGTCTCTTGCAGAATATTAAAAAGTATTTCTTTATTGTATCCAATAAAATAATAAAAGACGCTGTCGTCAATAGTATCTAATCTTTCAAAATTCAAAAATGACAAGTGTTTGTGTTGCAACATTTTTAACATTTCTGACATTTGTGCGCTATTAAAAAGCTCTTGTCTAGGACGACAATGTGTTGGGAAATCATTCCACCGTGCTTCAGGCCCAGCATGGACTTCAGAAACACGAGTTCCACGTGGGATGTATATATTATATTTAGACAGAACATTTCGTCTTATATTATAATGAATCCTATGCAGATTCTGTCTTTGGTGGCATCCTGCTATAATACAATTTGAGGCACTATACGTGACTCGTGTGAAATCAGGCACTGGAAATTCATGTACATTTACTGGTGGTATTACTTCTACCAAAGGAGCAACTTGAGCCTCAGCATCAATTTCCAGGGAGATATTGGGAGCGTGAGGCTCCTCGGGACTGTTTTCAAGTGGATCAAAAGGTGGATCTTCTTGTTCTCTTTGCTCAGATGTGGGCATATAAACGTCACTAATTGCATCTTCTTGACTTGCCAAATCCTCTGCCTCTTGTTCTTGAGCTACCCTTTGCGCGATAAAAAAATGTATTTCAAATACTCATTGAAATAAAAACAAACAGCCAATAAATAACAATAGGAATATTACTATAGTGCCAGTATTAACCATTGGGCCATGAATAAAAATAAACAGCTAATAAATAACAATGGGAGTAATACTATAGTGCCAGTATTAACCATTGGGCCATAAATCATTGTTATCAGTCTCTCTCGCTCGCATTCATGGGGCTTATGGAGACGTATAATGTTATCGCGGGCAGATAATCATGCACAAGACATACATAATGAATATTATTACGATGACATTGAAAACCACCGAAATAGTCCTTTACTTGGTGAAAACTACCGGCTGTCCTTTTTCTTTCAATATACTAACACGATAAGTATTAACATTTCTATGCAGGCAGCCAAAATTAAGTACACTATATTGTTTATTTTTATGTTTCGCATGTTATCTTTGTGAATATGTAGATATTGTTTATAAAATACCACGAGACTTAATTAAGACATAGAAATACTACAAAAGAAGTAGCACGCCATATATGTGTTATACATACTCATACTAACAAATACACTTAAGCACAACATACATTATTGACTCATAACTGGCAAACGTACTAACCTGGCGGTCCTGAAAGAGGTGGCGTGCATAGTTTATGATGCTTGGATGACCGGCTATAGTCTTCAGTCAGCAAACAAGACTGAACAGGACGTGAAGATCTTCGCCGTGGGCCGGACACAGTGCTTTTCCCACAAAAAAAGCATGTTCTGGCGCCAATATGGCTCGACATTTTGTCAAGAAACAGTTTGAAATACAACAGTAACAATGATCACGAACACAAAACAGTAACAACATTAATTAAGAACAACTCAACAAAATAGTATGAAATCTATTGCAATTTACTACATAGACAGGAAAACGCGTGCACACAATGGACGTCAAAGTGGCAAACTGAAGAGTGAAGGGTGACGCAACGGACGGGCGGGTCGTCGCGGGGTGTCCTCATTCGGCGGGGGTATACTTTTGTCTCTTTCGCTCATAACTAAAATATTACCTACACATGATGTAATTATGTTTTCATAGTTCAATATGCTTACCTGAAGGAAAAAAAAACAAAATATCCTGTTTCTTCAAGGTTCAGTTTTTTATTTATTTATTTAACAGTTTATGTACACACATATATACAGACAAGAAAAAAAGGAACAGAAAAATACGTTACTTATATTTCGGTGAATAACTCCCAAAACCTGACGTTTTAGGATATTATGTTTCATTAAATTTTTTGTTTGTATAAGTGTCCTCTATCTAAATATATAACATTCGTTGTGCACCGCGATTTTGAAAAAAAAAATCATATTGGCGGTCGACGTTAGGGCCACCCTCCATAAAAAATATTCAAACCCCTTTTAATTTTAAAATGACTACAAAAGTGTCTACTACTACCATTGATGTAAAATAAGGGAAGATGTGGTACGCGCTCCTCGACGTGGACCGCATAAATTAGGGGAAAAGGACTCAATCGACCTTTGTCATAATCGAACTGGCGTTTGTGGGCAGTGACACATGACGCACTACATCGGGAAATGTAGTTGTGTGGGTGTGTTTACATGTAAGTGTTTCTAGTCCATTCAATATTTACGTGATGTTAGAGTGTGGCCTATCTTCCTATTTAATACATCAATGACTACTACTCATAAAAGTGTCATGATTTCCAAATATTAATTAGTATTTGGAAATCATGAAACTTTTATGAGTCAATGATGGTTTGGGCTAAACTCATATTACTGCTTCTAGAGAATTAGGGACTCTGTTATAAAATTTCGCAAAGACAGAGTTGGCGCTCCAACCTGTAGTAGGTCCTACGAATTATGTCAACGCTTACACCGAGGGAGTGAGCCCTAGATGTAGCAGCTCTAACCTGTAGTAGGTCCTACGAATTATGTCAACGCTTACACCGAGGGAGTGAGCCCTAGATGTAGCAGCTCCAACCTGTAGTAGGTCCTACGAATTATGTCAACGCTTACACCGAGGGAGTGAGCCCTAGATGTCGCAGCTCTAACCTGTAGTAGGTCCTACGAATTATGTCAACGCTTACACCGAGGGAGTGAGCCCTAGATGTCGCAGCTCTAACCTGTAGTAGGTCCTACGAATTATGTCAACGCTTACACCGAGGGAGTGAGCCCTAGATGTCGCAGCTCTAACCTGTAGTAGGTCCTACGAATTATGTCAACGCTTACACCGAGGGAGTGAGCCCTAGATGTAGCAGCGTGGCGTGTACTACTCGTATGCGCTGAAAAAACATTTGTACAATGTAGCTTTAATCCAACGGCTGATTGTTTGAGTACCTACAGCTCGCTGCGGTTTTCTTAGAGCAACAAAAAGATCATCAGATCATCTCAAGGAATTTGTTCGGTTGACGTATTCTAATCAGGGACCATTTTGGTAACCCATTGAAAGGGTTTTCGATAGGGTTTTTCTAAGCGGTTAATCGAAAACCCATACGATATGGGTAACCCTTTTGAACGGCTTGAATTAAATTTTGGTTACCCGTTGAAAGGGTTTTCGAAAAAACACATACGGTGTGGGTTACCCTTTTGAACGGCTTAGTTTAAGCCATTCAAAATTACCCACACCGTATGGGTTTTTGTTTAAATGCTTAGAAAAACTCTATCGACAACCTTTTCCATTGAAAGCGTATTTCTAAAATGGTAACCAAAATGGTCCCTGGGTAGAATAAAGATAGAATTAGTCATGCTACGCGTGATAAATAATAATGATAAATGATTTATTTTCTGTAAGTAGGTTTGTACAAACACTTTTACACGTCAATCATATTTAAAAATAATAAAAATAAACTACATGAGGTCGGCGTTTCGTAACTGACTACTCTGAGAAGAAAGGCCGAAACAAACTCAGAGGTCACAGTCTCTTTTAAAGTCCAGACATAATCATGGTCAAATCATGTGAAGACCATGTAGATTGGTGCCTGAAATGATCTTTTGATGAAAGAATCACACAGATTGAGGGGACTTGTCCAGTCAGTGCACGCATTTGTCAGTAGTCGTGCAGCTCAACTCAGAACTTGAGGAGCTCAACGATTCAACGCACAATACCAAAGAAAGGACATTTGGGTAGGCCGCATAAATTACTCAACATGAGATCCCGCCGGAGCTCTGTCCGCTGTGCCGTGATTTCTCGCGGCAGCGGAGTTTCACCCCGGCTTTTCGCCTCCTCGCGCCACTCCCAGACGTGCGCGAGGACTTTTGCCTCCAGATCCCATGGCGGTTGTTTACACCCTGACTTCAATGTTTTTATTAGAAACAGGGTTATGAAAGTAAAGGTTGTTACACCCTGGCTCCGATGTTTTTATTAGATCTGGAATTTTAATTAAGACAAACATGTAACGAGGGATGAAAAAAAAAATCATTGCTTTGCGATAACTTTACTGCGGCGAGTGATTTCGATGATTCTTTTTTAATAGACATGGATTACTTATGACCTTAGAGATAATCCTATACTGGCCTTGTTCTGATGGACAGTTACCATAGAGATAGTCAGATACTGGCCTAGTTCTGATGATTAGTTTTTTAGTTAGCTTCTATAACACGTATTTAATCTACTTCATCTATGTTGATGATGTTCTAGTTAGCATAATCAGCCTATAATGTTCCGACTGCTCTCGGCAAAGGCCTCCTCTGTTCGAGAGGGAGTTAGCCGTAATCCACCACGGGCCCGTATGTCACATGTCTTCGAAATCTTTGGTTCTAAAACATGCCGGTTTCCTCACGATGTTTTCCTTTAAAATATGTAAAGTTATGCCCTTTGGAGTTTAGGTTTCAGCATACAACGGGCTGTTATAAAAACTTTTAAAGATCTTAAAATTAAATCAACAGAAGATCTCTGGGGCATGTCTGTAAAAGTCTGTAGATCTATCATCGAAACCATTGCGCCTTATTTAGCTTTCATATTTAACACCAGTGTGGACCAAGGAGTCTTTCCCGATCTCATGAAACACAGTAAAGTAGTTCCTTTGTTTAAATCCGGAGATAGTAAAGAACTCAACAATTATAGGCCCGTGTCAATTCTGCCAGTTCTCAGTAAGGTGTTTGAAAAGTTGATGCTCAATCAAATGTTACGACACTTCAATAAAAATTCCATCTTTCATGAACAACAGTACGGTTTCACTAAAGGTCGTTGTACCACAGACGCCGGTGTCACCCTAATAAAGAACATTTTTAACGCCTGGGAGGAAGCTCAAGATGCCATTGGATCTTTTGTGACCTCTCTAAGGCTTTCGATTGCGTTAACCATGAGACACTTCTGCTGAAACTAGATCACTATGGGATTAGGAACACAGCTCTTGATTTACTTAGATCATACCTTAAAGATAGAAAGGTTAAAGTTCAAGTAAACGGCGTGAACTCATTGGGGTCAAGGTTCGATATTGGGTCCATTCCTCTTTTTAGTTTACTTTAACGATTTACCCCAATTACTTAAAAATCAACTGAAGATGGTGTTATTTGCAGATGACACGTCATTGATCTTTAAAATAGACCGACGGTCACAAAACCTTGACGAAGTGAATAATTCTATTCTTCAGGTCCAAGATTGGTTAACGGTAAATAATTTGGTTCTAAATGAAAAAAAAAAACCAAATGCATTAGATTTAAACTACCTAATGTTAGAAGTAGCGAATGTGATATCATATTGAATGGAGAAAATTGGAATGTATTAATCAAACGGTTTTCCTAGGAATCACTCTAGACGAGAAACTACAATGGGGACCACATATAATATCTCTTGCGGGGCGGTTAAGCTCGGCCGCTTATGCTGTTCGGAAGATAAGACAGTTAACAGATGTAGAAACCGCGCGTTTGGTCTATTTTAGCTACTTCCACAGCATTATGTCGTACGGTATATTACTGTGGGGTCGGGCTGCTTACATTGAATCCATCTTTATTTTGCAAAAGAGAGCTGTCAGAGCCATTTATAATCTACGTCGCCGAGAGTCCCTTAGGGAACTCTTTAAAAGGATTAATATTATGACGGTACCTTGCCAATTCATTTATAAAAATATTATGTACGTAAGAAAAAACCTACATCATTTCAATAAAATAAGTGATAGACATCATTTCAATACTAGAAATAAAGATAAAATAGATCAGCCATGTTTTAGATTATCAAAAGTACATACATCTTTTATGGGGTACTGTGTTAAATGTTATAACAAAATACCTAGTGATATATTGCATTTAAAATGAAAGAAAATTTAAAAATCATATTAAAAGTACACTTTGTAAACAAGCTTATTGCAAATTAGAGGATTACATCCAAGATAAGAACGCTTGGAAACATGGTGGTCCAGCTCCATAGGACAATCCAGAGTCTAGACAAAAACTGATTGCTATTTTAACTGTATAATTTATTACTTTTATGACATTTATTTTACATACTGTGATTACCATAAATTCACACACTGATATTTTTTTTTTTTTAGGAAAACGTTTTATTTTTTTTACAATGTTTGTAAATATGCGAGCACCATGTATCTATCACATAATTAATTTATCTGTCATTGCTTTATTATTAATTCGTTTTAACTATTGTTAGTAATTTTATTCTAGGTGCATCGTCTTCACATATAATTATATAATTGATGTACTTATACAAAATATTGTAAAACATTTTTAAAAGAGTAACGGTGGAGTTTCTTGCCCATTCTTCTCCATACGAAGCTACCTTTTGGAAGGGGCGACTAGAATCAATTCTATTTTATTTGTATTTTTTGACGTTCAAAAGTGCCATTTATGTGCCTATTTGAAATAAATAATTTGACTTTGACTTTATGATTCGCGACTATATGAGATAGGCATTTACAGAATTATAATCATTAAAATCATTAATACAACTCTCTAGGTTAGATTTCTTCCCCAATGTCATTACTTCATGAAAAAGTCATTCACTGGAACGAATTCAGTGAATGACTTTTTCATGAAGTATCAGTAATCATTAGATTCTAATGATTATAATTCTGTAAATACATATCTGTTGTACTCGCGACGTGAATCATATTTCTATCAAACCTAACCTGACACTCAAAATCAAATCAAAATCAAAAATATTTTTAGTTCACATAAGCCTACATGGGCACTTATGAAACGTCAGAAGCTAGGTGCGCGGTTCCAATTGGTCGTTTCCTATGGAGAAGAGCCGGCAAGAAACTCCAGTCACTAAAAATAAAAAAAATTGCAGTGTTAATAGGTATGAGAGGACAGCGTAGGCCCGTCAAAAGTACCAGGTACGTAACAAAATAGAAAATGGTCTACAGATCTACAGTCTATTAAGCCTACAACGTCCTCACATTGACAAAAAAACAATATAAAATATGATTAAAACAATAAAAGTTAGAACCTTGTTGAAATTTAAATTGTAGGTATAATAATGTCACTGATTGACGTTCAAAAGTGCCTTTTATGTGCCTATTTGAAATAAACAATTTGACTTTGACTTAGACTTTGAAAAACTCTAGCCGCGTACACATAAAGCACAGTCTAGCTGGCTGCTGTTATATTTACCTACAGCGAAAATAGCCTACAGCCCATTTCCCGCAAAGCATTCATGCAAAAATAAACCGTGTTACTACGCGAGAGCGCTTCTTTTAGTTTAACCGTTTCAATCATGGCCGTTCTCGACGTCACCGCGTACTTATTAGGGTTGCGACTTACGAATTCTATTTTTTGTACTGTAGCGGCTACAACGAAGAGGAAAGAAGACGTGAAAGGCGATAAGTATTATTGAAATAGGTACATGAATAATAGGTGTGTTGAATGAAATAAGAACACATTTACATAAATGAACAGAGACTTTGTATTATATTTATTAAATTATTCTTACAAACATTACAAATATTGATCATTATTTTTGCAATTAAAGGAAATATAGTTATTCCTAAAAATAACTCAAATTACGTTATAGAAATAAAGTCAAAGTCAAATTATGTATTTCAAATAGGCACTTATATTGGCACTTTTGATTTTTGAACGCCAAGAATTATAAAAAAAAAAAAAAGTTGAGTGATGCCCCTTCCAAAAGGTAAAATAGAAATGTTATTATTGGGTAATCGACTAGGAATCTTTATCATTTTGTCATATCGTATGACTGACGCCTGACTACCTACAGACGTTCGTCGTGCTGCGCCACCACCATACCTACGACAACATCACAAGTTGACAAATATCATTTCATACCTGCCTAAACAAGCGGCGCGGGCGGCGGCGGCGGTCGCTATCGATACTTACGTTATTTAAGACAAAATCAAACGAACTTCTAATCAAATAAACAGGATACATTTTTAGTGTAATGATCTGAGTTACCTAAAGGCCCAAAAGTACCTAGACATAAATAAATGCAATAAGCTTTGCCTACCTATTGTGTATAAAAAATCTCACCTTTCGATATCCTTCGGTAGTATGTGAAAGGTCAGGCTTCGATCACTGTCATTATTTAAACAACAAACGCTATAGATTTTTTTTTGGTTTTATTTTTGTAACGCGAGAACTCGGTAGCGCGAGAATAAAGTACCTACTAGTATTAACGCGTGCGAACTAAGCAGCGCGGCGCGCGGCAACCCACTGATTGACCGGTCCGGACCGGCCGCCGCACGTACTTGTAGTTTTATACCTAAACTGCGGAGTGAACCAGGCAACATTATGCTGCCTATATATGGTAGGGGTAGGTCATAGGTGAGTAAGTATAGAAAAATAAAACAAAATATATTTTATAATATTTATTTTTCATCGTCCCTAATCACAACGTCATCTAGAAAACCTGCGGGTGCCAACATATTTTGTTGATGTCTGGCCCATCTTAGGTACCTTATTACGGTAATTGCATGAGCGCAACATCCAACAGTTCGTCTTCCAACTAAACAACTAGAACAGTACTATACTATTCCTGCTCGACCTATTGACACATATGTTGCAGTTGACACGTTGGTATTGTTGATCGAAGGCTGACACACATGATGCGTGTACGCCTTCCATGGCTTCCCATCGTGATAAACAAAAAGATGCACACACAACGATATCTAAGGTATCAGGCAGAATCTTAATCCAGCGTCACAGAAAAATGTCGTCGTAGGTATCGGCAAATAATCAGAATCCAAGCAAGCACTAGTCACACAGGGAACCGTAAATCTCAGCTCCCATCAACAGAAGCAGTCGCTAAATTAGAAAATCACGGAAAATCAATGGAAAATACAAAATAGTGAATTTTCAGTAGTCTGTACTTGTCACTTTGTCAGTCTGTGGGCCGGTTGAAAAATGAAATTTCATGTTTTTTTTTTGTTGGCGATGTTGCTGTACTTTAATTGTACTGCGATTTCATTTAGGTATGAAACATTTGTCCGTTTGGTGCCGGACATAAAGAATAGCACCATCCCATTTCTTCCCGTGGGTGTCGTAAATGGCGACTAAGGGACTTACTAGAGAATGGGCCGCAGCGTTCTCTATGTATTTTAACACCATACTGCGATCGCCAACCCGCCTGCCAAGCGTGGCAATTATGGCAAACCCCCCTTTGGGGAAGGCCTATGTCCAGCAGTGGACGTCTTTCGGCTGAAATGATGATTAAACATTATGAGCGCTGTATTCTTAGCACAAACAATTATTTTTATTTTCACATTTATATTCTGATCATATGTATTTCCGCAATACTTAAAGCAAAACATGTTAAGTAACTTTGCCAAGGTTTCTATTACATGGCAACAACAAGTCATGGAGTCAAGCCTGAAAAAGAAAAGTACGCCATGATTATTTTTTATCATCACTAAACTAGCCAATTAAGTTTTCAGTTATGACGACTTTTACCCAGATTTCGATAGGCCATAAGGTTGATTTGATAAAACTTTGTAAAATATTTCGTCGGTATTATTATGTATCTATAGCTGATATAGAAGATGGTTTGAATTCAATACTAGCTGTAGTCTTCAAAAATGCTTCCAAAATATCCAGACTTCGATAGGCCATAAGGTTGATTTGATAAAACTTTGTAAAATATTTCGTCGGTATCGCTTACTAATTCCATCTACAATTTCCTCGCCCGTGTTCTTTGGAGCCGTCGGGAATAAAATTTTGGAGCGGCTGGGACTAAACCTTAATAACGCCATAAAATGTGCAGTTCCCTCAGTGTCGTTTTTTAGAGTTTACACTGTAATTTAAAAGAGTGTTCATGGAGTTTCTTACCCGTTCTTCTCCATAGCTACTTACTACGCTTTGGAATATAACTAGCTTCATGTGTCTGACTGACAGACTCTTAATTTAAATAAATGCTTTAAGTTTAAGTACGGGATTGAAGCGGTCGTTTGTATGAATTACGTTAAGCTTCTGCCCAACTCTTTATTCACTCACAAAACTATTTATTAAAACTTTTTTCTTTGGGTGGAACTAAATCTAAAACAGAAATAAAACACTTTATTTTGGCGCGTGATACACAACAAGTAAGTACAGTAAAGAAGCATGTATAGTATCTGACACGTATGAAGTAATGTCGGCACAAGTAGGGCACGTATCGGCTGGCGGAGCTGAGGCGAGCCGGTCGTTATGCGGCAGTATCGCGGCGCTATCGATCAGCGGCCGCCACTCGCGACCCGCACCACCCACTACCACAGGAGGTACCATGCTACCACGTCACCACGAGCAGTTTGCACCATGTACCTACTTACTACTGTGATTACTGATCACTACGAAATGTATGGGAATAGCTTTTCATTCAAAAACTTCAGGACAGTCTCCTAAAAACGTTTTCCCGTACAGTGCTACAGGTTAAGTTTACCCTTACTGTCCGGTCTCATAAATGTGTGACTCAAGCCATGTCACAGTAGGCCATGTTCGCCCCGCTGTACAGTGCTACAGGTTAAGTTTACCCTTACTGTCCGGTCTCATAAATGTGTGACTCAAGCCATGTCACAGTAGGCCATGTTCGCCCCGCTGTACAGTGCTACAGGTTAAGTTTACCCTTACTGTCCGGTCTCATAAATGTGTGACTCAAGCCATGTCACAGTAGGCCATGTTCGCCCCGCTGTACAGTGCTACAGGTTAAGTTTACCCTTACTGTCCGGTCTCATAAATGTGTGACTCAAGCCATGTCACAGTAGGCCATGTTCGCCCCGCTGTACAGTGCTACAGGTTAAGTTTACCCTTACTGACCGGTCTCATAAATGTGTGACTCAAGCCATGTCACAGTAGGCCATGTTCGCCCCGCTGTACAGTGCTACAGGTTAAGTTTACCCTTACTGTCCGGTCAATGACATAAATCCACCCTAAAATGTATTTAATATGCGTAGTTGAAGTATATACTGGTACCGGGTCTAAGCCGGGCGGCGGTCTGGGCTGCAGAGAGAGGAACCTCCTAACAAAACGAGCCATGACCAGAAGTATCGCTTTCTGAATCAAGTCCTTGATCCAACTGCCTGACGAGAGCCTCCTCAGGTGTAGTTCGGGGCTCGTGACTTATCTTCATCCGACGATGAAGATAACTCACGAGCCCCGAACTACACCATAACCTATTATGCCATTGGCTGGTTGGTTTCTTATCTTTCCCGGATTTCACGAGGTTCTCGCCATGGGGTTCTGTTATATAAAAAATCATTGCGCGCCACGCTAATTGATCCATCACCACTATATCAGGTTTTTTTGGTTACAATAGTCCTGTTAGTGGTGGATCGACAAAATGTTCGTGAATTTGAATGTTTGCGGCTTAACTTTAAATGTTTGGTACACGGACAGACCATGCCCTGGATTAGGACATACGATTATTTTTATAGCGGTAGTACGTTTCCGTGGGATATTTTTTTTTTACGCGGGCCAGTCCTCTGGCAAACGCTAGTAGTGTACTATCACTGAAACCTTCCTGAAAATGAATGAATGAAATGCACCGAAGCCGCGACGCCAGCGTGGATGAACCAGACTCGATTGCTCGAATTAACCCAGAGATTCAGCCTAGCCCCTGAAGCCTCATATTTCATGGGACTACAGAGACCATTGTATATCAAAGAGTAGACCGGGGGGCGCGATAATGCTAGGGAAGACGTGCCATTGGGATATGGAAGGATTATTAGAGCCGTACCGGATATGCATCCTTGAGCAAGCATTGGAATAGTGGAGAGACGGGTGATATTTATCTATGGGGGTCCTCTATTGTGTTCCCTAACTTTTTATCTATAATCTAAAGTGCCATATTTTTTTTGTCCGAATCATAATTTGCCGGAACTTAATGTCACATAATATCACATGCCATAGAATTGAAATCCCTAAATACCATATGCCCTAAATTTGTTTGTCATAAATATAACAATCAATAATATTATTTTTTTTCTTTCTTTCTTTTTTAAAAACGTTGCCCCACACTAGGAATTTCTCCTGTATTGTGGGTGCGTTTACAAACATTTATATTCACATAAACAAACAGCCAGACCAGAAACAACTACTTGTAGGTCATACAAATATTTGTTCCGTGCGAGAATCGAACCCGCGACACGCAGCGCAGCAGTCAATCGCTTAACTAACTGCGCCAACCGTGCCGTCAATATACAAAACATTAGGGTCTGAAATGGTAATGGGCGTTCCTCAAGGTTCGATATTGGGTCCATTCCTCTTTTAAGTTTACAATGATGATTTACCCCAATTTGTTCAAAATCAACCGAAGATGGTGTTATTTGCTGATGACACATCATTCAAAGTCAAAGTCAAATTATTTATTTCAAATAGGCACATAAATGGCACTTTTGAACGTCAAAATTTACAAATAAAATAGAATTGATTCTAGTCGCCCCTTCCAAATGGTAGCTCCGTATGGAGCAAGAAGAAGAATGGGCAAGAAACTCCTCCGTTACTCTTTTAAAATGTTTTACAATATTTTCTATAGGTACATCAATTATATAATTATATGTGAAGACGATGCACCTAGAATTATGTTTCGTGTGTTGGTCCAAGACGTCGTTTTCTATTTTTAACTTGTAGTAACGTTATCCCGTCGCCATTATCCATGTATTTCACAGTTATTTTGGAAAAAAAAGCCTGTTCTGAACGCTTTGCAACTGAACGCACCCTTTGCTTGCTTGTATTGCGTTATCTGTGTCACCTGTCATGCCATTAACGTTTTCGTGCCCGCCAAAGAACCACGGAATAAATCTTCAGAGATTAAAATGGGTAAGGATAAATCAACTGAAACTGAGCCAGACGAAATTATGGATGAAGTCTTGGGAGATGACCGCACTAAAACAAATAAATATGGGGCCAACATTCACAAACACATAGCATCCCGCTGGGAACACATCACTAAGGAAGGTCTACAAAAAGACACCGAATCAGATCTTTTAAAGACAGCTCTCATCCCGGAAAATTGAAATTTTTTAGAAGCTCCGGTTAAAAACCCGGAAATAGTGGCAGCCTTATCTGACACTGTACTTAAAAGGCACAATGCGTTAGCTGCTCAACAAAACTTGTTGGGTCAAGCCACTGCCTGCATAGCAGTAGCCCTTAATAATATGCTAAAAGATAACAGTAACATCGAACACACAAAAACAATAAGCAGTGCAGGCCGCGTGCTGTGTGAACTGTTCCACATGCACAGCAGTGCCAGACGCTCCCTAATACAATTTGCACTAAACAAAGAAACAAAATGCATTGTACACCATACTAAAATTGGAACACAGCTGTTTGGTGAGGCTTTAAGAGCAGGAAAAGCCATTACAAAAACTGTCTCAGAAATAAGGTATTCAAAACCTCCACCTAACATGCCACACTCAAGTCAAAACCAGTCTTTAAACTACCGGGGCCCGCCTCGCAAACCTCAGCAACAGCGACCACCACAACCGAGTGCGGGCAGAGCAACCAACACCAAACAAGTCAACAAACATGTTCCGCGGGGCCCTCCACCGCAGAGGACACAGCGCTACAGGAGATAGAGGTACAGTGCTGGAAGGCTTCCTTATTTTTATGATAATTGGTGTTCTATTACCAATGATAGAACTGTTTTATCCTGGATTAAGGGGTACCATATTCCAATATCTGGCTTACCCTTCCAATCTAACGAATCACTAAACATAACGGTATCAAATTCACATGAAAAAGAGACTCAAAATGCAATATCACACCTATTAAAAATTGGTGCAATCACAGAATGTCAACCACTTAGCAGCCAATTCTTGACTCCTATATTTCTAACACCAAAACCCAATGGGGATTTCAGATTTATACTCAATTTAAAAACATTTAACAAATTTGTGACTACATCACACTTGCTTGAAGACATTAGAACCGCTATGAAATTGATAATACTTTGAATTCGTATACCCCATTACTTTATGGCTAAGATTGATCTAAAAGACGCATACTTTGCAATAAACATAGACAACAACTCGAGACAATTTTTGAGATTTATATGGCAGGGGAAAATATACGAATTCAAAGTATTACCTTTCGGCCTTAACACAGCACCCTATGTTTTTACAAAAATAATGAAACCCGTCATAGAACACCTTCGTTCTATGGGAATTCTATGTACTATTTATTTAGATGATGCACTTCTTATTTCTAAGTTATACCATGGTGTGCGTAGTAGCAGCGGAAAAATTTCGAATTTCTTAATTTCATTTTAGCAGATATTTAGTGTATGACGTCGTGTAATTGTGTATGGTAAGTACAAATTTGTGCATCCAACCATTGGGGAGCTATTCAACAAAAACTGTTTCCGCTGGAACTATGTCGTCATAGCGGCACTTTTTTTTCCCTATGTACAAGAAAAAAAATACATTCAATAATTAGTGTGTAACGAGAGGTAAATGTGTATGTTTAAATGAAATTGTTGTGTCTTATAACTGCGAAGATAATCAAGTTTCCGCTGCGCTGACGTTTGGCTATTTGATGAAAATCATATAAAACGGTTTAGTGCAGAGTTGTAATTTTTTACGCAAGTTTCTTTGAAGTTGTGTGTAATGTTTGTGAAAACAGAATTTGAAAAAATCATACCGTTACACGTAAAAGTAAAATAAGGTTATTAGGTCCAAGTACTTAAAATAGGAACTCTAGAGCCTAACTAGTAACGTTTATTTATATCTTGTAAGGGTCTACAATGTCCTGCCAAGTTTAATTTATGTGCTCCTAGTAATTAATGAGCAATGGCATAATCCACTACGACTAGACCACTATATTGTATGACATCCGATTGTAGAGCTTTTTAATGGAAAAGCAAATTATAACATATTCCAATATATAGTGTATTAATGCAACTATTCACATGTAAAATTTCAGCTCATTACATTATACAGGGTGTTTGGTGCATCGTGTGCCAAATTGAAATGGTCGACTGAAGGAGTCATCCACTAGCCTTTTAGACCCTTTAACACCCCTCATGCTCTGTGGATTTTTTTTTATCGACTTTTTATTGTTTTCCAAAAAAAAGACCCAAATTTTACATTCAAATACAGGTTTAAAAAAAAATATAAGGCGTAGACTCGAAATTTTATTTTTATTTCGATGTGTATTGTTTAAGAATACTTTTAAATACAAAATTAGTGATATTAGTCACCTAGTTCTTTTTTAATTCACTCGCAAAGGTAAAACTTAAATTAAAGCTGTACATGTTACAGCTGTTTATAAGGCTACAAAAAAAAAATCAAAAGCGACCGGGATCTTCCAACTCCCTCATTAATTCTCCAGTCTATCCTC
The DNA here is from genome assembly GCA_948098905.1 of Tiliacea aurago. Classification (NCBI taxonomy): domain Eukaryota; kingdom Metazoa; phylum Arthropoda; class Insecta; order Lepidoptera; family Noctuidae; genus Tiliacea; species Tiliacea aurago. The sequence continues at coordinate 282,350 of OX402579.1, read as the reverse complement.
TTTCTAATGATGTGCCACATGCCATAAAAGTATTTTAACAACTTTGTGAATTCGCTAGAATTGTGAATCGAGTCACCTAAGGCTAATATTCAAAATTATGATTTAAAAAAAAATCTCTTAAATGATACCTGTCAAACCTATAAATCTGCTATCTCATTCTTATGGTTAGGTAAATTCGTGTCTCATATCTGTATCTTTCGTGGGATTTACTTGAAATAAAAAACAAAATTGCATTTTTAACATTTATTTATTTATTTATTTTTAATCATTGTTACAAATCTTGCTCAAATTGTTGGCCTCTGTTGCGAATGCAGGCCCGACACCTGTTTCGTATTTCAACAGTTGTTGTATGAAGTCGTATTTCCTCCTTAATAGTATTGAATGCCGCTTCTATGCGTTGGACTAATACCTCCCTAGTTGGAACCTCCGTGGCATATACCAACTCTTTGGCACGTCCCCAGACATAAAAGTCTAACGGAGTTAGATCTGGGGAACGTGGCGGCCATGGAATAGGGCCATCGCGTCCAATCCATGCATTGGGGAACACATTGTCGAGATATTCCCTCACAGTCAATCGCCAATGCGCGGGACAGCCGTCATTTTGAAATACAATGGGCACACGTTCATTAAATACGGGCACATCGGTCACTAATTCGGGCAGGTCATTTTGTAGGAATTCCAGGTAGTCTTCGCCATTGAGATTATCGGGCAGGTAATGCGGTCCAATTACCTGATTCCCAATCACTCCTACCCAAACGTTTACACTAAACCTTCTTTGAGAAGATTTCTGTCTTTTAACACGTGGGTTTTGCGTTTTCGTTGTCCAGTGGTGCAAATTGTGTAAATTGAGGATCCCATCCTTGGTAAATTTGGATTCATCCGTCCACAGTATTCTTTTCAAAAAATCAGGATCATCCACATCCGTGTGTAAAAGAAACCGACAAAAAGCCACTCGTCTCTCAAAGTCGCCACCCTCAAGACCTGCAACAAACAAAAAACTCTTTTAAATTTCTCTTGGGCAATAAGTAATTGCACAAGAAAGGACCCGCTGTTTGTGCTAATAGATTCAATACCTGGAAGTGACGCCATACCATACCCATTACCTGCTAAACAAAGGCAAGGTCAAACAAAGCTTGCACGGGTTTAAAGTTAGAGGTAGTAGTGGAATGGATGCTTTTTGTTTTGACGAAGTACTTTCCACACTTTCCATATTGAAATATCAAGATGTGATGCCACATTTCTAATGCTTCTTGTAGGGTCTTCCTCAAAAAGTGCCAGTATTCTCTCGTCTACTTCAACATTATGTCGCACAATATGGCCCCTTGGTTCATTAAAAGTAACACTGCCAGTCTCGCGTATGCGTCGGTATGTGTCATGGAAGACTCTGCGGCCAGGTAATCGTCGACCAGGAAAGCGTTCCTGGTAAAGTCGTTGCGCTGCACGAGCGACGCCATTAGCGGCTCCGTAAGCCATCATGATGTCCGCATATTCTTCGTTAGTGAATGTCGCCATTGCAATAACAAAAAACTCAAAGTTTAACAATAACAACAAAAATTAAACAAATGTAACAAGAACCAGCAAAACTTAACGATAACAAAGTAATAAAAGAATCGCGGAGTATGGTGAACTAGCACACACGTTAGGTAGCAGAGGCAGTCATGTCTCGACTAAAAAAATGGCAAAAAAATGGCGCCATTTGTTCAAACCGATTTAAGGTATGCAAGAAAGAGATAGAAGATAGATTTTACTGTGAAAGAGTGAGAAAACAAATTTTACCTCTTTCTCAAGTAACAGTTCCGCAATAAATATTTTTTCATTAGAATTTGGAATGTAGTTTTATGTGACTTGATTCACAATTCTAGCGAATTCACAAAGTTGTTAAAATACTTTTATGGCATGTGGCACATCATTAGAAAGAGGATAGACTGGAGAATTAATGAGGGAGTTGGAAGATCCCGGTCGCTTTTGGTTTTTTTTTTGTAGCCTTATAAATAGCTGTAACATGTACAGCTTTAATTTAAGTTTTACCTTTGCGAGTGAATTAAAAAAAAAACTAGGTGACTAATATCACTAATTTTGTATTTAAAAGTATTCTTAAACAATACACATAGAAATAAAAATAAAATTTCGAGTCTACGCCTTATATTTTTTTTAAAATCTGTATTTGAATGTAAAATTTGGGTCTTTTTTTTGGAAAACAATAAAAAGTCGATAAAAAAAAACTTAACAGAGCATGAGGGGTGTTAGGGGTCTGAAAGGCTAGCGGATGACCCCTTCAGTCGACCATTTTAATTTGGCACACGATGCACCAAACACCCTGTATAATTAAAGAGATATAATCAAAATACCAGAACAACCGCAATACGTGAATAAACCGACCAAGTTTGAATGGCTACAAAAAAGCGGCCGTGCAGTATATAGAGCTAACGTTCTAAAATTTCCAGTGTTGTACCATTATTGGATTAGTACAGATGAACACACAATTCTTGAACAAGTAAAATAACTTTCGTGATAAAAATTCTAGGTCACTTGTTTTTTAACTTAAACTTACGAAATTATTACAATAATAATTGCATCTGTATTAACAAATGCATTTATTTGTCAGAATATTAGAATAAGTTGTTACAGTAGGTAATTCATAAATGTACTAAATATTCTGCTGCTTCCAGCGTACAAATATTTTGAAGTTACAGTTATACAATTTGATTAAGGACGCTATCACATTTTGAACTCGCTCGAGTTAAGGTATCTTTTTTTTTTTTTTATACATTGGCGGGAAGAGCGTGACTCCAGCGAGCCATCTACTCCGTATTCGTGCTTAGGTCCACACAGGTATGGGTGGTTTACACGATGTCTTTCCTTTTAAGTCTTTTCGTATAACTTCTTGTTTTCAGTGCGGCAGCCAAATCGTTGGGGTGCCTTTCCAGTCTTTCCTGGTATTTTGTTGTGATGTTTTTGATCTCGTCCATGACGGTATTCATTGATAACTCCTTGTGTATTTCAGCGTTCGTGACAAGCCAAGGAACGCCACTAATTGACCTCAAAATAGAATTTTGCATTCTCTGTATGATGCTAATACTTGAGTTACAGGCGCTGCCCCAGAGTTGAATACCATAAAGCCACACTGGCTTCAAGATCGCCTTATACATATATTAAAAGTTTGTTGTCGGTACTCAGTTTACTGTTTCGTCCCATGATCCAGTGTAAGTTCTTGTAACGGATATTAAGTTGGTCTCGCTTGGTCTTAAGGTATTTCTTCCATGTTAGGCGTCTGTCAAGATGTAGCCCAAGGTATCTTACACTGTCGTGGTGGGATAGTGTGACATTCTCGAGGTGTACAAGCGGACAGTCACCTTTTCGCAGCGTAAATGTGACGTGGACCGATTTGCTTGCGCTCGTCTTTATCCGCCACCTTTGTAGCCATGTGGTTATTTTGTCGAGACTACCTTGCAGCATGCGTGAGGCCATAGCAGGATCTGTGTGGCTTGCAAGTATTGCGGTGTCATCAGCAAATGTTGCTGTAGTAACCTCATCAGTATGCGGGAGATCTGCAGTGTATATTGTGTACAACACCGGTCCCAGTACCGACCCTTGCGGTACTCCAGCAGTTATATTACAGAATCGCGACGTCACATCTGCTTCTTTTACTTGAAATATTCTTTCCGACAAGTAGGATTTCATTAGTGAGTAGTACTGGTGGGGAAGGTTGATTTTCAGCTTGTATAATAGTCCCTTATGCCAAACCCTATCAAAGGCCTGATGGATGTCTCTCAGAAACACTGAGGAGCAGTAAAGCTTTTCTTCTAGGGTTTTCCTTATCTTATCGTAGACTCGGTGGAAAATGTGTAATTATTATTTAAATGAGTAAAATTGAATAATTAATAGTAAAATGTATATTATATGTAGAAAGTATAAGTAAGTAGTATAATAAGTAGATTTGAATAATGATTGTTTGTATTTAATGTTAACCCTCAAACTTGCGATGCCTGGAAAAGGCCGCTAAGTTGTAAGCACCTATAATATAAAATAACACCAAAATGTACACTTAGTTTTTCAAATAAATCTTTGACTTTGACTTGTTCAGTAGTAGAATGCTCCTGTCTGAAGCCAAATTGGTGGTCGGGAATAATTTTCTCATTATTTAGAATTGGTAATATTCTGTACATCAGTAGCTTCTCAAAGACTTTGGAGAGGATTGGCAGAAGGCTTATGGGTCTGTATGAAGATACTTCGTTAGGAGGTTTTCCTACCTTGTGTATCATTATAATTTGGGACACCTTCCACGCTAGCGGAAAGTACTGGATTCTTAAAATTGCATTTAAAAGTGATGTAAGAAACACAATAGCTTTTCTGGGTAGCTGCTTAAGTATTTCTTTGGTGAGAAAATCGTACCCGGGGGCTTTCTTATCTTGAAGCTTTGTGATAGTCCGCCAGACTTCGCGTACTGTAATGTGCTGCGGGGGTGGCGACATTTGGAAATCTTGTTGTAGGGCGCTATCAAGAGTTTACGTATCTGAATCGCAACACAACAACATTACGCGCACGCACACATTGAAAACGCTGACCGCTCGATTTTATACGTAACCTTGGTACTTAAAGGTATATATTTTTTTATTTTACTGGTATTGATTGAGTAAAGTTAGTTGTAAGTTTGCAATCGAATTTTAGTAACTGTGACTAAGTACTATCTGCGTGATAATTATGTTTTTAGTATTTTTAAAATTCATTAGCCATTACGTAGCGTAGGTACCCAACAATTTCAAGCGCTGGCCATATGGATTAAATACCATATTTTTACATAAACTAACAACCTAAACATTTTACTTTTACAAGGAACACCTACGATTATCCCCCAGGCTACTATTAGTTAGAAAAGATGCATTTTGCTCATTACCATCTACGGAGACATTGCTCTGAAAGCTGTTAAATAAAAAAACCTACTATATTTCCAGAGTAGATTTGTGATTTCTGAATGAAAATACGAAGTCTCATTACTTTTGTTTACTGCTACGTGTACTGGTGTTTTGTCCTTTATCCAAATTTCCGAATTCGTGGCATCTTAACAGCATCATAACAAATGTAAATATTTTAGCAATGCACACCTCAATCAAAAACCATACTTGGTGTCGAAAGTTATAACCATCTACTATTCTGGATTTATGAATTGACAACTATATTTAATAGATCTAAGATTTATCATCAAAATTTACATCCGCCATCATCAATCAAAAATTGGATGGTATATTCGTAAACACCACCTTCAACACCTCCACAATTGATAACAATGTCGAATTTTTATTTAAAAAAATACACCCGCCATCTTGGATTAAAAAAAGTTATGACTTATACGTAATCACCACCCCCAAAAACCCCAAAATTGACTATGTATCGAATATCTCAAAAAAAAAAATCCGCTATTTCAATTTGATTAAAGAAATTCCAAGACGCCATTTCTCGAGACGAGACGAGACGACTCACAAAAAAGTGAACAATAAAAAACTTTTTGTAAAAAAAAATAACCGACTTCCAAAAAAACACTACAAAGTGAAAAATAACTTTAATTTCGGAAGTCGGTGTCTTTGGATCTGTATTTTAGTTTTTTGCCACCGACTACCGATTTGCTTCGATACTGGGACGTTAATTGTTGAGGACTGCCACTTACCATATGCATTTTGACGAGCATAAATTGCTTAGCAACCATATTAAAGTACCTAATCGAATCGCAACCCGTTAAATACTTATTATTATGTTGTTCCGGTGGCCATCTGTGGTCTCCATCATCAGTTCCACTTCACCTAATGGTGATTTTCGGGAGCAAATGCACGAGTTACTGTAAAAAATACACAAATCGCTATAGGTTTGCCTATAAAATTCGAGAGTTTCCCTTGGTTTCCATGAGATCCCTTCATCAGACTCTGATTTGGTGGCAATGGGACCATCTCGGGAGCCTACCCTTTCAAACAAAAAATAATTTTCAAAATCGGTCTATAACTGACGGAGATATCGGTGAACAAACATAAAAAAAGCGAAAACACGCATACATAAATACGGTCGAATTGAGTAACCTCCTTTTTTAGAAGTCGGTTAAATAATATAATTATTTACACAATGTTTATTCGTAATCTACAACCATTATTTATACAAAAATTACAACTATGTATTTATTTTTAAAAGAAATTTCAATAATCATAGGTACTTTTGTAGCGGCATCAACATCGCCACATACGAACAACGCGTCACACTGACGTCACGCGAATCCTGCATCGCGCAATCAGAGTTTACTACGCAACTAGCATATATACAACGTCCCGACATCAACCGTCGGGCAGTTGCCCACCAGACACAACACCCGTCTGGTCGGAGGATCCTCCCTTTTCTATGGTGGATGAGTGAACTTTACACCCTGTTCCTCATACCACCAAACTGGTGACCCCGAGTATGAACGTCAGCGCAGCCTTCGTGCAACTTCTTCAGCGTGACGTCATCATCATCATCATCATCATCATCACTTCCTCAAGCTTTCGAGCGGCGAGTCACACAGCCAGCCAGCACCCACGGCTTCAACGGGTATCCTGACCACCAGCATGCAGCGGACGCGCATTCCTGGTCATCACCCACAGCCTCATCAGCAACCTTGGCACAGCACACTGCACTTTCGGCCGGTCCACAAGCAGAGAACATGCCTCTCCTGGTCGACGCCAGCAGCCAGCCACAACCCGGCGCTGTACTACATCCGACGCACTGGAGCATACCGCAGCGCCACCCCGACACACTGGGGAATCACCGCAGACAGTTCCGACTCACCGAGAACTATGCGGCACCAGGTTCCGACTCACTGGAACCCTCAACTGGCACTGGCAAGTATCGCAAGATACACGACTCAGCCCACTATCGACCTCCGGTCTCCGGAGGGGAGTGATGTAGCGGCATCAACATCGCCACATACGAACAACGCGTCACACTGACGTCACGCGAATCCTGCATCGCGCAATCAGAGTTTACTACGCAACTAGCATATATACAACGTCCCGACATCAACCGTCGGGCAGTTGCCCACCAGACACAACACCCGTCTGGTCGGAGGATCCTCCCTTTTCTATGGTGGATGAGTGAACTTTACACCCTGTTCCTCATACCACCAAACTTTTATTTCGGCCCGAAAAAGTATCAACTTCGTCCACCCACAGTATACAACAATACAGCACACATTTCTGTACGTAAATATTTTTTTGCGAAAAATCAATACACCAGTGCTTCCACGAGGGCGTCTGAGCGCGGAATGACGAATCGCGAGTAGAAAATGTATGGAGAAATTGCAGGGCGCTTTCGTTTTAATCATAAATAAAAAAGTTATTTACTTACTTACAAAATATATATAGGGCCGTATAGAGGACTATATAAGCAACAATTTGTTATTATTTTTATGTTTAACTATGCAGTGGATTTAGCTATATTGGTCTCTATTCAGACCCCATTTTTTTTCATTTGTCGGTTTTATTGTGATTGTTAAAACGTATTTGTGTGAAAATTTTGTATGGGGCTATATAATTTTTATGGGCCTTTTATGGAGATGAATAGGTATATTGTATTTAATTTGAGACAATGATATCCTTGCAGTTGTGACTCCTAATTCATTAAAATGTTACCTGAAAAGCACTGATATTTGAGGAAAAATGTGATAGCGTCGTTAAATAGAAATACTAATAATAATTAGAAAAAAAGAAACATTAACACCAGTAGAATAGAATAGAATACTTATTCATTTATTTGCTCAGAATGTAGTTATTTACCTACTTACAATAAGGTGGTTCCAATAATATTAAAGATTCCTTGTACATACCTAAATTCTACCATTTTGGCATGCAAACATTGATGCAGTTTATCATCAAACATACAAACTATAAACAGTAGTAATTTCAAATGTCGAATTCAAAACTTATCGGTATAGTAGGGAATAATTTAAAGTAGGTACGTATCTTAGAGAGCGCTTCCTGTTCTGTTTTGTTTATCAGTCACGAATGTGCACCCAAGGACAACTTGCGTATGCGTTGTTTATTTTTGCCATCAACGTAATTTTATTTAGGTACTTATTGGACTCGGATATTGACATAGTGTAAGTGATTGTAACATAATTAGTGAGCCAGTAGTGAGAATCTTTCGACTGTCGACTGTGCTTTGAGAGTCTTTATTTTGTAACATATAAGTACTTACTAAGAGTGATCTCTGTAACTCCAGTGCATAAATGGTAATGATTATGCGCTAGAACGTAGGTACCTACCTACGTTCTAGCGCATAATCATTACCATTTAGGTACTGTACTACACTACAAACCTATCTTCACAATCAATTGAGTCAATTACTACTGATCTGTGATTCTATTTTACAGTAGGCAATATCTTTATAATTTATATTTAATAAAAAAAAACTGATTCTTGAAATAAATGTTATTGTTACCTACTTTGTTTATAATGTTGTGTTTTTTTAATTTTAAATAGTCATTAACTAATAAAAAACTTTTAACAGTACAAAGTTAATGCAGTTGTTTTATTTTCTGCTAAACCATTGTGTACGCATCTGTACGAAACTAACGATACTATACTGGAAATTTTAGAACGTAAGCTCTTTATACTGCACGGCCGCTTTTTTGTAGCCATTCAAACTTGGTCGGTTTATCCACGTATTGCGGTTGTTCTGGTATTTTTATTATATCTCTTTAATTATATAATGTAATGAGCTGAAATTTTGCATGTGGATAGTTGCATTAATACACTAAATATTGGAATATGTAATAATTTGCTTTTCCATTAAAAAGTCCTACAATCGGATGTCATACAAAATAGTGGTCTAGTCGTAGTGGATTATGCCATTGCTCATTAATTACTAGGAGCACATAAATTAAACTTGGCAGGACATTGTAGACCCTTACAAGATATAAATAAACGTTACTAGTTAGGCTCTAGAGTTCCTATTTTAAGTACTTGGACCTAATAACCTTATTTTACTTTTACGTGTAACGGTATGATTTTTTCAAATTCTGTTTTCACAAACATTACACACAACTTCAAAGAAACTTGCGTAAAAAATTACAACTCTGCACTAAACCGTTTTATATGATTTTCATCAAATAGCCAAACGTCAGCGCAGCGGAAACTTGATTATCTTCGCAGTTACAAGACACACAAATTTCATTTAAACATACACATTTACCTCTCGTTACACACTAATTATTGAATGTATTTTTTTTCTTGTACATCCATAGGGGAAAAAAGTGCCGCTAGGACGACGTAGTTCCAGCGGAAACAGTTTTTGTTGAATAGCTCCCCAAATGGTTGGATGCACAAATTTGTACTTACCATACACAATTACACGACGTCATACACTAAATATCTGTTAAAATGAAATTAAGAAATTCGACATTTTTCCGCTGCGACTACGCACACCACACCATGATCTAATTAAATAATTGATATCACAATCAATCTAATAGAATCATTAGGATTCATAATAAATTATGACAAAAGTGTACTGACACCTTCACATACATGCCAGTTCCTAGGTTTTGTCCTCAATTTATCTGATATGACAATAGAACTACCGCAAGAGAAACGCCTAAGAGTAAAAATGGAGATAGTTCAATTTCCAAAATTAAAGTGCTGCAAAATAAGACAATTCGCACATTTTCTCTGCCTCCTTACATCTGCATGTCCGGCCATTAAGTATGGGTGGTTATACACTAAATTATTCGAGAGAGCAAAATATCTTCATCTAATTAACAATGACAATTATAACAAAGTAATGTCCCTACACTAATCTCTTCAAGCAGACTTCAATTGGTGGTTAGGACACATTGATACCTCGAGTAATCACATCCGATCAGACTCATACACTAAAGAAATCTTTACAGATTATCTTTTAGTGATAATATAGCGGCGACACCAGCGTCTGCTGAATCACAGAAAATAGTTTACTTACTTATAGATTACAGGAAAACCTATATACATATAAGGAGTATCTGATCTTAAAATAACTCGGTAAATCTCCCAATAATAAGCGTACAAACTTACATTTGCATTTGGAATGTATCAGGGAACATGTTTTTCAACTACAATGTTAGGTTTGTTCTTAGGATAAATTAATCCCCACCACGAAACCCTTCATTGTGCGTGGTCCGACACGCGCTTGGACGATTGTTTTACTTATATGCCAATGAATCGATTATTACGGGTTTGTTGTTTTACATTCTGAATACCAATCTTTGTACATGTTTCAAAAGTTACGTAGTTCGTTTCGTTGGTCGGTTTGAGCGCTGCGAGCGCAGAGCGGCGGCGGGCGGCGGCACTACAGTTGTAACGGGACCGCGCCGGCCCCGACACGCGCCACCGCAACGGTGCTCACCAACAATACAACACAATACAATCATAATGCTATCGCTAAATTACATATCGTGATTTGGTCAGTAACCAGAACCTTTCGCTTTCGACCTTACAAGCTGCGTGTTGTTGCCGATGTTCGGGTGCAGCTGCTGCTCTGACACAGCGGCTCAAGCTCTGCAATGGCCATAACGTCTGTGATTCAGCTAATATGTAATACACACATCAGAAAAAGTTTGCGATCAGTTTGAAAAATTAGAATTCGAATCTCTTCTTAGTCGTTAACTTCATTTCTGAAGGTCGTGCTTAATCTGAACTGTTGACCACTCGATGCACTATGCTCTTCCAAATGGTTCTGTCCTCAGCGGTCTTACTAGCCTTGGATACTGGTTGGCCAGTGAGATTTTTTACAAGGTCAGACCACCGGGTAGGTGAGCACCCGCGTGGTCTCTTCTCGTCGACCTGGCCAACTACCAACAGCTTCTCTAAGCTGTCAGGGTTTCTCCGAGCGATGTGACCAAAATATTTAAGGATTCGCTGAAAACAGGTAGCGGTCAGCCTTGTGGTTATTCCCAGCTCCTCTAGGATGGATATGTTGGTACGTCGTGCGGTCCATGGTATTCGCAGCATCCGTCTCGAACACCACATTTCAAAAGCGTCGATCTTCGCCCTTTCTCTCTGTTTTATCGTCCAGGACTCGGCGCCGTACAAGAAAATTGAGAAGACCAAAGTTCGCACCAGTCTCACTTTGGTTTTAACCGACTTCCAAAAAGGAGGAGGTTATATAATATGTTCGGCTGTATGTTTTTTTTTTTTAATGTTTGTTCACCGATGTCTCCGTCAATTCGTTGGTTGTTTTTATTGTAAGTTAGTTTTAAGTGCTATATTTGTATTTCTTGTGCGTGTCCCGAATAAAATATTTTTCTTTCTTTCTAATTATGAACCGATTTTGAAATTATTTTTTTTGTTTGAAAGGGTAAGCTCCCGAGGTGGTCCCATTGCCACCAAATCAGAATCTGATGAGGGGATCTCATGGAAATCTAGGGTAACCCTCCAATTTTATAGGCAAACCTATACCGATTTGGGTATTGTTTATACTATAAACAATATCCAAATCGGTGCATTTGCTCCCTAAAATCACCATTTGGTGAAGTGGAACTGATGATGGAGACCACAGATGGCCACCGGAACAACATAACAATAAGTATTTAACGGGTTGCGATTCGATTAGGTACTTTAATATGGTTGTTAAGCAATTTATGCTCGTCGCAATGCATATGGTGAGTGGCAGTTCTCCTGGTTCTTACCAGGAGAACTCCTCAACAATTAATGTCCCAGCATCGGGAAAAGCAATATTTTGTAAAAGGTGATGAGCAGTTGATTTTAGGCGGCGAAAAATAAACAACCTGACCATATACCACCAGTGTATCTCAATGGGGTATCTTTGAGTCGGGTCTCTCAGTTTAAGTATCTAGGGCATGTTGTGACTGAAACCCTTCATGATGACGCAGACATTGAGAGAGAGCGGAGAGCATTGTCGGTGCGCGCTAACATGTTGGTACATACGAAGTGTACAGTACAAGTAAACGTAACTTTATTCAGAGCCTACTGCCAAAGTGTTTACACCAGCGCCCTATGGACCAGCTACACGCAGCGGGCCTACAATGCTCTCAGAGTACAGTACCATAACGCCTTTAGGATTCTGGTGCGAGTACCTCGATTTTGCAGTGCCTCGGAACGACTTGTGTTAAATTTCGGTAACCCGTTGAAAGGGTTTTCGATAAAAAACCCATACGGTGTGGGCTAACCCTTTTGGACGGCTTAATTTAAGCCATTCAAAATTACCCACACCGTAAGGGTTTTTGATTAACTGCTTAGAAAAACCCTATCGAAAACCCTTTCCATTGAAAGGATTTCGATAGGGTTTCTCTAAAATGGTAACCAAAATGGTCCCTGGGTAGAATAGAGATAGAGTTGGTCATGCTACGCGTGCTGGGCGGGCGGATATCGAAATAACATAATATTATGATTTTTTTACTTGTACTGGGTTTTAAGTAGGTATAGAACCCATTGAATGGGTTGTCAATTTATCATGTAACTCTTTCACTGGGTTTCAAGTATAAAACCCATTCAATGGGTTACCATGTAACCCTTTCACTGGGTTTCTAGTATAAAACCCTTTCAATGGGTTACATCATGATAAAGGTTACCCATTGAATGGGTTACCCCTTCGAAAGGCTTAACTCCTATCCGGGGTTGTACGGTCCTTGATATACATACATAGTTTTAAAGAAAATAGGATTTAATTGATTGTGCTAAAGTATTTGAAGAAATTAACTCTTCTCCTCAAACGAATTGAACAATCGATGTTATTGAACAATCACAAAAGGAATTTGCTTTCTCCTTGCTGTTTATGGAGCTCCAAAGAAAATGTATTGTATAGACAAGTATATAGATATTTAACTTTTGTAAATAATACACGGAACAAGAAACAAGTACAACTATCTGGTCTTTTTCCAACATCGGCTTCTGCTAACCAACACTTGTATCGAGCATTCAAGTTCAGACATGGCTAGGCATAGCCATCAACTAAACCCCGAAGACTGAGCTGGAAATTAACAGACAATATTTTGAACCCGATTCAAACTATCCTCCCACCTGCTCCGGAAAAACTCCTAAACAATATTTTTTGCTATTGTACAAAAGGTTGCTGACGCTAAATGCGGTTGTAGAAGAGTAGGGTTGTCGTGTTCACCAGCGTGTACCAGCCAAGGCCAGTCTTGCTCGCATGTTCAACAGAATCCTATAGACGAAGATTCTTGTGATATCGATGCAGAGACAGCTGATTCATCTTCAGTTGAACAATTTATGGACATCCAGCAAGAAGAAATCGAAGAAGACATGACTGTTGAAATCGAATTTGAAGAGTATGAATCAAATTAAAATATTAACATAAATTAGAACTACTGTTTAAAATAATAACCTTTATCAATAACAATATCACTAATCATCATGCAGTAAATACAGTATTTTCCCATAAAATTCCGTCATAAGTCATAACAGAGCGTGGTATAGCCCTATCGTGGGGAAACCACGTTAAAAAAAAGCACCAAGTACACTATCTCAGTGGTGTGGAAATGTGTTGGAAATCATGTAGAATGTAACTCCTTCAACTTTAAGAATGATTCTTAGGAAAAAAGTATTAGGAACATTTTTGTAGATAATTTTATGATTTACAATATTGTTGTCTATGACTATATTTTTGATAAAACTTACCGTTTTCGAGAAAAATCCAAATAACTGAAAATTTTGACTGACCTTGAATAACTTTTATACGACATGGGATCAATGGGGACTTTTGGCACTTTATTTGTACTGGTGTACCCGAGGTCTCTACCAAAATTTAGCTCTGTCGGAATTTTTGTTATTTGATCACAATTGTTATGTCTAATTTGACCGGACTATACTGCTTTACACAATTGCTTATATTGCTACGTTATTATGTTTTCGTACGCACGTTTTTTCTGTGACAATTAAAATTATTTTCGTTCTTTCTTTTCTTTTTCTTTCTACGTCGATGATTACCAAATCCTTCCAGTCTATAATATTAAGTACCAATTTTATGGAATACATTATAGTCGATTCGGACGCGACTGTGCTGGCAGTCGCGCAGGCGTCTCGCTGCGAGAGCGCATACCTCTTGCGCAGCGGTGCTTACCCGCGCCGCGCTGCAGTGACAAACAGCAGGCTTACTGCGACCGACACACGTGACAGTGCTGGCAGTCGCGCACGCGTCTCGTCATAGACTAATATTATAGAATGAGACGTCTCGCGGCGAGAGCACCTTTTGCGCAGCGGTGCTCACCCGCGGCCGCCCGCCGCGCAGCAGGCTCACTGCGACACACATGACGTAACGACTGTCTCACTAATTGAGTCCAAGGCCAGCTAGGGACAGAATAAAGAAAATACGGAAAAATAAAAACATCACAAAAGCAGTTAAGATCCGGCTAGTTTTAGCACTAGATTTTCCTTCTCTGGAGAGAGCTGACTATCAAATAGCGGATATCATATATTTTTCAAACACGCGTATGGCATACCTACTCAGTTTCATTGATTATTATCTTCCTGTGCCGTAGTAATAACGAATGTACAGAGCGTTATGTCAGGACAAAGTTGAGGGCATGAGAGCACCTGGCAGTCACCAATGAGATGGTCAGACCTAATCAAAACTAAAATTAACATCCTGCGAATAAATAAAATAAATAATAATTTAAGTCAGAGAAAACTCCATATTTTAGTACATAATCTTAATATTTTATTTCACGGCGATCTGAAATATAATGAATTAAACAGAGTAGTGTTCCTTACACACACGTATTAACATCGCATTTTTAGAGATATAATATATATTTTTTTTTAAGTTGGATTATTATCTCAGCGTTGGCAAGTGGCAAGGCAACACAGGAATTTCACATACAGCTTTACTCAACCCTGCACACTGTTTGTGTGTTATACACGTGCAAAAGCATTATACGGTCTTAGTGACTGTGGGACTCCACCTCCGTACCTGGATTGTTATCATTGAGTATAAAATACTCTTAACGATATTGACTTTTGGCATAAAGGGGCTTTGCTATGCTTCTAACTTACGAGTATGAAGGCTGCGAGACAGCTTACTCAACCCTGCACACTGCCTGTGCGTTTATACACTCGCAAAGCATTTGTTATCATTGAATATAAAATACTCTTAACGACACTGACTTTTGTCATAAAGGGGGTTTGATACGCTTTTTAACTTATGAGTATGAAAGCTGCGAGACAGCTTACTCAACCCTGCACACTGCCTGTGCGTTTATACACTCGCAAAGCATTTGTTATCATTGAATATAAAATACTCTTAATATGCTCATAGCATGTCATCCCAACACTATGTGACCTAGCTTTCGCATCAAGAACAATACTATGGAAGCACACCTCGCCTCAACAGGTTACTTTTTATCAGCCACCTAGGTGGCTTAATTATCTTGACCTACAAATGATACCTATTTTGTAAACTATATAAAGCAAAATTGTGTAATTTTTACACTCATACATTCAAATTCTATAAGTACAGGATACGTTAAAATGATTCTGTGATGCAATGGCTGACGGTACAAGATACTTTGCAAAAATGATTATGTGATACAACGGCAGACAACAAATGCTTCAGATATCTATGGAAATTTCCTTAAATGTAACTGAAATGAATCAAAACCATAAAAAGTATTATTCAATGCTCCCTTAATTATCTATAAGGTAAAAGCCGTACTTTCAGATTCCTCTAAACTGAGGGAACAAGGGATTGACATAAACAGGGTGGACTGGTTACCTCTATCATAGGGACAGCAATGACTGACCTTATGCTCATGAAGAACATAATACAAACAAAAACTGTGGATTGACTCGGCTGATGCAACAAAAAACACCTGCCAACATAAAAAATAATTAAAATATAAATAAATAATAATATAATACTACCAAATTAAAACCAGAATAAAACTAATATAGCTTCTAAAATTGACATGATTGCTAACTTACTCTATTTGAAAAACAAACAGATACAATAACAAACTTGGGTATATAATTTTATAGCCACAAACAATAATAATTAATTAATACATATTAAACCCACAAGACATCCACTCTTGTTATCTAACGCTATCAATCTGTTTTTTTTATATTATCTATTTAGAATGATTTCTTTGATATTATTATTATGATAATAGAGAAACTTACCAGTCCTTTTGAGAAAATGTACCTAAATAGCACAACAGGAGTTGACTTGTTATAGTAAATAAGAAATAAAACATCCTACAACTGGGTACAGAAATCAATCAATATGGAAAACAAAGATTAATGTTGTTGGTGGACCTTAATAACAATCCGGCTTATATCTACACTCCAAAATGACAATTTATCAAGATTGATACTGGAATGCAACAACCATATGCTATGCTGAAAAAACAGCTGCAGACCACTGACCCTGTTATCGGCTGTGGGTACAAAGATACAATAAACTATTCGATACGTATCAAAATTCAATATCTCAACTTCTGAATACCATTTCAGCTAGTAAAAACCGAGATGAATTAAAATGCATTAAGTACAGATTTACAATGAATTTGTACATTTTAGACCCAAACAAAATAGAAAATTCAGTTTCATTCTGAACCTAAAACTGGTACTTAACCACTCCTAGGGCAGTGAGAATTCCATTATAGGTACTTAATTGACAGAAAATTACAAAGCTCCCAGATATAACCCTATTACTTCATACTGCCACTATTAAATTATTTTTTCAACATATCAAAATAGATAGGTATCTACATAAATGATTTCATCCTATAGGTACCTGCAGGATTCTTTCCTATGACCAGATAGGTTACAAATAAAGGGTTCATTATAAATACATTGTCTAATAACTTCTTTAATATAATTTTCATACTTCAACTGTATCTTATAGCTCTGCTGTATTGACCTATAATAAATGTACTCAGTGGTACCTATTGACTAAATTACCAATAGAGAGTGACACTAGGTACCGAAACAAGATTTCCTACCAACCCACCCTGATTATTTATTCGTCAAAATATCAAGACCGACATAATAAGCACCTTTAGACAGACACCAATTTACGTGTACAAATCGAAAATCGCCCGAAAATTAACCATGGAGATCTAACACCTAAAAAATATAATAAGTGAACTGTAGGTAATGCTTACTTGAAACAAGTGCCTTGAAATACCTATATTAAAACAAAAGTAAAAGTTTATTTACATAACATTACGCCCGCATTCCCAGAAGGGCCGGACAGAGATGGGTGATCTTATTCAAAGGCTATAAAATCAAAATGTCTAATTAAACATTTAACCATTCCAACTAAGTACTAGACTACACATTTAGCAGTACCTAGATAAAAATGATAATCACAACACTAAAGTAAAATTTTCAAGGAAAAAGTTAGCTATACCATAGGTACAATCAATGCAGGCACCATGAACAAAAGTACCTAAAAATTTCTTCATTCATAAGCACATTGTACAGTGAACATAACTAATTATACAACTTCCTCACTTAATCCATATAACTCAATTTTATGCCCCATAGATGAAACAAATTTTTTCGATTAGCTCTCAACTTGTCAAGTAATAATTGACTATTTGCTAGCAGAACGTATGAAAATCATGTGGAAGATATGATCCATTTGATCATAAGTACTTGAAGTAAACGGTTTCACTATAAATTAAGAAAGATATTTTCTTTTTTTTAATTCTATTAAGTCAATGATGCTTACAAAACTTAAAACTGATCAAGCCTTTATCTATTCAGCCGAAAGACATCCACTGTTTGACATAGGCCTCCCCCAAAGGGGGGGTTTCCCATAATCGCCACGCTTGGCAGGCGGATTGGCGAAAGTCAAAAGCTTATCCAACGCTTATACAACGCAAAAAAAAAATGCCAGAGCATCTTACAACGATCTAGGCAACAAAACCTGCCACCTCAGTGACTAAAACACATATTATAATACGCAATTAAACGTAATTATAGAGTTCATGAGCTTATTGCAATCTCACGCAGTAAGTTCCACACTGAATCCCAAATAAGTGAACGTTAAAGCTGCTATTCTCAGTCACGGAAATATTCAAAAGTATTCAATCTCACATACAGAACAAAAGCTGGCTGCCGTTTTTGCTCTAATGTCGACTGTGGACTAATAAAACAAATACTTCATTATAACCGTAAGTTACGATAAGCGAAATAGTAAGGTAAAATAATATTAATCCTCACAGTACAACAAATACAACAGCTCAACTTAAAGTTGACATCAAATGAGACCAACACAATGTGGGTTTTCTCGCTGTTGATTATGCCTCATTGCTGACTAACAATAGCCAGGAATAGGAATAATAATTATATACAACGTGTTTTTTTTTGATATCCCATAACTCTGAGTATGATTGAGGCCATATCAAAGAATCAACTGGCATATGAGTTATGTTCCAATCCTTCGTTATTTTTTTTTTTTTTTCATTTTTCATACAAAATAATTCGGCAAAGTCACGATTATTAATGTAAAACACCCTTACGTGAAATATGACAACGTCGGCAAGGTAGCTTTCCCTTCACTAGCTGCCGCCGGGAAGCCCCGATACCAACATACCTACATATTTTATTTTACTAGACTACTGCGAAGTATGGCAACCTCGCAAAAGTAAAGGTTCGTCATACTGGTGACAATGTTTGACCTAATTTAATTATGATTGATGATATCTCCGAAACGATGCATTTTTGGACCACCTATTCTAGGAGTTTTAGTATTATTTTTACCTACAGAATATAACCCTAGAGTTATGGGATATAAAAAAAAAACAGGTTGTATAATAGGAATGCTAATTCCTAACAAAGTAACGCTAATGAACAAAAATAAAAAGTACCTACTTAACAAACCAGAATATTTATAACCAGATAATTTATTTATTAAGTAAACCTGAATTATTGCAGACAACTCTAAACATCTACTCTGTTTAATTAATTATATTTCAGATCGCCGTGAAATAAAATTGGGAATCAAACGAGTTTACCTCTTAAGCGAAGTCTTGATTCTAATTTTATGAACGGCGATCTGAAATATAATCACCCACCCGCCACTAGCTAACAACCCCAACGCTGCAATAATCAGTCTACCTAATTCACTTATCCTTTCAGGAAACCCTAGTGAATGTAAGTATGCGAAACTACTCTGTACAGAAAACAGAGCCTGTTCCTTACTTAAGGATCTTTAAAATAAGTGAAATTCCTGTGTTGCCACTTGCCAACGCTGAGATAATAATCCAAATTAAAAAAAAATATATATTATATCTCTAAAAATGCGATGTTAATACGTGTGTGTAAGGAACACTACTCTGTTTAATTAATTATATTTCAGATCGCCGTTCATAAAATTAGAATCAAGACTTCGCTTAAGAGGTAAGCTCGTTTGATTCCCAATTATACAGGGTGTTTGGTGCATCGTGTGCCAAATTGAAATGGTCGACTGAAGGAGTCATCCGCTAGCCTTTTAGACCCTTTAACACCCCTCATGCTCTGTGGATTTTTTTTTATCGAATTTTTATTGTTTTCCAAAAAAAAGACCCAAATTTTACATTCAAATACAGATTTAAAAAAAAATATAAGGCGTAGACTCTGAATTTTATTTTTATTTCGATGTGTATTGTTTAAGAATACTTTTAAATACAAAATTAGTGATATTAGTCACCTAGTTCTTTTTTAATTCACTCGCAAAGGTAAAACTCAAATTAAAGCTGTACATGTTACAGCTGTTTATAAGGCTACAAAAAAAAAATCAAAAGCGACCGGGATCTTCCAACTCCCTCATTAATTCTCCAGTATATCCTCTTTCTAATGATGTGCCACATGCCATAAAAGTATTTTAACAACTTTGTGAATTCGCTAGAATTGTGAATCGAGTCACCTAAGGCTAATATTCAAAATTATGATTTAAAAAAAATCTCTTAAATGATACCTGTCAAACCTATAAATCTGCTATCTCATTCTTATGGTTAGGTAAATTCGTGTCTCATATCTGTATCTTTCGTGGGATTTACTTGAAATAAAAAAACAAAATTGCATTTTGAACATTTATTTAATCATTGTTACAAATCTTGCTCAAATTGTTGGCCTCTGTTGCGAATGCAGGCCCGACACCTGTTTCGTATTTCAACAGTTGTTGTACGAAGTCGTATTTCCTCCTTAATAGTATTGAATGCCGCTTCTATGCGTTGGACTAATACCTCCCTAGTTGGAATCTCCGTGGCATATACCAACTCTTTAGCACGTCCCCAGACATAAAAGTCTAACGGAGTTAGATCTGGGGAACGTGGCGGCCATGGAATAGGGCCATCGCGTCCAATCCATGCATTGGGGAACACATTGTCGAGATATTCCCTCACAGTCAATCGCCAATGCGCGGGACAGCCGTCATTTTGAAATACAATGGGCACACGTTCATTAAATACGGGCACATCGGTCACTAATTCGGGCAGGTCATTTTGTAGGAATTCCAGGTAGTCTTCGCCATTGAGATTATCGGGCAGGTAATGCGGTCCAATTACCTGATTCCCAATCACTCCTGCCCAAACGTTTACACTAAACCTTCTTTGAGAAGATTTCTGTCTTTTAACACGTGGGTTTTGCGTTTTCGTTGTCCAGTGGTGCAAATTGTGTAAATTGAGGATCCCATCCTTGGTAAATTTGGATTCATCCGTCCACAGTATTCTTTTCAAAAAATCAGGATCATCCACATCCGTGTGTAAAAGAAACCGACAAAAAGCCACTCGTCTCTCAAAGTCGCCACCCTCAAGACCTGCAACAAACAAAAAACTCTTTTAAATTTCTCTTGGGCAATAAGTAATTGCACAAGAAAGGACCCGCTGTTTGTGCTAATAGATTCAATACCTGGAAGTGACGCCATACCATACCCATTACCTGCTAAACAAAGGCAAGGTCAAACAAAGCTTGCACGGGTTTAAAGTTAGAGGTAGTAGTGGAATGGATGCTTTTTGTTTTGACGAAGTACTTTCCACACTTTCCATATTGAAATATCAAGATGTGATGCCACATTTCTAATGCTTCTTGTAGGGTCTTCCTCAAAAAGTGCCAGTATTCTCTCGTCTACTTCAACATTATGTCGCACAATATGGCCCCTTGGTTCATTAAAAGTAACACTGCCAGTTTCGCGTATGCGTCGGTATGTGTCTTGGAAGACTCTGCGGCCAGGTAATCGTCGACCAGGAAAGCGTTCCTGGTAAAGTCGTTGCGCTGCACGAGCGACGCCATTAGCGGCTCCGTAAGCCATCATGATGTCCGCATATTCTTCGTTAGTGAATGTCGCCATTGCAATAACAAAAAACTCAAAGTTTAACAATAACAACAAAAATTAAACAAATGTAACAAGAACCAGCAAAACTTAACGATAACAAAGTAATAAAAGAATCGCGGAGTATGGTGAACTAGCACACACGTTAGGTAGCAGAGGCAGTCATGTCTCGACTAAAAAAATGGCAAAAAAATGGCGCCATTTGTTCAAACCGATTTAAGGTATGCAAGAAAGAGATAGAAGATAGATTTTACTGTGAAAGAGTGAGAAAACAAATTTTACCTCTTTCTCAAGTAACAGTTCCGCAATAAATATTTTTTCATTAGAATTTGGAATGTAGTTTTATGTGACTTGATTCACAATTCTAGCGAATTCACAAAGTTGTTAAAATACTTTTATGGCATGTGGCACATCATTAGAAAGAGGATAGACTGGAGAATTAATGAGGGAGTTGGAAGATCCCGGTCGCTTTTGGTTTTTTTTTTGTAGCCTTATAAATAGCTGTAACATGTACAGCTTTAATTTAAGTTTTACCTTTGCGAGTGAATTAAAAAAAAAACTAGGTGACTAATATCACTAATTTTGTATTTAAAAGTATTCTTAAACAATACACATAGAAATAAAAATAAAATTTCGAGTCTACGCCTTATATTTTTTTTAAAATCTGTATTTGAATGTAAAATTTGGGTCTTTTTTTTGGAAAACAATAAAAAGTCGATAAAAAAAAATCCACAGACCATGAGGGGTGTTAAGGGGTCTGAAAGGCTAGCGGATGACCCCTTCAGTCGACCATTTTAATTTGGCACACGATGCACCAAACACCCTGTATAACAATAACATACTATTATAAAAACACAAAATGTTAAGGTTATGAATACCCGTGCAGTGCATGAATACACTAGAAAAGCACTGTCCGAGAAGGATGGCGAATAATCGAGCGGAGTACACGTTGAGATACCGAATAATACTCACGAGTCCAAGTCTAAGATCAAGTCAGAATCTGATGAGGGGATCCCGTGGAACCCGAGGGAAATCTGATGAGGGGATCCCGTGGAACCCGAGGGAAATCTGATGAGGGGATCCCGTGGAACCCGAGGGAAATCTGATGAGGGGATCCCGTGGAACCCGAGGGAAATCTGATGAGGGGATCCCGTGGAACCCGAGGGAAATCTGATGAGGGGATCCCGTGGAACCCGAGGGGAATCTGATGAGGGGATCCCGTGGAACCCGAGGGAAATCCTCAAATTTTATAGGCACACACACCTATAGCGATTTGGGTATTTTTTATAGTAACTCGTACATTTGCTCTCGGAAAGCACCATTTGGTGAAGTGGAACTGATGATGAAGACCACAGATGGCCACCGGAACTATACTTATTAATAAGTATTTAACTTAATAATAAGATTTAACTTAATTTATGCTCGTCACAATGCATAAGGTGAGAGGTAGTTCTCCTGCTTTTTACCAGGAGAACTCCTCAACAATTAACGTCCCTGCATCGGGACAAGCAATATTTTCTAAAAGGTGATGAGCAGTTGACATTATAACTTAGATAAATTACAAAATGACCCACTAAAAAAGAAAATTAAAAACCAGATCCAAAGACCCGATTTCCGAAATAATTAAAGTTATTTTTCACTTTGTAGGGGTTTTTTGGAAGTTTGTTGTTTTTTTTTTGTTGTGAAACTTTGCCACGTCCTCTATAGGTGCATCATAGGTACCAGTTGTAACATTCATCGGGCATCTTGCAGTGCAAGGCGAAACTATGATAAACTAGCTTTTGTGAAACTGCCGCGTCTTCTATACATCATAGGTACCAGTTGTAACATTCATCGGGCGTCTTGCAGTGCAGGGCGAAACTATGATAAATTAGCTTTTGTGAAACTTTGCCGCGTCCTCTATACATCATAGGTACCAGTTGTAACATTCATCGGGCGTCTTGCAGTGCAGGGCGAAACTATGATAAACTAGCTTTTGTGAAACTTTGCCGCGTCCTCTATACATCATAGGTACCAGTTGTAACATTCATCGGGCATCTTGCAGTGCAGGGCGAAACTATGATAAACTAACTTTTGCCCACGACTTCGCTCGCGTGGAGGTCGGAAATATTATCCTCGGGAATTGCTATCGGGATAAAAGTATCCCATGTCCTAACACAGGTTATGGGTCTACTTGTGCGCCAAGTTTATCGTTCAATACGTGAAAAGGTAACACAGACGGAGTTTCTTTCGCATTTATAATATTAGTGTGGAATGTGGATAGAGCAAAGTGGTGAAAAAAACTCACTGCACTGATTTCAACAGCACTTGACCGAACGGCACCTGAGCACTTCCACTAACCGCACTGAAACAAAATTTTCAGTGCGGTTCGGTGGAACAGTTTGTTGATATTATTTTCAGTCCCCGAACGGCACCTATGTAAAATATTTTTTTAGTGATGGGGTGTATATTTTTGTTCAAGGGATTATCAAACAAAACATATCGATATAAATCAGCAGAACTTAAGTCTTGTACCGGATAATTTCACTTTGTTCACCTGAAGCAAGGAGTAATGTTTTATTTGTATCGCTGCCAATAAACAACAAAACTGTCGGACCACGCACAATGAAGGGTTCCGTAGGTGGTATGAATTTATCCCAAGAACCAACTTATCATCTAAAATGTTAAGTTGAAAAACATTTTCTCCCATACATCGATATAATTACGTCACGATCAATTCTCCAACTGCAAATGTAAGTAGGTCGACTATTCCTTTATAACCGACTTCCAAAAAGGAGGAGGTTCTCAATTCGGCTGTATGTTTATTTTTTTTTTGTATGTTTGTTACGCGATTACTCCGTCAATTAGGAACCGATTTAAAAAATTCTTTTTTTGTTTGAAAGGGTATACTCCAAGGTGGTCCCATTGCCACCAAATCAGAATCTGATGAGGAGATCCCATGGAAATCGAGGGAAACCCTCAAATTTTATATGCAAACCTATAGCAATTTGGGTATTTTTTTATAGTAACTCATGCATTTACTCTCCGAAAGCACCATTTGGTTAAATCAGTGGAACTGATGATGGAGACCACAGATGGCCACCGGAACAACATAATAATGAGTACCTATTTAACGGGTTGCGATTAAGCAATTTATGCTCGTCACTATGCATATGGTGAGTTGCAGTTCTCCTGGTTCTCACCAGGAGAACTCCTCAACAATCAACGTCCCAGCATCGGGAAAAGCAATATTTTGTAAAAGGTGATGAGCAGTTAACATAAGGCTATTGTAACTTATATAAATTGAAAACTGACCCACTAAAAAGTGAAAAATAAAAAACTTTTTACAAAAAAATAATAACCGACTACCAAAAATAATTGGAAGTCGGTGGCAAAAAACTCAAATACAGATCCAAAGACCCGACTTCCGAAATTAAAGTTATTTTTCACTTTGTAGTGTTATTTTTGGTAGTCGGTTATTATTTTATTGTAAAAAGTTTTTTAACTTGTAAAGCCTACTTGGCTGTGATAGTTTTCTTTTAATTTCGTTGTATATACTACTACCATGGTTTTTTCACATATCCAAATACAACAATTTAGCTGGCAGGGGGGGGGGACATTTGACTCTAACAAAAAATTGCACTTTAAAGCTTAATATTACGCAAACGGATCCCTGAATCGAAAAATGGTTTTTATAGACCTGCAATATTTTTCAACGTTCTATCTAATGATACCCCAAAATATTATATTTAATTTAATTTCGGAAGTCGGTGTCTTTGGCTTTGTAATTTCGTTTATATGGCCACCGACTTCCGAAATTAAATTAAATATAATATTAAACGTGGGTATACTACAGGTACACCTCTGCCCAACCCTTCGAGGAAACAAGGCGTGATTATGTTATGTGCTTCCGAAATTAAAGTTATTTTTCACTTTTTAGTGTTTTTGTTGGAAGACGGTTGTTTTTTTTGTAAAAAAGATTTTTATTTTTCACTTTTTAGTGGTACCTACCCCACACCAATACGTATACTACTTGCTATGAAAACAACTGTGACAGGAAGTTTTATAACATCATCAACATACACCGAGTGGATTAAATACGTATTATTGAAGAGTTAGCTGTAAATCTGTAATGTATAGGAGACCGCGCATGCTTCCTCTACCAAATAAAAGAATTATAAAAATCTGTTCTTATACAAATAAGTTATGCCTGAACATATATAATACTAGCTTTTGCCTGCGGATTCACCCGCGTAGATGTCAGAAAAAATCTCACGGGAACCGGGATAAAGAGTACCTATACCCTACATAAAAGGAACCCTAGTGCAAAATTTCACGTCGCTCCCAGTAGTTTGGGTTGTGCGTTGATACGTCAGTCAATCAGTTGGTCAGTTTCTCCATTTATTTATATAGATAGATTTGTTATTTAGACCAATACAAAATAATAATAAATAAGGACTTATTAGTTTTTTTTTCTTCTTCGAGTGTAATATTTCAAAATTATTGACCTTTACGTGATCAACGTCCCGACAAACCTTGAAAATGACACCATATTGATTTGTAGACTATTTACCTCATTACATCCCCAGAACGGGCTGTTTTTTAAAAAACATGAAACACGTTTTATTTATTTGTTGATACGAGTAACCCTGCGAATTGTCGAATTGATACAATTCATATGATTTCTCCATACAAGTTGTGAAACCCCGTTACACCCCTTTAGTGGTTGAATTTTCAAAAATCTGTTTTAGCGTTTACCTACGTCATAATAACTATCTGTGTGCCAAATTTTAGCCCAATCCATTCAATGATTTGAGTTTTGTGTTGATAGATCAGTCAGTAAGTCAGTCACTGTTTCCTTTTGTATGTATTAAATCTATAATGTAATTCGACATGTTACGACGACCCCGAATAAATAGGGATTAGGGCAGGAGACTGATGATGAAGAATTCAGGCTAAGTTTCAAGTTAATAGATCAACGAAAGATGATTTTTTCATACAATCTGTATCCATCCCCCCTTTACACCCCCAAAGAGGTTAATTTTTAAAGTGGTTTGCGACTTTTCCATTATTTGACTTAAAGGTTATACCAATTTTCGAGTTAATCAAGCCACGTAGTAAAATCCTCTCTTCTAAAACTGACTACCCCTTTTCACCCCGATAAGGGTAGATTTTAGAAAAACCCTAATACAAGTTATTCTTCATTTTTGGTTTTAAGTATAAATACTAAGTTTCGAGTTGATCGGACCACGCGTTACGCGTTCTTCTATACAAGCATTGACATCCCATCCATTGAAGTTAAGATAACAAAAAAATACAAACTTTATATTTTACTTACGTAAGTATTCGTCCAAGTTTCAAGTTTATTAACTCTAGGAATAAGATTTTTCATGCAAACAAAACCCCCCGTTTTCCCCCCTTTACAGGTCAAATTTCCAAAAACCCCTTCTTAGCGGATGCCTACGTGCCGAATTTCAGCCCAATCTGTTCAGTGGTTTGAGTTGTGTTGATAGACCAATCAGTCACGGTTTCCTTTTATATGTAGGTACCTATATACGGCTAGATATTATATACATTGAGAACCAACTCCTTTTTTGAAGTCGGTTAATAATCATTTATAGCCAGAGTGCATCTCATGACAATTCCAATAAGACCAAACACGGGTAGGATACCTTGCTTTATAACCGAGTTCCAGTGCCTACCTTTCGGCTTCATCATCAGATCAGTTTCAATCATCAGATCAAATTTGCTTCGCTTAACTATCTTAATCCAGATATATCATCACCACCAGCTGTGAAATACTTATCATTGAGAAGTTCTTCATCAGTTCCACTTCACCAAATTATACTTTCTGAATGCAAATGATTGACTTGTTGATGGAAATATAAAAATCGCTATATGTATGCCTATAATATTTGAGGAGTTCCCTCAATTACTCATGGATCCCAACATCAGAACTGAATTTTGATAAAAATGGGACCAATCTGGAAGTAGGTATATCCTTTCAAATAAAAAAATATTTTTTTAAATCGGTTCATAAACGACGGAGTTCTGAGGTAACAAACATTTAAAAAAAAAATATATATATATATATACACACGACTTGAGAACCTCCTCCTTTTTGTGAAGTCGGTTAAAAACTATTTCAAAGGACAATCGAATATGTAACGCCGGTTACCACCGCCGAGGAACGCGGTAGCTTTTTTCCCAGCCACCTTTCTATGGTCGTCGGACCATCTAGCTGATACGCGATCTTTATACCATGAGTCGTCTGCTCCACCGGCTACTTCGGCATGCATAGTCTGCAAGCTATGGCGTAACTTCGGTTCTTTTCAGGATAGTTTCATTTCTTATCTAATCCTTCATACAAACTAAACAAAAAAAAACTACGATGACAGGCATGAGAATTCAAAAGTAATAAGTTTGAATAATTACTTTTGTATTATCATGCCTCTGTCATCGAAGTTTGTTTTATTTACTCACGACGCGACACAAAGGCACCGCTCGTCGTGCGACACACGGGGCCTTTGTGTCGAGTCGCGTGTCGCGCCGGTCTGTAGAAGCCTTTAGATAGCTGCTTACATTCTTATGATTTAGATATTTATGAGGAAAAGTACAAAAAACATTAGCTGCGAAAAGGGAATATAGTCAAGCAACTATGAGATGATGAAGTCTGATACTAAAACAAAGGATATGCTGACGAATAATAATAAAGAGAGTTGTGGGTTATGCTGTTTCACATAATCGTCTGCACTTTTTGACTATTACAAAATCATCATTATTAAAATGTATAGAGCGAATTGTACTACCTATCTTTTGAAGGAAACCAGTTTATTTTACCCGTCGCTTCAATCCATTGTTCTTTACAAACGGGTTCACGCGGAAAACTGAAACATGAAATTCAAATTCATAATACTTATATTCCAAAATTGCATTATTTATTCCAAAAGTCCAAAATGCAATTCTCATAGCATTGTCAATTTGTCATGATTATCGATTTTCGTTTTTAATTAATCAATAAACAACAACACTGATACATTAATTGATCCATTCTTACAGTTTTTTCGTGAAGAACGGCTATAACGGTCACCAAAATAGAGTCGCCATAAAATTTTATTTGCTTTGAGACCAGAATTTAATTTAAAAAAAACTTCAGGCATTGCTCTAACCCAAAATTGTGGACTCCAGTTTACGACAAACAACGAGTCATTTTCGCACGAATAAAATAAAACCACCTCTCGCCTTGTACTATTAGCTTGTTTTGGGAACTAGCTACGACAGCGCCATTTTGACAGTTGCCTTCCTTACTCACCCAGGCGACATTTAGGTGATTTGAACAAATTGCATACGTAAACATTGACCGCATTCATTACGTAAGACAAAGGAGCCCTTTACTGTGCGTGGTTTGACATGCGCTTGCCGTATCGATATGTCCTGAACAAAGAATACATACGTCCCATCACTACTAACTGTATGCAGGTGCCGTTCGGGACTGAAAATAATATCAATAAACTGTTTCACCGAACCGCACTGATCAAAATTTTGTTTCAGTGCGGTTAGTGGAAGTGCTCAGGTGCCGTTCGGTCAAGTGCTGTTGAAATCAGTGCTCTGAGTGGAATACCTCCTCTCCGTGAACTCAACTTTGGAGAAAACAAAAAAATTGTTATTATAACTCAAGTAGTAAAAAGTTAAATTAAAAATTTAAAACAGCCCCGACATAAACGAAAACCTCCAAAAAGTAAACAAATAATAAATGTATTGGCCCTTTAAGTATAGTACGAGTTTATAAGTTTGGGTAATGTTTTGATCCAAGCGTCGTCGTCACGGCGCGGCTGGGGACGGCTAGTGAGTGTTATCTTTAAAAAAAACTAACTAATCAGTAAAAACCTAAACTCAAACAGTGAAAAGTGTCAACAAGTATAAAAATAAACTCGTAGATATTGTGTTAACGCAGTAAGTACTTAAAACTAAATCAAGTGCTTACTGATAGTGACAAAAATAAAAAAAAACCGGCCAAGTGCGTGTCGGACGACGCAAAATGAAGGGTTCCGTAGTTAGGATGAATTTATTCCCAAAAACAAACTTAAAATTGTAGTTGAAAAACATGCTCTCCCGTACATAGATATACATTACGGTCAATTCTTCAACTGCAAAAGTTGGTCGACTATTACTTGTTAACTTGTAAACCCTACTTAGCTGTGATAGTTTTCCTTTGTGATAATTTCGTTATTTATATACTACTGCCATGATTTTTTTTACATATCCAAAACCAACCATTTTGCTGGCAGGGACGACGACACACTTGACTCTAACAAAATATAGCACTTTAAAGCTTATTACGCAAACGGATCTCAGAATTGAAAAATGGCTTTCACAGACCCACAATATTTTTAAACGGCCTATCCAACGATACCCCACACCATGTATTAGACGTAGTGCGTAAGAGCAAGGTTACACGCTCAGTTTGGCGTCATTCTGGTCCATCACTCTGGATTGACTTGACTGAAGCCAGAATGATGGATGATTTTCACGGTTACACGGTCAATCTAGACTGACAGCAGACTGATGAAAAGTACGACAGTGCATGGCCGTAAAGAATTCAGAGCTGACAGTCGGTTGTCAATTTATCAGTGCTTAGTCATGGATAATAAAAGGAAAAAAATAAATGTAATTATCAAAAAACTCGACTTCTTAAAAAGTGAACTTTCTATTTAAATAAAAATAAAATAAAACACGACTGACTTGCATCGCATTAATAAAAACTTTGACTTTGACTTTGCCAAAAAACGGACTAAAAAGTAAAAAAAAACAAGTTGTATTACTAAACAGATAAATAAAATTGTCATAGCTGTCAGGGGGCCTCTTAGATTTAAAAGTGATCCTCAGAAAGGTCCTTAAGCAATCGGGTTTTTTGATAATTAAATTATTTTTTTAATTTCACATTTTTTTGTTAGGATTATCAATTTGGTTATTTTTCTCTCACTGTAGGTGTAACGCTTAGGGTAACGGTCGATAAAATTATTAATTATCTTTCAAAGCAAGTAAATTCTGGGTATGTCTCTCGATTTTAAGAATTATATTGAATTATATTATAATAATTATTTTCACGTTAATAAGATCTATTATACGATTATTTATGAAATTTATTACAGCTTTATTAGAAGTTTTGAAAATTTAATTGAGAATGGTTGCTAACCAACTTTAAATCGTAATAGATGAATGGTGTTCCAAAATGAAAAATGATTCGAGAAGCCTAAAGATGATTTTTAACCGACTTCACAAGGAGGAGGTTCTCAAGTCGTCTGTATATTGTTTTTCAAATACCTATTCAATGATACCCATCGTTTGGATTCTAGACCACAAAGGAACAAACATATATACATGCATGCTGATAAACACAACCCTCCTTTGCGTCACGCAGTCGGGTAAAAAGAAAGCGTTTGCTATGATAATTATCGCGTTGCTGCTAAAGAAACGCGTAAAAGAGAGCGATAGATGAGAAGCTGGTTAAAAAGAAGAGATCATTACACTCATCTTAATTTATTGAATGAAATAAGAGATCAAAAGGAAGAAAAAGAGTTTCAAAATTACTATCGGATGAAAGAAGTCTGATATGATTGCGTTGCTTCTGCATTGCGTCGCTGACGGTGACTGACGCGAGAATGATACGAGCGGGTTACACGATCATTTTCCCATCAGTGTTTCATCATTCAACACGGACTGACAAAATGATTTAAATTATTTAATTTTCATCAGTCTGGACCATCAGTCTCTCAATCCGTGGGTTACAGTATCATTCTCCGGTCATTCTGACTAGACTGATGGAACAGAATGACGCCAAACTGAGCGTGTAACCTTGCTCTAAAAGTATGTCCCACGAAGCTTATTGTTTGTGCGTGACAGAGACATTAATAATGTCATTTTGTCTCGTTCTGGCGCGGAGCGGGGGACATGCGCAGGCGCAGCGCACTCGTAGCCAATGGCGTCGGCGGACGTCGCGTCGGGCGGTGTGCGGGAGTGCAGGGCAGTGATCAGTCAGCGCCGTAATGTGCCACGCAGTAGTGCTCGGAGTGTTGTTCTCGCTGCCGTCCTACCTGTACTCGGCCGTGCCGTTCAGGTGAGCTTCTCACTTGTCGGATAGCAGCGCGTTTTGTTGTGTACCGGAATGTGCACGTCCCGCGCCCCACTGTGGTCTCGCAATCGTCTTGTGATAATGATGTATGTTTCTGTGTGATCTTGGATATTTTTAACGATAAACATAATTACGTTCACAAAAATTCTTAAAATGGTTTATACTTAACCGTAAGTGATTGACATCCTTCAGTATCTAGTATTTAACAAATGTGCAATAGGCTAAGTCGCAAAAATAAATTGTCAGGACTTTAAGTATTACTCATTGTGATATTTACCACTTTCGCGTTAGGTTAGTGATTTTATAATGAAGCGGTGTGCACGGAACGCATACAAATTGACGCATTAAGTATTGCGGTCACGAGTGATGGCCACGGCTGTGGGGCCGTGGGGCCCGTGGCCCGACGCTGAACCGGGCCGCGTGCCGGGCGCGCGTTATGTAACGCCGCACTGTGCCATGGACTCCTGCCGCTCTGGCTCTGCGTGCTCGCCGACACTGCACTCGGGAAGTTAGTATCGTGGCGATTTTGTCCTTCCCCCAATATCGTTGTTAGTACTTCGGTTTTGTACTAGTTTTACTACTGCAGCATCGTGCTCAAAAGAGTGAATCGGCTCTACAGATGTGTTTACTGCCCCACAAAAGTAACGTTCATTAGCAGCAGACCAGCCTTTTATATTTGCCGGTTGAAGTCGTTCAAGTACTTACTGATAAAGACTTATCAAAAGCAATGACGTACCTCTATCAAATACAATAACACGGGCCGCACCTAACTATACAATTATTACAGTTTCTTATCAATATTTTAGTGGCGGGAGGGTTATTTTTCTTTTTGGGACCACTGCAAACAGGCCACCCTGAATATCAATGATGATTTCTGAATATAAAGAAATGTTGATATATCCACATGAACAATGGCAACGTGATCGGATCGTCGGTTCGTCGTGCGACACGAGCACACGACGGTCGATAGCGGCGCTCGTCGTGTGACGTGTGCCCACTACCGCGGAGTCCACGGTGCAGCGGTGCAGCGCTGCAGCGCTGGTCGCGGACTGCGCCGCTCTTGCTGCTTTGGCTTGGCACACAATGGTTCACGCGCGCAGAACACTTCTCTGACCTCTTGCAGTAACACGCGACCGCAACCGTTCCTAAAGGCTTCTACATACCAGCGCGACTTGTCGCGCGACGCGACATGGCACAAAGGCCCCGCGTGTCGCGGGACGAGCGGTGCCTTTGTGTCGCGTCGCGTCGCGCGACAAGTCGCCCCGGTATGTAGAAGCCTTAATGCCATAACCTAGTTCCGTTCGCCTCAAGCCTCAACTCGGTTCCCGTGACGACGGCGACGCACACTGACGCGCACTCCGCCTTCTGTCCGCAGTACTGTGGTACCAGGTACTACAAGTACAGTCCATTGAATCGTTTTGCGAGCCAATCTTTGAATCTTGTTGAATTCTTAAAAACTCCGTATCAACTGTTGAAATACGCTACACGTACGGTAATAAAAACCGGCCAAGTGCGAGTCGGACTCACGCACGAAGGGTTCCGTACCATTATCTATAAAAATCTGCCAAGTGCGAGTTGGACTCGCGCACGAACGGTTCCGTACCATTATCTAAAAAGGACCATTTTGGTTACCCATTAGAAGGGTTTTCGATAGGGTTTTTCTAAGCAGTTAATCAAAAAGCCAGACGATGTGGGTACCCCTTTTGAACGGCTTAAATTATAAGTCATTCAAATGGTAACCCGTTGAACGGGGTTTTCGACAGAAACCCTTACAGTGTGGGTAACCCTTTTGAACGGTTTAATTTAAGCTTCAAAAGGGTTTTACACTTTCAACTCTTAAAAACGATAACAGCGTAACATTCCGACTCGGAACAATGTAACATGATCTCTCGATGACGGGCATAGATTGCAACATGGACTAGCACGCGTTAAGGCTTCTACATACCAGCGCGACTTGTCGCGCGAACAAGCCTTAAAGGCTTCTACATACCGGGGCGACTTGTCGCGCGACGCGACGCAACACAAAGGCACCGCTCGTCCCGCGACACGCGGGGCCTTTGTGCCGTGTCGCGTCGCGCGACAAGTCGCGCCAGTATGTAGAAGCCTTTAAGCGGCCGCGGCGGCGCCTTTGTGGCTACTTACCGAGCGGTTTGTAAACAGGGATCTGTGATCAATTTATCATTATTGCATGAGTTCATTTAAGCTTTGCTAGGCGGATATTGAAATGACATACCTACTTAATATTATGATTTTTAGGGTTCCGTAAAGGGTGAACCGGGAACCCTATTACTAATGCTCTGCCGTCTGTTTGTCTGTCTGTCTGTCCGTCTGCCACCAGGCTGTATCTCATGAACCGTGATAGTTAGACAGTTGAAATTTTCACAGATGATGTATTTCTGTTGCCGCTATAACAACAAATACTTACTAAAAAACAATAAAATAAATATTTAAGGGGGCTCTCATACAAAAAACGTGTTTTTTTTGCTCGTTTTTGCTCTATTTTGATAACGGCAACAGGTAGACGCTTGAAATATTCACAGAATATTTTTATATATTCACTTTAAAAATAAATAATTAAATTAAAATAAAACAAATATTTAAGGGGGGTCTCATACAACAAACGTGATTTTTTGCAATTTTTATAGATAATGGTACGGAACCCTTCGTGCGCGAGTCCGACTCGCACTAGGCTGGTTTTTTTTTATAGTTAATGGTACAGAACCCTTCGTGCGCGAGTCCGACTCGCACTTGGCCGGTTTTTTTCATGTCACTGGGTTTCAAGTAGGTATAGAACCCATTGAATGGGTTCAAATTCAAATATTTTATTTGAATACGTACGTGTATCTGTCAAGACCTTTCATACAAATGGGTAACGTAAAGTCCGGGAGGTAGCGTTGCATTTTAGGTAGTGTTTTTACGCTGATGTTTGCCATCTTGTTCAATATACAACCCTTAGTATTGAACTCACTGATAACAATATCACCAAATACGAAAAAGAGATTAATGACACGTTAAACAAAATAATAGATTGGCTAAAAGACAACAATTTACATGTCAATATTAGTAAAACCAAACTTATACAGTTCCAAGGTTACAACAAACGTCACCAATTACAAATAAGATATGAAAATTACGCTATAGAAGAGGTTGAAAGTGCTAGTTTTTTGGGGATAACATTAGATAAATATTGCAATTGGAAAGTACACATTGACAAATTATGCACTAAACTGCAAAGATTTGTATTTGTTTTATATAGGGTAACTCGAGTAGCTGGCATCAATGCAGCAGTTTATGCTTACCATGGTTACGTAGCATCAATTCTCTCTACGGCATCATAATATGGGGCAACTCTGTGGATACTATTAAAGTATTCCGAGCCCAAAAAAAATGTATTCGCTGAATAACTATAGCCCTAACATTACAAAGCTGTGACCCACTTTTTTAAAACTGAAAATATTACCACTCCGATCTTTATATATATTCGAACTCTGTATCTTTGTACATAAAAACATGGCTTTCTTTCAAGTACATAATGATGTAATAAGAAAAAGTCGAAATATCCACAAATTATGTGTAGCCCAACAAAGAATTAAACTATTTTCCAATAATGTTTACTGTATGGCAATTAGTATGTATAATAAATTACCTAATGTTTTTAAAAGTCTTAACTTCACTGCATTTAAAACGAAATTATTTAACTTCCTATTGCATAAGTGTTACTACTCAACAAATGAGTTTTTATAAAAACAATTTTCAAATAAAAAAAATTTGATTCAAATTTTAAATTAGACGATGACTCGTCTCTGTGCTCTTATTAATTGAATGGATTTTTTTTTTTCTATTGTGTTTTATAATAATTTTCCACATTCTATTTAATAATTCTTGACATTATAATTCATAATCCTTGACATTGTATTTGACAGTAGTTAACATTTTCCTTGACCTTGCCATTGTATGGTTTAATTTCGACATATTGTTCTAATTTACTCCTAATTTTAATTCTTTGAAATATTTGTACGCTGGAAACAGCAGAATATTATGGACAATATATTACGTGACCTGTTTATCAACCATATTCTAACAAATAAATAATTACTTACTACTTACTTAAAATAGATCTCGAATGACTGATAGGTGAACCAAGCGTCAGCTGACGCACCCGTGGTGGGTGTAGGATTGAAAGGTTACGAAAATGGTGAAAAAACTAAAAAAAAATCATAGTACGCCGCCTGAAACTTTTTTAATAAATATATTACATCATACTGAGCTAAATAAAAATCGTCAGCTGCATGGTGGAGGGGGGATTATGCGTCAGCCGCTCGCATGAACTTGTGAAAAGAAACACGTAAAATTAAGTTGTAGTGCGCCGGATGAAATGTAGATACGTGATTGTTTAAATTATCACAAATACGAAAACAACAATCAGCTGCGTGGGTAGCGGTGGAGAGACCGTCAGCTGACACACTTAAGGCGAAAGCATAGATGATCTCACTGCCATTTTGTCGCTAGATGGCGACACATCCACAATTTCGAACATTTTCAATTTTTACACCTAACATAGACATTTTTAATAAACAACTTTATTCTTAGCGAAACCTAGGGCATTAACTTGATTTTTTTAGATCATCACTGTGCTTGTTAACTGGTATCATACAAAGATTAGAACATAATAATGATTTAGCCGCATGAATTTACTCTTTACACACACATGCAAAGTAAATAGTAGTAACTTCCGACTCTACTAGATGTCGTTTTATTCAAACATGGTTGGAAATTAAAATGTCCAGATGGTGTTAATTTTAAATAAAGAGGACCAAATTATTTATATGATGAATATCCTTACAGTATAGCAAAAACTGAAAACAAATATTAATTTACTAATTAAGCATACTTTAAATTACTAGAGGATTGTTATGTTCCAATCTATTTCTTAATAATATAATTATTGGGTTATGCATACTTTTGTTTCTAGGCTCGGTATCAGATACCTTTTCACCTTATCAAATTATTCAGATAAATTATTTTGGGTAATAAAGGTATATTGTACATAAATAGGTTGTTGTAATGTGACTGAACCTAAATAGTACCTAACGTGTAAATAAATTGTGACCTGTACTAAATAAATAAAAGATTATGTATTCAATTGTAAAGCGTTTTATTGTATCTTACTATAAATTAATAATATTTATCTATGGTTAATATTTTCATACAAATATCGTTTTATTTACTCTCACTGCATTTACCTAAATATTTTCTGGTTGGATTCGAACCATCGACTCGTACCACCACACAAAGATAAGTATCTTACACAACAACACAAAAGTGGTTGCTAGCTAACCATAACATTTATGTTTCAAGAATACCCACTTATTATACAACTTTGAACAATAAATATTCTTTTACAATTGAATTGTTTGGCTGGTACCTAAATACATGAGTGAAACATATGTACACAGAAAAATCTTATAAACTAACAAATAACATAAACTATACATCGCTACGTACAAAAATAGCATAATAATTAGTCTATAATGTTTTCACTGCTGAGACTCAGGCCTCCTCTGAACAGTGAACAAATTTTTTGCCTCTTTATTTATCTGACCACGACACTGCCCAATTATTAGATTTTCCTGTAAAAGAGCAAAGTTCTAAGTCCAAATCATACTACATTTATAAGAAAGACTACAGTAACGAAAATATAAAAAAAATCAAAGAATGTCTGACAAGTTTATCGTGGTCGGAAGTACACATAGAAAATGACCCAAATAAGGCTTTTAATAAATTTCATGACTTATTATGTCTGTTATAACTTATGCTTCCCAAAAATAAAAATAAGGATTAATAACTCTAACACATACAAACAAAAATGGATAAGTAGGGGTCTAAGAAATAGTTGCAAAACTAAACGATTTTTACGATATCTTTACTACAAAAAGAAAACTTTATTGTACAAAACAAAATATAAAAAATATTCACATATACTGGAAAAGTGCATTATTAAATAAAAAAAAAATCTAATATTAATTTCATTAAAAAAAGCCGTAACAAGTGTAAAGCAACGTGGACAGTCATTAATCACGAAATTGGGAATACAAAATGTGACAATAACATTTCTGAATTACAATTAGATAAGCAGATACTGACAAACCCCACTGACATAGCGAATGCTTTTAATAATTATTTTATTGACTCGACGCACTCCTTAACATTTAATAATTCACATAATGACTCTAATAAGGTGTCAATTCCTAATTCCATGTTTCTTAGTTTCATGACTGAAGATGAAGTTAAAAAGGAGATTATGGCTTTAAATAATACTAACTCCGAAGGCTATGATGGAATTGGCACAAAAATAATTAAAACGTGCAACACAGAATTAAATTCTATATTGACATATCTAATTAACCTTTCATTTTCGTCAGGTACTTCTCCTGATGCCTTAAAATCATCAGTCGTGAAACCACTTTACAAAAAAGGCAATAAAAATGACGTGAAAAACTATCGCCCGATTACTCTTATTCCTATTTTGTCAAAAGTATTCGAAAAATGTATGCTCAACAGACTTGTCGACTATTGTAGTAAATATAACATTATAGCAAATGAACAGTTTGGATTTCAAAAGCACAAGTCGACAACACAAGCAATATTTTCCCTTTTGAGCAATATCCTGAGTAATCTAAACAACAATCACATAACAACGGGACTTTTTTTTGACCTGTTAGAAGCTTCCGACTTTGTAGCACATGACGTTTTATTAAAAAAGTTAGAAAGCATTGGAATAAGAGGATTAGCACTGCAGTGGATTTCTTCTTATTTAAGTGATCGGAAACAATACGTTGTCATAGATAAAGTACATGAAAACTTACTTTCTTCCTATTTTTCCGACTCCTGGCAAAAAAAATGCGGCGTGCCTCAAGGGAGTGTCTTAGGGCCCATTTTATTTATATTATATATAAATGACATACCACTAGTGACTAATCATAAATGTATACTATTTGCAGATGACATTTCAATTATAGTGACGTCTGATAAGAAGTATAAATCAATATGTGATCATGAAATGATCACACTATTGACAATATTTTAGGATGGCTACAGACAAATAAATTAAAAATCAACATAGACAAATCTCATTTTATACAATTTAATAAATCTAAACATGCTAAATACAATTTTAAACTTAATATTGATCGACTGGAAGAAGTTACACAAACCAAATTCTTGGGTGTACTAATAGATCAAGACTTAAATTGGAAAGTACATATAGATAATTTGTGCAACAGGATCAATAAATTTGCTTATGCTCTCAGACAAGTAAAGAACATGACAAATAGAGAAACGGCAATTACTACATATCACGCATATATAGAATCTATTTTACGTTACGGGCTTATTATATGGGGGAACAGTACGGATAAGGATAGAGCATTTATTGCACAAAAAAATGCATCAGGGCCATTTGTGGACTTCGTTCTGATGAGTCCTGCAAACCGATTTTTAAAAAGCTAGGCTTATTACCACTTCCCTCACTTTTCATATATGAAATCTGTAAATTTGTGTACAGTATAAGGGCATTGACATAGATAGTAAGGACCAGGCTAACGCGCGACGAAATGGCACCAGCGCGCTGGCCCTAAAATGACAGTTTAGGGCCAATGCGACTCAGTCGAACGCGGTCCACGCGCGGAGGAGTTAATCAGTACAGTTCAGTCATTAAAATGCCTAGTTGCGTAGTAAAAGGCCGCAAAAATTATAATACAAAGGTTAAAAAGGAACATGGGATATCATAACATCGATAAGTAACCATATATTGCCTTTGTTCCAATAAAATTATTCAATAAACACATTTGAATCCACATTCGAAATCCACAATGGCGGCCATGTCACGCGCTGCCGGCAGCGCCCGCGACGGTAACGAAGTAACCTTGTACGGACGTCATTTTTTATTTTTGTTTTATTTAATAATTAATAAATTAATAATAATTATTATTAAATTGTTTTCAATTTCAAATAAAGCTGATCGAGATTAATTTGTTTTATTACGTTTTCTTACGTTTTCTGTCAAAGTATGGACGCCTCAGTGGTTAACTTATTTCCGATAAAATGTGATTAAAATAACATTTACGCACGTACATGTCGTACGTACAAGGTTACGTCGTCGACCTATGCAACGTGACACTCACGTAGTTCATGTGAGTTGTCACAGATGGCGCTACTTTTTGCTTGTATGAAAAAGTTGTAAGTAAAATGTTCTGATGGGCGTATCCTTCCTTTTGAAATCATTGAATAAGGGATTGTTCAAAAAAGCATATGAAGTAATCTCTCGACCAACAAGGGATCCTCACAGACTTTTATTAAAGGATAATCCTAAGTCAGCCAAGTATGCTAAAAGCTGCCTTGTGATGTGTGTACGTATATACAATAAAATACCTAAAGAACTCAAATTATTAAATAATACTAACTCATTTAAAAACATATTATATAAATGGCTGAATGGACATAACTTTTATGACATTAAAGATTTTTTTAACTTGAAAATATAAAATATGTATGAAAGGTACTAAATTAATGAAAATGATTGTGAAGTATGATCCGAATGACTGTTATTGTATAACTAATTAATCAACAATCTACGACAATTTATTAATTATTTGCATGCAATTGATACAATTATTATGTATAGCTAAACATGTGGACATTCTAGACTGTAAGAACTTTATACCATGTTTAAAGCAAATAAAGACTTATCTTATCTTATCATAAGAATATGAGAAAAATGTGTCGAATTACTATGATAGTTTTGTAGGTAAACATGAAATAATTGAATACCTAGTGGATAAAACATAAGCTTTAATAATCATATTCGGTATAAATAATATCATCCAAGAAGGCAGCGGGAGGCTGAATAGGATATTCTTGATGTCGCGCCCATGCCATGTACCATATAATACACATAACATTGGAGCAACATCCAAGTGTTCGTTTTCCTACAATGCAATTACAGTAGTAGCCAACTATTTTATTCCTGCCTTGCAACGTATTATCGAGCAAGATGTAGACAAAATAAATTCGATTGTTTTGGTGTCTTGAGTGGATTCGAGCACTTAAAAGCCAAGGATCTGAAACGACAATGTTGTATTGACTCAAGTCATAATCGATGGCAACGTCTTCGCACAATTCAATAAAAAATATGCCGTCTTCTTAAATATGTTCTCCATAGTAACTACTAGCTTGGGCAACTTGGTACGGTCCCAATGCTATCACTAACAACTGATAATACGTTAGATTTGGGAATTGTTCGAATTCTTCTCCGGCATCCATAGCCCGAAAATTGGCTCTACGGAAGTTTAAATTATTTTGAATCACAAACTCACTTAAGTGGTTGGGGGCATCATGTTTTAAATAGATTTCATTTATAAATTGATCAACTTGCTGATGATCTGTCAGTCGGTTCCGAACGCATTTATTAGAGCACAAGCAATTCATACTTCTTCGTATAAGTGTGGTGCCGCGATGTTGAAAAACTGCGATCTAAGTTGCCTGAACTGATTTTTTAATCGACCATTAATAGTTTCCACTACCCAACGGCATAAAGTTACTTTTCTAGATTCGTTTGTCTGTTTGGTAGTTAGCTGACGTTCATTTTCATCTTTCGTTTGTGGCATATAAGCTTCGTATCCACACGAACTTATATCTTCCATCACATCCCGGAATCCTCGATCTAGAATGAATACATCTCCTTTCTCAAAGAACCAATGATAAGGATTGTCTTCGTTTTCTCTTATCAATTCTGCCATGATAGAAGCGTCAGATTTGTTTGCCTCGTATGGCCCAAAGGTGTTTATAATATATCCATCTGGACTTACAATTAAAAATACCTTTATAATAAATTACGGTATTTATGGTGACTGTATGAAGTTCGTTGAAATTGGTAATTAGAGCTTTTTTGCAGAAAGAAATAAGTACCGTCGCAAATTGTTACTAATGGTTCATTGCGGTTTGAAAATAATATCCGTGGAATTCTTAAAATCCTTTCGCGCATATTGTTTCTGTACGAAAAGGCACAATCAGGTCCGTATATATGATCAAAGCCCAAATGGTTGGGAACGAATTCTGTCATCAAACACTTGCGAATTTTTTTCATTACACTACTTAAATGTTGCGGAGTCATACGAAACACACTAGAAAGTCTTTCGTTAGAATCACCAGTATGCAACTTACACATGACCGTTGCAAGGGCTGTTTTAGGTTTTCTAAAAGATGTCGAGATTGAAGGTGTCTCTTGCAGAATATTAAAAAATATTTCTTTATTGTATCCAATAAAATAATAAAAGACGCTGTCGTCAATAGTATCTAATCTTTCAAAATTCAAAAATGACAAGTGTTTGTGTTGCAACATTTTTAACATTTCTGACATTTGTGCGCTATTAAAAAGCTCTTGTCTAGGACGACAATGTGTTGGGAAATCATTCCACCGTGCTTCAGGCCCAGCATGGACTTCAGAAACACGAGTTCCACGTGGGTTGTATATATTATATTTAGACAGAACATTTCGTCTTATATTATAATGAATCCTATGCAGATTCTGTCTTTGGTGCCATCCTGCTATAATACAATTTGAGGCACTATACGTGACTCGTGTGAAATCAGGCACTGGAAATTCATGTACATTTACTGGTGGTATTACTTCTACCAAAGGAGCAACTTGAGCCTCAGCATCAATTTCCAGGGAGATATTGGGAGCGTGAGGCTCCTCGGGACTGTTTTCAAGTGGATCAAAAGGTGGATCTTCTTGTTCTCTTTGCTCAGATGTGAAAATAAGTTATTGGGTTCGGCCGTTAGTAACCGTGTTTAACCTTATCTTGATTCCATCTCGACTTTGTAACCAGTTAGATCCTATGCAAATATAATAAAATGTGTTCAGGGTTGCCACAAACAGATTCTGTAATCCGTTGCGCCTTGATAATGACCTTGCCAAGATTACATTAACGGAACCTATTCCGTAACGACAAAAATCAAACGATAAAAGAACTTCACAGGTACAACCATAGATATTATGTTTATCTTAGAACTTAAACGATTTCTTTCTTTCTTAACTTAAGGCACTTTCCCGCCCGGAATACTTCAATGCAATACTGTTAAGGCTCCGTGCACGAAAAAATACCCTTTTTCGTCTAATTCTTATCTAATTGTGAGGAAGTTTGAAATAATTGAAACATAAACGGTGAGTTGCACGAAACCAACATTAGTTTAACGGAGACTTTAAATTGATGTCACAAATGTAAAGGCTTCTACAGACCGACGCGACGCGACTGTCGCGCGACGAGCGGTGCCTTTATGTCGCGTCGCGAGTCGTGCCGCCGCCGGTCTGTAGAAGCCTTAAGGGATGGCATGAATTTAAAGTCTCCTTTAAATTTTAAAGGAGACTTTAAATTCATGCCATCCCAAACCAACATTAGTTTAAAGTTTAAACTAATGCTGGTTCCGTGCAACTCAACGTAAGCCTGTGTAACTATAAAAGTACAGTTTTCGTGGTGCTAAACCATTCGTGTCAGTCTCAGCACCTGTTAATAGTTCCATAACTTTTGCGAAAATATAGTTAATTCGCCTTTGATTTACTTAAAGAAGATATTGCATAATCATAAAATTATTCTCGAGGAGACCTGAAGCCAATGTTTGATTTTTAAATTTGATGATATGGTTTGCTAAATAATATGAAAAAATACATTACCGACTGGGTTTTTAATATTTAGGTTTTATCAACATTATTTTACTGCTATATTTTGTATCGAAGTTGAAAAAAGTGCTTCAGCTACATCTACATGCAAGTTGTCTCTATATAATGATGTTGATGATATTTTTTAATGTTCAAAATCAAAAATAGTTTCCGGTAAATAAAATATCAAACGTCAGTCTCGTCACTCGTGTCATTTTTCGGAAAACTTGTTGCGAATATTAGTGATTTTCCATGAATACTTAATTTGTTTGAAAAATCCCTTTCAGCCACGTGCAAAACAAAGAACACTACTTTTGAAATCACAAATAATGTTGTTTCAATTCTTTTTCCTTTCTCACAACCAAATAACAAATGCATGCATGCACGTGCGTGGCCCCTAAGGTAATTTCCCAACGGGCTAACGGGAAATCACCCGATCACCTCGTATCATAATAAAAACTCCTTTGCAAAAAAACAGGGTGGTTTTGATTTTTCTACGTAATTGGTAATCATTTATTTCTAAAGAGATTTTAATAGTCAAACTATGTGTTACTAGGACTAAAAAATAACGAAAAGTTAGTTTTAGTTGCTTGATAACCTAGTTTTAACCGCAAACCCGCGAAAAGTAAGTAAAAAGTTACAAACTGAAAATAACTGAAAAAGGATTAAGTACTTATTATTTTTTAAAACAAAAGTT
Organism: Tiliacea aurago; assembly: GCA_948098905.1. Taxonomy (NCBI): domain Eukaryota; kingdom Metazoa; phylum Arthropoda; class Insecta; order Lepidoptera; family Noctuidae; genus Tiliacea; species Tiliacea aurago. Next base: position 238,541 of record OX402579.1, on the reverse strand, counting down.
TCGAATTTTAAATTAAGTTTTTTTCATACCCAGACTGGGTATGAAAAAAACAGTTATTTTCAGTTTGTAACTTTTTACTTACTTTTCGCGGGTTTGCGGTTAAAACTAGGTTATCAAGCAACTAAAACTAACTTTTCGTTATTTTTAGTAGAATAAAATTTATGTTGGTCGAATAATTCTGCCTTATTGGGACTTAAAAAAGATATCTTTATGTCGATTGTAATGGCAGAAAAATCAATATGAGCTAGTAAACGTATAGCGCTGCTGGAAGAGGGGTGTAGCCAAGGTTACGTCTTACAGCGGTTAAACGTGAGTCGTTCAACCGTCCAAAGAACCTGGACTCGATACCAAGAGACAGGTTCCGTTCAGAGAAGGCAAGGTCCTGGGAGAAAACGTTCCACACAATCACGAGACGACCGCTTTTTAGTGAATCAGGCGCTGAGGAACCGCAAATGCAGTTACATAGACCTCAAAAAAAACTTTGAAGAGGTACGAGAAGTACAAGTTAGACTATGGACAGTGAGGAGGAGGCTTTTAGCGGCTGATATACGCAGTCAACGACCAGCGCGGGCCCCAAAGTTACTCCGTAAGCACCGGATTGCTCGATTGAGGTTCGCTAGAAATTGCCTATCTTACGACACTAGGTACCTGGAGTAGCGTAGGTACTCTTCTCAGATGAGGCTCGAATTTGTCTGAAAGGTGAGGACCGACGTCGGCGAGTGTTACGAAGACCAGGGGACGCTATGCCGACGTGTGTTTTGAAGAAATCACCCGTTATGGTGGAGGGTCCGTTATGTTTTGGGCGGGCGTAACTTCCAGCTACTAAATGCGCAAAGGTACATAACAGAATTCTTTTGTCAACATGCACAACCCACACTGACTGTAATTGGTGAAGATGCTATTTACATGGACGATAATGCTCGGGCCCACCATTCTGGCGACTTAGATGCTTAATGCATGAAGTCGGTATTCGTCGTTTGGATTTGCCAGCGCGGAGCCCCGACCTTAACCCCATTGAGCACGCCTCGGACCTCCTAAAACGGCGAGTGCGATCTGTCCAACCACTTCCACAAAACATCAGGGAGCTTAAACGTGTGATCTCGGCTGAGTGGGAACACATTCCACAGGACACCATCAAAACCCTGGTGGAAAGCATACCAAGATGATTATATATGCCGTAATCGCTGCAAGGGGAGAACATACTCGTTATTATTTTTAATTTAATTTTTTTTTATTTGACAGCTACGTATCACTGTCTTTTTTACGTTTAACAAAATCTTCCGCCATTTAAAATAACTTTTCAGATAATTGACTTTTAAATATAAATTACGTAGCCTGCGTAACCTTGTCGCTGGTTGTAAAGTAAATGAAAAAAAAGTCCTAACTGGCGTATTTATACTATAGTACAGGGAATCCCCGAGGGGGAATACCTTGCAACTACACTCCTTTGCAAAAAAACAGGCACCTTACAGTCATTGGCTTTTCTAAGGATAATAGCAGTGTTTTACCTGAAATAAAACGCATATTAAAATACTTAAGTTACCTAGTGTAGATATTACTGATTTATATAAAAGTATTGAATTATAGAACAACTTATCAATAAAATATAAATCACATATTCAAGGTTTTTATTACGAAACCACGACGCCCAGCAGCGCTTCCAGGGTACCTCATAGGTTTTTAAAGTCGATTTTCGCCAAGAATCTTTAAGTAGTGATAGTTGAGCGTTCCATGTCTTTATCGTGTCAGACCACCCTCACTTTTCCAAACTTCGAGGACGATGTTCTCGACCTTCGGTGGTGGGCGGCCCGTCGACGTTTATTAGTATCTCTGTAGGTTTCTCAGGGATAATGGAGCCGCGAGTGCTCGGGCATTGAGATCCGCAGCCAGAATACTCTCTGCCATCAGGTACTACTATTAGGAATATTCCTGTCGACTGGTTTAAGTGAGACAGGACTTTGGGGACTAGGAATGGTGGTGGAAATATCCATGCGAGCTGGTAATTCCATGGGACACTGAAGGCATCGTGGTACAGGACACATAATTGTACACTACGTGAGCAGTCGCCGAGGCAAATAGATCTATTATTGGGGTTCCCATTTTGCAAACACTATTAATTTCTACACAAGTCGGTAGTAAGTGCCATTCTAGAGGTTGGCGAAGGCGCGTTAAGTGGTCCGCATGACTGTTGTATTTGCCCGGAATGTAGTGAGTATGCTGAAGTGTATCTGATGGTCTAACGAATGTAGAATTCGATAGGTTATTTCCAACCGGGATAATGTCCTTGTACCTCCTTCCTTTCGTAGGTATGTGACCCAGTTCAGTTGTCGCTTTGAATGAGGAGCGAACTTTGATGAAGCCACTGAACTTGCTTCTGAAGAGCGTATAATATTGCTAGCATCTCTTTTTGATTGCAATGCAGCATTTTCTCTTCTTGCGACCAAGTTCCTGACAAAGCCAAATTGTTCAGTTGTCTGTAGCAAAAAAAAAAAAAAAATGTTGGGTACTGAAAAGGGGTTGACCTTTGACAATGTTGGGCCCACCAATTTAGTTCCTCTAAGACACCTTGTGGTAGTGGGTATGTCTTCTAACTGTCGATGATTGAGCCGACCTCGTGGGACAGCAAAACTGGCAAAATTTAAAAGTCCTACTATTTTCTGCAACTCCTTCAGAGTTAAGTGCTCATGTTCGAGAGCCTGATTTATCTTTGTGATGATGCCCTGAGCCTTTTCCTTTGGTAAGATTTTTTGAACAGTATCCGTAAATAAATTATACTCCTTTGAGGAGAAAGAACAGATTTTTGGTTTATTTGCCACCTCAGTTTTTGTAATAATTGTACAGTTATTGTGACATGCTCGCGAAGCGTGCGAACATTCTGGTGTACTAGCAAATAATCTTCGTGGTATACCAGGATCCTCATGTTCCTTTTTTCCCGCAATGTTTGGGCCACCAAGTTCGTGAGCATGGATTTTGGAGCAGTCCTCAGACCGAATGGTAGACCAGTCATTTCTAACAACTCCTGGTTGTATATTAGGCGCACAAAGCGTCTGTGCGATTTATGTACGCTTACATTAAGGGCGCCCACAAAAAACCGCGATACGATGCGATATTATAGATTTATGCGCAGATATTTGCAATGCGTTGCGAATTCGCAGTTATGTGTGGGAGCTAGAAAGTATGCTTGGGACAAATCTATTTTGCACATCCAGTCCTGAGATTGAAGAAAATCCGGAATGCGGTACATATTTATTAAATGAAACGGCTCGGTCATCACATTCGTTTAGTGATTTTAGATTGAATATGGGACGGACAGATCCGTCGTATTTTGGAACCAGAATTAGAGGGGAAATGAAGCTTGGCGAGAGTAGCGCTTACTTTAGAATTCCCTGCTGTTTCATTTTGTCTACAATTAAAGACATTTGTTCTGAAACAGGAGTTTGAAAAGGCCGGTGGTTACATGTGGATTGACAAGTGGGGGCTTTTGAAAGAAAGATATGCGATACCCTTCAATTAATTTTAAAACTATTTCTGTTGCTCCCGCCCGAAACGGTGTCATGTCATTGTTTATACCTTTTTTCCCCTGGAACTTTTTGAGGAGTTTGCACGTCCTCGTGTACTTCCACGTTTGGGCCGCGAGCCTCGGTTTCTAAACCCCCCGCGAGGGACGGCTACTAGGTTGGTATGGCTTTTGTGGGAACCGTTCAGTTTTATGGGGGCCAAAAAACCTTACGGACCCCGCCAGCCTTCTCTAGCGTAGAGGAAAAGGGCTCGGCATATGTATCTGAGGATATTTTATGAAATTCGCCCTTCCGAAATAATTCGTCAAACTTTCCATTTAAATTATCAAAGTGCAGACGCCAGCACATCAAGCTACTACAGTCTGTCAAATTTCTTTAATATGTTTTCAACTTTATCGGTACAGCTTAAGGTTCAAGGTTGATTGGGAAAATTTGACAGTTTCGGGCAGCTTGACCTGCTGGCGTCTGTACATCCATGAAAGAAGATTACGAATACCTTCCTGCAATGATTGTCCTTGTTTTAATATGCAGTAGGTTAAGGCTGCATAGAATTTATCAGCATGTGCCTGATGACGTCAGGTGTCATAATTATGCTTTTACCTCATCATTTGTTTCCAAGTCTTTAAAGCCAGGAGTATATATAAATATGTATATATAGTGATACAACTTTAGCGTATCGGCGTATCTCACTTCTGACCAAGAAGTACTACCAAAACGCTGGATATCTACCAATTTCTTCAAAAAACTATCGGGGGTTTTTGGAACTAATGGTTCATTAGGCTTAGTATCAATATCAAAAGTGAAATCTAAACTTGTATTTTGATTTCTTGATTTGAACAACCCTCGTCACTAATTTGTCCATAAAGTTGATCACTAATTCCAGAACAAACTGAAGCATTATCATAACAAGCTGTGTCAATGTTACTTGTAGTATTAATTTGTGATTCAGTCCACTCGGCCCAGCCACAGGTTGTGGCTGAGTATCGGAGTTGTGGTTATTACCAGGACTCGGAAAAACGGTTAATTTTGTATGTAACCTTAACGTTATTAAAAAGGTTTTCGAACATATTTCGTTACTTATTTAATATTTTGTTACAAAATCAATGCTGAACATAATGTGATGAAGCAATCTTTGAAGCTAATATCAATTGTATCAAAAATAATTCGTATCTACAAAAATAAAAATTTACCGTTTTTAAGGCCTGGTTATTACTCTCCATCACTGCAAACGAATTACGTTAGATCTGCAATGGATTTATAACACTTTACACAGTTACAATTCAAATATTGATAACGAAAATTTACTGGTAAATATACAAAGTAAAAAATTTCAATAGTGATCCGAACGGAAAACCCGTTAAAAACTTTGATCACGTACGAATTATTCAAAAAGTGTCGACGTGTGTGCGACGGAGAATAAAAAGCCAATGAACAAAATGGCGTGACACCTTTTACAAGAACTGTAAAACTACCCGCAACCACCAGGTGGCGCCACTGAACCGGAAGTATAGAGGGGATAAAAGTACGAAAACTGGTAAGTAATCGACGGGAAACGGAAATGCCATCTCATAGTAAAGCTTCCAGTGACGGTCAAGTAGTTTAATATTAATATTTTTAATACGAGTATGTCATTAGCATAAACTACGAAGCAGGCTTGTAAGTCAAACATACTTTGATATTGCAGCGATTGTATTTTCTAAATAGTTATTTGTTTTGTCTTTTTGATGTGAAACATCTAGGTATAGGCGCACGTAAAACCAATTGCTGGCGGGGCGACGCAAGCCGCGTGGCGATGGGCCACTATACAGTCTACGAGTATATGTAGTCCTTGTAGTAGTGTGCCAGTCGTCCCGTGATGGCTCAATTTTTTGTTCCTCACTATATTGTGTTGTGCAACAATAAACAATTTTTACGTAATTGCCCAAGTCTTTTTCTATTTGAGCCCGATTAGAAACCACATAGTCTAGTTCCCGGGATTACGCATAACAAATCCCGTAAACCCGGGATTGAAAAACATGCAAACACACTCGGGATTGTATTCTCTACCACGGGCCACTAATCTTCGATCAATAAGCTTATTGGTCGAGGGTGGAAATCTCTTGTAATAATGATAATTTGTGGTGGGTAACCGGTGTTAGCCAGTGTCGTGTGTTCACATTGTGCTTATTGTGTTCCAGGAAGGCGCGGCGCAAGGAGCGCGAGGGCGAGCCGGCGGGCGACCCCAAGCTGTACCTGCAGGAGGCGCTGCTGGAGCGCAAGCTGCCCGAGCTCGACATGCGCCAGCTCGTGGAGCTGCCGCTCGGCCTCGACTACAACGAGTGGCTAGCCTCGCACAGTCAGTATCAACTATTTCACTTTCCGTACGATAATTCCCCATTCACAATAATATTAGTACTGTTTGTCATCGAGGAGTTCTGTAGGGTAACTTGGAAGTGCATGACCAGTTGACTGCTAGGAACAGTCACGACCATAAGCACTTAGGATTAGCTTATAAATAAGACACTTGCGTCACTTAAGAGCGTTTACGACGGACGGCATTTCATACAAACTTTCAAGTCCTTGTTTTTCGAAATGACTGAACCGATTTGAATGAAACTTCATACGCATAAGCAGATACAAAGGTCTAAAAAGTTAGATACGAATATTATTTATAATAATAATAAAGTGTATATTCTATTCTATTCTATGCGTATGAAGTTTCATTAAAATCGCAGTCATTTCGTAAACAAGGGTTTGAAGGTTTGTATGAAAATGAGCGTTTACAAAAGCGATTATACTGCAAACAAATGTAATGAGTCAAATCAAAGTATTTTCAAATTCATTCAAACTTGGTCGGCTTAACAACCGCAATATTGTTCTGGTATTTTTATTATATCTCTTTAATTATATGTATAATGGAATGAGCTGAAATTTTACATTGAGTTGCATTTGAGTGTATTAATGCAACTATTCACAGTTGCATTAATACACTAAATATTGCAGAATGTGTTATTTTGCTTTTATATTAAAAAGCCCTACAATCGGATGTCAAACAATAAAGTGGTCCAGTAGTAGTAAATTATGCCATAACTCATTAATTACGAGGAGCACATAAATGAAACTTGGCAGGACATTGTAGACCTTACAAGATACAAATGAACGTTACAAGTTCCTGTCGGAAGCGCGCGGCCCTCAGAAGCTTATTTTACTTTTACGTGTACCTATATCTTCTGAACGGTATGATTTTTTCAAATTCTGTTTTCACAAACATTACACACAAATTCAAAGCAACTTGCGTAAAAAATTACAACTCTGCACTAAACCGTTTTATATGATTTTCATCAAATAGCCAAACGTCAGCGCAGCGGAAACTTGATTATCTTCGCAGATACTCGTTTATGACACACAAATTTCATTTATACATGTGTATACACATTTACCTCTCGTTACACACTAATTATTGAATGTATTTTTTTTCTTGTACATAGGGAAAAAAAAGTGCCGCTAGGACGACGTAGTTCCAGCGGAAACAGTTTTTGTTGAATAACTCCCCAATGGTTGGATGCACAAATTTGAATTTACCATACTCAATTACACGACGTCACACACTAAATATCTGCTAAACTGAAATTAAGAAATTCGACATTATCCCGCTGCTACTACGCACACGTATAATGATACAAACTTATTAATAATTTGTTACTGTTCAAACATTTTAGGAATTCAACATTACGGGTCTAAATTGTCTCAAGGATTGTATCGACGATCCATAACCATATTTAAATAAAACAATTATTTGTCATTATTATTTCATTAACATTTTTCATTATGTGCAATTAATAAGACTATAATAAATATGTAGGCGAGAAAGCAAGTTCTCGGCATTTAGTTTCCGAGATATACGCAGTTTTGTAAAATTGGGTAATAAAAATTGCATTTCGTGATTTTAAATCAATTAATGTTCAATTAACAACAATTTCATAATTATAGTAAACTAGCTGACCCGTGCCCACTTCGTTGGGCGGTAAACATTTTACCGTCTTTTCATTTTTCGGATTAAGTTATGGCCTTATGTTATGACACTCACAAAATAATAACGTGGCTTTCAATGGGTAAAAGATTTTTCAAAATCGGTTCAGTAGATCCAGAGAATACCCCTACAACCTCACAAACTATAAAATATTAATATAAGTAGATGAAGCAACGGTTTAGCAATATCCTTAAAAAAATGACTCGCATTCCGTTTGCTCACTATAGGCAAGCGACTTCTCGACAAAATCAATAGCAGTGAATTGGGACTGGGATTGTGAATTCAACTGCACATTTACCGCTGAGTCGGTGACGGTCGGTGATTCTTCAATTTTGCCGGCGTGAGGGGTCAAAAGATATTTTTAGAGTTCCGTACCCAAAGGGTAAAACGGGAACCCTATTACTAAGGCTCCGCCGTTTGTCCGTCTGTCACCAGGCTGTATCTCATGAACCGTAATTGTTAGACAGTTGAAATTTTCACAGATGATGTATTTCTGTTGCCGGTATAACAACTAATACTAAAAAACAGAATAAAAAAAATATTTAAGGGGGCTCCCATACAACAAACGTGATATTTTTGCTCGTTTTTTGCTAGATATTGATAACGGCAACAGGTAGGTAACCGCTTTATCCTGAACAGGAACCTCCCGAAACAACCATGTCCGGTGAGGACCTGCGTCAGGCGGAAGGTGAGGAAGCCGTGGCGCCTCTCTAGCCACTCCTCATAGAGGGGACTTATCGCCACAATTGTGGCATGCATATTCTTTGCCAAATAGTAAATATCCCTGGCGATGGCGCATGCTTATTTTCATCTCTCTCCTATTTGGTGAACAGTAACGTGGCCATGTCATTGTCTTCTCAAATTCGAGACAGCATTGTGCGCCACGTGTCTAAAAACTGGGAAATATTCCAACCTTTCACCCAGGATCGGTCAGGAGGAGCTGTTTATGGATCAAAGCGTGAATACGTCGCTGAAATGTCTTGTAATGGCACCTACGGAACCACCTGTGAACTCATGGCAGCGGGAGAACTATTCCCATTTGAGTTCCAGGTGTTTCAAGATGGTATTTTTATTGCTGGTTTTGGGGACGCACAACAGGGAGTAAAAATAATCTGATTCTCAGGAAATTTCAATGAAGGTCATTTTTATGCGTGTCAGACTTTTACTGACTAAAACCCACCCGTGTTCCTTCAAATGCCTGTGTGTTCCAGGGCCACGATATCCCTTTCGGACAGGCTTATAACCCTGGCAGGCATCGGCCCTTTCGGACCCCGTCAGTTGGTGCTGACATCCATTTAAAATGGGAATAGTTCTCCCGCCTTTTTCCAACCCATAAAACACCAGCCTAAACCAGAGATACTAAGCAATAAAATTAAAATACGAACGTAGGTATTCAAGGACACTTTTTCTAGTAAGAACGACTAATACTAAAAACTATTATAGTAATACCACAGTGTGAAATACCTACACAATAAGTAATTCGCAAAGAAATAGAAATAACAAAATTCCAACCCGGCAATAGGTAAAAACACATTTATTATCCTCCAATTTTAAATTAGGAAGCGAAACAAACCAAAACGAAAACCAAACAACGACGATGAAAAATATTTCAAAGCAAATTAGTAGTAAGTAATAACAAAATATCGCAGAACAGAAATTTCGGTAACTACTCGTATAGCTTGAACGTGTATCGCTTAGGTTTGTATTCTGTGATTGATAACATGACTTCGTTTTTTGATACGATCGACTTGCAAGCCGCGATTAAGGTTAAACATTGTGAAGTTTTCCCCTTGGCATTCTCGACTTTAATGCTATAACTGCAACGTTCAAATTACCTGAATACCAATTAGAACCTCATTTCATTATCTTTTAGCAGATGCCTGCATACTGAAAAATACTGGCTACCTAGAACTGGCATAAAAACTTAACGTTATCACGCCTGCACTGAAACATACTGGCCACCTAGAAAAAAAAACTAAATATAAACCTCAAGAAACTTCCAAAAATTCTTATTTCAATGTAAAATATGCATTAACGCGTTGTCGTAAAATTCAATTTAGATCTTTATCGGCCTCCGAATTCTAATTTCAATGTAAAGTATGCAATAACTCGTTGCCGTAAGATTCAATTTGGATCCTAACTGCATTTGGTACATTTTTCATACAAACATTAAAAACCCTTATTTTCACCCTTAAGCGCCGAACTTCGTAAAATCCTTTTTTAGTGAGCACCTAGAAGTCGAAAGGAACAATCAGGCCAACATTCATGTCTCTAACTTTAAAAACATAGGAGTTTCATACAAACTTTGACACCCCTTTTCAACCGCTTAAGGTGCGAATTTATAAAAATCCTTTCTTAGTGCGCGCCTGCACCCCATAGAGAGTGCTTGTGCCAAATTTTAGACCTCACGGCCCAGTAGTTTCCGAGATTTCGTGATGAGTGGTCAGTGAGTGGACTTCTCTTTTATATAATATATAGATGACTATTGTTCAATAAATAAACAAGAGTAGAATTGTAATGAGTTTATTATAGCATAAACACTTGAAAACAAGATTTTTAGCCAGCTTTGCTGAGCTTTTTTGAGTCAAGAAAGATGGCTTTGTTGGAACTGAGTGTTGCCAGGCAGATGACAACTAAGAAGACAAAATGTTGTCACTAATTAAAAATATAATACTGCTTTGCTGCCATTCATGTTCAATCATGTATTGAACATAGTTGGGCGGGGCCAAAGGGAAGTTTCTTATTTTTTACATACACAATACATACAGACACAATTTGACAATATTTAGGTAACTATAATATATATGTATTTATACTATTAGGGCAGAGCTAAAGGTAAGTCTAAATAAACAATTTTAAAGTATTTAGTTGTTTATTTTTAATATATGAATGGATGGATTAACTGATGAATTATACTTATTTTTCATAAACAGCTTTTTGAAATTTAACTTTTTACATTGAATATTAAATAATTATAAATTTATTAGTACTAAGCTTAGGTATTAATGATAGCCGATCTGACTTTACATCCAGCCCATGGTAGTTTTTAAATAATTATTTTACATAACAAAATCACCTTGTTTTAGATTTAAATTAACTTTTTCATACTTCTATATTATCCCTTTACATAAGTAATGAGATGAAATTAAACTGTTATACTTACTTAATAATAAAAATTACGAATTTTCATTAATTGGCAGTGGACATAATTTAGAGTATGAGCGTAGAAACACTTTGCCTGAATCAGCCATCTTTATTTCTGCAACTCTTACTTTTCCATCTGCACCAGGTATGACCTTTACAATACGGGCCATGGGCCACTCGAGAGGTGCGACATTACTCATCTTTACTATAACCAGATCCCCAACCTGTACATTGGGTTGGTCTTGCCTCCACTTAGGGCGATTCTGTAATGTATTTAAATAATCTAATGACCATACTTTCCAGAAATCCTGTTTTAGTTTTTCACAAATTTTCCAATATTTGTATTAGTGTAATCTATTTCAGGATAACTAGTTAAAGGCGGCACCTATCAAGAAGTGTCCAGGCGTTAGATATCTGTAATCAGATATCTCAGCACTCATTGGTAGAAGAGGCCTAGAATTCAAAACTGCTTCGATTTGAGTTACCACTGTGTACAATTCTTCAAAGGTAAGTACCAAGTTCCCTACTACTCTTTTTAAGTGATATTTTAGACTTTTAACACTGGCTTCCCATAGTCCGCCAAACTCTGGCGAATAACTAGGTATGAATTTGAATGAAATATAGTTATTGGAACAATAATTTCTAATTGTATCTGCATGTTCCTTTGATGAGTTTAAATTAAACAATTCACTTAGCTTATTGGATGCACCTTTGAAGTTTTTAGCATTATCACTAAATATTTGCCTAGGTAGTCCACGCCTAGAAATGAATCGTTTGAGACATGCCAAGAATGCTTCGGTAGTTAAGTCGCTTACTAACTCTGCATGTATCGCTTTAGTAGTAAAACACACAAATATAGCTATATAGGATTTTGTAATTAATGGTTTTCTAATTCTGCTTATTTTCAGATCAAAGGGACCACAGAAGTCTACACCTGTCACGTCAAAAGGACGAGAAGCTGTAACCCTTTGTGCAGGTAAGGAACCCATTAACTGCTTGGCAGCTGTAGCCTTCAATTGGAAGCACTTCACACACTTACTTAAAAGCTTTTTTACCTCTCTTATCCCATTAACCAAGTAGTATTTCTGGCTCAATGAACTTAGAACTAATTTTGCACCCGCATGCAACAAACGCAAGTGTTGAACACCATTTGTGTAGCTTAAATGTCCCTAAATCCAGTAGACTTATAAGTTCATTTTTCAGGTTGGCCAGTTCTTTCAGATCAACACAGCCAGCAATGACATCATCAACATAAGTATTATTCATGCTGGCCTCTGAAGCGAGAGGATACTCATCATGAAACCGCTTAGCAAGTTCTACCAGGCATCGGGTGCTAAGGAAGGTTGAGGCTTTTAAGCCATATGTGACAGTTTGAAGCTGAAGGCAAACAATGGGATTTTGTGGATTGTCTCTCCATAATATATTTATCAATCCTACTTGACTTTTATTCAAATGTACCACCTGCCTAAACATTTTCTCAATATCACATATTAATGTGTACCGGTATGTTCTAAACAGGATGAGTATGTCAAACAGTTAATTTTGTACTGTAAAACCTCTTATCCATTAATTGTACAGATTTCTGGAAACAATCTTCAGCTAGTTGACATTCTGAGGTAACCTCTGCTTTTTCAGGGATTTTCTCCGCAAGCCAGAACTTATTCATGACTTCAGTTAAATTCTCTCTATTAGTTTGCACTACAAAGTTTGTCACCATATTGTTCTGCGTTTGAGCAGTGGTGAATGATAAGCTACCACCTACTACATGTCCAAATAAAGTATTTTGCAGCACTAGACCATTATTTAAATTAATTTTACCATTTTGTATAATTTTGAAATAAAAATCTGCACCCAGTAATAATTCAATTGTAGAAGGGACCAGCGAGCTTAACACCTACTGGCAGTTTGATAGTTGACATATCAATGTATTGTTGTGGCAGTTTTGATGTGATTGTGTCAACAATGTGGCAAGAGACAGGCAACTCTACATTATTACTAGAACACAGTACAATATTAATGTACATATTAATCTTGTTAGGATTGTTGCAAATACCAACAACATTGAGGCAAATTTAGTTTATTTGCAAGATTCTTTTCTATAAATGATGCCTGGCTGCCGGTATCAAGCAAAGCCTTTACATACATAGCCTGTCCATACCCATCAATGAGCCTTACTCTGATAGTGGGAAGTTAAATTTTTCCTGTTGACTGCTGGTTACATAGATTACCAACCTTTTCATCTTCTGGACTTTCCTCATGCATGAGAGTATTGTGATTGAGTTTGCATCTAAAATTAAATTTTTATGAGGCTTAAGGCATACTTTGCATAAATTTTTAGATTTTGCAAACTCAATCCGATCTCCTATGGCCGCTGTTTGAAATACAGGGCACAATATGTTTTTGGATGTTTCTTGTGTAGCAACATTAGTAACTTTAGATGGACTAGATTTGCCCCGAGTATTCTCATATGGAGTACTTTTTAATGCGGGACTATCTTCTACCGCGATTGCGCGCCGTTCCAAATATGACACAAATTCATCCATTGTTGGTAAATTGTCAGGGTCCTGTCGGTCAAGGTGATATTCCCTGCATGTGTACGAGTCTAATTTACGACTCAATATAGAGATTAATAACATATCCCATTGTTTTGTGGGCTGATCTAGATATTTCAGTGCATACATTTGCTGTTGCACTTCAGAAATAAATGATCTTATGGTGGCTGCTGTGCCTCTTTGCATTGGGGGCAAGTCCAGAAGATGACTGATGTGGTTTGATATTAACCGTGCTTTATTGTCAAAGCGTTTCTTTAATAGGATTAATGCTTCAGGGTAGGACTCGTTTACCATCGGTAAATTTACAATGATTGCCAGAGCATCTCCTATGAGATATTTTCTGAGATAGAACAGTTTTTGAATGTCAGACAATAACTTATTTTTATCAATAAGCGCTGTGAAAAGATCCATAAATGGTTTAAATTTAGTAAAATCTCTGCCATCAAACGTTGAGATTTCAATATTAGGGAGTTTAGACATAGACACATTATTTTGTTCATTATTATTGGCAGTACTACAATTTTTAATTGATTCACTGAGCATAGCTAAAAGTCTATAATACGTTGACTCGATATTTTCGGCATCAATATTTTCGGCATCTTTCGGGTCTAGCACTAATATATCTACGTTTATGTCCTCATAGTCCTTAAATGCACTTACAAGTTTGCTTCTTCGCGCCTCAAGATCTGCCGCGCCGGCAGAGGCAAAACTTACTGAGTCGTTAACATAGGTCTTCATGCGCGTGATTGTTGCTTTGAGCAAACCACGCCTGGTGCGTAAGGAACGTAGCTTTTCTTCCATGGTTGCCGCACAATGAATTCACTATACACCTTAAAACGGCACTAATACAAACCGCACTTTGTTTAGATCAACATCAGGAAATTGTACTTTTAACAGCTTGTCACTGACATAATAGGACGTCTGACAGTTCGGGCACAGATATTTCACAACCGCTCCCAATCCGCGCGCCGTCGCCTCGAACCATCCCGTGTTGCCATTCGGTAAAAGTCGCACTATTACACAGCTATTCGGCAAATTTTGAATTTACCGCTCTTGGTATTTTTCTTCTTATGCTGTTTCCTGAGGACCTCAGGATTCTCAGGGAACTTTCTTACTTGCAGGCAGCTTGTTTTTGGCCAAGACTGCGTACCCTGGTGCGGATCGGGGAACTTTTTTCTCAGGTCACGTAGGCACGACAACTCTTGCAGCACTGCTTCTAACTGAGAACGTAGACTTCTCTCCTTCTTGGAATGAACTGAATCCACCTTATATGATCGTAATGCACAGCCTTACGACTGAGAAATATGGATTTCTCGTGGATTTCTAAGTAATCGCGTAGTTTTTTCGGATCGCGCACGAGGTTAACCGCCGATCACTTGCAACAATCGCGAATATACTTCACTGAACTTACTTTATTTATCGAAGGACCACTTACTCTGTTCAATAAATAAACAAGAGTAGAATTCTAATGAGTTTATTATAACATAAACACTTGAAAACAATATTTTTAGCCAGCTTTGCTGAGCTTTTTTAAGTCAAGAAAGATGGCTTTTTTGGAACTGAGTGTTGCCAGGCAGATGACAACTAAGAAGACAAAATGTTGTCACTAATTAAAAATATAATACTGCTTTGCTGCCATTCATGTTCAATCATGTATTGAACAACTATATATATAATATTTCTAAGTACCAGAAATTTTAAGAGAAAAGTCAAATTTGAAAATGATTTTTCTCAAATCAAGTTTTTCAGAGTTTCAACTTCAAATGTCTGATAAAAGAATGTGCCATTTTTGAAATATTTTCTTAATTCTTATTATCAATTGACTATTTTAGATACCGAATCTAGTCTTAACTAAATAACCCACTACTGGACCCTTTATGCTTGGACGCCCACATATTATTATTAATTCAGTCAAAATTGTAGTATTGAAGGCAAAAAGCTTCTGTCATCTTTGTGCGCTTGTGTAAGTATGATTTTTCTGTCTGGTCAGGTGATTTTTCTCAAATCAAGTTTTCAGAGTTTCAACTTCAAATGTCTGATAAAAGAATGTGCCATTTTTGAAATATTTTTTTAATTCTTATTATCAATTGACTATTTTAGATACCGAATCTAGTCTTAACTAAATAACCCACTACTGGACCCTTTATGCTTGGACGCCCACATATTATTATTAATTCAGTCAAAATTGTAGTATTGAAGGCAAAAAGCTTCTGTCATCTTTGTGCGCTTGTGTAAGTATGATTTTTCTGTCTGGTATGTCCATGTCGCTGCATGGTCGTTGCAGACCCCCTTCATTAAGGCAACGACGCACTGTTTGCAGTATAACTTTCAACGAAGTAATAATACCGAAAGTTAGATATTTTTATCAGTATCATGAGTGGGGTGGAATGGTCCCTCCTGCGAGTGGCTAGCGACTATGGCGGTGTCTTCAGCTTCCGTTGTGATACGTCCTCGAGCACCACGAAGACGGTCGCGTAGGGCTTCATCGCCGCCTTCCTCGTGACGTCATAGCCACGTGTATATCGACAGTTTCTAAAAATAAATTAGTGCTGCTAAGAAAACCTCAGCTAAACCTAATCTTACTTAGACGAACACCGAAAAACACTAATAATAAAATTTGGTGTAAAACTTACGTGCACATTTAGTTATCGCGATATTTCAGCAACTACCATTTCTTTCCCCCAATTCTTTCAAAATTACGATGCGGATTCGTTCCGCAGCGGTGAGTCGTGCAGACATTTTATCAAACTATTGTAACAGATTAAATTGAATTAAAATTATTGTAGATTAAGAAAATTATTTTAAAAAGATCTTTTGTCAATTTGTCAAGTAGACAGAATTTAGTACCTACAGAACGTCAAGATTTTTGTTTTTAAATTTAGATGGCATCCATGATCCATGCAGTTTTTATTTGGAATAAACTTTGAGTAAATGTCAATTTGAGTGTTAAATAATAAGGTTAAATAGAATTGCAATACGACCGAATTAAGAATCATTACCTAAAAAACATAACGACTACATTGAAAATGACTAACATATATTATATCTATCCCTTTCGAGCAGTCTTAATTTCTCTCAGTTGCGTTTTTAATGTGCAGTTAAGTGTGTTGCTGTTTGTACCTGACTATATTATTATTAATTGACTTCATTATAATTTCTTATACTACAACGACTTGCCATGCTTCGTACGGGTGCAACTACTGATGTCGCGACGTGTCTAAATATTATACTACAACGCTTCGCTCATGCTTCGTACGGGTGCAACTACTGATATCGCGACATGTGTAAACATTATACTACAACGCTTCGCTCATGCTTCGTACGGGTGCAACTACTGATATCGCGACATGTCTAAAAATTATACTACAACGCTTCGCTCATGCTTCGTACGGGTGCAACTACTGATATCGCGACATGTGTAAACATTATACTACAACGCTTCGCTCATGATTCGTACGGGTGCAACTACTGATATCGCGACATGTGTAAACATTATCCTACAACGACCCGCCATGCTTCGTACGGGTGCAACTACTGATGTCGCGACATGTCTAAACATTAGACTACAACGCCCTGCTCTTGCTTCGTACGGGTGCAACTACTGATGTCGCGACATGTCTAAACATTATACTATAACGCCCTGCTCTTGCTTCGTACGGGTGAAACTACTGGTGTCGCGACATGTCTAAACATTATACTACAACGCCCTGCTCTTGCTTCGTACGGGTGCAACTACTGATGTCTCGACATGTCTAAACATTATACTACAACGCTTCGCTCATGCTTCGTACGGGTGCAACTACTGATATCGCGACATGTGTAAACATTATACTACAACGCTTCGCTCATGCTTCGTACGGGTGCAACTACTGATATCGCGACATGTGTAAACATTATACTACAACGCTTCGCTTTGCTTCGTACGGGTGCAACTACTGATATCGCGACATGTCTAAACATTATACTACAACGCTTCGCTTATGCTTCGTATGGGTGCAACTACTATCGCGACATGTCTAAACATTAGACTACAACGCCCTGCTCTTGCTTCGTACGGGTGCAACTAATGATGTCGCGACATGTCTAAACATTATACTATAACGCCCTGCTCTTGCTTCGTACGGGTGCAACTATTGATATCGCGACATTTTAAACATCGAGATTTCTGTGCTATATCTGAGTCAAATATCAATGATACAAATAAACCTTCCGGAATAAATTCACTAAATGATGGTGAATACTGCATCAAAATCGATTGTGTAGTTTATAAGAAGTAAGCGGACACACGGACAGACACGAAAAGAGACTTTATTCAATTTATTTTCATGAACAACAAGATAATGACTGTCATCCATCCGGTTTGTTACTTAGTTATGGAAGTAATGTAGGCCTTTCGTGGTGGTTCCTGGGTTCGTTTCCCAGGTCCGGAAGTTCATTATGTTTTTCATAAACAACAAGATAATGACTGTCATCGATCCGGTTTGTTACGTAGGTATGGAAGTAATTTAGGCCTTTCGTAGTGGTTCCTGGGTTAGTTTCCCAGGTCCGGCAGTTCATTACGTTTTTCGACTAGAAATTTGTCAGCTACTTAACAATTCGGAGTTTTGAAGTTGGTGCGGTGAGACACAGCGCACAAAGCGCGTAAAACAGCCCCGTGCCCTGATCTCTCCCCGATCACCTCGGATTGCGCTTTGCACTATAATACCTCCTGTGTTCTTGGCCGCCGCCGCCGCCATGACGATATTAAAATACATAGAAAATTATGAACGCTGCTAAATTATTATTAAAAATGCCACTTCGTAAAGATTAAGTGCGCCGTTGAAGCATGAGTGGTAGTTTTATAATGTGGTTGTAATTGTTTGCAGCGCTGGCGCTGTTCGACCACGTGAACCTGCTGTATGGCACGGTGTCGGAGTTCTGCTCGGCCGCCAGCTGCCCCGACATGACGGGCCCCGGCGGCCGCACCTACGCCTGGTACGACGAGCGCGGCAAGAAGTCGCGCGTGGCGGCGCCGCAGTACGTCGACTACGTCATGACCTTCACGCAGAAAACCGTCAACGACGAGACTGTCTTTCCTACTAAATATGGTGAGTTGCTAAACTTTTCATATACATTCAAAATCTAAATGTAGTTCTGATGGGCCGACTATGGATTTTGCCAATCACCCGATAAGCTATAGCGACTAATTGGATAATATGTATAATGATTAAATTTTGTTTGTTGACTGGGAATGTCAATATACTCATTACTCATAGTTAGAAGTACATAGGATGTTTAATTTATTGGCGTATTGGCGTGGCATCTGTATGTAAATATTCACTTAAAGTTTTATAATAAGCTGTTTGACGGCTTAGAGTTAGTGCCCCTCCTTCAATATGCGGAAGCACGGCCAAACGGTGCGTTACATCTCAAAAATCTATAACTTTTTTGTCTTGACATTTTAAATTGTAATTTTGTATACGTATTCCTGAATATGTATGCTTTTGGATCATTAAAACCACACTTCGCTACTTTAAAAACTATATTTAATTAGTAAAGAAAAAATACTAAAATCAATTCTACTGCACGAGGTCAATGTAGGTACTTTAAACCCAATTTGCGTTTTAACCTCGAAACGATCTTGTTTTCTTTGAGCCCATTTTAGGTTACAACTCGATGTCTAATTTCTTTGTATAATTTGCTACCGTATTCACATGATTCTGTTGTTGATAAATGGAAATTGTTCAAAAAATATTTTTCATTATTTGAAGTACTTTTCCCACTTATTATTTGAGTTGTTAACATGCTATAATATTCCCTTGTTGAATCTAGAAAATAATATGTTAAGTTGAACTTTCGAAAGATGAAATTATCGAAGTTCAAAGTTTGGTGTAATTATATTACAAGCTGAAATTTGAATGGTTGTTTTCCCTCAGCGATATGATTTGGTTTTGGTAGTACAGTCGCCAGCACATCAAGTTACCCCACTTTGACCTTGAACGCGTTATGAGCAACAACAGCGAGAATCGTACGAAAGAGATACATAGCTTTTTGTCTGTTCTTACTTGTTATGTTTCGTGCTGCAGTGCGTACGTGAGGGTGTGTGCGTATGCGCGTCGTGGTGTAGAATAAGATACTGTGCGATAAGAAACAGCGTGGTTGAATAATGAATCCTTGAATCGAATAGAAATAATAGCATGGTAATAAAAACAGGCGGCCCGCGCAATGCCTAAAATATCTATGAAAGCTTATACTTTTATCAATATTTTTTATTTAAACTATCTTTTACTTAATCGTTCATTCTTAAATATTTGTTGGAAAGTTACATAAAAGTATTAAGTTGGTATTATGTACTCTTATTACATTTAAACAGATCTCGATGAATATTCTTAAGTAGACAGGTATAATCTGATGTGAGAAAAACATTTTTTATTTTATTTATTTCAAACAGGTTCTAATTACGTTTTCGGAGTTTTGTTACCTACTTATTGGCGGGTTGGCGGTCACCTAGTGCTATCGTGCATTCCTTGCTGTTCTATTCTAAGTATTTTTACGAAATTTTATGTCGAAAACCCAATACACAATGTGCTTGAAATTTTGAAAAAATATTGATACGTGTGTGAAGTTAAGTTAATTAATTACTTATACCTACAAAAAGCCTTTTGTAATCCGCCGTTCCGCGACCCTGTCAAAAAAAAAAAGTTGAACTTAGGAACGGAATTATCTATACCTACCGGAGTTTGCTTATACATGCGAGTTCAACCTTATTGCGCTAGTAATAAGATACGATTTCAAAGGTTATGAATTTTCAAATAAAATTCTAATCTATTATTATCGTTACTTCCTAAATATGTTACTTAAGACTAAAGGCTTCTACATACCAGCGCGACTTGTCGCGCGACGCGACACGGAACAAAGGCCCGGCGCGTCACGGGACTAGCGGTGCCTTTGTGTCGCGTCGCGTCGCGCGACAAGTCGCCCCGGTATGTAGAAGCCTTACAGCTGAAGAGTTTGTTTGTTTGGTTAAACGCGGTAATCTCAGGAAGTACTGGTTCGAATTGAAAAAATATTTTTGTGTTGGATAGTGCATTTATTTAGGAAGGCTATATAACATCACGCTACAACCAATAGGAGCGGAGCATCAATGAAAAGTGTTGCAGAATCGGATAAAACTATTCCTTTTAAGAGGCCGGATGGATGCGTAGTTCATACAAACGTAGTACCAAAATAATTTGTAAATCAAACATATTCTTACGGTAGTGTGTCTTTATTCCGATTGGAATACAGAATATCTAGGTTCCTAAATATATATTTTGAATGGGCACTGATTAAACAATAGTTATGAGAAAAATAAGTTTAAATTCCTCATATCTCATCTTTATATCATTGTCCTTTCAAAATATGTATTTGGGAAAATAGATATTTTGTAATCCAATCGAAATAAATACACACTACCTTAAGGGGCCGGCGTAGCATGCGTAGTTCATACAAACGTAATACCAAAATATTTAGTACATCAAACATATTCTTACGGTAGTGTGTATTTATTTCTATCTATATTATATATATATGTTATAAGAGGTTATGATACGAGATATGAGAAATTTAATATTTCTATAGAAAACTTATTTTTCTCATAACTCTTGGTTAAATCAGTGTCCATTCAAAATATATTTGGGAACATAGATATTCTTTATTCCAATCGGAATAAAGACACTGTTTGATTTACAAATTATTTTGGTATTACGTTTGTATGAACTACGCATGCTGCGGCCCGGCCCCGTTGCGTACGCTGTGTAAACGGTTAAAGCTACGCAAAAATCATGTATGACGGAATTGCTTCCCTTTAAAAACTATATTACGAGAATATGAGTTTGTTTGTTACGCATCATAATGAAATGTTGCACGTAACACGTTGTCAGGGGTACAGAAAAGGACATGGGTTCCCATATGAACCTATTAATATGAGAACTCGGGTGAAGCCGCCTATAATGCGAAAGTGAGTTTGTTTATTTGTTACGCTTTCAGTTTTCACGCAGTGACGTAGCTAGTAATGGGGCCCCATATCAAAAACTCTTGGCGGGGTGTTTTGCAAAAGGACACTGACGTTTTTTTAAATACTATAAATATGCCGTCGGGGCCCCGTATATTAGATACTGTGGTAGCTACCAAAATGCAAAATTCCATTATGATCGGTTATGTAAGTAGTTAAGGAGCCAAAAGCAGGCAAGTAGGGCTCTTGGTGCCTTAACTACACAACCGATCATCATGGAATTTTGTATACCTACCTATCAGAAAAGAACATAGGATAGGTTCCTACGGGAACGCGTGTGAAACCGCGGGAAAAATATCAAAATAAAATGCGATATATCAATCTTTTTATTTTTAAACATTATTATAATTAAAAACTTAAAAACCTACCTACTCTCAATTTTAAAATATAATTACAACCAAATAAAAAAAACAAAATCAACGATCAAAATATTTTATTTCACTTATGCCTACATGGGCATTTATAAAACGTCAGAAGCGGTGCACGGTTCCAATTAGAGGTTTCCTATGGAGAAGAGCCGGCAAGAAACTCCACAAAACCAAACTAAGTATACAAGATTAAAGGAAAAATTCTCAAAAATATAACAATGGTGCGAAAAGAAGTTTAAAATTTTAATTTACGGTATTAACTATTAAATTATCTTTGTCACGTTATTAGAAGAATTATCCATATTAATATTATAAATGCTAAAGTAACTTTGACTGTCTCTTACGCCTTCGCGGCCTAACCGCTGGGCAATTGTGATGAAAAATATGGAGTTAGTTTGAATCCTGGGGAAGGACATGGAGGAAGGTTTCTTGGCAGGGCGGTCTCTCCGGCGTCCTTCAGGCGCCTCCTGACCATTGAAATCTAAAACAGAAAGAAATTTTGTCAATTTCAATACTTACTGATTTCTTTATTACTTACAACAAATTGTACGGGCCGGGCCAACTTATAGTTATGGGATGGTTAAAAATTATTCTTCAAAATATAAACTCATACAAATAAACAAACTGTCGAATTGAGAACCTTTGTTGAGGTGGTTTGTAAAGAATTGAAGGAAGATTTATCAAATAGCTTTTTTTTCTCTTTTTTTTTAAAAAAACGTTGCCCCTTACTAAGAATTTCTTCTGTATTGTGGGTGCGTTTACAAACATTTAAACTCACATAAACAAACAGCCAGACCCGGAACAACTACTTGTAGATCATACAAACATTTGTTCAGTGCGGGAATCGAACCCGCGACACGCAGCGCAGCAGTCAATCGCTTAACCACTGCGCCAACGCCAACCGTGTCGTCAAATAGTAATACGAACATTCACTGAGTCTGGCTACGCGGCGCGCGTAAAACCGGTTTGAGTGAGCGCCGCGCGCCGCGCCGAGCGGCCCTTCCAACTACATTCGTCTAGTAGGTAGTAGTTTGTTTTGTGTAGTAGGTATTTTGTTTACACTTTTTAAGAAAACCATGTGTTTAATTTAATGTAAGTGATGAATAAGTTAAGGTGATAAAGGCTCGTCCTCGTACCGACTCGCGCAATATCGCGGTCGCGACAGGCACCGACAAAGACAATTTCTTTGTCGGTGGCTGTCGCGCCCGCGATATCGCGTGAGTCTGTACGAGCGTTAAGTGTGATTACAAGCTACACATTCACATCCGATTCTGACTTCTATGCCATACGCATAAGGGTGGCATTAAAAGCAGAAACGTGGTTACAATATCAACTGTTTATTACAGGTGCCATTTGTCATGCTACCAACGCAATAGAAATCAAAATCAGTTGAACGGACTGTAAAAAAGGTTTATTTAAACGTCTTATCTTATTTCAAATGGAGTTTATGTATAACTCTGAATTTAAGCTTGCACGGTTACTCTACATTGAAAGGCTTCTACAGACCGGCGTGACACAAAGGCCCCGCGTGTCGCGCGACGAGCGGTGCTTTTGTGTTGAGTCTCGAGTCGCGCCGATCTGTAGAAGCCTTAAAAAACTAACAATATCGGGAACTCACCAAGAAAAAACACAAAGAAGATACCTACTTAACGATCCCTTCTGTTAACTTAATTCGATAGTTCTATAGATATAATTTTTTTTTCAATATTAGTCTTTGTTTATTTTAATTAATAATTATCATTACAAAAAAATGTTACTCACCGTTAAGCCGACAAATATCTATTAATCGGCATGCACTCCATCGCAGGGCTATGATGAGCTCCCTTTCAATTTGCGTCAATTGAGGCGCCTTAATATTTAACCGCACTTATTTATTTTATTACAAGTCAACTGTCACTAATAATGAGACACAATTACTTTTTCTATTGTTACCGATCTCTATGAGATTTCTCGGCATCCACATCACGGTACGACTAAAGTTATATGCTCTGTGGGTACGACTCCAATCCAAAGTCCAACTGAGTTCAACTGACTGACCTACTGACGTAAAAATTAAATGGATACACGTCAAACGAACGATGTGATGAATGACGAGTGAATTTCGTGAAGGTTCGGGAAAACTCGGGTGCGGCGGCGGTCGCGCAGGGGCGCTTGGGCGTGGCTTATTCCTAGTGAGACATGATAATTGGCTCCCAATTATTAGTATGTGCAACCATTGGGCAATTTTAAAAACTTAGCAAACTCCACCAATCATGCCAAAGATACTTTCTTTCTAACACTCGATGGCGCGTCGCACAGTGGGCTGAAAATCGGCTTTCATAGACATTCGATTTTTTTTTCGAATTGGTCAAATTTTTTGATTGGAATTGTTTAAAACAATTATGACCTTGAGGTATAATTGGTATGACGTCATAGAACATAGTGGAAGATAGACTTTTGATTTTTTTTCAAAATACTTGTATGGGAATTATCATAAAATCTTCAATATCTCAGCTATCGCATATTTGCGCAAAAGAATTCTTTCACACAAAAAATCTCCTATTTTTTTGCTAATTTTTGATATATTTCACTTTTATGGCAGAGGTGCGATGAAAAAGAAAAAAATTAAAAATAATTTTATTATTTTTATTTCTTCATTTATAACGATTATAAATGAATTGTATTACGCATTAGAATAATATAACAAAGAATATATAGCAAAATAGTCTAGGCCATCGTGAGCCGCTTTTTTAATAATTGATTTTTAAACTACCTAGCAGAAAAACAGCATCTTATACGTAAAAAAACTATTCTTAAATTGTTGACAACAAATACTCGACTTTATCGGAAGCCTGACCCTTTTAGCCTATAACAATTACCGAGAATTATTGCTAATAGGTACCTACCTATTAACTAATAGGTAGGTGATCACTGATCACCTAATTTAAGTTTTATTATGACAATGAAGGGTTTTTAGGCTGATTACTAATCGTTCTCCAGAGGTAGAACTTACAGAAT
This sequence comes from Tiliacea aurago, assembly GCA_948098905.1. NCBI lineage: Eukaryota > Metazoa > Arthropoda > Insecta > Lepidoptera > Noctuidae > Tiliacea > Tiliacea aurago. The sequence continues at coordinate 213,921 of OX402579.1, read as the reverse complement.
CACTGTGCCTAATGGGTTATTATCATTACCAATAATCAACCCTAATGATTATAACTCATTAGGCACCTGCACAGTGATTCTGTAAGTTCCTCTGGAGAACGATTAGTAATTAGCCTAAAAACCCTTCATTGTCATAATAAAACTTAAATTAGGTGATCAGTGATCACCTACCTATTAGTTAATAGGTAGGTACCTATTAGCAATAATTCTCGGTAATTGTTATAGGCTAAAAGGGTCAGGCTTCCGATAAAGTCGAGTATTTGTTGTCAACAATTTAAGAATTGTTTTTTTACGTATAAGATGCTGTTTTTCTGCTAGGTAGTATAAAAATCAATGACTAAAAAAGCGGCTCACGATGGCCTAGACTATTGTGCTATATATTCTTTGTTATATTATTCTAATGCGTAATTAAATTCATTTATAATCGTTATAAATGAAGAAATAAAAATAATAAAATTATTTTTATTTTTTTTCTTTTTCATCGCACCTCTGCCATAAAAGTGAAATATATCAAAAATTGGCAAAAAAATAGGAGATTTTTTGTGTGAAAGAATTCTTTTGCGCAAATATGCGATAGCTGAGATATTGAAGATTTTATGATAATTCCCATACAAGTATTTTGAAAAAAAATCAAAAGTCTATCTTCCACTATGTTCTATGACGTCATACCAATTATACCTCAAGGTCATGATTGTTTTAAACAATTCCAATCAAAAAATTTGACCAATTCGAAAAAAAAATCGAATGTCTATGAAAGCCGATTTTCAGCCCACTGTGCGTCGTAGTTATAGATATGTATAGGGTTTACGTTGATGTGCTGCCGTCTGTACAATCAATTTATAAAAAAAATAAAGTAAAATATTAATAAATGGCAGATTTACCATTGTGAAAAACAAAACTCGAAAGCGACCTAGAACCAATAGTGATACAGCGCGAACGGCCGACAGTGCGCGGGACAGAGCGCGGTCGTTCACCTTCGCGCTAATGCTGATAGCTACCTACTGCTGAGTTAACGAAATACATACAATACTTACCTAAAAGTCATTCCAATTTTCCCTTCATACTTTTACGGGCTTAGGGCTGTCATAAATCCTTTTTTACCTTCAACTTACTAAACACGAAACTGGAAAATAGATAACGTACGTAGATAACGTACCTACAACAAAAAAGAATTTTCTGAGTTAGACAATGAAGTATTTAGGGCGTATTAAAAAAATTGGAATCAGCTTATTTACAATAATTTTAATTAACTAACCTACTTTTAAATGATCGATATTTACAAAGGTACGAGTAGGTACTTACACTTCCCGGTAACGAAGTAATTGTTCGAAGTGCAAGTCACTGCGTTCAGTACACAATCAAATTAGCCCTAGCGTACGGTTGTACCATAGCGAGGTACTCCAAATTAGAATAATTGTAATGCCGATTCATTTTAGCAAACCACGATAACGTATTGCGCGTACGACGGTCGCGGGAGCCGCGCGAGGGACAACTGAGATGGCGGTGGCGGCGGCGCCGCCGGGCCGGTGCGTGGTGAGGCGCTCGTCGCGTGCGGACTAGATTATGCCGTATCACTCCGCGCGACAGCTTATTTTATCAGCGCGGCGGCACGTACGCATGTGCAGTGGAAACTTCGTGTTATACCTACGCTATGTGTATCAACTATTGTTTCTCACGCTTTCGAGTTGATGCATATTTTTTTACTATTTAAAAATATTTAATTTTTTTATTTTGTAAGTATTAACTATGAATCGATAGTACTACTGAGGGCAAATTGTTCTGCCGCGGGAAAACAACCATTAAAATTTCAGCCTGTATACGGTACCTAAAACACATTTTTTAGGGTTCCGTACCCAAAGGGTAAAACGGAAACCCTATTACTAAGGCTCCGCCGTCTGTCTGTCTGTCCGTCTGTCACCAGGCTGTATCTCATGAACCGTGACAGTTAGACAATTGAAATTTTCACAGATGATGTACTTCTGTTGCCGCTATAACAACAAATACTAAAAAGCAGAATAAAATACATATTTAAGGGGGCTCCCTTACAACAAACATGTTTTCTTGCCATTTTTATAGATAATGGTACGGAACCCTTCGTGCGCGAGTCCGACTCGCACTTGGCTGGTATTTTTGCTCGTTTTTGCTCTATATTGATAACGGTAACAGGAAGACGCTTGAAATATTCACAGTATACTGTATACTTACACAAGTATACTTACAAAAGATTCAATTACATGTTTCTGTACATAGAAATGATTTTTACTGGAATTTTTCATTTGTTTTCCAGAGAAGGAGTATAACTCTGCCACATCATCAAGTAATATTCTTCTCAAAATATTAGTTGTCAGACTTCGGACGTTTCTACCAGTCAAAAATGTTATCTGAAAAGATTTTAATTAGCATTCTAACGATAAGAAAATGTTGCCTATTTTTAGGTACTATGTAGGTCAGGCTAGGGGCCAGCATGTCGAGCTACCCGAAACTGTCAAATTTTCCCAATCAACCTTGAACCTTTATAAAGAGCGATAAAGTTGAAAATCTATCAAATAAATTTGACAGATTGTAGTAGCTTGATGTGCTGGCGTTTGTACATACTATTGCCTGTTTATTCTGGCTTATTTTTAATAATTGGTCATTCAAAATAAATGATCGAAACCTGCATCATCTTTTACTAGAAGACTTGCCAATAGTAAAATTATTAGATAATCGGCTAGCCGCCACAGATGCTAGCCGCTAAAGCAAGAAAATATATGGACAGAGTTGTTAATTTTTGAAGATATAGGTAACACTAAGGACTTATTATGAAATAGCTAGCAATACCCGTGGGCATTATTTAGGACAGGAGCACTTGGACCGTCGATTAGGTTGGATCTAGTAGGTACTTATATATCATTTATTATGTCTGTAAAAGTATAAATAAATAAACTTACCGTTATTCCTGAGCACCATAAAAGGTGGCTGGGACAGACTGGATGCGGAAGGTGGAGGACAGGGTGTTGTGGCGCAGCCTGTAGGGAGAGGCCTATGTCCAGCAGTGGACTACTATAGGCTGAGTTGATTGATTGGTTGATTATTCCTGAGCACGATAAGCAAAGTACGCGCGTCGCTCACGCACAACTCAACAGAAACACACAACACATAATTATACTCCTTACGGAGGGTACACTACTCTTTGAGTCCACTGGGTACTGGCACAGACTCTACTCGTACAATTTTATTACAAATGGAAAGCCTTAATGGCGTCAAGTCAAAATAAAACCAGTCTCAACTCGCCGAAGTCCGAACGCGAGATGCGATGCGTCAATAAGTGTCACCAATGAGAATAATGAGATTGACAACGTCACACTTATTAGCCAATCATAGCGTGCTGCACTCATACAGTGCGCGCGGCGACCAATAATGTTTTTTTTTGCGCTTGATCCGTTAGCGGAAAACGCAAGTTTGTACCAAACTTGTAACAAGTTTGATACTTTCATGTTTAAAAAATGCAAGACTGCTACAAACTTCAATCATCATCCTTACATTAACAAGCTTGCAGCAATATTGCCATATAATATTTATCATATTTGCGGTGACAATTCGAATTCAAATAAAAAGCAAGTTTGCAGCAAACTGATCTGCTATCTGGGATGTTCACGGAATATTTAGTTATATATTCACTTTAAAAATAAATAATTAAATTAAAATAAAACAAATATTTAAGGGGGGTACATACAACAAACGTGATTTTTTATAGATAATGGTACGGAACCCTTCGTGCGCGAGTCCGACTCGCACTTGGCCGGTTTTTATAGATAATGGTACGGAACCCTTCGTGCGCGAGTCCGACTCGCACATGGCCGGTTTTTTTTTCTATTGTATCGGATAGGTCTATCATCTCAAATTATAAAACAATTCAATCAATCATTTATTTTGTTAAACACAGGTAGGTAATGGTAATATATTGTCTAAAATATGTGCACTATGTTTTGCCAATATACAGGATGTTTGGTGCATCGTGTGCTAAATTGAAATGGTCGACTGAAGGGGTCATCTGCTATTATTTCAGCCCCTTAACACCTCTCATGCCCTGTGGATGGTTTTTTAATCGACTTTTTATTGTTTTACTAAAAAAAGACCCAAACTTTACATTCAAATACAAATTTATAAAAAAGTATAAGGCATCGATTTTGAATTTTAATTGTATTTAGATGTGTAATGTTTTAGAGTACTTTTAAATACAAAATTAGTGACATTAGTCATCTAGTTTCTTTTTAATTTACTCGAAAAGGTAAAACTTAAATTAAAGCTAGCTAGCTGTTACAGATGTTTACATGGCTACAAACAAAAAAACCAAAAGCGACCGGGATCTTCCAACTCATTAATTCTCTAGTCTATCCTCTTGCTAATGATGTGATACCCACATGCCATACAAATATTTTAAAAACTTTGTGAATTCGCTAGGATTGTGAATCGAGTCACAAAAGGCAAAATTATGTTTTAAAAAGTATTTTTGCTTAGATGATACCTGACAAACCTATTAATGGCCCTTTTCACCATCGTTCCTTAAATTTAGGGAGACACCTAAGAAATTTTAAGTGTTAGTTTCGCTTCCACCATCACGTAGGGGACACCTATGGTCCTAAGGGATCCCTTAAAAATAGGGGCCCGATACTTGGCATCTTAGCGCTAAGTGACACTTTATTTGTTGTTGAATGAGAATAGTTGAGACGAAATGGAAGATTTTATTGACAGTTTAGAAGCGATCGGAATGTGGATCCAGTTACGAATCAAAGTTTATTCAGACGGCCACTTATTTATCGCGAAATACCGGATTTTTTCACGAAATATGACAACGAGGACTAATTCTTCAAAAGATTTAAGTTATCCAAGGCCAGTGTGTTATTTTTGTTAGAACAAATAGAGCACTGATGACAGGTTTTTTTTAGCTATCTGCAAAGTATTATTTACTTGTTCTATTTGTTTTTAAAATGTTGTGTTTTAAACACAGGTACTTACATAATACATGTATTGTTTGGTGATTATTAATATTACGACTCGTAATACCAAATGTTTATGTATTTAATATTTGCAGGAATCAGTCAGTACCTCCGAGCTCCGGTGTGGGGTGGAGTGTAGCCTTAGGGGCGCTATGGCGCGAGGACTTGGATCATTTTTCGTTTTTTTTTTTATTATTCAACCAATTTTATTGCAATAGCGGGTTAACCTTGACCATAGAAACCATTTAGGTTCCGCGCCGCATGGCCCTACGACGCACCGTTTCCGAGATATGGGCCTTACACTATTTTTTTTATATTTTATTTAAAACGATCTATATTTTCAAAATGGAAATCTTCACCGGAAATAAATTGTTGCTCTAGTCGAAAACCATGAGGTGATGTAAAAAAAACCGGCCAAGTGCGAGTCGGACTCGTGCACGAAGGGTTCCGTACCATTATCTGTAAAAACGGCAAAAAAATCACGATTGTTGTATGGGAGCCCCCCTTAAATATTTGTTTTATTTTAATTTAATTATTTATTTTCAAAGTGAATATATAACTAAAGATTCTGTGAATATTTGAAGCGTCTACCTGTTGCCGTTATCAATATCGAGCAAAAACGAGCAAAAAAAATCACGTTTGTTGTATGGAAGCCCCCTTAAATATTTATTTTATTCTGTTTTTTTTGTATTTGTTGTTATAGCGGCAACAGAAATACATCATCTGTGAAAATTTCAACTGTCTAACTATCACGGTTTATGAGATACAGCCTGGTGACAGACGGACAGACAGACAGACGGCGGAGCCTTAGTAATAGGGTTCCCGTTTTACCCTTTGGGTACGGAACCCTAAAAACCAGCAAAATCGTACTTTTTTACATTAATCTACGTCGGACTCCCAGATTAAAAAAAAAACTGTCACTTATGTTAGTGGTCCTTACGGAGGACCCCTTTAATCTGGTGAAAACAACATTAGGTAAGGGGCTGATTTAAGGAGTCTCTTAGGTTAAGAGACCCTTCGTAAGGAGGGGTTTGAGGGAACGATGGTGAAAATGGCCATAAATCTGTTATCTCACTCTTATAAGGTAAAATCTGTCTCGTATCACTAACTTTTCGTGGGATTTACATGAATTAAAAAAAACAAAATTGCATTTCAACATAAATTTCAAAATTTTTACAAATCCTACTCAAATGGTTGGCCTCTGTTGCGAATGCAGGCCCGACATCTGTTTCGTATTTGGACAGTTGTGGTACGAAGTCGTATGTCCTCCTCAATGGTATTGAATTCCGTTTCTATGCGTTGGACTAGTCCTCCCTAGTTGGAACCTCCGTGGCGTACACCAGCTCTTTGGCACATCCCTAGACATAATCGGAGTTAGGTCTGGGGAACGTGGTGGCCATGGAATAGGGCCATCACGCCCAATCCACGCATTGGGAACACATTGTCGAGATATTCCCTCACAGTCAAACGCCAATGCGCGGGACAGCCGTCATTCTGGAATACTATGTACACACTTTCGTTAAGTACGGGCACCTCGGCCACTAACTCGGCCACTAATGCGGGCAGGTAATGCGGTCCAATTACCTGATTCCCAATAACTGCTGCCCAAACGTTTACAATAAACCTTCTTTGAGAAGATTTCTGTCTCTTAAATCGTGGGTTTTCCGTTTTCGTTGTCTAAAACGACTCAGACTAAAATGTTAAAAAAAATACAGAAAATAGTTCTTTACTTAAAGATACATGACTTACAGGAAAACCTTTAAGAAGTCTGTGATCTTAAAATAAGATGGCAAAACACTCAATATTGTGCGTACAAACTAACATTTGCAGTTGGAATGTATGGGGATCACGTTTTTCAACTACAATGTTAAGTTTGTTCTTGGGATAAATTGATCCCAACTACAGAACCCTTCATTGAGCGTGGTCCGACACGCACATGGCCGGTTTTTCATTTTTTTTTTTGTATTGTTAAAAGCCTTTGGCATGCTTTTAAAATTATCTATTGTTTATTCTCTCACACATGTATAGTCAATGTAAACTGGAAGAGCGGAACCACCTAAAGGCTTCTACATACTGGCGCGACTTGTCGCGCGACGCGACACCGGTAGAACAAAAATGCAAGAAAATTGTTCTACCGGTGTCGCGTCGCGCGACAAGTCGCGCCAGTATGTAGAAGCCTTAATACAAGTGACTCCGAACATAACAATTTAATTTACATATTAATATGTTGATGAAATAAGCTTTCTCTTTTATTTTTTGAATGAATGTAATACAAAGGGCCGCATGTGCGCGTAGAAGTTGAGATACAAGCGTGTGGTGTGATATTGCAGCGAACGAGTTCCCGGCGCAGTTCGAGGGCGTGGTGCGGCGCGTGGTGCGCCTGCTGTTCCACGTGGTGGCGCACATGTACGCCGCGCACTTCCGCCAGCTGGCGCTGCTGCGCCTGCACGCGCACCTGCACCTCACCTTCGCGCACCTCACCGCGCTCGACCGCCGGTTCGCGCTGCTCGACCACAAGGAGACCGAGGTACTGCCACACGCCCACACCGCACCCTCCACTATCACGTTGTAGCAGTAGGTACTACACTGGGAGGCAATTACTGTTCTCACTTGTTACACTATGTATCTCACAGTTATGTACACATTCTCTTAATAAGGTTTTGACGGCACAGTTGGCGCAGTGGTTAAGCGATTGACTGCTGCGCTGCGTGTCGCGGGTTCGATTCCCGCACGGAACAAATATTTGTATGACCTACAAGTAGTTGTTCCGGGTCTGGCTGTTTGTGTATGTGAGTTTAAATGTTTGTAAACGCACCCACGATACAGGAGAAATCCTATAATCCTAGTGTGGGGCAACGTAATAGCAGCCTAACCTCCCGAGTCAGGATGATTGATTTTCGATATTTCATTTATTTTGTCGAAAAAAACCATAAGTTTAGATCTTCGCCGCAGTCGTGTAAACCCGGCCTCGTTCAAATGTCGATACAGGGACTAGCTACGCCACTAGCTACAGTTATATTTCGATACAGGGACTAGCTACGCCACTAGCTACAGTTATATGTCGATACAGGGACTAGCTACGCCACTAGCTACAGTTATATGTCGATACAGGGACTAGCTACGCCACTCGCTACAGTTATATGTCGATACAGGGACTAGCTACAGTTATATGTCGATACAGGGACTAGCTACAGTTATATGTCGATACAGGGACTAGCTACAGTTATATCTCGATACAGGGACTAGCTACAGTTATATGTCGATACAGGGACTAGCTACAGTTATATGTCGATACAGGGACTAGCTACGCCACTAGCTACAGTTATATGTCGATACAGGGACTAGCTACGCCACTAGCTACAGTTATATGTCGATACAGGGACTAGCTACGCCACTAGCTACAGTTATATGTCGATACAGGGACTAGCTACGCCACTCGCTACAGTTATATGTCGATACAGGGACTAGCTACAGTTATATGTCGATACAGGGACTAGCTACAGTTATATGTCGATACAGGGACTAGCTACAGTTATATCTCGATACAGGGACTAGCTACGCCACTAGCTACAGTTATATGTCGATACAGGGACTAGCTACAGTTATATGTCGATACAGGGACTAGCTACAGTTATATGTCGATACAGGGACTAGCTACAGTTATATGTCGATACTCGCTATGCGTAATTTACGCGAAACAATACAAATGAAAATGGGTTAATTTGTCACAGAACACTCACTAAATTAATGAATTAGTTACTTTTGTCCTCCCCCTAAAGGTCGTCGCTCACTAGATCGGCACCGGATTGGCATCGACCTGTTAGCTCGTCGTGAACCCAACGTAGGCATGTAATCAGCTCGCCTCCGCGGTTTCACCGAGCTAAAGCTAGGCAGGGCGACGCCGCGCTTACGTCGGAAAGTCGCTGCGGTGAAAATGTACGATACTTAAGTTAGGCGACGAACTTACTGGGGCGTCGCGTCGCCCCGACATAAGGTCGGTGACTGGCTGATCCCGATTCCCGAGGCCAGTATGAAGTTTCATCGAGGCGACGCCAGTCCGATGCCGAGGTGTCGATACGTGTGCGCAGACAGAGCAGCAAAATGGTCGAGCACGTTCGTCGCTGTCAAGTTTGAGTGACGTACGAACCGAACGTAACATAACGCCCGCCGTGTGTCCGCAGGTGCTGCGCGACCTGGAGGTGGCGCTGCGGCTGACGGAGGCGCCGGGCGCGGGCGCGGGCGGCGCGGCGGGCGCGGCCGAGGGCGAGGACGCGTCGCCGCGGCGCCGCTCGCCCGTGGTGACGCAGCCGCTGGCCACGGCGTGAGCGCGCGGCGCCGCCGCCCTGTGTCCGCCCGCGCCCCCGCGCCCGCGCCCCGCGCCCCGCGCCCGCGCCGAGCGCTCGCGCCGCGCGCCCCGACGCGACCGTTACGCGAGTTGAAGAATTGTTAATTCTATTGTAAATATTTCGATCTGTTAAGTAGTTTTAGGTGATTACGATTTGTTTTTACATATAATTTGTGATCGCTTTGGTTGTAAATAAAAGTGATATTTGTTTAACTAATAAATTGAAAGCTTTATGAGAATCATTCGTTTAATTTTGACCTATATCTGAGGAGGGTTTTTAAAAGGCCATATTTCCGTTTGCAACAATAGTTTCCGAAACCTTAACCAAGGCGGTTAAGGTTTCGGAAACTATTGTCTTGTTTACAAAACAAGATTTGTATTTTGACATGGCTTAAACCATGGAGCCAGTTTTTGTAATAAGAACGTAACAGTGATTGAAATACCGTTCTTTATACAAAACTGAAAACTTAGTTCGGTACTAAGTTGTCATTTTTGTGTTTAGGAACTTCACCATAGCCAGAATAAAGTTCGAAATTCAATAATGGCTCCATGTTTTTAACCTGGGTCTGAGGATAAACCTTGTTTTGTAATAAGGGGGTAATTGTTGTACATTATTATTTAGCGAGTGGGCAACACTGACTGCCCGGAAGTGTTCGATGCTGAAACGTCATTTTGTTGTATTTTTATGGTTCTCCATTAGACCTGTGTTCATCTGATATTAACGAGGGTATTTGACGGCGGTAGCTGACATTTAGTGCAAGAAAGAGAGCGATATCATGCGCTAGCAGCACGTGCACCGGACGTCATCGCCCCACCTACCTCCCACTACGCTTGGAGAGTATAAAACGGCCCGCTCCGTTGAATCGGCACGCACGGCGCTCCTGCTGAATACAAACGCATCCACACACATAGGCAAGTTGTGCTGCCGCCGCACTTGCCCCAGGCCACGCCTAAATGCCCCCCCAATGAACGTGCCCGTATTGACGGGCACCGTATGAAACCGCGGGGTTTTAAGGGTCGATGTCGCGTACATCACCACTTCACTGTTGGCAGACCACGCGGCCGTGAAAATGCAGCGCGCCCTGGACGACCTCCCCGACTGGGTCCGCAAATGGCGACTGTCGGTGAACGCAGGTAAACCGCAGGCGATCATAGTCACGACAGCGGCCGTATGACTCCACCGAGCCTTGGGCTCATGGGGCTCAAAGTCGAGTGGACCAAGACCGTCAAGTACCTCGGGGTCACACTTGACAACCGGCTCACCATGGGCCCGCACGTCTGCGCAACCGTCGCGCGGGTAAAGGTAACCCGCAACCTTCTCCGCCCGGTGCTCTCCTCACGCCTCTCCATGCGAGTCAATCTGGGGATCTACGGGACCTGCGTGCGACGGCAACTCACTTACGCTGCCCGAGCGTGGTTTGCCCTCACGGCCGAGACACATGTTAAGAAGCTCCGGACGCAGCAAAATTATGCGCTGCGTCAAATTACAAATGCCCCTCGGTTCGTGAGGAACTCTGTAATCCACAGGGACCTGCGGGTCGAGAGCATCGAGGATTTCACTCAAGACCTGGCAAAGAAAATGTTCGCGCGTGCGGACGTCTCTGAGTTGCCCCACATCAGGGACATTGCACCATGGCACGCGCGACCTCCCGACTACAAGCGCTTCCCGCGCGACATCATCGCAGACGTCGCGCAACCACCGGACATGACGCCTGAGTAAGTCGCCCTCACTTCACACGTGACCTACTCAAACAAGAGAACTTCACACTCAACACATGACTCCTGCCGCGCACAAAGCGTTCTAAGTTAAGGCCGTACCCTGACCAAGTAACCTTGACGATTCGTTCCCTCCTTGCCGCACCTCACCTCTACAATACTTCGTATACAATTATTAGCGCCAACAGGCGGACAACTTACGAATACAAGTTACCTGTAGAATTCACAGACACGGCGTTCAATGAATTCACAGATACGAGTGTGCACACACATACTCGTATATAAATAGAATATGGAGTGCGAGTATTTATTGTATCAAGTTTGTATTTTGATGTAAACTTTTTTTTTTACATTTTGTTTTTTTCTCGACTAATTGACACCAAGTCTTTTGTCCCAAGGTTTTTGAGGTAGCTGATAACAAAACTGGGGTCAAAATCAAAATTCAAGATGGCGTCGCCAAAAATTTGCAAACTTTTCGTCATGGGTATCGTTTTTATGGTTTTTGAGGGCGCTGATAACGTTTATGGGGCCAAAATTAAAATTAAAGATGGCGCCACTTATATTTTTAATTTTTTTTCGACATGGGTATCATTTCCATGACTTTCGAGGTAGTTGATAACAAAAATGAGGTCAAAATCAAAATTCAAGATGGCGCTACCGAAAATTTACAAATTTTTGTCATGGGTATTATTTTTATGGTTTTTGAGGGCGCTGATAACGATTATGGAGTTAAAATTAAAATTCAAGATGGCGCCACTTATTTTTTTTATCTTTGTATTTTTTTTCGACGTGTTATTTTCTCGGTTTTCAAGGTAGCTGATAATAAAACTGAGGTCTAAATTAAAATTCAAGATGGCACCACCGAGTTTGCAAATTTTGGTCATGGGTATCGTTTTCATGGTTTTTGAGCGCGCTGATAACTATTATGGGGTTAAAATCAAAATTCAAGATGGCGCCACCGAAAGTTTGCAAATTTTTCGTCATGGGTATCATCATTTCAGCCGAAAGACGTCCACTGCTGGACATAGGCCTCACCTAAAGAGGGGGGTTTGCCATAATCGCCACGATTGGCAGGCGGGTTGGCGATCGCAGTATGCTGTTAAAATGCATAGAGAACGCTGCTGCCCATTCTCTAGTAAGTCCCTTAGTCGCCTTTTACGACACCCACGGGAAGAAATGGGATGGTGCTATTCTTTACGTCCGGCACCAAACGGATCATGGGTACCGTTTTCATGGTTTTTGAGGGCACTGATAATGATTATGGGGTCAAAATTAAAATTTAAGATGGCGCCACTTAATTTTTTTTTATCTATTGTTTTTTTTTTTGACATGGCTTCTGAGGTAATAATAAGAATTATAATACTAACAGAAAAAAAACTATAACCAAAACAAACATCAATAACAAACACAATAAACTAATATTATTGTCTACTGATAATGTGACGTGAGCGAGCAAGTGCGCTAGCGGATGCGGTGACAAACGACACTGGTTTCACTCGAGACCTTGCGGCACACTGGTACGGGTGCATGAGTTACAGTACTGATTACACCTATGGCTTCGTTGTACGGCGATTAATTAAAGATACATTCCTTAAAATAAGAAATGGCTTCTACCATTATGGAATCAAGAATATGTAGAAATTTAATATATTTGTTTATTCCTTGATATTTCTTATACCTACCGAGTAGATAGCTCCCAAAAACTGCACAAAAACGGCTAATGCGACATTTTGCTCGGGGTAGCACCTTAATATAGGCGTCGCGCGCGGGGCACACACAACTAAGATTAACCACACGAGCGACGCACACAAATCAAGTCGCTCGAACACCACAACGCCCCGCTCCTTGCAACGCTACCGGCTAGATCTGATTACGTTGTAGGAGGTGAGGACAGCACCCACTGTAGGTAAGCGCCGCCCAAAACCGACGCCCTCGTTGCTAGATCGGCCCTTGCCGGGTCTTCCCCAGGGAACTGGGGATCTCGCCTAGTAGGAATCTGATCGCACCGGCGTCGCGAAGAACTTAGGGCGCTCCTACAGTCACACACCAGAAACACACTTGAGACCGCTGAGGGGAAACTCACCCAGCGATTAGGTGTGCGATAAAGCACTCCCACTGGAGAGGGAGGAGAACCCAATGACGGGTCCCCAATTATGAGGACCGAGAGACAAATGCCTCATACAGAAAGAAAGAAAGAAAAAAACATTTATTGGGACTCGCACAGATCACAAATAAAAAAAAAAAACACTCATAGAAACCAAAAAAAGAACAAAACCAAAAATAAAACAAAGTAAACAAAAAGAAAATAAAAACAAAGTCCTGTACGAGGCCAAAAGGCCCGTATCTCAGCATGATGCTGCGGCATTTTAAAATAAGTGTCGCAGCCCAAAATCCCCAAAACCGATTCCTCCGAGACGACCACCGACGATCGGCACGCATTTCTAACGGATGCGTCGGCGTCGCGGTGCACGGACTGCTGTCTCAGTACGAGTCTCTGCCTCCATCACTACTACCATTAGTCGGTACTCTTACTATTTGGTTTGTGTAAAATGTTGCTTTACTGTTTAAATCTCATTTGATATTAATTGTGGGGGCACCTACTGTAAAATTATTACTGATTTAGTGTCGGCTTATTTATTAAGTAGTTAATAAGGATCAAATTACGTATAACCATACCTATGCTTGTGTTTTACTTCTGATGTCTGACCTATCCCGTCATCAGAAGTGGGATACGAAGACCACCCCACTTCTGGAGACTCAGCTTCCAATATCATGCAAGACCAGATGCTTTTGTTTAGTAACGGCATGGAAGCCATATTTTCTAAAATCGTTGAAAAATTGTCATCTACATCTACCTCCTGTACACTAAGTCCATTAGTCTCATTCGACCGTGACGCGTCCGCACGCATCGTCTGAAGGAGAGTATTATTTGTAAATTTAGAGGTAAAAGATGGTACCTTTAGTAGGTACCTATAGGCAATAAAAATATTAATAGTACTTTGCAATTGCTGTGTCAGGCAGAAATTAACGATTTCGCGACGGAGATTCTATTCCAAGTTTTGCCAGATAATTACTTGCGTAGTAACATTCTATTAGGTCGAGACATTTTAAATAACGGTTTTTGTTCGAGTAACTGAATTATTTTTTCCTCGAAATATATAAACGTGTGTAAAGCTATTCAGACTACGGAAATAATTAATTATTTTGATAAAATTGACACCTACACTCGGCGTCACAAAAATCGCACCTCTTTAAGAATTCCCTTCAAAGTCATTTTAACCCTATTAATCAATGGTAGACATATGACTGTAAGGTATCATTGGAAAGGCAATTCATTTAAATTTCAGAATAAATCAATGGATTTGGTTTTTTGTTTACCAGGGAATAAAAAAAAGCAAGCAAATGCAAATGATTAAAAAGTTAAATTTTATTTTATCAGCAAAAATTACAAAGAAGTCCTTAAAAACAACTTAAAACCTAGTGTTACCCCCTCTAGCCCTGATGACTGCTTCCATGCGTCCTCTCATGGACCGAATTAATGTGACAACAGTCTCTTGAGGAATGTTGTCCCATTCTGCAACGACGGCATCTTGGAGGTCTTGGAGAGTGGTAGGGGCAGGATCACGTGCCCGTACTCGCCGTTTCAGTTCATCCCAAAGATGCTCAATAGGGTTCAGGTCTGGACTTCGCGCCGGCCAGCGCATAACAGGGATTCCAACTTCTTGCAGGTAGTCTCTTACAATTAAAGCGGTGTGACAGCGGGCGTTATCGTGCATTAACGTGAACCCACTGCCAACAAAACCAGCATAAGGGACAACCTGCTCCTCTAAGATCTCTGTTATGTACCGAGCAGCAGTCAGCGACCCTTGCCCGCGAGCACTTCCAGCCCGAGAAACGCACAAAAGGTTCTTTTTACCCTCGATTGACATGCCGCCCCAGAACATGCACGAGCCACCCCCGTATTCCACTGTCTCTTGAATACAGGCTTGCGCGAATCGTTCCCCTTGCCTCCTATACACTCTTCGACGCCTGTCGTTGCAGAAAAGACACACCCTCGTCTCATCCGAGAAGAGCACAGCCCTCCATTGGTCTATTGTCCAATACACATGGTCACGGGCAAATTGCAACCGGTCTCTCCTATGCTGTGCAGTTAATTTTGGCCCTGTAGCAGCCCTATGAGCTGCAATTTTCTTCTCCCGCATTCTTCTTCTAATCGTGGAGACGCTTACAGAAGTTCTGCGAGCTGATCGCAGTTGTTGTTGCAGCTCAACAGCATTGGAGAACCGATTACGTAAAGACGTCGAAACAATGAAGCGATCGTCTCTTTCGGATGTGCACCGTTGTCTTCCAGAGCCACGTCTTCGGATATAGCCACCAGTCTCTTGGAAGCGTTGGAACACTCGTCGAACGGCAAAACGACTCAGGTTCAGTTGCCGAGCAACATCACATTGCCGCATCCCTGATTGCAGTAGTGCAATGACTTGAGCGGCTTCATCTGCAGTGGTATCCATCTTCTGGGGTATTTTTCTTGCTGTAGCTGTTCACGTGTGTTCACTTTAAAGGTTGAATAGCGAATGACTCACATTTAACCCGGGTCGCCCGTTTTATACCCTTGTAGGGAGGTGCAATTAGTGGCCGTTGTAATGCGTATTTTGACAACATTTTTTTTAACGTTACGTGCTAATGAGATCTGTTGTGTTTAGGAATTCTAACTGTTGTTAATTTAAAGGTCGTTAAACATACTTTCAATTGATACCAATATTAATAAGGTTTAATGTATTCGTTACTGGCGGGACATGTTTTAAACTTATTTTCGAAGAGGTGCGATTTTTGTGACGCCGAGTGTATTTAACATTTGATAGAAAACGACCTTGTAAACATCTTAGAATTAAAAAAAAAGCAAAGCTGGAACAAACCCCAAGCAACTATGGACTGCAATAAATAAGTTGACAAATAGGGTTAATAAGAAAGTGACTCCATCTCATCTCTTAACACTGTCATCTACTCCAAAAATATCGGTAAACTCTGTTAACGATTTTTTTGCTCAAATTGGCAAACAACTCGCGGAAAAAATAATAAACCCACCACAACCTTTCAAACTAATCGACAGCAACCACTCGAATTCAATGATTTTGCTGGCAACGGACGAAGTCGAGGTTGAAAATTTATTAATGTCCCTTCGTAGTGAGTGTGCAGTGGGATGGGATAGAATATCGAGTGGTCTTCTTAAGAAACATAAAGCTTCCATTGTGCCCCCGCTTACATACATTTGTAACCTGGCTCTCTCAACAGGTAAATTCCATGAAATCCTTAAAAGATCAATCATACACCCGATCTACAAGAGTGGGGACAGAAGCCGTGTCAGCAATTATAGGCCCATAGCTGTTTTACCTGCCATGTCAAAAGCTCTAGAGAGGATAATGAACAACAGGCTTGTTCATTACCTCGAAAAACATAAGCTTCTATCTCAAACACAATACGGCTTTCGGTCTGGCAAATCAACGTCCGACGCTGTACACGATTTGACAAACTATGTTGTCACCAACCTGGACAAGGGGAAAAAGGTGTTAGGCATATTTCTAGACCTTGCTAAAGCGTTTGACACGGTTTCTGTGCCCATTCTCTCCCAAAAAATGGAGAATTTGGGAATAAGAGGGGTTCAACTTGAACTTTTTGAAGACTACTTGAGTGAGCGTACCCAGTGCGTTAAAATAGATGAACACATTAGTGACGAACAAACAGTCTCATATGGCGTCCCTCAAGGAAGCGTGTTGGGTCCCACTCTTTTCCTTATATATTAATGACCTGGTATGCTCACACTCCCCGGGGCATTTGCAGATGACATGGCGCTCCTCTTTAGCGTTGACACATGGGATGAAGTTTTTTCATACGCGCAATCGGGCGGTAATCGCTTACGGTGTCAAATTGGTTACGCAGTAATGTTCTAACACTCAACGCGGAGAAAACCAATTATATGACCTTCTCTCTTAGAGCAAATGTTAACGTCCCAAACTCCTCAGCGCCCTACACAATAATAACACACAATTGCCCAGAATCACACGATAACAATATGTGTACCTGCTGCACTCACCTTCGCGGCACTAGACACGTTAAATATCTGGGAGTTACAATCGATTGTAGACTTAGATTCCAGCAACACATTGATACACTTAAAACCAGGTTACACAAGTTGATATATATTTTCAAAACCTTGAGACGAGTAGCTGATGACAAGTTAAAAAAATCAGTATACTTCGCCCTTGCTCAGTCACTGTTAACCTACTGTATCTCTGTCTGGGGAGGTGCTCCGAAAACTACAATTATTGAACTGGAGAGAGCCCAGAGAGCTATATTAAAAGTGTGCTCATGCCTGCCTTACCGCTATCCCACAGAGCTCCTATACAAGGAGGCTAAAGTTTTGACAGTGCGTCAACCACAGAGTACATTGTATATAGGAGGATAGAGACGTCACTCGAACATTTCATGGCGCCCTCTACGAACAAGTAAAAACAACAATCAATGATGCATAAAGGTTATCCGTATAGCCCTTGTATAGCCAGCTTCAAATCTGCAGTAGACCCTGGTCTATTTTCTTTCCTTTTACTTAAGTGGTAGTGGTACTTACTAAAAATAAAGCATTAAATACAATGTCAAATACTTTATTTAAATTTTTTTTACAATATGTCGTACCTACAAAGAACCATTATTACTTTTACAAACACATAATAGTAACTGTATAATTAAGTGCACTTACAAGTGCTTTTGCAGTTCAGCACACAACACTTGCTCGCGTTCATGTTCACTCAACCGATTCACAAACAAGTAAACAGTCCAGATATTCGTGCAAGAGTCATCAGATAGTGCGATGTCGTCGGTATCCAATACTTTTCCAGGTCAATGTTTAGAAGCAGAATCATCAATGTTCATACAAGCCACGAATTAATCGAAGCGCATCCATTCACTCGGAAAGAGAAAAACGCACACCGGAATAATTTTTTAAAATTTTCTGAACAAATATGACATTTAACGCACAGAACATATATATTCTAGGAGCCACAGAGTACATTTGTATATAGGCTAGGAGCATTAACGCGGGTTGCGTTCCTTTTTTTCCACTTTAAAAGTCTAAAAAATTGTGTTACGTTATTGGATGATTTTATCCATTTAAACAAACGTTGTGTATTAACACAATTAATTTTAAAAGGTGTCTCAACTCTTTAAAGAAAATCTAAGCAAAATGGAACATACGTTTAGACTAAACCATTATCATTTTGAGAACAGCGCTATCTATCAATAACTCATTTTAACTTTTGATATTACTATACGACTAAATTAAAAATCTGTTGAATTAAGTAGTGTATCTCCTAAAGCAGAAGCCTACATATACTGGCTGGTTATAATTCCCTTACTTTTGTTCTAAGCTATACCACCGTGGCGTCAACTCTTTATCCTTAACATCATATTAAAACAGCACTCATTACTTACCTATCAACCCACGGTCTCACATCAAAAAAGACGGTACAGCCCTGTAGACCGCCGTCTTAAACACCAATCTACTACCCAATTCTCAAAGCGGTTTGTTTGCCACCTGGGTGGTTTTCTATATAACAAAATAAGCAGCATGTCACCCATAGTTAACCTCACTAGAACTATGTGCAACTAAA
The DNA here is from genome assembly GCA_948098905.1 of Tiliacea aurago. Classification (NCBI taxonomy): domain Eukaryota; kingdom Metazoa; phylum Arthropoda; class Insecta; order Lepidoptera; family Noctuidae; genus Tiliacea; species Tiliacea aurago. Next base: position 195,217 of record OX402579.1, on the reverse strand, counting down.
CTATGAGGATACTGAAAACTTACTTACCTCTATGGTGTAATATTAAAGCTATAGCAATAATCCTTACAAAATAAAAAAACCTATTTACCTATTTACTTATGTCACATAATAAAAATAACACATTCAGTCACGCACGCTAAAAAAAAAAAAAAAAGCGCCTAACACACATACTTCGACACACAAATAACCTTTAAAAACCATAGCGATCGGAACTAAAAAATTCCAGGAATCACGTTTCATAGGTAAATGAATAATTCAACGACGTATAAAAAAACTTTTTTTATACGTCCATGGTTTATATGTAAAGTTTAAAAAATTCCACTCGAGCCACCAATCTTTTTTATAATATTGTTGTCTTTTACGTTGTCAGTGTACAAGTACATAAAAAAATAAAATGTATAATTTTGTAAAAGGGCGGAGACCTGGTGATCTGAAATACAGGCCCAGAGCTTAGTTTAGGCACCAGTCTCCCACAATATTAAAATGTTGTCTGACTCTGATAGCTTTTAATAATGTATCATGTAGTATTGTGGTGAGAAAAATAAATCTTATCTTATCTTAATTATACTCCGCCTTTTAACGGTTTTCCGACAACGCGTGTGAGTTGGAGATAAGATTGATCGACACTAATCGTATAGTGCAAAGACGTCCTTACAGACTGTCTCCGGACGAACGTCGAATCATGCGTGATAGGGTTAATGAATTTTTGCAAGCCAAAATAATTAGACCCATAGTTCGCCGTTTTCTAGTCCAGCCCTTTTGGCAAAATAGTATGATGGATCACACCGTATGTGCATAGATTATAGAGAGCTTAATAATAATACAGTGCCAGATCGATATCCATTGCCGTTGATTTGTGACCGAATTTCACGACTTGCACCACGGAGCAAATTACTTTACAAATATAGATTGTGCAAGTGTTTGCCATTTAATTCCTGTCCAAGAATAATCGATTGAACGCACTGCGTTCATTACACCTGATGGACAATTTGAATTCTTAACCACGCTGTTCAGTTTCCGTAACGCCGTAACGGTTTTCAAACGAGCCATCATTAATGCACTTGGTGACCTTGCACACCAGTACTTAGTTGTGTACGTCGATGACTTCTCCATCATCTCCAACTCTATGAAGCAGGGCGTAGAGAGACTGCACACTGTTAGAAGTGTTAACAAAAGCGGGGTTCTCGCTGAACCTTAAGAAATACTCCTTTCTTAAAAAGCGTATAGAGGTCCTGGGTTAAGAGGTTGAGGCAGGTTAGAGGCTTTGTCGTGTTTACCTTCACCACAGACGTTTACCCAGTAAAAACATTGATACCAAGAGCAGCATCAAGGCGGTGTCAGATTGCGCTGCACTCTTTGGCGCTCCTGTACGTATAATCGCTGATCATGGACCAGCGATTATACGTCCCACGTACCAGCCACGACAGTAATAGGATTCAAGAGTACGGGTACCGAAAGTCGGAATTCTTGGTTGGCAAATCGACGTAAGCTCGTTAAAATAAATAGCAGTATTATTACTTCAGGTTCACAGAAAAATAAGATATACGTAAATGAAGATCTAACTAAAACAACTCGGGAATTGTTATGGAATACCAAGACACAACTCAAGGACATTTACAAGTACATCTGGGTCGTAAACGGCAGAATACTGGTGAAAAAGGTAGAAGGTGGTAAATCGGTGTGGGTTAGGTCGGAAGGCGATATTCGTGATCTGCTTAAAAAGTGAAAGTCATGTGTCAAACTATCTATGCAGATAGGTACTTAAGTGTTGTGTAGAACTGATAACATTATTTGCTGCATTCTCGTTCCTCGGCAACATTGATTTAATAACAGATGGTCAAGTTGTTCCTGTATGTGTTGATAACATAAATAGCTGGACATCAACATTGGGTACAAATAATGACTTTTGCTTAATTCATGTTAATATATGAACTCTAAAGAAACACTTTAACGAGTTATTGATTAGTTTAAATAATAGTCTACAATATATTGATGTAATAGTTATTACGGAACCAAATATAAATTTTGAATGTTTGGGTTTCTATAAGATTAGTGGGTTCACAATAAATAGTTTCACCCGCACCGGGCGAACCGGAGGGGTATTGGTGTATGTGCGGGAGGGGCGCGCGGCTCAGGTGATCGTGTCGCCGACTGAGATGCGCTCCGCGGAGTGTGTTTCCATTTCATTCAAATACGTCAACGAGCAAATTTATTTAGTTTCCATTTATAGGCCGCCTAAAATAAATAAGCAAGATAAAATAGTGCAATTTTTGGACGAACTTCGTAATTTCGTTTAATTCGTTGACGTTTATAGAACCTGTCTTTTTGGGCTCTTTACAATAGACAGATTACAAAATATTATGGTGGGTATTGATACAGATCTAACAAAAAAATTGTGCTAAAGCAGTTACATCTACGAAGAGTAGTTTAAGATTATAATATACCTATGTTAAAGCTTAACATACAGTAACTTATGAGGAAACTATCGTAAAAACTAAAATAAATTTACTTTTTTAACAAAATTTTGTAACTTTTGTAACTAAAATAATTTAGTTACAAAACTAAACAACGTTTTCTTAAAATAAGAAAAATCAATAAGTACTTATGCATGAAATGAGACGGCTTTCTGTACTCCCACAGTAGTAGTGTAATTTGTACATCGTGTATATACACGGAAAAGCATTTTCTTCACAAATAATTGCTGAGAATTGCGAGTGATTGTGACGTGCAGCCGCGTCACTGGATGGTGAGCGACTAATTTCATGTCAGGCGATTGCCTGGTATTTACTTTGCCAATATTGAGCGCGGGTAAGTCATCTAAAGGTATCATTACTTACCGCCTTATTACAAAACTGAAAACTTAGTTCGGTACTAAGTTGTCAGTTTTGTGCTTATTAACTTTACCATAGTCGGAATAAAGTTCGAAATTCAATAATGACTCCATATTTTAAACCTGGGTCTGAAGATAAACCTTGTTTTGTAATAATAAGTTTTGAGTTTGAGTTTGGTGGTTGAATATAGAGTCCCATCCAGTACTACAGACATTTTTAAGATCCAAAATCAGGCGTTCTACTTCTGATTCGTCTGTATCGAGTATTACAAAAGAGTTTTCCAATACACTTCCTCGAAAACTGGATCATATGTGTTATCCACGGTTTGATGATTTTATTTCGTCTTGAACTCTTGATAACTTTATCTGGACAGAGTTAGAAATTATAGCACGTTGGATGGAATTTGTGAAGTATTTCTTGGCATAATTAGCATTGTTTGTGACATAAATCGGTTCCCAGCTAAGTAATTTTTAAGTCCCTCCGTATTTATCTTATTAGGTAACGCTGACGTGAGCAAACGTTCTTTTGGTTTAGAATAGTAGAACGGCCTCATGATCCGTTATCGTAGATTGCAAGACTAAAGTAAGAGCTGTACCCCAAGTGTAAGTTTGCAAGAGAGTAAACGTAACTATTTCGTTTGCGTTAAAATTGGACCGATAGATCATAATGCTAAGAGTATAAGAGTGAGATTAACGCAAACGCACTAGGTACGTTTACTCACTTGCAAACTTACACTCGAGGTAGAAACTTCGTTTTATCACGTCAATATCACGTAATCAAGACATGCCATGTCTTGTAGGCAGCGTATGTGCTGGAAAAAGGCCGTGATATGAACACAAATTGAGGTACCTACTCCATTTGGAATCTAGAATCTTGACTGGGGTAGATGTTTATATTAGAGATATTAATATAAACATCTACCCCGGTCTATAATAGTAACATTTTTGAAAGAGGATTGCTCAGTCAAGATAATATCGAGTGTGTGGAGGAAATTCTCTAGGTTTTTATGTGATGGAGATCTATAAATAGCCATTTCAGTACCAATCTTTATGATCAGACAATTACAATCTAGACAAGGCGGTTCATCAACAACAACACTATGAGTGGTTTTAACGTACACCGATACTCCTTCATTTTGATTAAACAATTTTTTCGATGTATACGGGCAATAGCCGCCCAACATGCAAAATAATCCTGGAAAGCGATTTTATAATGCTACGTGGACTTATAAAACTCCCATGATAGTTTTGGTGGTTGCTACTGCGCTTTTAACAGCATAAATACATGCTGTTTTTACTCAAGTACTTTTAATCCTATAATTTGTACTTATATCGGTAGGTATATAATATGATCATATTTCCTGACAATTATGGGATCAAGACTCCTATAAAAGCATGAAACAAGAGTAATTGCACTCAGGAGTAATTACTCCGGTAACTCAGACTTATAAGCGCCTTTATGATAACATCTGCGGACCGTTTAAATCTTAATACTCTTAATACTGTAGGAGCATGTGCCAGGAAGATAATGCACTGAGGAGCAATTACTCTTGTTATTGTTACTTATAACCGCATAAAAGCTAATATTTTATGACCAATTTAAGTAAATTAAAGTTAAATTACTGTAAATCATTTATGTATCTGGTTTACATAAAGTTAAAAGTAAGTATTAATTTGACTTGACCGATATTCGAAGCTTATTTAATTTGAGATAGGCACTACGTTTCCCGCCATCTATATCCGTCTCTTTCTTTCCTGTATCCTTCTCTTTCTGACCCCACCACCTGGCAGAGTGGGGGCGCACTGAGTGAGCCGCCAACGCCATCTTTATGTCTCATAAGTCGCGTAGGCTCAGGTGATCGTGTCGCCGACTGAGATGCGCTCCGCGGAGTGTATTTCCATTTCATTCAAATACGTCAACGAGCAAATTTATTTAGTTTCCATTTATAGGCCGCCTAAAATAAATAAGCAAGATAAAATAGTGCAATTTTTGGAAGAACTTCGTAATTTCCTTAATAACATACCAAATAACACTAAAGTGATTTTATGCGGCGATATGAATATTAATCTGCTTAAACAACAGGATAGACAGGTAACTTTGTATGAAGATCTATTAGCGGAATATGGGTATACAAAATGTATAGATCGAGTCACCCGTAGCGAAATTGTCATGGGTAGTTCAGTGGAATCATGTCTAGATCACATTTTTATTCGAGCGCCTCTTGCACGTATGCAGTCAGCCATAATACAAACCAAAATATCCGATCATTACCCAGTAGCGATAGCAGTAGAATGGGACCGCGCCCCAATTGATGGCCAGAACGCCACTATACTTACGAGTGCGACTGCGCAAGCGTCATACTCGCGCGCGCACACTGAGCCTACGCGACTTATGAGACATAAAGATGGCGTTGGCGGCTCACTCAGTGCGCCCCCACTCTGCCAGGTGGTGGGGTCGGAAAGAGAAGGATACAGGAAAGAAAGAGACGGATATAGATGGCGGGAAACGTAGTGCCTATCTCAAATTAAATAAGCTTCGAATATCGGTCAAGTCAAATTAATACTTACTTTTAACTTTATGTAAACCAGATACATAAATGATTTACAGTAATTTAACTTTAATTTACTTAAATTGGTCATAAAATATTAGCCTTTATGAGGTTATAAGTAACAATAACAAGAGTAATTGCTCCTCAGTGCATTATCTTCCTGGCACATGCTCCTACAGTATTAAGAGTATTAAGATTTAAACGGTCCGCAGATGTTATCATAAAGGCGCTTATAAGTCTGAGTTACCGGAGTAATTACTCCTGAGTGCAATTACTCTTGTTTCATGCTTTTATAGGAGTCTTGATCCCATAATTGTCAGGAAATATGATCATATTATATACCTACCGATATAAGTACAAATTATAGGATTAAAAGTACTTGAGTAAAAACAGCATGTATTTATGCTGTTAAAAGCGCAGTAGCAACCACCAAAACTATCATGGGAGTTTTATAAGTCCACGTAGCATTATAAAATCGCTTTCCAGGATTATTTTGCATGTTGGGCGGCTATTGCCCGTATACATCGAAAAAATTGTTTAATCAAAATGAAGGAGTATCGGTGTACGTTAAAACCACTCATAGTGTTGTTGTTGATGAACCGCCTTGTCTAGATTGTAATTGTCTGATCATAAAGATTGGTACTGAAATGGCTATTTATAGATCTCCATCACATAAAAACCTAGAGAATTTCCTCCACACACTCGATATTATCTTGACTGAGCAATCCTCTTTCAAAAATGTTACTATTATAGACCGGGGTAGATGTTTATATTAATATCTCTAATATAAACATCTACCCCAGTCAAGATTCTAGATTCCAAATGGAGTAGGTACCTCAATTTGTGTTCATATCACGGCCTTTTTCCAGCACATACGCTGCCTACAAGACATGGCATGTCTTGATTACGTGATATTGACGTGATAAAACGAAGTTTCTACCTCGAGTGTAAGTTTGCAAGTGAGTAAACGTACCTAGTGCGTTTGCGTTAATCTCACTCTTATACTCTTAGCATTATGATCTATCGGTCCAATTTTAACGCAAACGAAATAGTTACGTTTACTCTCTTGCAAACTTACACTTGGGGTACAGCTCTTACTTTAGTCTTGCAATCTACGATAACGGATCATGAGGCCGTTCTACTATTCTAAACCAAAAGAACGTTTGCTCACGTCAGCGTTACCTAATAAGATAAATACGGAGGGACTTAAAAATTACTTAGCTGGGAACCGATTTATGTCACAAACAATGCTAATTATGCCAAGAAATACTTCACAAATTCCATCCAACGTGCTATAATTTCTAACTCTGTCCAGATAAAGTTATCAAGAGTTCAAGACGAAATAAAATCATCAAACCGTGGATAACACATATGATCCAGTTTTCGAGGAAGTGTATTGGAAAACTCTTTTGTAATACTCGATACAGACGAATCAGAAGTAGAACGCCTGATTTTGGATCTTAAAAATGTCTGTAGTACTGGATGGGACTCTATATTCAACCACCAAACTCAAACTCAAAACTTATTATTACAAAACAAGGTTTATCTTCAGACCCAGGTTTAAAATATGGAGTCATTATTGAATTTCGAACTTTATTCCGACTATGGTAAAGTTAATAAGCACAAAACTGACAACTTAGTACCGAACTAAGTTTTCAGTTTTGTAATAAGGCGGTAAGTAATGATACCTTTAGATGACTTACCCGCGCTCAATATTGGCAAAGTAAATACCAGGCAATCGCCTGACATGAAATTAGTCGCTCACCATCCAGTGACGCGGCTGCACGTCACAATCACTCGCAATTCTCAGCAATTATTTGTGAAGAAAATGCTTTTCCGTGTATATACACGATGTACAAATTACACTACTACTGTGGGAGTACAGAAAGCCGTCTCATTTCATGCATAAGTACTTATTGATTTTTCTTATTTTAAGAAAACGTTGTTTAGTTTTGTAACTAAATTATTTTAGTTACAAAAGTTACAAAATTTTGTTAAAAAAGTAAATTTATTTTAGTTTTTACGATAGTTTCCTCATAAGTTACTGTATGTTAAGCTTTAACATAGGTATATTATAATCTTAAACTACTCTTCGTAGATGTAACTGCTTTAGCACAATTTTTTTGTTAGATCTGTATCAATACCCAACATAATATTTTGTAATCTGTCTATTGTAAAGAGCCCATTTTTTTTTTTTTTTTTTTATGTATGGCATCTCGTAGCAGACCTAGAGAGGTCGTTGCTACTTAACCGGATATTCCTGTGGCTGCCCTAAGGTTTTTAATCTTAAAGCCTCCAGCCAGGGCGCAAATTATATATATTAAAACTAAACTACAGCGCACTAAGGGCACCCCCTGTGGGGTACGGACCTCGGCTTAGGGCGTCGTTGGGGGATCACAAAATTAGTAACAATTTGGGGACGGGCTGGATCAACATTTTGATCATGATTATTATCAGGGGATATTATATTTATTGCTACGGCGCTCTCAGCCTCTAACCGGGCGGCTGGCGCATCGACATTCAAGGGACGGGGGGGAGGACTTTTATTACCATTTACTCGGGAAGTTCGCGTGGTACCTCGGCGGCGAGGACGGAAGGTCGGTTTGTGTATTTTGTGCACTGTACTCGTGGCCCTATTGCTTTCCTGCAGGAGAGTGACGGGGTCATCCGGATCTAAGAGAGTATGCCTCGGTCGGCGAGTCTGACTAATGGCAGAAGGCCTGTAACTAGCGGCCTGCACAACCAAGGGGTTGCGATGACGTTCCGCGGATTCGAAAAAGCGTTTTGCAAGGCGCTTCATAAACTGCTTGATGGTAGGCATCTTAAGGTCTACGTGAAGTTGTTCGTTCCGAACGAACCAAGGAGCCTTCGTAATTCTACGGAGAAATCGGTTTTGAAGCGTCTGCATCTTATGAATGTAATGAATGTGATACGACTTTGCGTGAGCGAAGACTACGCAGGCGTAAGTCATGATCGGTCGAATATAAAGAGCCCAAAAAGACAGGTTCTATAAATGTCAACGAATTAAAACGTTGCTAAATTGAAGAGTACCTACAACTGTGACGTATGACGTATCATGATACCTGAAGTGACAGATAGTATTTTTAGCCGGTTATTTGACAGCTCTCTCGTCACGTGGTTTTTTAGGGTTCCGTACCCAAAGAGTAAAACGGGAACCCTATTACTAAGGCTCCGCCGTCTGTCTGTCCGTCTGTCACAAGGCTGTATCTCATGAACCGTGATAGTTAGACAGTTGAAATTTTCACAGATGATGTTTTTCTGTTCCGCTATAACAACAAATACTAAAAAACAGAATAAAATAAATATTTAAGGGGGCTTCCATACAACAAACATGATTTTATTGCTCGTTTTTGCTCGATATTGATAACAGCAACAGGTAGACGGTTGAAATATTCACAGAATCTCAGAATAAAATAAATATATAACCGGCTTTTAATGATTTTATACTGAAGATCACGTCTAAACGAGTAGTGTCAAGGATTTGAAAAAATATAAGATAAATTAGTGCATTTTCTCAATAACTTAATATGTGAATATTTTAGATTATGTTTATATTACATAGTGCAATTAATTTGTAAAGTTATGTCTAACACGGATAAAAAACTGAGGATGGTGCAAAATTCTCCAAGCGTATTTTTCTGAAACCTTCACCAATTTAAAGATTATTTATTTATTGATGTTTTAGTATAGGTACGCGTTTTATTAAAATACCTTTTGTTTTGTGTAATTTTGTGCATGTAATTTAATTTAAATTTATAACGGATTGTAATTTTGTTTTATTTTTATAATTTTACTATGGGTTTAATACCTGAATTAAACGATTTTTATTTTTTTTTATTTTATAACAAATTAATAATGCGTTAAATTGGGGACAGTGCTCCTTGATGGGCGAGTCCTATTACTGGCTGAACGTACGATACGCGTTGCGTGCGCTCAGTACAGAACACGCAAGCTAACCACTCAAGGTCACTGGCATATATCCGCGTCTTAAGGGGACTTCCATACAACAAACGTGATTTTTTTGCTCGATATTGATAACGGTAACAGGTAGACGCTTGAAATATTCACAGAATCTTTAGTTATGTATTCACTTTAAAAATTAATAATTAAATTAAAATAAAACAAATATTTAAGGAGGGCTCCCATACAATAGACGTGATTTTTTTGCCGTTTTTATAGATAATGGTACGGAACCCTTCGTGAGCGAGTCCGACTCGCACATGGCCGGTTTTTATTGTTTACCTTTATATAACTACCTAAACCAACGGAGTAGCATTGGTTTAGGTAGTTAAATAAAGGTAAACAAATCATAGAAAGGGTTTTTATAGTTGATACTTTATGATTAAACGAACTTACCTGTACGTGAAGTTCGATCATAAATATACGATGGCTTCGTCCGAAGAGATTAGCATAAACACAATGTAGTAACACGTACGGTGTTGCCTTCGCGCACTGAAAGTAAAAAGCCTAGATACCTAAAACTAAAAAAAATACGCGTATTTTTGAACATTTTTAGGTGAGGGGATATTTCCTTTGCTCGCTACCGTGTTCTATTGCTCATTTAGTTCAGAGCTTAGACCCTCAATCCTATTTTTGATATTTCAGGGAATGTCAGAGAGAGGGGATATTTTTCTTTTTTGGGGAAAGAAATAATATCGGAGGGTGGGTTGCTAATCTCTTCGGATGAAGCCATCGTATAATTATGATCGAACTTCACGTACAGGTAAGTTCGTTTAATCATAAATTATACTCAGCTTCGTCTTCGAGATTAGCATACACACAATGTAGAATTTGAGAGCTACTGAAATATCAATGAAACACTTTTGTGTGACAAGGAAATCAATTTTAATCAGTTGGTATGAGTTTAAAATCATAAATGATCATTATTTAAAATAAAGTAATATACATTCTTAGATGACAGTAGGTAAATAATTAAATTAATATTTGTGCGTACATTAGAATTTTAACTAACTCAGTAGTTGAAATTAAATGAACTAACATAAAAGCCTATGTCCAGCAGTGGACGTCTTTCGGCCGAAATGATCCGTATGTAACTAAACATAATATTAATTAATTGTTATTACAATTGTTTAATATCGATCTTGCAAATAAATCATCTTTCTCAGTAATTTGTACATTTCTATTATAGAATTTTATAAAAACCTGAGACGAACCGCTCCATCCCGCGGTTTTCCTAATTGTTTCTAAGTTAACTCCTAATTTGTGGGCTTTAGATGTGGCAGCATGGCGGGTGCTGTGAGCTGTAAAGATCTATGCCACACTCTCCTAGCGTAGTCTTAACCCACCGACTCAATGTTTGTGCCGAAACTAATTTATGTGGTTTTCTAACCTATACATTACCACGAAGTGAACTAGTCAAATTTAGATAAGCTAAAAGGGGCAGGACTGGACAGATTTCCGATTTTTAACGCAAAATGGTAAAATGAGATTTGGTTGCACGGTTCCTATCTTTGATGTTTTTATAATATCAGGTATTTTAATAGTGATCTTTTCAGCATGAATTTGGATGTTATTTATATAAATCTTTGCTAAAGTTTGCATTCGGTGTGCAGTAACCAAGGACAATAAAGTGACTAATTTACGTGAAAGTTTATCTAAACCCAAGCTGTCGTTAGGATACCAAGAAGACAAAATGTTTAGGACTTTAGTCGTATCCCAAGTTGTGTTATACTTGGGTAAGGGTGGTCGAAGTCTATAGACACCTTTAAAGAAGCGTTTTACAACTTCACTATCGCCTACCTTTTCAATCAGAATTAAGGCTACAGCCGACCGACAGCTGTTTAAAGTGCCATATTGGGCACCTGAATCAAACAATGTTGTTAGAAATAGAATCGCATCATTAATTGTTGCCCCGAAAATGTCGATATTATTAGATAAACAAAAAATATACCATTTTTTAAGTGAGGTGTCGTATTGTTTTATCGATGTACCGGAGAGGGAAGCCAACATTATGCCAATTGCCGGTGATGGAACATTTCTTCTCAGTAACGAGTCCCGGACAAGAGACCGGCAGCCAGGGTAAACCGAGGGTGTGCATTGTTGTTGCTGGAAGGTGATAAAATTGTTTGTTTATTTGGATCAAAATACAAAACCGATGATACAAGAAGTTTCCTGAATAGAGGGTACCAAGGTTGAGTGGGCCATAAGGGCACCACTACAATACCAGTAGCTTTGTCTTTAACAATTTTTCTTAGCGTTTTTAGGACCATTGAAAAAGGAGGGAAAGCGTAAAAGCGAATTCGTGACCATGATAAGGTAAATGCATTTATGGCCATAGCGTCAGGATCCCTGAACCAGGATATATAGTAATGACATTTTTTGTTAACACGACTTGCAAAAATGTCTACATCAGGAAACCCTAACGTGTTTGTTATATAGTAGAACACTGAGTCGCTCAATTCCCACTCAACATCTGGATGAATTCTACGTGATTCCGCGTCGGCTATTGTATTATCTGCCGAACGAATGTATGATGCATACACAATAATATTCCTAGATTGACACCATTCCCATAAGTCTTTTGTTATGCGTGTTAGATGTGGATATTGTATGCCTCCCATCCGATTTATGTAGGATATGGCTGTAGTGTTGTCTATGCGAAGTAGTATTTGACAACTTTTCATTGTTACAGCAAACACTTTTAAACCAAAAAAGGCAGCAATGATTTCTAAATAATTAATATGATGTAATCGTTCTTCAACTGTCCATGCCCCACTAGCTGTCTCTTTTCCACACGCCGCGCCCCGTAGTCGAAGCATCACTAAATATTTCCAGGCAGTATTCATCATATTTTATTTTGCTGATAGGGTCATCTAATGCATTACACCACCAATCAATATCTGACCTTAAGTAAGACGGTATGTTCATATAATTGTCGTAGTTTAATGGGTCATTTTTTAAGTTCAAAAATTTGCATCTTTCAAATTCTTTTGTGTAAAGCCATCCGTATTCGACGGCAGGGCAAGCAGAACACAACAGACTCACTAAACTTGCAAAATCTCTTATTTTACATCGTGACATGTTTCTAAAGGTTTGTAATTTATTTTTAATTTTATTACATTTTTCTGTAGGTACACTGATTTGAAATCTTTTAGTATCAATTATGTAGCCAAGACATTTACATGATGTCGTAGGCAATAAGTTGCATTTATCTTTATTTATAATAAACCCTAAAGCTGATAATAGTTGTTGAGTTACCGCTATGTTTTCTAGACAAACATCGTAAGTATTGCCAATAAGCAACAGATCATCTAAATAAATACTAGACAGATAACCGCAGGATCTGAGCAGCCCGACAACCGGTTTCATTATCTTTGTAAATACAAAAGGTGCCGTGTTTAGGCCGAATGGTAAAACATTAAATTCATACAGAACATTGTCAAATTCGAATCTAAGATATTTTTTATAATTGTCATGAATTTTTATTAAAAAATATGCGTCTTTTAAATCTACTGTTCCCTTATAATTATTTTCCGATACAAGCTTAATTGCTGTGCGTAAATTTTCGAGCTTAAAATGTTGTGTTTCTATAAATTGATTAAGATTTTTTAAGTTAAGTATGAATCTATGTTTACCGTTGGGCTTAGGTATCAAGAATATGCTTGATAGAAATTGCCCTTCACAAGGGTTGCAATGAGAGATAGCCGAAACTGTAACGGTTTACCAACAGTCGATTGGTCCATGAATCGTTGGTCAACGTTATCTTTAAACCATTAGCTTTTTATCCAAAGGACTTTTCACCCACGAACGTTTCGCCAACATAACTCAACGTCAGTGAATGCTTAACCAACAGAATGTTTTGTTTCGCGACCAATTTCGAGGTAGCGCTCGCCGGCCGCTGCCGCGGCACCGCTCGCTACGCTCGCTCGGCTCGCGCGTTGTTGGTCACAGTTCTAACCTAACCTATGGATATCTTTGAAAGTTATTGGTCAAAACATTCTGTTGGTTAAGCATTCACTGACGTTGAGTTATGTTGGCGAAACGTTCGTGGGTGAAAAGTCCTTTGGATAAAAAGTTAATGGTTTAAAGATAACGTTGACCAACGATTCATGGACCAATCGACTGTTGGTAAACCGTGACAGAGTGGAGATAGCCCCAGTGCATACCAATTCGTCAATACATTTTTTGAAATTTTGTTTTTCTGATGTTGAGTGGATTCTTTTGTTGGGGAAATGGGGATAGTATACTATAAAACACGAGCGGAAAAAGGTATTTTATATCCAACAATCCATGATAGAACAATCGGATCAGAAGTTAGTTCTGACCAGGTGTCATAAAAAAGTGCTAGTCTACCAGCATAATTGCTTACCCCGGTCACTTTTAGCGACGACTGCGGTAGCTCGCCCGTGTTGCAGACGTTGTCTGCTGCCGACCTCGATAAGGCCCGCGCGAGGTGCTCGCGGGCGTATTTCTCTGTGCAGGCTCCCTCGTCCTCTGAGTCCCCGTTTCCCTGCGACTCGGGGGAGGAGCCCGCCAGTTTAAATTATTCCGTTGTTGGAATGTCGATTGAGGCGGAGGCGGCGCTGTTTTCATTCTATTGATGGGTGGCCGAGATATCGTTGATTTTAATTCTGCTCCTGTTTTTGTTAGTCTTTGCAATTTTTAATGTTTCAGCTAAGTCTGATCCGAAAAGGTGTTTGTCAATTATTGTTGTTTGTAGTTGTTCTTTCATCTCCTTTTTTAATTTGTGTAAAATAAAGTTCCGGCGGAGTGTTGATTGTCACAAAGAAGGCGTACAGTGTCCATCATCATTTGTATTAATTCCGTATCCTTGTCCGCTTTACCAATCATAATCGTAATAGCATTACTTAAACATGAAATGGCACAACCTAACTGTTTTTGTTTCATCTCAATACCCTTATCTCTTTTTAAGACAATTTCTGATATGGCTGCTTTTATTTCTAAATTCAGCTCCGGCGAGTCAATTAGCTTGCAATTACTAGGAGGTAAGATCTTTCTATCAACTCCTTACGAAGTTCGCTGGACAAACCCTTAGTAGCCAGATGCTGTAGCCGAACAGCTAGCTCGGTCTGAATTTCTTTGCTAGTTCTTCTCCACCGATGGATCCTCACCAAATATTTCTTTGCTAGTTCTTCTCCACCGACGGATCCTCACCAAATATTTCGAAAATTTTTGAGTCCAGCTCGATGCTCGGAGGTATGTCAGTTGGAATAAGGACTTCAGTCTCCGACGAAGGGACCCGTGGCTGTGAAGTACTTGTCGATGGAATTGGGTCTGCAGCGCTAGTTGAGGAAACTGGGTCCAAGGTACTATTCGAAAGAACTGGGTCCCCAGCGCTTATGGATGGCTCATCATGATATTCTGGTTCCAATTCCACTACTTCCTCAAAGGGCTCTTCGTTGTAGTATCGACATTGGGGAAAGGGTGTGTCCTCTGTAATGTGTAGATTCCTTTTTTATTTAAGTAGATAATAAAAATAATCAATCCTCATTGTTATTGAAATGAAATGGATAATTAATTTACAACAATAAGATAAGCGCACGCAGGTGAGCCGGTGTAGGTATCTAAGGATATAGATACCTACACCGCGTGCGGCTTAGTATCTACGGTGAAGTGACAATCCCAAAGACTGCCCGCATCACCCGTATAGGTTCACGTATACTAACAAGGTAACAGTTCTTATATCTGATCGCAATATTAGCCTTGCACGTGATATAAAACAAAATAAGTTACTTATAACGTTTACGAGTTCGAAGTGTTAACCCCAAAAGTTAACCGCAACGACATAAGACAACGTTAAAACGTTGATGTGATTATGCAACTTTATTATTAAAACGGGTTTTCGCAACATGTGACACTGACTAACCTCTGGAATTCGACGTCGATCTTGTCTCACACTGAAGTTTCTTCTTCCATTTATTTAACTTTTTAGTGATATATTCATAATCGTGTTTACTTTTACGTTTCCCCATGACACTTTTTTAAACTTTAACAACACTGATAATAATTATATAATAAAATTATGTGCGCTCCGGCAGAGCACTGAACTGTGAATGGGCAATAGAACACGGTAGCGAGCAAAGGAAATATGTCTACCCTCACCTAAAAATGTTCAAAAATACGCGTATTTTTTTAGTTGTAGGTATCTAGGGCTTTTTACTTTCAGTGCGCGAAGGCAACACCGTACGTGTTACTACATTGTGTTTATGCTAATCTCGAGGACGAAGCTGAGTATAATTTCGTATTTAAAACTGGTATAATGTTTTGTCGGCCATTTGAAAGCTCTCTCGTCACGTGGTTTTTTTTGTTTACCTTTATTTAAATAACTAAAGTAATGGAGTATAGTATGGATTTGTTCTACTGTTGATTATCCCGAACGAATGTCAGCTTGTTCCACCGATTGGTCGGAATCGATATTTGGTTATTCAGCGTATCTAGCAGAAGTGAAGGGAAGAGTTTATAGATGCTTGTTTAGACTGATTAGTGATTAGCCTGTTGTTGCCTATAACGCATGGGTTCCCCGTTACACAGAAGTATGATATCAGATTCACACCATTGCTCGGGCACCGTTTCTGTTTGCAGTAGCAGGTTATGGTTATATAGGTAGGTCGGTTAGAAAACTGCTATTCTGTTGGAATTCCGTAGCACATACCTATCAATATAAAAAAAACGATTAGTAACTTTATTAGGTATTTATTGACATTAAATGCATTTTGGTTTCGTTTTTTAAATATAATACAATAGTATTATCCTATACACGTTAGCATCTAAATAGAAGAGAGAAGAAAATCCTTTTCCATGGTTAAACGTCCGCAGACGTACCTACTTAAACGGCTACACACCGCTAGCGGCACTAGGCCGCGCGTGCGAGAAGGCGCGCGAGCGAGCAGACGCGCGAGCGAGCAGACGCGCGAGCGAAGTCGCGCACGCGCCTCGTATCAAGTGCCATCATTGTTCAACGTTACTAGCAATATTTATATCTATATTTATCAAAGCGTCTTTATCAAAGCGTCTTACATATACAATGATATTATTGTAAGCTCTTTAAATTTGATATTTTAATACTATGGTTAAAAATATTTTATTTTAGAATAATTCAAAATAATTTACAACTGACTATAAACATTAAAGTTCAACAAAGCGCACATTTAGAAACGCGTTAAATCCGATCCGGCCGATTTACGGGTCGCTCGATACTTCCTAGCTTAACAAATTGAATACTGCATCAATCATGAATGGCATCTGGGGATTACCACGGTATAAATAAATAGTACCTACCTAATGTGCAGTTTAGCACGTCACGACTCACACCATGTTCAGGGCAGTTCACCCACGGGAAGAAATGGGATGGTGCTATTCTTTACGTTCGGCACCAAACGGATTGCCAAAGAGCCGTAGCTCAGAGTAAAGGGCCAGCTTCGTATTTGAAGCTAACTTCATACAACCGCGCTATGATCAGTGCACCACTACGAGCACGAGGCGTGTGCCTGAGCCGCGGTGAACCCGCTGTCGTCTAGTGCACTTACATCATGGGCCGTACACAGTAGGTACACACTGTAAGGCGCCCGTACTGACAAAGCTTCAAGTTCGCAAATAGTTTATTCAAAACAATTTGTAGCATCGGCTTCATGCAATTCCGCGTCAGCAGAGGCTAGGTATTTATGTAGCAACCTAGTATGTTACGTACTGTATGAACACAACGCATGCGCCGGCTACTGAACTTGACTGTGGGGTTGTGCTCGCCACAGAGATACGTCAGCTGCAGCGGACTGGAGCTGGTGCACAAGGTGGCCACGAGCTCGGCAGTGGCCGCGTCGTCCCGGTGTGGCGCTGTCCGGTGAGACTTAGTATGTTACAATGTGATCATGACTGTGGGGTTGTGCTCGCCACAGAGATACGTCAGCTGCAGCGGACTGGAGCTGGTGCACAAGGTGGCCACGAGCTCGGCAGTGGCCGTGTCGTCCCGGTGTGGCGCTGTCCGGTGAGACTTAGTATGTTACAATGTGATCATGACTGTGGGGTTGTGCTCGCCACAGAGATACGTCAGCTGCAGCGGACTGGAGCTGGTGCACAAGGTGGCCACGAGCTCGGCAGTGGCCGCGTCGTCCCGGTGTGGCGCTGTCCGGTGAGACTTAGTATGTTACAATGTGATCATGACTGTGGGGTTGTGCTCGCCACAGAGATACGTCAGCTGCAGCGGACTGGAGCTGGTGCACAAGGCGGCCACGAGCTCGGCAGTAGCCGCGTCGTCCCGGTGTGGCTGTGGGTTGATAGGCGACACCAGGACAGACGCGTGTCAGCACAAGTTTGCACTCAACCTGAACAAGTGCTTAGCTCCTGAGGACCATGACGCGGTAATGTAGGTCCACGCCCGTGCTCTTTTTAGAGTTCCGTACGTAAAAGGGACTTCTGTCCGTCCGTCTACCACAGAGCTTTATCTTTGTAACCTTAATGGGTATAACATATTCAAAGACCTGTTGTATGACCTGTCTTGGAAAATAATAAAATTAAGGTTCAATCAACTCAGCCTATCGCAGTCCACTGCTGGACATAGGCCTCGCCCAGGTTGCGCCGCAACACCCTGGACTCCGCCTTACACATCCCAGCCACCTTTTTGAGGTCGTCGGTCCATCTAGCTTGGGGGCGGCCCACACTACACTTACCGATACGCGGTTTTGCACTCCAGGGGGTCTACTCCGAACATAAATCCGAAGTATCGGCCGTTGCTTGACGACGGCGAAAGAAAAAAAACGACAGTCAAAGATATAAGCCAAAGTCAAAAATATGACTAACGAATTAAAGTAATATTTTGACTTTACCCGACGGTAAGGATTAAGAGTCAAAAAGGGAAACTATGGAAGTTATAAAACGGTCGAACATTCGGCCGATACTTCGGAGTTGACCCAGGCCTCGTGTGCGCCACCGACCATCGGTCCTGCAACAAACATGGCCAGCCCACTGCCACTTCAGCTTGCTTACTCTGCAAGCTATGTCGGTAACTCCAGTTCATTTCGTTTCTGATTATATCCTTCAAAGAAACTCCGAGCATAGGCCGCTCCATAGCGTGCTGAGCGACCTCTAGAATTAAGGTTATTTAATACATACATAACATTTTTGCGGTACGGAACCCCATAGTGCACGAGTCCGAGTTACACTTGGCCAGTTTTTTAGGGTTACGTAACCTTTAAACGTTATTCAAATTCAAATTCAAAATCATTTATTTCAATCCATATAGGATCATTAAAATTTCATCGAATGCTAATAAATATATAAATATGAAAGCAAAAACGGAACCCTCTTGTGTCTGTCTGTCTGTCCGTCTGACGAGACTGATCTGCACCGAATCTACTGGACTGATAGTTGAAACGGAACCCATACAGGATCTTGTGTCTGTCTGTCTGTCCGTCTGACGAAACTGATCTGCACCGAATCTACTGGACTGATAGTTGAAATGTGGTACACATATGAATTTCTGTGTGTAAACTGTACCGTGTGATACCAAAAGAAAGGGCTTGTTGTGCGGATCTCAAATATATATTTTTTTACCATTTTAAAATAAATCATTTTTAAGGTGACGGTAACCGACTTTTCATGATTTTATACTGAAGATCAAGTCTAAACGAGTAGTGTTAATGATTTGAAATAAATATATGTTAAATTAGAGCATTTTCTCAATAACTTATTATGTGAATATTTTAGGTTATGTTTATATTACATAGTGAAATTAATTTGTTAAGTTATGTCTAACGCGGATAAAAACCTGAGAATGGCGCAAAATCTACCAAGCGTATTTTTATGAAACCTTTTAAGGATTTTCATTTAAAGATAATTTAATTATTGATCTTTTAGTATACGCGTTTTATTAAAATACCCTTTGTATTGTGCATAATAAATTAATAATGCGTCAAATTGGGGACAGCGCTCCTTGAAGGGCGAGTCCTATTACTGGCTGAACGTACGACGCGTTGCGTGAACTCAGCACAGAACACGCAAGCTAACCAATCAAGGTCACTGGCATATATCTGAGTCTTAAGAAAACAGATGAAAATTGACCATTCCCCTCCTTATCTACGAAACTACTGACCCTAAAATTGTCTACCTAGGGTAACGCCGCATAAACTAATGAAAGCCGAGACTTTCGCCGCTCCGTTGTGTCCGCCGCACGACGGAGCGTGTACTGCACAGTTATGTCCGCCGGACGACGGAGCGTGTACTGCACAGTTATGTCATTATGTCCACCGGACGACGGAGCGTGTACTGCACAGTTATGTCCACCGGACGACGGAGCGTGTACTGCACAATTATGTCCACCGGACGACGGAGCGTGTACTGCACAATTATGTCCACCGGACGACGGAGCGTGTACTGCACAGTTATGTCCACAGGACGACGGAGCGTGTACTGCACAGTTATGTCCACCGGACGACGGAGCGTGTACTGCACAGTTATGTCCACCGGACAACGGAGCGTGTACTGCACAATTATGTCCACCGGACGACGGAGCGTGTACTGCACAATTATGTCCACCGGACGACGGAGCGTGTACTGCACAGTTATGTCCACCGGACGACGGAGCGTGTACTGCACAGTTATGTCCACCGGACGACGGAGCGTGTACTGCACAGTTATGTCCACCGGACAACGAAGCGTGTACTGCACAATTATGCCCACCGAACGACGGAGCGTGTACTGCACAGTTATGTCCACCGGACGACGAAGCGTGTACTGCACAGTTATGTCCACCGGACGACGGAGCGTGTACTGCACAGTCATGTCCACCGGACGACGGAGCGTGTACTGCACATTTATGTCCACCGGACAACGGAGCGTGTACTGCACAATTATGCCCACCGGACGACGGAGCGTGTACTGCAGTAATGCAGGTCAAATTGAATTAGATGGCGGAACCTCAAAGACGTGACCGATATCGAATTCAATATCTAAACAAGATAAATCGGCTTATTCCACAAACCCCACCTGAAAGTCCACCTTGAAGGGAAAAGTGGAATCAATAAAGAAGTCTGGAAGTCCCCCGAAGTCCCCGAAGAATTTGAAAAAAACCACGTCCAGAAATCCCCATTATGGTCCTTAAAATTTAAGAAGTGCCTCTGTTCGACGGCAGATTCCAGAATGGCAACCACAATTATACAAATGTGATTTTGAAATCGCGACAATGAACGCCATTCGAACTGTATTTCCAAACGTTACAGTAAAACGGTGCTATTTTCACTACTTACGATCGATTTGGAAGAAAGAACGTGTATTCAATTTGATAAAATCTAAGGTCCAGAAAAGACAAGTGGCACTATCCGGTATTCTACCTCTCTTACCAGAAGATCAATGTATAAATGGGTGGTATTATGTAACCAGCCAGAGCCAAGACGATGATAACAACAAAATATTTCGCCAACATATGTTACAACAATGGCTAAATGAGGAGAACTTCATCAAAATCGGGTGCGTCTTTGGCGAACGCACAAGACTACCAACCTCTTAGAAGCGTGGCATTTTAAGCCGAACACACCGGTGTACATCTCCCGCCTGCACTACACCACTAAGGCGGAGGACATCGTGGACTACGTGCAAAACGAGGTACACGCCGAGGGTGCAGTTAATACAATCGCGCCGGAACGTCAACTCAAAGCAATCGTCGTGCGTGTTCCGAACTGTTATTAGGAAGAAGACTTTTGGCCGTAGGACGTGGTGTTCCGTCGCTTCCGCGGACAAGTTCCACAGGACAGCACAATCTAGTGCAAAGTGAAGTGCTACTAACATAGTCTTAATTATGCCTTGTTTATGTACAGGTATTTTTCTATGGGCCTCTGTCGCTTGAAATAAATGGTATTATTATTAAAAAAATAATGGAATTGTATCGTAAATAAAAGTTAAAAACAGGACGATCTTAGTAGAAGGAAGCTTCTTTTATCTGATCTTAGTAGAAGGAAGCTTCGTTTATCTGATTTTAGTAGAAGGAAGCTTCGTTTATCTGACCTTAGTAGAAGGAAGCTTCGTTTCTTATCTGATCTTAGTAGAAGGAAGCTTCGTTTATCTGATCTTAGTAGAAGGAAGCTTCGTTTATCTGATCTTAGTAGAAGGAAGCTTCGTTTCTTATCTGATCTTAGTAGAAGGAAGCTTCGTTTATCTGATCTTAGTAGAAGGAAGCTTCGTTTATCTGATCTTAGTAAAAGGAAGCTTCGTTTCTTATCTGATCTTAGTAGAAAGAAGCTTCGTTTCTTATCTGATCTTAGTAGAAGGAAGCTTCGTTTATCTGATCTTAGTAAAAGGAAGCTTCGTTTCTTATCTGATCTTAGTAGAAGGAAGCTTCGTTTATCTGATCTTAGTAGAAGGAAGCTTCGTTTCTTATCTGATCTTAGTAGAAGGAAGCTTCGTTTCTTATCTGATCTTAGTAGAAGGAAGCTTCGTTTATCTGATCATAGTAGAAGGAAGCTTCGTTTCTTATCTGATCTTAGTAGAAGGAAGCTTCGTTTCTTATCTGATCTTAGTAGAAAGAAGCTTCGTTTATCTGATCTTAGTAGAAGGAAGCTTCGTTTCTTATCTGATCTTAGTAGAAGGAAGCTTCGTTTATCTGATCTTAGTAGAAGGAAGCTTCGTTTATCTGATCTTAGTAAAAGGAAGCTTCGTTTCTTATCTGATCTTAGTAGAAGGAAGCTTCGTTTCTTATCTGATCTTAGTAGAAGGACGCTTCGTTTATCTGATCTTAGTAAAAGGAAGCTTCGTTTCTTATCTGATCTTAGTAGAAGGAAGCTTCGTTTCTTATCTGATCTTAGTAGAAGGAAGCTTTGTTTATCTGATCTTAGTAGAAGGAAGCTTCGTTTATCTGATCTTAGTAGAAGGAAGCTTCGTTTATCTGATCTTAGTAGAAGGAAGCTTCGTTTCTTATCTGATCTTAGTAGAAGGAAGCTTCGTTTATCTGATCTTAGTAGAAGGAAGCTTCGTTTATCTGATCTTAGTAAAAGGAAGCTTAGTTTCTTATCTGATCTTAGTAGAAAGAAGCTTCGTTTCTTATCTGATCTTAGTAGAAGGAAGCTTCGTTTATCTGATCTTAGTAAAAGGAAGCTTCGTTTCTTATCTGATCTTAGTAGAAGGAAGCTTCGTTTATCTGATCTTAGTAGAAGGAAGCTTCGTTTCTTATCTGATCTTAGTAAAAGGAAGCTTCGTTTCTTATCTGATCTTAGTAGAAGGAAGCTTCGTTTATCTGATCTTAGTAGAAGGAAGCTTCGTTTCTTATCTGATCTTAGTAGAAGGAAGCTTCGTTTCTTATCTGATCTTAGTAGAAGGAAGCTTCGTTTCTTATCTGATCTTAGTAGAAGGAAGCTTCGTTTATCTGATCTTAGTAGAAGGAAGCTTCGTTTCTTATCTGATCTTAGTAGAAGGAAGCTTCGTTTATCTGATCTTAGTAGAAGGAAGCTTCGTTTCTTATCATTTATATTATTTTCTAACCTTAAATTTACGGTTCGTGTCACTAAAAAACTCCACACGATATATACCTAAGGTCACGCCGTCTTCCCGTGGACCCGTAGGCAGAAAATATAGATGGCCACCTGCTACGCTCCTTACATACTCCTTTTGCTTCGCCTACATTTATACATCTGGTCACATACATGCACGCCGGTTGCGAGTACTACGCACCGGACCTTTCTGAAGAACGTCACCAATTAGGTCACTATAATGTCCTCCTAGACATAAATAAATACCTTTCGTTAGTCGCCTTTCATTCATCCTCTCAACATGACCAAACCATCTAAGCATACATAGTCTCAACACAATACATTGTACTAAATGAAAATACACTTATAGTCAGGTAGGTATTTGTTCGTCAGTTTATAAATAAATCAATATACAATAGTAAGCCACACACCACAGCCCGCGCGACGTCACACCACGCACGTGACGTCACACCACGCACCGCTCCCGTACTCAGTGCAGTACGTGACGAAGGCACTGGGAGTTCCGACAACACTTGTATGAGCGACGCTCGGCAGGGCACAAGTTAACTCCACCTACCTTATTACAAAACAAGGTTTAGCCCCAAGTTTAAACCATACAAATACAAAAACTGGCTCGAAGGTTAAAGCTTGGACCAAAGTTAAAAGTCGTTTTGTAACGAGTAATGGTATGGATTATAATCGAAACTCGTTTATAATCCATACCATTAATTCAATGTACAACGGCTTGATTGTTCACCATCATTACTTCGTGACAAGCCACAAGCACTACTTCCAAGTTACTTCAAAATATGTATAAATAATAATTAATACAAATGATAAAACCATAACATGAAATACAAGAATCGAATTCTTGCAGCTACGTGTCTATATGTATAAATTAAATATTAATTCTATTTATGAATATCGCCGGGGCGGCGAGCGCTAGTGACCGCAGTCCCAGTGCGGTGACCGCAGGCCCGGTGCGCCAACCGCAGGCCCGGTGCGGCGACCACAGGCCCAGTGCGGTGACTGCGCGTGCGGCGACCGCAGGCCCGGTGCGGTGACTGCGCATGCGGCGACCGCAGGCCCGGTGCGGTGACTGCGCGTGCGGCGATCGCAGGCCCGGTGCGCCGACCGCAGGCCCGGTGCGGCGACCACAGGCCCGGTCCGGTGACTGCGCGTGCGGCGACCGCAGGCCCGTTGCGGAGAGCGCTAGTGACCGCAGCGGCGCCTCGGCTCGCACTCGACCGGAACAAAGTACATAATATGCTCGCCGAGTGCACACTGGTGAGCCGGGCCGCTACACGAAGTCCTCGTCACTAGCGCGGGCCCGCACTCACACGTAGTGCTGCGGCTCCCGCGGCAGCATGGGCTCGTCGGCCTCGTCGCCCAGGCCGGCCGCGGCCCAGTCGCCCAGGCCGGGCGCGGCCCAGTCGCGCGCGCGCGGCGCCAGCAGGCCGCAGGCGCGACAGCCGAAGAAGTCGGCGCAGTTGTGTAGCGGGCCGCGCGTGAAGGGCGAGCGCCCGTTTCGCGCCACGAAGTGCCGGTAGCGGCTGCGGTTCAGCTGCTCGTTGGTCGTCATGCCCAGGCACACCACCAGGTACAGCTGGCAGCCCGTGAGCACGGTCACCCAGAACAGGTGGAAGCAGGCGTTGAGCATGACCCATGCCAGCCAGGGGTTGCAGCGGCACCAGGACCACAGCACGGCCGGGGCCGCGTCGCCCGGCGAAGGGCACTCGGCCGCGAAGTACTGCGCGCCGCCCCACACCATCCACGCGCACATCACCAGCAGGCTCGCCAGGAACCCGATGAAGTAGCGGTGGTTCTTGGCGCCTGCGACAGAGGGACAACACTCGGTAAGCGATACACACGACGACGACGGCGGCCGGCCGGGCGGGGCTCACCGATGCAGTTGCCCACCCAGGGGCAGTGGTGGTCGAACTTGGCGACGCAACGGTTGCACACGGAGCAGTGCTTGGACCGCAGCGGGCGCCGCACCAGGCACGCCGAGCAGAAGCGCGCCGGCTCGAAGCCGCCGCGCGAGGACTCCGACAGCTCGATGATGGTCTGCAACACGAGCGGGTCAGTGCCTCACCGAGCCACGTGCCACAGAGACAGCGCTCAGTACTCACGCGCAGCTTGTCCTGGCGCGAGGCGGAGATGACGCCGGGGTCGGAGCGCCAAGAGCGCAGGAACGTGAACCACAGCGCGCCCGAGCTCAGCACGAACAGCAGCGACGCGCCCGCGCCCACCGCGCCCGCCACGAACACCGCCCACGTGATGTAGAACCACGCCTGCACACCACGCACCACTATCTCACTCAGGCGCACACATCGTACGCTTACCTACATAAAGCGGTGTCTCCTGCGCTGTTTTTTCGAAACATTACACAAAAACATCGGAACGAAGGGGCGTGGTCATACACGTTTGTGTGCAAACATTTCCCGAGCTGCATGGAACACATTCCCCGCGCGGGTGCAGAGTACAAGAGAAGAGTTGTTTCATCGTCAACCGCCGCGCCGCGCGCACCGCGCATATCTGTCGCCGTCAATCAACACAGGTTTTGAGGACATATTGTCTTGTGATTGTGATCGGTTTCAGAAACACGAAAGAAATTGCCTAATCCAAACCGGTCATCAAGTCTCGGAAACCTGTTAATTTTCTATGCAACCTTAATCGTTATTATAAAGGTTTTCGAACATATTTCGTTAATTATTTAATATTATGTTACAAAATCAATGCTGAACTTAATGTGATGAAGCAATCTCTGAAGCTAATATCAATTGTATCAAATATAATTTGTATCTTCGGAAATAAATTAACCAATTTCAAAGCCCTGCCGGCATTGATGTAATTAAATCAATGCCTGCCGGTCATCAATCCGTAGCTCTTGGTAAATTTCGTCGTACATAGGTCTGACTCGAAATCTGTCTTCTCCTCGACATTGAGTCTATAATTGCTAAAAAAAACATACAGCCGAATTGAAACCTCCTCCTTTTTTGAAGTCGGTTAAAAACTGTCTTCCTCGTCGGAACTCATTACGACATCTACACAAAATCTGTTAGAAATCTAAAAATAGCAGGAGACAGCTTGTGTATGAAAACAAATGTTTATTTATGTGTAATGTTTCAAAAAAACATGCGCAGGAGACGCGGCTTAATAAACTATCTTCAGACCCAGGTTTAAAACATGGAGCCGTTATTGAATTTCGAACTTTATTCCGACTATGGTAAAGTTCCTAAACAAAAAACTGACAACTTATTACCGAACTAAGTTTTCAGTTTTGTATAAAGAACGGTTTTTCAATCACTGTTACGTTCTTATTACAAAAACTGGCTGCATGGTTTAAGCCATGTCAAAATATAAATCTTGTTTTGTAATAAGGCAGCTAATGTTTTCAACAACATCAGCATTAAAGATTCTAGCTCTAATTAATTTTAATTTTATTTATTTATTCACTTAAGACAACGATGATCCATTTGTATCCAGTTTTAGTTAGTTAGGTACAAAAAAAATATTAAAAGCTATGTTAGTGTGTTACAATAACTAAATACTAAGTTTACATAAAAACAATATTTACTTAATACAATCACTCCTGTCTAACCGACACCTGCATGAAGTGATTCCTTATCGGCGAGTTACATTTGTCCACTAAGATCTTCACAATGTTCTCTCTGGTCTGGCAGGCCTAAACAACGTTATCTTAACTTCCTTACTACAACAAGCAAACCTGTGAACCAGCATAATTATTGCTTCTGCAAGAGCAAGAGCCCGGTGCTCCCGTTCGATATCTCAGCTCTATTGAGTGGTTGATTCATGTTGATCTAGCAGTGTAGACGTATATTATAGCATACATAACACTTACCAGGCCGACTTGCTTCATCGTAATTAATACTTGAAATGAAACTTGGGTTAGGTTAGGTACCTCCTTCTTAGATACCATTACTATAAGTACCAAGCCGCTGGGTGGTGATGGGGCTCAAACCATAAACAAGCTGAGCCATATCCTTTAGTCAACCAGATTTTATTTAGCAGTTTCCTGTGCTTTTCCTCGCCCTTTATTCAATAATTCGTCAATTCCTCGGGAGTCCTGGATAGCAGATAGCACTATGATGGAAAGGTTACCTTGGTGGCGAGGTACACACTGAGCGGGAAGATGTTCTTGAGGTCGTCGTCAAACAGGAGGTTGCTGAGGAAGTGCAGCGCACCATAGAAGCACACCAGCAGGAAGGCCTTGACCAGGTACAGCGCGTCCATCTCTAACACCAGCCCCGTCAGGTAGAACGCCACAAACGGTATCACAACCACACACCACCATCTGAATTTCTGCAACCGAAAACCAACTTTTATGAGTAATGTGTGAAACCAATGAAAAGCAAATGTTTGAATTGAGAACAGGCTAAATTGGTCTGTTGATCTTACAAAAGAGATAATATCAAAGATATTTTGCAAATTGCAGCTTGGCATCAGGTTGTGTGTTGATCAGAATATGATTTGAGACAGTAATAAATGAGTTTAATTAGCATAGTATCCATTACAATCATCAATACAACTTCAAGTGCCTTGGGAAAATTTGAATGTGCAGGCTGTCCTAGCACATGCTCCTTTATATATTTGAATGTTGCAGGCTGTCCTAGCCAGGGACCGTACAACCCCGGTTAAGAGTTAAGCCTTTCGAAGGGGTAACCCATTCAATGGGTTACATCATGATAAAGGTAATCCATTGAATGGGTTACCCATGGTTTTATACTAGAAACCCTCAATTTTTATAAGCAAACCTATAGCGATTTGGGTATTTTTTATAGTAACTCGTGCATTTGCTCTCGGAAAGCACCATTTGGTGAAGTGGAACTGATGATGGAGACCAGAGATGGCCAGCGGAACAATATAATAATGAGTACCTATTTAACGGGTTGCGATTAAGCAATTTATGCTCATCACTATGCATATGGTGAGTGGCAGTTCTCCTGGTTCTTCCCAGGAGAACTCCTCAACAATCAACGTTCCAGCATCGGGAAAAGCAATATTTTGTAAAAGGTGATGAGCAGTTAACATTAAGCTATTGTACCTTAGATAAATTCAAAACTGACCCACTAAAAAGTGAAAAATAAAAAACTTTTTACAAAAAAAATTATAACCGAATACCAAAAATATCACTACAAAGTGAAAAATAACTTTAATTTCGGAAGTTGGTGGCAAAAAACTCAAATACGGATCCAAAGACACCGACTTCCGAAATTAAAGTTATTTTTCACTTTGTAGTGATATTTTTGGTAGTTGGTTATAATTTTTTTGTAAAAAGTTTTTTTTGATTAACCACTTAGAAAAACCCTATCGAAAACCCTTTCAATGGGTAACCAAAATGTATTTGAAAGATGCAGGCTACCCTAGCACATTTTAGAATTCCATTCCATAAAGTAATACCTACATGATATTAGTTTAAATAAAATAGATACAATATCTTACCTTATCATATGTTAATCTCCTAAATATGTTCCTTTTATTTGTAGCTACTGAGTGTTCCTTTATTTTATCTGCTACTTTGGAGCCGACCCACAGTGAGTCAGCATTGGCCTGCAGCATGGCCAACGGAGTCACTCCTCGCAGGTTAGGCACATCTAAGCTTGCGTCACCCTGTTCATAATTCATTGTAATATAAAGTACTAAAACATGCTTTTATAGTTTTGGTTTGGTTGTTGACAGTATACACCAGCTTGCAAAGGAGCTTCACCTGCACCACTTGCATGTTTCAAGTGTAAAAGGAGTATTCCAGGTTTTGCTAAGAAGCTTGTGACCAATAAGGTTGGTTGAAGCATTCACTACTACTCCTCCATCACAGTCCTAGTAGATACTTACAGTAGCCTCCCCTTTGTTTATTACCAGTCCGACTTATTTGCTAAGGACTAATGAGTTCAAGAGCATGATCTAATTTTGAGGGAGTAACCCTTGCTTAGACATAGGATGAGACTCACATATAGTATGAGGGTGGATATGGCAGTAGTGTTACGGGCGAGGATGGCCCAGTGCAGCGCCGTGTTGCCGTGCGAGCGGTCGGCGGGCCGCGGCGACGCGCCCAGAGTCAGCAGCAGGCGCGCCGGGTCCACGGCCGACACCTTCCAGCACGCCCACATGAGCGGCGTCATGCCGGCCGCGTCGGCCGCGTCGGGCGCCACGCCGCGCGCCAGCAGGTACGCCACCACGGCCGTGTGGCCGAACTGCGCGGCCAGGTGCAGGCAGGCGCAGCCCTCGGCGTCGCGCAGGCACGCGTCGGCGCCCGCGCGCACCAGCAGTACCGTGGCCTCCAGGTGGCCCTGGCGCGTGGCCCAGTGCAGCGGCGTGGACTGCAGCTCACCGCCCACCGCGTCCACCGCCGCGCCCTTTGTCAGCAGATACTGGATGATCTCGCGCCGGTTGTTGATGGCCGCCCAGTGCAGTAGCGTGACGGTCTCGTGGTCCGGCTGGTTCACGTCCCAGCCCGCCTCCACCAACTCTTTGACGCGAGCGAAGGCGCCGTACTGTGTCGCTTTGACGATGTCGAAGCCGCTGTAGTCCCTCTCTAGGGGCGCAGGCGGAGGCTCTCGCGGCGGCGGCCCGTCGCCGTCGGGCTGCGATTTGCCGCATTGCCCGCTGGCGGCGGCGCCGCATGTACTGTCGTACATAATCTAACACGGGCCAGGATATATGGGCATTATAGGTACGACTGGACGAGAATACACTAGTTCAGTCTTCGGTGAACTTTTCTGCACTTGATACAACAATATACGCACAATTTAATACTATTCCAATGACTCGATTTCTCGATTTTAATCGAAATTATTACAACTTACAATCAAACCAAATACACACACCTAATGACATTTCTGATTTCTTATGATTGTAGAGTTGCCATTACATTAAATATATAAATATTCCTATTTCTTGCCATTACAATATTTAAATATTCCTATTTCATGCTAACACAAAAATCACGGGTGTTTTCACTTCCCTACTTTGAGCTTCCCTACAGTATCGGTTTAGGAAAAGTTTTCAAGAAAATAAACCCTAAATTATAAAAATAAACGATTACATTTTTTGCAGATAATTACGAATTTCACTCTTTGGGGGATGCGCTATGGTAGCCCGCGAAATTCGTTTTTTGCAATTTGCAGGTCAGTAACAGGTTGTATGTTGATCTAATTATGATTCGCGGCCATAACAAATCATGGCTTTACAGAATTATTATCATTAATGAAATGAAATAAAATGAAATCGTTTATTCTGTAAATAGGATATTAAAATTACTTTTACACGTCATATAAAAAAAAAAAAAAATCTAGATGTAGCCGACATTTCCTATCTGACTACCCCTGAGAAGAAATGGCGAAACAAACTCAGGGGTCAAAGTCTCTTTTAAAGTCCAGACATAATCTTGGTCAGATCATGTGAGGACCATGTAGATCCGTGTCTGAAATGGTCTTTTGAGGAAAGAACCACGCAAATTTGAGCGGACCTGACCAATCAGTGTAAGCATTTGTCAGTAATCGTGCAGCTCAACTCAAAACTTAAGGAGCTCAACGACTCGACGAACAGTACCAAAAAAAGGACATTTGGGTAGGCCGCATAAAGCGCTCAAAATGTCAGACCATCATTAAAACTTAACTGAGAAAAGAAAGGAAAACATTTAAAGAAAAAAAAAAATGACCCACATAGTGCTCACATTCACAATAAATGAAAGCAGTAAATATAATACTTTTCAAAGTAAACATTCATGTAAAATTGTATACAATATTCTGCAATGTCAATATGTATATAAAATCATGCATAATAATTAAAATGTCAAGTTTTATCACAAGGCTAGCAGAGCGAGCAGCTCAATCCCAAGCTTTTTTGTCCTTTAAATAATCAGAAATCTTATAGTACCCTTTTTTACAAAGTTTAGTTTTAATACAGATTTTAAATCGTTTAATGGGTAAGTTCCGAATGTCAGTAGGAAGTTGGTTGTAAAAGCGTATACATTGACCCATGAAAGAGTTGCCTACTCTGTGGAGGCGAGTGCGATGTACAGCAAGATTGTGTTTATTCCTGGTATTTAAACTATGAATATCGGACATTTTCTTAAAATTTGATTTATTTTTGTGTACATATAATAGATTTTCAAGTATATATTGAGAGGCTACAGTCAGAATATCTATTTCTTTGAATATTTCACGAAGTGAATCTCTTGGACCTAGATTGTAAATGGCTCGAACAGCCCTTTTCTGTAAAATAAAGATATTATTAATGTCCGCACATGTTCCCCAGAGAAGGATCCCATACGACATAAGACTATGAAAATAACTAAAATAAACAATTCTGGCAGTATCTACATCAGTAATCTGTCTAATTTTTTTAACAGCATAGGCGGCCGAACTAAGCCTTCCTGACAATTTTTCTACGTGTGTACATTGTAATTTACCGTCAATAGTTATTCCAAGAAAAACTGTCGACTCAACAGGGTCCAACTCTATTCCATTAAGTTGAACATTAGTAGTTAGCTGCCTGACATTTGGCATTGAAAATTTAATGAGTTTAGTCTTTTTCTCGTTCAGGAGAAGATTATTTACATTAAACCAATGGACAACTTTAGAGAGTGCATCGTTAACATGTTCAAAATTGACTAGCTGACGTTTGATTTTAAAAATGAGTGAAGTGTCATCTGCGAATAATACAATCTTGTGATTATCCCTTATGTGAAAAGGTAAGTCATTTATATAAATTAGAAACAAGAATGGACCTAGAATTGAACCCTGCGGAACGCCCATAGTGACCGCAGATCCTGCAGATCTCTTGCCATTAACATCAACCCTCTGAATTCTGTTGTTCAGATAAGAAGTCAGAAGGTCGAGAGCACTGTCCCTCAAACCATAATGGTGCAGTTTTCTGATGAGTGTATCATGATGAACGCAATCGAAGGCCTTAGACAAGTCGCAGAAAATGCCAAGAGCATCCCGCGACTCCTCCCAGGCCTCGAATATGCTCTTCAGTAATTCCACGCCCGCGTCTGTAGTTGAACGATCCTTAGTAAAACCAAACTGTTTCAGATGTAGTAGATTATGTTTATTAAAATGTCCTAACATTTGTTTCAAAATTAATTTTTCAAAGATTTTGCTCAATGTAGGTAATATCGAAATAGGCCGAAAATTCGTAGGATCAGTTGTGCTGCCAGATTTGAACAGAGGAATCACTTTGCTAAGTTTCATCAGATCAGGAAATACACCAGATGCAATACAAGAATTAAAAACAATTGCTAAAAAGGGTGAAATAACATTAATTATTGAAGACATGGTATGTACTGATAACCCCCAAAGGTCCGCAGTTTTTTTTATATCAAGGTCTTTAAAAGATTCTATAATGTCTTTAGCGGTAACGACCGTGAATTTAAGGTGTTTATCACATTCTGGTACACATTCTTTTAATATTGAGTAAGCAGAAGTGGAGGACGACGATGACAGAGTTTTGGTTGTTAAAATAGGAATATTAGTGAAAAAAAATTCAA
This sequence comes from Tiliacea aurago, assembly GCA_948098905.1. Lineage (NCBI taxonomy): Eukaryota > Metazoa > Arthropoda > Insecta > Lepidoptera > Noctuidae > Tiliacea > Tiliacea aurago. The sequence continues at coordinate 162,874 of OX402579.1, read as the reverse complement.
ACTCAGTTGCCACCTCCATGTCTGCCTTAATATCTACATCATTGATTTTTAGATGGAAGTCACGATTCCGTACTGTCGTTCTTCCCATTTCTGAATTAATAATATTCCAAGTTGTTTATTTTATTTTTAATGTGTATGGCTTTTGCCGAGGAACAGGCTCTTTTAAAAGGTTTAGAATATTTTTTAACAAATTCTTTATAAGTTTCATCATGGTTATATGTTTTTTCATCATACAATTCATATAACCTCTGCCTACTTTTGTAAATACCTGGTGTTGCCCAATCACTAAATATTACGTGGTCACAAACAGGCAATGTTTTTGAGGTGAACACCTTCCTAAATTCACAATTAATGAGATTAAATAGTAAAGTATATGCTTGATCTGGGTCGGTGTGATAAGGCAAACCCGGTAGTTTTTCCATTAAATTATTTTTAAATTTTTAAATTAGAATCGGCAATACAACTAACTCTCTTCAAAAAATCCTACTGTATGATCATTTCAGAAATAATCATTGAATAGGATTTTTTGAACTTAGAGAGTTGTAATGCTGATTATAATGAATGTCCACCAGCGATTTAAGAGGATAACGGTATTATCAAGCGTGTTTTGAAGAAAGATGCCATTCGGTGGAAGATCAATAATGGTTTGGGCTGTTTATATTAAAACCTACAGATAGGTTTTGGTTATTAATATTCGCTCATTGTGGTAGGCAATGTTCGCTCATTGTGGTAATTGAATTGAAAAGTCCGGGAATTGAAAAGTCACATATTGGCCAATAAGTGACTTTTCAATTCCCGGTCAGAGAGAGTCTGAACCTGTAGAGTCTCGACGAAAAAAAAGCTTCTGATATAATTCAAAAAGCGAGTGACAAAATGAAGCGCAATTTCAATAAAAAAATGCAAAAGTGCTCATGTGTACAAAAGGGGCGATTTTGTTCTTTGGAGGCAGAGCCCTACAAATAGCGCAGCTAGAGTCAATACCAAACTGGATTACTTGTATTTTGTTCTTTGGAGGCAGAGCCCTACAAGTAGCGCAGCTAGAGTCAATACCAAACTGGTTGACTTGTATTTTGTTCTTTGGAGGCAGGGCCCTACAAGTGGCGCAGCTAGAGTCAATACCAAACTGGATGACTTGTATTTTGTTCTTTGGAGGCAGGGCCCTACAAGTAGCGCAGCTAGAGTCAATACCAAACTGGATGACTTGTATTTTGTTCTTTGGAGGCAGGGCCCTACAAGTAGCGCAGCTAGAGTCAATACCAAACTTAAACTTAAAACTAAAGTAGTGGGGAATGATAGATACCGGATTAGAAGCTTATAAGGGTTTACGTGGCTACAAAAGTTTTACAGGTTTTGTGTCTGTAGATGCGCTAAGGCCATCATTATAAAAGTATCGCACCTGTATCAGATAGTGCCAGTAGTTCTGACGAGCAACTGGAAACCGAAAACCTAATTGATTTATTAGAATAGTACATTATTGCAAAGGCCGGTCGAGTATGAGTTTGAAGGCCAAGCCGTAGGCGAGGACTTCACTAATACGAGACAGGCAATTGCCATTTCCGTCGAGGCATATAATTATAGTGCTTTTCTCAAAAGAATGCTGAGAAAGTAAATCTATCTATATCTATAAAAATCAATGCCACTTTTCGTTGTAATTTTATAACTCAAGAAGGGAGGTAGTGTAGGTAGGTAGGTAGGGCAGGTAGGTAGGGCAGGTAGGTAGGGCAGGTAGGTAGGGCAGGTAGGTAGGGCAGGTAGGTAGGGCAGGTAGGTAGGGCAGGTAGGTAGGGCAGGTAGGTAGGGCAGGTAGGTAGGGCAGGTAGGTAGGGTAGGTAGGTAGGGTAGGCAGGTAGGGTAGGTATTCTTTTACCCATAGAAAGCCACGTTATTTGTGAGTGTCATAGAGTAAAAATGTTTACCGTCCAACGGAGTGGGCACGGGTCAGCTAGTTATTTATAAATTTCAAATTCAATGACGAACAACGATAATTTTTCACGCGCCAATGTGATCATTGGTTTTTTTTTTTTTTTTTTCAATATACAGCTTTATATTTGCAAGCCAGTTCGAAATTTAAATAAAACCTTTGATAAGTTACTTCCTGGACTTCTTGGCGGGAAAGTGAAGCGTCATGTTCAGCAGTTTGTTTAATTTTCCAAAATTTGTGTTTAGCCGAATATTAATGTGTAATAATGGTGGATTATTAACCATTAAGTGTTTGTGAACGTGCATTAGTGTAGGCAAATGAAACAAAACAGTGCAACTTCGCTTCAAGTTCTCTCAAGAAGTCCGCGTGAGGTCTCAGTAAAGTGCCACATCTTTACTGAAACTCAAGGGGAGTGGGTGGGGATATCATCATCATGCATTTATAATTCATTTCATCAATACTATACAAGAACTAAAACGTGACATTGGCTAAATGCACAAACCGTGCGAAGCCAGAAGAAAAAAAAAAAAAAAAAAAAGTTACTTCCTGGACTTCTTGGCGGGAAAGTGAAGCGTCATGTTCAGTAGTTTGTTTAATTTTCCAAAATTAGTGTTTAGCCGAATATTAATGTGTAATAATGGTGGATTATTAACCATTAAGTGTTTGTGAACGTGCATTAGTGTAGGCAAATGAAACAAAACAGTGCAACTTCGCTTCAAGTTCTCTCAAGAAGTCCGCGTGAGGACTCAGTAAAGTGCCACATCTTTACTGAAACTCAAGGGGAGTGGGCGGGGATATCATCATCATGCATTTATAATTAATTTCATCAATACACAAGAACACACACAAGAACTAAAACTTGACATTGGCTAAATGCACAAACCGTGCGAAGAAAAGAAGGAAAAAAAAAAAAAAAAGTTACTTCCTGGTTTCCACTTGGCGGGAAAGTGAAGCGTCATGTTCAGCAGTTTGTTTAATTATCCAAAATTTGTGTTTAGCCGAATATTAATGTGTAATAATGGTGGATTAATAACCATTAAGTGTTTGTGAACGTGCATTAGTGTAGGCAATTGAAACAAAACAGTGCAACTTCGCTTCAAGTTCTCTCAAGAAGTTGCGTGAGGTCTCAGTAAAGTGCCACATCTTTACTGAAACTCAAGGGGACTGGGCGGGGATATCATCATCATGCATTTATAATTCATTTCATCAATACTATACAAGAACTAAAACGTGACATTGGCTAAATGCACAAACCGTGCGAAGCCAGAAGGAAAAAATAAATAAAAGTTACTTCCTTGGTTGCCATGTTTCGGAGTAAAAGAGTATTAAATAACCCCAGTACGCCGTTTCATACAACATTGCTGGAGCGTTGTAATGTTCCAAATTCGAAAAACGCTCCTGCAATGGATTTGATTTTCTTTGACCGTAAATTCAATACTTCGCGTGTTCTTTCTTCGAAAATAATGACAATATTTCCATACATGTTGGAGAAAAGCTAATTAATGTTGTTTACTCTCATTGTGGGAGCAATGATTTCAGGAAGGCCGAGTATAACGGACGTGACGTCAGCCAACATGCAGCCCGCCAAAGCCAAGCCGCCATATTGACGCCCCCCACTCCTGCCAAGACAAGGTGTTCGCCGAAGAGTGGAGAAGTGTTAATATAAGCCTTAGCTAAAGTTATATGCTCTGTGGCCTTAGCCAGCTATTTATGATGTTCATTTTGATTGTGATTACAAAATCTAGACGTAACTCTGCCAGATTTTCATTTACCCTGTTTCATAAGTGTCCTCGCCCCCTGCCAGCTAAATGGTTGTTTTTGGGTGAAAAAATTCATGGCTGTAGTAGGTACATTAGTACAATTAAAAGGAAAACTAACACAGCTAATTAGGCTTTACAAGTTAACGAGTAATAGCCGACCGAACTTACATTTGCAGTTGGAGAATTGACCGTGGCGTATATCGATGTATGGGAGAACATGTTTTTCAACTACAACGTTAAGTTTTGGGATAAATTCATCCCAACTACGGAACTCTTCACTGTGCGTGGTCCAACACGTACTTGGCCGGTTTAAAATAAATTCATCCCAACTACGGAACTCTTCGCTGTGCGTGGTCCAACACGTACTTGGCCGGTTTAAAATAAATTCATCCCAACTACGGAACTCTTCACTGTGCGTGGTCCAACACGTACTTGGCCGGTTTAAAATAAATTCATCCCAACTACGGAACTCTTCGCTGTGCGTGGTCCAACACGTACTTGGCCGGTTTAAAATAAATTCATCCCAACTACGGAACTCTTCACTGTGCGTGGTCCAACACGTACTTGGCCGGTTTAAAATAAATTCATCTCAACTACGGAACTCTTCATTGTGCGTGGTCCAACACGTACTTGGCCGGTTTTAAAAATGAATTTACATTTTGAGTGTATACTGTACTTATACTTACATGATTCGTTAATTTCGTCATTAGAACTTACCTACCTACTTATAATTTTTAGTGCCTTATCAAAATTTGTCTCGTTTTGACGCTTTATTATCACGTAGGTGCATACAATTATTGTTATATGTATAAATTAAACACTAAGCAAATTGCAGCATACAATTTATAACTAATTATGATATTACTGAGTTCCGTGACCGAGCACCTAACTTATAATATGTGAGACTGAGTACACTAGTATTGTACAGCCGACCGCACGCCAGTAGGTAGTGCTACTGTGCTAGGGTACGTACTACCGACAAGTATAACGGTAGTAAGTAACGCTTTGAACATGAGCTCGCCTAGCGAAGTACAGAGTTCCACCAGAATGAGAGGCCACCTTATTGTTACCACTGACGCGTGCGGTCGACTGTACAAAGTTGGAAGTTTCCTCGAAGAACACTCCGCCGCGTTATTGACAGTGCTCGTTGCGGTCGTTGAGCGCGCTGCGCCGCCAGCCAAACAGGAAGTAGCCGAGCGTGAGGCCCAGCACCACGGCCAGGCACAGCCACACGTTGTATGTCATGAACACCAGCATGAGCAGGTAGCTCAGCGTCGACTGCAGCGCGTGCAGCGCCGTCTGCAGCGCATGTGCGCCCGAGCACAGCAGCACCCTGCGGGGAGAGGAAACGGTTAGCACGCGTCACGGGCGCCGCCGCCACCCGCGGCACACTAGCACGGGCTGGGCACCAACCACCAACGCACCTGAGCGAGCGGCCTGCTGCGGTACCAAGATCGCTCTTGGCGATGTTCTGCTGAGAGTCGGAGAGCGCGGGGGTTGGCGCCGCCAGCGTCTCGCGCCAGTACTTGAACCCCTCGTACAAAACAGCCGCTACGAAGATCGCCAGCGCCGAGCCGAACAGCTGCAGCTCGTTGGTCGTGTTCCAGCCTTTGAACAGGATCTCCGTGCACACGCACGAGTGAAACTGCGCACATACTCGTACATGTTATTATGATCTCTTCAACACAGAAGTTGATACGTTGTTGTTTGATTAGATATTATAACTATGCCAGCGAGTTAAGTATAAAGGTTTAAACGGTTGTGTCACTGCATTTCCCTTACTGTTTAACCGACTTCCAAAAAGGAGGAGGAGCTATGTACGAGTATGTTCGTCTGTATATTACTTTTTTTATGTTTGTTTACCGATTTCTCCGTTAATTGTAGACCGATTTTGAAAATTCTTTTTATTTTTTGAAAGGGTTATTATCACCAAGGGTTATTATCACCAAGTCTGAATCCGATGATGGAATCCCATGCAAATTGAGGGAAATCCTCAAATTGTATAGGCACACCTATAGCGATTTGGGTATTTTTTAAAGTAACTTGTGCATTTGCACTTGAAAAGCACCATTTGGTGAAGTGGAACTGATGATGAAGACCACAGAGCCAGCGATACTACTTAATAATAAGTATTTAAGGATTAGTTAAGTACTTGAATATGGTTGCTAAGCAATTTATGCTCGTCACAATGCATGTGGTGAGTGGCAGTTAATTGTTAACCAATTTCTTTTAATTCTCCAGGTTCGTACCAGGAGAACTCCTCAACAGTTAACGTCCCAGATGAGCGGGATGAGCAATTTTTTGTATATGGTGATTAGCAGTTGATATTAGGCTATTGTAAGTTCCACTAAAAAGTGAAAAATCTTTTTTTTTTACAAAAAGAAACTACCGAGCGACGTCCAATTATACTTCAATGTTGCATGCAACATTGTAGTTCATAGGTACTTACTTAATTGCACCACACTGTCACACTGCACCAAAGTAAAAAGAAAAAAAAATTATAGTCTGTGTCAACTGACACCTCATTCGTTCTTCGTGTGTTGCACTGTTACAATGTACTCGTATATTTGAATAATTCAATCCACATCCTTAAAAATCTTTATAAAATATTTTCATTGAGAAAAGTATTATTAAAGTGAAAGTTAGACATGGGAAATGAAAAAACGAACGTGAAGAAGAATATTTTAGGCTCAGATTTAAGGCGTTTCTTATTTTAAGAGTTATGACTCTATCGTTATCTTAATGAGATAACACCTGATGTTATCCTTATAACGAAATAGTATTTCTTAGCGAGGTAACACGCGATGTTATCCAGAAATACAATAATTACTTTCTTGATGAGGTTGTACGTGAGACTATCCTGAAAGTAACTTTCTTTTTGTTTCGGCCTTCAGAAAGACCATCGTTGAGATCTTTAAGCTCATCGCCTTATGACGCATATCAAAGTTCTGTTGAAAACAACGGAAAAATCGATGAACCGCAAGAGGATGATAAAATCCCAGTAGTCAAATCAGTCGTTAATACCGCGTCTCAAGATCATTCACAAATACCATCCTTGCTGCAAGGACAAACTTCCAGTGACCCGAGTGTGGTCAATGAAACTTCTACTGTGGATACAGAAATTCTTGATTGCTTTGCGAAGCTAAGAAATTAGATCCCGCACTCGGAGAAAACATCCAATGAAGTCTCTGAAGTCTCTCTCTCTCGTATCATTTTTGTTGAAGTTCACTTAAGGTAAGTTCAATTAAACATAAATTATACGAGATGTTGCATCCGAAGAGATTTAACACCCTACCCACCCATGTACATGACACTCCATAATATTATGGAATGGAGTCAACAGTGAGCTCTAAAACGAGTGAGGTGACAGTTGAAAGATGACACAGACTATCAAAATAATGAATATATATATATATATTTTAAGGTTAAGTTCAATTAATCACAAATAAATTGTAGTGTACAAAGCGAAAAATAACTTTAATTTCGGAAGTCGGTGGCAAAATCAAAAAAACTTTTTCCAAAAAAAAATAACCGACTTCCAAAAAAAACACTACAAAGTGAAAAATAACTTTAATTTCGGAAGTCGGTGTCTTTGGATCTGTATTTTAGTTTTTTGCCACCGACTTCCGAAATTAAAGTTGTTTTTCACTTTGTAGTTTGTAGGTAGTGTTTTTTTTGGAAGTCGGTAATTTTTTTTTTGTAAGTAAAAATTTTTTTATTTTTCACTTCTGGTCAGTTTTGAATTTATCTAAGTTACAATAGCCTAAAGTTAACTGCTTATGCACCTTTTACAAAATATTGCTTTTGCCGATGCTGGGACGTTGATTGTTGAGTAGTTCTTCTGGTAAGAACCAGGAGAACTGCCACTCACCATATGCATAGTGACGACCATAAATTGCTTAGCAACCACATTATAGTACCTAATCGAAACGCAACCCGTTAAATACTTATTAATTATATTGTTCCGGTGGCCATCTGTGGTCTCCATCATCAGTTCCACTTTACCAAATGGTGCTTTCCGAGAGCAAATGCACGAGTTACTCGTACTATAAAAAATACCCAAATCGCTATAGGTTTGCCTATAAAATTTGGGGGTTTCCCTCGATTGCCGTGGGATCCCCTTATCAGATTATGATTTGGTGGCAATGGGACTACTTCGGGAGTATACCCTTCGAAACAAAAAAAATAAATTTCATAATGGCACCATAATTGACGGAGAAATCGGTGAAAAAACACAACCTCCTCCTATTTGGAAGTCAGTTAAAAATACAGATCCAAAGACACCGAGTTCCGTATTAAAGTTATTTTTCACATGTGTTTTTTTGGAAGTCGGTTACTCGGTTGGTTTTTTCTGTACCAAATAAAAACTTATAAAATATTTTTTTTTTGTTTTTGCACGAAAACAATTTTCGGTCGGAATCTAGGTGTGTCTGGTATAGGTACTGACCACCATGGCGTGGTCGTGGGAGGCGCACGGGTCGTCGGAGTCGTGCGCGCCCGGCGTGTGTCGCGCCGCCAGCTCCGCCACTGTCGACAAGGCCGATATACCCGACATGCCCGACATGCTCGCTCTGCAATAACAACACTCTCACTTCAAAATTGCCATCACTATAGCAACTAGAAACATTACGAGTTGTCTATGACAGTTGCCGAAAGCCGACTAATTCCTTACCGCCTTACGATTAGACAAAGGACTACCCGCCTACTTATTTTTATTAAGTACCTATTTATAATTCTTCATAGGTACTAGCTTTTGCCAGCGGATTCGCCCGCGTGAAGATCAGAAATCAACTCCTGGGAACGTACCTATGTAGGTACTAGGTACCGGGATAAAAGTACCTACCCTATGTCCTAATCCAGGTCATGATCCGTCATGTGGCAATGATAACAAACTTCCCAACATACACTTTCCCATGCGTAGGTATAACTAAGTGCCGATTTCACCAATGAAACTGAACGCGATCAGCACGTAAACTACGTATAAGAGCTGTCAGTGTCATTATTTTTTGGAATATTGACACTGACAGCTCTTGAACTCAAGTTCTATGTGCTGATCGCGTTCAGATTCACAAGTTCAGATTGACGCTCGCGCTGAGTGGCTGCCAGCCACTCTTTAATCGCACAGTGGACTCAAATTAAACAAATCTTTTTCGTCTCAACGAAGGATTTCCAAAATTGCACTTAATTAACTTAATTAATAATTAACCCCGCCGGCGGTCATAGTGCGCGCTCCAAAAATCGAATTATGAAACCTGCTTACAAAGTTACAATATAACAAACCAGACATCGAGCGGAACAGTCTTCAGAGTTGTTGAGGTCACTCCGGATAATTATTATTTAAACTAGACAGTAAGACAACAGAAGTTACCCCTTCAAATAAACAATTATTATTGTTAGAGAATAATAAAATGGTATCTTCTGGCAATTTAACTCATAAAAAAAAAAACCAAGGGGAGGGCAACATATTTTAAAATTATTTAATCAAAATATCCAAGGTTGCTCTTCCAAATTACTGGAAATAGAATTGTTTTTAGAAAATACCAAGTATGATGTCATTTGTTTAAACAGAACATTGGTTAAAAGATCATCAAGTGATGTCAATTAATTATGAAAATTATTGTGTAGTTAGCCATTTTAGCCGAAAACGTATGATACATGGCGGATCAATAATATTAATTAAAAATTCTATTAAATCAAAAGAAAGGAAAGACATCATCGGACTGTCTGTTGAACACTCTATTGAATTGTCAAACTCAAACTCAAACTCAAAACTCAAACTCAACTCAAACCGTCTTATTACAAAAAAATGCTTAAGTACTGTTTTATACCAAGACCACAAGGTCTAGGATTGTTACGGTATTCAAGTTAATATCAGGCTCAAAACGTGTTCTTATTACAAAACGAAGACTTTTCGAGGATCAGTTAGTACCAAAGAAGGTTCATTGTTCCACAGATAAGAAACAAAAATGGAATTCTTTCATTCGTTCATTCTGCATCTATTTGAAGCAACATTTCGTTTCTCTAAATATTGATATTATAATAACACTTGAAATGCATAAATAATTATTAATCAATACATAAATATGTCATAAATCGTTCTTTGTTTAGGTTACAATTTAATGAACAAGCACAACCTGTACTTTTGACGTGCTTTTTATAATCAAGTTATCATATTATTATTTTTTAGCACCTCTAGCGTGAAGTGGAGTGAATTACATAGGTACGGCGCGGCACTCGTAATTTGAGACGAGTGTTTATGTTGCGTCCATAAATCTTAGTATTAGGTACTGTTGATATTATGTGGTTTGTTCGTGAGTTGTGTCTGGTTAAACCGTTGAAGATAAACTTAGTAAAACCCTAAGACGACCCACTGACCAAAACATGGATTTTTAATTAATATTAGGTAAGCAATGCTTTTTATCACCTTATTTCGACTGCCTAACGCGAATGTTCATATTATTATAGGAAATATTACGTCGTACTACGTATGACGATGTCTGTAAGATCGCCGAGACGTCTCCAGCATAATTATCCAAATCTTCCAAATCCATCAAGTCGATTTGTAAATAAAAAGCCACACAATAACAATAAACGCTAACCTCAAATAAATTAGTACCGAGTTAGTCCATAGAAAAACTAGGGGTCTCGGCGGACTAACTTTAGTACCATAGCTTGTTCATGAACTAGTGATAAACTTCATTTTATAATAACGTTTTATTTAGTCATGGTGGCAAACCTAGTAATTATCCTAGTACTAAATTTAGATCGTGTTTTGGAATAAGACGGAAAGCATTTATTTCAATTAAACCATTGACAGGCACTTTTGAATTGTCAAGAAGTCGGTCAGTTACAAATATGAAGCTAGTTGCCCATTCCAAATGGTAGGTTCCTATGGAGAAGAACGGGCAAGAAACTCCACGGACACTCTTTTAAATTAAAATATTGATACAAAATATTGGTTACATCATTCATAATGAAGTTAAACATGTGAGAACGATGCAATACGTCAGAAGCGTCCGTGATAAAAAGATAACAATTCAAAACTAAAATAATTAAAAATAAGCCGTGGCAGCTAAGAGATGACCAGTCCCAACTGACAGCGCCCGTTCACGAACATGACGCATGGATCAGCACCATTCAGCTCAACCATTTTGAAGGGAGCTAAATGATCCAACGCACACGCCACCATCAGCGAGACATCTGAGTGAGCATGACATACTCTCAGCCGCCCGGGCACATTTAAGTCAATGAAAGACATAATTACCCGGTAAATGGTAGCTCTATTGTACATAGTACTCACACCTGTGATATTCAATTATATTACAGGAAAAGTTTTTAACCAGTGCGCAAATTTTTTTTGGTGGTTCAATATCAGTAATAGAACACATTTCCATTATTTTATCAATACTTTTTTTAAATTTTTTATCCTACTTTAAATCATCAAAATATGGACACAATCTATTCGTAATAATATCAATGGGCGCGCGCGGCGGCCGGCGCAAGCGGCGGTGTTGCACGGCTCCCGGGCGGCAGGGCGCGGCAGGGGGCGGCAGGGGGCGGCAGGGCGCGCCGGGTAGAGATGAGTCGTACTAGGTAAATTTTGTACTAAGTGCACCTAGTCCGATTCCGTACAAATTCTCGATCCAAATACCTGTTCCACCTAGTCCACCTAGTCCACGAAGTACGCATAGTCTGCTTAGTCTAAAGTCTTCGCGTACCGATACGTGTCTAAGATACGTACGTACGCAGTAATGAATTGATATCTTCGGTTCATACTTTACACAGGCTTAGGACTGTCAAAGTAACGATTTATCTACATTGTAGATGGTTGGCGTATTTATAAGATTTCAATTAATTTTGCAGAGTAATTAGTTTTTTTTAAACTTACGAATGGATGTTTACGTTATAAGTGCTTTGTAAGGTTTGGTACAGAACTTTTAAAACTCAATTAAAGATAAAGATATATTTATTTGTTCAAATATGTGTAACATGATACATGAATATGCACATAAAGATGGAAACATAGTAATTGTATTTTACAAATGTTATACTCAGCTATTTGTTGGCCTTTGTCTGTAAAATGATACCATGCGACACTACTTTCTTTGGGAGCCATTTTTTTTTAACTATAAACACTGTAATGTCTTTAAAAAATACAATCAAACGTTCTTTAACGACATCATAACATAAATTCTTTACGAAAGCCGATTTCAAAATATTCCAATACGCGTATCCGATTGCGACGTCGAGTAGGTATCAATACGACGAGCACCGAGATCACATGTGCACTAGTCCCGACTAGTCCGTACTTAATACTCGACTTCATTGGATCTAGTCTAAAGTCTTAAATAGTATCGAGTATTGACAAGTACCTAGTCTATAAAGTCTGCCTAGTAAACGGGTTGAAGTCCCGACTAGTGTCGAGTATTGTCCGACAAAGATGGAAAGACTGCGGAATAGTGTATATTCTTGCACAACACAAGTGCGCGTCGCGTTACTTTTATGTTCATTGAAATATGATTCAAATTCCAATGACTCGGCACACGAATGATTTAGGCAAATACGAGTGAGCGGCAAAGCAGACTTGATATCTCACTTCGCCACGCCGGTACTTCGTTTCGAGCGGGCCGCGCGGGTGCCGTGCGCCGCGTAGGCACAGTGAGACTAGATACTAGGTGGATCGAGTATTTTAAAAGTTGGAATAGGTGCGACCTAGTCTCATTAAATACCTAGTCCCTGGATCTGTTCTAGTATATACGCTTCATCTCTAGCGCCGGGCGCGCCGGCCGACAGTTCACTCATCGCACGCGCTGTCGTGTGACGTCGCGTCTAATCGCTTTCCCGCGCAAGCGCCGCGCCGCACGTGTGTCGTGCTTGTACCTACCGGTCACGATGTCGGACTTCAGTAACCGCGAGTGTTACGAGATGGTGCGAGTGTATGTACTGAGTGGTGAAAGTTTGCGAGCAGCTTGCAGAATGTGTGCGACGGAGAGCATACCTCGAATGCGAGCCCATGGAATCCTTAACCCCGCGGTCCCTAATGAAAGGACTATTTTAAGCGGCCACTCAAAGGCTGCTTGATCACGGACAGTTCAGAACCCCGAATCATGCACGAAGGTCTGGCAGACCCCGACTGGCGATCGAAATCGAAGAAGCCATCCTAAGCCCATTAAAGTATGTAGGAAAAATTAAAATTACTCTTCAAATAACTTCAGGTCACGGCCTAAACATAAAAAAGTCTAGCTCGAACCTGATTAAATTAGCGATCAGTAACCCACGTAAATACCTACGCCGGCGAATCGAGCGAGCGCACAGCTGATAGGTAGGTACTTTAGCGCGTTACGCTTCGCCGCGCGCCGCCGGGTAGCCCTAGCCATACATCCACTTTTAAAGTAAACATCTTTCGTTAACGATATTTCTTATTTTTGTACTAAGACGTATCAAAATAAAAAATATATGTTTAATAAAACTCGTTTAAGTTTAATTTGTCAAAATTTGCGCAGTGGATAAAAACTTTTCCTGTATAATACAAAGGAGATTCGAGTTTATACAATGAAAAAATAGTCTTGTGGAGCTGGACCAGGGGGCCGATTCTACTAATTTGCAAAGTTATACGCTCTCTACCGTCTCATCAATGGTTTGGTTTCGTTCGGGTCTTGACCGTCCCCCATAAACCTATTCTACTATTTATTATTTCCAAACTGAAACTGTAACAGACTGTAACCAAGTCGAAACGCAACCCAATGACTACGGGAAGAATGGCAATGAATGAGTTTTGCCTATGCCTACAGTTCAATTAGTAAGTTTATAATGTTACCGTAACGAAAATGGTTAAATAAGAAATAAAGTTTATACAAATAATAAGCTCATTAAAACATATTTTCCGTTATATTTACCACAGGGAAAAGTAAATTATTCGTTCCATACATTTTAATTATCATAAAGGAAAGTCTCGGCGATGCGAATCGCGTAAAACGAAACGGATTTAAAATGTCGTAGGTACAGAGTTATTCGAGATTATTCTTGTATAAACAAACAGCGGGAATGCCCGAATGCTAGTCATGCCAGTAGTTGCTGTTGCATGTCATTGAAACAAAGATACAATAATTTTAGGATCAGTAGGTATGGTGTGTGATGTGATAAGTATTCAATGATTTTCCTATAATATTAGTTCTAAGTTCTAACTTATAGAATATTTCGATGCGTAGGTAGTACCTACGTATGTCTACAATAGCAATAAGTTAAAGTAAATATTTACGTTGACACACAACAGCTCACAATAGGGTCAAACTAAGATGAAAACTTTTATTATAAATTATGCATCAATTAGGTACTGTTTACTGACGGATCCTAAGATGCGTGGTCGCAGCCCAAGATTGTGGGAGAGGGTTCAACTTGACTCAAGTATAGTTTCAAGGTCCTTTATTATAAGTAATTATATAATAATATAATCAGCCTATAATGTTCCCACTGCTGGGACACAGGCCTCCTCTCTTCGAGAGGGAATGGGCTGTAATCTACCACGAGGGCCCAGTGCGGGTTGGCAGATCCTTTACCAAGGTCCAAGGTCCTTTCCAGTAACTAGGTAAAACTGGCTGTTGTAGCTTGGATGATTTCGGGGATCTTAGCTGATGTTTTGCATCTACATTGAAAGTTATAACACTTACAACTGAATTTACGAATGCACTGGTAACTTATTGGGCAAATCCAACCAGAGTCAATGGTTAAACCATCATTTTCTTAAGAATAAACGACAGATACCTATCTCGTATCGATCCCGTAAAAGTAGCTTTGTACTAACTTATGTTGAACCGCTGTATTTGACTCATGAACCGAGACAATTCAGTCCCGCTTCGATTCAAGCGTGTGTCAAAATATTAGTAGAATGTGAGTTAACGTCTGATAAAGTCTCGTTGATGTTCGATCGGATTAGCAGAATAGAACATATGAATGTTTCGGTCGATCGTTAGCGTCAACCACGTCTTAACCGCAGATGGATCGTTGTGCATTCGTAGAATGAGAAAACGCTTGAAAGCCCTGAATAAGCCGAGCTTCAATTGCAATTTCAGAACAATGTTGTTAGTAGAATTGGCCCCCAGCATTGAGCCAAGCATTTTATCAGCGATGTAATCCCCCAACCTATAATATGCCTGCTTGCATAGTGTGCGTTTTATACAAGATTTGAATTTCGTCTCATTCAATTGAAGTATGAGGGGAGGGATTTTATTATAACATTTTTTTTTTTTTTTTTTTATGAAAGATGAGTCTACTTTTGCCAGTCTGAAACCTGGTTGAGCTAATAGATCCCTACTTCTAGTACTATAATTTATGTCTTTCGCCTCTTTTACTAAAAAGATATAAAATTTTTCTTACGTACATGATGTTTGCATAGATATATTGACAAGGCACTGTCATGATATCCTTAAACAGTTCCCTAAGAGAATCGCGCCTGCGGAGATTATATATGGCTCTAATGGCTCTTTTCTGCAGAATAAAAATAGACTCGATGTCTGCAGCCCGTCCCCAAAGTAAAATACCGTAAGACATGATACTATGAAAGTAACTAAAATAGACTAGCCTCGCGGTATCTACATCAGTAAATTGACGGATTTTTCTGACAGCATATGCTGCTGAACTTAGCCGTCCTGCAAGAGATGTTAAATGAGGACCCCATTGAAGCCTACAGTCGAGCGTGATCCCCAGGAAAACAGTTTTATCGACGAATTCTAGTTTCTCTTGATTCAATACTATCTCATAATCACTACGTTTTACATTTGGTAAAGAAAATCGTATGCACTTAGTTTTTTTTTCATTTAATACTAAATTATTGGCAGTGAACCAATTTTGGACCTGCAGGTCCAAAATTGGTTCACTGCCAATAATTTAGTATTTACGTCGTTATTTACGTCGTCAAAATTTGTAGCACGTCTATCTACCTTAAAAATCAAGGAAGTATCGTCAGCAAATAACACCATTTGTGGTTGATTATTTAATAAATGGAGTAGATCATTAATATACACCAAAAAGAGGAAAGGACCCAATATCGAGCCTTGAGGAACACCCATTTTTACTTTTAAACCGAGCGAATTGATACCATTTATTTGAACTAGCTGTTGTCTATCGTTTAAATAAGATTTTACTAAACTAAGCGCAAGTTTTCCAAGTCCGTAATGCTCAAGTTTCAAGTCAAGTCGTGATCGACGCAATCAAATGCCTTGGAAAGGTCACAAAAAAATTCTATGGCATCTTGGGCCTCTTCCCACGCGTTAAAAATGTATCTTAATAAGGTTACACCGGCGTCGGTCGAACAACGTCCTTTGGTGAAACCATACTGTTGATCGTGAAGGATTTTATTCGAGTTGAAATGATTGAGCATTTGATTAAGCATTGCCTTTTCAAACACCTTGCTGAAAACCGGCAACACGGATACGGGTTTATAATTATTTGTGTCTTTACTGTCCCCGGATTTGAAAAGTGGTATTACCTTACTGTATTTCATTAAATCCGGGAAGACTCCTTGATCCACACACAAATTAAATATTAAGGCTAAGTAAGGCGCAATAGTCTCAATTATGGAGGTACAGACTTTAATGGACATTCTCCAAAGATCATTTGATCTTGATTTGCTTAAAAGCTTTTAATACTATTATTGGGTTAATATGCTTAAAGTTAAATTCAATAGAGCAGGCTGAAACGTTCGCCCTTACAGAGTCAAAAGCGAGCGCGGGCGAGGAATTTAAGGTTTCTGTAGTTTTAAGTGGGATACTGGTAAAGAAATTTACAAATTCTTTAGCAACTTCTTTGCTATCGCAAATGAGACCACATGACGTCTCCAGTGCGTAATCAGAATCATGCTTTTTGTTCCTATTCGTTTCATTATTGATAATTATCCAAACCGTTTTTATTTTATTGTCCTGTGTTGAGCTTGATAAGCATGTTATAGTATGCGTATACAGACCACCAAGTTACCAGAATTTATCTGTGTTTGATTCTGTAATGGAAAATGTATTAAAAAAACTTAGTACTAATAGTAAGTCAATAATTATATGTGGTGATTTTAATATTAACTTATTAGAAAATAACTCGAGCACTCTCAGATTATTAAGTCTTTTTAGGTCATTCGATTTGTCAAATGTTTTTATTGAACCAACCCGAGTGACAGCTTCTTCTGCCACTTGTATAGATAATATTTTTTGTAATTGTGATTACTTACACAAACAAATTGTAAATAAGTTGCCATCTGATCACAGTGGACAAACAATAACATTTTGCTCCTATATTCCTTTACAAAAAATTCAAATAAGGTTTAGGGCACACAAATGTAAAAATTTAGAGAAATTAAATAATTCTTTGGCCAGTAAATTATGTGTTCAGAGTTTTAATAATATTTGTGACCCAAATGAGTTCTACGCCGAGTTCTTTTCACTATTAAACACGCAATTTAATGACACTTTTCCACTGAAGACTAAAAGTATTTACTCAAAGTTCGTATTTAGTGATTGGGCGACTCCAGGTATTCGTAAAAGCAGGGAAACTCTGTTTGAACTTTTTGGCCTAAAGCAACATATGAATAATACTAGCTTTCATCATTAAGTTGCAAAATATTCTAAAACTTTTAAAAGTGTGTGCAAAATAGCTAAAGCTCTTTATATTAGCAATAAAATAAAATCAGCTGATGATAAAATAAAAACTACCTGGCAAATAATAAATAATGAAACAGGTAGGATAAAACAGCGTAATACTGAATTTAATTTAGAGACTGCACATGGGCCCATCACTTCAGATGTAGAAATAGCTCGGGAATTTGAAAACTTTTTTGCTAATATTCCCCTTAAAACTACTGAAACTTTAAGTTCCTCACCCGCGCTTTCTGCTGCCTTACTTAGAAAGAATGTAAAGGTATGCCCTTTGGAGTTTAGGTTTCAGCATACAAACCCCCAGGCTGTTATAAAAACTTTTAAAGATCTTAACAACTTCCCTGTCGAATGAGTCACTAATGACTCACGAGAGTGTACTAAGATAAGTTCATGAGTCACATGTGACTCATTTTTCTATACAATATTGGGCAGATTACGTGTCATGAACGTGTCGTGATATTACTTTAATGATACGTGGACGTATACCAAAAACCCTAACCTTTAAGGAAATAAAACAAAATTTCGCGATTTTTGGCTCTTAAGCGAACTCATCAGAAGAAAAATACAGTGGGCGTGGGGTATTCATAAAATGCGTTGTATGGGGACAGGGAAGTTGAATTAAATCAACAGAAGATTTCTGGGGCATGTCTGTAAATGTCTGTAGATCTATCATCGAAACCATTGCGCCTTATTTAGCTTTCATATTTAACACCAGTGTGGACCAAGGAGTCTTTCCGGATCTCATGAAACACAGTAAAGTAGTTCCTTTGTTTAAATCCGGAGATAGTAAAGAACCCAACAATTATAGGCCCGTGTCAATTCTGCCAATTCTCAGTAAGGTGTTTGAAAAGTTGATGCTCAATCAAATGTTACGACACTTCAATAAAAATTCCATCTTTCATGAACAACAGTACGGCTTCACTAAAGGTCGTTGTACCACAGACGCCGGTGTCACCCTAATAAAGAACATTTTTAACGCCTGGGAGGAAGTACAAGATGCCATTGGAATCTTTTGTGACCTCTCTAAGGCTTTCGATCGCGTTAACCATGAGACACTTCTGCTGAAACTAGATCACTATGGGATTAGGAATACAGCTCTTGATTTACTTAGATCATACCTGAAAGATAGAAAGGTTAAAGTTCAAGTAAACGGCGTGAACTCATTGGGGTCTGAAATGGCAATGGGCGTTCCTCAAGGTTCGATATTGGGTCCATTCCTCTTTTTAGTTTACATTAACGATTTACCCCAATTACTTAAAAATCAACTGAAGATGGTGTTATATTTGCAGATGACACGTCATTGATCTTTAAAATAGACCGACGGTCACAAAACCTTGACGACGTGAATAATTCTATTCTTCAGGTCCAAGATTGGTTTACGGTAAATTATTTGGTTCTAAATGAAAAAAAAAACCAAATGCATTAGATTTAAACTACCTAATGTTAGAAGTAGCGAATGTGATATCATATTGAATGAAGAAAAACTGGAATGTATTAATCAAACGGTTTTCCTAGGAATCACTCTAGACGAGAAACTACAATGGGGACCACATATAATATCTCTTGCGGGGCGGTTAAGCTCGGCCGCTTATGCTGTTAGGAAGATAAGACAGTTAACAGATGTAGAAACTGCGCGTTTGGTCTATTTTACCTACTTCCACAGCATTATGTCGTACGGTATTTTACTGTAGGGTCGGGCTGCTGACATTGAATCCATCTTTATTTTGCAAAAGAGAGCTGTCAGAGCCATTTATAATCTACGTCGCCGAGAGTCCCTTAGGGAACTCTTTAAAAGGATTAATATTATGACGGTACCTTGCCAATTCATTTATGAAAATATTATGTACGTAAGAAAAAACCTACATCATTTCAATAAAATAAGTGATAGACATCATTTCAATACTAGAAATAAAGATAAAATAGATCAGCCATGTTTTAGATTATCAAAAGTACATACATCTTTTATGGGGTACTGTGTTAAATGTTATAACAAAATACCTAGTGATATATTGCATTTAAAATGAAAGAAAATTTAAAAATCATATTAAAAGTACACTTTGTAAACAAGCTTATTGCAAATTAGAGGATTACATCCAAGATAAGAACGCTTGGAAACATGGTGGTCCAGCTCCATAGGACAATCCAGAGTCTAGACAAAAACTGATTGCTATTTTAACTGTATAATTTATTACTTTTATGACATTTATTTTACATACTGTGATTACCATAAATTCACATACTGATATTATTTTTTTTTTTACAATGTTTGTAAATATGTGAGCACCATCTATCTATCACATAATTAATGTGGGGTCAAAAGGGGTATAAATTTTTTTAGATGTGGCAAATATGGCAAGTTTGGTACCATGTGAAAGGAATAGTTAGGAATTTGTACCTATTATATAAAAACAATTACAGGCACTTTTGAATTGTCAAGGGGTCGGTCAGTCATAAAGATGAAGCTAGATGCCCATTCCAAAGCTTAGTCCCATAGCCTATGGAGAAGAACGGGCAAAAAACTCCACGGACACTCTTAATTTAACATGTTTTGGCGCGCATGCAAGACGTGTTTTGGCGCGCATGCAAGACATGTTTTTGCGCGCATGCTAGACAAGGTTTTCTAAACCCTCATAGGAAACTCAATTAACAATAAATAACAAGCCGATAGGTACGTATTTTTTTATTGGTCTGAGCCGATACGTGGTAATTACGTTTTAACGAAAACAATAAATAAATAATGTAAACAAAGAGCTGTCTTAAACAATTTGTTAACACTTTGTTATCTTATTGTTATTAACATAATGATAGCTGTTATCGTTTTTGACCTTGGTCTTAGATTCAAAATTTCGGATTTCTCAAAATGACATAGAGGTAGATACATACAGTAGGTAGGTACATAGTTCAATAAAACTTAAAAAAGATTACATCAAATTAGGTATCGCATTATGATGCACGTACCGGTTCAGTTGCAGTGCGCAGAGTGACGAGGTGCGGCGCCTGTCCGGAGCGCCGTCGTGTCGGACTGTGCCGAGCGCCGCTGAGCTGCTGCCTATGTCGTGCGCTGCCGTATCTTTGTCAGTCAGGCGTGGAGCTTATCTCTGATTTGAATGTTCATGCATCACCACGCGCAGCCGATGATTGTCGATTAGGCGTGTAAGCCCTTTGTGTAAGTACCTACTCCATCGACATCATGAACACTGCGTGAGATGATAGAAACCATAAAAAAAAATGCAATTTGTTTCGTCCATTGTCTGCGTAACAAACGTCGTTCCACAGAGAGGACCTAGGACCGACCCCCGTGGAACCCCAAACTTTATCTCGCTCCGGAGAACGCCACCACCACAGGCGCGGCGAAACCGCCACCGCTCAAACTCAAAGCATTTATTTCAAATAAACCAATTCCTACAGGCACTTTTGAATTGTCAAGGGGTCGGTTAGTCAGAAGGATGAAGCTAGCTAGCCGCCTCAGGCCACACGCGTAATTGTCAAGGGGTCGGTCAGTCAAAAGGATGAAGCTAGCCGCCTCAGTCCACACGCGTAATGGCCAAGGGGTCGGTCAGTAAGAAGGATGAAGCTAGCCGCCTCAGTCCACACGCCTAATTGTCAAGGGGTCGGTCAGTCAGAAGGATGAAGCTAGCCGCCTCAGTCCACACGCCTAATTGTCATGGGGTCGATCAGTCAGAAGGATGAAGCTAGCCCCCTCAGTCCACACGCGTAATTTTCAAGGGGCTCAAGCTGAAGGGCTGAGGCTGACCGTCGTCCAAGTAGTGACGCAGGCTTGACCTTGGGTCAAGTCTCACTGACGGTCAGCTGAACAGGGGGCTGTAGGTTCAGGATACCAGTGTCTGTTTGACTCAACGTCGTAAGACTTCGTCTCTGGTATCCCATTTCTGACACCAATTTGTTACTAAGCCGACCCCGTTTGTCTTTTTAAAAAAACACAATAATTCTACTAGAACCACTTTATTTGATCACAGTACAAAACACAGACACATAAGTTTTTGGGTACATATATTTTGACAATGTCCCTTTTAATTGCTCCCTTAATTTGGGCACACTAAATTACGCGACGGGCGGCGTCCAAAATCTAACTGACTAAATTATACACATTATTTCTATGCACTGGGTAAAAATGCAACATCAGTTAGTACTTTAGTAAAGGAAAAGTACACTGTTTATAAGTAAAAGCTGAGTTAGGCTTTATTGCCTTGTAATAAGGGTTATAACAGGTCGGTCAGACAGAAGGATGAAGCTAGCCGCCTCAGTCCACACATGGAATTGTCAAGGGGTCGGTCAGACAGAAGGATGAAGCTAGCCGCCTCAGTCCATACGCGGAATTGTCAAGGGGTCGGTCAGTCAGAAGGATGAAGCTAGCCGCCTCAGTCGACACGCCTAATTGTCAAGGGTTCGGTCAGTCAGAAGGATGAAGATAGCCACCCCAGTCCATAATCATAAATCTTTATTTGTCTCAACATCATATTACAGGCACTGGTTAATAAAATGTACAATCTTAAATAGAGAAAGGTGTCTGAGGTAGGAGGGTCCTGAGTTACAGATCACCCGGCTCTCATAGACAGGACATGTTAATTTACAAAAACAGTTATACGAGTAGTCAAGATAATAAAGGAATAATCGCAGAATCTATAAAACTAAAGATATAGTCAGTTAAAAATGTACAATCATAATGTTTTTGATTATCATGAAATTGGGGAAAATTGCATATTATTCTGTTATCTAATTTGACTTATACATAATTATAATATTATCTGTTTGTGAGAGTTTGCTTGAGTTTACAAAATTCAGAACAAAATTAAAAAAAAAAACAAAGAAAAGCATATTAACTAAAAAACCAAGGAAATATACAAATTATGTATAATATTATTTATTAATACGCACTTAAACTGCACTGTATTGTGCAAAGGCAAATCGCATGTGGCATGAAAACCTTCCCTGCACGAAGTGCGAGTAGAACAAAATCCCGCCGAAAACATTAATAATAATAAGGATAAAGTAATAATAACAATCCCAATAACCTGGCAACACTGGCAAGTCAACAAACGTCATATTTCTCTTATCCCATATTTTCTTTATTTATTAATTCCTCACCCACATTTTAGTCCTAGAAAATTTAAAAAAAATACATTAAAGCCTTTAAAAAATACATACAAGAAACCATAACAACAAGAAAATGAAAAACCACAAAATATACCGAAAAGCAAGAAGACGGCTGTCAAAGCCCTACAATAAAATGTAAAATGTGATAAGGAAACCAAGAAACGGAATGTTGACGAGATCAGCAGCTCGCCGCGCACGCCTACCATCTCCGGACTCGTCGCTCAGCTCCGCCTCGCCGCCGCCGGTACCCAGCCCCACTGTGAATGCTGTGACAACATCGGCCGCGGTAGTTGCGTCGAGCTCGAGTGACGAGTATTTCTCTCCGCCCACGACGCCACCACCTGTTCGTCGACGGGGAGGACGCCGGCCGTCGGACGGCTTAGGACCTCGAGGCCTACCGGTCTCTGATAGGGTCCCAGCTCCCGGCGGAAGTGTGCAGCGCATGAGATGGACACAATCCATCAATGAGAATGTCATGCGCTCATACTACGGGGCTACAGATGGAGGAAACAATCTGACCGCGTACCGTGTTCGGATGCTCTCTCTTTTTCAGGTGCTTGAGCCAGCTGTCAACGTTTCGGCACAACGACTATCGGATCAGGTGCGGGTCATCCAGCGTAATCATATGTTGGATGACACTGTACTTGATCGCCTGCGAAATGAAATGCAGAGTAGCCATGTCATCGCCCCCCTACCGCGGGCTGCTGTAGTACCACCACAGTCTAACACAAGCCAAGCTGACGGGGGGAGAGATGACAGGGCTACAAACGTAAGTACCCAGTGCAATGAAAAATTGAGGAGTGCTTTGGAGGGTGCGATTCGGGAATATCGTTTTATGTCACCTGAACTTAGACCACGCTTACCCCGTTTGCCCATGCACAACAAAAATAGGGCGCTGGTGGCGGCTCTGGATTCGCAGTTGTCAAACTATTTTGATGACTGCGAAGACCTCACTGATACTCATTCGATTCTGTACTGCGCGGCTGTAGCGGCATGTCGTGTAGCTAACGTAAAATTTTCTAATGTCTCTATAGCTACACGACCAAAACCAGTCGTACCAGCTTGGCGGTGCAGAATTGAGCGTCGTATTGGTGGGGCCAGAGCGCTCATCGGCAAACTAAACTGCTTCAGGGAGGGCAATACTCGCCCAAGAGTGATGCGCTTTGTGAGACGAGCGTTCTCAGGGACTGATACCAGCCCTCAGGACTATATGTCTCGTGTCACAGAGCGCATAGACTTCCTGAAGCAGAAAGTGTATGCCTGGGCAAACCGTATTCGTGAGTATAAGCGGCGGGTAGACCGATACACCCAGAATCGCACGTTCCAGAGCGATGAAAGGTGGGTTTATAGGACTTGGGAGCGACCGAACCAAGATGTGGCTGACACGCGCCTGCCGGATAATGATGCCGTGTGTTCTTTCTGGCGCAGTATCTGGTCGGTGCCTGTCAGTCACATTGAAGGTGATTGGGCTCGGGAAGTCGAGCGAGCCTGCGATCCAATACCAGAAATGGGGGCTATTACCATCTGCCCCCAAGATGTAGCTCGTGCAGTCCGTCCGTTACCTAATTGGAAGTCGCACAACTTCTGGATTAAATGGTTTGTTGGGTCGCACGCTCGCTTGGCAGCTCAGTACCAGACTGGTTTGGAGTCTGGTTCGCTACCCCAGTTCCTAACGACAGGAATAACCCACCTGCTCCATAAATCAGGTAGCACCGTGGAACCCAAAAATTATAGGCCGATCACGTGTTTACCGACGGTCTATAAAGTTCTTACATCCATTTTGAGAGCTAAAATTAACAAACATATAGACACCAACTTCATCATGTCTGCCTCTCAAAATGGATGTAGGAACGGGTCCCGCGGTACTAAGGAGTTACTCCTCATTAGCCAACAGGTTCGTCGTTCCCGAAAGGATCTGTCGACATGCTGGATAGATTATAAGAAGGCCTATGACTCGGTGCCACATACATGGCTCATGAGGGTGCTGGAGCTGTATAAAGTAGATGCAACTCTGCGCACCTTCCTGGCGTCGTGTATGGGGCAATGGAGGACGGTTCTTCGCTATCCAGGATGTCGAAATATCCAGAGGAATAGCGAACCGATAAGGATCGAGCGAGGCATATTTCAGGGCGATAGTTTGAGTCCGCTTTGGTTCTGCTTAGCCTTGAATCCTCTAAGCACACTGTTGGAGGATTCAGGTCTAGGCTATCGGTTGAGGAGAGGTGGTCAGGTTATATCTCACCTCCTCTACATGGATGACCTAAAACTCTTTGCCCCCAACAATTTGCAACTGATGGAGCTACTGAAAGTAACTGAAACTTTCAGTAGCGCCATCAGGATGGAATTTGGTGTGGACAAATGTGCTGTCATGCATGTAAAGCGAGGGAAGATTGTGGAATCCGTGGGAATCCAGCTCTCGGATTCCATAAACCTTAGAACCATCTCCGCATCCGAAACCTATAAGTATTTGGGTATGTCGGAAGCGTTGGGCATCAATTCTACTGACATGAAGCAATCGTTGAAGGAGCGCTTCTTTGGTCGCCTGAAGAAAGTATTTAATAGTCTTCTATCAGGCGGAAACAAGGTGCGCGCCTTCAACGGTTGGGTCATGCCGGTTTTGATGTACTCTTTCGGCATACTCAAAAGGACTCAGACCGAACTCGACGCCCTGGATAGGAGGGTCCGTACGCTGCTGACTGCATATCGAATGCATCAACCACGCTCTTCGGTAATGAGACTGTATATCCCGCGAAAGTGTGGAGGTCGAGGCTTTTTAAACTCTAAGACCCTCCACAACCGCGAGATATGCAGTCACAGGGAATATTTCCTAGAAGTCGACTTGGGGATGCATCGAGATGTGGTCGCGGTGGACAAGGGCCTCACCCCGCTCTCCTTGGCTACAGAGAACTGGCGCAAACCTGTAGTGCTTGACACTAACGATCGCAGGGAGGTATGGCAAAGTAAGGAGCTTCACGGACGCTTTTTCCGGGCCCTACATGAACCCGATGTAGACTTTTTAGCGTCCGTAGCCTGGCTGCGTTTCGGGGACCTCTTTGGGGAAACCGAAGGTTTTGTCTGTGCAATTATGGACGAAGTTATCATGACGAAGAATTACCGGAGATTTATTGTGAAGGACGGCACGGTTGACGTGTGTCGGGCATGCCACCGTCCGGGAGAATCAATCCGACACATTATCTCCGGGTGTTCTCGTCTAGCTAACGAAGAGTACTTGCATAGACACAACCTTGTAGCCAGGATTATCCATCAGCAACTTGCTCTGAAATACAACCTTGTGGAATCGGAGGTGCCGTACTACAGGTATGTGCCCGACCCAGTTCTCGAGAGTAGAAATATCACATTGTACTGGGACCGATCCATCATCACTGACAGGACTATTGTTGCCAATAAGCCTGATATAGTGGTGGTGGATCGAATAGAGCGGCGCACAATGATTATTGTCATAACGGTCCCTCATGACGGGAACCTCGTGAAAGCCGAGAAAGATAAACAAATCAAGTATCTTGACTTGGCTCGCGAGGTTGTCGACATGTGGGATGTGGACTCAGCAATCATTGTGCCGATAGTTGTATCAGCCAATGGCTTAATTGCCAAGAGCCTCGACCAACACCTAAGGAGGCTCGCGTTGGGCGGCTGGATTAAGGGCCTGATTCAGAGAGCGGTACTTCTGGACACGGCTTGCATTGTCAGGAGGTTCCTCTCTCTGGAGCCCTGACCGCCGGTAGCTTGGACCCTGTTCCCGATACCGGTGGGCTACTATTTTTTTATATTTTTAAATGTTTTTATATTCTTTTTCTATATTCTAATATTTAAAAATATAATTTATATGTATATATAGTGAAATAAAGGAAATAATAATAAATATTAATAATTATTATATATATATAATAATATATCGTTTATTTCAGAGCCATGCTCCATATTGTATGTTAGTAACAGTGTAAACTTATAAAACTAGTGTTAGTACAAATATTACTAAGCGTCGTGAGGCACGCCGATCCTGGGGAATGCCTACTTGACTGCATGCAGTCGTACCCACCGCCCCAAGATCTATCGGTCGGGTCGGTCGGTGTGAGTACTATGTACAATAGAGCTACCATTTACCGGGTAATAATGTCTTTCATTGACTTAAATGTGCCCTGGCGGCTGAGAATATGTCATGCTCACTCAGATGTCTCGCTGATGGTGGCGTGTGTGTTGGATCATTTAGCTCCCTTCAAAATGGTTGAGCTGAATGGTGCTGATCCATGCGTCATGTTCGTGAACGGGCGCTGTCAGTTGGGACTGGTCATCTCTTAGCTGCCACGGCTTATTTTTAATTATTTTAGTTTTGAATTGTTATCTTTTTATCACGGACGCTTTTGACGTATTGCATCGTTCTCACATGTTTAACTTCAATATGAATGATGTAACCAATATTTTGTACCAATATTTTAATTTAAAAGAGTGTCCGTGGAGTTTCTTGCCCGTTCTTCTCCATAGGAACCTACTATTTGGAATGGGCAACTAGCTTCATATTTGTAACTGACCGACTTCTTGACAATTCAAAAGTGCCTGTCAATGGTTTAATTGAAATAAATGCTTTGAGTTTGAGTTTGAGTTTGGAACTGTTGAAACTTTAGCTTTGAAAACTTGCAAGTTACATACATTATAAACTTTGTTTTAACTCTATAGAAACTAGCACCCATTTAGAGCTCAATTCTTTTGCCGGCGAAACCGACAATCCCAAACATTGTGATCCATCACAACCTTCCTCATACCTATAGAGGAATGAGGAACAGGGTGTAAAGTTCACTCATCCTCCATAGAAAAGGGAGGATCCTCCGACCAGACGGGTGCTGTGTCTGTTGGGCAACTGCCCGACGATTGATGTCGGGACGTTGTCTGTATGATGCTAGTCGCGCGGTAAACTCTGCTTGCGCGATGCAGGATTTTGCTCGACGTCAGTGTGACGCGTAGTTCGCATATAATATGGTGATGTTGATGCCGCCACATCAAGGTATTTTATCGAGAAATTTTTAATAGGCATGTGTTTCTGTTCCAAAAAAAGTTTGCAAATATCATGCAGTTAAGTACTCAAATTACTTTTATCTATTTTTATTAATTTCATGATACACCAAATTGAAGGTAGGCTATTTTGAATACTATACCCCCTCTTTAGGTCAACTTCCCCCGACGGTAGGTACTTATATCAAATCAAAATACTTTTTTTCACATAAATCTATGCCCACCTATGAAACGTCAGAAGCTAGGTGGCTACGGTTCCAATTGGTCGTTTCTTATGTAGAAGAGCCGGCAGGAAACTCCACGGTTACTTCCTCCATCAACAGGATCAATTAAGTGTAATACAGAGGGAGACTGCAGGCCTGCCTTCCTTCTTCAACAGGATCAATTAAGTGTAATACAGAGGGAGACTGCAGGCCTGCCTTCCTTCTTCAACAGGATCAATTAAGTGTAATACAGAGGGAGACTGCAGGCCTGCCTTCCTTCTTCAACAGGATCAATTAAGTGTAATACAGAGGGAGACTGCAGGCCTGCCTTCCTTCTTCAACAGGATCAATTAAGTGTAATACAGAGGGAGACTGCAGGCCTGCCTTCCTTCTTCAACAGGATCAATTGGACCGTGTTATGCAGAAAGCAGCCATATGGCACTTTTTCCAAAAATGAGTTATACACACAGCCATACTAATTTCGACATACCAGATTTTTTGCAAAAACAGCCATGTCGATATTTCTATTTATCACGGAGAAATGAGCCATCAAATGCAGGCCATGTCTATAAATGTTTATTGTAAAATACAGTCATCTTCATGTAAAATGCAGCCAATTTTGACCAAAATTAAAATACCTATATTGCAGAACTCAGCCTAACTACATTTAAACAAATTTAATGTCAAAATGTTAGGGAGGTATCGGTGTTCGCGTTACGTAAAAGGCAGCCACTCTATGATGGCTTTTTACTGTAAATTATTTAGTTGTTGTTAATCGCAGTTGGCTTTTTTTAACACTATCCAGGCCGTTTTTGCCAATAATAATAAGTAGGTACAACTTTTGTTTTGTTCTAATTAAGGATTTTATTACACTTAACTAAAATTGTCAATCGGAAGAAAACGATAAGTAATGACAAAGTTAATTGGTTAAAACAAGAGAATTAAAAATAATAAAGGCAATATCATATTATTATGTATACCCGCAGTAAGAGCGTAGGCCGGACAGCACGGCACGCCAGCAATGACATCATTCGTCGTTCTTTTGTCACCAGTGCTAGCCGTTCTAGAACCGAAAGGCTTGGCACGCGACGGTGGAAAGAGACCAGACGGTATGACCGTAATGCTTTAGAAGTGAGGTCTGGGCACTTTTCCTGTTGACAGCGTGTTGTGTGTAAACTATTATATTTTTTTTTATTATTGTTAAGTTATGTCAAGTTTATACTATAAATTATCTTTTGCCCATGGCATCGCCCGCGTGGAGAAGAAAATCCTCATGGATGTCCTCCGAGGGGTCTGTCAGACTCTTCCTGACTAAAAACCACCCCAGTGTCCCCTTCCCACACTTGCACCGGGGATCTTGGGATCTGTTATTACTTCCGCAATCCCCAGCTAGTGCCGGCCGGCCTCTGCGGGCCACATCAAGTCTGGGGTGAGGTGTTTTGAGCCCCCCCCCCCCCCCCAGCGACGTCTGAAAGGTCTAAAAGGGGCGCGCGTGGAGCACGACGCGCCACCACCTCGGGTCCAGTATGATAGGGGGCGGCGAACGTCCCCAAGTCCACCATCCCTGGACCCATTTAGGGGGGCTGGAAGAAGGCGTTGTCGGCCCTCTGCCGACGCCCTGCTGCAGGCCGGGTGAGCGGACGAGATCCCCCACTCCCTTTCCGCAGCCTCCTGCTGCGACACTACTGTTTCGCAGAAGGACACCACCGCGTCCCAGGACTCCTCACTGCCGACCATCGACTCGACCACGGCCGGCGGCAGCGATAGGTCACTGCCTACTCCAGAGATGAGGGCACGGCGTGGCTCCTCCCAAGCGGCACACTCTGCCAGCGTATGCCGCGCCGTGTCCTCCCGGCATGGTCTACCTAACCTAACCCAGGTCATGGTCTAACCATGTGACAAAATCCAAATCTGTTTAGCCGTTTTACCGTGAAAGCGTAACAAACAAACTCACTTTCGTATTTATAATACTAGGAAAACAATAAATGATGAACGAAGGAGAACTAATTATATGAAGTATGACTTTCATCAAGAAGATTACGACTGTTTGGATATTACCTACTCGTAAAATATCTAATAGACATCCCGCTCTGACAATCCAGAAAGAGGTGTTTCTTTGCGTAAACTATGGCTAAATGAAAAACTTATCGCAGGGCCCATGCTACGTGATATTAAATCAATAAGACACACTTCTATTATAATTTGACACGTGGAGCTGAAATTATTGAAGATGACGTTGATGGATTTAATACCTTACACTCAGTTAGATTTTAATTTAGACGAAGACACATTTTCGCACAAATTTGTATTTTGCTCAGTATAGTTTGTAACGTTTTAATATATTCTTTTAATAAATACTTCTAATTCTATTGCCAAGTTTTTATTCAAACCAGAATAGTTTATTTAAACTTTTATAACACGTAAAAGAAGTGTAGCTAAAGAAAAAAAACAGTATGAATTCATTATACAATAGTCGGATTATTTCGTAAACGTAGTAAACCTTTTAGTCAATAGCTATAATACTTTCTTGTCTGTTTTTAATTTTTTTAATAGTATAGATTAAGTTTTAAAATACAGCCAACTTACGTGGCTGGTTAATGCTTTATAGTGATTTCTACAAAATATGCTATTTTGTGTAAAACAGCCACGTCTAAAAACGCAATTATTAATATTAATAGCAACGGTTCGAAATAATGGATAGGATACAAAAATTTACAATAGTTATACCAATATGTATCAAATATAAATTAATCAGAAAATTTATATATAACTGAAGTGCAACCATCGACAGAAAAATGCTTAGGTATATCTCTGTTGGTACTTTTCCTCACATGGCTGCCTTCTGCATAACACGGTCCAATTAAGTGTAATGCAGGCCTGCCTTCCTTCTTCAACAGGATCAATGAAGTGTAATACAGAGGGAGACTGCAGGCCCGCCTTCCTTCTTCAACAGGATCAATTAAGTGTAATACAGAGGGAGACTGCAGGCCCGCTTTCCTTCTTCAACAGGATCAATTAAGTGTAATACAGACGGAGACTGCAGGCCCGCTTTCCTTCTTCAACAGGATCAATTTTTTGTCTTACATGCTAGTAGGTACTTAGTAGTTTCTTGTTACCATGCCTTTCATTATGTCGGTTAGCTTTATCATTTTGTCGTAATTAAGTCTTTATCATTCACACAAGGTTTTAAAAGATTACCGGTACGCTCCCGATAATTACGCTAGTCCACTGACTCGCAAGGTCATGCTGTCTGACTAAATAGACAAAGGAAAATGTCCCATAATTACTTAAACAACACTGGCGAGTGCTGTGTGCAAGCAGGTAGAGCCTTGTCCAGCTGGGCCACTGACTCGCTAGTCTGGTCGCGGGCTCCGTGGGGCTAGGGCGCGGCTGCTCGAGGCGCGGGAGCACGCACACAGGCTTCGCGCGGGCTTACTTCTGCTTATCTGATACCAGAAGTAAAACCAAGACAAAGAATTTTATTTAGAATCGTGTGCAAAACATTTATAGATAATCTGAAACCCGCCTCTGCCTGTGCGTGTGTGAATCAAGAAATTGGTTCTAAGACAAGCGTTTTCAAACCGCTAAACAAACATGGCGGTTACTTCATGGTATATTTAATTTTGATTCGTTTATAATCTGACAGGTAGTTTTGGATTTATTTATTGATGTATTTATTTTGTAATCGTTTGTGCTTTCTGTGTTAAATTAATAATTCTTTTAAATAGTTTTTTGTATGTAGGTTCACAAAAATATCCGATATTCATAGTTTAAATACTTACCAGGAATAAACACAATCTTGCTGTACATCGCACTCGCCTCCACAGAGTAGGCAACTCGTTCATGTACACGCGTGTGCGCGTGCGCGCGTGTGTGTTGTTCACGCTTTTACAACAAACTTCCTACTGACATTCGGAACTTACCCATTAAACGATTTAAGGCTCTTACAGACTCACGCGATATCGCGGGCGCGACAGACACCGACAAAGAAATTGCTTTGCTACTGGTGTCGCGTCGCGCCCGCGATATCGCACCAGTCTGTACGAGCCTTTAAAAGCTGTATTATAACCAAACTTTGTAAAAAAGTGTATTACTATAAATATTTGATTATTTAGAATTAGAACAGAAGACAAAAACCGGCCAAGTGCGAGTCTGACTCGCGCACGATGGGTTCCGTACCATTATCTATAAAAATGGCAAAAAAATCACGTTTGTTATACGGGAGCCCCCCCTTAAATATTTGTTTTAGTTTAATTTAATTATTTATTTTTAAAGTTATTATTTATCTTAATATTCTGTGAATATTTCAAGCGTCTACCTGTTCCCGTTATCAATATCTAGCAAAAACGAGCAAAAAATCACGTTTGTTGTATGTATGGGAGCCCCCTTAAATATTTACTTTATTCTGTTTTTTTGTATTAGTAGTTATACCGGCAACATAAATACATCATCTGTGAAAATTTCAACTGTCTAACTATCACGGTTCATGAGATACAGCCTGGTGACAGACGGACAAACGGCGGAGCCTTAGTAATAGGGTTCCCATTTTACCCTTTGGGTACGGAACCCTAAAAATATCTTTTGACCCCTCACGCCGGCAAAATTGAAGAATCACCGACCGTCACCGACTCAGCGGTAAATGTGCAGTTGAATTCACAATCCCAGTCCCAATTCACTGCTATTGATTTTGTCGCAAGTCGCTTGCCTGTAGTGAGCAAACGGAATGCGAGTCATTTTTTTTTAAGGATATTGCTAAACCGTTGCTTCATCTACATATATTAAATATTTTATAGTTTGTGAGGTTGTAGGGGTAATCCCTGGATCTACTGAACCGATTTTGAAAAATCTTTTACCCATTGAAAGCCACGTTATTATTTTGTGAGTGTCATAACATAAGGCCATAATTTAATCCGAAAAATGAAAAGACGGTATAATGATTACCGCCCAACGAAGTGGGCACGGGTCAGCTAGTAATATTAATAAGAGCAGTGGCATTATAAGCGCCTTTTACAAGTTTAATTGTCTTTAATTCTTAATGAATGTACTGAATGTAATGTACTTATAAATACATTTTATAAGTACATTCAATCTTAGAAGTGACTTTACTAAGTGTTTTATTGGACTTCTATAAAACTATTATTTTAAAAGTGTGATTTATCTCACCTAAGACATATTAAAGAGTAGTAGCACTATAAAAGTCCTATAAGTGTCTTAAACAATTCTCTGTTAAGGGTTATCTATTTTCTTTGTTATGTCTCCATAAATTGTCTCTAGTTTTATATAAACCTTACACAAGAGTACTGGACTTATATTGTTCTGATAAAGCACTTATGAGTTGTGGTTGGTCGTAATGGCGACATTTTGATATTATTTCAGGTCGGCTGGCTCTTTGCAAAACCGTTTGCCGTGACCGTAACCCAAACAGCGGGTACACTGTACCAGTGGCGTCTGGTCTTCGACGCGTACTCTTTGGAGGTCAATCCTGAGCTTCCCACCCTCAATTGCTCTCCTCCAGATCGTAGGGGACACACTCAGCACAATGTGATTCATGTGTGGATTCCGCGTTTTCCTCCTGTACCTAATTTTGGTCCTTACTCCCTCTTCTCCGAGGTCATGAAAGAGCTCCCGATTCTGATTCCGGAGGGCTTTCAGGACTTCCTCGTCACTGTGTACTAACAGCACGTCCCTCAGAATCAGAAGCGGGTCCCTGTTCGTCACTTCCTCGACGATGAGGTTCTCTCCGACCGCTTCGATTCTCTCCTTTATCTTTCTTCGTTCCTCCTTTGATGTGCATCCCATAACGATCTTCGCATCTTTTGCTTTCCTCACTCTTTCCACCTGCACCCAGCCTTCCTTGGCGTCCACTGCCCTTCTTATTTTCTCGAGCACTTCTTCACCCGTCTCTAGCTCTTGCGTCGAGGAGACCACCACGGAGTGCAGCGTCGCTCGCTCCAGGGCCTGTCCCCCGGTCTGGCTCTTTCGCACTGCCGCAACATCCGCGTAGGTTTTCTCCTCAACGCTTTCTCTATTCGTTAATGCATCCCTTAATTTATCCATCGTTTCCATGTTTTCCTTAATTAATGAGGTATGCATTCCTATCGTTTTGATAAGCTCCATTTGGCTAGCGTTTATCTCTCGCTGCGTATGGATAGGGAGGGCTCGTCAGAAATGGGCGTGGTTGCCAGTCCGACTGCAGGTGCGACATCAGGTGCTGGAGTGACATCAGGTGCAGGTGCAGCACGAGATTTATTACTCTCTGACTCTTTCACTAACTCATAGAGCCTGTTTATTGCAGACAACACCTCCGTCTTGATTTCCGTCTTAAGGTTGCGAGAGTTGCCCAAATAAAGCTTTGCTTTATTTAGGCAAGCTCTCGCCTCCGCTGTCCGGTTTGCGTACTTGGTCTCAGGCTTTTTTGGCAGCGCTTTGGCAACCAGGGGGACTCGGCGCGCCTCCAAAGTGCTGAAAACAGGTGGTGTGGCGTCACATTTTGGGTTGGCTGGGGACTTTGTCTGGGGCTCAGCCCTCCCGGCCTCCCATTCCCCGATGCTACGCCTAACGCTGGGAAGTAAGCGTCCAGCCCTCTCCGTAGAACGCGGCGAACCTCCGGGACCCAGCGAGCCTTCGTCTTTCTTTGCCGGTGTACGCAACATGGTGGAGGTTGAGGTGAAGGTGAGATTCATGTCAAACAAAAATCAAAGGTAACTGGTACTCACTTCTGTGTCCCTGTAAAGGGGGGAAAAACACAGAAGCAAAGTAATATTAAACTAAATTTAAATTGTCGTAAGTACGGCCGTAAGGCCGCTAGGTCAATGAAATAAAATTAAGAAGGTCAATAAAAGAAGTTTAAGGCCTTATGAGTGGCTAGAAGAGCCCAAATGATTTTTAAATTTTTTGCAAAAACCCAAAAGTTCACCTGGCCAATGAGGACAGGGAGGGTGGGAGGGCAATTTTTGAATTTCTATGAACGCTAGACGCACGTGCGAGGTGTCAAAAGACGCGTCTCCGCGCGGGCTAGCGAGCTATTAAACTACTGAAAATATGTGCGATACAAAAATTTTGAGTGTTGGTCGAAAAACGTGTTTTTCGACTGAAAATTTTGAAGAAACCTGGAATTACGACTACCTAACAGGACTCGGGCTCGCGGAACGCTCACCGGAATACAGGTAAGGCAGGTAATTGACTATTTAAACTACGACCAAAAATGGTTTGGAAGAAAAAATTTGAAATAAAATTAGTTTTTGAAAATTTCTTAATAAAATACTACGAAAAATTGCTAAGTCAATAAAAGAAAAAAAAATTCGCGTTTTTGTCAATTTTTTGAAGTTAGAACGTAGGATATAGCTTAAATAAAATTGATTTGGCTGAAAACAGCTTCAATTTGCGTCACCAGGAAGCAGAGTTATATCGGGTTAGGTTTTTTTTTTTTCCTGTCCGGGCGCCAAGGCCCGGCCCGCGAGCTACACCTCTAACATAATTAGAGTCCTTAATTAACGGGGAATTAAAACATGTTCTTACTGATTTATTATGAAAACAACATTACTTTACATCTACGACTACATACATAATTTTCTTACTTTTCTAACACTTATTTTAGTCTGTCTACACATTTATTTTCTATAAATAATCAATATGTATGTAGTACTATTATAACATTTGCTTATAACTTATTTTTCTAACACACTATTCTACATTTATTTATATATTCATTCCTTATAACGCTAGTTGATATATTTATACATATCTTACTTTCTAACACCTTATTTCTATTTATTTATACATTTAGTCCTTATATGCTAGTCAATATATTTTACTAATATATTTATAACATAAATCTTTTATTCTATTTACTTATTTCTATATATAACTTGTTCAGTGATTTCCTTAAAATATTGAATAAACCTTTCCCTTTGCTTTCTATTACCTAACATTAGTTTCGAGAAATATTCCACTTTCATCCCGCATTCTAGCTCGTTTTCGATCTCGAGTCTCTTTAAAGCGTGAACTGGGCAGTAAATTAAAATATGTTCAACCGTTTCGGGGGTCCCGGGCTGGCAGATGCACGATGAGTTCTCTTTGCACTTGAATCGGTTCAAGTACTCCGAGAACCCACCGTGCCCCGTCAGTACTTGGGTGGTTGTCCTGGTTGGAACCATTTGCCGGACTATCTTGTGGCTAGTGGCTACATCGGGAAAGAAAAGTTTTGTAACACCCGCCGTGGTACCCTCCCTATACCTCTTGCTCCATTCGTCAATCGACTCTTTGCGGATCAGTCGCTTGACGAAGGAAACCGGGCAAAGATCGTAGTCGGGTTTGGTCTTCGTTTGGCGTTTCCAGTTATTAAGAATCCCGGGTTCGATTCTCGGTTAGCGAATCTACCTTTGTCGGCCAGGTTATGTTTTCAGTTCGCGACAAAGACTTATTTCCCACCAGGGGATGTTTCCCGTATCCTATTGATGGCGCGTGGGTTTTGTTATGGTAGGCTGAAAGAGGAAGAGATGATCTTTCCATCCACTCGAATTTTAAACTTTTCGGTCAAGGGGTTTGCGTGTGGGGAGGCCGCTAAAATAGGGGCGGCGGTTTCAGAGCCGCAAAACCGATGGTTCCTGGCTTTCCCTTGGCCCGAAAAATCCAAAAATCGGCTGAAGTGTAAAGTCGAGTAAAGTCCTGTGTTTTCCCAAAAAATTTTTGGGAGTATACTTCCCCTTTCAACCCTTAACCAGGCGAAGATGGTGCCAACGGAATATTTTTAAGCTAATATTCCTATTATTATGATAAGTCCACAATCTAAAATTATTTACTATAAGTAAGTTTTGAGACCATATGTTATTGTGTTTTACTGTGCTTTAAAATCTAATTTTTATCAATTAATTGTGTCCCTAGGGGAGGTTTATTATTTACCGGCCTAGCAATTTGGCCTAATTATGTTATAATTACTTTAATATAATGTTTCGCGTGGTTTGAAACAGATCACTGGATATGGGACAATATTCCCTATCCAGTGGTGTCAAAAAATGTAATTTTATTTAACCCTGAAGGGGTGAATTTAATTATCTAAAAGTATGTATCAAAAATAAAAATTTTAAAACCTGGTTTTTAGACTCAGGTATGAATATTATACTAATAAAACGTTTAAAATTTGCGTCGAGTACATATAATAATAAACTTATAGATTTTTAAGGGTTGAAATAGCCAACCCCCGGTTTTTTAAAAACTTGCACAGCGAATAACTTTCGAATGGCTAGTCCAATTTGACCCAAATTTATTTTGGGATTAGATATTCTTACGTCTAATTTTTAGATTAAATAAAAACTATATGTTATATATACTGTTTCCCAGGAAATAATGTTGAAAAATTTACAAAAAGTTAACCTTGTATAACCCGTGGTTTTTCGAAGGTTTTCTTCGATGTCGGTTTGCCTCCCGGCTCCTCGTCTGCGTTGCCTTCGATGTGTTTTCACCAATCCAGTCCAATCCCTCGGGATCTGTCACCGCGTGCCACGCGGTTTTTTGTTTTTCGGAGCTATCTCCGGAACCGTAAGTCGGAAAATTCCAAACTCGGTGTCCAGAGATAGGTCTTTGTCAGCCGCACAAGGCTGCAGTTGCCGATTTTCCAACTCACGCGCAAAATCGCGCGGCGTTCGGCTCCAAAGTTTTGGAGATGTAGTTTTTCACTTGTAACTTTCACAATTTTCCACTTTTCACAATAAAATTTTCACTATTGGCTGTGTCTCAGCAGCGCGCTTCTAATGATGTATAACACTTATATATACTCGCGAAAAAACCTATTTTTTAGATTTTTCGAGCGCGGAGCGACTTAAAAATGATCTGCTCGCGGCTAGGGGTGCCGCGCGACTTATCGGGTTACCGCCGAACCCTAACCGGGGCTCGAATTTTCGAGTTCGGGGGGGAACAGCGCGGCGCGAATGCGGACCTCTTCGCGACGAAGCTGAAAGAGGTGATCGCGGATGCGGCAACGGTCGTCAGGCCTGTTAAGACCGCAGCCTTGGAGGTGGCCGATCTGGACGATTCGATCACCCAAGAGGATGTGGTGGCGGCCGTTGCTGCGGCTGGAGGCTGCGACACGGGCGCGGTCAAGGGTAGAGCCATCAGGCTCGGCCGCCGCGGAATGGGCATCATCCGCGTGGAGTGCCCAGTCGCCGCGGCTGGGGCCGTCCTTGCTGCGACCAAGGGACGGCTCCTTGTGGGCTTCAGCTCGGCTGTGGTCCGGCCACTTGAAGAACAGCGGGTGCGCTGCTTCAAGTGCTTTGCGTTCGGCCACACCCGACCCACGTGTCCCTCCAAATTCGACTGGGGAGACGCCTGCTACCGATGCGGGCAGGAGGGACACAGGGGTGCCGCTTGCTGCAGCGCCTTCGCGCCACACTGCGTGGCTTGTGCTTCCAGTGGCCGTCCCGCGGACCACAAGATGGCGGGCAGGGGCTGCAAGCCCCCCGTGAGGAAGGGCGTGGTGCCGGCACAGGTTCGCCCTGTTGCCACGGCCGCCGCCAACGTCGCCGCTGTACCTCCAGTGGCGGTAGCTGAGGAGACTGGTGCGATGTCGGAATAATGGTTTCCGACTATCGCATCCTCCAGGCGAACACCAACCACTGCAGAGCGGCCCAGGACCTGGTAGTGCAGGTCATGGCCGAGTGGTTGGTGAACGTGGCGGCGGTCGCCGAGCCCTACTCGATCCCCGGCAGCTGGCTGGGTGACGAGGACGGCTTGGTGGCACTAGCGGCGCGGTCTTCCACAGACTCCCCTCCCCTCTCGCTATTAGAGAGGGGACCGGGATATGTGGCCGCCGCGTGGGGAGATTTGGCCCTTGTGGGGGTCTACTTCTCCCCAAACCGCCCCCTTCAGGACTTCGAGAACTATCTCGGAGTCCTGGCAGCCGTGGTCGGCAGGGCGGCGCCGCGTCAGGTCTCCGTACTGGGAGACCTGAACGCCAAGTCGGTGACCTGGGGCAACCCGGCCACCGACGCTCGCGGGCGGGCAGTGGAGATGTGGGCAGCCTCCTCTGGACTCTCCCTCTTGAACAGAGGGAGCGTCCAGACATGCGTGCGGCGGCAGGGTGGCTCAATAGTGGACGTCACTTTCGCCACCCCTGCGTTAGCCGCGCGCGTGCTGAACTGGCGGGTGGACCTGGTGGAGACTATGTCGGACCACCGCTACGTGCGGTTCGACATCTCCACCAGTGGTCCCAGAGGGTCGCAGCCCCTCTCGGCGCGGCGATCACCGTTCCCACGGTGGGCGCTCGCCCGCCTGGATAGGGAGGCGGCGGCGGAGGCGGCGTTCGTCCAGGACTGGCTTTCGCCGCCTTCCGCTGGCCTGGATGTGGACACCGTGGCGGGGCACCTGAGGGAGTCTCTGACCGAGGTATGCAACTCTAGTATGCCTCGGTCTCGCCGACCACTACCCAATCGTGCCGTGTATTGGTGGTCGGCGGAGTTGGTGGGGCTTCGAGCAGCGTGTGTGGCGGCAAGGAGGGCTTACTCGCGGAGCCGGCGGCGGCGTCTACGGGACCGGCCCAACGAGGACCACCTCTATGAGGTGTATTTGGGGGCAAAAATGGTCCTCGATCGGGCTATCGCCGCCGCCAGAGACTCGGCGAGAGAGGAGATGCTGGAGGGTCTCGACAACGACCCCTACGGGAGACCATACAAGGCGGCGCGCAACAAGCTGCGCCCCTTTGGTCCCCCGGTGGCCGAGACCCTGGAGCCCTCATTCCTGGATGGGGTGGTTCAGTCCCTGTTCCCGTGCAGGGGCAACTTCACCCCACCAGTGATGGACCCACCGCTGGGGATAGCTCCACCAGCTGAGACGGAGGAGGAGGAGGAGGCCCCTCCTGTCACGGAGTCGGAACTTGGCGCGGCGATTCTCCACATCCGCGCCAAGAAGACAGCTCCGGGCCCCGACGGTGTCCCAGCAAGAGTGGTGGCGATCGCTGCCACTCAAATGGAGGAAAGGTTTCGGGACCTCTTCAGCGCATGTCTTGCGTCTGGAAGGTTCCCGAAACCGTGGAAGGAGGGGCAGTTGTGCCTCCTTCGCAAGGAGGGCCGCCCAGCAGACTCCCCCTCGGCATACCGGCCCATCGTCCTGCTCGATAAGGTCGGTAAAATGTTCGAGGGGATAGTCGCTGCTCGCCTAAAGAGCCATCTGCGGGATATCGGGCCGGACTTGTCGGACGCTCAGTTCGGTTTTCGGGCTGAGCGTTCCACGGTGGACGCGCTGGCCTGCCTTAAGGGGCAGGTGAAGGAGGCGATGGAAGCGGGGGACGGATTGTTGGCCGTGTCATTCGACATAGCCAATGCCTTCAACTCCGTCCCCCACTCCACCATCCTAGAGGCGCTCCGATTCCACGGAGTGCCTCGATACCTGCGCAGTCTGCTGGCCAGCTACCTGGAGGATCGGGCGATCCTCCTGGTGGATAGGACTGGCCAAGTCCGGCGGTATGCCGTTGAAGCCGGCGTTCCACAGGGGTCGGTCGTAGGACCTCTCCTCTGGAACGTCGGCTATGATTGGCTCTTGCGGGGAACTCTCCTCCGAGGCACGAGTGTCATCTGCTATGCGGATGACACTCTCCTCACCGCCCGGGGGGGGAGTTTCAGGGAGGCGGCCAACTTGGCCTCGGCGGGCGGATCCTTGGTCGCAGGGAGGATCCGCCGCCTAGGTTTAGCGGTGGCGCTGCACAAGACCGAGGCCGTGTTCTTCCACGGGCCTCGGCAGCGCCCCCCACCTGACGCCCACATCTTTGTGGAGGGCGTCAGAATTGAGGTGAAGGCCCAGATGAAATATCTGGGCCTTGTACTCGACAGCAGGTGGCGCTTCGGCCCGCATTTTAAGGGGCTGTCGTCGCGCCTGCTGAAGGCCGCGGGCGCGCTCTCCTGGCTGCCTCCCAACTTGGGGGGGCCGAGCGCGCGATGCCGGCAACTCTACGCCGGCATCTTGAAGAGTATGGCGCTCTACGGCGCTCCCATCTGGGAAGACTCCCTCCATAGGAGGGAGAATGCCGCGGCCTTGCGGGCGCCTCAGAGGGCAATAGCCCAGCGGGTGGCGCGAGCCCACCGCACGGTGGGCTTCGCAGCAGCATGTGCTCTGGCGAGCACCCCTCCTTGGGAACTCGAGGCGTGGGTGCTCGCCAGAGTGTATGAATGGACGGCGGGGCGGAGGGCGAGAGGAGAACGCCCTGCCCCGGAAGAGCGGGCCGCCGTCCGGCGGGAGGCGAGGGACGCCATCGTCGTCCATTGGACGGGCGACCTCGCCACAGCAGCCTTCGGCCGCCGAACCCTCGACGCGATCGGGCCGGTCCTGCGAGACTGGCTCGAGCCGTCGCATGGGTTCCTCTCGTTCCGTCTGGTGCAGGTGCTGTCCGGACACGGTTGTTTCGGAGCGTACCTGCACCGAATCGGACGGGAGGAGACACCGTCGTGCCACCACTGTGGCGCGGCGGAGGACACGGCGCAGCACACCCTCGAGGTGTGCCCGTCGTGGTCCGAGCCGCGCCACAGTCTGCACGCGGTGATCGGACCGGACCTCTCACTCCCCGGCTTGGTAAACGCCATGCTGAGGGATGAGGGGTCCTGGGCGGCAGTCGCCTCCTTCTGCGAACACGTCATGTCGCAGAAGGAGGAGGCGGAGCGCGTGCGGGAGGACGACCCTGCCGCTGCGCCGCTCCGAAGGCGGAGGAGGGGTCGAAGAAGACGTCACTTTGAACGTCATCTCCGACTCCTCCCAGGTGGAGGCCAGCAGGCAACGGGTGCGGGGGCACCCTTGCCTGTATTGCACAGGCCTCCACCAGTGTCGGACGGGAATGGCCAGGTGTTCCCGGCCATTCCCGTAGCCCCCCAGTAACGGGGGGGCATGCGGGGCCCGCCAACTAGGCGGGCATGCGCCGGGAGGGTCGTGGAAGAAAAGGTTCAACCGTTATCCCATGGCCCTCCCAACACGGCGATGCGGGAACACCGCTGAGTTTTAGTGGGTATACTGTCGGCAGTACCGACAGGGAGTCCCACATACCCCGTCTCGTCCCCCACGAGCGGGCATGCGTAATTGCATTTCTCAGCGAAAAAAAAAAAAAAAAAAAAAGGTTAGGTTAGGTTTTTTTTTTTTTTTTATGGACTAGTTCCGCCAACGTAATTGGCGCCTATTTTGTATCTATTCCTCTTCCATACTAGTTCTCGCTTTTCATTCCTCTCGCACTTGCATTCTACATACTTGATCTTTCTCACATCCTTCTCCGTTGATCCTGGTGGGTGGGACTCCCACTTTAAAGCTACTTCCTATTCTATCTACTGTTATCTAATTTTATTTAACTATATACTATATTCAGGTAAATGAATAGGACACAGTTTCGTATTTTATTTACACACAATTATTTTAACTTAACGTAACTTATTCTAATTAAACTTCTAAACGTGATTCTTAACCTACTGCTTATTTTAGTTACAATTTGCTGCTTATATCCTATGATTGCTGCAATTATATGTTCAATATAACGGTAAACATAGTTTTTTCAACTTGTTTTGTTTCTATCTATTACTTTCAGAGCTATATTCTCACAGTAGGCTATAAATTTATTTCTATTCTTGTTACTTTTGCCCACCATTAATTCCTTTACGCTTTCTTTATTCAATCTTATGCCTAAATTCTGCTCTAGTTCGTAACGCTCTTTTTCATGAGCCGGGCATTCCAGCAATATGTGGGGAATGGATTCCGCCACATGTGGGTCGCAGATGCACGATGGGCTCTCTTTACACTTAAAACGGTTTAAGTATTCCGAGAACCCACCGTGCCCTGTTAACACTTGAGTGAGCACACCTACCGGCCTCACCCGTTTCACAATACGGAAGGCGGCTATAGCGTCCGGAAGAAACATTCTCGTCACCGAGGCCGTCTCACCAGTCACATATCTCCGGTTCCACTCACCAATTGAACTCAAACGAATTTGGCGTTTGATGAATGAAACCGGACACTGGTCATAGTCAGGCTTCCTCCGCGACGACAATGCTGCCTCCTTCGCCAGCTCATCCGCACGCTCGTTCCCCGGCAAGCCCGCGTGGGCTTTGACCCAGAATAGAGACACAGCTTTATTTTGGTCCAAAGCCTGAGCCAGATTGGCTCGCGCGCGGACCACCAGTGGATGGAGAGAGCCATGGCCTGTCAGCGACTGCAATGATGACATTGAGTCGCTGTACAGGCCATAGCTCGTCTCTTTGCGCTTAAGGATTACGTCCGTTGCCTTGCAAATGGCCAGTAGTTCAGCCTGGTAGACAGTGCAGTACGCGGCGAGGCTGAGCTTGAGGTTCTGGACTTCACCTTCATTATTCCACAAGGATAATGCGGCTCCGACCTTCCCCTCAATCTTGCTGCCGTCAGTGAATATTCGCACTGCCTGCACGTTATGACTGTCCACAAGCTGTTGGTCTGCCAGGCACATGAACTCCAAGGCCATTTGTTTGGCAGGGTGAGATGTCTCTGCAAATCTTACCATACTCTCTATCTCCCTGTCTCCTGGCACAAATTGGGATGACCCTCTCCTTGCCTCGTACATAGCGGCTGCTTCTTGTACGCGGAGGTCTAGAGGCAGTATCCCGGCCAGTGCCAGTGCCGAGTTCAATGAGACCGTTCGGTAAGATTTACAGAGCTTCTGGGCGAATCCTCGTTGGAGAGA
Organism: Tiliacea aurago; assembly: GCA_948098905.1. Taxonomy (NCBI): domain Eukaryota; kingdom Metazoa; phylum Arthropoda; class Insecta; order Lepidoptera; family Noctuidae; genus Tiliacea; species Tiliacea aurago. The sequence goes on along the minus strand of OX402579.1, from coordinate 119,540 downwards.
ACCTAGCCTCTTCCGTATACCCAACTTTTTCGTAGCGGGAGCCCAGGCTCCAGCCGCGTACGTTACAATAGGCTCAATTGTGGCAATGTAAATAATGCGAATAATTTCTGCATTCAGACCCCAGCTGACTTTTGCAGCACGTGACAGCTGCTTGTAAATTTCTGCCACCTTTCTGCAGACATTCTTAGTGTGCTCACTGAACGTTAATTTGTCATCTATGGTCAGCCCCAGCAGCTTGATACTACGAACCATAGCAATGTCGACCCCGGCCATGGTCAGAACTGGAGTGTCGTACTTAAGCTTGTTGGTTATTAACATCGCACAGGTTTTGTGCGGTGCAAACCTAAGCTTATTTCTGACACCCCAGTCCTGAGCACGGGCGAGGGCTGCATTGGCGGCTCTGGAGACTTCAGCCGCTGTGTCACCATCAACAACCAAGACAATGTCGTCTGCAAAAGCCTGCACGAAGTATCCCTCTTTCTCGAGGTCCTGTAAAAGTGGGTCCAGCACGACGTTCCACAGAATGGGACCACCGATTGACCCTTGAACACACCCCTTCTGGGTTTCTTTTGTGCATTCCTGCCCGGCATATCTAACTCTAACTTTTCTGCCGTCGAGGTAGCTGTCGAGTAGTCTCCTGGTGTTCACCGGGCAGTTTTCCTCAGCCAGCCTGACTTTGATTGCTGGCCACCAGGCGCTATCGAAAGCGCCCTCTATATCTAATGACACCAGGACAATTAGCTTCTTCAGCCTTAACTTGTCCTGCACATGTTTTATTAGCGTATAGAGGGCGTCCTCGGTGCTTTTCTGGGGCATAAAGCCAAACTGGCGAGTACTAAGCCGCGGCACAACCTGCCACTTGACCCTCGCCACCACCATTCTCTCCAGGACCTTCCCCAAGACCGGCAAGAGACCTATTGGTCTGTAGGACTTGGGGTTCATATAGTCCTCCTTGCCCGGCTTTCTGAGGACCACCACCGTAGCCTCTTTCCAGATGTCCGGGAAATGTGCCAGCTCTAGGCATTTGTTGTACAGGGCAAGGAAGGCATCCGGGTCCTGGGAGATCGCTCGGCTGCAGATATCCGACGTAAATCCATCCGCTCCAGGGGTCTTCTTTGGGTTGAAATGTCCCACGGCTGTTTTCAGCTCCAGCAGCGTAAATGGCGGGTCATGGAATTCACCATGGTGCCACTCATTTACCCTCCTGGCAGCTTCCCTTGTGAGCCTGTGATCCGGGTTATCATCTTCGGTTGCATCCCTAGGATAAAATACGTCGGCGAGTAAGGCTACCGATTCCTCAGCGTTCAGGAATGCACCCTCCTTCATCAGGGTCAAGTCTTCTTGTCTCCTGGTGGTCCCCTTGATCACTCTGTAAATGCCTTCCCACAGGCCCTCCCCGTCTTGTTTCTGACAGAAGTTTTTCCAGCTGGCAACTAGGGCTTTCTTGGCTTGGCACTCATACTCCTCTTTTGCTTTCAGGTACTCGTCGACTACCATCGCTCTCCGGACTGGTGCGGCATTGCGGATGCGGTTCTTCATCGTGGCGACTGCCTTCTTCTTCACAGCGAGCTCCTCGGACCACCATGGTATGGTAATTTTTTCATTTGTACGAGTTTTAGGGATGGCTTCGTCACATGCTTTCTCTATTGTATTTCTATAATTTATGACTAATTGTTCCAATTGATACTTATTTATTGTCCTATTTATACTATGTAAGTTTATGTTATTTTCAATTTTATATTCCTCTAATTTAATTTTAAAATTTTCCCAATTTGCTTTCTTTGTATTATATTTTCTAGTAGTCCTAGCTATATTTATCCCTTTGTCCTTTTTAATTTTAACATTGAATACAATAGTATTGTGGTCCGAGCTTGTTGCCCCTGTGTCGACCCGCCAGCCGTCCACCAAGTCAAATAGGTCGAGCGAGCATGCCGTGACGTCCACATGACTCTTGTAAATTACACCACCTCTTACTGTGTAGAAGGTTGGCGTATCGCCAGTGTTGAGTACCTGAAGCTCCAGTTCTTCCAGGGTCCCGGACATCTCTTCCCCCCTTGGGTCTTCTTTTGTGCTCCCCCACCAAGTGCTCTTTGCGTTTGCGTCTCCACCCACCAGGAGATATTTGGCGTCCAGTTCCAACTTTAGTTTGGTCAGCTGATCCAAGTATGGCCCTATGGGTTGGTCTGGCTCGAAGTAGTAGGAGACTACTGCGATTTCCCAGGTTTTGGTCCGGATTCCCACCACAACGATGTTGTTGGTGGTGAGTTTCGGGTAGGGAATGACGTCTAAGTCATCATTAAAGACAGCAATTGCTGCCTTTACCCTCCCACTTCCTTCAACCTCACACTGGTAGACTCTCGCACCACGGTAGCTCTTCATACTCCTGCCCCCTCCCACATACGGTTCCTGGATAAGTGCCCATGCGATTGCTCGCTCACTGGCCTCAAGTATGAGTTCGGTGGTTGCCAGTTCCTTCCTTTGGAGGTTGGCCTGGACCACCGCATATCCCCCGGTTGACGCGTTCGCCCTGTTGCCATTCTTGCCCTTAGCAATATGCTACCCTGGCTCTGGCCAGAACCTCGCATCTCTTCCTCACTGGGCACTCGTCGCTGAAAGCGTTATGCTCAACGTCTTCCTGCTTCGCATGCACACAGTTGCAGCACGATGGGGCTGCTCCGGCCACCCAGTCAGCACATTGCGTCCTCATGTGAGGGCCGCCACAGTGGCTGCATTTTTCGACTTGCTCCTTACAGAGCCGTCGTCCATGCCCAAAACCCAGACACAGGGAACACTGAATCAGTGGAGTCTGGTCTGCCACTCGGATTCTTTGCAGGTCGATGTGGACGGACTGTCGATCCTGCAGTCTGTTCCACAATTTCGGGGTGACCCTGAGGACAACGTGGTGCATGTGGGGGTTCCTCGTCCTCTTTTTAAAAAGCACCTCTACCCGGTCTTCTTCCTTACTGAGTTCTGCGAACACATCCCTGTTCTGGTTTCGCAACGCCTTGAGGATATCTTCGTCCGTGTTATAGGTCAGGACGTCTTTCAGGATAACCAATGGGTCCCTGTTCTTGACGTCCTCGACCTTCAACAGATCCCCCACACTTGCCAGTCTTTCCTTAACTTTTTCTCTTTCTACTTCTGTCCTACATCCTAGTATAATCTTCCTGTCCTTTGCCTTTCGGATCCTGTCAACTGTGACCCATCCTTCTTTGGCATTCACAGCCTTCCGGATGTGGCCAATAACTTCCTCCCCGGTTTCGGTCTCCTTTGTGGAGGTGACCACAATAGAGTGGAGTGCCGTCTGCTGCGGTGGCTGTTTGACTGGTCGACTTGCCGCTGCACTAGCGTAGGAGAACTTCTCCATATACTGTCCGCCAGTTGTGAGTGCCTCTTTCAACCTATCAAGCTTCTCGCTGTTTTCCCGCAGGTTTCGGCTGTGGTCTTCCAGGGTCTTTTTTAAGGATTCCACGTCTACTACCTCCTTATTTAAGACTACCTCCTTCTCTTCTGCCACTTCCACTTGTGTCCCCTTCGCCTTTGTGAGGATCTTTGGAGTTGGGGCTCGCCCTTTCTCCTGCTCGGACTCTTTTATGAGTAGGTAGAGCCGGTCTGCCTGGGCCTTTACCTCTTCTTTGGTCTCTCTCTTGGTGGTTTTTGAGTTTGTCATGAAGGCCTTTATTTTAATGAGGCATATTCTGGCCTCCGCAACTCTAGTTTTAATTGCCGGCGGACTAATACTGACTATCTCGACAGATGGTCGTCGTGATGTCGTCTCCAATGTTAATTTAAGTGGAACCTTTTGTGCGATTTCCTTCACCGGGGGGGTATTTTTCCTTGGGGGATTTCCAGCCTCCCATTCACCCACACTTCTTCTCACACTTTGCGTGGAGGATCCAGCCTCTACTGGGGCGTTCGATGGGCTTTTGTTGGGCTGGTTTCCCTGCTTCTTAACGGGTGTGTGTAAAGCATTCATTTTGTACCGTATGGATCCGGATACAACTAGTCCAATCGTCAGAATTGGGGTATTGTAAAGAGTACCCCTAGTCAATGTAAAATTTGTTAAATTTAAATGTATAAAGATAGTGTAAAACAATTCAAAAATATAACAACAACAATTTAAAAACACAAGTCAAAAACAATATAACACTAAGATTCTAATAATCTTAAGTTCACGTACGCAGCTGGGAGATCGGTAGGTGCGCTCCAGTCGGATCTTAAAGTAGCGCCAAGGAGTCGGTCAATTTATAGAAGGTCAGTATTTATATACAACCTCTGTGAGAATATAGCCCCTACGTACAGCTTTTATAGAGCCTTGCTCTTGTCAGTTTATCTTAAGATTAATTACATAAAAACGTGGTGTTGTCGTGGTCTTGTACAATTTTGGTTTACAATATAAATAAACAATAAAATATAAAAACAAGATAAAAAGTCAAAATTTTCCAGCCAACAAATTTAGTGACTCTATGTAGAGTCGATCTCTACTCTATGATCGACAGGTCTCCCCGAGCCCTCCCAAAAGAACCCAAACACGACCAGTCTAGTCCAAAGGGTTCCGGAGATAGCCCGGTCCGAAATTCCGGTTTTCAATCAAAGTTGAAAACCAGAATCCGGTTTCCAGTGGTTTCTCCGAAACCGTTCGCCCAAACAGTACCGTGCCCGGGCTCCCCAAAACGGGCTCAACAAGATCTATCCACCCGAATGGTTTTCAGGCTGAAAACTTTCTGGTCCTGAAAAACCCCTGAAATTGCTGATCAGGTGCGGAAGAGCCGGCTGATGTCCCCAGAGAAAACCCGAATGTTCCACGACCCCCGGCTCAGGAGTTATCCGGGTCTGGAAATCGTTTGACAGTTAAAGAACTGTCAATGTCAAACTTCAACCCGGTATAACTTCCCCACCACCAATCGTAGAACACTCGTGTTTGGACTTTTCTGGCTTGGCTCGTCCCGCTCCTAACGGCAAGAAGGTTTTCAGCCTCCCGAAAATCCCCTACGCAAAAACTTAGTCTAATAGGTAGGTTTGATGTACTGCAACACTGCACAGAGATATGATAGGGAATATATAAACAAATATTTGAATGAGGGGAGCGTTACTAAACAAATCTGCCGGGACCAAAAGATGGGTCTCTCTTCCCCGATTATAAAGACCCCAAACACGGTTTGTCTACGACCTCCGGTTCCAAAGTTAGGTGTAGGGGGGGAAGTAGCCTTAAGGGGGCAAAGGGGAATGGGCCCAGGGGTCACGGGGGGGTCACAAAGGTATCCCGGGTGTAATGTGAACGGGGAGGCTATGATATAAATATAAGTAAATATATATAATTTAATATTGGGGTCAGTAAGGGAGGGGGTAAAAAGGGGGTCTACAGGGTTTATATGTTAGTATGTTATAGTTGAGAGGGGTGTTACAGGGGGGGGGAAATTTTTGTCGAAATTTGGAAATTCCCAGCCGTTCCCGAGATAATTGGGTTTTTAGGGGTGGGAAGGTCGGGATGGGAGGTTAGTATTGGGTGTGTTATTTTAATCTATTATTAATAATCCCGTGGGGCGCTGCAGCAAACAATAACGGCTCCGTTAATATAAATAATGATAAAGTAAGTTAATAATATTACAATAAGTTACAATAAAGTTAACAAATAATTTATTCTTCACAGTCACACTTACTGGGCACAGACAGAATTTACAATAATGTTGACAGTAAGTTATGGAATTTTTTCCCACTACGACCGAAAAGAAACAAATTGTTTTGCGGCCGGAAATTTTTCTTCTATTTACTAAAACACTAATAATTTTAAAAGTTACTGTCCGAAAATTTTTGTTTTTCTTACAAACAGTTCCTAAATACTTTTAATATTTATTCTTTAATTTAAAGGGTGGGTTCTTACTGAAACTTTTGAGTTTTCGTGACCGGAAAATTTTTCCAAGTTTTTCGTGGTTGCACAGTAACTTTGTATATAAGATAACTTGGTGATCCCCAAGTGGAAATTTAGATTAAAAAGTACCTCCAGAGTCCTTTTCTTAGTCGCCTTCTCGTAGAATGGTCAGTGGGGGTGCGAAGTTGACCAAAACAGCTAAACAACCCTTGAAAAAGGGTGGTTTGTCACGTTGCCGAGGTTTTTCCTTCGTATTTCCGCGCTACTGCGCCGGAAAATTTCCGTTTTTCTCCGGGATGTCTTGTCTTGCAAAGAGCCTTCGATCTTGTCCCTCCAATCCGGTAAAATCCCTCGGGAACTCCGACCACGCTCCACGTGGTAGGAGTTTTTCGGAGCTATCTCCGGGACCCTGAGTCGGAAAATTCCAAACTCGGTGTCCAGAGATAGGTCTTCTTAACCCGCACACAGCTGCAGTCGCCGATTTTGAACTTCCCGCGCAAAATCGCGCAGCGTTCAGCACCGAAGGTTTGGAAAAATGGTTTTTCACCAATAACTTTTTCCCACTTTCACTTATCACAAAAATTTTTTAGATTTTTCGAGCGCGGAGCGACTTAAAAACGATCTGCTCGCGGCTAGGGGTGCCGCGCGACTGGTTAGGTTAGGTTAGGTTAGGTTGTACCTCGCCGAACGGCTGAATAGTCTGCTGGGAACGGTGGGGCCGGACCTGTCGGACGCCCAATTCGGTTTCCGACGGGGTCGTTCGACAGTGGATGCGCTGGCCCTGCTCAAGGGCCAGGTGAAGGAGGCCGTGGAGGCGGGGGACGGAGTGCTGGCGGTGTCATTCGACATTGCCAACGCCTTCAACTCTGTCCCCCACTCGACAATCTTGGAGGCGCTCCGGTATCACGGAGTGCCTCAATACCTGCGCACACTCTTGGCCAGCTACTTGGAGGACCGGGTGGTCCTCCTCGCGGACAGGACGGCCAGAGTGAGGCAGTATGGTGCAGAGTCCGGTGTTCCACAGGGATCGGTCCTAGGACCACCGCTGTGGAACATTGGATTCGACTGGCTCCTGCGGGGGACCCTCCTCCGGGGCACGAGCATCATCTGCTACGCAGATGATACCCTCCTCGTTGCCCGGGGGAGGAACTTCAGGGAGGCGGCCATTCTGGCCTCTGCTGGCGGATCCTTAGTGGCTGGAAGGATCCGCCGCCTAGGGCTAAAGGTAGCGCTGCACAAGACGGAGGCCGTGTATTTTCACGGTCCTCGGCAGCGCATCCCACCCGACGGACACATTGTCGTGGAGGGCGTCAGGATCGGGGTCAAGGCCCAGATGAAGTACTTGGGCCTTGTACTCGACAGCAGGTGGCGCTTCGGCCCACACTTCAGCGGGCTGTCGACGCGCCTGCTGAAGGCTGCGAATACCCTTTCCTGGCTCCTCCCGAACCTGGGAGGTCCGAAGGCGCGATGCCGGCTTTTGTATGCTGGCATCCTCAGGAGCATGGCCCTTTACGGGGCCCCGATTTGGGCGGACTCCCTCCACAGGAGGGAGAACGCCACTACCATCCGTAGGCCCCAAAGGGCCATTGCACTGCGGGTGGCGAGGGCCTACCGGTCGGTGGGCTTCTCGGCGGCGTGCGCTCTGGCCGGCACCCCTCCTTGGGAGCTCGAGGCGTGGGTGCTGACCAGAGTGTACGAATGGACGGCGCGGCGTAAGGCGCTCGGGGAGCCCCCCGCAGCAGAAGAGCGGGAGGCCGTGCGGCAAGAGGCGAGGGACGCAATCGTCCATCACTGGACGGAGGACCTCGCCACTGCCGTTTTCGGCCGCCGAACTCTGGACGCGCTCGGGCCAGTCCTGAAGGATTGGCTCGAGCGGTCCCACGGTTTCCTCTCTTTCCGTCTGGTGCAGGTGTTGTCCGGCCATGGGTGTTTCGGATCGTACCTGCACCGGATCCAAAGGGAGGAGACCCCGTCGTGCCACGACTGTGGCGCGGCGGAGGACACGGCTCAGCACACCCTTGAGGTGTGCCCAGCCTGGTCCGAGCTGCGCCGCGGTCTGAGCGCAGCGGTCGGGCAGGACCTCTCGCTTCCCAGCGTCGTCAACTCGATGCTGGAGAGCGAGGGGGCCTGGACAGCGGTCGCCTCCTTCTGCGAGGACGTAATGTCGCAGAAGGAGGACGCGGAGCGCGCGCGGGAGGACGACCCTTTCGCAGCGCCGCTCCGCAGGCGAAGACGGGGCATGAGAAGGCGATTGTACGATCGTCGTCTTATGCCCCCTGGTGGTGAACAGCGGGAGACGGGTGCGGGGGCGCCTTCTCCTGCATTGCACAGTTCACCATCCACGTCGGGCGGGAATGACAGAGCGCTCGCGGTCATTCCTGGGCCCCTCCCCGACGGGGGGGGCGTGTCGGGCCCGCCTGCAAGGCGGGCGGTCGTCAGCGGGGGACTGGATGTTATGGCTCTGCCGGATTCCCAGTCCTCCTCCTTGCAGACGAGGTAGGAGCGCCGCTGGGTCGTTTAGTGGGTATACCGGATTTTCCGGGGAGTCCCACATACCCCTCCCATCCCCCGATGGGGGGGCATGCGTAATGCATTTTTCCCAGCGTCAAAAAAAAAAAAAAAAAAAAAAAAAAAAAGGTTAGGTTGTACCTAGGATTGGTGCTCGACAGCCGGTGGGATTTTGGCCCTCACTTCCGGCGGCTTGCGCCCAAGTTGTTGGGCGCGGCTGGGGCGTTATCAACGCTGCTTCCCAATCTGGGGGGCCCGAGCGCCGCCTGTAGGCGGCTCTACGTGGGGATCGTGCGATCGATGGCCCTGTATGGGGCCCCGATCTGGGCGGCTGACCTGACGGCCGGGAGCATCGCAGTCCTGCGCAAACCGCAGAGAGCGATGGCCGTCAGAGTCATCAGGGGTTATCGCACGATCTCCTACGAGGCGGCTTGCGTACTGGCCGGATCCCCGCCATGGGACCTCGAGGCGAAAGTACTCGCGTCACTGTATCGGTGGCGCGAGGAAGCGAGGGCGCGGGGCGAGTGGCTGATGCAGCGACATGTGGAGTTGCGTCGGTCACAGCTTCGCGCAGCCCTGGTGGCGGAATGGCGGGACAGGCTTTCACGCCCTACCGCCGGCCTCGCCACCATCGAGGCGGTCCGGCCAGTACTCGAACCCTGGCTCGGGAGGAGGCACGGCTCCCTGTCGTTTCGGGTGACGCAGGTGCTCTCGGGGCATGGTTGCTTCGGGAAGTACCTGTGTCGCATAAACAGGGAGCCGGACGCCCGGTGTCACCACTGCGTCGACTGCCGGGAGGACACGGCGCGGCATACGCTGGCAGAGTGTGCCGCTTGGGAGGAGCCACGCCGTGCCCTCATCTCAGGAGTAGGCAGTGACCTATCGCTGCCGGCCATGGTCGAGTCGATGGCCGGCAGCGAGGAGTCCTGGGACGCGGTGGTGTCCTTCTGCGAAACAGTCGTGTCGCAGAAGGAGGCTGCGGAAAGGGAGCGGGAGATCTCGTCCGCTCACCCGGCCCGCAGCAGGCGCACCGGGCGTCGGCGGAGGGCCGATAACGCCCTCTTCCAGCCCCCATAAATGGGTTCAGGGACGGCGGACTTGGGGACGTCCGCCGCCCCCTATCACATTGGACCCGAGGTGGCGGCGCGTAGTGTTCCACGCGCGCCCCTAGCAGACGTCGCGGGGGGGGGTCAGACACCTCACCCCCCCCCAGACTTGAGGTGGCCCGCAGAGGCGGGCCGGCACTAGCCGGGGATTGCGGAAGGAATAACAGATCCCAAGATCCCCGGTGCAAGTGTGGGAGGGGAACACTGGGGTGGTTTTTAGTCAGTAAGAGTCTGACAGACCCCTCCGCCCGCCCCAGGGCGGAGAACATCCATGAGGATTTTCCACCCCGTGAACAAAAAAAAAAAAAAAAAAAGGTTAGGTTAGGTTAGGTTAGGTTAGGTTACGCCTGGGGGACCACCCCACAGTGCTTGCGTCCACGTCGCGTCCCCTGGGCAACGACCCGGTTCTGACCACCGTAACGGAGTGGCAGACCGGGCTCGGCTAAAGTGCACTGTGCAGTCGTAGCATATTTTAATCGATTTTATGATATTTTATTTTATTGCGGGAAAGTACGACATCTGAGGAGGCTATGCCTAAACCAGCGAGGGACGTCTCCGGACGATTTAGAAAAGGCCCTTCTCAGGGCCAACCAAAAGGCCCTTCTCAGGGCCAATCCGAGGGCGCTTCGGCGTCAGAGGCTAGCCGCGCGCCGTCTGCGGCCAGCTTCTTTTGTGAGGTGCCGGACTCTGATAATGAGTCCATCATGTTCGAGTCTGACACAAGTTCGTTGACTGGCCGCCGGGAGCCGGGGAAGCGGGCCCGTCAGAGAGATGGGTCCGGGGGTTCCTCGGACTCGAGGAAGCCACACGCGAAGGCCAAGAAGCCAGTGTCTGACACCCACGACGTGGGTCTGGCTGAGGCCAGATGCCAGTTGGACCTAAATAGGCGGGCGCAGCTGCAGCAAGACCTAGAGGAGCGGGTTGCGGCCAAGGAGCAACGGACGCGCGTCGCCCGGGCCAAGTCAGGGTACGGCGCTTCCCGCGTCTTGTATGCGGACCACTCCCTGGCGGAGCTGCAGCTGATGGCTGAGGAGGACGAAGAGGAGATAGTGGTAATCGCCTCTAAGTCCTCCAATTTGAAAGGGACTTTCCAAAAGTCCCTTAAATGCAGGGCCGCGAGCATGCGCGGCATCGTCGGGGAGCTGGTGCAGCGCACGGCGACCGACGAAACGCGGCAACTGCAGGCGAGAGTTGATCGCCTGCAGTCAGAGGTCAGCCAGCTGCATCAGAAGCTGGCTGAAGCCACGGCCCGGCCAAACAAAGGCGAGCCGAGACCGGCGGCTGAGGTTCCCCCCTCCAACCTTGAGGATATCATCCGCAAGGTCGTCACGGAGGAGAGGAACTTCACGAGAGCCTGTATTGCGGGCATAGAGGACAGGCTCCTGCCTGAGAAGCGCCTCCGACCGCCGCTCGCGGCGGACAACAGGCGACGCGAGTCGGAGCTGCCATCCCAGGTGGAAGACGCCGGTCTTCCGTCCACCACCCCATCCAACCAGCAAGGGTGGACGAAGGTGGCCAAAAAGGGAAAGGGCAAGAAGAAGAAGAAGTCGAGGACGGAGGCTGCCCCTGCCGCCACCACCACCACCCCTCCCGGCCCGTCCCAGACAACGGGCAAGGGAAAGGGAAAAGGAAAGGGAAAGGGGAAGAGGTCGGCCCCCAGGCCCACCACTGGTGCTCCCGCTGCAGCCAATGGAGCCCCCGCCAGGAATGACAAGAGGAAGTTGGTTCCCCCCAAGACCGCAGCCGTAGTGGTCACGCTCACCGCTGAGGCTGCGGGGCGGGGGGAGACGTATGCGTCGATAATGACGCGGGCGCGTACCAACGCCGATCCCCAAAAACTGGGGATTGGCACAGTGTCATGCCGCCGGACCCAGGCCGGGGCTCGAATTTTCGAGTTCCCGGGGGCTCAGGGCAGCGCCAACGCCGACCTCTTCGCAACCAAGTTGGAAGAGGTAATCGCAGACGCGGCCAATGTCGCTAGGCCCGTGAAGACCGTGGCCTTGGAGGTGACCGACCTCGACGACTCGGTCACCAAGGAGGAGGTTGTGGCGGCGATCGCAGCGCTAGGGGGCTGTGGCGTCACAGAGGTGCAAGGTCGGGCCATCAGGCCCGGTCGCAGCGGCATGGGCACCATTCGCCTCGATTGCCCAGTCGCCGCAGCCATAGCCGTCCTCGCCAAAGGACGACTTGCAGTCGGGTTCAGCTCGGGTGTAGTCCGGGCACTTGCAGCCAAGCCCCTGCGCTGCTACAAGTGTTTTGGAGTCGGACACACCCGGCCCCTTTGCCCGTCCAAGGTCGACAGGGGGAGCAACTGCTACCGCTGTGGCAAGGACGGGCACAAGTCCGCCTCCTGCGAGGCCGCCACGCCGCACTGTGCGGTGTGTGCCGCCAGTGGCTGCCCGGCGGGCCACGTGATGTTGGGGAGGAAGTGCAATCCTCCCCCCAAGAAGGGCAAGGAGCAGGCGCCGATCCGGCCTGTCGCTGCCACCGCCGTCCCTGAGGCTGGGACTTTGGCGGCTGTGGAGGGGGGTGCGATGTCTGATTAATGGATAGTCAGGTCAAGCATCGTATCCTCCAGGCGAACACCAACCACTGCAGGGCGGCCCAGGATCTGCTGATGCAGACAATGGCCGAGTGGTTGGTGGACGTGGCGGTGGTTGCCGAGCCGTACTCGGTGCCTGGCCGTTGGCTGGGTGATCGGGACGGCTCGGTGGCATTGGTGACGCGGTCTTCCATGGACTCCCCTCCCCTCTCGCTCTTAGAGAGGGGACCGGGATACGTGGCCGCCGCGTGGGGAGACTTGGCCTTTGTAGGCGTATATTTCTCCCCAAACCGCCCTCTCTCGGATTTCGAGAATTATCTCGAAATCCTCACCGCAGTGGTCGGGAGGGCGGCGCCACGGCAGGTCGCCATATTGGGCGACCTGAACGCCAAAGCGACGGCCTGGGGCAACCCGGCCCGCTCTTGCAACGTCCGGGGACGCGCCGCAGAATTTTGGGCGGCGTCGTGCGGTGTGTCCCTCCTAAACAGAGGGGCTGTCCACACGTGTGTGCGGCAACGGGGGGGATCGGTGGTCGACGTCTCGTTTGCCACCCCCGTGCTAGCCGCCCGCGTCGTGAACTGGCGGGTGGAGATGGCGGAGACCTTTTCGGACCACCGATATGTGCGCTTCGACATCTCCACCCAGAGCCCCCAGGGGGTCCGCTCGGGCCAGTCTCCGTTCCCACGGTGGGCTCTCACCCGCCTGGACCGAGAGGCCGCGGAGGAGGCGGCGTTCGTCCAGGACTGGCTCGCTCCTCCTGTCGACGTCCTGGACGTGGACGCCGCAGCGCTCCAGCTGAGGGGGTCCCTGACCGAGGTGTGTAACTCCAGCATGCCCCGGTCTCGCCACCCACCTCCCCGCCGCGCCGTCTATTGGTGGTCGGAGGAACTGGCGGAGCTCCGAACCGCCTGCGTAGCGGCCAGGAGGGCCTACACGCGGAGCCGAAGGCGCAGGCCCCGAGACCCAGCCAGCGAGGAGGGCCTCTATGCGTCGTACATCGACGCAAAGACGGTCCTCAAGCTGGCGATGTGCACGGCCGAAGATTCGGCGAGAGCCGACATGTTGGAGGGTCTCGATAGGGACCCGTTTGGAAGACCTTACAAGGCGGCGCGGAATAAACTGCGCCCCTGTGGTCCTCCACTGACGGAGACCCTCGAGCCGGTATTGCTGGATGGGGTGGTCCGGTCCCTGTTTCCGTCCAGGACCGACTTCACCCCACCAGTGATGGACCCTCCGCGGGAGGCGGTTCCGCCGGATGAGGAGATCCCCCCGGTGACGGCGTCGGAACTTTACGCAGGGACTCTTCGCCTACGCGGGAAGAACACGGCCCCAGGGCCGGACGGCGTTCCCGCACGTGTGGTGGCCATAGCCTCCTCACAGATGGAGGAGAGGCTTCGGGACCTCTTCAGCGCGTGTTTTACGACTGGAAGGTTCCCGAAACCTTGGAAGGAGGGGCGGCTATGCCTCCTCCGGAAGGAGGGACGCCCGGCGGACTCCCCCTCGGCTTACCGGCCCATCGTTTTGCTCGATGAGGTCGGTAAGATGTTCGAGGGGATAATCGCCAACCGGCTAGAAAGCCTACTGGTGACGGTGGGGCCGGACCTGTCCGACGCCCAATTCGGGTTCCGACGGGGTCGTTCGACCGTGGACGCATTGGCCCTACTGAAGGGCCAGGTGAGGGAGGCCGTGGAGGCGGGGGACGGAGTGTTGGCGGTCTCATTCGACATTGCCAACGCATTCAACTCTGTCCCCCACTCGACCATCTTGGAGGCGCTCCGGTACCACGGAGTGCCTCAGTACTTGCGCCAACTCTTGGCCAGCTACTTGGAGGACCGGGTGGTCCTCCTTGCAGACAAGACGGCCAGAGTTAGGCAATATGGCGCAGAGTCCGGTGTTCCACAGGGGTCGGTCCTAGGACCACCGCTGTGGAACATTGGATTCGACTGGCTCCTGCGGGGGACCCTCCTCCGTGGCACGAGCATCATTTGCTACGCAGATGATACTCTCCTCATTGCCCGGGGGAGGGACTTCAGGGAGGCGGCTAGTCTGGCCTCCGCTGGCGGATCCTTAGTGGCAGGAAGGATCCGCCGCCTAGGGTTGAAGGTGGCGCTACATAAAACCGAGGCCGTGTATTTCCACGGGCCTCGGCAGCGCATCCCCCCAGACGGCCACATTGACGTAGAGGGCGTCCGGATCGGAGTCAAGGCCCAAATGAAGTACCTGGGCCTTGTACTCGACAGCAGGTGGCGCTTCGGCCCACACTTTAGCGGGCTGTCGACGCGCCTGCTGAAGGCCGCGAACGCCCTGTCGTGGCTCCTCCCGAACCTGGGGGGTCCGAAGGCGCGATGCCGGCGCTTGTATGCCGGCATCCTAAGAAGCATGGCCCTTTACGGGGCCCCAATCTGGGCGGACGCCCTCCACCGGAGGGAGAACGCCACTGCTATCCGCAGGCCCCAAAGGGCCATTGCACTGCGGGTGGCGAGGGCCTACCGTTCGGTGGGATTCTCGGCGGCGTGCGCTCTGGCTGTCACCCCTCCTTGGGAGCTCGAGGCATGGGTGCTGACCAGAGTGTACGAGTGGACGGCACGGCGGAAGGCGCTCGGGGAGCTCCCCGCCGCAGAAGAGCGGGAGGCCGTGCGGCGGGAGGCGAAGGAGGCAATCGTCCATCACTGGACGGAGGACCTCGCCTCTGCCGCCTTCGGCCGCCGGACGCTGGACGCGCTCGGGCCAGTCTTGAAGGATTGGCTCGAGCGGTCCCATGGTTTCCTCTCTTTCCGTCTGGTGCAGGTGTTGTCCGGCCATGGGTGCTTCGGATCGCACCTGCACCGGATCCAAAGGGAGGAGACCCCGTCGTGCCACGATTGCGGCGCGGCGGAGGACACGGCACAGCACACCCTAGAGGTGTGCCCGGCCTGGTCCGAGCTGCGCTGTAGTCTGGTCGCAGCGGTCGGGCCGGACCTCTCGCTTCCCAGTGTCGTCAACTCGATGCTGGAAAGCGAGGAGGCCTGGGCAACAGTCGCCTCCTTCTGTGAGGAAGTAATGTCACAGAAGGAGGACGCGGAGCGCGCGCGGGAGGACGACCCTCTCGCGGCGCCGCTCCGCAGGCGGAGGAGGGGTCGAAGAAGACGTCAATATGAAAGTCATCTTCGACTCCTCCCAGGTGGAGGCCAGCAGGCAACGGGTGCGGGGGCACCCTTGCCTGTATTGCACAGGCCTCCACCAGTGTCGGATGGGAATGACCAGGTGTTCCCGGTCATTCCCATAGCCCCCCAGTAACTGGGGGGCATGCGGGGCCCGCCAACAAGGCGGGCATGCGCCGGGAGGGTTTTGGATGTAAAGGCTGCGCCGGTTTCCCATGCCCTCCCATCACGGCGCTGCGGGAACACCGCTGAGTTTTAGTGGGTATACTGTATGTGTAACAGGAGTCCCACATACCCCGTCTCGTCCCCCACGAGCGGGCATGCGTAACGCATTTCTCAGCGTAAAAAAAAAAAAAAAAAAAAAAAAGGTTAGGTTACGCCTGCTACCGATGCGGGCAGGAGGGACACAGGGGTGCCGCTTGCTGCAGCGCCTCCGCGCCACACTGCGTGGCGTGTGCTGCCAGTGGCCGTGCCGCGGACCACAAGATGGCGGGCAGGGGCTGCAAGCCCCCCGCGAGGAAGGGCGTGGTGCCGGCACAGGTTCGCCCTGTTGCCACGGCCGCCGCCAACGTCACCGCTGTACCTCCAGCGGTGGTAGCTGAGGAGACTGGTGCGATGTCGGAATAATGGTTTCCGACTATCGCATCCTCCAGGCGAACACCAACCACTGCAGAGCGGCCCAGGACCTGGTAGTGCAGGTCATGGCCGAGTGGTTGGTGAACGTGGCGGCGGTCGCCGAGCCTTACTCGATCCCCGGCAGCTGGCTGGGTGACGAGGACGGCTTGGTGGCACTAGCGGCGCGGTCTTCCACAGACTCCCCTCCCCTCTCGCTATTAGAGAGGGGACCGGGATACGTGGCCGCCGCGTGGGGAGATTTGGCCCTTGTGGGGGTCTACTTCTCCCCAAACCGCCCCCTTCAGGACTTCGAGAACTATCTCGGAGTCCTGGCAGCCGTGGTCGGCAGGGCGGCGCCGCGTCAGGTCTCCGTACTGGGAGACCTGAACGCCAAGTCGGTGACCTGGGGCAACCCGGCCACCGACGCTCGCGGGCGGGCAGTGGAGATGTGGGCAGCCTCCTCTGGACTCTCCCTCTTGAACAGAGGGAGCGTCCAGACATGCGTGCGGCGGCAGGGTGGCTCAATAGTGGACGTCACTTTCGCCACCCCTGCGTTAGCCGCGCGCGTGCTGAACTGGCGGGTGGACCTGGTGGAGACTATGTCGGACCACCGCTACGTGCGGTTCGACATCTCCACCAGTGGTCCCGGAGGGTCGCAGCCCCTCTCGGCACGGCGATCACCGTTCCCACGGTGGGCGCTCGCCCGCCTGGATAGGGAGGCGGCGGCGGAGGCGGCGTTCGTCCAGGACTGGCTTTCGCCGCCTTCCGCTGGCCTGGATGTGGACACCGTGGCGGGGCACCTGAGGGAGTCTCTGACCGAGGTATGCAACTCTAGCATGCCTCGGTCTCGCCGACCACTACCCAATCGCGCCGTGTATTGGTGGTCGGCGGAGCTGGTGGGGCTTCGAGCAGCGTGTGTGGCGGCAAGGAGGGCTTACTCGCGGAGCCGGCGGCGGCGTCTACGGGACCGGCCCAACGAGGACCACCTCTATGAGGTGTATTTGGGGGCAAAAATGGCCCTCGATCGGGCCATCGCCGCCGCCAGAGACTCGGCGAGAGAGGAGATGCTGGAGGGTCTCGACAACGACCCCTACGGGAGACCATACAAGGCAGCGCGCAACAAGCTGCGCCCCTTTGGTCCCCCGGTGGCCGAGACCCTGGAGCCCTCATTCCTGGATGGGGTGGTTCAGTCCCTGTTCCCGTGCAGGGGCAACTTCACCCCACCAGTGATGGACCCACCGCTGGGGACAGCTCCGCCAGCTGAGACGGAGGAGGACGAGGAGGCCTCTCCTGTCACGGAGTCGGAACTTGGCGCGGCGATTCTCCACATCCGCGCCAAGAAGACAGCTCCGGGCCCCGACGGTGTCCCAGCAAGAGTGGTGGCGATCGCTGCCACTCAAATGGAGGAAAGGTTTCGGGACCTCTTCAGCGCATGTCTTGCGTCTGGAAGGTTCCCGAAACCGTGGAAGGAGGGGCAGTTGTGCCTCCTTCGCAAGGAGGGCCGCCCAGCAGACTCCCCCTCAGCATACCGGCCCATCGTCCTGCTCGATGAGGTCGGTAAAATGTTCGAGGGGATAGTCGCTGCTCGCCTAAAGAGCCATCTGCGGGATATCGGGCCGGACTTGTCGGAAGCTCAGTTCGGTTTTCGGGCTGAGCGTTCCACGGTGGACGCGCTGGCCTGCCTTAAGGGGCAGGTGAAGGAGGCGATGGAAGCGGGGGACGGATTGTTGGCCGTGTCGTTCGACATAGCCAATGCCTTCAACTCCGTCCCCCACTCCACCATCCTAGAGGCGCTCCGATTCCACGGAGTGCCTCGATACCTGCGCAGTCTGCTGGCCAGCTACCTGGAGGATCGGGCGATCCTCCTGGTGGATAGGACTGGCCAAGTCCGGCGGTATGCCGTTGAAGCCGGCGTTCCACAGGGGTCGGTCGTAGGTCCTCTCCTCTGGAACGTCGGCTATGATTGGCTCTTGCGGGGAACTCTCCTCCGAGGCACGAGTGTCATCTGCTATGCGGATGACACTCTCCTCACCGCCCGGGGGGGGAGTTTCAGGGAGGCGGCCAACTTGGCCTCGGCGGGCGGATCCTTGGTCGCGGGGAGGATCCGCCGCCTAGGTTTAGCGGTGGCGCTGCACAAGACCGAGGCCGTGTTCTTCCACGGGCCTCGGCAGCGCCCCCCACCTGACGCCCACATCTTCGTGGAGGGCGTCAGAATTGAGGTGAAGGCCCAGATGAAATATCTGGGCCTTGTACTCGACAGCAGGTGGCGCTTCGGCCCGCATTTTAGCGGGCTGTCGTCGCGCCTGCTGAAGGCCGCGGGCGCTCTCTCCTGGCTGCTTCCCAACTTGGGGGGGCCGAGCGCGCGATGCCGGCAACTCTACGCCGGCATCTTGAAGAGTATGGCGCTCTACGGCGCTACGGCGCTCCTCACCGCCCGGGGGGGGAGTTTCAGGGAGGCGGCCAACTTGGCCTCGGCGGGCGGATCCTTGGTCGCGGGGAGGATCCGCCGCCTAGGTTTAGCGGTGGCGCTGCACAAGACCGAGGCCGTGTTCTTCCACGGGCCTCGGCAGCGCCCCCCACCTGACGCCCACATCTTCGTGGAGGGCGTCAGAATTGAGGTGAAGGCCCAGATGAAATATCTGGGCCTTGTACTCGACAGCAGGTGGCGCTTCGGCCCGCATTTTAGCGGGCTGTCGTCGCGCCTGCTGAAGGCCGCGGGCGCTCTCTCCTGGCTGCTTCCCAACTTGGGGGGGCCGAGCGCGCGATGCCGGCAACTCTACGCCGGCATCTTGAAGAGTATGGCGCTCTACGGCGCTCCCATCTGGGAAGACTCCCTCCATAGGAGGGAGAACGCCGCGGCCTTGCGGGCGCCTCAGAGGGCAATAGCCCAGCGGGTGGCGCGAGCCCACCGCACGGTGGGCTTCGCAGCAGCATGTGCTCTGGCGAGCACCCCTCCTTGGGAACTCGAGGCGTGGGTGCTCGCCAGAGTGTATGAATGGACGGCGGGGCGGAGGGCGAGCGGAGAACGCCCTGCCCCGGAAGAGCGAGCCGCCGTCCGGCGGGAGGCGAGGGACGCCATCGTCGTCCATTGGACGGGCGACCTCGCCACAGCAGCCTTCGGCCGCCGAACCCTCGACGCGATCGGGCCGGTCCTGCGAGACTGGCTCGAGCGGTCGCATGGGTTCCTCTCGTTCCGTCTGGTGCAGGTGCTGTCCGGACACGGTTGTTTCGGAGCGTACCTGCACCGAATCGGACGGGAGGAGACACCGTCGTGCCACCACTGTGGCGCGGCGGAGGACACGGCGCAGCACACCCTCGAGGTGTGCCCGTCGTGGTCCGAGCCGCGCCACAGTCTGCACGCGGTGATCGGACCGGACCTCTCACTCCCCGGCTTGGTAAACGCCATGCTGAGGGATGAGGGGTCCTGGGCGGCAGTCGCCTCCTTCTGCGAACACGTCATGTTGCAGAAGGAGGAGGCGGAGCGCGTGCGGGAGGACGACCCTGCCGCTGCGCCGCTCCGAAGGCGGAGGAGGGGTCGAAGAAGACGTCACTTTGAACGTCATCTCCGACTCCTCCCAGGTGGAGGCCAGCAGGCAACGGGTGCGGGGGCACCCTTGCCTGTATTGCACAGACCTCCACCAGTGTCGGACGGGAATGGCCAGGTGTTCCCGGCCATTCCCGTAGCCCCCCAGTAACGGGGGGGCATGCGGGGCCCGCCAGCTAGGCGGGCATGCGCCGGGAGGGTCGTGGAAGAAAAGGTTCAACCGTTATCCCATGGCCCTCCCAACACGGCGATGCGGGAACACCGCTGAGTTTTAGTGGGTATACTGTCGGCATTACCGACAGGGAGTCCCACATACCCCGTCTCGTCCCCCACGAGCGGGCATGCGTAATTGCATTTCTCAGCGAAAAAAAAAAAAAAAAAAGGTTAGGTTAGGTTATGTTAGGTTAGGTTGGGGGGGGGGACCACCCCACAGTGCTTGCGTCCACGTCGCGTCCCCTGGGCAACGACCCGGTTCTGACCACCGTAACGGAGTGGCAGACCGGGCTCGGCTAAAGTGCACTGTGCAGTCGTAGCATATTTTAATCAATTTTATCATATTTTATTTTATTGCGGGAAAGTACGACATCTGAGGAGGCTATGCCTAAACCAGCGAGGGACGTCTCCGGACGATTTAGAAAAGGCCCTTCTCAGGGCCAACCAAAAGGCCCTTCTCAGGGCCAATCCGAGGGCGCTTCGGCGTCGGAGGCTAGCCGCGCGCCGTCTGCGGCCAGCTTCTTTTGTGAGGTGCGTGAGGACTCTGATAATGAGTCCGTTTTGTTTGAGTCGGACGCTAGTTCGATGACTGGTCGCCGGGAGCCGGGGAAGCGGACCCGTCAGAGAGATGGGTCCGGGGGTTCCTCGGACTCGAGGAGACCACACGCGAAGGCCAAGAAGCCCGTGTCTGATACCCACGACGTGGGTCTAGCTGAGGCCAGATGCCAGTTGGACCTAACTAGGCGGGCGCAGCTGCAGCAAGACCTAGAGGAGCGGGTTGCGGCCAAGGAGCAACGGACGCGCGTCGCCCGGGCCAAGTCCGGGTACGGCGCGTCCCGCGTCCTGTATGCGGACCACTCCCTTGCGGAGCTGCAGCTGATGGCTGAGGAGGACGAAGAGGAGATAGTGGTAATCGCCTCTAAGTCCTCCAATTTGAAAGGGACTTTCCAAAAGTCCCTTAAATGCAGGGCCGCGAGCATGCGTGGCATCGTCGGGGAGCTGGTGCAACGCACGGCGACCGACGAAACTCGGCAACTGCAGGCGAGAGTTGATCGCCTGCAGTCAGAGGTCAGCCAGCTGCATCAGAAGCTGGCTGAAGCTACGGCCCGGCCAAACAAAGGCGAGCCGAGACCGGCAGCTGAGGTTCCCTCCTCCAACCTTGCGGATATCATCCGCAAGGTCGTCACGGAGGAGAGGAACTTCACTAGAGCCTGTATTGCGGGCATAGAGGACAGGCTCTTGCCTGAGAAGCGCCTCCGACCGCCGCTCGCGGCGGACAACAGGCGACGCGAGTCGGAGGTGCCATCCCAGGTGGAAGACGCCGGTCTTCCGTCCACCACCCCATCCAACAAGCAAGGATGGACGAAGGTGGCCAAAAAGGGGAAAGGCAAGAAAAAGAAGTCGAGGACGGAGGCTGGCCCTGCTGCCACCACCACCCCTCCCGGCCCGTCCCAGACAACGGGCAAGGGAAAGGGAAAAGGAAAGGGGAAGGGGAAGAGGTCGGCCCCCAGGCCCACCACCGCTGCTCCCGCTGCAGCTAATGGGGCCCCTGCCAGGAAAGACAATAGGAAGTTGGTTCCCCCCAAGACCGCAGCCGTAGTGGTGACGCTCACCGCTGAGGCTGCGGGGCGGGGGGAGACCCCGTCGTGCCACGATTGCGGCGCGGCGGAGGACACGGCACAGCACACCCTAGAGGTGTGCCCGGCCTGGTCCGAGCTGCGCCGTAGTCTGGTCGCAGCGGTCGGGCCGGACCTCTCGCTTCCCAGTGTCGTCAACTCGATGCTGGAAAGCGAGGAGGCCTGGGCAACAGTCGCCTCCTTCTGTGAGGAAGTAATGTCACAGAAGGAGGACGCGGAGCGCGCGCGGGAGGACGACCCTCTCGCGGCGCCGCTCCGCAGGCGGAGGAGGGGTCGAAGAAGACGTCAATATGAAAGTCATCTTCGACTCCTCCCAGGTGGAGGCCAGCAGGCAACGGGTGCGGGGGCACCCTTGCCTGTATTGCACGGGCCTCCACCAGTGTCGGATGGGAATGACCAGGTGTTCCCGGTCATTCCCATAGCCCCCCAGTAAGCTGGGGGGCATGCGGGGCCCGCCAACAAGGCGGGCATGCGCCGGGAGGGTTTTGGATGTAAAGGCTGCGCCGGTTTCCCATGCCCTCCCATCACGGCGTTGCGGGAACACCGCTGAGTTTTAGTGGGTATACTGTATGTGTAACAGGAGTCCCACATACCCCGTCTCGTCCCCCACGAGCGGGCATGCGTAACGCATTTCTCAGCGTAAAAAAAAAAAAAAAAAAAAAAAAGGTTAGGTTAGGTTAGGTTAGGTTAGGTTAGGTTAGGTTAGGTTTGGCCAGCTGAAGAACAGCGGGTGCGCTGCTTCAAGTGCTTTGCGTTCGGCCACACCCGACCCACGTGTCCCTCCAAATTCGACTGGGGAGACGCCTGCTACCGATGCGGGCAGGAGGGACACAGGGGTGCCGCTTGCTGCAGCGCCTCCGCGCCACACTGCGTGGCGTGTGCTGCCAGTGGCCGTCCCGCGGACCACAAGATGGCGGGCAGGGGCTGCAAGCCCCCCGTGAGGAAGGGCGTGGTGCCGGCACAGGTTCGCCCTGTTGCCACGGCCGCCGCCAACGTCGCCGCTGTACCTCCAGCGGCGGTAGCTGAGGAGACTGGTGCGATGTCGGAATAATGGTTTCCGACTATCGCATCCTCCAGGCGAACACCAACCACTGCAGAGCGGCCCAGGACCTGGTAGTGCAGGTCATGGCCGAGTGGTTGGTGAACGTGGCGGCGGTCGCCGAGCCTTACTCGATCCCCGGCAGCTGGCTGGGTGACGAGGACGGCTTGGTGGCACTAGCGGCGCGGTCTTCCACAGACTCCCCTCCCCTCTCGCTATTAGAGAGGGGACCGGGATACGTGGCCGCCGCGTGGGGAGATTTGGCCCTTGTGGGGGTCTACTTCTCCCCAAACCGCCCCCTTCAGGACTTCGAGAACTATCTCGGAGTCCTGGCAGCCGTGGTCGGCAGGGCGGCGCCGCGTCAGGTCTCCGTACTGGGAGACCTGAACGCCAAGTCGGTGACCTGGGGCAACCCGGCCACCGACGCTCGCGGGCGGGCAGTGGAGATGTGGGCAGCCTCCTCTGGACTCTCCCTCTTGAACAGAGGGAGCGTCCAGACATGCGTGCGGCGGCAGGGTGGCTCAATAGTGGACGTCACTTTCGCCACCCCTGCGTTAGCCGCGCGCGTGCTGAACTGGCGGGTGGACCTGGTGGAGACTATGTCGGACCACCGCTACGTGCGGTTCGACATCTCCACCAGTGGTCCCGGAGGGTCGCAGCCCCTCTCGGCGCGGCGATCACCGTTCCCACGGTGGGCGCTCGCCCGCCTGGATAGGGAGGCGGCGGCGGAGGCGGCGTTCGTCCAGGACTGGCTTTCGCCGCCTTCCGCTGGCCTGGATGTGGACACCGTAGCGGGGCACCTGAGGGAGTCTCTGACCGAGGTATGCAACTCTAGCATGCCTCGGTCTCGCCGACCACTACCCAATCGCGCCGTGTATTGGTGGTCGGCGGAGCTGGTGGGGCTTCGAGCAGCGTGTGTGGCGGCAAGGAGGGCTTACTCGCGGAGCCGGCGGCGGCGTCTACGGGACCGGCCCAACGAGGACCACCTCTATGAGGTGTATTTGGGGGCAAAAATGGTCCTCGATCGGGCCATCGCCGCCGCCAGAGACTCGGCGAGAGAGGAGATGCTGGAGGGTCTCGACAACGACCCCTACGGGAGACCATACAAGGCGGCGCGCAACAAGCTGCGCCCCTTTGGCCCCCCGGTGGCCGAGACCCTGGAGCCCTCATTCCTGGATGGGGTGGTTCAGTCCCTGTTCCCGTGCAGGGGCAACTTCACCCCA
This sequence comes from Tiliacea aurago, assembly GCA_948098905.1. NCBI lineage: Eukaryota > Metazoa > Arthropoda > Insecta > Lepidoptera > Noctuidae > Tiliacea > Tiliacea aurago. The sequence goes on along the minus strand of OX402579.1, from coordinate 96,104 downwards.
CCAGTGATGGACCCATCGCTGGGGATAGCTCCGCCAGCGGAGACGGAGGAGGAGGAGGAGGCCCCTCCTGTCACGGAGTCGGAACTTGGCGCGGCGATTCTCCACATCCGCGCCAAGAAGACAGCTCCGGGCCCCGACGGTGTCCCAGCAAGAGTGGTGGCGATCGCTGCCACTCAAATGGAGGAAAGGTTTCGGGACCTCTTCAGCGCATGTCTTGCGTCTGGAAGGTTCCCGAAACCGTGGAAGGAGGGGCAGTTGTGCCTCCTTCGCAAGGAGGGCCGCCCAGCAGACTCCCCCTCGGCATACCGGCCCATCGTCCTGCTCGATGAGGTCGGTAAAATGTTCGAGGGGATAGTCGCTGCTCGCCTAAAGAGCCATCTGCGGGATATCGGGCCGGACTTGTCGGACGCTCAGTTCGGTTTTCGGGCTGAGCGTTCCACGGTGGACGCGCTGGCCTGCCTTAAGGGGCAGGTGAAGGAGGCGATGGAAGCGGGGGACGGATTGTTGGCCGTGTCATTCGACATAGCCAATGCCTTCAACTCCGTTCCCCACTCCACCATCCTAGAGGCGCTCCGATTCCACGGAGTGCCTCGATACCTGCGCAGTCTGCTGGCCAGCTACCTGGAGGATCGGGCGATCCTCCTGGTGGATAGGACTGGCCAAGTCCGGCGGTATGCCGTTGAAGCCGGCGTTCCACAGGGGTCGGTCGTAGGACCTCTCCTCTGGAACGTCGGCTATGATTGGCTCTTGCGGGGAACTCTCCTCCGAGGCACGAGTGTCATCTGCTATGCGGATGACACTCTCCTCACCGCCCGGGGGGGGAGTTTCAGAGAGGCGGCCAACTTGGCCTCGGCGGGCGGATCCTTGGTCGCTGGGAGGATCCGCCGCCTAGGTTTAGCGGTGGCGCTGCACAAGACCGAGGCCGTGTTCTTCCACGGGCCTCGGCAGCGCCCCCCACCTGACGCCCACATCTTTGTGGAGGGCGTCAGAATTGAGGTGAAGGCCCAGATGAAATATCTGGGCCTTGTACTCGACAGCAGGTGGCGCTTCGGCCCGCATTTTAGCGGGCTGTCGTCGCGCCTGCTGAAGGCCGCGGGCGCTCTCTCCTGGCTGCTTCCCAACTTGGGGGGGCCGAGCGCGCGATGCCGGCAGCTCTACGCCGGCATCTTGAAGAGTATGGCGCTCTACGGCGCTCCCATCTGGGAAGACTCCCTCCATAGGAGGGAGAACGCCGCGGCCTTGCGGGCGCCTCAGAGGGCAATAGCCCAGCGGGTGGCGCGAGCCCACCGCACGGTGGGCTTCGCAGCAGCATGTGCTCTGGCGAGCACCCCTCCTTGGGAACTCGAGGCGTGGGTGCTCGCCAGAGTGTATGAATGGACGGCGGGGCGGAGGGCGAGCGGAGAACGCCCTGCCCCGGAAGAGCGAGCCGCCGTCCGGCGGGAGGCGAGGGACGCCATCGTCGTCCATTGGACGGGCGACCTCGCCACAGCAGCCTTCGGCCGCCGAACCCTCGACGCGATCGGGCCGGTCCTGCGAGACTGGCTCGAGCGGTCGCATGGGTTCCTCTCGTTCCGTCTGGTGCAGGTGCTGTCCGGACACGGTTGTTTCGGAGCGTACCTGCACCGAATCGGACGGGAGGAGACACCGTCGTGCCACCACTGTGGCGCGGCGGAGGACACGGCGCAGCACACCCTCGAGGTGTGCCCGTCGTGGTCCGAGCCGCGCCACAGTCTGCACGTGGTGATCGGACCGGACCTCTCACTCCCCGGCTTGGTAAACGCCATGCTGAGGGATGAGGGGTCCTGGGCGGCAGTCGCCTCCTTCTGCGAACACGTCATGTTGCAGAAGGAGGAGGCGGAGCGCGTGCGGGAGGACGACCCTGCCGCTGCGCCGCTCCGAAGGCGGAGGAGGGGTCGAAGAAGACGTCACTTTGAACGTCATCTCCGACTCCTCCCAGGTGGAGGCCAGCAGGCAACGGGTGCGGGGGCACCCTTGCCTGTATTGCACAGGCCTCCATCAGTGTCGGACGGGAATGGCCAGGTGTTCCCGGCCATTCCCGTAGCCCCCCAGTAACGGGGGGGCATGCGGGGCCCGCCAACTAGGCGGGCATGCGCCGGGAGGGTCGTGGAAGAAAAGGTTCAACCGTTATCCCATGGCCCTCCCAACACGGCGATGCGGGAACACCGCTGAGTTTTAGTGGGTATACTGTCGGCATTTCCGACAGGGAGTCCCACATACCCCGTCTCGTCCCCCACGAGCGGGCATGCGTAATTGCATTTCTCAGCGAAAAAAAAAAAAAAAAAAAAAAAAAAAAAAGGTTTGGCCAGCTACTTGGAGGACCGGGTGGTCCTCCTCGCGGATAGGACGGCCAGAGTGAGGCAGTATGGTGCAGAGTCCGGTGTTCCACAGGGATCGGTCCTAGGACCACCGCTGTGGAACATTGGATTCGACTGGCTCCTGCGGGGGACCCTCCTCCGGGGCACGAGTATCATCTGCTACGCAGATGATACCCTCCTCGTTGCCCGGGGGAGGAACTTCAGGGAGGCGGCCATTCTGGCCTCTGCTGGCGGATCCTTAGTGGCTGGAAGGATCCGCCGCCTAGGGCTGAAGGTGGCGCTGCACAAGACGGAGGCCGTGTATTTTCACGGTCCTCGGCAGCGCATCCCACCCGACGGACACATTGTCGTGGAGGGCGTCAGGATCGGGGTCAAGGCCCAGATGAAGTACTTGGGCCTTGTACTCGACAGCAGGTGGCGCTTCGGCCCACACTTCAGCGGGCTGTCGACGCGCCTGCTGAAGGCTGCGAATACCCTTTCCTGGCTCCTCCCGAACCTGGGAGGTCCGAAGGCGCGATGCCGGCTTTTGTATGCCGGCATCCTCAGGAGCATGGCCCTTTACGGGGCCCCGATTTGGGCGGACTCCCTCCACAGGAGGGAGAACGCCACTACCATCCGTAGGCCCCAAAGGGCCATTGCACTGCGGGTGGCGAGGGCCTACCGGTCGGTGGGCTTCTCGGCGGCGTGCGCTCTGGCCGGCACCCCTCCTTGGGAGCTCGAGGCGTGGGTGCTGACCAGAGTGTACGAATGGACGGCGCGGCGTAAGGCGCTCGGGGAGCCCCCCGCCGCAGAAGAGCGGGAGGCCGTGCGGCAAGAGGCGAGGGACGCAATCGTCCATCACTGGACGGAGGACCTCGCCACTGCCGTTTTCGGCCGCCGAACTCTGGACGCGCTCGGGCCAGTCCTGAAGGATTGGCTCGAGCGGTCCCACGGTTTCCTCTCTTTCCGTCTGGTGCAGGTGTTGTCCGGCCATGGGTGTTTCGGATCGTACCTGCACCGGATCCAAAGGGAGGAGACCCCGTCGTGCCACGACTGTGGCGCGGCGGAGGACACGGCTCAGCACACCCTTGAGGTGTGCCCAGCCTGGTCCGAGCTGCGCCGCGGTCTGAGCGCAGCGGTCGGACAGGACCTCTCGCTTCCCAGCGTCGTCAACTCGATGCTGGAGAGCGAGGGGGCCTGGACAGCGGTCGCCTCCTTCTGCGAGGACGTAATGTCGCAGAAGGAGGACGCGGAGCGCGCGCGTGAGGACGACCCTCTTGCAGCGCCGCTCCGCAGGCGAAGACGGGGCATGAGAAGGCGATTGTACGATCGTCGTCTTATGCCCCCTGGTGGTGAACAGCGGGAGACGGGTGCGGGGGCGCCTTCTCCTGCATTGCACAGTTCACCATCCACTTCGGGCGGGAATGACAGAGCACTCGCGGTCATTCCTGGGCCCCTCCCCGACGGGAGGGGCGTGTCGGGCCCGCCTGCAAGGCGGGCGGTCGTCAGCGGGGGACTGGATGTTATGGCTCTGCCGGATTCCCAGTCCTCCTCCTTGCAGACGAGGTAGGAGCGCCGCTGGGTCGTTTAGTGGGTATACCGGATTTTCCGGGGAGTCCCACATACCCCTCCCATCCCCCGATGGGGGGGCATGCGTAATGCATTTTTCCCAGCGTCAAAAAAAAAAAAAAAAAAAAAAAAAAAAAAAAAAAAAAAAAAAAAAAGGTTAGGTTAGGTTAACGGCCCTTCTCAGGGCCAACCCGACTGCCCTTCTCAGGGCCCCGCCGGCGGCGCTTCGGCGCCGGAAGCTGACCGCGCATCATCTGCGGCCAGCTTATTCTGTAGGCCAGACGAGTTCTCGGACACCGACGACTCCAATATGGACACGTCGGCGGCCGAGAGCGACCGCTTCAAGCGGAAGCGGTCTGAGGGCTCCTCGGGGTCAACTGGTGGCAAGTCGAAGAAGAAGTCGAAGTCGAAGAAGGCTTCGACTTCCGCTTCGGCTTCAACCCACGATGTGGGCCTGGTGGACGCCGAGCGCCAGCTGAATCTGGCCAAGAAGAAACAACTCCAGTTAGATCTGGAGGAGAGGGTCGCCGCCAAAGAGAAGCAGGCGCAAGCTGCCAGGGCGAGGGCTGGCTACGGTGCATCAAATGTGCTGTATGCTGACCACTCCCTGGCAGAATTGGAGCTCATGGCGGCGGAAGACAGGGAGGAGGTCGTGGAGGTCGCCTCCAAGTCTTCAAACTTGAAGGGGACCTTCCAGAAGGCCCTCAAATGCCGTGCCGCCAGCATGCACGGCATTATTGCGGAGCTGGTTAGGCGGACGGCCACGGAGGAGACGCGGCAGCTGCAGGCGAAGGTGGATCGCCTGCAGGCGGAGGTCAGCCAGCTGCACCAGAAGCTGGCTGAGGCCACGGCGAGGCCTGCCCAATCTGCCCCGGGGCCGGTGGTGACAGGTCCCTCCTCCTCCCACGCCAGCCTTGAGGAAACGTTCCGCAAGGTTGTCATGGAGGAGAGGGCCTTCACCAGGGCCTGCATCGCAGGCATCGAGGATCGGCTCCTGCCGGAAAAGCGGCTCCGCCCGCCGCTAGCGGCAGACATGAGGCCACCACCGAAGGAGCTGGTACCGGCGCCTATTGCAGGCCCGGTATCAGGCGCAAAGCCCTCCAAAGGCAAGGGTAAGGGCAAGAGGACCAAGGCGGGTCCTCATGCCCCCACCACAAGCCCGGAGGCAGCGTCTGGGTCGACTGCCACTCCAGCAGCCCCCCAGAACCCGCAGGAGGAAGACGCCCTTCTTCCCTCCACCACCCCGGCCAATCAGTCGTGGACGGAGGTGGTCAAGAAGGGCAAACGAAGGAAAAAGGGGAAAAAGCAGGCCCCCAAGCCCTCTGCGACTGCTCCTGCAGCCAAAAGGGCTCCAGCCGGCGGGAGGAAGTTGGTTCCTCCCAAGACCGCAGCCGTAGTGGTGACGCTCACCGCTGAGGCTGTGGGGCGGGGGGAGACGTACGCGTCTATTATGACGCGTGCGCGCACCAATGCCGATCCCAAAACACTGGGGATCGGCACACTCTCCTGCCGCCGGACCCAGGCTGGGGCTCGAATCTTCGAATTCCCGGGGGCTCAGGGCGGCGCTAACGCGGACCTCTTCGCAACCAAGTTGCAGGAGGTCATCGCGGACGCGGCCAGTGTAGCCAGGCCCGTGAAGTCTGTGGCCTTGGAGGTGACCGAGCTCGACGACTCGGTCACCAAAGAGGAGGTGGAGGCGGCGGTCGCAGCAATTGGGGGCTGCGGCGTCGCAGAAGTAAAAGGTCGGGCCATCAGGCCTGGCCGCGGCGGCATGGGCACCATCCGCCTCGAGTGCCCAGTCGCCGCGGCTGTGGCCGTCCTTGCCAAGGGACGGGTTGCCGTCGGCTTTAGCTCGGGTGTAGTCCGGGCACTTGCAGCAAGGCGTCTGCGCTGCTACAAGTGCCTCGGAGTCGGACACACACGGCCCCTCTGTCCGTCCGGGGTCGACAGAGGGAACACCTGTTACCGCTGTGGCAAGGACGGGCACAAGTCCGCCTCCTGCGAGGCCACCACGCCGCACTGCGCAGTGTGTGCCGCCAGTGGCTGCCCGGCGGACCACGTCACGATGGGGAGGAATTGCAATCCTCCCCCTAAGAAGGGCAAGGAGCAGGCGCCGATCCGGCCTGTCGCTGCCACCGCCGTCCCTGAGGCTGGGACATCGGCGGATGTGGAGGGGGGTGCGATGTCTGATTGATGGATAGTCAGATCAAACATCGCATCCTCCAGGCGAACACCAACCACTGCAGAGCAGCCCAGGATCTGCTGATGCAGAGCATGGCTGAGTGGTTGGTGGACGTGGCGGTGGTTGCCGAGCCGTACTCGGTCCCTGGCCGTTGGCTGGGTGATCGGGATGGTTCGGTGGCATTAGTGTCGCGGTCTTCCACGGACTCCCCTCCCCTCTCGCTCTTAGAGAGGGGACCGGGATACGTGGCCGCCGCGTGGGGAGACTTGGCCCTTGTGGGCGTTTATTTCTCCCCAAACCGCCCTCTATCGGATTTCGAGAACTTTCTCGAAATCCTCACAGCAGTGCTGGGGAGGGCGGCGCCACTCCAGGTCGCCATTATGGGTGACCTGAACGCCAAGTCGACGGCCTGGGGCAACCCGGCCGCCTCTTGCAACGTCCGGGGACGCGCCGCAGAATTTTGGGCGGCGTCGTGCGGGGTGTCCCTCCTAAACAGAGGGACTGTTCACACGTGTGTGCGGCAACGGGGAGGATCGGTGGTCGACGTATCGTTTGCCACCCCCGTGCTAGCCGCCCGCGTCGTGAACTGGCGGGTGGAGATGTCGGAGACCTTTTCGGACCACCGATATGTGCGCTTCGACATCTCCACCCAGAGCTCCCAGGGGATGGTCCGCTCGGGCCAATCTGCGTTCCCCCGGTGGGCTCTCACCCGTCTGGACCGAGAGGCTGCCGAGGAGGCGGCGTTCGTCCAGGACTGGCTCACGCCTCCTGTCGAGGTCCTGGACGTGGACGCCGCAGCGCTCCAGCTGAGGGGGTCCCTGACCGAGGTGTGCAACTCCAGCATGCCCCGGTCTCGCGGCGTACCTCCCCGACGCGCCGTCTATTGGTGGTCGGAGGAATTGGCGGGGCTCCGGATCGCCTGCGTAGCGGCCAGGAGGGCCTACACGCGGAGTCGGAGGCGCAGGCCCCGAGACCTAGCCGGCGAGAGGGTCCTCTATGCGTCGTACGTCGAGGCAAAGAGGGTCCTCAAGTTGGCAATGTGCGCGGCCGAAGACTCGGCGAGAGCCGAGATGCTGGAGGGTCTCGACAGAGACCCGTTCGAGAGACCGTACAAGGCGGCGCGGAGTAAACTGCGCCCCTGTGGTCCTCCGCTGACGGAGACCCTCGAGCCGGCATTGCTGGATGGGGTGGTCCGGTCCCTGTTTCCGTCCAGGACCGACTTCACCCCGCCAGTGATGGACCCCCCGCGGGAGGCGGTTCCGTCTGAGGAGGAGGTTCTCCCGGTGACAGCATCGGAGCTCTACGCGGGCACTCTGCGCCTCCGCGCGAAGAACACGGCCCCAGGGCCGGACGGTGTTCCCGCAAGGGTGGTGGCCATAGCCGCCTCTCAGATGGAGGAGAGGCTTCGGGACCTCTTTAGCGCGTGTTTCACGACTGGGAGGTTCCCGAAACCTTGGAAGGAGGGGCGGCTGTGCCTCCTCCGAAAAGAGGGACGCCCGGCGGACTCCCCCTCGGCTTACCGGCCCATCGTTTTGCTCGATGAGGTCGGTAAGATGTTCGAGGGGATTATCGCCGAACGGCTGAATAGTCTGCTGGGAACGGTGGGTCCGGACCTGTCGGACGCCCAATTCGGTTTCCGACGGGGTCGTTCGACAGTGGATGCGCTGGCCCTGCTCAAGAGCCAGGTGAAGGAGGCCGTGGAGGCGGGGGACGGAGTGCTGGCGGTGTCATTCGACATTGCCAACGCCTTCAACTCTGTCCCCCACTCGACAATCTTGGAGGCGCTCCGGTATCACGGAGTGCCTCAATACCTGCGCACACTCTTGGCCAGCTACTTGGAGGACCGGGTGGTCCTCCTCGCGGACAGGACGGCCAGAGTGAGGCAGTATGGTGCAGAGTCCGGTGTTCCACAGGGATCGGTCCTAGGACCACCGCTGTGGAACATTGGATTCGACTGGCTCCTGCGGGGGACCCTCCTCCAGGGCACGAGCATCATCTGCTACGCAGATGATACCCTCCTCGTTGCCCGGGGGAGGAACTTCAGGGAGGCGGCCATTCTGGCCTCTGCTGGCGGATCCTTAGTGGCTGGAAGGATCCGCCGCCTAGGGCTGAAGGTGGCGCTGCACAAGACGGAGGCTGTGTATTTTCACGGTCCTCGGCAGCGCATCCCACCCGACGGACACATTGTCGTGGAGGGCGTCAGGATCGGGGTCAAGGCCCAGATGAAGTACTTGGGCCTTGTACTCGACAGCAGGTGGCGCTTCGGCCCACACTTCAGCGGGCTGTCGACGCGCCTGCTGAAGGCTGCGAATGCCCTTTCCTGGCTCCTCCCGAACCTGGGAGGTCCGAAGGCGCGATGCCGGCTTTTGTATGCCGGCATCCTCAGGAGCATGGCCCTTTACGGGGCCCCGATTTGGGCGGACTCCCTCCACAGAAGGGAGAACGCCACTACCATCCGTAGGCCCCAAAGGGCCATTGCACTGCGGGTGGCGAGGGCCTACCGGTCGGTGGGCTTCTCGGCGGCGTGCGCTCTGGCCGGCACCCCTCCTTGGGAGCTCGAGGCGTGGGTGCTGACCAGAGTGTACGAATGGACGGCGCGGCGTAAGGCGCTCGGGGAGCCCCCCGCCGCAGAAGAGCGGGAGGCCGTGCGGCAAGAGGCGAGGGACGCAATCGTCCATCACTGGACGGAGGACCTCGCCACTGCCGTTTTCGGCCGCCGAACTCTGGACGCGCTCGGGCCAGTCCTGAAGGATTGGCTCGAGCGGTCCCACGGTTTCCTCTCTTTCCGTCTGGTGCAGGTGTTGTCCGGCCATGGGTGTTTCGGATCGTACCTGCACCGGATCCAAAGGGAGGAGACCCCGTCGTGCCACGACTGTGGCGCGGCGGAGGACACGGCTCAGCACACCCTTGAGGTGTGCCCAGCCTGGTCCGAGCTGCGCCGCGGTCTGAGCGCAGCGGTCGGGCAAGACCTCTCGCTTCCCAGCGTCGTCAACTCGATGCTGGAGAGCGAGGGGGCCTGGACAGCGGTCGCCTCCTTCTGCGAGGACGTAATGTCGCAGAAGGAGGACGCGGAGCGCGCGCGGGAGGACGACCCTCTCGCAGCGCCGCTCCGCAGGCGAAGACGGGGCATGAGAAGGCGATTGTACGATCGTCGTCTTATGCCCCCTGGTGGTGAACAGCGGGAGACGGGTGCGGGGGCGCCTTCTCCTGCATTGCACAGTTCACCATCCACGTCGGGCGGGAATGACAGAGCGCTCGCGGTCATTCCTGGGCCCCTCCCCGACGGGGGGGGCGTGTCGGGCCCGCCTGGAAGGCGGGCGGTCGTCAGCGGGGGACTGGATGTTATGGCTCTGCCGGATTCCCAGTCCTCCTCCTTGCAGACGAGGTAGGAGCGCCGCTGGGTCGTTTAGTGGGTATACCGGATTTTCCGGGGAGTCCCACATACCCCTCCCATCCCCCGATGGGTGGGCATGATAAAAAAAAAAAAAAAAAAAAAAAAGGTTAGGTTAGGTTAGGTTAGGTTAGGTTAGGCCTCCACCAGTGTCGGACGGGAATGGCCAGGTGTTCCCGGCCATTCCCGTAGCCCCCCAGTAACGGGGGGGCATGCGGGGCCCGCCAACTAGGCGGGCATGCGCCGGGAGGGTCGTGGAAGAAAAGGTTCAACCGTTATCCCATGGCCCTCCCAACACGGCGATGCGGGAACACCGCTGAGTTTTAGTGGGTATACTGTCGGCATTACCGACAGGGAGTCCCACATACCCCGTCTCGTCCCCCACGAGCGGGCATGCGTAATTGCATTTCTCAGCGAAAAAAAAAAAAAAAAAAAAAAGGTTAGGTTAGGTTAGGTTAGGTTAGGTTACCCTCCTCCGTGGCACGAGCATCATTTGCTACGCAGATGATACTCTCCTCATTGCCCGGGGGAGGGACTTCAGAGAGGCGGCCAGTCTGGCCTCTGCTGGCGGATCCTTAGTGGCAGGAAGGATCCGCCGCCTAGGGTTGAAGGTGGCGCTACATAAAACCGAGGCCGTGTATTTCCACGGGCCTCGGCAGCGCATCCCCCCAGACGGCCACATTGACGTAGAGGGCGTCCGGATCGGAGTCAAGGCCCAAATGAAGTACTTGGGCCTTGTACTCGACAGCAGGTGGCGCTTCGGCCCACACTTTAGCGGGCTGTCGACGCGCCTGCTGAAGGCCGCGAACGCCCTGTCGTGGCTCCTCCCGAACCTGGGGGGTCCGAAGGCGCGATGCCGGCGCTTGTATGCCGGCATCCTAAGAAGCATGGCCCTTTACGGGGCCCCAATCTGGGCGGACGCCCTCAACAGGAGGGAGAACGCCACTGCCATCCGCAGGCCCCAAAGGGCCATTGCACTGCGGGTGGCGAGGGCCTACCGTTCGGTGGGATTCTCGGCGGCGTGCGCTCTGGCCGGCACCCCTCCTTGGGAGCTCGAGGCATGGGTGCTGACCAGAGTGTACGAGTGGACGGCACGGCGGAAGGCGCTCGGGGAGCTCCCCGCCGCAGAAGAGCGGGAGGCCGTGCGGCGGGAGGCGAAGGAGGCAATCGTCCATCACTGGACGGAGGACCTCGCCTCTGCCGCCTTCGGCCGCCGGACGCTGGACGCGCTCGGGCCAGTCTTGAAGGATTGGCTCGAGCGGTCTCATGGTTTCCTCTCTTTCCGTCTGGTGCAGGTGTTGTCCGGCCATGGGTGCTTCGGATCGCACCTGCACCGGATCCAAAGAGAGGAGACCCCGTCGTGCCACGATTGCGGCGCGGCGGAGGACACGGCATAGCACACCCTAGAGGTGTGCCCGGCCTGGTCCGAGCTGCGCCGTAGTCTGGTCGCAGCGGTCGGGCCGGACCTCTCGCTTCCCAGTGTCGTCAATTCGATGCTGGAAAGCGAGGAGGCCTGGGCAACAGTCGCCTCCTTCTGTGAGGAAGTAATGTCACAGAAGGAGGACGCGGAGTGCGCGCGGGAGGACGACCCTCTCGCGGCGCTGCTCCGCAGGCGGAGGAGGGGTCGAAGAAGACGTCAATATGAAAGTCATCTTCAACTCCTCCCAGGTGGAGGCCAGCAGGCAACGGGTGCGGGGGCACCCTTGCCTGTATTGCACAGGCCTCCACCAGTGTCGGATGGGAATGACCAGGTGTTCCCGGTCATTCCCATAGCCCCCCAGTAACTGGGGGGCATGCGGGGCCCGCCAACAAGGCGGGCATGCGCCGGGAGGGTTTTGGATGTAAAGGCTGCGCCGGTTTCCCATGCCCTCCCATCACGGCGTTGCGGGAACACCGCTGAGTTTTAGTGGGTATACTGTATGTGTAACAGGAGTCCCACATACCCCGTCTCGTCCCCCACGAGCGGGCATGCGTAACGCATTTCTCAGCGTAAAAAAAAAAAAAAAAAAAAAAAAAAAAAAAAAAAAAAAAAAAAAAAAGGTTAGGTTTTTTTTTTTTTTTTTTTTTTTTTTTTTTTTTTTTTTTTTTTTTTTTTTTTTATACTTCTACCTCCAACATGATCGGAGCCTGTGCTAGGCTTTACTTTCATACCAGTTCTCGCAATAATTCTTCTCGTACTTTCATTCAGCATACTTTGTCTTTCTTCTATTCTGTTCTCTTTCTATCTTTAAGGGTAGGACGCCCTTCTACTTTTTACCTATTCTGTATCTACCTCTCTTTATTTTTATTTTAGGGATAACACGACACAATTGTATTTTATTTATATTTACAGTTACTCTTATTCTAGCTTATTTCTATTTCTTACTACTAGTTAGGACTACTTCTATTTTCTATATCTTATTACTAGTACATAATATCTTATTTCTATTCAAACAGTCATTTATTTCTATAGTCTTATTCTAGTACAGTTTCTTATGACTACTTACTCTAGCTATAATATGGGCAACCTGTATGTTAGTTTGTTTTCAGGCGCTTCCCAGCAATTTTATAACGACTGTTTCGATGCTTGACAGTAATATTATATACAATATCATGCAAGCATCTTTACTTTGGCACTCTGTTTCTTATTATCACCTTTTCACAAATTTTGACGCAATATTCGATAAACAACTCTCTCCTTTTGCTTTTCATTACTTGCCACATACTTTCCATTTCAAGTTTGGTGTCGAGTACATGCTCGGCTTCAATTCTTTCTCTTTCGAACACGGGACAGCTGAACAATATATGTGGCACCGTTTCAGCAACCTCAGGATCGCAAATGCACGATGGGCTCTCCTTGCACTTGAAGCGGTTCAAGTATTCGGAGAACCCACCGTGCCCCGTCATGATCTGTGTTGTGATGCTGCTTATCTTACACTTCCTGATAATCCCGTAGGCCGCCACCGCGTCTGGGAAAAACAGCTTCGTCACTGAAGCAGTTCCTTCGCTGCTGTATCTTTGGTTCCACACGTCAAGAGTTGCCATTCGAAGGCATCGCTTGACGTATGAAACCGGACACAGATCGTAATCGGGCTTTCGTTTGGAACTCTCAGCGGCTGCCTTGGCAAGTTCGTCGGCCCTCTCATTCCCCTCCAGCCCCGCATGGGCTTTTATCCAAAACAAGGTAACCGCCTTGTTTTGAGTAGAGAGGGACCTAAGGTTAGCCCTTGCCTCTACTGCCAGGGGGTGGTGTCGATTGTAGTTCTGGATAGTTTGGAGGGCCGCCATGGAGTCGCTGAAGATTCCAAACGATTGCGCACTGTGCTTTTGGATCACCCTGGTTGCGACGCATATCGCCAGAAGCTCAGCCTGGTAAACAGTGGAGTACTGTGGGAGAGCAAGCTTGAGAGTTTTGGTTTCGGCGTTACCGCTCCATACGGATAGTGCCGCTCCAACCTTGCCCCCAATCTTGCTCCCATCCGTAAAGATACGAACCTCAATTTCGTTCTGAGCATGTAGTTGCTCTTGGTTTACCAGGCTTACGAGCTCTAGCTCAGCGCGCTCTGCAGGGTGTGGAGCCTCCATTGCCGAGGCGGCCTGCTCGACGCTCCTGTCGCCAAGTGCTGGCTGAGGCACCCCTCTCCTGGCCTCGTATAGCGATGCCGCCTCACGGATTCGCAGGTCGAGAGGTAGTATCCCAGCCAGCACTAGCGAGGAGTTTAAGGAGACCGTCCGGTATCCTTTACACAGCTTTTGCGCGATGCCGCGCTGGACTGCTCCCAATTGCTTCTTAATACCCAGCTTCTCGACGGCACGAGCCCATACGCTGGCGGCGTACAGGATGATTGGTTCGACGGTGGCCACATATATCAGTCTGATGACCTCGGGGTGAAGCCCCCAGCTGGTCTTTGCTGCCCTGGTCAACTGCTTATGGATGCCTATTGCCTTTCTGCATACATTTGCGACGTGCGCGTTGAACGTCAACTGCTTGTCGACGATGACACCCAGGATTTTTATCTCATTGGACATAGCAATGTCGATCCCGTCCATGCTCAGGCGTGGGGTGTCGTATTTTAGTTTGCGAGTAATAACCATTGCGTTGGTTTTTTGCGGGGCAAATCGAAGTTTGTTTTGTACGCCCCACGCCCGAACATGTTCGAGAGCGGCATTGGCACGTCCCTCGATCTCCAACGCTGAGTCACCGTCAAAAATCAGCACAACGTCGTCTGCAAAGGCCTGGCAATAGTCACCCCCAGCTTCCAAGCTCTTTAGAAGCGAGTCCAGCAGCAGGTTCCACAGTATTGGTCCTCCAATAGAACCCTGGACGCAGCCCTTGCTTGTGGCCCTGCAGCACTCTTCACCTGCGTACCTGACCCTGACCCTTCGGTTCTCGAGGTAGCTGTCGATGACCCTCCTCAAGCCAACTGGACACTGTTCCTCAGCCAGACGGACCCTTATGGCCGGCCACCATGCGCTATCAAAGGCTCCCTCTATGTCCAAAGATATAAGGACTACTATTTTCTTTAGTTCAAGCTTACCGCGTATGTGTTGCATTAGTACATAGAGGGAGTCTTCGGTGCTCTTTTGGGGCATGAATCCATACTGGCGAGTACTCATCCCAGGAATGAGATGAAACTTGAGGCGGGCCACCAACATCTTCTCGTAAATTTTACCGAATATAGGTAAAAGACCGATTGGTCTGTACGCCTTTGGGGTGCTGTAGTCCGTTTTCCCAGGCTTCTTCAAGATAATGACCGTTGCTTCTTTCCAAATTTCGGGGAAGAGGTAGGTTCTCAGGCAGCCATTCAGGAGAGCCAAGGCTATCTCAGGAGCACTTCTAATGGCTTGGCAGCAAATGTCGGCCGTGAAGCCATCCGCTCCTGGCGCTTTTTTGGCGTTAAAGGACCCGCAAGCTGCCATCAGCTCGGCCATTGTGAATGGTGGATCGCATGATTCATCTTGCCCTCCAGCATTCACGATATCGGCCTTTTCTCTTATTAGGCGGTGGCAGGTGCTGTCAGTGTCTGAGTGGTCATCTGGGTAAAAAGTTTTAGCCAGTAATTCCACCGAACCTTTTGCGTCCAGAACCTCCCCATCTTTCACTAATGGCTGGTCCTCTCCTCTTCTCTTGGTCCTCCCTATCACCCGGTAGATGCCTTCCCAAACCCCTTCTCTATCCTGTCTTGTGCAGAAGTTCTTCCAGCTCTCGATCTCGTCTTTGGCTGCCTCCGTCTCATACTCAGCTTTCAGTTTCAGGTACTCTTCGACGACCTTCGATCTACGGGCTGGTGCAGCACTCCTAACTCTACGTTTCAAGGTGGCGACCTTTTTCTTCATCCCCTCGAGTTTCTCGGACCACCACGGCAACGTGAACACTTCATTTGTTTTCTTCGTCGGAATTGACGAAATGCATGTGTCTTTAATTAATTTGATATAAAGATTAGTTATTGAATCTAGTTGTTCTGCTGTATTTAATTTATCTATTTCTATTTGGTTTAATTTATTCTCGTGCATTAATTGGCTGAGTTTCTTACGAAACTCGAGCCAATTCGCTTTTTTAGTGTTAAAAATTCTAGTTGTTCTATTTATTTGTATGCCTTTGGACCTTTGTAGTTTTATATTAAAAGCAATGCCGTTGTGATCCGAGCTCGTGAGTCCTTCGTCTATTCTCCAGTCGTCCACTAGGTCCAGGATGTCCGTCGAGCAAGCCGTAATGTCAACGTGGCTGCAGTATCGTATCCCCCCTCTGATCGTGTCGAAGGTCGGAATTTCCCCTCTGTTGAGGATGTTCAGATCCAGTTCGTCGAGAGCTCCAGACACTTCTTCACCCCTGCGGTCGATGGTCAGGCTTCCCCACCAGGTACTTTTGGCGTTTGCATCTCCACCAACAATCAACATTCTGGAACCTACCTCTTCCTCAACGCATTTGAGGTGCTCGAGATAAGGTCCGATTGGCTGGTCCGGCTCAAAGTAGAAAGAGACCAGTGTAATCTTCCAGGCACTGGTTCGGATCCCCACCACGGTGATGTTGTTAGTGGTGAGTTTCGGGTATTGTTCGACGATGAGGTCTTTATCGAAGACCGCTATTGCAGCCTTAACTGTCCCCTCTCCGGTGTCAGTGCTCTGGAAGACCCTAACGCCCCTGTGACTCCTCATCATCTTTGCCCCACCAACGTATGGTTCTTGGAGGAGAGCAACGGCGACCCCGCGCTTTTCCGCCTCGGTCATAAGTTCATTTGTCGCCAGTCTTTTCCGCTGAAGGTTTGCCTGTACTAGTCTATAGGGGTTTGGGTTGCCTCGGGTGCCCTTAGCAGTATGCTACAGTAGACCTTGCTATTTCATCCCACTTGCGGCGTGTCGGGCATTCCAAGCTAAAAGCGTTGTGGCCGACGTCCGTGAGCTTGACTCTTGTGCAGTTCTGGCACTTAGGCGGGGCACCAGTTAAAAAGTCGGCACATTCCGACCTCAGGTGAGGCCCGCCGCAGTGACAGCACAAGTCAGCTGGTTCTGTACAGTATCGTCTGCCATGCCCGTAGCCCAGGCAGCGCGTGCATTGCACCAGTGGGGTTTGGTCTTCGACCCTCACGCGCTGGAGATCCACGTGCAGGCATCCGAGTTCCGTTGCCCGTCTCCAGATGATTGGCGAGACGCCGACCACAACGTGACAGGTGTGTGGGTTTCTGGTCCTCCTCCGGAACCTCACCACCACCCTGTCCTCCTCCTTGTCGAGGTTGCGAAAAACGTCCCGATTTTGGTTCCTCAACGCCTTAAGAACGTCCTCGTCTGAGTTTACAGAGAGGACGCTCCTGAGGATCAATAGTGGGTCTTTGTTCTTCACCTCCTCGACGTGGAGGTCTTGGTTTTCTTTTTCCAGCTTTCCTTTCAGCTTGTCTCTTTCTTCTATGTTTTGAAAGCCCATAATTATCTTCCTATCTTTCGCCTTCCTCACCTTCTCTACTTTCACCCATCCTTCCTTTGCGTCAACTGTCTTCCGCACTTTCTCGAGTACCTCGTCTCCAGTCTCCGTCTCGTCTTTGGAAGTTACGACGATAGAGTGGAGCGTGCTCCGCCTAGGCAGGGAGTTCGAGGTCTGAGTTGCGGCCACACTAGCGTAGGTACCCCTATCCAAAACTTTGTTTTGGTAGTCTATTTTCTCCTTTAGCTCTTCTAGTTTTTTGTTGTTATCCGCTAGGAGCTGTGTGTGCTGTTCGATTTTGACAAGGATCCTATTTGTTTCAGATTCTACGAGAGGAGAGAATGAATCTGAGGCTAGAGGCTTAGGTTCCGTCAATACCCCTGGCTCTTTGCTGTTCGTTTTTTGTTTTAGAGCTTTTAGCTCAGATTCCACTAACTTGACCAAATTGTACAGTCGTTCCGTGGCTACAACGACACCGTTCTTTATCTCCGTCTTGGTGTTTCTGGAGCTGTCGAGGTGGTTTTTAGCCTTTAGTAGGCAGGCTCTAGCCTCCGCTGTCCGGTCCACGTATTTAGTTGGTGAGTTTCTGTCGGTGGACTTCCTTATTTTGGCTCTGCTGTCCTGCGTCAAAACTGGCTTAACTTTAGGTTTTGCAGGGCCAGCCTGCGACATAATTTCGGTGGTTTTTTCAGCAGTGGAGGGGTTAGGGCTACGATTTGCGGCTTCCCACTCCCCTATGCTGCGTCTAACGTCTGGAGGGGCAACTACCCCCGGTTTAGACGGCGAATTTTCAAGGTCGGCCTTTGTCGGTGTTCTAAGAACGGACATGTTGGAAAGTATGCGTCAATGTAAATTAATAATTATAAATAAATCGTCAAGAGGGACGAAAAAGTAGAAAAAACAAAAACAGTGTAAAAGTATATAAACAAACAGAGTTATCGCAGTCGGACTAAGGTCCAAAGGGACGGGTCAAACATGAAACCAGTCAAAATTCTTACAAAAAGTCAAAAAACCGCTATTTTCGCCAGGACTCTATGTAGAGTCAAAACAAGACTTCCAATAGACAGCCCTCGCCAAGCCCTTTACGGTGACACCAAACTCGGTGCGGTTACACCAAGGGGTTACGGAGATATCCTAACTTGAAATTTTGGTTTTTTGCCAAGATGGCGGCCGAAAAGTGGTTACAAGAGGTTATCTCCGGAACCGCCGGTCCAAAAACCCCCGTGCTTGGGCTTTCCGCACTTGGCTCGGCGAGACCCACCGACTGAAACAGTTTTCAGGCAAGAAATATTTTGAGTCCTGAAAATTACTGAAAAGTGTCCCACCCGATAGACAACAGTCAGTTACTTTAAATAGTGAAAATCTCGTCACTCTACGACACTCCGTTGCGGAGATATGGGTGTTTAAAATTTTGAAAAGATGGCGGCACAACTGTCAAAGTCTAACTTTGACCTGCGATATCTCCGCTTTGGACAGTAGCAGAGTACCCGAGTTTGGGCTCGCCTAACAGAGCCTGAGCCCTGCTATATGTTAAAAATGTTTTCAGGACCGGTTAGGTTAGGTTAGGTTAGGTTAGGTTAGGTTAGGTTAGGTTAGGTTAGGTTAGGTTAGGTTTTTTTTTTTTTTTTTTTTTTAAAATGAGTTATTTCCGCGGACATGGTCGTCCGCGCCTTTATTTATTATGTTTAATTGTTTATTGGTTGTTGTTTGATTACAATTGTCTTACTTCCTCTTCGGACAACATTACTCTATGTTTACTTAAACCTAAACTTAAGTCTACGTGAATCCATCGTTTTTTTTTTTTTTTTTTTTTTTTTTTTTTTTTTTTTTTTTTTTTTTTAATAAACATACTCATGCGCATGCACATACATATATTTTTTATTTTCATAATTACTTTTTTAATGTTATTATACACAGGCTTACAGTTATTAATATATTAAATTTATTTTTAAAAACTTTACAATGACAATTATTATTAGTTGTTCTTTATTTATATACGTTTTATGAAATTAATGAAAATCTATTACTTAATATTACACAATTTTATTCTTATTACTTACACAATTTTTCTACAGGGATAACTACGTGGCAGTGTGAGTCGACCAGCCCCGACCGACGGCGTCCGTTCACGGACATGACGTATACCTCCGCGCCGCTTAGGTCAACCATTTTTTAGGGAACCAAACGACCGGACGTACAGCGCCACCATCGGCAGGACATTTACGTGAGTATGACTGACTCACACCGCCATGCAGTTTTACATTTACATGATAACAATACAGGCTTTACATAGGAATTTTATTAGATTGGTTAGTTTATTTGATTTGGAGTTTGGATGGGGACTATTTAGGTGGTGTTTTAGTGGGGTCTTGTGACCAGGGATTTCGCTAGCCCCAGCAGGGCTTCCACGACAGTGAAGTCTCGATGCTGCATGGCCGTCCTCAAGTTGTACTCGACGACCATTTTAGTCGGCGCATCCATCGCCCTCTTTGCAAAGCGGCCCGTGGCGTCGTCGGCGTCGTCGGTGTAATAGACGCAACTGACTGTATGTCTGGACACCGCCACTACCGCGTGGGAGATGCTGTCGTGAACTTGGATCCTCCTGGACCTTGTGTTGATGATGATGACGCTGTCGTAGGTCAATCCCTGGGCTTCGTGTATGGTCAATAGGCGCGACCCTTCGCCAGACCCGTATCCCTGGCTCCCAAGAGAAGCTTTCTCCTCTTGTGTATGAACCAGGAACAGGGTGTTTAGGGCGGTGCTCGGTATTTGCGCTCCTGTATAACCTTTCACCTCCAGGGAGTGGACCCGTGACAGCGACGACTTGGAGGAGTATATACCGGAGTATATCTCGCTCAGTGCAAAGGCCACGTCCATTGGGTTGCGGTGTGTGCAGAGCAGTTCCTGGGTGATTCCAGCCACCAGGTTTGGACGGGTATACCTTAACTCGAAAAGGTTCTCTCTGTCCAAAAATGGAAGCTGGTTTACGTCTCCGATGAGGACAATCTCGCTTGCCCCAGACAACTTCACTGCCATGACTATGGCCCCAAAATGGTTCATAAGAGCCTCGTCTACCGTGAGGCGGTAGCACCGATCTTTCGGCTTGAACCCGTTGGCTAAAATTGAGGCCATAGTGCGCACCTTTGTCTTAGCTCGGTCTCCTAAGCGGTGCGCTAGCTTCTCCCGGAGATCTTTGGCAGCTTCAGTCGTCGTGGTGGCTACAACGTCCTTCTCCTCGTCGAAGTTCTTTACCACCCAGGTTGTTTTGCCACAACCCGGAACTCCGTTTACCCACCTGATACTGGGCACCGCCCAAATTTCCTGCGATGCTGGACTGTCTGAAGTCCCCAAAATGGATTGTGCCATTTCAAGGATCTTGTCGTCCAGCATGATTTTGGTACATTTGGCGGTGACCAGTATCGGGTCGTCGTCGGTGTTTTTGAATTTCAGTTTGCCTGAGCGCTCCGTTTCCTCCTCGTCCAGGGCCACGAACCCGCTCTTCGCGCTGTAGGCTGCCATGTACGACCCCGTCATATCCCCTGTGATGACTTGGGATCTGACGTTGTCGTACACTGCTGCCCCCGATTCCTCGAGCAGTACCCTTAGCAGACCTTCCGTGTTTCTCTGGAAGGTCTGCAGGATCTTACTGCATGTCATGAGATTGACCTCTCTGGTCGCTCTCACGATCGCTACGTACTCGAGGAAAGCGCTCTTCACGTGGTCCGTGGTGCCCAAGTTCGCCACGAGGGTCGGCGGGCTGACTTGCCCTTTGTCGGCTCTTGTAGGCATAGGCTTCTGCTGGGGCGGTTCTTTGGGCTTCTTGCTAAAGAACCTTGCCACGGCTGACTCCTGCTTGTGAGATGGTGATGGTGATGCACTGCTGGTGCTTGGGAGCAGTGCGTTGAGGAAAGTGCCTACAGCTTTAAGGCGACTCCTCAGCCGGACCCGGTCCTCCGGGTTATCGGCTTTTCCCTGCTCCTTTGCAGCTTTCTCGGCGGCTGCCTTTTGCTGGGCCCTCTCCGATCCGCTCTGACTGGTCGGGCTTGTTGTGGGGCTCGTCGCACCGGCTGTTGGCTGTCGGGGGGTTTTGAGGAAACTTAGAGTTTCCCCTCTGTCCTCGTAGACAACCACCTCATGATGTTCCGAGGCTTTCAAACAACCGAATCGGTCTGCAACGTCTCCTCTTTCTCCTCCGACCGTCATCGCGTCTACACTGATGGTGCGGGCTGTGGCTCCTGTGTAGTCTCCTGCCTCCCTGATCTTCTGAAGCAATGAGCATGCCTGAACAAATGGAGTCTCCTCTCCCCACTCGAATAATGCGATCGTTTTACCTTTGAATCGCATTAGACGGCATCGGTGAGTGGCTACTTCCATCTGAGGCAGTGCAGCATACTTGCTACCTTTCATGCTCGTTTTAGCAGTGCTTCCGTTGATCAAGGCGGCGAGGCCTGGGGAAATCGGTATTCGGGCCGCAGCTCGGCTTGAGCCTATGCAGAAGCTTATGCCTAGCCTTTCGCCGTCCCTGTTCATGAAGAGGGCGACGCCTCGCAATCGGACACCTGGGACTCCGTCTCCTCCACATGCCAGGAATTGCGTGGTGGTCATGGTGCTAGGCGCTGCTGATGATGGTGTTGTTATTGTGGGTGTCGTTAATTGTGCTAAGGTTGGTGGTGTGATTGTTATTGTCGTTTGTGTGTTTGTTGGTGTAGTTGTTGATGCTTGTGTGGATGGTGGTCGGTTTCGACTACGCAAGGTATCGTCTGTTTTGTTCGCCCCTGCTGCGACCGTGGCGACTTTGCTCGCGAATGTCAAGAATGGTTTCCTGGTAGCCGGTCTCTCCATGATGGTGTGGAGTGTGGACTGGCTTAGCTGGATTTCAAAAAGTACTTCCAGCTCCATTCTGTCTTGGCTGAATCTTGGGCATTCAAAGAGCAGGTGCCAGACTGTTTCTTCGCAGCTGGGGTCACAGACGCACGAGGGACTATCTTTAAGGTGGAATCGGTGGAGATACGCTGAGAATCCTCCGTGTCCTGTTAGAATTTGTACATGGACCGGTGTGAGAACTGCATCTCTGAGTGTTCTTTTCGCCGCTAGGACGTCTGGGAAGAACACTTTTGTGACCGCTCCTGTACTGGAGGACTCGTACCGCGCTTGCCACTTCTTTATAGTCCCCTCCCGTATCTTCCTCCTCACGAACGATACGGGGACCTTGCTGTAGTCTGCTGTGTCCTTTGTTAACGCTGCCTCCTTGGCTAGCTCGTCCGCTCTCTCATTCCCGGCGGTTCCCACGTGGGCCCTTAGCCAGAAGAGCCTCACCTCTCTGCCTTCTTCTCTTAGCTCTCGGACGCTTCTCTTGATTTGGAGTGCCAGGTGGTGAGTGACAGACGGACTCCTCAGCAGGTCAAGCGACGATCTTGAGTCGCTTAAGATGCTTACGGAGGCCGCCCTAGATTCTCTTGCCATCCTGACAGCTCTGAAGAGAGCGTACATTTCCGATTGGAAGACAGTGTTGTGAGGCTCCAGGCCGAAGGTGCTGGACTCTGACTCCTGCCCGTTTTCCCACCAAGTTAGGGCAGCTCCTACTTTCCCCTCTATCTTGCTGCCGTCGGTGTAGATTTGGGGACCGATTACTTGATGGGTTTCCAGGGTTTCGGGAGTCAAGTCCTCCAGGCGTGCATACTCGGTTGTTATGAGTTGCGCTGGGTGGGGATACTCGGAGTGGTGCACGTTGCACTCCAGCTCGCGGCCCGGCGGTATGAACTCTTGGGAATGGCCCTTCTTGATCTTAAAGAGGGTTGCGGCCTCGATTACCCGGAGATCTAGGGGGAGTTGGCCTGACAGAATAAGTGCCGATGTTAGAGACACCGTGCGGTAAGCTTTGCAGATCTTCTGCGCGAAGCCCCTTTGCAGTGAGTCAAACTGATTCCTTGTCATCAGTTTCTCAGCTGCGGGGGCCCACGCACTCGCTGCATACATCACGATGGGCTCTATCACCGACACATATATCGTCCTGATTATCTCTCTGTTTAGACCCCAAGTCACCTTTGCCGCGCATGCCAACTGCTTGTAGATGTCTGCAGCCTTTTTACAGGTCGCAGACACGTGCGCGTTGAAGGTGAGTTTAGAGTCTATCGTGAGACCTAACAGCTTGACCTGTTCGACCAGGTTCAGCCTCGTGCCCGACATGTACAAGACCGGAACGTCGTACTTCAGCTTTCTCGTTAACACCATCGCATTTGTTTTATGCGCGGCGAAACGTAGCTTGTTCTGGACGCCCCATTCCGATACTATGTCTAGCGTGTCATTGGCTGTTTGCTGCAGGGGACCGGTTGTATGGTCCGAGAAAACCAGGACAACGTCGTCTGCAAAGGCTTGGCAGTATACTCCCATACTCGCCAACTTCTGTAGGAGCGAATCTAGTATAAGGTTCCAAAACGTCGGTCCGGCAATTGAGCCCTGGACGCATCCTTTCGTGGTACCCTTTTCGCTAGTCGCTCTGGCGTAGTTGACCCTGATGTTCCGGTCTTCCAGGTATGAGGTGACGAGAGCGTAGATGTTTTTAGGACAGTTTTTGGCCACCATCTGTCGCTTGAGTGCTGGCCACCACGCGTTGTCGAAGGCGCCCTCTATGTCCAATGATATCAAAAGCACGATCTTTTTGGCTTTGATTTCGGATCTTACGTGACCCATTAGAGCATAGAGGGCGTCCTCGGTTCCGCGCTGCGGCATGAACCCGTACTGGTTTGTGTTGAGGGTTGGGAGGAAGTGCCACTGTAGTCTACCTACTAGGAGTTTCTCTACGATCTTTCCTAGGACCGAGAGCAGACCTATTGGCCGGTACGACTTTGGGCTGGTGTAGTCGTCCTTTCCTGGCTTGCGGAGAATGCACACGTGGGCGACCTTCCACTGCTTCGGGAAGTGTGACAGCGACAGGCATCTGTTGGCTATCGCTAAGAACACTTCCCTATCACAGTTTATTGCCGCTGTACAGATGTCTGCTGTCAATCCGTCGGGACCGGGTGCTTTTTTCGGATTTTGGTTTTGGAGGACCATTTCCAGCTCCGCGGCCGTAAAGGACAGATCGTCTGCAGACAGACCTTGGGGGTTCTTTTCTTTCGCTAGCTTGCGCAGGTCAGAGTGGTATGGCTGTTCGGCATCCGTTGAGTCGTCGGGGTAGAAGGTTTGTGCCAGAAGATCCGCGGATTGCTCTGGACTGAGCGTCTCACCAGCGGTGTTTCGCAGGAGCGCGTCGTCCTGTCTTCTGGCTGTCTTCCTTAGTACCCTGTAGATGCCGTCCCACATGCTCTCTCGGTCCTGCTTAGAGCAGAACTCCTTCCAGTTGGCCGTGGCAGCTTCCGTTGCTGTTGTGGTGTAGGTGTGTTTTGCCGTCACGTATTCTTGGATGGTGAAGTGTCTCCGGTTTGCGGCTGCATTTCGGATTCTCCTCTTCTTGGTCAAGGCGTCTTTTTTGAGACGCTCTAGAGAAGGGCTCCACCATGGGGGCTTTGCGTCGTGTTTAGGCGACCCCAGTTTTGGGATCGCACTCTCGCATGAGCGGTGGATGTTCCGTGTGTATGTACTGATGATGGTCTCCAGATCCTCTGGGTTCGTTACTTCCGAGACTCTGACCGGTGTTATGTCTGAGTCCGCCAGGCTGGTCTTGAAGTGGGTGCTGAAATCGGACCACTTTGCCTTCTTGGTGTTGTAGATGCGCGTGGAGATTGGCCTTAAGGGTTCCAAGGCCTTTTCTAAGCGCATCGAGAAGGTAATTGCATTGTGGTCTGAAGTTGTAAGACTTCTTTCTACACGCCACTCCTCAACCTTTCCTAGCAGCGACAGGCTGCATGCCGTTACATCGACGATGCTGGTGCACCACCTGTCTCCTCTGTAGGTCTCGAACGTAGGTGTTTGGCCCGTGTTTAGGATGTGGAGATCCCGCTCATCGAGAAAAGAACTGTACGCTGCCCCGCGATGGTTTTCGGAAACACTTCCCCACCACTGGCTCCAGGCGTTAACGTCTCCTCCCACTATCGTGTTGGTTGTGTGTAGTTTTTGTGTGATGTTTTGTATCTCCGAAAGGTACGGTTCGATGTCCTGGTCACCCTCGAGATAGACCGATAGCACTCCAAAGCTGAGCTGTCCCACCTTGAGTAAAGCAGTGGCGATGTTTTCAGACACGAGCTGGGGGTCATGGATGACCTCCAGGTTGTTTCCGAAAACAACGATCGCTGCCTTAACTGGTTTTTGGCGGTTTAGGCTGCACTGGATGACTTGCGTGCCGGGAGTTTGTTTCATCACACCTGTTCTTCCTACATAGGGCTCTTGAACAAGTGCTACTGAAATACCCCTTGCTTGGGCCGCCATATGCAGCTCTTCTGTGGCCAGCTTGGAGCGCTGAAGATTGACTTGGATGAATTTCAATCTTGCTGTCGGTCTTGATGCGATTTCGGGGGTGACTGGTTTGTTCGTTTGTGTGTTGTCGTGGTCGCCCTTAGCAATAGGAAACGCGCGACCGCGCTATCCCATCCCATTTTTGGCGTTCCTGGCAGTCTGCGCTGAACGCTGTGTGTGCCAGGTCGCTGCCGGACCCATATGCTACCTTGCAGTTTGCGCAGGTGGGCTGTTTGCCGTCAGCTCGAGTGAGGCAGTCCCTTCCGTTGTGTGCACCGCTGCAGAACCAGCAGGTTTCTTTTCCGGCCCTGCATATGGACTTGTTGTGCCCGTATGCAAGGCACTTTGTGCACTGCACTAGGGGGGACTGGTCCTCAATCGAGCACCGCTTGATGCCCAGATGTACTTTTTGCACCGCAGTGTAGCACCTCCAGAGCTCTGGGGAGAGCTCTAGGACCGGGTGGCATTCGTGGGTGTTCCTCGCGCGCTTCCTATATCGCACCTTTAAGGTCTGACCATCTACAGCGACGTTCTGCAGGAGATGTTTATTCTGCGCCTTAAGGAGATCTACAATCTCCCCGTCGCTGTAGCTGGACAGCACTCCCTTGATGCAGACGAGGGGGTTTTGGGGCTTTGGCTCCTGGACCTTGAGCCCTGCGTTTGACTGGACTTGCTCTTTAATTTTTTTCAAGTCCGACTTGCTGGCGCACTTCATGACTACTTTTTGATTGCGCGCTTTCCGCACCGTGTCAACGCGGGCTCCACTAGTTTTGAGGTCCAGGGCGGTCCTGATCCTCTCGATCACGTTGTCGCCAGTGTGCTGGGGATTCGTGGACGAGACGATCAGGGTGTGGTTGGTTTGTGTGGGTGGTTTGGGGGGCTTCGGTGTGTTTGCAGCCTGGGCAAAGGTTTTTGGGCCCTGTTGTTGTTGAGGCTGTCTCTCCGCCTTGCCCAGGTCTGCTACCCCCTTTTGGATGGTCTGGAGGGTCTTTTTTACCTCGCCGACTGCGAGTTCCGCCTCCAGATTCAGCGCCGGGGGCGCCTGGATTTGCGGCTCCTTATCTCGCAGTACGCGCAGGTCCGCCGAGACGATCTCCAGCCTTTCGGAGATGGGTTTGAGGTGTTGTGTAATATTTATCTGGGGCTGTGGTTTGGGGGGAGATGCCGCAGGCCGGTTGGCGATGGCCTGCATTTGAAGTTGAAGTTTGTTCATCTCCTCCTCAAACTTCTCTGTTTTGAGCAGACCCGTCTCGCGGCTACTTGGGTCCATTTCCTGGGACTTTGGCTGGACAAGATCCTCCTTGAGCCGTTCCAGAACCTTCCGAAGCACGTCCAGCTGGTTGGATATGCTGGTCACGTTTGATTCGAGGCGTGAAAGGCCGGCCCCCTTTGGATCCGACTTTGGATCCCCCGGGGCTCGAGCATTTCCCTGCCTCGTAATTTCGTGCTCCCTTTGGCTCTGTATGCTCGCGGCTGCGACCTGATCTTTTACTTCCTTGATGCCCTTGAAGGCATCAAGGGTCTCGTGACCGAGCCATTCCCGGATCCCTTTCGCCTCCTTCTTGGTGTCTGACAGGTCTGTCTGCATCAGCGACATCTGCACTTTAAATCCCATCAGTTCCCGAGTGTGAGCTCTCTCGACCCGCACAAGCTCTTGTGCGTGTCGAGAGCGCTCCTTCTCGAGGTTAAATTTGTGACGGGATCTGGAGTCTGCTAATGACAGGGCCGTCTCATACAGGCCCTGCAGGCACTCGTGCGCTGTCGCCTTGCACTCCCGCTTCATGTTACCCGCTGCTTCCAGGGCGTCCTTTCCCTTTTGCAGGAGCTCGTTTGCCTCCCTGGTGGCTAGGTCCATTTCCACCCCTGTGCCTCTCGACGTTCTGTATAGGAGGCTCTTCCGTCCGGCGGGGCGGTCTGCCTGGCTGACCGAAGATGCCACCGAACTTTCGTCCTCCGAGACTGTGTGGTAGGGGGGGGAAATGCCACACTGCTCCCAGTTGATGACGATTTCTGGGGCAGGCACCGATGGCAGTGGTGGTGTTCTGCAAGTCACGTCAGGTTCCGACGCCGCCTTTGGCACTTGCGGCGTCTGCGATGAACGCGCCGACTCCTGGACTATCGACTTTGCCGAGTTCTTTAGAACTTTTTCCCTGAGTGATCTTGGGGCTTTCGCGGCCTCCGTGGTCATTTTGCGGGAGGCGGTGGAGGTGCTTGAAATTGTGGAGTGTTTAGATGACATTTTTTTTTTTTTTTTTTGTTTATTTTTATTGTTAGTGTCGAGGATGGCTATTTATTATTGTAAGGTGGTTAATAGTTATTTATTTTTGGGTTTTTTTTTTTTTTTTGTATAAGTTATTAATAAATAGTTACTACTTAAAACTAAAATATACTAGCCTGTGTATATATACTATAGCTAAGATGGACTCACGGATGTTCCGCTGGTGTTCTGCGTCTGCTGTCCGATGAGGAGCCCGACAATTGGTAGAGCTCGATGGAGTGAGCTCTATGTGGGCGCTGGTGGTGGTCCTCAGTGGAATTCTGTGGCGCCGAGTGTCACTGCGTGTGTGGGGGGTGTAAATTCAGGTTTTCGTAGGGGCCAGATTTGAGAGCTTGTTTTGCCCTTCAATTTGAGCCCAATCTCGGCTTCCCAGCTCCAACGGGTGAGAAGTTAGCCCGCGGGGGGGTGAGGTAACCCAAAGAGGGGGGTTGGGGGGGGGAGGGAGGTCTCGTGGGGAGACTATGGAGGGGGGGTGAAGGAGGGGGGTTGGGGGGGGGGGGGGTTTCGTGTGGGTGACTTTTGGTGGAGGGGGGGAGGGGTAAAAAATTGGAGGGGGGTAGCCTTACTCAGGACTTGAGTGGTGGGGATATGGGTGGGGGAATAAAGGAAAAAAGGGGGTGAGGGGGGGGTAACTTTTGGGGGAGGGGGGGGAGGGAAAGAGGGGACCCTTGATGGCTCTGACAAGGTCCTAGAGGTCCAAGTCGGATGAGTCCAAACTCGGGGGGGGTAGGACTAAGGGTTGAGGAGTTCCCTCGGGGCTAACCTGGTGAAGAGTCGTGGAGTCGTCACGCTGGTCGCTGGTCTGATGGCAGATTCTTCGGGCCGGCTTCGGAGTCTCCAGTAGTGGCTGGGATGGCTGTCGGTACGTCACG
Organism: Tiliacea aurago; assembly: GCA_948098905.1. NCBI lineage: Eukaryota > Metazoa > Arthropoda > Insecta > Lepidoptera > Noctuidae > Tiliacea > Tiliacea aurago. The sequence continues at coordinate 68,211 of OX402579.1, read as the reverse complement.
CCTCGTGTATTAGAAGCACGTGGAGGAAAAGTGAGGTTGGTTTCTAACCAAAACCCACGTGTTCTCAGCGAAAAAAAAAAAAAAAAAAAAAAAAAAAAAAAAAAAAAAAAAAAAAAAAGGTTAGGTTAGGTTAGGTTAGGTTAGGTTAGGTTAGGTTAGGTTAGGTTAGGTTAGGTTAGGTTAGGTTAGGTTAGGTTAGGTTAGGTTAGGTTAGGTTAGGTTAGGTTAGGTTAGGTTAGGTTAGGTTAGGTTAGGTTAGGTTAGGTTTTTTTTTTTTTTTTTTTTTTTTTTTTTTTTTTTTTTTTTTTTTTTTTTTTTTTTTTTTTTTTTTTTTTATGGACTAGTTCCGCCAACGTAATTGGCGCCTATTTTGTATCTATTCCTCTTCCATACTAGTTCTCGCTTTTCATTCCTCTCGCACTTGCATTCTACATACTTGATCTTTCTCACATCCTTCTCCGTTTATCCTGGTGGGTGGGACTCCCACTTTAAAGCTACTTCCTATTCTATCTACTGTTATCTAATTTTATTTAACTATATACTATATTCAGGTAAATGAATAGGACACAATTTCGTATTTTATTTACACACAATTATTTTAACTTAACGTAACTTATTCTAATTAAACTTCTAAACATGATTCTTAACCTACTGCTTATTTTAGTTACAATTTGCTGATCCTATGATTGCTGCAATTATATGTTCAATATAACGGTAAACATAGTTTTTTCAACTTGTTTTGTTTCTATCTATTACTTTCAGAGCTATATTCTCACAGTAGGCTATAAGTTTATTCCTATCTTTGCTACTTTTGCCCACCATTAATTCCTTTACGCTTTCTCTTTGCAATCTTATGTCTAGATCCTGTTCCAGATCGTAACGCTCTTTTTCATAGGCCGGGCATTCCAACAATATGTGGGGAATGGATTCCGCCACATGTGGGTCGCAGATGCACGATGGGCTCTCTTTACACTTAAAACGGTTTAAGTATTCCGAGAACCCACCGTGCCCTGTCAACACTTGAGTGAGCACACCTACCGGCCTCACCCGTTTTACAATACGGAAGGCGGCTATAGCGTCCGGAAGAAACATTCTCGTCACCGAGGCCGTCCCACCAGTCACATATCTCCGGTTCCACTCACCAATTGAACTCAAACGAATTTGGCGTTTGATGAATGAAACCGGACACTGGTCATAGTCAGGCTTCCTCCGCGACGACAATGCTGCCTCCTTCGCCAGCTCATCCGCACGCTCGTTCCCCGGCAAGCCCGCGTGGGCCTTGACCCAGAATAGAGACACAGCTTTATTTTGGTCCAAAGCCTGAGCCAGATTGGCTCGCGCGCGGACCGCCAGAGGATGGAGAGAGCCATGGCCTGTCAGCGACTGCAATGATGACATTGAGTCGCTGTACAGGCCATAGCTCATCTCTTTGCGCTTAAGGATTACGTCCGTTGCCTTGCAAATGGCCAGTAGTTCAGCCTGGTAGACAGTGCAGTACGCGGCGAGGCTGAGCTTGAGGTTCTGGACTTCACCTTCATTATTCCACAAGGATAATGCGGCTCCGACCTTCCCCTCAATCTTGCTGCCGTCAGTGAATATTCGCACTGCCTGCACGTTATGACTGTCCACAAGCTGTTGGTCTGCCAGGCACATGAACTCCAAGGCCATTTGTTTGGCAGGGTGAGATGTCTCTGCAAATCTTACCATACTCTCTATCTCCCTGTCTCCTGGCACAAATTGGGATGACCCTCTCCTTGCCTCGTACATAGCGGCTGCTTCTTGTACGCGGAGGTCTAGAGGCAGTATCCCGGCCAGTGCCAGTGCCGAGTTCAATGAGACCGTTCGGTAAGATTTACAGAGCTTCTGGGCGAATCCTCGTTGGAGAGAACCTAGCCTCTTCCGTATACCCAACTTTTTCGTAGCGGGAGCCCAGGCTCCAGCCGCGTACGTTACTATAGGCTCAATTGTGGCAATGTAAATAATGCGAATAATTTCTGCATTCAGACCCCAGCTGACTTTTGCAGCACGTGACAGCTGCTTGTAAATTTCTGCCACCTTTCTGCAGACATTCTTAGTGTGCTCACTGAACGTTAATTTGTCATCTATGGTCAGCCCCAGCAGCTTGATACTACGAACCATAGCAATGTCGACCCCGGCCATGGTCAGAACCGGAGTGTCGTACTTAAGCTTGTTGGTTATTAACATCGCACAGGTTTTGTGCGGTGCAAACCTAAGCTTATTTCTGACACCCCAGTCCTGAGCACGGGCGAGGGCTGCATTGGCGGCTCTGGAGACTTCAGCCGCTGTGTCACCATCAACAACCAAGACAATGTCGTCTGCAAAAGCCTGCACGAAGTATCCCTCTTTCTCGAGGTCCTGTAAAAGTGGGTCCAGCACGACGTTCCACAGAATGGGACCACCGATTGACCCTTGAACACACCCCTTCTGGGTTTCTTTTGTGCATTCCTGCCCGGCATATCTAACTCTAACTTTTCTGCCGTCGAGGTAGCTGTCGAGTAGTCTCCTGGTGTTCACCGGGCAGTTTTCCTCAGCCAGCCTGACTTTGATTGCTGGCCACCAGGCGTTATCGAAAGCGCCCTCTATATCTAATGACACCAGGACAATTAGCTTCTTCAGCCTTAACTTGTCCTGCACATGTTTTATTAGCGTATAGAGGGCGTCCTCGGTGCTTTTCTGGGGCATAAAGCCAAACTGGCGAGTACTAAGCCGCGGCACAACCTGCCACTTGACCCTCGCCACCACCATTCTCTCCAGGACCTTCCCCAAGACCGGCAAGAGACCTATTGGTCTGTAGGACTTGGGGTTCATATAGTCCTCCTTGCCCGGCTTTCTGAGGACCACCACCGTAGCCTCTTTCCAGATGTCCGGGAAATGTGCCAGCTCTAGGCATTTGTTGTACAGGGCAAGGAAGGCATCCGGGTCCTGGGAGATCGCTCGGCTGCAGATATCCGACGTAAATCCATCCGCTCCAGGGGCCTTCTTTGGGTTGAAATGTCCCACGGCTGTTTTCAGCTCCAGCAGCGTAAATGGCGGGTCATGGAATTCACCATGGTGCCACTCATTTACTCTCCTGGCAGCTTCCCTTGTGAGCCTGTGATCCGGGTTATCATCTTCGGTTGCATCCCTAGGATAAAATACGTCGGCGAGTAAGGCTACCGATTCCTCAGCGTTCAGGAATGCACCCTCCTTCATCAGGGTCAAGTCTTCTTGTCTCCTGGTGGTCCCCCTGATCACTCTGTAAATGCCTTCCCACAGGCCCTCCCCGTCTTGTTTCTGACAGAAGTTTTTCCAGCTGGCAACTAGGGCTTTCTTGGCTTGGCACTCATACTCCTCTTTTGCTTTCAGGTACTCGTCGACTACCATCGCTCTCCGGACTGGTGCGGCATTGCGGATGCGGTTCTTCATCGTGGCGACTGCCTTCTTCTTCACAGCGAGCTCCTCGGACCACCATGGTATGGTAATTTTTTCATTTGTACGAGTTTTAGGGATGGCTTCGTCACATGCTTTCTCTATTGTATTTCTATAATTTATGACTAATTGTTCCAATTGATACTTATTTATTGTCCTATTTATACTATGTAAGTTTATGTTATTTTCAATTTTATATTCCTCTAATTTAATTTTAAAATTTTCCCAATTTGCTTTCTTTGTATTATATTTTCTAGTAGTCCTAGCTATATTTATCCCTTTGTCCTTTTTAATTTTAACATTGAATACAATAGTATTGTGGTCCGAGCTTGTTGCCCCTGTGTCGACCCGCCAGCCGTCCACCAAGTCAAATAGGTCGAGCGAGCATGCCGTGACGTCCACATGACTCTTGTAAATTACACCACCTCTTACTGTGTAGAAGGTTGGCGTATCGCCAGTGTTGAGTACCTGAAGCTCCAGTTCTTCCAGGGTCCCGGACATCTCTTCCCCCCTTGGGTCTTCTTTTGTGCTCCCCCACCAAGTGCTCTTTGCGTTTGCGTCTCCACCCACCAGGAGATATTTGGCGTCCAGTTCCAACTTTAGTTTGGTCAGCTGATCCAAGTATGGCCCTATGGGTTGGTCTGGCTCGAAGTAGTAGGAGACTACTGCGATTTCCCAGGCTTTGGTCCGGATTCCCACCACAACGATGTTGTTGGTGGTGAGTTTCGGGTAGGGAATGACGTCTAAGTCATCATTAAAGACAGCTATTGCTGCCTTTACCCTCCCACTTCCTTCAACCTCACACTGGTAGACTCTCGCACCACGGTAGCTCTTCATACACCTGCCCCCTCCCACATACGGTTCCTGGATCAGTGCCCATGCGATTGCTCGCTCACTGGCCTCAAGTATGAGTTCGGTGGTTGCCAGTTCCTTCCTTTGGAGGTTGGCCTGGACCACCGCATATCCCCCGGTTGACGCGTTCGCCCTGTTGCCATTCTTGCCCTTAGCAATATGCTACCCTGGCTCTGGCCAGAACCTCGCATCTCTTCCTCACTGGGCACTCGTCGCTGAAAGCGTTATGCTCAACGTCTTCCTGCTTCGCATGCACACAGTTGCAGCACGATGGGGCTGCTCCGGCCACCCAGTCAGCACATTGCGTCCTCATGTGAGGGCCGCCACAGTGGCTGCATTTTTCGACTTGCTCCTTACAGAGCCGTCGTCCATGCCCAAAACCCAGACACAGGGAACACTGAATCAGTGGAGTCTGGTCTGCCACTCGGATTCTTTGCAGGTCGATGTGGACGGACTGTCGATCCTGCAGTCTGTTCCACAATTTCGGGGTGACCCTGAGGACAACGTGGTGCATGTGGGGGTTCCTCGTCCTCTTTTTAAAAAGCACCTCTACCCGGTCTTCTTCCTTATTGAGCTCTGCGAACACATCCCTGTTCTGGTTTCGCAACGCCTTGAGGATATCTTCGTCCGTGTTATAGGTCAGGACGTCTTTCAGGATAACCAATGGGTCCCTGTTCTTGACGTCCTCGACCTTCAACAGATCCCCCACACTTGCCAGTCTTTCCTTAACTTTTTCTCTTTCTACTTCTGTCCTACATCCTAGTATAATCTTCCTGTCCTTTGCCTTTCGGATCCTGTCAACTGTGACCCATCCTTCTTTGGCATTCACAGCCTTCCGGATGTGGCCAATAACTTCCTCCCCGGTTTCGGTCTCCTTTGTGGAGGTGACCACAATAGAGTGGAGTGCCGTCTGCTGCGGTGGCTGTTTGACCGGTCGACTTGCCGCTGCACTAGCGTAGGAGAACTTCTCCATATATTGTCCGCCAGTTGTGAGTGCCTCTTTCAACCTATCAAGCTTCTCGCTGTTTTCCCGCAGGTTTCGGCTGTGGTCTTCCAGGGTCTTTTTTAAGGATTCCACGTCTACTACCTCCTTATTTAAGACTACCTCCTTCTCTTCTGCCACTTCCGCTTGTGTCCCCTTCGCCTTTGTGAGGATCTTTGGAGTTGGGGCTCGCCCTTTCTCCTGCTCGGACTCTTTTATGAGTAGGTAGAGCCGGTCTGCCTGGGCCTTTACCTCTTCTTTGGTCTCTCTCTTGGTGGTTTTTGAGTTTGTCATGAAGGCCTTTATTTTAATGAGGCATATTCTGGCCTCCGCAACTCTAGTTTTAATTGCCGGCGGACTAATACTGACTATCTCGACAGATGGTCGTCGTGATGTCGTCTCCAATGTTAATTTAAGTGGAACCTTTTGTGCGATTTCCTTCACCGGGGGGGTATTTTTCCTTGGGGGATTTCCAGCCTCCCATTCACCCACACTTCTTCTCACACTTTGCGTGGAGGATCCAGCCTCTACTGGGGCGTTCGATGGGCTTTTGTTGGGCTGGTTTCCCTGCTTCTTAACGGGTGTGTGTAAAGCATTCATTTTGTACCGTATGGATCCGGATACAACTAGTCCAATCGTCAGAGTTGGGGTATTGTAAAGAGTACCCCTAGTCAATGTAAAATTTGTTAAATTTAAATGTATAAAGATAGTGTACACAATTCAAAAATATAACAACAACAATTTAAAAAACACAAGTCAAAAACAATATAACACTAAGATTCTAAGAATCTTAAGTCACGTACGCAGCTGGGAGGTCGGTAGGTGCGCTCCAGTCGGATCTACCAAAGTAGCGTCAAGGAGTCGGTCAATTTATAGAAGGTCAGTATTTATATACAACCTCTGTGAGAATATAGCCCCTACGTACAGCTTTTATAGAGCCTTGCTCTTGTCAGTTTATCTTAAGATTAATTACACAAAAACGTGGCGTTGTCGTGGTCCTGTACAATTTTGGTTTACAATATAAATAAAAATAAAAAATATAAACAAGATAAAGTCAAAATCAAAAAAAAAAAAAATTTTTTTTTTTTTTTTTTTTTTTTTTTTTTTTTTTTTTTTTTTTTTTTTTTCAGCCAACAATTTTAGTGACTCTATGTAGAGTCGATCTCTACTCTATGATCGACAGGTCTCCCCGAGCCCTCCCAAAAGAACCCAAACACGACCAGTCTAGTCCAAAGGGTTCCGGAGATAGCCCGGTCCGAAGTTCCGGTTTTCAATCAAAATTGAAAACCAGAATCCGGTTTCCAGTGGTTTCTCCGAAACCGTTCGCCCAAACAGTACCGTGCCCGGGCTCCCCAAAACGGGCTCAACAAGATCTATCCACCCGAATGGTTTTCAGGCTGAAAATTTTTTGGTCCTGAAAAACCCCTGAAATTGCTGATCAGGTGCAGAAGAGCCGACTGATGTCCCCAGAGAAAACCCGAATGTTCCACGACCTCCGGCTCAGGAGTTATCCGGGTCTGGAAATCGTTTGACAGTTAAAGAACTGTCAATGTCAAACTTCAACCCGGTATAACTTCCCCACCACCAATCGTAGAACACTCGTGTTTGGACTTTTCTGGCTTGGCTCGTCCCGCTCCTAACGGCAAGAAGGTTTTCAGCCTCCCGAAAATCCCCTACGCAAAAAATTTTAGTCTAAGTCTAAAGTAGGTTTGATGTACTGCAACACTGCACAGAGATATGATAGGGAATATATAAACAGATATTTTAATGAGGGGGCGTTACTAAACAAATCTGCCGGGACCAAAAGATGGGTCTCTTTTCCCCGATTATAAAGACCCCAAACACGGTTTGTCTACGACCTCCGGTTCCAAAGTTAGGTGTAGGGGGGGAAGTAGACTTAAGGGGGCAGAGGGGAATGGGCCCAGGGGTCACGGGGGGGTCACAAAGGTATCCCGGGTGTAATGTGAACGGGGAGGCTATGATATAAATATAAGTAAATATATATACTTTAATATTGGGGTCAGTAAGGGAGGGGGTAAAAAGGGGGTCTACAGGGTTTATATGTTAGTATGTTATAGTTGAGAGGGGGGTTATAGGGGGGGGGAAATTTTTGTCGAAATTTGGAAATTCCCAGCCGTTCCCGAGATAATTGGGTTTTTAGGGGTGGGAAGGTCGGGATGGGAGGTTAGTATTGGGTGTGTTATTTTAATCTATTATTAATAATCCCGTGGGGCGCTGCAGCAAACAATAACGGCTCCGTTAATATAAATAATGATTAAGTATTAATGTTATGTATTAATGTTACAATAAGTTACAATAAAGTTAACAAAATAATTTATTCTTCACAGTCACACTTTACTGGGCACAGACAAAATTTACAATAATGTTGACAGTAAGTTATGGAATTTTTTCCCACTACGACCGAAAAGAAACAAATTGTTTTGCGGCCGGAAATTTTTCTCCTATTTACTAAAACACTAATAATTTTAAAAGTTACTGTCCGAAAATTTTTGTTTTTCATACAAACGTTTCCTAAATACTTTTAATATTTATTCTTTAATTTAAAGGGTGGGTTCTTACTGAAACTTTTGAGTTTTCGTGACCGGAAAATTTTTCCAAGTTTTTCGTGGTTGCACAGTAACTTTGTAAATAAGATAACTTGGTGATCCCCAAGTGGAAATTTAGATTAAAAAGTACCTCCAGAGTCCTTTTCTTAGTCGCCTTCTCGTAGAATGGTCAGTGGGGGTGCGAAGTTGACCAAAACAGCTAAACAACCCTTCAAAAAGGGTGGTTTGTCACGTTGCCGGGGTTTTTCCTTCGTATTTCCGCGCTACTGCGCCGGAAAATTTCCGTTTTTTCACCGGGATGTCTTGTCTTGCAAAGAGCCTTCGATCTTGTCCCTCCAATCCGGTAAAATCCCTCGGGATCTCCGACCACGCTCCACGTGGTAGGAGTTTTTCGGAGCTATCTCCGGAACCCTGAGTCGGAAAATTCCAAACTCGGTGTCCAGAGATAGGTCTTCTTAATCCGCACACAGCTGCAGTTGCCGATTTTGAACTTCTCGCGCAAAATCGCGCAGCGTTCAGCACCGAAGGTTTGGAAAAATGGTTTTTCACCAATAACTTTTTCCCACTTTCACTTATCACAAAAAATTTTTCACCATTGCCTGCGTCTCGGCAGCGCGCTCAAAACGATGTATCACACTTATACTTTTTCGCGAAAAAACCGATTTTTCCGATTTTTCGAGCGCGGAGCGACTTAAAAACGATCTGCTCGCGGCTAGGGGTGCCGCGCGACTGGTTAGGTTAGGTTAGGTTAGGTTAGGTTAGGTTAGGTTAGGTTAGGTTAGGTTAGGTTTTTTTTTTTTTTTTTTTTTTTGTTTTGGCAGGAGTGGGAAATCCTCATGGACGCCCAGACTGCCTCACTTATGAGCCAGTCTGGGCAGTGCCGGACTCTTACCGGCTAAAACCACACTCCTGCCCCACCTAGTGTCCCTCTGACGTAGTCAGAGACCTTATAATTGAAGTTTGTTAAAATTTTTATGCATTTGCTCTATTGGTTTTACTTAATTTTGAAGAGGTTTTTCTTATTTAAATGTAATTCTTTGTTTTTAGTATATATTTCTTTATTTAATATTTTGTATTCTATTTAAAATCTATTTATTCGTTCTATGCTTTGTCTTTATATAAATGTATATATTAAAAGCATAGCTTTATACATCTTTGTTTCTGTTAATCACTTTTGTAGCTATTACTGTGCAGTATTCTAATAAAATATTTCTAAGTTTTCCGTTTGTCATTATTTTACTGAGGTTTTCCGTGTTTATCGCCACATCCATTCTTAATTCAGCGTTTAATCGCTCCGTTCCGTACGCAGGGCATTCAGTTAGAATATGAGAGACAGATTCTATTGCATCCGGCTCGCAGATGCACGATGGGCTCCCCTTACACTTAAAACGATGCAGGTATTCTGAAAACCCACCGTGCCCGGTCAAAATCTGTGTGATCACTCCGGTCGGCTTTAATTTCCTAATTGTCTTGAAGGCATCGATCGCATCTGGGAGGAACATTCTAGTGACTGAGGCTGTTTCGCCATTCTTATATCTCCGGTTCCATTCGTCGAGCGACCCCATACGGATCTGCCGCTTGACGAATGAAACCGGGCAGCGATCGTAGTCCGGCTTCCTTTTTAGCTTAAGTGCAGCTTCTTTGGCGAGGTGGTCTGCGCGTTCATTGCCTTTCAGCCCGGCGTGAGCCTTTACCCAGAACAAGGAAACATCTTTGCTCTGGGATAAAGCCGCGCCCACGTTCGCTCTTGCCTCAACAGCCAGGGCGTGGAGGGAACCTTGGTTCGTGACTGTTTGAAGTGCTGCCTTTGAGTCACTATAGATTCCAAAGGTTCCCTCTTTGCGCTTGAGGATTTCCCTCGTAGCTACGCATATGGCCAGGAGTTCCGCCTGGTAGACCGTGCAACACGACGGCAAGCTAAGCTTTATGGACTTGGTCTCGGCATCGCTGTCCCAAAGTGATAGCGCCGCTCCGACCTTGCCCTCGATCTTGCTGCCGTCGGTGAAGAGCCGGACCGCCTGGCTGTTATGGGCATCTACGTGAGACTGGTCCTCCAGGCTCACGAACCCCATGGCCATATGTTTCGCCGGATGTGGAGTCTCTGCAAATGCCACCACACTCTCCACTTCCCTGCCCGCCAGGGCTGGCTGGGGCACCCCCCTCTTTGCCTCATACAGAGCGGCTGCTTCCTGTATTCGGAGGTCGAGTGGAAGTATCCCAGCCAGCACCAGGGACGCGTTCAGCGAAACGGTGCGGTAGGACTTGCAGAGCTTTTGGGCAAATCCTCGCTGGACTGTGTTTAGCATTCTCTGCACTCCAACCTTTTTTGTTGCCGGCGCCCAAGCGCTAGCAGCGTACATCACTACCGGCTCCACCGCCGCGGTGTAGATGATCCGTATGACCTCCGGGTGCAGACCCCAGCTCACTTTGGCCGCTCTAGATAGCTGCTTGTAGATATTTGCAGCTTTTCTACACACGAGAGCGGCGTGGCTGTTAAAAGTAAGCTGGTGGTCGATTGTGAGCCCCAGTATTTTTATTTCCTTAGACATGCCAATGTCGACCCCGCCCATGCTCAGAAGTGGGACATCGTGCTTTAGCTTCCTGGTTACTACCATTGCACAGGTTTTATGTGGTGCAAACTTCAGCTTATTTCGAATGCCCCATCTCCGAACATACTCGAGGGCGGAATTGGCATGTCTTTGAACCTCCAATGCTGTGTCACCGTCGAAGATCATGACCACATCGTCGGCGAAAGCCTGGCAGTGAACTCCCAGCTCTTCCAGCCCCTTCAGCAAAGGGTCCAACACCAGGTTCCAAAGGATCGGACCGCCAATCGAACCCTGCACGCAACCTTTTTCCGTAGTCCTGTGGCACTCCGCTCCGGCGTACCTAACACGGACACTCCTACCAGTCAGGTAGCTGTCCAGCATCCGTCTGATATTCACCGGGCACTTTTCCTCAGCCAGTCTGGTCCTGATGGCCGGCCACCATGCGCTGTCGAAGGCTCCCTCTATGTCAAGTGACACAACAGTGATCAGCTTCTTTTGATTCAGCTTGGTTTTGATATGTTGTATCATGGTGTAGAGGGAGTCCTCGGTGCTCTTCTGTGGCATGAAGCCAAACTGACGAGTACTCAACCGCGGGATCAGATGCCACTTCAACCTTGCTACCAACATTTTTTCGAGGACTTTGCCCAGGACCGGTAGGAGGCCGATAGGCCTGTAGGACTTTGGGGTGGTGTAGCATTCCTTTCCTGGCTTCCGGAGTACCACCACTGTAGCCACTTTCCAGGCCCCGGGGAAGTAGCCCTGCTCGAGGCACTTGTTGGCCAGTGCAAGAAACATCCCCGGGTCCCGGAATATGGCTTGGGCACAGATATCGGCAGTTAGACCATCCGCCCCAGGTGCCTTCTTCGGGTTAAAACTTTCCACCGCGGTTTTTAGCTCCTGATGTGTAAACGGTGGGTCATGGTGTTCATCATGCGTCCACTCGTTTACACGACTGGCCGCTTCTCGCGTCCGACGGTGGTCGTCGTTATCCTCCTCTTCCGGGTCTTCGGGGTAGAAGGTCCTTGCTAGCAGTGATGCCGAATCCGTACCATCGAGTGGCACTCCATCCTTCACCAACGGCAAATCCTCGTACCTTTTGGCGGTCCGTCCTATGACCCTGTAGATCCCTTCCCAAACTCCTTCCTTGTTTTGTTTTTCACAAAAACCCTTCCAGCTACTAACTTGTGCCTTTTTAGCTTCAAGTTCATAATGCTCTTTTGCTTGCAGGTACTCTTCGACAACTTTATCTCTCCGGACTGGTGCAGCGCATCGAATGCGGCGTCTCTTAGTGTTAACCCCGTTCATCATGTCAGCAAGCTCGTTGGACCACCACGGCATTGTAAGTATGTCTTTATTTTTAATTTTTTCCAAAGTTTCTTCGCACGTTTCGGTTATGATTTCTATATAATTGTGTACACTATTTTCTAATTCTGTTTTATTGTTAATTTGACTGATTTCTATGGAGTTTAAATTTAAATCGGCTTTTAATTGGGCCAGTTTCTCATGAAACTGGCTCCAATTTGCTTTCCTTGTGTTGTAAATCCTCGTGGTTCTTTTGATATTAAGTCCTTTTGATTTTTGAAGGTTAATACTGAATACAATACCGTTGTGGTCCGAGCCTGTGATGCCTTCCTCAACTTTCCAGTCATCCACCAGGTTCAGCATGTCCGTTGAGCATGCTGTAACGTCTACGAAGCTGGTGAATGACTTTCCACCCCTGATGGTGTCAAAAGTTGGCGTGTTCCCAACGTTGAGCACCTGCAAGCACATTTCGTCCAAAGTCCCCGACATTTCCTCACCCCTGCTATCCACCACTAAGCTACCCCACCAGGTGCTCTTCGCGTTTGCGTCACCTCCCATAATTATTTTAGTGGCACCAATTTCCTTGCGAATCTGCAAAAGCTGCTCCAGGTACGGTTGTATGGGCTGGTCTGGTTCAAAGTAGAACGAGACTACTGCGATTTCCCAGGCGCTGGTTCGGATCCTCACCACCGTGATGTTATTGGTGGTGAGTTTTGGACACTGTGTTACGTCGAGGTCGTGATCGAAGACGACTATTGCCGCCTTCACAGTTCCACTTCCTTGTTCCGCGCACTGGTAGATTCTCGCTCCCCGGTAGTCTCTCATCCTTTTAACCCCACCCACATATGGCTCCTGGAGCAGTGCGAACGCGACCTTCCGCTCACTTGCCACTATCATGAGCTCTTGAGTCGCAAGGTTCTTCCTCTGCAGATTCGCTTGGATCACCCGGTAGTCTTTGCGGGCACTGGGCTGACTTTGGGTCTCACTGCCTGGGTTGGTGTTTCCGGGAACGGCTGGTTGCACCTTAGCAATACGCCACCGACAGTCGCGCCAATCCATCCCACTTGAGACGAGTTGGGCACTCACTGTCGAAGGCGTTGTGCTCGGTCTTGCTAATCTTTGCGAAAACGCAGTTTCGGCACTTTGGTGGCTCTGCAGCTAGCCGTGAAGGGCAGTCCACCCTCATGTGGGGGTCCCCACAGTGTGTGCAGAGGTCGGCGGGTTCCGTGCACAACTTACGGGTATGTCCAAAGCGCAAGCAGCGGGTGCACTGAATCAGTGGTGACTGGTCCAGCACACGCACCCGTTGCAAGTCGATGTGCACTCGACCCGCGTGCGTCAGCCTCTGCCACACAGCAGGGGACACCTGCAGGACGACGTGGCACATGTGGGGGTTCCTCGTCCTGCGACGGTACTTCACCCCCATCCTCAGGTCGGCCGCAGTCACGTCCCCAATGAGGTGACTGTTTTGGCGTTTGACGGCATCGATGAACTCCTCGTCCGAGTGGCACGAGAGGACATCCTTGGCGATGATGAGAGGATCCTTATTTTTCGCCTCCTCCACTGTCAGGTTTCCGGCCTTTTTGATCCTCTCGGTCACCTTGGTCAGCTCCTCCCTCGTCTTAAAGCCGACCACCACCTTTTGGTCCCTCGCTTTCCTAATTCTCTCCACCCTGGTCCCCTCATTCCTGGCATCTACCGCTGTCCTCAGCTTTTCAAGAACCTCTTCCCCGGTGTCTTTGTCATCGACCGATGACACAATCACCGAGTGAAGAGGCTCCTGGAAGTGCTGCTTTGGGGCGGCGGCCATCTCCGCAAACGAGGGCCCCTGTCCTGCGACAAAGCGAGGCACCTGTTTCAGGTGCTCCGACAGAGCCAATGTGTGCAGCTGGCATTTCTCTAGCGCCTCATTGTGCTGCTGGAGGTTCTCCATTAGCTGCCTCATGAGCGCTGTCGGTTCACCTGAGGTCGGCATAAGGTCTAAGCGAGCTTTTTCAGGCAATTCTTTATTTAAATTAATTGGCGCGGCTGCTGGTTGGACTGAAACTTTCCTCCGCTCTGACTCCTTGACCAGCTCAAAGAGCCTGTCTATCGCACTCACCACCTCCGTCTTTATCTCTGTCTTGAGGTTGCGAGAGTTGTTGAGATGAAGTTTAGCCTTATTTAGGCAAGCTCTCGCCTCCGCCGTCAGGTTTAGATACTTTGACTCAGGCCTCTTTGGCGCCTTTTCGGTGCCCACGGGAACCTGTGCGCGTCGGCGCGCCTCCAAAGTGCCGGTTGCAGGTGGCGTGGCATCACGTTTCGGGTTTGCCGGGGACTTTGCCTGGGGCTCAGATTTCCCGGCCTCCCATTCCCCGATACTACGTCGTACGCTGGGAAGGGACGGTCCAGCCTTCTCTGTGGAACGCGGTGAGCCTTCGGAGCCCAACGAGCTAGCGTCATTTTTTGCTGGTGTACGCAGCATGGCGGAGGTTGAGGTGAAGGTGAGGTTCATAAAACGAGCCAGAGGTCACTAGTGATTACTTCTGTGTCCCTGTAAAGGGGGAAACACAGAAGCAACGTAATATTAAATTAAATTTATTTTATACTGTCGTAAGTACGGCCGTAAGACCGCTAGGTCAATAAATAAGATTAAGAATATTAATAAAATAAGTTTAACGCCTTAGGAGTGGCTAGTAGAGCCCAAATGAATTTTAAAATTTTCGACAAAAACCCAAAGTTTACCTGGCCAGTGACAACAGGGAGGGTGGGCGGGCAATTTTTTAAAGTTCTATATTCGCCAGACGCACGTGCGAGGTGTCAAAAGACGCGTCTCCGCGCGAGCTAGCGAGCTATGAAATTACTAGAAATATGTGCGATACAAAATTTTTGAGTTTTGGTCAAAAAACTGGTTTTTTGACTGAAAAATGTGAAAAAACCTGGAATAACCACTACCAAACAGGACTCGGGGTGGCTGAGCGCGCACCGGAATACAGGTAAGGCAGGTAGGTATCTATTGAAACTACTATTAACGATGGTTCGGATAAGAATTTTGAGATAAAATTAGTTTTTGAAAATTCCTTCAAAAAATCTCACAAAAATTGCTAAGTCGATATACGAAAATATTTTTTCGCGTAATTGTCAATTTTTATTAGTCAAACCGTTGTACGGAACCTATTTAAGATTGATTTGGCTGAAAACAGCTTCAAAATGCGTCACCTGGATGCAAAGTTATAACGATTTGATGTAATTATTGTCTAGCTAAGGTGGATTTCGTATATATATGAATTTACTTGTTATGGAATTTTTTAAAGTTCTATATTCGCCAGACGCACGTGCGAGGTGTCAAAAGACGCGTCTCCGCGCGAGCTAGCGAGCTATGAAATTACTAGAAATATGTGCGATACAAAATTTTTGAGTTTTGGTCAAAAAACTGGTTTTTTGACTGAAAAATGTGAAAAAACCTGGAATAACCACTACCAAACAGGACTCGGGGTGGCTGAGCGCGCACCGGAATACAGGTAAGGCAGGTAGGTATCTATTGAAACTACTATTAACGATGGTTCGGATAAGAATTTTGAGATAAAATTAGTTTTTGAAAATTCCTTCAAAAAATCTCACAAAAATTGCTAAGTCGATATACGAAAATATTTTTTCGCGTAATTGTCAATTTTTATTAGTCAAACCGTTGTACGGAACCTATTTAAGATTGATTTGGCTGAAAACAGCTTCAAAATGCGTCACCTGGATGCAAAGTTATAACGATTTGATGTAATTATTGTCTAGCTAAGGTGGATTTCGTATATATATGAATTTACTTGTTATGGAATTTTTTAAAGTTCTATATTCGCCAGACGCACGTGCGAGGTGTCAAAAGACGCGTCTCCGCGCGAGCTAGCGAGCTATGAAATTACTAGAAATATGTGCGATACAAAATTTTTGAGTTTTGGTCAAAAAACTGGTTTTTTGACTGAAAAATGTGAAAAAACCTGGAATAACCACTACCAAACAGGACTCGGGGTGGCTGAGCGCGCACCGGAATACAGGTAAGGCAGGTAGGTATCTATTGAAACTACTATTAACGATGGTTCGGATAAGAATTTTGAGATAAAATTAGTTTTTGAAAATTCCTTCAAAAAATCTCACAAAAATTGCTAAGTCGATATACGAAAATATTTTTTCGCGTAATTGTCAATTTTTATTAGTCAAACCGTTGTACGGAACCTATTTAAGATTGATTTGGCTGAAAACAGCTTCAAAATGCGTCACCTGGATGCAAAGTTATAACGATTTGATGTAATTATTGTCTAGCTAAGGTGGATTTCGTATATATATGAATTTACTTGTTATGGAATTTTTTAAAGTTCTATATTCGCCAGACGCACGTGCGAGGTGTCAAAAGACGCGTCTCCGCGCGAGCTAGCGAGCTATGAAATTACTAGAAATATGTGCGATACAAAATTTTTGAGTTTTGGTCAAAAAACTGGTTTTTTGACTGAAAAATGTGAAAAAACCTGGAATAACCACTACCAAACAGGACTCGGGGTGGCTGAGCGCGCACCGGAATACAGGTAAGGCAGGTAGGTATCTATTGAAACTACTATTAACGATGGTTCGGATAAGAATTTTGAGATAAAATTAGTTTTTGAAAATTCCTTCAAAAATCTCACAAAAATTTCTAAGTCGATATACGAAAATATTTTTTCGCGTAATTGTCAATTTTTATTAGTCAAACCGTTGTACGGAACCTATTTAAGATTGATTTGGCTGAAAACAGCTTCAAAATGCGTCACCTGGATGCAAAGTTATAACGATTTGATGTAATTATTGTCTAGCTAAGGTGGATTTCGTATATATATGAATTTACTTGTTATGGAATTTTTTAAAGTTCTATATTCGCCAGACGCACGTGCGAGGTGTCAAAAGACGCGTCTCCGCGCGAGCTAGCGAGCTATGAAATTACTAGAAATATGTGCGATACAAAATTTTTGAGTTTTGGTCAAAAAACTGGTTTTTTGACTGAAAAATGTGAAAAAACCTGGAATAACCACTACCAAACAGGACTCGGGGTGGCTGAGCGCGCACCGGAATACAGGTAAGGCAGGTAGGTATCTATTGAAACTACTATTAACGATGGTTCGGATAAGAATTTTGAGATAAAATTAGTTTTTGAAAATTCCTTCAAAAAATCTCACAAAAATTGCTAAGTCGATATACGAAAATATTTTTTCGCGTAATTGTCAATTTTTATTAGTCAAACCGTTGTACGGAACCTATTTAAGATTGATTTGGCTGAAAACAGCTTCAAAATGCGTCACCTGGATGCAAAGTTATAACGATTTGATGTAATTATTGTCTAGCTAAGGTGGATTTCGTATATATATGAATTTACTTGTTATGGAATTTTTTAAAGTTCTATATTCGCCAGACGCACGTGCGAGGTGTCAAAAGACGCGTCTCCGCGCGAGCTAGCGAGCTATGAAATTACTAGAAATATGTGCGATACAAAATTTTTGAGTTTTGGTCAAAAAACTGGTTTTTTGACTGAAAAATGTGAAAAAACCTGGAATAACCACTACCAAACAGGACTCGGGGTGGCTGAGCGCGCACCGGAATACAGGTAAGGCAGGTAGGTATCTATTGAAACTACTATTAACGATGGTTCGGATAAGAATTTTGAGATAAAATTAGTTTTTGAAAATTCCTTCAAAAAATCTCACAAAAATTGCTAAGTCGATATACGAAAATATTTTTTCGCGTAATTGTCAATTTTTATTAGTCAAACCGTTGTACGGAACCTATTTAAGATTGATTTGGCTGAAAACAGCTTCAAAATGCGTCACCTGGATGCAAAGTTATAACGATTTGATGTAATTATTGTCTAGCTAAGGTGGATTTCGTATATATATGAATTTACTTGTTATGGAATTTTTTAAAGTTCTATATTCGCCAGACGCACGTGCGAGGTGTCAAAAGACGCGTCTCCGCGCGAGCTAGCGAGCTATGAAATTACTAGAAATATGTGCGATACAAAATTTTTGAGTTTTGGTCAAAAAACTGGTTTTTTGACTGAAAAATGTGAAAAAACCTGGAATAACCACTACCAAACAGGACTCGGGGTGGCTGAGCGCGCACCGGAATACAGGTAAGGCAGGTAGGTATCTATTGAAACTACTATTAACGATGGTTCGGATAAGAATTTTGAGATAAAATTAGTTTTTGAAAATTCCTTCAAAAAATCTCACAAAAATTGCTAAGTCGATATACGAAAATATTTTTTCGCGTAATTGTCAATTTTTATTAGTCAAACCGTTGTACGGAACCTATTTAAGATTGATTTGGCTGAAAACAGCTTCAAAATGCGTCACCTGGATGCAAAGTTATAACGATTTGATGTAATTATTGTCTAGCTAAGGTGGATTTCGTATATATATGAATTTACTTGTTATGGAATTTTTTAAAGTTCTATATTCGCCAGACGCACGTGCGAGGTGTCAAAAGACGCGTCTCCGCGCGAGCTAGCGAGCTATGAAATTACTAGAAATATGTGCGATACAAAATTTTTGAGTTTTGGTCAAAAAACTGGTTTTTTGACTGAAAAATGTGAAAAAACCTGGAATAACCACTACCAAACAGGACTCGGGGTGGCTGAGCGCGCACCGGAATACAGGTAAGGCAGGTAGGTATCTATTGAAACTACTATTAACGATGGTTCGGATAAGAATTTTGAGATAAAATTAGTTTTTGAAAATTCCTTCAAAAAATCTCACAAAAATTGCTAAGTCGATATACGAAAATATTTTTTCGCGTAATTGTCAATTTTTATTAGTCAAACCGTTGTACGGAACCTATTTAAGATTGATTTGGCTGAAAACAGCTTCAAAATGCGTCACCTGGATGCAAAGTTATAACGATTTGATGTAATTATTGTCTAGCTAAGGTGGATTTCGTATATATATGAATTTACTTGTTATGGAATTTTTTAAAGTTCTATATTCGCCAGACGCACGTGCGAGGTGTCAAAAGACGCGTCTCCGCGCGAGCTAGCGAGCTATGAAATTACTAGAAATATGTGCGATACAAAATTTTTGAGTTTTGGTCAAAAAACTGGTTTTTTGACTGAAAAATGTGAAAAAACCTGGAATAACCACTACCAAACAGGACTCGGGGTGGCTGAGCGCGCACCGGAATACAGGTAAGGCAGGTAGGTATCTATTGAAACTACTATTAACGATGGTTCGGATAAGAATTTTGAGATAAAATTAGTTTTTGAAAATTCCTTCAAAAAATCTCACAAAAATTGCTAAGTCGATATACGAAAATATTTTTTCGCGTAATTGTCAATTTTTATTAGTCAAACCGTTGTACGGAACCTATTTAAGATTGATTTGGCTGAAAACAGCTTCAAAATGCGTCACCTGGATGCAAAGTTATAACGATTTGATGTAATTATTGTCTAGCTAAGGTGGATTTCGTATATATATGAATTTACTTGTTATGGAATTTTTTAAAGTTCTATATTCGCCAGACGCACGTGCGAGGTGTCAAAAGACGCGTCTCCGCGCGAGCTAGCGAGCTATGAAATTACTAGAAATATGTGCGATACAAAATTTTTGAGTTTTGGTCAAAAAACTGGTTTTTTGACTGAAAAATGTGAAAAAACCTGGAATAACCACTACCAAACAGGACTCGGGGTGGCTGAGCGCGCACCGGAATACAGGTAAGGCAGGTAGGTATCTATTGAAACTACTATTAACGATGGTTCGGATAAGAATTTTGAGATAAAATTAGTTTTTGAAAATTCCTTCAAAAAATCTCACAAAAATTGCTAAGTCGATATACGAAAATATTTTTTCGCGTAATTGTCAATTTTTATTAGTCAAACCGTTGTACGGAACCTATTTAAGATTGATTTGGCTGAAAACAGCTTCAAAATGCGTCACCTGGATGCAAAGTTATAACGATTTGATGTAATTATTGTCTAGCTAAGGTGGATTTCGTATATATATGAATTTACTTGTTATGGAATTTTTTAAAGTTCTATATTCGCCAGACGCACGTGCGAGGTGTCAAAAGACGCGTCTCCGCGCGAGCTAGCGAGCTATGAAATTACTAGAAATATGTGCGATACAAAATTTTTGAGTTTTGGTCAAAAAACTGGTTTTTTGACTGAAAAATGTGAAAAAACCTGGAATAACCACTACCAAACAGGACTCGGGGTGGCTGAGCGCGCACCGGAATACAGGTAAGGCAGGTAGGTATCTATTGAAACTACTATTAACGATGGTTCGGATAAGAATTTTGAGATAAAATTAGTTTTTGAAAATTCCTTCAAAAAATCTCACAAAAATTGCTAAGTCGATATACGAAAATATTTTTTCGCGTAATTGTCAATTTTTATTAGTCAAACCGTTGTACGGAACCTATTTAAGATTGATTTGGCTGAAAACAGCTTCAAAATGCGTCACCTGGATGCAAAGTTATAACGATTTGATGTAATTATTGTCTAGCTAAGGTGGATTTCGTATATATATGAATTTACTTGTTATGGAATTTTTTAAAGTTCTATATTCGCCAGACGCACGTGCGAGGTGTCAAAAGACGCGTCTCCGCGCGAGCTAGCGAGCTATGAAATTACTAGAAATATGTGCGATACAAAATTTTTGAGTTTTGGTCAAAAAACTGGTTTTTTGACTGAAAAATGTGAAAAAACCTGGAATAACCACTACCAAACAGGACTCGGGGTGGCTGAGCGCGCACCGGAATACAGGTAAGGCAGGTAGGTATCTATTGAAACTACTATTAACGATGGTTCGGATAAGAATTTTGAGATAAAATTAGTTTTTGAAAATTCCTTCAAAAAATCTCACAAAAATTGCTAAGTCGATATACGAAAATATTTTTTCGCGTAATTGTCAATTTTTATTAGTCAAACCGTTGTACGGAACCTATTTAAGATTGATTTGGCTGAAAACAGCTTCAAAATGCGTCACCTGGATGCAAAGTTATAACGATTTGATGTAATTATTGTCTAGCTAAGGTGGATTTCGTATATATATGAATTTACTTGTTATGGAATTTTTTAAAGTTCTATATTCGCCAGACGCACGTGCGAGGTGTCAAAAGACGCGTCTCCGCGCGAGCTAGCGAGCTATGAAATTACTAGAAATATGTGCGATACAAAATTTTTGAGTTTTGGTCAAAAAACTGGTTTTTTGACTGAAAAATGTGAAAAAACCTGGAATAACCACTACCAAACAGGACTCGGGGTGGCTGAGCGCGCACCGGAATACAGGTAAGGCAGGTAGGTATCTATTGAAACTACTATTAACGATGGTTCGGATAAGAATTTTGAGATAAAATTAGTTTTTGAAAATTCCTTCAAAAATCTCACAAAAATTTCTAAGTCGATATACGAAAATATTTTTTCGCGTAATTGTCAATTTTTATTAGTCAAACCGTTGTACGGAACCTATTTAAGATTGATTTGGCTGAAAACAGCTTCAAAATGCGTCACCTGGATGCAAAGTTATAACGATTTGATGTAATTATTGTCTAGCTAAGGTGGATTTCGTATATATATGAATTTACTTGTTATGGAATTTTTTAAAGTTCTATATTCGCCAGACGCACGTGCGAGGTGTCAAAAGACGCGTCTCCGCGCGAGCTAGCGAGCTATGAAATTACTAGAAATATGTGCGATACAAAATTTTTGAGTTTTGGTCAAAAAACTGGTTTTTTGACTGAAAAATGTGAAAAAACCTGGAATAACCACTACCAAACAGGACTCGGGGTGGCTGAGCGCGCACCGGAATACAGGTAAGGCAGGTAGGTATCTATTGAAACTACTATTAACGATGGTTCGGATAAGAATTTTGAGATAAAATTAGTTTTTGAAAATTCCTTCAAAAAATCTCACAAAAATTGCTAAGTCGATATACGAAAATATTTTTTCGCGTAATTGTCAATTTTTATTAGTCAAACCGTTGTACGGAACCTATTTAAGATTGATTTGGCTGAAAACAGCTTCAAAATGCGTCACCTGGATGCAAAGTTATAACGATTTGATGTAATTATTGTCTAGCTAAGGTGGATTTCGTATATATATGAATTTACTTGTTATGGAATTTTTTAAAGTTCTATATTCGCCAGACGCACGTGCGAGGTGTCAAAAGACGCGTCTCCGCGCGAGCTAGCGAGCTATGAAATTACTAGAAATATGTGCGATACAAAATTTTTGAGTTTTGGTCAAAAAACTGGTTTTTTGACTGAAAAATGTGAAAAAACCTGGAATAACCACTACCAAACAGGACTCGGGGTGGCTGAGCGCGCACCGGAATACAGGTAAGGCAGGTAGGTATCTATTGAAACTACTATTAACGATGGTTCGGATAAGAATTTTGAGATAAAATTAGTTTTTGAAAATTCCTTCAAAAAATCTCACAAAAATTGCTAAGTCGATATACGAAAATATTTTTTCGCGTAATTGTCAATTTTTATTAGTCAAACCGTTGTACGGAACCTATTTAAGATTGATTTGGCTGAAAACAGCTTCAAAATGCGTCACCTGGATGCAAAGTTATAACGATTTGATGTAATTATTGTCTAGCTAAGGTGGATTTCGTATATATATGAATTTACTTGTTATGGAATTTTTTAAAGTTCTATATTCGCCAGACGCACGTGCGAGGTGTCAAAAGACGCGTCTCCGCGCGAGCTAGCGAGCTATGAAATTACTAGAAATATGTGCGATACAAAATTTTTGAGTTTTGGTCAAAAAACTGGTTTTTTGACTGAAAAATGTGAAAAAACCTGGAATAACCACTACCAAACAGGACTCGGGGTGGCTGAGCGCGCACCGGAATACAGGTAAGGCAGGTAGGTATCTATTGAAACTACTATTAACGATGGTTCGGATAAGAATTTTGAGATAAAATTAGTTTTTGAAAATTCCTTCAAAAAATCTCACAAAAATTGCTAAGTCGATATACGAAAATATTTTTTCGCGTAATTGTCAATTTTTATTAGTCAAACCGTTGTACGGAACCTATTTAAGATTGATTTGGCTGAAAACAGCTTCAAAATGCGTCACCTGGATGCAAAGTTATAACGATTTGATGTAATTATTGTCTAGCTAAGGTGGATTTCGTATATATATGAATTTACTTGTTATGGAATTTTTTAAAGTTCTATATTCGCCAGACGCACGTGCGAGGTGTCAAAAGACGCGTCTCCGCGCGAGCTAGCGAGCTATGAAATTACTAGAAATATGTGCGATACAAAATTTTTGAGTTTTGGTCAAAAAACTGGTTTTTTGACTGAAAAATGTGAAAAAACCTGGAATAACCACTACCAAACAGGACTCGGGGTGGCTGAGCGCGCACCGGAATACAGGTAAGGCAGGTAGGTATCTATTGAAACTACTATTAACGATGGTTCGGATAAGAATTTTGAGATAAAATTAGTTTTTGAAAATTCCTTCAAAAAATCTCACAAAAATTGCTAAGTCGATATACGAAAATATTTTTTCGCGTAATTGTCAATTTTTATTAGTCAAACCGTTGTACGGAACCTATTTAAGATTGATTTGGCTGAAAACAGCTTCAAAATGCGTCACCTGGATGCAAAGTTATAACGATTTGATGTAATTATTGTCTAGCTAAGGTGGATTTCGTATATATATGAATTTACTTGTTATGGAATTTTTTAAAGTTCTATATTCGCCAGACGCACGTGCGAGGTGTCAAAAGACGCGTCTCCGCGCGAGCTAGCGAGCTATGAAATTACTAGAAATATGTGCGATACAAAATTTTTGAGTTTTGGTCAAAAAACTGGTTTTTTGACTGAAAAATGTGAAAAAACCTGGAATAACCACTACCAAACAGGACTCGGGGTGGCTGAGCGCGCACCGGAATACAGGTAAGGCAGGTAGGTATCTATTGAAACTACTATTAACGATGGTTCGGATAAGAATTTTGAGATAAAATTAGTTTTTGAAAATTCCTTCAAAAAATCTCACAAAAATTGCTAAGTCGATATACGAAAATATTTTTTCGCGTAATTGTCAATTTTTATTAGTCAAACCGTTGTACGGAACCTATTTAAGATTGATTTGGCTGAAAACAGCTTCAAAATGCGTCACCTGGATGCAAAGTTATAACGATTTGATGTAATTATTGTCTAGCTAAGGTGGATTTCGTATATATATGAATTTACTTGTTATGGAATTTTTTAAAGTTCTATATTCGCCAGACGCACGTGCGAGGTGTCAAAAGACGCGTCTCCGCGCGAGCTAGCGAGCTATGAAATTACTAGAAATATGTGCGATACAAAATTTTTGAGTTTTGGTCAAAAAACTGGTTTTTTGACTGAAAAATGTGAAAAAACCTGGAATAACCACTACCAAACAGGACTCGGGGTGGCTGAGCGCGCACCGGAATACAGGTAAGGCAGGTAGGTATCTATTGAAACTACTATTAACGATGGTTCGGATAAGAAT
The DNA here is from genome assembly GCA_948098905.1 of Tiliacea aurago. Taxonomy (NCBI): domain Eukaryota; kingdom Metazoa; phylum Arthropoda; class Insecta; order Lepidoptera; family Noctuidae; genus Tiliacea; species Tiliacea aurago. Next base: position 44,052 of record OX402579.1, on the reverse strand, counting down.
TTTGAGATAAAATTAGTTTTTGAAAATTCCTTCAAAAATCTCACAAAAATTTCTAAGTCGATATACGAAAATATTTTTTCGCGTAATTGTCAATTTTTATTAGTCAAACCGTTGTACGGAACCTATTTAAGATTGATTTGGCTGAAAACAGCTTCAAAATGCGTCACCTGGATGCAAAGTTATAACGGTTAGGTTAGGTTAGGTTAGGTTAGGTTAGGTTAGGTTAGGTTAGGTTAGGTTAGGTTAGGTTAGGTTAGGTTAGGTTAGGTTAGGTTAGGTTAGGTTAGGTTAGGTTAGGTTAGGTTAGGTTAGGTTAGGTTAGGTTAGGTTAGGTTAGGTTAGGTTTTTTTTTTTTTTTTTTTTTTTTTTTGTTTTGGCAGGAGTGGGAAATCCTCATGGACGCCCAGACTGCCTCACTAATGAGCCAGTCTGGGCAGTGCCGGACTCTTACCGGCTAAAACCACACTCCTGCCTTGCCAGTGTCCTCTGACATTGGTCATCAGAGATCTTTTTGTTCAATGAGCAATTTAAGTTTCGAAATTTTTATATTTGAATTCTATTATGGCTATTTTGGCTTTTATGACTAAATTTTTAACTGCTACAAAATTTTATTTACGACTATTATTTTAAAATCTTTAATTTAATGGCGATTACTTTTTTATGTATTCTGCTAATACATAATAGTATATCTGTTTTCTTAGGCTTTATTATTTTTGATTACTTTACTTGCAATTCCCTCACAGTATATTAAAAACTTTCCCCTTAATTTTGAATTCCCCATAATTTCCGGTATATTTTCCAATTTGATATCAATTTCTATTTCACATTCTAGGTCGTTTTTATTTTTTGCGAATATAGAACACTCCGTCAGCAAATGTGGGATGCTCTCATTTTTAGACGGGTCACAGGGACATGCCGGGCTCTCCTTGCACTTGAAACGATTCAAGTACTCGGAGAACCCGCCATGCCCTGTAAGCACTTGTACTATGACCGGGTTGAGCACCATTTTCCGGACTATATTGTAGGCTGAAATTGCGTCAGGGAGAAAAATTTTTGTTGTTGAGGCCGTTTCGCCCGACCCGTATCTCGCGCTCCATTCGTCAAGCGACTCCATTCGGATTTGTCGCTTGACGAATGAGGCCGGACACAGGTCGTAGTGGGGCCTTGTTTTGCTGCCTATTGCTGCCTCTTTTGCCAACACGTCTGCCCTCTCGTTCCCCTCCATCCCCGCATGTGCCTTAATCCAGAACAGCTGAAGGGATTTTCCGCAAAGTTTCAGTGCCTGGATGTTCTTTTGCGTTTTAAATGCTAAGGGATGGAGAGAGAAGCCCTGGGTGACGGTTTCTAGGGCTGATCTAGAGTCGCAATAGACCTGGACAACGACAGAGGGATGTTTCAAGGCCAGCTCCGAGGCCCTGTGCAGAGCCAGTAGTTCGGCTTGATAAACGGTGCAGAAGTGATCCAGTTTGAACTTTTGGGCCTTCACTTCCACCCCATTTTCCCACAAGCTCAGTGCTGCACCGACTTTGCCCTGTATTTTGCTTCCGTCGGTGTAAATCTTCGGGATTGTGAAGTCTTGCTGGTCCATCTCTGCATCGTTCATCACGCACTCAAACTGTAAACCAACTTGGCTGGCTGGGTGTGGTAGTTCCATGTAAGGAACTGGTGTTTCGATGTCTCGGTCTCCTGTCACTCTCCGGGAGTATCCTCTTTTTTCTTCATAAAAAGAGGCTGCTTCCCGGATCCTAAGGTCCAGAGGAAGCAGTCCAGAGAGTATCAGGGCCGAGTTCAGCGATGTGGTCCTGTACGCCTTCACTATCTTCTGCACAAAACCCCGCTGGACAGAGTCCAGCTGCTTCCGCATCCCTTTTTTGCTTGTAGCCGGTGCCCAAGCACTGGCAGCATACATAATCACCGGCTCCACCACTGCGGTGTAGATGGTCCTGATTATTTCGGGCTTCAGGCCCCAGCTGATTTTCGCGGCTCTTGACAGCTGCTTATATATGTTTAACGCCTTCCTCGCGACGTTCGAGGCGTGGGCGTTAAACGTCAGCCTGTCATCCACCGTGAGCCCCAGTATCTTGATCTCCCGAGACAGGGCAATGTCCTCACCGCCCATGCGCAGAAGTGGTGAATCGTATTTCAACTTGTTTGTGACCACCATGGCCTTTGTTTTGTGGGGCGCAAAATTGAGTTTGTTTACGATTCCCCACTTCTGGACATGAGCGAGACTTGCATTAGCCTGTCTCTGGACATCAAGCGCTGTTTCACCCGAAAAAATCAGTACCACATCATCCGCGAATGCCTGGCGATAGTCGCCTCGCTGTTCCAGCTCTTTGAGCAGGGGGTCCAGGAGCAGGTTCCAGAACGTGGGCCCACCTATGGAGCCTTGTACGCAACCTTTAGACGTTCCTTGTGCGAACTCTGCTCCTGCATACCGCACCCTTACCCTCCTGTCCAGTAGATAGCTATCCACCAGACGTCTCAGGTTTATAGGGCACGGTGTCTCTGCCAGTCGGCATTTAATGGCTGGCCACCAGGCATTGTCGAAGGCTCCCTCTATGTCCAATGATATGACGACGACGATCTTCTTTTCTTTCAGTCGGTCTCTTATATGTTTTATCAGGTCATAGAGGGAGTCCTCAGTGCTGCGCTGCGGCATAAAACCGTACTGACTCCTGCTAACTTGTGGCGATATATGCCATCTAATGCGACGCACCATCATTTTCTCCAATATCTTCCCAAGTACAGGCAATAGCCCAATCGGCCTGTACGATTTGGGGTGCGCATAGTCGTCCTTTCCTGGTTTTTTAAGGACCACGACTACTGCCTCTTTCCAGATGGTCGGAAAGTGGAAAAGAGAGAGACATCTGTTTATCACTGCTAGGAACAGTTGTGGGTCATGGGTAATTGCCGCCCTGCATATATCCGCTGTTAGGCCGTCAATACCCGGTGCTTTCTTGGGATTAAAACTGGATACGGACCACTTAAGTTCCTCCGCCGTGAATAGAGGATCAAATGTCTCACCATTCGTATTTACATTCACTCTATTCGCCAGCTCACGTATCCTACTGTGGTCCGCATTGTCATCCTGTGTTTTATCCTCAGGATAAAACGTCTTTGCAAGCACCTGGGCTGACTCTGCGCTGCTGAGTACGCGGTTGCCTTGTACTAGCGGTATGTCTTCCTGCCTATTGGCAGTGCGACTTATCACCCTATATATGCTGTCCCACATTGTCTCTCGTTCCTGCCTTCCGCAGAACTCCTTCCAACTGGATGTCAGCGTGCTCTCCATCTTCTGTTTAAGCTCCTCTTTGGCTGCGAGGTACAAGCCTAGAACCCATGCTCTGCGTCTCGGTGCGGCACCGGAGATTCTCCTCTTACGCCTTTTCACCTCCTCTTTCATGCGTGTCAACTCCTCGGTCCACCAAGGCAATCCTGTCTGATTTCTTTTTCTAACAGTTGGTATGGCTCCCTCACATGCTTTCTCTATTGATTCTGTGTATCTTTCTGTTATCTTGTCCAAATCTTCTGTCGTTAATATTTTGTCTATTTCTGTTTTGTTTATGTTTTCTTGTTCCCAAATTTCGTCAAGTTTCCTATAAAATTTTCCCCATTTTGCTCTTTTAGTATTATATTTTCTAGTTGTTCTAATTATGTCCATACCTTTTGATTTTTCTAGTTTTAATTCAAACAAGATTGCCCTGTGGTCCGAGGTGGTGACGTCCCCAGATAGTCTCCAGTTTGCCACACTTCGGAGCATGTCTTCTGTGCAGGTCGTTATATCGACGCAGCTGCAGTATCTTTGACCTCCCCTGATGACGTCGAAGGTAGGGGCCGTCCCCATATTCAGGATCTGGAGTCCCAGTTCATCGAGGGCACCTGCTAGAGCCTCACCCCTATGATCGACCTCTCGGCTTCCCCACCAAGTGTTCCAAGCGTTGACGTCCCCCCCCAGTATCACGTCGCGAACTCCTATTCCCTGCATGATCTTCCTTAGATGGTCCAAGTCTGGCTCGATAGGCTGTCCACCATCCAGGTACACCGACACTACGCCTATTTCCCAGGCTCCGGTCCTCAGTTTTGCAACTGCAAAGTTTTCAGTTGTTAAGGTTGGGCACTGTGTGAGGTTTATGGTGTCGTCGAATAGTACAATGGCCGCTTTATTGACTTTCTGGGTCTTCCTGGCACACTGTACCACTCGTGTACCCGGATGGCTCTTCATTTCTCCGATCGAACCAATGTATGGCTCTTGAACCATTGCAAACGCCATCTTTCGCTTTCCCGCTTCCATGATGAGCTCAGCGGTGGCCAGTTTACTCTTTTGGAGGTTTGCCTGTACGACGCGATACTGGTGAGGTCCGCCATCACTGTTTACTGCGCTTCCGCCCGGGACCACCTTAGCAATACGCCACCGACAGTCGCGCCAATCCGTCCCACTTGAGACGAGTTGGGCACTCACTGTCGAAGGCGTTGTGCTCGGTCTTGCCCATCTTTGCGGAAACGCAGTTTCGGCACTTTGGTGGCTCTGCGGCTAGCCGTGAGGGGCAGTCCACCCTCATGTGGGGGTCCCCACAATGTGTGCAGAGGTCGGCGGATTCCGTGCACAACTTACGGCTATGGCCAAAGCGCAAGCAGCGGGTGCACTGAATCAGTGGTGACTGGTCCAACACACGCACCCGCTGCATGTCGATGTGCACTCGACCCGCGTGCGTCAGCCTCTGCCACACAGCAGGGGACACCTGCAGGACGACGTGGCACATGTGGGGGTTCCTCGTCCTGCGACGGTACTTCACTCCCATCCTCAGGTCGTCCGCAGTCACGTCCCCAATCAGGTGACTGTTTTGGCGTTTTAAGGCGTCAATAAACTCCTCGTCTGAGTGGCACGAGAGGACATCCTTGGCGATGATGAGAGGATTTTTGTTCTTCACCTCCTCCACCATTAGATTTCCGGCCTTTTTAATCCTCTCGGTCACCTTAGTCAGCTCCTCCCTCGTCCTAAAGCCGACCACCACCTTTTGGTCCCTCGCTTTCCGCACTCTCTCCACCCTGGTTCCCTCATTCCTGGCATCCACCGCCGTCCTCAGCTTTTCAAGAACCTCTTCCCCGGTGTCTTTGTCATCGACCGATGACACAATCACCGAGTGAAGGGGCTCCTGGAAGTGCCGCTTCGGGGCGGCAGCCATCTCCGCAAACGAGGGCCCCTGTCCTGCGACAAAGCGAGGTACCTGTTTCAGGTGCTCCGACAGAGCCAATGTGTGCAGCTGGCATTTCTCCAGCGCCTCATTGTGCTGCTGGAGGTTCTCCATTAGCTGCATCATGAGCGCTGTCGGTTCACCTGAGGTCGGCATGGGGTCGTTATTTAAATTGATTGGCGCGGCTGCTGGTTGGACTGCAGGTGCGACTGCAGGCGCCGGTGTGACAGAGACTTTACTCCGCTCTGACTCCTTGACCAGCTCAAAGAGCCTGTCAATCGCACTCACCACCTCCGTCTTTATTTCCGTCTTGAGGTTGCGAGAGTTGTTAAGATGGAGTTTTGCTTTATTTAAGCAAGCTCTCGCCTCCGCTGTCCGGTTGAGGTAATTGGACTCGGGCCTCTTTGGCGGCTTTTCGGTGCCCACGGGTACCCGTGCGCGTCGGCGCGCCTCCAGAGTGCTGGTTGCAGGTGGCGTGGCATCACGTTTCGAGTTTGCCGGGGACTTTGCCTTGGGCTCAGATTTACCGGCCTCCCATTCCCCGATACTGCGTCGTACGCTGGGAGGGGACGGTCCAGCCTTCTCTGTCGAACGCGGCGATCCCCCGGAGCCCGGCGAGCATGCGTCATTTTTTGCTGGTGTACGCAGCATGGCGGAGGTTGAGGTGAAGGTGAGATTCATAAACTGTCTCTAGCCAGAGGTCACTGGAGATTACTTCTGTGTCCCTGTAAAGGGGGGAAAAACACAGAAGCAACGTAATAAATAGTATTAACTTTAATTTGTCGTAAAAACGGCCGTAAGACCGCTAGGTCAATAAAATAAAATAAACAAGGTTAATAAAATAAGTAAAAAGCCTTAGGAGTGGCTAGAAGAGCCCAAATAAATTTTTAAATTTTTGTCAAAAACCCAAAAGTTCACCTGGCCAGAGAGGACAGGGTGGGTGGGAGGGCAATTTTTTGAATTTCTATGCACGCCAGACGCACGTGCGAGGTGTCAAAAGACGCGTCTCCGCGCGGGCTAGCGAGCTATTAAACTACTGAAAATATGTGCGATACAAAAATTTTGAGTTTTGGTCGAAAAACGTGTTTTTCAACTGAAAACGTTGAAGAAACCTGGAATAACCACTACCAAACAGGACTCGGGGTGGCTGAGCGCGCACCGGAATACAGGTAAGGCAGGTAGGTATCTATTGAAACTACTATTAACGATGGTTCGGATAAGAATTTTTAGATAAAATTAGTTTTTGAAAATTCCTTCAAAAAATCTCACAAAAATTGCTAAGTCGATATACGAAAATATTTTTTCGCGTAATTGTCAATTTTTATTAGTCAAACCGTTGTACGGAACCTATTTAAGATTGATTTGGCTGAAAACAGCTTCAAAATGCGTCACCTGGATGCAAAGTTATAACGATTTGATGTAATTATTGTCTAGCTAAGGTGGATTTCGTATATATATGAATTTACTTGTTATGGAATTTTTTGAATTTCTATGCACGCCAGACGCACGTGCGAGGTGTCAAAAGACGCGTCTCCGCGCGGGCTAGCGAGCTATTAAACTACTGAAAATATGTGCGATACAAAAATTTTGAGTTTTGGTCGAAAAACGTGTTTTTCAACTGAAAACGTTGAAGAAACCTGGAATAACCACTACCAAACAGGACTCGGGGTGGCTGAGCGCGCACCGGAATACAGGTAAGGCAGGTAGGTATCTATTGAAACTACTATTAACGATGGTTCGGATAAGAATTTTTAGATAAAATTAGTTTTTGAAAATTCCTTCAAAAAATCTCACAAAAATTGCTAAGTCGATATACGAAAATATTTTTTCGCGTAATTGTCAATTTTTATTAGTCAAACCGTTGTACGGAACCTATTTAAGATTGATTTGGCTGAAAACAGCTTCAAAATGCGTCACCTGGATGCAAAGTTATAACGATTTGATGTAATTATTGTCTAGCTAAGGTGGATTTCGTATATATATGAATTTACTTGTTATGGAATTTTTTGAATTTCTATGCACGCCAGACGCACGTGCGAGGTGTCAAAAGACGCGTCTCCGCGCGGGCTAGCGAGCTATTAAACTACTGAAAATATGTGCGATACAAAAATTTTGAGTTTTGGTCGAAAAACGTGTTTTTCAACTGAAAACGTTGAAGAAACCTGGAATAACCACTACCAAACAGGACTCGGGGTGGCTGAGCGCGCACCGGAATACAGGTAAGGCAGGTAGGTATCTATTGAAACTACTATTAACGATGGTTCGGATAAGAATTTTTAGATAAAATTAGTTTTTGAAAATTCCTTCAAAAAATCTCACAAAAATTGCTAAGTCGATATACGAAAATATTTTTTCGCGTAATTGTCAATTTTTATTAGTCAAACCGTTGTACGGAACCTATTTAAGATTGATTTGGCTGAAAACAGCTTCAAAATGCGTCACCTGGATGCAAAGTTATAACGATTTGATGTAATTATTGTCTAGCTAAGGTGGATTTCGTATATATATGAATTTACTTGTTATGGAATTTTTTGAATTTCTATGCACGCCAGACGCACGTGCGAGGTGTCAAAAGACGCGTCTCCGCGCGGGCTAGCGAGCTATTAAACTACTGAAAATATGTGCGATACAAAAATTTTGAGTTTTGGTCGAAAAACGTGTTTTTCAACTGAAAACGTTGAAGAAACCTGGAATAACCACTACCAAACAGGACTCGGGGTGGCTGAGCGCGCACCGGAATACAGGTAAGGCAGGTAGGTATCTATTGAAACTACTATTAACGATGGTTCGGATAAGAATTTTTAGATAAAATTAGTTTTTGAAAATTCCTTCAAAAAATCTCACAAAAATTGCTAAGTCGATATACGAAAATATTTTTTCGCGTAATTGTCAATTTTTATTAGTCAAACCGTTGTACGGAACCTATTTAAGATTGATTTGGCTGAAAACAGCTTCAAAATGCGTCACCTGGATGCAAAGTTATAACGATTTGATGTAATTATTGTCTAGCTAAGGTGGATTTCGTATATATATGAATTTACTTGTTATGGAATTTTTTGAATTTCTATGCACGCCAGACGCACGTGCGAGGTGTCAAAAGACGCGTCTCCGCGCGGGCTAGCGAGCTATTAAACTACTGAAAATATGTGCGATACAAAAATTTTGAGTTTTGGTCGAAAAACGTGTTTTTCAACTGAAAACGTTGAAGAAACCTGGAATAACCACTACCAAACAGGACTCGGGGTGGCTGAGCGCGCACCGGAATACAGGTAAGGCAGGTAGGTATCTATTGAAACTACTATTAACGATGGTTCGGATAAGAATTTTTAGATAAAATTAGTTTTTGAAAATTCCTTCAAAAAATCTCACAAAAATTGCTAAGTCGATATACGAAAATATTTTTTCGCGTAATTGTCAATTTTTATTAGTCAAACCGTTGTACGGAACCTATTTAAGATTGATTTGGCTGAAAACAGCTTCAAAATGCGTCACCTGGATGCAAAGTTATAACGATTTGATGTAATTATTGTCTAGCTAAGGTGGATTTCGTATATATATGAATTTACTTGTTATGGAATTTTTTGAATTTCTATGCACGCCAGACGCACGTGCGAGGTGTCAAAAGACGCGTCTCCGCGCGGGCTAGCGAGCTATTAAACTACTGAAAATATGTGCGATACAAAAATTTTGAGTTTTGGTCGAAAAACGTGTTTTTCAACTGAAAACGTTGAAGAAACCTGGAATAACCACTACCAAACAGGACTCGGGGTGGCTGAGCGCGCACCGGAATACAGGTAAGGCAGGTAGGTATCTATTGAAACTACTATTAACGATGGTTCGGATAAGAATTTTTAGAT